>JAIOJX010000032.1:226322438-228822438 GCA_022376925.1 Tragulus kanchil | reverse complement strand
TGAAATATGAATGCATATGTAAAGCCCCAATTCTGAACTTGCTGGGACATCTCAAGACACCTATGAAGAGTTGATGTGTAGGGACTTCCCTGGTGGTCCAGTGGCTGGGACTACACGCTCGTAATGCAGGGGACCTGGGTTCAATCCCTGGTCAGGGAACTAGATCCCGCATGATGCAACTAAGACCTAGCACAGCCAAATAAAAATAAATAAATAAATAAAATTAAATATAAAGAGTTGATGTGTTAACTTTGATCCAAAAGATGAGTAAGAGTTAATTGTGTGATGAGGGAACAGAAGAAGTATTCTATAAGGAGAGAACAGTATGTACGAAGGCCCTGAGGTGGGAGGTACCTGGTGCATTTAAGCAACTCGAAGAAGACCTGTTTGATGGGAAAGTGGAAAGTGGAAGGAGAGAGGGTGAGAAGTACTGACAGTGGAGGTGAAAGGGGTCAAATTGTGCAGAGTCTTGGGGATCTCTTTAAGGATTTTGGTCTTTTGCTTATAAGCGATGGGAAGCAATTTAGAGGATTTTTAAACAGGGATTTGACATGACTATGATTGTATTTTGAGTGGATCACATTGGTTACTGTGGGGAGTATATATTGAAAGGTCACAGAGACCAGGGAGCTTGTTCAAAAGGCTGATGAAATATTTCAAAGGACAAAAATGGTAGTTTTGACCCAGGTGTTAGTAATGAGGCCGAAGAAAAGAGTACATGGATTTGAGGTGATTTATAAGACAGGAAGCCTTGGGAAAGGATAGTATTTCAAAGGAAGTTCTTGAGTCTTAGAATTCTGCTGAGGTAACTTTTGGATATGCTGAACAACCAAGTGGATAGCTAGATATTAATTCATGTATCCATATTCAACTCATATTTTTTGACTACCCACTCTGTGGTAGCCACAATATGGAGAATTGTATGGAACAGAAAAATATATTGAACTTGGATTCTTTTCTTGAAAGAGTCAAAATGTGTGAGACAGTCATGAGGAATGGTTGAGAGTACTTGATATAAAGATATGAGGGCCTGGATATGATAGCTGTCTTCAAATAGTTGAAAATATGAGGAAGGAACTTTGTTATATTCCACAATATATAATAAATATCAAAATAATGAAGTAACAAGGAGGCAGACTTTGCTCTGGTAGAAGAAGTGATTTTTTTTTTAAGAAGAAGTTTTTTAATGTAAGGACTATAATTAAAAATACTTGAGACTGAATGATCATTTACTCAATCAATATTTAATGAACATGTAAATTGAATGGAGAGATTCCTACTTGACCTTTAAAATCCCTTCTGGCCTTTGAATTCAATGCTTCTAATTTTCTGTTTAAACTCTTAAGTGTTTGGAATGAAGGTCACAACTTGGATTTCCTTGAGTCCATTTCCTTACTTGGCCCCTACCTGTATCTTCCTTGGGCACTTTTGGGATTCTGTAATGAGACATTTCTTCAAGGCTGTGACACTTTGTGATAGAAACGACATTCTCTTCCTCGACTTGACACAGAGGAAGATTCTCTTTTTAACCTTGCACCTCTGATTCCATACCATGGTTCCAGGATGTTGAATGACTTGCTTGTAAGTGCAGCTGATTGATGTCACTGTTCTTGGACATAAGGTACCTTCTTTTCTTACCTCTTTTCTGCATGGTATCTTCTTGCTCCTTTTGAACAATCATATCTCATTTCTAGCCACACAGGATGCCCAGGGGCCCTTTTGCTTGGGAGCCTGGCAGGAATGACATGCTTATTGCCATCCCCTGACAGTTGGCCTCAAAGACTTTTTCAGACACTCTGGGATTTCTCTTTACTGCCCTGAACTCTTTCAAATGAGCCATTTTCATGTTGGATAAAAATCACAGAAAGCAGGGTAATAGGGATAACAATAATATGAATTTATTCAGCCCTCAATCACCTTTACCAATGCAGTGGGGAAGAATGAAGACAGTACAAAAATATTTGATGATATTCATATCACTCATTTGGCTCTTGGGTTTCTGCAGAAACACTTGGTCCACATCCATCCTATGCTAGAGTCTTTGGTAGCCCTCTTACCACCCAAGTCTGAGGCTTCAGGTATTATATAAAAGGATTTCTCATCTGCCTCCTGGTAAGTTCAGAGAAATTCTCCAGGTGCTTACTTTGAATTCTTGTCTGGTTTCTCTTTTCATTGTTTTGTGCCCAGACCCTCTCAGATTGTTACTGGGCAGTCTGCTTGCTTTCCCTTCAAATGCCCCCTTTCCTTGGCTTTATGCTCTGTTTTTCATGCTTTTCCCATGCCCATTTCACATTCTGAGTTGCCTCAGTCCAGTATGGGCCTGAATGTCATGCTTTCATTCATCCTGTAGGAGTAATGGGCAATTACAGACACAAGCTCTTGTCTCCTGTCCCTTTCTTCCCCATCAGACTTATCAGATGCTAATGACTCATGTCTTTTTTTTTTCTGATTTTATTTTGAGTTGAAGGTGCATAACACAAGGTTCTGGGTTGCAGTAGATAATCCAGGAAGGTCACATGGTATGTTAAAGAGGACATGGACTCAATAAATATTACTTCATTTCCTAATCTGCTTGTGGATAAATGAGAAATGGTCATACCTAGAATTTATGTAATGCCTCTTTTCAAGGAGCATACAATGATCTACTTCATTCCTAATCTGCTTGTGGATTGAGAAATGGTCATACCTAAATTTATGAATTTTGATAGACCTTCTTTCTTACCTCTTTGCATGGTATCTTCTTGCTCCTTTTGAACAATCATATCTCATTTCTAGCCACACAGGATGCCCAGGGGCCCTTTTGCTTGGGAGCCTGGCAGGAATGACATGCTTATTGCCATCCCCTGACAGTTGGCCTCAAAGACTTTTTCAGACACTCTGGGATTTCTCTTTACTGCCCTGAACTCTTTCAAATGAGCCATTTTCATGTTGGATAAAAATCACAGAAAGCAGGGTAATAGGGATAACAATAATATGAATTTATTCAGCCCTCAATCACCTTTACCAATGCAGTGGGGAAGAATGAAGACAGTACAAAAATATTTGATGATATTCATATCACTCATTTGGCTCTTGGGTTTCTGCAGAAACACTTGGTCCACATCCATCCTATGCTAGAGTCTTTGGTAGCCCTCTTACCACCCAAGTCTGAGGCTTCAGGTATTATATAAAAGGATTTCTCATCTGCCTCCTGGTAAGTTCAGAGAAATTCTCCAGGTGCTTACTTTGAATTCTTGTCTGGTTTCTCTTTTCATTGTTTTGTGCCCAGACCCTCTCAGATTGTTACTGGGCAGTCTGCTTGCTTTCCCTTCAAATGCCCCCTTTCCTTGGCTTTATGCTCTGTTTTTCATGCTTTTCCCATGCCCATTTCACATTCTGAGTTGCCTCAGTCCAGTATGGGCCTGAATGTCATGCTTTCATTCATCCTGTAGGAGTAATGGGCAATTACAGACACAAGCTCTTGTCTCCTGTCCCTTTCTTCCCCATCAGACTTATCAGATGCTAATGACTCATGTCTTTTTTTTTTTTTCTGATTTTATTTTGAGTTGAAGGTGCATAACACAAGGTTCTGGGTTGCAGTAGATAATCCAGGAAGGTCACATGGTATGTTAAAGAGGACATGGACTCAATAAATATTACTTCATTTCCTAATCTGCTTGTGGATAAATGAGAAATGGTCATACCTAGAATTTATGTAATGCCTCTTTTCAAGGAGCATACAAGGACACAATAGCATCTCAGTGAGACCATTTATTATATTAATAACACAAATACTCTGTAACCTGATTTGGGGATGACTGATTACTTATTGTGAGTCTCACACCTGGCTGCACATCAGAGTCCTTTCAGGAGCTTTATATAAATATAGATTCTTGGGTGACATTTGTGAAAAATTGATTTATATCTCTCCATGAAATTTTTCAGTAATGATGGGGTCCTTAGGCCAGTGGTTCTCAAACTTTCATATGCATATAATTCATCTAGGGAATCTTAATAAAGTACAGATTCTGATTCAGTAGACCTAGGGTGGTACCTGAGATTTTGCACTCTGACAAATCTCTAGGTGATGCTGATGATTTTGGTCCAGAGACCACAGTTGGGACAGTGAGGTCTTAGCACTGAAAGCAGAAGGGAAATGGGGCAGGGGAGGGAGGCTGAATTACCTGGGAAGCTAGAGCTTCATGCCCACACCAATTCAGTCAAAATCTTGGGATATATTCCAGATGTTGGTGTATATATATATATATATGCAAAGAGTTTCCCCACGTAATTCAAATATGCTGTTGGAATGAAGAACTACTGTTCAAGAGATTCTTTGATCATGTCTTTGCCACTTCTCTATCATCAGGGCAGAACTTGGGCACATCTTCCTTGTAATAAAAAACCAACAGTTCTGTTTCTGCTTATAGCAGAATTTCTCAAACATGTCCTTGAACCACCTGCCTCATAAATCACCTGGGGTCCTTGTTACAAATCCATGTTCCTAGGCCTGCCCCCAGATACACTGAATTAGAATCTTTGTAGCCTGGGCTCAGAATCTGACTGGAAACAATCCCTCTTAGTGCTTCGCCTGAACAATAAAGTTTGAGAAAACTGGGTTATAAGATAAAAGTCAAGTCTCTTTAGCCTTGTAGTTAGAAGTGTCCAAAATAAGTTGGTCTCAACCAGGTTTTGAGCCCTCTCTTTCCCTGTTCTTACTGTATGAATCCCCAGTGGTAGGCAGCCTCCATGGTGGCCCCCAATGGGCCCGACCTCCTGGTATTCATGCATACTTTCACGTAATCTCCCCAAAGTGTGGGCTGCACTTATTGTCTCATTTATATTAAATAGTATATGGCAGAAATGATGGGATGCCACTGCTAAGATTAGGTTACCCAGAGACTGTGTCTTCCATCTTAGATTCTCTCTCTCTTTCTCAAAGCCCTTGCTATAGGGAAGTAAACACCATGCTACAATGGAAGTGAGTATATGAGGACCCAAGTTATGCCAGCCTCCATGTAAGCAAGCCTGGAAGTGGGTCCTCTTCCAGCAGATGCTTGAGATGACTGCAGCCTGATAAGAAACCCTGGGGGACCCAGCTAAGACACACCTGGGCTCTTGACACATTAGATACCTAGAGATAATAAATGTTTTGAGCCTTTTGATGTTGTGGTCACTTGTTATACAAAGATAGATACCCAGTGCACTCACCTTGAAATACCCTTCTTCCCCTTTCCCACTTATCCAAGTCTCAGCTCTTTCAACCCTTAACTGTTCTAGGAAACTCCTTTCATCCTGATTGTCCTTTCAGGAGCTCCCAGAACATTGCAGGTGATGTCTCAGCATGCATTAGATTGTACTTGCTAGTATTTTCATTCATTTATTCATATTATTCATTAATTCACATCTCTGGTGATTATTTCTAATACTCTGTCTTTTAAAATAAATAGTAAGCCAATTGATGAGAATACAGTTTAAAACAGAAGTTGACTTAGAACTCTTTCTGTGCTCATGATTCTGTCCGAATATTATGAACACAGTAAGAGTCCTATAACTAAATGCGTGAGGAAGGTAAGAGTGCATTGGAAGGAGTATTGGATGAAGGCGTGAGGAGAGCTGTAGTTCCCACACACACAACTGCTCTGTATCCTCATGTCTGACTTTTGACTTTATGTGAAATAAAGCTGAAGTCCTGATGGAGAATTCCAGACAGACACTTGAGCAGAAAAACAATGAATTGGCTTCTATGGCCAACAGGATGAAAGCATGATATTAACATGATAATCATCATGATAACATGATGATTATTAAATGTTTGTGTCTTTAATCCCTCCTGCCCATCAGTCTGCTCAGTACAGCTTCCTTGGCTCCCTGTGGTCCCAGAAAGTTCAGGTTCCCCTATTTCATCTTGGGACTTAGTGATCTATTTTTTTAAGCCAAGTTGATTTATGAACATCTCAGAAATCCTACATTGCCGCAAATGTTTGTCTTCAAAATCTCTCTGGCAATCCACATAACAGAAGCCTGTGTGTTATCCCATCCCCAAGGGTCCCCAGGGCTCCTCTGTCCCTATAAAGCATTCAGTACTGGAAGTGAGTATATGAGGACCCAAGTTATGCCAGCCTCCATGTAAGCAAGCCTGGAAGTGGGTCCTCTTCCAGCAGATGCTTGAGATGACTGCAGCCTGATAAGAAACCCTGGGGGACCCAGCTAAGACACACCTGGGCTCTTGACACATTAGATACCTAGAGATAATAAATGTTTTGAGCCTTTTGATGTTGTGGTCACTTGTTATACAAAGATAGATACCCAGTGCACTCACCTTGAAATACCCTTCTTCCCCTTTCCCACTTATCCAAGTCTCAGCTCTTTCAACCCTTAACTGTTCTAGGAAACTCCTTTCATCCTGATTGTCCTTTCAGGAGCTCCCAGAACATTGCAGGTGATGTCTCAGCATGCATTAGATTGTACTTGCTAGTATTTTTCATTCATTTATTCATATTATTCATTAATTCACATCTCTGGTGATTATTTCTAATACTCTGTCTTTTAAAATAAATAGTAAGCCAATTGATGAGAATACAGTTTAAAACAGAAGTTGACTTAGAACTCTTTCTGTGCTCATGATTCTGTCCGAATATTATGAACACAGTAAGAGTCCTATAACTAAATGCGTGAGGAAGGTAAGAGTGCATTGGAAGGAGTATTGGATGAAGGCGTGAGGAGAGCTGTAGTTCCCACACACACACAACTGCTCTGTATCCTCATGTCTGACTTTTGACTTTATGTGAAATAAAGCTGAAGTCCTGATGGAGAATTCCAGACAGACACTTGAGCAGAAAAACAATGAATTGGCTTCTATGGCCAACAGGATGAAAGCATGATATTAACATGATAATCATCATGATAACATGATGATTATTAAATGTTTGTGTCTTTAATCCCTCCTGCCCATCAGTCTGCTCAGTACAGCTTCCTTGGCTCCCTGTGGTCCCAGAAAGTTCAGGTTCCCCTATTTCATCTTGGGACTTAGTGATCTATTTTTTTAAGCCAAGTTGATTTATGAACATCTCAGAAATCCTACATTGCCGCAAATGTTTGTCTTCAAAATCTCTCTGGCAATCCACATAACAGAAGCCTGTGTGTTATCCCATCCCCAAGGGTCCCCAGGGCTCCTCTGTCCCTATAAAGCATTCAGTACCTGAAATAGTTATGAGAGCATCTCAGAAGATGATTGTAATCGTCCTTCATCACAGACAAGGAATTAAAGCTATCTCTAATAGCTTTGGAAAATTTGATTAGTATGGTAATGGAAAACCATCCTTGCTTTATCTGGTTTATGTACATGAATGCTTTCATGATAAAGACTCTGTAATGAGCTACAGCAAACACTCCTATAGTAGAAATGTGTTCATCTCAGTCTCTCCACAATGAGAGGAACTTCTCAATATAGAAAGCTGATTTTTTTTTGTTGTTTGTTTGTTTGTTTTTCAGTCTTTTCTCAGGAATCCGTGAGAAATAAGAGTGAGGTCCCCTTGGACACACTGCACAAACCCTAACGGACCTTTCTGCCCACTTTGGCTGATAAAGAAAGGCCCTCTCCACCAACCACAAAGATAAGGTCCCAACTCAGTTCCTGACTCTCTTATCAGATGTTACTGTTGAGGTTATCAAGTGGTCTCAGCTCAGGGGGTGGTGCTTATTCTAGCCAGAGGTGGATCTGTTGCCTTGGTTGGACTCTGGGAGATTTGAGGCGATCAGAATCAGGACTGCAGCAGTGTGGATGTCGCACCCACAGTAATAAGTTCCGACGTCTTTTATTGTTGTTTTATGAATATCAAGTACGTATTGACTTTTTGAAACAATGATTTCCCCTTTGAAATTACTCCCCATATTTTCATTAGAATTATTGCTTAGTCTGTACACTAAAGTTAAGACATTATTTTCATTCTTTTTATACCAGCTCATCTGATAGTTCCTCCAGTTCCCTCCAGTTATGTTACAACGGAAGGTGGCGGGCTCCCCAAGGAGAACAGTCAGAGTTTTGGTCTCTGATTCCAAAATTACATCCAAAGAGACACCTGAAAGGGAAAACCCAAAGTTAGAGAGGCCTCAGAGAACTCTCTCCATCCCACAGGAAGAGGTGCCAGAGCCAAGCTAAACAATGTTCCCCCTTTGACCCCAGCTAACGGTTACACATTTCCCTGGAGAGTAAAAGGCCCATCAGATTGTCCTTACCTGCCCAGCAGATGGCCAGGTGGAAGAGGGAACAGGTCCACAGCATGGCTTCACGGCGGTGACTCTGCAGTGTGGTGGTCCCCTGCCTGCCCTTGCCCAGATCAGCTGCTGTCTGCCCATGGGAAGTTTTGTCCGTTATAAGGGTGGCTGAGTGTTAGCCACTTCCTCAGAGAGAGAGAGTCACAGACTTGCAAGGGCACAGGTTAGACTGTTAATTCAACAAACACGGGCTAATGACCTATTTATTACTGGCCAGGTACTATTTGGAAGATGGAAAGGTGAACTTCTGACATAAGGATGTAAAGTTCTGCCATGAAAGAGTTCAGCTATTTGAGGCGATAGACACAGCAATGGCAAAGAGGTATGAAATGTTACTTTAAAAAAAGGTGGATCCAAAGCACTCTGTTAGCACAGAGAGGATAACTGCTTGGGATACTCAGAAGGGGTAACTGTGAGCCGAGCCTGGAAAAGAGCAGAGGAGGCTTTGTCTGGAGGACATTCCTTGGAGGAAGTTACAGTGGGAAAGGGCAGGGGTGGGCAAGTGCAAGCCAGCCTGCCAGTTGTGGCTCTTCTGCCTCCACTCAACATCTGTGTGGCTCCCGCCTGTCCCCTCTGGTCACTGCCATCTCTGTCTCAGGCTGACCATTCTTCCCCAGTTGTCAGCAATTGTTCTACTATCCCAAGAGGTCTTCCTGCTTCCAGACTCCTTCCCCCTTCCATCTATTCTCCACGAAAGCTTCACACTAATATTTCTTCAGACCAAAGAGGACCAGGTCACACCTCTGCTGAAACTTCTATAGTCAACCACCTTGACTTTTAAGGGAATGTGAAGATCCTTTGTTGTGGCCACATGATTTGCTGATCTGCTTCCCTCTCTAGTCTCACTTTTGTCTACTTTTCCACTTGCCCTCGGTACTTCAGCTGCACAAAAAGGACCTTTAGGTTTGAAAATGTATTATAGTCCTCATATGCCCAGTTTTTGCACTGGCTGCTCTTTCTTCCTGGAAAAACCATATCTTCCTTCTCCTCCACTCCCTCTTCACTCAGGAGAGGTGTCCCCCAGGGCTCCTTGAACTTGTTTGGTCATGGCACTTATCACCTTTATTGTAACTATCTGATAATTTGTTTTCTGCCCTGGTCTCTAAGATTCTTTAGGACAAAGACAGCATCTTTGTATTTACATTCTAATGCCCAACGGAGAGTTTGCCAATATGAGAAGCTTGACAGGTAGCTGCATGAAAAGTAAGGTTTTTGGGCTGAGTGTTAGCCACTTCCTCAGAGAGAGAGAGTCACAGACTTGCAAGGGCACAGGTTAGACTGTTAATTCAACAAACACGGGCTAATGACCTATTTATTACTGGCCAGGTACTATTTGGAAGATGGAAAGGTGAACTTCTGACATAAGGATGTAAAGTTCTGCCATGAAAGAGTTCAGCTATTTGAGGCGATAGACACAGCAATGGCAAAGAGGTATGAAATGTTACTTTAAAAAAAGGTGGATCCAAAGCACTCTGTTAGCACAGAGAGGATAACTGCTTGGGATACTCAGAAGGGGTAACTGTGAGCCGAGCCTGGAAAAGAGCAGAGGAGGCTTTGTCTGGAGGACATTCCTTGGAGGAAGTTACAGTGGGAAAGGGCAGGGGTGGGCAAGTGCAAGCCAGCCTGCCAGTTGTGGCTCTTCTGCCTCCACTCAACATCTGTGTGGCTCCCGCCTGTCCCCTCTGGTCACTGCCATCTCTGTCTCAGGCTGACCATTCTTCCCCAGTTGTCAGCAATTGTTCTACTATCCCAAGAGGTCTTCCTGCTTCCAGACTCCTTCCCCCTTCCATCTATTCTCCACGAAAGCTTCACACTAATATTTCTTCAGACCAAAGAGGACCAGGTCACACCTCTGCTGAAACTTCTATAGTCAACCACCTTGACTTTTAAGGAATGTGAAGATCCTTTGTTGTGGCCACATGATTTGCTGATCTGCTTCCCTCTCTAGTCTCACTTTTGTCTACTTTTCCACTTGCCCTCGGTACTTCAGCTGCAAAAAAAGGACCTTTAGGTTTGAAAATGTATTATAGTCCTCATATGCCCAGTTTTTGCACTGGCTGCTCTTTCTTCCTGGAAAAACCATATCTTCCTTCTCCTCCACTCCCTCTTCACTCAGGAGAGGTGTCCCCCAGGGCTCCTTGAACTTGTTTGGTCATGGCACTTATCACCTTTATTGTAACTATCTGATAATTTGTTTTCTGCCCTGGTCTCTAAGATTCTTTAGGACAAAGACAGCATCTTTGTATTTACATTCTAATGCCCAACGGAGAGTTTGCCAATATGAGAAGCTTGACAGGTAGCTGCTGATCCAAGCAAGAGCTCTGTCCAGGTCCCCCTGATTCTCAAGGAGGCTAGTGGTTGCTCACTTAGTGATTTCTGGGTTTAAGAGAGGATCTGCCAACACCCCAAGCCAAAATTTCGGGAAGCCAGGTCTTCTGCCCATGTTGTAGGTGAGGGAAGTGGAGAGGTACTCTGCAGCAGCAGGATAGCTCTTGCCCAACTAGAGTCTGCTTGGAATTGCCTGTGGCTAACATTCTGACATCACCACTGGTGCTTGGGTGATAGCTCTACCCATCAAAATGAGCAATGGTTTGGGAAGTCTTAGAGCTCTGAATTTTGAGTCTTATTTTGCAACTTGCAAGCTACATCTCTGAGTCTTGATTTCCTCATCAACAAGTAAGGTAACTACCTTGTAGGAATGTTGTAGGTTGGAATGAGAAAACACACACGTGACACTCGTCCCCCTGCCTGGCATACATTGGTAGGCCACCACAGATATTGGTTTCCTTGCCTCATCTCTACTGCTTTGTCATGGTTGGGTTAGTGACCTAGTCAGAGCTCCTTTCCTGAGCCATAGTCATCAGAAGAGATACAGAGTTTGTCATTTTAAGCCTGACACAGAATATTCCTGTAAGGGAAAGGATGAAGGTGAGCTGTGCCCTAAGAACTGTGAGCAGGTCAGTTGGGCAGGTTAAGTGGATGAGCTGAATACAGCTGCATCAGAATTGAAGTGTGTCAGAGTTGAAGGCTTCTCTGGTGATTCAGACAGTGAAGCACCTGCTTGCAATGCAGGAGACCTGGGTTTAGTCTCAGGGTTTGGAAGATCCCCTGGAGAAGGGAATGGTAACCCACTCCAGTATTCTTGCCTGGAAAATTCCATGGACAGAGGGACTTGGTGAGCTACAGTCCATGGAGTGGCAAAGAGTCAAACACGATTGAGTAACTAACACACACAGAGTTGAAGAGGGCAGAATCAACAACTTCTGTCTCCTTAGGCAAAGGATCACCTCTGGCAGCTAAGGATGGAAACCACATATGAGCTAGAATCCCAGTCTTCTTTGTCCATTTGGGATGAAGAAGCAGTAAGACTGGAAGAAGCCAAAGACCCCAGGGTCAGATCAAATCAACCTGTACTGGCCACCAGCACCATTCTCTCTGATGGTCTCTGCCCCTCTGAGTCTTCAGTAGCAAATATCCACAGGGCCACTCAAGTATCAGTGGAAGAATGTCAGAACTTCTCATTTTCTCTGTAACTGGAAGTTTTCAGACCTACATTGCTTTCGATTTGAGAACTCATCTACTTTCACCTGCTTTGAGTTCTTTGGGTGAAAAAGGAGACAAGTTCAGTGAAGGAAAACCCCTTCCTTGCTCTTACTCATTAGTGTCAAACCTCTCACATTAAGTGTTAGTAACAGTGAAGTCAGACTCTGATGTTTCCCATGATTTGTCTTCATCTAGGTATGGCAGTTATCTGCTGTTGGCCCTGTTTCTAATGACTGTTGCTCAGCTCTGGCATTGGGTGGTTGGACAAGCAACTGAAGAACGAATGGAGGAATGAAGAAGAAATGAATTTATTGGCACTCGTCCCCTGCCTGGCATACATTGGTAGGCCACCACAGATATTGGTTTCCTTGCCTCATCTCTACTGCTTTGTCATGGTTGGGTTAGTGACCTAGTCAGAGCTCCTTTCCTGAGCCATAGTCATCAGAAGAGATACAGAGTTTGTCATTTTAAGCCTGACACAGAATATTCCTGTAAGGGAAAGGATGAAGGTGAGCTGTGCCCTAAGAACTGTGAGCAGGTCAGTTGGGCAGGTTAAGTGGATGAGCTGAATACAGCTGCATCAGAATTGAAGTGTGTCAGAGTTGAAGGCTTCTCTGGTGATTCAGACAGTGAAGCACCTGCTTGCAATGCAGGAGACCTGGGTTTAGTCTCAGGGTTTGGAAGATCCCCTGGAGAAGGGAATGGTAACCCACTCCAGTATTCTTGCCTGGAAAATTCCATGGACAGAGGGACTTGGTGAGCTACAGTCCATGGAGTGGCAAAGAGTCAAACACGATTGAGTAACTAACACACACAGAGTTGAAGAGGGCAGAATCAACAACTTCTGTCTCCTTAGGCAAAGGATCACCTCTGGCAGCTAAGGATGGAAACCACATATGAGCTAGAATCCCAGTCTTCTTTGTCCATTTGGGATGAAGAAGCAGTAAGACTGGAAGAAGCCAAAGACCCCAGGGTCAGATCAAATCAACCTGTACTGGCCACCAGCACCATTCTCTCTGATGGTCTCTGCCCCTCTGAGTCTTCAGTAGCAAATATCCACAGGGCCACTCAAGTATCAGTGGAAGAATGTCAGAACTTCTCATTTTCTCTGTAACTGGAAGTTTTCAGACCTACATTGCTTTCGATTTGAGAACTCATCTACTTTCACCTGCTTTGAGTTCTTTGGGTGAAAAAGGAGACAAGTTCAGTGAAGGAAAACCCCTTCCTTGCTCTTACTCATTAGTGTCAAACCTCTCACATTAAGTGTTAGTAACAGTGAAGTCAGACTCTGATGTTTCCCATGATTTGTCTTCATCTAGGTATGGCAGTTATCTGCTGTTGGCCCTGTTTCTAATGACTGTTGCTCAGCTCTGGCATTGGGTGGTTGGACAAGCAACTGAAGAACAGAAATGGAGGGGAATGAAGAGAGTAGAAACTGAATTTCTATCTCTCTTGGTTCAGATCTCAGTTGCCTAGTGTCCCAGGATGGCCTTCAGTAAGTAAGTTAAGTGACTTTTCTCTGTCTGACTGATCTGGGCTCAGAATGTTCAGATGGCTGGAATTACTCTGTTTCTCTGATTTGTTTTTATTGAAATGTCTGGGCTCCACTGGTTGTTTTAAAGCAAACATAAGATATTTTTAGAAATTAGTGAGGAATTTCAATGGATGTCAAGGAAAATCACAGTGTCATTTGTCTCTAAAAAGATTTTGGCTGCCAGTATTCCATCTGCGACTCACTTACCCAGCTGCGTGGCACTGAAGGAAGCAGCTGTGAAGCAGAACAGTGTAGAGGCAAGTGGGGACGTTTTAGAGTTGTAATTCTGCTTCTGTTGCTGACTTGGGACCTTGTGATGTAAATAAATAAACTTCTCTGTATTTAGTCTCAGCTCAGCTCCTTTAAGAGGTTTTCCAGGCTCCTTTCACGCAGCTCATCCTGAAATCTAGAAGCCTTAATTCCATTCTGTGCCTTCCTTTTGGAGCCTTCCCATAATGATGACAACCATACTTCTGTTGCTTTCACATGATTTTGATCCTGTGATACTTGACGAGCCCCACAACACCATGAACTCCAGAATGGTAGAAAGGTGGTGGTACTTGCCGTGGTATCCTCAGCTGATGGGATGATATCTGGCATATACATAGTAGACATTTAATGTACATTGTTCAAAAAACAAACAAAAAAAAAAACCTTGCCATTTCTATAGTCTGAGACTTAGGATACTTGATAAGCCTTTGTTAAATAGTTTAACCTACATGTTCACCTTTTCTTCTAGGATCACGTGGGGAGATTAGAGGGCTTCCAGTTAGATGATGAGGTGGTTGGGACAGATACTCTCAAGTGTACCATCAACTTCATCACAGTTTTCATTTTGGTCCCTACAGGAAGTGACCAGGAAACCCACCCTTGCGCACTGTTCTCCACTCAATGCCTAGTTCTCTAATAACTTTCTTATTCAAACTTTCCTCTCCCTCTGATGGTAGTGGAAAAGGAAGAACAATTATTTCTCTTACTGAGTCTGTTAGCATGGCTGAATCAGAAATGTGGGTGACAGAGTCACAAAGAATCTCCTATTTCATTTCTGCATGTGACATGGCATTGGCCTTTGAACGTTGGTTCCTCTAGGAAGGATTGACTGGATTGATTCTTACTTGTTGAGAATACAGCAGGGTTCCTAGAGTTGCTGGTGTCCTTTAGGAAACCAGAGTCTTCCACTTAAACATTCATCATTTTAGGAGCTGTGTTACAAAGAAATCTAAGGTACCCTAGGGGAAGAGAAAACTCAGGAAGAAAGTGACTCACTCACTCACCAAACACTGTCTGGTCTGGGCCTGTCCTGTAAGGTTAAGACTTTGAAATCAGATTTCTAAAGCCAATTTTGCAAAGGGTCCTTCTCCACCTCTTTTATCCCAAGAAAAGCCGCTTGTTTTGTGTGATTCTGTGCACTTGGAGGACTGCTCTGGGGGGCACTGGTGCTGATGAGCCCATCTGTTGGCTGCAAATGAGAAAGCCAGCAAAACAGCAGGGGATTAGTGTTTCCACTGATGAATAAAGGCAAGATCTGAAGCCGCAGGAGATCCTGCATCTTCAGAAAAGAAAATAGAGAAGACAGGACTGCTTATTTCACACTCGGGACTTTTCATGGGTGGGTCCTTGAATAAACAGAGGCCAATGTGAGTTTGTCTTTACAGGCCTATGCACTTCTGGAGTCATGGTATGATCTTCACTTAACAGTTTTTTAGGATGTCATAGTTAGATATACTTTGACTTAATTTATAATTCTGGGGGGCTTCCCTGGTAGCGTGGGTGGTTAAGTACGTGCCTGCAATGCAGGAAATCTGGGTTCAATCCCTGGGTCAGAAAGATCCCCTGGAGAAGCGAAAGGCTACCCACTCTAGTATTCTTGCCTGGAGAATTCCATGGATAGAGGAGCCTGGTGGGTGCAATACATGGGGTTGCAAAGAATTGGACACAACTGAGTGACTAAGTATACACACACATGCATAATCATTTTGGACACAGGAAAATTTTCAGGTCATACAGTATGCCTTATGATGTTGATAGAACTAAGTCCTTATTTATCATTATGTTCATCAACAACTTTAACTTTATTTCTGGCTCTACATTTATAAATCATTCCACTATCTATTTAATGGGTCAGACTACTGTTTCATTTGAATATCTCATAAAATCTTATTTTCCACCGGTTTTACTTTTTTCTATGTAGGAAGTCCAATAATAATTTATCAGCATCCAGTGAAAAAGGTCCTGAAGGTCTTTTGAATTGTATTTCTGTGAATTCCCACTAATACTTAGCTCTTACTAGATGGAATGCTAATATAAAAATAAAGTTTAATTGTCCAAGAGACTGACTTATTCCTTATCAAGTCTCTAAAGGTCCAGGCCAGACCAAAGTAGAGATGCAGATATGTGGTAATAACCACATCATCGTGATCTCATCACCATCAACAGCTGCAGCAGCTAATACTTCCTGGGTTTCCTCTGTGCCAAGGGTTGCCCTAAGTACATTCCATGTGATGATTCACTTAATTCTTGCAATAGTCTTCTAAGGTAAGTATTATTACTATCATTACTTTATGACTGACAGAAGCAAGGCTCAAAGTATCTTGCCCAAGGTCATATAGCTACTGAGTCCCTAAGTGGAAATCTAAGATCCAAATTTCAACAAGTTTGGCTTCCAAATCTGAATGTGAGCTCACTCATTGCTACTATACTACCTGCTCTTTGCCTGTATCTATCTATTTAGTATCTGTCAACTTATCAATTATTTATTTACTTTACTAGTATTTTACATATGTATATGTAGATGCTTAAAATTTTTCGGGCTGTTAGAAATGTTGTTAGGTTTTTAAGGGTCTGTGATTTAAGATGCTAATTGTTAGTTTTGATTTTTTTTTTTTTTTAACTGTGTCCAATTTGTTTGGCACTCTGGGTATCAGGGACTGTGCTTTTATGTGTTAGGTTAAAGATGCAAGTAATTCAACAGGATTTAATTTTCACTTCTGGTTTAGCAAGATAAAGGTGAGAAGGTGTTGCCTGCTGAATCCATTTTATTATTTGAGAAGTGCTTGTTTTGTATCTTTGTATTCTCATAGCACTTAGGATACTGGTTTGTAAACCATGAGGGCCCTTTAGTTTTGAATGAATGAATGATTTGATGAACGAGTCAGGGGAGTTCAAGATGACACTGAACACCTCTGTCTTGGTGGATGCCCTCAAGTCCTTATTTATCATTATGTTCATCAACAACTTTAACTTTATTTCTGGCTCTACATTTATAAATCATTCCACTATCTATTTAATGGGTCAGACTACTGTTTCATTTGAATATCTCATAAAATCTTATTTTCCACCGGTTTTACTTTTTTCTATGTAGGAAGTCCAATAATAATTTATCAGCATCCAGTGAAAAAGGTCCTGAAGGTCTTTTGAATTGTATTTCTGTGAATTCCCACTAATACTTAGCTCTTACTAGATGGAATGCTAATATAAAAATAAAGTTTAATTGTCCAAGAGACTGACTTATTCCTTATCAAGTCTCTAAAGGTCCAGGCCAGACCAAAGTAGAGATGCAGATATGTGGTAATAACCACATCATCGTGATCTCATCACCATCAACAGCTGCAGCAGCTAATACTTCCTGGGTTTCCTCTGTGCCAAGGGTTGCCCTAAGTACATTCCATGTGATGATTCACTTAATTCTTGCAATAGTCTTCTAAGGTAAGTATTATTACTATCATTACTTTATGACTGACAGAAGCAAGGCTCAAAGTATCTTGCCCAAGGTCATATAGCTACTGAGTCCCTAAGTGGAAATCTAAGATCCAAATTTCAACAAGTTTGGCTTCCAAATCTGAATGTGAGCTCACTCATTGCTACTATACTACCTGCTCTTTGCCTGTATCTATCTATTTAGTATCTGTCAACTTATCAATTATTTATTTACTTTACTAGTATTTTACATATGTATATGTAGATGCTTAAAATTTTTCGGGCTGTTAGAAATGTTGTTAGGTTTTTAAGGGTCTGTGATTTAAGATGCTAATTGTTAGTTTTGATTTTTTTTTTTTTTTAACTGTGTCCAATTTGTTTGGCACTCTGGGTATCAGGGACTGTGCTTTTATGTGTTAGGTTAAAGATGCAAGTAATTCAACAGGATTTAATTTTCACTTCTGGTTTAGCAAGATAAAGGTGAGAAGGTGTTGCCTGCTGAATCCATTTTATTATTTGAGAAGTGCTTGTTTTGTATCTTTGTATTCTCATAGCACTTAGGATACTGGTTTGTAAACCATGAGGGCCCTTTAGTTTTGAATGAATGAATGATTTGATGAACGAGTCAGGGGAGTTCAAGATGACACTGAACACCTCTGTCTTGGTGGATGCCCTCTGGATTTTCTGTGTAGAGCCTGCATGAGGTTTACAGCCTTTGTCCTATGTGATGTTAAACATGCCTCATGGTGCTGGTAGTACAGGGCAGTAAATGGCTTTGTCTCTTGGCTCCGAGTTCTTAATGGTTAAAATCCTGAAGGACAACTCTCTGTCCACAGACAACTGGAAAGACTCCAATTCCAGGGTGCCTTGACAGGCCTGGTAGGTACCAGTGAGCCTTTGTTAGTCTCTACAGATATCAGAATTGCAGTTCCCACCAGGAATATCATATTGGCATTGGAGCTTCACAGCCATCCCTGTCATGGCAACTCTGTTGGAAGCCATGTAATTTCAGTCCCGTGGGAGCCATCTGACAAAGAGAAAAAGGATAGGAAATGAGAAGTGGTGGGAGACTGCACCCGTTCACCTGGGAACCAGTTACGGAGGAAGGATAGCACAACGCAGAGCAGTCGGTACATGGCAGGGCTGCAGCTTCTCCTGGTGATGTGTACCACGAGCCTACTTGGCATGCACCAGGCACTCGGGCTACCTTATCTGCAACAGCCATGTGTTTGTTTCATTGCTGCAGCCATAAAGGAAAGAGGTCCTCAGGGTGGCTGGCGCGTACGCTATTGAAACACGTACAGATCTGTTCAAAGGCAGCCATCCAACAGGGCCCTTTAGAGGAGGCTCAGTGCCCCTCTGCCACTAGGGATCTGTGTTTTCACATATGGTGCCACTTCCTTATCAGCCCCTGGGGGTTCATTCTCTGAAAGGAAATAACAAGGGAGAGAGTCTTCTGTTGAAAAACATTTGGTAGGTCATGATCTCTGGGATCCCTGTTTCTGAGTTGTGGGAACCTAAGAAGGATGAGGAAGGGTAGGAACAGCCCTTTTCCTGAAGACATGATGGCTTCCACTACCCACCAGACCAGTTCTGGTTCTGGGACTCGCTCTTCAGAAGCCAGACAGGGAAGAAGTAATTTGTTCATTTTAAAGGAATCGATTAATCACTCAGCCATCTATTCAGCAATATTGAGTGCCAGCTATATGCATGCTTCCTGCTGAGGGCCAAGAATACAAGGATGTGAAAGCCAGCTGAGATACCACTGAGGAGTTTAAAGGCTTCAGAAATATACACAAAGCTGGGCAGGTGAAGGGGTTTCTAGCGTCTGGCATAGATCCAGGCATAGTTTGTTCCTAGTCAACACAGCTGGTTGTAGGTTCAACCCTGGAGGGAGATGTACGCTTAGTTACTTTTTAAAAAGCTCCGAGTTCTTAATGGTCAAAATCCTGAAGGACAACTCTCTGTCCACAGACAACTGGAAAGACTCCAATTCCAGGGTGCCTTGACAGGCCTGGTAGGTACCAGTGAGCCTTTGTTAGTCTCTACAGATATCAGAATTGCAGTTCCCACCAGGAATATCATATTGGCATTGGAGCTTCACAGCCATCCCTGTCATGGCAACTCTGTTGGAAGCCATGTAATTTCAGTCCCGTGGGAGCCATCTGACAAAGAGAAAAAGGATAGGAAATGAGAAGTGGTGGGAGACTGCACCCGTTCACCTGGGAACCAGTTACGGAGGAAGGATAGCACAACGCAGAGCAGTCGGTACATGGCAGGGCTGCAGCTTCTCCTGGTGATGTGTACCACGAGCCTACTTGGCATGCACCAGGCACTGGCTACCTTATCTGCAACAGCCATGTGTTTGTTTCATTGCTGCAGCCATAAAGGAAAGAGGTCCTCAGGGTGGCTGGCGCGACGCTATTGAAACACGTACAGATCTGTTCAAAGGCAGCCATCCAACAGGGCCCTTTAGAGGAGGCTCAGTGCCCCTCTGCCACTAGGGATCTGTGTTTTCACATATGGTGCCACTTCCTTATCAGCCCCTGGGGGTTCATTCTCTGAAAGGAAATAACAAGGGAGAGAGTCTTCTGTTGAAAAACATTTGGTAGGTCATGATCTCTGGGATCCCTGTTTCTGAGTTGTGGGAACCTAAGAAGGATGAGGAAGGGTAGGAACAGCCCTTTTCCTGAAGACATGATGGCTTCCACTACCCACCAGACCAGTTCTGGTTCTGGGACTCGCTCTTCAGAAGCCAGACAGGGAAGAAGTAATTTGTTCATTTTAAAGGAATCGATTAATCACTCAGCCATCTATTCAGCAATATTGAGTGCCAGCTATATGCATGCTTCCTGCTGAGGGCCAAGAATACAAGGATGTGAAAGCCAGCTGAGATACCACTGAGGAGTTTAAAGGCTTCAGAAATATACACAAAGCTGGGCAGGTGAAGGGGTTTCTAGCGTCTGGCATAGATCCAGGCATAGTTTGTTCCTAGTCAACACAGCTGGTTGTAGGTTCACCCTGGAGGAGCATAGACTAGAACTTTCCCTGGCAGCTCGTACCCCATCCTAGAGTGGGAAGGTTCCTTTTCTTCCTACCTTCCTTTATAAACCATTCTTCCTTCCAGAAATCATCCTGTTGGTTGACAGTCCCCAGTTTTGAAGTTCCTGACTTTACACTGTTATCTTTCTATTCTTGGAGTGGAATCAGCTTGGCTGTGATTGTTCCTACTGTGAGGATAACAGCATCTTTTGTGTGATGGTTTCCTTTTCATTGTGTACACAGTGACTGCAGAGCCAGGACATTTTAATTTGGGATAAATAATAAGTTATCTTTAGGGCCAATCTCATTTTGAGAACCAGGGCTAATGGAGGTCAAGGATACTGTCTCTTTTATAGGTTTCTTCAAAGCCTTGACTCCTACCCCTGTTTGCGTCTTTCTTCATCTGTTTTCTTCTCTCTTTCCTAGGACTATTCCTTTTTCTGCAAGGTACTCTCATGAAGAATTTTAAAAGGGATAATAGGAAAATGCACAAAGGAATAAGGGGATAGTCATCCCAGGATGTCTGGTCTTAAGGCTACACAGAAGTGCCACGTGCACATTCATGCAGAGGTGGAAGCCTGCAGGCATGCCTGCACCAAAGCAGGTGGTGGGACATGTCAGGTGTCCTCCAGAGGCGTGACTACAGCAGTGTGGATGACAGTTGAGACAGTGAAGGTAGTTGGGAAGATGCAAGTTTGCAGAATGGTAGCCCTAGACTGACTCACTGAAGTGGGAAAGCTGTCCCTGGTGGTAGTGGATGGTATGTCATAGCCCAAAATGTGCAGATGGGGAGGCCAAGGGAAGAAGTAATTTGTTCATTTTAAAGGAATCGATTAATCACTCAGCCATCTATTCAGCAATATTGAGTGCCAGCTATATGCATGCTTCCTGCTGAGGGCCAAGAATACAAGGATGTGAAAGCCAGCTGAGATACCACTGAGGAGTTTAAAGGCTTCAGAAATATACACAAAGCTGGGCAGGTGAAGGGGTTTCTAGCGTCTGGCATAGATCCAGGCATAGTTTGTTCCTAGTCAACACAGCTGGTTGTAGGTTCACCCTGGAGGAGCATAGACTAGAACTTTCCCTGGCAGCTCGTACCCCATCCTAGAGTGGGAAGGTTCCTTTTCTTCCTACCTTCCTTTATAAACCATTCTTCCTTCCAGAAATCATCCTGTTGGTTGACAGTCCCCAGTTTTGAAGTTCCTGACTTTACACTGTTATCTTTCTATTCTTGGAGTGGAATCAGCTTGGCTGTGATTGTTCCTACTGTGAGGATAACAGCATCTTTTGTGTGATGGTTTCCTTTTCATTGTGTACACAGTGACTGCAGAGCCAGGACATTTTAATTTGGGATAAATAATAAGTTATCTTTAGGGCCAATCTCATTTTGAGAACCAGGGCTAATGGAGGTCAAGGATACTGTCTCTTTTATAGGTTTCTTCAAAGCCTTGACTCCTACCCCTGTTTGCGTCTTTCTTCATCTGTTTTCTTCTCTCTTTCCTAGGACTATTCCTTTTTCTGCAAGGTACTCTCATGAAGAATTTTAAAAGGGATAATAGGAAAATGCACAAAGGAATAAGGGGATAGTCATCCCAGGATGTCTGGTCTTAAGGCTACACAGAAGTGCCACGTGCACATTCATGCAGAGGTGGAAGCCTGCAGGCATGCCTGCACCAAAGCAGGTGGTGGGACATGTCAGGTGTCCTCCAGAGGCGTGACTACAGCAGTGTGGATGACAGTTGAGACAGTGAAGGTAGTTGGGAAGATGCAAGTTTGCAGAATGGTAGCCCTAGACTGACTCACTGAAGACCCCTGGGGAAAGCTGTCCCTGGTGGTAGTGGATGGTATGTCATAGCCAAACATTTTACTAGAAATGAGCTCTGATTGGCTAGATGGGGAGGCCAAGAGCTCATGGCCGACTTTCTCTGGATCTAGCTTTCCTTACACCAACCTCATAGAGAGGAGAGAAGATGGCAGTAATCAAGTGGTTTCAGGCACAGTAGCTGAAGTCAACTGAATCCAGCTCCTTCACATGCTGAATTCATAAATAAGAGGGGTGAGTAGTCAATTATAGAATGAATTTTGAGGACCCTGAAGCTCCCTGCTTTCAAATTCTGAAATTCTGTCATTGGAGATTAGTTTCTTTGGGCCACAGAAACATAATAAGAATATTCCTAGGAAGATCAACACCTTAAGTCCTAATATAGTAAAAAACAGAAAGAATTAATTTCTGATGACAAAGTCTTGAACATACAAACCAGAGAATTCATCAGCAGACAAGCAGGATGCTGGGAAGAGGCCATCTTTCTCCTCCTTCACCTCTGCTTTTGAGGTGTGTCCTGAATGTGTTTTGTCTTTCCAGGTTCTTTTTTCTGACCTTTCCCATTGAACATCTCAACGTTCACATGAACTTTATATCTGAACTCACCGTTTTGGGTCTCAGAACCAATCTTCCCATTCGTAGTAATCTTTCTAAAACACTTTCCAAGCACACTGCCTCTTATGTATCTCTGATTTCCTCCCACTTGCCACAGGACAAAAATTCAAATCTTTATCCTGGTTCACAAGACCTTTCCCAGTTAGGTCACATGTTACCATGACAGCTGCTGCTCTGTCCTGGCCACCAGGGCCAATTCATTCCCGCAGAGTGGATGCTCTTCTCCAAACTTGGTCCAATCCACCTTCCTGAATTGCCTAAGCTGCTAACCCTCTTCTTGCCATGTCCTTCTCCAATCCCTCTATTGGTCAAGATCCTTCAGCCTTTAAATCAGTTCAACTATAACTTCCACCAGCAAGGCTTTCCCCATCCTCCTTAACTAAAGTAATCGCTCCCTCCTCTGGACAACTGTGCATCATACTCTGACAAACATTTGTCACATTCTGACATTAGAAATTAGTGCTAGGAGGGTCTCTATGTGTCTCCTATTGAAAATATATCCTACCCCACCCTATTCTCTTACTGCTGTCAGAAAGGTCCACATACCTGAGGAAAAGGTAGATTTCCTAGGGAACTGATTTTCCAGGGGCCACCAGTGTGCTCTGTCCAAGGTACAGCTGTTACACAGCAACATCTCCCAGGTAGACAATCTGCTGGTCTCTCGAACTTGAAAGAACACTTCCAGCTGGATCACTTTTGGTGAATGTACTGAAAGATTTGGCTCTGACACTGGCAACATTTGGGATTCACAGTCCTTACTGAGGTCCTCTGTGTTCAGCAAGGTTGTATAGGGTCACCATCTTCTTCAGGGAGTAATCCAGAGCATGTGGTTTGGAGGCACTCACCAAGATTTCCTACACTGCCGCAGCAGCATGAAAAACCAAATGCACCAGTTAATAACCAGGGTTGCCTGGTGTTGGAGTTGTCAGAAAGAACAGTAGTTTCAAGGAAAACAATCTCAGACACTTCTCACTAGGGTCACGATGTCTGTAGGTGAGGACACAGGAGAGATTTTGAGTTTTTCAAAATCACAAGGCAGGAAGGTGTAAGGTCTGCCATTGACGTCACACCTGGACATCAAACCTGGTATCAAGCCTCACTTTTGGGCCAACCAATCTTCCCATTCGTAGTAATCTTTCTAAAACACTGCCTCTTATGTATCTCTGATTTCCTCCCACTTGCCACAGGACAAAAATTCAAATCTTTATCCTGGTTCACAAGACCTTTCCCAGTTAGGTCACATGTTACCATGACAGCTGCTGCTCTGTCCTGGCCACCAGGGCCAATTCATTCCCTCAGAGTGGATGCTCTTCTCCAAACTTGGTCCAATCCACCTTCCTGAATTGCCTAAGCTGCTAACCCTCTTCTTGCCATGTCCTTCTCCAATCCCTCTATTGGTCAAGATCCTTCAGCCTTTAAATCAGTTCAACTATAACTTCCACCAGCAAGGCTTTCCCCATCCTCCTTAACTAAAGTAATCGCTCCCTCCTCTGGACAACTGTGCATCATACTCTGACAAACATTTGTCACATTCTGACATTAGAAATTAGTGCTAGGAGGGTCTCTATGTGTCTCCTATTGAAAATATATCCTACCCCACCCTATTCTCTTACTGCTGTCAGAAAGGTCCACATACCTGAGGAAAAGGTAGATTTCCTAGGGAACTGATTTTCCAGGGGCCACCAGTGTGCTCTGTCCAAGGTACAGCTGTTACACAGCAACATCTCCCAGGTAGACAATCTGCTGGTCTCTCGAACTTGAAAGAACACTTCCAGCTGGATCACTTTTGGTGAATGTACTGAAAGATTTGGCTCTGACACTGGCAACATTTGGGATTCACAGTCCTTACTGAGGTCCTCTGTGTTCAGCAAGGTTGTATAGGGTCACCATCTTCTTCAGGGAGTAATCCAGAGCATGTGGTTTGGAGGCACTCACCAAGATTTCCTACACTGCCGCAGCAGCATGAAAAACCAAATGCACCAGTTAATAACCAGGGTTGCCTGGTGTTGGAGTTGTCAGAAAGAACAGTAGTTTCAAGGAAAACAATCTCAGACACTTCTCACTAGGGTCACGATGTCTGTAGGTGAGGACACAGGAGAGATTTTGAGTTTTTCAAAATCACAAGGCAGGAAGGTGTAAGGTCTGCCATTGACGTCACACCTGGACATCAAACCTGGTATCAAGCCTCAGGCATTTATCCACCTATTGAAGATCTAGACCTGGGTATTCAGAGCCCTGAGGCAGGTTTGTATTTGAAAGCAGTGCATTAATCCTATGGACTTTCCTTGCCTCTTGAGTCTTATGTATTGACCGCCAATCTCCTCTCTTATGGATATCTCTGTACACTGTTTCTTCCAGTTATAGAACAGAGTTGATGCCCTAAATGCCTGTCCCTTGATCACACCGAAAACATTTTGAAAAAGAACATAGAATGGGACATGCTTAACGTATGATCAATTCAACTTCCATGGAAAGTTATAAGAAAATGTTATTTTAGAATGAATTTTTTTCCCAGTTGCTCTAAGGAGAGTTTCCTTTAATTTATTACATTTTTGTGAGAAGCATGAAGACCAATCATATACCGTGAATACCTAAATGTGAACTGTACAGAGAAATTTAGGTTCAGTGCTTTTATAAAAGGGTATTTCTTTTCTTTCTTTCTTTCCTTCTTTCTTTTATGTTGCATTTTTTAAATTGGAGGAAAATTGCTTTAGAATGTTGTGTTCCTTCTTCCTTTTTCTTTTCTATCTTTTCTTTTCTTTCAGTAGAACTGCTCCTTGGAGACTGCTGAAGTTGTGAGGGTTTTGTTAGTAGACTAAAGACTCTGGATGAGGGGCTTCCCTGGTGGTCCAGTGGGTAAGGACACCACCTTTCAGTTCAAGGGGCACTAGTTCGATTCCTGTCCTGGAAAGATCCCAGGTGCCGTGGAGTGGCTGGACTGATGTGTCCAACTACCAAGCCGGAGCTCTGGAGTGCATGCACTCAGAACCAGTGCTCTGCAGCAAGAGAGGCCACTGCGATGGGAGGCCCACACAGGCCAAAAAACAAGGATAAATAAATGAAAGATCGATAGACATGGCCAAAAAAAAAAAAAAGACTCTAGATGAACCTCAGAGCACTCTTTCTGAGAAAACTAGAGTAAGGCTAAGGATGAGTTTATTCATATCTAAAACAAATATCCACTCACTGTTGGGAAAAGTAGGAAGTCGGCATAAAACTAAATACAGGTGTTGAACACTAAGATAGAAGGTATTCTGTTAAGAAAAATTTATTTGTGCTTTCAAGTTAGAAGTGGAGGGCATATTTTCTCTCAAATATAAATATAGTTAAAGCTGTGGGTGTCTCATATACGATATTTTAAGACCTAGTAACACTGTTTCCTTCTTGGGCCATGAAGACCAGCCTTTACCTGAGATGGTGGAGGGAGAGCCAAGAGCTCCCTTGGAGGGTGCAGTTTTTCTCATTGTCAGTCATCCCAGGGCAGGAAAAGAGCCAGTTTGGGACTGGGCTGGTGGAGATGTGGGGATGCCTATAGATTTTTAATGGGGCACCGACTGGTCCCTGCTATGTGGAAGTCTGCATGGAGACAGGAAGAGGATGGGTTTGGGGCCTTAAAATGTGCACTTGCTTCTCCCCTCAAGCGTTTTGCTGTGCTTTGAATGATGATGGGAGCAGGCTGTGTCCATCACCAAGTGGGATCTGCTGGTAGTAGGCAGAGGGGAGAGCAGCCTGGAAGAGTCTTGTGGGGGGACACAAGGGGGCCTGAAGAAGAGTTCCAGTGCAGTGACGCTGTGTGGGGACTCACTGTGGGGTGGAACGACCACAAGTCCCCTGGGGAACAGAATGGATACTCCACGTTGTCATGATTGAGCCTGCTGGATATTATAAATGAAATATTCTTGAAGCAATGTTGGTATTTTGTAATCCACAGGCTGAGGAGATCTGAGGACCTGTGGGTGACATAATGAAGGACTTCTGAAAGTAAGAGATCTGAAACTCTTGAAGTGGTTTTGAAATAACATTTGTACAATGACAACCACCGCTTTAATTAATAACCTAATTATCCTTGGCAGTCTTCAGGACTAAAAATGCCCAGCAACTAACTGATGGCTAAAAATTTAGGTGTTCTAAGAGCTGGAAAACAGCAACAAATCTGAAAATGGCCCATTCCAATTTATGCATATACATATATGTATGTATATATGCATGCCTCATTTCCCCATTCATTCAACAAATGTTTCTTGCCAAATACTGTGTTTACTAGCAGGAACATAGAGCTTACTAAGACATTACCCTCAAGAAGCTTACACCTGAGTGGGTAGTGATAGGTAGGACTCTGCATTCCCATTCAGAGAGACAGATGATTCCTGATTTATGACACGAGGAAGCAGATTGTCTTCTTAGTCTCTTTCCCACGGGACTGGAGGCAAACGTGCTTTCCAGTGAACTGCCTTTTATTTCTATGACCCAGGTTCAGAGGAGCTGCTGCAATCACTGGGCTGCTGCTGTCAGGATGCTCCAATGGTCCTTGGTTTTGGCTTCCAACCAGAAACTCCATCCTACAGTGGTGACTGAGGTCGGGACAGAGATGGAGCAGAGCACCTAAAGATTTAGCCAGTCCAGCACTGCCCTCCAGTGGTCAAACGTAGGCATGTGGGGATGATGGATTCCTAGAGAGAGGAACGAATGATTCTGGATGAGATTGGGAAAGCAGGAATTGCAAGCCACAGTTGAGACATGAAGGTGAGCATTAAGATTGATTAATGACCAGGCACCTGGAGTTGTATGTGTAGAGAGAATCAGAAACAAAGACCATGTCAGTTTCGCAATTTGAACTTTGGTTGACAAGAAGGCCAGGCTGCCTTGGGGTGCAGAAGACGCAGTGGGGCCGGAGGGGCAATGATCCCCCCGAGCTACAACCCCGGGCGTCTCGGTCCTCCCTGGTCTAGGTTCTCAGAAGGTTCTGATCAAGAATTGTCATCTTCAGGCTGATGGGCCGTCAGGGTGCGTGCACAGATCTCCTGAAATGGCATCAGATGCAGATTCATGGGTAATGAACTTTCACAATATTAGATTTGCAGAGGAGTCTAGCTTCCCTGGTGATGCAGATGGTAAAGAATCTGCCTGCAGTGCAGAAGACCTGGGTTCAATGTCTGGATCAGGGAGATCCCCTGGAGAAGGGAATGGCAACCCACCCCAGTGTTCTTGCCTGGAGAATCCCATGGACAGAGGAGCTTGGTGGGCTACAGTCCCTGGGGCCACAGGAGTCTCACGCAACTGAGCGATTCGCACTTTGACAGTCTACATGAACGCATACGGGGTCCCAGCATTCCTCCTGGGCCTCTAGTGGTGTCTGTCTGCCCATGTCCTACATATGCGCAGTTCAGTGACTCTGCTTTTGAGGGAAATTTCTCTCTCTTAGTAGCCAGAAGTCTTCCTCCCAGCCCCCTATTGGGTCAGTGTCACCAGAAGATGTCCAGCACAGTAGGACACTGTCCTGTCCTGGATCATGCATCTATGAGTCAAGGCTGAAGTAGTCTTGGCAGCCAGCGTGGGCTTGGCTAAATCTACAATTAGTGCAAGGTTTCATTCCTTTTTTTTGTTTCATCTTAGCACATGGTGTCCTCTAGATATATCATCACTTACCTTTCAAGGTCGTGGAAGCAATGGACTTTCATCGTACCCTGAACGGTTTCCCTGCTTTATTTCTTCTGGGTGATCTGTGACTTAGCTTCCTGAATCTTAAGCTTGAAATCTTCCCCCTCCCTGCCCTTGCTGCTCTCTTGCCCTGCTCCCCTGAAGAGAGAGAAATGGGTTAGAGAAACTTCCTGATCAAATTGAAAAAGCAATACCAGACAAACAGAGCTCAGGAGCTGGGGAACTGTAGCATAATGCTTCTTGGTGGTCGAATTGCTCACATTGTTGCCTCTAAAATCCAAGCATCCATAGCCCTATGGTAGAAGAGCCCCCGTCTTTACTGCAAGAACAAGGTTCAAACTGTGAAGCCAGGGCAGAGGTCTGAGAGTAGGCTACGGAGGATGGCTCAAACACGAATATTTAGTTACAGGACACCCGGAAGACACCATAAGTCATAGCACCTCTGTGCATGTGTGCGTAGCTCCGAAGCTAAGAACGGTGCCTCCCCTGCTCTCCTTCCTAACCTGGAGCTCTTGGTAATACGCATAATTGCCCCATAGGGCAGTGGTTAAGAGACAATATTTTGGAATACAACCTTCGAGGATCCAAGCCCTTTTACTTTAGTGTTTCAATCTTAGGAAAAATTCCTAGCCTTTCTGAGACTTGGGTTACTCCTCTGTAAAACAGGGATAATAATACCTGAGCCTCATCGCCCCCATGCAGAGCATCTGTGAGGATTCAGAGAGCTGGTACCTGTGCAGCCCTGGGATTGCACGTGGCATGAGGTCAGTGCTCAGTAAAGAGTAGCTATTTTATTATTTCCATATGTGCATGTGCAGGAGACCTCTGGGCGTGAGGCTTTTTGTCAACACCCAACTTAGACATAAAATAAATCAGCCTCATTTCAGAAAACCAAAAGTGTGCAGGCATAGAGATAGGCAGATCCTTCCAGGTATATCTGTTGCCACCTCCTTCTGTAACTGCAACATCTTTGCCCAAGTTTCCAAGGACCAACACGCTCTTGAACCCTGTCTAGAAGTGGGAGAACCACCCACATGTAAATAAGCTTTCAGTGGAAACAGACATGAGGTGGCTGATCCTCTCTTCCCGCTCCAGCCTGGGCCCTCACTGTGCAGGGCCTGCCCTTTTGCTGGAGCAATGATTTCTTGAACGGTTTCCTGCTTTATTTCTTCTGGGTGATCTGACTTAGCTTCCTGAATCTTAAGCTTGAAATCTTCCCCTCCTGCCCTTGCTGCTCTCTTGCCCTGCTCCCTGAAGAGAGAGAAATGGGTTAGAGAAACTTCCTGATCAAATTGAAAAGCAGTACCAGACAAACAGAGCTCAGGAGCTGGGGAACTGTAGCATAATGCTTCTTGGTGGTCGAATTGCTCACATTGTTGCCTCTAAAATCCAAGCATCCATAGCCCTATGGTAGAAGAGCCCCCGTCTTTACTGCAAGAACAAGGTTCAAACTGTGAAGCCAGGGCAGAGGTCTGAGAGTAGGCTACGGAGGATGGCTCAAACACGAATATTTAGTTACAGGACACCCGGAAGACACCATAAGTCATAGCACCTCTGTGCATGTGTGCGTAGCTCCGAAGCTAAGAACGGTGCCTCCCCTGCTCTCCTTCCTAACCTGGAGCTCTTGGTAATACGCATAATTGCCCCATAGGGCAGTGGTTAAGAGACAATATTTTGGAATACAACCTTCGAGGATCCAAGCCCTTTTACTTTAGTGTTTCAATCTTAGGAAAAATTCCTAGCCTTTCTGAGACTTGGGTTACTCCTCTGTAAAACAGGGATAATAATACCTGAGCCTCATCGCCCTCATGCAGAGCATCTGTGAGGATTCAGAGAGCTGGTACCTGTGCAGCCCTGGGATTGCACGTGGCATGAGGTCAGTGCTCAGTAAAGAGTAGCTATTTTATTATTTCCATATGTGCATGTGCAGGAGACCTCTGGGCGTGAGGCTTTTTGTCAACACCCAACTTAGACATAAAATAAATCAGCCTCATTTCAGAAAACCAAAAGTGTGCAGGCATAGAGATAGGCAGATCCTTCCAGGTATATCTGTTGCCACCTCCTTCTGTAACTGCAACATCTTTGCCCAAGTTTCCAAGGACCAACACGCTCTTGAACCCTGTCTAGAAGTGGGAGAACCACCCACATGTAAATAAGCTTTCAGTGGAAACAGACATGAGGTGGCTGATCCTCTCTTCCCGCTCCAGCCTGGGCCCTCACTGTGCAGTCGGCAATGCTCTGTCTCCTGCTCTGAACAGTCATGACTGACCCAGTCTTGGGAGCTGCCAGTATGAGAGAGACTGGGAAGCTGGGTGTTCAATCATTGTTGGGAGTCTATTAGGAGAACAAGGTACCATGCAGCCACTCGAAAGGCTGAGCATCAAACAGTGGCCCTAACAGAGGAAAATCCTTCCACTTGGCTGAGTGGGGCCAGGTCTATGACTTTAAAGCAACTGGCACAGATGCTGAGGGAAGAGGTGCCTTCATTCTGTGCTCAATAAAACCAGTTTTATTCAGGGAAGTGAATTGTTATCCCCTTGGGAAGGGTGAAGGTATAAAAACAGGTCGTAATTCTTGGTGGATCTTGTTCTTCTGTATCTAGAGACACGAAGAAAAAGAGAGGGAGAGAGATAGATGAGAGGGTGTCCCTGGGAGTCCTAGGTAATTACCCACCCAAACTTCTCCTGGAGCTTCAGGATGCTGCCAGATGTGTCCAGGCTCTCCGCATGCCACCTGCAGAGCCAGCATCCAGGGTCCACCTCCTCCCCCACTCCCACCCCCTGGCGGCTCCTCATGTCCAGGAACACATCAAAGGAGGTTTGATATTCATCACCACGGTGAGTCATTTTCACATGGAGCTACAGGGAGCCGCCTGCACCACTGCAGGCTGTATTCAGCCTTTGTCAGAGCCGCTGAGCTGAGCCAATCCCCCATTATGCGCGAGAGGAGATTCCTCCTGGGAGACTTGGATTTGTCCCCAGACCCTTGTGCAGAATAAAATGAGTCTTTTTTTTCACTGAGAAATAGTTATTAAAACATCCCTGGGTCTCGACTCTGAATCTTCGCCGCCCACAGGGATAGCTCTGTGTGGTCTTTCCCTGAGAGTGTGGTTACCTCCAGGCCCTGCTGTTAGTGCCAATAACATCTGAAACCTCCCCGTCTCCTTTGCTCTGAGGACAAAGGACGTCGACAAGACTCCAGCCATGACCACATTTCTTATCAACCGGAGGAGGAAATTCTGCTCGCTCCTGTGGAGTCTGGCTATTGTTGGAGGGGCTGGCGGAGACTCGTGAAATTAAAGCCACAAGATGGTAGAGCTGGAAGGGCCTAGTCATCATCCAGTTCTAGCCCTTCCCATTATAGATGAGCAAGTTGAGGTGCAGAGGGGTTAAGGGACTCATCTAAGGTCACACAGACCGGTGAGGATTTCTAGCGTATAGAACCATTCTCTGAAAGATGAGGGGAATCATGGCAGTGTGAGTCTAGCTATTACATTCCCAGTGGAGTCTGCTTCAGAGACTCAAACCTGTAGGAAAGGGGCGGCGATCAGGAGAGCCGAAGCTGAGCTTCACCTTTGCACCCCGGTTTCTCTGTGTGAAAAATGACTGTATTATTTACCTTCATTTCAGGACTGTTGAGGGGCTTCATGAGACACCCTGGGAGCTTGGACTTTGGTGTGGATGAATAGACAGTCTCTTTCTGGGCTCCAGAATGGGGCTGCTTTGCCTCGGTTGACTCACCTGTTCTCAGTTTCTCAGTCACCACTGAGGCCTTCGGGAGCCCCTGGGTTTGGGAGGGTGGTGGAATGAGTGCGAAATGATCAGACTGGGTGGTTGGACACAGGGCACAGGAGTGGGAAAGGTGTGGGATATAGTAATAAGATCTAGGCATGCCTGCCTGTTCCCAGCCCTTGGAGTGGTCTCTCAGAAGAATATGTGAGATGCGCCTGTCAAGGAAAACATTCCTGGTTAGCAGGACCAGATTCCCTACTTTGCTTGGCGTGGTGTGGGACATGTGTTCCCCTGCTGCTGCTGCTTAGTCACTTCAGTTGTGTCTGCCTCTGTGTGACCCCTGTGGACGGTAGTCCTCCAGGCTCCTCCGTCTGTGGAATTCTCCAGTCAAAAATACTGGAGTGGGTTGCCATTCCCTTCTCCAGGTTATCTTCCCAATCCAGGAACTGAACCCTGTCTCCTGCACTGCAGGCAGATTCCTGACCACTGAGCCATCAGGGAATATATATTAACTCCATGAACTGTAGTTTGCTCTGAGGACAAAGGACGTCGACAAGACTCCAGCCATGACCACATTTCTTATCAACCGGAGGAGGAAATTCTGCTCGCTCCTGTGGAGTCTGGCTATTGTTGGAGGGGCTGGCGGAGACTCGTGAAATTAAAGCCACAAGATGGTAGAGCTGGAAGGGCCTAGTCATCATCCAGTTCTAGCCCTTCCCATTATAGATGAGCAAGTTGAGGTGCAGAGGGGTTAAGGGACTCATCTAAGGTCACACAGACCGGTGAGGATTTCTAGCGTATAGAACCATTCTCTGAAAGATGAGGGGAATCATGGCAGTGTGAGTCTAGCTATTACATTCCCAGTGGAGTCTGCTTCAGAGACTCAAACCTGTAGGAAAGGGGCGGCGATCAGGAGAGCCGAAGCTGAGCTTCACCTTTGCACCCCGGTTTCTCTGTGTGAAAAATGACTGTATTATTTACCTTCATTTCAGGACTGTTGAGGGGCTTCATGAGACACCCTGGGAGCTTGGACTTTGGTGTGGATGAATAGACAGTCTCTTTCTGGGCTCCAGAATGGGGCTGCTTTGCCTCGGTTGACTCACCTGTTCTCAGTTTCTCAGTCACCACTGAGGCCTTCGGGAGCCCCTGGGTTTGGGAGGGTGGTGGAATGAGTGCGAAATGATCAGACTGGGTGGTTGGACACAGGGCACAGGAGTGGGAAAGGTGTGGGATATAGTAATAAGATCTAGGCATGCCTGCCTGTTCCCAGCCCTTGGAGTGGTCTCTCAGAAGAATATGTGAGATGCGCCTGTCAAGGAAAACATTCCTGGTTAGCAGGACCAGATTCCCTACTTTGCTTGGCGTGGTGTGGGACATGTGTTCCCCTGCTGCTGCTGCTTAGTCACTTCAGTTGTGTCTGCCTCTGTGTGACCCCTGTGGACGGTAGTCCTCCAGGCTCCTCCGTCTGTGGAATTCTCCAGTCAAAAATACTGGAGTGGGTTGCCATTCCCTTCTCCAGGTTATCTTCCCAATCCAGGAACTGAACCCTGTCTCCTGCACTGCAGGCAGATTCCTGACCACTGAGCCATCAGGGAATATATATTAACTCCATGAACTGTAGTTTGCCAGGTTTCTCTGTCCATGGAATTTTCCAGGCATAAATACTGGAGTGGTTTCCCATTTCCTCCTCCTATGTGTTTCCTTATCTGTATGCAATTTAATGCATTTTCTTTTTAAAAAATTTATTTGGTTGCACTGGGTCTTAGTTATGGCGTGTGGGATCTAGTTCCCTGACCAGGGATGGAACCTGGACCCCCTGCATTGGGAGCGTGAAGCTTAGCTTCTGGACCTCCATGGAAGTCCCTGAATGTATTTTCATTGCCCTGTATGTCTTCAGTGCTGCCAGAAAAGCAGCACTTTTTCTCTTGCTCTTTAAAAGGTTGAGAGCTCTTGTTCCCCACTGGGGTTTGTGGTTGGAAGGTCAGCCTTCAAAGCTGACTGGTGGTAATCAGGTTTTGAATAAATGAGCCCTCAGGGACTGCCAGGGAGACCAGAGAGCAGTCCATGCCCTGCCTGGGCCAAGTCGCAGCAGAAGCCATATTGCTTGTACCCCTTGGCAAGGTGGTCCCCACTAGGATGGGCAACTCGTGCTTCCAGGCAGTCCAGTCGGCATCCCAGCCTGGCGAAGCCACGAGCCCAGAGGCCCAGGTCTGCACATCCGTCTTCTCAACTGCTTTCTCCTATTATTACCTTGTCAACAGCAGTATCCGAGACACAAAGGACAACTCTGCATGATGATGCAGTGAATGAGTGGTTAGGTGCCTCCTGTTTAATAACCAGAGAAATATTGCCGTGCGGCATCTCTCCATATGTTTGAGCATCTGTGCGTGGCATGTAAGGGACTCATTTTCTTCACATATCTCATTAAAGATGGAAAGCAAAATGGAGGGGCAGCAAGCCTTTCCCCGTGCTGCCTGCAGCTCCCTTTTCTTACCCTCTGCTGCCATCTAGTGGCCACTTGCCTTCTCTGCGTTGTCCTTTTCCTAAAGGGTCTGAAGCCTCAGCTCCAGTGAAGCAGAGGACAGCTACAGAAAACACGGTCGTGGCTCTCTTTAGAGTCCTTGTTGCAACGGAGGTTCAGGACCCATCTCTCGACATCTGCCTGGACAACCCTGGGTCTGCGTCCGGGAGCTTAAGAGGGCCCTTCCTCTTCTGGAGAGAGATTGTCTGTTCGCTTTCTTACAAACTTATCCACCTTTCAGATTCTGAAAGGGAAGCCTGGAGACCTGGCAAGCTGGACACTTCTTGCCAAAATCCCAGGTAAATCCTATAACCTGGGTATAGACGGAGACTTGCATCTCTGCCTGACATTCACTGCCCCTCATACCTTAAAGAACCCCCAAAGGCTGAGACGGAGAGGGCACAGAGCAGAAGGGAAATTCCACTGGCCTCTTTAGCGACCAGTCCACCAATTTCCATACAAAGTCCTTGTAAGTGGAAGCTTGCTCCAACCCGGGGCCCATTGCCTCAACTCAGGGCCTGCAGAGTCAGTGCTTTACTTTTGCTCCATTGTGCATAATGGCATCTGAGTGTGTTTTCCACCCTTATTCATCAGCTTGGGGCCTGGAAATATATGTGAAGCTGTGAAACACTCCCCAGGATGAAAGACACAATGCAACACAAACTAGTTTGTCTTAACCACTCAAAAGAGCAGTAAAAGAAGAACAGACAGGGCGTGGCAGAGGCAGGGTTTAAGACGGGGCAGCAGGTGCGTGTGCATCACTGTGGGCCCTGACACAGGAGGGAGGCAGGCCACCGCGCCTCTGCGCTGGGGACCGAAACACAAAGACTGATGTGGCTTTTGTCATCCAACCCAACAGCTCATGTCCTTTTCTTTAAGCCTTGGTACATGTGCATCAGTTTTGTTAGTGGAATCACTCTTCTCTATGTACTCAGCTCTAAAAACACAGTGAGGTAGGCAAAAGGCAGCATAGAACACAGTCTCAACCTCTGAGGGTCTTGTTATCTAGAGAAGAAAGTAAGGATGAACCTGATGGTCAAGACAGCATGGGTTCCTTCTCCAGATGAGAAAGGTAGCTAATACACGAAGCATGGATTCTGAGAAGAGAGCATTCCTTGAGGTCACAGCAGCTGAGAAGCCTATTATGGGAGTGAATGATTCAGCCTTTTCAAGAAATTGCTGTTGATGGTGAATTGCCCTCTAAAATGTGTGGCCACCAGGTCCCCATGGCCTAAGGACTTTGCTCCAACTGTGAGCTATGATGCCTGGGTCGACACTGAAAGTCTCTCTTGGGCGTCCGGGAGCCTTAAGGAAGGGCCCTTGGCCTCTTCTGGAGAGAGATTGTCTGTTCGCTTTCTTACAACTTATCCACCTTTCAGATTCTGAAAGGAAGCCTGAGACCTGGCAAGCTGGACACTTCTTGCCAAAATCCCAGGTAAATCCTATAACCTGGGTATAGACGGAGACTTGCATCTCTGCCTGACATTCACTGCCCCTCATACCTTAAAGAACCCCCAAAGGCTGAGACGGAGAGGGCACAGAGCAGAAGGGAAATTCCACTGGCCTCTTTAGCGACCAGTCCACCAATTTCCATACAAAGTCCTTGTAAGTGGAAGCTTGCTCCAACCCGGGGCCCATTGCCTCAACTCAGGGCCTGCAGAGTCAGTGCTTTACTTTTGCTCCATTGTGCATAATGGCATCTGAGTGTGTTTTCCACCCTTATTCATCAGCTTGGGGCCTGGAAATATATGTGAAGCTGTGAAACACTCCCCAGGATGAAAGACACAATGCAACACAAACTAGTTTGTCTTAACCACTCAAAAGAGCAGTAAAAGAAGAACAGACAGGGCGTGGCAGAGGCAGGGTTTAAGACGGGGCAGCAGGTGCGTGTGCATCACTGTGGGCCCTGACACAGGAGGGAGGCAGGCCACCGCGCCTCTGCGCTGGGGACGAAACACAAAGACTGATGTGGCTTTTGTCATCCAACCCAACAGCTCATGTCCTTTTCTTTAAGCCTTGGTACATGTGCATCAGTTTTGTTAGTGGAATCACTCTTCTCTATGTACTCAGCTCTAAAAACACAGTGAGGTAGGCAAAAGGCAGCATAGAACACAGTCTCAACCTCTGAGGGTCTTGTTATCTAGAGAAGAAAGTAAGGATGAACCTGATGGTCAAGACAGCATGGGTTCCTTCTCCAGATGAGAAAGGTAGCTAATACACGAAGCATGGATTCTGAGAAGAGAGCATTCCTTGAGGTCACAGCAGCTGAGAAGCCTATTATGGGAGTGAATGATTCAGCCTTTTCAAGAAATTGCTGTTGATGGTGAATTGCCCTCTAAAATGTGTGGCCACCAGGTCCCCATGGCCTAAGGACTTTGCTCCAACTGTGAGCTATGATGCCTGGGTCAGGAGACAAAGGGGTGTCATCAGGGCCTATTTATTGGCCTGTAATAGACTTCTTCTCCTTATCAATATTACTGTTCATTCATTGATTAGTGTGTCATTCATTTACTCATTCAAGATACAGACTGTTCTAGCATTGGAATTCGAGAGAGAAATTCACAAAAACGGCTAAGTTTTCACACGAGCTTGACACTGAATGAGAGCCTCATAGAACAGAAACAAACCATAATAGCATCACTGTCACTTTGGTGTCCGTGTCAGCCCCTTCACTGGTTAAGTGTCTGTTAATTCTTAATTGCTTTATCTGTCCACATGGTCCTCACTCCTTTTCTCTAAGAAAACTTCGGAGAGAGATGCAGCTCAGATGTCCTGCTGCATTTTCTCAGGGTGACTGGACCAGTTCCCAGGGCTTCCGGTTGGCCAGAGTGCTCAGAGAGATCATGTGGAAATAGAAAGTCTAAAAAATAAAGAAAAGATCCTTTGATTTAGTCTTGATTAAAAATAGACTTTCGTTTGCAATGGTGTTTGATATGCCTCGTGAGGAAGAAATCCTATTGTGTCAAATTTTCAAAAGCCTCTGCTGTTAAGATAAAGATATTTACATTCCATGACTACAGAGCTCAGTGAAAAGGGACTGTCAAGAGACTAGACAGCTGGGGGGAAAGTTGTAATTTAAATGTACACAGCTTTGGCGTCTTCTTAAGTTTATGGACAAGGAACAAGCAGCTCCAGTATCAGCTCCCCAGGAACGTAACTTTTTATTTTTATTTTTATTTTTTTTAAAGATTTATTTGTTTATTTTGGTGGGGTTAGGGTGGAGAGGGAGGGGAGCAGGTGGGCCACTTCCATTGGTCTTTCATTTGTCCATTTTCATCCGTCTTTGTTCTTTGGCCCATGTTGGCCTCCTATCACGGTGGCCTCTGTTGTTGCAGAGCACTGGCTCTGGGTGCACGCGCTCCAGAGCTCTGGCTCGGTAGTTGGACACATCGGTCCAGCTGCTCTGCGGCACGTGGGATCTTCCCAGGCCAGGGATCGAACTGGCGCCCCTTGCACTGCAGGGCGGTGTCCTTACCCACTGGACCACCAGGGAAGCCCCGGAACATAACTTTTAATGGGAAAACATTTGATCACAAAGAGCTCAAAAAAAAGTATTGTAGGGGTTTTCCTGATGGTCCAACTTGCAGTGCAAGGGGCGTCAGTTCGATCCCTTGCCTGGGAAGATCCCATGTGTCGGGGAGCAGCTGGACCAGTGTGCCCAATTACCAGCCAGCACTCTGGAGCATAGGCACCTGGACCCGGTGCTCTGCAAAGAGAGAGGCCACTGCAATGGGAGGCCCACACGGGCCAAAGAACAAAGATGGATGAAAATAAATAAATGAAAAAAATAATAAAAGAGGCCAAATTAAAAAAAAAAAAAAAAGGATTGTATTACTTTTTTAATCCTCAGAATATTAGTATAGGAACTAGAATTTGTTTAGTTGAATTGTAAGTAAACGCACAATGCTTTGATTATTTTAACCCATTCTTTCTTTCTTTATTTTTGGCCTTATTTCTTTGCTTTGCTCTTAATAAATCACATGAAATAAAGAGCCACAGGAGACTCCTTTGCCAGTCCTGCAGGTTGGGGTTTTATGTTCTGGAGACAGAGGCTGCTAGGAAAAAGTAGGTGCCCGGTAACATGTGTTTCCATAGGCACCGAGACCCAGGACCTGGCTGCTCTTGGCCAGGCCGCCTTGTTGTTATCCACATCGTCTGCACAAAGCAACCCTCCCAACTCTGTCAGCTCTTGGTCTTCGGACCACCACAGTGGAGCTCAAGATCAGAGTCTCCGTACCTTGGTTCCTCTTTTCTTTTCTGAAAATTTCACAGACAAGAAAGGTTCGACTGAGTCTTACTGGATTGCGAGGTGTTTTGTCCTCTGAAGCCTGATGTGGAGTTGAGGCGACCACAACCTTTCCTCCCTTCTTTCCCATCACATCTTCTCTGGGATTCAGGGAGTTGATCCCAGACTCACAAACCAGCTAGTGGGAAGGGAACTTCGTGGTCACTGAGCGTCTACAGGAAAGCCTTTCACAGTCCACCGAGGTGTGCATTGCAGTCTTGTTTTATGAACAAGGGGGCCCTCAGAGGTTAAATAACTCTCAGAACTTTTGTGCTAATAAGTGCCAGGGACAGAATTTGCATCTAGATCTAAGTCCTGCCAATGGCGCTGACCACAAACAAGAGAGGAAAAGGTGAGCCAACCCTCTCTCCCCTTCTATCCCCTCTGTCTTTGCTGAACAGAAGAGGAATTATTTGCAGGTGTTGATGCCTCAGTTGTGTGCCCTGGTCCTAGAGCCTCACTGCCCAGACCCTGGGACCCCCTCCAGGTGTCGTCAGCTTCCTATTCCACAGGAACTAGAACCTAGGGCATGGGGCTGCATCCTGGGCAGAATGGGGTGCAGGAATAACACTGTCCCTATTCCAGTCCTCAGAAGCCAGCTGTCACTGGGAGTGTCCTGAGGCCTGAACCAGCCAGTATCACAGCCTTTCCTTAACGAAGTCTGTCTCTTAGGGACCACTGAACCCTGGAGGAGGAAGATACGGGGAGAACCAGATACCTAGGCCCATGGCTGCCCTCGAGCCTGACAGCCTGGACCCGAGAGAGGAAAATCCACGGCAGAGGGACCCCCACCAGGCCCTTCTTCCCTTTATTTTCCCTCATGGGCAGGGTAGTCCTGCCTGCTCCAGGCCAGTCTCGTTTGGGCTTCTCAGAGCCGGTACTCCTGGTTGTAGGAATCCTGACCATCACAGGGGATGGTGAGAAGTTGGAAATTTCTGGCTCCAAAGGCCCCTGGATTCATCCCAACTGTCAAGTGGCATTTAGTCACCAGTACCCTGTGCTCAAGTTCCTTTGTGGTGATGTTAGCAGTTTGGTTTTGTTTTTATAGGACATGGGAGTTGGTGATTCCACGAGAGAGGAACATGTCTCTTTTGTAAGAATTCTCTTTTAATACCATGGCAACACAGTCATGATACTGACCACTTAGCCTCCATCATTTGAGTGTGGTTCTCTATTGGCACCATCTTGAGGCCGACCAACAACCTTCCCCCCCCCGGTGGTTCCAAACTGAGGGAAGGGAACTTCGTGGTCACTGAGCGTCTACAGGAAAGCCTTTCACAGTCCACCGAGGTGTGCATTGCAGTCTTGTTTTATGAACAAGGGGGCCCTCAGAGGTTAAATAACTCTCAGAACTTTTGTGCTAATAAGTGCCAGGGACAGAATTTGCATCTAGATCTAAGTCCTGCCAATGGCGCTGACCACAAACAAGAGAGGAAAAGGTGAGCCAACCCTCTCTCCCCTTCTATCCCCTCTGTCTTTGCTGAACAGAAGAGGAATTATTTGCAGGTGTTGATGCCTCAGTTGTGTGCCCTGGTCCTAGAGCCTCACTGCCCAGACCCTGGGACCCCCTCCAGGTGTCGTCAGCTTCCTATTCCACAGGAACTAGAACCTAGGGCATGGGGCTGCATCCTGGGCAGAATGGGGTGCAGGAATAACACTGTCCCTATTCCAGTCCTCAGAAGCCAGCTGTCACTGGGAGTGTCCTGAGGCCTGAACCAGCCAGTATCACAGCCTTTCCTTAACGAAGTCTGTCTCTTAGGGACCACTGAACCCTGGAGGAGGAAGATACGGGGAGAACCAGATACCTAGGCCCATGGCTGCCCTCGAGCCTGACAGCCTGGACACGAGAGGAAAATCCACGGCAGAGGGACCCCCACCAGGCCCTTCTTCCCTTTATTTTCCCTCATGGGCAGGGTAGTCCTGCCTGCTCCAGGCCAGTCTCGTTTGGGCTTCTCAGAGCCGGTACTCCTGGTTGTAGGAATCCTGACCATCACGGGGGATGGTGAGAAGTTGGAAATTTCTGGCTCCAAAGGCCCCTGGATTCATCCCAACTGTCAAGTGGCATTTAGTCACCAGTACCCTGTGCTCAAGTTCCTTTGTGGTGATGTTAGCAGTTTGGTTTTGTTTTTATAGGACATGGGAGTTGGTGATTCCACGAGAGAGGAACATGTCTCTTTTGTAAGAATTCTCTTTTAATACCATGGCAACACAGTCATGATACTGACCACTTAGCCTCCATCATTTGAGTGTGGTTCTCTATTGGCACCATCTTCAGGCCATTAAATGGAAAAGAACCTCTGGCCTCTTGAAGCCTCCAGTGTGAATCAACAAGATGGTTCTTCTACACAAGGCAGACAGACATAAGGACCAGTGCAAAAGCATCAAAATTTTCTACCCAGGAACTAATTCCTTTCTACTCAGGAAGTAATCACACCACTGACATTGTGGACAAGCACCTGAAGATAGGCCAGCAGGAATTAGGCACAGAAGTGACATGCCAGCCCCAAATTCAGGACTCACAATGGCTCAGGAATTGGTTTGCTGAGGGTGCTGAGCTGGTGCCATCAGCCTGCGCTTCCTCTCCTGGAGGTTGTAAGTGGCAGAAAGATTGCTTCATAGAGAATCACTGAATAGAAATTTTGCAACAAGTTTTCTTTTCCATATCTCAATTTTATGCAGAGGAAACTGAGGCTCACATTACTTACATGGTTTTATCAAGGTCATGCATCTTGTAACTGACAGTTGCTGCTGTTAACAGTTGCTCAATCATGTCTGACTCTTGGTGACCCCATGGACTGCAGCACGCCTGACTTCCCTGTCCTTCACCATCTCCTGGAGTTTGTAACTAACAGAGACAGAGTCAAAGCTAGGTCTTTCTGCTATCTCGACCACACACACTGCTTATCCTGAATTACAAACTGAATCTGATCTGTGTGGAATCAGTGCTAATATTCTGCTTCTAACAAGAGCAGCAGGGGAGATAACCCTCTCTCCTGACACTAATCTCAAAGGTTCAACTATAGCCTCAGACTAATTTTCATTAATAGGATATCAAGGATCTGTCATACATTTATTGATCCAAAATAGTGTTACCATTTTCATAAATCAAACATACATTATGTAAAGTCAGTCTTCATTTCTTGGTGTGTTGATTTTAACCCACACTTCTTAGCCTGACATTCCAGCAGTGCTGGGTCAGTAATAGTTGAGGATGCTTTTTTTTTTTTTTTTTCTTTAAAACTTTTATTTATTTATTTTTGGCTGTGCTGGGTCTTTGTTGTTGTGTGGGTTTAGCTGCTCTGTGGTATGTGGGATCTTCCCGGATCAGGGATCAAACCTGGGTCTCCTGCATTGGCAGACAGGTTCTTATCCACTGTGCCACAAGGGAAGTCCTGAGGATGCTTTTTGTGTGCTTCTTCTCCAAGTAACAAATTTGTATTTGAACTTGCACAGTCAGTAGCTGAACTCCAGGGGGTAACTAATGGATAGCTACAGAGTCACAGAAGACTGGTGAGAATATAATCCTTTTAGTGGAGAAATGATTTTTGTGTGTCAAATCCTACCATGTAAATGACTAACCTATAGGTAAGGCAAGTCTTGACATAAAATGAGGAATTCTAGAAAGTTGCAAATGCAACTTCTTCTTGGTTTTTGATGTTAGAGAAAATGTCAAAGTGGACCAGTGGTGCTGTCTATCTGGCCATTTCCTGGAACTACAAAGGAGCAGCTTCCCCTTCGACTCAGGGTGCCAGTGATCACTCCACTGTGGACCCTGGGGATAGCCCTCCGGCGAAGCTCAGAGTACACAGCAGGATCGGCTCTTTGGAGGGGAATTCCCTTCTGTGTAAGATGTTCTTACAGAATGAATCCTCAGACACCTTTGCTGGGCTTTACCAGGTTGGTTCCTGGCATGCATTTCAGAAGATGTCTAAGACTCAGATAGAACACGTAGGAGAGATGAAGCTTCACTGTCCCCAAAACATGAAGATGCCCTTTTCAGTGACAGCACTTCCGTCAAGCTCAGCAGCTTACTGTGCCCCCAGCCCTCCATAATATCACAGAAGATCCAGGGAGGTGAGAGGTCTCATGAGCCTGGGTGAATTCCATGTGGAACCTTGACAGACTTTACTGGGAACAAACAGGAAAATATCATAAACTTGCATGGGAGTGGGGTGTTCTTTTGGGAACACTGATGTCATACATTTATTGATCCAAAATAGTGTTACCATTTTCATAAATCAAACATACATTATGTAAAGTCAGTCTTCATTTCTTGGTGTGTTGATTTTAACCCACACTTCTTAGCCTGACATTCCAGCAGTGCTGGGTCAGTAATAGTTGAGGATGCTTTTTTTTTTTTTTTTTCTTTAAAACTTTTATTTATTTATTTTTGGCTGTGCTGGGTCTTTGTTGTTGTGTGGGTTTAGCTGCTCTGTGGTATGTGGGATCTTCCCGGATCAGGGATCAAACCTGGGTCTCCTGCATTGGCAGACAGGTTCTTATCCACTGTGCCACAAGGGAAGTCCTGAGGATGCTTTTTGTGTGCTTCTTCTCCAAGTAACAAATTTGTATTTGAACTTGCACAGTCAGTAGCTGAACTCCAGGGGGTAACTAATGGATAGCTACAGAGTCACAGAAGACTGGTGAGAATATAATCCTTTTAGTGGAGAAATGATTTTGTGTGTCAAATCCTACCATGTAAATGACTAACCTATAGGTAAGGCAAGTCTTGACATAAAATGAGGAATTCTAGAAAGTTGCAAATGCAACTTCTTCTTGGTTTTTGATGTTAGAGAAAATGTCAAAGTGGACCAGTGGTGCTGTCTATCTGGCCATTTCCTGGAACTACAAAGGAGCAGCTTCCCCTTCGACTCAGGGTGCCAGTGATCACTCCACTGTGGACCCTGGGGATAGCCCTCCGGCGAAGCTCAGAGTACACAGCAGGATCGGCTCTTTGAGGAATTCCTTCTGTGTAAGATGTTCTTACAGAATGAATCCTCAGACACCTTTGCTGGGCTTTACCAGGTTGGTTCCTGGCATGCATTTCAGAAGATGTCTAAGACTCAGATAGAACACGTAGGAGAGATGAAGCTTCACTGTCCCCAAAACATGAAGATGCCCTTTTCAGTGACAGCACTTCCGTCAAGCTCAGCAGCTTACTGTGCCCCCAGCCCTCCATAATATCACAGAAGATCCAGGGAGGTGAGAGGTCTCATGAGCCTGGGTGAATTCCATGTGGAACCTTGACAGACTTTACTGGGAACAAACAGGAAAATATCATAAACTTGCATGGGAGGTGGGGTGTTCTTTTTGGGAACACTCATCACAATTAGAGAGAATGTAGTTAAGAAAGTGCCGTCTTAAGGAAGAGCTGGACTTTTTTTTTTTTTTTTTTAATGTGGACTGTTCTTAAAGCCTTTATTGAATTTATTACAATATTGCTTCTGTTTTGTGTTTTGATTTTTTGGGTCATGAGGCATGTGGGATTTTAGCTCTTCGACCAGGGATTGAACCCACACCCTCTGCATTGGAAGGCAGAGCTGTAACCACTGAACTGTCAGGGAGGTCCTGACCTGGACTTTTGAGGAAGTTGAATTTGGGAGACATCTTTGCTGCTGTTGTTCCCTCCGTCTCTCCCCCCATTACTCCTCATTTTCTTTTCTGATCTGGTCTGACTTTTGGAAGACGAGTTGACTCTGCACCCCTGGAACCGTGGGCGGATCTGAGCTGAACCAGTTCAGGGCTTGTCAGAAGTTACTTATTTGGATCTTTCCCTCTGGACATTAGCTGTAAGAAACAAATTTTTCAGTGTCCACGCTAGTGCTTCTCATATTTATCTTCATCTAAGAACCATTTTGGTCAGGCAGATAGTCCCTGGGCCTTCACCTCTCTTGCTAACAGAGAACGAACTCATTGGAATGAATAAAGAGAATAGAATCACTTTGGCTCAAACACTTAATACTTTCCAATACTTAAGTACTTTCCAATTGTCATAGTGTAAATATTAAAATTAAAAGAGCCCAGGGGTCAGCTAATTGTATTAAAGGCCCCAAATGCTTGCAGCTTGTCCAGAATTGTACATGGAGGGGCTATGTTCTCATTCAGTGCGGAGACCCCCAGGTTCCCTAAAACAAATGTTTCTGAGTGTCGTCAGGGGCCAAGCAAGAGGGAACTCCTCCAGACCAAGAGGATGTTAGAGATGCAAGGCTTAGTCTTCTAGTCCGGCCCCTCGTTTCATGTGTGGAAACTGAGACAGAGCCGCTGAGATCTCATCATTAGCTGTGTGGGCAATGTGTGAGGTCCACCAGTCTGGTCTTCCTCTCACTCTACCTCTTGCTGAGGAAAAGGACAGTGATTCCTTGACTTGCAGGAGATATTTTTTATTTTACAGTTTTTAAGATGACTCATTCTTGGTTTTCCTTCTTTTAAGGTATATACAGTGCTTACCTACCAGTAGATTTTTCCATTGGATGCTTGCTTCTAGAAATGTCTGCAATTATTCCATTTTGTTCTGAAATTACTGATAAAGCAACTCTTTTTTCATTGGTCATTTTTGAGAGATCAGGAAATTGGGTTGAATGTTGATGACTCTAAGTCTTGCTCATCTTTGAACTCTCCAAATCCTCATGACCCAGTAGAGTGCTTGGTACAGAAAGGCATTCAAAATGTTTACCTTTAGTTCAGTATTTTAAGGACAGTGGCCAAATAATGATTCCTTGGTCAGTTTAGCTTTCTCACTGACTCCCTGTATTAGACATCCTCCCTTCCCAGCCCTCTGTTTAGAAACAAAGGCTTATTTTAGTTTTAAATAAAAATGGTTCCTCAAACAGAGTGTGTTGCCTGCTTTTACTGCTGAACAACAATTATAGAGAGCTTTACTTAAAGCTTTACTTGAAATTGTTACATTCAGGAAAAAATAAGGCAGTTCTATTTTACATAATGGAGGAAATTTTACGAATTTGGGCTGGAGTATAGGAATGTGTGTCGTAGAATGTGTGTCTAGAAAAATATATGTAGGTTAGACAACTCACTTTGAGGGAAACTAGAAATATTTTAAAGATGCATAATCTAGTATTTAGAAAGCGCTTTTATTAGATGATCCTTATCACTATCTGTGTTCATTGAAGGGAAAATTGTGAATTATATTAAAGAAGAAGAAAAAGGACATCACCCATGATCTCACCAACAGAGACCATAACTCTAATTTTGTTCCTTTCAGTCTTTACTCTTCAGTTTATTTTCTTACATTGTTGAAAGCACATTATATTTTCAATTTTCTGTTTTTTGTTTGTATTAGAGTGATACGTTTTTCCTGTGTGATTTAAACCTCTTCAAAATCTATTTTTGATGGTGGCATAGTGTTTTATTGGGCAGATGTTTCTTAATTTGTTTAAACATTCTACTAATGTTGGATTTTTAGACTATTTCCAATTATTTGGACCATGAGTAATATTAAATGGATATCGTAGCTTATAAAAAGTCTGCTCAGATAACTCCTTTCAGGATAGATTACCAATTATTCAAACAAGAGGAATGGCCATTTTAAAAGGTCTTGATACCTAATACCATATAAGCTACTGTTCCATTGATTCAGTTTGCAATCATAGTACCAATAAATGTAAGTGTCCTTAATGAGCTGAATTTCATCAGCATTAGGTTGTGATTGCTTTTCTGAAATCGATAATCTTTGATATGAGTGATAGTTATTTTCATTTGCATTTAAAAATGTTAAGTGTGTTTGGTTTTTTCAAATACTCATTAGCAATTTATATATAATTTTTGTATCTCATTTTTGCCTCTATATCCATCAGATTAGTGTTTTCCTTATCCATTTATATGAGCTCTTTATGCATTAAGCACATTAACATTTAACTTATATAACTCATATGAATGTGTTTATTATCAATCCTTTTTTATGAATTTATTACTGATCTTTGAAAGCATTTTTGGATATTTAGAAATCATTTCACTTTATATACTCAAATCTATTAATTTATAGATATCCCTGATACTTTTGCACAATTTGGGTGTAGGAGGAATAGTTTTATGTTGGGAAGAAGATTTGACTTGGGGCTTGGATTAGGGTTGATTTTATTAGCAGCTTTGACAGTCAGGCGTCTCCCCACTGCTAACATGCTGCAGGAACTCTGGGTACAACATACGCTACCATTTTTCTTAGTATGATAAGGGTTTTCACAAGGTTAAGAAGGTAGAGGGACTGTAGGCTGATAGTGAGAGATGATGAAAATTTGTCTCATTAAATTAATGTACAAAAGGAGAAGATACAATGCCTCCCACTGCCACAAGAAAAATGATTTAGGTTCCAACTTGACTCTAGCATTATGTCTCTGAGGAAATAATAATCCTCAGGAGGACAGTAGCCAGCATTGCCCAGAGGAGAGAGGTGTTAAAACTACCAATGCATATAAAATCCAGTTGCCAGGTGTTTTTGTTGGGAGGTGGGCTCTTCATGCTGTTTTGTTAGACCTTAGGGGAAACATAGGGTCTCCCCAGTGGCTCAGTGGTAAAAAAAATCCACCTGTTGGGTTCAGTCCCAGGGTTGAGAAGATCCCCTGAAGAAGGAAACTGCAATACGCACTCCAGTACTCTTGCCTGGGAAATTCAATGGGCAGGGAGCCTGGCAGGGCTGCAGTCCATGGGATCGCAAAAGATACCTCAGTCCCTTCTATTCTCACTACCAGGGTCAATCAGTACATTGATTTCCTTTTATTATATGTTATACTTTAAATAGCTAATTTTGTTATTTCTCTTCATACATGAACATGTATTCTTCTAGAAATTTCATTTTTATCATAAAAATAGTATATACTCATTATATGGAAAATTTAGAAAATACAAAAGAGTAGAAGAAAAGCAGTAATCACCTTATTCCCATAGACTGTGATATTGAGTACTTAATAATGAGATAATTTCCTAGGGAATTTAAAAAATTATAATATGGTTAACAACAAATTTTAACAATCAGTTTATATTATGCTGTTTTAACAAAGAAATGAACAAAGTAACAAATTATATCTTAAATATAACAAGAATTTAGACTATTTAAATTTATGATTGAAAAATTTAGGAAGCGAAGAACTTATGAATTTTATATGGTAGTGGCAAAAGCAGTATTCTACATTTTATTAAGCTATTGTCCTCTTTTTGAACAGTGTTCGTTTGACAGAGACAAAATTATCATTACTTTTAAGACGTTTCCAAGACCTGTATGGAAATTGTAATAGTAACATGGATTATTTCACATTTTCTTTGGAACATTTATTTATAGTTTGTATTTATCATATTTGAAATAAATGCATCTCTGGAATTTTTATGTCTTCATGTTTTTATGAGAACTGAAAATGTGTTTTCAACAGAATAATAGTCTAAAACATACAGGAGGACTCCATAAATGATGTGAGATTTAAGTGGTGTGATATAAAAATTAACTAACCCATATATTGTGAGCCAAATTTGCAATACTATAGCATAAATTAAGATTTGTGACTTTCAGTTGAACTATAACAATTGTTGTTTTTACTCCTGCCACAGGGTGGAGCCACTTTAGCTTATAAGGGAAGTAACCAGACATTTGTTATTAATAGTATGTTGTTATACTTTTTGCTTTATGAAGATAGCTAGAAGAAATATTGTCTTCCTTAATGTTATTCTTTTTAACAGTCACTAAACTTTAAAAATTGGTTTCTGTCTTTATATTAAGAATTGATATGAAAAATCATGCTGAAAAATTGTACACCTAAATGTATAAATTTTAGCCAGATGTTAGCTATAATTTGGTGCCATGAAGAAAACCCAATGATGAGTTAATATGATTTATCATTAATTTAAAGAAGAGACATTTCTAAATATTATAGATAATACTCAGCAAATAAAGAGCACCATCAAAACAGAAGTACATTACATAGTTGTAGATTATCGGTTTTATGAACAAATTCCCCATTTTTTTCTTGTGAGAAAATTAGCCTTGAATTATATACAAGAATGTATGAAATACATATTTATAAAATGCAACTAAATCATGTTGGAGCTTATCTTATGGTGATCTTACAAGCAAATACTGCCACAGGACTCCAATGCCCTCTTTTGCTTTTTTCAGTAATGTTAGCACTAGCTGAAGGGCAAGTGATGTTAGATAATTTGAATAGAAGAGAGTTATGGGAAAATGGAATTGTCATAGGCTGAATGCTATAAGCATGTAAAACTCAATGTATGCTCAGTTTCATATTCACCATTTGCATGACCATATTGCGTAGAGTTTCTTTTGTATCAACAATTTAGCTACAGTTGCTTAGTGATAGGTATACTAGTCACCATTGGAAGAGACCCTGATGCTGAAAAAATAAAAAAACAATTGTATGAAATATTATCTTTTTAATTTTGAAATAAATGCATCTCTGGAATTTTATGTCTTCATGTTTTTATGAGAACTGAAAATGTGTTTTCAACAGAATAATAGTCTAAAACATACAGGAGGACTCCATAAATGATGTGAGATTTAAGTGGTGTGATATAAAAATTAACTAACCCATATATTGTGAGCCAAATTTGCAATACTATAGCATAAATTAAGATTTGTGACTTTCAGTTGAACTATAACAATTGTTGTTTTTACTCCTGCCACAGGGTGGAGCCACTTTAGCTTATAAGGGAAGTAACCAGACATTTGTTATTAATAGTATGTTGTTATACTTTTTGCTTTATGAAGATAGCTAGAAGAAATATTGTCTTCCTTAATGTTATTCTTTTTAACAGTCACTAAACTTTAAAAATTGGTTTCTGTCTTTATATTAAGAATTGATATGAAAAATCATGCTGAAAAATTGTACACCTAAATGTATAAATTTTAGCCAGATGTTAGCTATAATTTGGTGCCATGAAGAAAACCCAATGATGAGTTAATATGATTTATCATTAATTTAAAGAAGAGACATTTCTAAATATTATAGATAATACTCAGCAAATAAAGAGCACCATCAAAACAGAAGTACATTACATAGTTGTAGATTATCGGTTTTATGAACAAATTCCCATTTTTTCTTGTGAGAAAATTAGCCTTGAATTATATACAAGAATGTATGAAATACATATTTATAAAATGCAACTAAATCATGTTGGAGCTTATCTTATGGTGATCTTACAAGCAAATACTGCCACAGGACTCCAATGCCCTCTTTTGCTTTTTTCAGTAATGTTAGCACTAGCTGAAGGGCAAGTGATGTTAGATAATTTGAATAGAAGAGAGTTATGGGAAAATGGAATTGTCATAGGCTGAATGCTATAAGCATGTAAAACTCAATGTATGCTCAGTTTCATATTCACCATTTGCATGACCATATTGCGTAGAGTTTCTTTTGTATCAACAATTTAGCTACAGTTGCTTAGTGATAGGTATACTAGTCACCATTGGAAGAGACCCTGATGCTGAAAAAAATAGAAGGCAGAAGGAGAAGGGGACAACAAAATGATTGGATGGTATCACCAACTCAATGGACATGAATTTGAGCAAGCTCCCGGGAGATGGTGAAGGACAGGGAAGCCTGGTGCTGCAGTCCATAGGGTGGCAAAGATTTGAACAGGACTGAGCGACTGAACTGAACTGAGTCATTATGTAATAAAGAGTGTTTCATTAAAAGTTGAAAGCATTTCTGTCAATATTGTAACTGTCAGTGGACAGTAATTTATCAACCCACCAATTTCATGGTTAACAATTAAATATGGATTTATTTATTTAGGCTGTCTGGATCACTGTTGCTGCATGGGGGCTACTCTCTAGTTGCGGTGTGTTGGCTGCTTGCTGTGGTGGCTTCTCTTGTTGTAGAGCAGACTCATGGGCACATAGGCTTCAGTAATTACAGCATGTGGTCTCAGTAGTTGTGGTACATGGGCTTTGTTGCCTGGTGGCGTGTGGGATCTTACCAGATCAGAGATCAAACTGGTGTCTCCTGCAGTGCAAGGTGGATCCTTAATCACTGGGCAACCTAGGGAGTCCATGAATTTATTTTTGAACAAAGGAAGAATAACAATGATGAAAATCAGAAGAATCAAATGGATAAGTAAAACCCAACACCATATATATATATGTTTATTCAATAAAAATTGATGATTTAGCTTTGGCAAAACATCATAAATTAAAATCATTAAAGGTTTATTGATTTTGAAGTGTTGTGCATATTTAACTTGCATTTTTATAGTTTATGTAAAAGCAATAATAAGCACATGGAGTTTAAACACCAGTTTATTTTTCAACATGTTTAAACAGTGTTATGAATTCTAGTTGAGGAACGTGGCTGTGGTGTTGGAAACTCTGATTCCTTTTGCAAATGGCAGGAAATGTGGTGAAGTCCAGGTCATAGAACATAGGTTCAGAGGGCAGGTACTGGGGGGATCTCTGTGTGATTATCACATAAAGTGGACAGCTGGGACTCCAATGGGGGAATCATGATGTGCAAGAGGAGGAAAGCATTTTCATTGAGCTGCATTGTGAATCTTCTATTCCATCCAAAGATCCTGCCTGCATCGCTGAAAGGCCAACACTGTCTGGGTAAAGATTCCAGAATAAAGTTCTCTGCACTTAGAATTTATAAGCCCTGGGACTGTGTTCACTCTCCTTTGATATATGCCCCCATCTGGAAGATCAGATCAGATGCAGGAAACCCTACACTGTTTCTCTGAGTTTCACTGTCTTCAGAAGGACTCCCAATAGATCCAGAAGGCTATTTGTATCACAGAGAGGAAGGTTCTAGGTGGATCCCACTTTGCCTGGCTGCTGTCTTAGGGATCTCCCAAAGCACAGGTCACCCACAGTCACAAGGTTAATGATGATCTCCCAGGGACTTCTCTACATTTCTCTACGCTCATACTGACTGTCTTCTCAGATCTGAGAAAAGGAATGCAGGATTGTGCTGTTCAACTTGGTTATACAGACAACTGTGCTTCCCGGAATCCTCTTCTGCATTAGAAATGGCCATAAGATGAAATTGCATGAGATTCAGAAGGCAGAAGAGAAGCAATAACAATTCCTCTTCTTACCCAGTCCAAGCTCATACTGCTTGTCATATGACAGGCCAGTAAATCAAGAGATGAGTTTCTGGGGCAAGAAATAGTCAGAAAGTCAGCAGACTAGGAGGACGGTGGACTTGAGTCCCAAAGAGCCATCTTCCCCACGTTAGAATTTGGGCTTCTTTTATACTAAAATGGGAGGAGGTGGTGGTGGTGGTGGTACTGTGGTTGCTGCAGCCTTCTTTATGCCAGAGTCCTTTGTCCACAGAGGTGCGGTCACAATGCTCCTATACAGCTCCAACAAGACAAATGTTGTTCTGAGTTCTGCAGGTTTTAGCTCTGTTTAAACAGTGTTATGAATTCTAGTTGAGGAACGTGGCTGGGGGGAAACTCTGATTCCTTTTGCAAATGGCTGGAAATGTGGTGAAGTCCAGGTCATAGAACATAGGTTCAGAGGGCAGGTACTGGGGGGATCTCTGTGTGATTATCACATAAAGTGGACAGCTGGGACTCCAATGGGGGAATCATGATGTGCAAGAGGAGGAAAGCATTTTCATTGAGCTGCATTGTGAATCTTCTATTCCATCCAAAGATCCTGCCTGCATCGCTGAAAGGCCAACACTGTCTGGGTAAAGATTCCAGAATAAAGTTCTCTGCACTTAGAATTTATAAGCCCTGGGACTGTGTTCACTCTCCTTTGATATATGCCCCCATCTGGAAGATCAGATCAGATGCAGGAAACCCTACACTGTTTCTCTGAGTTTCACTGTCTTCAGAAGGACTCCCAATAGATCCAGAAGGCTATTTGTATCACAGAGAGGAAGGTTCTAGGTGGATCCCACTTTGCCTGGCTGCTGTCTTAGGGATCTCCCAAAGCACAGGTCACCCACAGTCACAAGGTTAATGATGATCTCCCAGGGACTTCTCTACATTTCTCACGCTCATACTGACTGTCTTCTCAGATCTGAGAAAAGGAATGCAGGATTGTGCTGTTCAACTTGGTTATACAGACAACTGTGCTTCCCGGAATCCTCTTCTGCATTAGAAATGGCCATAAGATGAAATTGCATGAGATTCAGAAGGCAGAAGAGAAGCAATAACAATTCCTCTTCTTACCCAGTCCAAGCTCATACTGCTTGTCATATGACAGGCCAGTAAATCAAGAGATGAGTTTCTGGGGCAAGAAATAGTCAGAAAGTCAGCAGACTAGGAGGACGGTGGACTTGAGTCCCAAAGAGCCATCTTCCCCACGTTAGAATTTGGGCTTCTTTTATACTAAAATGGGAGGAGGTGGTGGTGGTGGTGGTACTGTGGTTGCTGCAGCCTTCTTTATGCCAGAGTCCTTTGTCCACAGAGGTGCGGTCACAATGCTCCTATACAGCTCCAACAAGACAAATGTTGTTCTGAGTTCTGCAGGTTTTAGCTCTGTTTAAATGAGAAAATGTTATACTTTAAAGGTCAGAGCTTTGAGAATGGGCTATGCTGCATATTTTAGGTTATAGGCAATATTCTTCACTTGTGGCAAAACAATAGAATACAAAAAGTTCAAGTTAAAAAACAGATCCAGTATGGAGTCAGATTGTTCTTCCTCACTACACTCTTAGAAGGTCACTGTGGTCAGATACAGTGATAGATGCAGGGGTTCTAGGTGGGTCCCACTTGCCCTCTTCTCTCCCATTCTTTGCCGGTTAATCTTTCTGACTCTTGGCTCTGCCTACCAACATTAACCGAGGGTCAACACCAGATGCATGGCCGTAGATCTCAAGAGATAACAGTTTATTGCACACCTCTCACTGAGTTCCTCTTCACAGTCCCATTCTGTTGGCTGAAAATGCTTAGTTCTTAGATTTTCCTTCAAGCCTCAACCTGTCCCTTTGTGCCACCAGCAGCTTAATGACCCCTTTTTATCCTCTGACCCCCCTTTTCCAGACCTTCCCTTCTCTTACTTCTCCTGTGTTTGTAAGGTCTAATTCCTGTAAATGAATCCTTACTCCTATATTCTATATCATTCACAGTGGTTCTGCTGATCTGCTGGACCTAAATGGTACAGTTATTGGTCTGAAACTAATTCAGTGGAACAGAACCTTCTGGATGAGGGGTTGGTATCAATTCTTTCTGGATAGGGAGTTGATATCAGTTCTCTGATTTTGCTATTTCTAGTGACCCCATTGCCACTGGTAAATGGGACGTGAGTACCCAGTCCAAGCTCATACTGCTTGTCATATGACAGGCCAGTAAATCAAGAGATGAGTTTCTGGGGCAAGAAATAGTCAGAAAGTCAGCAGACTAGGAGGACGGTGGACTTGAGTCCCAAAGAGCCATCTTCCCCACGTTAGAATTTGGGCTTCTTTTATACTAAAATGGGAGGAGGTGGTGGTGGTGGTGGTACTGTGGTTGCTGCAGCCTTCTTTATGCCAGAGTCCTTTGTCCACAGAGGTGCGGTCACAATGCTCCTATACAGCTCCAACAAGACAAATGTTGTTCTGAGTTCTGCAGGTTTTTAGCTCTGTTTAAATGAGAAAATGTTATACTTTAAAGGTCAGAGCTTTGAGAATGGGCTATGCTGCATATTTTAGGTTATAGGCAATATTCTTCACTTGTGGCAAAACAATAGAATACAAAAAGTTCAAGTTAAAAAACAGATCCAGTATGGAGTCAGATTGTTCTTCCTCACTACACTCTTAGAAGGTCACTGTGGTCAGATACAGTGATAGATGCAGGGGTTCTAGGTGGGTCCCACTTGCCCTCTTCTCTCCCATTCTTTGCCGGTTAATCTTTCTGACTCTTGGCTCTGCCTACCAACATTAACCGAGGGTCAACACCAGATGCATGGCCGTAGATCTCAAGAGATAACAGTTTATTGCACACCTCTCACTGAGTTCCTCTTCACAGTCCCATTCTGTTGGCTGAAAATGCTTAGTTCTTAGATTTTCCTTCAAGCCTCAACCTGTCCCTTTGTGCCACCAGCAGCTTAATGACCCCTTTTTATCCTCTGACCCCCCTTTTCCAGACCTTCCCTTCTCTTACTTCTCCTGTGTTTGTAAGGTCTAATTCCTGTAAATGAATCCTTACTCCTATATTCTATATCATTCACAGTGGTTCTGCTGATCTGCTGGACCTAAATGGTACAGTTATTGGTCTGAAACTAATTCAGTGGAACAGAACCTTCTGGATGAGGGGTTGGTATCAATTCTTTCTGGATAGGGAGTTGATATCAGTTCTCTGATTTTGCTATTTCTAGTGACCCCATTGCCACTGGTAAATGGGACGTGAGTAGTCCCTGCCATCAGGTGCTTACAGAAGGAAGTACTGAGTTACCAGCTAACTGTTATCATTGAACAAGTTAGTGGACATAAAGAGTGTAAGGAAAAAAAAAGTGTAAGGAATGTGAATTGCTTCTAGGTGCCATAAAGAAATTAGAGAAAGAAAATAATGAACTCGGGATAATATTAACACATTTTCAGCCCAAGGCCCAGGCAAAGAACTAGAAAGTGTCTGTGACGGCTGTGAAAGAAATCCTTATTTCCTGCCTTTGCAGGGTCTGACATTTCTGAAAACCAAACTTAAAGATTAATCTTGTGAGCAGGTGGATTACACTATCAAGTTAACTTGAAGTCTCTTACATAAATAAGACCCGTACACATGAATGTGTTCCATCCTGAGAGCTCGTTCATTAAGTCCAATTTGTTTATAAGTCCAGAGAAGTTAGCCTAGGTACCCAACTGACATAATCGACTGTAGCACTGTATTGTAATAGGTCTATAATACTTTGCACACAAATGATACATAAACAAACACAAAAATAAACATTTTTAATCTTACAGTAGAGTAGCTTGGAAAGTACAGTGGTACCAGCTACATCACTTCTGCCTCTACTCTTGCTTCCATGCATCTTGGGCTTGAAATATAGTACTCTATACAGTGCTGTGCAGCAAAGTACAGAAAAGCACAACCACTTGTAGCGGGTGCAGGAACTTGACAGTTTGTGCCAGACATGAACTAGCTTATATGATTGGACATGCAAATGTATGTTCATATCTTTGAAAGTTTGCAACTTGAATGTTCAGATGTAGGGCACTTACTCTAGTTAAAATTAAGGCCCTATTGACATAGAGATAGGATCCTGAAAATTGAGATGGCAGCATGTGGGCAGATTCTGACAAAACCAAGGCCCTGGGAGGCCCTCAATCTCCTTTTTTAGCAGAAGCAGACTTTCCTCCCCTGTGTGAGGAGTTTAGTCTCCCTTTGCTTGGAGAACCTGTGATGACCTGTGGGGAAATGCTGAGAATCCTCAAGACCCACTTCCAGCATCTTTCTTTGCATCTACACCTGTAACTCGATCCAAGATTTGGCAGGTACAATGAGATATCATAAATGTTGAAAGAATTACAGGGTTTTTTTCTAATTTATATTATATAACCAGAAGTTTATACTGTAAGTTTTTTCTTCTTTCCTTCCCCCTCAAAGACTTGCAACCATTTGTCAAGGTTATAGTATATTAGGGAAGAAAAATAACCAGACTTCTGGGGGTATCTGGACACTGTCTTGAAAGGATACTAAATCTTGGAAATCCAATATGCCACTCTTGTCTGCTTATCGGAGAAGGGGTTTATTAAGGCTGAAGGATTACTGGTATTTTGGTTCAGGTCTATCTGATAGTCTATGCAGCTGGGCTTTGAACTCACCCCATGGTTATTTCCCAATTTCTAGATTGATTGAAAGAGACATAGTCAGCAAATGGCAGAGTCATTATATGAGTTATCTGGTAAGTGAGGACAACTAGAAGGTATTAGAATTACGAATTACCTCTAAATTCCCAACTACTAAATCCAAAGTAATCCTGCATTCCTGGAGAAACTACAGAGATTAGTGCCTCCATAAAAAATGTAAAAGATGCAGGGTTGATAATTTCCATCACATCTCCATTCAGCTCATCTAATTGGCCCGAGCAGAAGATAGACAGCTCTTGAAGAATGACAGGATTATTGTAGGCTTTATCAGATAGTGAATACAATTGCAGCTGCTGTTCCAAATGTGGTTTCATTGCTGAAGTAAATCAACAAATCCCTTGATATCTGATTTGGACAGCAAGGAGATCAAGCCAGTCAATCCTAAAGGAAATCAACCCTGAATATTCCTTGGAAGGACTGATGCTAAAGCTGAAGCTCCGATACTTTGGTCACCTGATGTAAAGAGCTGACTCACTGGAAAAATTTCTGATGCTGGAAAATATTGAGGGCAGGAAAAGAGGGTGGCAGAGGATGAAATATTTAGACCACATCACTGACTCAAAGGACATGAGTCTGAGCAAACTCCAGGAGACAGTGAAGGACAGGGAAGCCTGGCATGCTGCAGCTGATGGAGTTGCAGAGTTGGACACAACTTAGCAACTGAACAACAGCAATGAACAATTTTTGGGGGGTGCCTATTTTATTTATTTATTTATTAAATTCATTTTCATCCATCTTTATTCTTTGGCCTGTGTGGGCCTCCTATTGCAGTGACCTCTCTCTTTGCAGAGCACCGGCTTTGGGCTCACGCACTCCAGAGTGTTGGACACACTGGTTCAGCCACTCTGTGGCATGTGGGATCTTCCTAGGCCAGGGATCGAACTGGTGCCCCTTGCACTGCAAGGCAGACTCTCACGCACTGGACCACCAGGGAAGCCTGAGCAATGAACAATTATTTTTTTCCCTCCATATATACCTGTTGGCAAAGACTGTTTGAAGCTTTCAAATTTAGTTAATTTTATCTCATTAGTTTTTAAATAGGGGAAAGCCAAGAACATATTTTCAAAGCTTCATCTCAGAGATATATATCAACTCTCTAATCCTGTATGATTCTATTCCACAGAGAACTGATTGTCTCTTTATTCCACAAGTCATCACATGGATCCACTACCTTGATGGACAAGGGAAGCAGAAAATAGCAACTGTCTTAGATACATTTATAACACACATATACGCCAGAGGGTAGATTCATTAATCCCAGAAAAATTTATGAGTTTACTTCTACATGAACTTTCTTAGGTATCTATGTTAATGGACGGGCTCTTGAAGAATAAATATTGTAGGCTTTATCAGATAGTGAATACAATTGCAGCTGCTGTTCCAAATGTGGTTTCATTGCTGAAGTAAATCAACAAATCCCTTGATATCTGATTTGGACAGCAAGGAGATCAAGCCAGTCAATCCTAAAGGAAATCAACCCTGAATATTCCTTGGAAGGACTGATGCTAAAGCTGAAGCTCCGATACTTTGGTCACCTGATGTAAAGAGCTGACTCACTGGAAAAATTTCTGATGCTGGAAAATATTGAGGGCAGGAAAAGAGGGTGGCAGAGGATGAAATATTTAGACCACATCACTGACTCAAAGGACATGAGTCTGAGCAAACTCCAGGAGACAGTGAAGGACAGGGAAGCCTGGCATGCTGCAGCTGATGGAGTTGCAGAGTTGGACACAACTTAGCAACTGAACAACAGCAATGAACAATTTTTGGGGGGTGCCTATTTTATTTATTTATTTATTAAATTCATTTTCATCCATCTTTATTCTTTGGCCTGTGTGGGCCTCCTATTGCAGTGACCTCTCTCTTTGCAGAGCACCGGCTTTGGGCTCACGCACTCCAGAGTGTTGGACACACTGGTTCAGCCACTCTGTGGCATGTGGGATCTTCCTAGGCCAGGGATCGAACTGGTGCCCCTTGCACTGCAAGGCAGACTCTCTACGCACTGGACCACCAGGGAAGCCTGAGCAATGAACAATTATTTTTTTCCCTCCATATATACCTGTTGGCAAAGACTGTTTGAAGCTTTCAAATTTAGTTAATTTTATCTCATTAGTTTTTAAATAGGGGAAAGCCAAGAACATATTTTCAAAGCTTCATCTCAGAGATATATATCAACTCTCTAATCCTGTATGATTCTATTCCACAGAGAACTGATTGTCTCTTTATTCCACAAGTCATCACATGGATCCACTACCTTGATGGACAAGGGAAGCAGAAAATAGCAACTGTCTTAGATACATTTATAACACACATATACGCCAGAGGGTAGATTCATTAATCCCAGAAAAATTTATGAGTTTACTTCTACATGAACTTTCTTAGGTATCTATGTTCTGGGAGAAGTTGTAATATTTTTTCTAAGGTCAAGGTCAAGTTGCTATGTCTGGTCCCTCCTATTATTACGAAAGAATCATGATACTTAGTCTGCCTCACTGGATTTTGGAGGCAATATATATCCTATTTGGGTGTGTTTTTTAACCTAGACTTACTTACTGAGCAATCTGAAAGGCTTCCAATTATGATAAGGCCAAGAAAAAGAGAGGGCTCTGCAAACGGTCCAGGCTGCTGTTCAAGTTTCTCAGCCACTCTGGTCACATGACCCAGATGATCCAGTGATGCTTAATGTGTCTGCTAAGCCTTGGGCAAGCCTCTTAGATGAATCACAGAGCAGACTTTTAGGATATGGGAACAAAGCTATACTGTACTCTGCAGATAACTATGCTGTTTTTGAGAATCATCTCTTAGTTTTTTACTGGGTCTTGTGCGCATGTTCAGTTGTTTCAGTCATGTCTGACTCTGCAGTCCTATAGCCTGTAGCCTGCCAGACTCCTCTGTCCATGGGATTTCCAACCCAGGGTTCAAACTTGTGTCTCTTATGTCTTCTACATTGACAGGTAGGCTCTTTACTGCTAACACCACCTGGGAAACCCCTACTGGGTCTTAGTAGAAACTACATGTTTGACCGCAGACCATTAAGTTACCACGTGACCCGAAATGTCTAATATGAAATGAGTGTTGCTTGACCCACAAAACCATAAAGTTGGGCATGCATGGGAGTGAGAATGGTATACATAAGATCGAGCTTGAGCATTTCTTAAAGGTAAATGTAACTAACATTAGCAAGTGGCTCAGGTTTCCATGGATCCTAATTCTGCTACACTGCCTCATATTTTCAAAGCTTCATCTCAGAGATATATATCAACTCTCTAATCCTGTATGATTCTATTCCACAGAGAACTGATTGTCTCTTTATTCCACAAGTCATCACATGGATCCACTACCTTGATGGACAAGGGAAGCAGAAAATAGCAACTGTCTTAGATACATTTATAACACACATATACGCCAGAGGGTAGATTCATTAATCCCAGAAAAATTTATGAGTTTACTTCTACATGAACTTTCTTAGGTATCTATGTTCTGGGAGAAGTTGTAATATTTTTTCTAAGGTCAAGGTCAAGTTGCTATGTCTGGTCCCTCCTATTATTACGAAAGAATCATGATACTTAGTCTGCCTCACTGGATTTTGGAGGCAATATATATCCTATTTGGGTGTGTTTTTTAACCTAGACTTACTTACTGAGCAATCTGAAAGGCTTCCAATTATGATAAGGCCAAGAAAAAGAGAGGGCTCTGCAAACGGTCCAGGCTGCTGTTCAAGTTTCTCAGCCACTCTGGTCACATGACCCAGATGATCCAGTGATGCTTAATGTGTCTGCTAAGCCTTGGGCAAGCCTCTTAGATGAATCACAGAGCAGACTTTTAGGATATGGGAACAAAGCTATACTGTACTCTGCAGATAACTATGCTGTTTTTGAGAATCATCTCTTAGTTTTTTACTGGGTCTTGTGCGCATGTTCAGTTGTTTCAGTCATGTCTGACTCTGCAGTCCTATAGCCTGTAGCCTGCCAGACTCCTCTGTCCATGGGATTTCCAACCCAGGGTTCAAACTTGTGTCTCTTATGTCTTCTACATTGACAGGTAGGCTCTTTACTGCTAACACCACCTGGGAAACCCCTACTGGGTCTTAGTAGAAACTACATGTTTGACCGCAGACCATTAAGTTACCACGTGACCCGAAATGTCTAATATGAAATGAGTGTTGCTTGACCCACAAAACCATAAAGTTGGGCATGCATGGGAGTGAGAATGGTATACATAAGATCGAGCTTGAGCATTTCTTAAAGGTAAATGTAACTAACATTAGCAAGTGGCTCAGGTTTCCATGGATCCTAATTCTGCTACACTGCCTCATCTTTTTCACTGTGTGCCTGTGGCCTCATCAAGGTCAGAGGTATATTCGTCATGAGCATATAAGTATTAGTTACATTCATGGTGTGGGCAGAGAAGTCAGCTAAGGATGGCACCAGAAAAAAAAAACAGCTACATTTAAAGCAGGAAGGAGAGAAGAGTCGACTCTATTAGAATTGCCGTGGGTGTATCACTGATCACATTATATTGTTATATTTTAAATATTTATGAGTCTAACTTCCCAAGTAGACTGTGAACTCCTTGAAGGAAAAATTATAGCTCATCTTTTCTGTGCTTCTATTCCAACTGTCCCAGTGCCCTGCACATATATACTTAATATACATATATTTAAATGAATGAATGAATAATCAATTAATGGAAGGACTCTGTGGTTTGACATTTCTAGTTGGTGCTTCCATCGTTTAGTGTGACATTTCACAGTGGTAGTTCTTTGCATCTTTTCATTTTTATCACATTTTTATTATATAAAGAATACATATTTATTGAAGAAAATTGAGAAAAAAGGAAAGCTAAGAAAGTTAATTACCAGGAATAGCTGTTGTTAACATTTCATGTCTATCCTTTTAGACCACTGCTATCAATAGAAATACAATGTGAGACATGCACATATATTTTTAAATGTTTTAGTGGCCATGTTATAAGAGAGTATAAAGAAATAAAATTAATTTAAATCATGTATTTTACTTAACCCAATAAACCCAAAATATCATTTCAATATGGAATCAATGTAAAAAAAATCACTGATTTTTTTCACAGTAAATCTTTGAAGCCTACTGCATATTTCACATTTACAGCACCTCTCAGCTTGAACTATCTACACTCCAAGTGTTCAATAGCCACATGTAGGTGGTAGACAGGTATTGGACAGCTCAGTTCAAGACTTTTTGATGTATATGTAATGAGGCAGCCATACACCAAATTATAATTCTCCCTCCACAAAAATCAGGTCAAATGAAGCCTACAGTTTTACTGGTTTTTAAAATTAACTCTAAATTTTAGAATAATTTAAATTTACAGTGCACAGTTTCCACACACTCCACACCCGGTTTCCCCTCTCACTAAGATCTTCCAATGGTAACTGTACCATAAATAATAAACCAATGCTGACACTGTTGCATTCATACTTTTTAGATTCACTTAGATTTTACCAAATGTCCTTTTCCTCTTTGCAGAATCCCATCCAGGCTGCCACAGTGCACTTAGTCATCATGTCCCCTCAGGGTCCTTTTGGTTGTGACAATTACTCAGACTTTTCTCCTTTTTGATGACCTGGACAGTTAGGAGGAATATGAGCCAAGCATTAGTAGAATGCCCCTCAGTTAGGACTTCTTTGATGATTCCCTCATGATCAGACTGGGGCTATGTGTTTGGGGGGAGAAAGATCACAGAGGTAAGTGCCATTTCTTATCATTTCACATCAAGGGGACTTGCTATCATCATGACTTATTTATTACTGGGCTGAGATAGTGTTGGTTAGGTTTCTCCATTATAAAATTACTCTTTCCTTCCTTTTCTTACTATCCTCTTTGAAAGGAAGTCACTCTGTACAGCTCATACTTAAGGAATAGGGAATTATACTCCACTTCCCAGAATGTGGAATGTCTACATAAATCATTTGGAATTCTTCAGTTTGAGAGATTTGTCTACTACACAGATGACTAAGTTACGCAGTCAGAACATTTTGAAGAGTTGAATAGTTGGGGCAAAGGGCAGTGGCCCCAAAATATGCCACAATGGCATCTTGATTATTTTGAATGGAAACTGCTGGAGAAGCAGCTGATGCAAGAAGGAAACTCTTGACCCTCCCCTGTTCCCCTAAAAATAGGAAATAAAAAAGCTACATGAAAGGTGGCCTTTGTGCATCTGGAGGTAGAAGGACATGCTTATCACCCGAGATGGGAAATCTTGGCAAGAAACCTCTATAAACAGACACTGTTACTTCTTTAAATCACTACCCCAAGTTTGGACTTTGTTTAGATTCTTCACTAATGAAGCATCTGAAACCTAAACTTCTCTGTCCTGTCAATTCCTAACTTATTGTTACTTTGTCAAAAATGTATAAAAGCTGCCTGCTTGGGACTCTTCTCAGGTACCCTTTCCATGGGAACTCTGGGTGCACAAATTAAAATATCTCTCTTTTCCTCTTGTTAGTCTTTCTTGTGTCAATTTTATTACTAGTCCAGCCATAGGAACTCAAAAGGGTATAGGGGGAAATTTCCCCTCCCTGACAGGATCTTTTCTTAACTGCAGCATGTCAAAAATTTTTTAAAGTTATTTTGAAGTGTTTTGCTTGCTTGATTCATTTTATCTAATGAACTGTCTTAGTTTTGGGTTGTTTCTCTTGGTTGCAAATATTAATAATGGAAAACTCAACTCAAAATAGCTTACAAAATAAGGAATTAATTGTGTCACATTGTTGATGTCCCACCTTCATCCCCTTGTGTTTATGATTTCAAAGTGCACACTGCCCATTTCCTCTTGCCAACACTTGAGTTTAGCAGACTTCAGTGCTGGAGAATTAACATCCCATCCCTTGGAGCTGTCTTCTGCCAAAGACACACAGGATTGGAGTATCCTAGCTCCTTTGACCCTCAAAAAGTTAGAGGCAAGTGAATTGGTTAGGTTCCTCCATTATAAAATTACTCTTTCCTTCCTTTTCTTACTATCCTCTTTGAAAGGAAGTCACTCTGTACAGCTCATACTTAAGGAATAGGGAATTATACTCCACTTCCCAGAATGTGGAATGTCTACATAAATCATTTGGAATTCTTCAGTTTGAGAGATTTGTCTACTACACAGATGACTAAGTTACGCAGTCAGAACATTTTGAAGAGTTGAATAGTTGGGGCAAAGGGCAGTGGCCCCAAAATATGCCACAATGGCATCTTGATTATTTTGAATGGAAACTGCTGGAGAAGCAGCTGATGCAAGAAGGAAACTCTTGACCCTCCCCTGTTCCCCTAAAAATAGGAAATAAAAAAGCTACATGAAAGGTGGCCTTTGTGCATCTGGAGGTAGAAGGACATGCTTATCACCCGAGATGGGAAATCTTGGCAAGAAACCTCTATAAACAGACACTGTTACTTCTTTAAATCACTACCCCAAGTTTGGACTTTGTTTAGATTCTTCACTAATGAAGCATCTGAAACCTAAACTTCTCTGTCCTGTCAATTCCTAACTTATTGTTACTTTGTCAAAAATGTATAAAAGCTGCCTGCTTGGGACTCTTCTCAGGTACCCTTTCCATGGGAACTCTGGGTGCACAAATTAAAATATCTCTCTTTTCCTCTTGTTAGTCTTTCTTGTGTCAATTTTATTACTAGTCCAGCCATAGGAACTCAAAAGGGTATAGGGGGAAATTTCCCCTCCCTGACAGGATCTTTTCTTAACTGCAGCATGTCAAAAATTTTTTAAAGTTATTTTGAAGTGTTTTGCTTGCTTGATTCATTTTATCTAATGAACTGTCTTAGTTTTGGGTTGTTTCTCTTGGTTGCAAATATTAATAATGGAAAACTCAACTCAAAATAGCTTACAAAATAAGGAATTAATTGTGTCACATTGTTGATGTCCCACCTTCATCCCCTTGTGTTTATGATTTCAAAGTGCACACTGCCCATTTCCTCTTGCCAACACTTGAGTTTAGCAGACTTCAGTGCTGGAGAATTAACATCCCATCCCTTGGAGCTGTCTTCTGCCAAAGACACACAGGATTGGAGTATCCTAGCTCCTTTGACCCTCAGTTGGGATAAGTTTAGGCAAGTGTTTTGCGTTGGTTGCCAGAAGATTCCCTGGCAAGATTAAGTTCCTGGTGCCCACTGGCAGCTGGCTTGACAACACACAGCCTTTGTTGGCTCATTCCTTCCTGTCACTCTCCTCAGGGCTCTCGCCATGCATCCTGGGATCACTTCCTAACTAAAGCACTTGCTCTGGAATCCTTGTCTGCTTCTGCTGGAACTCAAGCTAAGGTAGCTGGACTGTTCAACTGAAAATTCCAGGTACATCTCCTATCATCGCAGCAAGGTCCAGGGCCTCAAACAGCATTCTGGGACGTCAGTTTCACTTTCTCTTTCTAGGACCATTCTCTTCCCTTGTAATGGGAAGAGGGCTACTGGCAGCTCTAGGCTTATATTGTTAAAAAACAAAATCCAATAATAATAATAAAAAAATCCAGGGGGCTTCCCTGGTGGTCTAGTGCGTAAAGAGTTCGCCTTGCCATGCAGCAGGCACTGGTTCAATCCCTGGCCCAGGAAGATCCCACATGCCCATGCCGTGGTATAGTTGGACCGGTGTGTTCAATTACGAGTCAGCATTCTGGAGAGCATGCGCCCAGAGCCAGTGCTCTGTAACAAGAGGCCACTGTGATGGGAGGCCTACACAGGCCAAAGAATAAAGATGGGTGAAAATAAATAAATAAATAACCAATAAAAGAGGCCACAATTAAAAAAAAGAGAGAAAGAAAACCAAAATCCAGCTGGGTAAATCTAAAGACCTAATGGCTAATTTTTTCAATAATTGATGAATCAGGCAGCATCCCATGTAGCAAAAATAAGGGTGCTCTGAAGGGTTATACAAAATGATGGCTTTTATAGGCGGAAGGAGGGAGGGGCAAGAAGATATTAGTGAGAGTAAAAAAAAAAAATAGTTTCAGGCCAGGGCCATCTTCTCATGGGGGAAAGGGACAACAGGCTTTGTGGGTTTTTTTTTTTTTTAAATTACAGATAATCTCACTGATGTTAACCAGGAAATTTCAGATTCACAAGTTTAAAGGTCATGTTTCTGGGAGAGGGCGAAACTGCAATTGAGTGTTAGTTTGCTTTTGTGGAAGCCTAGGCAAATGGTTTTGTTTGGGGCTTGTTATTGTTTTTTTAACAATATCATGATCACTTAATCCCCAACAACATTTCCAAAAGTTCCATTAAATTTGGGATGTAGGCTTGGAATGTACCCATTCTTGAACCAATCACTGAGGTCAGCAAGATTAACTATGCTAATTGGTCAGGGCATCCAAGGATGTGGTCAGCCTCATCCAAATCCACAAGTAGGGTAGAAGGAGGGATGTGTGTTTGTGTGTGCTCAGTCATGTCCTACTCTTTGTGACCCCATGGACTATAGCCCACCAGGCTCCTCTGTCCATGGAATTTTCCAGGGAAGAATACTGGAGTGGGTTGCCATTTCCTACTCCAGAAGATTTTCCTGACCCAGGGACCCAACCTGCATCTCTTGCGTCTCCTGCTTTGAAAGATGAATTCTGCCACCACTGTGCCACCTCAGAAGCCTAGGAGTCGGGGAGGTTTGTTTATCCAGAGAAGATCAAGGTGTTGTTGCCAGGAAAAGGGTGTGGATTTCAGGCAGGCAGAAACTACAGGGGCATACCTTGATGGGCTATGCTTAGGCATCAGATTCAGAGATGAATATGCTCTTGAGGCTGGGGTCTCCTAACCACAACTCTTTCTTTGGTACCAAATGTGAGAAGGTTCTTTTTAGAACATTCATTAGCTCCTCTCTAGACCCAGCAGAGCCACCCCTTGCACCTGTGTCTTCCCTCTTCCTGTTCTGTGGGTTTTCTCCTCCTGGAGCAGATGGCTGGCTCATGCTGAGCCCTAGGGGTTTTTGTAAGGCGCTTCCTGTCACTACCCTCACCGTGGAACTCTCTAACAGCACATAAATAGATGGCTGAGTCGCTCAGCGTCAAGGCTGAGATGGTGAGTTTTATCGTTTGGGTGGGTTTGTTAAATTCCACAAAATATCGTCCTTTATGTTCTTGCTTGCTTTGAGAATAAATATTAATCAAGTAAGTCATCTCTCCGCTGGAAGGCTGTCGATACCAATACATCATATAGTAAGTAAAGCTGACTGAGAACTTGCATTCCATGGTCACAGATTCCCCCTCTTTTTTGGATACTGTAGTTATATCGGCACTGTCAACATTGCTGGGACCTGTAGAAAAGAGGAAAAAATGACTTATTTGTTGGCGATGCTCACAGAAAGCTGTCATAGTAGCCAAGTTTTGACCCAGAAGATGAAGTGGAGAAAAGCGCAGTAGAATTCCATCCTGACTTCTTTCCCAAAGCTCCTTCCTCAAGCCCAGCTGCAGGGTTGGGGAACTCTACCAAGACAGATTCCATCACTGATCCTTGGGGCTCTTCCCATGGGTAGAAGGAGGGATGTGTGTTTGTGTGTGCTCAGTCATGTCCTACTCTTTGTGACCCCATGGACTATAGCCCACCAGGCTCCTCTGTCCATGGAATTTTCCAGGGAAGAATACTGGAGTGGGTTGCCATTTCCTACTCCAGAAGATTTTCCTGACCCAGGGACCCAACCTGCATCTCTTGCGTCTCCTGCTTTGAAAGATGAATTCTGCCACCACTGTGCCACCTCAGAAGCCTAGGAGTCGGGGAGGTTTGTTTATCCAGAGAAGATCAAGGTGTTGTTGCCAGGAAAAGGGTGTGGATTTCAGGCAGGCAGAAACTACAGGGGCATACCTTGATGGGCTATGCTTAGGCATCAGATTCAGAGATGAATATGCTCTTGAGGCTGGGGTCTCCTAACCACAACTCTTTCTTTGGTACCAAATGTGAGAAGGTTCTTTTTAGAACATTCATTAGCTCCTCTCTAGACCCAGCAGAGCCACCCCTTGCACCTGTGTCTTCCCTCTTCCTGTTCTGGGGGTTTTTCTCCTCCTGGAGCAGATGGCTGGCTCATGCTGAGCCCTAGGGGTTTTTGTAAGGCGCTTCCTGTCACTACCCTCACCGTGGAACTCTCTAACAGCACATAAATAGATGGCTGAGTCGCTCAGCGTCAAGGCTGAGATGGTGAGTTTTATCGTTTGGGTGGGTTTGTTAAATTCCACAAAATATCGTCCTTTATGTTCTTGCTTGCTTTGAGAATAAATATTAATCAAGTAAGTCATCTCTCCGCTGGAAGGCTGTCGATACCAATACATCATATAGTAAGTAAAGCTGACTGAGAACTTGCATTCCATGGTCACAGATTCCCCCTCTTTTTTGGATACTGTAGTTATATCGGCACTGTCAACATTGCTGGGACCTGTAGAAAAGAGGAAAAAATGACTTATTTGTTGGCGATGCTCACAGAAAGCTGTCATAGTAGCCAAGTTTTGACCCAGAAGATGAAGTGGAGAAAAGCGCAGTAGAATTCCATCCTGACTTCTTTCCCAAAGCTCCTTCCTCAAGCCCAGGCTGCAGGGTTGGGGAACTCCCTACCAAGACAGATGAGGGCCACGACTGCACACAGGAGAGCAGGCTGTCCGGACTGCATCCTTGGGGCTCTTCCCATGGGTGAAATGCCTTTTATTCTGCCTGTCACCTGCCAGGCCCGGCAGTGTCGCTGGAGCTGGGCGGTCATGTGGCCTTGCTGCTGCAGAGCTGGAAATAGGGTTTCTGCAGGTGCACGCTTGATCATGCCACCTGCTGTCTGTGTTTGCTCTCCCAGCTGTCTTCTTTCAGCCTTAATACTTTTCTTTAAGAACTCCATAAGGTGTAGTATATTTGTTTATTATAAGGAAAGGTTGTTCAACATAAATATAACCAACAAGTATAAAGTGTAATGGAGACAATAAAATGCAACTATTTTTTCATTCCCCAGAGATATATATTGTTAACATTTTGTTGTATTTCTTTTAGAATCTTTGCAAATGTGCGCACTTCAAAGGAATTGAGATCATACCGAAACTCTCTCTTATTTATCATTGCGTTTATGAATATGCCATCATGTTATTCAATTATATGTCAAAATATTATTATTTTACAGCTTTGTACTACTTTCTTGTGCAAGTGTACCTTAGTTTGTTTAAACAACATTTTTTGACATTTTTATTTTATTTTATTATATCTGTTTTGCCTATTTTAAATATGATTTAGTGGATATCGTAGCTACGTAAGTCTGCTCCAGTACTCTTGCCTGGGAAATCCCATGGACACTGGCAGGCTGCAGTGCACGGGGTTCCAAGAGAGACGAACATGACTTAGCAACTAATCAACAATGCATTTCTGATGACTTATTTTTATGTAGACCAGGTTCTCTTGAAATATTTTATTATGGATAATTCAAATGCCTACAAAAAAAGAAAGACTAGCATGATAAAACAACATATATCCATTACTTAGCTTCCACAATTACCAACTCCCAGCCAGTTTACTAATCTGCATGCCCATCACCATACACATCTATGTATCACCCCCGGTTCTGATTAATTTAAGGCAAATGTCAGACATCACAGTATTGTGTATTTTCCTGGGCAGATACATAATGTCAGTTGGACTGTGTGTGTGTGTTGTTAGTGATTTTAATAAGTAATGATTAGATCTATTGTTTGGCCCAGGCTTGGCTGGCAAAATGATGATATTCTAATTATATAGTTTCTACTTCATTTACTAACTTTATGATATTTCTTTATATTATATGTTTATTATTGTTTCTGTGTATTTTATCTTTACAATATTTCTATAAAGATTTTTCATTGTAAATGTTTAAATTACTCTCTGTATGATTCTTTTGTTTTATTTTCTTTTATTTTTACCAGTCTTCAGGATAATGAGTTGATTAGTAGGGTGATCAGTCATCCCTGTTTACTGAGATGAAGGTGTTTCTCAGGACATGAGGCTTTTTGTGTTATACCTCAGGCAAACCCCAGGCAAACCAGGACAAACCACCAACTATTTTTTCATTCCCCAGAGATATATATTGTTAACATTTTGTTGTATTTCTTTTAGAATCTTTGCAAATGTGCGCACTTCAAAGGAATTGAGATCATACCGAAACTCTCTTATTTATCATTGCGTTTATGAATATGCCATCATGTTATTCAATTATATGTCAAAATATTATTATTTTACAGCTTTGTACTACTTTCTTGTGCAAGTGTACCTTAGTTTGTTTAAACAACATTTTTTGACATTTTTATTTTATTTTATTATATCTGTTTTGCCTATTTTAAATATGATTTAGTGGATATCGTAGCTACGTAAGTCTGCTCCAGTACTCTTGCCTGGGAAATCCCATGGACACTGGCAGGCTGCAGTGCACGGGGTTCCAAGAGAGACGAACATGACTTAGCAACTAATCAACAATGCATTTCTGATGACTTATTTTTATGTAGACCAGGTTCTCTTGAAATATTTTATTATGGATAATTCAAATGCCTACAAAAAAAGAAAGACTAGCATGATAAAACAACATATATCCATTACTTAGCTTCCACAATTACCAACTCCCAGCCAGTTTACTAATCTGCATGCCCATCACCATACACATCTATGTATCACCCCCGGTTCTGATTAATTTAAGGCAAATGTCAGACATCACAGTATTGTGTATTTTCCTGGGCAGATACATAATGTCAGTTGGACTGTGTGTGTGTTGTTAGTGATTTTAATAAGTAATGATTAGATCTATTGTTTGGCCCAGGCTTGGCTGGCAAAATGATGATATTCTAATTATATAGTTTCTACTTCATTTACTAACTTTATGATATTTCTTTATATTATATGTTTATTATTGTTTCTGTGTATTTTATCTTTACAATATTTCTATAAAGATTTTTCATTGTAAATGTTTAAATTACTCTCTGTATGATTCTTTTGTTTTATTTTCTTTTATTTTTACCAGTCTTCAGGATAATGAGTTGATTAGTAGGGTGATCAGTCATCCCTGTTTACTGAGATGAAGGTGTTTCTCAGGACATGAGGCTTTTTGTGTTATACCTGAATAATCTCAGGCAAACCCCAGGCAAACCAGGACAAACCACCCAAAAGAACTGAGGAGGTTATTTTTTGTGAACCCATGAATTTAAACATACTTGATGTGTTGCAATGTATCAGATTCATTTTCTTATTAATTCGAGAACTGCTCCATCTTTAGCCAGTGAAAATTCTTTCAGGTTGGCTCCCAAGTCTTTTAGCATGGACTCTGTGGTCTTTGATAACTTCCTAGTTTTCTGGGATTCTAGGCTCATTTTGTACATTTCTTCCCTGCAAAATGGAACCATCTATCTATAATTAATGATAATTGTGTTTTATCCTTTCTGGTCCCAATGTTTTTATTATTTTACTGCACTGGTTAAGACTGTTAATGTAACATGGACTAGAAAGGATAAGATTGGAAGTCTTTTGTTTTCAAGTGTTTGAGGGAATACTTTCAACATCTCACTTTAAAAACAAATTAAGGGGCTTCCCTGGTGGTCCAGTGGGTAAAGAGTCCGCCTTGCAGTGCAAGGGGTACCGATTTGATCTCTGGCCCAGGAAGATCTCATGCGCTGCTGAGAGACTGGACTGGTGCGTCTAATTATGAGCGAGCACTCTGGAGCGCATGCACTCAGAGCCGGTCCTCTGCAGTGACAGGGGCCACTGCAATGGGAGGCCCACACAGGCCAAACAATAAAGATGGGTGAAAACAAATAAATAAAAAACCAATGAAAGAGGCCAAAATTAAAAATAATAAAAAACAACAACAACAACAAAAAAAAACAAATTAAGGCTCCATTTGTCAGGTTAAGGCTGTACTCCTTACTTCCTAGGTTACTAAGAGATTTTATAGCTAAGATTAATTATAAATACATATTAATGTTAAACTTGATGGAGTTATTTTTCTGCATTTAGTGGGAAAATTTTGTAGTTAATATATTTAGGTATTGTGTTGTTCAAATATTAAGATTTCTTCATACTTCTGGTATTTCATTATTATTTTTTGTACCAGTCTTCAGGATAATGAGTTGATTAGTAGGGTGATCAGTCATCCCTGTTTACTGAGATGAAGGTGTTTCTCAGGACATGAGGCTTTTTGTGTTATACCTGAATAATCTCAGGCAAACCCCAGGCAAACCAGGACAAACCACCCAAAAGAACTGAGGAGGTTATTTTTTGTGAACCCATGAATTTAAACATACTTGATGTGTTGCAATGTATCAGATTCATTTTCTTATTAATTCGAGAACTGCTCCATCTTTAGCCAGTGAAAATTCTTTCAGGTTGGCTCCCAAGTCTTTTAGCATGGACTCTGTGGTCTTTGATAACTTCCTAGTTTTCTGGGATTCTAGGCTCATTTTGTACATTTCTTCCCTGCAAAATGGAACCATCTATCTATAATTAATGATAATTGTGTTTTATCCTTTCTGGTCCCAATGTTTTTATTATTTTACTGCACTGGTTAAGACTGTTAATGTAACATGGACTAGAAAGGATAAGATTGGAAGTCTTTTGTTTTCAAGTGTTTGAGGGAATACTTTCAACATCTCACTTTAAAAACAAATTAAGGGGCTTCCCTGGTGGTCCAGTGGGTAAAGAGTCCGCCTTGCAGTGCAAGGGGTACCGATTTGATCTCTGGCCCAGGAAGATCTCATGCGCTGCTGAGAGACTGGACTGGTGCGTCTAATTATGAGCGAGCACTCTGGAGCGCATGCACTCAGAGCCGGTCCTCTGCAGTGACAGGGGCCACTGCAATGGGAGGCCCACACAGGCCAAACAATAAAGATGGGTGAAAACAAATAAATAAAAAACCAATGAAAGAGGCCAAAATTAAAAATAATAAAAAACAACAACAACAACAAAAAAAAACAAATTAAGGCTCCATTTGTCAGGTTAAGGCTGTACTCCTTACTTCCTAGGTTACTAAGAGATTTTATAGCTAAGATTAATTATAAATACATATTAATGTTAAACTTGATGGAGTTATTTTTCTGCATTTAGTGGGAAAATTTTGTAGTTAATATATTTAGGTATTGTGTTGTTCAAATATTAAGATTTCTTCATACTTCTGGTATATCATTATTATGTTAAATATTCAGTACTAGATGGATAATATTTTTTGGATTGTCATTGGGTTTTTTTTTTTTTTTCTTTCGGCCACTTCTATTGGTATTTCATTCATTTATTTTCATCCATCTTTGCTCTTTGGCCTGTGTGGGCCTCCCATCGCAGTGGCCTCTGTTGTCGCAGAGCACCGGCTCTGGACGCATGCGCTCCAGAGCTCCGGCTCGTTAGACACATGGGTTCAGCCGCTCTGTGCCACGTGGGTTCTTCCCAGGCCAGGGAACGAACTGGCACCCCTTGCACTGCAAGGCGGTGTCCTTACCCATTGAACCTCCAGAGAAGTCCCTGTCACTGATTTTTATAAGTAATATTGATCTATAATTTTTGTTTGCCGTCTACCCTTTTTTTGTCATCGTGGTTCTCAGGCTCAAAATAATGCATTGACTAGCTTCCTGTTTTTTATTATTTTCAGTACTCAGGTAGGATTTGTATACTACGGAAAATTTTGATCTCAGGTTTGATGTAACTTGCCTGTAAAACCAACTGTATGTATAGACCTTTAAATTTCTTTAATTTACATGTAAATTCACATTTTCTAATTTTCTTATCAGTTTGGCTAGATTAATTTTTAGAAAGTTTTATATTTTATCCATGGTTTCAAATTTATTTGTGTGAATTTATATCTTGCATTTTCTTGTAGTTATTTAAATTTTTACTATGCCTGTAGCTATAATCTTATTTTAGGTATTTATATTTTTGTGTCCTGTTTTAATTTCCTTGACAAAACTTATTACTGATTTGTCCATTTTGTAATTCTTTTCAAAGGATCATTTAAAACTGACTCTTTTCATTGCTTATTTTTCTCTGTTTCATTAACTTTAGCTCTCATTGTTTTCTTCATCCTACTTTTGTCATTTACTCTTATTCTCTTTTAAGATTTTTTGATTGGCTGTTTAGTTCATTGTGTTCGGTTTTTTGTTTTTAATATATTTTTAAGGCTGTAAAATTACTCTGTATACTGCTTTAGGTTTATCTCTGAAGTGTTAAAATATAAACATTTCATTATAGTTCAGTTATAAATATTTTAACAATTCCATTATGATTTCTTCTTTGGTTCACAAATTATTTAGAAGTGCATTTTTTTCTTTTTTAATTATTTTATATTGAATATAGTTGATTTAGAATGTTGCATATGTTTTAGTTACACATCAAAGTGATTCAGTTATACTGTATCTGTGCACCGGGCAGGATCGGTCAGCATAGGCAGGCAGAGCCTGTGGCGGAGTGTGCAAGGGACCTAGGGAACTGGGACAAAATCCGCTGTGGAAACAGCTGTCTTAGCTCCTGGTCTTTTCCTGCCTACTTGCTGCCCAAAGTGGGAGGAAGGGGGATGAAGTCAGAAACGCTCCATCTGTGACATGGTACAAGTGTACACAGCTAGAGAAGTTGGCCTGGTATCTGAAATCTGTAGGGAGACAAAGTTCAGGCAACAAGCTAGTTAAAATTATTTGCTTTGTTTTGAGCAAATGCTATTTTTATCTGTTGCCCAAATACATCAGATACTAGATTCAGGGAGGAGAATACTTTTGGGAAGGAGATCTGGACACCATTTCTCTGTTCTCTGAGCAAAAAGGTGGGTGGACATGTTTTTCCTAAAATAATCAGCAGTTTCCTCCCTGGACCTCAGAATATCACCCACAATTCCTGTTTCCCAGTGTCTTCCTTTCCCCTGCAGTAGTGTTGGGGATTTTTTTTCCTTTCTTTTTGCTATCATGGCTCTCCATGTCCTGAGAACACAATAATATAGATCCCTGACTGTAGTCATGAGCTGATGAATTTTGTCTTGCATTTTCTTGTAGTTATTTAAATTTTTACTATGCCTGTAGCTATAATCTTATTTTAGGTATTTATATTTTTGTGTCCTGTTTTAATTTCCTTGACAAAACTTATTACTGATTTGTCCATTTTGTAATTCTTTTCAAAGGATCATTTAAAACTGACTCTTTTCATTGCTTATTTTTCTCTGTTTCATTAACTTTAGCTCTCATTGTTTTCTTCATCCTACTTTTGTCATTTACTCTTATTCTCTTTTAAGATTTTTTGATTGGCTGTTTAGTTCATTGTGTTCGGTTTTTTGTTTTTAATATATTTTTAAGGCTGTAAAATTACTCTGTATACTGCTTTAGGTTTATCTCTGAAGTGTTAAAATATAAACATTTCATTATAGTTCAGTTATAAATATTTTAACAATTCCATTATGATTTCTTCTTTGGTTCACAAATTATTTAGAAGTGCATTTTTTTCTTTTTTAATTATTTTATATTGAATATAGTTGATTTAGAATGTTGCATATGTTTTAGTTACACATCAAAGTGATTCAGTTATACTGTATCTGTGCACCGGGCAGGATCGGTCAGCATAGGCAGGCAGAGCCTGTGGCGGAGTGTGCAAGGGACCTAGGGAACTGGGACAAAATCCGCTGTGGAAACAGCTGTCTTAGCTCCTGGTCTTTTCCTGCCTACTTGCTGCCCAAAGTGGGAGGAAGGGGGATGAAGTCAGAAACGCTCCATCTGTGACATGGTACAAGTGTACACAGCTAGAGAAGTTGGCCTGGTATCTGAAATCTGTAGGGAGACAAAGTTCAGGCAACAAGCTAGTTAAAATTATTTGCTTTGTTTTGAGCAAATGCTATTTTTATCTGTTGCCCAAATACATCAGATACTAGATTCAGGGAGGAGAATACTTTTGGGAAGGAGATCTGGACACCATTTCTCTGTTCTCTGAGCAAAAAGGTGGGTGGACATGTTTTTCCTAAAATAATCAGCAGTTTCCTCCCTGGACCTCAGAATATCACCCACAATTCCTGTTTCCCAGTGTCTTCCCGAGTGTGTGGGGATGTCCCCAGGCTTCTGCAGCCTGAGGTGTTTGGGGATGACTATTGGGTTTCTGTTTTCCTTTCTTTTTTTTGCTATCATGGCTCTCCATGTCCTGAGAACACAATAATATAGATCCCTGACTGTAGTCATGAGCTGATGAGACTGATTAACTTAGTCTCTTCTTGGAAGTTCGCTGAATAGGATCCGTTTGTTACACAGAATTATTAGGTGGAAGAAGTTAACTACGTGCTGACTACAAACAAGACTGGTTGAAACCAGAGTGTTGACTGCAAAGATTTTCCAAAGCGTCACCCTGTTACCTCACCAGTAACCAATCAGAAGAATTGTGCACAAGCTGATCACACACCCTGTGACCCTCTCCCTCACATTGCCTTTAAAACCCTTCTGAAAGTCCTTGGGCAGTTCCAGTTTTTTGAGCATCAACTGCACATTCTCCTTGCTTGGTGCCTTACAATAAACACTGTACTTTCCTTCACTGCAACCCAGTATCAGTAGATTGGCTTCACTGTGCATTGGGTGAGTCAGCACAAGTTTGGTTTGGTTAACACTATAAATAAGAGGCTTAAATAGCTCTCATAGCTTAGATCTGGTACAATAAGTAGAGAATCACAGGACAGGATCTCTTCCAGGGAAGGCTTCCCAGAAGAAGTGATATCTAAGTTAGGACTTGCTGGATGGCTATGATAAACTCTGTGTGTGTGTGTGTGTGTGTGTGTGTGTGTGTACGTGCTCATGTGTGTTTGGTGGAGGAAAGGAGACAGCAAGGATTCTGCTTAGAGATAGAAGGTACCAGACAATGGAAACAAAGACGAGAAAAGTTGGAGTTCATCTGGGGGTACCTGGGCTTCATTAGTGCGCTGCCTAAGCACAGGCTTTGCCAACATCCTGGTAGCCTACTCCTTTTTAAAAGGGGTCTTTCTAGAGGAGGCCATTGGGGTCTGACTTGGCTCTTTCCTCATAGGCTGACTTAGGATCACTTTGTTTCTAATGTGGTCTGCATTCCATCGATCTTTCAACTTCAGCCCCTTGGTCTGAGCCTGCACCCAGTCTGACCAAATTCTTTACCTATATAAACTTTCCTTTTTACAGATGAAGTCTTTCAGAAGGATGACTATAGAGATCATAAGTACACCTGTGGGGTACTATTATTGGTATCATAAATAGTACACCTGTTTCATTTAATAAATCTCTTGACTGAAAACCATCTTCTTGTTGGTTGAATTATTTCCTTACCATCTCACTTGTTTTTCATTTCATCAACAAAAATGTAAGCTCATTACAGCCTGGAACTCTTGTTCTTCAACCCTGTTTCTTCATTTTATAAAAAGGGATAGATAACCATTAAGAGTTTTAGAAAATGTTTCCTGAGTATGGAAATTTTCACTGCATTGCAAATGGAGGTGAGAATGAGGAATACAAGCCACTATTAGATTATTTCACACCTCTTCTCTCCTGCTTCTTGCATTGAAAAGTCCTTGGGCAGTTCCAGTTTTTTGAGCATCAACTGCACATTCTCCTTGCTTGGTGCCTTACAATAAACACTGTACTTTCCTTCACTGCAACCCAGTATCAGTAGATTGGCTTCACTGTGCATTGGGTGAGTCAGCACAAGTTTGGTTTGGTTAACACTATAAATAAGAGGCTTAAATAGCTCTCATAGCTTAGATCTGGTACAATAAGTAGAGAATCACAGGACAGGATCTCTTCCAGGGAAGGCTTCCCAGAAGAAGTGATATCTAAGTTAGGACTTGCTGGATGGCTATGATAAACTCTGTGTGTGTGTGTGTGTGTGTGTGTGTGTGTGTACGTGCTCATGTGTGTTTGGTGGAGGAAAGGAGACAGCAAGGATTCTGCTTAGAGATAGAAGGTACCAGACAATGGAAACAAAGACGAGAAAAGTTGGAGTTCATCTGGGGGTACCTGGGCTTCATTAGTGCGCTGCCTAAGCACAGGCTTTGCCAACATCCTGGTAGCCTACTCCTTTTAAAAGGGGTCTTTCTAGAGGAGGCCATTGGGGTCTGACTTGGCTCTTTCCTCATAGGCTGACTTAGGATCACTTTGTTTCTAATGTGGTCTGCATTCCATCGATCTTTCAACTTCAGCCCCTTGGTCTGAGCCTGCACCCAGTCTGACCAAATTCTTTACCTATATAAACTTTCCTTTTTACAGATGAAGTCTTTCAGAAGGATGACTATAGAGATCATAAGTACACCTGTGGGGTACTATTATTGGTATCATAAATAGTACACCTGTTTCATTTAATAAATCTCTTGACTGAAAACCATCTTCTTGTTGGTTGAATTATTTCCTTACCATCTCACTTGTTTTTCATTTCATCAACAAAAATGTAAGCTCATTACAGCCTGGAACTCTTGTTCTTCAACCCTGTTTCTTCATTTTATAAAAAGGGATAGATAACCATTAAGAGTTTTTAGAAAATGTTTCCTGAGTATGGAAATTTTCACTGCATTGCAAATGGAGGTGAGAATGAGGAATACAAGCCACTATTAGATTATTTCACACCTCTTCTCTCCCTGCTTCTTGCTTAACTAATATGCCCTTTTCTCATTTCACTAAGAAAACAGAAGCAATTAGAATACAACTTCTTCCTCTTCTCACTCCAAATCTGCAACCCTGTGGCCTCTGAAACTGTGCTCTGTGCCTTTCCTTCTGTTGAATGGATGAAGCCTCCCTGCTTGTGTTAAGGTCAACTCCTCCATTCATGCTCTGGACCCTGTCACCTATGCCAGCTCAAGGACTCTGTAATGCTAGGTTCTATTCTCTGCATTATCAATGTCTGTCTTTTTGCTGAATCATTTTAATCAGGGTGTATAAATATTCTGTACTATGATTTGTGCTGTCTTATACCCCTGATAAAATATCTCTTGCTTGACAATTTTAAATTCAGCATCATGGGGAGTCAAGGAAATGTGGGTTTTCTTGTATTTTCCCACTGATTTCTCTGCTATGTGCTTCTGTTCCTCTCCCAGGATTTCTTTAAAATATTTATAGAAAAAATATGATAAATTCTAATTTCAAAGGAACAGGCATTCATCACATATAATGGGAAAACAAAAAATATGAAGAAGAAAATAAAAATCACCTTTTAAATCAAGTATGCAGAGAGGCTTTGTTAACAGCTTAGTGTTTTAGCTTTATATATATGTACGTTTACAAAATTGGGACAATGTGGTATATTCGATTTTATATATTATTTTTCCCTTAACAGCAAGAGGATCGCCAGATCATTAGTATGCCTTTAATGGCTGCATTTGTATAGAAATTGTCATGATTTATCTAGCCATTCTACTACTGGTAGACATTTATATTTCCTCCAATTTTGACAAATAAAAAATGTTACAATGAAATACTGTATTTCTATATAATTATTTATGTATATTTATGATTACTTCCTATGAATTAAATTAGTAGGGATTAAATTAATGGGAAAAGCACATCAACTCTCCCTCTTTCTTTCTCTCTCTCCCCACCTCCCTATGGTAACAAAGCTTAGAATTCAAAGTACATGTTTTTTCCACCACTAGAGCTTGTGTCTTTAATCAGAAGCCTTCAGGGATTCCAAAGCATTCCTTAGCTCTTTACTTGGGCATTACCATAACTTTTCTTAAACATCTATATCTCTAAGTAACAAAAATTCTTCATGCTGGCTGACACCATCATATAATACAGAGATGGATAAAGGAAAAGGTCAGTCTCTTCTGCTTGTCACGTCCCAGCCCTTTGGTTCCTCAGGGGTAGAGGCAGGAGGTCGGAGGGGGTAAGATTTTGTACCTGGTGCTATCTGAAGTCAAAATTTTCTCTTCTGCACATGCCTTAGCTTCATGACTTGCCTTTTTGTTTTGTTATTTCTGACAGCAAACTCTGTATCTGGCTAGACACAGGATGTGGTCAGTTTGAACTGGTTTTATGAGAACTGTAAGAGTTACTTGTTGAAAATATGATAAATATGAAAGACTTCTTTTGTAAAGTACCCTTGATGTAACTATTGAAAACGAAGAAAGACATTCCGCCCCCTTATGGAGTTTCAAGTGCTTTTGAAATTGAGAAAACACTGAATAAATCTGAAAAAAAGCTGAATGCCATGCCATCAGACAGAAGTTACTATTTTCGTCTTTTTTTTTTTTTTTTTGAAGATACCATTTTCAATGAGAGATATTGCATTGTGATGTAAAGTAAATCTGTTAGAATCATCTCATTTTTACAGTGAAGAATGCCTTTAGCTGTGCTCCCTGTTTAGGAGAATCTGCACAGTGCTTTTATATTGATTGACTACATTCAACCTGAATCGGCATTGCTACATTTAGCTGTTTACTAGTCATAAGGCTGGTGATGTTGCAGGGAGGAAACTCATTCTGACTCCATGTTGCAAACTGTTTCTCTGACTTGCTTTTCCTTATGCTTTTGTTTTTATAATCATACTTAATGGCTTGTCTGGAGCACCCTGCCCCTCTGCCTGACTGTTAAACTGAAACGCCTTTGTTCAAAGCCCTGTCCTCCAGTATGTGGCAGGAAGGGAGAAATTAACACATCCCCTGCCTAAGGCTTGTCCTTCTAGGAGATGTTTGCAAAATTAATGTCCTTTTTACTTGGCTTCCTCATCTCATCCTTCTCTGATCTATAAAAGAACCTGGCATCCTGACCCTCAATAAGAGGGTTATTTTGAGCACTAGCCTTTCCTTTTCTCGGTCAGCTATTCCTCATTGGCCTGTCTTGTGGCGAGAAGAGCGAGCTTGGACTGTGAGTCAGAGCAGGCCCCATGGTAAGCACAATTGATAAGCACAGTAACTGTGTTCTGTAACTACATCCAACAAGTGAAGTTTTTGTGACAAACATTCCTAGCTAACAGTTCTTGGAAACCTTAGTATAGATTTTCATTATTGTAAGTGTCAACTACAAATGGACAAGGGCATTTGCCATCTGCCTCTGCAGAGACTGAAGGCTGAGCTATAGGGACCTCTGGACTCTCAACACCCTCTGGAGAAAATCAGGGTTGGGCAGGGTACTCTGCTTTGGGGGAATCCTGTGGAACAGGTCTTTAGATAGGTAAATGGCTTGTAGGAAGGATTTTATTATCTCAATCCTTGCATCTCCTCACACCTAGAAAAGCACAAATTCCTTCATGAAGATACCACATTCTCATGACTGACCCAAACCATTTGTAAAACAAAACTCTTTGGAAACTCTTTGTTTAATAGCAATTGTCAAGTTGTTCATCTTTTTTTAGTTGACATAAGTCAGCTCCTTGTTCTTTTTAGTTGCTAGAGGAAAGCAGAAAAATTTATAAAATTATAAAATAGTGTCAACTAAAAAAAAGATGAACAACTTGAGAGTTGTGGGTTAAGTTTCATTTGGGGCATAATTAGGACTGCAGCCAGGGAGGCAGCACCCCAGATAGCTCTGAGAAACTGCTCCAAAGAGGCAGCAGGAGGAGGATCAATATGTAAGGATTTTGGTGAGGGGGGAGTTTCATATCACTAAACAGTCATTTTACAAAGAGTCCCCAGTTAGTCATGAGGATCTGAGGTCACCATGAGGACATTTAATGCTTTTCTAAATATGAGGAGATGCAAGGATTGAGATAATAAAATATGTTCCTAAAAGCATCCACCTATCTAAAGACCTGCCCCACCAGATTCCCTGGAGCACAGAGTGCCTCTACCCCATCCTGATCTCCATCAGGGGGTATTGAAGGTTGGCAGCTCTCAACAGCACAGGGTCTGATCTCTGCAGAGGCAGAGGGCAAATGTCCTTGTTGTCCAGTCATTGACAATGTAATTGGTAAATGCCAATTTGTGGTTGACAATAGGAAATACGATTTAGCTTATTTTTATAGCCACTGGCATGTAACTATTCATTCTCCACTTAACTACTTGGCAGTGGCAGTTAAATTGTTAAGTTGTGTCTGACTCTTGTGACCCCGTGGACTGTAGCCGGCCAGGCTCCTCTGTCCATGCGATTTCCTAGGCAAGAATACTGGAGTGGGTTGCCATTTCCTCCTCCACCTTAACTACTTACACGGAGGTAATAACAAGCAGTAATCTAACACTTATTATGTGTCAGGTGCTGGCATCTCTATGAGGCATCTATAATTTACTAGCCCAGGTTTTCAAAAGACTGAAGAGTGGAGAAATGAAGTAATTTATTTAAGGTCTCAGAGCTAAAATCTGAAGGATCAGCATGAAGGCAGTCTGTACCTGGAGCCTGTGGTTTTAATCTCTGTCCTGTACTCCATTTGTTTCACCAAACAAAGGCTTATTGTTAACCCAGTGTTTTATAGTCTCAGAAGTCCTTGTGTCAATTACTTCCTAAAATTTCTCTCAAAAATAATGGTGTTTAGTTGTTGTTGGTTTTTTTTGGCATTTAGTTTTAACTTAACTTTTCATCAGTGTCATGGATATTTGGGGCTCCTAAAAATTCATTGCCACAGAGAGTTACTGAGAGAAAGTATACATCTGTTCACGGAGCCATTATTTCGAAACTTCAAGAATATGTGCAGGCTGGGTCTTTTCAACACTTCACAAAAGCATAACTCAGTGTGATGAGATCAACAAGCAACTTACATTTTAGTGGGCCACAATAGGGAGTAAAAGGAGACTCCATTTTTCTATTAAGCCATTCTGTACTTGTTCTTGTTGTCACTTGCTGATTGATGACCTCCTGCTGGCGTGGCCAACGCAATGAGAGAACCGACACAGATGTATTCAAACAGTGTGGGGAATGGGGGCGTCCATTCTCTCTAGAAGTGATGCAGCTTGAGGGCTAGATTTATGATATATTTTATTGGCAACAGTGGCTCCTATGAGGTTTCTGAGAAGGTAGAGAACAAATGTTTGTTAAGCCTTGAATGTCAATTGTTCAGAAATTCCAGAACATATCTGTCGCAGTCATTGACAATGTAATTGGTAAATGCCAATTTGTGGTTGACAATAGGAAATACGATTTAGCTTATTTTTATAGCCACTGGCATGTAACTATTCATTCTCCACTTAACTACTTGGCAGTGGCAGTTAAATTGTTAAGTTGTGTCTGACTCTTGTGACCCCGTGGACTGTAGCCGGCCAGGCTCCTCTGTCCATGCGATTTCCTAGGCAAGAATACTGGAGTGGGTTGCCATTTCCTCCTCCACCTTAACTACTTACACGGAGGTAATAACAAGCAGTAATCTAACACTTATTATGTGTCAGGTGCTGGCATCTCTATGAGGCATCTATAATTTACTAGCCCAGGTTTTCAAAAGACTGAAGAGTGGAGAAATGAAGTAATTTATTTAAGGTCTCAGAGCTAAAATCTGAAGGATCAGCATGAAGGCAGTCTGTACCTGGAGCCTGTGGTTTTAATCTCTGTCCTGTACTCCATTTGTTTCACCAAACAAAGGCTTATTGTTAACCCAGTGTTTTATAGTCTCAGAAGTCCTTGTGTCAATTACTTCCTAAAATTTCTCTCAAAAAAATAATGGTGTTTAGTTGTTGTTGGTTTTTTTTGGCATTTAGTTTTAACTTAACTTTTCATCAGTGTCATGGATATTTGGGGCTCCTAAAAATTCATTGCCACAGAGAGTTACTGAGAGAAAGTATACATCTGTTCACGGAGCCATTATTTCGAAACTTCAAGAATATGTGCAGGCTGGGTCTTTTCAACACTTCACAAAAGCATAACTCAGTGTGATGAGATCAACAAGCAACTTACATTTTAGTGGGCCACAATAGGGAGTAAAAGGAGACTCCATTTTTCTATTAAGCCATTCTGTACTTGTTCTTGTTGTCACTTGCTGATTGATGACCTCCTGCTGGCGTGGCCAACGCAATGAGAGAACCGACACAGATGTATTCAAACAGTGTGGGGAATGGGGGCGTCCATTCTCTCTAGAAGTGATGCAGCTTGAGGGCTAGATTTATGATATATTTTATTGGCAACAGTGGCTCCTATGAGGTTTCTGAGAAGGTAGAGAACAAATGTTTGTTAAGCCTTGAATGTCAATTGTTCAGAAATTCCAGAACATATGCTGGTCAATGGGTTTGCTGTCGAAATAGAAAAGATTGATAGAGAGGAGGACATTTCTTGAGAGAACAGCATGCAATCCTATGCCTTTGAGTGCCCTTAAGGGAGATCAATTTGCAAGGCTGGTATTTACTCTTTCATTCCGCTTAGTTGGAGCATTTACATAGTAATGTTTTCAGTTTAACGTGGTAATGTTATTTTAAATCCTATACATTCTGCATATAAAAGTGTCCAAATGAATTATCTTCTGTGTTTACTTGTCTCTATGTTTGTTTATGGGCCTATTTGAAACCAAGGTTTGCCAGTCCCTGCTCTCATTCTGACATCGTGTCAGCAGGTCCCCTAACAGGGAATATGTGTTTCTCTAGTGCTTCTAGTAACAAATCCCCATATTTTAGGGTTACCCCAAATTTCATACTAACCCAAACTATTTCTCTTAATAATTATCCAGGTTAGTGGTTTTCAGTTGTGGTTTTTTGGTTTAGTAACTTTTGAAACAGCACATAACCCTTGGCTGGCCTGAGGGGGCATGTAATATGTGTGAAAGTCATTTGTCATTTCTGTAAGAGCAGGAAAGACATTAAATATGGCTGATTTGGAGACTAGAGATCTAGCAGGTAAAATTTTGCAGTTTACTTGAATGTACAAGCCACAACAGCTTTATTTTCTATAACAACTTAAGTTCTAACTCCAGTAACCATCTTATCTGGTATCAGAAAACTTATTTTAAACAATACAGTGTTTTCTTAGTTAAGTCATAATTTCTAAAGTCAATTCGGGATTTTCTCTGACTTTTCAGGTTTTCCCTTCTCCATCCTTGGGTTGATGTCTAAGCTCTAGAGGCCTTGGTGTTGTCCTGGTGTTGGTTGGGGGCACCTGACCCATGCTGGCACCTGCTAGGGTGCGGCACTTTGGGTCTGGCCTGCCACATTACTGTTTCTGTGTCTCCAGATGTCCAAGTCCCTCTAGGTTTCTAGTTGTTGATGTACATGTCCCGTGTCCCTTGAAACTGAAACCCCTCCAGATTCACTAAGGCTCTCTCGGTTAATTTCCATGGTTTCTTTTTTTTTGGTGTGCATTGAAAATTCATCTGCTCTAACATCACTTTTACAGATGGGCAGAGAATGTGGCTGCCTTGGGCTCTCTGGGTCCACTGTCACTACAGAACAGCTATCTCTGCCCTGGTGGAAACTTGCAAGGACATTGTCCCCCAGCCTTTCTGATGGAATTAGATAGGTCTCCTAGTCTCAGATTCCTACAAACCTTTTCCAGGCTCCATTGGGAGGAAGAGATATGAAGATAGAGCACGGAGGTGTTCATCAATGTCTTAACGGTGTTGCCTTTTTTCCGTCACCCCTAGAAATTCTCACAGACCTAGGTATTTGTATTAGAGTTTGTATCAGCCTATATTCTTCAGAAAAAAAATCTTAGTAAGACATATTTTAGGAGCCATGTTCAGTGGACATCGTGTCAGCAGGTCCCCTAACAGGGAATATGTGTTTCTCTAGTGCTTCTAGTAACAAATCCCCAGTTTTTAGGGTTACCCCAAATTTCATACTAACCCAAACTATTTCTCTTAATAATTATCCAGGTTAGTGGTTTTCAGTTGTGGTTTTTTGGTTTAGTAACTTTTGAAACAGCACATAACCCTTGGCTGGCCTGAGGGGGCATGTAATATGTGTGAAAGTCATTTGTCATTTCTGTAAGAGCAGGAAAGACATTAAATATGGCTGATTTGGAGACTAGAGATCTAGCAGGTAAAATTTTGCAGTTTACTTGAATGTACAAGCCACAACAGCTTTATTTTCTATAACAACTTAAGTTCTAACTCCAGTAACCATCTTATCTGGTATCAGAAAACTTATTTTAAACAATACAGTGTTTTCTTAGTTAAGTCATAATTTCTAAAGTCAATTCGGGATTTTCTCTGACTTTTCAGGTTTTCCCTTCTCCATCCTTGGGTTGATGTCTAAGCTCTAGAGGCCTTGGTGTTGTCCTGGTGTTGGTTGGGGCACCTGACCCATGCTGGCACCTGCTAGGGTGCGGCACTTTGGGTCTGGCCTGCCACATTACTGTTTCTGTGTCTCCAGATGTCCAAGTCCCTCTAGGTTTCTAGTTGTTGATGTACATGTCCCGTGTCCCTTGAAACTGAAACCCCTCCAGATTCACTAAGGCTCTCTCGGTTAATTTCCATGGTTTCTTTTTTTTTGGTGTGCATTGAAAATTCATCTGCTCTAACATCACTTTTACAGATGGGCAGAGAATGTGGCTGCCTTGGGCTCTCTGGGTCCACTGTCACTACAGAACAGCTATCTCTGCCCTGGTGGAAACTTGCAAGGACATTGTCCCCCAGCCTTTCTGATGGAATTAGATAGGTCTCCTAGTCTCAGATTCCTACAAACCTTTTCCAGGCTCCATTGGGAGGAAGAGATATGAAGATAGAGCACGGAGGTGTTCATCAATGTCTTAACGGTGTTGCCTTTTTTCCGTCACCCCTAGAAATTCTCACAGACCTAGGTATTTGTATTAGAGTTTGTATCAGCCTATATTCTCAGAGATCTTTAGTAAGACATCGATTTCTTTTTAAACTCAAGAAATATACCCTAAATTCTTTTATTCTGTTGATTCTAGAGAAAGTTCATAAATTTTATTTTGAAGCCTGAAAGAATTTTAAATTTTTTTTATTTATATGTTTACTTTTATTTATTTTTTCTTTTGTGTTTATTTTGCTCTTCCTCCTCCAGTTTAAAAAGACAGGACTTCCTGCCTAATGTGAAGAGGATCATAGAGTGAAAGAAAATACACATCTGCCCATATAAAAAGGGTACTTTGTCACAGAGATGATTGGGATTGGGTGTTACAATAACTTGTTTGCTATTAATAATACTTTTCTATGATATCATAGAGAATATAAGTGATTACCTTCTGAGATACCATTAGAAACTGGATAATGGCATAAACTATGGAGTCAGATGGTTTGGATTCAAATCCTGGGAGTGTGTAACCCAGGCCAAGTTATTTAACCTCCTTGTGCCTTGGTTTCTAAAACTGGAGTTATTATGAGAATTAAATAAGTAATATATGCACAACACTAGGAACAGAAACTATTCAACAGTAAGAACTTAAGAGATACTAATTATTACTATTAGATGTTGCCAGTTTATGTGTTGAGAATATTTAAAAGTGATTATCTCATATATACATGTGTTCCAAACTCATATGTGATTATCTCATATATACATATAGCTTCCAAATTTAAATATTTTGTTCCCTTTCCATTTGTTTTTCCCATGTTATCTACTTTCAACTTTTTTTGCTTTCTTGATAATATTGATTTGTTGTTTAAGCGTCACACAGATAAAGCTTATTTTATTCACATGGAATTGCTCAGTACAAAATGTAGCTACCAGAATTAGTCAGACTATGAGGTTAAGGGCATAATTCTCCAGACTTCCAAGTTTCCACAAAATTTAGGATCCCAATTTCAAGGAGTTAGGAACCAACTGCAAAGTTAAAGGGAAGAGTCTACCAACACTGTCCTTATCCTGACAACTTCAAGTTTAGAGGTTTCCACAAACCACCCTTAGGTTCATGATATACTAGAAAGACTTGAAAAACTCTTTGAAACCTATGATACTCATAGTTATTTTTATTATAGGAAAAGAATACATTAAAATCGGCCAATGGAAGAGATGCAGAGGACAGTCTGTGAGGATTCCAGACTCAAAGCTCCCATTGTCCTCAGCAATGGCTTATCTTCTTAGCATTGATGTATGACAGTACTCCCACAGAGTACTGTCCACCCAGGAGGCTCATCTGTGCTTTGGTGTTCAGAGTTTTTATTGGGGCTTCACTATGTAGACGTGATTGATTAATTGCCCATGTGATTAAACTTAGTCTCGGGTTTGATTGATATCATGTAACCCAAAGCCCCCACCATAATTGATATGGTTGGTCTTTCTGTCATGACCAACCCCCACACTAGGACTGTTGGCTGAGACCAGACTCAAGCTGAGTCATCTTGTTAACAGAAACTGTCAGGGGTCACCCAAGGATTCCACCAAGGATACATAACAAGGATACTCCTACGATTCTGGAGCTTCCAAGGACTTAGAGAGTCCCTTCCAGGAGCTGGGACAAAGCCCTGTCCTTGGTCGAGGCTAAGTTGCTTATTATACATTAATAGGAGAGTAAGCAAATTTCATTATCCATAATCCAAAATTTCCCCTTTTCTCTCAGGATCCGTCTCACTACAATCTCTTACCTCAACCTGAACATAGGTTTAGGTTTGGAAATGATTAGTCTAACATGACCTTGGACAAACTCCGGGACATGGTGAGGGACAGGGAGGCATGATATGCTGCGGTCCATAAGGTTGTGAAGAGTCAGACACAACTTGGTAACTGAACAACAACAAAAGTCTAGCATTGTTTCTGTGTCTACTCCGCATGCAAACATATTCTCTGAAGTTTTCCATGGTAGCACCTACCTTGGTGCAAATTCTCTATAAGGTCTTTATTTTTTGTCTGCAGTCTTATTGCTCAGTACAAAATGTAGCTACCAGAATTAGTCAGACTATGAGGTTAAGGGCATAATTCTCCAGACTTCCAAGTTTCCACAAAATTTAGGATCCCAATTTCAAGGAGTTAGGAACCAACTGCAAAGTTAAAGGGAAGAGTCTACCAACACTGTCCTTATCCTGACAACTTCAAGTTTAGAGGTTTCCACAAACCACCCTTAGGTTCATGATATACTAGAAAGACTTGAAAAACTCTTTGAAACCTATGATACTCATAGTTATTTTTATTATAGGAAAAGAATACATTAAAATCGGCCAATGGAAGAGATGCAGAGGACAGTCTGTGAGGATTCCAGACTCAAAGCTCCCATTGTCCTCAGCAATGGCTTATCTTCTTAGCATTGATGTATGACAGTACTCCCACAGAGTACTGTCCACCCAGGAGGCTCATCTGTGCTTTGGTGTTCAGAGTTTTTATTGGGGCTTCACTATGTAGACGTGATTGATTAATTGCCCATGTGATTAAACTTAGTCTCGGGTTTGATTGATATCATGTAACCCAAAGCCCCCACCATAATTGATATGGTTGGTCTTTCTGTCATGACCAACCCCCACACTAGGACTGTTGGCTGAGACCAGACTCAAGCTGAGTCATCTTGTTAACAGAAACTGTCAGGGGTCACCCAAGGATTCCACCAAGGATACATAACAAGGATACTCCTACGATTCTGGAGCTTCCAAGGACTTAGAGAGTCCCTTCCAGGAGCTGGGACAAAGCCCTGTCCTTGGTCGAGGCTAAGTTGCTTATTATACATTAATAGGAGAGTAAGCAAATTTCATTATCCATAATCCAAAATTTCCCCTTTTCTCTCAGGATCCGTCTCACTACAATCTCTTACCTCAACCTGAACATAGGTTTAGGTTTGGAAATGATTAGTCTAACATGACCTTGGACAAACTCCGGGACATGGTGAGGGACAGGGAGGCATGATATGCTGCGGTCCATAAGGTTGTGAAGAGTCAGACACAACTTGGTAACTGAACAACAACAAAAGTCTAGCATTGTTTCTGTGTCTACTCCGCATGCAAACATATTCTCTGAAGTTTTCCATGGTAGCACCTACCTTGGTGCAAATTCTCTATAAGGTCTTTATTTTTTGTCTGCAGTCTTATTGAGCTACAGCCTCACTCCCAGAGGCACTTCTTTCTGTGTTTCTAATCCTCTTCAATCAGTTTGTGAGTTAATGGATGTGTCACTGGGAGCATTCACAGTAAGGAACAGTTCAACGTAGAGGAAGATAGATGCCTGATGGCTCAGATTCATTCGTTTATCAACTATTTATCACATCTTTCTTCTGTGTCAGGCACTATTCTGAAAACAGAATATTCAGTGAAGCTTAGAGGTTAATGGGAGAGGCAGATATTTATTGTACACAAAACTACATAGGAATTGTGATAAGGCCTACAAAGCAAAGCCTGTTTTACTGCCTGAAAAAAATTATAGGGTTCTTTGAAACAATAAAACAGAGAGGACAAATTTTGATGCAGGTGGGTGGGGGCAGGAAAATGTTCTTTGCGGAAGTGACCTTTAATTCCAGTTTTAAAGAATGGATAAGGATTAGCCAAGTGACTGGAAAATCTGATTTGATATGAGCTGGTAAGAATGGCATTGATGTAAACTCTAAATCCAGTCTTTGTACTGCCTCCCACTCCCACAAAATGAGGGAAATGACTTTTAATTAAACTCGAAAGTCAAAAACCCTTTGTATTTAAGGCTCTAACTGGCTCCAGAGTCAAAAAGAAATCTAGTAAAGATACTTAGTGGGGTTCTTAGTGAAAGCATTGCAGAAGAAGCCTTAGTGAAAGCATTGCAGGAGAAACCTTTGGAGTTTTCAGGTTGTCTCATTCCCATATTCAGAGCAATTGAAAGTTCTAAAAAAAATATTCCAGGGGGTTATGTTTATGGAATCCAGCTTATGAGATTCACTGTGTTTTCATGCCATGATATGTCTTGGGCTAGTCATCAAAATAGTTTTTGTTTTTGGCCCCATCATCTTACCTCAACCTGAAATATTGGGGGTTTTCTAACATGACCTTGGACAAACTCCGGGACATGGTGAGGGACAGGGAGGCATGATATGCTGCGGTCCATAAGGTTGTGAAGAGTCAGACACAACTTGGTAACTGAACAACAACAAAAGTCTAGCATTGTTTCTGTGTCTACTCCGCATGCAAACATATTCTCTGAAGTTTTCCATGGTAGCACCTACCTTGGTGCAAATTCTCTATAAGGTCTTTATTTTTTGTCTGCAGTCTTATTGAGCTACAGCCTCACTCCCAGAGGCACTTCTTTCTGTGTTTCTAATCCTCTTCAATCAGTTTGTGAGTTAATGGATGTGTCACTGGGAGCATTCACAGTAAGGAACAGTTCAACGTAGAGGAAGATAGATGCCTGATGGCTCAGATTCATTCGTTTATCAACTATTTATCACATCTTTCTTCTGTGTCAGGCACTATTCTGAAAACAGAATATTCAGTGAAGCTTAGAGGTTAATGGGAGAGGCAGATATTTATTGTACACAAAACTACATAGGAATTGTGATAAGGCCTACAAAGCAAAGCCTGTTTTACTGCCTGAAAAAAATTATAGGGTTCTTTGAAACAATAAAACAGAGAGGACAAATTTTGATGCAGGTGGGTGGGGGCAGGAAAATGTTCTTTGCGGAAGTGACCTTTAATTCCAGTTTTAAAGAATGGATAAGGATTAGCCAAGTGACTGGAAAATCTGATTTGATATGAGCTGGTAAGAATGGCATTGATGTAAACTCTAAATCCAGTCTTTGTACTGCCTCCCACTCCCACAAAATGAGGGAAATGACTTTTAATTAAACTCGAAAGTCAAAAACCCTTTGTATTTAAGGCTCTAACTGGCTCCAGAGTCAAAAAGAAATCTAGTAAAGATACTTAGTGGGGTTCTTAGTGAAAGCATTGCAGAAGAAGCCTTAGTGAAAGCATTGCAGGAGAAACCTTTGGAGTTTTCAGGTTGTCTCATTCCCATATTCAGAGCAATTGAAAGTTCTAAAAAAAATATTCCAGGGGGTTATGTTTATGGAATCCAGCTTATGAGATTCACTGTGTTTTCATGCCATGATATGTCTTGGGCTAGTCATCAAAATAGTTTTTTTGTTTTTTTTCATACTTACAGTTTTGGCAGGCAAAGGAACCAGAAATCATTGTAAAGCATCGCTAGTATTCCTTATTAAGATGAGCCAATGTGCTGTGATGAAAAGTTTAGGGAGCTCTAATACCCAGCTCAAAATGAAAGCCAGAGTGGGCTTCAGAGTAAACACTGTGAAAGGTCTGCGTGATACACAACAGGAAAGAAAGAATAATCGGCTTTACTTAGTCTAAGCAGATAGGGATTTTGGAAGGGGTGTTAGATAACTTGCAGAATCATTAGGCAGTTTGGAGAAACAGACTCTGGGCCTGACTTCTAAGAGCAAAGACCAGAGCCACCATTCAACTAGCCTAGTAAGGGGGTTGTTGTCCTTGTGCCAATCACAGGACCGCTTGATGGTGGTGGATGTCCTGGACAGGAAGTGACCTCCAATGCCGCCAGCCACAGAACATGCAGCCAGATTGAGCCAACCAGCAAGTTACTGCTCCTGACCTAGTGAAGATGATGCTGTTGCTGCCAACCTGAGAACAATGCAACCTCAACTGTCTCCCACCAAGAAAAGTAATTTGCCTGCCTAGACTGCTCTTCATGTGCCTCATCTCCCAATTTAAGGCTCGGGTCTGCAAGGGAGCCTGGGGATTATGTTAAAAAGTTTTTCCACTTTGGGAAGGCAAAGTTCACAGCATGAGGAACTGTCAATATGGACATCATGTTTAATCCTTTTAGGAAGCCATTAATGATGGTTTTTCAAACTAAAAAAGGATGCCCAGAAAGATACAACAACAAAGATGATTCTAGGAATAATGGGAAGATTCCAAAGAATTAGGGATCCTCAATCTAAGACGATGAAGAATGAGAAGAAATATGAAAAGTATTTAATAGTTTAATGATGTCACAATAGGTAGTGTATTAAACTCAACCATTAAAGTGGGTAAAACTGAGTTTTGAGGTTGATTTAAGTATGAAAACTTTATATCATATAAAGCCATATTCTTTTTTTTTTTTTAAAGATTTATTTATTTTATTTTGGAGGTGGGTGGGGTGGGGAGGGAGGGGAGCAGGCGGGCCACTTCTATTGGTCTTTCATTTCTCTATTTTCATCCGTCTTTGTTCTTTGGCTCCTGTGGGCCTCCCATCGCAGTGGCCTCTGTTATCACAGAGCACCGGCTCTGGGTGCATGCACTCCAGAGCTCCAGCTCGGTGATTGGACACATCAGTCCAGCCGCTCCACGGCACGTGGGATCTTCCCAGGCCAGGGATCGAACCGGCGCCCCTTGCACTGCAAGGCGGTGTCCTTACCCACTGGACCACCAGGGAAGCCCTAAAGCCACATTCTTAAAAGTGCCTGCATAGCTTGAATTTATCTCAACTTGACGTTATGCATAAATGAATTCAAGGGTAAGAGTATAAAAACTAGTTTTTAGAGAAAATTGTATTATTGATATCAGAAAAACATTAGGTTTACCACTAACTGTTTCCCAGTGCCATAGATGGGTGACATTTTTGTCCTTACTATTTATCTCTATCAGACACAACTGTTTCTTAAATATTTATATGAAGTAAGTTTTTGTTTAGAAATGATCAATAGTTGTTAATGATGGGAGTTAGTGATGACAATAAAAAAATGAAATGAATGAAAGAATGAAATAAATAAAGAATTAAGGAATACATGATCAAACAATGAACTCCTTTTAAATTCTAGGTATACTTGAAGAGTTACTGTTCCCTCTAATCCTCATGGATGGTTCTTTCCATGGCCTGGTCATTTCCACTTGCCTGAAACTCACTGTGCTGAGTATTTGAGGACATTCTCTGCAGATCTCCAGGGTTCTTTCTTTGTGAACCTCTCTTTTGTCTGATATTCTGTCCTATGAGCTCTATCTCCTCTAATCTCAGCTCTATCTCCTTGACTCAGGAAAGCCACTGGGTTCTCATTCAATTTCCTTTCCCTGTGCCATGGACTGGAAACTCTCTCAAGGCAAGAATCTGGGTGCAATGTTAGGACTCTGCTCATTTGTTTCTTACCTTTCGGGGATAGCCATCATCTATTGCCTGGTGTACAGTGCTTTGGAAACTGTTGTTTCATATAATTTGTCTGGGGAATTTTTTTTTTTTTTTTTGGTTGTTTCAGATCGAAGGGTAAGTCTGTCTTCTTTTTCCCATGTTGGCTGGAAGCAGAATTGCAGATAATATAATTTCTAATGGTTGTATCCATTGTAAAGATGAGCCCCAAATTTTTTAAAACAGTTTCTCTATTGGTAGACATTGTTCAGGTTTCTCCTTCTTAATTCTGTTAAAGTTCTCGTGAACATTTTTTATTAATTTTTATTGGAGTATAGTTGCTTTACAATGTTGTGTTACTTTCTGCTTAGAGCAAGGTGAATCAGCTATACATATACATATACCCCCTCTTTTTTGGATTTCCCTCTCACTTAGGTCACCACAGAGCACTGAGGAGAATTTCTTGTGCTATACAGTAGGCTCTCATTAGTTGTATGTTGTATACAAGGGATTCCCCCGGTGGCTCAGATGGTAAAGAATCTGCCTGCAATGCAGGAGACCTGGTTCGATCCCTGGGTTGGGAAGATCCCTGGAGAAAAAAATGGCAACCCACTCCGGTACTCTTGCCTGGAGAATTCCATGGACAGAGGAGCCTGGTGGGCTACAGTCCATGGGGTTTCAAAGAGTCAGACCCAACTGAGTCAGGAGCACCCAACTGAGTACCTCTCACTCAATCACTCATGAAATAAAAAAGAATTAAGGAATACATGATCAAACAATGAACTCCTTTTAAATTCTAGGTATACTTGAAGAGTTACTGTTCCCTCTAATCCTCATGGATGGTTCTTTCCATGGCCTGGTCATTTCCACTTGCCTGAAACTCACTGTGCTGAGTATTTGAGGACATTCTCTGCAGATCTCCAGGGTTCTTTCTTTGTGAACCTCTCTTTTGTCTGATATTCTGTCCTATGAGCTCTATCTCCTCTAATCTCAGCTCTATCTCCTTGACTCAGGAAAGCCACTGGGTTCTCATTCAATTTCCTTTCCCTGTGCCATGGACTGGAAACTCTCTCAAGGCAAGAATCTGGGTGCAATGTTAGGACTCTGCTCATTTGTTTCTTACCTTTCGGGGATAGCCATCATCTATTGCCTGGTGTACAGTGCTTTGGAAACTGTTGTTTCATATAATTTGTCTGGGGAATTTTTTTTTTTTTTTTTGGTTGTTTCAGATCGAAGGGTAAGTCTGTCTTCTTTTTCCCATGTTGGCTGGAAGCAGAATTGCAGATAATATAATTTCTAATGGTTGTATCCATTGTAAAGATGAGCCCCAAATTTTTAAATCAGTTTCTCTATTGGTAGACATTGTTCAGGTTTCTCCTTCTTAATTCTGTTAAAGTTCTCGTGAACATTTTTTATTAATTTTTATTGGAGTATAGTTGCTTTACAATGTTGTGTTACTTTCTGCTTAGAGCAAGGTGAATCAGCTATACATATACATATACCCCCTCTTTTTTGGATTTCCCTCTCACTTAGGTCACCACAGAGCACTGAGGAGAATTTCTTGTGCTATACAGTAGGCTCTCATTAGTTGTATGTTGTATACAAGGGATTCCCCCGGTGGCTCAGATGGTAAAGAATCTGCCTGCAATGCAGGAGACCTGGTTCGATCCCTGGGTTGGGAAGATCCCTGGAGAAAAAAATGGCAACCCACTCCGGTACTCTTGCCTGGAGAATTCCATGGACAGAGGAGCCTGGTGGGCTACAGTCCATGGGGTTTCAAAGAGTCAGACACAACTGAGTACCTCTCACTCAATCACTCATTCATGGTAGTATATATATGTCAATCCCAATTTCCCAGTTCATCCCACCCTCCTACCTGCCCCTTGGTATCCTTATGCTTGTTCTCTACATCTGTGTCTCATGCACATTTTAAAAACATAATTTTTTGACTACATTTGATTATTTTCTTAAGAAAACAAAGGAAATTTCTAGAAGTGTAATATCTAGAAATGGAGGGTCAGAGGGAGTGGATCCTTTGATATATATTAAGTTTTGGGCCCTATGAAGTAGCTTTCTGCCTGATGTAGCACTCTGTAGCAAAGATGAATAATAGGGCCAGACTTGGCCTCTAGTGGATCCAAGGAGATAAGTTTTTCAATAGCCCTGTGTCTTGCACTTGTTTCTAGGTCTTGGTCTGCCAAGTTAGTTTTCTCCCATTATTCCAAACTTCTCCCAAGAGTATTCATTTTGAAAATGGGTTGTACACTTCTGGGTAGTATAATGAGCTCTCATCAAGTTCCCAAGATGCTCCACACCTTGATGTCTGAGAAACTCTAGTCATGAAGCGTGAGGTACACCTGCCTGGTCTGCTGAGGTGAGGCACTGACAGCTCACACGAGTTAAGGCTGGAAGAAGCCTGCAAAACTCTGGTTGTCACAAAGAAACTACAGAGAAAGTGGAGCTGATGGACTGTGAAGTGATATATGAGAGATATTTGATATAAGGCACTTGATCCTTGTGGTCGTTTCCCTTCTTTCCAAAGTGGTTGCTTCTATTTGACCCTAAATCATGGGACCTAGTTGTTACTCATTTTCTTACAGCTTAGGTCTCAGAACTGTTTTTGACCCAGCAAAAAACCCCAAGTGACAGCTTCATCTTCAGCTTCAGTTTCAGCCTGAGCTAAGATTATTCTCCCACCAGGACATCATTGGCTACCTCTTACTGCTTCTGTTTTTTGTCATTTCAACTGTCAATAAAATGAAAAATATTCTAAAAGTTTATTTATACCTCACGGAATTTGAACATTGGTTCCTCATGAGAAAATGGGGGCTTGAAATTAGAATTGATAAGGCTTTGGAAACAAAACCACGTCTGAGGTTAGTAGAGGTTTTTACGCTTTTGAAAAACTCTGTTGGGTCTCAGGGACAAACAGAAGAGATGAGGAAAAAAAAGACAAAAAAGAGAGAAAAAATTATGGGAGTGTGGTCATGGGTGGTCATCCCTCCAGATCACCACTGACCCTCTCACTCCCACTGGGATACTATTATGAAAGTGTGGTTTCATGGGTTTGGTCATGGAGCACTCCTGAGACGCCTTACTGCTTTGTGTGTTGCTATAAACTTGATTATTTCCTTAAGAAAACACAGGTAATTTCTACAAGTGTCTTGTCTTGAAATGGAGGGTCAGAGGGAGTGGATCCTTTGATATATATTAAGTTTTGGGCCCTATGAAGTAGCTTTCTGCCTGATGTAGCACTCTGTAGCAAAGATGAATAATAGGGCCAGACTTGGCCTCTAGTGGATCCAAGGAGATAAGTTTTTCAATAGCCCTGTGTCTTGCACTTGTTTCTAGGTCTTGGTCTGCCAAGTTAGTTTTCTCCCATTATTCCAAACTTCTCCCAAGAGTATTCATTTTGAAAATGGGTTGTACACTTCTGGGTAGTATAATGAGCTCTCATCAAGTTCCCAAGATGCTCCACACCTTGATGTCTGAGAAACTCTAGTCATGAAGCGTGAGGTACACCTGCCTGGTCTGCTGAGGTGAGGCACTGACAGCTCACACGAGTTAAGGCTGGAAGAAGCCTGCAAAACTCTGGTTGTCACAAAGAAACTACAGAGAAAGTGGAGCTGATGGACTGTGAAGTGATATATGAGAGATATTTGATATAAGGCACTTGATCCTTGTGGTCGTTTCCCTTCTTTCCAAAGTGGTTGCTTCTATTTGACCCTAAATCATGGGACCTAGTTGTTACTCATTTTCTTACAGCTTAGGTCTCAGAACTGTTTTTGACCCAGCAAAAAACCCCAAGTGACAGCTTCATCTTCAGCTTCAGTTTCAGCCTGAGCTAAGATTATTCTCCCACCAGGACATCATTGGCTACCTCTTACTGCTTCTGTTTTTTGTCATTTCAACTGTCAATAAAATGAAAAATATTCTAAAAGTTTATTTATACCTCACGGAATTTGAACATTGGTTCCTCATGAGAAAATGGGGGCTTGAAATTAGAATTGATAAGGCTTTGGAAACAAAACCACGTCTGAGGTTAGTAGAGGTTTTTACGCTTTTGAAAAACTCTGTTGGGTCTCAGGGACAAACAGAAGAGATGAGGAAAAAAAAGACAAAAAAGAGAGAAAAAATTATGGGAGTGTGGTCATGGGTGGTCATCCCTCCAGATCACCACTGACCCTCTCACTCCCACTGGGATACTATTATGAAAGTTGTTGGTGTATTTAGAACTGATCCTGTTTTGTGTCTTTCCCCCAGTTGATCTCCATGGAGCACAGTCTCAGGGCCAGCTTGAGACTTACTGTGCCTTACTGCTTTGTGTGTTGCTATAAAATTGCCTCTTCATCAGAAGAAGTTCATATATTGACAAGATCCATTACCTTAAGACTTCAATAAAGAGATTTAAATTTTCATTAGTAGTTGAAATGGTGGAAGATTTAAACAAATGAAATGAAAAAGACTGACGAATGACTGATGAGTGTCTGTCCTTAAAGTGGAATTGGAGTTTATGAGTTCTACTGCTTTCTTTAACTCGAGAAGGGAGCAAAGTTTCAGGACTTTAGAAAATATAGGGAGTTTGAAGAGAAAGTAGAGAGCCAATTAACATCATTTAATGTACCAGAGCAGAAAAGACAAATAGCTAAAATGCTTTCCAGAAGCAAGAAAATAATATGGTGGCTAGAAATCACGTGGCCTCTTTAAGTGCTGTGTGAGGTAGAATGAAATCTTTGAGCTGAGCATCCAGCCTTGTATCCATTGACTAGCATGTGCCTGTGGGTGGAACCGGGCTGCAGTCAACAGAATTTAGCCTCTAAGTCTCCAGTTTCCAATCCCTTGAAACATAAAGGTGTCATGCTCTCACTGTAAGACACATAGTCATACAGTTCTTAGGCCTGATGGAAGGGAGGGTCTTTCAGCTGGTCCTTCTGGCCCTGGCTGACTGTCCCTGTCCTCCCTTACTGATCTGTATGCTTCCTCTGGGATAGATAAGTTCAGTTAATAAGGCCTTCACAAAGAAAGGAACATATAACTTAGAAAATATATTTTGTCCTCCCTAATAGCAGAAAATGACTGTGATATCCAGGAGGCTAGTATGAAATAGTGTCTTGTGACTTTTTTCCAATATCCTAAACCTCTTTGGAAGATGCTTTTATTTACTATCTGACAGGACCCATTTATCTGAAGTATAGTCTGAATAAATGGACTTTCAACACTTGTTCATTCGTTTTCCTTGTCTCCTGACTGTAGATCTTGAGCAAGTAACATTTTTTTTTTTTTAAAAGCGAATCATGCTCTCTGTATGTTTTTACAAACTCTGCAATCTTCTTTGCCTAAATGAAAGGCATTACTTGCTCAAATGTGTTTGGAATTTTATTCCAAATTCCAGTGGCTGCAGAATCCTTGATTTATTTTCAGGTGTTCAATGCTTGAGGTTTCATGGTAGATCTCTCAGGCTGAGAGAGGTTGTTAGGGATCGTCTAGAAATTCCCTCTGTGTGAGAGACGGTACTGTTGGGGTGCATGTGTAATATATGAAGAATACATGAAGTCTGTGATCCATGACTAACAGAAAATTGAAGTCATGCTGTCCATTCTGCAGTGTCCAATTGGTGATATTTCTAAACTTTATAATGATAAGACAATCTGATAAGTGAATTTTTATATCCTCTGATATCCTGATCTTTCTGTCTGATAGTACACTGTGACTTCTAGCAGAGAGACAAAATGAAGATACTTTATTTATAAAATTGATTTCCTGATTGGAACCTTAAAAAAATCAGAACAGAGTGGGAATTTGTCATGAAATATTATTGAAAGGTACACACATATACACAAACACACTTCAAGTCATCACAAAGCTCTACTCTGAAAGAATACTTTTCAAAAGTTATTAAGCATCTAATTTAACAGTAGTGAATCTGAACCTGGACAGCAGTCAGTGAGAAGGCAAGCATAAGCTGCAATTGGTGAGTACATACCAGTGCTATGAATTTTAAGGGTCTTTTTTAGGATGGTGGACTATATTCTTAGGGTAAATGGTATCTGACTGAATTGGCCTTTGTATTGCAAAAGTCTAGAAGCTGTCATGATACAGAATAAAATACAAGTGGCACCGTCCAGAGTAGTGCCATGGGATGGCAGCCCTTATGGGATATAGGATCACTGGCGGCTCTTGTTTCATCTGAGACAGACACTGGGGGAGCTTAGTCTATGGTTCCTTTACATCTTTTCTTCCAAGGGCAATACCTTCAATGAGTATTATTCTGAGATGCTACCTTGAATTTATTTAGGAAAAGAGGAATTTCATGACTTTTATTGGAAAATGATTGAAAATTTCTCCTTTCCCCCAGAACTTCACTTTGGCTAATACAATGTTAGTCTTCCCCTAGTCACCATTAATTTTTCATACATTTCTAACACTAGAAGAGACTTAGGCATTGCCTTAATAAGGTATGTAACCAGGAATGTGTTTGGAATTTTTAATTCCAATTTTTTTCAAAGTGGCTGCAGAATCCTTGATTTATTTTCAGGTGTTCAATGCTTGAGGTTTCATGGTAGATCTCTCAGGCTGAGAGAGGTTGTTAGGGATCGTCTAGAAATTCCCTCTGTGTGAGAGACGGTACTGTTGGGGTGCATGTGTAATATATGAAGAATACATGAAGTCTGTGATCCATGACTAACAGAAAATTGAAGTCATGCTGTCCATTCTGCAGTGTCCAATTGGTGATATTTCTAAACTTTATAATGATAAGACAATCTGATAAGTAAATTTTTTATATCCTCTGATATCCTGATCTTTCTGTCTGATAGTACACTGTGACTTCTAGCAGAGAGACAAAATGAAGATACTTTATTTATAAAATTGATTTCCTGATTGGAACCTTAAAAAAATCAGAACAGAGTGGGAATTTGTCATGAAATATTATTGAAAGGTACACACATATACACAAACACACTTCAAGTCATCACAAAGCTCTACTCTGAAAGAATACTTTTCAAAAAGTTATTAAGCATCTAATTTAACAGTAGTGAATCTGAACCTGGACAGCAGTCAGTGAGAAGGCAAGCATAAGCTGCAATTGGTGAGTACATACCAGTGCTATGAATTTTAAGGGTCTTTTTTAGGATGGTGGACTATATTCTTAGGGTAAATGGTATCTGACTGAATTGGCCTTTGTATTGCAAAAGTCTAGAAGCTGTCATGATACAGAATAAAATACAAGTGGCACCGTCCAGAGTAGTGCCATGGGATGGCAGCCCTTATGGGATATAGGATCACTGGCGGCTCTTGTTTCATCTGAGACAGACACTGGGGGAGCTTAGTCTATGGTTCCTTTACATCTTTTCTTCCAAGGGCAATACCTTCAATGAGTATTATTCTGAGATGCTACCTTGAATTTATTTAGGAAAAGAGGAATTTCATGACTTTTATTGGAAAATGATTGAAAATTTCTCCTTTCCCCCAGAACTTCACTTTGGCTAATACAATGTTAGTCTTCCCCTAGTCACCATTAATTTTTCATACATTTCTAACACTAGAAGAGACTTAGGCATTGCCTTAATAAGGTATGTAACCAGGACATATGCTAATTCAGCTAAAAAATTTTAAACTTGAGTGACTCAGACTTCAGGGCTGATGCAGAAAATACAGTTAAATTGTAAGAAAGAATGTTAGGCAATCCCCCAGAGGTCACTATTCTGCAAGTGAATCATTTACATTTATTTTGTGATTTAATCCATGAACATCTTTAGTTTTATAAATTAGATATGAGTTTCTAACAATAGTAACATTAAAAGAGCACCTTAAAATAGTTTTCTTTTCTGAAAATGTACCCTGTTGTCTACTGTTCTACAAACCAACCCCTCAAGAGAATTAGTCCTTCACTCTTTTTTTTTTTATAATTATTTGTTTATTTGGTTGTACCGGGTCATAGTTGCAGACCATGACATCTTGAATCTCTATAGCACGGTGTGACTTCTAAGTTGCAGCATGTGAGATCTAGTTCTCTGACCAGGGATTGAACCCAGACCCCCTGCATTGGGAGCATGGTGCCTTAACCACTGAATTACAGGGAAATCCCACCTCACTCTTTTTTGTTTTCAGCTATTGCTTATCCGGTTTCTTTCCCAACAAACTTTCTCAAATGATCTTTTTTCTCAGTTTCTATTGCTTTACTTCCCACTGACTCCTTGTTGTTGTTGCTGAGGTGCTAAGTCATGTCCAGCTCTTTGAGACTCTGCCAATTTCAGTTCATCCTCCATTCCCACCATTCAGGGCACTGTTACTGCTGAATGCTCTAGAACTCCCTTGCCGCAAATCCAATGGTCACCTCTGTTATCATCTTGCTCAGATCCTCAACAGACCAGTCCCTTCTTTCACTTATACCATCCCCTCTCTTGGCTCTTCTGGTTTTCCTCTTCCTGATGGTTAATCTCTCTAAGTCCTCTTTGCTGCACTTTTTCCTTTTTCTGCTCACCTTCATGTCATGGTACCCAAGTGGAATTCAAGTTCTTATTCCTGCCTCTCTTCACAGGAAAAGAGGAATTTCATGACTTTTATTGGAAAATGATTGAAAATTTCTCCTTTCCCCCAGAACTTCACTTTGGCTAATACAATGTTAGTCTTCCCCTAGTCACCATTAATTTTTCATACATTTCTAACACTAGAAGAGACTTAGGCATTGCCTTAATAAGGTATGTAACCAGGACATATGCTAATTCAGCTAAAAAATTTTAAACTTGAGTGACTCAGACTTCAGGGCTGATGCAGAAAATACAGTTAAATTGTAAGAAAGAATGTTAGGCAATCCCCCAGAGGTCACTATTCTGCAAGTGAATCATTTACATTTATTTTGTGATTTAATCCATGAACATCTTTAGTTTTATAAATTAGATATGAGTTTCTAACAATAGTAACATTAAAAGAGCACCTTAAAATAGTTTTCTTTTCTGAAAATGTACCCTGTTGTCTACTGTTCTACAAACCAACCCCTCAAGAGAATTAGTCCTTCACTCTTTTTTTTTTTATAATTATTTGTTTATTTGGTTGTACCGGGTCATAGTTGCAGACCATGACATCTTGAATCTCTATAGCACGGTGTGACTTCTAAGTTGCAGCATGTGAGATCTAGTTCTCTGACCAGGGATTGAACCCAGACCCCCTGCATTGGGAGCATGGTGCCTTAACCACTGAATTACAGGGAAATCCCACCTCACTCTTTTTTGTTTTCAGCTATTGCTTATCCGGTTTCTTTCCCAACAAACTTTCTCAAATGATCTTTTTTTTCTCAGTTTCTATTGCTTTACTTCCCACTGACTCCTTGTTGTTGTTGCTGAGGTGCTAAGTCATGTCCAGCTCTTTGAGACTCTGCCAATTTCAGTTCATCCTCCATTCCCACCATTCAGGGCACTGTTACTGCTGAATGCTCTAGAACTCCCTTGCCGCAAATCCAATGGTCACCTCTGTTATCATCTTGCTCAGATCCTCAACAGACCAGTCCCTTCTTTCACTTATACCATCCCCTCTCTTGGCTCTTCTGGTTTTCCTCTTCCTGATGGTTAATCTCTCTAAGTCCTCTTTGCTGCACTTTTTCCTTTTTCTGCTCACCTTCATGTCATGGTACCCAAGTGGATTCAAGTTCTTATCTCTTCACTGACTCTAGGCTTTACATGCCATCTACACGTCAAGATGGCTGAAGTTTTCACTCTATTCCTGCCCTCTCTGTTAAGTTTCAAACCCATTAATCTAACTTTCTCTATGACATATTCACTTATACTTTCTAATGGATATCATAAACCCAGTATGGCTTAAAGTCAAATCCTAATTTCTCTTCAAACTTGTTCTAGTCTGGTCCACATCAGGAAGTCACATCAAGAGTTACCTGGTGGCTTAGGCTACACATCAAGACATCATTCTTAGTTCTGGTCCTTTTTCTTTGCTTTCTCCCTCACTTAAGCCATAAATAAATTCTGTTAATTTCATTGTCAACTGCATCTCATATTTGCACATTTCTCTTCATCGCCTCTGTTTCCGTTCTAGTCCAAACCAGCATCATTGTTGCAAGGATTATCTTAACATTTCAAGTCTACCAAATGTTCTCTCTGCCCATTCCCCCACTTTTAGCCTCCCTTCCTTTCTATCTACTTTACACACTGGAACCAAGTAATATTTTTGAAGAAGGTAAATCAAAGCATGCCACTGGCCTATTTATATTTTCCAGCAACTTCTCATTATACTTGTTAGCAGAAATCCCAATCCTCACCATGACTTTTGTAAGGATCTTCATGACACTTCAAGGAAACATCTTCCATCAGCCTCTGTCTCATTCACTCTGCTCATTTTGTTCCTAGTCCTGGAAAATACCAAGCTCTTCCCCATTTTAAAGATTTTGTATTGGCTTTCCTTATGCCCAAAATGCTTTCTCCCCATGTCTTAGCAGGACCTGTTCTTTCTTTTCATTTGAGTTTCAGTCTAAACATCATCTCAGAGATTTTTTTTCTCTGACCACTCAATGAAAATATTCTCTACTCTTACTCTAGCATATCACTTTGTTTTATTTTCCTCTGAACATTTATAAGCTATGGTTTACCTTGTTCATTTATTCTCTAGAATGTTGATTCAAGGGGAGAAGCTTTTTTGTTTATTTTCTTCATTGTTCTATCTTTGGACTTAGAACATACCTAAGTAAATAGTAGGTGCTTGGTTAATATTGGTGGAATGAATGAATTTGTTTGTTCCCGTATTTCTTATGTCCCACTCCACATTGTACTGATATAAGCTTCATGGTTGGAAGGACTTCATCTTGTTTACTGTTGTGTACACGATGTCTAGGCTACTGTCTGTTCCAGACTAGTCCCTCCATAAATATCCATTAAATATACAAATGAATAAAACAGTATGATTAATATACCCAGTATTTGTGAAATATATGTGGTTCAACATCACTTTTCTTGGCTTTTTAATGAAGAGGACCCTCAATGCAGAGGAAGTGTCTGATTCTTATCAGATTTCTCACAAATGTGACAGGTTCAGGATAGCAAGTTATGCTTTCCTCCCTCCCTGGATGGCAGTCTTATCCAGGGCAAAGAACGTGTATGCATATAAAGTGAACGTAACTATAGGTTGAGCAGTATGTCTATTAGTCATAAGCTCCTTGACCGCAGAGTGTCTCAGGCATTTTATCCATGGAGCCTAGAAGTGCTTCCACCTAGCTACTCACACTTACTGAATTGAAATGTTAGAATATTATGGAAAAAAGACAGACTCCTAAACCTGTCCAGAAAGAATAAAAAAGTTATAAAAGAGAATGATTCAAAATGGTATCACCCTGCTTAATAACAACTCTGGATATAAAGAAATAATGGAATGATATCTTCAAAATACTGAGAGAGCCACCATAAGTGCTCTGCGCCTTTTTTCTCATTTTAAAAAAAGTCAATAGATACAGCTTTTATTCCCACATACTGGAAATACTGATGGAATCTCAACTTATAATCTTATATTCAGTGAAAATTTTAGTCAACTGTGAGGGTAGAATAGATATATTTTCAGGTATGCAAAGAGTGGCTGTTCTTTCTTTTCATTTGAGTTTCAGTCTAAACATCATCTCAGAGATTTTTTTTCTCTGACCACTCAATGAAAATATTCTCTACTCTTACTCTAGCATATCACTTTGTTTTATTTTCCTCTGAACATTTATAAGCTATGGTTTACCTTGTTCATTTATTCTCTAGAATGTTGATTCAAGGGGAGAAGCTTTTTTGTTTATTTTCTTCATTGTTCTATCTTTGGACTTAGAACATACCTAAGTAAATAGTAGGTGCTTGGTTAATATTGGTGGAATGAATGAATTTGTTTGTTCCCGTATTTCTTATGTCCCACTCCACATTGTACTGATATAAGCTTCATGGTTGGAAGGACTTCATCTTGTTTACTGTTGTGTACACGATGTCTAGGCTACTGTCTGTTCCAGACTAGTCCCTCCATAAATATCCATTAAATATACAAATGAATAAAACAGTATGATTAATATACCCAGTATTTGTGAAATATATGTGGTTCAACATCACTTTTCTTGGCTTTTTAATGAAGAGGACCCTCAATGCAGAGGAAGTGTCTGATTCTTATCAGATTTCTCACAAATGTGACAGGTTCAGGATAGCAAGTTATGCTTTCCTCCCTCCCTGGATGGCAGTCTTATCCAGGGCAAAGAACGTGTATGCATATAAAGTGAACGTAACTATAGGTTGAGCAGTATGTCTATTAGTCATAAGCTCCTTGACCGCAGAGTGTCTCAGGCATTTTATCCATGGAGCCTAGAAGTGCTTCCACCTAGCTACTCACACTTACTGAATTGAAATGTTAGAATATTATGGAAAAAAGACAGACTCCTAAACCTGTCCAGAAAGAATAAAAAAGTTATAAAAGAGAATGATTCAAAATGGTATCACCCTGCTTAATAACAACTCTGGATATAAAGAAATAATGGAATGATATCTTCAAAATACTGAGAGAGCCACCATAAGTGCTCTGCGCCTTTTTTCTCATTTTAAAAAAAGTCAATAGATACAGCTTTTATTCCCACATACTGGAAATACTGATGGAATCTCAACTTATAATCTTATATTCAGTGAAAATTTTAGTCAACTGTGAGGGTAGAATAGATATATTTTCAGGTATGCAAAGAGTGGCTGAAGAAAAATCCCACACAGCCTTTATTATAGAGCTTTTAGAGAATGTGTTTTAGCAAAAATAAAGACTGAACCAAAAAATTAAGATACATGATGTTCAAGATGCAAGATAACCAATATGGTAAGCAAGGCCAGAGAAGCATACTGCTGTTTCTTTCGTGTGTGTGTTGGAGGAGGAGTGGGATAACAAACCTTTGTAATATCTCTGACTTTTAGATATGTGTTGGCTGTTGCTATTCAGTCGCCCAGTCATGTCTGACTCTGCAACCACATGAACTGCAGCACTCCAGGCCTCCCTGTCCCTCGCTGTTGCCCAAAGTTTACCCAAGTTCATGCCCATTGAATTGGTGATGCCATCCGGCCATCTCTTCCTCTGACACCCTCTTTTCCATCTGCCCTCAATCATCCCTAGCATCAGGGACTTTTCCAATGAGTCAGCTATTCGCATCAGATAACCAAAATACTGGAGCTGCAGCTTCAGCGTCAGTCCTTCTGATGAGTATTCAGGGTTGATTTCTCTTAAGATTGACTGATTTGATCTCCTTGTTGGCCAAGGGACTTTCAGGATAGTATTTTGATTCAAAAAAAAATCTTTGATTTTAAAGAAAAGATTTACTTATAAAGTCAGTCAACCTGTGAAATTATTTCACTGAGTAACAAGAATAATAACATATGTGATAAAAGTCATAAGCTCCTTGACCGCAGAGTGTCTCAGGCATTTTATCCATGGAGCCTAGAAGTGCTTCCACCTAGCTAATTCGAAAATGTTAGAATATTATGGAAAAAGACAGACTCCTAAACCTGTCCAGAAAGAATAAAAAAGTTATAAAAGAGAATGATTCAAAATGGTATCACCCTGCTTAATAACAACTCTGGATATAAAGAAATAATGGAATGATATCTTCAAAATACTGAGAGAGCCACCATAAGTGCTCTGCGCCTTTTTTCTCATTTTAAAAAAAGTCAATAGATACAGCTTTTATTCCCACATACTGGAAATACTGATGGAATCTCAACTTATAATCTTATATTCAGTGAAAATTTTAGTCAACTGTGAGGGTAGAATAGATATATTTTCAGGTATGCAAAGAGTGGCTGAAGAAAAATCCCACACAGCCTTTATTATAGAGCTTTTAGAGAATGTGTTTTAGCAAAAATAAAGACTGAACCAAAAAATTAAGATACATGATGTTCAAGATGCAAGATAACCAATATGGTAAGCAAGGCCAGAGAAGCATACTGCTGTTTCTTTCGTGTGTGTGTTGGAGGAGGGAGTGGGATAACAAACCTTTGTAATATCTCTGACTTTTTAGATATGTGTTGGCTGTTGCTATTCAGTCGCCCAGTCATGTCTGACTCTGCAACCACATGAACTGCAGCACTCCAGGCCTCCCTGTCCCTCGCTGTTGCCCAAAGTTTACCCAAGTTCATGCCCATTGAATTGGTGATGCCATCCGGCCATCTCTTCCTCTGACACCCTCTTTTCCATCTGCCCTCAATCATCCCTAGCATCAGGGACTTTTCCAATGAGTCAGCTATTCGCATCAGATAACCAAAATACTGGAGCTGCAGCTTCAGCGTCAGTCCTTCTGATGAGTATTCAGGGTTGATTTCTCTTAAGATTGACTGATTTGATCTCCTTGTTGGCCAAGGGACTTTCAGGATAGTATTTTGATTCAAAAAAAAATCTTTGATTTTAAAGAAAAAGATTTACTTATAAAAGTCAGTCAACCTGTGAAATTATTTCACTGAGTAACAAGAATAATAACAATAGTGTGTGCATGCTAAGCCACTTCAGTGGTGTCTGACTCTTTGTGACCCTGTGGACTGGAACCTGGCAGGCTCGATGCAAGAATACTGGAGTGGGTCGCCTTACCCTCCTCCAGGAATCTTCCCAATCCAGAGATCGAACCCACATCTCTGTTGTCTTCAACACTGCAAGTGGATTCTTTACCACTGAGCCACCGAGGAAAGGATGCCTCCATTAGCAATAGCACTTATGCGTATGTTAAGAATTCCACAGGGGTGTGGAATAATGATGCAAGAAATCCTTGGTGATATAAAAGTAGAGAACCAACAATGAGACCCACTGGGTTTGATATTTTGTTTCATGAATTTTTATAAACATGGTTTTCTGTTAGTGACCTTCATGTGAAAAACTTAGATTCTGTGCTTTTTCCAAAGAAGTTCTTGGACTTCCCCAGGGTCACTTTACCCAGTCTTTTATCTTCCCACACAAAGCAAACATGAAGTTATCCTTCTACCAGGTTTTCTAAGGCCATTTGATGTTTTTTCCCAATGATTCAATAAGGTCAATGACTGATAGGTATCATTAGAAAAGAATTTGGAAGCTGAAATTATTATTCGGTGCTTGTTATTTAGAGCTCATTCATTTCTCCAAAGATTTGAGGTATTAACACATCAGTGAGTATTTGTAAATGTATGATTCACCTAAATCTATTATGCTACTAGTAATATCTGCCACTGTATAATACTAACTATGGACTGGCTTCCCCAGTGGCTCAGCAGTATAGAACCTGCCTGCAATGCTAGAGATGCAGGAGACCTTTCTTCAATCCCTGGGTCAGGAAGATTCCCCTGGAGGAGGGCATGGCAACCCACTCCAGTATTCTTGCCTGGAGAATCCCATGGACAGAGAAGCCTGGTGAGCTTACAGTCTACAGAGTCACAAAGCATCGGACACAACTATTCATGGAGTTGATTTCTCTTAAGATTGGGATTTTTGATTTGTTTTCTCCTTGTTGGCCAAGGGACTTTCAGGATAGTATTTTGATTCAAAAAAAAATCTTTGATTTTAAAGAAAAAGATTTACTTATAAAAGTCAGTCAACCTGTGAAATTATTTCACTGAGTAACAAGAATAATAACAATAGTGTGTGCATGCTAAGCCACTTCAGTGGTGTCTGACTCTTTGTGACCCTGTGGACTGGAACCTGGCAGGCTCGATGCAAGAATACTGGAGTGGGTCGCCTTACCCTCCTCCAGGGAATCTTCCCAATCCAGAGATCGAACCCACATCTCTGTTGTCTTCAACACTGCAAGTGGATTCTTTACCTCTGAGCCACCGAGGAAAGGATGCCTCCATTAGCAATAGCACTTATGCGTATGTTAAGAATTCCACAGGGGTGTGGAATAATGATGCAAGAAATCCTTGGTGATATAAAAGTAGAGAACCAACAATGAGACCCACTGGGTTTGATATTTTGTTTCATGAATTTTTATAAACATGGTTTTCTGTTAGTGACCTTCATGTGAAAAACTTAGATTCTGTGCTTTTTCCAAAGAAGTTCTTGGACTTCCCCAGGGTCACTTTACCCAGTCTTTTATCTTCCCACACAAAGCAAACATGAAGTTATCCTTCTACCAGGTTTTCTAAGGCCATTTGATGTTTTTCCTAATGATTCAATAAGGTCAATGACTGATAGGTATCATTAGAAAAGAATTTGGAAGCTGAAATTATTATTCGGTGCTTGTTATTTAGAGCTCATTCATTTCTCCAAAGATTTGAGGTATTAACACATCAGTGAGTATTTGTAAATGTATGATTCACCTAAATCTATTATGCTACTAGTAATATCTGCCACTGTATAATACTAACTATGGACTGGCTTCCCCAGTGGCTCAGCAGTATAGAACCTGCCTGCAATGCTAGAGATGCAGGAGACCTTTCTTCAATCCCTGGGTCAGGAAGATTCCCCTGGAGGAGGGCATGGCAACCCACTCCAGTATTCTTGCCTGGAGAATCCCATGGACAGAGAAGCCTGGTGAGCTTACAGTCTACAGAGTCACAAAGCATCGGACACAACTGAAGTGACTTAGTGTGCACATGTACAAGGGGCCATTTCAAGCACATTGAGTGTGTTACCACATGTCATCCCACAAATAGGAGTTAGGTACTATGATTAACACGGTTTCATTTTTTTTAAATAGTTAAGTAAAAACCGAGGCATATAAAAAGAGTAACTTGATAAGGTCATCCAGTTAGTAAGAGGTGGAACCAGTATTTTCATACCCTGGCAATTTTGCTCTAGAGAGTATATATTCTACTTCTTATGGGATAGACCATGTATTGTTCTAGTTAACATACTTAGTGATGATGCTTTGTGATTAGGGATGGTCTATAGGGGGAAAGTCTTAAGTTCAAACATTTTTAAAAACTTAAAAACTCATTTGTCCAATGAAACAGATGAATACAAAAGACAAGGATGAGAAGAGATGATGCTTTTCAGTTTTAGAGTTGGAGTATGAGCTCTGATGACTAGGGAGTACTGTGTAGATGTTAGGTGGCAGAGTCTCTGGGCTGGGAGGCTCTGATGTGCAGGGAGCTGTGACTTTCCCTTCTCTTTATTGTGGCACTTACTCTTCCTTTCTTCTGCATCTTTAGGCTCAGAATAAGTGAGGAGTTGATGCCTCCTCCAGGATTCTGTTGCAACCACTGTAAGGTGGTCATTCCTTCTGAGTCATTGCAACTGATTGTGACAAAGTTTCCTCCATGGGCACTCAGGTACCAGGGACTTGGCTCCCCTCCACTTTTGCCACTTACTCCTGTTCTCAAAGACATTGGCAAACACAGAATATCACCACCAGTGCAGCATTTCTACAAATTTGTTTTCTTTGCTCATTTCCTAGGGGACTTGAAGTCTCTTGGAGTCCCTTATCCTCTCAGAATTTTGGAAAAATCCATTCAGTCTTCCTCTTCCTCAGAATTTTAACACATCAGTGAGTATTTGTAAATGTATGATTCACCTAAATCTATTATGCTACTAGTAATATCTGCCACTGTATAATACTAACTATGGACTGGCTTCCCCAGTGGCTCAGCAGTATAGAACCTGCCTGCAATGCTAGAGATGCAGGAGACCTTTCTTCAATCCCTGGGTCAGGAAGATTCCCTGGAGGAGGGCATGGCAACCCACTCCAGTATTCTTGCCTGGAGAATCCCATGGGCAGAGAAGCCTGGTGAGCTTACAGTCTACAGAGTCACAAAGCATCGGACACAACTGAAGTGACTTAGTGTGCACATGTACAAGGGGCCATTTCAAGCACATTGAGTGTGTTACCACATGTCATCCCACAAATAGGAGTTAGGTACTATGATTAACACGGTTTCATTTTTTTTAAATAGTTAAGTAAAAACCGAGGCATATAAAAAGAGTAACTTGATAAGGTCATCCAGTTAGTAAGAGGTGGAACCAGTATTTTCATACCCTGGCAATTTTGCTCTAGAGAGTATATATTCTACTTCTTATGGGATAGACCATGTATTGTTCTAGTTAACATACTTAGTGATGATGCTTTGTGATTAGGGATGGTCTATAGGGGGAAAGTCTTAAGTTCAAACTTTTTTAAAAACTTAAAACTCATTTGTCCAATGAAACAGATGAATACAAAAGACAAGGATGAGAAGAGATGATGCTTTTCAGTTTTAGAGTTGGAGTATGAGCTCTGATGACTAGGGAGTACTGTGTAGATGTTAGGTGGCAGAGTCTCTGGGCTGGGAGGCTCTGATGTGCAGGGAGCTGTGACTTTCCCTTCTCTTTATTGTGGCACTTACTCTTCCTTTCTTCTGCATCTTTAGGCTCAGAATAAGTGAGGAGTTGATGCCTCCTCCAGGATTCTGTTGCAACCACTGTAAGGTGGTCATTCCTTCTGAGTCATTGCAACTGATTGTGACAAAGTTTCCTCCATGGGCACTCAGGTACCAGGGACTTGGCTCCCCTCCACTTTTGCCACTTACTCCTGTTCTCAAAGACATTGGCAAACACAGAATATCACCACCAGTGCAGCATTTCTACAAATTTGTTTTCTTTGCTCATTTCCTAGGGGACTTGAAGTCTCTTGGAGTCCCTTATCCTCTCAGAATTTTGGAAAAAAAATCCATTCAGTCTTCCTCTTCCCATATCTAGAAACTACCTAACTTACAGTGTAACTGAAACCACAGAACTTGCTGGGTCTTAACCACTTTGTTTTACTGCAGGTATCTGTTATAAAATTAGAATATATGTTAGTTGGTCAAAGGAGCCTATTATTATTATAAATTCTCCAAGTTTACTTCAGAAATCAAAAGGGATTCCCAACCCATCAAAAGCAGAACAAATGTTCTGTTTGTAGGAGCACCTGCACAGCAAACCGTCCATGGTCTTCAAAATAAAATGCCCACATTGCCACCTAGTGGCAACATACATGACCATTCGTTATGTAGGTCAAATAACTCTGTTGTGAAAAAATCCAAGAACCAAAGTTAGCCTCAGCCCTTGGAACCCTGGGAGTCAGGTAAGATGGGGACTAGAAGTCCAGAGGTTCCTTGGCTTCAGTCGGTTATGCTGCATCGTGGGGAGTAAGTGACAGCCTGTGCATTTCACGTTTTATGTTTCTGAAAACCCAACAGCAGCTCTGTTCTGTTTTTAAAAGTATTACTTATAAATAACTCAAATTCTTCATATGACATCCTTTATCTGTTTACATATTATGTCAGACTCCTTTGCTAGTCTGATCTTTTGTGGATGTGCTACTGTTTGTCTGTTTCTTAAAATGTGTTTCAAATGTTTAGTCATCTGGTTTTGGCTCATCTGTGATTGTGATCTATTACTGTCTCAGTGGTTTTATCACACTGTTGAATTATTTTGAGTTTGTAGTTGTTTTCTACCTTTGGGACTCCTTTCCAGCCTATATCCCTTCCACTGGAAGTGCCCCTTAAAAGATGAATCTAGGGTTATGTTTGTAAAGCGTGACCCCATTTTCCTGACTATATATAGGATCGGGGTAAATATGCCTCCTCCAGGATTCTGTTGCAACCACTGTAAGGTGGTCATTCCTTCTGAGTCATTGCAACTGATTGTGACAAAGTTTCCTCCATGGGCACTCAGGTACCAGGGACTTGGCCCCCTCCACTTTTGCCACTTACTCCTGTTCTCAAAGACATTGGCAAACACAGAATATCACCACCAGTGCAGCATTTCTACAAATTTGTTTTCTTTGCTCATTTCCTAGGGGACTTGAAGTCTCTTGGAGTCCCTTATCCTCTCAGAATTTTGGAAAAAAAATCCATTCAGTCTTCCTCTTCCCATATCTAGAAACTACCTAACTTACAGTGTAACTGAAACCACAGAACTTGCTGGGTCTTAACCACTTTGTTTTACTGCAGGTATCTGTTATAAAATTAGAATATATGTTAGTTGGTCAAAGGAGCCTATTATTATTATAAATTCTCCAAGTTTACTTCAGAAATCAAAAGGGATTCCCAACCCATCAAAAGCAGAACAAATGTTCTGTTTGTAGGAGCACCTGCACAGCAAACCGTCCATGGTCTTCAAAATAAAATGCCCACATTGCCACCTAGTGGCAACATACATGACCATTCGTTATGTAGGTCAAATAACTCTGTTGTGAAAAAATCCAAGAACCAAAGTTAGCCTCAGCCCTTGGAACCCTGGGAGTCAGGTAAGATGGGGACTAGAAGTCCAGAGGTTCCTTGGCTTCAGTCGGTTATGCTGCATCGTGGGAGTAAGTGACAGCCTGTGCATTTCACGTTTTATGTTTCTGAAAACCCAACAGCAGCTCTGTTCTGTTTTTAAAAGTATTACTTATAAATAACTCAAATTCTTCATATGACATCCTTTATCTGTTTACATATTATGTCAGACTCCTTTGCTAGTCTGATCTTTTGTGGATGTGCTACTGTTTGTCTGTTTCTTAAAATGTGTTTCAAATGTTTAGTCATCTGGTTTTGGCTCATCTGTGATTGTGATCTATTACTGTCTCAGTGGTTTTATCACACTGTTGAATTATTTTGAGTTTGTAGTTGTTTTCTACCTTTGGGACTCCTTTCCAGCCTATATCCCTTCCACTGGAAGTGCCCCTTAAAAGATGAATCTAGGGTTATGTTTGTAAAGCGTGACCCCATTTTCCTGACTATATATAGGATCTGGGTAAATACTGGGCTTATTAATTAGGAATGGGGTATAAAAATAGTAGTTAGACAGTGATTGCCACTAGAGGTATAAAACCCTAGGGGCTTCCAGCCAGCGTCATCTCATCAAATGAAAGCCGGGTAGGTTCAACTCAGGTTATTGTGGAGTAGACACTAGCAGGATTACAGTGGAAGCTGGTCTCCAAGGGAAGAATGGCTTATATTCCCAGAGAGAAGTCAGTTTAGAAAGAAGAACAAATTGATGGTTTCCTTCTTCCTTTGGAACCTTGCTGTATTTTTTGCAAATGGATTGTATAAGATTAACCTATATTCATTCAGACACTCTCCTTCGCCTTGAGCTATTTGGAATAGGTTGCACAACTAGATCATGTTCACAAAGATACTATAAGTTCAGGGTCCCTGGTTCTATACATCACAATCAGTTTTCATAAAAATATATGCAGAAGTAGGTAATTCCACCATTTTAAATTTTATTTTGATGGTTTTAGTCCATCTAATGTGATCTAACATATTAGCTGCCTATCTCAACATTGTGTTATTTGCCTAGTTAGTGGGCATACCTTACATGGATTCACATTAGATGACCATGAACAGATTAGGATGAGGGACAAATTGCATGGCACAAGAGAGACCATTTCTTTGTGGAATCTTAGCACGTGGCCTCCAGAGGTTCCTTGGCTTCAGTCGGTTATGCTGCATCGTGGGGAGTAAGTGACAGCCTGTGCATTTCACGTTTTATGTTTCTGAAAACCCAACAGCAGCTCTGTTCTGTTTTTAAAAGTATTACTTATAAATAACTCAAATTCTTCATATGACATCCTTTATCTGTTTACATATTATGTCAGACTCCTTTGCTAGTCTGATCTTTTGTGGATGTGCTACTGTTTGTCTGTTTCTTAAAATGTGTTTCAAATGTTTAGTCATCTGGTTTTGGCTCATCTGTGATTGTGATCTATTACTGTCTCAGTGGTTTTATCACACTGTTGAATTATTTTGAGTTTGTAGTTGTTTTCTACCTTTGGGACTCCTTTCCAGCCTATATCCCTTCCACTGGAAGTGCCCCTTAAAAGATGAATCTAGGGTTATGTTTGTAAAGCGTGACCCCATTTTCCTGACTATATATAGGATCTGGGTAAATACTGGGCTTATTAATTAGGAATGGGGTATAAAAATAGTAGTTAGACAGTGATTGCCACTAGAGGTATAAAACCCTAGGGGCTTCCAGCCAGCGTCATCTCATCAAATGAAAGCCGGGTAGGTTCAACTCAGGTTATTGTGGAGTAGACACTAGCAGGATTACAGTGGAAGCTGGTCTCCAAGGGAAGAATGGCTTATATTCCCAGAGAGAAGTCAGTTTAGAAAGAAGAACAAATTGATGGTTTCCTTCTTCCTTTGGAACCTTGCTGTATTTTTTGCAAATGGATTGTATAAGATTAACCTATATTCATTCAGACACTCTCCTTCGCCTTGAGCTATTTGGAATAGGTTGCACAACTAGATCATGTTCACAAAGATACTATAAGTTCAGGGTCCCTGGTTCTATACATCACAATCAGTTTTCATAAAAATATATGCAGAAGTAGGTAATTCCACCATTTTAAATTTTATTTTGATGGTTTTAGTCCATCTAATGTGATCTAACATATTAGCTGCCTATCTCAACATTGTGTTATTTGCCTAGTTAGTGGGCATACCTTACATGGATTCACATTAGATGACCATGAACAGATTAGGATGAGGGACAAATTGCATGGCACAAGAGAGACCATTTCTTTGTGGAATCTTAGCACGTGGCCTTTTGCCCATGTGGAGAAGCCATGAGCAGCAGCGTTATGCAGAAGAGCAGAGTGAAAAGTGAGCATGGTTTGGAGCCAAACAGATTTAAGTTTGAGTATAAGCCCTGCCACTTACTAGATTGGGTCTTGAAAAGTTACCACAACACTTCAGTCCCCAGTTTCCTGTAAAATGAGGATAACAATACCAAACTGTGGTTTTGTGGTGAAAATGACAGATAACATTGGGAGTTAACAAAGTTTAGTGGTTGAGAATGAAGGTTTTGAAGAATATGCCTGTACTTCCTGGGCTTCCTGTATACCTGGGCTTCCTTGGTTGCTTAGCGGTAATGAATCTGCCTACAACGCCAGAGATGTGGGTTCGATTTCCAGGTCGAGAAGATCCCCTGGAGAAGGAAATGGCAACCCTCTCTTGTATTCTTGCTTGGGAAATCCCATGGTCAGAGGAGCCTGGCGGACCATAGTCCACTGGGTCGCAAGAGTCAGACACGACTTAGTGATTAAAACTCCACCACCACCACGTGTACTCTAAGTCAGCTCTCCTCTTACTTAGTGTATCAGGCAAGCTATTTAGTTTCTCTGTGCCTCAGTTACCTTGATGATAATAACTATACCTACTTCATGAGGCTGTAGCAAAGATTAAATAAATCATGTGTATGATGCATTTAAAACAATACTTCATACATATTAAGCATTTAACAAATGTTAGCTATTATTATTATTGATAGTATAATAGGGCCCGTGATAAATACATCACTCGGGAAATGATACATGATATTATTACCTTACTATTTTCTCTGTGATGTAATGAAAAATAGAATAGTGAATGTTCTGCAAAAACCTGACCCAATTTAAGTCTACCGAAGTGCCTTGAATTTATCAACTTTGTTGAAAAGAACCTAAAAAATATTAATAACACAAATGAACGAGTATTTATAAAACAGAAACAGACACATAGAGTTCATAAATGGGCATACCTATACCTTTTTGGATTCACATTAGATTCACATTAGATGACCATGAACAGATTAGGATGAGGGACAAATTGCATGGCACAAGAGAGACCATTTCTTTGTGGAATCTTAGCACGTGGCCTTTTGCCCATGTGGAGAAGCCATGAGCAGCAGCGTTATGCAGAAGAGCAGAGTGAAAAGTGAGCATGGTTTGGAGCCAAACAGATTTAAGTTTGAGTATAAGCCCTGCCACTTACTAGATTGGGTCTTGAAAAGTTACCACAACACTTCAGTCCCCAGTTTCCTGTAAAATGAGGATAACAATACCAAACTGTGGTTTTGTGGTGAAAATGACAGATAACATTGGGAGTTAACAAAGTTTAGTGGTTGAGAATGAAGGTTTTGAAGAATATGCCTGTACTTCCTGGGCTTCCTGTATACCTGGGCTTCCTTGGTTGCTTAGCGGTAATGAATCTGCCTACAACGCCAGAGATGTGGGTTCGATTTCCAGGTCGAGAAGATCCCCTGGAGAAGGAAATGGCAACCCTCTCTTGTATTCTTGCTTGGGAAATCCCATGGTCAGAGGAGCCTGGCGGACCATAGTCCACTGGGTCGCAAGAGTCAGACACGACTTAGTGATTAAAACTCCACCACCACCACGTGTACTCTAAGTCAGCTCTCCTCTTACTTAGTGTATCAGGCAAGCTATTTAGTTTCTCTGTGCCTCAGTTACCTTGATGATAATAACTATACCTACTTCATGAGGCTGTAGCAAAGATTAAATAAATCATGTGTATGATGCATTTAAAACAATACTTCATACATATTAAGCATTTAACAAATGTTAGCTATTATTATTATTGATAGTATAATAGGGCCCGTGATAAATACATCACTCGGGAAATGATACATGATATTATTACCTTACTATTTTCTCTGTGATGTAATGAAAAATAGAATAGTGAATGTTCTGCAAAAACCTGACCCAATTTAAGTCTACCGAAGTGCCTTGAATTTATCAACTTTGTTGAAAAGAACCTAAAAAATATTAATAACACAAATGAACAAATGAGTATTTATAAAACAGAAACAGACACATAGAGTTCATAAACAAACTTACACTTAGTAAAGGGGACATGTGGGGGAGGGATAAATTAGTAATTCTACAGAATTTCGATTTTGTACACACTGGGAAGTCCAGTAAGTCTTTTCTCAAGAGGTCCTGTTGTAGTTGTTCAGTTGCCAAGTTGTTTCCTACTCTTCAAGATCCCATGGACTGCAGCCTGGAGTCCCTGTCCATCACCATCTCCTGGAGTTTGCCCAAGTTCATGTCTATTGAATCAGTGACGCCATCCTACCATCTCATCCTCTGTCACCCTCTTCTCCCTCTACCTACAATCTTTCCCAGCATTAGGGTCTTTTCCAGTGAATCAGCTCTTTGCATCAGGTGGCCAAAGTATTGGAGCTTCAGCATTATCTTTTCCAATGAGTATTCAGGGTTGCTTTCCTTTAAGATTGACTAGTTTGATCTCCTTGTTGTCCAAGAGACTCTCAAGAGTATTTTCCAGCACCTCAGTTCAAAAAATTCAATTCTTTGGCATTCTGCCTTCTTTATGGTCCAACTCTTACATCCATGTACAACTACTGGAAAGACGATAGCCTTGACTGTGTGGACCTTTGTTGGCAAAAGAGGTCATGATACATCTTTATTTTCTAGTCCTCCGACCAAAGTGTTGGTACATGCCAAATCCCTCACTTTTTAACTAACTGATCAGCGAAAGTTTGGAGAATGGCTACTTAATACCGTATGCTGAGTCTTTTGAATACAAGGGTACTTCTTATTGTTTTTGCTGTTTACTATCCATGTGCAGATGGAAGAAAAAATGCAGCCTATATTTGAATGAACTTTGAATATTCATGTTTATGGTTTTTTAAAATTTTTAAAATTTATTTATTTTTTGGCTATTCTGGGCCTTCACTGCTGCTGCAAGGTCTTCTTTAGTTGTAGGAAGTGGGGGTTGCTCTCCAGTTGAGGTGAGTAGGCTTCTTGTTGAGGTGACTTCTTTTGCTGTGGAACTTGGGTTCCAGGGCACATGGGCTTCAGTGGTTGTGGCACATGGGCTCAATAGTTGCAACTCTGAGGCTCTAGAGCACAGGCTCAGTAGTTGTGGCTCATGGGTTTAGTTGCTCTGCAGTATGTGGTAGCTTCCCGGATCAGGGATGGAATTCATGTCTCCTGCATTGGCAGGTGAACTCTTCACCACTGAACTATCAGGGAAGCCTAATATTAATGTTTATGTTGCTTTGAAAAAGAATAAGTAGAACGCCATATTGACCATTTTGATTCAAAATGTATTATTTTGAGTGTATAAAGCAGGATAACCTCACAAAGGTACCAGATCATAAATACTATAATTTCTGTGAACTAACAAATTCTTCTGCTCTATAGAAGACAGTGCTGTTTCATTATCTGTCTGTCTATCCCTCTATGATCACTCCATTCAGTTTTTTAACTGAGTCCTTAAGGGAGAGAATATTACTCCTTGATCACAACAGCCAGGGGCAGAGGTGGAGGTTGAGAACAGGATGGGGTGATACACTGGGGGCAAGGGTTAGTAAGCCTTGTGAAATGGTCAGGACTAGGTAGAGATTGCTGGAAATGAGGCGAACCACTATGGTGCTTTGACAGCTGATCTGTTCCTTTTAACCTATCTTTTCTCACTTCATCTCCATGTTATATTGTGTGATTATTTTAATTTCTGTTTTACAGATGAAAAGCTAGTGCTCTGAGACAGCAATTAATATGGCTATATTTGCATAAGCAGTAGGGCCAAGACTGGCATGCAAGTCTAATTCCTAAATATCCCACAAGGAAGCCTCAAGGACTGAAGAAAGCTGGCTTAATTGACAGAAGGCACATTTCTGAGACCCTCTCCCCTCACCCTATTTTCAGTCAGAGAACTGCCTCGCTCCTGGAATTAGAAGCAATTATGGCTGATTTCATTTTTCTGTGTTTTCTAACGACATACCAGCAGAGTATGAGAGAGAACAGGACTCCTCATTCAGAGGCTCCCAGCCTTACTGCACCTGTCACCTGGGCCCCTGAGGTTTTTGTATGGCTCCCCCCATGCCCTTGGCACTGTGTCTCTCAGAAGACAGTAGTACATGGCTGAGTCTAAAACCTGGACAGAGTATTTCGCAATAGGGGAACTTTTGTCTTTAACATTTCTGGCTCCAATGTTTTTGCTGGTTTTCATTGTTTCTTCCTGAAGAAACTATAGTACTTTGTTGGGATATTGGACCTTCCAGGAAAGAGTAGGGTACCCTGTGACTGTGTATGTGCAGTTCTGACCATTGCTGACGATTACTGATGATTCTTCCAAGACGATGACTTGGCCTATCTGTTGGACTAAATTGCCACTCATTCCTTCTGTAGGGGGAAGAAGTGAGTTTAATGAGTTTGACCTGAGTTGCACCTTTTGGAGACCATTTTCATTCTTTTGAAATAATTTTTAAAAATTTAAGGAAAACATATGTACCAGGCATTAAGATCAGAACCAGAGAGCCCAGAGAAGAGTCCATTGTTAATTTCTCTGGTCTATTAGAGGGAGGGATCACTGTGGAGTGAAGATACAAAGGGATCATAGCTGTGCTTGGAAAATATGTATATATTATGATAGTGTCAGCAAACAGCACCCCCATGTGACAAGTCAATGAATAGGTTATAAAACTATCCTCTGCTTCTCAAAATCCTGCCCCATGTCCTTACCACTATCCTCATTCTTAAGGGATGTGCTAGGTGTAAGTTGGCCTTTTTGTGCAAAGGGAAATTACACATACTCCACAGGAGAGGAATTCCCATTGGAATGTAGTCATCACAAACTATATCAGTATTGTAGACTCCTGTTTCCATTTTTTTCTGGTTTTTATGAACAATGTTGTATTGACTATCTGCTTACAGAAACTTCTTCATACATCTAATTCTTTCCTTATCCCACAAGGAAGCCTCAAGGACTGAAGAAAGCTGGCTTAATTGACAGAAGGCACATTTCTGAGACCCTCTCCCCTCACCCTATTTTCAGTCAGAGAACTGCCTCGCTCCTGGAATTAGAAGCAATTATGGCTGATTTCATTTTTCTGTGTTTTCTAACGACATACCAGCAGAGTATGAGAGAGAACAGGACTCCTCATTCAGAGGCTCCCAGCCTTACTGCACCTGTCACCTGGGCCCCTGAGGTTTTTGTATGGCTCCCCCCATGCCCTTGGCACTGTGTCTCTCAGAAGACAGTAGTACATGGCTGAGTCTAAAACCTGGACAGAGTATTTCGCAATAGGGGAACTTTTGTCTTTAACATTTCTGGCTCCAATGTTTTTGCTGGTTTTCATTGTTTCTTCCTGAAGAAACTATAGTACTTTGTTGGGATATTGGACCTTCCAGGAAAGAGTAGGGTACCCTGTGACTGTGTATGTGCAGTTCTGACCATTGCTGACGATTACTGATGATTCTTCCAAGACGATGACTTGGCCTATCTGTTGGACTAAATTGCCACTCATTCCTTCTGTAGGGGGAAGAAGTGAGTTTAATGAGTTTGACCTGAGTTGCACCTTTTGGAGACCATTTTCATTCTTTTGAAATAATTTTTAAAAATTTAAGGAAAACATATGTACCAGGCATTAAGATCAGAACCAGAGAGCCCAGAGAAGAGTCCATTGTTAATTTCTCTGGTCTATTAGAGGGAGGGATCACTGTGGAGTGAAGATACAAAGGGATCATAGCTGTGCTTGGAAAATATGTATATATTATGATAGTGTCAGCAAACAGCACCCCCATGTGACAAGTCAATGAATAGGTTATAAAACTATCCTCTGCTTCTCAAAATCCTGCCCCATGTCCTTACCACTATCCTCATTCTTAAGGGATGTGCTAGGTGTAAGTTGGCCTTTTTGTGCAAAGGGAAATTACACATACTCCACAGGAGAGGAATTCCCATTGGAATGTAGTCATCACAAACTATATCAGTATTGTAGACTCCTGTTTCCATTTTTTTCTGGTTTTTATGAACAATGTTGTATTGACTATCTGCTTACAGAAACTTCTTCATACATCTAATTCTTTCCTTAAAATCTGACGCACTGGAAACACAATTTGATCAAGTACCCAGTGTTGAAACTTTAAAGGTCAGTATTTGGTCAAAGCTAAATGTGAATGTCAACAAAATCAAGTTAACTTCAAGAATTCAAGAGTAAATCAGAAATTTTATTTAAAATTCAATTTTTATATCACATTATTAAAAATTATAGCATTCAAATTTTTAAAATGTAGCATTCCAGTTACAGAGACAGTAGTGTCTCAGAGTCTATTGTTTGATTGCTCCAATTATTATATTTTACATTTGCAAAACTTTCTGCGGAAAATGACAATGAAGCAAGATACACTTCTCTCTTCTATGAGAAAGTAATGCTAGTGGAACATTTATCCTTTTTTTCACTTGCGCTTGAAGATTTGGTCAAATGGTGATGGTGCAATTTCATTGAAGTCGCCTTTCCTGCTATGTAGATTTATGTACTCTTAACATTGTTCTGTTTTTCTTGAAGCCTTGCTTTCTCTCTTTCTCTCCTTCCTAGCTCAGGCATCATTTTGTCTAGTTTTTCAGAGCTGAAAGAATTGCCAACCAGGTATATAAGCTTGCACTGAGACTAGATGTGGTTGGACTTAAGAATTGAGTATTTGCAGTCTTTATTTCTGGTTTCAGAGTGAGTGACCCAAGGCTGGTGGTGCCCGTTTGGGAAAAGGCTGGGTGAAGTCCTTGGAATAACAGAGAAGTAATTCCACAATCGTGTGTGTGTGTGTGTGTGTGTGTGTGTGTGTGTGTGTAACCTTCATTGCTTTAATAGGTGAAAAATGAATCACATTGATCTATTTTTATGTTTCTTTGCTAAAGAACTCATATACCTCATTATAAATTGGCTGTCCATTTGTACTTCTTTTTGTAGATTGCCCATTTTTCCTCCAGGGAAATTAATGTTTTTATTATTGATTTATAGAAGACATTTTAATTACAAGGGTATTATCAGAAAATCACAGGGTACATATTTTAAGATAACCGATGGCAAAGAACATTTCTTTCCTGCATTACTGAGCTTGTAGGTTCAATCAATGAGCTATTAGAGGACAATTTGTCCCCTGCTTGGTATGGGCAGAGTTTTGATGAATCTTTCCTCTTCCTATTTCCAAGATGCAGTCTCACAATTCTTTTGAACCCTGGGATAGCAAATGATGAATTTTGTCTGTCTTCCCAGAAATGCTCCCATACTGCAGGGCTTTGTCTCAAGAGGACGAGCTACGCCCATCCCTCCTGTGGCCCTCAGCTTTGTACTCAGCTTCTCCTTTAGGCTCTGTCACTGCATCCTTAGACACACATGAGTGCACAGCTGTGCCCAGGCCTTGGATGGAGGATTTCTGTCCCTGGAAGGAGATTTACTTCTAATCCAAGGTGCCTGAAAATCCTTGTGTTCTTTCCTTTCTTCAATAGGTGCCTCGGTAAGCAGCCACCTAAGCCCTCTTTGGGAGCATTGGAAATACCCAAAGAGGAAGGAGGATCCACATTTTGTAGATGTAGTTCAGTGTCAGGTGCATCCCTTAATAAACAGTCACATGGCCCCTAATCTGGGTCACTGAGCCTCCAATGGGTCTTCTTGAAAAACTAAGGCTCTTGTTATAATGAATAGAAAGAGTATGGTGTTCAGTAAGATGAGTGGTAAGAGAAATTACAAAGCCAGCCAGAATTCTCAACTATCATTTTTCTCATCAGGAGTAACAACATCCCAAGCATCAGATGGAAACAGAGATCACAGACCTGGGGGCTGCTCTAGGCCTGGTGGCTGGGGTGAGCTGCACTTTTGCTTAGTTTGGACTGGCAGCTCTGTCCTAGAAGAGCTGCACAACATACTTTAGGGCTGAGCTGCTGGTCTGTGCCAGTGGTTGCACATCCTCCCCTTTGTCTTGAGGGACTTGTGGTTTTCAGTAGTGGTTTCTCTTTCAAATATGAAATTCCCAGGTCCCTTGTCTTTGAGATGTCAAGACACACAAGTGCTTTTCCCTCAGAGGAAGAACCAAAACAAAAATAAAACACAGTGGCACCCTTCCTTCACTATGGAGTGAACCTCTAGCATTTCTCCTAATTTTTGTTTAATTACTGACAGAGAGGAAGCACTGGTTTGTGAGACACATGCAGCCCTTTCTGTGTCTAATTAATAGGACAATAGGACCTATAGGAATGAATAATGCCAATAAGAATGAATAATAATGATGAAAGTGATAATAGATAATATTAGTGAGGTGTACGAAGGGCTGAGCATTGAAACAAAGGGTTTGCATACATATCATATCTGTATGATAATGAAAAGTAGATGTTAATACTGTTAACCAGCTTCTAAAACTCGCCCATCCCTCCTGTGGCCCTCAGCTTTGTACTCAGCTTCTCCTTTAGGCTCTGTCACTGCATCCTTAGACACACATGAGTGCACAGCTGTGCCCAGGCCTTGGATGGAGGATTTCTGTCCCTGGAAGGAGATTTACTTCTAATCCAAGGTGCCTGAAAATCCTTGTGATCTTTCTCTCTTTTTTTCAATAGATGCCTCAGTAAGAAGGCACCTAAGACCTCTTTGGGAGTATTGGAAATACCCAAAGAGGAAGGAGGATCCACATTTTGTAGATGTAGTTCAGTGTCAGGTGCATCCCTTAATAAACAGTCACATGGCCCCTAATCTGGGTCACTGAGCCTCCAATGGGTCTTCTTGAAAAACTAAGGCTCTTGTTATAATGAATAGAAAGAGTATGGTGTTCAGTAAGATGAGTGGTAAGAGAAATTACAAAGCCAGCCAGAATTCTCAACTATCATTTTTCTCATCAGGAGTAACAACATCCCAAGCATCAGATGGAAACAGAGATCACAGACCTGGGGGCTGCTCTAGGCCTGGTGGCTGGGGTGAGCTGCACTTTTGCTTAGTTTGGACTGGCAGCTCTGTCCTAGAAGAGCTGCACAACATACTTTAGGGCTGAGCTGCTGGTCTGTGCCAGTGGTTGCACATCCTCCCCTTTGTCTTGAGGGACTTGTGGTTTTCAGTAGTGGTTTCTCTTTCAAATATGAAATTCCCAGGTCCCTTGTCTTTGAGATGTCAAGACACACAAGTGCTTTTCCCTCAGAGGAAGAACCAAAACAAAAATAAAACACAGTGGCACCCTTCCTTCACTATGGAGTGAACCTCTAGCATTTCTCCTAATTTTTGTTTAATTAGTGACAGAGAGGGAAGCACTGGTTTGTGAGACACATGCAGCCCTTTCTGTGTCTAATTAATAGGACAATAGGACCTATAGGAATGAATAATGCCAATAAGAATGAATAATAATGATGAAAGTGATAATAGATAATATTAGTGAGGTGTACGAAGGGCTGAGCATTGAAACAAAGGGTTTGCATACATATCATATCTGTATGATAATGAAAAGTAGATGTTAATACTCTTACCATTCCCATTTCACAGGTGATTGAACCAGTGATCAGAGAGGCTAAGTAAACTGTCCAAGGTCATGCACTGTTCGGTGAAGCCAAGATTCAGTACCAGGTCTGCCTCTCCACTGCCTGAAGGCCACAGCTTATTCAATACATAATCACTAAGCTTCAGACACTATCAAATCTATCAAATAATAGGAGTTCAGTATTTGTAGAATAGATGAGTTAATTCATATATGAATTATTTCATTTTAGAACCTGGAATATAGCTAGATCATATGCCCTTCTAAGGGTTGCTTTACATTGCTGCTCCTGGCTTTGGAAGAGAAGACAACCAGAAAGTGCCAGGATTTGATAAATGAATTTTGGTGATGATGCAGCCTCTTCTGTGACAGGAAAACTGAACTGTTACCTGGAGAGATAAATTGAGATACTGCTCTTGGTTTGCAAACCAGTATCCATACACAGAGAGTGAGGACGGGCTGAAAAAAGAGGTGGACCTCTCTAGGTTGGTGGGTGGCAGTTTTAATAACCAAAGGAACTTCCTTATAAGGCTTGTCCTGGGCAGTCAGAGGATGAGTAGATTTCTGAATTCACCGACTAGAATTTTATAAATTTATATAGAGGGTTACCTGGGTTTATGGTCTCAATATCACATACCTCTCTAGGCTGCACCCTTGAAATGGCAGCTTGGGTAGGGAGGACAAGGAACCTTTGATTGTCTAGGTCCAAGTCCAATTCTCTGGTTGCATCCTCTTGATGACCTCCTCCGACACCTACATAGACCACAACTATGGGAAATGCCTGATGCGAAGAGCCAATTCATTTGAAAAGACCCTGATGCTGGACAGTCATCTTGAGGACAGGAGGAGAAGGGGGTGACAGGATGAGATGATTGGATAGTATCACTGACTCAATGGACATGAGTCTGAGAAAACTCTGGGAGACAGTGAAGGACAGGGAAGCCTGGCATAATGCACTACATGGGACCACAAAGAGTTGGACAGAACTTAGCGACTGAACAGCAATAGGAAATGCAATCAGTGTTTCTCCTTCTGAATTTGTAAAATAGTTCATGGTAAAATTCTCCCTCTGATTTGATTTGATTCATAACTTATTTATATATTTATTTTCCTCTGCAGATAGATCTCTTCTAGTACCTGGGACTCTGCCAAGGCTGGGGTCATGGTTAAAGGATTTATATTCCATCTTCAGATGCCAAGTAAAAAGTACATCTCACTAACTCAAAGGTAGGTGCAGAGGTCATGTGTCACACCAAATGGCACAGTTAATTTTACCTCACTCTCACCCAACAAGGTTGAACTATTACTAGATTAGTGCAAGGTTTCTCCCATGCTCCTGTCTGAGCATCTATATCTGGACAATTCATTTGAATAGTGGTAGTTCAACCTAAAGAGCAGGGTCCGCTTCATGCATGTGAACCCTGTGCCATCTCATAAGACACCACACTCAGAAGGTCTCATGTTTTGTCTTTTTTTTTAAGGATTCTTTCTTTTTAAGTTTGTACCCCCTTTTTTTTTGCCTCTAAGTCATCATTTGTTTTCATCCATCTTTATTCCTTGGCATGTGTGGGCCTCCCATCACAGTGGCCTCTCTGGTTGCAGAGCACAGGCTCTGGGTGCATGCACTCCAGAGTGCTGGCTCGTAACTGGGCACACTGGTTCAGCCACACCACAGAATGTGGAATCTTCCCAGGCCAGGGATCCAACCGGTGCCCTTTGCACTGCAAGGCAGACTCTTTACCCTCTGGACCACCAGGGAAGGCCCATGATTAGTTTTAATGCTTTGCCGTGGCCATCTTGAAATTCTCAGGAAGTTTTGCACAAAAAGTCTCACACTTTCATTTTGCACTTGGCCCTGCACATTTTCTGGGAAAGGCTACCCTCTCTGGTATTTTTGCCTAGAGAATTCCATGGCTTGTCTGTGGATCACAAAGTGGTGGTCATGACTGAGCGACTTTCACTTTACACTCTGTAGATGGTTGTGCTAAAGATCTCTATCTACTAGACATTCAGGGACTGAACATTTGTCATTTATTAGTCACTCAACCCTGTTTAGAATGATGAGACTCCAGAGATCCTTGTCACACAGCCATTCACTGAGTCATGTTGGATTTTCATTTTCTCTCTGCTCTAAGTTTCACATTACCTTCATCACCATGGTATCATTTTCTCAAGTCTTTGACATGCACAACTTTGATCAGGTGGTCTTACACACAGAAGAAAGCTCCAGTATTTTTCTTTGGGGAAATGCCATCTTCATGTATCTGAGATCAGGACTCTTTTCTATCATTTTCCCTCAAACTCACAGATTATTATAGTCAGAGGATTGCAGCATCCCAGATGCCCAGTAAAAAGTACATCTCACTAACTCAAAGGTAGGTGCAGAGGTCATGTGTCACACCAAATGGCACAGTTAATTTTACCTCACTCTCACCCAACAAGGTTGAACTATTACTAGATTAGTGCAAGGTTTCTCCCATGCTCCTGTCTGAGCATCTATATCTGGACAATTCATTTGAATAGTGGTAGTTCAACCTAAAGAGCAGGGTCCGCTTCATGCATGTGAACCCTGTGCCATCTCATAAGACACCACACTCAGAAGGTCTCATGTTTTGTCTTTTTTTTTAAGGATTCTTTCTTTTTAAGTTTGTACCCCCTTTTTTTTTGCCTCTAAGTCATCATTTGTTTTCATCCATCTTTATTCCTTGGCATGTGTGGGCCTCCCATCACAGTGGCCTCTCTGGTTGCAGAGCACAGGCTCTGGGTGCATGCACTCCAGAGTGCTGGCTCGTAACTGGGCACACTGGTTCAGCCACACCACAGAATGTGGAATCTTCCCAGGCCAGGGATCCAACCGGTGCCCTTTGCACTGCAAGGCAGACTCTTTACCCTCTGGACCACCAGGGAAGGCCCATGATTAGTTTTAATGCTTTGCCGTGGCCATCTTGAAATTCTCAGGAAGTTTTGCACAAAAAGTCTCACACTTTCATTTTGCACTTGGCCCTGCACATTTTCTGGGAAAGGCTACCCTCTCTGGTATTTTTGCCTAGAGAATTCCATGGCTTGTCTGTGGATCACAAAGTGGTGGTCATGACTGAGCGACTTTCACTTTACACTCTGTAGATGGTTGTGCTAAAGATCTCTATCTACTAGACATTCAGGGACTGAACATTTGTCATTTATTAGTCACTCAACCCTGTTTAGAATGATGAGACTCCAGAGATCCTTGTCACACAGCCATTCACTGAGTCATGTTGGATTTTCATTTTCTCTCTGCTCTAAGTTTCACATTACCTTCATCACCATGGTATCATTTTCTCAAGTCTTTGACATGCACAACTTTGATCAGGTGGTCTTACACACAGAAGAAAGCTCCAGTATTTTTCTTTGGGGAAATGCCATCTTCATGTATCTGAGATCAGGACTCTTTTCTATCATTTTCCCTCAAACTCACAGATTATTATAGTCAGAGGATTCGCAGCAGTCATCCAAGGTGCCTCCATCTCTTCATTGGCAAGAATGGAGATACCAGCTGCTCCTGAATGGGCTTCTTTTTATGGAAGAAGGCTCTGATCCCAGAGGAACATCAGACCCCATTGGTTCTGACTCTATAAAAATGTATTATAATTTCTTATTTATAGTCACCAACCTGTATACTACATCCCCAGAACTTGTTAGTCTTCCAACTGGAAGCTTGTAACTCTTTGACAGCTTTTTGGTTTCAGTGTTAAAACAATCTTTCCTGCCTTCATCTTTTTTTTTTTTTTTTTTAATCTATGAGTCTCTAAGGGTACATTTATCTTTTATCATTTAATATTTATTTGTTTATTTGGCTTGTCAGGTCTTAGCTGTGATGTGCAGGCTCTCTGGTGGCACGTGGGCTCTGTAATTGTGGCACAGGCTTAGTTGTCCCACAGCATGTGGAATTTTAGTTCCCCAACTAGGGACTAAACCCAGATACCTTGCATTGGAAGGCAGATTCTTAACCACTGGACCACCAGAGAGGGTCCTCTGCTTTCATCTTGATGACCTGTAGTTTATTTTTTTTTTTGGCCACTTTTATTGGTCTTTCATTTATTTATTTTCATCCATCTTTGTTCTTTGGCCTGTGTGGGCCTCCCATTGCAGTGGCTTCTCTCGTTGCAGAGCAACATGCACTCCAGAGTGCTGACTCGGTAATTGGACACACTGGTCCAGCAGCTCCGCGACAAGTGGGATCTTCCCAGGCCAGGGATCAAACCAGCACCCTTGAAGTGCAAGGCAGACTCTTTACCCACTGGGCCACCAGGAAAGCCCACTACCTGTAGTTTATTCTTAACACAACAGCCTGAGTGAGACTTTTCAGTGGGAGTTAGTTATTCTTTTCCTAAAACCCTCCTATGGTTCTTCATTTCACCGAGGCCTTGAACACATTGGGCATTTCCTAATTTAGGACTGGATTCTTTCCTCTGCCTGAAAAGTTCTTGCCCAGGTGGCATCAAGGTTTATTTCCTCATCTTTTTCAAGTGTTTGCCCAGATGTTATCCTTTCTGTGAACCTTCTCTGACCACCTTATCTAAAATGGCAAGGGGAACTGCCTTCCTGTGCCCCACCTCCCAGAACTACCCAGTCCCTTTGTCCTGTTTGACTCTCATCTCCATAGATGTATCTTCTAATATACTATATAGTTTACTTATTATATTAATGCTTATGAAAATGGAATCTCCACAAAGCTGGTTCCTCTGAGCACTTTGTTAACAGGAATATCTCAAGTACCTAGAAGAGAGCCTGACCCAGCGTGGACACTCAGTAAATACTTGTTGAATGCATTATTTAATCTGAGAACAAATATACTTTCTCCATTGTGATGGGCCTGCTCACATGGCCCCATGGCCACCCAATTCATTTTTACATTTACACAGACCTATGTGCTAGGCACTGTGTGTAGGAATTTCACTGACTGAAAGGAAGGAACAACAGATCTCCTGCAGGTCAGCTTTCTAGAGTGGCAATTATCCTCATATAGAGCTTAAGTCTGGTGGTTGTGTTCATCAATACTGAAAGAATGCTGAGGTGACTGATCAGAATTGCAGGCCACAGTTTCTGCTTTTTTACTGTTATAATTACATAGTTTTGAGTCCAGCTTCTATGCTGGGGTTAAGACCTGGTACTTCCCATTAATGCAGCTTAAAATCTCCATACCTCAAGATCAGGATCCTTAGAGTCTGACACTGACTCTGATCTAGATTGTTCTCCACTGCCCCAGAATGTGGAGGTGTGTGCTGCCTCCGGGGAAATTACATACCTGCTTCATCTCTTGTCTTTGTGGATTTTCCCAATAAATACTGTTCCAGAAATTCTGGTATTTTTGCTATTTATCCGACACACATCCCATCTGATTTTATATGTCAGAAAATTTTGGTTTTTTTTTAAGTGAGTTATATATTTTCAAGGCAGACTCTTTACCCACTGGGCCACCAGGAAAGCCCACTACCTGTAGTTTATTCTTAACACAACAGCCTGAGTGAGACTTTTCAGTGGGAGTTAGTTATTCTTTTCCTAAAACCCTCCTATGGTTCTTCATTTCACCGAGGCCTTGAACACATTGGGCATTTCCTAATTTAGGACTGGATTCTTTCCTCTGCCTGAAAAGTTCTTGCCCAGGTGGCATCAAGGTTTATTTCCTCATCTTTTTCAAGTGTTTGCCCAGATGTTATCCTTTCTGTGAACCTTCTCTGACCACCTTATCTAAAATGGCAAGGGGAACTGCCTTCCTGTGCCCCACCTCCCAGAACTACCCAGTCCCTTTGTCCTGTTTGACTCTCATCTCCATAGATGTATCTTCTAATATACTATATAGTTTACTTATTATATTAATGCTTATGAAAATGGAATCTCCACAAAGCTGGTTCCTCTGAGCACTTTGTTAACAGGAATATCTCAAGTACCTAGAAGAGAGCCTGACCCAGCGTGGACACTCAGTAAATACTTGTTGAATGCATTATTTAATCTGAGAACAAATATACTTTCTCCATTGTGATGGGCCTGCTCACATGGCCCCATGGCCACCCAATTCATTTTTACATTTACACAGACCTATGTGCTAGGCACTGTGTGTAGGAATTTCACTGACTGAAAGGAAGGAACAACAGATCTCCTGCAGGTCAGCTTTCTAGAGTGGCAATTATCCTCATATAGAGCTTAAGTCTGGTGGTTGTGTTCATCAATACTGAAAGAATGCTGAGGTGACTGATCAGAATTGCAGGCCACAGTTTCTGCTTTTTTACTGTTATAATTACATAGTTTTGAGTCCAGCTTCTATGCTGGGGTTAAGACCTGGTACTTCCCATTAATGCAGCTTAAAATCTCCATACCTCAAGATCAGGATCCTTAGAGTCTGACACTGACTCTGATCTAGATTGTTCTCCACTGCCCCAGAATGTGGAGGTGTGTGCTGCCTCCGGGGAAATTACATACCTGCTTCATCTCTTGTCTTTGTGGATTTTCCCAATAAATACTGTTCCAGAAATTCTGGTATTTTTGCTATTTATCCGACACACATCCCATCTGATTTTATATGTCAGAAAATTTTGGTTAGTGGTTATTATTTTTCCATTTTTCTGAAGAGAAAAATGGAGCTTAGGTATATGATGTAATTTACCTAGGGGCATTGAGCTCATAGCAGAAGTGTTTGAACACCAAGGAATTTTTTTGACATCAAGACTGGCATTCATGCTGTAGTATTATTAGAATCTCCAATTCTATATGCAGTGGAATAATAGTTTCAAATATCATCTTACATATTTTCTTTCTTTAAAATTATTTTCCCCCTTATAACCCTCTTGTTATAACTTCTGGGGTTGAATCTAATTGAGCGAGGAAAAGGAGATTGAAAAAGAATCCAATGAGACTTGAGACCAAAGATTAAAAATCTTGACTTTGTGCATTGAATTAGACCTAAAAATTGTTAAGAGGAAAAAATATCATAAAAATGAAAATGTTTTTGAGTTTCAAGAGCCAAGCACCTGGTAAGTTTTCCTTTGGAGACTTTGTGTGTTAAGAACAAATTTCAGGGCAGTTTTTATCCTGAATCCTGGTTTAAATCCCTGTGCTAGTAATTCTGATGATAAAAATCATAAGATTGATTGGCTATCCAATGCAAAGGGAAATTTTATGTGTTCTCTGTCTGGAACTCTGAGAATTTCCAGCTTTGCAAAATTATATTCTCCAACATATTTCAGCCACAGTCAAGTAGAAATAGTGCTATGATGTACTTAAATACTGTTTTGCAAAAAGTATCTGAAAATATTTTCCTGTCTGAATGGCTTCAAGGAAGGTATCTGAGAATTGAGAACTGATGGACCAGCCAAGGGGATCTCATTAGGGAAGGTACATGGTGAATAGACCAAGAGGAGGATATGATTGAATCTCAGAAGACCAACAATTCCTACAGGAAAGAAACTGGAATTCAAGACAGTTGGCAGAACTAGAGCTTGCATGCTGAGTCTTAGAGAAATTCCTAGAAGCTGCCACATGATACTTACAGTTACGTTTAATTGACCAGAACTTAGTTCATTGCCATACCTAGCTAAAAGAAAGTTTGGACAATGTAGCATTTATTTTGAGGCAGAATAAAGGAGAGAACAAGAGCAGAATGGATATTGAAGGGAAAGTGCACCATGGAGGATGAAAAAGAAACAAATGGGTTTTAAGACAGTCTGTTGAACCAAACAGACAGAATTTATGGAAAGACAGGTCACAAATCATACCCACCAAAAATATTGAGGCTAAATAACAGAAACGAGCAATTGCAAGAATTTTGATAAGTGGAAAATTTCAACTGTCCCCTTTTAGCATGTGACAGATTTAATAGAAAACAAAACAAAGATAACAGAGTTTAATAAGGCAATAAAAAGCTGAGTACTTAGATACATACACAAATATGAACTCATAACTTTCCAATAAAATTAGCTGTGATTATATGTGGTTCCAAAGTAAACATTCAACTGTTTTAGCAGAGTTTTTAGAGTCATATTCTCTAATCATAATCCAATTAATGTAAAATAATGTAAATATATTAAAGTGTGAACTATTTTGAGATGAAAAAAATGAATTTACAGATAAACCATGGAGTAGAGACAAAATTAAAAGACAAAATAACCAAGGATGCCAAAAGCAGAGAAAAAGAATACTTCACACCAAAACCAATGGGACAGAATGAAAGGAGAGTTACTAGTCTTAAATGCTTTGGGGGCATAAACAGCACAACTGAGAAAAATTTTTCCTATCCTAATCCTTACAGAAAGTGGGATTGGTAACTGGTGCATCTGATCAGCATGAAGTGCTAAACATTTTTTGGTCTTGTTAGTAGAAGCTCTGGTTATGGGCAGTAGCTGCTGGACACTGGAATTAACATCACCAGAAACCTTCACAGAGCTTCTCACCAGAGGGAACGTACTTGGTTTATATGATAGATATGGTCACATCCAACATTTTATTATTGTACCATCACATCCTTAAACACAGCTGGTTCAGTTTTGAGCACCTGAATTATAGCTTTTAGGATAATGTATAATGATGCATTCTCAGTCAAAGTGATTCTAGGAAAATAAAATGAAAATCTATGCATTATAAATTGAGAAGAAGCCAGTAAGGAAAACAAGAGGAACTTGTTGTTTTATGTTATAATTTTCAAACTAATGAATTTCTTTGAAGTTTGAGTCTTATTCATCTGATTTGGAATTTGTTTACATTCTTCTTGACTTTAAGAATATAACAAAGTTAATCTATAGAATAACTAAGAGTTAAGCAAATGGGGGAGGATGAAAGAAACAAATGGGTTTTAAGACAGTCTGTTGAACCAAACAGACAGAATTTATGGAAAGACAGGTCACAAATCATACCCACCAAAAATATTGAGGCTAAATAACAGAAACGAGCAATTGCAAGAATTTTGATAAGTGGAAAATTTCAACTGTCCCCTTTTAGCATGTGACAGATTTAATAGAAAACAAAACAAAGATAACAGAGTTTAATAAGGCAATAAAAAGCTGAGTACTTAGATACATACACAAATATGAACTCATAACTTTCCAATAAAATTAGCTGTGATTATATGTGGTTCCAAAGTAAACATTCAACTGTTTTAGCAGAGTTTTTAGAGTCATATTCTCTAATCATAATCCAATTAATGTAAAATAATGTAAATATATTAAAGTGTGAACTATTTTGAGATGAAAAAAATGAATTTACAGATAAACCATGGAGTAGAGACAAAATTAAAAGACAAAATAACCAAGGATGCCAAAAGCAGAGAAAAAGAATACTTCACACCAAAACCAATGGGACAGAATGAAAGGAGAGTTACTAGTCTTAAATGCTTTGGGGCATAAACAGCACAACTGAGAAAAATTTTTCCTATCCTAATCCTTACAGAAAGTGGGATTGGTAACTGGTGCATCTGATCAGCATGAAGTGCTAAACATTTTTTGGTCTTGTTAGTAGAAGCTCTGGTTATGGGCAGTAGCTGCTGGACACTGGAATTAACATCACCAGAAACCTTCACAGAGCTTCTCACCAGAGGGAACGTACTTGGTTTATATGATAGATATGGTCACATCCAACATTTTATTATTGTACCATCACATCCTTAAACACAGCTGGTTCAGTTTTGAGCACCTGAATTATAGCTTTTAGGATAATGTATAATGATGCATTCTCAGTCAAAGTGATTCTAGGAAAATAAAATGAAAATCTATGCATTATAAATTGAGAAGAAGCCAGTAAGGAAAACAAGAGGAACTTGTTGTTTTATGTTATAATTTTCAAACTAATGAATTTCTTTGAAGTTTGAGTCTTATTCATCTGATTTGGAATTTGTTTACATTCTTCTTGACTTTAAGAATATAACAAAGTTAATCTATAGAATCTGAGTCCTTTATTCTAAGGAAGAGAACTGGAGATTCAAATGGGTATTTATTCCTTCTGTAAATTCAAATGATTAATGACTTTTTTCCTGTCATGAATAGATTCCTTGTGAAACCGTTTGCAGCATTGAAATCAATATGTGGCAACATGGTGTCAAATGCTGCAGAAATGGCATGGGAAATCTGATATACATCTGAGGCAGAGATCACATTCATAAATGTAAAATAAGTATTTCCTGACAAGCAGTCATTAACAAGAAACTTGCTTTGGTAACAATTCAGGGAAGTCAGAATTCATGATATGTTGTGAATACTTACAAATGCATGGTCAAAATTCTTCTAGTTTATTGTGTAAGCATGGAGCCTCTACTTGAGTTAAAGGAAAATGGAACTAAGTCTGTTTTTCACGTCAAATTTTATTTTGTCTGAAAGTGGAAGTTATTCTAGCCAGTGCTGTAGGTTCTGAGTGGTATCAGGAGCTTTGGTCTGTACACTGCTGCTGCTGACCTTTTTAACCTGCCAGCAAATCCCTGTGGAAGCTGATAATCCTTTAGAGACTAGGAAAATTTGGAGAAATAGATTTTTTTTTTTATTAGATGTGCTATTACCTAGGAGGGAATGAATGTTGAGACACCAAGGTCAGCTTTTACATTGTGTTGTAATTTCTGAGTTATATTCACTTGAAGGCTTTCCCGAATTAAGATGATTACTTTTCTAGAGATTTGGGAGGAAAACCTGATGAATCTGGTATCTGAGGGTACTAATTAGCTTGTTCCCCCTGGTGGAACAAGAAAAGGCTTTCCTTGAACTAGAATCTAATATGAAGTCTATTGGGCATTTTATAACCATCACATCCTTAAACACAGCTGGTTCAGTTTTGAGCACCTGAATTATAGCTTTTAGGATAATGTATAATGATGCATTCTCAGTCAAAGTGATTCTAGGAAAATAAAATGAAAATCTATGCATTATAAATTGAGAAGAAGCCAGTAAGGAAAACAAGAGGAACTTGTTGTTTTATGTTATAATTTTCAAACTAATGAATTTCTTTGAAGTTTGAGTCTTATTCATCTGATTTGGAATTTGTTTACATTCTTCTTGACTTTAAGAATATAACAAAGTTAATCTATAGAATCTGAGTCCTTTATTCTAAGGAAGAGAACTGGAGATTCAAATGGGTATTTATTCCTTCTGTAAATTCAAATGATTAATGACTTTTTTCCTGTCATGAATAGATTCCTTGTGAAACCGTTTGCAGCATTGAAATCAATATGTGGCAACATGGTGTCAAATGCTGCAGAAATGGCATGGGAAATCTGATATACATCTGAGGCAGAGATCACATTCATAAATGTAAAATAAGTATTTCCTGACAAGCAGTCATTAACAAGAAACTTGCTTTGGTAACAATTCAGGGAAGTCAGAATTCATGATATGTTGTGAATACTTACAAATGCATGGTCAAAATTCTTCTAGTTTATTGTGTAAGCATGGAGCCTCTACTTGAGTTAAAGGAAAATGGAACTAAGTCTGTTTTTCACGTCAAATTTTATTTTGTCTGAAAGTGGAAGTTATTCTAGCCAGTGCTGTAGGTTCTGAGTGGTATCAGGAGCTTTGGTCTGTACACTGCTGCTGCTGACCTTTTTAACCTGCCAGCAAATCCCTGTGGAAGCTGATAATCCTTTAGAGACTAGGAAAATTTGGAGAAATAGATTTTTTTTTTTATTAGATGTGCTATTACCTAGGAGGGAATGAATGTTGAGACACCAAGGTCAGCTTTTACATTGTGTTGTAATTTCTGAGTTATATTCACTTGAAGGCTTTCCCGAATTAAGATGATTACTTTTCTAGAGATTTGGGAGGAAAACCTGATGAATCTGGTATCTGAGGGTACTAATTAGGGCTTGTTCATCCCACTGGTGGAACAAGAAAACTGTTTTTCAATTATTTTCATATAGAACTCAATGTAAGTATCTCTTTTTTAAAATTTATTTTATTGAAGCATAGTTGATTTGAAATGTGTTAATTTCTATTGTACAGCAAAGTGGTTCATATATACGTGTATATATATATATCATATATATATACACATATATATACATATATGATATATATATATATATATATACATATATGATAATACACTCTTTGTCATACTCTTTTCCATTATGGTTTCTCATAGGATATTGAATATAGTTCCCTTTACTATGTAGTAGCCCCTTCTTGTTTATGCATGGGTATTTCTTATAAGATGATTTTTCTGATAGTGAAATTTGTTCTTATCTAGCCTGAAAAGGACAAAGTTGAATTCACAGTTTAGTGAAATAAAAACAAACAAAAATGGAGGAAGTGGAAGAAAGAATTAGTGGAGAATACAGAAAAATACTTATTTTTCTGACTGGCAAGAAGTCTTGTGGTAAATCCAGGGACTGTACAAAAATTAAAATTTTCTGAGATGCTTCTTTAGGAATTGTGCTTATGAGTTAGGGAGCTTAAGACTGTGAACAGGGTGTGGAAAGGATGCTAGCTTACAATTGCTAATGATTGAGTGGCAAAGAGACAGACAAATTTAAGTAGTTTTTTAGTTCAGTTTTGTTGACTGGTAGCTTCAGTGAGCATCTTCTTTTTCCAAATCATTCCTGGAGAAAGCCACTCAATTATTGACTCCATGCTATAAAAGTGAGAACAATGGAGAAGAGAAAATAATCAATTCTGCTTTTAAAGAGTCATTGTTGGATGCATATATAAACCTCTGTCTTCAGCTTCAGCTGGTTTGAGATGAGGCACCCCATCTCAACTTAGGGATTTTTGATGCCTTCTAGTTTCCTTTCTCCTAAACAATTTAAATGGGGAACATTCATTAAAAATCTGATTTGCTACAATAAGAGAAGCTTCATTGTGGTGCTCTTATTCAATTGCTTTCTCTAAAATTTACCAAATTAGCTGTTAGGTTCCTCTCCTGACTTTATTTTTCAAAAGTTTCCTTAAAATGCTGCTTGAGTAATTATGGCAGACAACAGTGCTCTGTTTCCTTTTGTGAGTTCACTCATGCTCTAATAGCCACCATGGAACATGTGAGGTAATTATTTATGCATCTATTTTTGACTCTGTTTTCAAGGTATCTGTTAGATTCTTGAGCTGTATCTTTGGAACTCATAGCACAGCTGAAACCACTGTATCATTTGTGAGGCTTCCACACTTAGAATTTGGGATGATAAGGGAAGTTTTAGTCCAAAGCTCCTTCTCTTGTAGAATAATTTCTCCTGTCCACCTGGTGAAAACCTGCGTCTACTGCTCTGTGCCTGTTAATCAAGTGGGGCCTCTCATTCACACACAAAAGATCACATTCTTTTGCTGTGAGATGAGAAAGTATGAGAATGAGAAAATATAAGAAAAGGAAAGAAAGGTGATAGTATTGATGCCTTTGGACCAAGTAGCCCTGTTGTGTTGGAACTCCATCTTAAAATATTTATCCAAGGACTGTAACTTCAAATTAAATGCCAGTATAAGTAAATCTCTACTTGTATTATTTGTAGCCATACATTGGTCCTTAGACATTCCTGAGTGATAAAGAAAATGGATTGCAGACTACAGGTACCAGCACTACTGCATAGGCAATGGCCAAGAAATAAAAACACCTGACTTTTTGTGGCTTGTGAGGTGTTCACAAATGTGTTATGGAGTCTATAATGCTCTATCATGGAGGGATCTGATGTGAGCTTGGATTTCAGCTAGTAACTAACCCAACCCACTAATGAGCATTACTACACAAAGAAGAGAGAAACAGAACAAGCCACCAGATTCAGGACACAGGCTATCCTGGCAGAGGAAGGAGCAGGGCTGTGGAACAGAGCCACTGTTCCTGGGTCATAAAAAATTGAGTGTGGACTTTTGGCCGAGTAATTAGAGGGGAGCAAAGAATTGATATTATGACTTTCAGAAAGTGTATATGCAAACATCAATAGCATTCTGGAGTTTCATAAGGGTCCTTGAACCAGGGAGTGATTCCCATTGCAAACCGTTTGGGACAAAAACAAATAAGAGAAGCTTCATTGTGGTGCTCTTATTCAATTGCTTTCTCTAAAATTTACCAAATTAGCTGTTAGGTTCCTCTCCTGACTTTATTTTTCAAAAGTTTCCTTAAAATGCTGCTTGAGTAATTATGGCAGACAACAGTGCTCTGTTTCCTTTTGTGAGTTCACTCATGCTCTAATAGCCACCATGGAACATGTGAGGTAATTATTTATGCATCTATTTTTGACTCTGTTTTCAAGGTATCTGTTAGATTCTTGAGCTGTATCTTTGGAACTCATAGCACAGCTGAAACCACTGTATCATTTGTGAGGCTTCCACACTTAGAATTTGGGATGATAAGGGAAGTTTTAGTCCAAAGCTCCTTCTCTTGTAGAATAATTTCTCCTGTCCACCTGGTGAAAAACCTGGTCTACTGCTCTGTGCCTGTTAATCAAGTGGGGCCTCTCATTCACACACAAAAGATCACATTCTTTTGCTGTGAGATGAGAAAGTATGAGAATGAGAAAATATAAGAAAAGGAAAGAAAGGTGATAGTATTGATGCCTTTGGACCAAGTAGCCCTGTTGTGTTGGAACTCCATCTTAAAATATTTATCCAAGGACTGTAACTTCAAATTAAATGCCAGTATAAGTAAATCTCTACTTGTATTATTTGTAGCCATACATTGGTCCTTAGACATTCCTGAGTGATAAAGAAAATGGATTGCAGACTACAGGTACCAGCACTACTGCATAGGCAATGGCCAAGAAATAAAAACACCTGACTTTTTGTGGCTTGTGAGGTGTTCACAAATGTGTTATGGAGTCTATAATGCTCTATCATGGAGGGATCTGATGTGAGCTTGGATTTCAGCTAGTAACTAACCCAACCCACTAATGAGCATTACTACACAAAGAAGAGAGAAACAGAACAAGCCACCAGATTCAGGACACAGGCTATCCTGGCAGAGGAAGGAGCAGGGCTGTGGAACAGAGCCACTGTTCCTGGGTCATAAAAAATTGAGTGTGGACTTTTGGCCGAGTAATTAGAGGGGAGCAAAGAATTGATATTATGACTTTCAGAAAGTGTATATGCAAACATCAATAGCATTCTGGAGTTTCATAAGGGTCCTTGAACCAGGGAGTGATTCCCATTGCAAACCGTTTGGGGACAAGAACCTTACAAGACAAGTAAAGGTGCAACAGGTCCTATTAGAGTAGGTACTACCATCTTTGCTATTAAACTATCTTTTCACTAATGACTTAGCCAGGAGATTAGAATTTAACATGTATTTTTTTGTTTGTTTGTTTTATTAAGTTAGCTCACAAAGCGTACAGCAGATTGCCTATGAGTGTTAATGTGTGGGTTAATTCTATTATTTAGCAAGAAAATCATAGAAAACTACTGAATATTCACTGAGGTAAGCATTTTTTAGAAAAGAAAGTTTAACAATGTAGAATCATGAGTGACCTCTCTTAAAAAACTGACTTAGGTCACCTTGGAGAGTCTCATTTAAACGGTAAATCACTCTCAGGTTACTGAAGACAGCCTTGGTTATAAAGAGTTTGCAGGATCCTTAGGGGTTGCTTCCAGTATCTTTCCTTAAGAGGGTCCATGCATAACCTACAGCCACTCTAGCAAAAGTCAATGTAATCAGGCCCTTGGGTCTGAGACATATAAAACAAAAGATACTATCCCTTCAGTAAGGGTCCCAGGAAACCGAAAAAGACATGTGGGCTCACAATATGAAGGCCAGAGCCACTCTGAACCCAGCATCCTTTGGTTTTCTGGGGCTCCAGTGATGACTTTGTGCCAACTGCCACTTTGGGAAGCCAGACATGAGGCCATGCAATCACTTTGGTATCTGGATGTAAGAAAATGGATTGGGGCAGACTACAGGTACCAGCACTACTGCATAGGCAATGGCCAAGAAATAAAAACACCTGACTTTTTGTGGCTTGTGAGGTGTTCACAAATGTGTTATGGAGTCTATAATGCTCTATCATGGAGGGATCTGATGTGAGCTTGGATTTCAGCTAGTAACTAACCCAACCCACTAATGAGCATTACTACACAAAGAAGAGAGAAACAGAACAAGCCACCAGATTCAGGACACAGGCTATCCTGGCAGAGGAAGGAGCAGGGCTGTGGAACAGAGCCACTGTTCCTGGGTCATAAAAAATTGAGTGTGGACTTTTGGCCGAGTAATTAGAGGGGAGCAAAGAATTGATATTATGACTTTCAGAAAGTGTATATGCAAACATCAATAGCATTCTGGAGTTTCATAAGGGTCCTTGAACCAGGGAGTGATTCCCATTGCAAACCGTTTGGGGACAAGAACCTTACAAGACAAGTAAAGGTGCAACAGGTCCTATTAGAGTAGGTACTACCATCTTTGCTATTAAACTATCTTTTCACTAATGACTTAGCCAGGAGATTAGAATTTAACATGTATTTTTTTGTTTGTTTGTTTTATTAAGTTAGCTCACAAAGCGTACAGCAGATTGCCTATGAGTGTTAATGTGTGGGTTAATTCTATTATTTAGCAAGAAAATCATAGAAAACTACTGAATATTCACTGAGGTAAGCATTTTTTAGAAAAGAAAGTTTAACAATGTAGAATCATGAGTGACCTCTCTTAAAAAACTGACTTAGGTCACCTTGGAGAGTCTCATTTAAACGGTAAATCACTCTCAGGTTACTGAAGACAGCCTTGGTTATAAAGAGTTTGCAGGATCCTTAGGGGTTGCTTCCAGTATCTTTCCTTAAGAGGGTCCATGCATAACCTACAGCCACTCTAGCAAAAGTCAATGTAATCAGGCCCTTGGGTCTGAGACATATAAAACAAAAGATACTATCCCTTCAGTAAGGGTCCCAGGAAACCGAAAAAGACATGTGGGCTCACAATATGAAGGCCAGAGCCACTCTGAACCCAGCATCCTTTGGTTTTCTGGGGCTCCAGTGATGACTTTGTGTCTACAAAAGATGACATAGAGTCTGCCACTTTGGGAAGCCAGACATGAGGCATGCTGGATTAGCTGACATTGGAAGGGTGGTCACTCTTCAAGGCCTGGACTGGCAATCCTCCCCAGACCATGGGGTAGAGTGGCCATTAACAAGAAACAAGGCAGGAGTTAGCTGGGAGGTCTTCTGATGGTCTGTGGAAGCTGGACAAACCTCTTCCAAACTGCCTAAGACTTCTGGATTCTTAGGTCACGAGCTGCCACGGGGTATGCCTCTAGAGAGAGAATGAAATTCCCGCCTATTTGACAAGTAGTCGCTCTAACAATTAGTTGGAAATATATGATACATGAGAGTATTTATGTATCCTGGGTTTGTAGACCAGATATACATATAACGTTTTTATGAAATACTATGGGCTCAGGTGTTTATTAAAAATTACCCTTTTAATTTTCTTTTAGGGTCCTACAATAAAAATTTCTCCACACATAGTGGTGACTGGGTCTCTATATCACATGGGTATTGCCTGACTACCGCAGTCAATGTTTCATCAGAAAAAACTAGATAAGGAGCCTCTCATCGAATATTATTTTATAAAGATTTTATTCTCTTTTCTCCTCCACGGCTATATGTTACGTTTGCATATAAAACAAGTAATGGTTCCATATTTCACAGGAATTATTTGTGACAGTTGCACTAAATGTAAAATTCCTTTGTAATGGAAGACTCATGGATTTTGATTATGAGGCAGTAAAAAGATGAGACTTCATATTCTTGGAAAAGACATGTTTAGGTTGTTCCCTCCACCTCCCTGGAACCCACTTTCTTTCTAAGAAAACTTCCACAGGAAAGAAAATCAAAGTGAAAGCACCATTTTTTCTCATTCCCCTCCGAATTTTTCATGCAGGAAGAGAGCCAAAGATAGTGAAGGAGCCTCAGCACTGTGGTCCCTGCAGCAGGGGGATGGGCTGGAGCCCCAGCTGCAGGTTTAGGTACAGACTGAAAGCCTGGGGGGAACACTGTGTGTCCACAGCACAGAAGTATGTGGCAGAGAGGCCAGGGTGGGAGGTTGCGATGGTCAGGGTGCTGCGACGGGCTTTGGTATCCAGAAAGGCTGTTAACTGTCCCTTCTGCTCCACTGGTCTAGTTGCCATCAATAAAAACAGAGATTCCAGGCTCTTCCCCTGATCCTGTCTATACCAGTGCAGTGTGTCTGATCTAAAGATTGAATGATTGCAGGAGATGGTCCCGGCTTCTCCCTCCTGGATGCTCAGGGATGGAGGGCTTTGTTCCACTTTCACTTGTGCATTTAACCCTGTTTAGAGAGAACATTTCAGGAGGAGTTCACTTGCTATTCCTATAATCCAGGTCCTCCCAGGGAACCACGAGCTGCCACGGGTATGCCTCTAGAGAGAGAATGAAATTCCCGCCTATTTGACAAGTAGTCGCTCTAACAATTAGTTGGAAATATATGATACATGAGAGTATTTATGTATCCTGGGTTTGTAGACCAGATATACATATAACGTTTTTATGAAATACTATGGGCTCAGGTGTTTATTAAAAATTACCCTTTTAATTTTCTTTTAGGGTCCTACAATAAAAATTTCTCCACACATAGTGGTGACTGGGTCTCTATATCACATGGGTATTGCCTGACTACCGCAGTCAATGTTTCATCAGAAAAAACTAGATAAGGAGCCTCTCATCGAATATTATTTTATAAAGATTTTATTCTCTTTTCTCCTCCACGGCTATATGTTACGTTTGCATATAAAACAAGTAATGGTTCCATATTTCACAGGAATTATTTGTGACAGTTGCACTAAATGTAAAATTCCTTTGTAATGGAAGACTCATGGATTTTGATTATGAGGCAGTAAAAAGATGAGACTTCATATTCTTGGAAAAGACATGTTTAGGTTGTTCCCTCCACCTCCCTGGAACCCACTTTCTTTCTAAGAAAACTTCCACAGGAAAGAAAATCAAAGTGAAAGCACCATTTTTTCTCATTCCCCTCCGAATTTTTCATGCAGGAAGAGAGCCAAAGATAGTGAAGGAGCCTCAGCACTGTGGTCCCTGCAGCAGGGGGATGGGCTGGAGCCCCAGCTGCAGGTTTAGGTACAGACTGAAAGCCTGGGGGGAACACTGTGTGTCCACAGCACAGAAGTATGTGGCAGAGAGGCCAGGGTGGGAGGTTGCGATGGTCAGGGTGCTGCGACGGGCTTTGGTATCCAGAAAGGCTGTTAACTGTCCCTTCTGCTCCACTGGTCTAGTTGCCATCAATAAAAACAGAGATTCCAGGCTCTTCCCCTGATCCTGTCTATACCAGTGCAGTGTGTCTGATCTAAAGATTGAATGATTGCAGGAGATGGTCCCGGCTTCTCCCTCCTGGATGCTCAGGGATGGAGGGCTTTGTTCCACTTTCACTTGTGCATTTAACCCTGTTTAGAGAGAACATTTCAGGAGGAGTTCACTTGCTATTCCTATAATCCAGGTCCTCCCCAGGGAACCACGAATGAGTCCCACTGAACCTTATCTCCATCCCCGAACACCTTAGGACTATTTCGTCACCCTTCACAGTTCCCTTTCCAACAAACCCTCAACTCACAGCCTAGTTGGAGCCACAGAATCACTGCTAGTAGCTTCTTCATGTTCCTTTTTTGCGTCCAGTTCACTCAAGACTCAAATTCAGGTGTCTTGAACGCTGGTTGAAGGGTCCTCAAATATGGTAACTTTTTCTTTCTCTACGGAAACACCATTTCAACAGATGTTTCAACCAATTAGAATCACCTCATGCAATTCACTCACTTCCTCCCTTTTGTTTGAAAAAAAAATGCTTTGGACTGAAGGTTTTTAAAATCTTTTTGAATGGAAATAGTGCCGCCTTCAGGATATTTAGAAAAATTACTGAGAAAGTGAGCTGTAGAATTGTGTGAACAAGGAGAACACAGTTTTTGTAAGCCAGCAAGGTGTTTCCAATAATTTCTTAGGGAATTAGTCCTTAAAAATCTCATGTACTTAGTAAGAACATTTGCCAAAGACAGAAATGTAATTCAAGTAAGCATAGGCAAGAAGAGAAATGCGTTGGCTTCTATAACCTAGACAGTACAGAGTGTATATAAGTATGTATACAGGCCTCTTCTTTTCTTAGGTCTTTGTAAGGCCTCCTCAGACAACCATTTTGCCTTTTTGCACTTCTTTTTTGGGGAGTTGGTTTTGATCACTGCCTCCTGTATAATGTCACAAACTTCCATCCATAGTTCTTGAGGCACTCTATCAGATCTAATCCCTCGAATTTATTTATAATTTCCATTGTATAATTGTAAGGGATTTGATTTAGGTCATACCTGAATGGCCTCATGGTTTTTCCTACTTTCTTCAACTTAAGTCTGAATTTTTCTACAAGAAGTTCATGAACTGAGCCACAGTCAGCTCCTGGTCTTGTTTTTGCTGATTGTATGAGCTTCTCCACCTTCCGCTGCAAAGAATATAATTAATCTGATTTCTATACTGACCATATGGATGATGTTCATGTGTAGAGTTGTCTCTTGTGTTAGAAAAGGGTGTTTGCTATGACCAGCATGTTCTCTTGTCAAAACTCTATTAGCCTTTGTCTTGCTTCGTTTTATACTCCAAGGCCAAACTTGTCTGTTACTCCAGCTATCTCTTGACTTCCTACTTTTGCATTCCAGTCACTTATGATGAAAAGGACATCTTTTTTGGTGCAAGTTCTGGAAGATCTTGTAGGTCTTCATACTTCATTCAGCTTCAGCTTCTTTGGTATTAGCAGTTGGGCCATAGACTTGGATTATTGTGATATTGAATAGATTGCTGTGGAAATGAACTGAGATCATTTAGATATGCAGATGACTCCAACTTATGGCAGAAAAGCGTAGAAGAACTAAAGAACTTCTTGAAAAATGAAAGAGGAGAGTGAAAAAGCTGCCTTAAAACTCAACATTCGAAAAACTAAGATCATGGCATCCAGTCTCATCACTTCATGGCAAATACAAAGGCAAACAATGAAAATAGCAACACACCTTATCTTCATGGGCTCCAAACTCACTGCAGATGATGACTGCAGCCATGAAATTAAAAGACATTTGCTCCTTGGAAGAAAAGCTATAACAAATCTAGATAGCATGTTAAAAAGAAGAGACATTACTTTGCTGACAAAGGTCCATATGGTCAAAGCTATGGTTTTTCCAGTAATTTTGTATGGACGTGAGAGGTGGACCATAAAGAAAGCAGAGCACCAAAGAACTGATGCTTTTGAATTGATGTTGACATTGGAGAAGACTCTTGAGAGTCCCTTGGACTGCAAGGAGATCAAACCAGTCAATCTTAAAGGAAATCAATCCTGAATATTCATTAGAAAGACTGATGATGATAATTTGGCCACCTGATATGAAGAGCCAACTCATTGGAAAAGATCCTGATACTGGAAAAGATTGAAGGCAGGAGAAGGGGATGACAGAGGACAAGAATGGTTGGATGCCATCACCAATTCTATGGACATAAGTTTGAGCAACCTCCGGGAGATGGTGAAGGACAGAGAAACCTGGAGTGCTGCAGTCCATGGGATCACAAAGCATCAGACATGACTGAGCGACTGAACAGCAACAATAATATGGGTCTCAAGTATCCAGGGTACCAGGGAACTGAATCTTTCAAGGATTTTCCTTTCCTTCTACCTCTCTCTGTACATAAGATTTATTCACTTAGACCAAGATCAGGAGACCTGGGTAATAAACATTTTCCAACAGGAGTTCATTTCATGGCATAGCCACCAAAGAAGACTGAGAATCCTTTTCCATCCCAAATTTTAAAATTCTGGAATTTGATCACCTTAGTCTGAGTTAGGTTTTCCTAAAGGGGTCAATTTTTGACTGAAGTGGGATATAGACAATATGATTAGCTCAACTGGGTCAAGCATCCACCTTTGGGTCATTCAGGAGTATCGAAGGTGGTGTTAGGATTATGATCAGTGTGCAGGGATGTTTCTGCTGCAAATATGTGATCCCTCAGAAAACAGGGACTTTCTTTCTTAATTTCTTTGTGTCTAGAACAGTGATTGGCACATGGTCTGTATATTCTTTTGTTAAAAGTAAAAGTAAGGTGTCTGTAATGCAGACTGGGTGGTTTTACACAATAGGAAAATCTCACAGTTCTGGAGGGCAGAAGTCTAGGTTCAAGGTGTTAGCAGGTTTGATTTCTACTGAAGCCTCTTTCCTTGGCTCATGGATGGCTGCCTTCTCATTGTGTCCTCACAAGGTCTTTCTTCTGTGCTTGAGCATCCCTAGTGTCTGTGTTCTAATCACCTCTTTCTATAAGAACACCAGTCAGGTTGGATTAAGCCCCATCCTAGTGACCTCATTTTAACTTAATCACTGTTTTAAAAGTCCTATCTTCAAATACAGTCGCATTCTGAAGCACTGGGGATTAGGGCTTCTGCATATAAATTTTGGGGTGACACAATTCATCCCACACTACTAGGAATAAAAAATTATTTTTTAAAAGATGGAAATATAGGAGGGTTGATACGTGGTTCTTGATATTTGTATGCTGAATACATGGGGAAAATAGAAAAGAGATAGAATTCAGGATATTTTTCCCTTATGATTTGATGCACACTTCGGAATTATAAAATAACATAAAAATTCACAAACGTTAGAAATTCAAGTGAAAAGATGATGCATTTCTAAAATCCATCCATTTCATCAAGATCAATTTACACAAAGGATTAACTGATGATTTAAAAAATTCTTTCCTTAGAAGTGGTGATATCACGTTTCTCATTTTGAATATTATTTGTGCTATTTTTTTCTTATCATTTCTCTCATTCCGGATGTCACGTATTTGTGTTTTCTTTTTTCTTAACATATTTTCTAGAACTCGTGACTTATTTATAAATTCTGTTTCATTTTGCTTTTAAATTTATTACTACTTTTATTATAAGACTTCTCTGTCTTTTTCCTAAAGGGGTCAATTTTTGACTGAAGTGGGATATAGACAATATGATTAGCTCAACTGGGTCAAGCATCCACCTTTGGGTCATTCAGGAGTATCGAAGGTGGTGTTAGGATTATGATCAGTGTGCAGGGATGTTTCTGCTGCAAATATGTGATCCCTCAGAAAACAGGGACTTTCTTTCTTAATTTCTTTGTGTCTAGAACAGTGATTGGCACATGGTCTGTATATTCTTTTGTTAAAAGTAAAAGTAAGGTGTCTGTAATGCAGACTGGGTGGTTTTACACAATAGGAAAATCTCACAGTTCTGGAGGGCAGAAGTCTAGGTTCAAGGTGTTAGCAGGTTTGATTTCTACTGAAGCCTCTTTCCTTGGCTCATGGATGGCTGCCTTCTCATTGTGTCCTCACAAGGTCTTTCTTCTGTGCTTGAGCATCCCTAGTGTCTGTGTTCTAATCACCTCTTTCTATAAGAACACCAGTCAGGTTGGATTAAGCCCCATCCTAGTGACCTCATTTTAACTTAATCACTGTTTTAAAAGTCCTATCTTCAAATACAGTCGCATTCTGAAGCACTGGGGATTAGGGCTTCTGCATATAAATTTTGGGGTGACACAATTCATCCCACACTACTAGGAATAAAAAATTATTTTTTAAAAGATGGAAATATAGGAGGGTTGATACGTGGTTCTTGATATTTGTATGCTGAATACATGGGGAAAATAGAAAAGAGATAGAATTCAGGATATTTTTCCCTTATGATTTGATGCACACTTCGGAATTATAAAATAACATAAAAATTCACAAACGTTAGAAATTCAAGTGAAAAGATGATGCATTTCTAAAATCCATCCATTTCATCAAGATCAATTTACACAAAGGATTAACTGATGATTTAAAAAATTCTTTCCTTAGAAGTGGTGATATCACGTTTCTCATTTTGAATATTATTTGTGCTATTTTTTTCTTATCATTTCTCTCATTCCGGATGTCACGTATTTGTGTTTTCTTTTTTCTTAACATATTTTCTAGAACTCGTGACTTATTTATAAATTCTGTTTCATTTTGCTTTTAAATTTATTACTACTTTTATTATAAGACTTCTCTGTCTTTATTTTACTTTATTTTGTTCATTTTTTTTTATTTATTGAAGGGACAATTTGGCTTCTTTATTAATAAGTGTACTTAAGGCTATACATTTCCTGTGAATAGTGCTTTGTACGAATCCATAGATTTTTAGATGTAGTGCTGTCATTAGTGTTAATTTTTAATGACCTGCAATTTTAACTTTTAGTTCTTTGACCTGGAAATTATTTAGAATATCATAAATGGTTAATTTCCTTCAACTCATTTATTAGGTATCTTTTAATTATTAATTTCTAGTTTTACCATATAGTGTTCAGAGAATGTGGCTTTTACTAATCTTTCCTATTGTTTATTTGAATCTTAACACAGGCTTGTGTTTTGGTAAATGTATATATGTGTGTATATATATATATGTAATATATATATATATATATATATATATATATATATATATATGTTGCAAAGTTATGTCTCTGTCTTTTTTTCCCTTTGAGAAGTAGATATTAAAGTATCTTATAATTAATATCTTTTCAAATTATTCTTGTATTTCCCCCACAAATTTTGCTTTATATTTTTCTGATGTAATATTGATTTTGAATATGAACAAGCTCATTCATTCATTCACTCATCCTCTTATGAATTCAACAGATAACTATTGAGAATCCATTGTGTTCCAGATCCCAGGTTGAATTCATAGGCTGTATAGCAATGAGCAAGACAGAAATTCAGTCCCTGATGTCATGGAAGGCACAGCCTACTAAAGAAAGTGATGTTAACGCTCGTTCAACAATTTTCACTAAGCGTGGAGAATGTTGCGATGGGAAAGCAAAGGGCACTAAAGGCATTTAGCAGGCATTTATACTGAATCAAGGAGGTTAGGAAAATCCTCCCTGAAAAAGGAGTGTTAAAATCAAAATAGGCACATTTTAGGATCTGAAAGAAGATAATATCAGTCAGGATTCTAGAAGAAAACTCATGTATGTGAGAATTGCAGACTTTGAGGAGATCTGAATGTGACAATAGCTATGGAAGTATAAGCTCGGAGTAGGGAGCACGTATGGGAGAGTGCTATATTCTGGGACTAGCATCACTCTCGGTCTTAAATGGAAGGGAGAGAGTGATTACTGGATCTTGGAGATAGAGAGGACACTTGGAGAGGCTGTCCTAAAGTGATGACCTTGTGATAGAGAGTCAACATCAGCCTATGTGAATTCCACAGGCAAGAACCTGAGGGAATAGATACCCTGACCTTATGTTCCTCCTTTCCTCTGGTCTCTGCCGGTGCCCGCCTTAACCATATAGTGTTCAGAGAATTTTAACTTTAGTTCTTTGACCTGGAAATTATTTAGAATATCATAAATGGTTAATTTCCTTCAACTCATTTATTAGGTATCTTTTAATTATTAATTTCTAGTTTTACCATATAGTGTTCAGAGAATGTGGCTTTTACTAATCTTTCCTATTGTTTATTTGAATCTTAACACAGGCTTGTGTTTTGGTAAATGTATATATGTGTGTATATATATATATGTAATATATATATATATATATATATATATATATATATATATATGTTGCAAAGTTATGTCTCTGTCTTTTTTTCCCTTTGAGAAGTAGATATTAAAGTATCTTATAATTAATATCTTTTCAAATTATTCTTGTATTTCCCCCACAAATTTTGCTTTATATTTTCTGATGTAATATTGATTTTGAATATGAACAAGCTCATTCATTCATTCACTCATCCTCTTATGAATTCAACAGATAACTATTGAGAATCCATTGTGTTCCAGATCCCAGGTTGAATTCATAGGCTGTATAGCAATGAGCAAGACAGAAATTCAGTCCCTGATGTCATGGAAGGCACAGCCTACTAAAGAAAGTGATGTTAACGCTCGTTCAACAATTTTCACTAAGCGTGGAGAATGTTGCGATGGGAAAGCAAAGGGCACTAAAGGCATTTAGCAGGCATTTATACTGAATCAAGGAGGTTAGGAAAATCCTCCCTGAAAAAGGAGTGTTAAAATCAAAATAGGCACATTTTAGGATCTGAAAGAAGATAATATCAGTCAGGATTCTAGAAGAAAACTCATGTATGTGAGAATTGCAGACTTTGAGGAGATCTGAATGTGACAATAGCTATGGAAGTATAAGCTCGGAGTAGGGAGCACGTATGGGAGAGTGCTATATTCTGGGACTAGCATCACTCTCGGTCTTAAATGGAAGGGAGAGAGTGATTACTGGATCTTGGAGATAGAGAGGACACTTGGAGAGGCTGTCCTAAAGTGATGACCTTGTGATAGAGAGTCAACATCAGCCTATGTGAATTCCACAGGCAAGAACCTGAGGGAATAGATACCCTGACCTTATGTTCCTCCTTTCCTCTGGTCTCTGCCGGTGCCCGCCTTGGGTCACAACCAACCAAAAATCAGGAGGCAAAAGAGTCCGTTGATTCAGTCCCTACAGATTAGCCACCTGGGAACACAGGAAGTGTGCAGAAGGGTGGAGAAAGGACTGGAAGGGCAGACAGGAGATAGTAAATCCATAGTTCAATATGTGTGAGGAAGAGAGTTGGGAGATGAGAAATTAGAGCAAGGAAGGCTTTGAGAGCCTTGGTTATGATTCTGAATTATATCCCAAGGGAAATGGGATGTGACTGATTAAGCAAGAGCCTGAAATGACTGTATTTGTGTCTTTAAATAACTAACTGTAGTGAGGAAAAAATACCTTGGATGAGATGATGTTTTCCTTCATTGTTGTCATGGTATATTTACATAGCAATCCATAAATATGTATGAGAAAAGGCTCATATGGTTTACACTCCTGTGTGTTGAAGATTAGTCCATGGAAATAGAAGAGGTGTTACAAGTTCATAGTCTAGAAAAAAATTAACCCCAAATTCTTGTACCAAGTAGTATATAGTTACCTTCTTTAAGAGTGTCAGATGAGTGCCTACTAGAAAATGTTTTTCCACAATAGAGCAATAAAGATCTAGTAATCGTCATTTGTTTCCCAAGACTGGAAAACTTTCTCTGTCATTGGTCTGGCAATGAATGATCCTGGCATTTAAAACTTCCTTTTCCAAGATGAACATACAGGTAGAAGTGACTTGTATGCAAATGACTTTGTTTTATGCAAGAGTCCCTATTATTTTCTAATTCATCATAGCTATTCCTCCAAGTGGGAAATATCAAAGGGGTTTCAGAAATTTATCAGGTCACTGAAAATTAAGACTCTATCCTTCAAATTTCCTGCTTACTTTCCTCAAACCTCGTTATGGAATTAAAACTGGCTGAGAATGAGTCAGTAATATTTGGAGAAGTCTACTGATGGGCTTCCCAGGTAGCGCTAGTGATAAAGAACTTATCTGTTAATGCAGGAGACGTTTGAGACGTGAGTTTGATCCCTGGGCTGGGAAGATATCCTGGAGAAGGAAATGGCAACCCACTCCAGTATTCTTGCCTGGGAAATCCCATGAATACAGGAGCCTGGTGGGTTACAATTCATGGGGTCACAAAGAATCAGGCAGGACTGAGTGACTACCACATGCTAGGGCATTAAGGAAAGTGTTATTTGTTTTTACTGATGTCAGGAAAGCATTTAATCAAAGGACTTAGATCTGACCTCAGTCATTTCGTTAAGAAATGAACTTTCAAAAAACTTTTTGCCTGTTATGTTAAAAAAGACCTTTAAAAATTATAATGTATTTAAGTTGTTTTCATCACATATGTACATAATAACTGTGTTTATAACTCAATACAGAAAATATAAGTTAGAGCAATATGATCAGGAAATAAAATAATTTTAATTTCATACATGTTTTGCAGATATTTTTGGTAATCCGTAAAAGGCTTTTAAAGATAAAATATACTAAATTCTGCAAAAAAAAAAGGAAATCATGGTATATTTACATAGCAATCCATAAATATTTTGGGTCAGATTGGGAAGATTAGTCCATGGAAATAGAAGAGGTGTTACAAGTTCATAGTCTAGAAAAAAATTAACCCCAAATTCTTGTACCAAGTAGTATATAGTTACCTTCTTTAAGAGTGTCAGATGAGTGCCTACTAGAAAATGTTTTTCCACAATAGAGCAATAAAGATCTAGTAATCGTCATTTGTTTCCCAAGACTGGAAAACTTTCTCTGTCATTGGTCTGGCAATGAATGATCCTGGCATTTAAAACTTCCTTTTCCAAGATGAACATACAGGTAGAAGTGACTTGTATGCAAATGACTTTGTTTTATGCAAGAGTCCCTATTATTTTCTAATTCATCATAGCTATTCCTCCAAGTGGGAAATATCAAAGGGGTTTCAGAAATTTATCAGGTCACTGAAAATTAAGACTCTATCCTTCAAATTTCCTGCTTACTTTCCTCAAACCTCGTTATGGAATTAAAACTGGCTGAGAATGAGTCAGTAATATTTGGAGAAGTCTACTGATGGGCTTCCCAGGTAGCGCTAGTGATAAAGAACTTATCTGTTAATGCAGGAGACGTTTGAGACGTGAGTTTGATCCCTGGGCTGGGAAGATATCCTGGAGAAGGAAATGGCAACCCACTCCAGTATTCTTGCCTGGGAAATCCCATGAATACAGGAGCCTGGTGGGTTACAATTCATGGGGTCACAAAGAATCAGGCAGGACTGAGTGACTACCACATGCTAGGGCATTAAGGAAAGTGTTATTTGTTTTTACTGATGTCAGGAAAGCATTTAATCAAAGGACTTAGATCTGACCTCAGTCATTTCGTTAAGAAATGAACTTTCAAAAAACTTTTTGCCTGTTATGTTAAAAAAGACCTTTAAAAATTATAATGTATTTAAGTTGTTTTCATCACATATGTACATAATAACTGTGTTTATAACTCAATACAGAAAATATAAGTTAGAGCAATATGATCAGGGGAAATAAAAAAATAATTTTAATTTCATACATGTTTTGCAGATATTTTTGGTAATCCGTAAAAGGCTTTTAAAGATAAAATATACTAAATTCTGCAGGAGAAATTAAGTGGAAATAATGATTTAAAAATGAGTGACATGAAATCTTCAATTGTTAATGAAGAGTTTGTTCATGAATTTTAATTGGATATTGATGGATATCAAATCACTTTGGTATTAAGATTTCATGGCATGTATTTATAAGCTATTATGAGTTTTATTTGAAAATGTCAATATTTATACTCAGTGAAATATATAACTTTCGCAGTTACTTAAACATTTAAAACATACAAAAACATATAAAATATTTTTAAAGTCATCTTAAAAATGTGGAGGTTTTATAGTTTTCCAAAGTCTGACTGTCACTAATCTAATGTGCTGGTTGGCTACAAACATGTTCATGCTTTGATGACAATGCAGAATTACTGGCAATGTCTGTTTATGGTTAGTCCTCTAGCCATTCTTTAAATTTATATCTTCCATAGACTGGTGGAAAAGATCAGTCATTGAAATTCATGCGACCTCTCTGATGTTTCCCCTTAAATCTGAATCTAAATGAACCAAGACAGAACAAAAGATTTTTAGATCTGACATCACTCACCTTTCTGAAATTGCAAATGTTCTGTGCTAGAAATTATCAGACAGTGTAATTCTGAGCTCCCAGAAAAGGTTATCTGCATCAGCCTCCCCATTAAACAGAAAGGTATTCCTTCTGCCAAAAGGTTTAAACATCCCTTGTTGTAGTCAGTGGAACGTGCCCATTCCTAATGTCACAGAGACAGTGAAGCTTCCAAAGAGAAGTGAGGCAAAGAGTTGAGCCAAGAGAGAAAGTGCATTAAAGCTCCACGGTTTTGGTTTTGTTAGTAATCAAGGCAGGCAACTGGTGTTAGCAAAGCATATTAATAGGAATCACAATATCCATAGGGATTAGCTAATGTGGTCTCAACGCCTAAAAGTTCTACTCTGACCAAGTTCTTAAGACTAATATAAGCACATGTGGTATTTTGATTTATAATAAGAAATGCGTATTTGATCTTCATTCCGTTTCTGGCATGGAGCACCTAAAACTCTTGTAGTTTCTTGTGGCAAGAAGCTTAAATGTATCTTATATTATGCTAATGAGGTGACTTTTGGAAAGCAACCAAGGTTGGTGGCTGGTTGACAGAGGAACCAGCCCTGTAATTACAGGATTGGAACTTTTAGGCCCACATCCTTGACCTCCAGGGACGAGGTTGTTGAATCCATTGCCAGTGGGCCATGATTTAATCAATCGTACCTAAGCAGTGAAGCCTCTATAAAAACCCTTAAGGCCCGGGTTCAGAGAGTTTCTGGGTTGGTGAACAGCTGGAGACTTTTCTAGGGCCCACACCTTTTAAGTTTAAATGTGGAGGTTTTATAGTTTTCCAAAGTCTGACTGTCACTAATCTAATGTGCTGGTTGGCTACAAACATGTTCATGCTTTGATGACAATGCAGAATTACTGGCAATGTCTGTTTATGGTTAGTCCTCTAGCCATTCTTTAAATTTATATCTTCCATAGACTGGTGGAAAAGATCAGTCATTGAAATTCATGCGACCTCTCTGATGTTTCCCCTTAAATCTGAATCTAAATGAACCAAGACAGAACAAAAGATTTTTAGATCTGACATCACTCACCTTTCTGAAATTGCAAATGTTCTGTGCTAGAAATTATCAGACAGTGTAATTCTGAGCTCCCAGAAAAGGTTATCTGCATCAGCCTCCCCATTAAACAGAAAGGTATTCCTTCTGCCAAAAGGTTTAAACATCCCTTGTTGTAGTCAGTGGAACGTGCCCATTCCTAATGTCACAGAGACAGTGAAGCTTCCAAAGAGAAGTGAGGCAAAGAGTTGAGCCAAGAGAGAAAGTGCATTAAAGCTCCACGGTTTTGGTTTTGTTAGTAATCAAGGCAGGCAACTGGTGTTAGCAAAGCATATTAATAGGAATCACAATATCCATAGGGATTAGCTAATGTGGTCTCAACGCCTAAAAGTTCTACTCTGACCAAGTTCTTAAGACTAATATAAGCACATGTGGTATTTTGATTTATAATAAGAAATGCGTATTTGATCTTCATTCCGTTTCTGGCATGGAGCACCTAAAACTCTTGTAGTTTCTTGTGGCAAGAAGCTTAAATGTATCTTATATTATGCTAATGAGGTGACTTTTGGAAAGCAACCAAGGTTGGTGGCTGGTTGACAGAGGAACCAGCCCTGTAATTACAGGATTGGAACTTTTAGGCCCACATCCTTGACCTCCAGGGACGAGGTTGTTGAATCCATTGCCAGTGGGCCATGATTTAATCAATCGTACCTAAGCAGTGAAGCCTCTATAAAAACCCTTAAGGCCCGGGTTCAGAGAGTTTCTGGGTTGGTGAACAGCTGGAGATTCTGGAAGAATGATGTGATCAGGATGGGCTTGGAAGTTCTGTGCCCCTTTCTTTGTCTCTCACCCTACCCATTTCTACTACCTGGCTGTTCCTGAATTATATGCTTTCATAATAAACTGGTGATCTAGTGAATAAACAAGCTTCCTCAGTTCTCTGGATCACGTTAACTAATTAATACTCCCTAAGGAGGGAGTCATTGGACCCTCTGATTTGTAGTCGGTAGGTCAATAGTACCAATTACAGTCTGGACTTGAGATTGATGTCTGAAGTTGGGAGGGGATAGGCAGTCTCATAGGACTGCCTTAAACCATGGGATCGGATGCTGTATGGTGTCAGATATGGTGCTATATTCTTTCGATAGTGTCAGAATTGAGTTGAATCGCAGGGCACCCAGTCAGATCCAGAGAATGATTAGTATTATGGGGAACAACCCCTCCACCCCACCATATTGGAAACTTGGATACAGAACATTTATTCAGAAAAGAAGCAAAATTGGATATTCTAGTCCAGACAGTAGGCAGAAAAATAAATTGGGGCAAAAATGAGGACCAGGTTAGCTCATATCTGCTTGTCTATCAGAATTTTATTTTATGGATATATCTGGGTGACCAAATATTAAAATTCTTTTTCTTATTTCTTCATTAGCCCTCATCAGCTCACTATTACCTAGTAGACTACTTGTTATAGTATGCAATCATATATGTTGTTTTTCTTTTTAGCACAGGGTGATATTAAAAACTTATAACCCAATACTTAATAGTCTTTTGGTATGGATATCAGAAAAGACACAGATTGTGGGAGACTTTTTTTTTATAAATAACTCTTGTAGTTTCTTGTGGCAAGAAGCTTAAATGTATCTTATATTATGCTAATGAGGTGACTTTTGGAAAGCAACCAAGGTTGGTGGCTGGTTGACAGAGGAACCAGCCCTGTAATTACAGGATTGGAACTTTTAGGCCCACATCCTTGACCTCCAGGGACGAGGTTGTTGAATCCATTGCCAGTGGGCCATGATTTAATCAATCGTACCTAAGCAGTGAAGCCTCTATAAAAACCCTTAAGGCCCGGGTTCAGAGAGTTTCTGGGTTGGTGAACAGCTGGAGATTCTGGAAGAATGATGTGATCAGGATGGGCTTGGAAGTTCTGTGCCCCTTTCTTTGTCTCTCACCCTACCCATTTCTACTACCTGGCTGTTCCTGAATTATATGCTTTCATAATAAACTGGTGATCTAGTGAATAAACAAGCTTCCTCAGTTCTCTGGATCACGTTAACTAATTAATACTCCCTAAGGAGGGAGTCATTGGACCCTCTGATTTGTAGTCGGTAGGTCAATAGTACCAATTACAGTCTGGACTTGAGATTGATGTCTGAAGTTGGGAGGGATAGGCAGTCTCATAGGACTGCCTTAAACCATGGGATCGGATGCTGTATGGTGTCAGATATGGTGCTATATTCTTTCGATAGTGTCAGAATTGAGTTGAATCGCAGGGCACCCAGTCAGATCCAGAGAATGATTAGTATTATGGGGAACAACCCCTCCACCCCACCATATTGGAAACTTGGATACAGAACATTTATTCAGAAAAGAAGCAAAATTGGATATTCTAGTCCAGACAGTAGGCAGAAAAATAAATTGGGGCAAAAATGAGGACCAGGTTAGCTCATATCTGCTTGTCTATCAGAATTTTATTTTATGGATATATCTGGGTGACCAAATATTAAAATTCTTTTTCTTATTTCTTCATTAGCCCTCATCAGCTCACTATTACCTAGTAGACTACTTGTTATAGTATGCAATCATATATGTTGTTTTTCTTTTTAGCACAGGGTGATATTAAAAACTTATAACCCAATACTTAATAGTCTTTTTGGTATGGATATCAGAAAAGACACAGATTGTGGGGAGAAAGTTAGACTGTTAAAGTAGAATCCTGGTGGGGATTCCCAACTATGTCAAGCAATTACTCTTTAGTTGCTGGGTCATGAACAAGTTTGGGAGAAGAACCAAGACAGCCAAAATGGTAGGGATTGGAGGTGAGCATGTAAGGGGTCATTGGGAAATGACTAGTTGCCAACGAGCATGGTATAATAACCAATAACAACAACAGCGAAAACAATCAATAACAGTTTTATAGTGTATACTCAGGGGATGTCAGCTCTATACCTGGAGGTTAGTATTGCCTAAAATTCATGTAAGTGTCATCAGGAGGGTAGTGCCCTAGTAGAGTCATTGTTCCCAGATGCTGTTAACTTAGGAGATATAATATACTTTTCCATTCACTGTCCTGAACAGAATCATTTGCTTAACAAGATTTTAAATTATGTAACCATCTTAAGCCATCAACTCTACTGTAAAAAGATGAACTTCTCTGAAATGGGGTTAGTCAAACTTTTTACCATATTAACATAATTTGTGATTGTGAAACACTCATACGGTAACAGTGTAACTATGCTAGTTCTCAAGGTTTGAGAGTGACGGCTGTAGTCTTTAATTTTCTACATGCCACTTCTACCCTAGAGGAACTGATCTAGAACAGCAGAAAGAAGAAAATAACAAAGCACAGTTTATAACATTTAACACTAATTTTTTTTACTGTCAGTGTTGATTCCCTTTTACACCAGCACTTCAAAAGAAAGAAAACATTCTTTGGCTGATTTGTCTTCCTTGGTTATTCATGGAAACCCCTCACATAAGACTTTATTTCAGCCATTGAATATCTTCTCCAACTTTATTGCTCACTCAAGTGGGTGGATATTCAAAAGCTCCACGAGAGGACTTCCCTGGTGGCCCAGTGGGTAAGGATACCACCTTGCAGTGCAAGGGGCACCGGTTTGATCCCTGGCCTGGGGAGATCCCACATGCCATGGAGCGGCTGGACCCATGTGTCCAATTACCGAGCCGGAGCTCTGGAGCGCATGCGCCCAGAGCCAGTGCTCTGCAGCGAGAGGGGCCACTGCGATGGGAGGTCCATGCAGGCCAAAGAACAAAGATGCATGAAAATAGATAAATGAAAGACCAATAGAAGTGGCCAAAAGAGAAAAAAAATAAAAAAGCTCCACGAGAGAGTCTTCATAGCAGAAACTAGGTATTGGGGAAATTATGGACGTCCAAAGAAATGTTGGCGTCATTTTTATTATTTTATCATTTTTCCCCTTTACATAAGTAAGATGGGACTCCTTCCAGGTCCAGACACCCCTCATTTCTTGGGGATGTGAGGTGGTGACTCTGGCCATGGCGTTGGCCCCACCTTTAGAGCTGGTTCTCTAACTGGCTTACCTCCCGCAGAAGCAGTGACAGCATAACCAGATTTATTATTATTTTTATTATTATTATTTTAGAAATTATTTTTATTATTATTTTTTTTAGAAATTAATTAATTTGCACTTCCTGGTGAGTACTAGTCACCCATGAAATCCTATTTGACAGTGCTTCTTCTTTTTCTTCACCATGTTCAATCAGACCAATGGTGCTTTAAGGAAGTATGAGAAATTCAGGGCGAAATTAGGTTGAAGCCAGGAAGGGTGACTGATAGATCAATGGCAAAACAATGAGATAAACATGATGCAATTTCTCACGCTATTTTGTAATTATAAAGAAATAGGATGTAGCACACAAGATGTGGGTAAACACACACACACACACACACACACACACACCCCATAAGATTAGATAGCCTAGGATGGGAGGTAGAGGGTGGAGAAATTCTCCAAACTCAGAAATAGAGATTTTTATTGTGTGCTTTAATCCTGAGCAAAAATCAAAAATAAGATTTGTGGAGAGCATAAAAAACTCAATTTCAAGTATGTTGACTTTGATATGATCATGGATCTGGCAGATAGAGAATATAGCTTTCGTTAGAGCTATAACAATTCTTGGATGGTAGTGACACAGAATATCTGACCTGTCCTATATAAAAACAGGGTTTTGAAAGTTAAATACATGTGAATGTAAATACCTTACAAACTATAAAGCTTTGGGGTCCTCCATGATTTTATCATATTTTTGAGAATTTCAGCTTATAGACATCCTCACTGAGTTTCCATGCAAAGATAATATCTTTTGCTCTGCAGCGAGAGGGGCCACTGCGATGGGAGGTCCATGCAGGCCAAAGAACAAAGATGCATGAAAATAGATAAATGAAAGACCAATAGAAGTGGCCAAAAGAGAAAAAAAATAAAAAAGCTCCACGAGAGAGTCTTCATAGCAGAAACTAGGTATTGGGGAAATTATGGACGTCAAAGAAATGTTGGCGTCATTTTTATTATTTTATCATTTTTCCCCTTTACATAAGTAAGATGGGACTCCTTCCAGGTCCAGACACCCCTCATTTCTTGGGGATGTGAGGTGGTGACTCTGGCCATGGCGTTGGCCCCACCTTTAGAGCTGGTTCTCTAACTGGCTTACCTCCCGCAGAAGCAGTGACAGCATAACCAGATTTATTATTATTTTTATTATTATTATTTTAGAAATTATTTTTATTATTATTTTTTTTAGAAATTAATTAATTTGCACTTCCTGGTGAGTACTAGTCACCCATGAAATCCTATTTGACAGTGCTTCTTCTTTTTCTTCACCATGTTCAATCAGACCAATGGTGCTTTAAGGAAGTATGAGAAATTCAGGGCGAAATTAGGTTGAAGCCAGGAAGGGTGACTGATAGATCAATGGCAAAACAATGAGATAAACATGATGCAATTTCTCACGCTATTTTGTAATTATAAAGAAATAGGATGTAGCACACAAGATGTGGGTAAACACACACACACACACACACACACACACACCCCATAAGATTAGATAGCCTAGGATGGGAGGTAGAGGGTGGAGAAATTCTCCAAACTCAGAAATAGAGATTTTTATTGTGTGCTTTAATCCTGAGCAAAAATCAAAAATAAGATTTGTGGAGAGCATAAAAAACTCAATTTCAAGTATGTTGACTTTGATATGATCATGGATCTGGCAGATAGAGAATATAGCTTTCGTTAGAGCTATAACAATTCTTGGATGGTAGTGACACAGAATATCTGACCTGTCCTATATAAAAACAGGGTTTTGAAAGTTAAATACATGTGAATGTAAATACCTTACAAACTATAAAGCTTTGGGGTCCTCCATGATTTTATCATATTTTTGAGAATTTCAGCTTATAGACATCCTCACTGAGTTTCCTATAAGCAAATAGAATAATATCTTTTGCCCCTAGAGAAGTCCATGACCTTCTCTTCCTCTTGCTTCAGCTCCTCCCCTGTGCCCTGCCCAGATGCTGAGGTCTGAGGTTTCTGTAAGCCTCTCTGTGCTGCTTATCTCACCGTGCACCACTGTAAGCACAGAAATACATCGCAGCATCCTCCAGCTGAGAGCCCAAGATCCTGAGACTGAAGGCTTTGGCTTCTTTCTGGAAGTTCACAGAGTAGCGATTGTTGGTTGCATTCTGTTGTTTATAAGCCTCTTGGCGAATAATGAAAACCATCTCCCTGCTGGGAGACTGTTTGTACCAGAACAAATAATAATCACTGTCACTCGTGCTGTATGCACAGTCCAGGCTCACCGTGTCTGCCTCCTGCACAAACACGTCTGGTTTAGGTTGAGTGACCGTCTGGGCCAGGCTGGATCCTGTGAGGAAGAGGAGAGAAAGGAGCACACTGGGTGTCATGGGAGAGAGAAGCAGGCAGTTGCCCGAACTGGTCCCCATTCCCACCCATCTTTTCTCTTGATTCAGACCTCAGCAGAACATATCAGCTTTCAGCTGGCTCTGTGAGGCAGTGCAGTTCCTGTGCTATCAATCTTCCCTCGTTTCACTGTCCCCTTAGATGACACTATAAATGAAGAGCTAAACCTCCTTACCCAGACAGGTGGAGACCAGACCTGCCCACAGTAAGCTGGCGAACCTCATGCTGTCAGCTCTGTCCCTCAGGCTGAGAAGTCTCTTGCTCTGATCTGGGTTCCCCTCTCTGCTCAGTGACGCTTGAGCTCCAGAGCAGGAAATGGTATGACAGCTGACAGGTGACTATGTGTCAGTGATGAAAGTTTTCCCAATACTTTCTGGTTTTGCTTTAGGAGCTTGGCTATTGGATACAATTTCCAATGAAAGTGAAAACTGTTTTCTGAGTTTTAAAAAATTCTGTCACGCAAATAAAGAGAAGAAGGAGCTGGCAATGTATTCTGCCAAATCCTAATCCTCGGAAAGAATTCTGTCAGGGTTTTGAAAGTTAAATACATGTGAATGTAAATACCTTACAAACTATAAAGCTTTGGGGTCCTCCATGATTTTATCATATTTTTGAGAATTTCAGCTTATAGACATCCTCACTGAGTTTCCTATAAGCAAATAGAATAATATCTTTTGCCCCTAGAGAAGTCCATGACCTTCTCTTCCTCTTGCTTCAGCTCCTCCCCTGTGCCCTGCCCAGATGCTGAGGTCTGAGGTTTCTGTAAGCCTCTCTGTGCTGCTTATCTCACCGTGCACCACTGTAAGCACAGAAATACATCGCAGCATCCTCCAGCTGAGAGCCCAAGATCCTGAGACTGAAGGCTTTGGCTTCTTTCTGGAAGTTCACAGAGTAGCGATTGTTGGTTGCATTCTGTTGTTTATAAGCCTCTTGGCGAATAATGAAAACCATCTCCCTGCTGGGAGACTGTTTGTACCAGAACAAATAATAATCACTGTCACTCGTGCTGTATGCACAGTCCAGGCTCACCGTGTCTGCCTCCTGCACAAACACGTCTGGTTTAGGTTGAGTGACCGTCTGGGCCAGGCTGGATCCTGTGAGGAAGAGGAGAGAAAGGAGCACACTGGGTGTCATGGGAGAGAGAAGCAGGCAGTTGCCCGAACTGGTCCCCATTCCCACCCATCTTTTCTCTTGATTCAGACCTCAGCAGAACATATCAGCTTTCAGCTGGCTCTGTGAGGCAGTGCAGTTCCTGTGCTATCAATCTTCCCTCGTTTCACTGTCCCCTTAGATGACACTATAAATGAAGAGCTAAACCTCCTTACCCAGACAGGTGGAGACCAGACCTGCCCACAGTAAGCTGGCGAACCTCATGCTGTCAGCTCTGTCCCTCAGGCTGAGAAGTCTCTTGCTCTGATCTGGGTTCCCCTCTCTGCTCAGTGACGCTTGAGCTCCAGAGCAGGAAATGGTATGACAGCTGACAGGTGACTATGTGTCAGTGATGAAAGTTTTCCCAATACTTTCTGGTTTTGCTTTAGGAGCTTGGCTATTGGATACAATTTCCAATGAAAGTGAAAACTGTTTTCTGAGTTTTAAAAAATTCTGTCACGCAAATAAAGAGAAGAAGGAGCTGGCAAATGTATTCTGCCAAATCCTAATCCTCGGGAGAAGAATAGGCTCTGGAATGGTGGGCAGAGGTGTCAGGGTTTTATAGGCAACAATGGCAAATTCTATCATTTTTCTTTGCATATAAAATGATGAGCTATGTATGATAAACATAAACAATTAATTATGGATGATAAGCATATACCTGTTATATTAATGTACTCAATTTTTATAGCTTTATGACTTTTCAAAATAATAAAAGATGTATGCTTGTGACAAGAAAGAGCATGGACTAAACTCAGAATACGTGGAAGCAGAACATTAGTGTCTAACTGTGCTTATATTTTTTATGAACACTTAAAAAATAAGACCTCGTTTGTGCTATATTTAAAAGTTCTTAAATAACTATTTCAGGAATTCTCATCAGCAGTGAATTGCCATAGGCAATTCATATTTGTATGTATCTTTTTATGTAAGTTATACTGTTAGGTTATGTATACTTGCAATATCAGACCTTGCATTCAATGCACAATGCAATACTCTTTCCAGATTTGTATTTTTCATCAAACAATAAAGATTGTCACACACAAAAAAAGAGTTGTTCCCATCATTTTCATTCCATTTTGGAAAATATTGTTAACAAGGAAAAAAAATGTATTTTGAGTCACAAGAAGTTTGTGTTTCCACAGGGAGTGAGAGGAATACGCATGTAATTCCAGAGTTGGAGTCCCCGGGTCAAGAGTAAGAATGGGGTTCTGCCATGTACTGGATACTGACTGAGAGCATGAATTCTCTTGTAACAGAGGTGAGTGGCTGGGTCTTATCACTGAGAGAGATAAATTGGGAATTGTAAGAGCTTGGACTAGCACTGAATGAGGCTGCTAAAGTCTCTTGTACCCCTAAACCCAATTTGATAGCAATGGAAGAGGAAGCAACCGGAATTTCCTCTAGAACATTGCCATCCTTGACCCATGATTTGAATTCCTGTATCTTGGTTTTGGATTCCCCCAAAGTCAACTCTAATACATAGATTTGTGTGTAAGTCATTTATTTGCAGGTGTTTCTAGGAAACATTAGGAGGAAGTGAACCAGGGAAGGGAAGGAAGCCAGTACAGGGTGTTGTCATCAAGCCAGTTACTACTCTAGGCAACTGGAGCTTAATCCAGCTGGGCAATTCTGGGCAATGGTCTAGCATTTCCCTTTGGAGTCACCCCAAGTGAAGCATAGACGAGCTGGAGTAATTCATAAACTCTATCCATCATGGTTTGAGGGCTGCTTTGGGGACATCGATTCTCTGGCACATCTGACTTGTCCTGTACACTGGCCACATGTGCTCCCATGCTCAGAAACTAGTCCTCAGAGTTTCTGGGGTTTTCAGTGTGCAGAGGCAACTGTCAGGAGATGTGAATGGAGCACCGGCAGCATCTGTACAGCCTTGCACTGATGCGCGCCACTGTGACCTATGTTAAATCCCCTCAGAACAGTAGTTCTTTTAAAAAATTCAACAGGAGGATTAGTGGGACAAGTTCCAATTGCTATAGTTGATGCTACAACCCTAGTTCATATTTATTAGCTTCCATCTCCCTCCTATGCCACTCATTCTTGATTCTCCCCACCTTTGATTAATACTTCTGTATTTAGATTTCTGTCCCAGGGAGGAAGTGATCTAGACCTTCATCTCTGAGGGGACTGAGCCCCTGGCTATCCTCCTTTTATCAGGCTAGAGTTGCAAGAGTTGCCTGTTTAAAGTAATTATGGTCATGAAAGTGCTAAAAGTCATCCTGGTGAATCCCCTGAGTTTTTGTCCTATTTTTTCAGCTTCCAATAGGTAGAAACAGCCCTAAATCCTCATGATAGTGAAGACTGATTGCCCATCCCAGAGTAATAACTCCTCTGTTGGCCTTCTGGTCTAAGGATGTGAATATCTCCACATGACCAGGTGGTGTATGTAATGCTCCTGCTGTTGTTTAGTTGCTAAGTCATGTTCAACTCTTTTCAACCTCGTGGATTGTCGCATACCGGGCTTCTCTGTCCTTTACTGTCTCCCAGAGTTTGCTCAAATTCATGTCCATTGAGTCAGTGATGCCATCCAACCGTCTCATCCTCTGCCCCCATCTCATCCTTCTGAGCCCATGGAGAACCTCTATTCTGTCAGCTTGGCTAATCTGTCCACAGGTCTGTTGTTCAAGCACTGAAGGACATGAGGATAAGGCTGGTGACATCCTCTGGTTGGACTATCTTGTCACATGGTCGCTCAACACTTCCTTGTGGAGGATGCTCTCTGGGGGACATGGATGTGAGACACAGTGATCCAAGTGCTGTGTGCCTACACTCACTGCTCCTTCAGCTCATGGTCACCTCTAAATGTGACTCTTCCTCCTCCACCTGATTTTAGAAAGGAACACGAAGCTAGGCGCTTTCAGAGGTCACCCCCAAAAGTCACCCCTTTGACTCTTCTTCAGTCAGTTGGTTGAAATTTTATCCTCTTTTAAGGATTAAAAAAGCCCAGATTTGCCATCCTACTGTGGTCACTTTTCACTCTGTCTTTTAAAAACTTTATACCATTTTCCCTCAGGTTTTGGTACTTGATCTTCTTAGCCAATATTTTTGGAGTGGCAGAATATGTTATCTTTCACTACTGGATTGGATGGTCTTGGCTTTCAAGATTTTGTAGTCTTGCGAAAGTCTACAAAAGAGCTGAAAGACAAGACGTTTTCTCTGTCTCCTTGTTCTCTAGTACTCTCTTCTGATAGTAAGAGTATTAGTAGTGATATTAAGCCTCGGGCTTTTGAAGAGAAAAAGAACTTCACACAGGGAGACAAAATATTAAAATATTAGATGGTGTTTGAAAACACTACCCCTCTGTACATAGTCTTCACATGAAGTCTTTGACACCGTTTTACAAATCTCTTCGAGTTTCCCTCTGCTCAGAGCACAGAGCCAGTGCCGGGAGCCCTTCAGGTAGGATGTGCAGGCCTAGCAGGGTTTGGGTGCGGGGCCCAGGGGTCGAGCGGCACCGTGTACCTATTGCACAGAAGAAGATGGTTGTATTGTGGAGCTGGGAATCTCCACAGGCAGAGAAAATTGCTGGTCGTTTTTGTTAAGCCTGGCTGGGAATCTTCCACTGATTTTCTCCCCCTCATTTAAAAACAATTGCATCAGGAAATGGAGGCCTTCCCTGGGATCCTGCCTAAACCACTGGAAGAAATCAGCAGCTCTGTCTTTGTAACTGCAGTTCAGTGTGAAGCTCTCGCCTTCCTTGACTTTCTGTTCCACAGGTGGTTGTCCATGTAATCCTGTTCAAGAGGAGTGAGATGATCATACATAAGACACATTTTTAAAATAAAGAACATTCCCTATTTGTTCTGCCCCTGGGATCTCCTGGATTTCCTTGCCAGAGTTGCCTCATTTCCCTGACTTGACCCTCCTGCCCCCTCAGCCCTCCTCCTCCCCACTCACTGGTTAGTTGCATGGACAGAAGCTCTCAGGTGAGGCTGCATTTCTGCTTCTGCCTGGAGTCTCCGAGGATTCAGTTTGAAGGCCTGAAATGGACCATCTTCAATTGTTCTAGTTCATTATTCTAGATTCTTCTGTGTTCTTTGGTTTGGAAGTCCCGGTGATTGATCTTTATTCTGTTTTCACAACCAATCAAAATCTCACTTGTCTCAAGTGCATTGCTGAATTTACCTGTTCCTGCTGCTCCCATTCACAGGATCCTGATTTCCTGCCTGTCACTCTGTCAGTGGTAGCACTGCCCCCTTGTGGTCATAACTTTTGTTTCCATTTTTCTTAATTCCTTATGTTAAACTAAGGGAAGATAAAACATATAGAAATGTGAAGAGTGAACAAAAAAGAAAGAAAACAGGGGCTTCCCCTGGTGGTCCAGTGGGTAAGGACACCGCCTTGCAGTGCAAGGGGCGCCGGTTCGATCCCTGGCCTGGGAGGATCCCACGTGCCGCGGAGCGGCTGGACCCATGTGTCCAATTACCGAGCCGGAGCTCTGGAGCGCATGCACCCAGAGCCGGCGCTCTGCGACGACAGAGGCCACCGCAATGGGAGGCCCACATGGGCCAAAGAACAAAGATGGATGAAAATAGAGAAATGAAAGACCAATAGAAGTGGCCCTCCCGTCCCCCTCCCTCCCCACCCCACCCCCCAAAAGATAAATAAATTTTAAAAAAGGAAAAAAAAAAAAAGAAGGAAAACAGAAGAACATGTGTCAGTGTTCTCTTTTTTTTTAAAAAAAAAACTTGTATTTTACTTTTAACTCTTACAGAGTTTTGTTGTTTACAGATATATATGTTCTCAGATTAGTCATATGTATGTCAGTGTTCTCTTGTGATGACATATCCTTCGTACCCGGGACCCCCTTCCTCACCCTCCTTGCTTGTCAAGGATCAATGTGTGTTCTTTGTCTAAATGACTATGTTCTGGGGGGCATAAATAAAAAATTGAGAAGATCTGGTTCTTTGCCCTAATAGGTCAGAGGGTCTCCTATGACTTTGTTGCATGTCTCACTCTGAGCAATTTTACATTAGTTACAAGAGTTAGGTCTTTTCTAAGTTTTCTTCAAAAGTCTAAGGGAAAGAAATGCACCTGGGTATCTGGGTAGCTCTGAAAATGGTAGTTAGTACTTTTGTAAAACTTTAAGTGTTTCTTAACTTAAATTTATTTGTTTTCAGTTGGAGGATGATTGCTTTATATTATTGTGTTGGTATCTGTCATGTATCAACATGAATCAACCATGGGTATACATATGTCCCCTCCCTATTGAACCTCCTTCCCACCTTCCACCCCATTCCACCTCTCTAGGTTGTATTTAGTTCTGGACACCTGTGTGATCTTTGGTCATTTCCTGTATTTTACGTATTCGGAATATGAAACCCTGTTTCATAATCTTCTATACTACAGCAAGGATTAGGGACTAAAGAGAAGAAGTTAGGAAAGTTGCCTTCTAGTCTTTGCATTCAGCCTTACCCTACTGATTCTAGCTGTTACCACTTAATCATATTTTCCCAGCTGCTGTCCCTGGGTAAAGGCTTGGTCCTGGCAATCTAGCCCCACCCTTCCCTTCCTTTATTTCTTATTGTGGGCCTTCTGTAAGTGGCTGAGAGTCTGTGATGAGTTAAGAGCTATAATCTTCTTTGATATTAATTGTGGGTATTAGTCATCTTCAGGTATGAAATTATGTCAAATAGGGAGACTTCTTTTTCTAGCGTTTTCCTGAAGCACAGCGTTATGGTACCTCAAACTGGAGCTAACTCCCTCTTGGAGATGGTGGGCCTGTGCTCTGTCCTCTCATTTCTCCTCGAGAAGGCAACAGAAGACTTGGGCTAGCCACTGGAAAGTCTGCCTATTTGTCAATGGATACACTTTCTGGCAACATGATTGCTCTTTTTCTGAATAAGAGCACTGCCAAATCATAGCAAATCTGGAAGCAAGAAAATATTAGCAAAATTTCAAAAGGGAATTTTATTCCGAGAAATAGAAGTTGTTACAGTTGTTTGGAATAAGTAACATCTACAAGAGAATTTTACATTTGCATGGAATCTTCTCTTTCCTGTCATAGGGATGGTGATTTTAACATTCCACATCAGAAGCAGCAGGAATGTATCTAGTTTAGGAATGTGTCTAGTTAAAAGGTGTTAGCAATTTTCCCAAATAATGATAGACAGAGGTTGTGGCTCTCAGTAATAAGTGGTGAGTGTCTGCTCCCTCAAGTTCATTCAGCTTAACCCTGTGGGGATGCTTAACAAAATGTACAAAGTAGAATCTGCTTTATGCTGTTGGAGAGGCTTGAGAAACACCGGTAGAGTCAGCTGCCTCTAGAGGGCAGTGCATAAAAGGCATCAGCACCCACTGCAATAGACGGAAAGTACAGGAGCCAGGGTTTTGCAACGAACAGGACCTTACTGACTGGCCTAAGAGCTAAGAAGAGAAATCATACCATCATTTCCATTGATGCAGAAAAAGCATGTGCAAAATGCAATACACATTCTTGTTAAAAGCACCTTAAAACCTTAACACAAAAAATTGCATATGCCAGTACCTCAAACCAGCACCTACCTCTTGGGAATGCTAGAAGCTTTCTTATTTTAAAAAGTTTTATTATTTTTTTTAATTGAAGGATAATTGCTTTACAGTATGGTGTTGGTTTCTACTAAACATCAACATGAGACAGTCATAGGTTTACCCATGACCCCTCCCACTTGAACATCCTTCCCAACTGCCTTCCTATCCCACTCCTCTAGGTTGTGACTTAGCCTAGGTTTGAGTACCTGAGTCCCACTTCAAATTCCCTATCGACTTTCTATTTTACATATGGTACTGTTTGTTTCCATGTTACTGTCTCCATACCTCCCACTATCTCCTTCCTCACCCTGCCCCCAGCCATATCCATAAATCTGTTCTCTATGTCTGTGTCTTAACTGCTGCTCTGTAAGTAGGTTCATCAATACCATCTTTCAAGATTCCATATATATGAGCTAGTATACTATATTTATTTTTCTGACTTACTTCACTGTGTATGATAAGACTGAGGTTCATCCACGTCATTAGGACAAACTCAAATGCATTTCTTTTTATGGCTGAGTAATATTCCATTGTATATATGTACCACCACTTCTCTATCTCTCTGTTGATAAACATCTAGGTTGTAGAAGCTTCTTACTAAAGTTAGAAGAAGGACAAAAATATCCGCTACATTTACCACTATTTAGTGTTGTGCTGGAGCTACTACCTAATGCAGTCGGCCGAAAGAAAAAACAATTGGAAACATAGTACTTGGAAAGAAACAGGTAAAATATCACCTGCATAGTTGCAGATGAGATAATGATGTATCAGAGAACCTAAAAGGGAAGAAAAATCTCTACCAAAGACAGGCAAACAACAATTTTAAAATAGCCATTGTATTGTCCATAGGTAAAAACAAAAAACAGTTAAAAGAAATGTGGAAGAAAAGAGCACATTATCTCCTGCATAAAAGTAAAAAGAAAGAGAAAGAACATCTCAAGTGCAAGCGAATACTAGGCAGAGGTCAATTGAATAGAATAGAAAACTGATTGTTGTTTAGTTAATAAGTTGTACCCAACTCTCTTGCGACCCCATAGACAGTAGCTCAGCAGGCTCCTCTGTCCATGGGCTTTCCCAGGCAAGAATACCGGAGTGGGTTGCCTTTTCCCTCTCCAGGGGATCTTCCTGATGCAATGATGGATCTTCCCGACTCCTGAGGATTCTGCTTTGCAGGTGGGTTATTTACTGCTGAGCCATGGCAAAGCCCCTCTTCCACTATTCAAGACCCCAAATGAGCGTATAGCATTACTCAACATTCAGTGACCCCTCCCACTTGAACATCCTTCCCAACTGCCTTCCTATCCCACTCCTCTAGGTTGTGACTTAGCCTAGGTTTGAGTACCTGAGTCCCACTTCAAATTCCCTATCGACTTTCTATTTTACATATGGTACTGTTTGTTTCCATGTTACTGTCTCCATACCTCCCACTATCTCCTTCCTCACCCTGCCCCCAGCCATATCCATAAATCTGTTCTCTATGTCTGTGTCTTAACTGCTGCTCTGTAAGTAGGTTCATCAATACCATCTTTCAAGATTCCATATATATGAGCTAGTATACTATATTTATTTTTCTGACTTACTTCACTGTGTATGATAAGACTGAGGTTCATCCACGTCATTAGGACAAACTCAAATGCATTTCTTTTTATGGCTGAGTAATATTCCATTGTATATATGTACCACCACTTCTCTATCTCTCTGTTGATAAACATCTAGGTTGTAGAAGCTTCTTACTAAAGTTAGAAGAAGGACAAAAATATCCGCTACATTTACCACTATTTAGTGTTGTGCTGGAGCTACTACCTAATGCAGTCGGCCGAAAGAAAAAACAATTGGAAACATAGTACTTGGAAAGAAACAGGTAAAATATCACCTGCATAGTTGCAGATGAGATAATGATGTATCAGAGAACCTAAAAGGGAAGAAAAATCTCTACCAAAGACAGGCAAACAACAATTTTAAAATAGCCATTGTATTGTCCATAGGTAAAAACAAAAAACAGTTAAAAGAAATGTGGAAGAAAAGAGCACATTATCTCCTGCATAAAAGTAAAAAGAAAGAGAAAGAACATCTCAAGTGCAAGCGAATACTAGGCAGAGGTCAATTGAATAGAATAGAAAACTGATTGTTGTTTAGTTAATAAGTTGTACCCAACTCTCTTGCGACCCCATAGACAGTAGCTCAGCAGGCTCCTCTGTCCATGGGCTTTCCCAGGCAAGAATACCGGAGTGGGTTGCCTTTTCCCTCTCCAGGGGATCTTCCTGATGCAATGATGGATCTTCCCGACTCCTGAGGATTCTGCTTTGCAGGTGGGTTATTTACTGCTGAGCCATGGCAAAGCCCCTCTTCCACTATTCAAGACCCCAAATGAGCGTATAGCATTACTCAACATTCAGCACCAAGAAAACGTCTACTTGACAGGAAGAATTGTGAGTGAGATTATTCTGAATCTATTGATTGTTTTTCTGAGATGGATCATAGATAAAAGTAAAAGGTACAAACTTGGACGAGAAGTTTCTGCCTCTCTCACTTCATCCATCACTGAGCGTTACAGAAAGTCTTTTATTCAATAAAATAGATTTCTCTTCCTCACTCTTCTCAGTTTCTACTTCTGAAGAAAACTTTTCTCTTTCTGAATGATGTGGATATAAACTCAATCACCAAACGGCAGAATAACCATTTTAGTTTTACTGCAGTGTGGATGTCCATTTTTTATGTGCTCACTTGATTCTCAAACCCTACAGCATTTAGTAGAAAAATGGATCTATAAACCCTAAAATTTAGTATATTGGTGCCTGAAAAAATATCCTTTTTTTTAGGTCCACCAAACCCCACTTTTCTAAGAATGAAATAAACTAGACAACAGACATGTTTGTGGTGATAAAAGACACAGTGGGGGTAAATTAGAGATTAGTCCTAATGTTGAAGGATTATCTTCCTGGCTGATCCATATGGTAACTCAGTAGCCTGAAGGGCAGGAAAGTAGACAGGAACATATCCAAACTACACCAGTCTACATTCTGAGGAGCGCAAAATCTCACATGAATTCAGGAGTTATTTTCAGTGAAAATCATGCTAGGGTTTTGGCAGCCAGAGGAGGAAGAGAATAAAGTACAAAGCAAAGCAGAACTGAGCTGTGTTTTATTTGTTTGATCTGTATGATCTGATTTCAAAGTCTGTCCTTTCCTTGAGGCTAACGAATGCAGAGAAACCGTAGTCTCCCTACGTCCAAACAGAACTCATGCTGAAAAGCGGTTGTAAAATTGCTGCACATTGGGAAAGTGTTTAGAGTTTTCCTTTCCCAGGCAAGAATACCGGAGTGGGTTGCCTTTTCCCTCTCCAGGGGATCTTCCTGATGCAATGATGGATCTTCCCGACTCCTGAGGATTCTGCTTTGCAGGTGGGTTATTTACTGCTGAGCCATGGCAAAGCCCCTCTTCCACTATTCAAGACCCCAAATGAGCGTATAGCATTACTCAACATTCAGCACCAAGAAAACGTCTACTTGACAGGAAGAATTGTGAGTGAGATTATTCTGAATCTATTGATTGTTTTTCTGAGATGGATCATAGATAAAAGTAAAAGGTACAAACTTGGACGAGAAGTTTCTGCCTCTCTCACTTCATCCATCACTGAGCGTTACAGAAAGTCTTTTATTCAATAAAATAGATTTCTCTTCCTCACTCTTCTCAGTTTCTACTTCTGAAGAAAACTTTTCTCTTTCTGAATGATGTGGATATAAACTCAATCACCAAACGGCAGAATAACCATTTTAGTTTTACTGCAGTGTGGATGTCCATTTTTTATGTGCTCACTTGATTCTCAAACCCTACAGCATTTAGTAGAAAAATGGATCTATAAACCCCTAAAAATTTAGTATATTGGTGCCTGAAAAAATATCCTTTTTTTTAGGTCCACCAAACCCCACTTTTCTAAGAATGAAATAAACTAGACAACAGACATGTTTGTGGTGATAAAAGACACAGTGGGGGTAAATTAGAGATTAGTCCTAATGTTGAAGGATTATCTTCCTGGCTGATCCATATGGTAACTCAGTAGCCTGAAGGGCAGGAAAGTAGACAGGAACATATCCAAACTACACCAGTCTACATTCTGAGGAGCGCAAAATCTCACATGAATTCAGGAGTTATTTTCAGTGAAAATCATGCTAGGGTTTTGGCAGCCAGAGGAGGAAGAGAATAAAGTACAAAGCAAAGCAGAACTGAGCTGTGTTTTATTTGTTTGATCTGTATGATCTGATTTCAAAGTCTGTCCTTTCCTTGAGGCTAACGAATGCAGAGAAACCGGTAGTCTCCCCTACGTCCAAACAGAACTCATGCTGAAAAGCGGTTGTAAAATTGCTGCACATTGGGAAAGTGTTTAGAGTTTTCCTTTCCTGCAGCAAGGCTATGAGTTGGTAGAATTGACCAGGGAAAAGGAAATGTACTTGTTCCTTGACTCAGTCACCATGGGAGCCCAGTTTTTCTGTACATTTAGAAGTGTGCTTGTGAAAGTCACTCTTTGACGTTTTTTAACCACTTAAATTTAGATCAGTAGTGCATGCTAAGGTACAATCTCAGTATATTTCTAAATGTTGTTTAGGTTACACTCCAGATTGCGCTATTGGTAAAGAATCTACTTGCCACAGCAGGTGATTCAAGAGACTTAGGTTCCTAAGGTTGGAAGGATTCCCTGGAGGAGGAAATGGCAGTCCACTCCAGTATTCTTGCCTGGAAAATTCCATGGACAGAGGACTCCTGTGGGCTGCCGTTGGGGTTGCAAAGAGTCAGACATGATTAAGCACGCATACACACAGTGTTGTTTAGGGTAAAGACAGGTAATCTCATGACATGATTTTTACATAGTGTGCTTTTTGTTTTATTTATTTTTTGGCCACACCATGCAATATGTGGGATCTTAGTTACCCAATCAGGGATCAAACTCATACCCCTGGCAGGCAGAGCATGGAGTCTTAACCACTGGACTGGGAGGGAAGTCTCTCATGGTCTGCTTTATCTTTATCTGGAAAGAAATCTAGTTCTGGCTGTGATGGCCCTCTTGGACCAACTATTACCTCAAGCTAAGGTTTTGTATTATTCAGTCAGTGGGGTAAATTAGAGATTAGTCCTAATGTTGAAGGATTATCTTCCTGGCTGATCCATATGGTAACTCAGTAGCCTGAAGGGCAGGAAAGTAGACAGGAACATATCCAAACTACACCAGTCTACATTCTGAGGAGCGCAAAATCTCACATGAATTCAGGAGTTATTTTCAGTGAAAATCATGCTAGGGTTTTGGCAGCCAGAGGAGGAAGAGAATAAAGTACAAAGCAAAGCAGAACTGAGCTGTGTTTTATTTGTTTGATCTGTATGATCTGATTTCAAAGTCTGTCCTTTCCTTGAGGCTAACGAATGCAGAGAAACCGGTAGTCTCCCCTACGTCCAAACAGAACTCATGCTGAAAAGCGGTTGTAAAATTGCTGCACATTGGGAAAGTGTTTAGAGTTTTCCTTTCCTGCAGCAAGGCTATGAGTTGGTAGAATTGACCAGGGAAAAGGAAATGTACTTGTTCCTTGACTCAGTCACCATGGGAGCCCAGTTTTTCTGTACATTTAGAAGTGTGCTTGTGAAAGTCACTCTTTGACGTTTTTTAACCACTTAAATTTAGATCAGTAGTGCATGCTAAGGTACAATCTCAGTATATTTCTAAATGTTGTTTAGGTTACACTCCAGATTGCGCTATTGGTAAAGAATCTACTTGCCACAGCAGGTGATTCAAGAGACTTAGGTTCCTAAGGTTGGAAGGATTCCCTGGAGGAGGAAATGGCAGTCCACTCCAGTATTCTTGCCTGGAAAATTCCATGGACAGAGGACTCCTGTGGGCTGCCGTTGGGGTTGCAAAGAGTCAGACATGATTAAGCACGCATACACACAGTGTTGTTTAGGGTAAAGACAGGTAATCTCATGACATGATTTTTACATAGTGTGCTTTTTGTTTTATTTATTTTTTGGCCACACCATGCAATATGTGGGATCTTAGTTACCCAATCAGGGATCAAACTCATACCCCTGGCAGGCAGAGCATGGAGTCTTAACCACTGGACTGGGAGGGAAGTCTCTCATGGTCTGCTTTATCTTTATCTGGAAAGAAATCTAGTTCTGGCTGTGATGGCCCTCTTGGACCAACTATTACCTCAAGCTAAGGTTTTGTATTATCTCAGAGTATCATCATAAAAATTGTCCCTTTCAGCAATACTGTTGCTGTTCCATCACTTATTTGTGTCTTTGTGACCTCATGGACAGCAGCATGCCAGGCTTCCTTGTCCTTCACTCTCTCCCAGAGTTTGCTCAAATTCATGAGTCCATGATGCAGCCAACCATCTCTTTCTCTGTCTGCCCCTTCTCCTTCTGCCTTCAGTCTTTCCCAGCATCAGAGACTTTTCCAATGAGTCAGCTCTTTGCATCAGGTACCTGAAACATTAGAGCTTCAGCTTCAGCATCAGTCTTTCCACTGAATATTCAAGGTTGATTTCCTTTAGGATTAACTAGTTTGACCTCCTTGCAGTCCAAGGGACTCTCAAGAGCCTTCTCCAAAACCACAATTCGAAGGCATCAATTCTTTGGTGCTAATCCTTCTTTATGGTCCAACTCTTACATTCATACATGGCTACTGGAAAGTCATAGCTTTGACTATACAGACCTTTGTTGGAAAAGGAATGTCTCTTTTTTTTAATATGCTATCTAGATTTGTTACAGTTTTTCTTTCAAAGAGCAAGGGTCTTTAAATTTCATCACTGCAGTCCCCATGTGCAATAATTCTGGAGCCCAAGAAAGTAAAGTTTGTCACTGTTGCCATTGTTTGCCCATCTATTTGCCATGAAGTGATGGAACTGGATGCCATGACCTTAGTTTTTTGAATGTTGAGGTTTTTAAATTTTTTATTTATTTATTTATTTTTGGCTATTCTGAGTTTTCACTGCCACCACAGGCTCTTCTCTAGTTGCATGGATGGGGGCTACTCTCTAGTTGAGGCGAGCAGGTTTCTTGTTGCAGTGACTTTTCTTGTTGTGGAACTCAGTCTCTAGGGCACATAGGCTTCAGTAGTTGCAGTACATAGGCTCAATAGTTGTGGCTCCAAGGTTCTAGAGCACAGGCTCAATAGTTGTGGCTTATGGAGGCTTAGTTGCTCCACAGCACGTGGGATCTTCCCAGCTCAGGAACTGAACCTATGTCTCCTGCATTGGCAGGTGAACTCTTTACCACTGAGCTACAAAGGAAGCCCTGAATGTTGAGTTTTGAGGCAGCTTTTTTCACTCTCCTTTTTCAATCTCATCAAGAGGCTCTTTACTTCCTCTTCACTTTCTGCCATAAAAGTGGTGTCGTCTGCATAACTGAGGTTATTGATATTTCTCCCAACAATCTTTATTCCAGCGTGTGCTTCATCCAGACTGACATTTCACAAGATGCACTATGCATGTAAGTTAAATAAGCGGAGTGACAATATACAGCCTTGTTGTACTCTTTTCCTAATTTGTGATCAGTCTGTTGTTCCATATCTGGTTCTAACTGTTCCTTGTCTTGCAACTGGTTTTGCAGGAGGCAGGTAAGGTGATCTGGTATTTCTATCTCTTTCAGAATTTTCCAGTTTGGTGTGATGTGATCCACACAGTCAAAGGCTTTAGTGTAGTCAATGAAACAGAAGTAGGTATTTTTCTGGAATTCTCTTGCTTTTTCTATGATCCAATGGATGTTGGCCATTTGATCTCTGGTTCCTCTGTCTTTTCTACTCCAGCTTGTGCATCTGGAAGTTCTCAGTTGACATACTGTTGAAGCCTAGCTTGGAGGATTCTGAGCATTACTTTGTTGGCATGTGAAATGAGTGCAATGGTGTGGCAGTTTGAACATTCTTTGGCATTGCCTTTCTTTGGGATTGGAATGAAAGCTGCCCTTTTCCAGTCCTGTGGCCACTGATGAGTTTTCCAAACTTGCCGGTATATTAAATGCAGCATTTTAACAGCATCCTGTTTTAAGATTTGAAATAGCTCAGCTGGAATTCCATCCCTCCCACTAGATTTGTTTGTAGTGATACTTCCTAAGGCCCACTTGACTTCACACTCCAGGATATCTGGTTCTTAGTGATTGATCACACCATCATGGCTGTCTAGGTCATTAAGATATTTTTTGTATAGTTCTTCTGTGTATTCTTGGTACCTCCTCTTAATAGCTTCTGCTTCTTTTAGGTCCATACCATTTCTATCCTTTATTGTGCCCATCTTTGCATGAAATATAACTTATTTTCCTAAATTCTTTTTGCTTACTGTTTCTTGATCTTTGCCCTTAATAAGTTTACCCTGCCTGGAATGTGTTTTTGCATTGCCCTCACTTAAATTCCTACGCATACTTCAAGTGAAAATTGAGAATCCAATTTCCATGAATCTGGAAGTGATTTTTTTTCTTTAAATCTGTGGTGCATTTTGCAAGCTTTTTGGTTGTTCAGTTATTTTGTGGTATCTTCTTTCATTTAAAACTTAAAATTCTAAGCTTGATGAAAAATAGTATCAGTTTGTAATTGTTTCTGCTTATCACTAGAAAAGAGACATTCCACTTTTATTTGACTATTACCTGCAGTAAGGATTATTTTATACCTAGAATCAGGCTGTTTATTTTGAAAAATCTCTAATTGTTTATTTTTCCTTATAGTGAGCTGAAATTTATTTCCATGTTAATTCTAACCATTGGCTATAAATTTGCCTTTATACATGGTGTACGATAAATATTCATTCATTCAAACATTGTTCATTGGGTACTTATTGGTAAGAAAAAAATTGGTATCTTCACAAAGCTTGAATATAATGGGAGATATTCCCATGACTGCTAGAATAAGCAGTGTATAAGCATTATGCCTAAAATATGTTTATATTGCTTACCAAAGTGTGCAGAAAGGAGGAAACAGAACAGCCTGAGATGTAAACTCTGGGAAATATCATCTTGTGAGTGGGGAGCTCTAATGGGATTGTGAAAGAACTGAGGATGGGGAAGTCCCCAGAACTAGAAGTGGGTGGCTGACTCTACACCTTGGGATTGGAATGAAAGCTGCCCTTTTCCAGTCCTGTGGCCACTGATGAGTTTTCCAAACTTGCCGGTATATTAAATGCAGCATTTTAACAGCATCCTGTTTTAAGATTTGAAATAGCTCAGCTGGAATTCCATCCCTCCCACTAGATTTGTTTGTAGTGATACTTCCTAAGGCCCACTTGACTTCACACTCCAGGATATCTGGTTCTTAGTGATTGATCACACCATCATGGCTGTCTAGGTCATTAAGATATTTTTTGTATAGTTCTTCTGTGTATTCTTGGTACCTCCTCTTAATAGCTTCTGCTTCTTTTAGGTCCATACCATTTCTATCCTTTATTGTGCCCATCTTTGCATGAAATATAACTTATTTTCCTAAATTCTTTTTGCTTACTGTTTCTTGATCTTTGCCCTTAATAAGTTTACCCTGCCTGGAATGTGTTTTTGCATTGCCCTCACTTAAATTCCTACGCATACTTCAAGTGAAAATTGAGAATCCAATTTCCATGAATCTGGAAGTGATTTTTTTTCTTTAAATCTGTGGTGCATTTTGCAAGCTTTTTGGTTGTTCAGTTATTTTGTGGTATCTTCTTTCATTTAAAACTTAAAATTCTAAGCTTGATGAAAAATAGTATCAGTTTGTAATTGTTTCTGCTTATCACTAGAAAAGAGACATTCCACTTTTATTTGACTATTACCTGCAGTAAGGATTATTTTATACCTAGAATCAGGCTGTTTATTTTGAAAAATCTCTAATTGTTTATTTTTCCTTATAGTGAGCTGAAATTTATTTCCATGTTAATTCTAACCATTGGCTATAAATTTGCCTTTATACATGGTGTACGATAAATATTCATTCATTCAAACATTGTTCATTGGGTACTTATTGGTAAGAAAAAAATTGGTATCTTCACAAAGCTTGAATATAATGGGAGATATTCCCATGACTGCTAGAATAAGCAGTGTATAAGCATTATGCCTAAAATATGTTTATATTGCTTACCAAAGTGTGCAGAAAGGAGGAAACAGAACAGCCTGAGATGTAAACTCTGGGAAATATCATCTTGTGAGTGGGGAGCTCTAATGGGATTGTGAAAGAACTGAGGGATGGGGAAGTCCCCATGATTACAGGGTAGAAGTGGGTGGCTGACTCTACACCCTTCACAGAGAGGTATTCTTGTTAATAATTGGGGCTTTCACTCTTGCTTTCTGCTTGAAAACTACAATGAACACTACAAGAATAAAGTCTTTCCTGGTATTGTGTCTGAAACATAAAAACCTATGGTCTTGTGTGACTGCATTAAAAATAGAAACCTCTCCCTCTCGGCTCTTGCAGAGTGGGGGCCTCTGTTTCACTTTCTGTTGGCTATTTTCCTTGTACGGAGGGAAGAACAGATGCAGAAGACCAGACGTCAGTTGTCCACCTATTCAATGATTCATTTTCTCCCACTTTTCTGGAAACAAGCAAGCAAAACTTACTCTTAAAGGACTAAAACAAGACCTGGATAAGTGAATAGGCATATAATATTCTTGGGTAGGAAAATATAATATCCTAAAATGTCAGTTTCTGATATGATTCCAACTAGAATCTCATTTGTTGGAATCAAACTGTATAAGAAGAGAACAAATATCTTTGCATTGTCAACTATAGTTTCAACAAGAATGTTAAGATTGGATTTTTCTTATGATATAAAATCTTACTCTAAAGAAATAGTATAATATAGGCACAAGATGAAGCCAGTAAGTGGAACGTAGTCAAGTCCAGAAGGAAACCAAATATTACTGGTTTGGTGAGAGCATTGCAGGGGCTGGGGTATAAACATCACTAGAAAAGAGATATTCCACTTTTATTTGACTATTACCTGCAGTAAGGATTATTTTATACCTAGAATCAGGCTGTTTATTTTGAAAAATCTCTAATTGTTTATTTTTCCTTATAGTGAGCTGAAATTTATTTCCATGTTAATTCTAACCATTGGCTATAAATTTGCCTTTATACATGGTGTACGATAAATATTCATTCATTCAAACATTGTTCATTGGGTACTTATTGGTAAGAAAAAAATTGGTATCTTCACAAAGCTTGAATATAATGGGAGATATTCCCATGACTGCTAGAATAAGCAGTGTATAAGCATTATGCCTAAAATATGTTTATATTGCTTACCAAAGTGTGCAGAAAGGAGGAAACAGAACAGCCTGAGATGTAAACTCTGGGAAATATCATCTTGTGAGTGGGGAGCTCTAATGGGATTGTGAAAGAACTGAGGGATGGGGAAGTCCCCATGATTACAGGGTAGAAGTGGGTGGCTGACTCTACACCCTTCACAGAGAGGTATTCTTGTTAATAATTGGGGCTTTCACTCTTGCTTTCTGCTTGAAAACTACAATGAACACTACAAGAATAAAGTCTTTCCTGGTATTGTGTCTGAAACATAAAAACCTATGGTCTTGTGTGACTGCATTAAAAATAGAAACCTCTCCCTCTCGGCTCTTGCAGAGTGGGGGCCTCTGTTTCACTTTCTGTTGGCTATTTTCCTTGTACGGAGGGAAGAACAGATGCAGAAGACCAGACGTCAGTTGTCCACCTATTCAATGATTCATTTTCTCCCACTTTTCTGGAAACAAGCAAGCAAAACTTACTCTTAAAGGACTAAAACAAGACCTGGATAAGTGAATAGGCATATAATATTCTTGGGTAGGAAAATATAATATCCTAAAATGTCAGTTTCTGATATGATTCCAACTAGAATCTCATTTGTTGGAATCAAACTGTATAAGAAGAGAACAAATATCTTTGCATTGTCAACTATAGTTTCAACAAGAATGTTAAGATTGGATTTTTCTTATGATATAAAATCTTACTCTAAAGAAATAGTATAATATAGGCACAAGATGAAGCCAGTAAGTGGAACGTAGTCAAGTCCAGAAGGAAACCAAATATTACTGGTTTGGTGAGAGCATTGCAGGGGCTGGGGTATAAACATGAAACGGTTTTAGTTTTCTTCAACATTTGCCAGTAGCTTTGTTTATCAAACCTCTCTTTTCCATTGGGAAATAGGTCTTTTTCTTTTTCTGTTAGTTATTAAATTAGCTTTGTTTCAGCAATTCACATATGGATTTTGAAACTTAATTACCATGTTAGAGCCCAAACTCTGCCCTCCACTTCCACTCAGCAGGACAGTTCTAGGGTCACCAGTGACAAGTGAACTGTGATCTTTCATCCCTCTCATGCCTCAGAGGTTGGGTGGGCTCTTTTTTCACCCTTTCCTGGGCTGAGTAGCTTTGCCTCCTTGGTTGTTCAGACTGCTCTTCCTTTAAGTGAACAGCCCCATATTGTGGAGGAGAGGTCCCACCCCTTAGTGTTGGTTCTTATCTCTGCCCTTATCTCTGCCTAGTGACAGACTGTCTCAGCGACAAGTATTCAAATACTCACTTTCTCACAATAATGTGTTAGTGGTTTCTTCAACAGTTACAGAGCCCTCCACCTACAGTTTCTTGGAAGAAATTTCTTTCCTCCTCACCAAACCCACATTTTGATCAACAACACAGCCTCCAGCTGCCGGGACCCCTATCACATGGCAGCTCTTTAGGGCAGTGTAGGTTCAGGCAGTTGGTTTAGAACCTAGATGGATTCATCAAACTCATAGGACTATTGTTCCAGTAGAAGTATGGGAATGAAAGCTAGCACACTGTCTTCTAGCTCTGCCTTCTTTCTCCTGCATTTAATCTTCTTTTCACAAGAATCTGACATGTTTTGTCAGATTCAGAAGCTCAGAACTCATCATTTTTGAGACACATGACTATAGCCAGATTTCAGCTTAGTGGAGAGGGGCAAGCTGGACGAAGTGTCTCCAGGTGTACAGGAAAGAGACGGAGGCAGTAAGGTAAATACCTTTCTTCCCTCTGTGCAAGGCTTACATTTCCCCAAAAGCTCCCCCTCTTAATGCTCCCAGTTTCCCATCCAACATCTCTCTCTCTCTCTCTCTTTTTTTTTAATTTTGGCCTTTTTTTATTGGTTATTTATTTATTTGTTTATTTCCATCCATCTTTATTCTTTGGCCTCTGTGGGCCTCTGATTTCAGTGGCCTCTCTCTCTGCAGAGCACTGGCTCTTGGCACATGCGCTCCAGAGTGCTGGCTTGCAATTGGACACATTGGTCTAACCTCTTCACAGCACGTGGGATCTTCCAGGGCCAGGGACTGAACTGGTGCCCCTCACACCGCAAGGTGGGCTCTTTACCCACTGGACTACCAGAGAAGCCCCCAACATCTCTTTTATTAATGCCAGTCAAGATGGTTTGGCCTCTCTCACCCCCGTGGAATTGCCAAGAATTTCTTCCTTTAAATTGGAACTGGGTTTTTAGTGACTGTTCTCACCAGCACCTAATCCTGCAGTGGTTCTTACACTGTTCTATGTTTGTGATGTGGTACATGCGTGCTCATTCCTATCCAAGTTTTTGCGAAGCCCAGGTTCCTCTCTCTGTCCATGGGATTCTCCAGGGAAGAATACTAGAATGAGTTGCCATTTCCTTCTCCAGGGGATCTTCCTGACCCAAGGATGGATCCTGTGTTTCTTGTGTCTGCTGCATTGGCAGACAGATTTTTTACCACCATTCTTGTGCCACCTGGGAGACCTCATTCTATAATGTTTGGAAGAAGGTAAAAATTTTCATAAAGATTTAACTGTTTAGTTGCACATATGTATACAGGAATATAGAATACAACAAAGACATTGTGATAGTGGAAAATAGATTCATATGTAAGACCAGTGTCCGGATGGTTGAATTATTTTATTGTTAAAAAGCAAAATGATACCAACACTGCCTAAAAATCTAGGAATATTTGTATATATTTGGATTATGGGAGAAATCCTTAGGTGAGGTAGGAACCCAAAAACTTTCTGTATATAGGACATACTTGACTATATAAAACTTAAATGATATTCAAAGGCAAATTATATCATACCACATATTGTATAAAAGTTAGAAATCAAACAATAGACTGAGCAAAATGACAGAAAACTTTGACACCCCCAGGATACATTTTGTTAATGAGAAACAAATAAACTAAAAGTAAAACAGACAAAGATTAAAAAATAAAAAGGCAATTCACAAAGGAGACAATTCAACTGGCCATAAACTTTTGATCTCACTGGCAGTCAGAGAAATGAAAATTAGAACATCAGTGAGTTAATTTTTGACCTATCACATTTGTAAAATTGAAATAATTTATATTCTCCCAAATGCATGAGAACAAAGGGAAAGAAAATTTACACAAATTGCTGGTGAACTGTGAAATCCTACAACTTTATTTGAAAGTAATCCAAAAATGTCTGTTAAATATAAAGCTAGCCTTTGATCCAGTAATCAAATTTTTAGAAATCCATCCTAAAGATATAAACTATCCAAATATAGATACAGTTATTTATCACAGCAGTAGTTCTAAACTGACTAAACTGAATAACAAAAAAAGAAATGCTTGAATAGATTATGGGTCTTCTATACTGTGGACAATGAAACATTGAAAAATAAATAAGTTCAAATAATATTTGTTGACCTGTAGGGATGTGCATGATTATACTATGTGAAAAATAAAACATTAATTTTATAAATATATATATGTATGTATGTATGTATCTATCTATCTATCTACATATGCTCAGTCACATCCAATTCTTTGTGGTGCTATAGACTGTAGTCCTTCAGGTTCTTTTGTCCGTGCGATTTTCCAGGCAAGAATACTGAGGTGGCTTCTTTGATTGGAGAGAAAGGAGTGAAGGAAAAAATGGACAGCATCAATCAGCATTGCATTAGTAGAAAGTTAACAAATATGGGGGAGACACGGTTTTGCTATTTTTACCCAAGAGCCTTAATAATCATGCTAAAGGAGATGCAATTTTTAAAATTTTTTTTTTTTTAATTTTTGGCCACTTCTATTGGTCTTTCATTTATTAATTTTCATCCATCTTTGTTCTTTGGCCTGTGTGGGCCTCCCATTGCACCATTGCAGTGGCCTCTCTCGTCACAGAACATCGGCTCTGGGCACATGCGCTCCAGAGGGCTGGCTCATAATTGGACATACTGGCAGCCGGCTCCCCATTATATCATTACCACATATTGTATAAAAGTTAGAAATCAAACAATAGACTGAGCAAAATGACAGAAAACTTTGACACCCCCAGGATACATTTTGTTAATGAGAAACAAATAAACTAAAAGTAAAACAGACAAAGATTAAAAAATAAAAAGGCAATTCACAAAGGAGACAATTCAACTGGCCATAAACTTTTGATCTCACTGGCAGTCAGAGAAATGAAAATTAGAACATCAGTGAGTTAATTTTGACCTATCACATTTGTAAAATTGAAATAATTTATATTCTCCCAAATGCATGAGAACAAAGGGAAAGAAAATTTACACAAATTGCTGGTGAACTGTGAAATCCTACAACTTTATTTGAAAGTAATCCAAAAATGTCTGTTAAATATAAAGCTAGCCTTTGATCCAGTAATCAAATTTTTAGAAATCCATCCTAAAGATATAAACTATCCAAATATAGATACAGTTATTTATCACAGCAGTAGTTCTAAACTGACTAAACTGAATAACAAAAAAAGAAATGCTTGAATAGATTATGGGTCTTCTATACTGTGGACAATGAAACATTGAAAAATAAATAAGTTCAAATAATATTTGTTGACCTGTAGGGATGTGCATGATTATACTATGTGAAAAATAAAACATTAATTTTATAAATATATATATGTATGTATGTATGTATCTATCTATCTATCTACATATGCTCAGTCACATCCAATTCTTTGTGGTGCTATAGACTGTAGTCCTTCAGGTTCTTTTGTCCGTGCGATTTTCCAGGCAAGAATACTGAGGTGGCTTCTTTGATTGGAGAGAAAGGAGTGAAGGAAAAAATGGACAGCATCAATCAGCATTGCATTAGTAGAAAGTTAACAAATATGGGGGAGACACGGTTTTGCTATTTTTACCCAAGAGCCTTAATAATCATGCTAAAGGAGATGCAATTTTTAAAATTTTTTTTTTTTTAATTTTTGGCCACTTCTATTGGTCTTTCATTTATTAATTTTCATCCATCTTTGTTCTTTGGCCTGTGTGGGCCTCCCATTGCACCATTGCAGTGGCCTCTCTCGTCACAGAACATCGGCTCTGGGCACATGCGCTCCAGAGGGCTGGCTCATAATTGGACATACTGGTCCAGCCGCTCCATGGCACGTGGAATCTTCCCAGGCCAGGGATTGAACCAGCGCCCCTTGCACTGCAAGGCAGTGTCCTTACCCACTGAACCACCAGGGAAGCCCGGAGATGCAATTTATATAAGAAGCCACATAGTTAAATTTGCCTGCGAGACTGGGATTTCTTTGAAGAAAGCTCTCCTCCTGGTCATTAAGCGTGTGAGCAATGAGAAACAAGAAAAACCTAGACTGGACTCAGAAGTACCTTCTAAATAAAGTCAGAAGATTTGATTTGTGTTCCATTCTGTCACTTCCTAGTCATGCGATGTTGGTAAGTTAATCTTTCTGAGCCTTGGTTCTCTACCTTATAGAGAAATCATATTACTATTATTGGTATTATTAAATAAAATGTAGACTACTGATACAATGATTTACTTTGCATGAATTAAAAGGGAATGAAATGATCTCTATTAATAAGCTAGTCTTCAAGTTGATTTTGTTGAGTAAAATAAAGGGGGTTGCTGTTAAAACATGCCTGTTAACATTTATGTAAAAATGCCACAAAATAAGAGTACCTATTTTCCATGAGTGCATGCATACATATATCTTCATATTCATTAAAATAAAGGGTCTTAACATATATTACAAATCCAAAGCAGCATCTACCTCTAGGAAAAGAGAACAGATGAAAATGTGAGCGAAAGGATTTATGCCTTATCTGTAATGTTCCAACTTTTCAAAAATGAGAAGGTATGCACCTTTTACATATGCAAATTAAATTAAATATATATCTATTTTTTATTGAAGTATACTTTATTTACAGTGTTGTGTTAATTTCTGGTATATGGCAAAATAGGACCTTGTTTTTTATCCATCTGCTAATCCCAAACTCTCAATCCATTTCTCCCCCACCCCTCTTGACAACCACAAATCTGTTCTCTAGATCTGTGAGTCTGTTTCTGTTTTGTAGGTAAGTTCATTTGTGTTATATTTTATCTTCCATAATATATATCTATTTTAAAACAATCATAAGACAAAACTAATTGTGAGGATTGTGGTGTTATTGTTCAGTTGCTCAGTCTTGTCTAACTCTTTGCAACTCCATAAACTGCAGCACACCAGGCTTCCCTGTCCTTCACCATCTCCCAGAGTTTGCTTAAACTCATGCCCATTGAGCTGATGATGGCATCCAACCATTTCATCCTCTATTGCCCTCTTCTCCTGCACTCAATCTTTCCCAGCATCAGGGTCTTTTCCAATGAGTCAGCCCCTTGCATCAGGTGGCAAAATTATCGGAGCTTCAGCTTCAGCATCAGTCCTTCCAATGAATATTCAGGGTTGATTTCCTTTAGGATTGACTAGTTTGATCTCCTTTCTGTACAAGGAACTCTCAAGAGTCTTCTCCAACACCACAGTCCAAAAGCATCAATTCTTCAGTGCTCAACCTTCTTTATGGTCATCATCTTCTCTCTTTGAAACCAGAAGTGGTTTCCCATGAGAGGTCAATAGAGATTTCTGAGTGTCTGGCACAATCAGTTCAGTCTTCCACTGTGACTTGGTCTACTACAGAGCAAAGAGCTGAAGGTTGCTTTTTCTTATTTGTCCATATAAAAGATAAGTTAGAGACACTCATGGCATTCCACTGGAGGTTGTGTAAGTGGATCTGGGACAACTAAGAAAGAGGGTTTGGAGGGCAGTGAACCAGAAAGCTGATGCCCCCCAGACCAAGAGAGGAGGAAGAGCCAGGGACACTGAGCTGGAATTGAGAAGAGTCCTCAGTTATTTAACACTAGCTACAAAGTTTGGAGCTAAGAATCTTTTGAAAATTTTATTTCTGTAGAAATAAGTTCGCTTATAATGGCTGGTGAGTTATTCAGCCACAGGATGAGGCTGGTCCCGACTTCATGGTGAACTGCAGGAACCCCAGGTTTCCAGCCTGGCAGTCATAGGCTGCTGGTGCTAACACAGTTTATACTGAATGAGGCTCCAAGTCATCCTATGTTTTTGCACCCTATTCAACATTTGTACAAAGCTGCTAGGCTTTGTACAGATCAAGATTGGATGGTAATAGTCGGTTAGAAGCATGGTCTGAATCATTACAGCAGGTGTCCTCTGACTCAGGCAGCTTGTGTGAGGACTTCTGCCACTGACTGGGCCTCCCTTTCCAACTGGAAAGATAAGAGCTGGCACAGGAGCATAGTGAAAGCCACCTGGGCTATTTCTCCCTTCTCACCCACCACCCAATGCCAAACCTTTTCCATTTAGTATTACAAGGAAGTAGCTCCTGCTTCTGCTCACGATTTGGGAAGTACCCAACTGCCCCCGGCAGTGAGCTAAGAAACAAGTGTCAGGCTCCTTTGTCCTGTAAGGGTTGGACCTGCTGAACATGTACTTCCACACCTGGCATATTTGCAGGGGACTTCTGGGCAAGGAAGAGGCCTCTGGGTCCTGGGTGTATGTTTCTAGATTTTCCATTTGTATTATTATTTTTGCCAGTGTGAAATAAAAGAGATCCCCTCAGATACTGATAGAAAGGCCCTTTGAGATCAAGGTAAGTATTAAAAGGAAAAAAATAGATATTAATCATATGCTGAGGACCCAGGACACACCAGACACTTAACCCAAGGGTTAAAAGCCATGTCGCATAACAGTTTACAAAGTAGAGTCATTACTTCTAATTTTAGGATCCAAGAATTCTGAAAGCTTAAGCCACGTGCCTACAATGAAATAGCTATTGTGTAGTCAGAGCTAAATTTTCCTGATTTAATATCTTCAAATCACCATGATGTGTTTTGAAAAGAAAAAGTCAGTGTGGTTTTGCGTGCCACCTTCTGCTTCCTCCCATGTGCTGAGTTCTTGTACGGCCGCCCTATGCAGTGTTCTCTTTGTGCCTCATCAGGGCACAGTGATACAGGGCACTGTCTGCAGGCACTGCATTTTTGATGTACAGGTTTGTTGTATTGGCTGTATTCTCTGAATAAAACCGTTCAGCGGCAAAACTGGCCCTTTCCAGAGTACCCCGATCTTGAATATATTCTGGTGCCATGCAACCAGTAGAGATCAATGAAGCTCGTAGATGCAGTATAATTTGCACCCTATTCAACATTTGTACAAAGCTGCTAGGCTTTGTACAGATCAAGATTGGATGGTAATAGTCGGTTAGAAGCATGGTCTGAATCATTACAGCAGGTGTCCTCTGACTCAGGCAGCTTGTGTGAGGACTTCTGCCACTGACTGGGCCTCCCTTTCCAACTGGAAAGATAAGAGCTGGCACAGGAGCATAGTGAAAGCCACCTGGGCTATTTCTCCCTTCTCACCCACCACCCAATGCCAAACCTTTTCCATTTAGTATTACAAGGAAGTAGCTCCTGCTTCTGCTCACGATTTGGGAAGTACCCAACTGCCCCCGGCAGTGAGCTAAGAAACAAGTGTCAGGCTCCTTTGTCCTGTAAGGGTTGGACCTGCTGAACATGTACTTCCACACCTGGCATATTTGCAGGGGACTTCTGGGCAAGGAAGAGGCCTCTGGGTCCTGGGTGTATGTTTCTAGATTTTCCATTTGTATTATTATTTTTGCCAGTGTGAAATAAAAGAGATCCCCTCAGATACTGATAGAAAGGCCCTTTGAGATCAAGGTAAGTATTAAAAAGGAAAAAAAAAATAGATATTAATCATATGCTGAGGACCCAGGACACACCAGACACTTAACCCAAGGGTTAAAAGCCATGTCGCATAACAGTTTACAAAGTAGAGTCATTACTTCTAATTTTAGGATCCAAGAATTCTGAAAGCTTAAGCCACGTGCCTACAATGAAATAGCTATTGTGTAGTCAGAGCTAAATTTTCCTGATTTAATATCTTCAAATCACCATGATGTGTTTTGAAAAGAAAAAGTCAGTGTGGTTTTGCGTGCCACCTTCTGCTTCCTCCCATGTGCTGAGTTCTTGTACGGCCGCCCTATGCAGTGTTCTCTTTGTGCCTCATCAGGGCACAGTGATACAGGGCACTGTCTGCAGGCACTGCATTTTTGATGTACAGGTTTGTTGTATTGGCTGTATTCTCTGAATAAAACCGTTCAGCGGCAAAACTGGCAAATCCTTTTCCAGAGTACCCCCGCGATCTGTAGAGAATATATTCTGGTGCCTGGTTTGGATACTGTCGAAACCAGTAGAGATCAATGAAGCTCGTAGATGCAGTATAATAATTACAAAGGAGGCTCACAGTCTTCCCCTCTGCTCCAGACACTTCTGTCTTCTGGGGTCTGATCCAGTCTGTTCTCCCAGGCCCTGAAACACAAAGCACACATTAGCCAAGGCTCATTCAGGCTGCCTCGTCCAGGAGGGCAACTCGGGTGGAACTCAGTTACCTGGAAGGGCCAGTGCTAGAAGTGAAGCGAAGATAAACTTAATAGTCATCATGTCTTCTGGATTCCTCATCACTGAGTGGCTGCTTCCAAGATGACAGTGTCTCATCAAGTCACTGGGAGGGGATTTCTGGAGGGTTCTTACTGTGACTTACAGGTCAGAAATGGGAGGAGCTCCACTGAAGTACATAAGGAGATTATTAATATTATTATTATCATTGAAGGAACAGAAGTAACTCCTCTTGCACAGACTTTGAAAAACACTGGTTCTTTGAAATTATGTGAACTCCCCACATCTCTCTAGGCTCATTTGTCCGTGTTTGTGAACTTAGATGAAATGGAGAGTATAAATGCTAAACAGTCCACAGTGGTCATGCCTGTGGTTGCCCTTATAGGTGCTCCTCTAACTTGTTCTATTTTTCTTTTACAGCAGATAAACATTAGTCTTGTAATTAGAATTAGAGTATTTCTTTTGGTGAGAGGTTGTTCTTTTGAGGTGTAAGTTTACTTATTTTTTGCAAATTCTGAAAGCTTAAGCCACGTGCCTACAATGAAATAGCTATTGTGTAGTCAGAGCTAAATTTTCCTGATTTAATATCTTCAAATCACCATGATGTGTTTTGAAAAGAAAAGTCAGTGTGGTTTTGCGTGCCACCTTCTGCTTCCTCCCATGTGCTGAGTTCTTGTACGGCCGCCCTATGCAGTGTTCTCTTTGTGCCTCATCAGGGCACAGTGATACAGGGCACTGTCTGCAGGCACTGCATTTTTGATGTACAGGTTTGTTGTATTGGCTGTATTCTCTGAATAAAACCGTTCAGCGGCAAAACTGGCAAATCCTTTTCCAGAGTACCCCCGCGATCTGTAGAGAATATATTCTGGTGCCTGGTTTGGATACTGTCGAAACCAGTAGAGATCAATGAAGCTCGTAGATGCAGTATAATAATTACAAAGGAGGCTCACAGTCTTCCCCTCTGCTCCAGACACTTCTGTCTTCTGGGGTCTGATCCAGTCTGTTCTCCCAGGCCCTGAAACACAAAGCACACATTAGCCAAGGCTCATTCAGGCTGCCTCGTCCAGGAGGGCAACTCGGGTGGAACTCAGTTACCTGGAAGGGCCAGTGCTAGAAGTGAAGCGAAGATAAACTTAATAGTCATCATGTCTTCTGGATTCCTCATCACTGAGTGGCTGCTTCCAAGATGACAGTGTCTCATCAAGTCACTGGGAGGGGATTTCTGGAGGGTTCTTACTGTGACTTACAGGTCAGAAATGGGAGGAGCTCCACTGAAGTACATAAGGAGATTATTAATATTATTATTATCATTGAAGGAACAGAAGTAACTCCTCTTGCACAGACTTTGAAAAACACTGGTTCTTTGAAATTATGTGAACTCCCCACATCTCTCTAGGCTCATTTGTCCGTGTTTGTGAACTTAGATGAAATGGAGAGTATAAATGCTAAACAGTCCACAGTGGTCATGCCTGTGGTTGCCCTTATAGGTGCTCCTCTAACTTGTTCTATTTTTCTTTTACAGCAGATAAACATTAGTCTTGTAATTAGAATTAGAGTATTTCTTTTGGTGAGAGGTTGTTCTTTTGAGGTGTAAATTCTGTTGGTTCTTGTTAAATAGAGGAAACAAGAAAGAGTGAAAAAGAAACTGTTTCCGTTTCAGCTGCATCTTTCCCTCCAGAAGGAAACTGTGTGTAAACTCTTCATGTCGCTGAGCCAATTACTAGCCGTGAGAGGACTGAACAGTGCTCTTTGTGTCTCAGGGGACTTCTTGAAAACACAGGCAAGCAAATAAAAAAGTCTTCCACCGATATTTTCTTTTGGAAGTTTAGGTAATTCATCAAAGTGAAAAAAAGAAAAAAGGAGAGGCAGGGGTCATAGTCTGGAATGGTAGAGTAGCTTCCTTGAGTCCAGAAAGGGCAGAAGGGACGTTTGGTCTGACTGGTGGCTGGGAGGACCTGCCAGTCATGGAGATTTGTGTTTTAAGTGCCGTCAATGCCCAAACAATGCCATTGGTGGGGAAACCCACTAGGTACAATGTGATTCCTGTAATAAGACTGACTGATTCAAAGTACCATTTCTCGAATATCCACTATATGCGGGAAGGCTGGGAATGGGTCTCAGGGGGCTTTCTTTTGGTGTCGTCACCTGAAATTTCTTTATGCCAAAATTTCTTTATGGTATTTCAGGAATGGGCTCCTTATCTCCCTGAAATGGGTTCCCCAGATGGCTCAGTGGTAAAGAATCCGCCTGACCAGTGCTAGAGATGCAGGTTTGATCCCTGGGTTGGGAAGATCCCCTGGAGAAGGAAATGGCAACCCCCTCCAGTATTCTTGCCGGGAAAATCCCATGGACAAAGGAGCCTGGCAGGCTACAGTCCACGGGGTTGCAAAGAGTCAGACACGACTGAGCACATGTGCACTCCCTGACCTAGGCAGTATCAGGGTATGTAAATGTCCTCCTTGTGCAACTCTGAAATAGTGCAAGGACATGTGCTCAAATTCTCCAAAGGAGATTTTCATCATGAGAGATACCTTTGCCATCAAAGCACCAGATGCACGTATTTTGATATATAGGCTCAGAAGGGTGGCAAGCTAAAAACCCAGTTTACATACAACTTTTGAGGAACACGCCTCCTGCATTAGGGAAGGCCACCTGCAAAATGATTAGTCATCAATCTCTTAGAGTTTTCTTCCTAGGACTTCAAACTAAAAAATAAATACATCCTCTTTTTCTTCCAGTTGTGTTCACTTTTATATTTGCCTTAGAAACACTGGGGAGACTTACACAGGATTTCCACTTCTATTTTGTAGCCTTAAATAAATGAAAGTTGAATTCTCATCCTATCCTCACTTCCTGGCTTCTGGCTCTTGGAGTACAAAGAAAAGGAGCAAAGAAAAATAGGCAGAGAAGTGTGTGGGGGCTGAAGAATTGCAGAAACATCCTGTTACATTTTAGCCTGTTTCTTCCTTTGAAAGATTGTCTGCTGTTTTCCTACTCTGTCTTCTCATTTCCTGAGCTTGACTGCAATGCAGTTTCTTTCTTCTTTTTTTTAAAGATTTATTTATTTATTTATTTTGGGTGGGGGTCGGGTTGGGGAGGGAGGGGAGCGGGCGGGCCACTTCTATTGGTCTTTCATTTCTGTATTTTCATCCGTCTTTGTTCTTTGGCTCCTGTGGGCCTCCCATGGCAGGGCATCTGTCGTTGCAGAGCGCCAGCTCTGGGCGCATGCGCTCCAGAGCTCCGGCTCGGTAATTGGACACATCAGTCCAGCCGCTCCGCGGCACGTGGGATCTTCCCAGGCCAGGGATCAAACCGGCGGCCCTTGCACTTCAAGGCGGTGTCCTTACCCACTGGACCACCAGAGGAAGCCCGCAATGCAGTTTCTTAACAAACTCATGAGCCCAAGTTGTCTTTATTATCTTTATTCTCTACAGAGAGGGTATTAAAGCACTCCACTTACAGGTTAGTCTTTAAAATCAATTATCAGGAGAAATAGGTCATTGTGTAGCTTCAACATCTTCCCAATTTAAGAGAAAACATTAATCTGTAGTGTTCTGGAGAGCTAGCAATAAAAAAATCTTGTTTTATGCCATGTCACACTGTGTGTGTCAGATAATAACCATATAGTGCAGTTTCAGCTTCCTGAGATTCTGGTATTTTGAGGCTTTTATATTTTGTCTATTTTTGAAGTACTGCTCAGTATTGAACTCCTTGCAGGTAGCTTTAAAAAATAGAGGCTATTATAAAGCAGAAAAACAATAAACAGTACCGAACCTAGTACGCAAAGACAACCATCAACAATACTGCTATAGATATTTTGGTGTTGTTTAATTCACGTGTTAAATGGGCATGTTACTTTATTCATATGTCAAACATGTGTTATTCTGATGTTTTGTATACTCTTCTGCTATAAAATTGTGGTCATGCTGTGTCCCCTGTTATATTTAACATGGGGTACATAATGTAGAAAGCATAGCCTTTGGAACTGAATAGACATGATTTCAAATTCTATTAGTTACCTTTATGGGGCGATACCTTAGTCTTCTTGAATTTGCGTTTCCTGATCCATTAACTGGAAATAGGAATAATGATCCATCAGAGTTATTTTGAAAATTCAGCGAAGTAATATTTGCAAAGTTCAAAGCATGTAGTATTTACTCTCAATAAACAGTTATTTCAATCACAAACTCCTTGTAAATACAATATATATGATGAAAGAATATTTCATGGAAAGAAAATATTGTAACTTAACTAGGCTAAGCTTATGTTAGTTTTGTATAACTTGGGTTGGCTAACACCTGTTTTTTGGTGGAGACTCCTCAAGATACTAAGTGTCCAAATTAATAGGTAACATCTTGAGAGAATTCTATAGTATCATTTCCACAAACCACCTAGTATAAGCAACAACCTTCAAATCAAGGGAGTAAGTAAAAATATGCAAGTAGAGAAGAAAAACTTTTGTTTGAATCAAGTCGTCACTTTTTGTTCTTTGCTAAAAGGTCCAGCAAAAAAAGTTGTAGGTAGAACTCTATCTGTAAATAAGTCTATTCTAGGTGGGACTAGAAAACCAAAATAAACTGAACTGTTCATCCATGTTGTCAGGCGAACTCAATGATGGACGGTATACATACTAGTTGCTGGTGCAATTATAGGCTTTCTTTCTACCACATAATGGTGTGGCAATGGAGTTGATAGTCTCTAAAAATATTAACTATGCTGACTTGCATAGCAAAGCACTAATAGTGATAGGAGTTGGTCTGAGTTGAGACTCAGTAAGCTGCATGAGTGATTGTTAACATGGCCACTAGGATCCTGACCAACAGCTGCTTTTCCTTAGAGCCTGATTTTGAAGGCATGCATGATTTGATAAGAAACCCATCTCACAGTGGCAGGAGCCTCAGCTGTAGCGTTTGGGTACAGGCTGCAGGTGACGAGCGAGCACTGTGGCTCCACTGCGCACAGGTAGGTAGCTGAGTCTCTGGGCTCGGTGGCTGTGATGTGCAGGGTGCTGAGAAGTTCTTTTCTGTCTAATGTGCCTCTTAATCTTCCTGACTTCTCAATCCCAGTTGAAATTAGCATAAACAGAAATGCAGGAGCTTTCTCTGCCTGCTTATACCAATGCAGGCTTTGAAAGTTCGTCACTTTGTAACTGCACTTGAGAGTCGCATTGGTTCCCTCATGGACAACCAGAGATGGGGGACCCTGCATCACCTGGTCATCACTCCTTGCCCCTGTTTGAAAAGATCAACAAATAAATCAGCCAGAGAAAAGTAGTGTCAGATCAAATCTTCTCAGAGGTCATACATATTATCCAGTAAAAACATTAGATGCTCCCAAACAAGTCAGAATGAACTTCACATTTCCCCCCTTTCGTTTTCTGAGGAGTAATCCTCAGATTTTCCTGGGTATCTCCCAGCTTTCATTATAAGGCTACTTGGGTTGGCTAACACCTGTTTTTTGGTGGAGACTCCTCAAGATACTAAGTGTCCAAATTAATAGGTAACATCTTGAGAGAATTCTATAGTATCATTTCCACAAACCACCTAGTATAAGCAACAACCTTCAAATCAAGGGAGTAAGTAAAAATATGCAAGTAGAGAAGAAAAACTTTTGTTTGAATCAAGTCGTCACTTTTTGTTCTTTGCTAAAAGGTCCAGCAAAAAAAGTTGTAGGTAGAACTCTATCTGTAAATAAGTCTATTCTAGGTGGGACTAGAAAACCAAAAATAAACTGAACTGTTCATCCATGTTGTCAGGCGAACTCAATGATGGACGGTATACATACTAGTTGCTGGTGCAATTATAGGCTTTCTTTCTACCACATAATGGTGTGGCAATGGAGTTGATAGTCTCTAAAAATATTAACTATGCTGACTTGCATAGCAAAGCACTAATAGTGATAGGAGTTGGTCTGAGTTGAGACTCAGTAAGCTGCATGAGTGATTGTTAACATGGCCACTAGGATCCTGACCAACAGCTGCTTTTCCTTAGAGCCTGATTTTGAAGGCATGCATGATTTGATAAGAAACCCATCTCACAGTGGCAGGAGCCTCAGCTGTAGCGTTTGGGTACAGGCTGCAGGTGACGAGCGAGCACTGTGGCTCCACTGCGCACAGGTAGGTAGCTGAGTCTCTGGGCTCGGTGGCTGTGATGTGCAGGGTGCTGAGAAGTTCTTTTCTGTCTAATGTGCCTCTTAATCTTCCTGACTTCTCAATCCCAGTTGAAATTAGCATAAACAGAAATGCAGGAGCTTTCTCTGCCTGCTTATACCAATGCAGGCTTTGAAAGTTCGTCACTTTGTAACTGCACTTGAGAGTCGCATTGGTTCCCTCATGGACAACCAGAGATGGGGGACCCTGCATCACCTGGTCATCACTCCTTGCCCCTGTTTGAAAAGATCAACAAATAAATCAGCCAGAGAAAAAGTAGTGTCAGATCAAATCTTCTCAGAGGTCATACATATTATCCAGTAAAAACATTAGATGCTCCCAAACAAGTCAGAATGAACTTCACATTTCCCCCCTTTCGTTTTCTGAGGAGTAATCCTCAGATTTTCCTGGGTATCTCTCAGCTTTCAGTATAAGGCTACTCACAGTTCAGTTGAAGCCAGAGGATCACTAGTGCAGTTTGTGACCACATCTCCATCCTTCACTTCTTGGATTTGTTTTCACTGACCAGAGCTTTTACTTTTCTGAACCAACACCTTCTTTCCCTAGCCCGCGCACACACACACACACACACACACACACACACACACTCAATGAAAGGGAAATAGCGGGTTTGACTCTTCAGCCAACCAGAGAAACAAGTATCATTTAGCTCTAATTCAAATGCAGATCTCTCTCATAAGTCACTCAGGGAAGTCATTTAAAATAGAACACTGCCATCTTGTGAGCTGGTGCAGAATACCTGTAAAGTTGAATCCACATGCTTCACCAGTGATGTTAGTATTCTTCCCAAACTGTGTCACCAATGAAGGGCAGACTACTCAAAGCTACCCATACCCCTAACAGTGGTTGTGGCTCAGTGAAGGCAGAGGGAAACTAGTTCTCTGGAGGAACCCATTCTGTCACATGAAGGACTGAAGCACTCTGTGGAGAGTTAGTTGGAACAGAAGGAAAGATGGGGAGAGAGGCAAACATTCTTTCCAAAAATACCTTTGAAGAGCCACTATTGATCACTTTATCCTGGAAGACATGAGAGTCACAAGAAAATAATCAACACACTAATACTCCCAGGGTCTTCAAATGTGGAAGTTATTAAATATAAAACATCTATGTATGCATATTAAAAAGTTAATACAGGAAATCAATGATGAGCAAGGGACCAAGACTATAAAAACTGGCTAGGTAGATTGGATAAAGAACCAGATATAACTTTCATAAAGAAAATAATGTAATTGTTGGATATAATGACTCAGTGGATTGGCCAAATAGACTTAAAGAGATAATTCATAAACTGAAAGATAAATGGAAATTTGTGTGAATTCAGTATAGCATGGGGGGAGATCTGAGAGTCTACATTTAAAAAAAATTTTGACCTCTTTTATTGGCTTTTATTTATTTATTTTCGTCCATCTTTATTCTTTGGCATGTGTGGGCCTCCCATTGCAGTGACCTCTGTCATTTCAGAGCACGGGCTCTGGGCGCATGAGCTCCAGAGCACTGGCTCATAATTGGACACACTGGTCCGGCTGCTCCATGGCACATGGGATCTTCCCAGGCCAGGGATCGAACTGGTGCCCCTTGCACTGCAAGGCAAACTCTTTACCCACTGGACCAACAGGGAAGCCCGAGTCTACATTTTGTAAGCCAGCAATTCAGGTTATTTATCTAAACATCCATGTTTTAGAAATATTGCCAAGTCAAAGAGAAGATTTTAAAAGAAGTCAGAAAGAAAAAAAAAGGTTATTAACAAAGGAATGGCAATAACACTGAGAGCAGACTTTCAAAATCAGCAGCGGAAGCTGTAGTATACTGAAAAATGTCTTCAAAATGCTGATAGAAAATAGCTATTAACCTAGAGTTACTAGTAAACTATCTTCAAGATTGAGGTTGAAATGAAGACTGCAGACTTTGTCCCCAGTAGACCTTCATTTCTAGGATGTACCATAGGAAGGAAGGAGCAAAATCTCTCAGAATGGAACTTCCCTGGTGGTCCAGTGGTTAAGACTCTGAACTTTCAGTGCAAGGGTCGTGGGTTCTATCCCCAGTCAGGAAACTAAGATTCCTCATGCAGCTAGGCCCGACCACCTCCCGCCCCCGCAACACAATCTCAGAAGGAAGATCCAAGATGTAGGAAGGGATTGCTATCAAATGAACTGCTTTAAAGTAATTTAGGTGGGGTAGGGGGGAGGGAGAGGAAGGCGTATGAATGAAGAAAGATTAGTTTTGCTGAGATTAGTGATAATTATTGGATTCCAGTGATACACACCTATTTATATTATTCTGTCTTCCTTTGTAAATATTTGAAAATGTCCATAATAAACCATCAATTTAAAAATATTATCCACTGAAATACTCTGTCATTTTTTCTTTTAATCTACAAAGTTGGAATTATATGAATGTGTGCAAGTGCACTCTGTCATGTCCAACTCTTTGTGACCCTATGGACTTTTCCTAATGTTTAGTCTTTCACACACTTCTAAAATAAACTCTAATTATTCATATTATTTTATGTCGTGTACTCATTGCAGTTTAAATTTGCTGGTATTTTTAATTTGTATTGTATGAAACCCTAAATAATCCTAAATATATTTTAAAATATATTTTCATAAAACTGGAGCTTGGTTTAGTATATTTGTGTGTGTGTTTGTGTGTAAACATTTAGCGACTGATTCAATATGTATATGTGTGTGTGTGTGTGTGTGTGTGTGTGTGTGTCTCCACTTAAAAAGATTTTTTTCCCCACAAAGGTCATTACAGAATATTGAGAGAGTTCCCAGTGCTATAGACTAGGTTGTCATTAGTTATCTATTTTATATACAGTAGTATACATAATAGTATATTTTTTCTTGCATCAGTGTCAGTGAGGCTTTTTTTTGTCCTATGAAGTCAGCTATGTTATCTAAGTTTTCAATCTATTGGTGTTAATTAATTCTATTGCTGTGCTCTTGTAAATCTACCATATCTTTAATCATATTCTCTTTGCTTTCCTATTCCTAATATTGTTTATTTGTATCATCTGCTTTCTCTTTCACCAGTTTGGTCAGAGGTTTATCAACATTACCAATCATTTCCAGCAATTTTTTTTCTATTTTTTATTTATTATTCTGTTGGGATTTATTTGTTGCACTTTTCTATGTTTAGTTGATTGCTCAGTTCATCGACATTCAACCTCTTCTTTTCTAAAACATACATTGAAGTCTTGTTGTTCAGTTGTCACTGACTCTCGGTGACCCCATGGACTACAGCACTCCAGGCCTCCTTGTGCCCCACCATCTCCTGGAACTTGCCCAAGTTCATGTTCATTGCATCAGTGATGCCATCCAGCCACTCATCCCAGGACACTCTCTTCGTCTGTCCTCAGTCTTTCCCAGCATCAGGGAGTTTTCCAGTGGGTAGACCGTTCGCATCAAGTGACCAGAATACGTAAACTTAAGCTTCAACATCAGTCCCTTTCCCAAGGGTATTTAGGCCTGACTTTCTTTAATATTGACTGGTTTGATCTCTTCACTGTCCAAGGGCCTCACCAGAATCCTCTGCAGCACCACAGTTTAAAGGCATCAATTCTTTGGTGTTCTTCCTTCTTTATGGCCTACCTCTCATAACCATTTGTGACCACTGGAATGGTCATTGCCTCAACTATATGGACCTTTATTGCCAGAGTGATGCTTCTGCTTTTCAACATGCTAAGTTTGTTATAGCTTTCCTGCCAAGAAGCAATTGTCTTCTTATTTCATGGCTGCAGTCACTGTCCGCAGTGATTTTAGAGTCCAAGAAAGGGAAATCTGGCTTCCACCTTTTCTCCTTTTATTTGCCATGAAGTAATGGGGCTGGATGCTATGATCTTAGTTTTTTAATATTTAGTTTTAAGCCGATTTTTTCACTCTCCTCTTTCACCCTCATCAAGAGGTTCTTTAGTTCCTCTTTGTTTTCTGCCACTGGAGTGGTATCATCCACATGTCTGAGGTTGTTGATGTTTCTCCCATCTATCTTGATTCCACCTTATAACTCATACAACCCAGCATTTCTTGTGGTGTGCTCAGCATACAGGTTAAACAAACAGGGTGATGACAGCCCTGTCATACTCCTTTCTCAATATTGAACCAATCAGTTATTCCTACAGGATTCTAACTGTTGCTTCTTGACCCACATACAGGTTTCTTAGGAGACAGATAACATTTAAGGCTAGAAATATACTTTTAAGTATTGTTTTAGTTGCATCCTGTAAGCTTGGCAGATAATGTTTTCATTTTCATTGAATTAAAATAGTTTGAGTTTTCTCATAAGATTCAAACCTATGAATTATTTCTGTTTTAAAGTATCTAAATATATGGGGAGTTTTGATTATGTTTATGTGAATTCTTTCTACTTATGTTGGATTCTGTCAAGAAATCAGTTTTTTTATGAGTTTGGTTCTTTGATTTTCTTTTCAGTAAAATTAGATTAGTTTCTAGGGGTTGGGTGTAGAATTTGACATAGTCCTTAATATTGCATTTGAAAGTAAAATTTGATATAGTTTATCCTCAGCCTTTCCAAGGTTTTCATTTCGCATCAAGTGACCAGAATACGAAACTTAAGCTTCAACATCAGTCCCTTTCCCAAGGGTATTTAGGCCTGACTTTCTTTAATATTGACTGGTTTGATCTCTTCACTGTCCAAGGGCCTCACCAGAATCCTCTGCAGCACCACAGTTTAAAGGCATCAATTCTTTGGTGTTCTTCCTTCTTTATGGCCTACCTCTCATAACCATTTGTGACCACTGGAATGGTCATTGCCTCAACTATATGGACCTTTATTGCCAGAGTGATGCTTCTGCTTTTCAACATGCTAAGTTTGTTATAGCTTTCCTGCCAAGAAGCAATTGTCTTCTTATTTCATGGCTGCAGTCACTGTCCGCAGTGATTTTAGAGTCCAAGAAAGGGAAATCTGGCTTCCACCTTTTCTCCTTTTATTTGCCATGAAGTAATGGGGCTGGATGCTATGATCTTAGTTTTTTAATATTTAGTTTTAAGCCGATTTTTTCACTCTCCTCTTTCACCCTCATCAAGAGGTTCTTTAGTTCCTCTTTGTTTTCTGCCACTGGAGTGGTATCATCCACATGTCTGAGGTTGTTGATGTTTCTCCCATCTATCTTGATTCCACCTTATAACTCATACAACCCAGCATTTCTTGTGGTGTGCTCAGCATACAGGTTAAACAAACAGGGTGATGACAGCCCTGTCATACTCCTTTCTCAATATTGAACCAATCAGTTATTCCTACAGGATTCTAACTGTTGCTTCTTGACCCACATACAGGTTTCTTAGGAGACAGATAACATTTAAGGCTAGAAATATACTTTTAAGTATTGTTTTAGTTGCATCCTGTAAGCTTGGCAGATAATGTTTTCATTTTCATTGAATTAAAATAGTTTGAGTTTTCTCATAAGATTCAAACCTATGAATTATTTCTGTTTTAAAGTATCTAAATATATGGGGAGTTTTGATTATGTTTATGTGAATTCTTTCTACTTATGTTGGATTCTGTCAAGAAATCAGTTTTTTTATGAGTTTGGTTCTTTGATTTTCTTTTCAGTAAAATTAGATTAGTTTCTAGGGGTTGGGTGTAGAATTTGACATAGTCCTAATATGAATATAATGCAGTATGATGTGATAATATGGATAAGCCACATTTTGTATACTAGTTTATTAGTGAATGGACATTTGGGTTGTTTTAATCTTTTTGAATATTAAGAATCATACTGTTATGAACTCTTTTTTTTAAGATTTATTTATTTATTTATTTTGGGCGGGGATCAGGTTGGGGAGGGAGGGGAGCAGGCGGGCCACTTCTATTGGTCTTTCATTTCTCTATTTTCATCCATCTTTGTTCTTGGCTCCTGTGGGCCTCCCATGGCAGTGACGTCTGTCGTTGCAGAGCGCCGGCTCTGGGCGCATGCGCTCCAGAGCTCCAGCTCGGTAATTGGACACATCAGTCCAGCCGCTCCGCAGCATGTGAGATCTTCCCAGGCCAGGGATCGAACCAGTGGCCCTTGCACTGCAAGGCGGTGTCCTTACCCACTGGACCACCAGGGGAAGCCCTGTTATGAACGTTTGTATATAAGCTTTTGCAAACATGTTTTCAATCCTTATGTAGACACCAAGGAGTATAATTACCGTGTCAAATGGAATCGTATCTTTAACTAATTGAAGACCTGCCAAACTTTTCTATCATGTAAGATTGTTACCAGTGTTACATGAGGGTTCCGATTTTCCCACATACTCACCAACACTTGTCATTGTCCATATAAAGAAAGATACATCCGTTCTTTTTCTGTCCTTTTATACAGACCAGGAGGTCCTTACTGTAAGAAAAGTGTAAAAAAAAGACAGAAAAGAGGGGGATTCCAGGCAGGATTTATTCATATTGGGCTTAGGTTGGAGCCACCACGAGGGATCTGGCTACACAGACATGACCATGAAAGAGAGACAAGCAGAGGGAGAGTGAGGGGGGTCAGAGAGAGAGCGGGGTCCCAGAGAGAGAGGGGGGCCATGAGGGCAAAGAAAGCGTGGACGGCCCAAGAGGGAGAGAAGGACCAGGTGGGCCCAGAGGCCAAGAGGCCAGAAGGCCAAAAGGGAAAAAGGGGCGAGGAAGCCAAGAGTGGAGGTTAAGTATCTGGGTGGGGCTGTGGAAGTGGCCATGGGAGGGGCTGGTGCTGACGTGAGTCCACAGGTAGGAAAGCTTTGTGTCCACAGGGGTCATGGCTGGAAGACTCAGGTGAGGGCTGCAAGGCTGTGAGTTGATTCTGCTCTTTGCAGGTTTTCAGCTACAGCACTCATGGCAAGTATACTGAGGTGGTTGACCATTCCCTCCTCCAGTGGATCACATTTTGTCAGAAGAGTTGGACATGAATGGGTGTCTGAACACACACATGTCCATTCTAGTCAGTGTGATGTGGTATCTTGTGATTTTGATTTGCATTTCCTAATGAATAACGATGGTGAATATCTTTACAGATTACAGATCAGATTTAGAGCAGTGACTATTCAAATCCTTGACCCGTTCCTAAACTGGTATTTGTTTTTTCATTATTGAGATGTAAGATTTTTTAAAATATAGTTTCAATTGTATATCTTCATCAGGTACAGTGTGTGGATATAGTCTTCCATTTTGTGGGTTGTCTTTTCACTTTCATTTTTGGAAAACTCTGTGATCTTTGATGCACAAAAGTTTTAAATTTTGATGAAGTTCAACTTATTTTTTCTTTGATTCCTTTGCTTTTAATGTCACATATAAGGAACAGTTGCATAGTCCAAGGTCATGAAATTTTACCTGTGTTTTCTTCTAAAAGTTTCTAGTATTAGCTTTTATGTTTAAGTCTTTGATCCATTTGAGTTAATTTTTGCATGTATGTATACTCTTTTGCATACAACTATCCAGTTGTCCCCACGCCAGTTTCTCCTTGGCACCTTTGTTGAAAATTAATTGGCTATAGATGTATGGATTTATTTCTAGTTTCTCAGTTCTATTTCATTGACGGCTATCCTTTTGTTGTATTTTAGATTTTATTTATTTGTGTTTAATTGAATAAATTTGATGTGTAATAGCATCTAAGTTTAAGGTGTACAGTGTGTTACTTTGATGCATTTATATAGTATCATAATAGATTGCCAGTGAAGCAATATTTATGTATTTATAGTACATTGCTATTTTCTATATTCATTATACTTTACATTAGATCTCTGTGGCTTATTTACTACTTATTGCATAATACCTACCCATTTTAAAGAGAAATATGTTAAATATTTGATTGTGATTATATACTGATCATTTCTCTCTATAGCCTAACAAAAATAAATAGGTATACCTATTATATACATTAGAAAGGAGTTGTGTTCATTAAGCAAGGAGCACAGTCTTTGGAAGGTAAAGCCTTGACTACATGAGAGTCTGAGTCGTGAGAGGGCAGAGGACGCCGTATCGTGTGCACAGTCACAGTTCACGTCAGGAGGAGCAGGAGCCCGGGCATCACCATGATTGCTGTGCCTGTTGCCAGTTTGAGTGCAGGCTGCAGGTGCCGAGGGAGCACTGTGCTGCCAGCACAGAGGTAGGTGCCTGCATCTTTAGGTTCAGCGGCTGAAATGTTCAGTAAGCTTTCCCGTTCCTAAACTGGTTTGATATGAGATGCCAGATTTTTTAAAATATAGTTTCAATTGTATATCTTCATCAGGTACAGTGTGTGGATATAGTCTTCCATTTTGTGGGTTGTCTTTTCACTTTCATTTTTGGAAAACTCTGTGATCTTTGATGCACAAAAGTTTTAAATTTTGATGAAGTTCAACTTATTTTTTCTTTGATTCCTTTGCTTTTAATGTCACATATAAGGAACAGTTGCATAGTCCAAGGTCATGAAATTTTACCTGTGTTTTCTTCTAAAAGTTTCTAGTATTAGCTTTTATGTTTAAGTCTTTGATCCATTTGAGTTAATTTTTGCATGTATGTATACTCTTTTGCATACAACTATCCAGTTGTCCCCACGCCAGTTTCTCCTTGGCACCTTTGTTGAAAATTAATTGGCTATAGATGTATGGATTTATTTCTAGTTTCTCAGTTCTATTTCATTGACGGCTATCCTTTTGTTGTATTTTAGATTTTATTTATTTGTGTTTAATTGAATAAATTTGATGTGTAATAGCATCTAAGTTTAAGGTGTACAGTGTGTTACTTTGATGCATTTATATAGTATCATAATAGATTGCCAGTGAAGCAATATTTATGTATTTATAGTACATTGCTATTTTCTATATTCATTATACTTTACATTAGATCTCTGTGGCTTATTTACTACTTATTGCATAATACCTACCCATTTTAAAGAGAAATATGTTAAATATTTGATTGTGATTATATACTGATCATTTCTCTCTATAGCCTAACAAAAATAAATAGGTATACCTATTATATACATTAGAAAGGAGTTGTGTTCATTAAGCAAGGAGCACAGTCTTTGGAAGGTAAAGCCTTGACTACATGAGAGTCTGAGTCGTGAGAGGGCAGAGGACGCCGTATCGTGTGCACAGTCACAGTTCACGTCAGGAGGAGCAGGAGCCCGGGCATCACCATGATTGCTGTGCCTGTTGCCAGTTTGAGTGCAGGCTGCAGGTGCCGAGGGAGCACTGTGCTGCCAGCACAGAGGTAGGTGCCTGCATCTTTAGGTTCAGCGGCTGAAATGTTCAGTAAGCTCTCCTTCCTTGTGCCTCCAAACTGAGCAGTCAGCGTTCCATTTCTGGTCCGTTCGCCACCCGTATATAATTGCATTAGTAGGATGGGGCCTCCCCCAGCAACCTGCTTGTACCACAGCAAGCGGTTTAATGTGCTCGAGGAACGGCAGCTCAAGGAGATGTCCTCTCCCTCCTGAATGGACACAGATGGAGGACTCTGATTCAGCTGTTGGCCACTCATGCCTGTTTAGAAAAGCAAAGGAAAATGTTTAAAATCATTGTTAGATTGCCTTTCTCAGAGCTGTGACAGAGACTCTATTCCCTAACTCTCCAGCCCTGGCTCTGTGCATTTCCTGTTTCTCCCCTCCTCCCTCCCTCCATTTCTCCTGTTTCTCTTTTTATAGAGTCCGTTATATCTCACCTCCTTCTCTCCCAGGTTTCCTGCCCCTTTCGAATTCCCTTTGCAAGGTTCAGAAACCCTCAATACTCACATGTCAGGTGCATCCATAGGATTATTAACAAACCTTCAAGGAATATCCCCATCCCGTATTTCAGCAAAGAATTACTCCCCAAAAGGAACTGTTTTTGCTTCAAAAAACTCCTCTGGGCTTAGAGGAACACTCTAAATGCCATTGTGACGGTAAGATATCTGTTCTGTGTATCAGCTTCTCTGATCTCTAACTGGAAGTTTCTCTAAATTTTGAGCTAACCTTAAAAGTTAATGCAAGCAGAGGCACTGCCCCCTTGTGGCTAGTTGCTAGATTTCTGTCTATTAGAGAGGTGTTTTTTTTAAATAAATTCTTTATTTCTCCCATTCATTTAATGTGCACTTATTGAGTACTCACTGATAGGGAAATGGAGACAATTAATAAGACAGGAACTCTGTCTCTGGGCACCTTATAATATCTCTTTAGAAAATCAGTGAAAGCTACTCTTATGACTAAGCATGGTGAATTAAAAGCATATTTTTTTACTGTTTCTTTCTGAGAACGTACTGAAATGAGAGGAAAATAATTTTTTTCAAGTTACAAACTCCAAAGGGTTTATATAACAAGCAAGAGATGACAGCAGGTGAGATGTTTTGGGAATTTATAGTGAATGAACAAGTGGTAACTGAATTAGCTGATGGAAGCTGAATCCCAAGGGCCAATGAAGGAAATGCTTAAAAAAAGCCAGGTGCCTTGGAAGTTGAAAGCCTTTTTCTGAAGATCTGGAATAAAGGATCGTAAGAATCTGGGATGCCAGGGTCAGTTGAGAACAAAGTGAGGAAAACACTTAAAAACAGAATCAGAGCCATCTTCCTATGCCTGGATCCCAGACTTATATCCTACTAAGTGTAAGCAAATTGGGCTTCACCAGTGGCTCAGTGGCACAGAATCCACCTGTAATACAGCAGACACAGGTTCAATCCCTGGCTGGGGAAGATCCCCTGGAGAAGGAAATGGCAATCCACTCCAGTATTGTTGCCTGAAAAACCCATGGACAGAGAAGCCTGAAGGGCTACAATCCATGGGATCATGAAAGAGTTGGACATGACTTAATGACTAAACAGCAGCAATAGTAAAGTATGAATGACTATCTGGGATCATTTAGATACTTGAAAAAATCACAACTTGAAAGGCAAAGGCAAAAACCAAATAAACAAACAAAAAATCTAAAAGAGAAAAGGACCATTGGAGAGAGACAACGCAGAAAGAAGGTTACCATCCTCTGGGCTTAGAGGAACACTCTAAATGCCATTGTGACGGTAAGATATCTGTTCTGTGTATCAGCTTCTCTGATCTCTAACTGGAAGTTTCTCTAAATTTTGAGCTAACCTTAAAAGTTAATGCAAGCAGAGGCACTGCCCCCTTGTGGCTAGTTGCTAGATTTCTGTCTATTAGAGAGGTGTTTTTTAAATAAATTCTTTATTTCTCCCATTCATTTAATGTGCACTTATTGAGTACTCACTGATAGGGAAATGGAGACAATTAATAAGACAGGAACTCTGTCTCTGGGCACCTTATAATATCTCTTTAGAAAATCAGTGAAAGCTACTCTTATGACTAAGCATGGTGAATTAAAAGCATATTTTTTTACTGTTTCTTTCTGAGAACGTACTGAAATGAGAGGAAAATAATTTTTTTCAAGTTACAAACTCCAAAGGGTTTATATAACAAGCAAGAGATGACAGCAGGTGAGATGTTTTGGGAATTTATAGTGAATGAACAAGTGGTAACTGAATTAGCTGATGGAAGCTGAATCCCAAGGGCCAATGAAGGAAATGCTTAAAAAAAGCCAGGTGCCTTGGAAGTTGAAAGCCTTTTTCTGAAGATCTGGAATAAAGGATCGTAAGAATCTGGGATGCCAGGGTCAGTTGAGAACAAAGTGAGGAAAACACTTAAAAACAGAATCAGAGCCATCTTCCTATGCCTGGATCCCAGACTTATATCCTACTAAGTGTAAGCAAATTGGGCTTCACCAGTGGCTCAGTGGCACAGAATCCACCTGTAATACAGCAGACACAGGTTCAATCCCTGGCTGGGGAAGATCCCCTGGAGAAGGAAATGGCAATCCACTCCAGTATTGTTGCCTGAAAAACCCATGGACAGAGAAGCCTGAAGGGCTACAATCCATGGGATCATGAAAGAGTTGGACATGACTTAATGACTAAACAGCAGCAATAGTAAAGTATGAATGACTATCTGGGATCATTTAGATACTTGAAAAAATCACAACTTGAAAGGCAAAGGCAAAAACCAAATAAACAAACAAAAAATCTAAAAGAGAAAAGGACCATTGGAGAGAGACAACGCAGAAAGAAGGTTACCATTGTCAATTAGCACAGTGCTGTGAACATTACAACTTTTCTTAAAGAAGATGATAAAACTCCAAATAGTAGCAAAACATCATTTTTACCAAATGAAGTTTTAGAGAGAAAATTTTGCTTAGAAAAAACCCTTGATCCTGTATCTTGGAGTTTCAACCTCCAGGGTTCTGGGCTGAGTACCTGAGGAAGTCCTCATGATCTTCCACCATTTCCTGACCAGAGTGTCTGTCTTGATAGCTTGCCATGCTTCTAGGACTTAAGAGAGCAGGGATGTCTATTTCTGATTTTCCAAGAGTCCTTGTTTCCCTCTCGTATCAATGCCAAATTGAGGTCTAGGTTTGCTTAAGATTCCCTTCTCTTTGTGTATTTACCTTGTTTCTTCCCTATTTTTAGGGTGTGATAGATTTCTTAATATGAATCACTGCTTCTGACCAAGTGAAATTACTGATAACCTTACATTTATTTTTTAAATGACTCCGCATAATTTTATTGGAGAAATGCATTTTAAAAGAAAACAAACAACCCTCCCCCCAAAAAAAACCCCAAAATCTTCAAAAAAAAAACAAAACAGAAACATCTACATTCAATAAAAAAAAAAAAATTTGCGTTAAAATGCTCCTATCTTACTGGAATGTGGGAGGCTCTGAGGTGACAGGAGTGGCTTATCACTAGATCTCTTACCCCCACCCCGCTGTGATCCTCAAGGTTGATGTGGTTCAGCAGTGAGGTCTGCTCCAGTTTTCACTGAGATCAGCTGCCTCAGTCTTGAAGGCATGCCATTTCCTTGAGAATTCAATATATTTCTGTCTTCTAAGAGAGAATAGGACAGCTAAGCAGAGTATGAGGGCAATCATAAACACTGGGACAACACTGTGTGCAGTTCTGGATCAGTTCTGGATCATCAATTTAAAGCATTTTGGGGGTGTATTTAAAAAAATAAGGTTATATCACAGAGTAGAATGTACCACATGAATTTCATGAGTATGACATTACCAAGAAATTTCATCCATATAGGAGACCTTATCTCCCAGGCCTCCAAGAATACATCCTCACTCTATTAGATTATTAGTGGTTATTTTCAGGGAAATTTTTAAAACCACTCAGGTTATTAAGATGCATGTCATGTATTTTTAAAAAGTGCAGTAATACTTTATGTGTGCAATAACATAGTATTTCTGTAACAACCTAAGAAATACCATTGCTGAGTAGTCTAATTTATTTATTCAGGTGATGTTCTAATTAGAATGGCTAATCCAGAAAATCAAGGCATGGCAAATGGCTGTGGAGAACTTGTCAGGTAGAAAATTCTGTGATAAAAGAATGGATTTTCTATTTCAAGTTTCAAAGGAAGAAAGATACCAATCAGAAACCCCAATAATTCAAAAGAAAGTAACAATAAGGGAACCACTATGGAGTGCAGGAAACTGACCGTTCCAGGACTGCGCACATTGTCTCTGGGTAGATTTTGGAATTAAAGAAAGCCTAGCTCATTTACCTCATTTACCTGGTAGAATCAGGAGCAGAATGACTCAGCATTCACCATCTTCTGATATGCAGTTTGGGGAAGTGGGATCTGCCTCTCTGCCTCAGGTGAGTGGGCAATGACCACGAGAGAATTTGGGCAGCGGCATCTAATGGAAGGAAGAGGGTGGCGGTGAGGACCAGCTGCATGTTGGGCGAGTGGTCTGTGTCTCTGGAGCGCCTATGGATCTCCTGGGCTTCCCCAGAATTCACGTTCTCAAAAGCATTGTTTGATGGGAATTTTTCTGCCTCTCAGTTTTCTCATCAGCAAAATGAAGATAATAATATCTCCATTCAATGCCTCCTACTATATTCAATTTAAATGAATACGGTTCTTTAAATGTGTATTATACACCATTATTTCCATGATTGTTCTGAAGATGAAATCCATCTTGCATAACAGATGCTGCCGTTATTATGTGCAGTGTCAAGCAATAGAATCTTGTTTTTTTTCCCTTCTGCAGTACTTTATCCTTCTGAGCAAATTTGAATAAAAACGTATTTCTGAAAAATACCAACGCTGTGGTGCTGGCACACTTGCTTAGGGGAACTGACTTTCACATGGGCCCATGACCCACACTACAGTTAGCAAGTGTGGGAAACTGCTCTAACCATGAAACGTCTCCTACCCAACTGTCACAGCAACTGAAGGTGCACCAGTTGAGGTGACTTCTTTTCAAAATCCTCTAACATTCTGTTTTCAAATTACAACCTGGGGATAGTTAATCTGGCCTGTTGTATTGAATGTAGTTTAGGGTGCGGATCATTCCGTTTTTAGAGATCAATTTGGGGGATGAATGTGGTATCCATAACATGAAAGAAGATTTTGGAAAGCAATCAGTGACTAGCAAGATTAGACTCTGAGTGGGCAAGAGGGGTAGTACAGGGTCACAGGGTACATGACAGGTAGGAAAAGAAGCAGGAGCAGAGATGGAGGGTGGGATGGAGGCAGAGATGGGAGGGAGGCAGGGATAGTGAAGGCTGAGAGACAAAATATTTACGTGTCCCTCTTATATTCCATCTGACCCTAAGTTCTGATCTTTTTATCATCAACAGTAAGACAAGCAGAGAAAGTCTGCAAATTGAGCTCTCCCACAGGACTGAATATGACCTGTTTCTTTGTGAAGTTACGTCAAAGGTGAGGGGCTGCAGCCCGAGGGTGGTGAGAACAGGTGAGGCCACGTTGTTGGAGAAGTACAAGACTAGATTAGGTATAGATCCATGTCTCTTCTCTTCCTCTCTCTGTCTCATCTGTCTACCCGTCTGTTGGTCATCTCATCTCTTTATTTATAATATAAGCGTAGAAGAAAGTGTTGCCCTAACTCTTCCCAGTATGACAATCTTGCTGTTTTAGTACCCATGGTAGAGGCTTCAGATGCCACAAGGAACCCAGAACAATGACTGAGAATTTCTATTAACATAGTATGTGAATACCAGATGTGAGAGTTTTCTTGGAGCACGTAAGGCACAAGACTTGTGCATGGTTATTGCAGCAATTACTGACACTCATGCTATTTTCATCCCATTTTGAGGTTCTACCTACTAAAATGTAACAATGACCAGAACAAAAAGTCAAATGAAATTTCAGAACGAAGGTATAGCTTCCTTTGATCTCTCTCCTTCCCCTCCTGTTTTGGCAGAGACAATAGTATCTTTCTTAGGCTCCTCATCTTGGCAAGGTTGGCTCCAGCCATCTCCCAGGAACCCTGTGCCAGGGAGCATCTGTGATCCAGCTGTATGTCTGGGGACAGCCTGTAGAGACCTGGAGATTCCTATGTGTCGTCTCTACAGAGTAGATAGCCTAGTGGGTGGACTGGGAGGTTGTGATATGCAGGGAACTTCACTGCCTTTTCTCATCCACCTTGGCATCTATTTTTCATTGACTCTTTTCTTCCCCAATTTGCCAAAACACCGTCGACAAGATTGGACGTTCACTGTGCTTTTGTCTGGACCAATGGAAGGCATGTGAGGTCCTTGATGAATTACAGTTTATGGTGAAATCTTGCTTCTCTTGGATGATCAGGGACCATGATCAGTGCTTCAGTTCTTATAGTGAAGGCTGAGAGACAAAATATTTACGTGTCCCTCTTATATTCCATCTGACCCTAAGTTCTGATCTTTTTATCATCAACAGTAAGACAAGCAGAGAAAGTCTGCAAATTGAGCTCTCCCACAGGACTGAATATGACCTGTTTCTTTGTGAAGTTACGTCAAAGGTGAGGGGCTGCAGCCCGAGGGTGGTGAGAACAGGTGAGGCCACGTTGTTGGAGAAGTACAAGACTAGATTAGGTATAGATCCATGTCTCTTCTCTTCCTCTCTCTGTCTCATCTGTCTACCCGTCTGTTGGTCATCTCATCTCTTTATTTATAATATAAGCGTAGAAGAAAGTGTTGCCCTAACTCTTCCCAGTATGACAATCTTGCTGTTTTAGTACCCATGGTAGAGGCTTCAGATGCCACAAGGAACCCAGAACAATGACTGAGAATTTCTATTAACATAGTATGTGAATACCAGATGTGAGAGTTTTCTTGGAGCACGTAAGGCACAAGACTTGTGCATGGTTATTGCAGCAATTACTGACACTCATGCTATTTTCATCCCATTTTGAGGTTCTACCTACTAAAATGTAACAATGACCAGAACAAAAAGTCAAATGAAATTTCAGAACGAAGGTATAGCTTCCTTTGATCTCTCCCCTTCCCCTCCTGTTTTGGCAGAGACAATAGTATCTTTCTTAGGCTCCTCATCTTGGCAAGGTTGGCTCCAGCCATCTCCCAGGAACCCTGTGCCAGGGAGCATCTGTGATCCAGCTGTATGTCTGGGGACAGCCTGTAGAGACCTGGAGATTCCTATGTGTCGTCTCTACAGAGTAGATAGCCTAGTGGGTGGACTGGGAGGTTGTGATATGCAGGGAACTTCACTGCCTTTTCTCATCCACCTTGGCATCTATTTTTCATTGACTCTTTTCTTCCCCAATTTGCCAAAACACCGTCGACAAGATTGGACGTTCACTGTGCTTTTGTCTGGACCAATGGAAGGCATGTGAGGTCCTTGATGAATTACAGTTTATGGTGAAATCTTGCTTCTCTTGGATGATCAGGGACCATGATCAGTGCTTCAGTTCTTCACTACTTGGCTAGCTCAAAAAGATAAAGGAAAAAAGATACAAGGGACCCACATAAGATGTTCATGCTCATGTTAGAAATGGTTTTTTTCTCCCTTGCCTCATTCCCTCCAGGCAGCAACATTATCACATCAACATCAAAGATTATTGACTTCTTCTACTTGTACCTGGATCTCAAAAGGGCCTTCCCAGGACAGAAGGTAACCCAGTTGCTGCCCTCAGGAAGCTGTCATGATCTAACTCTCCTATGTTTAACCACATGCTCACAGGCTATCTGCAACCCCAGTGTACCAATGAGCCTCCATCCTGAGATTCCTTAGGAACCACAGCTGAGTCAGGTTTCTTCAATGGGCTTCCCCAGCAGAGGTCACTTTACCAAGTGATCTCTCATTTGTGCAGAAGACTGTATTAGTCAGAGATCAGACCTGGCTTCTTGTTTGTCCAGCACTGCGCAAACCTAAACTCAAATACTTTTTAGATACTACCATACTTTGGCTAGACTGAGAAATGTTGAATAATTAATAACTTGTCAGGAATTAATGTATATATGAATTTCATGTATTTATTGCAACCGAGTATGCTATTTATTATGAAATAGAAATAGAATATAGAAAATGTCCTATTAACCTTTGCATGCTTGGAACAGTTTCCTCTTTGTAATTCTAAGAAAGTGAAAAATTTTGCTCTCTGTAAAATAATTGTTTCTTAACATTGGCTCTCCCTGTTTTTTATTTCATTCTTTTAAAACTTGCTTTATTGAGATGTGTGTGTGTGTGTGTGTGTGTGTTATTCACTCAGTAGTGTCCAACTCTTTGCAACCCCATGGACTATAGCCCACCAGGCTGCTCTGTCTATGGAATTCTCCAGGTAAGAATAGTGGAATGGATTTACATGCCTTTCTCCAGGGTATTTTCCTAACCCAAAGATCAAATCCAGGTCTGCACTGCAAGCAGATTCTTTACTGTCTGAGCCACCAGGGAAGCCCTTTATTGAAGCATACTTGACATCAAATAAGTTGCATATACTTAAAGTGTACAATTTGGTCATTTTTATATGATATACAAATGTGAAATCATTTTAACAATAAAAGTAAAGAGCACATACAGGACCCAACGTTCCCTGGAGGCCTAGTCTCTGCGCTCCTTTTTAATCCTTCCTGTATATCTTCCTAGTATGTCCCGCCAACCCCTATTCAGTCTGAGGCAATCACTACTCTGCTTTTACTTTCCATAGATCAGTGTGCATTTTCTGTATTTTATGTAAATAGAATCCTAGGGTATATGCTTTCTCTGGTCTGGTTTCTTTTGTCATATTTATTCTGAGATTCATCCACGTTGCTTCATTTATCATAGTTCATTCCTTTGAACTGCTGAGTTGGACTCCATTGTGTAGTTGTACCTCCAAAAGTTTTCTCTTGCTCTCCTTATATTAAATTTTTATTTATTTGTTGTGATTTTATTGCTGTTGTTCAGTCACTAAGCTGTGTCCAGTTCTTTGCTACCCCATGAACTTAGTACACTAGCCTCCTCTGTCCTCATTGTCTCTCAGAGTTTGTTCAAGTTCATGTTCATTGAGTTGATGATGCTGTCTAACCATCTCATCCTCTGCCATTCCCTTCTCCTTTTGCCTTCAGTCTTTCCCAGCATCAGAGTCTTTTCCAGAGAGCCAGATCTTTGCATCAGGTGGATGAAGGATTGGAGCTTCAGATGCAGCATCAGTCCTTTGTTGTGATAGAAATACTTGAAGTATATGTACTCTGTCAAAAAGTCTTAAGTGTACAGTACAGTATTGTTAACTAAGGTTGTGCCTATTACAGGTTTTCATGGGTATAGTAAGGTTGTCTTCCAAAGGGGCTTTAACAAGCTACATGGCTGCTGCTTCCCTTCCCCACTAAGGACATACTGTACAGGTGCAGCCCCATCTGTCCCAGTGTGTGACTCTCAGGATGCAGTAGTACACAGCGGTGTCTCTCAGGGTAACCTGGGGCAGGACCAAGGTGCTGGATGTTCTGTCTTTGGAGATGCTCAGAAAGGCCATCTTATTGGTCACGTTGCTGTTCAGACCATGAATCAAGTACTCTGGACCCTGGTGGAGAATCTGCCGATACCATATATATACTCACTTCCACTGATTGTGGAGTGATTACAGCGTAACGCACAGGTTCTTCTTCGGTGCCCTCCACTGAGTCTGGCTGTGTGGTCTTAGCCTCTCCATGATACCTGAGGGTTTGGAAAATCTGCCCCTGACCTAGAGGGCCTTTAATCCTTCTTTTTGTATATCTTCCTAGTATGTCCCGCCAACCCCTATTCAGTCTGAGGCAATCACTACTCTGCTTTTACTTTCCATAGATCAGTGTGCATTTTCTGTATTTTATGTAAATAGAATCCTAGGGTATATGCTTTCTCTGGTCTGGTTTCTTTTGTCATATTTATTCTGAGATTCATCCACGTTGCTTCATTTATCATAGTTCATTCCTTTGAACTGCTGAGTTGGACTCCATTGTGTAGTTGTACCTCCAAAAGTTTTCTCTTGCTCTCCTTATATTAAATTTTTATTTATTTGTTGTGATTTTATTGCTGTTGTTCAGTCACTAAGCTGTGTCCAGTTCTTTGCTACCCCATGAACTTAGTACACTAGCCTCCTCTGTCCTCATTGTCTCTCAGAGTTTGTTCAAGTTCATGTTCATTGAGTTGATGATGCTGTCTAACCATCTCATCCTCTGCCATTCCCTTCTCCTTTTGCCTTCAGTCTTTCCCAGCATCAGAGTCTTTTCCAGAGAGCCAGATCTTTGCATCAGGTGGATGAAGGATTGGAGCTTCAGATGCAGCATCAGTCCTTTGTTGTGATAGAAATACTTGAAGTATATGTACTCTGTCAAAAAGTCTTAAGTGTACAGTACAGTATTGTTAACTAAGGTTGTGCCTATTACAGGTTTTCATGGGTATAGTAAGGTTGTCTTCCAAAGGGGCTTTAACAAGCTACATGGCTGCTGCTTCCCTTCCCCACTAAGGACATACTGTACAGGTGCAGCCCCATCTGTCCCAGTGTGTGACTCTCAGGATGCAGTAGTACACAGCGGTGTCTCTCAGGGTAACCTGGGGCAGGACCAAGGTGCTGGATGTTCTGTCTTTGGAGATGCTCAGAAAGGCCATCTTATTGGTCACGTTGCTGTTCAGACCATGAATCAAGTACTCTGGACCCTGGTGGAGAATCTGCCGATACCAATATATATACTCACTTCCACTGATTGTGGAGTGATTACAGCGTAAACGCACAGGTTCTTCTTCGGTGCCCTCCACTGAGTCTGGCTGTGTGGTCTTAGCCTCTCCCATGATACCTGAGGGTTTGGGAAACAATCCATTAGCTCTAGATCATCCAATCTGGGTGCACCTAGAGGGCAGGTTCATACACAGTCCCAGAATCCCCCTCTCTGGCCTTGCTCTGTCCTTGAGGATTTTCATGTGTGCTGCACAGGACAAGAGAAGTATTCCTAACAGTTAGTACTCAGCTATCTAGAGCCACGAGGCCAAAGATACATTGCTGTCTTCCATGACCCTTGCATTCAATGAATGCCCAAATTCCTCACAGTCTGAGAGCTGAGACTCGGGGGATCTGCTGTGAGTCGAAGATGCGACAGCCTCTCACAGTGATGCTCACACTCTTTAAAGAAACACACAGGCACAGAGAAACACACAGATGCACTTTCTTCCCAGCCGGTGGTAAAGCACAGCGGGGGAAGTGAAAGCAGCAGACACCTGTCTTTGTCTTTAGCCATGAAAGGCATTCTTTCCCAAGCCCAGATCACTTACCCAAAGTTAGGAGAAGAGGTATTCCTGTCACCAGTCTCATAGTTGAAGTCCCAGGCCTCAGAGCGCAGGATCTGTGTGTGAGCCTAAGTTGGGGGAGGTCCCAAGTGCCATGTCAGCCGTGACTCGCTGACTGATGTGGCACTTAGAGGACCTCCTCCAGTTTAGCACCTTAGGACTTGGACCTACCCGACCTCAGGCAGCTCAGTGGGGTACTCCCCAGCCTAGCATCAGCTGTCTCTTGGTTGGGTCTGCTGAAAACCCCCAAATTAAACATAAATTTAAAAAGAGTGAAATAGTATTTTCCCAATGTTTAGCCCTAATTCAGAGAATTTACACTGTGATTATTATTTTTTTTTTTTTAAAGATTTATTTATTTATTTAATTTGGATGGGGGTTGGGTTGGGGAGGGAGGGGAGCAGGCGGGCCACTTCTATTGGTCTTTCGTTTCTCTATGTTCATCCGTCTTTGTTCTTTGGCTCCTGTGGGCCTCCCATCGCGGTGGCATCTGTCGTTGCAGAGCTCCGGCTCTGGGCGCATGCACTCCAGAGCTCCGGCTCGGTAATTGGACACATCAGTCCAGCCGCTCCGCGACACGTGGGATCTTCCCAGGCCAGGGCGCGAACCGGCGCCCCTTGCACTGCAAGGCGGTGTCCTTACCCACTTGGCCACCAGGGGAAGCCCCACTATGATTATTTTTAAGGTTAAAACTCAAATCACCTATGTCTGAATGAGTCTGATTTAGTCATTTCTTCCACAAAGAGGTTATCCGTCTATTTGTAGGACAAGGAGTAAATCTATCACTGTTGGTGATTTCATACTCCTTTTGAGCTTGTTTGAAATGCTATTTAATCCAGGAATGTTGAGCCCTGGGGTTGAAGGGGAAGAACAGAATTCCTATCTATATTACCAGTCAGGGGAAAGAAGTCTCAGGAATAGCAATATATATATAGTTTAACTTCAAGAGCTAGAAACTTCTTTTTGGTCTAGTGAAAAATTACTGTAAATTAAAAATCAGATGACACAGTGGAAGAAAATATTTGCAACATTTACGACAAAAATAACGTCGTAGTTGTATAATACTGCTGTGCTCAGTCTGATTGGAAAAGGTGAAATTAGAATTCAGTCTAAAAGCCAAGTCACCTGGTAATCAGGTCTCATTGGGTCCTGGAATGATGTCTTTTTTTTTTAAACTTTTATTTTACTTTACACTTTTACAGAGTTTTGTTGTTTACAGATATGTATGTTCCCAGATTAGTCATGTGTATATCTCCCCCATCCTACCCCTCCAGACCGTCACACAGCACCCCTGCAGGATCCCCTTTTCTCACAGAGCAATGACTATAGCTATTTTCTTCACATATGGTAGTACAGGTTTTCATGCTACTGCCTTTACGCCTCCCACCCACTGTTCAAGGGATGAGGTCTTGAGCGTCTGCTAGATGAACATTATTGGTTTTCTATGGTTTGATCCAGGAACAAATGACTTAAATTTTACTTAGCTTCCCTGGTGACTCAGATGGTACAGAACTGCCTGCAATGTGGGAGACCCGGGTTTGATCCATGGGTCAGGAAGACTCCCTGAAGAAAGGAATGGCAACCCCACTCCAGTATTCTTGTCTGGAGAATTCCATGAACAGAGCAGCCTGGCAGCCTACAGTCACAAAAGAGTCAGGCACGACTCAGCAACTAACATGCATTCCGCCTGAATGTTTTTAAACACATGATTTCTCCTCTCCTTTCCCAAGCTTAGGGATGGATTGCATTGAGGACACCAAGGAGAAGGGAAGAGAGAAAGAGACAGGAAAAGAAGATATGGAAAGGGAAGTGAAATGAAGCCATCTTATAAGAAAGATGAAAATAAATATAAAGCAATTTCTTTTGTTATTGTCAAAAGTGGTTATTATTAATGGCATGGGAATGAATAAAATTAGGATTACTCACCCTATTTTGTTGCACTAACTAAGCTTGTTATTATACTTGGCCATTAATAATTCAACTATTAATCATCTTTTTTTCCTGGGAGGGGGTCGGCTCTTTGCATTTAGGAAGCTTGAAACTCAATGTGAGACGATGAAGCACAAGGTGATGAAGTGGTTGAAAGTAAATTCTTTGTACAACTCACTGATAGCTCTCCCTCACCCTGGGTGGAGCTTTGGTTTGCAGGTGTAACAGCCCCCTCTTGTGACTGCATATGGGAACTCCTTTCTTAAGAAATGAAGCTAATCAATAGGCAGTCATTCAAGCTTGATGTTTCAGCTTTAAGAATAGGCCTCATACAGGTGCTCCCTATCGCCCTCCAGTGGCAAGGCTTCTAACATAGTACTCTTGAAGACCAGTCTTTTCAGGCTCTTGGGAATTTTAGAAAACTTTGTGACATTTTTCTCACAGAAATAATTCTAACCCCCCTCAGTCAAATCCTTTTATTGCCTTTAGTCTGTTGAGCCTCCCATGTTGGAGGGAAGTTTCCAGAGGCCACATTATTCATGTTTAGCTTGGGATTTGGCACAGACTAAGCACTTCATACTAATTTGTCAGGTGAATATATTAATTAATATGAACTAGGAGAAGTTACGTGAAATGACTGGCAAAATTATTTCAAATCGAAGCTTCTACTTTTGTGAAAAACAAATTGAACACAAGTATTCAGCTGTAAAGATCAAAATGCAAAGACAGCAAACCTGCCTGCAATGTGGGAGACCCGGGTTTGATCCATGGGTCAGGAAGACTCCCTGAAGAAAGGAATGGCAACCCCACTCCAGTATTCTTGTCTGGAGAATTCCATGAACAGAGCAGCCTGGCAGCCTACAGTCACAAAAGAGTCAGGCACGACTCAGCAACTAACATGCATTCCGCCTGAATGTTTTTAAACACATGATTTCTCCTCTCCTTTCCCAAGCTTAGGGATGGATTGCATTGAGGACACCAAGGAGAAGGGAAGAGAGAAAGAGACAGGAAAAGAAGATATGGAAAGGGAAGTGAAATGAAGCCATCTTATAAGAAAGATGAAAATAAATATAAAGCAATTTCTTTTGTTATTGTCAAAAGTGGTTATTATTAATGGCATGGGAATGAATAAAATTAGGATTACTCACCCTATTTTGTTGCACTAACTAAGCTTGTTATTATACTTGGCCATTAATAATTCAACTATTAATCATCTTTTTTTCCTGGGAGGGGGTCGGCTCTTTGCATTTAGGAAGCTTGAAACTCAATGTGAGACGATGAAGCACAAGGTGATGAAGTGGTTGAAAGTAAATTCTTTGTACAACTCACTGATAGCTCTCCCTCACCCTGGGTGGAGCTTTGGTTTGCAGGTGTAACAGCCCCCTCTTGTGACTGCATATGGGAACTCCTTTCTTAAGAAATGAAGCTAATCAATAGGCAGTCATTCAAGCTTGATGTTTCAGCTTTAAGAATAGGCCTCATACAGGTGCTCCCTATCGCCCTCCAGTGGCAAGGCTTCTAACATAGTACTCTTGAAGACCAGTCTTTTCAGGCTCTTGGGAATTTTAGAAAACTTTGTGACATTTTTCTCACAGAAATAATTCTAACCCCCCTCAGTCAAATCCTTTTATTGCCTTTAGTCTGTTGAGCCTCCCATGTTGGAGGGAAGTTTCCAGAGGCCACATTATTCATGTTTAGCTTGGGATTTGGCACAGACTAAGCACTTCATACTAATTTGTCAGGTGAATATATTAATTAATATGAACTAGGAGAAGTTACGTGAAATGACTGGCAAAATTATTTCAAATCGAAGCTTCTACTTTTGTGAAAAACAAATTGAACACAAGTATTCAGCTGTAAAGATAAATGCAAGAGCAAACCTATAGACAAAATTCAAATAGACAGCATACCACCTTTTGCTTTTTATCCTTCAAAAAGGGAAAATTCACAAACTTAGGAAAACGAAAACTTGGTTTTTGAAATGTGACAAGTCTATGGCATTTTGGTCATGTAGGTACTGTTTTTTTCTTTTTTTAAAGTTTTTGCCTCTTTTATTGGCTTTTTATTTATTTGTTTTCATCCATCTTTATACTTGAACCTGTGTGGGCCTCCCATTGCAGGGGCCTCTCTTGTTGCAGAGCACCAACTCTGGGTGAATGTGCTCCAGAGTGATGGCTCATCATTGGACACACAGATGTAGTTGCTCCATGGTACATGGGATCTTCCCAGACCAGGGATTGAACTGGTGCCCCTTACACTGCAAAGCAGATTCTTTACTCACTGGACTACCAGGGAAGCCCCTGTTTCTTTTTTAAAAAATATGTATATACAATAAACATTTATTGAGCAACTACTATGAATCCAACACTGTTCTCCATGCAAAATACCCAAAAACAGATAAGCTGTGGTCTTTGACATTCAGAGATTCAACTCGTGTGGAGGTTATTCAAGTTACTGTTAATTTAATCGCCATTCAATGTGTATCTACTGTTTGCCAGGTTATAAATTAACAATTAAAATTTAGGGCTGTTATATATAAATGAGAGAAAGACGTATATATGTTTCTATATTACTCTATATTTAATCTATTGTGTTATGTATTATATGTTTATATGTATATACATATAAATATATAAATGAGAGAAATAATGGGAGCATTGAGGGAAATATGAAAAGTAAGAGTCATTATATTATTTAATTACACAGCAAAAAGTCAAGCTCAAGTTATAACTTTTTATCTAGTGTTTATTAATACAATGGTCATATGGCATGGACAAATCAGACCAAGCACTGAGAACCATAAATATTATGACACTTTTAATTTTTGTTGATTTGTTCCGATATAACAGCATCATTGCAATACAATTCATATATCATTCAATTCACCGATTTAAATTGTACAATTCAATTTTTTTGTATAGTCACAGAATTGTGCACCATAGCTACAATTTTAGAAGAGTTCATAGTCTTTAAAAGGAGCCCAAGCCTGTAGTGGTCAATCACCATTTCTTCTCATGAAACTCCATCTAGGCAATCGCTGATTTACTCTCTCTCTCTTAGTCCACTTCGACTGCCTTAACAAATTACCATAGACTGAGTAGCTTAGAAATAACAGAAAAAGGGGGAGGGGGCCAAGATGGCAGAGGAATGAGGGGAAGATTTCACCAGCTCCCCGACAGAATCACCAGAACTAATCAAGAAATGAAACACCAACAAACCAGCTGCTAGACAACAGAAGAACTCCTTAGGTCTGCGAGGGTTGAAGAGTGAACAGCCAGAACTTTCCCGGAGCTACTGTTCTGGGAACCCTCTATCCTAACCCCCACACCGGACTGACGGAGAGCGTGCTAGCAAGTGCCCTAAAGGGGGGCCTGAGTGGAGCATCGGGGGAGAGGGCAGCCGTTCAACGCGAGAATTCCAAGAATCCGGCCGGATCGCCGGCAGAAATTAAGACACTGTGAAGATAAGATACTGGAGCAGGGCCGGGCAGAACGCAATTGGGAAGTTCCCCACGGGTAGCTGCCTAGGGATCTGGATAGAACCGAACAGGGAGTGCCCACCGCGAAAATTGCGCCACTTGGCCAGGCGAAAATTGTGACTTTCCGCCTGGCACCGGGTAAGTTCTAACACTCTTGGTGGGGGGCTTGCTGAACAGAGACGGGGAAGTCGCCCACAGATTGCTGACCAGGACAGGGCTTGAGCCAGACGGGAAAGTTTGTGTCTGCCTTTGGGACGTGGACTCGTAACTGGTAGTGCGCACGCGCCGGCTGCAAAAAGCCCGTGCACCCCCATAGCTACACCCGCAGCGGAGGAAGCCGGGAGAAGGGCAGGTATTGGAGGCTACCGGTGGGTGCGGGGCAGAGCTGGGGTGCCCCCCTCCAACACGGGATTGCGCGTGCTGCAGCCCCCCACCGGACGGACTGAGATCAGCCCGCCACCCCGGCGAGCACCTGAGCTTGCAGCAAAACCTTTGTTTTGCTGAAAACAAAAACAGAAACCATAGCAACCGGTGCTGTAAGGGAAAGGCTACATCATCAAGACAACACCACCGAGAGCACATTGACTTCCACCAGACAGATGAGAGGATAAAAACCAGGGACAGTATTTAGGTTTTTATGTTTGTTTATTTGCAGTGGACGGTTTTGTTTATTTATTTGATCAGTCAGGTTTGTTTTTGGTTTATTTTTGTCTCATTAAGTTTTTCTTCCCTTTTTAATTTTTAATGTCTTTTTTTTGATTTTTGATTTTTAATTTTTAATTTTCGTTTTTAAATTTTAATTCTTGGAAGCTTCTAATTTTCTTTCCTCGTTGCTACTGCTTCCTCCCTCTATGTTCTAAATGTAAAACTGTCTCTATCCTCTAGATAAATATTTCCTATCTTCCTGTCTCCACTATTCTCTTCCAGCTGCACTAAACAATACAACACACTAATCTTGGCTACGTAACCCTATAAAATCCTTCCAAGACGAATCTATTCCTTCTCATTACCCATACACTCTCCTCCTCCTCACCCCCAACACATGTCTTAGTTAAAAATTGCTTTCAATGAAATAGTCCAAGCCAGGACCCTGCCCCAGATCTATTTTTCCAGGAACTATTTTAATTAATTCAGAGCTTAATGGGCAAGTATCATCTTTGATTGTGTCATTTGCCAGAAAAATTTCCTATGCTTTATCTCTGTAAGACTGGTTAGATGTGGTTATTGCTGTGTATATATGTATATCTTATGACTATGTTAGAAAACATCTGCATGCTTTTATGACTGTCACCCATCAGGGATGCTCCTTTTGTTCCTCAGATGCTAGTATTTGAACTAATATCACAGAACACCATAGCAAACCAGACATAGAGCCTACACTCCCTGACCAATCATCAAACCAAGGATCCTTGGTGTGGAAGCCCTGATTCCAAGACCCCACACTATCAAAGAACATACAGCACTAGAGATTATTCACCTGTAAACAAGACCTAACACCACCCAAGACACAAACCACTGAATCCTCCTACAAGGACAGAAACCCAAAGGAAGGGAGAATTCAACCAAGAAGCCTGGTGGGGGAAAGAACTCCATACACACAGACACACACAAAGAAACAAAAATTAACCTTATTATGAAACGACAGAGAAACACTGCACAAATGAAGGACCAAGCTAGAGAAACAAAGCTTCAAATGACAGAGGACGTGATAGACAAAGTATCTGAAAGAGAATTCAGAAAAACTATACTAATGAGGATGCAAAACACCGAAAACAGAATATTAGAGGAAATTAGTGCACTGAGAAGAGACATGCAAGAAATGAAAAATGAACAAAAATAGTGACCACCAACTCAATTGCTGAACTTAAAAATACTATAAAAGGTCTCAACAGTAGAGTATCAGAGGCTGAAGAACAGATAAATGAGCTGGAAGACAGAATGGTGGAAATAAGTGCTGAAGAACAGAACAAAGTTGAAAGAATGAAAAGAACTGAGGATAGCCTTAGAGACCTATGGGACAATATCAAATGCACCAACATTAGAATTATAGGAGTTCCAGAAGAAGAAGAAGGGAAGAAAGACTATGAAAAAATTCTTGAAGAGGTTATAGTTGAAAACTTCCCCAGCATGGGAAGGGAAATAATCAACCAAGTCGAAGAAGCACAAAGAGTTCCATACAGGATAAACCCCAGAAGAAACACACCAAGGCTCATTCTAATCAAACTAACGCAGACTAAATATAAAGACAGATTACTAAAAGCAGCTAGGAGCAAACAACAAATAACATATAAAGGAAACCCCATACATCTAACTGCGGATCTTTGAACAGAAACCCTGCAGGCCAGGAGAGAATGGCAAGACACATTGAAACAGCTAAAAGAGAACAACCTCCAACCAAGAATTCTCTACCCAGCAAGAATCTCATTCAGAATCGATGGTGAAGTCAAAAGCTTCTCAGACAGACAAAAACTAAAAGAATTCTGTACCACAAAACCAGCCCTACAACAAGTGTTAAAGGGCCTGATATAGCCAATAAACACAAGAGTAGGAGAAGTCCTACAAATCAAACCCCAAACTTCTAAGAAGATGACAATAGGAACACTTGTATCAATAATTACTTTGAATGTAAATGGACTAAATGCTCCAACCAAACGACACAGGCTGGCTGAGTGGATCAAGAAGTAAGACCTCCAAGAACCCTAGAGAAACAAAGAAAAAATTAAACAAAAACAAAAATTAACCTTATTATGAAACGACAGAGAAACACTGCACAAATGAAGGACCAAGCTAGAGAAACAAAGCTTCAAATGACAGAGGACGTGATAGACAAAGTATCTGAAAGAGAATTCAGAAAAACTATACTAATGAGGATGCAAAACACCGAAAACAGAATATTAGAGGAAATTAGTGCACTGAGAAGAGACATGCAAGAAATGAAAAATGAACAAAAATAGTGACCACCAACTCAATTGCTGAACTTAAAAATACTATAAAAGGTCTCAACAGTAGAGTATCAGAGGCTGAAGAACAGATAAATGAGCTGGAAGACAGAATGGTGGAAATAAGTGCTGAAGAACAGAACAAAGTTGAAAGAATGAAAAGAACTGAGGATAGCCTTAGAGACCTATGGGACAATATCAAATGCACCAACATTAGAATTATAGGAGTTCCAGAAGAAGAAGAAGGGAAGAAAGACTATGAAAAAATTCTTGAAGAGGTTATAGTTGAAAACTTCCCCAGCATGGGAAGGGAAATAATCAACCAAGTCGAAGAAGCACAAAGAGTTCCATACAGGATAAACCCCAGAAGAAACACACCAAGGCTCATTCTAATCAAACTAACGCAGACTAAATATAAAGACAGATTACTAAAAGCAGCTAGGAGCAAACAACAAATAACATATAAAGGAAACCCCATACATCTAACTGCGGATCTTTGAACAGAAACCCTGCAGGCCAGGAGAGAATGGCAAGACACATTGAAACAGCTAAAAGAGAACAACCTCCAACCAAGAATTCTCTACCCAGCAAGAATCTCATTCAGAATCGATGGTGAAGTCAAAAGCTTCTCAGACAGACAAAAACTAAAAGAATTCTGTACCACAAAACCAGCCCTACAACAAGTGTTAAAGGGCCTGATATAGCCAATAAACACAAGAGTAGGAGAAGTCCTACAAATCAAACCCCAAACTTCTAAGAAGATGACAATAGGAACACTTGTATCAATAATTACTTTGAATGTAAATGGACTAAATGCTCCAACCAAACGACACAGGCTGGCTGAGTGGATCAAGAAGTAAGACCCATATATATGCAGTTTACAAGAGACCCACTTCAGACCTAGAGACACTCATAGACTGAAAGTGAGAGGCTGGAAAAAGATATTCCATGCAAATGGAAATCAAAAGAAAGCTGGAGTAGCAATCCTCATATCAGACAAAATAGACTTTAAAGTAAAGAAGATTCTAAGAGACAAGGCAGATCACTACATCATGATTAAGGGATCCCTCCAAGAGGAAGACATAACAGTCATGAATATCTACGCACCCAACACAGGGGCACCTCAATAGATAAGACAGATACTTTCAGACATAAAAGAAGAAATCAATAATAACACAATAATAGCAGGAGACTTTAACACTCCTCTCACACCAATGGATAGATCATCAAAACAGAAAATTAATAAAGAAACATAAGCCTTAAATGCCACACTAGAAAAGATGGACCTCATCGATATCTTTAGGACGTTCCATCCAAAAGCAGAAGAATACACTTTTTTCTCAAGTGCTCATGGAACATTCTCCAGGATAGACCACATCTTGGGCCACAAATCAAACCTCAGTCAGTTCAAGAAAACTGAAATAATATCAGCCATCTTCTTGGACCATAATGCAATGAGACTAGAGATCAACTACAGGAAAAAAACCACTAAAAACACAAACACATGGAGACTAAACAACACATACCTAAAAAACCAACTGATTACTGAAGAAATAAAAGGAGAAATTTTAAAATTCCTAGACGAAAATGACAATGAACACATGACCATGCAAAAAACCAGCTAAAAGAGAACAACCTCCAACCAAGAATTCTCTACCCAGCAAGAATCTCATTCAGAATCGATGGTGAAGTCAAAAGCTTCTCAGACAGACAAAAACTAAAAGAATTCTGTACCACAAAACCAGCCCTACAACAAGTGTTAAAGGGCCTGATATAGCCAATAAACACAAGAGTAGGAGAAGTCCTACAAATCAAACCCCAAACTTCTAAGAAGATGACAATAGGAACACTTGTATCAATAATTACTTTGAATGTAAATGGACTAAATGCTCCAACCAAACGACACAGGCTGGCTGAGTGGATCAAGAAGTAAGACCCATATATATGCAGTTTACAAGAGACCCACTTCAGACCTAGAGACACTCATAGACTGAAAGTGAGAGGCTGGAAAAAGATATTCCATGCAAATGGAAATCAAAAGAAAGCTGGAGTAGCAATCCTCATATCAGACAAAATAGACTTTAAAGTAAAGAAGATTCTAAGAGACAAGGCAGATCACTACATCATGATTAAGGGATCCCTCCAAGAGGAAGACATAACAGTCATGAATATCTACGCACCCAACACAGGGGCACCTCAATAGATAAGACAGATACTTTCAGACATAAAAGAAGAAATCAATAATAACACAATAATAGCAGGAGACTTTAACACTCCTCTCACACCAATGGATAGATCATCAAAACAGAAAATTAATAAAGAAACATAAGCCTTAAATGCCACACTAGAAAAGATGGACCTCATCGATATCTTTAGGACGTTCCATCCAAAAGCAGAAGAATACACTTTTTTCTCAAGTGCTCATGGAACATTCTCCAGGATAGACCACATCTTGGGCCACAAATCAAACCTCAGTCAGTTCAAGAAAACTGAAATAATATCAGCCATCTTCTTGGACCATAATGCAATGAGACTAGAGATCAACTACAGGAAAAAAACCACTAAAAACACAAACACATGGAGACTAAACAACACATACCTAAAAAACCAACTGATTACTGAAGAAATAAAAGGAGAAATTTTAAAATTCCTAGACGAAAATGACAATGAACACATGACCATGCAAAACCTATGGGATACTGCAAAAGCAGTTCTAAGAGGGAAATATATAGCAATACAATTCCACCTCAAGAAACTAGGAAAATATGAAGCAGATAACCTAAACCTATGCTTAAAACAATTGGAGAAAGAAGGACAAAAACACCCCAAAGCCAGCAGAAGAAGAGAAATTATAATGGCTAGAGCAGAAATAAATGAGAAAGAAATGAAAGAAACTATAGTAAAGATAAATAAAACAAAAGGCTGGTTCTTTGAAAAGGTAAACAAAATTGACAAGTTACTGGACAGACTCATCAAGAGAAAGAGAGAGAAGAACCAGATCAACAAAATCCAAAATGAAAAAGGAGAGATTACAACAGATAATGCAGAAATCCAAAGGATTCTAAGAGACTATTATGAGCAACTCTATGGCAACAAACTGGACAACCTGGAAGAAATGGACAGTTTCTTGGGGAAGGTTAATCTTGCAAGACTGAGCCAGGAAGAAACAGAAACTTTGAACAACCCAATCACAAGCTCAGAAATTGATTATGCGATAAAAAATCTACCCAAAAATAAAAGCCCAGGGCCAGATGGCTTCACAGGCGAATTCTACCAAACATTTAAAGAAGAGCTAATGCCTGTCCTTCTAAAACTCTTCCAAACAATTGCACAGGAAGGAACACTTCCAAACACATTCTATGAGGCCACAAATCAAACCTCAGTCAATTCAAGAAAACTGAAATTATATCAACCATCTTCTCGGACCACAATGCAATGAGACTAGAGATCAACTACAGGAAAAAAAACGCTAAAAACACAAACACATGGAGACTAAACAACACATACCTAAAAAACCAACTGATTACTGAAGAAATAAAAGGAGAAATTTTAAAATTCCTAGACGAAAATGACAATGAACACATGACCATGCAAAACCTATGGGATACTGCAAAAGCAGTTCTAAGAGGGAAATATATAGCAATACAATTCCACCTCAAGAAACTAGGAAAATATGAAGCAGATAACCTAAACCTATGCTTAAAACAATTGGAGAAAGAAGGACAAAAACACCCCAAAGCCAGCAGAAGAAGAGAAATTATAATGGCTAGAGCAGAAATAAATGAGAAAGAAATGAAAGAAACTATAGTAAAGATAAATAAAACAAAAGGCTGGTTCTTTGAAAAGGTAAACAAAATTGACAAGTTACTGGACAGACTCATCAAGAGAAAGAGAGAGAAGAACCAGATCAACAAAATCCAAAATGAAAAAGGAGAGATTACAACAGATAATGCAGAAATCCAAAGGATTCTAAGAGACTATTATGAGCAACTCTATGGCAACAAACTGGACAACCTGGAAGAAATGGACAGTTTCTTGGGGAAGGTTAATCTTGCAAGACTGAGCCAGGAAGAAACAGAAACTTTGAACAACCCAATCACAAGCTCAGAAATTGATTATGCGATAAAAAATCTACCCAAAAATAAAAGCCCAGGGCCAGATGGCTTCACAGGCGAATTCTACCAAACATTTAAAGAAGAGCTAATGCCTGTCCTTCTAAAACTCTTCCAAACAATTGCACAGGAAGGAACACTTCCAAACACATTCTATGAGGCCACCATCACCTTGATATGCACACCAGGCAAAGACAACACAAAAAAGGAAAATTACAGGCCAATTTCACTGATGAACTTAGATGCCAAGATCCTCAACAAAATCCTAGCAAACAGAATTCAACGACACATCAAAAAACTCATACATCATGATCAAGTTGGGTTCATCCCAGGCATGCAAGGATTCTTCAACATCCACAAATCAATCAATGTGATACACCATATCAACAAATTGAGAGACAAAAATCACATGGTCATCTCAATAGATGCAGAAAAAGTCTTCAACAAACTACAACATCTGTTTATGATAAAAACTCTTCAGAAAATGGGCATAGAAGGAACCTATCTCAACATAGTGAAAGCCATCTATGAGAAGTCCACAGCGAACATTATCCTCAACGGTGAAAAATTGAAAGCATTCCCTCTAAGATCAGGAACAAGACAGGGGTGCCCACTTTCACCACTATGATTCAACATAGTTCTGGGAGTTCTAGCAACAGCAATAAGAGAAGAGAAAGAAATCAAAGGAATCCAGATTGGAAAGGAAGAAGTCAAGCTCTCTCTTTTTGCAGATGACATGATATTATACATAGAAAATCCCAAAGACACTATTACAAAGCTACTAGAGCTAATCAACAAATTCAGCAAAGTCACAGGATACAAAGTCAACACACAGAAGTCACTGGCATTCCTATAGACGAACAATGAAAAATCAGAAAATGAAATCAAAGAGGCAATCCCCTTCACCATCGCAACCAAAAGAATCAAATACCTAGGAATAAACCTACCCAAAGAAACAAAAGAATTGTACACAGAAAATTACAAGACACTCATGAGAGAAATTAAAGAAGACTTAAACAGATGGAGAGATATTCCATGTTCCTGGATTGGAAGAATCAATATTGTGAAAATGACCATACTACCAAATATCATCTACAGATTCAATGTGATACCTATTCAACTACCATTGACGTTTTTCACAGAACTAGACCAAAGAATAACACAGTTCATATGGAAACACAAATTGAAGAGCTAATGCCTGTCCTTCTAAAACTCTTCCAAACAATTGCACAGGAAGGAACACTTCCAAACACATTCTATGAGGCCACCATCACCTTGATATGCACACCAGGCAAAGACAACACAAAAAAGGAAAATTACAGGCCAATTTCACTGATGAACTTAGATGCCAAGATCCTCAACAAAATCCTAGCAAACAGAATTCAACGACACATCAAAAAACTCATACATCATGATCAAGTTGGGTTCATCCCAGGCATGCAAGGATTCTTCAACATCCACAAATCAATCAATGTGATACACCATATCAACAAATTGAGAGACAAAAATCACATGGTCATCTCAATAGATGCAGAAAAAGTCTTCAACAAACTACAACATCTGTTTATGATAAAAACTCTTCAGAAAATGGGCATAGAAGGAACCTATCTCAACATAGTGAAAGCCATCTATGAGAAGTCCACAGCGAACATTATCCTCAACGGTGAAAAATTGAAAGCATTCCCTCTAAGATCAGGAACAAGACAGGGGTGCCCACTTTCACCACTATGATTCAACATAGTTCTGGGAGTTCTAGCAACAGCAATAAGAGAAGAGAAAGAAATCAAAGGAATCCAGATTGGAAAGGAAGAAGTCAAGCTCTCTCTTTTTGCAGATGACATGATATTATACATAGAAAATCCCAAAGACACTATTACAAAGCTACTAGAGCTAATCAACAAATTCAGCAAAGTCACAGGATACAAAGTCAACACACAGAAGTCACTGGCATTCCTATAGACGAACAATGAAAAATCAGAAAATGAAATCAAAGAGGCAATCCCCTTCACCATCGCAACCAAAAGAATCAAATACCTAGGAATAAACCTACCCAAAGAAACAAAAGAATTGTACACAGAAAATTACAAGACACTCATGAGAGAAATTAAAGAAGACTTAAACAGATGGAGAGATATTCCATGTTCCTGGATTGGAAGAATCAATATTGTGAAAATGACCATACTACCAAATATCATCTACAGATTCAATGTGATACCTATTCAACTACCATTGACGTTTTTCACAGAACTAGACCAAAGAATAACACAGTTCATATGGAAACACAAAAGACCTCGAATAGCCAAAACAATCCTGAGAAAGAAAAACGGAGCTGGAGGAATCAGCCTCCCTAACTTCAGACTCTACTACAAAGCAACAGTCATCAAAACAGTATGGTACTGGCACAAAAACAGAACTATAGACCAATGGAACAATATCGAGAACCCAGAGATAAACCCACGCACCTATGGGTACCTTATTTTTGACAAAGGAGGCGAAACTATAAAATGGGACAAAGACAGCCTCTTCAACAAGTGGTGCTGAGAAAATTGGACAGCTACATGCAAAAAAAGGAAGTTGGAACATTCCCTGACACCATACACTAAGATCGACTCAAAATGGATTAAAGACCTAAATGTAAGGCCAGAAACCATCAAACTCTTAGAGGAGACTATAGGCAAAACCCTCAAGGACATAAATCAAAGCAAGATCTTCCATGACCCACCTACTAGAATAGTGGAACTGAAAAGACAAATGAACATGTGGGACCTCATGAAACTTAAAAGCTTTTGTACAGCAAAAGAAATTACAAAAAAGCTCAACAGACACCCTACAGAGTGGGAGAAAATCATAGCAAATGAAACAACAGACAAAGAATTAATCTCCAAAATCTACAAGCACCTCAGACAACTCAGCACAGGTAAAATGAACAACCCAATCAAAAAATGGGGAAAAGATCTAAAGAGACGCCTCTCCAAAGAGGACATACAGATGGCCCCAAAGCACATGTAACAATGCTCAACCCCGCTTATTATTAGAGAAATGCAAATCAAAACTACAATGAGATATCACCTCACACCCGTCAGAATGGCCATCTTCAAAAAATCTGCAGACAATACATGCTGGAGAGGGTGTGGAGAAAAGGGAACCCTCTTGCATTGCTGGTGGGAATGTAGATTGATACAGCCTCTATGGAAGACAGTATGGAGATTCCTTAAAAAACTAAAAATAGAAGCACCCTATGACCCAGCAATCCCACTATTAGGCTTATATCCCCCAAAAACAGGAAGAATCAATATTGTGAAAATGACCATACTACCAAATATCATCTACAGATTCAATGTGATACCTATTCAACTACCATTGACGTTTTTCACAGAACTAGACCAAAGAATAACACAGTTCATATGGAAACACAAAAGACCTCGAATAGCCAAAACAATCCTGAGAAAGAAAAACGGAGCTGGAGGAATCAGCCTCCCTAACTTCAGACTCTACTACAAAGCAACAGTCATCAAAACAGTATGGTACTGGCACAAAAACAGAACTATAGACCAATGGAACAATATCGAGAACCCAGAGATAAACCCACGCACCTATGGGTACCTTATTTTTGACAAAGGAGGCGAAACTATAAAATGGGACAAAGACAGCCTCTTCAACAAGTGGTGCTGAGAAAATTGGACAGCTACATGCAAAAAAAGGAAGTTGGAACATTCCCTGACACCATACACTAAGATCGACTCAAAATGGATTAAAGACCTAAATGTAAGGCCAGAAACCATCAAACTCTTAGAGGAGACTATAGGCAAAACCCTCAAGGACATAAATCAAAGCAAGATCTTCCATGACCCACCTACTAGAATAGTGGAACTGAAAAGACAAATGAACATGTGGGACCTCATGAAACTTAAAAGCTTTTGTACAGCAAAAGAAATTACAAAAAAGCTCAACAGACACCCTACAGAGTGGGAGAAAATCATAGCAAATGAAACAACAGACAAAGAATTAATCTCCAAAATCTACAAGCACCTCAGACAACTCAGCACAGGTAAAATGAACAACCCAATCAAAAAATGGGGAAAAGATCTAAAGAGACGCCTCTCCAAAGAGGACATACAGATGGCCCCAAAGCACATGTAACAATGCTCAACCCCGCTTATTATTAGAGAAATGCAAATCAAAACTACAATGAGATATCACCTCACACCCGTCAGAATGGCCATCTTCAAAAAATCTGCAGACAATACATGCTGGAGAGGGTGTGGAGAAAAGGGAACCCTCTTGCATTGCTGGTGGGAATGTAGATTGATACAGCCTCTATGGAAGACAGTATGGAGATTCCTTAAAAAACTAAAAATAGAAGCACCCTATGACCCAGCAATCCCACTATTAGGCTTATATCCTGATGAAATCAAAACTGAAAGAAGCACCTGTACCCCAATGTTCGTTGCAGCTCTCTATATAATAGCCAGAACATGGAAGCAACCTAGGTGTCCATCGACGAATGAATGGATCCAGAAACCCTGGTCCATATATATAATGGAATACTACTCAGCTGTTAAAAGAAATGCAGAAGACTCAGTCCTAATGAAGTGGCTGGCTCTAGAACCTATCATAAAAAGTGAAGTAAATCAAAAAGAGAAAGACAAATACAGTATACTAACACACATATATGAAATCTAGTAGGACGGTCTTGATAACACACGCAGTGAACTCATGGAAAAACAGACAGAGCATAGACATAGGGACATTGTGGGGGAGAAACAGGGAGGGGGAGGCATGGAGGGAGTAACATGGAAACCTATACTGTCATGTGTGGAAAAGATAGCTATTGTCATTGTGCTAAGGGAATAGGAGTGCTCACAATGGCATGGGGCGATGGTCCGGAGGGGTGGGATGGGGGGAACTGGGGGGATGGGGACCAGGGATATGCATGTGACTGATCTGGGAACATACATGTCTGTGAACAACAAAACTCTGTAAAACCTTTAAAATAAAGAATTAAAAAAAAATAACAGAAAAAAATTTCCCATACAGTTCTGGAGGTTGTAAGTTCAAGAGCTAGGCACTGGCAGATTGGGTGTCTAGTGAGGTCCCGCTTCCTGCCTCATAGGTGATGGCTTCTTGCTGTCTCCTCGTGTGGTAGAAGGGACAAAGGCTCTCTTTGGAACCTCTTTTATAAGAGCACTTATTTCAAAGGAGCCATATTGATGTCGTCCACTCAGGTGAGCCTCCTGAGAAAGAGAGCTGGGAGGAGAAAGAAGACTGTCTGTGAGAGGCTCACAGAAGACTTGTCACTGATGCTGTGTATCCAGTTGTCTGTTCTTTCACTCATACCATAGTTTCAACTTTGTAGTCTTTGTATTTAAGATAGATTAAGTCCTTTCCTTACTTTTCAAATTTCAAAGTGCTTTAAATCATCTTGATCTCTTAAAAAATACAAAGTTTTGAATTGGCTTTTCCATTTACACATACATACAGAATCAAGACTGATGGGAATTTCATTGAATGTAATTACAAAATGTGAGAGGACTGATATTTTTGCCTCATGTATCTTTTAACTCAGGAACGTGGTATATTCTCCTATTTATAAACAACTATAATTTATGCTTTATAGAGTTTTCTATGCTGTGGTATTTTAAATATAGCTTAAAAGTTTATTCTTAAATATATTGATTCTTAGATGCCTTTAAGAATTTTTTAAAATTTCATTTCTAATTTTTAGTTACTTGTATGTAAAATAGAATTTTAAATGTATTGATAAACTGATTTATTAATTTAATATATTTGTAGATTAGTTTGCATTGTTTATATCACAGTCATATTTGTGATATGATAGTCCTTGATTTCTAATTATTAAAGCTTTTGTTTCTTTTTCTTTGCTTTCTACACTGGCCAGGACCTTATATGTTTAACAGAAATAGTGCTATTTGGCTTCCTTGAAAGAAAGCATTTAACACTTCACCATTCAGTTGGGTATTTGTTTTATGTATGTAAGCATATACCCTTTACCAAAGTGAAGAAGGTATTCCTTTATTTCTAATTTGCTGAAAATTTATTTCTTTATAATGAAAGAATGTTGGTTCCACATTTAATACTATTGAGGTGATATTTTAATTGATGTGGATTATCAGATTGGTTAGTTTAAAGTATTGAATAAGCATACATAAAACCCAACTTGGTTTTGGGTGCTTTTGTATAAAATGCTAATTTGCTAACATTTTGTTTAAATTTTTGAATTTGTGTTCATTGAATGACTCTATCTTATACCTTTTAAAAATTTTCTTTGTTCGCGTTTTAGTGTCAAGATTATAGTGTTCTTTCACAGTGCCTACTTCTTTTTTCTGTATCTAGGTAAGTTTGGTGCACCAGTTATGATAGATTATGCTGTTATAATAGACAACTCCAAATATTGACTCAATGGAACAGTTTGCACATACATAATTCATTTTGAATCAAAGTGATTCTCCAGGTCAGCTATACTACATGTGATGACTAATGTTTTCACATTTGAACCTCTATTAGTATTGTATCAATACACAATTCAACAATCACCATGGTCTGAGAAAATAAAGGTTGTAAATTAAGCTAGATAGTTAAATATCACTATCAGGAAGTGACACATGCCATCTCTATTCAGACTTATTTGTCCCAAAAAGTCCCGTGGCTCTGTCAGTCTTCAGAAGGCAATTCTCCTGCATGGCTGGAAGAAGAAGGAATGGAAGTTTAGCTTGTATTTTAAATATATTAAAAGTTTACTATATATTTGATGCCTTTAAGAATTTTTTAAAATTTCATTTCTAATTTTTAGTTACTTGTATGTAAAATAGAATTTTAAATGTATTGATAAACTGATTTATTAATTTAATATATTTGTAGATTAGTTTGCATTGTTTATATCACAGTCATATTTGTGATATGATAGTCCTTGATTTCTAATTATTAAAGCTTTTGTTTCTTTTTCTTTGCTTTCTACACTGGCCAGGACCTTATATGTTTAACAGAAATAGTGCTATTTGGCTTCCTTGAAAGAAAGCATTTAACACTTCACCATTCAGTTGGGTATTTGTTTTATGTATGTAAGCATATACCCTTTACCAAAGTGAAGAAGGTATTCCTTTATTTCTAATTTGCTGAAAATTTATTTCTTTATAATGAAAGAATGTTGGTTCCACATTTAATACTATTGAGGTGATATTTTAATTGATGTGGATTATCAGATTGGTTAGTTTAAAGTATTGAATAAGCATACATAAAACCCAACTTGGTTTTGGGTGCTTTTGTATAAAATGCTAATTTGCTAACATTTTGTTTAAATTTTTGAATTTGTGTTCATTGAATGACTCTATCTTATACCTTTTAAAAATTTTCTTTGTTCGCGTTTTAGTGTCAAGATTATAGTGTTCTTTCACAGTGCCTACTTCTTTTTTCTGTATCTAGGTAAGTTTGGTGCACCAGTTATGATAGATTATGCTGTTATAATAGACAACTCCAAATATTGACTCAATGGAACAGTTTGCACATACATAATTCATTTTGAATCAAAGTGATTCTCCAGGTCAGCTATACTACATGTGATGACTAATGTTTTCACATTTGAACCTCTATTAGTATTGTATCAATACACAATTCAACAATCACCATGGTCTGAGAAAATAAAGGTTGTAAATTAAGCTAGATAGTTAAATATCACTATCAGGAAGTGACACATGCCATCTCTATTCAGACTTATTTGTCCCAAAAAGTCCCGTGGCTCTGTCAGTCTTCAGAAGGCAATTCTCCTGCATGGCTGGAAAAGAAGGAACTGGGTATAGGATTGATGAAAAGCCATTGTGCACTTTATAGTCAGGCTTTCCACTTTTAACCAAGAACTCATTTCCTCTCTTCTCCCCATGCAGGAGACAGGTACTCCTTCTCCAAGGAGGATGACTTAGAATCCGTGTTCAGTCACTTCTTCTGATCAAAGGCAGGTCCTCTGATTATGATCCTATAGTCTCCTTCAGGTGCCTCTTTGTGTGAAGATCTATGAAGAAACAAATAACCAGAAAACAAACAAAGATAGACAAGTAAACTTCACTTATTAAGTATACCATTATGGAGTAGGCATTGGATTATATCATACAAAGTTATCTTGGGAAAGAGAAGAGAGAAACAGAATTGATCTGAAGCAAGTCTATGGTCCCAGAAGGCATTGCTTATGGCATTTCTTAGCCTGATTTGATGAGAGCCTGACTGAGTTTTATGTAAGGATCTTGCTTGTTCATTGCTTTTCACATTCTCTGACTTGGCGCTCAGGGAGATGCTTTTTCCATTATCTTCTTGGACTATCACATATTAGGACTAACACACATTAAAGACTATCACTTCTTTTTGAGTAAATGGATTTCTCATCTCTTTTCTGCCCAGGTTTGATAAGAGATGAAGAAATAGAGTTGACTCAAAGATCGAAGTGGGAGGGGGTGGCAACCCTTCACAGAGTCAAAAATCCACATGTAGCTTATAGTAGGTACTCCTTACACGTGATTCCTCCATATCTAGATTTTGTACCCACAGTTCAGTCAATCGAGGATCATGTATTACTATTGTATTTATCTTTGACTCAATGGAACAGTTGCAACAATCAACAAGTGATTCTCCAGGTCAGCTATACTACATGTGATGACTAATGTTTTCACATTTGAACCTCTATTAGTATTGTATCAATACACAATTCAACAATCACCATGGTCTGAGAAAATAAAGGTTGTAAATTAAGCTAGATAGTTAAATATCACTATCAGGAAGTGACACATGCCATCTCTATTCAGACTTATTTGTCCCAAAAAGTCCCGTGGCTCTGTCAGTCTTCAGAAGGCAATTCTCCTGCATGGCTGGAAAAGAAGGAACTGGGTATAGGATTGATGAAAAGCCATTGTGCACTTTATAGTCAGGCTTTCCACTTTTAACCAAGAACTCATTTCCTCTCTTCTCCCCATGCAGGAGACAGGTACTCCTTCTCCAAGGAGGATGACTTAGAATCCGTGTTCAGTCACTTCTTCTGATCAAAGGCAGGTCCTCTGATTATGATCCTATAGTCTCCTTCAGGTGCCTCTTTGTGTGAAGATCTATGAAGAAACAAATAACCAGAAAACAAACAAAGATAGACAAGTAAACTTCACTTATTAAGTATACCATTATGGAGTAGGCATTGGATTATATCATACAAAGTTATCTTGGGAAAGAGAAGAGAGAAACAGAATTGATCTGAAGCAAGTCTATGGTCCCAGAAGGCATTGCTTATGGCATTTCTTAGCCTGATTTGATGAGAGCCTGACTGAGTTTTATGTAAGGATCTTGCTTGTTCATTGCTTTTCACATTCTCTGACTTGGCGCTCAGGGAGATGCTTTTTCCATTATCTTCTTGGACTATCACATATTAGGACTAACACACATTAAAGACTATCACTTCTTTTTGAGTAAATGGATTTCTCATCTCTTTTCTGCCCAGGTTTGATAAGAGATGAAGAAATAGAGTTGACTCAAAGATCGAAGTGGGAGGGGGTGGCAACCCTTCACAGAGTCAAAAATCCACATGTAGCTTATAGTAGGTACTCCTTACACGTGATTCCTCCATATCTAGATTTTGTACCCACAGTTCAGTCAATCGAGGATCATGTATTACTATTGTATTTATCTTTGGGGAAAAAATCTGTGTATAAGTGGACTCCCACAGTTCAAATCCATGTGATTTGTTCAAGATTTAACTGCACTGTGAATCTATAATGACCATACTTTATATCAGGTAAAGCTGATTTTGACCATATAGGTCTATCAAAAGATTGGTAGCTTTCTTATCTATTTGATTCCAGTAAAAGTCCTATACTTACATGTTTTAAATTTTTGTGAGATATACATGTATACTATATAAAGTGATAAAATGCAATATTATATTTGTGAGAACTATTAAAATCAGCATGATATTGGAAGAGAAAATGAATTTTTTTCAGATATATTTATTTTTAGGCTGTGTTGGATCTTCATTGCTGGGCTCAGGCTTTCTCTAATTGCAGCAAAGGGGGCCACTCTCTGGGTGTGGCCCACTGGCTTCTCATTGCAGTGGCTTCTCGTGTTGTGAAGCATGGGCTCTAGAGTGCTGGGGCAGTAGTTGTGGTGAATGGCATGAACTATCCTGCTGCATGTGTCATCTTCCTGGACCAGGGATTGAACCTGTCACCTGCATTGGCAGGCAGATTGTTTACCACTGAGCCAGCAGGAAACTCATGAATGGTTTGCACAACAGTTCTGGATCTGAACATCCAACAGTTCAAGAATTAGAAAACTGCTTCAGATTTTCCCAAAATAAGTGAGTGTATTTGATCTAGTTGTTTAGAATTTTGTGATTTATTTTAACCTAAGAAACAAGCATAGTACCTGGGGATCTCAGGAAAAATTGCTGTTTTATACATTGAGTTCAAATAAGGTAACGTGTTTTATAGAAGGAAAACTTGCAGCAAGAGGTCTCAACTCTGCTACCACAGTGTCTGCCTTCTTCCTGTCTGTGGTTCATGGGATTTTCCTAAGCTTCTGAGCAGGTGGCTGCCTTAAGGCTGCCTAAGCTCTAAGGTTTTTGATTATCCTCTACTGTCTTTTCTATCACTGTGGTATTCCCAGAGAGCACAGAAATACTTCGCTGAGTCGGCCAGTTGCAACGAAGAGATGGAGAGGCTGATGGGCATTTTTCCCCGTTGAAAGTTCACAGAGTAGCGATCCCTCCTTGCATTCGCTTTATTATCATCCTGATAAATAAGATATTCCATCTCTCCACCGGGAAGCAGTCTGTACCAGTACAAAGTATACCGAGAAAAAGGGGTTTGATACGTGCAGTCCATAGTCGCAGCTTCTCCTTCCCGCGCTGTGACTGTGGTCTGAGTTTGGGTGACTTTGTCAGCCATGCTGGATCCTGTGGAAAAAGGAGAAGCTAGGATTGCTCCTCTGAAATGTCTCCAGGGTCATGAGGGCTAGATGAAGTTAGGACACAAGGACCAAGGAAAGGGTCGCCTAGGTGTTCATTTCCCCACCTCTCTTCCCTGTAACCCCCTTGCCAGGCACAGCTTGCACAGAGCCATCCCTGAGCTCTAGGAGGAAGCTGAGGCCCCATGCTTAGGGTCACACCTACTGGAGCCAAAGGCAGCCACGAGCACACACAGCAGACCAGGGTAGAGCATGACAATAATTCTTCTCTGAATTTCTCTTGTTCTTTCTGCAGCAGAGAGCAGGCCTTCTCTGAGTAGCTGAGCACAGAGTTCCTGGGGCTTTTAGCTGTTTCTGTCCCAAACAGGAAGTAACGTCATCTTCCTGGACCAGGGATTGAACCTGTCACCTGCATTGGCAGGCAGATTGTTTACCACTGAGCCAGCAGGAAACTCATGAATGGTTTGCACAACAGTTCTGGATCTGAACATCCAACAGTTCAAGAATTAGAAAACTGCTTCAGATTTTCCCAAAATAAGTGAGTGTATTTGATCTAGTTGTTTAGAATTTTGTGATTTATTTTAACCTAAGAAACAAGCATAGTACCTGGGGATCTCAGGAAAAATTGCTGTTTTATACATTGAGTTCAAATAAGGTAACGTGTTTTATAGAAGGAAAACTTGCAGCAAGAGGTCTCAACTCTGCTACCACAGTGTCTGCCTTCTTCCTGTCTGTGGTTCATGGGATTTTCCTAAGCTTCTGAGCAGGTGGCTGCCTTAAGGCTGCCTAAGCTCTAAGGTTTTTGATTATCCTCTACTGTCTTTTCTATCACTGTGGTATTCCCAGAGAGCACAGAAATACTTCGCTGAGTCGGCCAGTTGCAACGAAGAGATGGAGAGGCTGATGGGCATTTTTCCCCGTTGAAAGTTCACAGAGTAGCGATCCCTCCTTGCATTCGCTTTATTATCATCCTGATAAATAAGATATTCCATCTCTCCACCGGGAAGCAGTCTGTACCAGTACAAAGTATACCGAGAAAAAGGGGTTTGATACGTGCAGTCCATAGTCGCAGCTTCTCCTTCCCGCGCTGTGACTGTGGTCTGAGTTTGGGTGACTTTGTCAGCCATGCTGGATCCTGTGGAAAAAGGAGAAGCTAGGATTGCTCCTCTGAAATGTCTCCAGGGTCATGAGGGCTAGATGAAGTTAGGACACAAGGACCAAGGAAAGGGTCGCCTAGGTGTTCATTTCCCCACCTCTCTTCCCTGTAACCCCCTTGCCAGGCACAGCTTGCACAGAGCCATCCCTGAGCTCTAGGAGGAAGCTGAGGCCCCATGCTTAGGGTCACACCTACTGGAGCCAAAGGCAGCCACGAGCACACACAGCAGACCAGGGTAGAGCATGACAATAATTCTTCTCTGAATTTCTCTTGTTCTTTCTGCAGCAGAGAGCAGGCCTTCTCTGAGTAGCTGAGCACAGAGTTCCTGGGGCTTTTAGCTGTTTCTGTCCCAAACAGGAAGTAACGTTCATAAAGAGGGCGTTCCATTCAGCGTACAGAGGGACTGAACCATCTGCCCCACCCCAACCACCGTTTTGCCTTGATGTTTCTCTGAAGGAATGTCTTTGAAAAATGGCTACTGTATCTAGCAAGACACCGGAACGAAATTTAATTATCTTTTTGTCATTGAATTCCTGGCTAATACTATTGTGATCAGAGACTATGTTCTGAATGATTGAAATCCTCTGAAATGGATTAACGCTTACTTTAAACTCCGGAGTAACAACAAGTTTGACAAATATTTCAAGTGTGTCTGAAAATGATCTGTGTTTCTATTGAGAGATGGAAGTTACTGCCTGGCAGCAGAGTTGTATGTTTACTTACTGACTGTTTTTAAATCATCAGTTCTACTAGATTAATTCTACTGATTAACTCTCCTGAGTTTGAAGCTGTGCTGTTCCGTGCACATAAAAGTAGAATTATTCTATTTTCCTTGTAGAGTGTGCACTGAATCATTTTGAAGTGCTGCTTTGTATTCTTAGTAGCAATTCCTATTTTAATGTCCACTTTTAACTAATATTAGCATAGCTACTCAGTTTTCCTTTGGTTACGGACCTCCAATTTAATATCTTGTTTTTCATATGCAAAAGAAAAAAGTTATATCTCTGTGTCGCTTACTGTATTAAAGAGTTAACCTGAAATGGATCAATGACTTCAATATACAAATCTTAACTATCAAACGCTTGGAAGAAATCATAGATGTAAATCTTTGTGATCTAGGATTAAACAATGGTTTGTAAAATATTATAGCAACACACAAGCAACTAAAAAAATACATATATTAGGTTTCATCAAAATTAAAAACACTGTTTCAAAAGAACAGTATCAAGAAAGTGAGAAAGACAACCCACAGAGTTGGGGAAACTTTGTAAATCATATTTATTCAGGCCCGAGTATTTGGAATACATAAGGAACACTTACAGCTGAAAAATAAAAAGGCAAATAACTCCAAGAAAAATTTAACTTTAATCCTATTGTCTAGTAGGGTACTGGGGACAGTGGGAATACAGGTAAGAGGTACTGTTATTTTCCTGTATACACCATGGATGAGTTTCCATGGTGGTCAGGCAGTATAGAATCTGCCAGCAATGCAGGAGACCTGGATTCAGACTCTGGGTTGGGAAGATCCCCTGGAGAAGGGAATGGCAACCCACTCCAGTATTCTTGCCTAAAGAATTTCATGACCACAAGCTACAGTCCATGGGGGATGCAAAGAGTGAGACATGACTAAGTAACTAACACTTTCACTTCTCTTTTCATACACTATAGATACTTTCACTATATGCCCTTTTGTATTATAATTTTTAAATTTTATACCATGTACACTTATTATAGATTCAAAAATCAAAGATTAATTTGTATTAATATTTTTTCACTACCAATGTACTGATTGGATGGTTGTGAAAGGTCAAATTGACTATCAGAGTTAGAATATAAACTGTCAAGATATCTTTTATTAACTTACAGACTCATTTCATTACTACTCATTTGTAGAAAAGGAGACTTCCATGTAGCTAAATTTTTAACATGTAGATCAATACGTTTGAAGCTGTAACTTTTGCAGTTTTGATTAACTGACAACCTACCTCTAGTTTACTAAACCTTTGGGATACTTTCCACATCCTCTAAGTTCATATGGATCATATGATCATCCTAGAATGACCTTGGCCTAGTTGTGCCTGCTCAACATTCTACTGCATTCTAAATACTCCATGCCTTATAGACATTAGAGAATAAGAATGGCTCCCACAAGGTCTTTGCAGCTGAAAAGCTTCATGAGATGCTTTCATTTATTATTATAATCCACAGGACATGAGCTTCTACTTGTGGACAATGTGTCAATTAGTTGAATGTCACTCAAGGAAAATGTAAATGATTTGCTGAGGTATTGCCTGGAAATACATTTAAGTGAAGAAGCCAGGAAATATGTATGATTTAAAACATATACATCTTCAGATGCATTAAATGTAAAGGCTCAGTTACCCAGAGGGTTTCCCAGTGGTTTCTCAGGAAACCTTCCCAGAGGGTTTCCCAGGGCACTAGTGGCAGAGAACCCAACTGCCAATGCAGGAGACACAAGAGACAGGGATTCAATCCCTGGGTTGGGAAGACCCTCTGGAGGAGGGCATGGCAACCCTCTCCAGTATTCCTGCCTGGAGAATCCCAAGGACAGAGGAGCTTGGAGGGTTACAGTCCACAGGTTCACAAAGAGTTGGACACAAATGAACAACTAACACACACACAGTTATCCAGAGACAATAATCGTGTGTTATAGTGTACATTTGATACAAAACTGAAGCACATGACTGCTGATACTCAAAGGCACATCAACATTCATTGGTGAAACATGCAGTGGGATCTGGTTCCCCATCCTGAACTCATCTTTCCTCTGGGATACAGGGGAAATGGGGTATCTCTTTCCAGGAGCAAATGAGAAGAAAGCATCATCAGTGATTGGAGCTTTGCTGACTTTGCAATCTCTGAAAGTGAAAAAGGAGAACAGCTAGACTCCTGGACACCCTGAAGCCCATGAAATGTTCTGAGCTCATTTGTAGGACTTGCCACCTATTGGTCTTCTTTGAAGCTCAGCTGCCTCACCCATTTTAAGACACAGCTTCTCACACTGCAGTGCGTAATGAGAAACAAGGCTGTGTGCCTCTGAGTCCCCAGAGCAGGTTTCAGCACAGGCTGCAGGTGCGTGGGGAGCACTGTGTGCCGGCTGCACAGAGGTATAAGGCTGAGTCTTCAGGCTGAGAGGCTGAGATGTGCAGAGAGAGGTGTCTGGCACTTCTGTTGTGGAAGACCGTGAATCTTCCATCCTCGTTTTTCTCCCTACCTGGGCCTATTGGTATCAAGAATGTAGGACTTTTTCCTGAGTATTTTCTGTACCATTGGCAAGTAATGTCACAGTTCAGAATAGCAGCTGAAAAGCTTCATGAGATGCTTTCATTTATTATTATAATCCACAGGACATGAGCTTCTACTTGTGGACAATGTGTCAATTAGTTGAATGTCACTCAAGGAAAATGTAAATGATTTGCTGAGGTATTGCCTGGAAATACATTTAAGTGAAGAAGCCAGGAAATATGTATGATTTAAAACATATACATCTTCAGATGCATTAAATGTAAAGGCTCAGTTACCCAGAGGGTTTCCCAGTGGTTTCTCAGGAAACCTTCCCAGAGGGTTTCCCAGGGCACTAGTGGCAGAGAACCCAACTGCCAATGCAGGAGACACAAGAGACAGGGATTCAATCCCTGGGTTGGGAAGACCCTCTGGAGGAGGGCATGGCAACCCTCTCCAGTATTCCTGCCTGGAGAATCCCAAGGACAGAGGAGCTTGGAGGGTTACAGTCCACAGGTTCACAAAGAGTTGGACACAAATGAACAACTAACACACACACAGTTATCCAGAGACAATAATCGTGTGTTATAGTGTACATTTGATACAAAACTGAAGCACATGACTGCTGATACTCAAAGGCACATCAACATTCATTGGTGAAACATGCAGTGGGATCTGGTTCCCCATCCTGAACTCATCTTTCCTCTGGGATACAGGGGAAATGGGGTATCTCTTTCCAGGAGCAAATGAGAAGAAAGCATCATCAGTGATTGGAGCTTTGCTGACTTTGCAATCTCTGAAAGTGAAAAAGGAGAACAGCTAGACTCCTGGACACCCTGAAGCCCATGAAATGTTCTGAGCTCATTTGTAGGACTTGCCACCTATTGGTCTTCTTTGAAGCTCAGCTGCCTCACCCATTTTAAGACACAGCTTCTCACACTGCAGTGCGTAATGAGAAACAAGGCTGTGTGCCTCTGAGTCCCCAGAGCAGGTTTCAGCACAGGCTGCAGGTGCGTGGGGAGCACTGTGTGCCGGCTGCACAGAGGTATAAGGCTGAGTCTTCAGGCTGAGAGGCTGAGATGTGCAGAGAGAGGTGTCTGGCACTTCTGTTGTGGAAGACCGTGAATCTTCCATCCTCGTTTTTCTCCCTACCTGGGCCTATTGGTATCAAGAATGTAGGACTTTTTCCTGAGTATTTTCTGTACCATTGGAAGTAATTAAACATAATGCTATTATAGTCACAGTTCAGAATAGAAATTCCTTTTTCTCTCACACTCAGGGAAGGAGGATTTTGCTTAACCTGCTGCTGGCCTCCATTCTTCTGTTGACTCTTCACCCCTATTTAGAAAGAGAGTAACAGATTTTAAATTTTGTTCTTAAAATTCCCACAGAAAACCAAAGTCAGAAAACATCATGAAAAAAAACTCTCCAATCATCTCATCTCCCAGCTTGTAGTGTTCCTTGGAGTTTTCCTACTCTATTCAAACCCACCCACCCACAACTCACAGTCAGACTGGAGCCACAGAATCAACAATGATGTTCCTAGGAGCTTGCTCATTTCTCCTGAAAAGACTCAGGTTGTCTTCTCTCCTGCCCCAGCAAACACAAACTTGACTGCCACTTCCTATACTTCACTTATTTCCTTCCACAGAACCTTCACATATGAACAGTCCTGTTTTTAACGAGAGTAACCTTTATTTATGAAAGGAAGCACTGCCCCCTTTCACCCACATGAAGAAAATTCCTGAAAATGCATTTCTGTATTTCTTGAAAATCAGTTTGCAATCTCTTCCCCATAAAAAATGTTAAAATCAGCATTTATAAGAGAAAGAAAAGTTTTCAGAGATCACATACTCCATATATATATATATATATACCACAGGGTAATTCAATCTGATGTACATTCTGGTCACCTCTCTTAAAACACAAGCCAGCACAATAAATTAATCCTCTCCATTAAATCACCCTCTGACTAAATTATCTCTCTTAGAACTCCGATGAGATAATTTACTATGTTCTGTGTTCTCAAATGAGAAAAAATACACAGTCCTGTAAAGTCAATAGAAAGGATGAAGCCATAATGTTGAAAGGTACCAGAAGATGCCAGAAGGGCAGCTTAATTGTTTATCTTCACTCTTGCTTCACATCTAGTGTGTTTTCACAGCTTAATCCAATGTAAGAGACCAGAAGAATCTTCAGTACTAGGTCAGTTGGGCAAGTAAAGAATTCTAAGGAGAATTCTTGGAATAACTGTTTTGTTGTGTATTCTATGATGCAGGTAATAATATGCAGAATTCTGGATTATTTTATCTTCTTCTAAAAAATGCTAGATTTGTTAAATTATCCCTTAGAATCTGTTGAGACTTAATCTCTGTTAGTGCAGGGTTTTTTTTCTGCTCAGATTTTCTTTTATACTGGGACTTAGCCCTTACTACTAAATGCAGTCCTTTTTGTTGTGACTCAATTGAATGTTCAAAGCATTTACCAAGATTCTTCACTCTGGAAAGACCAGAGCTCCTATGTCTTCCCAGCACTGTGCAGCCTGTGAAATCTCCTTGGAGCTTTTGGACCCTCAGAAGCTGTCTTCTGCAGCTTTCCCCATGTCTCTCTTTCTTTCTCTCTCTCTCTCTCTCCCTGCATGTGCAGCTCTTGTGTAGGGTCAGAAAATCCCCTCTACTGATTTTAAGGTCCTTTATGTGGGCCTCACTTCTCTCAAACACCTTTTCCTTCAAATTCCAGTGATTTTACCAGTCCTCATTCTAATCTCTGTTTCCTGCACCCAGAAAGCTGCCAAAAGAAAGTTTCTCTTTTGTTATGTTGGTTCATTTGCTGTTTTTCACATTTAAGTGAAATTATACAGGATTTGTCTTTCGGTCTGAATCTCTTCCCCATAAAAAATGTTAAAATCAGCATTTATAAGAGAAAGAAAAGTTTTCAGAGATCACATACTCCATATATATATATATATATACCACAGGGTAATTCAATCTGATGTACATTCTGGTCACCTCTCTTAAAACACAAGCCAGCACAATAAATTAATCCTCTCCATTAAATCACCCTCTGACTAAATTATCTCTCTTAGAACTCCGATGAGATAATTTACTATGTTCTGTGTTCTCAAATGAGAAAAAATACACAGTCCTGTAAAGTCAATAGAAAGGATGAAGCCATAATGTTGAAAGGTACCAGAAGATGCCAGAAGGGCAGCTTAATTGTTTATCTTCACTCTTGCTTCACATCTAGTGTGTTTTCACAGCTTAATCCAATGTAAGAGACCAGAAGAATCTTCAGTACTAGGTCAGTTGGGCAAGTAAAGAATTCTAAGGAGAATTCTTGGAATAACTGTTTTGTTGTGTATTCTATGATGCAGGTAATAATATGCAGAATTCTGGATTATTTTATCTTCTTCTAAAAAATGCTAGATTTGTTAAATTATCCCTTAGAATCTGTTGAGACTTAATCTCTGTTAGTGCAGGGTTTTTTTTCTGCTCAGATTTTCTTTTATACTGGGACTTAGCCCTTACTACTAAATGCAGTCCTTTTTGTTGTGACTCAATTGAATGTTCAAAGCATTTACCAAGATTCTTCACTCTGGAAAGACCAGAGCTCCTATGTCTTCCCAGCACTGTGCAGCCTGTGAAATCTCCTTGGAGCTTTTGGACCCTCAGAAGCTGTCTTCTGCAGCTTTCCCCATGTCTCTCTTTCTTTCTCTCTCTCTCTCTCCCTGCATGTGCAGCTCTTGTGTAGGGTCAGAAAATCCCCTCTACTGATTTTAAGGTCCTTTATGTGGGCCTCACTTCTCTCAAACACCTTTTCCTTCAAATTCCAGTGATTTTACCAGTCCTCATTCTAATCTCTGTTTCCTGCACCCAGAAAGCTGCCAAAAGAAAGTTTCTCTTTTGTTATGTTGGTTCATTTGCTGTTTTTCACATTTAAGTGAAATTATACAGGATTTGTCTTTCAGTCTGACTTATCTCACTATTTCCTCATTTTTTGAGGCAACTGTCACTTTTGTTTGCATCAAAATATGGCATGTGTGTGTATCGCATTTATGATGTCTTGTGCAGCTTATTTTAAAATGTTCCCTGCAATAAAAAGGAATAGGGTCTCTAGGGAACATTAATTAGTTTCATGACTCTTTACATGGTCCTCAATGCAATTACTACCTATCCGTACATTCTTGAGTATGTAGGTAGGCTTAATGAGTTTTATTTCCCATATCTTTCACCTTATCACAGTAATATTAAGACTACTCATTCCAAGAACCATTATATTTTATTGTGAGTCTCTTATAGCGTGAGAATCACCTATGCAGTGTTTTATCACTTGAAAATTACATTGTAGGTCTTAAGTTAGCCATGATCTGCCTTGTTTCGCACGCATATATACATATGCTTCTCCTCAAACTGACTTCCCCCACCACCCTCTTTTGTCTTTCAGCCTGATTAACTCTTATCAGTCCTTGGGACTGCAAGGAGATAAAACTGGTCAATCTTAAAGGAAATCAGCCCTGAATATTCATTGGAAAGAATGATGCTGAAGCTGAAGTTCCAATACTGTGGACATCTGATGCAAAGAACGTTCATTGGAAAAGAGCCTGATGTTAGGGAAAATAGAAGACAAAAGGGGAAGGGGATGATAGAGAACTAGATGGTTGGGTGGCATCAATGGGTCAACGGATATGAGTCTGAGAAAGCTCTGGGAGATGGTGAAGGACAGGGAAGCCTGGCATGCTGCAGTCCATGGGGGCGCAGAGAGTCAGACATGACTAAGTGACTGAAAAACACTGAACTCTTATTAATCTATTAGTTTTCAAAGTTCCATATGATCCAGGAAGTTGTCTCTGACTAATATGTGTTTGTGTTTATAATTCTTAATTTGGAACTGTATGATAACAAAAATATATTCCTGACTGGACTATATTTTCAGTGAGGGAAATAATCCTTTATTTATTGAAATCTCCCAGCATACGTACACGTTAAGTCACTTCAGTCATGTCTGACTCTTTGTGACCCTATGGACGGTAGCCCGCAAGGCTCCTCTGTCCAGGGAATTCTCCAGGCAAGAATACTGGAGTGGGTTGCCATGCCCTTCTCCAGTGAAAGCTTCTTATCCAGTACCTAACAAATATTAAATGTATATTTAGTGAACGATTGAATATTGAAAATTGTATGCTAGGTGGAAAATACTGTCCTCGCTTTAGAGAGAAGGATTCTTGAATGAGGTGCAGAGGGTGACTCATTTGCCAAGATGAAACAGCCTACTCATGACTGGAAATTAGCTTTATTTCAATGGCCTTTCTGAAACATAACACTAAAAGATAATGATATAAATAAGTACATACTATTGAATATGAACAAAATTAACAATTAAATACACTATAAGAAGTTGTTACAAAAACCAGCAGAGGATTACAGGACATAACATTACTCTTTCTTTGACAGGTTAAGATTTGACTTTCTTATGACTTCCTGTCATGCATGAGCACAAACAGCATTCAGATTTTAACACAGAACCTTATAAGTGGGTTTGAGGCATTTGCTAACTGCAATTATAGAGTCACTGGTCTCTGATTTAGGGGTTAGGGTGTTAGGCATAGTTCTATTTAGGAAAGACATAGTCACTGGATTGAATATTCATCAGCATTTCTAATTTTTTAGAAAGTGAGCCAACTTTGATTTATCCTAAATCATTTCTTAATACCATGTTGGGAGTGAGTAAAAATATTCAGACACCTCTACCTCATTGTTGGATTTGGGGACTGCAGACACATATCTGGGTTCAGACTACAGGTGCCTGGGGATCACTATGTCCCCACAACACGAGGGAGGTGGCTGACTCTCTGGGCTGGTATGCAGAAAACTCTGCCCAGCCTTCATACTGATAGTGGTCCTTTGTTTCCTTGGATCCTTTTATACTCCATTTAAGTGTATTTAAAGAATGGGAGATGGAGTTTTCCCCAGTGTTCTCTCTGTACCAGTGTAAGCTATGAAAAGACGTAGAAAAGAAGGTGAGACCGGTGCTTTCTTGCTCTTAGAGACAGAAGGATATAAGATTCTGCTATACATTGAGCTGACTGCTCACTCCTGTCCAGAAAGAATCAAATAGGAGAGAGTTTATTTATAGATTTTACCTAGTAACATCATCCCCACAGAGATTTCCAGATAAACTGTATACGTGTCTGCAGTGTAGCCTTAGGTTGTAGTTCTATAGACATGTTTTCTGAGGGAATCAGGAGATCCAAGACAATGAGAATGCAATTTCAGACATACGGGGCATTGGCTCCCACTCTGAGGGTTGGGGTAAGCTCTCAGCTATGGTTTTGTGTACAGGCTGCAGGTGTCTGCAGAGCGCTGTGCCTCCACAGCACAGAAGTAAGTGGCTGAGTCCTCGGGCTGGGAGTCTCTGATGGAGAGGTGACTAGAACGCTCCTGGTTATTGACAGTGGCTTTTAGTCTTCCTTTTTGCTGCATTCTTGAAGCTATGTAAAACAAAGAGATGAGGCGTCCTTCAAGGTTTTGATGGAACCACTGCACACTGGTCATGGAAATAGAATAATTGCATACCAGAGAGGAATTTCTCCCCTCCTGGAGGATCAGAATCCCAGGACTCTGCTCCACCTGCATCTGCACTCTGAGCCCTATTGAGAAAGAGAAAAAAATAGGCACAAGGGTGAGGGTTTCTGAGTTCTATTTAGGAAAGACATAGTCACTGGATTGAATATTCATCAGCATTTCTAATTTTTTAGAAAGTGAGCCAACTTTGATTTATCCTAAATCATTTCTTAATACCATGTTGGGAGTGAGTAAAAATATTCAGACACCTCTACCTCATTGTTGGATTTGGGGACTGCAGACACATATCTGGGTTCAGACTACAGGTGCCTGGGGATCACTATGTCCCCACAACACGAGGGAGGTGGCTGACTCTCTGGGCTGGTATGCAGAAAACTCTGCCCAGCCTTCATACTGATAGTGGTCCTTTGTTTCCTTGGATCCTTTTATACTCCATTTAAGTGTATTTAAAGAATGGGAGATGGAGTTTTCCCCAGTGTTCTCTCTGTACCAGTGTAAGCTATGAAAAGACGTAGAAAAGAAGGTGAGACCGGTGCTTTCTTGCTCTTAGAGACAGAAGGATATAAGATTCTGCTATACATTGAGCTGACTGCTCACTCCTGTCCAGAAAGAATCAAATAGGAGAGAGTTTATTTATAGATTTTACCTAGTAACATCATCCCCACAGAGATTTCCAGATAAACTGTATACGTGTCTGCAGTGTAGCCTTAGGTTGTAGTTCTATAGACATGTTTTCTGAGGGAATCAGGAGATCCAAGACAATGAGAATGCAATTTCAGACATACGGGGCATTGGCTCCCACTCTGAGGGTTGGGGTAAGCTCTCAGCTATGGTTTTGTGTACAGGCTGCAGGTGTCTGCAGAGCGCTGTGCCTCCACAGCACAGAAGTAAGTGGCTGAGTCCTCGGGCTGGGAGTCTCTGATGGAGAGGTGACTAGAACGCTCCTGGTTATTGACAGTGGCTTTTAGTCTTCCTTTTTGCTGCATTCTTGAAGCTATGTAAAACAAAGAGATGAGGCGTCCTTCAAGGTTTTGATGGAACCACTGCACACTGGTCATGGAAATAGAATAATTGCATACCAGAGAGGAATTTCTCCCCTCCTGGAGGATCAGAATCCCAGGACTCTGCTCCACCTGCATCTGCACTCTGAGCCCTATTGAGAAAGAGAGAAATAGGCACAAGTGAGGGTCCTGAGCAATAACCGTGGCTGGTTCTAAGAGCAGGGCACTTTCCTCTAGTTTCCATCCTCATGGCAGAGGACAGTCCAAGAGACTGGTGTTCTGTCTCTTTCTCCACCTTTCTTTCCCCTCCTTGTTCCTTTCCAAGCAACTGAGATGTTCCCTCAGGTTTCCCCAGGGATGTTCTTAACTCACAGCAAATGTGTATCCACAGGAGGTTCAGGAAGACTCTTCTTTGTGTCTTCATGATTCTTCACACTTTTGCTAGAGGGTCACGTCTTGCTGTCAAGTTCCTTTAAACATTGGTATTCATCCTATCTTGACACTGGGACTGTTCTGTTCCTGCATCTGATTGGTTTCATGAGAGATTCAAGAGCAGCCACACCTCGGCGTCCTCACTCATCTGTGTAGTAGGAGCTCCCCCTGCCTGTGATTTAGCCCTTCTACATGCTGTGGTCTGTGTGCTTGTATGTGTGTGTATTGTGAGTAATGGAAGGGTTATCTTTTCTAGGTTTAAGAGTTCTTTATCTGTAGACTCTGGCGTATGTAAAATAATTTATGTTAAAATAGGGAGGCAGTACCTTAGAGGGGAAAAATCAAATGATTTTTATGTCTATAGAGAGCTATAGGTAATAGATATTGACCAAACTGAAATCTGAGACATGATCAGATTGAGAAACTTTTCTGGATTATGATGACATATATATGAAATATGGTTTGTATGTAATGCAAATATCTATGAATAATGCAAATATTTATGTTAACCAACTTACCCCATTGTATTTTCTGGCCTCCTTTGTTGTAGGTTAGGTGACCATAGGTGTGTGGGTTTATCTCTGGATTTTCTATCCTGTTCCATTGTTCTGTGTTTCTGTTTTTGTATCAATTTGATACTGTTTTGATTACTGTACCATTGTAGTGTAATCTAAGTCAGGGATCCTGATTCCTCCAGGTCCAATTCTCTTTCTTGAGATTGTTTAGGCAACTCATGATCTTTTGTGTTTCCATACAAATTGTAACATTTTTTGTTCTGATTCTGTGAAAATGCCATTGATAATTTGATAGGGATTATATTATATTATAATTTGGTAGGGATTATATTATTTTATAATTTGGTAGGGATCATGTTATCTCATAATTTGGTAGGAGTTATATTATTTTATAACGTGGGGATTTATTATATTATATTTTGGTAGGGATTATATTATTTTATAATTTGGTAGGATTATATTGAATCTGTACATTACTTTAGGTAGTAGAGTCATGCAAAAGATTTCTGTGTATTAATTTTGTATCTGTGACTTTATTAAGCTTGTTGATTAGCTCCATTAGCTTTCTCGTGGCATCTTTAGGGTATTCTTGTATAGTATCATATCATGTGCAAACAGTGACAGTTTTCCTTCCTGCCAATTTGGATTCCTTTTATTCCTTTTTCTTCTCTGATCGCTGTGGTGAGGACTTCCAAAACTAGGTTGAAGAATAGTGGTGAGGGTAGATACCCTTGTCTTGTTCCTGAGGCAGGCAATTCTCCTGTGCGGCTGGTAGAGACCTAACGGGGTACAGTATTGATGAACTGCCGCTGTGTGCTCTGTATTTAGGCTTCCCACTTATAACGGAGAATTCATTTCCCTCCTTCTGCCCATGAGGGAGACAAGTACTCCTTCTCCACAGGCGATGACTTAGGATCCTTAAAGAGTCACTTCTTCTCATCAAAGGCAGGATCTCTGACTGAGATCCTGTACTCTTCTTCAGGCTCCTCTTGGTCTGAAGACCTATGAAGAAACAAGCATAAAAGACATACAGAAAAGCAAGTAAATGCCACACATTATATATAGCACTATAGAATAGACAGCAGGTTACATCATACAAGATTCTCTTGGAAAAGAGAAGAGAGACACACAGTATTGGTCTAAAGCAAGTCTATGGTCCCAGGAGGCATTGCTTGTGGCATTGCTAACCCTGGTTTGATAGTCTCTGATTGTGCTTTACTCAGGGTAGTTGCTTCCTCATTGCTTTTCACATTCTCTGACTCAGCTCTCAGAGATATTCTTTCATTATCTTCTTCAGTCATATCTTAAAAACTGTGTTTTCATTGATGGGTGAATTAACTTCAGCTCTTCTCTGCTTGGGGTTGTTAAGAGCTGAAGAAATACAATTGATTCAAGCAACAGTTGAGGAGTCAGGGTGCCAATCATCCACACAGCCAGAAATCTACTAATATTTGGTCCTCCTTACACTCGGTTCCACCATATCTGACATTCTGCACCCCAAATCAACCAACTGAAGATCATGTAATATTGTAGTATTTACTCTAGATAAAAATCCTGTGTCAGTGGGCCCACACAGTTCAAACCCATGTGGTTTGTACAACGTTCAACTGTATAGTGAATATCTTATGATCATAGTTTGTTTTAGTCAAAACTGGCTTTTTGCCATCCAAGTTTTTGAAACAATTAGGTGTCTTCTTATCTATTTGAATCTTCTTAGTGTAATATATTTAAATAATTATAATTTTTCTTTACAAAATATACGCATATAATATACAAAACAATAAAACATTATTATATTTGTGAGGACTGTTAAGATCAAGAGTACTATTGGAAAAATAAAATGATTTTTCCTGTAATTTTGGATCTGAGAATTCAACAATTCAAGAATTGGGAGACCACTTCTGACTTTCTTGAATAAATAGATTCATTCAGTCTAGATTTTTAGGAACAATTTGAAAATCATTTGGGATTTATATTCACCCTCAGTACAAGCACAATACCTGAAACTCTCAAGAAGCAATGTTGTTTCATACACTGAGTTCAAATGAGGGGATGTGTTTTACAGAAGGAAAGTTTCAAGAAAGTCTCAGATGGTTTTGTTTCATACACTGAAGACTGACTTCTTCAGGCTCCTCTTGGTCTGAAGACCTATGAAGAAACAAGCATAAAAGACATACAGAAAAGCAAGTAAATGCCACACATTATATATAGCACTATAGAATAGACAGCAGGTTACATCATACAAGATTCTCTTGGAAAAGAGAAGAGAGACACACAGTATTGGTCTAAAGCAAGTCTATGGTCCCAGGAGGCATTGCTTGTGGCATTGCTAACCCTGGTTTGATAGTCTCTGATTGTGCTTTACTCAGGGTAGTTGCTTCCTCATTGCTTTTCACATTCTCTGACTCAGCTCTCAGAGATATTCTTTCATTATCTTCTTCAGTCATATCTTAAAAACTGTGTTTTCATTGATGGGTGAATTAACTTCAGCTCTTCTCTGCTTGGGGTTGTTAAGAGCTGAAGAAATACAATTGATTCAAGCAACAGTTGAGGAGTCAGGGTGCCAATCATCCACACAGCCAGAAATCTACTAATATTTGGTCCTCCTTACACTCGGTTCCACCATATCTGACATTCTGCACCCCAAATCAACCAACTGAAGATCATGTAATATTGTAGTATTTACTCTAGATAAAAATCCTGTGTCAGTGGGCCCACACAGTTCAAACCCATGTGGTTTGTACAACGTTCAACTGTATAGTGAATATCTTATGATCATAGTTTGTTTTAGTCAAAACTGGTTTTTTGCCATCCAAGTTTTTGAAACAATTAGGTGTCTTCTTATTTATTTGAATCTTCTTAGTGTAATATATTTAAATAATTATAATTTTTCTTTACAAAATATACGCATATAATATACAAAACAATAAAACATTATTATATTTGTGAGGACTGTTAAGATCAAGAGTACTATTGGAAAAATAAAATGATTTTTCCTGTAATTTTGGATCTGAGAATTCAACAATTCAAGAATTGGGAGACCACTTCTGACTTTCTTGAATAAATAGATTCATTCAGTCTAGATTTTTAGGAACAATTTGAAAATCATTTGGGGATTTATATTCACCCTCAGTACAAGCACAATACCTGAAACTCTCAAGAAGCAATGTTGTTTCATACACTGAGTTCAAATGAGGGGATGTGTTTTTACAGAAGGAAAGTTTCATTAGAAAGTCTCAACTGTGCTATCATAGGGTCTCCTTCTTCCTGTCTGCACGTCATGAGATTTTCCTAAACCTCTTAGAAGGTGACTGCCTTATTGTATTCTAAAGTTTTTGATTATCCTCTATTGTCATTTCTATTATTCCCAGAGCACATGGAAATACATTGCTAAATCTGCCAGTTGTAAGGAAGAGATGGTGAGGCTGATGGATTTTTTTTTTTTTTCCTTTTGGAGGTTCACAGAGTAGTGATCCTGCTTTGCATTTGGCATGTTTTCAAGATGACAAATAAGGAGCTCCATCCTGCCACTGGGAGGTTGTTAGTACCAGTACAATATATACATCCCCAAAGTGGTTTCATGTAGGCAGTCCATGGTCACAGCTTCTCCTTCCCGTGCTGTATCTAGCAAGGGACAGGACTGGAGTTTAGCTAATTGTTACTGAATTCTTGCTTATAACCATTGTGATTAGAGACTGTATTCTGAATGACTGAAATACTTTGAAATTGATTAAGCCTTGCTTTAAGGAACTCAAGTAAATTCAACTTGGAGAAATATTCCATGTAAGATTGCAAATAATCTGTATTCAGTTGTTTTAGGGTAAAGTGTTTCATAATTTAAATTAAGTAAAGAATAGTAATTGTGTCATTAATAAAGACAAACAAAATAAACTAAAAAGGAAACATCTGTATTTAGATAAAAAACACAGTTGCATTCATCAGGTACTATCTTAGTGGAATGTGAGAGGTTCAGAGATGACAGGATGAGCAGTTTATCCCTAGGACTACTGCCCAGCTTGTGGTCATCATGATTGCTATTATAACAACAATGTTGAGCTGTTGCTTTTTTGTCATGAGATCTGCTGCCTCCACCTTGATTGTATTTCCGTTTCCTGGAGAATTCCTTCAACATCGTACTACCCCCTAAGGGAGAATAGGACCGCGAGCAATGTATGAGGCTGACATTAACCACTGGGGTAAACGTGTGCAATTCTGGATCATCAGTTTGAAGCTTTTTCTTAAGTATATTGAAACAAGGTTATATTACAGAGTAGAATGTAATGACTTTCATTAACATGAGATTTTAAAGAAATTCACACATATAGGGGACCATAGTTCCCATCCTCCAAGAATAACCTTCACTCAGATTATTAGCAGTAATTTGAATGAAATTACAAAAAAAAACTAAGGTTATCTTTGTAAAGTGTGACAGCTGAAACAACCTAAGCAAGACCACTACTGTGTGTTCTAATTTATTTGTTCAGAAGATGTTCTAATTGGAATTGATAAGCCAGAACATCAAGGGAAGTAAATGTCTGTAGTGAGCTTGTTTAGGAAGAAAATACTGCCATAAAAATGGATTATTTTTATTTCAAGTTATAAAAGAGGAGAAATACCAAGCAGAAACCCCAATAAAATGAAATAACTCTAGGGCCCAGCTTTCAACTGCAGGAAACTGACCATTCCAGGACTGCACACCTTGTCCCTGGAGAGAAATTTTGGAATCCAAGAAGGTCTAGCTCATTTACCTGGTAGGATCAGGACCAGTTTTCACAGTTTTTGGAAGTGAGTGCATAGCTTGGCCTGCCTCCATGCTCCAGGTCAGCGGGCACAAACATGAGAACATTTTCATGAGAACCTCGTGAAAGAAAGAGGGTGGAGGTGAGGACCAACTCGAGTGGTCTGTGTCGCTGGAGCGGCGGGGGATCTCCTGGGTTTCCCCAGAATTCACGTTCTCAGGAGTATTGTTTAATGGGAGTTTTTCTGCTGCTTAGTTTTCTCATCGGAGAATTGAAGAGTAATATCTCCATTCAAAGCCTTCCACTATAGTTAAATCTAAATGAGTATGGTTCTTTAAATGTGTGTTCTATAACATTATTTCCATGATATGAAAAAGAAATCCATCTTACATAACAGATACTGCCAATTATTATGTGTAGTGTCAAGCAATAGAATATTTATCATTTTTCTTTTTTGAAGTCTATTATATTTCAGAACAAATAATAAAAACATTTCTCAAAAACAACCACGTGGTGGTGTGGGCAACTGTGCTCACTGGAACTGCCCTACACACAGGCACATGACATACACTATGGTTTTGAAGTGTAGGAAACTGCTTTACCATGAAACATCCTACCCACCTGCTACAACAACTGAAAATGCACATTTGAGGTGACTTCCTTTCAATCTCCTCTAACATTCCCTTTGCAAATACAATCTGGGGAGAGCTAATCTAGCATGTTGCATTGAATGCAATTGAAAGTATAAATCATTCCACTTGGGGGTTTCCCTGGTGGTCCAGTGGGTAAAGAGTCCGCTTTGCTGTACAAGGGGCACCAGTTCGATCCCTGGCCTGGGAAGACCCCACATGCACAGAGCAGCTGGACCGGAGTGTCCAATTATGAGCCAGCACTCTGGAACGCATGTGCCCAGAGCCAGTGCTCTGCAGTGGGAGAGCCCACTGCAATGGGAGGCCCACACAGGCCAAAGAGCAAATATGGATGAAAATAAATAAGTGAAAGAACCATAAAAGAGGCCAAAGTTTTAAAAAAATAAAAATAAATAGATCATTCCACTTGAGAGACTGATTTAGGGAATGGATATGGAATCCATAATGTGTGAGAAGACTTTAAAAAATCTTCTTTGGATCTCCAAAAGGGGTAATAAAGGCCATGAGATACACGGGGTTGGGATAAGAAGAATGAGCAGAGGTGGGAGGGAGACAGATAAAGTAACAAGGATTGGGAAGGATCAAAGACAAAATAATTACATGTCCTAGTTCTGTTCCATCTGGCCCTGAGTTTTGATCTTTTTATCAACAACAATAAGACAAGTGAAAAAAGTCTGCAAATTGAACTCTGTCACTGGACCGAGTATGACTTGTTTCTTTGTGAAGCTATGTTGGAGGTGAGGCTGCAGCCTGTGGGCACTGAGAACAGGTGAAGCCCGATGTCAGAGAAGAGGCCAGCAGGAGTCCCGCTTAGGTACCAATCCATGCGTCTTCTCCTTCTCTCTGACCCCTCCCACCATTCTCACATATATCTATCCATCTATTGGTCTATCTCTATAATATACACTTAGAAAACTGTACTCCCCATGAGTATTCCCAGTATGTCAATATTGTTGCTCCAGCACTCATAGTACAGTCTTCATATGCCACAAGGAACCCAATAAATGACTCCAAATTTCTTCCTCTTAACAAGGTATGTGAATAACAGATGGGAAAGAGTTTCCTTGGGACAATTAAAGCACAAAATTTGTGCATAGTTATTGCAGCAATCACTGACATCCATAAATACAATCTGGGAGAGCTAATCTAGCATGTTGCATTGAATGCAATTGAAAGTATAAATCATTCCACTTGGGGGTTTCCCTGGTGGTCCAGTGGGTAAAGAGTCCGCTTTGCTGTACAAGGGGCACCAGTTCGATCCCTGGCCTGGGAAGACCCCACATGCACAGAGCAGCTGGACCGGAGTGTCCAATTATGAGCCAGCACTCTGGAACGCATGTGCCCAGAGCCAGTGCTCTGCAGTGGGAGAGCCCACTGCAATGGGAGGCCCACACAGGCCAAAGAGCAAATATGGATGAAAATAAATAAGTGAAAGAACCATAAAAGAGGCCAAAGTTTTAAAAAAATAAAAATAAATAGATCATTCCACTTGAGAGACTGATTTAGGGAATGGATATGGAATCCATAATGTGTGAGAAGACTTTAAAAAATCTTCTTTGGATCTCCAAAAGGGGTAATAAAGGCCATGAGATACACGGGGTTGGGATAAGAAGAATGAGCAGAGGTGGGAGGGAGACAGATAAAGTAACAAGGATTGGGAAGGATCAAAGACAAAATAATTACATGTCCTAGTTCTGTTCCATCTGGCCCTGAGTTTTGATCTTTTTATCAACAACAATAAGACAAGTGAAAAAAGTCTGCAAATTGAACTCTGTCACTGGACCGAGTATGACTTGTTTCTTTGTGAAGCTATGTTGGAGGTGAGGCTGCAGCCTGTGGGCACTGAGAACAGGTGAAGCCCGATGTCAGAGAAGAGGCCAGCAGGAGTCCCGCTTAGGTACCAATCCATGCGTCTTCTCCTTCTCTCTGACCCCTCCCACCATTCTCACATATATCTATCCATCTATTGGTCTATCTCTATAATATACACTTAGAAAACTGTACTCCCCATGAGTATTCCCAGTATGTCAATATTGTTGCTCCAGCACTCATAGTACAGTCTTCATATGCCACAAGGAACCCAATAAATGACTCCAAATTTCTTCCTCTTAACAAGGTATGTGAATAACAGATGGGAAAGAGTTTCCTTGGGACAATTAAAGCACAAAATTTGTGCATAGTTATTGCAGCAATCACTGACATCCATGACATTCCCACTCCTGTTTCAGGTTGTGACTACTAAAAAGTAGCAACCACCAGGACAAAAACCAAATTAGATTTTGGAATGAAAGCATAGTTTCTTGTTCCCTAGCTCCTTTCCCTTTCTTTTGGCGATGAGACAACAGCATCTTCCGTATCTTGGGAGTTCCTTGTCTTGGCAATTTTCCCAGCCACCCCTCAGGAGTCCTGTGTCAGGGAGCATCTGTGGTCCACCTGTATTTTCAGGACAGCCTGTAGCGTTCTGGAAATTACTGTGTGCCTTCTCTACAGAGTAAATGCCTGAGTGGCTGAACTGGGAGCTTGTGATATGCAGAGAATTTTACGGCTTTTTCTCATTCAACTTGGCACTTATTTTTCACTGACTCTTTTCTTCCCCAGTTTTCCATAACAGTGTCAAGAAGATCCATCCTTCACTATGCTTTTGCCTGCACCAGTATAAGGCATGTGAGTTCTTTGGTGAATTACAGTTTATGATGAAATTGCCTTCTTGGATGATCAGGGACCATGATCAGTGCTCCAGATTTGGGCTATGAGACAGGTTCAAAAGTAAGACATATACAGGAGATCCACCAAAGATCTTCTGCTCATGCTAGAAATGGTTTTCCTTCCTTTTCCCACTCCCCCTATGCAACAACTTTATTATATCAGCTTGGAAGACTGTCAGCAGAGAAGGCTGTCTACTTCTACTTCTGTATCTGGGTCTCAAAAGGGCCTTCCCAGGACAAAAGATGACTCAGTTCCTGCCCTTGGGAAGCTGTCATGATCTCCTAACTCTCCTACACTCAACTATGTACTCACAGGCCATCTCCAACTCCGGTGTCCCTACAAGTGCTTGTGGAAGGGTCTCCATCCCTTGATTCCTTAGGCAGCACAGTGCAGTCAGGTTTTCTTCAGGTTTTCTTGAATGGACTTGCCTAGCAGAGGTCACTTTTATCAGTGGTCTCTCATCAGTGCAGGAAATCGCACCAATCAGAGATAAGGTTTCTGGTTTTTTGTCTGTCCAGCACTGTGCTAACCTAACTCAAATACTTATGAGACCCTGCCCTTTGGCTAGACTGAGAAATGCTGAGCAATTGATGACTTTTAGGAGTTATTTTACACAAATTGCATCTCTTTTTGCAACAGAGTATGCTGTTTATTATGACATTTATAAAATATCCTGTTACATTTGCATAATAGTTTCCCTTTTGTAATTATGAGACAGTGAAAACTTCTGTTATCTGTAGACTTTTCTTCATCATTTGCCTCTGTCTGCTTTTGGTTTCATTCTTTCAAAAAAAGCTTTTATTGAAGCATACTTGACTGCCAAGTAATTGCATATAGTTGAATGAATAATCTGGTGATTTTCTGCACTGGCCTACAACTGTGGAATTATTACAGTGATGGTAAATAGCAAATTTACAACCCTAAAGTTCCCCAATGGCCCTATTCTCTGCTCATGTTTAATCCCTCTTCTTTATTTTTGTACCATATCTCTCCAATCCCTACTCAGCCTGAAGCAGTCAGAACTCTGCTTTTCCTTCCTGTACACTGGTGTGTGTTTTCCATAATCTTATGCCCAATGTATTCTTCTGTACCTGTTTGGTGAATTACAGTTTATGATGAAATTGCCTTCTTGGATGATCAGGGACCATGATCAGTGCTCCAGATTTGGGCTATGAGACAGGTTCAAAAGTAAGACATATACAGGAGATCCACCAAAGATCTTCTGCTCATGCTAGAAATGGTTTTCCTTCCTTTTCCCACTCCCCCTATGCAACAACTTTATTATATCAGCTTGGAAGACTGTCAGCAGAGAAGGCTGTCTACTTCTACTTCTGTATCTGGGTCTCAAAAGGGCCTTCCCAGGACAAAAGATGACTCAGTTCCTGCCCTTGGGAAGCTGTCATGATCTCCTAACTCTCCTACACTCAACTATGTACTCACAGGCCATCTCCAACTCCGGTGTCCCTACAAGTGCTTGTGGAAGGGTCTCCATCCCTTGATTCCTTAGGCAGCACAGTGCAGTCAGGTTTTCTTCAGGTTTTCTTGAATGGACTTGCCTAGCAGAGGTCACTTTTATCAGTGGTCTCTCATCAGTGCAGGAAATCGCACCAATCAGAGATAAGGTTTCTGGTTTTTTGTCTGTCCAGCACTGTGCTAACCTAACTCAAATACTTATGAGACCCTGCCCTTTGGCTAGACTGAGAAATGCTGAGCAATTGATGACTTTTAGGAGTTATTTTACACACAAATTGCATCTCTTTTTGCAACAGAGTATGCTGTTTATTATGACATTTATAAAATATCCTGTTACATTTGCATAATAGTTTCCCTTTTGTAATTATGAGACAGTGAAAACTTCTGTTATCTGTAGACTTTTCTTCATCATTTGCCTCTGTCTGCTTTTGGTTTCATTCTTTCAAAAAAAGCTTTTATTGAAGCATACTTGACTGCCAAGTAATTGCATATAGTTGAATGAATAATCTGGTGATTTTCTGCACTGGCCTACAACTGTGGAATTATTACAGTGATGGTAAATAGCAAATTTACAACCCTAAAGTTCCCCAATGGCCCTATTCTCTGCTCATGTTTAATCCCTCTTCTTTATTTTTGTACCATATCTCTCCAATCCCTACTCAGCCTGAAGCAGTCAGAACTCTGCTTTTCCTTCCTGTACACTGGTGTGTGTTTTCCATAATTTTATGCAAATAGAATCATACAGTATATACTTTCTCTTGGTTTCTTTGGGAATATTTATTCTGGGATTCATTTATGTTGTTGCATTTACCAATAGTTTATCCTTTGAATTGCTGAGTAATATTCCATTCTGTAGATTTACATCAATTTACTTGTTTATCCACCAGTTGATGGACTTTCAGGTTGTTTTCAATTACTCTTTTACAAGATATGAACACTCATGTGTAAGTGTTTGTGTGGACATAAGGTTTTATTTCTTTTGGGTTCTTAACTAGGGTAGAGTTGCTAAGTTATGTGATATGTGTATGGTTAACTTTTGAAGAGACTGTGTTCTGGGTGATTGGACCGTCTACACTCCTAGCATCAGTGTATGAGAGTTTCAATTGCTCCAGAACTTCAACAATGTTTGAAGTTGTCAGTCATTTTTATTTTAGCCATTCTATTAGGTGTATGGTGGTATCTTATTTTAATTTGCATTTCCCATACTATAAAGATGCTATGCATTTTTTCATGTACTTATTCACCCTACACAGGCATTCTTTGGTAAAGCACTGAAATTTTTGGCCCATTTAAGAATAACGAGTGTTTGTCTTCTTATTAAATTGTAAGAGTTTACAAATATAACGTACATAGTATACATAATATATACTCTAGATATAGATCTTTAAAAAAATATTTTGCAAATGTTTTCTGCTAGTCTGTGGCTGTTTGTATTTTTCTAGCAGTGTCTTTCAACAAGCAAATAAGTTTAATATTATGAAAGTTTGTGTATTGACATTTTTCAAAAATCACTTCATTAACATATGAATGATGTACAAAAACAAGCAAATATTTAATGTATAAAACTTGGCAAGTTTGAGGAAAAATATAGTCTTGAAACCATCACCATAATCAATGTTATAAACATATTGGTCAAAAAAGGTTTCTCTTGCCCTCTTTATTTTAAAATTTTATTTGTGATAGGAATACTTCCCCAATGGCCCTATTCTCTGCTCATGTTTAATCCCTCTTCTTTATTTTTGTACCATATCTCTCCAATCCCTACTCAGCCTGAAGCAGTCAGAACTCTGCTTTTCCTTCCTGTACACTGGTGTGTGTTTTCCATAATTTTATGCAAATAGAATCATACAGTATATACTTTCTCTTGGTTTCTTTGGGAATATTTATTCTGGGATTCATTTATGTTGTTGCATTTACCAATAGTTTATCCTTTGAATTGCTGAGTAATATTCCATTCTGTAGATTTACATCAATTTACTTGTTTATCCACCAGTTGATGGACTTTCAGGTTGTTTTCAATTACTCTTTTACAAGATATGAACACTCATGTGTAAGTGTTTGTGTGGACATAAGGTTTTATTTCTTTTGGGTTCTTAACTAGGGTAGAGTTGCTAAGTTATGTGATATGTGTATGGTTAACTTTTGAAGAGACTGTGTTCTGGGTGATTGGACCGTCTACACTCCTAGCATCAGTGTATGAGAGTTTCAATTGCTCCAGAACTTCAACAATGTTTGAAGTTGTCAGTCATTTTTATTTTAGCCATTCTATTAGGTGTATGGTGGTATCTTATTTTAATTTGCATTTCCCATACTATAAAGATGCTATGCATTTTTTCATGTACTTATTCACCCTACACAGGCATTCTTTGGTAAAGCACTGAAATTTTTGGCCCATTTAAGAATAACGAGTGTTTGTCTTCTTATTAAATTGTAAGAGTTTACAAATATAACGTACATAGTATACATAATATATACTCTAGATATAGATCTTTAAAAAAATATTTTGCAAATGTTTTCTGCTAGTCTGTGGCTGTTTGTATTTTTCTAGCAGTGTCTTTCAACAAGCAAATAAGTTTAATATTATGAAAGTTTGTGTATTGACATTTTTCAAAAATCACTTCATTAACATATGAATGATGTACAAAAACAAGCAAATATTTAATGTATAAAACTTGGCAAGTTTGAGGAAAAATATAGTCTTGAAACCATCACCATAATCAATGTTATAAACATATTGGTCAAAAAAGGTTTCTCTTGCCCTCTTTATTTTTAAAATTTTATTTGTGATAGGAATACTTAAAATACACTCTCAGTAATTTTTAAAGTATACTGTGTAATATTGTTAACTAAGGATGTGCCTATTTTAGGTTTTCATGGGTATAGTAAGGTTGTCTTCCAAAGGAGCTTTAACAAGCTACATGGCTGCTGCTTCCCTTCCCCACTAAGGACATACTGTACAGGTGCAGCCCCATCTGTCCCAGTGTGTGACTCTCAGGATGCAGTAGTACACAGCGGTGTCTCTCAGGGTAACCTGGGGCAGGACCAAGGTGCTGGATGTTCTGTCTTTGGAGATGCTCAGAAAGGCCATCTTATTGGTCACGTTGCTGTTCAGACCATGAATCAGGTACTCTGGACCCTGGTGGAGAATCTGCCGATACCAATATACATACTCATTTCCACTGATTGTGGAGTGATTACAGGGTAAATGCACAGGTTCTTCTTCGGTGCCCTCCACTGAGTCTGGCTGTGTGGTCTTAGCCTCTCCCATGATACCTGAGGGTTTGCGAAACAATAGATTAGCTCTGGATCATCCAATCTGGGTGCACCTAGAGGGCAGGTTCATACACAGTCCCAGAATCCCCCTCTCTGGCCTTGCTCTGTCCTTGAGGATTTTCATGTGTGCTGCACAGGACAAGAGAAGTATTCCTAACAGTTAGTACTCAGCTATCTAGAGCCACGAGGCCAAAGATACATTGCTGCCTTCCATGATCCTTGCATTCAATGAATCCTCAAATTCCTCACAGTCTGAGAGCTGAGACTCGGGGGATCTGCTGTGAGTCGAAGATGCGACAGCCTCTCACAGTGATGCTCACACTCTTTAAAGAAACACACAGGCACGGAGAAACACACAGATGCACTTTCTTCCCAGCAGGTGGTAAAGCACAGCAGGAGAAGTGAAAGCAGCAGACACCTGTCTTTGTCTTTAGCCATGAAAGGCATTCTTTCCCAAGCCCAGATCACTTACCCAAAGTTAGGAGAAGAGGTATTCCTGTCACCAGTCTCATAGTTGAAGTCCCAGGCCTCAGAGCGCAGAATCTGTGTGTGAGCCTAAGTTGAGGGAGGTCCCAAGTGCCACATCAGCAGTGACTCACACAGCCCCACACCAGCCAGCTCATTAGAGTGTTCCCCATCCAAGCGTCAGCTGTCTCTTGACTGGGTCTCCTCCCATGCCCAGGACTAAACACAAATCTAAAAAGAGAACAATAATATTTTCCCAGTGTTAAGCCCTAATTCAGAAAGTTTGCATTTGGAGTGTTTTCAAGCTTCAAATATAGATAGTCTATGTCTGTGTGAGCATATTTCAAATGGACATTGTTGAAATCCTTTTGTTTGATCCAGGAACCAATGACTTGAATTGTACTTATTCCTATTCCACCTGGGTCCTTTATAATGCATAGTTTCTGATCTCCTTGTCATGACTTTGGTGTGGAATGAATTGAGGACACTGATGTGAGCAAATAGAAAGGCCATCTTATTGGTCACGTTGCTGTTCAGACCATGAATCAGGTACTCTGGACCCTGGTGGAGAATCTGCCGAACTATACATACTCATTTCCACTGATTGTGGAGTGATTACAGGGTAAATGCACAGGTTCTTCTTCGGTGCCCTCCACTGAGTCTGGCTGTGTGGTCTTAGCCTCTCCCATGATACCTGAGGGTTTGCGAAACAATAGATTAGCTCTGGATCATCCAATCTGGGTGCACCTAGAGGGCAGGTTCATACACAGTCCCAGAATCCCCCTCTCTGGCCTTGCTCTGTCCTTGAGGATTTTCATGTGTGCTGCACAGGACAAGAGAAGTATTCCTAACAGTTAGTACTCAGCTATCTAGAGCCACGAGGCCAAAGATACATTGCTGCCTTCCATGATCCTTGCATTCAATGAATCCTCAAATTCCTCACAGTCTGAGAGCTGAGACTCGGGGGATCTGCTGTGAGTCGAAGATGCGACAGCCTCTCACAGTGATGCTCACACTCTTTAAAGAAACACACAGGCACGGAGAAACACACAGATGCACTTTCTTCCCAGCAGGTGGTAAAGCACAGCAGGAGAAGTGAAAGCAGCAGACACCTGTCTTTGTCTTTAGCCATGAAAGGCATTCTTTCCCAAGCCCAGATCACTTACCCAAAGTTAGGAGAAGAGGTATTCCTGTCACCAGTCTCATAGTTGAAGTCCCAGGCCTCAGAGCGCAGAATCTGTGTGTGAGCCTAAGTTGAGGGAGGTCCCAAGTGCCACATCAGCAGTGACTCACACAGCCCCACACCAGCCAGCTCATTAGAGTGTTCCCCATCCAAGCGTCAGCTGTCTCTTGACTGGGTCTCCTCCCATGCCCAGGACTAAACACAAATCTAAAAAGAGAACAATAATATTTTCCCAGTGTTAAGCCCTAATTCAGAAAGTTTGCATTTGGAGTGTTTTCAAGCTTCAAATATAGATAGTCTATGTCTGTGTGAGCATATTTCAAATGGACATTGTTGAAATCCTTTTGTTTGATCCAGGAACCAATGACTTGAATTGTACTTATTCCTATTCCACCTGGGTCCTTTATAATGCATAGTTTCTGATCTCCTTGTCATGACTTTGGTGTGGAATGAATTGAGGACACTAGGAGAAAAGAAGAGAGGAAAAGAACATTTGGAAAGGAAAAGGAAGCCATCTTATAAGAGAGAAGAAAATAACATAAAGCATATCATCAAAAGTGGTTACTATTAAAGAAATGGAATAGAATACAATTTAAGATTACTCATCCTTCCCTGCTACAATAACTAAGCTTATTACTACACTCTAGCAACAAATATTTGGCCACTTACAATTAAACTATTAATCACCTTTTTTTCTTCCTGTGAAGGGATCAGCTCTTTGTTCAGCATTTGGGAAGTGGCTTACTCATGTCCTTCAAATTACATACACACTCACTGTGAGATTTTGAATAGAGGTGATGAAGGGGATGGGAGTCAAGCCTTTGCACAACTCAGTGATACTCTTTCCTTCCCCTTGGATGGAGCTTCAGTTTGCAGGAGTAACAGCCCCCTCTTGTGACTGCATATATGAACTCCTTGCTTTTGAAGCTGGAGCCAAGTCAATCATCAGCTTTTCAGGCTTTGTTTCAATTCTGTGAATAGGTCCCTCACAGATGCTCCTGTGATGCAATTAAAAGATGCAGTTGTTCCTTGGAAGTAAAGCTATGACAACCTAGGCAGCATATTAAAAACCAGAGACATCACTTTGCTGACAAAGGACTCTAGAGTCAAAGCTACGTTTTTTTTTCCAGTAGTCGTGTATGGACGTGAGAGTTGGACCATTTAAAAAAGCTAAGTGCCAAAGAATTGGTGCCTTCAAACTGTGGTGTTGGAGATGACGCTTGAGAGTCCCTTGGACAGCAAGGAGATCAAACCAGTCAATCCTAAAGGAAATGAATCCTGAATATTCATTGGAAGGACTGATGCTGAAACTGAAGCTCAATATTTTGGCGATCTTATTCAAACAGACGACTCATTAGAAAAGACCTTGATGCTGGGGATAATAGAAGGAAGAAGGGGACAACAGAGTACGAGATGACTGGATGGCATCACCGACTCAATGAACATGATGAGTTTGAGCAAACTCAGGGAGGTGGAGGACAGTGCTGAAGAGCTGCAGACTTTGTGGTGGGGTAGAGTCAGAGTGACTGAACTGAACCCAGGTGCTCCTTCCCGCCCTCTAGTGGCAAGGTTTCCCAACACAGTTCTCTATAAAGATTGAATTATTTTCAGTCACTTGGGAATTTTAGAACATATTTCTGTGATATATTTTTTCACAGAAATAGTTCTAAATCTCCATCAATCAAATGACTTTTACTTCCCTTATTATCGTGAATGTTGGAGGGCAGTTTCCAAAGGCCAATTTATTCGTTGTTTAGCATGAGATTTGGCATAGACTACGTACTTACTGATCTGTTATTACTTAATATATACTACGAGGAGTTATATGGATTTATATGGTATTTCTCAAAATTGTTCCAAACCAAAGCTGCTAATTTGCTGAGAAACAAATCAATCAAAAGTATTCATTTACTATACGTATGACTAACCTGGAATTCTACATATCTGTAAACAATAAAACTCTGTAAAATCAAAAAGGCAAAATAGAAACTTGTGACTGTGGGGAAAAAAATGTATTCAGCCTCCCTGGAGGCTCCGATGGTACATAATCTGCCTGCAATGTAGGTAATGGCTACCCACTCCAGTAATCTTGCCTGGAGAATTCTATGGACAAGAGATGTCTGGTGGGCTATAATTTGGGGGGCTGCCAAGAGACAAGACTGAGCAACTAACACTTTCTCCATCCAGCAGTGAAGATACATGCAAGAGCAGATCTATGGGCATAATTCAAATAGACAGCACACCAGCTCTTATTCCCCATCCCTCCACAAAGGGAGAATTCTCAAATTTAGGAGAGGGAAAGCTTGGTTGTAGTCTATGTCATTGTGGTCACGTAGTGACTGTTTATTAAATCTACTTTCAATGTGCATCTACTATGTGCCCAGTTATAAACTATTAGAGACATAAGGCTGATGTCAATATATAAATAAGAGAAACACTGCACTTGCCTAGAAAATACAGAATATAAGTCATATCGTCCGGTTATGTAACACAAAAGTCATGCCCAAGCACAACTTTTTATCTAGCATTTACTACTGCAGTGATCAGATGGTGTGGACAATCCAGATCAAGTACAGAGCACCATAAATATTGTGGCATTTTTGTTGATTTGTTTTTTTATATAACAGCTTCTTTGAGATACAATTCATATGTCATATAATTCCATTTAAATTGTGAAGTTCAGTGGTTTTCAGGATATTCATAGAGTTGTGCAACTCTCCACACACTCAACTTTAGAACATTTCATGATCTCTGAAAGGAACCTAGCAGGCATTCACCATTTCTCTCCATTAAAACCCATCTGGGCAACCACTGATCTACTCTATCTCTGCCTTAGTCCATTTGGACTGCCTTAACAAATGACCACAGACTGCGTAGCTTAAAAACAAGAGACATTTTTCTTCTGTGTAGTTCTGAATGCTGTAAGTTCAGGGGCAAGGCACTGGTAGATTGGATGCCTAATGAGGGCCTGCTTCCTGGCTCACAGACGATGCCTTCTTACTGTCTCCTTATTTGATGGAAGGGGCAAAGGCGCTCTTTGGGACCTACTTGCTTGTTAAATTTCAATGTGTTTTAAATATTCTTGACCTTTTAAAATATATAAATTTTAGAACTGGCTTTCCCCTTTATACACACACACAGAATTGAATCTATTTAAGAAATGTGAAAGAACTCGACATTTTTGCTTTATGTATCTTTTAATTCATGAACATGGTATATTCTCCCATTTATTTATAACTGAAATTAATCGCTTTATATTTGATAGTTGTCTGTGCTGTGGTCTTGTAAATATACTTCTAAAACTTATTCCTAAGAATTTTGATTCTTATGTTAAGAGTTTTAAAAAAACCGTTTCCATCTCTATTTCTAGTTACTTGCATATAAAACATTTTAAATATTATATTGTTCAACTTCTCTATTAAATCTACTTTCAATGTGCATCTACTATGTGCCCAGTTATAAACTATTAGAGACATAAGGCTGATGTCAATATATAAATAAGAGAAACACTGCACTTGCCTAGAAAATACAGAATATAAGTCATATCGTCCGGTTATGTAACACAAAAGTCATGCCCAAGCACAACTTTTTATCTAGCATTTACTACTGCAGTGATCAGATGGTGTGGACAATCCAGATCAAGTACAGAGCACCATAAATATTGTGGCATTTTTGTTGATTTGTTTTTTTATATAACAGCTTCTTTGAGATACAATTCATATGTCATATAATTCCATTTAAATTGTGAAGTTCAGTGGTTTTCAGGATATTCATAGAGTTGTGCAACTCTCCACACACTCAACTTTAGAACATTTCATGATCTCTGAAAGGAACCTAGCAGGCATTCACCATTTCTCTCCATTAAAACCCATCTGGGCAACCACTGATCTACTCTATCTCTGCCTTAGTCCATTTGGACTGCCTTAACAAATGACCACAGACTACGTAGCTTAAGAACAAGAGACATTTTTCTTCTGTGTAGTTCTGAATGCTGTAAGTTCAGGGGCAAGGCACTGGTAGATTGGATGCCTAATGAGGGCCTGCTTCCTGGCTCACAGACGATGCCTTCTTACTGTCTCCTTATTTGATGGAAGGGGCAAAGGCGCTCTTTGGGACCTACTTGCTTGTTAAATTTCAATGTGTTTTAAATATTCTTGACCTTTTAAAATATATAAATTTTAGAACTGGCTTTCCCCTTTATACACACACACAGAATTGAATCTATTTAAGAAATGTGAAAGAACTCGACATTTTTGCTTTATGTATCTTTTAATTCATGAACATGGTATATTCTCCCATTTATTTATAACTGAAATTAATCGCTTTATATTTGATAGTTGTCTGTGCTGTGGTCTTGTAAATATACTTCTAAAACTTATTCCTAAGAATTTTGATTCTTATGTTAAGAGTTTTAAAAAAACCGTTTCCATCTCTATTTCTAGTTACTTGCATATAAAACATTTTAAATATTATATTGTTCAACTTCTCTAGTAATATCATACATTTGTAGATTGGGACTTCCCTAATGGCTCAGTGGTAAAGAATCCACCCACAATGCTGGAGACACAAGTTCAATCCCTGAATCAGGAAGATCCCCTGGAGAAGGGTATGGCAGCCCATTCTAGTATTCTTGCCTGGGAAATCCAATGGACAGAGGAGTCTGGTGGACTACAGTCCATGAGTTGCAAAAAGTCGGGCACAACTGAGTGACTAAGCATTTCATATTATTAGATTATTTTGGATTGTTTATATCACAATCATATCTGTGACTAGTATACTTATAGTCCTCTATTTTGAATTATTAAAACTTTAATTCTTTTTCTTTCCTTTCTGTAACTGGCTAAGACCCAGTACACACTTTAACAGAAACAGTGGTATTTCACTTCATTGAAAAAAAAGGCACTGAACATTTCACCATGAAGTTTGATATTTGCTTTATATTTATAGCATATACACTTTACCAGAGTGAAGACGTTTTTCTTTTATTCCTAAGTTATTTGGAATTCATTTCTTTATTTTGAGTGAATGTGGACTATACGTTTGTGTAAGTATTGAGCTGATATTTTTATTAATGGGAATTATTACTTTGATTGATTAAAAATATTGAATAAACATACATGAATCCAACTTGGTTGTCATATATTCTGCTTTTATATAAAATGCTAATTCTTTTTGTTATATTTATTTAAAACTTTCGAATTTATGTCCATTGAATGACACTATCTTATACCTCTAAAGTTTTTCTTCATCCAAGTTTTAAAGTCAAAATTAAGCTGTCAGGCTTCCCTGGTATCTCAATGGTAAAGAATTCGCTTGCCAATGCAGGAGACTCGAGTTTGATCCCTAATCCAGTAAGATCAGACGTGCTGTGGAACAATAAAGCCTGTGAGCCACAACTATTAAGCCTGTGTTCTAGAGCATTGGAGCTGCAACTATTGAGCCCATGTGCCGTGACTATTGAAGCCCGTGTGCCCTAGAGCCTGAGTTCCACAACAAAAAAAATCATCGCAACAAGAAACCTGCTCACTTCAACTTGAGAGTAGCCCCCTCTCCCTGCAACTAGAGAAGAGCCTGCAGCAGCAGTGAAAACCCAGAATTGCCCAAAATAACAACAACAAGGGGTTTAAAAAAAATTAAGCTGTGCTTGTATGGTGCTTCCTCCTTTTTTCTGTATTTGAGTTTGGTACACCAGTTAAGGTAGGTCATGCTGTGATAATAATCAACTCCAAAATATCAGTGCCTCAAAGAAAGACTTGTTTGCACATATATAATACATGTTGAACATTATAGTTGATTCTCTAGGTCAGCTGGAATGCATGTGAGGATTAACATTTTAGCATTCAAACCTCCATTAATATTGTATCAAGACACAATTCAATACTCATCACAGTCTGAGAGAGCAGAGGTTGAAAGTTAAACTAGACTGTTAAATTCCTCTATCATGAAGTGACACATGCCATTTCTATTCATTCTTCCTCGGCCAAAGCAAAGGCCATAGCCATGTCAGTTTTCAGGAGACACGCAATTCTCCACCATGGCTATAGGACAGGGAACTGGGTACAGTAGTGACGAACAGTCATTGTGTATTCCATACTTGACCTTCCCACTTGTAACTAAGAAGAGATATCCTCTTTTCCCCATGTAGGAAACAGGTACTCCTTCTCCAAGGAAGATGACTTAGAATCCCTGTTCAGTCACTCCTGAGCAAAGACAGGGTCTCTGATTAAGATCCCAGAGTCTTCCAGGGGATCCACAGGGTCTGAAAAATCTTGAAAGACAAAAAGTTGAAATACAACTGACCCCTCAACAAGACAGGAGTCTGGGGGCCAACCCTTTGCACAGCTGAAAATCTGCATATAACTTATACTTGGCTCTCCTTATATGAAATTCCTCCATATCTGAGGGCTTGCATCTGCAATTCAACCAAATAAGAATCATGTAGCACTGTTGTATTTACTTTTGAAAATAGTCTGTGTATATGGGATCCCTCACATTCAAACTCACATTCATGTGGTTTGTTCAAGTTTCAACTGTATTGTGAATCTCTAATGATCATAACTTGTTCTAGAGAAAGATGTTTTTGACCATTCAGATTTTTTTAAAAAAAATTAGTTTTTATGTATTTGAATCATGTAAATGTTATATATTTATGTATTTATAAAATCTGTTTTTATAAAATACACAAAGTAATAAAACATATTACCTTGTGAAAGTTATTAAAATAAAAGAAAATGAATGGTTTTCACTGTAATAGAAAACTACTCCTGATTTTCCTGAAATAAACAGGTTCTTCAATGTAGCTATTTCGGAACAATTTAAAAATCACTTTGGAATTTATATTAACCCAAGATACAAACATAATACCTTGGAATCTCAGGCAACAATGTTGTTTCATTCGCTGGATTCAAAAAGCAAACATGTTTTATAGAAGGAAAACTTACATCAAGAAGTCTCAACTCTGCTACCACAGTGTCTGCCTTCTTCCTGTCTGTGGTTCATGGGATTTTCCTAAGCCTCTGAGCAGGTGGCTGCCTTAAGGCTGCCTAAGCTCTAAGGTTTTTGATTATCCTCTACTGTCATTTCTATCACTGTGGTATTCCCAGAGAGCACAGAAGTAGTTCCCTGAGTCGGTCAGTTGCAACGAAGAGATGGTGAGGCTGATGGGTTTTTTCCTCAGTTGCAAGTTCACAGAGTAGCGATCCTTCCTTGCATTTGCTTTATTACTTTCCTGGTGAATAAGATATTCCATCTCTCCACCGGGAAGCAGTCTGTACCAGTACAAAGTATACCAAGTGGTTTGATACGTGCAGTCCATGGTCACAGCTTCTCCTTCCCACGCTGTGACTGTGGTCTGAGCTTGGGTGACTTTGTCAGCCATGCTGGATCCTGTGGAAAAAGGAGAAGCTAGGATTGCTCCTCTGAAATGTCTCCAGGGTCATGAGGGCTAGATGAAGTTAGGACACAAGGACCAAGGAAAGGGTCGCCTAGGTGTTCATTTCCCCACCTCTCTTCCCTGTAACCCCCTTGCCAGGCACAGCTTGCACAGAGCCATCCCTGAGCTCTAGGAGGAAGCTGAGGCCCCATGCTTAGGGTCACACCTACTGGAGCCAAAGGCAGCCACGAGCACACACAGCAGACCAGGGTAGAGCATGACAATAATTCTTCTCTGAATTTCTCTTGTTCTTTCTGCAGCAGAGAGCAGGCCTTCTCTGAGTAGCTGAGCACAGAGTTCCTGGGGCTTTTAGCAGTTTCTGTCCCAAACAGGAAGTAATGTTCATAAAGAGGGCGTTCCATTCAGTGTACAGAGGGACTGAACCATCTGCCACACCCCAACCACCATTTTGCCTTGATGTTTCTCTGAAGGAATGTCTTTGAAAATGGCTACTGTATCTAGCAAGGTACCGGAACGAAGCTTAATTATCTTTTTGTCATTGAATTCCTGGCTAATACTATTGTGATCAGAGACTATGCTCTGAATGATTGAAATCCTCTGAAATGGATTAAACTTTAAATTCCACCATAGCAGCAAGTTTGATAAACATTCCAAGTGCATTTGAAAATAATCTGTATTCTGTTGTTTTGAAGTACAATATTCTATACATGCAGATCAGGTAAAGAATGCAATTTAGTAATTGTATAAATACAGAATATTTTCCTCTGTGTTTCTATTGAGAGATGGATGTTAATGCCTGGCAACAGAGTTGTATATTTACTTACTGACTATTTTAAGATCAACAAATTCTATTACATTAATTCTACTAAGTAACTGTACTGATTTATGTTGAATGTATTTTGATGCTATGATATTCAGTGGATATAAAAATAGAATTATTCTATCTTCCTGGTAGAGTGTGCACTTAATCATTTTGAAGTTCTGCTCTGTATTCCTGGTAACAGTTCCCATTTCAATGTCTGTTTTATCTGATATTATAGCTACTCAAGTTTTTTGATTAGAGACTCCAAATGTCTTGTTAGTCATGTGCAAAAGAAAGAAGCTATATCTGTTTATCTCCCACCATATTAAGGAATTAGTGTGAAATACATCAATGACCTCAATGTAAAACTTCAAACTATAGAACTCTTAGAAGAAATCTTTGAATCAGATCTTTGTAACTTTGGATTAGGCAATGGTTCTTAAAGTATGCAATCAAAGCACAAGTAACTAAAGAAAAATAGATAAATTTTGTTGCTCAGTCACTGAGTCATGTCTGACTCTTTGCTGCCCATTGGACTGCAGCACGCTTGGCTCCCTGTCCTTCACTGTCTCTCAGAATTTGCTCAAACTCATGTCCACTGAGTCAATGGTACCATCCAATCATTGCATCCTCTGTCATCCCCTTCTCCTCCTGCCTTCAGTCTTTCCTAGCATCAGGGTAATTCTTAGGATTCATCAAAATTAAATAGCTTCTGTTTCAAAAGGTACTGTCACAAAAGTGAAAATGCAACCCACAGAATGGGAGAAACTCTTTGCAAATCACATTTGTTAAAAGCCAAGTATTCAAAATACATAGGAACACTTACGGCTCAACAATTAAAAGACAAATAACTCAAGGAAAATTTCCTGGCTAATACTATTGTGATCAGAGACTATGCTCTGAATGATTGAAATCCTCTGAAATGGATTAAACTTTAAATTCCACCATAGCAGCAAGTTTGATAAACATTCCAAGTGCATTTGAAAATAATCTGTATTCTGTTGTTTTGAAGTACAATATTCTATACATGCAGATCAGGTAAAGAATGCAATTTAGTAATTGTATAAATACAGAATATTTTCCTCTGTGTTTCTATTGAGAGATGGATGTTAATGCCTGGCAACAGAGTTGTATATTTACTTACTGACTATTTTAAGATCAACAAATTCTATTACATTAATTCTACTAAGTAACTGTACTGATTTATGTTGAATGTATTTTGATGCTATGATATTCAGTGGATATAAAAATAGAATTATTCTATCTTCCTGGTAGAGTGTGCACTTAATCATTTTGAAGTTCTGCTCTGTATTCCTGGTAACAGTTCCCATTTCAATGTCTGTTTTATCTGATATTATAGCTACTCAAGTTTTTTTTGATTAGAGACTCCAAATGTCTTGTTAGTCATGTGCAAAAGAAAGAAGCTATATCTGTTTATCTCCCACCATATTAAGGAATTAGTGTGAAATACATCAATGACCTCAATGTAAAACTTCAAACTATAGAACTCTTAGAAGAAATCTTTGAATCAGATCTTTGTAACTTTGGATTAGGCAATGGTTCTTAAAGTATGCAATCAAAGCACAAGTAACTAAAGAAAAATAGATAAATTTTGTTGCTCAGTCACTGAGTCATGTCTGACTCTTTGCTGCCCATTGGACTGCAGCACGCTTGGCTCCCTGTCCTTCACTGTCTCTCAGAATTTGCTCAAACTCATGTCCACTGAGTCAATGGTACCATCCAATCATTGCATCCTCTGTCATCCCCTTCTCCTCCTGCCTTCAGTCTTTCCTAGCATCAGGGTAATTCTTAGGATTCATCAAAATTAAATAGCTTCTGTTTCAAAAGGTACTGTCACAAAAGTGAAAATGCAACCCACAGAATGGGAGAAACTCTTTGCAAATCACATTTGTTAAAAGCCAAGTATTCAAAATACATAGGAACACTTACGGCTCAACAATTAAAAGACAAATAACTCAAGGAAAATTTTAATTTTAATAGGACTTTACTAGGGTGCTGGGGAGAGTGGAGATGAAGTCAAGAGATAGTGTTACTTTCCTATATACACTACATGTACTTTCACTGTATATCCTTTGAATGCTTTTTAAGTTCTATACCATATATAGTTATTATCTATTTAAAAATACAATAATGATTTATATTAAAAGTTATTCACTACCAACCAATTGATTGGATGGTTGAAACATTCTCCTCCTTACCCCACAGGGGAGAAGTGAGGGGCTGAAGGTTAAATTGATCCACAATGGTCAATGATGTAATCGGTCATGGCAATGTAAAGAAGCCTCTGTAAAAACTCAATACACTGGGTTCAAAGAGGCTCTGGGCTGGTGAACACATAGAGGTCCTGGGAGAGGTCACCTAGAGAGGGCATGGAGGCTCTGCCCACCCCGCCCTATGCATCTCTCCATATGGCTGTTCCTGACTTATATCCTTTTATAATAAACCAATGATCTATTGAGTATAGAGCTTCCCTGGTGATGCTAGTGGTAAAGAACCTTCCTGCCAATGCAGAAGACATGAGAGACGGGTTCCATCCCTGGGTTAGAAAGATCCCCTGGAGAAGGGAAAGGCTACCCATTCTAGTATTCTTGCCTGGAGAATTCCATGGACAGAAGAGCCTGGCAGGAGGGCTTCCCTGGTGGTCCAGTGGGTAAAGACACCACCTTGCAGTGCAAGGGGCACCAGTTTGATCCCTGGCCTGGGAGGATACCATGTGCTGTGGAGCAGCTGGACCGATGTGTCCAACTACAGAGCCAGCACTCTGGAACACACGTGCCCAGAGCCAGTGCTCTGCGACAAGGATGGCCGCTGCAATGGGAGGCCCACACAAGCCAAGGAATGAAGATGGATGAAAATGAATAAGTGAAAGACCAATAGAAGTAGTCAAAACAACAACAACAAAAAGAGCCTGGCAGACTATAGTCCTTGGGATTGCAAAGAGTCAGACACAACTGAGCAACTAACACTTCACATACAGAAGTCCATGTGCATACATGAAAATCATATTTCAGGTACTAACATTTCAGTTGCATGTGCAGATCCTCTACAGTGTTTATTGTGCCTTACAGATAAGGTACAGCATCTCATAATTGCTCATAATTATTTTCACAGGCTGGCTTCTGCTTATTACTTTAGTTTTATATTTACTGTTGACCATTTGGGCAAGAGTCTGCTCCAGCCATTCTGAGCTAGTTCAACGTCATCCTCCTAAATGAAATCTTGACTTTATCTTTGCACATTATATTTCTCTTTTTCTGTAATACCCTTTACCTGATTCCATTTTTGATAAACTCTTTTATAAGTCTTGACACAGACACCACTTACTTCAGTAGTCATCCCTTATACTCTGTGTTCTGGTTTAGATGCCTCTGTTAGTGGCCATATTTTACTTTTCCTTGTGGTAGCTTTGATTCTATTCTTTTGTAATGGACTTTCCAATGCTACAAGCTTCCTGAGTACAGACACAATATGTATTTGAATCTAGGACATATTACTTTTCCTGTGTACTTATATCCTTTTATAATAAACCAATGATCTATTGAGTATAGAGCTTCCCTGGTGATGCTAGTGGTAAAGAACCTTCCTGCCAATGCAGAAGACATGAGAGACGGGTTCCATCCCTGGGTTAGAAAGATCCCCTGGAGAAGGGAAAGGCTACCCATTCTAGTATTCTTGCCTGGAGAATTCCATGGACAGAAGAGCCTGGCAGGAGGGCTTCCCTGGTGGTCCAGTGGGTAAAGACACCACCTTGCAGTGCAAGGGGCACCAGTTTGATCCCTGGCCTGGGAGGATACCATGTGCTGTGGAGCAGCTGGACCGATGTGTCCAACTACAGAGCCAGCACTCTGGAACACACGTGCCCAGAGCCAGTGCTCTGCGACAAGGATGGCCGCTGCAATGGGAGGCCCACACAAGCCAAGGAATGAAGATGGATGAAAATGAATAAGTGAAAGACCAATAGAAGTAGTCAAAACAACAACAACAAAAAGAGCCTGGCAGACTATAGTCCTTGGGATTGCAAAGAGTCAGACACAACTGAGCAACTAACACTTCACATACAGAAGTCCATGTGCATACATGAAAATCATATTTCAGGTACTAACATTTCAGTTGCATGTGCAGATCCTCTACAGTGTTTATTGTGCCTTACAGATAAGGTACAGCATCTCATAATTGCTCATAATTATTTTCACAGGCTGGCTTCTGCTTATTACTTTAGTTTTATATTTACTGTTGACCATTTGGGCAAGAGTCTGCTCCAGCCATTCTGAGCTAGTTCAACGTCATCCTCCTAAATGAAATCTTGACTTTATCTTTGCACATTATATTTCTCTTTTTCTGTAATACCCTTTACCTGATTCCATTTTTGATAAACTCTTTTATAAGTCTTGACACAGACACCACTTACTTCAGTAGTCATCCCTTATACTCTGTGTTCTGGTTTAGATGCCTCTGTTAGTGGCCATATTTTACTTTTCCTTGTGGTAGCTTTGATTCTATTCTTTTGTAATGGACTTTCCAATGCTACAAGCTTCCTGAGTACAGACACAATATGTATTTGAATCTAGGACATATTATGTGTCAAATTATTGAATTACGAGAAGAATCTCAAGTAAATAGAGAACAGATTTGTAACTTCATGAAGATTATGTTTGCTCATTTGTAAAATTGAGATTATGGTTACTTTGCCATGTTGGTTTGCAAATTTTGTATTTGTGTAATTTTGTTCATATAATAACCTTGGCTTTCAGCCTCATATCTACTGCATTGTGTGTGTGCTATTCCTACTTGTAAGATCACTTTGTCTACCTGGGCTGTCTTACAGGCTAATTAACTTCCACTAAAGCTTAATGATGATACCACTCTAATGGCAAAAAGTGAACAGGAACTAAAGAGCCTCTTGATAAGGGTGAAAGAGAACAGTGAAAAAGCTGGCTTAAAACTTATCGTTCAAAAAACAAAGATCATGGCATCTGGTCCCATAACTTCATGGCAAATAGAAGTGAAAAAGTGGAAACAGTGACAGATTTTATTTTCTTGGGTTCCAGAATCACTGCAGATGGTAACTGTAGCTGTGAAATTAAAAGACACTTGCATGGGGGCTATGCAAAAATCTGGAGGGGTGGGATGGGGGCAGTGGGAAGGGTACTAAGATGGAATATATATATACCTATGATGGATTTGGGATTATATAGAGCTGTAAACAACAACATTCTATAAAAGCAGAAAAAAAAAAAAAAAAAGCTTGCTCCTGGGAGGGAAAGCTGTGACAAACGTAGACAGTGAATTAAAAAGCTGGACATCACTTTGCTGACAAAGGTCTGTATAGTCAAAGCTATGGTTTTTCCAGTAGTTACGTATGGATAAGATAGTTGAACCATGAAGAAGACTGAGTGCTGAAGAATAGATGCTTTTGAACTGTGGTGCTGGAGAAGACTCTAAGGAGTCGCTTGGACAAAAAGAGATCAAACTAGACAATCTTAAAGGAAATTAACCCTGAATATTCACTGGAAGGACTAATATTTTGGCCATCTGATATGAAGAGCTGGCTCACTGAAAAGACCCTGATGCTGGGAAAGACTGAGGGCAAGAGGAGAAGGGGATGACAGAAGATGAAATAGTTAGCAGCACCGAGTAAATGGACATGAATCTGAGCAAACTCTGGGAGATAGTGAAGGACAGGGAAGCCTGGTGTGTTGCAGTCCATGGGGTCACAAAGAGCTGGGCACAACTGAGTGACTGAACAAGAATAACAAGACAATGCTTTTTACTGATGGACAATGTGTCGAATAGTTGAATGTTGTCCTGGGAAAGAGTATGAAGTAAGTGATTTGCTGAAACATTGCCTAGAAGTACTTACAAAAGAAGAAAAACTGGGAAAAAAAGAGTATAAGAAGTAACCTACTTGTAAGATCACTTTGTCTACCTGGGCTGTCTTACAGGCTAATTAACTTCCACTAAAGCTTAATGATGATACCACTCTAATGGCAAAAAGTGAACAGGAACTAAAGAGCCTCTTGATAAGGGTGAAAGAGAACAGTGAAAAAGCTGGCTTAAAACTTATCGTTCAAAAAACAAAGATCATGGCATCTGGTCCCATAACTTCATGGCAAATAGAAGTGAAAAAGTGGAAACAGTGACAGATTTTATTTTCTTGGGTTCCAGAATCACTGCAGATGGTAACTGTAGCTGTGAAATTAAAAGACACTTGCATGGGGGCTATGCAAAAATCTGGAGGGGTGGGATGGGGGCAGTGGGAAGGGTACTAAGATGGAATATATATATACCTATGATGGATTTGGGATTATATAGAGCTGTAAACAACAACATTCTATAAAAGCAGAAAAAAAAAAAAAAAAAGCTTGCTCCTGGGAGGGAAAGCTGTGACAAACGTAGACAGTGAATTAAAAAGCTGGACATCACTTTGCTGACAAAGGTCTGTATAGTCAAAGCTATGGTTTTTCCAGTAGTTACGTATGGATAAGATAGTTGAACCATGAAGAAGACTGAGTGCTGAAGAATAGATGCTTTTGAACTGTGGTGCTGGAGAAGACTCTAAGGAGTCGCTTGGACAAAAAGAGATCAAACTAGACAATCTTAAAGGAAATTAACCCTGAATATTCACTGGAAGGACTAATATTTTGGCCATCTGATATGAAGAGCTGGCTCACTGAAAAAGACCCTGATGCTGGGAAAGGTTGAGGGCAGGAGGAGAAGGGGATGACAGAAGATGAGATGGTTAGATGGCATCATCAACTTAATGGACATGAGTTTGAGCAAACTCTGGGAGATAGTGAAGGACAGGGAAGCCTGACCTGTTGCAGTCCATGGGGTCACAAAGAGCTGGGCACAACTGAGTGACTGAACAAGAATAACAAGACAATGCTTTTTACTGATGGACAATGTGTCGAATAGTTGAATGTTGTCCTGGGAAAGAGTATGAAGTAAGTGATTTGCTGAAACATTGCCTAGAAGTACTTACAAATGAAGAAACAAGTAAATGACTGTTATTTACAGGATAAACAACCTCAAATGCAGTATATGGAAAGGCACAGTTAACCAGAAACAATAGTCAGGTATTATATTGTCCACATTCTATAAAACTGAAGCACATGACTGCTGATACTCAAAGGTACACCAACATTCACTGGTAAAACTTGCAGTGGGATCTGGTTCCCCATCCTGAACACATCTTTCCCCTGGAATACAGGGAAAATAGGGCACCTCATTCCAGGAGCAAGTGGGAAGAAAGTATCATCAGTGATTGGAGCTTAGTTGGCCCAGCAGCCTCTCTTTGAAAGTAAAAATGGTGAACAGCTAGACTCCTGGACACCCTGAAGCCCATGGAATGCTCTGAGCTCATTTGTAGGACTTGCCACCTATTGGTCTTCTTTGAAGCTCAGCTGCCTCACCCACTTTAAGACACAGCTTCTCACACTGAAATGTGTAATGCAGAGCAAGTCTGTGTGCCTCTCAGTCTGAGTCCCCAGAGCAGGTTTCAGCACAGGCTGCAGGTGCCTGGGGAGCACTGTGTGCTGGCTGCACAGAGGTATAAGGCTGAGTCTTCAGGCTGAGAGGCTGAGATGTGCAGAGAGAGGTGTCTGGCACTTCTGTTGTGGAAGACTGTGAATCTTCCATCTTCATTTTTCTCCCTACCTGAGCCTATTGATATTAAGAATGTGGGACTTTTCCCTGGGAATTTTTTGTACCATTGGAAGTAATCAAACACAGTAGTATTATAGTCACAGTTCAGAATAGAAATTCCTTTTTCTCCCACACTCAGGGATGGAGGATTTTGCTTAACCTGCTGCTGGCCACCATTCTTCTGTTGGCTCTTCATTTTCTTTCTTTTGTGTTGAGCCAGAAAGCAATGAAATAAAAGGAAGCCTGACCTGTTGCAGTCCATGGGGTCACAAAGAGCTGGGCACAACTGAGTGACTGAACAAGAATAACAAGACAATGCTTTTTACTGATGGACAATGTGTCGAATAGTTGAATGTTGTCCTGGGAAAGAGTATGAAGTAAGTGATTTGCTGAAACATTGCCTAGAAGTACTTACAAATGAAGAAACAAGTAAATGACTGTTATTTACAGGATAAACAACCTCAAATGCAGTATATGGAAAGGCACAGTTAACCAGAAACAATAGTCAGGTATTATATTGTCCACATTCTATAAAACTGAAGCACATGACTGCTGATACTCAAAGGTACACCAACATTCACTGGTAAAACTTGCAGTGGGATCTGGTTCCCCATCCTGAACACATCTTTCCCTGGAATACAGGGAAAATAGGGCACCTCATTCCAGGAGCAAGTGGGAAGAAAGTATCATCAGTGATTGGAGCTTAGTTGGCCCAGCAGCCTCTCTTGAAAGTAAAAATGGTGAACAGCTAGACTCCTGGACACCCTGAAGCCCATGGAATGCTCTGAGCTCATTTGTAGGACTTGCCACCTATTGGTCTTCTTTGAAGCTCAGCTGCCTCACCCACTTTAAGACACAGCTTCTCACACTGAAATGTGTAATGCAGAGCAAGTCTGTGTGCCTCTCAGTCTGAGTCCCCAGAGCAGGTTTCAGCACAGGCTGCAGGTGCCTGGGGAGCACTGTGTGCTGGCTGCACAGAGGTATAAGGCTGAGTCTTCAGGCTGAGAGGCTGAGATGTGCAGAGAGAGGTGTCTGGCACTTCTGTTGTGGAAGACTGTGAATCTTCCATCTTCATTTTTCTCCCTACCTGAGCCTATTGATATTAAGAATGTGGGACTTTTCCCTGGGAATTTTTTGTACCATTGGAAGTAATCAAACACAGTAGTATTATAGTCACAGTTCAGAATAGAAATTCCTTTTTCTCCCACACTCAGGGATGGAGGATTTTGCTTAACCTGCTGCTGGCCACCATTCTTCTGTTGGCTCTTCACCCCTGTTTAGGAAGAGAGTAACAGATTTCAAATATTATTTTTGAAATTCCCGCAGAAAACCATAATGAGCCAGAAAGCAATGAAATAAAAGCCCCCAATTATCTCATCTCCTCCCCTTGTAGTGTTCTTGGAGTTTTTCTATTCAAGCCTCTAGCCCACAACTCACAGTCAAATTGGAGCCACAGAATCAACAGTGATGTTCCCAAGAGCTTGCCCATTTCTTCTGCAAAGATTCAGATCGTCTTCTCTCCTGCCCAAGAAAACATGAATCTGACTGCCACTTTCTCCACTTCATTCATTGCCTTCCACAGAGCCTTCCGTTTCACATAGAAACAACCCTATTTTTAACAAGTTACTCGTGTTTATGAAAGGAAGCACTGCCCCCTTTAGTTCACATTTTTAAAAATTCTAAAAATGCATGTCTATATTTCCTAAAGACCAGTTTGCAATCCTTTCCCCATTAAAAATGTTAAAATCAGAGATTGTAAAAGAAAGAAAAATGACTAGAGGTCACATAATTTATATTGAGTGTGCCAAATGTTCATTTGAGTTTTTGCATAAGATCTTACAAACTTTTTGGCTGACTCTCTCTCTCTCTCTCTCCATATATACATATACATTTATATAGAAAAAGTGAAAGTAAAAATGATAACTGAGAATATAGAGGATTATGTACACTCAAATGAGTGGCACTTTGTCAACTGGAATATTTAGACAGACACCTTATTTAAATGTACTATGAAGAGTTGGTATCTTTGGTGACACATAGGTGTATGATGTCCTGTTTAACAATGATTTCAAATTTAGAACACTGGGAGTTTGGAATTAATGTAGTTGCATGATACATGATCTTCAAAGGTGCCATGTTTACTCTGATTAAATAAAAATAAATATCACAGGGTAATTCAATCTGATGTAAATTCTAGACACTTCTTTTAAAAACTCAAATGAGAGCACTGGAACTCATGCTCTGCATTAAGTCACCCTCTACTGAATTATCTCTCATAGAATGTAGATGAGATCATTTGACATGTTCCATATCCTCAAATGAGAAAAAATTACATAATCCTGTAAAATCTATAGATAAAATGAGTCCATAATATTGAAAGGTATGAGTCCATAATATTGAAAGGTGGCAAACAGTAGCATACTTGTTGGCATTCACTCTTGAGTCACATATAATATGTCTCCATCCAATACAAGAGGCAAGAAGAATCCATTGGGCATTCAATGCTAAATCAGTTGGGCAACTAATGATTGTAGGTAAGAATAAAACCTGATTTTTTTTTTATCATATGTTCTAAGATGGAAGTAGTATATGCAGAGCTCTGGTAACCATAAGTTCCTTCTCTAAGTCTGTGAGTCTGTTTCTGTTTACTCAATAAGTTCATTTGTATTATTTCTTTTTAGAATCCACATGTAAGTGATATTATAGGAAATTTCTCTTTCACTGTCTTACTTCAGGCAGTATGGCATCTCTACATTACCAGAGGAGAAGGGTGGAGGGAAGGGATAAGGAGCTTGAGATGGGCATGTACACACTGCTCTATTTAAAATGTATAATCAACAAGGACCTACTGTATAGCACAGAGAACTCTGCTCAGTATTATGTATTATAACAATCTAAATGGGAAAAGATTTTGAAATATAGTAGATACAGGTATATCTATAATTGAGTCACTTTGCTGTACAACTGAAATTATCACAACATGGTTAATCAATTAAAATACAAACCAAAAAGTTGAAAGAAATAAGATACAGAACTCAATTCTTTTGTCTTCATCTAAAAAAATATTAACTTTGTTAAACGGTCACTTAGAATCTGTTGAGGCTTTCTTTAATCTCTGTTGGGCAAGTTTTTTATTCCTTTTTTTTTTTTTTTTTTTTGGTACCAAGGCTTAGCTCTTAGTTTTGACCTGCAGTTTTTATTCTGGTGACTCAATTTAAAGTTCAAAGCATTTACCAAGATTCTTCACTCTGGGAAAGCCAGAGCTAGGAATGTCCATAGGAATGTCTTCCTAACACAGTGCAGTGTCTGAAATCTTCTTGGAGTTTCTGGATCCTCAGAAGCTGTTTTCTGAAGCTTTCTCTGCACGTGCAGCTCCTGTGTAGGTTCAGAAAACCCCCTTTACTGATTTTAAGGTTCTTTATATGGGACTCACTTCTCTTCAACACCTTTTCCCTCAAATTCTAGTGATTTTACCAGCCCTAACTCTCATCTCTGTTTCCTGAACCCAGCAAGATGACAGTCTGCTAGGGCTTCAGATCCTTGTGAAAAGATTAGAAAATCCCTTGAGAGATGTTGAATGAATGTGGGGGTCCTTCTGAAGGCTTACTTCCTCTCACACACTGCAAACTTGTACTGTCTACACTCCTTGGAAACACTTGTTTCATGTGTTTTCCCAGTTTTAGAGTGGTTTACAGTTAGAAGATAACCCCACTATCAGTTATAGTAGAACAACCAGAAAATCTTTTGTTCTCTTATGATGGCACTTTTTTTTAACATATTTCTTCCCTTTTGTTTTTTTTTTTCCTTCCAGTTTTATTGAGACAGAATTGACATATGGCTCTATGTAAGTTTAAGCTGTACAACCTAAGGATTTATGTACATCATGAAATGATTATCACAGAAAAGGTTTAGTGAAAGCAGACACGGTTCTACTCCATGAGAAGAGATGTGTGAGGCAGAGCTGGAGGAGTGAGGTAGCTGCATGGCTGGGTGCCTGCAGCAGAGTTTGGGTGCAGGCAGCAGGTGCCTCCTGGAGCACTGTGCTCCTACGCAGAGGTAGGTGCCGGCATCCCCAGGCTGGGCTGCAGTGATGAGCAGAGAGCTGTGCTTTCTTGTCTCTCCAAACTGAGCCTGTATTCTCTCCTGCTCCTTCGTCTCTTTAGGTTTAGTTAATATCACCAAGAGGACAGGCCCTTCCTTGGGCTTCTGTCTGTACCACTGAAAGGTGGTGAAGGTGCTTGAGGAGTTGCAGTGCATGGTGACATTTTCTCCCTCCTGGATACGTAGAAACTGAGGACTCTGCTCCAGTTGCTGGGTGCTCTCCCCTGTTTAGAAACAAAGCAAAATGCAGCAAGGAAGAGAATCAGGAGTCCTTCCCTAGTAGCTCAGCTAGTAAAGAATCCTCCTGCAATGCAGGAGACCCCATTTTGATTCCTGGGTCGGGAAGATCCTCTGGAGAAGGGATAGGTTACCCACTCCAGTATTATTGGGGGGTTCCCTGATAGCTTACAGAATATGCCTGCAACGCAGAAGACCTGAGTTTGATCCCCGGGTGGGAAGATCCCCTGGAGGAAGGCATGGTAACCCACTCCAGTACTCTTGCCTAGAGAATTCCCATGAGAGAGAGGAACCTGGTGGGCTACAGTCCATGGGGTCACAAAGCATCAAACATGACTAAGCAACTAAGCATTCCCAACTAGAAATGATTTTTTCCTCTCTCACTCTCTCCTTGTCTTATTTCCTTCTTGAATATTTTCTTTCACTCTTTACCATAAAATAAACTGCCTTCAAGGATTTTCCATCTGCTGAGGATAGTCTGTTCATGTCATCGAATTTCAACTCACATGCCAGTTGACTCCAAAAGATCAACACCAAGAATTTCTGGAGCATCATTTCTTCTTATCATATGGTGGCCAGTCCCTGACTTTAGCTGTTCTTGAGAGATTCTTTCCTAAAAGAGGCTTTTCTGGGCTACAGTAGCACTTGCTATTTACTTTGATCTCAGTAAAAAAGCATAGACTTCTGTGTGTCAGCCAATTGAATCATTCATCCTCCCCCCTCCCCTTCATCCAACCCCAAACTCTGCTTTGATTCTGGGAAGGACTTTGCCTTTTGAAATACTACCCTCCTGTGGAGAGACAGAAAAGTGGCTTACTTTCTTTTTTCCTTGTTTTTATTACCAGTTTATTAACAGAGTAAACCCAGTAAAGTACAAGTACAGAATACATTTCTTTTCTCCCATCATTGTCCCTTGAAACTTGCTCTGTTTTTTCTTGTCTCTCAAACTGAGCCTGTATTCTCTCCTGCTCCTTCGTCTCTTTAGGTTTAGTTAATATCACCAAGAGGACAGGCCCTTCCTTGGGCTTCTGTCTGTACCACTGAAAGGTGGTGAAGGTGCTTGAGGAGTTGCAGTGCATGGTGACATTTTCTCCCTCCTGGATACGTAGAAACTGAGGACTCTGCTCCAGTTGCTGGGTGCTCTCCCCTGTTTAGAAACAAAGCAAAATGCAGCAAGGAAGAGAATCAGGAGTCCTTCCCTAGTAGCTCAGCTAGTAAAGAATCCTCCTGCAATGCAGGAGACCCCATTTTGATTCCTGGGTCGGGAAGATCCTCTGGAGAAGGGATAGGTTACCCACTCCAGTATTATTGGGGGGTTCCCTGATAGCTTACAGAATATGCCTGCAACGCAGAAGACCTGAGTTTGATCCCCGGGTGGGAAGATCCCCTGGAGGAAGGCATGGTAACCCACTCCAGTACTCTTGCCTAGAGAATTCCCATGAGAGAGAGGAACCTGGTGGGCTACAGTCCATGGGGTCACAAAGCATCAAACATGACTAAGCAACTAAGCATTCCCAACTAGAAATGATTTTTTCCTCTCTCACTCTCTCCTTGTCTTATTTCCTTCTTGAATATTTTCTTTCACTCTTTACCATAAAATAAACTGCCTTCAAGGATTTTCCATCTGCTGAGGATAGTCTGTTCATGTCATCGGGAATTTCAACTCACATGCCAGTTGACTCCAAAAGATCAACACCAAGAATTTCTGGAGCATCATTTCTTCTTATCATATGGTGGCCAGTCCCTGACTTTAGCTGTTCTTGAGAGATTCTTTCCTAAAAGAGGCTTTTCTGGGCTACAGTAGCACTTGCTATTTACTTTGATCTCAGTAAAAAAGCATAGACTTCTGTGTGTCAGCCAATTGAATCATTCATCCTCCCCCCTCCCCTTCATCCAACCCCAAACTCTGCTTTGATTCTGGGAAGGACTTTGCCTTTTGAAATACTACCCTCCTGTGGAGAGACAGAAAAGTGGCTTACTTTCTTTTTTCCTTGTTTTTATTACCAGTTTATTAACAGAGTAAACCCAGTAAAGTACAAGTACAGAATACATTTCTTTTTCTCCCATCATTGTCCCTTGAAACTTGCTCTGTTGAATTGTTCTTCCTTAACCCTAATTAAAATTTTGGCAGACTCCAGGGCTTTTCTAGTCACTTCCCAGTATTAAATACTAAGTGTAGCTTAATATCACAACTTTAATTTATCATTCATTTTAAGTCTATTTAAAATGTGAGGAGGTCTTGTTTTCCCCCTTTTCTAGGCTCAAAAACCTGTAGCAGGGATGGGAGATGTGGGAATTTCCTTACTGAAAAGTGGCTCACTTTCAATGATGTTTCTGTTTCTCCAATCTCATGTGGTTTTTACAAGTATCAGGATTTAAGTAAGTCTGGTGACCTGGTCAGAAGTGAAAATATGACCTTTAAAATGTATCATTTTCGCCTAGATAACAGAAGAGAAAGAACATATTATCTCATTATTTCTGATCCCCTCAGCAAGCATGTTGAGCAGTGAAGTGTCTATGTAAACTGTATTTGTGGGTATGTGTGTGCTGTGTTTTTATGAAATAATATTATATTTTCTGGGTCATATGGCATGGGTTAGTATCCGGTCATAAACCTATATTTATCAAATTTAAGATAACCAAAGTGGATGATAGAGGACAAGATGGTTGGGTGGCATTACCGACTCAATGGACATGAGTTTGAGCAAACTCTGGGAGACAGTGAAGCCTGGAGAAGGGAAGCCTGGCCTGCTGCAGCCCATGGGGTTACAAAGAGTCAGACATGACTGAGTGACTGAACTTAACTAAACCTCATATATGTATATATATATGAACCATATATGTATATAATTTGGGCTTCCCTGGTGGCTCAGACAGTAAAGAATCTGCCTACAAATGCAGGAGACTCATGTCTGATCCCTGAGTTGAGAAGATTCCCTGGAGAAGGAAATGGCAACCCACTCCAGTGTTCTTGCATGAATTCCATGGACAGAAGAGGCTGGTGGGCTATAGTCCATGGGGTAGCGAAGAGTCAGACACAACTGAAGCGACTTAGCAGTATCAGCAGTACTTCCTATGTAGCAAGATAGATTTCACAGTCTTTCTGAGGATTCAAGAATGTGATGTTAGTGATGCCATTCACGTCAAGGACCAGAACACTTCTTTCCTACTTCTTCTGCCTTGTGCTATAATATGGTCTATATCTTTTCTGCTTGGGAAAATGTGTGGGTAATGGTTTAAGGATGCTTTTGAATCTCTCTATAATCAGCAACACATACTTTTACTGCCATTTGAGTATTTAGGGGGCTAACATGTCTCCTTACAGAATGAGGGACAGCGGATTTTTCAAATCACAGCACAGGATTTCTACTGTAATGTCCTGACATTGTGCTCTAAAATGTATACCACCTTCTGGAACGGGCATTATGATCTGTTCCACTAGATTTTCATTTGATTTATTGTTTGGAGGTTTTCTTATTATTGTTCCCAGTAAAGCAAGACTGAACAACATTCGTTCACATTTTTGAAACTTGATTTTCTCAGGTTTAAAAATAAATAAAAAGTTGGTGCTAACACCTATTATAGACTATGGATATTGGCAAGTTTTTAAATCTCTTTGAAGTTTATATAATCGTGGGTATGTGTGTGCTGTGTTTTTATGAAATAATATTATATTTTCTGGGTCATATGGCATGGGTTAGTATCCGGTCATAAACCTATATTTATCAAATTTAAGATAACCAAAGTGGATGATAGAGGACAAGATGGTTGGGTGGCATTACCGACTCAATGGACATGAGTTTGAGCAAACTCTGGGAGACAGTGAAGCCTGGAGAAGGGAAGCCTGGCCTGCTGCAGCCCATGGGGTTACAAAGAGTCAGACATGACTGAGTGACTGAACTTAACTAAACCTCATATATGTATATATATATGAACCATATATGTATATAATTTGGGCTTCCCTGGTGGCTCAGACAGTAAAGAATCTGCCTACAAATGCAGGAGACTCATGTCTGATCCCTGAGTTGAGAAGATTCCCTGGAGAAGGAAATGGCAACCCACTCCAGTGTTCTTGCATGAATTCCATGGACAGAAGAGGCTGGTGGGCTATAGTCCATGGGGGTAGCGAAGAGTCAGACACAACTGAAGCGACTTAGCAGTATCAGCAGTACTTCCTATGTAGCAAGATAGATTTCACAGTCTTTCTGAGGATTCAAGAATGTGATGTTAGTGATGCCATTCACGTCAAGGACCAGAACACTTCTTTCCTACTTCTTCTGCCTTGTGCTATAATATGGTCTATATCTTTTCTGCTTGGGAAAATGTGTGGGTAATGGTTTAAGGATGCTTTTGAATCTCTCTATAATCAGCAACACATACTTTTACTGCCATTTGAGTATTTAGGGGGCTAACATGTCTCCTTACAGAATGAGGGACAGCGGATTTTTCAAATCACAGCACAGGATTTCTACTGTAATGTCCTGACATTGTGCTCTAAAATGTATACCACCTTCTGGAACGGGCATTATGATCTGTTCCACTAGATTTTCATTTGATTTATTGTTTGGAGGTTTTCTTATTATTGTTCCCAGTAAAGCAAGACTGAACAACATTCGTTCACATTTTTGAAACTTGATTTTCTCAGGTTTAAAAATAAATAAAAAGTTGGTGCTAACACCTATTATAGACTATGGATATTGGCAAGTTTTTAAATCTCTTTGAAGTTTATATAATCTAATATGTCTGAGCATAGGTGTCAGAATAACTCTTCACCAAATAGTGATGAAAATTAAAAGATATATCTAGGGCTTTCCTAAAGAATATGCTGACCTTTAAAGTCAAGGTGGAATAAATACTTGATTTGATAATGTAAGAATTAAGGCCAACCACATTAATAAATAAGCAAGACAAAAGGTTGCATGTTAGAATAAAATATACAAAAATATAAAATCAAAATACTAAGATATAGAAATTATTTCTACAAATAAAAATAGAAAACCTTAAAGAAAAATGATCGAAAAGTAGGAATAAGCATATGACCAATGTTAAATAACAGAGTGCCAATACATAGAGAAAAAGTTGCTCAAAAGCACAAGGGATCAAGAAAATGTATATAGATAAAATATGTTTGGATTGTTAAAATAAAAAAAACACCAGTAATTCCCAATTTTTAGAAGATGCAAAATGCACCTTCTCATTCACTGTTGGTTGAAGTCTAATTGTGTACATCATTTGGAGGGCAAATGGTCACTTTCTTCATTTCCATGTGCTTTTCTTTGTCATAGCAATTACAGTTTCAGAAATCTCATTAAATAGACACTTCCACATACGTAAAACTTATATGTACTAGGATGTATAAGACGACATTCTTTACGACAGAGCAAAACAAGCACATATGCATTAACAGAATAATTACTTAAATAATAAAATGTTTCAAAGTAATGAATCAGCATCAGGGCTTCCCCTGGTGGTCCAGTGGGTAAAGACATCGCCTTGCAGTGCAAGGGGCGCCGGTTCGATCCCTGGCCTGGGAAGATCCCACGTGCCGCGGAGCGGCTGGACTAATGTGTCCAATTACCGAGCCGGAGCTCTGGCGTGCATGCACCCGGAGCCGGTGCTCTGAGACGACAGTGGCCACGGCGATGGGAGGCCCACAGGAGCCAAAGAACAAAGATGGATGAAAATAGAGAAATGAAAGACCAATAGAAGTGGCCCGCCCATCCCCCTCCCTCTCCACCCCACCCTACAAAAGATTAAAAAAAAAAAAAAATCAGCATCAAAAAGGACTGAATACACCTCTTTGCATTTTCAACTGTAGAAATATCTCCAGGACACTATTAGATGAAATAAAAAAGCAAGTTGGAAAAATTAAAATCAATTCAGTTTACATGGCAAATTCTATGCATGTATATACATACATGAGTGTATGTGTGTTAATGTATATTTAGTTGTGTAAAATTATATCCAAACACATGTTTAATCAAAGCAAAATTGGCTGGTATCATAAACTATCCGAACTGGTTTTCTCAGAGGACCATGGGATCTTTGGTGGAATGATCCATGGACTTTCACTTTTGCTCTGTCTGAGATTTTCAGGATGAGATGGATCTCTGCCTGCCTCTCTATGCGTGTGTGCTCAGTCACTGAGTCATCTGAGATTCTTTGTGACCCCATGAACTGTAGCCCACCATGCATCTCTGTGCATGGGACTCTCCAGGCAAGAATACTGGAGTGGGTCACCATTTCCTCCTCCAGGGGATCTTCCTGACCCAAGAATCAAATCTGCCTTTCCCCTGCATCTTCCATATTGGCAGGCAGATTCTTTGCCACTGAACCACTTGGGAAGCCCACGTGTTGCTTTCTTGGTAAGTCATTTCAGTCATGTCTGACTCTTCATAACCCTTTGGATTGTAACCTGTCCATGGGATTCTCTAGACAAGAATACTGGAGTGGGTTGTCATGCCCTACTCCAGGGGGTCTTCCCAACCCAGGGATCGAACCCAGCTCTCCTGCATTGCAGGCAGATTTTTTACTGCATAGCCACCTGGGAAGCTCCATGTGTTGCTTAAGGAATATAAAAAAAAGATTAAAAGCTCTTTATAAAAACAGGGTTTCTAGACAAATAAAAATAAATTAATATTTGCTTGATTTTTGTTTCTTTCCAAAAAATACCTTCATCACATATACATATGCTGTAGATTAGCAATAAAAAAAACATTCCAAATTTTTCTCAGAAAAAGTTTGTTGGAATTAAGTGGAACAAGTATAATAATGTGAGTTTCAGACTCTGGACTTGCCTTGGGTTCACATGAAAGAAACCTGTGGGACTATTTGTATTTTCCTCACCTTTCATGTGGAAACTAATATACTGAAACCAACATTTCATTGACATGAGGAGGAGCCATCATCAATGATACACACCCTTCATTTCTATGTTAAAATTAAGATTCTTCTCATAATTCTTCTCAGCCACATGAACCAATGAAGCACTTTTTCCTTGTCTTCCCTTTCTTCTTGTCTTTATGCATCTTCTCTCCTTTCCCTTCCCTTCATTTTCCTCATTCCTTATTGCTCTCCGACTCTTCTTCTAGATGACTCTAGATTTGCTCTCAGTGACTGCTCTCCCCACTGTGTGCTCCTTTCTGGTCCCCCACCACAGAGATACCACACAGGTGCAGCCCCATCTGGCCCAGTGTGCCTCTCTCACGACGCAGTAGTACACAGCAGTGTCTCTCGGGGTGACCTGGGGCAGGACCAAGGTGCTGGACTTTCTGTCTGGAGCTACAGTCAGAGAGGCCATGCTGTTGTTCACTGTGCTTCGTAAGCCACGAATGATATACTCTGGACTCTGATGGGGAGTTTGCCGATACCAGTGTATATAGTCCAATGCACTGATGGTAGAGTGGTCACGAGGCAAGTTTACATCTTCTCCTTCAGCACAATCCCTGGAGCTGGGCTGGGTGATCTTAGCATCAATCGTAATCCCTGGAAAGTCAAGAAAATAAAATTATCTCCTGACCACAAATTAGTGTAAGCCTATGGATCAAGAATCCAACACTCTCATAACTGTCTGACCACACCCCTACTCCAGGGTTTTTATTTCTGTCCTGCAAAATATCATTTGTGTTTATTATATAGAGACCAAAGGCACATTGCAAGAATCAGAGACTCCATAGCCTTTATTTCATGGGTGCATGGCTCAATTAACCCAGGGTTTCTAGACAAATAAAAATAAATTAATATTTGCTTGATTTTTGTTTCTTTCCAAAAATACCTTCATCACATATACATATGCTGTAGATTAGCAATAAAAACATTCCAAATTTTTCTCAGAAAAGTTTGTTGGAATTAAGTGGAACAAGTATAATAATGTGAGTTTCAGACTCTGGACTTGCCTTGGGTTCACATGAAAGAAACCTGTGGGACTATTTGTATTTTCCTCACCTTTCATGTGGAAACTAATATACTGAAACCAACATTTCATTGACATGAGGAGGAGCCATCATCAATGATACACACCCTTCATTTCTATGTTAAAATTAAGATTCTTCTCATAATTCTTCTCAGCCACATGAACCAATGAAGCACTTTTTCCTTGTCTTCCCTTTCTTCTTGTCTTTATGCATCTTCTCTCCTTTCCCTTCCCTTCATTTTCCTCATTCCTTATTGCTCTCCGACTCTTCTTCTAGATGACTCTAGATTTGCTCTCAGTGACTGCTCTCCCCACTGTGTGCTCCTTTCTGGTCCCCCACCACAGAGATACCACACAGGTGCAGCCCCATCTGGCCCAGTGTGCCTCTCTCACGACGCAGTAGTACACAGCAGTGTCTCTCGGGGTGACCTGGGGCAGGACCAAGGTGCTGGACTTTCTGTCTGGAGCTACAGTCAGAGAGGCCATGCTGTTGTTCACTGTGCTTCGTAAGCCACGAATGATATACTCTGGACTCTGATGGGGAGTTTGCCGATACCAGTGTATATAGTCCAATGCACTGATGGTAGAGTGGTCACGAGGCAAGTTTACATCTTCTCCTTCAGCACAATCCCTGGAGCTGGGCTGGGTGATCTTAGCATCAATCGTAATCCCTGGAAAGTCAAGAAAATAAAATTATCTCCTGACCACAAATTAGTGTAAGCCTATGGATCAAGAATCCAACACTCTCATAACTGTCTGACCACACCCCTACTCCAGGGTTTTTATTTCTGTCCTGCAAAATATCATTTGTGTTTATTATATAGAGACCAAAGGCACATTGCAAGAATCAGAGACTCCATAGCCTTTATTTCATGGGTGCATGGCTCAATTAACCCAGAGATTTCTTACAACCTGGTTACTTTTCAGTGTTATTCTTGGATCATAGATAATTTGGCCTGTCATGTAGAATTTTTTGTGTACATGTGTATTAGTTACTCAGTCGTGTTTGACTCTTTGTGACCTCATAGACTGTAGCCCACCAGGCTCCTCTGCCCATGAAATTCTCTAGGCAAGAATACTGGAATGGGGCTTCCTTGGCAGTCTAGTGGGTGAAAAGTCCACTTTGCAGTGCAAGGGGCACTGGCTCAATCTCTGGCCTGGGAAGATCCCATGTGCCAAGGAGTGGCTGGACTGATGTGTCCAATTACGAGCCAGAGCTCTGGAGTGCATGTGCCCAGAGCTGGTGCTCTGCAACGAGGGAGGCCGCTGAGATGGGAGGTCCACACAGGCTGAAGGATAAAGATGGATGAAAAACAAATAACTAAAAAAAATAAATAAAAAGAGGTCAAAATTTTAAAAAAAGAAAAAAGCATGGCTTGTCATTTCCTAATCCAGTAGAAGCTTGTGCCCCCTAGAAAACCCATAGATCATTTTTCAGTGCCATGGCTGTAATGCTGGATAAAGTATAGGGAGAGGAGTAGAGAGCAAATGACCCTTCATGGTCCCTTGACCTCAAAGTCATACCTTGTAGACACAGAACACTTACTCAAAGTCAGAAACACAGTAATTCCAGTTACCAACCTCATACTTCAAGGACAAACCAGGATCATGGGCTCAGAGCTCAGTCTGGTGTCTGATCTTAGGCTTAAAGATGGTCCAGAGAACAGAAGCAATGGCTGCTAGTAGAGACTTAGAACCAGTGCAGGTACCACTGTGTTGTTGCCATGATCTGTCAGCCAATGATCAACCAGTTCCTTGTCTAGGTCTTCCTCCTCTGTTTTAGTCACATCCCCAAAAGAAGGAGAGACATCCCCAGCTCACGGGGTGCCCGCTGCCATTCCCTGTGAACTTTAAAGTCTCACTCTGGATAAGGGACACCAATCACAATGATGTGTCTATCTACACCACTGTTCGATCTTTTTTTTTTTTTTAAAGAAATTGGCAGATGCTCCATGAAGCTTGTGGAAAGTAGTGATTAATCCCAGAAAGCTGAACAGAGCTCTTGTATTTTAAGGAGATGAAAATTCCTTTTTTAAAAAACCAACAATTTCAGAAATTTAACACTTTATATCTGTGTATTAGTTACTCAGTCGTGTTTGACTCTTTGTGACCTCATAGACTGTAGCCCACCAGGCTCCTCTGCCCATGAAATTCTCTAGGCAAGAATACTGGAATGGGGCTTCCTTGGCAGTCTAGTGGGTGAAAAGTCCACTTTGCAGTGCAAGGGGCACTGGCTCAATCTCTGGCCTGGGAAGATCCCATGTGCCAAGGAGTGGCTGGACTGATGTGTCCAATTACGAGCCAGAGCTCTGGAGTGCATGTGCCCAGAGCTGGTGCTCTGCAACGAGGGAGGCCGCTGAGATGGGAGGTCCACACAGGCTGAAGGATAAAGATGGATGAAAAACAAATAACTAAAAAAAATAAATAAAAAGAGGTCAAAATTTTAAAAAAAGAAAAAAGCATGGCTTGTCATTTCCTAATCCAGTAGAAGCTTGTGCCCCCTAGAAAACCCATAGATCATTTTTCAGTGCCATGGCTGTAATGCTGGATAAAGTATAGGGAGAGGAGTAGAGAGCAAATGACCCTTCATGGTCCCTTGACCTCAAAGTCATACCTTGTAGACACAGAACACTTACTCAAAGTCAGAAACACAGTAATTCCAGTTACCAACCTCATACTTCAAGGACAAACCAGGATCATGGGCTCAGAGCTCAGTCTGGTGTCTGATCTTAGGCTTAAAGATGGTCCAGAGAACAGAAGCAATGGCTGCTAGTAGAGACTTAGAACCAGTGCAGGTACCACTGTGTTGTTGCCATGATCTGTCAGCCAATGATCAACCAGTTCCTTGTCTAGGTCTTCCTCCTCTGTTTTAGTCACATCCCCAAAAGAAGGAGAGACATCCCCAGCTCACGGGGTGCCCGCTGCCATTCCCTGTGAACTTTAAAGTCTCACTCTGGATAAGGGACACCAATCACAATGATGTGTCTATCTACACCACTGTTCGATCTTTTTTTTTTTTTAAAGAAATTGGCAGATGCTCCATGAAGCTTGTGGAAAGTAGTGATTAATCCCAGAAAGCTGAACAGAGCTCTTGTATTTTAAGGAGATGAAAATTCTCATCCACATTTCAGAAAATATATATGTGAGATTCCAAAGTAGCAATGATGTCCTCATGGGGACAAGAAACATTAATGTTGAGACACTGTTAATAATGTTAAACATTCTGGAGCTCAGGAACTCAAGCATCTAGGTAGAAATTTCTCAAAGTGTCTGTTATTGATACAGTGACTGATGACTCAGTGGTGCTCACCTCACTTTCTTTGAGCAGCAGTGCTTAATCCTCATGTTCTCTATGCCCATGCTTGTAGGTGCCATGCCCTAAGGACGGTAAGGCAGGGAGAAAAGACAGAGGGAAAGCAAACAAGGTGGGAGTGGGTGGAAGTGGGCAGACTGGTAGAAAAAGCAAGGGGAGGGAAGAAAAAAGATTACAAGGAATGGGAGAGGGAAGGGATAATCAGGGCAGAAAAGCCGAGAAAGCAGTGTTTAGGGAGGTACATGGAAAAGACTTGGGCTATAGGGCTAAACTCCCATAATCCTTGACCATATTCACTCAGCAAGGGATTACAAAGTACTAGTTGTCTAAAGAGCAAGAAAGTATGTCAATGTTTCTTTTTCTGTGGAACACCAACCAACTGAAAACATAAGCTTCCCTTTCCTTTTCCCAGAAAAGACCCTTATTTCCAGATGAAGCATCGCCCTCTTGTGACTGAATTAGTGAACTGCAGCACTAAGCCAGGACCAAAAGTCAGCTTGCAACCTTTGAAAGACTCCTTAGACGAAGGTATTTGCCTTGGATATAATGCCTCAGAACTTATCTTTCTTTCTATAGTCCTGTAACACTCCACAGAAAGTCTAATTACTTCTCGTTGCTTTATTTTAGAAAATGATTCTTAGATGTTAGTTTCTCTTTAATTTTCCTTTTATTCCTAAACTTCTCATTTGTGACAGTTAGTTGGGAAGGCCATACTATTCAGTGTTTTAATGTTTAAAAGAGAAGTTGGTCCAAACTAGGCACTCAAGAATTTCCTGTGTCCTGAATTGGTAGAGGAGTTGTCATTCATCAATTTAGTGGTAGAAGTCATGCTGAACAACTCTTTAAATTTTTCTAAATATAATCACCCAGTACAGAAAACATGTTAAACAGAAGACTCCAACAAGATCAGTACACAATTATATCTGTGGACAAGATTCAACAATAGACAGCAAACATACCAAGCTCACAATGAGGGAAATAAGACTCTGAACATATGGGAGTAAATGTCATAGTAGTCATGCTCATTCATTTAAAAAATATTCATTGAGAGTCTGTTTGCTTGCTCTGTGGCAAATCTCTCTCTCTCTTTCTCACAGACACACACACAGAGACACACACACAAACACACAGAAAGATAAGCCACAAGCACTCCTACTGAAAATATAAGAACAAAAACAATAACTGAAAATGGGAATATACTGTTTTATTATATTACCAAAGGCCAGGAAAAATAATAACTTTTTGTTGGTTTGTCTTTTCTAGAAGACAGTTGAGGCCATTACAAAGTAGCATTTTAAACAATATTGAAAACCAAGAAAAAAAAGTGCACTGTACTTGATGCTGGAAAATCTTGAAATATGTTTTTCCAGTCTATTGGCCCTTTTCAAAGTCTTGAATTTAAGAGATCCTATTATCGTTGGCCCATACGAAATAAGGTTATCTTCCTTTGCTTGATGAAAACAAAAATAATGTACTTAACTTACCTTCATAAAAGCTAAAGGATTTGATGAAATGTCAACATTTTGTAGGATGAATACTCTCAAGAATCCAGAAATAAAAGAGAAATCCTGGATCTGACAAAGGGCACCTATGAAAATATCCAAATTCAATATCATTCCTCTAAAGTAATATATAAGATAGATATACTATCACTACATCTATTCCCTGTCATACGGGAGGGTCTGGTATCAAGTTATGAAAAGGAAATAAGGTGTATTGCATTTGAAAAGGGTTTGAAAAGTAAGCTATTTTTATTCATAGGTGACACATGTGTGTATGTAGAACATACAAAGGAAACTATAAACAACAAAGTCACTAAACACAAAAATCGATTTTATTTCTAGATTTCAGTGAAAAGCACTGGAAAATTAAAACACCATTTATCAAGTTGAAATAATTTAATACAAAGTATGCAAGTCCGCTAGAATAAAAATTATAATATTAATGAAAGAAATTAGAGGGGACCTACTTAAATGAAGAAAACATGTTAATCAGAAGTCTTCATCTGTTAAGAGATCAGTTGTACCCTGTGAATCTGTAAATTCAACAGAATCCCAATCAAATGCGGCGCAATCTTGATCACTGTAGCTATAGCTTGCAATCAGGTAGACTGCTCCTATTTCCTTCTTTTTTTATATAATTCCTTTTTTTTTTTTTTTGCCTCTAAGTCATCATTTGTTTTCATCCATCTTTATTCTTTGGCATGTGTGGGCCACCCATTGCTGTCGCTTCTCCCATTGCAGAGCACCGGCTTTGGGCCGCAGGAGTTTCAGAGCGCTGGCTCCTAACCAGACACACTGGTCCGGTCAGCCGCTCCACTCCAGGGCACCTAGGATCTTCCCAGGTCAGCGATGGAGCCAGTGCCCCCTGCAGAGCAAGGCGGACTCTCTACCCACTGGATCACCACGGAAGCCTTCCTTCTTTTTTGGTGGTGGGGGTGGGGTGGGGAGGGAGGGGACGGGCGGGCCACTTCTATTGGTCTTTTCATTTCTCTATTTTCATCTATCTTTGATCTTTTGGTGCGTGTGGGCCTCCCATGGCAGTGGCCTCTGCTATTGCAGAGCACCTGCTCCGGGCGCATGCGCTCCAGAGCTCCAGCTTGGTAATTGGACACATCGGTCCAGCCGCTCCGCGGCACGTGAAATCTTCCCAGGCCAAGGATCAAACTGGCATCCCTTGCACTGCTAGGTGGTGTCCTTACCCACTGGACCAGCAGGGAAGCCCCTTCCTTCGTTTTTTTTAAACGTTATTTTAGCTTCTCTAGTACTACTGTCTTTTCATATAAATTTTAAAATGATCTTGCCTGTATTTACTAAAAAAAAAAAAACCTGCATGGATTTTTAACAGGCACTATGTAAAATGTATATATCAATTTGAAAGAACTGACTCATTTACGGTTTGGAGTCTTCTAATTTGCAAACCGAGGATGCCTCTTCATTTGTCTTCTTTGATTTCTCTTGTCAGTGCTTCATAGTTTTCAACACAAAGTTCTGTATATGTTTTGCTAAATATATTTCCAAGAATTTGGGTTTATTTTGAGTCATTGTAAATGGTATTATATTTTTAATTTAGGTGTCCACATGTTCACTGCTAGTAGATAGAAATATGTTTTATTTTGCGTATGTTTATCTTACATCCAGTGACTTTTCTGAATCTATTTAATAGTTCTAGAAGGGCTTTTTTTTTGGTTTATTTTCTGGGATTTTCTAAACAGTCATGTTATCTGCAAATGATGGCAATTTTATATCTTGTTTTCTGATCTATGTGATTGTCTTTATGTTTACTTTTTTGTTGCACTGGATGGAATGTCTAGCATTCTACTTGCTAGTATTTGGTTAAGAACTTTTTTTTTGATTTTTAAAAAATTGTATTGGCAGGTAATTGATTTACAATATTGTGTTAGTGTCAGGTGTACAACATAGTGATACAGTTACAAATATACATATATTCATTTTTTCAGATTCTTTTCCCATATATGTGTCTGTATTCATGAAGGCTATTGCTCTGAGATTTTCTCTTTTTATGACATTTTAAAAACTTTGGTAGTAAAGTAATACTAGCTTCAAAAAATTAGTGAAAAATTGTTTTCCTCTTTCTATTTTCTGGAAGAAATTGTGTTTAATTCATGCTAATTCTTCTTCAATGTTTGGTAGAATTATCTAGTAACTATCTGAATGTGGAGATTTTTTTTAGTTAAAAATTCAATTTCTTCATAGACATTGTGACTTCAGCTTTCCCTGGCCCCTGCTCTGAGGAGGGATGAGGAGGAGCGGCTCCTGGAGCCCACAGTGAGGTTTGCAGACAGACAGCAGGTGCTTCCAGAGCACTGTGCCCCCGCACAGAAGTGGGTTCCTGCATCTGAGGGCTGGGCGTTCCTGATGTGGAGGGAGCCGTGTTGTCTGGTCTCTCCAAATCGAGCTGTCAGTCTCTCCTGCGTCTTCACCTCTCCACCGTTAGTTAATACCATCAAGAAGACAGGACTTCCCCCGGGCTTCTGCTTATACCAGTGTAAGTTGTAAACAGTGCTTGAGAAATTGCAGTAGGTGGTGAAATTCTCTCCTTCTTGTAGAAGCAAGAATTCAGGAAAATGCTTTATCTGTTGACCATTCACATCTGTTCAGAAAAACAGAGGGAGGTATAGAGAAAATCTGACTAGATGTCTAATTTCTCCACTACCCTGCTCGCTTTCATTCTCGTGTATTTTTCTCCTTTGTTTCGAGTCTTCCCCCTCAACTCCATCTTCCTACTTTTAAATTTTTGTGCTTTTCACAACGTCTTTGCTCTCAATCAGAATATCCCACTCCTACAGATGCCTGCAGATAATATTCCGCTGGACTGAATTCTCTGGAAGCAATCAGGAAACCCTAATACTTTTCTCAAAACCCTTTGGGGTTTGAGTTTCAAATGTTATCTGCAAATGATGGCAATTTTATATCTTGTTTTCTGATCTATGTGATTGTCTTTATGTTTACTTTTTTGTTGCACTGGATGGAATGTCTAGCATTCTACTTGCTAGTATTTGGTTAAGAACTTTTTTTTTGATTTTTAAAAAATTGTATTGGCAGGTAATTGATTTACAATATTGTGTTAGTGTCAGGTGTACAACATAGTGATACAGTTACAAATATACATATATTCATTTTTTCAGATTCTTTTCCCATATATGTGTCTGTATTCATGAAGGCTATTGCTCTGAGATTTTCTCTTTTTATGACATTTTAAAAACTTTGGTAGTAAAGTAATACTAGCTTCAAAAAATTAGTGAAAAATTGTTTTCCTCTTTCTATTTTCTGGAAGAAATTGTGTTTAATTCATGCTAATTCTTCTTCAATGTTTGGTAGAATTATCTAGTAACTATCTGAATGTGGAGATTTTTTTTAGTTAAAAATTCAATTTCTTCATAGACATTGTGACTTCAGCTTTCCCTGGCCCCTGCTCTGAGGAGGGATGAGGAGGAGCGGCTCCTGGAGCCCACAGTGAGGTTTGCAGACAGACAGCAGGTGCTTCCAGAGCACTGTGCCCCCGCACAGAAGTGGGTTCCTGCATCTGAGGGCTGGGCGTTCCTGATGTGGAGGGAGCCGTGTTGTCTGGTCTCTCCAAATCGAGCTGTCAGTCTCTCCTGCGTCTTCACCTCTCCACCGTTAGTTAATACCATCAAGAAGACAGGACTTCCCCCGGGCTTCTGCTTATACCAGTGTAAGTTGTAAACAGTGCTTGAGAAATTGCAGTAGGTGGTGAAATTCTCTCCTTCTTGTAGAAGCAAGAATTCAGGAAAATGCTTTATCTGTTGACCATTCACATCTGTTCAGAAAAACAGAGGGAGGTATAGAGAAAATCTGACTAGATGTCTAATTTCTCCACTACCCTGCTCGCTTTCATTCTCGTGTATTTTTCTCCTTTGTTTCGAGTCTTCCCCCTCAACTCCATCTTCCTACTTTTAAATTTTTGTGCTTTTCACAACGTCTTTGCTCTCAATCAGAATATCCCACTCCTACAGATGCCTGCAGATAATATTCCGCTGGACTGAATTCTCTGGAAGCAATCAGGGAAACCCTAAACTCACGTGGTATTTGCATCCATAAGATCAACACCAGTGCTATGAGCAGCATCTTCCTCTTCTTCTTCGTCTTCAGGAAGAGTTGCTGAATCTGCCTGCTCCTGAAGGGTTTCCCTTGTACAAGCTTCTTCCAGACCCACAGAAACGTGGTCCGCACTGCCTTTTGGAAAGAAAGGGGAAAGGAGTGACTGCCCTTTGAGACAGCCAATCAGACTTCCCACTGTCTTACTCAAGTCATTTTCAGAAGCGGGGTGGGTTTGCAGATGCTGCCCCACTGTGGCTCCATAAAATATTGCTGATTTTACAACCAATTTCTTTTCTCTTATTATTGCAGATATATTTTTTAAATTTAGATTATGTTAGAATATAATTAATTAACAATGTTATGCTAATTTCAGGCGTACATCAGAGTGATCCAGTTATACATGTACATGTATCTATCACTTTTCTGATTTTTTCTAATTCAAGTGGTTTATAGGTTTGTCTAAGGCTTAGAGTTTGCTCCTGCTGATGGTGTTTGGGGAGAAATATTTTGCTCTTCATAAATAGATTCTGTGACTTAAAAAAAACTAGGGCATCAGAAGGAAATAAAACATTTCACCTGTCATTTCCAGTTTTATCAGAATCAAGTAGTGCGTTTCTCTGCATGTACTGATGGAATGTATTAGGTCATTTTAGAAAAGGAAAATTTAAAACAAAAAAATTTTCAGCCTGTCATTTCCAGTTTATCTAGATTTCATGTTGTAAACAGTGCTTGAGAAATTGCAGTAGGTGGTGAAATTCTCTCCTTCTTGTAGAAGCAAGAATTCAGGAAAATGCTTTATCTGTTGACCATTCACATCTGTTCAGAAAAACAGAGGGAGGTATAGAGAAAATCTGACTAGATGTCTAATTTCTCCACTACCCTGCTCGCTTTCATTCTCGTGTATTTTTCTCCTTTGTTTCGAGTCTTCCCCCTCAACTCCATCTTCCTACTTTTAAATTTTTGTGCTTTTCACAACGTCTTTGCTCTCAATCAGAATATCCCACTCCTACAGATGCCTGCAGATAATATTCCGCTGGACTGAATTCTCTGGAAGCAATCAGGGAAACCCTAAACTCACGTGGTATTTGCATCCATAAGATCAACACCAGTGCTATGAGCAGCATCTTCCTCTTCTTCTTCGTCTTCAGGAAGAGTTGCTGAATCTGCCTGCTCCTGAAGGGTTTCCCTTGTACAAGCTTCTTCCAGACCCACAGAAACGTGGTCCGCACTGCCTTTTGGAAAGAAAGGGGAAAGGAGTGACTGCCCTTTGAGACAGCCAATCAGACTTCCCACTGTCTTACTCAAGTCATTTTCAGAAGCGGGGTGGGTTTGCAGATGCTGCCCCACTGTGGCTCCATAAAATATTGCTGATTTTACAACCAATTTCTTTTCTCTTATTATTGCAGATATATTTTTTAAATTTAGATTATGTTAGAATATAATTAATTAACAATGTTATGCTAATTTCAGGCGTACATCAGAGTGATCCAGTTATACATGTACATGTATCTATCACTTTTCTGATTTTTTCTAATTCAAGTGGTTTATAGGTTTGTCTAAGGCTTAGAGTTTGCTCCTGCTGATGGTGTTTGGGGAGAAATATTTTGCTCTTCAGAAATAGATTCTGTGACTTAAAAAAAAAAAAACTAGGGCATCAGAAGGAAATAAAACATTTCACCTGTCATTTCCAGTTTTATCAGAATCAAGTAGTGCGTTTCTCTGCATGTACTGATGGAATGTATTAGGTCATTTTAGTAAATGGAGAAAAGACCCATCATTTATGTTAGACAACCTATGATCTCAAAATGAAAGGTAAGATGTAGCTATTCCTCTGCTGTCATATAAAATATCTGGTTGTAAATTATCCAGTTTAAAGCTTATGTATATACCATCTCACAGTGTTACTTTACCACATAGCAGGGATTTTAAAAAACCAGTATAATTTGAAAAAAGTCTCATCTACCAGGTATGAACTTCTCTAAGAAAAATTCCTTAAAACACTTGGGTAGAATACTATCCTATGGCTCTAAAGAATTTCAGATTTTCTCACTTTTCACAGCACTCATTACCTTGCATTATAATGGTTTGTTAGTAGTAGGGGCTGGCCCCATGTGCCTTGAGGGCGTGTACTGTATCCCTGGCAAGAACCAAGCTGTCCTACATGCTGACTACCAGCTATGTAATTTAAAGTTACTTAAAATTAAACAGAATTAAATTTCAGTTTTTCAGTCATGCCCTCTACACTTCAGATACTACAACAGGCTAGGGGTTGTTAGACAGTGCCGATGTAGAACATTTCTACCACCTCAGAGAGTTCCCTGGGTGGGAAGATCCCCTGGAGAAGGAGAAGGGAATGGCAACGCACTCCAGTATTCTTGCCTGGAGAATCCCATGGATGGAGGAACATGTTGGGCTACAGTCCACAGGGTTGCAAAGTGTCAGACACAACCAAGAAACTGACACACAGAGAGTTCTATTGGACTGTGCTGTTCTAGAATGGAGGATCTATGAAAACAAGAAATTTTGTTTTATATTCCAAAAATCCACAGGGTTGCAAAAAGTGTCAGACACAACCAAGAAACTGACACACAGAGAGTTTGAGGTTATGCTAATTTCAGGCGTACATCAGAGTGATCCAGTTATACATGTACATGTATCTATCACTTTTCTGATTTTTTCTAATTCAAGTGGTTTATAGGTTTGTCTAAGGCTTAGAGTTTGCTCCTGCTGATGGTGTTTGGGGAGAAATATTTTGCTCTTCAGAAATAGATTCTGTGACTTAAAAAAAAAAAACTAGGGCATCAGAAGGAAATAAAACATTTCACCTGTCATTTCCAGTTTTATCAGAATCAAGTAGTGCGTTTCTCTGCATGTACTGATGGAATGTATTAGGTCATTTTAGTAAATGGAGAAAAGACCCATCATTTATGTTAGACAACCTATGATCTCAAAATGAAAGGTAAGATGTAGCTATTCCTCTGCTGTCATATAAAATATCTGGTTGTAAATTATCCAGTTTAAAGCTTATGTATATACCATCTCACAGTGTTACTTTACCACATAGCAGGGATTTTAAAAAACCAGTATAATTTGAAAAAAGTCTCATCTACCAGGTATGAACTTCTCTAAGAAGAATTCCTTAAAACACTTGGGTAGAATACTATCCTATGGCTCTAAAGAATTTCAGATTTTCTCACTTTTCACAGCACTCATTACCTTGCATTATAATGGTTTGTTAGTAGTAGGGGCTGGCCCCATGTGCCTTGAGGGCGTGTACTGTATCCCTGGCAAGAACCAAGCTGTCCTACATGCTGACTACCAGCTATGTAATTTAAAGTTACTTAAAATTAAACAGAATTAAATTTCAGTTTTTCAGTCATGCCCTCTACACTTCAGATACTACAACAGGCTAGGGGTTGTTAGACAGTGCCGATGTAGAACATTTCTACCACCTCAGAGAGTTCCCTGGGTGGGGAAGATCCCCTGGAGAAGGAGAAGGGAATGGCAACGCACTCCAGTATTCTTGCCTGGAGAATCCCATGGATGGAGGAACATGTTGGGCTACAGTCCACAGGGTTGCAAAGTGTCAGACACAACCAAGAAACTGACACACAGAGAGTTCTATTGGACTGTGCTGTTCTAGAATGGAGGATCTATGAAAACAAGAAATTTTGTCATTTCATATTCCAAGTAAAGTCCCACGCGTTTTGTGTGCACTAAATAAATATTTGTGTATTGTTCGTAACCATGTTCCCAGTAACTACCTGAATACCTGGTGAAGACTGGATATTCAAATATTTGTTGAATGATAAATATTGTGTGTGTTTGCATGCTTGAGAGTTTGAACTCAAGATAATCCATAGACCAATTTAAATGCATCCTCCCATGAAGGTAAACCATCAAAGACTGACTATAACTATTTAGAAATGTTGCTTTTTGAAAACTGTGCTAGAATCCTCCTTCTATCATAACAAATTATCACAGTTTTGAGACCAAAATGCCCCAGTGATCCCTGCTTCCTGATATCCATGCCCTTGTGTAGACTCTGTGCTCACTGACTCTGGGCTGGCTCATGATTCACTGTAATAAACAGATACATCAGAAGCTAATATTGTGGCAATTGTGAGACTAAACATGAAGACTCCTTGGCAGTTGACACCTTTGTGATTTTGGAAGCCTGGAGGCATCAGGTAAGATGCACAGCTTCCCTGAGAGAGAGAGAGCTGGCACAGGGCCCATGGTAATGATTATGATTGTGGTAATAGCTTTGTAACTCAGCTAACTTACCAAGAATCATTGAACTATAGGTACAAAATGGACGAATGTTATGGAATGACAATTATACCTCAATAGAGTTGGTTAAAAGTAAATAAAATTTATGTGCAATTGTTACCAAGTCCAAGCTCGCTTTGCTCACCACACGACAGGCCAATGAATCTGAGGGACAAGGTGTTGAGGTAAGGAAAACTACTTTATTCAGAAAGCAAATGACCAAGAAGATGGCAGGCTAGCACCTCAAAATAAACCATCTTACTGAGGTTTGGATGCCAGGGTGTTTTATAGATCAGAGGTAAGGGGAGGTGAGAAAGCAAAGCAAAAAGGCCATTAATCTTGCAAACATCTCCTAGAATGGCAAAACTCAGGCAGGGGAAGTGTTAACTTCTCTCTTCCTGTCATCTACAGATGATGGGATTCTTGAACAAAGGCATTGTACTTTAACTCAAGCAGAGGGGCAGGGCCCTCTAGGCAAGCAAGCCATTAAGTATGATTATAATAATAAAGCAACAGAAAGCAAGTCAAAGAAACAGTTTGCAACAAGGAGCCAGAATTTGTTTTCTCCCTACAACGCTATTGGCCTGCGTCACAGCTCAGAAATCAGCTTAGTTTCATTTAATATGCACACATTCATTTAAACAATGATTTTGTGCCCAGGATTTCTAAGATCACAACATTATAAAAGCAGTATTCTCTGTTCCCTTTAAACTGAAAATATTGTTGGAAAAATCAAATGCATTCAGGGAAATTTTTATAATACAAGATAGCATTAATTGAGATTGTTCAGAATCTAAATCTACTTCTGGGAAATTGATAGGGTAAATTGACCACATAACCTTTTTTCCAATGAACAAGTGAAATAAACAAAGGAACGATAGGATAGGTACTAAAACTAGACAACAGTGCCTTTTACAGACTCAAATTTAAATTGTGTTCGGGAAAGTGGAACAGAAGTGGAAGGCATCACAATGACTAACCTCTATCTTTCCTGCCCAAGAAAAGAGATGCAAAAATCCTGTTATAAACATTCAACCAGATTCAGGCAATGTATAAATTCTTGTGACAGGAGTTGGGAAACAGAATCAAATTACAAAGGAATCTACCCACCAGATAAAGCTCAAGATTTTTCTGCGGGGTATTTATCAGTTTATGTAGGTATTATGCAAGGTGTCCATGGTCTATCATGTTTCTCCCTGTCAATAGGAAATCAGTTTATAAGGTGTTATATTGAGAGAATAGATGCCATATTATAATATGTAATAGATAAGCAGTATTTGCTATGATTGGCCAATGAATCTGAGGGACAAGGTGTTGAGGTAAGGAAAACTACTTTATTCAGAAAGCAAATGACCAAGAAGATGGCAGGCTAGCACCTCAAAATAAACCATCTTACTGAGGTTTGGATGCCAGGGTGTTTTATAGATCAGAGGTAAGGGGAGGTGAGAAAGCAAAGCAAAAAGGCCATTAATCTTGCAAACATCTCCTAGAATGGCAAAACTCAGGCAGGGGAAGTGTTAACTTCTCTCTTCCTGTCATCTACAGATGATGGGATTCTTGAACAAAGGCATTGTACTTTAACTCAAGCAGAGGGGCAGGGCCCTCTAGGCAAGCAAGCCATTAAGTATGATTATAATAATAAAGCAACAGAAAGCAAGTCAAAGAAACAGTTTGCAACAAGGAGCCAGAATTTGTTTTCTCCCTACAACGCTATTGGCCTGCGTCACAGCTCAGAAATCAGCTTAGTTTCATTTAATATGCACACATTCATTTAAACAATGATTTTGTGCCCAGGATTTCTAAGATCACAACATTATAAAAGCAGTATTCTCTGTTCCCTTTAAACTGAAAATATTGTTGGAAAAATCAAATGCATTCAGGGAAATTTTTATAATACAAGATAGCATTAATTGAGATTGTTCAGAATCTAAATCTACTTCTGGGAAATTGATAGGGTAAATTGACCACATAACCTTTTTTCCAATGAACAAGTGAAATAAACAAAGGAACGATAGGATAGGTACTAAAACTAGACAACAGTGCCTTTTACAGACTCAAATTTAAATTGTGTTCGGGAAAGTGGAACAGAAGTGGAAGGCATCACAATGACTAACCTCTATCTTTCCTGCCCAAGAAAAGAGATGCAAAAATCCTGTTATAAACATTCAACCAGATTCAGGCAATGTATAAATTCTTGTGACAGGGAGTTGGGAAACAGAATCAAATTACAAAGGAATCTACCCACCAGATAAAGCTCAAGATTTTTCTGCGGTGTATTTATCAGTTTATGTAGGTATTATGCAAGGTGTCCATGGTCTATCATGTTTCTCCCTGTCAATAGGAAATCAGTTTATAAGGTGTTATATTGAGAGAATAGATGCCATATTATAATATGTAATGAGTATACCAAGCAGTATTTGCTATGATTGTTTATTTTGCCCATTATTGACTCTTGTTCCCACTTCTCAGGCTATTTATAAACTGCAAGAAAGGGCATAGCAGTGAACACAATTTCACTTAATAGGAAAGAAATTTCCACCTTCTGCAATAATTTAGAGCTTTCTTTCCAAGGTAGCCACTTATTCTCCCACCAAAATCATTCTATGCATTCTATCATTTGAAGTCAATCACTTTCAAATCTGGCAGGCAGAAAAGGGGAAAAACAAAACAAAACAAAACCAGTCAGTTCTCCTGAATCCCCTCTCTTCAGATTTCTGCATTGTGAAGTTGACTGGTTCAAAAACAGCAGCCTTTATCTTGACAAGACTTCTTCAGAAATTAGGGCTTCCCCTGTGGTTAAGTGGTAAAAAATGTAGGAGCCGCAGGAGATTTGGGTTCAATCCCTGGGTAAGGAAGATCCCCAGGAGGAAGGCATGGCAATCCACTCCCAGCATTCTTGCCTGGAGAATCCCATGGACACAGGAGCCTGGCGAGCTACAGTCCACGCGTTGCAGAGTCAGACACGACTGATGTCACCTAGCACAGAGGAAGTCAGCGTAAGCCTCGCAAAATATTTGAGCAGGACACCAGGTGGCAGTGCTTCAACTTTCATTCCTGCTACGCACTGTGTGCTGGAGCCTGATTCTCAAGGAAGGAAAATAGAAAGATTTAAATAAAGCATTTACCAAGTAAAGATGAGTAAAGATGCAAAGGAATTTCAGATTTACACTATGTAGATGTTTGGGAAGGTAACATCATTGTAGACAGAACAAAAGCAAGGGGCACAGGTTTTTATATAGAAATGCATGGAGTGTTTCAGGAATTCTATCTTGTAGTCCTCCATTTTCTCAGCATACTAAAAACTTGCTGAAGCATTCAGCACTGTTAACTGACTGGTGGATGCAAAAATCCTGTTATAAACATTCAACCAGATTCAGGCAATGTATAAATTCTTGTGACAGGAGTTGGGAAACAGAATCAAATTACAAAGGAATCTACCCACCAGATAAAGCTCAAGATTTTTCTGTGTATTTATCAGTTTATGTAGGTATTATGCAAGGTGTCCATGGTCTATCATGTTTCTCCCTGTCAATAGGAAATCAGTTTATAAGGTGTTATATTGAGAGAATAGATGCCATATTATAATATGTAATGAGTATACCAAGCAGTATTTGCTATGATTGTTTATTTTGCCCATTATTGACTCTTGTTCCCACTTCTCAGGCTATTTATAAACTGCAAGAAAGGGCATAGCAGTGAACACAATTTCACTTAATAGGAAAGAAATTTCCACCTTCTGCAATAATTTAGAGCTTTCTTTCCAAGGTAGCCACTTATTCTCCCACCAAAATCATTCTATGCATTCTATCATTTGAAGTCAATCACTTTCAAATCTGGCAGGCAGAAAAGGGGAAAAACAAAACAAAACAAAACCAGTCAGTTCTCCTGAATCCCCTCTCTTCAGATTTCTGCATTGTGAAGTTGACTGGTTCAAAAACAGCAGCCTTTATCTTGACAAGACTTCTTCAGAAATTAGGGCTTCCCCTGTGGTTAAGTGGTAAAAAATGTAGGAGCCGCAGGAGATTTGGGTTCAATCCCTGGGTAAGGAAGATCCCCAGGAGGAAGGCATGGCAATCCACTCCCAGCATTCTTGCCTGGAGAATCCCATGGACACAGGAGCCTGGCGAGCTACAGTCCACGCGTTGCAGAGTCAGACACGACTGATGTCACCTAGCACAGAGGAAGTCAGCGTAAGCCTCGCAAAATATTTGAGCAGGACACCAGGTGGCAGTGCTTCAACTTTCATTCCTGCTACGCACTGTGTGCTGGAGCCTGATTCTCAAGGAAGGAAAATAGAAAGATTTAAATAAAGCATTTACCAAGTAAAGATGAGTAAAGATGCAAAGGAATTTCAGATTTACACTATGTAGATGTTTGGGAAGGTAACATCATTGTAGACAGAACAAAAGCAAGGGGCACAGGTTTTTATATAGAAATGCGCATGGAGTGTTTCAGGAATTCTATCTTGTAGTCCTCCATTTTCTCAGCATACTAAAAACTTGCTGAAGCATTCAGCACTGTTAACTGACTGGTGGATGACTTTCTCATCTATTGATCCTGGGACATGGTACCTAGGTCTGACATCTTCTATTCTTGAGGTTCCAGTTTAAACCAGTAATGTCACCAATATTTTTTAGCCATGAAAAAGAACAAAATAGTATCATTTGCAGTGGTACTAAAGATTATCATACTGAGTGAAGTAAGACAAAGACAAATGTCATATGATATCTCTTATGTGAAGTTAGCTTGAAAGTTTGGTTTATTTTCTTCAACACTTTAAAAATACTTTCCCTTAGTAAAGTCTATGGGCTCTGATGCGAAGTGTTTTTTTCAAAGTTCTGATGGTCTTATTTTATTTTTTCCAATAGATTTATTATCTCTACTTTTAAATTAATTTTTATTGGAGTATAGTTGCTTACAGTGTTGTGTCATTTCTGTTGTACAGTAAAGTGAATCAGTTATGTGTATACACATACCCACTCTAAGATTCTCTTCCTGTATCTGTTCAGTTCAGTTGCTCAGTTGTATCTGACTCTTCACAATGCCATGAACTGCAGAACACCAAGCTTCCCTGTCCTTCAGCATTTCCCAGAGCTTGCTCAAATTCATGTCCATTGAGTCAGTGATGGCATCCAACCACCTTATCTTCTGTCATCCCCTTCTCCTTTTGCTTTCTATTCTTCTCAACATCAAGCTGTTTTCCAATGAGCTGTCTCTTCACATCAGATGGTCGAAGTTTTGGAGCTTCAGCTTCAGCATCATTCCTTCCAATGAATGTTTAGGGTTGATTTCCTTTAGAATTGACTGGTTTGATCTCCTTGCAGTTCAAGGGTCTCAAGAGCCTTCTCCAACACCACAGTTCAAAGGCATCATTTCTTTGGAACTCAACCTTCTTTATGGTCCATCTCTGACATCCATACATGACAACTGGGAAAACCATAGCTTTGACAAAAATGACTTTTGTTGACAAAGTGATGTCTCTGCTTTTGAAGATGCTGTCTAGGTTTGTCACAGCTTTTCTTCAAAGGAGCTTTCTAATTTCATTGTTGCAATGACCATCTGCTTTGATGTCGGAGTCCAAGAAAATAAAGTCTGTCACTGTTTCCATTCTTTGCCCATTGATTTGCCATGAAGTGATGGGACTGGTTGCTATGATTTTTATTTTTTGAATGTTGAATTTTAGGCCAGCTTTTTCACTCTCCTCTTACAGAAGGATCTCATTAGTTATCTATTTTGTATATAATAGTGTGTATATGTAAATCCCAGTCTGCCAGCTTATCCCTCCTATCCCTTTCCCCCTTGGTAACTGCAATTTTTTTCTATATCCCTGACTCTATTTCTGTTTTGCAAACAGCTTCATTTGCAAATACGACTTTTTAAAATTCCACATAAAAGAGATATCATATGGTACTTGTCTTTCTCTGTCTGACTTACTTCACTCAGTATGACATGCTTTAGGTTCATCCATGCCACTGCAAATGGCACCATTTTGTTCTTTTTATATGGCTGAATAATATTCAATTGTGTGTATGTGTATAAATCTTCTTTATCCTTCCATCGTTGGACATTCAGGTTACTTCCATGTCAATGATATTGCAGTTAGTGCTGTAATGAACATTAGGGTGCATGTATCTTTTCAAGTTATGGTTTCCTCCATGTATATGCCCAAGAGTAGAATTGCTCATTCTTAGTGATGTTTCCCAGAGTACAATATATCACTTTCTCCTGGCTACTAGCAAGATTATTTTCACTTAAATAGACCTTTGGATTTTCTTTTAATGCCTTTCGAATATCTGCCAAAACCATAATGGTGGACTTGCAGAATTTTTATCATCTTACGGCATTCCACATAGCATTGCTCCTGAATAAGGTGTTTTTTTCCTTTAGAATTGACTGGTTTGATCTCCTTGCAGTTCAAGGGTCTCAAGAGCCTTCTCCAACACCACAGTTCAAAGGCATCATTTCTTTGGAACTCAACCTTCTTTATGGTCCATCTCTGACATCCATACATGACAACTGGGAAAACCATAGCTTTGACAAAAATGACTTTTGTTGACAAAGTGATGTCTCTGCTTTTGAAGATGCTGTCTAGGTTTGTCACAGCTTTTCTTCAAAGGAGCTTTCTAATTTCATTGTTGCAATGACCATCTGCTTTGATGTCGGAGTCCAAGAAAATAAAGTCTGTCACTGTTTCCATTCTTTGCCCATTGATTTGCCATGAAGTGATGGGACTGGTTGCTATGATTTTTATTTTTTGAATGTTGAATTTTAGGCCAGCTTTTTCACTCTCCTCTTACAGAAGGATCTCATTAGTTATCTATTTTGTATATAATAGTGTGTATATGTAAATCCCAGTCTGCCAGCTTATCCCTCCTATCCCTTTCCCCCTTGGTAACTGCAATTTTTTTCTATATCCCTGACTCTATTTCTGTTTTGCAAACAGCTTCATTTGCAAATACGACTTTTTAAAATTCCACATAAAAGAGATATCATATGGTACTTGTCTTTCTCTGTCTGACTTACTTCACTCAGTATGACATGCTTTAGGTTCATCCATGCCACTGCAAATGGCACCATTTTGTTCTTTTTATATGGCTGAATAATATTCAATTGTGTGTATGTGTATAAATCTTCTTTATCCTTCCATCGTTGGACATTCAGGTTACTTCCATGTCAATGATATTGCAGTTAGTGCTGTAATGAACATTAGGGTGCATGTATCTTTTCAAGTTATGGTTTCCTCCATGTATATGCCCAAGAGTAGAATTGCTCATTCTTAGTGATGTTTCCCAGAGTACAATATATCACTTTCTCCTGGCTACTAGCAAGATTATTTTCACTTAAATAGACCTTTGGATTTTCTTTTAATGCCTTTCGAATATCTGCCAAAACCATAATGGTGGACTTGCAGAATTTTTATCATCTTACGGCATTCCACATAGCATTGCTCCTGAATAAGGAGCTTGTTTACTATGAAGTCTCATATAGCAGTGATTGGAGGTACTAGCTAAGAGCAAAGAGATTATGGAATGGGTCATGGAAGGGATATACATGCTATCTACAATCATGTGGGTGTGTGCAGCAACGAGAACAATAATAGTTATGAAAATTGATTTTTCATTTTTTGTATGAATATATTTATGTATACAATAACCATTTTAACCTCCCTTTCTTATTTGTATGAATGTAATAACTTAAGATGTGCTAATATGCCAATATTATGTTTCATTATATCTCACTAGTTTGTATACAGGATTCAATGGGATAGTGTGACTCAGTTATAAGAGAAAAGAACTCCCAAATGGATACAAGAACTGGATAGACTGTTTGGAGGAGAGGGTTAGCTTGGTTTTGGTTGAATGAGGATATGAGCAAGAAGCATTGTTTTTCATTTTTACTTATTTGAAAGTTGTTGGAAGAGGTACAGATAGATGCTAGTTAACAAAGAGGGTACTGGAGTAGATTTGTACTATCTTAACTGTCTGGAAATTTATTTCCCACAGTTTGTTTCCCTATATTGTTCTAGGTTAGGGTTGGCCATGAAAGACATTTGTGCGAGATTTAAGGGGCACTTGTGATGAAGCTGTCATGTTTTTTGCTTTCTGCTGATTAGTACAGATCTCCAGTCACTGTGACAGCTCACGCATGCCACTGCTGATCAGCTAGCTCATCTTATTGTTGATTTGCAACACCTCCACCTCTGACCAAATCTCTTCCTCATCTCTTCTTTGTCTTGGGCTGAATATGCATGTAACATGTTAGCAAATGACACCAGTTCTCTTAAGGTCACCCACCACTGTGAGACTGTAGCAAGTGAGACACTGACAACTTTTAATGTGTCTTTGTGGGCTCCCTTATCCTTATGGTTCTAGTATGTCCTTATGAGTCACAGTTTGTCCATGTTTTTGTCTACATCAAACTTTGCTTCACAGATGGTACTGTATCTGACTAACAGTGAATTCAGTCTCAATACCAGATATGAAGATAACAGTTTTTTATAGACTCCTCCTGATGCAGAGAGATGACTCATTGGAAAAGGCCCTGATGTTGGGAAAAATAGAAGGCAGAATGAGAAGCGGACGGCAGAGGACAAGATGGCTGGATGGCATCACTGAATCAATAGACATGAATTTGAGCAAGCTCTGGGAGATGCTGAAGAACAGGGAAGCCTGACTTGCCACAGTCCATGGGGCTGCAAAGAGTTGGACACAACTGAGTACCTGAACTGAACTGATAGGCTCCTCCACCCACTCTAGCAATTGCCTGAGTTCTAATCTTTATAACTAATCTCTTACTTGACATCACTGGTGGTCTGCTTCCCTGATTGCACCATAAGTGACACAAGTCTAAGTAGGAAGGACTAAGGAAATGATTCTCATGATGATTCCGGGTGACTAGACCCATGTTTGCGATGTGAGTGTATTTCAGTGAAACTGTCCCTTCAGATTATTATGGAGCAAGTTTACAGCTTTAGATCAGTTTACGCATGTTCTGCATGATTTATTTAAAGTCAAAAGTTCAGGAGGAGAATGTATTAGTAGAAAGTCACTGTGGATTGAGCTTTTATTCATTTATTTGAAGATTTTACTGCAAAGTTTAATGAAGGGAGTTTTTATAGATGTGTGGGCAGGGTTAAGGAATACAAAGAAGAGATGGGAAGCATCAAGATTCTAGCAAGAGCTGGAAGACTGTACCAACTTGGGCAATCAGAGGAAACAGTGAAAGGAGAGGCAAGTGCTGTGAGGCAGATCCACCAGAAAGGAGCTGCAAGAAATCAGATGTGATTTCCCAGGTCCAGTGTCAACTGGCCTCCTACTCAGACTGTGGGACCCAAAGCAGTGGAGGGAAATTGGGGGACGAGAGGGAGGGAGGAACCACAGTGATTCCTTCTGTCTCCTTCAGGCTCCAGTTCCTGCGGGGAAGGCCCACCTGGTTACAGCTGTAGCCTAGTGATCCACCCAGAAGGAGCTTTTATTTAGAATGAAATCTTCTAATCAAGACCACAGATGAAGCAACTGCCAGACTACCATTTCTTGTGTGGAGTCTGCAGGTGTGCACTTCAGCTGGGCTCCTACAACAGCAGGGCTCTTATTGAGCTCTGGGGTTTTTGTTCAGCTTTTCCCATTATTTCAAGCACTGTGAGTAACTGAGTTCCCTGAGAGCACAGAAGTACTTTGCAGAATCCTCCAGCTGTAAGGCTGAAATGATGAGGCTGATGGTTTTATCTGCTTTCTGGAAGTTTACAGAGTAGCGGCCGTTCCTTGCATTCCCATATTCTGAATACTGATGAATAAGGTAAGTCATCTGTCCCCTAGGAAGCTGCTTGTACCAAAAAATGTCATAGTAGCCTCTAGAAGTCCAACTTATTTTGTATCGACAATTCAGGGTGGCTGTCAGCCCCACTTGACCGGTTACTGCTGTCTGGACTTGAGTTACTTCCTGGGCCACACTGGAGCCTGTGCAGGATAAAAAAAAAAAAAAAAAAAATCAGGAAACAGAGCTGAAGAAGTGAATAAAATAGTGTAGGAGTTAGGCTTATTTAGGACTCAAAAATAAACTAAATTGAAATTGTAATAAGTATGTTTTCTCCAATCCTCCTTTGCTCCCCCAAGTCCCTGTGAAGCATCACGTGCTTGTGTGCAGTCCTTTCACCCTGAACGCTTGTACCCTTGTTTGGAAGCATTCCTACCAGTGAAAGTGAAGGCCAGGAACACCCAGAGCAGACTGGAGAGCGGCATGAGGCCTGGGTTCCCCTGAACAAATGTGTTTAGTTCTGCCTCAGGCTGAGAGTGCAGTATCTTTGTGTGCCTTGCAGTTCATATACATAGTACCTGGGTCCCTGTGTGACGTCCTGCAACAGGAAGTGGGGTTTGCTATGTTCTTAGACCATGTGGTCTGTGCACAGATGGGAAAAAGTTCTAACTCACAGACCTTTAATTTTCTACTTTTCTTTCCCTGATCATTAAGTTAGGTAGATCCTGAAAATATCATGGAAAAAGCAATTAGTATTAAGGTTTTGAGGGCTTCCTTGGTGGCTCAGATGGTAAAGAATATGCCTGCAGTACAAGATACCCAGGTTCAGTCCCTGGGTTGAGAAGATCCCCTGGAAAAGAGAATAACTACCCACTCCAGTATTCTTGCCTAAAGAATCCGATGGACAGAGGAGCTTGACAGCTACGGTCTGTGGGATCACAGAGTTAGACACAACTGAGCCACCAACACACACACGCACACATTAATGGTTTAACCTGAGAGGAACAGAAGACTAAGTAAGTTGACATACATTGATAATTACTCAGTAAAATAATTTTTCCAGCTCATTCAAAACAGATTAGTATAGGCTATGAACCCTACCTGTAATCTACTTACCAGTCATTCATTTAGCCTATGCTTACATTTCTCTATCCAGAATTTAATGACTCTGAATAAAATCTCACAGATATTTAGCTTTCTTGATAAAAGGCAATCTTTTCCAAAATAATTAATTCGGTCAGCCCCATTTTTGACCGGTTCCCCTGACTAGCTGTCTGGACTTGAGTTACTTCCTGGGCCACACTGGAGCCTGTGCAGGATAAAAAAAAAAAAAAAAAAAATCAGGAAACAGAGCTGAAGAAGTGAATAAAATAGTGTAGGAGTTAGGCTTATTTAGGACTCAAAAATAAACTAAATTGAAATTGTAATAAGTATGTTTTCTCCAATCCTCCTTTGCTCCCCCAAGTCCCTGTGAAGCATCACGTGCTTGTGTGCAGTCCTTTCACCCTGAACGCTTGTACCCTTGTTTGGAAGCATTCCTACCAGTGAAAGTGAAGGCCAGGAACACCCAGAGCAGACTGGAGAGCGGCATGAGGCCTGGGTTCCCCTGAACAAATGTGTTTAGTTCTGCCTCAGGCTGAGAGTGCAGTATCTTTGTGTGCCTTGCAGTTCATATACATAGTACCTGGGTCCCTGTGTGACGTCCTGCAACAGGAAGTGGGGTTTGCTATGTTCTTAGACCATGTGGTCTGTGCACAGATGGGAAAAAGTTCTAACTCACAGACCTTTAATTTTCTACTTTTTTTTCCCCTGATCATTAAGTTAGGTAGATCCTGAAAATATCATGGAAAAAGCAATTAGTATTAAGGTTTTGAGGGCTTCCTTGGTGGCTCAGATGGTAAAGAATATGCCTGCAGTACAAGATACCCAGGTTCAGTCCCTGGGTTGAGAAGATCCCCTGGAAAAGAGAATAACTACCCACTCCAGTATTCTTGCCTAAAGAATCCGATGGACAGAGGAGCTTGACAGCTACGGTCTGTGGGATCACAGAGTTAGACACAACTGAGCCACCAACACACACACGCACACATTAATGGTTTAACCTGAGAGGAACAGAAGACTAAGTAAGTTGACATACATTGATAATTACTCAGTAAAATAATTTTTCCAGCTCATTCAAAACAGATTAGTATAGGCTATGAACCCTACCTGTAATCTACTTACCAGTCATTCATTTAGCCTATGCTTACATTTCTCTATCCAGAATTTAATGACTCTGAATAAAATCTCACAGATATTTAGCTTTCTTGATAAAAGGCAATCTTTTCCAAAATAATTAATGTATCTTTTTCTTTACTTGGTTTAGGATTTTTAATAAACCAAGTTACTTCAACATCAAATGACAAAAAATCACTCCTTCTGACTTTTAGAATCTTTTCAGTTGTATATGTTTTTATGAAATTGTTAACAGGAAAGATATTATTCTTTTGAAATCTGACACTGAGTTTTATTTATTAGATTTTGAGGAGGGTCAGTACATTCCATCATGCTACCTCTAAAGTAGAATTGTACTTACTAGATCAACAGGAGTCCTTAAATTGTCCTTATGGCACATTTTCTACGCCAATGGCCCAAAGTCCTTAGTCTCACTTGTTAGTGACTTGTCATTTTTCTCTTCGTAAAATCTAGTTAAGCATGCTGGAGATTTCTGTGACACAGACTGCAATGCACTCCTACAAAATGTGACACCCACAAGCTGCCAAATACTTAATATATTTTGACACCATGGAAGTTGGTGATTGAAGTTTTGTATATGATATGCAATCACATAGAATGTTGTTGTCAATTTTCCATTTGATTTCATTGTTTTAATAGATGAATTAACATAGAAAACCACAGGCAAATAGATACGCAGAAAGGAAAGTCCAGAAAGGTCTAAAACAGTGTCAGTTCTTAGATTTTTAATGTCAAAATAATACACTGATGAATGATTTAAGGAGGAGAGTTTATATTTAGTTGAGACATCTTCGCCTCTATCCCATTGCCTCTGGGTGCTGGCAGGCAGCAGATGCTTTGCTTTCCAACTATTCATAACTAAGTAGAGGACACCACGAATGTCCACAAAAGCCTGAGGAGCGACATGATAGTGGGTTTTCCCTTTGTTGACATAGCCTTGCTCTGAATTCCTGACACTAAGGGTGCATAATCCTTCAGCTGCATTGTAGCAGCTAACTCTGAAAAATGTGCTGTGACACTCAGGTTGGAAGATTTGGGCTGTGCAGGCTTCCCTGGTGGCTCAGGTGGTAAAGAATTTAGCCTATGCTTACATTTCTCTATCCAGAATTTAATGACTCTGAATAAAATCTCACAGATATTTAGCTTTCTTGATAAAAGGCAATCTTTTCCAAAATAATTAATGTATCTTTTTCTTTACTTGGTTTAGGATTTTTAATAAACCAAGTTACTTCAACATCAAATGACAAAAAATCACTCCTTCTGACTTTTAGAATCTTTTCAGTTGTATATGTTTTTATGAAATTGTTAACAGGAAAGATATTATTCTTTTGAAATCTGACACTGAGTTTTATTTATTAGATTTTGAGGAGGGTCAGTACATTCCATCATGCTACCTCTAAAGTAGAATTGTACTTACTAGATCAACAGGAGTCCTTAAATTGTCCTTATGGCACATTTTCTACGCCAATGGCCCAAAGTCCTTAGTCTCACTTGTTAGTGACTTGTCATTTTTCTCTTCGTAAAATCTAGTTAAGCATGCTGGAGATTTCTGTGACACAGACTGCAATGCACTCCTACAAAATGTGACACCCACAAGCTGCCAAATACTTAATATATTTTGACACCATGGAAGTTGGTGATTGAAGTTTTGTATATGATATGCAATCACATAGAATGTTGTTGTCAATTTTCCATTTGATTTCATTGTTTTAATAGATGAATTAACATAGAAAACCACAGGCAAATAGATACGCAGAAAGGAAAGTCCAGAAAGGTCTAAAACAGTGTCAGTTCTTAGATTTTTAATGTCAAAATAATACACTGATGAATGATTTAAGGAGGAGAGTTTATATTTAGTTGAGACATCTTCGCCTCTATCCCATTGCCTCTGGGTGCTGGCAGGCAGCAGATGCTTTGCTTTCCAACTATTCATAACTAAGTAGAGGACACCACGAATGTCCACAAAAGCCTGAGGAGCGACATGATAGTGGGTTTTCCCTTTGTTGACATAGCCTTGCTCTGAATTCCTGACACTAAGGGTGCATAATCCTTCAGCTGCATTGTAGCAGCTAACTCTGAAAAATGTGCTGTGACACTCAGGTTGGAAGATTTGGGCTGTGCAGGCTTCCCTGGTGGCTCAGGTGGTAAAGAATCTGCCTGCAATGCATGAGACCTGGGTTCCATCCCAGTGTTAGGAAGATCCCCTAGAGAAAGGAATGGCAACCCACTCTAGTATTTTTGCTTAGAAAATCCCATAGTCAGTGTAGCCTGATGGATTACAGTCCACGTGCCCTAGAGCCTGCACACTGCAACAACTGAAGCCTACACGCTGCAACAACTTTATTTTTGGCTATTCTGGGTTTTCACTGCTGCTGCAGGCTCTTCTCTAGTTGCAGGCGGTGGGGGCTACTCTCTAGTTGAGGTGAGCAGGCTTCCTGTTGTGGTGACTTCTCTTGTTGTGGAACTCAGGCTCTAGGGCACATGGGGCTTCAGTAGTTGCAGCACATGAGCTCAGTAGTTCTAGCCCCGAGGCTGTAGAGCACAGGCTCAATAGTTGTGGCTCACGGGCTTAGTTGCTCTGCAGCATGTGGGATCTTCCTGCATCAGGGATTGAACCCATGTCTCCTGCATTGGCAGGTGAACCCTTTACCACTGAGCTACCAGGGAAGCCCAGCACCTGTGTTTTAGATTTCACATGTAAGTGATTTCATACAGTATTTGATTTTGTCTGCCTGACTTATTTCACTCAACATTATGCCCTCAAGGTTCATTCATGTTGTTGTAAATCTTGCGAAAAAAAATTCATTTTTACCAGATTTTCTTTATCCTTTCATCTGTCAAAGGACATGATTTACTTCTGTATCTCGGCTATTGTAGATGAACTGCAGCACATATAAGGGTACAGATACCTTTTTAAGATAGTGACTTCATTTTTTTCAGATGAATACTCAGAAGTGGAAATGCTGGATATCATAGTAGATCTAGTTTTAATTTTTTTTGAGGAGGCTCTATACAGTTTGCCACAGAGGCTGTACCAATTTATATTTCCACCAACAATGGGCAGGCTTCTCTTTTTTCTACATTCTTTTCATAAATTTTTATTCCCTGTCTTTTTGTTAACAGCCATTCTGGCAGATGTAAAGTGATAACTCTTTTTGGTTTTGACATTCTTTTCCCTGATGATTAGTGATGTTGCTTATCTTCTGATTTACCTGCTGGGCATTACTATGTTTTCTTTGTTTATTCAGATTACCAGCCTATTTTTAAATCGGACTTTTGTTCTTCTAATGATGTTATGAGATATTTATGTATTTTGGATATTAGCCCCTTATCAGATATATGTTTGGGCAATATTTTCACCCATTTTGTAGGTTGTCTCTTTATTTTGCTGGTGTTTACTTTTGCCATCCATGACCTTTTTAGTTTGATGTAGTCACACTTGTTTCTTGTTTTGCTTTAATTTTTGCTCTTGTTGTCTTTGCTTTTAGTATCAAATAAAAAAAAAAATTGTTGCCAAGACTGATGTCAAGGAACTTACCATTATGTTTCTTCTAAAAGTTTTATTGTTGCAGTTCTTATGTTCACTTCTATAATCCATCTTGATAAGAGTCCAATTTCATTCTTTTGCATGTTGCTTTCCATTTTTATTAATACCATTTATTGAACAGACTTTCCTTTCTTTAGTGTTTATTCTTATTTTCTCTTTTTGTCGTGAATTGACCATGTATGCATGGGTTTATTTCTGGGCTATCTATTCTACTCCATTGATCTGTGTGTCTACTTTCAATGCCAATACCAGACTGTTTTTTACTACTGTAACTTTGTGATGTCATTTGAAAAAATGTGATGCCCTCTGTTTTTATCTTTCTTTAGTTCACTTTGACTATTGATAGTCAATTGTTTCTCATACAAATCTTAAGATTTGTTCTATCTCTGTGGAAAAAAATCATTGAATTTTGATAGAGATTTCATTGAATCTGTAGATTGCTTTGGGTAATATGAGTATTTTAACAATTGAATTTTTTTAGTCTGTAAGAACAAAGATCTTCCTATTTATTTTTGTCTTCAATTTCTTTAATCAATGTATTACAGATTTCAATGTACGAGTCTGTGCCTCTTTGCTTAAATTTATTCCTAGGCATTTTCTTTCTGATGAAAAAGAAAAAGAATTGCTTCCTTAATATATTTTGTAATGCAGATTAATTTTATATCCTGACACTTTGCTGAATTTGTGTATTAGATCTAACATATACTGACATCTTGTGGACATGTCTCCCACTGTTAAATCAGTGTTTTGGTTTTTTTTCCTACTTTCTTCTGTGCATTCAAAAAGTGCACATTATGAACTGTGGCAGGAAGTCTTTGTGCTGTTTATTTTATGAACATCTTCTAGTTCTTACCTTAAAAGTTTTTTCTCTGGCATTTTATTGGCATTTCTATGGCCTATTAAAAGTACACCGGTCAAAAGCAATAGGTAATAGGAATTCTGTTATTCCTTCTATGAGCTGGTTGAACTTGTAAAAGCTGTGGTTGCTACCATTCAATTTTTAAACATTTTTAAATAAATTATTAAATAATTCTTACATGGAAAAGCACACAATGATGGTAAACAGATATTTAATTTTGCTCTATTTTCTATAGATATATCTCTCCAAACGTTATAGACAAAACTAAAAAAAAGTAACTCCTATGACTTTTCTTATTTTTAAAGTAATAACTGCTATTGGGAAGATTTCACGTATGTCTTCTCAGTTTTGTCATTATAGATATGTATCACAAAACAATAGACTGTGATTGTGTAAGAATCTCAAAGACACGGCGGACAGCAAGCTGTTAGAGAAAGAGTTTATTTGGGAAGAGTTCGCAGGTGAGATCCACAGGTCCAAGAGGTGGGCCAGTGAAGTCATGCCCCGGAGATGGGATGAGGAGGTTTTAGTTGGGAGGAGAAAGGGAAAGAAGGAAAGCGGAGGGGGTTTCTTAGAGCAGGAGCAGAAACAAAGTCTTTGTATAAACGATGGAATTAGTGATGATTTTTTAGTCTGTAAGAACAAAAGATCTTCCTATTTGAATTTTTGGTTCTTCAGATTGCTTTGGGTAATATGAGTATTTTAACAATTGAATTTTTTTAGTCTGTAAGAACAAAGATCTTCCTATTTATTTTTGTCTTCAATTTCTTTAATCAATGTATTACAGATTTCAATGTACGAGTCTGTGCCTCTTTGCTTAAATTTATTCCTAGGCATTTTCTTTCTGATGAAAAAGAAAAAGAATTGCTTCCTTAATATATTTTGTAATGCAGATTAATTTTATATCCTGACACTTTGCTGAATTTGTGTATTAGATCTAACATATACTGACATCTTGTGGACATGTCTCCCACTGTTAAATCAGTGTTTTGGTTTTTTTTCCTACTTTCTTCTGTGCATTCAAAAAGTGCACATTATGAACTGTGGCAGGAAGTCTTTGTGCTGTTTATTTTATGAACATCTTCTAGTTCTTACCTTAAAAGTTTTTTCTCTGGCATTTTATTGGCATTTCTATGGCCTATTAAAAGTACACCGGTCAAAAGCAATAGGTAATAGGAATTCTGTTATTCCTTCTATGAGCTGGTTGAACTTGTAAAAGCTGTGGTTGCTACCATTCAATTTTTAAACATTTTTAAATAAATTATTAAATAATTCTTACATGGAAAAGCACACAATGATGGTAAACAGATATTTAATTTTGCTCTATTTTCTATAGATATATCTCTCCAAACGTTATAGACAAAACTAAAAAAAAGTAACTCCTATGACTTTTCTTATTTTTAAAGTAATAACTGCTATTGGGAAGATTTCACGTATGTCTTCTCAGTTTTGTCATTATAGATATGTATCACAAAACAATAGACTGTGATTGTGTAAGAATCTCAAAGACACGGCGGACAGCAAGCTGTTAGAGAAAGAGTTTATTTGGGAAGAGTTCGCAGGTGAGATCCACAGGTCCAAGAGGTGGGCCAGTGAAGTCATGCCCCGGAGATGGGATGAGGAGGTTTTAGTTGGGAGGAGAAAGGGAAAGAAGGAAAGCGGAGGGGGTTTCTTAGAGCAGGAGCAGAAACAAAGTCTTTGTATAAACTGAGTGGGAAATTAGTGATGAGTCGGCTGTCCTTGAGTTGTCTGTGGGCGTGGGGGTGTGCAGTTCTTGTTACTTTCCACACCTGGTGGACAATCTTCATGGCCAGGGTGAGCTCCTTATCGCCGGCCTTGAGAGACTTCCAGGCACCAGCGGATCATCAACAGGCCCTTTGCTGCTGACCCTTCAGGGCCAGAGAGTTTGCAGCTGCAGTGTTAACCTTTTAATAGCCTACCAACCTAACATTGTATTTTGAAATTTCTCATAGTGTTATGTAGCATATGTCATTCTGATGCTTTTTATATTCAGAATTTTACTTTGTAAGATATTTCTAAGAAAAAGTATATAGAATTATTTCTTTGCTTGTAATAGTTCATTGTATTTCAACTTTATGGGTAATTCATTATTCGTTCACTCTATTCTTGATTCATTATACTTCTGTTTACAGGACTGGTTTGACTATTCTTGTAAGTGCCTCCTGATTCAGATGCTGGAATTATTTTAATGTAGATATCAGGAATTGAAATTACTGGATTTTTAAATATCTACATTTTCTTCTTTATTAAATAGTTCAGGCAATTATTCTCTGAAGTTCTTAAACAAATTGTTCTCTGTGTGGTTGCTTTTCTCCAACTGGAGAAGTTTGTCTTCCTCTCCCTGTATTTGTGTCAGAACTTAATGTTATCATATTTTTGCATTTCTGGTTATCTGACAGAAATGAGATAGTAATTTCCTTTAATTTCCTCTGATTACTGCAGAAATTGACATTTTATATGTTCACATGTCTATTTCCTCTTCTTTAAATTGCCTTTATTTTTTGCCTTTATTATCTCTTTTCATTTTGAGTCTTTCTCTTGTTTATTTGTAGAAGCCTCTTACATTACAGCCAAACCAATTTTGGAAAAAAAGAAAGTTGGAGGTATTACACTCCCTGATATAAAAATACACTGCAAAAGTATAGTAGTCTAAACTGTATGGTTCTGGCATAAAATAGAGATTGGATCAATGGAACAGAAGAGATAGCCCAGATTTAACCAAAATATGGTCAAATCAGTTAATAAAGGGATTTAGTTGGGGGAAAAAGGCGGAGGGGGTTTCTTAGAGCAGGAGCAGAAACAAAGTCTTTGTATAAACTGAGTGGGAAATTAGTGATGAGTCGGCTGTCCTTGAGTTGTCTGTGGGCGTGGGGGTGTGCAGTTCTTGTTACTTTCCACACCTGGTGGACAATCTTCATGGCCAGGGTGAGCTCCTTATCGCCGGCCTTGAGAGACTTCCAGGCACCAGCGGATCATCAACAGGCCCTTTGCTGCTGACCCTTCAGGGCCAGAGAGTTTGCAGCTGCAGTGTTAACCTTTTAATAGCCTACCAACCTAACATTGTATTTTGAAATTTCTCATAGTGTTATGTAGCATATGTCATTCTGATGCTTTTTATATTCAGAATTTTACTTTGTAAGATATTTCTAAGAAAAAGTATATAGAATTATTTCTTTGCTTGTAATAGTTCATTGTATTTCAACTTTATGGGTAATTCATTATTCGTTCACTCTATTCTTGATTCATTATACTTCTGTTTACAGGACTGGTTTGACTATTCTTGTAAGTGCCTCCTGATTCAGATGCTGGAATTATTTTAATGTAGATATCAGGAATTGAAATTACTGGATTTTTAAATATCTACATTTTCTTCTTTATTAAATAGTTCAGGCAATTATTCTCTGAAGTTCTTAAACAAATTGTTCTCTGTGTGGTTGCTTTTCTCCAACTGGAGAAGTTTGTCTTCCTCTCCCTGTATTTGTGTCAGAACTTAATGTTATCATATTTTTGCATTTCTGGTTATCTGACAGAAATGAGATAGTAATTTCCTTTAATTTCCTCTGATTACTGCAGAAATTGACATTTTATATGTTCACATGTCTATTTCCTCTTCTTTAAATTGCCTTTATTTTTTGCCTTTATTATCTCTTTTCATTTTGAGTCTTTCTCTTGTTTATTTGTAGAAGCCTCTTACATTACAGCCAAACCAATTTTGGAAAAAAAGAAAGTTGGAGGTATTACACTCCCTGATATAAAAATACACTGCAAAAGTATAGTAGTCTAAACTGTATGGTTCTGGCATAAAAATAGAGATTGGATCAATGGAACAGAAGAGATAGCCCAGATTTAAACCCATGTACATATGGTCAAATCAGTTAATGACAAGGAGGCAAGAATAAGCAATGGGGAAAAGACACGTTCTTCAATAAATGCTTCTAGGCAAACTAGGCAACTACGTGTTAAAGAATGAAATTAGATTATTTTCTCAAAACACACTCAAAAATGAACTTAAAATAAAGACTTAAATGTAAGACATGAATTCATAAACATCTTAAAGAGAATATAGGCAGCATGCTCTATGACATTTTTCTCAGCAATAATTTTTTGTGTCTGTCTCCTCAGGCAAGAATAAAATACCCCCCAAAAAACAAAAATAATCAAATGGCACCTGAAACTGAAGTATTTTTGCACAGTGAATGAAACTATTAAGATGCAAAAAAAGGCAGTTTATCAAATAGAAGATACTTGCAAATGGGGTAAATAATGGGTTAATGTCCAAACTGTATAAAGAAATTTACATGCAATATCAAAACCACAAATAATCTGATTTTAAAAAGGCAGAGTATCTAAATATGCACTTTTCCAAAGAAACATACAGATGGGCAACAGACACATGAAAAATGTTTGACATCTCTAATCATTAGGTAAAGGCATATTAAAACCCAATGAGATATCACCTCACATCTATCAGACCAGTACCATCAAAAAACCAAGAAGCAGTGAGTATTGCTGAGGATGTGGAGTAAAAGGAAGCCTTTGTGCTGGAAAAGTAAACGTGTATTTGCAGACTTAATGTTATCATATTTTTGCATTTCTGGTTATCTGACAGAAATGAGATAGTAATTTCCTTTAATTTCCTCTGATTACTGCAGAAATTGACATTTTATATGTTCACATGTCTATTTCCTCTTCTTTAAATTGCCTTTATTTTTTGCCTTTATTATCTCTTTTCATTTTGAGTCTTTCTCTTGTTTATTTGTAGAAGCCTCTTACATTACAGCCAAACCAATTTTGGAAAAAAAGAAAGTTGGAGGTATTACACTCCCTGATATAAAAATACACTGCAAAAGTATAGTAGTCTAAACTGTATGGTTCTGGCATAAAAATAGAGATTGGATCAATGGAACAGAAGAGATAGCCCAGATTTAAACCCATGTACATATGGTCAAATCAGTTAATGACAAGGAGGCAAGAATAAGCAATGGGGAAAAGACACGTTCTTCAATAAATGCTTCTAGGCAAACTAGGCAACTACGTGTTAAAGAATGAAATTAGATTATTTTCTCAAAACACACTCAAAAATGAACTTAAAATAAAGACTTAAATGTAAGACATGAATTCATAAACATCTTAAAGAGAATATAGGCAGCATGCTCTATGACATTTTTCTCAGCAATAATTTTTTGTGTCTGTCTCCTCAGGCAAGAATAAAATACCCCCCAAAAAACAAAAATAATCAAATGGCACCTGAAACTGAAGTATTTTTGCACAGTGAATGAAACTATTAAGATGCAAAAAAAGGCAGTTTATCAAATAGAAGATACTTGCAAATGGGGTAAATAATGGGTTAATGTCCAAACTGTATAAAGAAATTTACATGCAATATCAAAACCACAAATAATCTGATTTTTAAAAAGGCAGAGTATCTAAATATGCACTTTTCCAAAGAAACATACAGATGGGCAACAGACACATGAAAAATGTTTGACATCTCTAATCATTAGGTAAAGGCATATTAAAACCCAATGAGATATCACCTCACATCTATCAGACCAGTACCATCAAAAAACCAAGAAGCAGTGAGTATTGCTGAGGATGTGGAGTAAAAGGAAGCCTTTGTGCTGGAAAAGTAAACGTGTGCACCTGCTATTTAAGACAGCATAAAGACACCTCAAAAGTTACTAATATATGTACTACAGGATCCAACAATTCCATTCCTGGTTATCTATCAGAAGAAAGCAAAAACACTAAAATGAAAATATATATGCATCCTAATGTTCACAAGAGCATTATGTCTAATAGCCAAAGTATGGAAGCAATCTCAGTATTCATCCATATGAATGGATATAATATATATATAGAATATAATATTTGTATATATGCATATTTATGCATACATACAATGGAATATAACTTAATTATAAAAGGATTAAATCTTATCATTTGGAACAACATGATAAACCTGGAGGGTATTATACTTAGGAGGATAAGTCAAACAGAGAAAAATAATTACTGTATGTTGTCACTTATATAGGGATTCTAAAATGCAAATAAATGAACAAATAGAACAGAAACAGACTCATGTATATAGGGAATAAACTACTGATCACTGGAGAGGAAAAGGGTGAATGTAGGGGTGAAATAGGTGAGGGCAATTAAGAAGTACAAATATCCACTTATAAACGAAGTAAATTAAAATCGTGTAATGTGCAGCACAGGGAAGGAATTGTCCCTGCCAAGACCTTGGCTGTAGCCAGTGAAACTGATCGATACTTCTTGCCTCCAGAACTGAAAGAGGGTCAATTTGTTTTAAATGACCCAGTTCACGTTAAACATTGAGCAAATACATTTTTTGTTTGTTTTGCTCCAGTGGTAGGAGGAGATGTGTGTATTTGCAATTGTCTGTTGGATCATATTGTGGTGAGGCAGATTTGGATGGACATTCTTGAGACAGACAACTAAGTTGGATAACATCTTTAACTGGAGTTACTTTTCTCTTCTTTACAGTCCTTTCACTTCTTAATCATTTTGGAGTAGAGCATATTGTGACTAAATATTTATCTTGATTCTGTCTTCTTATCTATTAATAGATACTCTCAAGTCTGAGGCTCTAGAGCAGAAGGAGGTATAGACTGAGAAGGAAGATAAGGAAGATAAGGACAAAAGTCCCAAATCTGTAAGGCCAGTACTAAGAAGTGCACATGCCCTGTGGTGACCTTGTGGTGTGGCTGTGGCTGGAGGAGGGGCAGAGCCCTACTGAGGGTCTGTGCACAGGCTGCAGGTGCCTGGGGAGCACTGTGCAGCACAGTACAGAAGTAAGTGCCTGAGTCTGTGGTCTGGGCAGAAGCAATGTGCAGTGAACTGTGACATTCTGTAGGGACTGTCGTGGCATTTAATCTTCCATTCTGCTTTGCCCCTGAAGGTATGTAAAACAGGTGGATGAGGTGGCCCTCAGAGTTCTGAAGATACCACTGCACACTGTCTGCAGAGGTGGAAAAATTACATCTCAGTGTAGAGTTGTCTCCCTCCTGGAGACTCAGAGCTGGGGGACTCTGCTCCACATCCAACCCTCTCACAGCTGATGAGAAAAAAGAGAAACAGTCACTGGAGAGGGTCACCAACCAAACCCTGAAAGTGCCCCTCCAGCTCCCATTGATGATAAGGATAGAAAGTATGCAGGACTTGTCAGAGCCTCTCCCTCCCTTAACAATACAACAGCTGCTCAATCCGTCAAATTCCCCTGTGGGGTGGCCCCAACTCAGCAAACCTGGGCAAACAAAAGCCCCAGCACAGTGCCTGCGAGCCTCTTCATGATGGCTTGACTTGCTGCTGAGAAATGTTCGCCTTAAGAGGCACAATGAAACCCAAAAGTAGTGAGTGTCATTTCTTGTCTTGATATGTTCCTGCTCCTGAAACCAGCCAGCTCACCCAACAAACCCTGCTCAGGTGACACTCTGTGACAAGAAGCCCCACCTGCCAGCCTCAGCTCCACTGAAAACACTGAACTTGAGAAAACAAGTCTTTCCTTTGCAAACTGAAAAAAAGGAAAAGAAAAAAATCTAAGATATGCAGAGGAATGAAACAATTGCAAGACTCTATATTCTCTGTATTCTTTGCTTTTACAGAACATGTCAACTTCCTGAAAATAACACAGGCTGAGACTGAGTCCTTTAAGCCAGCAGGTCTCGGGAGACTTGCAGTCAGCTGTCCCTGCAGTCCCAGTCACCATGTCACTCAGAGCTCAGAAGTACTTGGGCCAATTGTTGCAGTGTTTTTTTCCTCTGGTGAAACGAAGTTTCTCTTCTCCTAAATTCAGTCTCAAGACCTGTGATACCTGAAACAAGGCTGTGTACTTCAGGAGAACCTGGAGTCCTTGGTTGGGATATGGTGCATACCAGAATTTATTTGGTTGAAGAGGGCTTCCCCTGGTGGTCCAGTGGGTAAGGACACCGCCTTGCAGTGCAAGGGGCGCCAGTTCGAGCCCTGGCCTGGGAAGATCCCACGTGCCGCGGAGCGGCTGGACTGATGTGTCCAATTACTGAGCCAGAGCTCTGGAGCGCATGCGCCCAGAGCCGTCGACAGAGGCCACCACGATGGGAGGCCCGCAGGAGCCAAAGAACGAAGACGAATGAAAATAGAAAAATGAAAGACCAATAGAAGTGGCCCGCTCACTCCCCTCCCTCCCCAACCCGACCCCCGCCCAAAATAAATAAATAAATAAATCTTTTATTTGGTTGAAGAGAAGATGAGTAGTTCCACCCTAGCATCAGACCGGCTCCTTCAGATAAGTGATGTGGTCATTCGACTGGGTCACTGACTGGGCTATGGCTCCTCCTGAAACGTTAATGCTGAATCAGTGAACCAGCTAAAGCAAAAGCCAAACCAGAACAATGCTCCAGGTGTGGACAAGGGAGTAAAATGAAATAGCACTCATTCAGCTGCAGGAGTGCCTCAAGCATCAAGGATGAGCACCAAGGGCATGGTAGAGCAGTGAAGAGGTGATTTCCGGGTGATTCCCAGACAGAGTGGCTGGGAAACTTAACCCAAGTTTCTCTGGGGTTAAGGAGGCAGTGACACTTGTGACAAGAAGCCCCACCTGCCAGCTCGCCACTGAAAACACTGAACTTGAGAAAACAAGTCTTTCCTTTGCAAACTGAAAAAAAGGAAAAGAAAAAAATCTAAGATATGCAGAGGAATGAAACAATTGCAAGACTCTATATTCTCTGTATTCTTTGCTTTTACAGAACATGTCAACTTCCTGAAAATAACACAGGCTGAGACTGAGTCCTTTAAGCCAGCAGGTCTCGGGAGACTTGCAGTCAGCTGTCCCTGCAGTCCCAGTCACCATGTCACTCAGAGCTCAGAAGTACTTGGGCCAATTGTTGCAGTGTTTTTTTCCTCTGGTGAAACGAAGTTTCTCTTCTCCTAAATTCAGTCTCAAGACCTGTGATACCTGAAACAAGGCTGTGTACTTCAGGAGAACCTGGAGTCCTTGGTTGGGATATGGTGCATACCAGAATTTATTTGGTTGAAGAGGGCTTCCCCTGGTGGTCCAGTGGGTAAGGACACCGCCTTGCAGTGCAAGGGGCGCCAGTTCGAGCCCTGGCCTGGGAAGATCCCACGTGCCGCGGAGCGGCTGGACTGATGTGTCCAATTACTGAGCCAGAGCTCTGGAGCGCATGCGCCCAGAGCCGTCGACAGAGGCCACCACGATGGGAGGCCCGCAGGAGCCAAAGAACGAAGACGAATGAAAATAGAAAAATGAAAGACCAATAGAAGTGGCCCGCTCACTCCCCTCCCTCCCCAACCCGACCCCCGCCCAAAATAAATAAATAAATAAATCTTTTATTTGGTTGAAGAGAAGATGAGTAGTTCCACCCTAGCATCAGACCGGCTCCTTCAGATAAGTGATGTGGTCATTCGACTGGGTCACTGACTGGGCTATGGCTCCTCCTGAAACGTTAATGCTGAATCAGTGAACCAGCTAAAGCAAAAGCCAAACCAGAACAATGCTCCAGGTGTGGACAAGGGAGTAAAATGAAATAGCACTCATTCAGCTGCAGGAGTGCCTCAAGCATCAAGGATGAGCACCAAGGGCATGGTAGAGCAGTGAAGAGGTGATTTCCGGGTGATTCCCCAGACAGAGTGGCTGGGAAACTTAACCCAAGTTTCTCTGGGGTTAAGGAGGAACAACAGGGGATTTAGATTTCTTCTTCTAATGAAGGTTGTAGAGGGAGTTAAGAAGAGAGAGAGGCTGTCTTAAAACTTCCTGTCTTGGGCTTCCCTGGTGGTCCAGTGGGTACGGTGTCCACCTTGCTGTGCAAGGGGCACCAGTTCGATCCCATGTGCCATGAAGTGGCTGGACCGGTGTGTCCAATTATGAGCCAGCACTCTGGAGAGCATGTGCCCAGAGTGTCAGAATATCTCTTTAAACTGTAGGGGAGAAAGGCTTTTAGGAGCTTATTCTGATCTTTTCTAATTTAACAACAGCGCCCTCAAGAGTCAGATAGAGAAATAGAGACGCTCACAGTTTCTGTGAGACATCCTCACCCTCTTTCTGCTGTTCTATGGTTGAATTTTAAAGCATTATAATTATGTACAGGGGAGAATTTGTTTTGTAGGCCCTGAAACTTACAAAATTGAACTTTTTAAAACAACACAAAATTGTGGATAAAAGCTGGATACAGAATAATATTTAGAATGAGAAATAAAATCATAGCATATTATAAATTATAGACAACTAATGCCACAAATACCACAAACAGCATAAATCTAGAAAATTACATCATATTTTTGTACTTATTTCCATGACACATTTCTATAATATTTTTTTCAATGCTTTTTGTCTTCATTCTTTTACTTGTTTCTTCATATGACAGTAAACGTGTAAATACTTTCTGTATAGAGAAAAGAAAGATAGTCATTGATCCAAATTTGCTTTCTTAAAAATATTTCAAAGTGGGGATTCCCTGGTAGTACAGTGGGTAAGGAGTCCGCCTTGTAGTGCAAGGGGCATCGGTTCAATCCTTGGCCTGGGAAGATCCCATGTGCTCCCAAACAGCAGGACCAGCATGTCCATTTACGAGCCAGAGCTCAGGAGTGCATGTGCCCAGAGCCAATGCTCTGCAGTGACAGAGGCCACTGCAATGGGAGACCCACACAGGCCATAGAATAAAGATGGATGAAAAATAAATAAATAAATAAAATCAATAAAAGTAGGACAATTTTTTTTTTAATTTTTAAATTTAAAAAGAATTCAAAGTGCATTTTGATAAAGGATGAAAATTTTTAGAATTATACTCAAAATTTGGAAACTGTCACATTGCTACTTGCTACAAGATATCATTACATTCCAAGTTTTCTTATGTCATAACAAATCCTAAATACTATCAACTGATCACCCTAGTTAATGAGTTTATTAAGTCTATGTTAGTTTCCTAGTGATATGCAACAAATTACAAAGAACTTCACGATGGAACAATAGCTGGTTACATCATAGTCTCTGTAAGTCAGAAATCAGCACACAGTTAAACTGTATCTCACACCGCTGCAGTCAAGAAGCCAACTAATACTGTGCTATTGTCTGAGACAGAGGTCCTCTTCAAACTCAGTGTTGTTGGCAGAATTCATTTTCTTATACCCGTAGCATTTATGGCAACTTGTTTCCTCAAAACAAGGAGGATGTCTCTGATCTCAGGAAAAGTTTAAGCCCTTTCTTAAAGAGCTGTTCTATGTAAAATTAAAAGACAAAGGGCCCTGAAACTTACAAAATTGAACTTTTTAAAACAACACAAAATTGTGGATAAAAGCTGGATACAGAATAATATTTAGAATGAGAAATAAAATCATAGCATATTATAAATTATAGACAACTAATGCCACAAATACCACAAACAGCATAAATCTAGAAAATTACATCATATTTTTGTACTTATTTCCATGACACATTTCTATAATATTTTTTTCAATGCTTTTTGTCTTCATTCTTTTACTTGTTTCTTCATATGACAGTAAACGTGTAAATACTTTCTGTATAGAGAAAAGAAAGATAGTCATTGATCCAAATTTGCTTTCTTAAAAATATTTCAAAGTGGGGATTCCCTGGTAGTACAGTGGGTAAGGAGTCCGCCTTGTAGTGCAAGGGGCATCGGTTCAATCCTTGGCCTGGGAAGATCCCATGTGCTCCCAAACAGCAGGACCAGCATGTCCATTTACGAGCCAGAGCTCAGGAGTGCATGTGCCCAGAGCCAATGCTCTGCAGTGACAGAGGCCACTGCAATGGGAGACCCACACAGGCCATAGAATAAAGATGGATGAAAAATAAATAAATAAATAAAATCAATAAAAGTAGGACAATTTTTTTTTTAATTTTTAAATTTAAAAAGAATTCAAAGTGCATTTTGATAAAGGATGAAAATTTTTAGAATTATACTCAAAATTTGGAAACTGTCACATTGCTACTTGCTACAAGATATCATTACATTCCAAGTTTTCTTATGTCATAACAAATCCTAAATACTATCAACTGATCACCCTAGTTAATGAGTTTATTAAGTCTATGTTAGTTTCCTAGTGATATGCAACAAATTACAAAGAACTTCACGATGGAACAATAGCTGGTTACATCATAGTCTCTGTAAGTCAGAAATCAGCACACAGTTAAACTGTATCTCACACCGCTGCAGTCAAGAAGCCAACTAATACTGTGCTATTGTCTGAGACAGAGGTCCTCTTCAAACTCAGTGTTGTTGGCAGAATTCATTTTCTTATACCCGTAGCATTTATGGCAACTTGTTTCCTCAAAACAAGGAGGATGTCTCTGATCTCAGGAAAAGTTTAAGCCCTTTCTTAAAGAGCTGATTAGAATAGGCCCACCAAGGACAATCTCCTTTTGATTCATTCAAGGTGAAATTGACTAGAGACTTTAATTACATCTGCAAAGATCCTTCATGTGTGTGTGTGTGTGTGTGCTAAGTCCCTCAGCTGGGTCTTACTCTTCGCAACTCCATGAACTGTAGCCTGCAAGGCTCCTCTGTCCATAGAATTTTCCAGGCAAGAGTACTGGAGTGGTTTGCCATTTCCTATTCTAGGGGATTTTCCCAATCCAGGTACCAAACCTATGTCTACTGTATTGGAGGGCAGATTCTGTACCACTGCACTACCTGGGAAATCTTGGTACCATCTACCTATCATAGTTGTTAATGCCCTCATTGGACTGGTATACTGTGTTTCACTTTCCCATATGTATTCCTATAAATATAAAAAAATTATGACCAGTCAGCCAGAAGTTAATATTTGACTATGAGCTCCATAAATAAATTTCACTAAATCTGGATTATATGCATGCTGAATTCAAATTCAGTTTTGCAGATGCCAAATAAGCCTGGTTAAGTCTATTCTTTGGCATTCAAAAAACCCAAGAAGCTAATGTTTTTATCTATATAAGAAGCTGCAGAGGATGCATATTGGGAGGCTTGGGAGTATTGTTTGGGAAAAACTCTATTGGAAAGACCCTTCTTAAGATCCTGCTCATATATGTATATATAAAACCCCCTCTTGTGTGCTAAGCATGGTTCAGGATTGGAAGATGCAGTTGTAAAGAGGATATTAAAGGCCTACCCTTCAGCAGGAGGAGAGAAAATTAAATGAATGGATTTTCTTTTGAGAAAAAATAATTTTAAAGAGTCTTCACGATGGAACAATAGCTGGTTACATCATAGTCTCTGTAAGTCAGAAATCAGCACACAGTTAAACTGTATCTCACACCGCTGCAGTCAAGAAGCCAACTAATACTGTGCTATTGTCTGAGACAGAGGTCCTCTTCAAACTCAGTGTTGTTGGCAGAATTCATTTTCTTATACCCGTAGCATTTATGGCAACTTGTTTCCTCAAAACAAGGAGGATGTCTCTGATCTCAGGAAAAGTTTAAGCCCTTTCTTAAAGAGCTGATTAGAATAGGCCCACCAAGGACAATCTCCTTTTGATTCATTCAAGGTGAAATTGACTAGAGACTTTAATTACATCTGCAAAGATCCTTCATGTGTGTGTGTGTGTGTGTGTGTGCTAAGTCCCTCAGCTGGGTCTTACTCTTCGCAACTCCATGAACTGTAGCCTGCAAGGCTCCTCTGTCCATAGAATTTTCCAGGCAAGAGTACTGGAGTGGTTTGCCATTTCCTATTCTAGGGGATTTTCCCAATCCAGGTACCAAACCTATGTCTACTGTATTGGAGGGCAGATTCTGTACCACTGCACTACCTGGGAAATCTTGGTACCATCTACCTATCATAGTTGTTAATGCCCTCATTGGACTGGTATACTGTGTTTCACTTTCCCATATGTATTCCTATAAATATAAAAAAATTATGACCAGTCAGCCAGAAGTTAATATTTGACTATGAGCTCCATAAATAAATTTCACTAAATCTGGATTATATGCATGCTGAATTCAAATTCAGTTTTGCAGATGCCAAATAAGCCTGGTTAAGTCTATTCTTTGGCATTCAAAAAACCCAAGAAGCTAATGTTTTTATCTATATAAGAAGCTGCAGAGGATGCATATTGGGAGGCTTGGGAGTATTGTTTGGGAAAAACTCTATTGGAAAGACCCTTCTTAAGATCCTGCTCATATATGTATATATAAAACCCCCTCTTGTGTGCTAAGCATGGTTCAGGATTGGAAGATGCAGTTGTAAAGAGGATATTAAAGGCCTACCCTTCAGCAGGAGGAGAGAAAATTAAATGAATGGATTTTCTTTTGAGAAAAAATAATTTTAAAGAGTCATAAGTGTTATAAACACAATACAATACACTATTGAAATGGAGAGTATCTCTTGGGATGAGAAAAGACATCTGCTCTAATGTATGGAGGGTGGGCTCCACTCTGACACTTACTTTGCAGCACCAGGCAAGACACTGAACCCCTTTCAAATTCAATGTCCTTTTCTGTAAGTAGCCAGTATCTTTCTGCTGGGCACTGCCATTTGTTTTCTAGTTCGCTTCTCATAAGAATTCAACACAGTAGATTCTATCAATATCTACATTGTAGATATGAGGAAACTGAAGCACAAAAATTATTAAGTCATTTTCCCAATTACTCAACTAATGAGTGGTAGATCTAGAAAAATAAACTAAGTCTTAAGTACTTTGCTACACTGCCTCCCTAAAGGTGCATGGGTTCAAGCTTGAAATGTTCCAATAAGAATTAACTGAGGGCTTCCCTGGTGGTCCAGTGGGTAAGGACACCACCTTGCAGTGCAAGGGGAGCCGGTTCGATCCCTGGCCTGGGACGATCCCATGTGCTGTGGAGCGGCTGGAACGATGTGTCCAATTAGCTCTGGAGTGCATGCGCCCAGAGCCAGTGCTCTGCAACGACAGAGGCCACCACGATCGGTGGCCCACATGGGACAAAGAATAAAGATGGATGAAATAGATAAATGAAAGACCAATAGAAGTGGCCCACCTGCCCCTCTCCCTCCCCACCGTTTCCCAAAATAAATTAATAAATATTAAAAATAAAAACTGAAATTTCCCAATACCTCCAAGACTTGTTTTATCTCAGTTTTGCAGATGCCAAATAAGCCTGGTTAAGTCTATTCTTTGGCATTCAAAAAACCCAAGAAGCTAATGTTTTTATCTATATAAGAAGCTGCAGAGGATGCATATTGGGAGGCTTGGGAGTATTGTTTGGGAAAAACTCTATTGGAAAGACCCTTCTTAAGATCCTGCTCATATATGTATATATAAAACCCCCTCTTGTGTGCTAAGCATGGTTCAGGATTGGAAGATGCAGTTGTAAAGAGGATATTAAAGGCCTACCCTTCAGCAGGAGGAGAGAAAATTAAATGAATGGATTTTCTTTTGAGAAAAAATAATTTTAAAGAGTCATAAGTGTTATAAACACAATACAATACACTATTGAAATGGAGAGTATCTCTTGGGATGAGAAAAGACATCTGCTCTAATGTATGGAGGGTGGGCTCCACTCTGACACTTACTTTGCAGCACCAGGCAAGACACTGAACCCCTTTCAAATTCAATGTCCTTTTCTGTAAGTAGCCAGTATCTTTCTGCTGGGCACTGCCATTTGTTTTCTAGTTCGCTTCTCATAAGAATTCAACACAGTAGATTCTATCAATATCTACATTGTAGATATGAGGAAACTGAAGCACAAAAATTATTAAGTCATTTTCCCAATTACTCAACTAATGAGTGGTAGATCTAGAAAAATAAACTAAGTCTTAAGTACTTTGCTACACTGCCTCCCTAAAGGTGCATGGGTTCAAGCTTGAAATGTTCCAATAAGAATTAACTGAGGGCTTCCCTGGTGGTCCAGTGGGTAAGGACACCACCTTGCAGTGCAAGGGGAGCCGGTTCGATCCCTGGCCTGGGACGATCCCATGTGCTGTGGAGCGGCTGGAACGATGTGTCCAATTAGCTCTGGAGTGCATGCGCCCAGAGCCAGTGCTCTGCAACGACAGAGGCCACCACGATCGGTGGCCCACATGGGACAAAGAATAAAGATGGATGAAATAGATAAATGAAAGACCAATAGAAGTGGCCCACCTGCCCCTCTCCCTCCCCACCGTTTCCCAAAATAAATTAATAAATATTAAAAAAAAAAAAAAAGAATTAACTGAGAACACACATTCAAATTACCCAACACAATACCTTCCTTAGCTTAGACACTCAACCAGTGCAGACAATGCACAAAATCTCATTCCCAGGTCTCCCTAATATAGATGGATTCCTTACTGTCTGCACTACCAGGGAAGTCTGCAGAGTTAAGAGTCAGAAAATCAAACTAAGTTATAGACATGCAGAGTTGGGAGCAGTTAAAGTAAAAAAAAAAAAATTAGGAATGTTCAGGTCTGCTCACTGTACTCTTTATCTTCTTCATTCTCAGGAAAGAGAGAGAAAAACTCAGTCCTCTTTTTTTCCTTTTGAAACTGTTCTATCTTGGATTGGGACTTAAACCCAAAACCCTGCCTGGGACTTGAACCCGCGTGGCTGGGATGCAAACCCAGCCAAAACCCACCATACTTGGTTTCAGTACCTAATAGAGCTCAGGTTCTTCAAGTTTCTTCGCTGAGAGGGATTCAGTGAAAGACGAAGTGATCCGTAAGAAATGGATTTGTTCAGATTCGGAGAAAAGCACACTCCACAGACAGAATGTGGGCCATCACAGATGGCAAATACAGTGGCCCCCCAAAACATGCGTTCTTAGCTTTTATGGACCAAGTAATTTCATATGCTAATGAGAGGGAGGGTTATTCCAACTCTTTTGAGGAAGGGGCAGAATTGTCATGGCACCTCTGGGTGTGTATTTAGCTTGCTGACTGAGGATCTACGTCTAGTCTGCCATCTTGGACCCATTTGATTCTAATTGGTTTATGTTGTGTCCTTGGGCTCTTTCAATCTTTCAGAAATTGTGCCCTGCCCCTTTCCCTCCTGTTACACCTTACCACTGCAACAATATCTGAGCAAGAGACCAGGTGGCAGTGCTTTAGCTTTCATTCTTGATTCACGCAGTGTGCTAGAGCCTGATTCTCAGGAAAAGGAAATAGAAAGATTTAGATAAAGGATTCACTTTCATGTTTACAAAAAGCCAGTTCAAAAGTATTCTTTGTTTTCTTTTAACACTTTAAAAATGCTTTCCCTTAGTGACTTCTTACAGCTTCTGATATGAAATCATTCTTAATGGTATTTCCCAGAATACAATACAGCAATTTTCCCTGTTTATTGGCAAAATTATCTCCACTTAAATAGACCCTTGGGTTTGCCTTCAGTACTTTGCAAACATCTGCCAAAATCATAGTGGTGGACTTGTAGGATTTCTCATTCCCCTTGGTGACTTTCCACATAGTGTTGCTCCTGAATAAGGTGCTTATTTTATAGGAAGTCAAGTACAGCAGAGAATTAAGATCCTTGATATGAACTGTCAACTCCAAACGCATTTATCAATTACATTGCCAATGTCTGGACAACAAGGACATTTGCCGTCTGCCTCTTCAGAGGCCAGATCCTGTGCTGTTGAGACCTGTGGACCTTCAATACCCCCTGATGGAGATCAGGGTGGGGTAGAGGCACTCTGTGCTCCAGGGAATCTGGTGGGGCAGGCCTTTAGATAGGTGGATGCTTTTAGGAACAGATTTTATTTTATTCTCAACCGGGGGATCCAGCCAAAACCCACCATACTTGGTTTCAGTACCTAATAGAGCTCAGGTTCTTCAAGTTTCTTCGCTGAGAGGGATTCAGTGAAAGACGAAGTGATCCGTAAGAAATGGATTTGTTCAGATTCGGAGAAAAGCACACTCCACAGACAGAATGTGGGCCATCACAGATGGCAAATACAGTGGCCCCCCAAAACATGCGTTCTTAGCTTTTATGGACCAAGTAATTTCATATGCTAATGAGAGGGAGGGTTATTCCAACTCTTTTGAGGAAGGGGCAGAATTGTCATGGCACCTCTGGGTGTGTATTTAGCTTGCTGACTGAGGATCTACGTCTAGTCTGCCATCTTGGACCCATTTGATTCTAATTGGTTTATGTTGTGTCCTTGGGCTCTTTCAATCTTTCAGAAATTGTGCCCTGCCCCTTTCCCTCCTGTTACACCTTACCACTGCAACAATATCTGAGCAAGAGACCAGGTGGCAGTGCTTTAGCTTTCATTCTTGATTCACGCAGTGTGCTAGAGCCTGATTCTCAGGAAAAGGAAATAGAAAGATTTAGATAAAGGATTCACTTTCATGTTTACAAAAAGCCAGTTCAAAAGTATTCTTTGTTTTCTTTTAACACTTTAAAAATGCTTTCCCTTAGTGACTTCTTACAGCTTCTGATATGAAATCATTCTTAATGGTATTTCCCAGAATACAATACAGCAATTTTCCCTGTTTATTGGCAAAATTATCTCCACTTAAATAGACCCTTGGGTTTGCCTTCAGTACTTTGCAAACATCTGCCAAAATCATAGTGGTGGACTTGTAGGATTTCTCATTCCCCTTGGTGACTTTCCACATAGTGTTGCTCCTGAATAAGGTGCTTATTTTATAGGAAGTCAAGTACAGCAGAGAATTAAGATCCTTGATATGAACTGTCAACTCCAAACGCATTTATCAATTACATTGCCAATGTCTGGACAACAAGGACATTTGCCGTCTGCCTCTTCAGAGGCCAGATCCTGTGCTGTTGAGACCTGTGGACCTTCAATACCCCCTGATGGAGATCAGGGTGGGGTAGAGGCACTCTGTGCTCCAGGGAATCTGGTGGGGCAGGCCTTTAGATAGGTGGATGCTTTTAGGAACAGATTTTATTATCTCAATCCTTGCATCTTCTCATATTTAGAACAGCACTAAATTTCCTCATGGTGACATCAGATCCTTGTGACTAACTGGGACCCTTTGTAAAATGACTGTTTAATGATGTTAAACTCCCCCCTCACCAAAAATCCTTAAATATTGTTCCTCCTCCTGCTGCCTCTTTGGAGCAGTTTCTCAGAGCTATCTGGGGTGCTGCCTCCCGGGCTGCTGTCTTAATTATGCCCCAAATAAACCTTAACCCACAACTCTCAAGCTACTCATCTTTTTAGCTGACAGAACAAAGAAGTTATGTAATAAGTAATAGAAGAAGTCGTTAAATACCACCAACAATCATGTGGTCATTTACAGTACCAAAAATTATAATAGTAAGAAATGGAGTATTTAGTAAACAAGAACGTCACTGTCATTGGGGATTGCAGCCCATTGTGAGCTCCTGAGCCTAAGGGCACTCAGGAAGGAGAAGAATACCTGAGATCTGGCAGCCCTCAGACAGCAGCCACTCCCTACCTTGAGCCCAAGAGAGCTGTCTGTAAGAAGCACAGGATACTGGCCCCAGGATAGCTGTAGTGCATAAGAAAGGAACTACTCCAGTGAGCCCAGACTCTTGCATCTTCCAATACATAAAAAGGACTGAACTCCTTAACTTGATATATCTGATTTTCTTTAACTAACAATAATCTTTGATGTTCAGACTACCTGCCCTATGTTGCTAAACTTCTATATAACCTGGCTTCTCCTCTTGCCTCCTCAGAGGAGTTCTTTCAGGGTCACCAGAGGTGCTGTCTCCCAGGCTTGAAGTTCTAAAAATTCCACTCGATAACACAAAACTCTCAAGTCCTGGTTGTAAATATTTTTTAAGTTGGCAATAGTTATGACAATTTCCTTTTCAGTTTGATATACATATCTTCATGTTTACAGTAACCATTTTTAAATCTCTCCCTCATCTGCCTGTGGAAACATGATGCGAAAAATACAAACTAATCTTATATCTGATTGCATCTCAGTAGTTAAGATGCAGGATCCAACAGGATAGTGTGGGGGAGGTATAAAAGGAAAGAACAATACCCAAAAATGAATAAGTGAACTTGGTATCCCTAGAGGAGGACATGGCAATCCACCCCAACATTCTAGCCTGGAGAATGCCATGGACAGAGAAGCCTGACGGGCTGCAGTCCATAGGGTCACAAAGAGTCAGACATGGCTGAAGAAGTCCATGCATGTATGAACATGATATACTTTTTTCAGGAGAAGGTTATGCTGGTTTTGGTTGAATGGGGAATGATTGCATCATATTAACTGTTGTGAGGCGTGCTCAGTGAAGCACCCAATTCCGCTCATGGTAGATGGAAAAGAGGTTTATTAGGCTGGCACCAGCAACCACCTGCGAGAAACAAGGTTTCCTGTGAGGGCCCCAACTTGAGGCGAAGGGCGATTTTTAAGCTCTGGTAGAGTCAATGGCGCAAGACCCTCCCCTTTGATTGGAATTGGTACTTGCACACCTGCACATTCCATTGTCTCAAGCAAAGGTTAGTCCTACTGGAAAGGCCTGTCTTATGACCAGGAAACAGTGATCAGGAAAAACATACAATCACTGTAACAACCTAGGGGTACCATGATATCCCAAGGGCTTTCTATAACAGTTATGCATTCCTGCTCAACATGATAGTCTAGGGGTTTTTTCGTGAATTACAGACAGTTTCAGTATAGGTTACAATCAATAAAGACTAACAGAATATAGTCAATGCTATCAGAAAGTTTTTATCAAGCCAATACATAAAAGGACTGAACTCCTTAACTTGATATATCTGATTTTCTTTAACTAACAATAATCTTTGATGTTCAGACTACCTGCCCTATGTTGCTAAACTTCTATATAACCTGGCTTCTCCTCTTGCCTCCTCAGAGGAGTTCTTTCAGGGTCACCAGAGGTGCTGTCTCCCAGGCTTGAAGTTCTAAAAATTCCACTCGATAACACAAAACTCTCAAGTCCTGGTTGTAAATATTTTTTAAGTTGGCAATAGTTATGACAATTTCCTTTTCAGTTTGATATACATATCTTCATGTTTACAGTAACCATTTTTAAATCTCTCCCTCATCTGCCTGTGGAAACATGATGCGAAAAATACAAACTAATCTTATATCTGATTGCATCTCAGTAGTTAAGATGCAGGATCCAACAGGATAGTGTGGGGGAGGTATAAAAGGAAAGAACAATACCCAAAAATGAATAAGTGAACTTGGTATCCCTAGAGGAGGACATGGCAATCCACCCCAACATTCTAGCCTGGAGAATGCCATGGACAGAGAAGCCTGACGGGCTGCAGTCCATAGGGTCACAAAGAGTCAGACATGGCTGAAGAAGTCCATGCATGTATGAACATGATATACTTTTTTCAGGAGAAGGTTATGCTGGTTTTGGTTGAATGGGGAATGATTGCATCATATTAACTGTTGTGAGGCGTGCTCAGTGAAGCACCCAATTCCGCTCATGGTAGATGGAAAAGAGGTTTATTAGGCTGGCACCAGCAACCACCTGCGAGAAACAAGGTTTCCTGTGAGGGCCCCAACTTGAGGCGAAGGGCGATTTTTAAGCTCTGGTAGAGTCAATGGCGCAAGACCCTCCCCTTTGATTGGAATTGGTACTTGCACACCTGCACATTCCATTGTCTCAAGCAAAGGTTAGTCCTACTGGAAAGGCCTGTCTTATGACCAGGAAACAGTGATCAGGAAAAACATACAATCACTGTAACAACCTAGGGGTACCATGATATCCCAAGGGCTTTCTATAACAGTTATGCATTCCTGCTCAACATGATAGTCTAGGGGTTTTTTCGTGAATTACAGACAGTTTCAGTATAGGTTACAATCAATAAAGACTAACAGAATATAGTCAATGCTATCAGAAAGCAATTTAGTCTATCAGGAGAGTCACTAACAGGTATCCCAGGAAACAAGGGATGAATCATTAAGTAGATCTAGTAAACCATTTTGCGTTCTCTTTTACATTAACAAAAAGCATAGTGTTGCTGTTTTCTGTATTGGAAAGCATATTGTTAAGAGAGATATAGATGGTGTTAGGTTGGTAGGCTATTAAAGGGTTAACACAGTGGCTGGAGATTCCCCAGCCCTGAAAGAGTCATAAGAAAGGGCCAGTCGCTAGGTAGGGGTAACACGGTAACTGGAGACTCCCCACCAGAGACTCCCCGGCACTAAAGAGTCATCAAAGGGCCAGGTGCTAGCCTGCTGGCGCCTGAGACTCTCTCAAGGCCTGCGATAAGGAGATTGCCCTGGCCATGAAGATTCTTCCCCAGGTGCAGAAAGTAACAAGAACTACACACCCCCATGTCCACAGACAACTCAAGGACAGCGGACTCATCACTAATTCCCCATCTTACTTAAACAAAGACTTCGTTTCTGCGCCTGCTCTGAAGAATCCCCCTCACCTTTTTTCCTTCTCCCCTTTCCTCTCTAATAAAACCTCCTCGTCCCATCTCCGGGGCGCGATTTCCCAGACCCATCTCTCGGACCTGTGGATCTCGCCCGGGAACTCTTCCCAAATAAACTTCTTCCCTAATAGCTTGCTGTCTGCCGTGTCTTTGCGATTCTTACAGATGGATGACTAGTTGACATAAAAGGTACTGAAATAGCTTTGTAGTATCTGCACTAGCTGGAAATCTATGACTCAGTATTTGCTTCCCTGTATTGTTCTGGTTTGGGTCGGCCATAAAAAGATTTGTGCAATGTTCAGAACGTAGTTGTCATAAAGTAGACACATTTTTTATATTCTACTGGTTGGTGCAGGGCTCCAGTCACTGTGCAGTTCACACATGTTGCTGCTGATCTGCTTGCTCACGGTTGTTTTTTTTTTTTTTTTAATTTTGGCTGCTTTTATTGATTCTCTGTTTATTTATTTTCATCTGTCTTTATTCTTCGGCTTGTGTGGGCCTCCCACTGCAGTGGCCTCTCTCATTGTAGAGCACCTGTCCTGGGCATATGCACTCGCGAGTGCTGGCTCGTAATAGGACATACTCGTTCAGCTGCTCCATGGCACGTGGGATCTTCCTGGGCCAGGCATCGAACTGGTGCCCTGTGCATTGCAAGACAGACTCTTTACCCACTAAACCACCAGGGAAACCTCTGCTCGCTCATTTTATGGTTGACTAACAACTCCTTTACCTACAGCCAGATCTCCTCATCTTCTCTTTGTCTTGGGCCAAATGTGCATGTAGCATGATGGGAAATAACCACTTCTCCTGAAGGTCACCCACTACTGTGAGACTGAAGAAGGTGAGAGACAGACAAGTTTTAGTGTGTCCTTGTTGGTTCCAATTGTTCTCATGGGTTCTAGTATGTCCTAATGTGTCAGTTTGCCCGTGCTTTTGTTTATTCAATTTTCCTTTCCAAAGGAAAACTCTAGTTGATTTACAGTGAGTTCAGGCTCACCACCAGATGCAAAGATAACAGCTTTGTATAGATGCCTCCACTAGCACTAGCAATTGCCTGGTTCCTTTTCCTTACAATGAGCCTCTTATTCTATATCACTGTGGTTCTGTTTATCTGATTGTACTCTGACACAAAACCTAAAAGGAAAAGACTAAGGAAATGATTTTGATGACAATTTCTGAAAATTAGACACAGATTTATGATGTGTCTTTAAGTGAGGACTTCCCAGGTGGCGTCAGCAGTAAAGAATCTGCCTGCTAATGCAGGAGGCATAATATTTTTCAGTCCTTGGGTTGAGAAGATCCCCTAGAGGATGGAATGGCTACCTCCTCCATATTCTTGCCTGGAGAATCCCATGAACAGAAGAGCCTGGATGACTGTGGGGTCACAGAGAGTCGGAGATGACTGAATTGACTTATTATGCATACTTGTCTTTAGGTGAAAATGCAACTTTAAAATATTATGGGACAAATTTTCAAATTTAGATAACTTTTCACATGTTCTGTGTGATTGATACAAAATTTAAATATTAAGACTGAGAATGTATTCCTAGAAAGGTAGTCTGGACACCTGTTCCTGAGTAACTTAAAAGAAGTCTTCCAGACCACAGACAAAGCAACCACAGGACTACCATTTCTGGTCTGGGGTCTGCAGGTGTGCACTTCAGCTGGGGGGCCTGTGGCGGGGTGGAGGGGCTCTCTCTTATTGAGCTCTGAGGTTTTGTTCAGCTTCTCCCATTACTTCAAGCACTGTGAGCTCCCTGAGAGCACAGAAGTACTTTGCAGAATCTTCCAGCTGTAAGGCTGAAATGGTGAGGCTGGTGGTTTTATCTGCTCTCTGGACGCTTACAGAGTAGCGGTCATCCCTTGCATTTTGACTGGAAAAGCTCTGACCAATAAGGTAATTCATCTCTCCATTGGGAAGCAGTTTATACCAAAAAAGGTAGGTCCAGCTTGTTTCATATCGACATTTCAGGGTGACTCCCTGCCCTACTTGACCTTGTACATATGACTGGTCTTGAATAACTTTCTGGGCCACACCAGATCCTGTGGGACAAAACCAGAAAACAGAGATGAAGTAGTGAACAAATAATGGAGGAATTAGACCCCCCAATTGTGTGGAAAGTTTTCTTTTTATCTGATTGTTTTTTACAATGAGCCTCTTATTCTATATCACTGTGGTTCTGTTTATCTGATTGTACTCTGACACAAAACCTAAAAGGAAAAGACTAAGGAAATGATTTTGATGACAATTTCTGAAAATTAGACACAGATTTATGATGTGTCTTTAAGTGAGGACTTCCCAGGTGGCGTCAGCAGTAAAGAATCTGCCTGCTAATGCAGGAGGCATAATATTTTTCAGTCCTTGGGTTGAGAAGATCCCCTAGAGGATGGAATGGCTACCTCCTCCATATTCTTGCCTGGAGAATCCCATGAACAGAAGAGCCTGGATGACTGTGGGGTCACAGAGAGTCGGAGATGACTGAATTGACTTATTATGCATACTTGTCTTTAGGTGAAAATGCAACTTTAAAATATTATGGGACAAATTTTCAAATTTAGATAACTTTTCACATGTTCTGTGTGATTGATACAAAATTTAAATATTAAGACTGAGAATGTATTCCTAGAAAGGTAGTCTGGACACCTGTTCCTGAGTAACTTAAAAGAAGTCTTCCAGACCACAGACAAAGCAACCACAGGACTACCATTTCTGGTCTGGGGTCTGCAGGTGTGCACTTCAGCTGGGGGTCCTGTAGCGGGGTGGAGGGGCTCTCTCTTATTGAGCTCTGAGGTTTTTGTTCAGCTTCTCCCATTACTTCAAGCACTGTGAGCTCCCTGAGAGCACAGAAGTACTTTGCAGAATCTTCCAGCTGTAAGGCTGAAATGGTGAGGCTGGTGGTTTTATCTGCTCTCTGGACGCTTACAGAGTAGCGGTCATCCCTTGCATTTTGACTGGAAAAGCTCTGACCAATAAGGTAATTCATCTCTCCATTGGGAAGCAGTTTATACCAAAAAAGGTAGGTCCAGCTTGTTTCATATCGACATTTCAGGGTGACTCCCTGCCCTACTTGACCTTGTACATATGACTGGTCTTGAATAACTTTCTGGGCCACACCAGATCCTGTGGGACAAAACCAGAAAACAGAGATGAAGTAGTGAACAAAATAATGGAGGAATTAGACTAATTTGACACTCAAAGAAAAAAAATTGAAATCACAATAAGTATGCTTTTCTCCAATCTCCCTTTCCTCCCCAAGTCCCTGTGAAGCCCCACATGCCTGTGTGCAGTCTTTTCACCCTGAACACTTATACCCTTGTGTGGAAGCTTTCCTACCAGAGAGGGCGAAGACCAGGAACACCCAGAGCAAACTGGAGAGCAACATGAGGCATGGGTTCCTCTGCCCAAATATGCTTAGTTCTGCCTCAGGCTGAGAGTGCAGTGTCTTTGAGTGCCTGGCACATATACATAGTACCTGGGTTCCTGTGTGACTCCCCCCAACAGGAAGTGGGTTTGTCATGTTCATAGACCACGTGGTCTGTGCACAGATGGGAAAAAAAGTTTGACTGACCACAAACTTTATTTTCTCTACTTGTCTTCCCCTAGTAATTAGGCAGATCCTGAAAAGGAATATGAAAAAAAGCAATTAGTATTAAAGGTATAAGCTGAAGGGAAAGTGAATATTAAACAAATTGACATACATCGATAATTATTCAGTAAAATAATCTTGCCAGCTCATTTGAAATAGTATTTAGTATAGGCTATGAACCCTTCTTGTAATTTACTTACTGATCATTCATTTAGGCTATGCTTACAGTTCCTTCACTGACAAACAATGACTTTTTTAAAAACACACAAATTTTCAGCTTTCTTGGTGAAAACCTATCTTATAGAAAATCATTAACATATTTCCCTTTTTTTCTTAACTGTGTTTTAGGACCCTACTTAGATTTTTCAATGAATAAAGTTACTTTAACATGAAATGAGAAAACATCAGTTCTTCTGACTTTCAGAATCTATTTGGTATATATTTTTATGAAACTGTAACTACAATAAAATTTTGTTTTTTTGAAATCTTACATTTAGTTTTTGTTTATTAGACTTTGAGGAGGATCAGAATATTCAATCTTGTTGCCTCCACAAGGAAAATGGTACTCACTAGATCACATGTCTTAGAATTGTACTGATGTCACTCTGAAAACTATATTGATGAAGAAAATTGAAGACAATACAAGTATATTTAAAATATGAATTCCGCTTTCGGCCCTCCCCAAAAGTTCAAAATAATGGAGGAATTAGACTAATTTGGGACTCAAAGAAAAAAAATTGAAATCACAATAAGTATGCTTTTCTCCAATCTCCCTTTCCTCCCCAAGTCCCTGTGAAGCCCCACATGCCTGTGCGCAGTCCTTTCACCCTGAGCACTTATACACTTGTGTGGAAGCATTCCTACCAGAGAAGGTGAAGACCAGGAACACCCAGAGCAGACTGGAGAACAACATGAGGCATGGGTTCTGCTGCCCAAGCGTGCTTAGTTCTGCCTCAGGCTGAGAGTGCAGTGTCTTTGAGTGCCTGGCAGCACATATACATAGTACCTGGGTTCCTGTGTGACTCCCCCCAACAGGAAGTGGGTTTGTCATGTTCATAGACCACGTGGTCTGTGCACAGATGGGAAAAAAAGTTTGACTGACCACAAACTTTATTTTCTCTACTTGTCTTCCCCTAGTAATTAGGCAGATCCTGAAAAGGAATATGAAAAAAAGCAATTAGTATTAAAGGTATAAGCTGAAGGGAAAGTGAATATTAAACAAATTGACATACATCGATAATTATTCAGTAAAATAATCTTGCCAGCTCATTTGAAATAGTATTTAGTATAGGCTATGAACCCTTCTTGTAATTTACTTACTGATCATTCATTTAGGCTATGCTTACAGTTCCTTCACTGACAAACAATGACTTTTTTAAAAACACACAAATTTTCAGCTTTCTTGGTGAAAACCTATCTTATAGAAAATCATTAACATATTTCCCTTTTTTTCTTAACTGTGTTTTAGGACCCTACTTAGATTTTTCAATGAATAAAGTTACTTTAACATGAAATGAGAAAACATCAGTTCTTCTGACTTTCAGAATCTATTTGGTATATATTTTTATGAAACTGTAACTACAATAAAATTTTGTTTTTTTGAAATCTTACATTTAGTTTTTGTTTATTAGACTTTGAGGAGGATCAGAATATTCAATCTTGTTGCCTCCACAAGGAAAATGGTACTCACTAGATCACATGTCTTAGAATTGTACTGATGTCACTCTGAAAACTATATTGATGAAGAAAATTGAAGACAATACAAGTATATTTAAAAATAGTTCATATTTATGGGTTGGAGGAATTAATGCTGTTAAAATATTCATCTGAACCAGAGCAATGTACAGATTTAATGCAATCCCTCTCAAGATCGTCATGGCATTTTTCACAGAAGTAAAACAACTAATCCTACAATTTGTATAGAACTAAAAAAAACCACAACTAGTCAAAGCAATTTTGATAAAAAGAACAAAGTTGAAGGTATTACACTCCCTGATATCAAGATACGCTTCAAAATTACTGTATTCTCAAATGCATGGTGCTGGTGCAGAAACAGAGGTTCAATCAGTGGAACAGAATAGAGAGTCCAGATTTTAACCTATGTACATATGGCCAATCAATCCATAATAAAGGAGGCAAGCATAAACAGTGAGGGAAAAGACTGTTTCTTCAATAAGTGGTGCTAGATAAACTGGACAGCTACATGTTAAAGAATGAAACTAGAATATTTTCTAGTTTGGTTTCTAGTTTCTAGAACCATATGACATTTATCTTTGAAATATGGTTCTATCTATTTCCTCAGGCAAGGACAAAAAAGAAAAACAGAAGTAAGAAAATAGGACCTAATTAAATTAAAATATTTGCACAGTGGAAGAAGCCATTAAAACACACCAAAATAGGCAATCTATCAAATGAAAGAAGTGATTAGTCAATCCAGGGTTAATATCCAGAATATAAAAATAACTTTTACAAATAGTATGATTAAAAAATGGACAGAGAATCTGTATGGGCATTTTTCCAAAGAAACATATTGATGGCCAATAGGCACATGAAAAGATGTTCAACATCTCCAATCAGCAGATAAATGCAAATCAAAACCACAATGTGAAATCACCTCACTCTTATAGAATACTATCATGACAGAATGAGAAATAATGAGTATTGTCGAGGATGTGGAAAAAAGGGAACTTTTGTGCATTTTTTATAGGAAAGTAAACTGGTGAAGCCTCTGTTTAAAACAGAATGAAGGTTCCCTTTAGCGAAATAAGTCAGAGAAAGACAAACACTGTATGCTTTCGCTTTTATATGAAACCTAAAAAGCAAAAAAGAAAACGAACAAATATAACAAAACAGAAACAGACTTGGACATATAAGGAACAGACTACTGGTTCCTTCAAGGGAAATGGGTGTGCATAGCGGTGAAATAGGTGAAGGGGATTAAGAGGAAAAATCTTCCACTTATAAAATTAATCAATTAAAAGTATGTAATGAGCAGCACAGTGAAAGAATCAACCCTGTCAAGACCTTTACTGCAGCCAGAGAAACTGGTTTCAGACTTCTTGCATCCAGAACTAAAAGAGAATAAATTTGATTTAAATGATCCATTCATATATGAACATTGAACACATATATTTTGTTTGTTTTGCCCCAGTAGTAGGATGAGATGTACTTGCAATTTGCAACTGTGAGTATTTATATTTGCAATCGTGGTGAGGTAGACTTGAATATTCTTGAGACACCTAACTAAGCAGAATAACATCTTTATTAGAGTTATTTTCCCTGCTTTCAGGTCCTTTCACATTTTATTCATTTTGGAATCCAGCATATTGTGTTTAAAATTTTACTTTAATTATGTCCTCTTATCTAGATACTCTCCTAGCTAAAAGTCAGAGGTTCTATAAAAGGGGACATATAATATGAAATCATTTACTTAGATTTACCCATAAGTGATTGTAAGATCATTGTCTAAAATTGATATACTTGTTAAACTGAATTACTCCCTGTCAGCGTTGATTATTCCCTGTTAGTCTTTATTGAATAGGTTAAAAGGGACATATAACTATGCAAACCTCATTTACTTAGAATCGGGAAAAAAAATTAAAAATGGACAGAGAATCTGTATGGGCATTTTCCAAAGAAACATATTGATGGCCAATAGGCACATGAAAAGATGTTCAACATCTCCAATCAGCAGATAAATGCAAATCAAAACCACAATGTGAAATCACCTCACTCTTATAGAATACTATCATGACAGAATGAGAAATAATGAGTATTGTCGAGGATGTGGAAAAAAGGGAACTTTTGTGCATTTTTTATAGGAAAGTAAACTGGTGAAGCCTCTGTTTAAAACAGAATGAAGGTTCCCTTTAGCGAAATAAGTCAGAGAAAGACAAACACTGTATGCTTTCGCTTTTATATGAAACCTAAAAAGCAAAAAAGAAAACGAACAAATATAACAAAACAGAAACAGACTTGGACATATAAGGAACAGACTACTGGTTCCTTCAAGGGAAATGGGTGTGCATAGCGGTGAAATAGGTGAAGGGGATTAAGAGGAAAAATCTTCCACTTATAAAATTAATCAATTAAAAGTATGTAATGAGCAGCACAGTGAAAGAATCAACCCTGTCAAGACCTTTACTGCAGCCAGAGAAACTGGTTTCAGACTTCTTGCATCCAGAACTAAAAGAGAATAAATTTGATTTAAATGATCCATTCATATATGAACATTGAACACATATATTTTGTTTGTTTTGCCCCAGTAGTAGGATGAGATGTACTTGCAATTTGCAACTGTGAGTATTTATATTTGCAATCGTGGTGAGGTAGACTTGAATATTCTTGAGACACCTAACTAAGCAGAATAACATCTTTATTAGAGTTATTTTCCCTGCTTTCAGGTCCTTTCACATTTTATTCATTTTGGAATCCAGCATATTGTGTTTAAAATTTTACTTTAATTATGTCCTCTTATCTAGATACTCTCCTAGCTAAAAGTCAGAGGTTCTATAAAAGGGGACATATAATATGAAATCATTTACTTAGATTTACCCATAAGTGATTGTAAGATCATTGTCTAAAATTGATATACTTGTTAAACTGAATTACTCCCTGTCAGCGTTGATTATTCCCTGTTAGTCTTTATTGAATGTAACCTGTACTGGTAAAGGAAGAAAGAAGCTGGCTGCCCTGACTGAACTGACTCCATCTTGAGGAAGAAGACTCCATGTTACACTTTCAGTGAACTCTAGACAGTGTTTGGACTGGGTGGCCATGGAGATGAAAAATTAACTGTCAACTAGGCCTTCGGGGCTGGTGAGAACCTGACCAGGAAGACCTTGTACCCAAGCCTCCCCTCGGCCATGAAAATGAAATATCTGTCACAAGATAGATTGCTATTTGTGATTTTAGTTAATCCATTTATGTTATAGACAGGCTAAGCAATATGCTTAGATGATTTTTGATTGTACTATTGTGATTGTTACCAAATCATACTTTTTCTTCTTAATGTCTCCTAGGCAACCTTAGAAGTTGGGGATTTGGGTTTGTGCACATAGGCTTTAGGTATAAATGTGAGCCACAAGTTTTGCTCGGGGTCCTTGGCTACATGAAGGTCTTGGACCCACGGGGGTAAAGCCAGCCTAATAAACCTATTTTTCATCCACCACGAGCAGAGTTGGGTGCTTCACTGAGCGTGCCTCACAACTGTTCTAATGCAGAAGATACAGATTGAGAAGGGAAAAGACAAAATGTCACATCTGTAAGGACCAAAGAATGTCTGTAATTAAAACTGTACGAGTGTAGGTAAGAAATAATAGTGATGCAAATGCCCTGTGGTGGCCTGGTGGTGTGGCTGTAGCTGGAGGAGGGGCTGAGCACCCCTGAGGGTTTGTGTACAGACTGCAGGTGCCTGGGGAGCACCGTGCTGCAACAGCACAGAGGTAAGTGCCTGAGTCTGTGGTCTGGGCAGAGGCAATGTGCAGTGAGCTGCGGCGTTCTGTAGCGACTGTCTCAGCGTTTAATCTTCCATTCTGCTTTGTCCCTAAAGGAATGTAAAACAGGTGGATGAGGTGGCCCTCAGGGTCCTGAAGATACCACTGCAGATTGTCTGTATAGGTGGAAAAATTACATCTCAGTGTAGAGCTGGCTCCCTCCTGGAGACTCAGGGCTGCAGGATTCTGTTTCACATCCACCCCTCTCACACCTGACGAGAAACAGAGAAATAGTCACAGGAGAGGGTCACTGAGCTCCTGCAACCCAGCTCCCAAAATGCCCCCAGGGATGATAAGGATAGAAAGTCTGCAGGACTTCTGATTTCCCGCTTCTCCTTCTCATGATAATACAGCAGCTGCTCAATCCTTCAGATTCCCCTGTGGGGCAGCCCCAACTCACAGCAAACCTGGGCAAACAAAAGCCCCAGCACAGTGCCCACGAGCCTCTTCATGGCACTTTGCTTTATTGCTGGAAAATTTTCACTTTAAGATGTATAGCAAACTCCTGGGTTGTGAGGGTTGTGACCGGAAATGTTCCTGCTCCGGCAACCAATCAGCTCACCCAATAAACCCTGCCTCAGGTGACACTGACAGCAAGCCCCACCTACCATCACCAGTTCCACAGAGAGCACTGAATTTAAGAAAACAATTTTCTTCCTTTTGCAAAACAAACAAACAGAAAGAATCTAAGATGTTCATGAGAACCAAATACTTCCAGAATTCTGTGTTGTCTCTACTGTTTGCCTTCAGACAGCATGCCAACTTTCTAGAAATAACAATAAAAGACTGAGACCCTGAGTCTTTTAAGCTATAGCCTCTTAGGAATTTCGTGTTCAGTTCGCTCAGAGTCGCAGGCACTGTATCACTCAGAGCACCAAAGTACTTGGCTGAGTCTTTCCGATGCACTGATGTTTTCCTCAGGTGGAAGGAGCTCTCATTCCTGTTAAATTCAGTCTCAAAACCTTTGAGGTCTGAAACAAGTCTGTCTTTAGGTGCATACTTCAGGAGAAACTGGAATCCTTGGTTAGGGTAGCGCACGTACCAGAAGAGAGTCAGTAGAACATAAGATGAATAGTTGCAACTCAGCTCCAGAGGGGTTCCTTTAGAGACAGGGATGTGGCCCCCAGGCTGGGCCACTGACAGGGCTCCAGCTCCTCCTCAAACATGAATGCTGAATCAGTGAACTCAGCTCAACAAAAAGTCTCTATTCAAAGTCAACTGGAACAGTGTTCCATGTGTGGACAAGGGAGTAAAATGGAATAGCACTCAGTCAGGAATAGGAGCACCTCGTGCATCAAGATGAACATCACTACAATGGCAGAGCCATGCAGAGGGAGTGAGCTCCTTTCTTGGAGATTCTCCACAACCACAAGTCTGAGGACTTGTTGACTGGAACCAAGGTTGCTCTGAGGTGGAGGAATGACAGACAAACTAGATTTCTCCTCCTGATAGAGATTGTATGGAGTGTTAGAAAGAGAGGCTGTCTTAACAAAACTGCTTGTCTCTAGTGTCTGAGATACTTTTACATGTCATTGTGTAAAAACTGTTGTCAGAATATCTCTTTGAATTGTAAGGAAGGGACGTTATGGTGAGCTTATTCTAAGCTTATACAAAAAAGCCATTTCAAATTGATACAACAGCCCCCTCTACCAGCCAGAGACAAGCTCACACTTTTTGTGAACCTTCCTCACTCCTTTCCTGCCCTTGTATAGTTGAATTTCAAAGCATTATAACTATGTACAGAGGAGAATTTATGTTTTGTAGGCCCCGAAATTTAAAAAATTAAACTTTTTAAAAAAGACAAACATATGAAAAAAAATTGGATATAAAATAATTTTTAGAATGAGAAGACCACAAGAAATTACAAACTTGAAAACATATACCACAAAGTATGTATCTAGAAAATATCACAATATTTTAGTACTTATTTCCCTGACACATTTCTATAATATCTTTTGTTTCTATGTTCTTTGGTGCCATACTTTTCGTTTCTTCATATGACAGTAAATTTGTTAATACTTCCTATCTAGAGAAAATAAAGATAATTCAGTCTTTACTCCTAGCATAGGTGATCAATTTTTTAAAAATATTCACAGTTCATTTTCAGTAATGCAAAAAGATTTTTAGGATTACAGTCAAATATGGGAATTGTCTATCAAGTTACTATGTACTACAAGATTTCATTATATTCCAGGTTTTCTTATGCTATAACCAATTCTAGAGCTATGAACTGACACTCATTAACATATTTATTAAGTCTGTTTGTTTCCTTTTGTGTAGTAAGCTATCATGAACTTTGTGACTTAAAACAACATCCATTTATTTCACAGCTTCTGTGTGTAAGAAGTCAAGGCACAGCTAAGCTGGCTTTCACAAATCTACAGTCATGGAGTCACTTGACATTGTGGTCTTATCTGAGGCTTGGGTGTCCTCTTCCAAACTCATATGATTGCTGCCAGAATTCATTTGCTCATAGCCATAGCGCTCATGGCAGCTTGCTCCCTCAGGTCTAAATGGATCTCTCTTGAGGTGCTGAGGGAATGACAGACAAACTAGATTTCTCCTCCTGATAGAGATTGTATGGAGTGTTAGAAAGAGAGGCTGTCTTAACAAAACTGCTTGTCTCTAGTGTCTGAGATACTTTTACATGTCATTGTGTAAAAACTGTTGTCAGAATATCTCTTTGAATTGTAAGGAAGGGACGTTATGGTGAGCTTATTCTAAGCTTATACAAAAAAGCCATTTCAAATTGATACAACAGCCCCCTCTACCAGCCAGAGACAAGCTCACACTTTTTGTGAACCTTCCTCACTCCTTTCCTGCCCTTGTATAGTTGAATTTCAAAGCATTATAACTATGTACAGAGGAGAATTTATGTTTTGTAGGCCCCGAAATTTATAAAATTAAACTTTTTAAATAATACAAAATTATGAATAAAAATTGGATATAAAATAATTTTTAGAATGAGAAGACCACAAGAAATTACAAACTTGAAAACATATACCACAAAGTATGTATCTAGAAAATATCACAATATTTTAGTACTTATTTCCCTGACACATTTCTATAATATCTTTTGTTTCTATGTTCTTTGGTGCCATACTTTTCGTTTCTTCATATGACAGTAAATTTGTTAATACTTCCTATCTAGAGAAAATAAAGATAATTCAGTCTTTACTCCTAGCATAGGTGATCAATTTTTTAAAAATATTCACAGTTCATTTTCAGTAATGCAAAAAGATTTTTAGGATTACAGTCAAATATGGGAATTGTCTATCAAGTTACTATGTACTACAAGATTTCATTATATTCCAGGTTTTCTTATGCTATAACCAATTCTAGAGCTATGAACTGACACTCATTAACATATTTATTAAGTCTGTTTGTTTCCTTTTGTGTAGTAAGCTATCATGAACTTTGTGACTTAAAACAACATCCATTTATTTCACAGCTTCTGTGTGTAAGAAGTCAAGGCACAGCTAAGCTGGCTTTCACAAATCTACAGTCATGGAGTCACTTGACATTGTGGTCTTATCTGAGGCTTGGGTGTCCTCTTCCAAACTCATATGATTGCTGCCAGAATTCATTTGCTCATAGCCATAGCGCTCATGGCAGCTTGCTCCCTCAGGTCTAAATGGATCTCTCTAATCTGAGAAAAAGTGTAAGCTCTTTTTAAAGAGTTTACCTGATTAGGTTCAACCCACCAAGGACAACCTCCCTTTTGATTCACTCAAGGTCAAACTGATTAGGCACTTTAATTACATCTGTAAATTTCTTTCCCCTTTGCCATATAATAAAAATAATCACAAGAGTGATATCTACCATCTTGTAGGTTTTGCAAGGAATAGGTGGCAAAAATAGATTTTTTGCAAGAGATGCATATATGGGTTTATGAGAATATTAAATATTTTTTAAGATGAGAAAGTGAAAGGAGTGAACAGGCAGACTTGGTAAGGAGGCCAGCAGTTTACAAGGAGGAAGAGGATGAAGGGGAACAAACATTTTTAGCCAAGGTGCCTTCACCTTGATTGCGATGCTGATGACAATTATCTATTTTGCCTAAGACTTTCTTTAAGCCCAGAGCTAATGTTCATAACAACAACGTATCTTGATGGAGGACATGTCTCTCCTTCTTAACTTGTACCTATGTTGTCTAAAGATGTATGTTGTAGGTATGGGTCTGGTAAGACCTATATCACCTTAAAATATTCTTTTGATCTTTTGTCAATAACCAGCTGGAAAAGTACAAAACACCTTGCCTAAACTAGCTTCTGGGGGTACTCTTCTATCCCCATTCCAGGTACTTTAGCTGGAATCTTTCTCTATACCTTTTTTCTTTAATAAAACTTTTCCTATGTGATGCTCTGAGTGGCCAAAGCCAAGTCTTTTTGATGCCAATGTGAAATCTTCTCCTTTGGAGATCAAGAATTTGATACCATTCACAGTAAGCTATCTACGGTCATCTGTCAAAAGCTTGAATATTTTAAATGATGGGAGAGAATTCATAAGAACATTTTGAAAAGTCAGACCATAACATTTGGATGATTAGTGGGCTGAAGTGCCAGAGAATTCAGACAAAATGCTGCAAGTGAAGCATTTGGGCAGAGAGATACTATTTCAAAGTAAGAGAGATATTTTTTGTTATCATTAAGGGAGGAAAAGTGAATTATACATGTAAAAGAGGAATGTTGTACCTAGGATGCAGAAAGTCGAAGAGAATTCATTTAATGATATGAATTGTCTTTATAGTCATCTACTGTGACTCATCAAAGGGTGGTAAGTTAGACTATTTTAGGAGAGTACAGAGTCAAAGGGATACTGTAAAGTACAGAAATGATATATTATAGGAACAGAAAGTTTTTCATTCTCTAATAGCTGATGTTAAAAACCATGAATATATGGAGGTAAACTTCTGTATGACTGTACGATTCATAAGGCTGGATTGGGGCATATTGTCCTCTGGGGACTATGGTGTAAGTAAGAGAGGGAAACATAGACATGGGTGGAGAAGGGAAAGGCTACACACTCCAGTACTCTTGACTAGAAAATTCCATGGCTCGTCCATGGGTTGCAAAGGGTCAGACATGACTGAGCAACTTTCACTTTAAAAAAAAATGAAGCTGGGCTTCCCTGGTGGTCCAGTGGGTAAGGACACCACCTTGCAGTGCAAGGGGTGGCGGTTCGATCCCTGGCCTGGGAAGATCACATGTGCCACAGAGCGACTGGACCAATGTGTCCAACTACCGAGCTGGAGCTCTGGAGTGCATGAGCCCAGAGCCAGTGCTCTGCAGTGAGAGAGGCCACTGCAATGGGAGGCCCACACATGCCAAAGAACAAAGATGGAAATAAATGGGGCCCAAGAAGGCCAAATTAAGACTTTCCTTATTTTAAAATTTTAACCAGCTGGAAAAGTACAAAACACCTTGAAAAGTTGGGCCAAAGGGTACTTTAGCTGGAATCTTCTCTATACCTTTTTTCTTTAATAAAACTTTTCCTATGTGATGCTCTGAGTGGCCAAAGCCAAGTCTTTTTGATGCCAATGTGAAATCTTCTCCTTTGGAGATCAAGAATTTGATACCATTCACAGTAAGCTATCTACGGTCATCTGTCAAAAGCTTGAATATTTTAAATGATGGGAGAGAATTCATAAGAACATTTTGAAAAGTCAGACCATAACATTTGGATGATTAGTGGGCTGAAGTGCCAGAGAATTCAGACAAAATGCTGCAAGTGAAGCATTTGGGCAGAGAGATACTATTTCAAAGTAAGAGAGATATTTTTTGTTATCATTAAGGGAGGAAAAGTGAATTATACATGTAAAAGAGGAATGTTGTACCTAGGATGCAGAAAGTCGAAGAGAATTCATTTAATGATATGAATTGTCTTTATAGTCATCTACTGTGACTCATCAAAGGGTGGTAAGTTAGACTATTTTAGGAGAGTACAGAGTCAAAGGGATACTGTAAAGTACAGAAATGATATATTATAGGAACAGAAAGTTTTTCATTCTCTAATAGCTGATGTTAAAAACCATGAATATATGGAGGTAAACTTCTGTATGACTGTACGATTCATAAGGCTGGATTGGGGCATATTGTCCTCTGGGGACTATGGTGTAAGTAAGAGAGGGAAACATAGACATGGGTGGAGAAGGGAAAGGCTACACACTCCAGTACTCTTGACTAGAAAATTCCATGGCTCGTCCATGGGTTGCAAAGGGTCAGACATGACTGAGCAACTTTCACTTTAAAAAAAAATGAAGCTGGGCTTCCCTGGTGGTCCAGTGGGTAAGGACACCACCTTGCAGTGCAAGGGGTGGCGGTTCGATCCCTGGCCTGGGAAGATCACATGTGCCACAGAGCGACTGGACCAATGTGTCCAACTACCGAGCTGGAGCTCTGGAGTGCATGAGCCCAGAGCCAGTGCTCTGCAGTGAGAGAGGCCACTGCAATGGGAGGCCCACACATGCCAAAGAACAAAGATGGAAATAAATGAAAGGCCAATAGAAGTGGCCAAAAAAATAGAAAAGTTCTAAAAAATAAAATGAAGTTGAGGTATCCTCAAGTGTTCCCACAGTGGAAGGCGTCCAGTCCACCTATATGATACAGCTTCACAAACCAGCTCTCCCTCATCAATGCACATATCAAAAGCACACTGTGGTGGGAGGGTCAGGGATATACCTATGACAGTTTGGGGATTATGTATACCTGTAAACAAGAAAACTCTAAAGACGTATGACAGTAACTTCGCTGTACACCTGAAGCTAATGCAACAGTGTAAAACAAACATACCTCATTAAAAAAAAAAAGAAGAAAAGCACACTGTGGTCAAGCTTTAGGCCCATCTACTGAATGCTCCTTTTATGTCAGGGATAGAAATAACAGGTGAGATTAAAGAATAATATGGAATGGCTTCTATCCTTGAGAAACTGGGTCTAGTGAAGAATTAAAAACAAAAAAATATTCATAACATTGTAGATATTGCTATTGCAAAACTATGTACAAAGCATCAAAAAGAGGAAGGAGATAAATATATATAAAGTGGAAGATTTTTAGAAAGTAAATGTGACATTTACTGGGTGTCGAGGTCCATGTGCGGGTTGAAAAAGAATTTCCAGATATGAGGCAGAATGAGAGGGAAGTAAAGTTTATTGGAGTAGGGGAAAGGAGGGTCGCTGTCAGTACAGGGGCCAGCTAAAGGGAGAACTGGTGTTAAGCAGGGATCTTTGATCCATTTACAGCTAGGGTCCAAGGAGTGGCATAGGAATCTTAAGGATCATTGCTGACTGGAAGGTGTACTGGGTGGAGAAGGGAAAGGCTACACACTCCAGTACTCTTGACTAGAAAATTCCATGGCTCGTCCATGGGTTGCAAAGGGTCAGACATGACTGAGCAACTTTCACTTTAAAAAATGAAGCTGGGCTTCCCTGGTGGTCCAGTGGGTAAGGACACCACCTTGCAGTGCAAGGGGTGGCGGTTCGATCCCTGGCCTGGGAAGATCACATGTGCCACAGAGCGACTGGACCAATGTGTCCAACTACCGAGCTGGAGCTCTGGAGTGCATGAGCCCAGAGCCAGTGCTCTGCAGTGAGAGAGGCCACTGCAATGGGAGGCCCACACATGCCAAAGAACAAAGATGGAAATAAATGAAAGGCCAATAGAAGTGGCCAAAAAAATAGAAAAGTTCTAAAAAATAAAATGAAGTTGAGGTATCCTCAAGTGTTCCCACAGTGGAAGGCGTCCAGTCCACCTATATGATACAGCTTCACAAACCAGCTCTCCCTCATCAATGCACATATCAAAAGCACACTGTGGTGGGAGGGTCAGGGATATACCTATGACAGTTTGGGGATTATGTATACCTGTAAACAAGAAAACTCTAAAGACGTATGACAGTAACTTCGCTGTACACCTGAAGCTAATGCAACAGTGTAAAACAAACATACCTCATTAAAAAAAAAAAGAAGAAAAGCACACTGTGGTCAAGCTTTAGGCCCATCTACTGAATGCTCCTTTTATGTCAGGGATAGAAATAACAGGTGAGATTAAAGAATAATATGGAATGGCTTCTATCCTTGAGAAACTGGGTCTAGTGAAGAATTAAAAACAAAAAAATATTCATAACATTGTAGATATTGCTATTGCAAAACTATGTACAAAGCATCAAAAAGAGGAAGGAGATAAATATATATAAAGTGGAAGATTTTTAGAAAGTAAATGTGACATTTACTGGGTGTCGAGGTCCATGTGCGGGTTGAAAAAGAATTTCCAGATATGAGGCAGAATGAGAGGGAAGTAAAGTTTATTGGAGTAGGGGAAAGGAGGGTCGCTGTCAGTACAGGGGCCAGCTAAAGGGAGAACTGGTGTTAAGCAGGGATCTTTGATCCATTTTACAGCTAGGGTCCAAGGAGTGGCATAGGAATCTTAAGGATCATTGCTGACTGGAAGGTGTACTGGGTAGGGTAGAGTGATAACTACAACCTGCGAGAGGGAAGGACAGTAAGGGTCTGGTTTCTCTCTTCTTGCATTCCAGGACCCTCCTTGTTTGCCTTGTCTCTCGTCCTTGGGGCACCACACTGTGTCCTGAAAGTTGAGTCGGATTTTGCAAACTTGAGAAAAGAATAGTATCTGTGAGAAGAAAATATTAGAATGAGTTCATTATATGTCCGATGTTCAGAAATCTTGGGGTAGTGAGAGGGATGAGGATGAAAATTTACTGGAAGTAATACTGGAGACGACCACAGAGACCTTGATTTTTACTTATGGGTCATCAGAAGTCATAGAAGGTCATGAAACAGAATAACAATCTAATCCAAATGTGTATTTTAGAATGATTACTTTAGAGAGAGTTTGGAGTGGTAGGAGCTCATAGGTAAAGAATGTATTTAAGAAGTTATTCCAACTAACTTGGTGAGAGATTAAGAGAACCTGGACTGGGATAGTAACAAAGAAACTAAAAAGAGGTGGTTGAATGTGATAAATATTTAGAAGACAGGATTGATGTGACTTCATATATCAGACAACTTTGACTAGGGCAACACTCAGAGAAACTCACAATCTCAGTGACTCAAAGAACAAAGTTTAATGACTGTATTTGTTGTGGGTCAGCTGCAGTTCCAGCACTCTGTGGCTCTGCTCCTGCATACAAATGGAGTCAGGTCTATTCCCATATATTGTCTTTTCATTCTGGACCTTGTGTCTGCTTCACATTATGGAATAAAACCTGAAAGGACAACTACTATCTGGTATGTGCAGGGAAGAAACAAAAGAAGACATACCCTGTAAATATATTTAGTTTCAACTGTGATATAACTATCCACTCCCATTGTATTGGTCAAAGAGATAATTATTGGAGATTTTTAGAAAGTAAATGTGACATTTACTGGGTGTCGAGGTCCATGTGCGGGTTGAAAAAGAATTTCCAGATATGAGGCAGAATGAGAGGGAAGTACAGTTTAGTGGAGTAGGGAAAGGAGGGTCGCTGTCAGTACAGGGGCCAGCTAAAGGGAGAACTGGTGTTAAGCAGGGATCTTTGATCCATTTTACAGCTAGGGTCCAAGGAGTGGCATAGGAATCTTAAGGATCATTGCTGACTGGAAGGTGTACTGGGTAGGGTAGAGTGATAACTACAACCTGCGAGAGGGAAGGACAGTAAGGGTCTGGTTTCTCTCTTCTTGCATTCCAGGACCCTCCTTGTTTGCCTTGTCTCTCGTCCTTGGGGCACCACACTGTGTCCTGAAAGTTGAGTCGGATTTTGCAAACTTGAGAAAAGAATAGTATCTGTGAGAAGAAAATATTAGAATGAGTTCATTATATGTCCGATGTTCAGAAATCTTGGGGTAGTGAGAGGGATGAGGATGAAAATTTACTGGAAGTAATACTGGAGACGACCACAGAGACCTTGATTTTTACTTATGGGTCATCAGAAGTCATAGAAGGTCATGAAACAGAATAACAATCTAATCCAAATGTGTATTTTAGAATGATTACTTTAGAGAGAGTTTGGAGTGGTAGGAGCTCATAGGTAAAGAATGTATTTAAGAAGTTATTCCAACTAACTTGGTGAGAGATTAAGAGAACCTGGACTGGGATAGTAACAAAGAAACTAAAAAGAGGTGGTTGAATGTGATAAATATTTAGAAGACAGGATTGATGTGACTTCATATATCAGACAACTTTGACTAGGGCAACACTCAGAGAAACTCACAATCTCAGTGACTCAAAGAACAAAGTTTAATGACTGTATTTGTTGTGGGTCAGCTGCAGTTCCAGCACTCTGTGGCTCTGCTCCTGCATACAAATGGAGTCAGGTCTATTCCCATATATTGTCTTTTCATTCTGGACCTTGTGTCTGCTTCACATTATGGAATAAAACCTGAAAGGACAACTACTATCTGGTATGTGCAGGGAAGAAACAAAAGAAGACATACCCTGTAAATATATTTAGTTTCAACTGTGATATAACTATCCACTCCCATTGTATTGGTCAAAGATGGTCACATTGTTATGTCCAATGTCCACAGTGTAGTGAAGTATAGGAAATATATTTTGGCTAAAGGTTAACATAGCAAGCGTAAGAGAGAAAAGGTAGTCAACAAACAATATACTCTCCTGCTCTTGGACTTCTCAGATGGCACAGTGGTAAAGAATTTGCCTGCTTCAGTAAGTATGACAATCTTTAGCTCCATCCATGTTGCTGTAAATAGCAATTATTTCCTTCTTTATAATAGCTGAGTAATATTCCATTGTATATCTGTACCACATCTTTTTTTTTATCCAAAAGGAGGTGCTATCAACTGATAAGCAAGAGGTGTGGGGGGAGCATGTTGGAAGACAGTTCAGAAGATGAAGTATCAGTCCTGTGCTGCTCACATTAAATTGGGGCTTCCCAAGTGGCTCAGTGGTAAAGAACCCACGATAAAGCAAAGATGGAGGTTCGATCTCTGCGTTAGGAAGATCCCCTGGAGAAGGAAATGGCAACCCACTCCAGTACTCTCTCCTGGAAAATCTTAAGGACAGAGGAGCCTGGTGGGCTATGGTCCATGGGGTTGCAAATAATCACACATGATTTAGCAACTAAACAACAACAAAAACACATTAAATTAGAATCCTGATCCTTCAAAAGCAGTGTCTCCACAAAAGGAGAATATCCATACAGTCTCTCTATTCCAGTTTGGTCTTTCATAACCCAAAAAATATCTTGTTTTCCCTCAGGGGCCGACCACTCCCCAGGGTTCTGCTCCTCCTTCTGCTCACTTTCCGAATAAGAGGGGGTGAATGAAATATTTAGAAGACAGGATTTGTCATCTATCAGACAACTTTGACTAGGGCAACACTCAGAGAAACTCACAATCTCAGTGACTCAAAGAACAAAGTTTAATGACTGTATTTGTTGTGGGTCAGCTGCAGTTCCAGCACTCTGTGGCTCTGCTCCTGCATACAAATGGAGTCAGGTCTATTCCCATATATTGTCTTTTCATTCTGGACCTTGTGTCTGCTTCACATTATGGAATAAAACCTGAAAGGACAACTACTATCTGGTATGTGCAGGGAAGAAACAAAGAAGACATACCCTGTAAATATATTTAGTTTCAACTGTGATATAACTATCCACTCCCATTGTATTGGTCAAAGATGGTCACATTGTTATGTCCAATGTCCACAGTGTAGTGAAGTATAGGAAATATATTTTGGCTAAAGGTTAACATAGCAAGCGTAAGAGAGAAAAGGTAGTCAACAAACAATATACTCTCCTGCTCTTGGACTTCTCAGATGGCACAGTGGTAAAGAATTTGCCTGCTTCAGTAAGTATGACAATCTTTAGCTCCATCCATGTTGCTGTAAATAGCAATTATTTCCTTCTTTATAATAGCTGAGTAATATTCCATTGTATATCTGTACCACATCTTTTTTATCCAAAAGGAGGTGCTATCAACTGATAAGCAAGAGGTGTGGGGGGAGCATGTTGGAAGACAGTTCAGAAGATGAAGTATCAGTCCTGTGCTGCTCACATTAAATTGGGGCTTCCCAAGTGGCTCAGTGGTAAAGAACCCACGATAAAGCAAAGATGGAGGTTCGATCTCTGCGTTAGGAAGATCCCCTGGAGAAGGAAATGGCAACCCACTCCAGTACTCTCTCCTGGAAAATCTTAAGGACAGAGGAGCCTGGTGGGCTATGGTCCATGGGGTTGCAAATAATCACACATGATTTAGCAACTAAACAACAACAAAAACACATTAAATTAGAATCCTGATCCTTCAAAAAGCAGTGTCTCCACAAAAAAGGAGAATATCCATACAGTCTCTCTATTCCAGTTTGGTCTTTCATAACCTAGTCATAAAACAAGGAGCACATTGAAAATCTTGTTTTCCCTCAGGGGCCGACCACTCCCCAGGGTTCTGCTCCTCCTTCTGCTCACTTTCCTCAGATCAGAGACCTCTCTAAAACAGGTCAGGCTGAGACCCTGAGTCTGTGAAGCCACAGTGCCTGAGGTTTTTGTTCAGCTTCCCCTGCAGACTCAGGCACTGTGTCACACACAGCACAGAAGTACTTGGCAGAGTCACTCCAATCGGCTGAGGGTTTCATCAAGTGGAAGGACTTTTCATCATTCTTGAATTCAGCCACAAAGCCTTTGGTGCCTTTAACCTGGGTGGGCCCTGATACGTATTTCACTAGAAAGTGGAGTCCTTGGCCGGGGTACTGGACGTACCAGAAGAGATAAACAGATCCACCATAGGAATAGTTGCACCTCAGCTCCAGAGGGTGTCCTTCAGAGATGGTGATGGGGCCGTCAGACTGAGTTACTGACTGGGCTTCAGTTCCTCCTGGAACATTAATGCAGAATCCGTGAGTCCAGGACAAACCTACCTATAGTGAAACCGTGCTTCTATTCAGATACCCGCATGACAAAATTCCTTCTATAGAGGCAGAAGCATGGGATAAAATGTTACTTACTCATTGTGAAGAGCAGTCCAAGTAGCAGAAGAGTCACTGAGAACATGCTTATGCAGGGAGGAAGATCTCCCTTGAGAACCAGGAAGGGATGTGCCAGGGTATGCTGAATTCTTATAACTGGGAAAACCTGAGAGTTAAGAGATCCCTGTTTAGGCAACTCCTAGCTATTACCAGTAAGAGATGCTTTCTTGACAATGCTGCTCCTGGCATTGAGCCTGTTCACATGCGCACCTCAGTGAGCTGTGAGGTACAGAAGCTCATAGGAGAGTGGCAGACACTTCCAGTTTATGCAACATCACCCTCTGGAGGTCAGCAATAGAAGCAAATGGAGTCTCAGGCTTTTGTGTTCCATCTCCTTCCTCCTCCTATTTAGGCTTGAATTACTTAGCCTTCTAATCTCAGAGTGTCTCGAGGGTTGGTTTATTAAGAAGCTCTTTTAATATCATGAATTAAATAGCATTATGTCATCATATGAAGTAAATTATCCTTATTTCATAGATGAGGAAACTGAAGCAAGGAAAGAAGGGTGTAACTTGTTCAAGATCACAATAACTGACCTGGAATTTGTCCCATTGGTATAATTCAGGAATCTGTATCATTGGTCACTGTTTCAACTTGTTCAAGGGAAATCACAATAATTGTGACCTTGGAATTGTGTCCCATGATCAGTCTGCACACCCCCCGTACTTGGCAGAGTCACTCCAATCGGCTGAGGGTTTCATCAAGTGGAAGGACCATCATTCTTGAATTCAGCCACAAAGCCTTTGGTGCCTTTAACCTGGGTGGGCCCTGATACGTATTTCACTAGAAAGTGGAGTCCTTGGCCGGGGTACTGGACGTACCAGAAGAGATAAACAGATCCACCATAGGAATAGTTGCACCTCAGCTCCAGAGGGTGTCCTTCAGAGATGGTGATGGGGCCGTCAGACTGAGTTACTGACTGGGCTTCAGTTCCTCCTGGAACATTAATGCAGAATCCGTGAGTCCAGGACAAACCTACCTATAGTGAAACCGTGCTTCTATTCAGATACCCGCATGACAAAATTCCTTCTATAGAGGCAGAAGCATGGGATAAAATGTTACTTACTCATTGTGAAGAGCAGTCCAAGTAGCAGAAGAGTCACTGAGAACATGCTTATGCAGGGAGGAAGATCTCCCTTGAGAACCAGGAAGGGATGTGCCAGGTTATGCTGAATTCTTATAACTGGGAAAACCTGAGAGTTAAGAGATCCCTGTTTAGGCAACTCCTAGCTATTACCAGTAAGAGATGCTTTCTTGACAATGCTGCTCCTGGCATTGAGCCTGTTCACATGCGCACCTCAGTGAGCTGTGAGGTACAGAAGCTCATAGGAGAGTGGCAGACACTTCCAGTTTATGCAACATCACCCTCTGGAGGTCAGCAATAGAAGCAAATGGAGTCTCAGGCTTTTGTGTTCCATCTCCTTCCTCCTCCTATTTAGGCTTGAATTACTTAGCCTTCTAATCTCAGAGTGTCTCGAGGGTTGGTTTATTAAGAAGCTCTTTTAATATCATGAATTAAATAGCATTATGTCATCATATGAAGTAAATTATCCTTATTTCATAGATGAGGAAACTGAAGCAAGGAAAGAAGGGTGTAACTTGTTCAAGATCACAATAAGTGACCTGGAATTTGTCCCATTGGTATAATTCAGGAATCTGTATCATTGGTCACTGACAATTTAACACTATGTCCATTAGAGCAGATAGTACCCTCACTTATGAGAGGGGAAATCAAGTCCTTTTGAAGTTAATTTGTCCAAGGACACTTGAGGATTAGGACCTAATTCTGTTAGACTCCAAACCCAGTTCCTTACCCACTATATTGTCTGTCTGTGATTCAATATGACTCTTAGGAATAGATGCAGTTTCACCAAGACACACACCCAGAGCAAAATTCAGAAGAGAATAGAAACTAAAGAAAATCTTCGAAGAACCCAAATACTGACATGATGATCAGCACAAAAATCTATCAAGAAACCTCAGGGATCGTGCAGAGAGGTGATGTGGCATATCAGAGCTGACTCATGCCTGAAAGAGAAGGGAAGTAGAGTTTCAAAAAGGAAGGACTATCCATCAGAGAAGTTGCAAAAGAAATGTCTGCCTGGTGAGACAATGACTGAAAAGTATCTACTGATTTTCAGCAGCACAAAGATCATGATTTGAGTCTTTCAGTAGAAACTCAACTGTGGTAAAGATGAGACAGGGAGGAAATATTTTGGAATATAGAAATCTTTTTCCAGAGGCTGAACTGTGAAGGGGAGAAAAGAGACACAATGTTAAGTAGACAAGGATGTTGAGGTGGTAATAGTAGGGATTTAAAGAATGGGATAGATGTACCTGTTTTTGGAGAGGAGTTAATAACTCTGAGTACCATAGGCACATTTGTGTCTTTTGACTTTTACTTTCTACTGATAACATTGATTGTCAGAAGGAGACCATTAGTAGTGCACATTGAGTGATAGAACTCACATCAAGGACCAGAACACCTCTCCCCTGTCTTCTCTGCCTTCTGCTTTAATTTCATCTGTATCTTTTCTTTTTGGGAAAATGTATGGCTACTGAAGAGCTAAGGAGCCTCTAATCAACTTAACATTAGATAACACTCCTTCCTCCTCCTATTTAGGCTTGAATTACTTAGCCTTCTAATCTCAGAGTGTCTCGAGGGTTGGTTTATTAAGAAGCTCTTTTAATATCATGAATTAAATAGCATTATGTCATCATATGAAGTAAATTATCCTTATTTCATAGATGAGGAAACTGAAGCAAGGAAAGAAGGGTGTAACTTGTTCAAGATCACAATAAGTGACCTGGAATTTGTCCCATTGGTATAATTCAGGAATCTGTATCATTGGTCACTGACAATTTAACACTATGTCCATTAGAGCAGATAGTACCCTCACTTATGAGAGGGGAAATCAAGTCCTTTTGAAGTTAATTTGTCCAAGGACACTTGAGGATTAGGACCTAATTCTGTTAGACTCCAAACCCAGTTCCTTACCCACTATATTGTCTGTCTGTGATTCAATATGACTCTTAGGAATAGATGCAGTTTCACCAAGACACACACCCAGAGCAAAATTCAGAAGAGAATAGAAACTAAAGAAAATCTTCGAAGAACCCAAATACTGACATGATGATCAGCACAAAAATCTATCAAGAAACCTCAGGGATCGTGCAGAGAGGTGATGTGGCATATCAGAGCTGACTCATGCCTGAAAGAGAAGGGAAGTAGAGTTTCAAAAAGGAAGGACTATCCATCAGAGAAGTTGCAAAAGAAATGTCTGCCTGGTGAGACAATGACTGAAAAGTATCTACTGATTTTCAGCAGCACAAAGATCATGATTTGAGTCTTTCAGTAGAAACTCAACTGTGGTAAAGATGAGACAGGGAGGAAATATTTTGGAATATAGAAATCTTTTTCCAGAGGCTGAACTGTGAAGGGGAGAAAAGAGACACAATGTTAAGTAGACAAGGATGTTGAGGTGGTAATAGTAGGGATTTAAAGAATGGGATAGATGTACCTGTTTTTGGAGAGGAGTTAATAACTCTGAGTACCATAGGCACATTTGTGTCTTTTGACTTTTACTTTCTACTGATAACATTGATTGTCAGAAGGAGACCATTAGTAGTGCACATTGAGTGATAGAACTCACATCAAGGACCAGAACACCTCTCCCCTGTCTTCTCTGCCTTCTGCTTTAATTTCATCTGTATCTTTTCTTTTTGGGAAAATGTATGGCTACTGAAGAGCTAAGGATGCTCCAGAACCTCTCTATAATCAACAACTTATATTTACTTCCACTTCAGTATTTAAAGAACTAACATATAGTCTCTTATAGAATTAGGATCTATTGCCTTTTTAAATCATGAAACATGAGTTCTCTAACATCTTGATATTTTGCTCTAAAATATAGTATCACCGGGCTTCCCCTGGTGGTCCAGTGGATAAGGACACCACCTTGCAGTGCAAGGGGCACCGGTTCGATCCCTGGCCTGGGAAGATCCCACGTGCCATGGAACGGCTGGACTGATGTGTCCAATCACCGAGCCGGAGCTCTGGAGCGCATGCGCCCAGAGCCGGTGCCCTGTGACAACAGACGCCACTGTGATGGGAGGCCCACACGGGCCAAAGAACAAAGACGGATGAAAACAGAAAAATGAAAGACCAATGGAAGTGGCCTGCCCGCTCCCCTCCCTCTCCAACCCGACCCCCGCCCAAAATAAATAAATAAATAAATCTTAAAAAAAAAAAAATATATATATATAGTATCACCTTCTGGGATGGATGCTATGATCCATTCCACTGACTTCTCACTTGATCTATTGTTTCGGGATTTTCTTCTTACTACTGCTTCCAATAAAGCTAGATTGAACAACATATGCTATTTTTGGAGCTTGACCATTTCAGGTTTAAAAATAAATATAAAAATTGGTATGGGGCTTCCCTGGTGGTCCAGTGGGTAAGGACACCGCCTTGCAGTGCGAGGGGCGCCGGTTCTATCCCTGGCCTGCGAAGATCCCACGTGCCGCTGAGCGGCTGAACCGGTGTGTCCAATTACTGAGCCGGAGTTCTGGAGCGCATGCGTCGAGAGCCGGTGCTCTGAGACAGCAGAGGCCACCGCAATGGGAGGCCCACACGGGCCCAAGAACAAAGATGGATGAAAAATAGATAAATGAAAGACCAATGGAAGTGGTCCGCCCGCCCCCCTCTCCCCACCCCATCCCTCCCAAAATAAATTAAAAAAAAAAAAATTGGTATGTACATTTATTAAGACTGTGAATATTGGCAAGTGTTTTAAATCTCCTTGAGGTTTAGTTTTCTAATATGTAGTATAAGTCTCAGAATAACTTCACTGTAAGGAAATGAAGATTATAAGATATAATATATTTAGGCTATCCTAAACAGCACTGAGGCCTCCCTTGTGGTTCAGTGGTAATCTGTCTGCAATATAGGAGATGCAGGAGATGTGGGTTTGATCCCTGGGTGGAGAAGATTCCCTAGAGGAGGTCATGCCAGGCTTCCTCATCCTTCACCATCTCCCAGAGTTTTCTCAACTCATGTCCATTGACTCAGTGATGCCATCCAAACATCACATCGTTTGTTGCCCCCTTCTCTTTCCATCCTCAATCTTTCCCAGCATCAGAGCCTTTTCCAATGAGTCTGCTCTTCACATCAGTATCGGCTAAAGTATTGGAGCTTCAACTTCAGCATCAGTCCTTTCAACGAATATTCAGCCTTGATTTCCTGTAGGATTGACTGGTCTGATCTCCTTGCTGTCCAAGGAACTCTCAAGGGTCTTCTCCAGTACCACATTTAGAAAGCATCAATTCTTTGGCGCTCAGCCCTTTTTTGGTTTTAACTCTCTCATTTGTGCATAACTACTGGAAAAGCAACAGCTTTGATATGTGGACCTTTGTCAGCAAAGTAATGTCTCTGCTTTTGAATATGCTGTATTCAAAAGAAAATAGTGTATCACTGTTTCCATATTTGTCCATCTATATGCCATGAAGTGATGGGACTTGATGCCATGATCTTAGTTTTTTGAATGTTGAGTTTTAGGCCAGCTTTTTCACTCTCCTCTTTCACCTTCATCAAGAGACTCTTCACTTTCTGCCATAGGGTGGTGTCATCTGCATACCTGAGGTTATTGATATTTCTCCCAGTAATCTTGATTCCGGCTCGTGCTTCATCCAGACCAGCGTTTTGCATGATGTGGCTAGAATTTAAATTACACAAGCAGTGTGACAATATACAGCCTTGACATTTTCCTTTCCCAATTTGGAACCAGTCTGTTGTTCCATGTCCTGTACTAACTTTTGCTTCTTGACCTGCAACAGGTTTCTCAGGAGGCAGATGAGGTGGTCTGATATTTCCATTTCTTTAAGAATTTTCCATGTGTTCTGTATGGTTGATTTAAAATCAAACATTGAAGAGGAGAATGTATCAATAGAAAGATATCCTGGACACCTGTTTGCAAATGACATAGAAGCTTTTATTTAGAATTAAACCTTCTGATCCAGACCACAGATTAAGCAACCACAAGGACTAGGATTTCTTGTCTGGGATCTGCAGGTGTGTATTTCAGCTGGGTTCTGCAGCAAGGAGGCTCTTTTCTACCCATCTCTGGAGTTTTTGTTGGGCTTTTCCTATTACTTCAAGCACCGTGAGCTCCCAGAGAGCACAGAAGTACTTTGCAGAATCTTCCAGCTCTAAGGCTGAAATGGTGAGGCTGATGGTTTTACGTAATCTCTGAAAATTTACAGTATATCGTCCATTCCTTGCATTCTGGCCAGAGGAAGTCTGATGAATAAGGTAAGTCATCTCTCCACTGGGAAGTTGCTTATACCAAAAAAGGGTGTAAACACTGGCTCTTGTTTCATACTGACAATTCAGAGTGACTGCTGCCCCAACTTGACCTATTATCTCTGGCTGGTCTTGAATAACATTCTGGGCCACACCGGATCCTGTGGGAAAAAGCAGAAAACAGAGATGAAACAGGGACTAAAATAGTGGAGAAGCTAGACTGAAGAAATACAAACAGAACTCATACAATGCTTGCTGCTCTGGTAGCCTCCTTACCAGAGAAGATGAAGGCCAGGAACACCCAGGGAAGACTGGAGAGTGTCATGAGGCATGGATTTCCCTGCACAAATGTGCTTAGTTCTGCCTCAGGCTGAGAGTTCAGTGTCTTTGAGTGCCTGGCAGCATTTATGCATGGTACTTGGGTTCCTGCGTGACTCCTTCAAACAGGAAGTGTGGTTTGTCATGTATATAAGTAACATGGTCTGTGCACAGATGGAAAAAAAAATGTCTAGCTCACCACAAACCTTTGTCTGTTTTTCTTTCTCTGGTGATTAAGTTAGGCTGAGTCTGAAAGGAGTCTTGGTCTAAGCAATTAGTAAAGATATGAGCAGATTGGAATTGAAGAGCAAACAAGTTGACATTCATTTATAATTTTTCAGCAGAAAAATTTTGCTGTCCCATTCAAAAAATATTTGATTTTGCTTCTTAACTTTTCATTGGAGTATAGCTGGCATGCAATTTTGTGTTACAACATAATGCAATGTCTTTCGGCAGAGGAATGAGTAAAAATGTGTTACATATATATGTACAGTGAAATTGTTGTTGTTGTTCTTTAGTCATTAAATCATGTCTGAAACTTTGGGACCCCATGGACTGTAGCCCGCCAGGCTCCTCTTTCCAACAGATATTCCAGGGAAGAATACTGGAGTGTGGTGCTATTTCCTCCTCAGGGGATCTTCCTGATCCAGGGATTGAGCATGTGTCTCCTGCTTAGCAGGCGGATTGTTTATAGCAGTGCCACCAGGTAAAACCCACAATAAAATCATTCAACCATTAAAATGAACAAAATAATGCCATTTGCAACTATGAACTCTTCTTGTAAGCTACTTACTAGTCACTCATTTAGCCTATACTTATATGGCTCTATTCAAAATCTAAAATCTCTACTGAAGAACTCACAGACTTCTTAACTTCTTACTGAAAGGCGGTCTTTTCCAAAATTCTTAATATATTTTTTTCTGGGTTTTAGGGTTCTACTTTGTTTTCTCAATACATAAAATTACTTCCACCGCAAATGATAAAAAAAATCAGTCCTTCTAACTTTCTGAGTCTATTCTGCAGTTCATGTTTGTGTGAATTTATAACAAGAATAAAATCATTATTCTTCTGAAACCTGATGCTACTATGGGAAGTAGTCAGAGGCATTGTACTCATAACTACAATTCAGAATGAAAATCTCTCCTTCCTGGACTTTTAAAAATTAAGGGCTCTGTTTCACCTGCTCTTGGTCACTTTTTTCCTTCTGTTGTCCACTTGCCCCTGCTTAAAGAGATAAGAAGTTATTAGGTCCACAAATTTATGTTTCCTCCTTAAAGTTCCTATCTGCATGAATGTGTCCATACCTCAATTTTTTCATTCCCCCTAATTAATGAGAGATCCTAGTCTGCTACAACTCACAGTCTACTTGAAGCCATGGAAGTAAAATGATGCTTCCAGAATCTTATCCATTGTTCCTGGTACCAAAGGTCAGTGATGAGTCAAGTTCCTCTTCTGGTGTTCTAAGCCAGCTAGAATTCTGGCTTTAAGTTCACACCTACTTTAATGCTCTCAGCAGTCCCTACCTCCTCACAAGTACTTTCACTTAAACCTGTATCTCTCAAAGGAAGAATTTCCTGTCCTGTGCTTAGAATTGCTGAAAACTAATTTCATTGGAATCAGAAATACCCAACTTACACATGGGTAAAGAGCAGGTTAGAATTTCTCTCTCTCTATCCACCTTTCCCTTTTCCTAACACCTCCTAGAAAAGCTCATATATCAGGACAGCATGATATGTTAATAGAAATATTTTACAGTGGGGATGAGAGAGACTCCCATGAAGTCAGGAACATTTCTTTGTTTTATTTTAAATAGTAATTAAAGCCTATTGAAGATACACAAGATAAGGTCATGGATCAAAACAGAATATATAGGCTTTTTGACATGATGGAGCTTCAATTTTAACACAGTCTTTCAGCTGTGTCCACATTTTACATGACCCTAAGAAATGATAGAAAATCAATCAAGTTTGATTTGCACTTTTCCTAAAATATATATCAGGCAATTGGAATACTTCCAAGGTGGTCATGGAACCTAAACTAACATTTGAGTTGCTCCCAATACAGATTTGAGACATATGCATGCACTGTCTCTTCCTTCGCACTCATCAGTATCACAGATGTCCCTCAGCTTCTGAGGGCATTAAGATTACATTACCATTTCTGCTGGCATGTCATCTGAGAGAGAATAAAACAATCCACAGCCCCTGTATGCTGGATATAATTCTGAAAAATTAGTGAAGAGAAGCAATATCAGGGGTCAAAGAATAAGAGCTCTGAAGGAAAGTCTGGGGAGGCAGTACCAGGTCAGGAGATCTCTTGGTAGCCACCCTGCTTAAAGAGATTATTAGGTCCACAAATTTATGTTTCCTCCTTAAAGTTCCTATCTGCATGAATGTGTCCATACCTCAATTTTTTCATTCCCCCTAATTAATGAGAGATCCTAGTCTGCTACAACTCACAGTCTACTTGAAGCCATGGAAGTAAAATGATGCTTCCAGAATCTTATCCATTGTTCCTGGTACCAAAGGTCAGTGATGAGTCAAGTTCCTCTTCTGGTGTTCTAAGCCAGCTAGAATTCTGGCTTTAAGTTCACACCTACTTTAATGCTCTCAGCAGTCCCTACCTCCTCACAAGTACTTTCACTTAAACCTGTATCTCTCAAAGGAAGAATTTCCTGTCCTGTGCTTAGAATTGCTGAAAACTAATTTCATTGGAATCAGAAATACCCAACTTACACATGGGTAAAGAGCAGGTTAGAATTTCTCTCTCTCTATCCACCTTTCCCTTTTCCTAACACCTCCTAGAAAAGCTCATATATCAGGACAGCATGATATGTTAATAGAAATATTTTACAGTGGGGATGAGAGAGACTCCCATGAAGTCAGGAACATTTCTTTGTTTTATTTTAAATAGTAATTAAAGCCTATTGAAGATACACAAGATAAGGTCATGGATCAAAACAGAATATATAGGCTTTTGCCATGATGGAGCTTCAATTTTAACACAGTCTTTCAGCTGTGTCCACATTTTACATGACCCTAAGAAATGATAGAAAATCAATCAAGTTTGATTTGCACTTTTCCTAAAATATATATCAGGCAATTGGAATACTTCCAAGGTGGTCATGGAACCTAAACTAACATTTGAGTTGCTCCCAATACTGATTTGAGACATATGCATGCACTGTCTCTTCCTTCGCACTCATCAGTATCACAGATGTCCCTCAGCTTCTGAGGGCATTAAGATTACATTACCATTTCTGCTGGCATGTCATCTGAGAGAGAATAAAACAATCCACAGCCCCTGTATGCTGGATATAATTCTGAAAAATTAGTGAAGAGAAGCAATATCAGGGGTCAAAGAATAAGAGCTCTGAAGGAAAGTCTGGGGAGGCAGTACCAGGTCAGGAGAAAAACATAAGTCGGTGAGTAAACAATGTCCTTTATCACTGAGGGAGCAGAGAAGTGTGAGAATTAAAGTGAATAGTGTACAGCCGTGGCTAGAAAACGATGAGGGTTAGTTGACTAGGCAAAGAAAGTTCAAAGAGAAATGTGAACATCGCAGAATCTGACAAGAATAAAAGCAAAAGCAATGAAGCTTGTGGAACTGTTTCAAAGAATGGATGTTAGTGGCTGTATGAGACATTGTTGGTGCCTTGCTCAAATTCTCTCAGAAACCTCATTTGAGCTCAGTACCCAACATCTGTGTATTTTTCTGCCCACAGTTTAGAAAATAACTGACTTCTGTGAGTATCCAACTCTTTTGTGTAAGTGGCACGCTGTAGTCTGATATATGCTCCAGAGAGCCCCACAAATCAGGGAGACAGAGCATGAGGAACATCTGAGATCTTCCCTCTGTATGGCCTTTTCCCTTTCCATATTCAGATGCCGGAATCTCACTCTAGAGGTCTGAGTCTGGGGCCAAGGGCTTAAGGCGGCAAGTATTCAAATAGCTTGTCCACTATTTTCATTGGTAAAAAAGTTTTACTCCTCACGATTATGTTATTTAAAATAGACATCCAATATTAGATGCTGTTAAAACCAACACTAATGATATTTTCTCTTAAAGAGTCAGAAGATATGGGTCTTAAACTTTGTTTACTATGGATAATAGCTCTAAGCACAGTTAGTGTTTAAGAAGAAATATGGTATTCTTATTTTTCAATAATAATACTCTAAGAAAACACGGTTATTTTATTATGGAGATCCATGGTAGAATTACATTTGTGGCAGGTGTAGACTAAAGACAAGAAGACAGCTTTCCTTTTCAATGGAGAATGGATCTCAAGGAAAACCTCAGCTTTTGAATATATTCTGTCTAATCTCATTCTATTTGCACTAAACATAAATAGGAGACTGTATGCTCCAGAATGACTTTGTTAGTTGGTAACTCAACTGGTAACTCAATGGGAGCAACAAGTTAATTCACAGAAAACTACTTAAAATCTTAACAGAAAGTACAGGAAAGGGAATAGCTAGAAAGAGTTCCCTCTGGTCAGAAGACCTCAAAGAAAAGCTTCAAAAACAGTCTACAAACAGGTTTGATTTAATTGGATGAGACCTGGGAACAATTTATGCCTTCATGGTGTTATTGAAAAAAAGAAAAAATCAGCAAGCAATTAGTGGAGTCTATTGCCTTGGTGTAATACAAACAGAAGCAAACAGTTTAGCATAGCCATTAGAGGAACACTGTCAAAGAACCTTGCTAAACCATTACCACATGAGGATGTCTGAGCACATACCCAAGACTATACCCTTTGAGGAAAAACATCATAGGCTGCATACTGTGGAGAAAATTCAACATAACTAAAATAGTCAAGTCTCTAGGCAAATAAACAAGCAGACAACAGCAAATGCCAAAGGAATGGAAAATGGATATCCAGAGTTGCTGTAATAAATGTGGTAGCCTGAATAAGGACTCCCAAAGTTATTCAAGTCCTACCTAGAATTGAAAAATATGACTGTAAAATAAATGAATAAAGTTCTGGACACTTAGTCTTCCAAGACTGTATGTGAAAGAAAAAGAAAATTTAAATAGACCAATTACTAGTAATGACGTTGAATCAGTAATCAAAAAATTCCTGAGAAACAGAAATCCAGGGCCATATGTTTCAAAAAGAAATTCAGCTGAATATTTAAAAACAAAAGTTAGTAACATTTTTTACAAATTATTCCTAAAAATCGAAGATGAGGAAATGCTGTCAATCTCATTCTCTCAGTCCTACAATATTCCTGATACAAAACCAGACAAAGATTCTATCAAAAAGAGAGTTATAGGTCAATATTTCCGATGAATATAGATGCAAAAATTCTGAACAAAATAGTAGCAAACTGAATTGAACAAAACATAAAAAGAATAATGCAACATGATCAAGAGAGATTCTTTTCCTGTGTGCAAAGGTGGTTCAATACCCACAAATCAAGCAAGGTGATACACCACATTAACAGAATGAAGGATAAAAATTACATGACTATGTCAGATGCAGAAAAATATTTTGACAAGATTTGACATTCATGATAAAACTCTCAACATATTTGGTATAAAGAAAATATACCTCAAAATAATCAAGATCATTTGTTACAAATCTACAGCTGACATTATACTAAATGGTAAAAAGATAAATCTTTTTCTCTAAGGTCAGCAACAAGACAAGGACGCACCTCTCACCATTTATATTTAACATAGTACTGGAAGTCCTAACTCAGCAATCAAACAGAAAAAAGAAATAATTGGCATTAAAGTTGGAAAGAAATAGGTAAACTGTCTGTAATTACAGATGACATGATACCCTATATAGAAAATTATAAAGACACCACAAAAATAATTGTTAGAATCAATCAATGAATTCAATAATGTTGCAGGATACAAGATTAATATACAGAAATCTGTTGCATCTCTATACACTAATAATAACTATCAGAGATAGTAAGAAACAGTACAATTTATAGTTGAATAAAAAAGACTAAAGTACAAAGGAATAAATTTAACCAAGGAGGTGAATAGACCTGTACTCTGAAAACTGTAAGACACAGATGGAGATAATTTAAGGCAATGTAAATTGAAAAAGGAAGTTGGGAGGGCTACAGTAAACAGAGTCCATGGCTTTCCATTGACTGAGTCCTTGCCCGAAAATAAGAGGCATCGTTTATCTTTCCTTTTCCCTTTGCTATGACCATGAGAGGTCATGAGAGTTCTTCCAGTCTCCCAACTCTATTTAATTGAGATTTCTGTTTATTAATTTTTTGTATCATATGGCAGAGGCAGAAAGGTATTTGAATTCAAAAGAAGAAGAAGCTAGGGTGATGGAAGCAAAAAGTTCGAGAGATTCAAGAAGGGGTCATGAACCATGGAATTTAGTTGGCTTTCAGAAACTAGAAAAGGCAAGGAAATGGATTATCCCTCAGATCTCAAGAAGAAATCAACTCTGCCAAGACTTTGACTGTAGATAGTGAAATGGATTTAAGATTTCTTTTTATTTTTTTTAGATTTTATTTGTTTATTTACTTATTTATGGCTATTCTGGGTTTCCTGCTGCTGCAGGCTCTTCTCTAGTTGCAGGGAGTAGGGGCTTCTCTCTAGTTGAGGTGAGTAGGCTTCTTGTTGTAGTGACTTCTCTTGTGGAACTCGGGCTCTAGGGCACACAGGTTTCAGTAGTTGCAGCACATGGGCTCAACTGTTGCGGCTCCGAGGCTCTAGAGCACAGGCTCCATAGTTGTGGCTCATGGGCTCAGTTGCTCTGCAGCATGTGGGATCTTCCTGGACGTTCGAAGGATCTTCCACTGGCTACAGGAAATAATTGGCATTAAAGTTGGAAAGAAATAGGTAAACTGTCTGTAATTACAGATGACATGATACCCTATATAGAAAATTATAAAGACACCACAAAAATAATTGTTAGAATCAATCAATGAATTCAATAATGTTGCAGGATACAAGATTAATATACAGAAATCTGTTGCATCTCTATACACTAATAATAACTATCAGAGATAGTAAGAAACAGTACAATTTATAGTTGAATAAAAAAGACTAAAGTACAAAGGAATAAATTTAACCAAGGAGGTGAATAGACCTGTACTCTGAAAACTGTAAGACACAGATGGAGATAATTTAAGGCAATGTAAATTGAAAAAGGAAGTTGGGAGGGCTACAGTAAACAGAGTCCATGGCTTTCCATTGACTGAGTCCTTGCCCGAAAATAAGAGGCATCGTTTATCTTTCCTTTTCCCTTTGCTATGACCATGAGAGGTCATGAGAGTTCTTCCAGTCTCCCAACTCTATTTAATTGAGATTTCTGTTTATTAATTTTTTGTATCATATGGCAGAGGCAGAAAGGTATTTGAATTCAAAAGAAGAAGAAGCTAGGGTGATGGAAGCAAAAAGTTCGAGAGATTCAAGAAGGGGTCATGAACCATGGAATTTAGTTGGCTTTCAGAAACTAGAAAAGGCAAGGAAATGGATTATCCCTCAGATCTCAAGAAGAAATCAACTCTGCCAAGACTTTGACTGTAGATAGTGAAATGGATTTAAGATTTCTTTTTATTTTTTTTAGATTTTATTTGTTTATTTACTTATTTATGGCTATTCTGGGTTTCCTGCTGCTGCAGGCTCTTCTCTAGTTGCAGGGAGTAGGGGCTTCTCTCTAGTTGAGGTGAGTAGGCTTCTTGTTGTAGTGACTTCTCTTGTGGAACTCGGGCTCTAGGGCACACAGGTTTCAGTAGTTGCAGCACATGGGCTCAACTGTTGCGGCTCCGAGGCTCTAGAGCACAGGCTCCATAGTTGTGGCTCATGGGCTCAGTTGCTCTGCAGCATGTGGGATCTTCCTGGATCAAGGATCGAACCTGTGTCTCTTGCACTGGCAGGCAAACTCTTCACCACTGAGCTACCAGGGAAACCCCGATTTAAGATTTCCTGCATCCAAAAAAATTTTGTTATAAGTGACCAAATTCATATTGAACACTGAGTAAGGTTTATTCTCATTGTTGACTTTGCTGCTCTCGTAGAATGAGATGCAAGTGTCTATTGGGACACATTGTGGTGAGGCAGATCTGAACATTGTTGACACACCTAACTGTGGTGCCCAAGGATGAAAGAACAAGACAAACTAGAAGGGTCTTGGAATGCAAGACACTTGTTGTCCTCCCCTCCCCGGGGCCATAGTACACCGCCCAATCCTTAAGACCCCGGTGCCACTCCTTGAACCCTACTGCATGTTGTAGTCATCACTCTACCCACCCAGTACATCGTCCAATCAGCAATGATCCTTAAGACCCCTATGCCACTCCTTAGATCTTAGCTATAAAAGGAATCAAAGACCCCTGCTTAACGTCGGTTCCCTTTGAGCCTACCCGCTGTTCTAGCAGCGTCTTCCTTGCAGATTCTCCCTTAAACTGGCCCACTGTACTGGCAGCGACTCTCCCTTCCCCCACTCTAATAAACTTTACTTTCCTCTCACTCTCCCTCGTGTCTGGAAATTCTTTTCCAACCTGCGCACGGATCTTGACACTAACTAACCAGAATAACAACTTTATTCGAGATATTTTTCTTTTCTTTGAATTCCTTTCACTTTTTACCATTTTTGGGTTTTGCATACTATCATTGAATATTTATTTTAATTCTTTCCTCTTATCAGCTACTCTGCCAGTTCCAGCTAGAAGCCTCTAGTGCAGAAGGAAATAAAGATGAGAAGGGAAAATAAAGACAGAAATTCGTAATCTGTAGGGCCTAAAGATGTCTGTAGTTAAAATTGCACCAGTGGCGGTAAGTAATACTAAGCAGTGCAAATGCCCTGTGGTGGCCTGGTGGTGTGGCCGTGGCTAGAGGAGGAGCTGAGCACCCCTGAGGGTTTGTGTACAGACTGCAGGTGCCTGGGGAGCACCGTGCTGCAACAGCACAGAGATAAGTGCCTGAGTCTGTGGTCTGGACAGAGGAAATGTGCAGTGAGCTGCGACGTTCTGCAGGAACTCTTGTGGTCTTGAATCTTCCAGTCTGCTTTGTCCCTGAAGGAACGTAAAACAGGTAGATGAGACGGCCCTCTGAGTTCTGATGATACCAGTATATATTGTTCACAGAGGTGGAAAAATTACACCACAGCGTGGTGTTGGCTTCCTCTCGGAGACTCAGGATTTGAGGACTCTGCTCCACATCCAACCCTCTCACACCTGATGAGAAACAGAGAAACGTTGGTTGCAATTAATACAAGACCCTGAAAGTACCTCCCCAGTCCCCATAAATGATGAGAAGCTTAGGAAGTCTGCAGGAACTGTCAGCTCCTCTCCCCCTTAACAATACAGCAGCTGCTCAGTTTTTCAGATTGCCCTGTGGGGCAGACCCAACTCACAGCAAACTTGGGCTAACAAAATCCCCAGCACAGCGCCCGCCTTCATGGTGCTTCCTCTTCTTGATGGGACATTTTCACTGTAAGATAACTAAGCCCTGAGGGGGCGGGTGTCACAAGTCTTTGTGGAACTGTTTCTGCTCCTGCAGCCAATCAGCTCACCCAACAAATCCTGCTCAGGCTTCACTTTGTGACAGGAAACTCCACCCTCTCGCCTCAACCTGTTCAGAATGGGGTGGAGAGGAGTGGAGCGAAGGTGGGAAATAGAAAGGTCATTATTTTCTGACTTGAAGGACATTTTCTGAGAACATTTCAGAGAAAGATGACTCTGATTTGGGATTTGTGGAGGATTTTTTAGGAAAGAGAAAACAATTTATTATCTAGCCACATTTTCCCTCTCAAACGGCCTGGATGCAGGAGATTCTTGCATAGTGGAATATTATTTCCCAGGAGTGATCAAAGTGCTTTTTTTTTTCATTTTGCATCTCTTATACAAAAAGACATCACCGGTGTTTCTGAAGGGTTCTCATGAATCAGTCCAGTATTCATAGCAATCTTAATTGGAACACTTTGCAGTTTAAACAATATTACTTTTAAATTATATATAGTTAAAAAAATTATATATAATTATTCTAGACTGAACCTATATAGTGATCACTGTTTTAGTCACTCAATGGGCATTGGAACTAGAATTGTAATTAATTTTGGTTTATTAAAATATAATTTAAAAATAAATTTTAAACAAAATTTCAGGTTTAAATACATTTTATCCTATTTATTTTGTCTTTTTTTTTTTAATTAGAGAATGATTGCTTTACATTGTTGTTAGCTTCTGCCATACAGCAACCCAAATCAGTCATATTATATATATGTATATTATACATTATATATTATATATACATAATAGTATCATTATATACATTATATAAATGCATTATACATTATATACTATATGCATAATATTAATATTATATGTTATATACATATATATAATATGATTCTTATATATATACACCCTTCCTCTTGAGCGTCCCTTCTCCCTCCCATCCCAGCCCTCCCTCTAGCTCCTCACAGGGCATCAGGCTGGACTCCCTGTGTTATATAGCAGCTTCTACTAGTTATCTGTTTTATACAAAATAGATTTTAGCTGCTGAATATTGTTATTTGTAGTCTGCTTTTTACCTCTAGTACATTGTTTTAAAAGAAAAACAAATGTTTATTTATTTTTTAAAACTTTTGACCTCTTTTATTGGTTCTTCATTTATTCACTTTCATTCATTTTTGTTCTTTGGCCTGTGTGGGCCTCCCATAGCAGTGGCCTCTCATTGCAGAGCACTGGCTCTGGATGCATGCGCTCCAGAGCGCTGGCTTGTAATTGGGCACAAGGGTCCAGCTGCTCCATGACATGTGGGATCTTGCCAGGCCAGGGATTGAACCAGTACCCTTGCACTGCAAGGCGGGATTTTTACCCACTGGATCACCAGGGAAGCCTCCAAATGTTTATTTTTAAGCATATGAAAATCAAGTCTGTGCTTTTTCTCAGACTCTGAATTATAATGGTTCTGTATGTGGATTTGGAAATAAAAGGGATGGAAAATGAGGACCTGTATATTTTCAATGAAGTAAAATTGAAGAGGTCTGCAGACACTGAGGACTAGATGGGCAGTTCAAGACTCTTGCAAATGGTGACTAAAGGAGCTATGAGATAGAAAAATAAAGATGATTAGGAATCAATATTTTGGGGTATACAGTGGGCAATAGAGAAATCGAGTGAAAGGAGAGAAAAGAGACAAGAGGCAATCTCACACTTGGAACTTTGCCACAACAATGTGTTGATCTAAAATGCCTATTAAAAATAAAATAAAATAAAAAATAAAATGCCTGTTACTGGGAACCACTGGATAAAGAAAATCTTTTTTCCTTCAGACTCTGTTACTTGGACATACCAGAAGAGATAAGGAAGTTCACTATAGGAGAAATACTTGCAACTCAGCTTTCAGGGGACTCCTTCAGAACCAAAGATGTGGCCGTCAGGTGGGGCACTGGGCTTCTGTTCTTCCTGCAACATCAACGCTGAATCAGTGAGACCAGGACAGACCTACCTATAATGAGGCAGTGTCTTTAATAAGATTTCAACCAGAACTATGTTCGTTCTATAGAGGCAGGAACATGGAGTGTAATGTTACTTAATCCCTAGGAAGAGCTTTCCCCACAGAAGGGTAGTGGAGAACATGGCTATGCAGAGATGAAGCTGAGATCCATACTGTGGAAGATCTCCCTGAGGAGCAGGAAGGAATGCTCCAGACAGCGCGGAGTCCGTATTACAGGGAAATCTGAGATTCAAAGGATCCCCATTTAAGCAAGTTCTAGTGGCTATAAGAGATGCTTTCTTTGGGGAGGGAGGGGAGCGGGCGGACCACTTCTATTGGTCTTTCATTTATCTGTTTTCATCCATCTTTGTTCTTTGGCCCGTGCGGGCCTCCCACCGCAGTGGCCTCTCTGGTCGTAGAGCGCCGGCTCTGAGCGCATGCCCTCCAGAGCTCCGGCTCGGTAGTAGGACACATCAGTCCAGCCACTCCGCAGCACGTGGAATCTTCCCAGGCCAGGGATCGAACTGGTGCCCCTTGCACTGCAAGGTGGTATCCTTACCCAATGGGCCACCAGGGAAGTCCAAGAGATGCTTTCTTGCTAATGACTACTCCTGATGTTGAACCTGTTCAAATGTGCACTTCAGTGAGCTGTGAGATACAGAAACTCTTAGGAGTGAAGTGCAACTTTATTACTGGTGACATCTCCAGTTTATGCAATATCACCCCCTGGAGGTCAACAGTTGGAACAAGTCCAGTCTTGAGGTGTTTGTGCCCCATTTCCTCCCTGTTTTTTCGTAGGCATGAATTGCTTCCCATTCTAATCTGATAAGAATATTTTTAGGGGTTTGCATACTAAGCTGTTGTTGTTCAGTCACCAAGTCATGTCCAACTTCTTGCAACCCCATGAACTGCAGCATGCAGACTTCTCTGTCCTTCACTATCTCAAACTCATCGAACCATCTCATCCTCTATTTGAGTGCTTCTTCTGCCCTCAGTCTTTCCCAGCATCAGAGTCTTTTCCAACATGTCGGTTCTTTGCATCAGGTGGCTAAAACGTTGAAACTTCAGCTTCAGTATCAGTCTTTCCAATGAATATTTAAGGTTGATTTCCTTTAGGATTGACTGGTTTGATCTCTTTTCTGTCCAAGGGACTCTCATGAGTCTTTCTCCAGCACCCTAGTTCAAAAGCATTCAGGGCTCAGCTTTCTTTATGGTTCAACTCTCACATTCGTACATAACTTCTGAAAAAGCAATAGCTTTGAAGGACTCTTTTCTGCAAAGTGATGTCTCTGTTTTTTAATATGTGTGTGTGTCTAGGTTTACCATAGCTATCTTTCCAAGGAGCAAACACCTTTTAATTTCATGGCTGCAGTTACCATCCACAGTAATTTTGGAGTCCAAGAAAATAAAATCTGTCACTGTTTCCACTTTTCCCCCATCTATTTTCCATGAGTGATGGAAGTGGATGTCGTGATCTTAGTTTTTTGAATGCTGAGTTTTAAGCCAGCTTTTTCACTCTCCTCTTTCACCCTCATCAAGAGGCTCTTTAGTTCCTCTTTGCTTTCTGCCATTAGAAAAATATAATCTGTGTATCTGAGGTTGTTGATATTTCTCCCAGCAATCTTGATTTCGTCTTGTGCTTCATCCAGCCTAGCATTTCTCATGAGGCGCTCTCCATAGAAGTCAAATAAACTGGTTGACAAGATGCAGCCTCGACTCACTCCTTTCCCAATTTTGAACCATCCTGTTTTTCCAAGTCTGGTTCTGACTGTTGCTTCTTGACACACATATAGGCTTCTGATGAGATAGATAAGGTGATCTGGTATTCCCATCTCTTTAAGAATTTTTCAGTTTGTTGTGATCTACACAGACATAGGCTTTAGCATACTCAGTGAAGCAGATGTAGACGTTTTTTTCTGGAATTCCCTTGCTTTCTCATTAAAGAAAATTCCCTTGATGCAATGAGTGTTGGCAATTTGATCTGTGGTTCCTCTGCCTTTTCTAAACCCAGTTAGTCCATCTGGAAGTTCTCAGGTCACATACTGCTGAAGCCTAGCTTGAAGGATTTTGAGCATAACCTTGCTAGCATGTGAAATGGGCACGGTTGTACAGTACTTAAGCATTCTTTGGCATTGCCCTTCTTTGAGATTGGGATGAAACTGACCTTTTCCAGTCCTGTGGCCCCTGCTGAGTTTTCCAAATTTGCTGGCATGTTGAATGCAGCACTTTAACAGCATCATCTTTTGGTATTTTAAATTGCTGAGCAGAAATTCATCATCTCTGCTAGCTTTGTTTGTAAGATCCTATAAGGCGAGGTTATCTTCTTTGCTTGATGAAAATCAAAAAAGTATGCTTTACTTACTTTCAGAAAATCAAGAGATTTAACTTCTGCATTATGCACACTCTCAGCAATCCAGAAATGTGAGAGAAACTCTTAAATCTAATAGAAGGTATTAATGAAAATACTGCAAATCAATATTGCCCCTATAGGGTCAAAAACAAGACATAGACTCTCACTACTTCTATTCACTGTCCTCCTGGAGGACCTGGCATCAAACCAGAAAAAGAAATAATATATATTAATTTTGAAAATGGAGGAGTCAAACCATTTTTGTTCATAGGTCTATATGTAGATCTTTCACCCTCATCAAGAGGCTCTTTAGTTCCTCTTTGCTTTCTGCCATTAGAAAAATATAATCTGTGTATCTGAGGTTGTTGATATTTCTCCCAGCAATCTTGATTTCGTCTTGTGCTTCATCCAGCCTAGCATTTCTCATGAGGCGCTCTCCATAGAAGTCAAATAAACTGGTTGACAAGATGCAGCCTCGACTCACTCCTTTCCCAATTTTGAACCATCCTGTTTTTCCAAGTCTGGTTCTGACTGTTGCTTCTTGACACACATATAGGCTTCTGATGAGATAGATAAGGTGATCTGGTATTCCCATCTCTTTAAGAATTTTTCAGTTTGTTGTGATCTACACAGACATAGGCTTTAGCATACTCAGTGAAGCAGATGTAGACGTTTTTTTCTGGAATTCCCTTGCTTTCTCATTAAAGAAAATTCCCTTGATGCAATGAGTGTTGGCAATTTGATCTGTGGTTCCTCTGCCTTTTCTAAACCCAGTTAGTCCATCTGGAAGTTCTCAGGTCACATACTGCTGAAGCCTAGCTTGAAGGATTTTGAGCATAACCTTGCTAGCATGTGAAATGGGCACGGTTGTACAGTACTTAAGCATTCTTTGGCATTGCCCTTCTTTGAGATTGGGATGAAACTGACCTTTTCCAGTCCTGTGGCCCCTGCTGAGTTTTCCAAATTTGCTGGCATGTTGAATGCAGCACTTTAACAGCATCATCTTTTGGTATTTTAAATTGCTGAGCAGAAATTCATCATCTCTGCTAGCTTTGTTTGTAAGATCCTATAAGGCGAGGTTATCTTCTTTGCTTGATGAAAATCAAAAAAGTATGCTTTACTTACTTTCAGAAAATCAAGAGATTTAACTTCTGCATTATGCACACTCTCAGCAATCCAGAAATGTGAGAGAAACTCTTAAATCTAATAGAAGGTATTAATGAAAATACTGCAAATCAATATTGCCCCTATAGGGTCAAAAACAAGACATAGACTCTCACTACTTCTATTCACTGTCCTCCTGGAGGACCTGGCATCAAACCAGAAAAAGAAATAATATATATTAATTTTGAAAATGGAGGAGTCAAACCATTTTTGTTCATAGGTCTATATGTAGAAAATACAAAGGAGTCTATAAACAAATGACAAGAGCTAGAGCTATAGGCAAATTAAGACAGTAAAATCAATTTTTTTTTATTCTAGCAAAAAGCATTTGAAAATGAAATTTAAATGCATTTATCAAGTATCTGGGTGTTAATCTGATAGAAGATATGCGAGTCTTGTTCAAAATTGTTTTTAACTTTAAAAACTAGATAGAATCTGCATAAAGGGGATTTCTTAGGATTCCATGTGTTAAAATCTAAATTGTCCCAAATGAGCCCATAAATTCAACACAAGACCAATCCAATTACTAGTAATCTTTTTTTTGGTAGATGTTGAGAAGTCGATTCTCTAAGTTAGGTGGAAGTACAAAGACCTAAAATAAACCTTGAAAAAGAAGAAATTTGAATTGTGTTTCCAGATTTTAAAAATGTGTATGAACCTCCAGTAATTAAGACAGAATGTTCTGTTGGAAAAAGGAGAAAATAAACAACAGTAAATGGGATCAAATCCAAAAATAGGTCCATAGGCATACACCATCAATTGATTTTCTTCAAAGGTGTCTATGCAACTCTATGAAGGGAAAAAAATGGTCTTTCTGGGATAACAGCTACAGCAACTGGCTATTTATAGCTCTTGAAAGTACTTTGACTCTTTGACTCTTTCCACATAGCATACAAAAAAACCATTCTAAATGGATATAAGATCTAAACATGATAAGTGAAACTATGAAGTTTTCAAGAGGAAACATAGGAGGAAAGTATGGAGGTAGGAAGAGAGTTAAGAGACCCTTACAGTCATGCAAGTAAGATATGTTGAATGTTTGAATTAAGAGAGTAACAGAAGTATAGATATAAAGGAAATGACTTTACTTACTTTCAGAAAATCAAGAGATTTACCCCATTATGCACACTCTCAGCAATCCAGAAATGTGAGAGAAACTCTTAAATCTAATAGAAGGTATTAATGAAAATACTGCAAATCAATATTGCCCCTATAGGGTCAAAAACAAGACATAGACTCTCACTACTTCTATTCACTGTCCTCCTGGAGGACCTGGCATCAAACCAGAAAAAGAAATAATATATATTAATTTTGAAAATGGAGGAGTCAAACCATTTTTGTTCATAGGTCTATATGTAGAAAATACAAAGGAGTCTATAAACAAATGACAAGAGCTAGAGCTATAGGCAAATTAAGACAGTAAAATCAATTTTTTTTTATTCTAGCAAAAAGCATTTGAAAATGAAATTTAAATGCATTTATCAAGTATCTGGGTGTTAATCTGATAGAAGATATGCGAGTCTTGTTCAAAATTGTTTTTAACTTTAAAAACTAGATAGAATCTGCATAAAGGGGATTTCTTAGGATTCCATGTGTTAAAATCTAAATTGTCCCAAATGAGCCCATAAATTCAACACAAGACCAATCCAATTACTAGTAATCTTTTTTTTGGTAGATGTTGAGAAGTCGATTCTCTAAGTTAGGTGGAAGTACAAAGACCTAAAATAAACCTTGAAAAAGAAGAAATTTGAATTGTGTTTCCAGATTTTAAAAATGTGTATGAACCTCCAGTAATTAAGACAGAATGTTCTGTTGGAAAAAGGAGAAAATAAACAACAGTAAATGGGATCAAATCCAAAAATAGGTCCATAGGCATACACCATCAATTGATTTTCTTCAAAGGTGTCTATGCAACTCTATGAAGGGAAAAAAATGGTCTTTCTGGGATAACAGCTACAGCAACTGGCTATTTATAGCTCTTGAAAGTACTTTGACTCTTTGACTCTTTCCACATAGCATACAAAAAAACCATTCTAAATGGATATAAGATCTAAACATGATAAGTGAAACTATGAAGTTTTCAAGAGGAAACATAGGAGGAAAGTATGGAGGTAGGAAGAGAGTTAAGAGACCCTTACAGTCATGCAAGTAAGATATGTTGAATGTTTGAATTAAGAGAGTAACAGAAGTATAGATATAAAGAAATGGGTATGAGTGCTGTTTGAGAGGTGAACTGCCAGGACCTTAATGGATGTTGACGGTATCTGTGCTTCTTTAGCACTCTGGTGCCATCTGCACAGAGAATGTGTTTATTGTATCAGATCATGTGGAAACTAGTGGCCAGAGTTTCCCCCAGTGATCTTTGCTTCCTGATGGCCAGGGCCTTCTGTAACCTCTGTACACACTGAGTCCAGGCTTGCTCCATGGCTCACTGTAATAAACGGATGAGCAGAAGTAGCACTGTGGCAGTTCTGCGATTAAGCTGTGAAGACTTCTCAGCTTACACTTCCGTGATTTTGGAAGCCCCGAGGCACCAGCTAAGATGCACAGCTTCCCTGAGAGGCCACGAAGAGACAGCACATGTAGGAGCTGTGGTCATTCCTGAGAACACCTGAAGTGAGAGATGAGCCCAGCCCTCTGGGGTTCCAGCTGGCTTCCAGGCATTCCTACTAAGGTCAAGCCATGTGAGTGAGCAATTTGAGGGGTTCCAGTGCAATCACATGGAACAGGGGTGTCATGAGAAAATAAAACCATAGCTGCTTTAAGCCATTAAGTTTTTGTGTGATTTGTTATCTAGCAAAACACAAGATCTAAGATCCTATGAAGAGTTTCTTGTTGAGGAATTGTGAGAAATTGGCAAAAATAAAATGCTTTTTTCCCATCTGACTTCCAATTGTCTGTTTCAGAAAGGCCCCGTAGGGTCCTGTTCAATTATTTATATATATCTATATTATAATTGGGGGCTTCCAATGTGGCACTAGTGGTAAAAAAAAAAAAAAAAAAAAAAAACCCACCTGCCAATTCAGGAGACATAAGAGATGTGGTTTCCATGCCTGGGTCAGGAAGATCCCATGGTGGAGGGTATGGTAGCTCACTCCAGTATTCTTGCTTGGAGAATCCCATGGGCAGAAGAGTCCTGCGGGCTGCAGTCCATAGCATTGCAAAGAATCAGTCACGAGTGAAGCAACTTGCACACACATGCACACATATTATAATTTATACACATTTGTATTATAGTTATAGGCTTCCTTAGTGACTCAGACAGGAAAGAATCTAACTGCAATGCAGGAAACTCCAATTTGATACCTAGTTCAGGAAGACCCCCTGGAGAAGAGAATGGCTATCCACTCCAATATTCTTTTTTTTTTTCTTTTTTAAAGATTTATTTATTTATTTATTTTGGGCAGGGGGTTGGGTTGGGGAGGGAGGGGAGCGGGCGGGCCAGTTCTATTGGTCTTTCATTTCTCTATTTTCATCCGTCTTCGTTCTTTGGCTCCTGTGGGCCTCCCATCGCGGTGGCATCTGTCGCCGCAGAGCGCCGTCTCTGGGCGTAGGCGCTCCAGAGCTTGGGCTCGGTAATTGGACACATCGGTCCAGCCGCTCCGTGGCACGTGGGATCTTCCCAGGCCAGGGCTCGAACCGGTGCCCCCTGCACTGCAAGGCGGTGTCCTTACCCACTGGACCACCAGGGGAAGCCCTCCAATATTCTTTTTTTATTTTTTTTAAGATTTATTTTATTATTTATTTATTTATTTTCATCCATCTTTGTTCTTTGGCCTGTGTGGCCTCCCATTGCAGTGATTTCTCTGTTGCAGAATACTGACTCTGGGTGCATGCACTCCAGAGCGCTGGCTTGTAATTGGACACACCGGTCCAGCCGCTCCGTGGCACGTGGGATCTTCCCAGGCCAGGGCTCGAACCGGTGCCCCCTGCACTGCAAGGCGGTGTCCTTACCCACTGGACCACCAGGGGAAGCCCTCCAATATTCTTTTTTTATTTTTTTTAAGATTTATTTTATTATTTATTTATTTATTTTCATCCATCTTTGTTCTTTGGCCTGTGTGGCCTCCCATTGCAGTGATTTCTCTGTTGCAGAATACTGACTCTGGGTGCATGCACTCCAGAGCGCTGGCTTGTAATTGGACACACCGGTCCAGCCGCTCCATGGTACGTGGGATCTTCCTGGGCCAGGGATGGAATTGGTGCCCCTTGCACTGCGAGGTGGACTCTTTACCCACTGGATGAAGGAGCCTGGCAGGCTCTAGTCCATGAGATCACAAGGAGTTCGGCACAACTGAGTCACTTTCATATTATAATTATATATGTATATATTTGTATATAATATATATTATATATTTATATCATATACACTTCATAATATATATTTATAGGGCCTCCTGTGTGTTAAGCATTGTTCAGGAATGCAGGATGCAGCAGTGAAAATGATAAAAAAAAAAGGGGGGGGGGCGGGTGGCCTACAGTGCAGTAGGAGGAGAAAAAATTAAAGAGATTTTGTTTTTTTTGAGGGGGTGCGGGTTGGGGAGGGAGGAGAGCGGGCGGGCCACTTCTATTGGTCTTTCATTTCTCTGTTTTCATCCGTCTTTGTTCTTTGGCTCCTGAGGGCCTCCCATCGCGGTGGTCTGTTGTCGCAGAGCACCAGCTCTGGGCGCATGCCCTCCAGAGCTCCGGTTCGGTGATTGGACACATCAGTCCAGCCGCTCCGCGGCATGTGGGATCTTCCCAGGCCAGGGATCAAACCGGCGCCCCTTGCACTGCAAGGCGGTGTCCTTATCCACAGGACCACCAGGGGAAGCCCCAGACTTTGTTTTTAATTAGACAATTTTAAATTTTAATAAGCACTTTAAGGGATTACAGTACTGTATTGAGTGATACTTCTGTGGTAAGGAAAGGCGTCTACTCTAAGCAGGGTATGGAGGGAAGGCTTCACTCGGACACTTCCTCTGTAACACCAGGCAAGGCGTTGAACCTCGTGTTCAGTTTCCTTTTCTGTAGTAGCCAATATCTTTCTGCTGGGTGCTGGGCTCAGCATTGGCATTGATCATTTCATTCACTTCTCATAAGAACCCTGCATGGTAGAGTCTATCAATATCCACATTGTAGATATCAGGAAGCTGACACATAACAGTTATCGTCATTTTCCCCAGGTCACTCAACTAATGAGTGGTAGATCTAGAAATACAATATAAGTCTTCAATCTTAAGCTCTTTGCTGCACTGTCTTCCCTCAAGTAGGATGGATCCAACCTTGAGGGGTTCCAATAAAAATGGAGAACACACATGCAAATCACTTAGTACAACACCTTCCCTGTCATAGGCTCTCAACCAGCTGTAGGTAATGTACAAAACCTTGAGGGTTAGAAGTCACTATCTGAAATCTCAGAGGCATCTATCCATTAGATGTAGCTCACTATTTTTCTGAGGTTTGTTTAGTAGTTTACACAACAGATTTCATGTATTATCATAAGAATCTATGGTCTATCATGTTTCTTACTATTAGTGAAAAATAAGTTCCCATTAACTGATATTACCACTTAAAATGTAAGCCATTATATTGGGAGAATAGGTAGCATAATACAACATGGAAAGAGTATGCCAAGCAGTGTTTGCTACTATTGTTTATTAGTATTTTTGTTACTGACTCTTTCTCCCACTTCTCAAGATATTTATATGATACAAGGAAAGACAGAACAGTAAATGCAATCTGACTTAATTGCATCTTGTGTAACAGTTCCAAACTTTCTGTCCTAGGTAGCCTAGAATTTTGTAGCCAAAATCATCTCATGTGTTGTAGTTGTCATTTGGAATTAATGACTTTCACATCTTGCAGGCAAAAAATAAAACCAAACAGCCAGTTCTCCTGAATCCTCTCTCTCTTGTTTTCCGCTTTGGGAAGTTTACTGACTGGTTCAGCAATGGCCGCTCCTATTGTGATTAGGCTTCCTCACAGTTTAATCCGTGGATCACTGGAAGGGAGTGGAAGGCCAGGGTAAGCCTCACAAAATGCTTGAGCAGGACACCAGGTGGCAGTGCTTCAGCTTTCACTCACAGCTTGCAGTGTGCTGGAGCCTGATTCTCAAGGAAGGAAAAGAGATGCAGACAAAGGATTCACGAAGAGGTGACATTTGAGTAAAAGCACGAAGGAATTCGGAGGTGCATCATGTAGATAGCATCACTGGCTCAGTGGTAAAGAATCTGCCTGCCAATGCGGGAGATGTGGGTTCAATCCTTGGGTCATGAAGATCCCCTAGAAAAGGAAATGGCAACCGACTTCAATATTCTTGCCTGAAAATGAAACACCAGACAAAGAATTAATCTCCAAAATCTACAAGCAACTCAGACAACTCAGCACAGGAAAAACAAACAACCCAATCGAAAAATGGGAAAAAGATCTAAAGAGACGCCTCTCCAAAGAGGACATACAGATAGCCCAAAAGCACATGAAACAATGCTCAACCTTGCTTATTATTAGAGAAATGCAAATTAAAACTACAATGAGATACCACCTCACACCCGTCAGAATGGCCATCTTCAAAAAATAGACAGACAATAAATGCTGGAGAGGGTGCGGAAAAAAGGGAACCCTCTTGCATTGTTGGTGGGAATGTAAATTGATACAGCCTCTATGGAAGACAGTATGGAGTTTTTTCAAAAAACTAAAACTAGAAGCACCCTACGACGCAGCAATCCCACTCTTAGGCTTATATCCTGATGAAATCAAAACTGAAAGAAACACCTGAACCCCAATGTTCATCGCAGCTCTCTATACAATAGCCAGAGCATGGAAGCAAACTAGGTGTCCATCGACGAATGAATGGATCCAGAAGCCCTGGTATATATATACAATGGAATACTACTCAACTGTTAAAAGAAATGCAGAAGACTCAGTCCTAATGAAGTGGCTGGCTCTAGAACCTAACATAAAAAGTGAAGTCAGTCAAAAAGAGAAAGACAAATACAGTATACTAACACACATATATGGAATCTAGTAGGACGGTCTTGATAACACACGCAGGAATCTCATGGGAAAACAGACAGAGCATAGACATATGGACATTGTGGGGAAGAAATAGGGAGGGGGAGGCATGGAGGGAGTAACATGGAAACCTATACTGTCATGTGTGGAAAAGATAGCTATTGTCATTGTGCTAAGGGAATAGGAGTGCTCACAATGGCATGGGGCGATGATCCGGAGGGGTGGGATGGGGGCACTGGGGGGTGGGGACGATGGATATGCATATGAGTGATCTGGAACATACATGTCTATGAACAACAAAACTCTGCAAAACCTTTAAAACAAAGAATTAAAAAAAAAAGAAGTAAGTAACAATGGATATGAAACAGTAAAGTATTATATATTTGAAAAAAAAAAAATTCTTGCCTGGGAAATCCCAAGGACAGATGAGTCAGACAAGACTTAGAGACTAAACAACAGCAAACGATCAGAGTAGAGAGGGCAAAGACAAGCGGCACAGGTCTTGATTGGGAAACTGAGCTTAGAGTCTTCAAGGAATAAAATCTCGTTGTAGCCCTTGTTTTTTCCCAGCACACTGTTATATAAGAAACTTACTAACGCATTCAACAATGTTAACTGGTTAGTGGATGATTTCCTCATCGACTGATCCTGGGGCAATTGTATCTGTAAGCTTGGTCCCCGCCGGGTGTTTTAAAATGAGAGAGGAGGATGGGAATTGGTGAGGCAGAGCAGGCTTTATTGGACGGCCGCTCTCCGGCGTCCCTCACGGGGAGGAGAGGAGAGAGGGAGTGAGGGAAAGCGCACACAAAGACTGGGAGGGCCCCCTTTGTAGGTAAGGTGACGTGGTCAGCAGAGCCCCTGGCCAGGTTGGGGCACTGTCGACCTGATTGGTTGAGGCCAGGTGTTGGGGTGTCTGCAAATTGGGCAATTTCATCTTTCCTTTGTCCAGTGAGAACTTCTGGCGGGGGCGGGGTGGTCCTCTGTTGGTGTCATGGCTGTTTTTCATTGGCCTTGTTCAATCTGGCGTTGAGGGGCCTTCTAGTCAAGGTCTTTCTTGTGTCAGGGAGGTAGGAAGTGGGGGAAAGGAGCCTCGGGACCAGACCTTACAGTATCTATGACTTGCCATCTTCTTTCCTGGCTCCCTTCAGCTTACACTTTAAACCAGTCACAGCGCAATCACCGAGGCCTCCAGCCACCACTTCCGGGGCCAAGTGCTTCTCCATAGTCAAAACCTTGCTCTTAAGGAGCTCTCTAAAACACTCTTCTCTGGCTGGCAATAAAAGTTGAAGATGCTCTTAACAGTGAGGAAAGTTACATCCCATTTCCCAAAGATTAAAATAAAATGGGAATAATAACACCTACCTCATAGGAGTTTTATATTTAAATTAGACAATGATTCTGAAATGCAAACTACAGGGCCTGACATAGAGCAAGCTCACTAAATTCCAACTTTTCTTTTTCTAGTAAAATCTACCTCTGCTTCAATGTCCAGGTCTGTGACCTGTTACACTTTGTTCTTTTCTCCACATTGGTTCAATGATGGAAACTTCTCGGGAATTCACTTAATCACATATTTTCCTGGAGACAGTCATTACTTTTCCCGATTCCCTGGGGTTATATTGTCCTAGCCACATTGTCACACTGACAGTACTGAAAGGCCCAGATGGAACACTCAAATAAGGTTTTGTTTTCCCTAAAGAATAATAATATTAAGGTTTTTATATACTTAATAGCTACTGGATATCATATTTCTCAGTTAAATCTCCAGGATATTGTCATTTGTATTATGTTTTCTTATTTATTTAAAAGAACTTTTTTTTTTTGGCCACTTCTGTTGGTCTTTCATTCACTTATTTTCATCCATCTTTGCTCTTTGGCCTGTGTGGGTCTCCCATCCCAGTGGCCTCTCTCGCTGCAGAGCACCGGCTCTGGGGGCAAGCGCCCCAGAACTCCTGCTCAGTAATTGGACACATCCGTCCAGCCGCTCTGTGGCACATGGGATCTTCCCAGGCCAGGGATCGAACCAGTGCCCCTTGCACTGTAAGGCGGTGTCCTACCCACTGGACCACCAGGGAAGCCCTATTTAAAGGAATTCTTAACATATTCTGCATCTGAGTCCTTTTTCAGAAATATGCATTGCAGATACAGTTTATTGGTCTGTGCATTGACTTTCGAAACTCTTAGTAGTGATTTATAACAGACAAAAGTTAAAAATATATTTTCATGTTCATAAGAAACTAGCTTGAAAGTTTTATTTGTTGTTTTTTTTAAGCACTTTAAAATTATTTTGTTTGGTGGTTTCTATTGCTTCTGATGTGAAGTTAGGTATCATTCTTAATGATACCAGAATACAATATGGAAATTTTCCCTGGGTATTGGCAAAATTATTTCCACTTAAATAGACCTTTGGATTTGCCTTCAATGCCTTGCAAGCTTCTGCCAAAACCAGAGTGGTAGACTTGCAGAATTCTTTATTCAATTTATGGTTTTCCTTATAGCATTGCTCCTGAATAAGGAAATTGTTTTATAGGAAATCATGTATAGCAGTGAGTGGAAGGGCTTGCTATGAGCAAAGAGGTTATGGAATAAGTAATGGAAGAGGTAATTATAAACACCAGCTACAATCATGTGGTCATTTGCAGGAATAAAAATAATAATCTTTGTGAAAATTTGTTTTTATTTTGATATGAATATATCTATGTATTGCATTAGCTGATTTTAACTCCCCTCTCCCATTTGCCTGCTTGTAGTAATATATAATATGCTAATATAAGTCAATTTTGTATCATTGTATCTCAGTAGTGAAGATACAGGATTCAATCAGAGTGTGACTTAGCTAGAAAAGAAAATAACATCATCCACAAATGGATAAATGAACTTGCTGTAATCTTTGCAAGATGAGGTTAGACCGTTCAGAGCTGAATGAGGAATTACTACATTATATTAGCAAGAATTGTGGTGCTGGAGAAGACTTGAGAATCCCTTGGACTGCAAGGAGATCAAATCAATCAATCCTTCAACACTGACCATTTATTGGAAAGACTGATGCTGAAGCTGGAACTGTAATACTCAGGTCACTTGATGAGAAGAGCCAACTCATTAAAAAAAAAAAACCTGATGCTGGAAAAGATTGAAGACAAAAGGAGAATGGGGCAACAGAGAATGAGATGGTTAGACAGCATCACCAACTCAGAGGACATGGATTTGAACAAACACCGGGAGATACTGGAGGATAGAGGACTCTGAGCTTCCCAGGTGGTGCTAGTGGTAAAGACCCTCCTGCCAATGCAGGAGACGTAAGAGACACCAGTTCTACCTTCGTTTAGGAAGATCCCCTGGAAGAGGAAATGACAACCCACTCTAGTATTTTTACCTGGAAAACCCCATGGACAGAGGAAACTGGCGGGCTACAGTCCATGGCGTCACAAAGAGTCAGACATGACTTAGCGACTGAACAACAGCAACATAAGCAAGAAGCATAGTTTTGCTATTGCCTTTATTCAAAAGTTGTTAAAAAGAAGTACAGATGAAAGCCACGTTAACAAAGGATACTGCAACAGCTTTGTACTGTCTTAACTAACTAGAAATATCTTTCCCAGAATGTGCTTCTTGTGTTGTTCTGGGTTAGGGTTGGCCTCAAAAGAAATTTGTGTGTCATTTGGAAGGTAGTTGTGATGAAGTAGCCATATTGTTTGCACTTAGGGGTTTGGTGCAGGGCCCCAGGCTCTAAGGTTACTCACACATATTGCTACTGATCTGATAGCTCATCTTACTGTTTTTTGTTTGTTTGTTTGTTTGTTTTGTAATGTTTTGGAGGGGGGGTGGGCGAGGTGGGGTGGGAGCGGGGCGGGCGGGCCATTACTACTGGTCTTTCATTTATCTATTTTCATCCATCTTTGTTCTTTGGCCTGTGTGGACCTCCCATCGCGGTAGCCTCTGTTGTCGCAAAGCACTGGCTCTGGGCGCATGCGCTCCAGAGCTCCGGCTTGGTAATGACACATCGGTCCAGCTCCTCCGTGGCACGTGGGATCCTCCCAGGCCAGGTATCGAACTGGTGCCCCTTGCACTGCAAGGCAGTATCCTTACCCACTGGACCACCAGGGAAGCCCTCATCTTATTGTTGACTCACAACTCCTCTACTTCACATTAGATCTCCTCCTCATCTTCTCTTTGTCTTGGCCCAAATATGGAAGCACAGTGTCAAATGACACCCACTTCTCCTAAGGTCATCCACTGCTGTGAAACTGAAGGAGGCTAAACATAGACAAGTCTTAGTGTGTCTTTGTGGATTCCATTATCCTCATACATCTAGTATGTCCTTATGAGTCAGTTTGTCCATGATTCTGTCTACATTCAACTTTCTTCTACAAATATTCCTCTAGTTGACTAACAATGAATTCAGTCTCAACACCAGATACGAACATAACAGCTTTGTATACACTTCTCCACCAGCTCTAGCAATCGCCCGAGTTCTAATCTTTACAGTGAAAGTGAAACTCACTAAGTCATGTCCAATTCTTTGCAACCCATGGACAAACAATGGAATTCTCCAGGCGAGACTACTAGAGGGGGCAGCCTTTCCCTTTTCCAGGGGATTTTCCTAACCTAGGGATCAAACCCAGGTGTCCTGCATTGCAGGCAGATTACTTACCATCTGAGCCAATGGGGAAGCCCAATCTTTCTCTTATTTGACATCACTGGTGGTTTTGCTTCCCTGGCTGTATCTGCAGTGGCACAAAGTCTAAGAAGAAAGGACTAAAGAAATGATTTTCATGACAATTCTAGATACCCAGACATAGGTTTGTGATGTGGGTGTATTTTAGTGAAACTGTCAGTTTTAATTATTATGGAGCAAGTTTACAGCTTCAGACAAGTTTATACAGGTTCTGTATGATTGACTTAAAATCAAAAGTTCAAGAGGAGAATGTATTAGTAGAAAGTTACTCTGGACACCTGTTTCCAAATGACATGGAAGGAGCTTTAGCTTAGAACTAAATCATCTGATCCAGACCACAGATAAAGCAACCACAGGACTACCATTTCTGGTCTGGGATCTGCAGCTGGGCTCCTGCAGCAGGGGGGCTCTCTCTTATTGAGTTCTGGGGTTTTTGTTCAGCTTCTCCCATTACTTGAAGCACTGTGAGCTCCCCGAGAGCACAAAAGTACTTTGCAGAGTCTTCCAGCTGTAAGGCTGAAATGGTGAGGCTGATGGATTTATCTGCTTTCATTTCAGAGTAGCGGCCATCCCTTGCATTCCCATCTTCTGAATACTGACGAATAAGGAATGTCATCTCTCTGGAAGTTTGACGCAATGTATGGAAGCTGTCAAATGACACCCACTTCTCCTAAGGTCATCCACTGCTGTGAAACTGAAGGAGGCTAAACATAGACAAGTCTTAGTGTGTCTTTGTGGATTCCATTATCCTCATACATCTAGTATGTCCTTATGAGTCAGTTTGTCCATGATTCTGTCTACATTCAACTTTCTTCTACAAATATTCCTCTAGTTGACTAACAATGAATTCAGTCTCAACACCAGATACGAACATAACAGCTTTGTATACACTTCTCCACCAGCTCTAGCAATCGCCCGAGTTCTAATCTTTACAGTGAAAGTGAAACTCACTAAGTCATGTCCAATTCTTTGCAACCCATGGACAAACAATGGAATTCTCCAGGCGAGACTACTAGAGGGGGCAGCCTTTCCCTTTTCCAGGGGATTTTCCTAACCTAGGGATCAAACCCAGGTGTCCTGCATTGCAGGCAGATTACTTACCATCTGAGCCAATGGGGAAGCCCAATCTTTCTCTTATTTGACATCACTGGTGGTTTTGCTTCCCTGGCTGTATCTGCAGTGGCACAAAGTCTAAGAAGAAAGGACTAAAGAAATGATTTTCATGACAATTCTAGATACCCAGACATAGGTTTGTGATGTGGGTGTATTTTAGTGAAACTGTCAGTTTTAATTATTATGGAGCAAGTTTACAGCTTCAGACAAGTTTATACAGGTTCTGTATGATTGACTTAAAATCAAAAGTTCAAGAGGAGAATGTATTAGTAGAAAGTTACTCTGGACACCTGTTTCCAAATGACATGGAAGGAGCTTTAGCTTAGAACTAAATCATCTGATCCAGACCACAGATAAAGCAACCACAGGACTACCATTTCTGGTCTGGGATCTGCAGCTGGGCTCCTGCAGCAGGGGGGCTCTCTCTTATTGAGTTCTGGGGTTTTTGTTCAGCTTCTCCCATTACTTGAAGCACTGTGAGCTCCCCGAGAGCACAAAAGTACTTTGCAGAGTCTTCCAGCTGTAAGGCTGAAATGGTGAGGCTGATGGATTTATCTGCTTTCTGGAAGTTTACAGAGTAGCGGCCAGCCCTTGCATTCCCATCTTCTGAATACTGACGAATAAGGAATGTCATCTCTCCAGTGGGAAGCTGCTTGTACCAAAAAAGGTAGTAGGAGTATGTGTTCCAACTTGTTTCATACCGACAGTTCAGAGTGACCGTCTGCCCTGCTTGTCTGGATATGTCCGTCTGGTCTTGAGTAACTTTCTGGGCCACACCAGATCCTGGGGAAAAAATAAGAAAACAGAACGGAAATAGTGAACAAAATAATGAAGAAATCAGGCTACTTTTTGGACCCAAATATTTACAAACCTAATCAAAATCATAAGATGCTTCTTTTTCTCCAATCCTCCTTTCCTCCCCCAAGTCCCTGTGAAACACCACATGGCTGTGTGCACTCCTTTGACCCTGAACATTCACACCCATGTGTGGAAGCATTCCTACCAGCGAAGGTGAAGGCCAGGAACACCCAGAGCTGACTGGAGAGCAGCATGAGGCATGGGTTCCCCTGCACAAACATGCTTAGTTCTGCCTCAGGCTGAGCGTGCAGTGTCTTTCAGTGGCTGGTGGGACATATACATAGTACCTGGTTCCTGTTTGATGCCCCTTAAACAGGAAGTAGGAGGTCATGTTCATAGACCACGTGATCTGTGCTCAATTGGGAAAAAGTCTGGCTCACCACAAGCCTTTCCTTTGCTACTTGTCTCTCCCTGGTCATTAAATTTGGCAGACCCTCACAAGGGGCATGAAGAAGGCAATTAATATTAAAGGTTTGAACTGAGGGGAACTGAAGATCAAACAAGTTGACATACATTGGTAATAATACAGTAAAATAATTTTGCCATCCTGTTTAAGAAATCGTTTAATATAGCCTATGAAACGTTCTTGTAATGTGCTGATTGGTCGTTCATTTAGCCTAGACTTACTTTCTCCATCCAGCATCTAGTGACATTTTAAAACATTCACAGATCTTAGGCCTTCTTGCTAAAAAGCAATCTTCTCCAAAATAATTAATGTATCTTGCTTTTCTTAATGAGTTTCAGGGCTCCAGTTAGATTTTTCAATAAACAAAATTACTTCCACATAAAACTATTTTAAAGAATCTATCCAGCTGAATTCAGAGTCTACTTAGGATGTTTAAATGAAAATGTAACAGGAATAAAATATTATTCTTTGAAATCTGATAGGAGTCTGATGTGTTAGACTTTGGGCCCTTGCATTCCCATCTTCTGAATACTGACGAATAAGGAATGTCATCTCTCCAGTGGGAAGCTGCTTGTACCAAAAAAGGTAGTAGGAGTATGTGTTCCAACTTGTTTCATACCGACAGTTCAGAGTGACCGTCTGCCCTGCTTGTCTGGATATGTCCGTCTGGTCTTGAGTAACTTTCTGGGCCACACCAGATCCTGGGGAAAAAATAAGAAAACAGAACGGAAATAGTGAACAAAATAATGAAGAAATCAGGCTACTTTTTGGACCCAAATATTTACAAACCTAATCAAAATCATAAGATGCTTCTTTTTCTCCAATCCTCCTTTCCTCCCCCAAGTCCCTGTGAAACACCACATGGCTGTGTGCACTCCTTTGACCCTGAACATTCACACCCATGTGTGGAAGCATTCCTACCAGCGAAGGTGAAGGCCAGGAACACCCAGAGCTGACTGGAGAGCAGCATGAGGCATGGGTTCCCCTGCACAAACATGCTTAGTTCTGCCTCAGGCTGAGCGTGCAGTGTCTTTCAGTGGCTGGTGGGACATATACATAGTACCTGGTTCCTGTTTGATGCCCCTTAAACAGGAAGTAGGAGGTCATGTTCATAGACCACGTGATCTGTGCTCAATTGGGAAAAAGTCTGGCTCACCACAAGCCTTTCCTTTGCTACTTGTCTCTCCCTGGTCATTAAATTTGGCAGACCCTCACAAGGGGCATGAAGAAGGCAATTAATATTAAAGGTTTGAACTGAGGGGAACTGAAGATCAAACAAGTTGACATACATTGGTAATAATACAGTAAAATAATTTTGCCATCCTGTTTAAGAAATCGTTTAATATAGCCTATGAAACGTTCTTGTAATGTGCTGATTGGTCGTTCATTTAGCCTAGACTTACTTTCTCCATCCAGCATCTAGTGACATTTTAAAACATTCACAGATCTTAGGCCTTCTTGCTAAAAAGCAATCTTCTCCAAAATAATTAATGTATCTTGCTTTTCTTAATGAGTTTCAGGGCTCCAGTTAGATTTTTCAATAAACAAAATTACTTCCACATAAAACTATTTTAAAGAATCTATCCATCTGAATTCAGAGTCTACTTAGTGGTTTATGCTTAAATGAAAATGTAACAGGAATAAAATATTATTCTTTGAAATCTGATAGTGAGTCTGATGTGTTAGACTTTGAGGGGGATCCGAATATTCAATTCTGCTGCCTGTAAATGTAAAATTGTACTTACTAGATCATGTGTCCTAGAATCACACTCAAGTCACATTTTCCATCTCACTGGTCCAAAGTATTCGGTCTCACTTGATAGTGGTACATTATTATGTCTCTTTGTAACATAAAGATAAATATGCCACATCTTTCTGTGATGTAATGCTATACTGCACTCCTCTGAAACTTAATACCTACAGACTGCAAACACCTAGTACATGTCAATACCAGAGAAGTTGGTGACGAAATTTTGTATTCTATTTCACGTTCATGTGACATGCAACTGTCAGTCTTCCATTTGGTTTCATTATTTTAACAGATGGATTAATAAAAGAACCAAAAGTTAATAAACATGTAGAAAAAATACAGACACAGTCTAAAGCAGTGCCAGTTCATGAAATTTAAGATCAAAATTGCTCATTTGGAACTAAGCGGGGGAGATCATGAATGACCACAGCAGCCTGGGTGGCAGCATGATATAAAATATAGATATGTATTAGTATAATAATTGCCTATATGTCAGGAAATTGAAATTGATAAGAAATTTTATTAAAGTACAGACCATAATCTTATACAGTTTTTCTATTGGTTTTGAGGCAAAACTCTATGAACTTTTATTGCCCTGCATAAAGTTTCTTGAAACCTTGACATACATTGGTAATAATACAGTAAAATAATTTTGCCATCCTGTTTAAGAAATCGTTTAATATAGCCTATGAAACGTTCTTGTAATGTGCTGATTGGTCGTTCATTTAGCCTAGACTTACTTTCTCCATCCAGCATCTAGAGACATTTTAGAACATTCACAGATCGTAGGCCTTCTTGCAAAAAAGAAATCTTCTCCAAAATAATTAATGTATCTTGCTTTTCTTAATGAGTTTCAGGGCTCCAGTTAGATTTTTCAATAAACAAAATTACTTCCACATAAAACTATTTTAAAGAATCTATCCATCTGAATTCAGAGTCTACTTAGTGGTTTATGCTTAAATGAAAATGTAACAGGAATAAAATATTATTCTTTGAAATCTGATAGTGAGTCTGATGTGTTAGACTTTGAGGGGGATCCGAATATTCAATTCTGCTGCCTGTAAATGTAAAATTGTACTTACTAGATCATGTGTCCTAGAATCACACTCAAGTCACATTTTCCATCTCACTGGTCCAAAGTATTCGGTCTCACTTGATAGTGGTACATTATTATGTCTCTTTGTAACATAAAGATAAATATGCCACATCTTTCTGTGATGTAATGCTATACTGCACTCCTCTGAAACTTAATACCTACAGACTGCAAACACCTAGTACATGTCAATACCAGAGAAGCGGGTGACTGAAGTTTTGTTTTCTGTTTCACGTTCGTGTGACACACACCTGTCAGTCTTCCATGTGGTTTCATTGTTTTAACAGATGGATTAATAAAAAAGAACCAAAGGTTAATAAACATGTAGAAAGGAAAATATAGACACGGTCTAAAGCAGTGCCAGTTCATGAAATTTAAGATCAAAATTGCTCATTTGGAACTAAGCGGGAGAGATCATGAATGACCACAGCAGCCTGGGTGGCAGCATGATATAAAATATAGATATGTATTAGTATAATAATTGCCTATATGTCAGGAAATTGAAATTGATAAGAAATTTTATTAAAGTACAGACCATAATCTTATACAGTTTTTCTATTGGTTTTGAGGCAAAACTCTATGAACTTTTATTGCATACATACGTTCTTGTACTACCACTATAATCATGACACAGAACTGTTTCATCTCTCTAAAGAAACTCTCTTTGCACACCCTCCCAACTTCCTGCAACTTTTATAACCCCAGTAATTACTAATCTCCTCTTCAGCTCTGTATTCTGTCCTTTTGAGAATGTTGTAAAAGTAGAATCGCACTATATATATAATCATAATAATCCATAAGTGTAAACACACACCATGTAACCTCTAAGGTCGACTGCTTTTTTCATTCAGCATAACATCCTGAGACCCATCTAGGCTATTGTTTAGTCTCTAAGTCGTGTCCAAGTCTTTTGTGATCTCATGTACTGTAGCCTTCCAGGCTCTTCTGTCTATGGAATTTTCCAGGCAAGAAGACTGGAGTGAGTTGCCATTTCCTTCTCTAGGGCATCTTCCCGACCAAGGGATCCAGCCTGGGTCCCCTGCATCACAGGCAGATTCTTTCTCATTGATCCACCTAGGAAGCCCCATCTAGGCTATTGCATGTATCAATAGTCTGTTTCTGTCAATCACTACGGACTGTCACCAACTTATGATGCTTTGACTTTGGATTTTGGCCTTTACAGTGATAAGAAAACAATACACATTCAGTAGAAAGCATCCTTTGAATTTTTAAAGTTGTTCTTTTCCCACGCTAGCACCATGTGGTGTGATATTCCCTGGTGATTCTGGGCAGCAGCAGTGAGGGGAGCTCCCAGCTAGCCTTGAGACCAAAAGTTAATAACATGTAGCAAATTTGGTTTCATTATTTTAACAGATGGATTAATAAAAGAACCAAAAGTTAATAAACATGTAGAAAAATATAGACACGGTCTAAAGCAGTGCCAGTTCATGAAATTTAAGATCAAAATTGCTCATTTGGAACTAAGCGGGAGAGATCATGAATGACCACAGCAGCCTGGGTGGCAGCATGATATAAAATATAGATATGTATTAGTATAATAATTGCCTATATGTCAGGAAATTGAAATTGATAAGAAATTTTATTAAAGTACAGACCATAATCTTATACAGTTTTTCTATTGGTTTTGAGGCAAAACTCTATGAACTTTTATTGCATACATACGTTCTTGTACTACCACTATAATCATGACACAGAACTGTTTCATCTCTCTAAAGAAACTCTCTTTGCACACCCTCCCAACTTCCTGCAACTTTTATAACCCCAGTAATTACTAATCTCCTCTTCAGCTCTGTATTCTGTCCTTTTGAGAATGTTGTAAAAGTAGAATCGCACTATATATATAATCATAATAATCCATAAGTGTAAACACACACCATGTAACCTCTAAGGTCGACTGCTTTTTTCATTCAGCATAACATCCTGAGACCCATCTAGGCTATTGTTTAGTCTCTAAGTCGTGTCCAAGTCTTTTGTGATCTCATGTACTGTAGCCTTCCAGGCTCTTCTGTCTATGGAATTTTCCAGGCAAGAAGACTGGAGTGAGTTGCCATTTCCTTCTCTAGGGCATCTTCCCGACCAAGGGATCCAGCCTGGGTCCCCTGCATCACAGGCAGATTCTTTCTCATTGATCCACCTAGGAAGCCCCATCTAGGCTATTGCATGTATCAATAGTCTGTTTCTGTCAATCACTACGGACTGTCACCAACTTATGATGCTTTGACTTTGGATTTTGGCCTTTACAGTGATAAGAAAACAATACACATTCAGTAGAAAGCATCCTTTGAATTTTTAAAGTTGTTCTTTTCCCACGCTAGCACCATGTGGTGTGATATTCCCTGGTGATTCTGGGCAGCAGCAGTGAGGGGAGCTCCCAGCTAGCCTTGAGATCATGAGGATAAACAACCAACACGCGTACATTTATTCTGTGCTCATACAACCACTCTGTTTTTCACTTTCAGTGTGTGTGTGCTAAGTCACTGCAGTCGTGTTCAACTCTTTGCCACCCTATGGACTGTAGCCCACCACACTCCTCTGCCCATGAAATTCTCCAGGCAGGAGTACTGGAGTGGGTTGCTGTGCCCTCTTCCAGGCCATCCTCCCGATTCAGGGATTGAAAACCTGTCTCTTTTTGTCTCCTGCATTGGCAGGAGGGTTCTTTACCACGAGCCCACTTGGGAAGCCCCACTTTCAGTATAGGACTCAATAAATTACATGAAATTTCCAATACTTTAGTGTAAAATAGACTTGGTTCCATCCCTAGGTTGGGGAGATGCCCTGCAGAAGGGATAGGCTACCCACTCCAGCTTTCTTGCCTGGAGAATTCCATGGCTCCTCCATGGGTCACAAAGAGTCAGACATGATTTAGCAACTTGACTTTCACTTTCAGACTGTGTGTTAGATGATTTCTCCCAAACGTAGGCTAATGTAAATATTGAGCACTTTAAGGTAGGCTGGGTTAGGCATATTAAATGCATGTACCAGTTACAATATTCTCAACAGAAAATGGTTTATTGAGACACAGTTCTATTGCAAATTGAAAATAATCTATAAATAATATGTCATTATGCACATGTATTGCAGTGGCTTTATTTATTCACCCAATGGAGAACACTTGACCGGTTCCCAGTTTTGGGTCATCAAAAACATAACTACCATAAATATTCATACAGATTTTTATGTGAATATGTTTTTTATTTTTCAAGCATAAATACCAAGAAGTGTGACTAATGAGTTGTAAGGTAAGTGAATATTTAAGAATGACTGGATCATTCACCCAGCAACAATGTGTGAGTGATCCAGTGTCTCTTGCAGCTTTGCCAGAACTTGGTACTGCTGTATTTTTAATTTTAGCCTTTGTGAGAGAAATGAAGTGTTATCTCTTTGTGACTTAATTTGCTTTTTTAACTTTCTCAGCGGCAGTGAGTGGAGCTCCGGCTAGCCCTGAGATCATGAAGGTAAACAAACAACACACGTACATTCATTCCATGCTCATACAACCATTCTGTTTTTCACTTTCAGTGTGTGTGCTAAGTCACTGCAGTCGTGTTCAACTCTTTGAGATCCTATGGACTGTAGCCCACCACACTCCTCTGCCCATGAAATTCTCCAGGCAGGAGTACTGGAGTGGGTTGCTGTGCCCTCTTCCAGGCCATCCTCCCGATTCAGGGATTGAAAACCTGTCTCTTTTTGTCTCCTGCATTGGCAGGAGGGTTCTTTACCACGAGCCCACTTGGGAAGCCCCACTTTCAGTATAGGACTCAATAAATTACATGAAATTTCCAATACTTTAGTGTAAAATAGACTTGGTTCCATCCCTAGGTTGGGGAGATGCCCTGCAGAAGGGATAGGCTACCCACTCCAGCTTTCTTGCCTGGAGAATTCCATGGCTCCTCCATGGGTCACAAAGAGTCAGACATGATTTAGCAACTTGACTTTCACTTTCAGACTGTGTGTTAGATGATTTCTCCCAAACGTAGGCTAATGTAAATATTGAGCACTTTAAGGTAGGCTGGGTTAGGCATATTAAATGCATGTACCAGTTACAATATTCTCAACAGAAAATGGTTTATTGAGACACAGTTCTATTGCAAATTGAAAATAATCTATAAATAATATGTCATTATGCACATGTATTGCAGTGGCTTTATTTATTCACCCAATGGAGAACACTTGACCGGTTCCCAGTTTTGGGTCATCAAAAACATAACTACCATAAATATTCATACAGATTTTTATGTGAATATGTTTTTTATTTTTCAAGCATAAATACCAAGAAGTGTGACTAATGAGTTGTAAGGTAAGTGAATATTTAAGAATGACTGGATCATTCACCCAGCAACAATGTGTGAGTGATCCAGTGTCTCTTGCAGCTTTGCCAGAACTTGGTACTGCTGTATTTTTAATTTTAGCCTTTGTGAGAGAAATGAAGTGTTATCTCTTTGTGACTTAATTTGTATTTCCCTATTTACTAATAATGCTAACCAAATCTTTATGGGCTTTTTTCCTTACAATATAACTCTTTGGTAAAGTGTCTGTGTGAATCTTTTCTCCAGGTTTCAAATGGATTGTTGGCTTTCTTCCTGCTGAGTTTAAAGGGTTCACTGTGTTCTGAATACAGCCTTTTGATGAAAATGTATTTTGCAAATATTTCCTGCCATTCTGTGGTTTATTGTTTTCCTTCTCTTAATAGTGTCTTTCACAGACCAAACAGTTTTGATTTGGATGAAATCTAAGTTATTTATTTTCTTAATGGATTGTGCTTTTGGTGTCATGTCAGAAGGCTTTTTGTCTGCCCTAGGTCATGAAGATCTTCTGTTTCTCCTGAAAGAGTTGTAATGTTGCATTTTATACTTGGATGTATGGTCCATTTTGAGACTGTTCTCAAATTTTTGTGTAGGTGTGATATTTAGGCCAAGGTTCAATTATTTTCCTAAGAATATCCAAGTGTCCCAACCGCATTTGCTCATGAGACCGTGTTACTTCTATTGAATTGTCTTTGCACTTTGTCAAAAAGTAAGTTTTCCCAACCTATGTGGATCTATATCTATACACTTACTCAGTGACATGCACTTACTAATGGTATTCTTTCATTAGCCTTAGAACATTATAGAATCTATAGAATAGTTTTCTTTTTTATTCTTTATATTTATAATTTTATAAATTTAAATGTATAATTTTATAAGCTTAAATTTGTGATTGTTCTTTTTTCCTTGATAATTCTATCTAGGAATATATATATATATGCATATATATATATATATAATGAATCATTTTTTAAAAATTGACTTTGAAATTCATGATTATCTCTGCAGTCTTTTTAGTGTTTCACCAATCCAACATCTTATTATTTACTTCTCTCAGTTTATGTTGGGTTTAATCTGCTTTCCTATCATCTTTTGCTGAAAGTCTTAATAATAGTTTTTCAGTCATTTTTATTTGGTAATATAAGCATTTAAAGAGATAAATTTCCTTCTATGTAGTATTTAACCTGTATCTCACACATGTTTATATAATGTGCTCTCACAATATTTGCTTTCAAAATAATTTCTAATACCCATTGTAACTGTTTCTTTAACTTAGATTTATGTTAAAGTTAGTGCATATATTCCAAATATTTGGGATTTTCTAGAGACATCTGTTTGCATTTGATTTTCTATATCATTTCCATTTGGGTTGAAAAGTAAGTTCTGTACAGTATCAGTCTTCTTAAATATATTAAGACTTTCTATGCACAAGCTGTGTGTGTGTGTGTGAGAATATGTCATCTACACAGCAGGGTGTGGCTGGAGCCTCAGCTGCAGGTTTGGGGACAGGCTGCAGGTGCTTGGGGAGCACCGTGCACTTGCTGCACAGAAGTAGGTGGCTGAGTCTCCAGGCTGCGACCTCACGATGTGCAGTGAGAGCTGTTTGGCATTCTTATTGAGGTGTCATGTCAGAAATCTTTTGTCTGCCCTAGGTCATGAAGATCTTCTGTTTCTCCTGAAAGAGTTGTAATGTTGCATTTTATACTTGGATGTATGGTCCATTTTGAGACTGTTCTCAAATTTTTGTGTAGGTGTGATATTTAGGCCAAGGTTCAATTATTTTCCTAAGAATATCCAAGTGTCCCAACCGCATTTGCTCATGAGACCGTGTTACTTCTATTGAATTGTCTTTGCACTTTGTCAAAAAGTAAGTTTTCCCAACCTATGTGGATCTATATCTATACACTTACTCAGTGACATGCACTTACTAATGGTATTCTTTCATTAGCCTTAGAACATTATAGAATCTATAGAATAGTTTTCTTTTTTATTCTTTATATTTATAATTTTATAAATTTAAATGTATAATTTTATAAGCTTAAATTTGTGATTGTTCTTTTTTCCTTGATAATTCTATCTAGGAATATATATATATATTTACATATACATATATGTTTTTATATTTTATCATTCATTTTAACAAAACTAACTTTGAAGATCATGGTTATCTCCTCTGCAGTCTTTTTAGTGTTTCACCAATCCAACATCTTATTATTTACTTCTCTCAGTTTATGTTGGGTTTAATCTGCTTTCCTATCATCTTTTGCTGAAAGTCTTAATAATAGTTTTTCAGTCATTTTTATTTGGTAATATAAGCATTTAAAGAGATAAATTTCCTTCTATGTAGTATTTAACCTGTATCTCACACATGTTTATATAATGTGCTCTCACAATATTTGCTTTCAAAATAATTTCTAATACCCATTGTAACTGTTTCTTTAACTTAGATTTATGTTAAAGTTAGTGCATATATTCCAAATATTTGGGATTTTCTAGAGACATCTGTTTGCATTTGATTTTCTATATCATTTCCATTTGGGTTGAAAAGTAAGTTCTGTACAGTATCAGTCTTCTTAAATATATTAAGACTTTCTATGCACAAGCTGTGTGTGTGTGTGTGAGAATATGTCATCTACACAGCAGGGTGTGGCTGGAGCCTCAGCTGCAGGTTTGGGGACAGGCTGCAGGTGCTTGGGGAGCACCGTGCACTTGCTGCACAGAAGTAGGTGGCTGAGTCTCCAGGCTGCGACCTCACGATGTGCAGTGAGAGCTGTTTGGCATTCTTATTGAGGAAAACTGTGAATCTTCCATCTTCCATTGTACTCACAACTGAACGTATGGCTGTCAAGAATGCAGGGCTTTCCCCAGGGTATTGCCGGTACCATGGGAAGTAGTCAAATGCACTCTTCTCATAACTACAGTTCAAAATTGAAATCTCTCTTTCCTGAACTGTCAAAGACTGAGGACTCTGCTTCACTTGCTGCTGGTCAGTTTTTTCCTTCTGTTGGCTATTCACCCCTGCTTAAAGAGATAAGACACCATTAGTTCCACAGACATATATTTCTTCCTTGAAGTTTCTATCTGCATAACTTGTTTGGAACCCAGTTTTCTCTTTCTCCCCAATTAATGAGACAGCCTAGGTTTTTCTCCTCCACAACTCACAGCCTAGTTGAAGCCACAGAACCAAAAATGATGCTCCCAGGATCTTGTGCATTGCTTCTGCCCCCAGTGCTCACTGGCAACTCAGTTCCTCTTCTGGTCTTCACTGCCACCAAGATCTCTACGTTCCCACCTGCTGTAATTCTCTCAGTAGGCCCCACCCTCTAACAAGTGGGTTTACTTAAACCTATTTTTTCAAAAATAGTATTTCTCATTCTGTCCTAATTTAGAATTGCTGAAAGTTAAATTCGTTGGGAAACAGAAATACTCCACTTACACATACAGAGCAGTTTAGAATTTCTCTCACACTAACTGCTTCTTCCTTTCCCACACACATTCTGGCAAGTTAAAAATCATATATTAGGGCTTCCTTGGTGGTCCAGTGGGTAAGGACACCGTCTTGCCATGCAAGGGGTGCCGGTTCGATCCCTGGCCTGGGAAGATCCCACGTGCCGCGGAGCGGCTGGACCAATGGGTCCAATTACCGAGCCGGAGCTCTGGGGCGCATGCGCCCAGAGCAGGTGCTCTGCAAAATCAGTTTCTAAATATATTAAGACTTTCTATGCACAGGCTGTGTGTGTGTGAGAATATGTCATCTACACAGCAGGGTGTGGCTGGAGCCTCAGCTGCAGGTTTGGGGACAGGCTGCAGGTGCTTGGGGAGCACCGTGCACTTGCTGCACAGAAGTAGGTGGCTGAGTCTCCAGGCTGCGACCTCACGATGTGCAGTGAGAGCTGTTTGGCATTCTTATTGAGGAAAACTGTGAATCTTCCATCTTCCATTGTACTCACAACTGAACGTATGGCTGTCAAGAATGCAGGGCTTTCCCCAGGGTATTGCCGGTACCATGGGAAGTAGTCAAATGCACTCTTCTCATAACTACAGTTCAAAATTGAAATCTCTCTTTCCTGAACTGTCAAAGACTGAGGACTCTGCTTCACTTGCTGCTGGTCAGTTTTTTCCTTCTGTTGGCTATTCACCCCTGCTTAAAGAGATAAGACACCATTAGTTCCACAGACATATATTTCTTCCTTGAAGTTTCTATCTGCATAACTTGTTTGGAACCCAGTTTTCTCTTTCTCCCCAATTAATGAGACAGCCTAGGTTTTTCTCCTCCACAACTCACAGCCTAGTTGAAGCCACAGAACCAAAAATGATGCTCCCAGGATCTTGTGCATTGCTTCTGCCCCCAGTGCTCACTGGCAACTCAGTTCCTCTTCTGGTCTTCACTGCCACCAAGATCTCTACGTTCCCACCTGCTGTAATTCTCTCAGTAGGCCCCACCCTCTAACAAGTGGGTTTACTTAAACCTATTTTTTCAAAAATAGTATTTCTCATTCTGTCCTAATTTAGAATTGCTGAAAGTTAAATTCGTTGGGAAACAGAAATACTCCACTTACACATACAGAGCAGTTTAGAATTTCTCTCACACTAACTGCTTCTTCCTTTCCCACACACATTCTGGCAAGTTAAAAATCATATATTAGGGCTTCCTTGGTGGTCCAGTGGGTAAGGACACCGCCTTGCAATGCAAGGGGCGCCGGTTCGATCCCTGGCCTGGGAAGATCCCACGTGCCGCGGAGCGGCTGGACCAATGTGTCCAATTACCGAGCCGGAGCTCTGGGGCGCATGCGCCCAGAGCCGGTGCTCTGCAACAACAGAGGCCACCGCGATGGGAGGCCCACAGGAGCCAAAGAACAAAGATGGATGAAAATAGAGAAATGAAAGACCGTCCCCCTCCCCCCCCCACCCCCCAAAAGATAAATAAATAAAATTAAAAAAAATCATATATTAAAACACCTTGATGTGTTAAAAGGCAGAATGTTACTTAATAATGGGAGAAGAGAGGAACTCTTACAAATCCACAAGGTTAGCATGCAGAAGGGCATTTATTTTTATATTTAAAATACTAATTAATATACCATTACAAGCTAAGCTGATGGACCAGAACATGAAAAAATATGTACTCCTTTTGCCCCGATGGAACTTAAATTTTAACACAATCATTTCAATGTTTCCACACTTCCTTTGTTAAGAAATAATAAAAGATATTAATTTCACTTTATATTTCTTCTAAAATACAAATCAGGCAAATGACATATTTCCAAGAATGCGCATGGGGAATATAAATTGGAAAGCACAAGAATAATCTGTTCTGGAGGATGCTTGGTCTCCAAATAGATAAGATGGGCTAGAAAAATTACACAGAATTCAGAAGATATGGGATCACGTTCATTCAGTAATGAAACATGTTTGGTAGTTCTCTTTCTCAGTTATACCTTATCCTCACAGGTGAAATACAAAAATGTGAAGAATCAATTTGGCTTTTTTGGTCAACACATCAGGGTATAGAAACAGAAATTAAGGAGTTCAAAAATTTTTGTTCAAGTAGCCAGAAACAACTCAAAAATTAAGTTTTTTAAGCACAAAGTAGAGTTTGCAGTCTCTGCACCTGATGTCATCTCAGGTCCTATCAAAGAAAAGCATCATCACAGTTCAAAGGAAACAAGGATAACCAGTCCCACTCCTCAATCTAATCCCATCTGCTACAACACTCTAAGGGGATTTGTTATTGCTTGTTGAATTTTTGGTGTGTTTTCCTTTTTATCTATTCATTCATTAATGTATATCTTCAGTATATATTCACTAGCGTATATGTAACTGCCTGTCAAATGATCATACTCAGGTCTCATTCAAGAAAAAGACAGAAGTAACAGTCTTCAGTCACGCCACTCTCAATACTCAAGCACGGTCAGGTAAAAGCTACTAAAGAGAAATGTGTATCTATATGATGCACCCAAGAAAAGTGAACATAGTCAGTCGAGGGGCGCATGCGCCCAGAGCCGGTGCTCTGCAACAACAGAGGCCACCGCGATGGGAGGCCCACGGGAGCCAAAGAACAAAGACGGATGAAAATAGAGAAATGAAAGACCGTCCCTCCCTCCCACCCCACCCCCAAAAGATAAATAAATAAAATTAAAAAAAATCATATATTAAAACACCTTGATGTGTTAAAAGGCAGAATGTTACTTAATAATGGGAGAAGAGAGGAACTCTTACAAATCCACAAGGTTAGCATGCAGAAGGGCATTTATTTTTATATTTAAAATACTAATTAATATACCATTACAAGCTAAGCTGATGGACCAGAACATGAAAAAATATGTACTCCTTTTGCCCCGATGGAACTTAAATTTTAACACAATCATTTCAATGTTTCCACACTTCCTTTGTTAAGAAATAATAAAAGATATTAATTTCACTTTATATTTCTTCTAAAATACAAATCAGGCAAATGACATATTTCCAAGAATGCGCATGGGGAATATAAATTGGAAAGCACAAGAATAATCTGTTCTGGAGGATGCTTGGTCTCCAAATAGATAAGATGGGCTAGAAAAATTACACAGAATTCAGAAGATATGGGATCACGTTCATTCAGTAATGAAACATGTTTGGTAGTTCTCTTTCTCAGTTATACCTTATCCTCACAGGTGAAATACAAAAATGTGAAGAATCAATTTGGCTTTTTTGGTCAACACATCAGGGTATAGAAACAGAAATTAAGGAGTTCAAAAATTTTTGTTCAAGTAGCCAGAAACAACTCAAAAATTAAGTTTTTTAAGCACAAAGTAGAGTTTGCAGTCTCTGCACCTGATGTCATCTCAGGTCCTATCAAAGAAAAGCATCATCACAGTTCAAAGGAAACAAGGATAACCAGTCCCACTCCTCAATCTAATCCCATCTGCTACAACACTCTAAGGGGATTTGTTATTGCTTGTTGAATTTTTGGTGTGTTTTCCTTTTTATCTATTCATTCATTAATGTATATCTTCAGTATATATTCACTAGCGTATATGTAACTGCCTGTCAAATGATCATACTCAGGTCTCATTCAAGAAAAAGACAGAAGTAACAGTCTTCAGTCACGCCACTCTCAATACTCAAGCACGGTCAGGTAAAAGCTACTAAAGAGAAATGTGTATCTATATGATGCACCCAAGAAAATGATAACGAATTCTGCTTCTGGGCTCAGTCAGAGTGTAGTTGCATGGAGGAGGAGTTGCATGAACTGATGGAGGAGTTGCATGAACGGAAACTTACACCACCACTAGAGTTCTTAGTAAAGAAAGGGGTAAGGGAATTCTAGGCACAGATGAACTCAGTATGATTGGGGTTTGGGATGTATCTGGGCAAAAACATCATACATTTATATTACAGAAACTAATGTAGCCATAATCTTAGAGGACAACATATATTATTGAAAGAAATATTCATTCCCAAAGCCATATTTTTCAGATTGTTAGACTAAAATATACACAGATACTATTAGGTAGATAGATGGATGCATACATGCATACCAGATGGATAGATGTAAATTGAACCAAAGTTGGAGATAATAATTTAACAGATACTGAAAGGATTGTTTCTGGCTACTTGAACAATCTGTGTGTGGGGAACAAAAGTTAATCTCTTTTGAAGCAGCACTGCCCCTCTGTGGCCATAAAGAGGTGTTACTCTGAATGATTTTTTTTTTTAATCTTGATTTTTAAATTTTACTTTTTATTTTTACAGAGTTTTGTTGTTTACAGATATGTATAATACCAGATTGGTCATATGGATAGCTCTGGCCCCTCTCAGTCCTCCCCGCCCCACCCCTCCAGGCTGTGACACAGCACCCCTGCAGGATCCCCTATTCCCACAGCACAATGACACTAGCTATGTTTTTCACATATGATGGTATAAGTTTCCATGTTACTCCCTCTACACCTCCCACCTATAGCTTCTTGAAATGGGGAAAAGACAAGTTTCTTCAATAAGTGGTGTTGACCATACCGAACACCTACAAGGAAAAGACTAAAACTACAACATTTTCTCTCAATATATTTTACAAATATAAAGTTTAAATGGATTAAATACCTAAATGTAAGGCCCAAAATCTGAAAACTCTTTAAAGGAAATATAGACAGTGTGTTCACTGACATTTCTCTTTGCAATATTTTCTTTGGACCTGTCTCTTCTGGCAAGGGCAACAAAAGGAAAATAAATAAATAAATAAAGGAACCTGATAAGACTAAAATCTATACACAACAAAGAAATCATCAATAAGAATAAAAGGCCAACTACTGAATGGGAGAAGATAGTTGCAGTAAGGGGTTAATATCCAAAATACATAGAGAAGTCATACACTTCAATATCAAAAACACAAACTCTGATTTAAAAATAGGCAGACACCTGAATGGCCGTTCTCTCAAAGGAACCGAGATGGCCAACAGGTACATGAAAAGATGCCCAGTGTCTCTAATACTCAGGAAAAAAGCAAATCTATACCAAAATGAGGCATCCCCACACACCTGTCAGAATGGCTATCATCAAAAGAGAAGAAATAGCAAGTGTGAGGATGCAGAGGACAGGGAACCCTAGTGCATCACTGCCAGGTTGGAAACTGGAGCAGCTGCTATGAAAAACATGACGGAAAGTCCTCTCAAATCACCAAAAATATAACCACCGTGATATCCAGAAATTCCACTCCTGGGTATTTATCCAAAGAAAGCAAAAAATTCTTTCAAAACAGTATCTACACTCCAATGTTTATAGCAGCATTATTTACAACAGCCAATAGATGAGGTACGTTACGTATTTATTCACAGATGGATAGATAGATAGCTATCATCTATGTATGTACACACACACACACCCACACCCACAATGGAACGCTAATTGAATATAAATAAGAATGAAATCTTGCCAAATGGGACAACACGGATAGCTAATGGAGTGTATTATACTTAGTGAAATAAGTCAGATGGAGAAAGACAAATACTGTGTCTTCACTTATGTATGGTATATAAAAACAAAGCAAAACAAAGGAACTGATATAACAGGATAAAAACTGGATCACAAGTACAGGGAACAAACAACAGATGGCCAGATATTTCTCCAGAAAAGACAAATTTATTTGGGATCAGCAAAGGACTGCAATTCCAGATCCGCCACCATGAGGAGCCACATGCAAGTCCCCTCTCAACAGGAAAGGAAATGCTTTTCTAGAGAAGAAAAGGAAATCAGGAGGCTTATAGTAAACAGAGTGCTGATGACTTTCCATTGTCCAGGTCCTGGCCAGGGAGCAGAGGCTTTTCCGTCTTCCCTTTGCCCTCTGTAATGGCCACAGGTCAGGGAGACTGCTGCCCTTCTCCCAACTCTATGTAATTGAGATTTCCGTGCATTAGATTTTTCTACCTTACAGGACAGAGGCTGAAGGATGTTTGACTCCAGGAAAGGAGGGAGCCATGATGGCTGAAGCAAGATGTTGGAGTGACTCAAGAAGGGGTCATGACCTCTCCCCGGGACATCTGTAAGGCCAGCAGTAAGAAAACCCCTCCCTGGGACTCTTACAATGCAAAAGACTTCTCTGGAACTAACCTCATAACCCAGATATAAGTAATGCAAGACCTTTACTCCGCCGAGCTAACTGCACGCCAAAATTTTTCTCACTGTAAGCCTATAAAACCCCCTCTACCTCTTCCCTGGGCACGAATTCACTGTCCCAATCTGTGGCCCCCTGAGCCTCGCTGGGGAGCTTCCCAATAAACCTTTGTTTGACTCTAAACAAAACAACAACAAAAAAGAAGGGGTCTTGAGTCAATGAATCCAAGTGGCCACGAGAAGCTCCAAAAGGAAAGGAGATGGATTCTTCCTCAGATCACTTGGAAGGAATCAACTCTACCAAGACCTTGACTGTAGACAGAGAGATAGATTTTGGACTTCTTGCATCCAGAACTATAAGAAATATTCTGTAAGTGATCAAGTTCATATTAATCACCAAGAAAATATTTTCTGTTCACTTTACTGCATTCGTTAGGATGGGACAGCAGAGCTCACAGTTGCCTGTTGGGACACATCACAGTGGGGCAGACCTGAACATTCTTGAGACCCAACTATGCTGCATAACATCTTTACTGGAGAGATTTTTCTCTTCCTTTAGCTGTTCTCAACGTTAATCATTTAGGACTCTGACATACTGTGGTAAATACTTACTTCATTGCAGTCCTCTTATCAGCTACTCTACTAGTTACAAGTCAGAGGTTCTAGTACAGAAGGAGATATAGATTAAGAAGTGAAAAGACCAACTCCCAAGTCTGTAGGGCCAAAAAGAATTTGTGATTGAAAGTGTACCAGTGCAGGTGAGAAATACTAAGTGACAAAAATGTCTCGTGTGTGGTGGCCTGGTGGTGTGGCCGTGGCTAGAGGAGGGGCTGAGCACCCCTGAGGGTTTGTGTACAGGCTGCAGGTGCCTGGGGAGCACTGTGCATCAACAGCACAGAGGTAAGTGCCTGAGTCTGTGGTCTGGGCAGAGGAAATGAGCAGTGAGCTGCTGCGTTCTGCAGAGACTCTCGTGGCCTTTAACCTTCCAGTCTGCTTTGTCCCTGAGGGAATGTAAAATAGCTGGATGAGGCGGCCCTCAGCGTTCTGATGATACCAATTCACAGTCTGTGAGACAGTGGAAAAATTACACCAAAGTGTGGCGTTGGCTCCCTCCTGGAGACTCAGGGCTGGGGGACTCTGCTCCACATCCACCCCTCGCACATCTGATAAGGAGAGAGAAACAGTCACAGAGGAAGGTCACTGTAACTCCTACAGACCCCTGAAAATGCTCCCCCTCAATCCCCACAGATGATGAGAAGGATAGGAAGTCTGCAAGCCTTGTCACCTCCTGCCTCTCCCTCCCTCATCAATAGAGCCTTGGCTCATCTCTGTGGTTTTCCTGTGGGGCAGCTCCAACTCACAGCAAACCTGGGCAAGCCAAAGCCCCAGCACAGTGCCCGCGAGCCTCTTCATGATGCTTCCTCTTCTTGCTGGCACATTTTCACTGCAAGATATTTAACTAAACCCTGAGGGGGCGGGTGCATAAGTCTTCTTGTAGCCAATCAGTTCACCCCACAAATCTTGCTCAGGTGACACCGACAGTGAGCCCCACCCTCCTGCCTCAGCCAACTCAGAAAGGGCTGGCCAGGGGTAGAGTGAGAACAGCCCCTAGAAAGGTCATGATTTTATGACCTGAGGGACGCTTTCTGAGGACATTTCAGAGAAGGCAAACTCTGATTTGGAACTTGGGGGTATTTTAGGGAAAAAAAAATCAAAAATTAATTATCTACCTCTATCTTCCTTTCACATGGCACAGGTCCAGTAAATTCTTCCATAACTAACTACCGTTTCCTAGAAGTGCTGAGGACTCAATTTTTGCTTCTCTTATGCACTCACTTGTGATTCCGAAGGGTGCTCATGAATCAGCACAGTCTCAGAAGCTGCTCCTATGGCTGGAACACTTTGCCAATGTAAACAGTGTTACTTTTTAATTTTTAAATTTATTTCTTTTTAATTTGAGGATGATTGCTTTATCATATTGTGGTGGCTTCTGCTGTACAATGATATGAATCAACTGTAAGCATACATAGGTCCCCTCCCTCTCGAACCTTCCCTCCACCTCTAGGCTGTTCCAGAGTGCTGTGTCGAGCTGCCTGTATTATATAGCCACTTCCCATTAGCTACCCATTCTACATATGGTAATGTGCATGTTTCAATACTATTCTCTCAATTCGTCCCACCCTCTCCTTCCCCTACCGACTTACACCAAAGTGTGGCGTTGGCTCTCCTGGAGACTCAGGGCTGGGGGACTCTGCTCCACATCCACCCCTCGCACATCTGATAAGGAGAGAGAAACAGTCACAGAGGAAGGTCACTGTAACTCCTACAGACCCCTGAAAATGCTCCCCCTCAATCCCCACAGATGATGAGAAGGATAGGAAGTCTGCAAGCCTTGTCACCTCCTGCCTCTCCCTCCCTCATCAATAGAGCCTTGGCTCATCTCTGTGGTTTTCCTGTGGGGCAGCTCCAACTCACAGCAAACCTGGGCAAGCCAAAGCCCCAGCACAGTGCCCGCGAGCCTCTTCATGATGCTTCCTCTTCTTGCTGGCACATTTTCACTGCAAGATATTTAACTAAACCCTGAGGGGGCGGGTGCATAAGTCTTCTTGTAGCCAATCAGTTCACCCCACAAATCTTGCTCAGGTGACACCGACAGTGAGCCCCACCCTCCTGCCTCAGCCAACTCAGAAAGGGCTGGCCAGGGGTAGAGTGAGAACAGCCCCTAGAAAGGTCATGATTTTATGACCTGAGGGACGCTTTCTGAGGACATTTCAGAGAAGGCAAACTCTGATTTGGAACTTGGGGGTATTTTAGGGAAAAAAAAATCAAAAATTAATTATCTACCTCTATCTTCCTTTCACATGGCACAGGTCCAGTAAATTCTTCCATAACTAACTACCGTTTCCTAGAAGTGCTGAGGACTCAATTTTTGCTTCTCTTATGCACTCACTTGTGATTCCGAAGGGTGCTCATGAATCAGCACAGTCTCAGAAGCTGCTCCTATGGCTGGAACACTTTGCCAATGTAAACAGTGTTACTTTTTAATTTTTAAATTTATTTCTTTTTAATTTGAGGATGATTGCTTTATCATATTGTGGTGGCTTCTGCTGTACAATGATATGAATCAACTGTAAGCATACATAGGTCCCCTCCCTCTCGAACCTTCCCTCCACCTCTAGGCTGTTCCAGAGTGCTGTGTCGAGCTGCCTGTATTATATAGCCACTTCCCATTAGCTACCCATTCTACATATGGTAATGTGCATGTTTCAATACTATTCTCTCAATTCGTCCCACCCTCTCCTTCCCCTACGTGTGTCCAAAGTCTGTTCTCTATGTCTGCGTTTCTGTTTTTGCCCTGTAAAATAGGGTACATCGACAGAGGAATAGATAAAGAAGTTGTGGAAGCTATAGACAAAGGAATATAACTCAGCCATAAAAAATAATACCTTTGAGTCTGTTCTAATGAAGTGCATGAACCTAGAGCCTATAAAACAGAGTGAAGTAAGTCAGAAAGAGAAAAACAAATATATATTAATATATACACATGAAATCTAGAAAATGGTACTGATTACTTCAAAAGTATATATATATATATATATATATATATATATATATATATATACATGTATATATACATTCTAGATTCAGTCTGCAAAAAGCAATATTAGTTATCTTAACCACTAAATAGGCATTGAAATTTGGACTGTAAATGGTATTTATTTTTATTAAAGCAACTATAGTTTTAAAATAAAATCGAGAACTTCCCTGGTGGTCCAGTGGGTAAAGAGTTCACCTTGCCATATAAGGAACACCAGTTCGATCCCCAGCTGGGGAAGATCCCATGTGCTGTGAAGCGACTGGACCAGTGTGTCCGAGTACGAGCCAGCGCTCTGGAGTGCATGCCCTCAGAGCAGGTGCGCAGCAACAAGGGAGGCTGCTGCAATGGGAGGTCCACACAGGCCAAAGAATAAAGATGGATGAAAATAAATCAATAAAAAACCAATAAGGGCTTCCCCTGGTGGTCCAGTGGGTGAGGACCCGCCTTGCAGTGCAAGGGGCGCCGGTTCGAGCCCTGGCCTGGGAAGATCCCACGTGCCGCGGAGCGGCTGGACCGATGTGTCCAATTACCAAGCCGGAGCTCTGGAGCGCATGTGCCCAGAGCCAGCGCTCTGCAGCGACAGACGCCACCGCGATGGGAGGTCCACAGGAGCCAAAGAACAAAGACGGACGAAAATAGAGAAATGAAAGACCAATAGAAGTGGCGCCCGGCTCCCCTCCCTCCCCAACCCGACCCCCGCCCAAAATAAATAAATAAATAAATCTTTAAAAAAAAAAAAAATAAATAAAAGAGGCCAAGAAATAAATGTTTAAAATAAAATTTCAATTGTAAATACATTTTTAAACTGTTGATTGCTAGTTTTATGCTTTGGTTTTTAATTTTAGTAGGCTGTTTTAGAGAAGAATATGTGTTTTTTTGTTTTTTGGGTTTTTTTTTAAAGATTTATTTATTTATTTATTTTGGGCGGGGGTCGTGTTGGGGAGGGAGGGGAGCGGGCGGGCCACTTCTATTGGTCTTTCATTTCTCTATTTTCATCCATCTTTGTTCTTCGGCTCCTGTGGGCCTCCCATCGCGGTGGCGTCTGTCGTTGCAGAGCGCCGGCTCTAGGTGCATGCGCTCCAGAGCTCCAGCGCTCCGGCTTGGTAATTGGACACATCGGTCCAGCCGCTCCGCGGCACGTGGGATCTTCCCAGGCCAGGGATCGAACTGGCGCCCCTAGCACTGCAATGCAGTGTCCTTACCCACTGCGCCACCAAGGGAAGCCCCAGAATACGTGTTTTTGAAACCATATGAAGATAATTTTATTTTGTGCTCTTATCTCAGACTCTGTAAATAACATCAGTTATCTGTTGGTGGATTTGGAGGCAAAGGGGATGGAAAATGAGGCCCTGTGTATTTTCACTGTAGCAAAAGCAAAGTGATCTGCAGACACTAAAGTTCAGATGGACAGTTGAAGGATACATCCGTAGTATCAGCATGTGGGTTTAGTCATCCAAGGCATCTGGGGTCTTAGTTTTCCAGCCAGGGATTGAGCCAGACCCACTGCATTGGAGGCATATTCTTTACCACAGAGCCACCAAGCAAGCCCCATATGCTGCTTGCGTGCCTGTGTGCTAAGTTGCTTCAGTCATGTCCCAACTCTTTACGACTCTTTCGACTGTTGCCCGTCAAGCTCCTCTGTCCATGGATTCTCCAGGCAAGAATACTGGAGAGGGCTGCCATGCCCTCCTCTAGGGAATCTTCCCAACCCGTGTTTTGAACCGCCATCTTCTGCAGCTCCTGCATTCCAGCCAGATTCGTTACTGCTGAGTCAGCGAGAAAGTCCAACGTGCTGCTTAGGGAATATCAAAAATGATGAAAATTCTTTATAGAGCCTGGGTTTCCAGACCTGCCTAGAAACTGAGAAAATTTATTCACTTAATTTCAGTTTCTTTCAAGAAACCTCTTCTTCAGAAATATGAACGTCTTAGATTAGCAACAAAACACAGTTCTAGTTTTTTTCAGAGAAAGGAGAGTTGTTGCTGTTAAGTGGGAAAACCACAACACATCAGAGTCTGGACGTTCCCCTGTGTTCAAATTAAAGAAGTCTTTGGAACAAGGAAAATTATTTGTGCATGTCTCACTTCTTATGTTGGGACTAGCACACTGAAACCAATATTTGATTGGCATGAGGAGGAGCCGTGACAAACTATTAGCACCTCTTTATTCCTATGTTAAAATTGTGATTTTTAGACTCCTCAACATTCTTCTCAGCTACATCAATAAATTGTTCATTCCTTGTCCTCTTTATCTTCTTTTCTCAAAAGTCCATCTTCTTCCATTTTCCTTCACTTGGTTTTCTTCATGCTTTACTGCTCTCTGACTTTCCTTCTAAATGACCCTAGATTTGCTCTCAGAGATTTCCCTCCCCTACCGGGTCCCTGCTCCTTGCAGAGATATTGCACAGGTGCAGCCCCATCTAGCCCAGTGTGCCTCTCTCACGATGCAGTAGTACACAGCAGTGTCTCTCAGGGTGACCTGGGGCAGAACCAAGGTGCTGGACTTTCTGTCTGGGCGATGGTCAGAGAGGCCATGCTGTTGTTCACTGGTCTTAGTTTTCCAGCCAGGGATTGAACCAGACCCACTGCATTGAGGCATATTCTTTACCACAGAGCCACCAAGCAAGCCCCATATGCTGCTTGCGTGCCTGTGTGCTAAGTTGCTTCAGTCATGTCCCAACTCTTTACGACTCTTTCGACTGTTGCCCGTCAAGCTCCTCTGTCCATGGATTCTCCAGGCAAGAATACTGGAGAGGGCTGCCATGCCCTCCTCTAGGGAATCTTCCCAACCCGTGTTTTGAACCGCCATCTTCTGCAGCTCCTGCATTCCAGCCAGATTCGTTACTGCTGAGTCAGCGAGAAAGTCCAACGTGCTGCTTAGGGAATATCAAAAATGATGAAAATTCTTTATAGAGCCTGGGTTTCCAGACCTGCCTAGAAACTGAGAAAATTTATTCACTTAATTTCAGTTTCTTTCAAGAAACCTCTTCTTCAGAAATATGAACGTCTTAGATTAGCAACAAAACACAGTTCTAGTTTTTTTCAGAGAAAGGAGAGTTGTTGCTGTTAAGTGGGAAAACCACAACACATCAGAGTCTGGACGTTCCCCTGTGTTCAAATTAAAGAAGTCTTTGGAACAAGGAAAATTATTTGTGCATGTCTCACTTCTTATGTTGGGACTAGCACACTGAAACCAATATTTGATTGGCATGAGGAGGAGCCGTGACAAACTATTAGCACCTCTTTATTCCTATGTTAAAATTGTGATTTTTAGACTCCTCAACATTCTTCTCAGCTACATCAATAAATTGTTCATTCCTTGTCCTCTTTATCTTCTTTTCTCAAAAGTCCATCTTCTTCCATTTTCCTTCACTTGGTTTTCTTCATGCTTTACTGCTCTCTGACTTTCCTTCTAAATGACCCTAGATTTGCTCTCAGAGATTTCCCTCCCCTACCGGGTCCCTGCTCCTTGCAGAGATATTGCACAGGTGCAGCCCCATCTAGCCCAGTGTGCCTCTCTCACGATGCAGTAGTACACAGCAGTGTCTCTCAGGGTGACCTGGGGCAGAACCAAGGTGCTGGACTTTCTGTCTGGAGCGATGGTCAGAGAGGCCATGCTGTTGTTCACTGTGCTTCGTAAGCCATGAATGATATACTCTGGACTCTGATTGGGAGTTTGCCGATACCAGTGTATATACTCATCACCACGGATGGTAGAGTGCTCACAAGGCAGGCTTATATCTTCTCCTTCAGAACAATCCTTGGAGCTGGGCTGAGTTGTCTTTGTATCAACCATAATCCCTAAAGAGTCAAGAAAATAAAAATTATCTCCTGACCACAAATCAGTGCAATTCTACAGATCAAGGCTCCAACACTCCCACAGCTGTCCGGCCATATCCTTACCCCAGGGTTTTTATTTCTGTCCTGCAAAAGTGTCATTTGTGTTTATTACATACAGACCAAAGACACATGGCAAGAATCTGAGACACCATCACCTTTACCTCATGGGTTTTTGGCTCAATAAACCCAGAGATTTCTTACAGCCTGCTTACTGCTCAGAGCTCTTCTGGGGTCATGGCTATACTGTAACCTGTTAGGTAGAAGTTTACTTCCCCCTGCAAGTGTATAGACCAGTTCTCAATTCCATCACTATACTGCCGAATAAAGCACAAGGAGAGGAGTAGAGAGCAAATGACCCTTCACGGTCCCTTGACCTCAAAGTCATCCCCTTTAGACACAGAACACTTACCCAAGGTCAGCAACACAGTTACTCCAGTCACCAGCTTCATACTTCAAGGACAAACCAGAATCATGGGCTCAGGGCTCAGTCTGGCCTCAGATTCTGGACTTAAAGAGGGTCGAGAGACCCTACCTGCTGACAGTAGAGACTTAGAACCAGTGCAGGTACCACTGTGTTGTTGCCAGGATCTGTCAGCCAATGATCAACCAGTTCCTTGTCTAGGTCTTCCTCCTCTGTTTCAGTCACATCCCCAAAGGAAAGTGAGACACCACCAGCTCACAGGGTATCCACTGCCATCCTCTTGAAGTTCAAAGTGTGGCTTTGGAAAAGGAACACCAATCACAATGATGGGTCTATGCAGAACCAACGCTCTGTCATTTCTTCTCAAAGAAATTGACTGGTGCTCCATGAAGTTTGTGGAAAATGTTGATTAATACCAGAAATCTGATTGAAGCTCTGTGTTGTAAGGAGATGAAAGTTTCCATCCACATTCCGGAAAATGCATGTGAAAAACTCCAAAGGAGGCAGGGATGTTCTCTCAGGGACAGAAAATATAGATAATGTTAAGACTAAAACTATGCGTCCTGGAGCTTGAAACTCCTGTGAGGGTCCTTGGAATCACGCGTCTACCACCGTCTAGGTAGAGATTTCCCACTGCACCTGTTCCTGATATCCTAACTGATGACTCTGATGGTGTTCACCTCATCCTTCTTGAAGAGTGGTCCTTAATTCCTCATGTTCCCCTATGCTCCCTGGGGGGAGCTGTCCGGCCATATCCTTACCCCAGGGTTTTTATTTCTGTCCTGCAAAAGTGTCATTTGTGTTTATTACATACAGACCAAAGACACATGGCAAGAATCTGAGACACCATCACCTTTACCTCATGGGTTTTTGGCTCAATAAACCCAGAGATTTCTTACAGCCTGCTTACTGCTCAGAGCTCTTCTGGGGTCATGGCTATACTGTAACCTGTTAGGTAGAAGTTTACTTCCCCCTGCAAGTGTATAGACCAGTTCTCAATTCCATCACTATACTGCCGAATAAAGCACAAGGAGAGGAGTAGAGAGCAAATGACCCTTCACGGTCCCTTGACCTCAAAGTCATCCCCTTTAGACACAGAACACTTACCCAAGGTCAGCAACACAGTTACTCCAGTCACCAGCTTCATACTTCAAGGACAAACCAGAATCATGGGCTCAGGGCTCAGTCTGGCCTCAGATTCTGGACTTAAAGAGGGTCGAGAGACCCTACCTGCTGACAGTAGAGACTTAGAACCAGTGCAGGTACCACTGTGTTGTTGCCAGGATCTGTCAGCCAATGATCAACCAGTTCCTTGTCTAGGTCTTCCTCCTCTGTTTCAGTCACATCCCCAAAGGAAAGTGAGACACCACCAGCTCACAGGGTATCCACTGCCATCCTCTTGAAGTTCAAAGTGTGGCTTTGGAAAAGGAACACCAATCACAATGATGGGTCTATGCAGAACCAACGCTCTGTCATTTCTTCTCAAAGAAATTGACTGGTGCTCCATGAAGTTTGTGGAAAATGTTGATTAATACCAGAAATCTGATTGAAGCTCTGTGTTGTAAGGAGATGAAAGTTTCCATCCACATTCCGGAAAATGCATGTGAAAAACTCCAAAGGAGGCAGGGATGTTCTCTCAGGGACAGAAAATATAGATAATGTTAAGACTAAAACTATGCGTCCTGGAGCTTGAAACTCCTGTGAGGGTCCTTGGAATCACGCGTCTACCACCGTCTAGGTAGAGATTTCCCACTGCACCTGTTCCTGATATCCTAACTGATGACTCTGATGGTGTTCACCTCATCCTTCTTGAAGAGTGGTCCTTAATCCTCATGTCCCCTATGCTCATGATCGTAGGTGCTATGCTCCACAGATGCTGAGGCAGGGAGAAAAGTCAAGAAGAAAAGTAAAAATGTCTGGGTGGGGTGTAGGTGTGTGTGAGTGGTAGGAAAAGCTAGGGGAGGGGGAAATGCACAAGTAATAGAGAAGGGAAAAGATAAACAGAGGAGGGAAAGAGAGAAAGTAGTGTTCAGGGAAGTAAAATGAGCTAAAGCTGTTTGGCTAAGATGGCTTGGATCCTTGAGCACAGTCACTCCACAAGGGGCTATAAAGTACAAGTTGTTTAAAGATAAGGATAGCATATCATTTTCCCTTTTTCTCTGGCACATCAATGAAGACATGTTTCCCTTCTGTTCTCCATGAAAGGACCACTTTTTTCAGATGAAACAGCCCCCTCTAGGGACTGGATCAGTTAACTGCAGAGCTGAACCCAGGCCAAAAGTCAGCAAGTGTGGCTCAGAGGAAAACAACTGGCTTGCCAATGGAGGAGACTCACGAGATACAGGTTCAACCCTTAGGTCAGGAAGATTCCCTGGAGGAGGAAATGGCAATGCACTTCACTGTTTTTGCCCGAAGAATGCCATGGACAGAGGAGCTTGGCAGGGTTATATATGGGTTTTCTGTTCATTTCCATTGAACTATGTGTTTATCCCTGCACCAATATCCCATGACCTTGATGACAATTCAGATAGACTGATTGCTCGAACTTCTTATTTCTTCACTATTTAAAAAATTATTCCAGGGCTTCCCCTGGTGGTCCAGTGGGTAAGGACACCGACTTGCAGTGCAAGGGGCGCCAGTTCGATCCCTGGCCTGGGAAGATCCCACGTGCCACGGAGCGGCTAGACTGATGTGTCCAATCACCAAGCCGGAGCTCTGGAGTGCATGCGCCCAGAGCTGGCGCTCTGCGACAACAGACGCCACCGCGATGGGATGCCCGCAGGAGCCAAGGAACAAAGACAGATGAAAAATAGAGAAATGGAAGACCAATAGAAGTGGCCCGCCCGCTCTCCTCCCTCCCCAACTCGATCCCTGCCCAAAATAAATAAATAAATAAATCTTTAAAAAAAAAAAAAAGAACCTTATCAAAAAAAAAAATTATTCCAAAATCTCTCCCTTTTCATATAAATTTTAGAATAATCTTGCCTGTATTTGTATTTTAAAATCCTGACGATTTTTTTTAAGATTATCTTTTAAAACATTCTTGTTTACTTATTTATTCATCCATCTTTATTCTTTGGCCTGTGTGGGCCTCCCATTGCAGGGACCTCTCGTTGCAGAGCACTGGCTCTGGACATATGCGCTCCAGAGGGCTGGCTCATAATTGGACTCACCAGCCCAGCCACTCCACAACACGTGAGATCTTCCTGGGCCAGGGATCAAATCGGTGCCTCTTTCTTTTTTTTTAAACCTTTATTTTACTTTTAACTTTTACAGAGTTTTGTTGTTCACAGACATGCATGTTCTCAGATTAGTCACATGTATACTCCCCCTTCCCTCCTCCTGACCATCACACAGCACCCCTGAAGGATCCCCTTTTCTCACAGAGCAATGACTAGAGCTATTTTCTTCACTTATGATAGTACAGGCCTTCATGCTACTTCCCTTACGCCTCTCAACCACTGTTCCTTCCCCACAATGTCCATATGTCCACTGTCCATGTCTGTCTTTCTGTCGCTTCACTGCATGTGCCATCATCACCATCCTACTAGATTCCAAACCGGTGCCTCTTGTACTGCAAGGCGAATCCTTTATCCTCTGGACCACCAGGGAAGCCCTAAAATGCTGATGGATTTTGACAGGAGTTATGTAACATGTGTATATGAATTTGGAGAGATTTGTTTACTGCTTTGAAGCTTCCAGTTTGCAAACTTGTGATGCCTCTTCATCTGTCTAACTTCTTTCATCAATATTCTATAGTTTTCAGCATGAAAGTTCTATACATGTTTTCTTAGATTTATACCTATCCAGGGTCTTTTCTGGAGTCATTGCAAATGGTATTATAATTTTAATTTAGATGTCCACATATCCATTGCTAATAGATAGACATACATTTGATTACATACATTTATCTTATCTACTATGGTGTTATTGAGCTCAAGAGATCTGAGAGTTTGGGGGAGCATATCCTTTGGGATTTTCTATATAGATGATTGTGTTACTTGCAAATAGTAACTTCTATTCTGGTTCAAGACTGTCTCACATCTACTTTATTGCACTGACTCCAACACCTGGTTCCGTGTGGGAGGCGAGAGGTGAGAGTGGATGGGCTTGCCTGTTTCTGCAGTCTTAGGGAAACAGACATAGTCTTGGTTAGGAAGCATGCTGTTGGCTATAGAGGAACTTCCCCACTATTTGTGTTTCTCAAAGTCATCACCATAGTTGACAGCTGAATTTTGGCAAACATTTCTTCTGCATTGACTAATATGATGATGTGATTTTCCTGGTTTACCCTGTCGATATGGTGAATTCTGTCGACTGATTTTTCGATTAGAACCAATGTGTGTTCTTGAAAAACATCCATTTGTGTTTGGTGTATTACTATTTTTATGATATTGGTGAACTTTACTGGTTAATATGGTTAAGCTATTTTATGTTTATATTCATGAAGGATGTTTCTCTGCAGTTTTCTGTTCTTTACAATCTACGTCTGATTTTAGTTTCAGGCTCCGAAACTGAGTGACGAATGGTTTTCTTCCTTTTTTTCTTGAAGAAATAGTGCATAATTCAGGCTACCAGTTCAAAAGGTTGGTAGAATTATCTAGTGACACCGTCTAAATCCGGTGGAGGCATAATTTCAATTTCGTTTCGTAGACATCGTGACTTCAGCTTTCCCTGGCCCCTGCTCTGAGGAGGGATGAGGAGGAGCGACTCCTGGAGTCCACAGTGAGGTTTAGGGACAGGCAGCAGGTGCTTCCAGAGCACTGTGCCACTGCACAGAAGTAGGTTCCTGCGTCTGAGGGCTGGGCGTGCACAATTGCAGGAAGCCATGCTGTTTCGTTTCTCCAAACCGAGCTGTCAGTCTCTCCTGCGTCTTCACGTCTCCAGCCTTAGTTAACATCATCAAGAGGACAGGACTTCCCCCGGGCCTCTGCTTATACCAGTGCAAGCTGTTTAAAATGCTTGAGGAATTACAGTAGGTGGTGAAGTTCTCTCCTTCTTGAAGAGGTGAGAATTGAGGAATTTGACTTATCTGTTGTCCGTGCCCATCTGTTCAGAAAAACAGTGAGAAAGAGCAGAGAAAGTCTGATGAGAGGTCTACTCTCAGCTCCAGTCATTACTCTCCATTCTTCTTGTGTATTTTCTCCTTCTTTCCACGTCTCCCTCCCCAGCGCCCTCTATTTTCCCACATTGTAGTTTCTGTGTTTTTCTCAATGTCCTGCTCTTAATTAGAAAATCCCAGTCCTAGCTGGGCTAAATTCTCTGGAACCAATCAGGGAAACCCCAAACTCACGTGGTATTTGCATCCACAAGATCAACACCAGTGCTATGAACAGCATCTCCCTCTTCTTCATCTTCAGGAAGAGTTGCTGAATCTGCCTGCTCCTGAAGGGTTTCCCTTGTACAAGCTTCTTCCAGACCCACAGAAACGTGGTCTGCACTGCCTTTTGGAAAGAAAGGGGAAAGGAGTGACTGCCCTTTGAGACAGCCGATCAGACTTCCCACTGTTTCACTCAAGGGACTTTCTAAAGCAGGGCGAGTTTGCAGATGCTGCCCCCTTGTGGCTGGATCTAATATTGTTGACGCTGTAACCAATTTCTTACACAGTTTTCTTTATCTTATGATAGCAGATATATTTTTTAAATTTATCTTATTTTAAAAATAGTTGATTAACGATGTTGTAATGAAGTAACAATGTTATTTCAGGTGTACAGCAGAGTGATTCAGTTGTACATGCATCTATTATTTTTCAGGCTTTTTTCTAATTCAAGTGGTATATATGTCTAAGGCTTAGAAAGAGTTTATTCATGCTGATGGCATTTGGGAAGGAATAATTTGCCCTTCAGAAATGAATTCTGTGATTTTTTTTAAAAGCTAGGGCATCAGAAGGCTACAAAACGTTTCATTTGTCATTTCCAGTTTTATCAGGATCATGTAGTGCATTTCTCTGCATGTACTGATAGAATGTGTTAGGTCATTTTAATAAATGTAGAAAAAAACCCATCATTTATTGTGAGACAGCTTATGATCTCACAATGGAAGAAAAGCATGTCTATTCCTCTGCTGTCATTACTAAACATCCTTCGCTGTCCAGGTCTGGGACCTTCTACTGCTTCTTTTTCTCTCCATGTCAGGTCAATGATGGAACTTTTTAGAAAGTTACTTAATCACGTATTCTCCTGCGGACTTTTCACTATTCTTTTAAGGTTATATCTACCTAGCTAAGTTGGTACATTGATATACTCAGAGTGCAAAAAAAAAAAAAACTTGAAAGGAAGACCCAGATTAGATATTATTTTGATTTCCCTAATCAATAATAAAATCAAGGTCATTTTTGTACATTTACTACCTTTTGGAAGTAACATTTCTAATTTGGATCTCTGAAATTTTGCTATTATTATTAACTATTTTCCTTTCTTTTTGATTTATCATTTTTAATATATCCTACACTTGAGTTCCTTATTGGAAAAATCCATTGCAAATATAGTCTGTCGGGCTGGAATTGACTTTCCACCCTACTGGCAGTTTTTTTTTTTTTTTTTTTAGCAATGATAATCTAGAAATGCACAGTCATGCTCATAAGAAACTAGCTTGAAAGTTCTGTTTATTTTCTTTTAGAACATTAGAACTGCTTTCTCTCGGTGACTGCTATTGATTCCGATAAAAACCAAAATGAAACAAAACAGGTCCCATTCAAATGATGTTTCCCAGCAAAAAATGTATCAGGTTTTCCCTGGATACTGGCAAGATTATTTCCACTTAAATAGACCCTGGGATTCATCTTCAGTGCCTTGCAAAGTTCTGCCAAAACCACAGTGGCACACTTGCAGAATTCCTTACTCATCTTTATGGCATTCCACATAACATTGCTGCTGAATAAGGAACTTCCTGTAGAGGAAGTCAGTACAGTAGTGAGTGGAGGTGCTTCCCATAAGCAAATTGGTTATAGAATGAGTAACCTAAGAAGTAGCTATAGATACTAGCTACAATTATGTGGTCACTTGCAATAACAAAAAAATAAAATGCTATTAATTTTTTTCATTCTGATATGAATATATTTATGTATACATTAATCATTTTTAAATCCCTGCTCTCATTTCCTTGCCTGTGGCAACATAAAATATACTAATATAAACTAATCTTATATCTCATTGTATCTCAGTTATTAAGATACAGGGTTCAATAAGAGAGTGATTCAGCTAGAAGAGGAAAGAACATCACCCAAAAATGGATATATGAACTTGGTATAATCTTTGCAAGAGAGAGTTAACTTGTATTTGTTGAATGAGAAATAATTGCATCATATCCACCGGAAGAAGAGTTTTCTTATTGACTTTATTACAAAGTTGTTTTGTTAAAAGAAGAACTGATGGATGCCTAGTGAACATATAAAGTTAGTAAAGTTCTTGCAGTGGCTTTGTACTGTCCCAACTTAACTATCTAGAAACCTGTTTAGAAGGTACTTGCGATGAAATAGCCATATGTTTATGTTCTCCTGGTTGGTGCAGGCTTCCAGGCACTGTGGCACTCACATGTGTTGCTGCTGATCCACTGCCTCATCTTCCTCATGGCTCACAGCTCGTCCACCTCCCACTGCATCTCCTCGTCTTCCCCTTGGCTTGGGCCAAGTATGCATGCAGCATAATGGCAAACGACACCCACTTCTCCTCAAGGTCTCTCACCATTGTGAGACACTAAAGGAGGTGAGAAACAACTTTGAGTGTGTCTTTGCGGCTTCCATTATCCTCACGGTTTTAGCATGTCCTTATGATTCACAGTCTGTCCGTGCTTCTGTCTACATCCAGCTTTCCTTCCCAAACGGTACTCCAGCTGGCTAACAGGGAATTCAGCTTCAACACCAGATACAAAGATGACAGCTTTGTGTACACTCCTCCACCAGCTCTAGCAATTGCCTGAGTTCTGGGAGCTCCAACAGTAAAGGATCTGCCTGCAATGCAGGAGACCTGGGTTCAATCCCTGGGTCAGGAAGATTTCCCTGGAGAAGGACACGGCAACCCACTCCGGTATTCTTGCCTGGGAAATCCCATGGACAGAGAAGCCTGGTGGGTACCATCCATGGGGTCACCAAGAGTCAGACCCGACCAAGTGACTAACACTTTACCCAACATCACTGGTGCTTCTGCTTCTCCTGTGGTACCTTAAATGACACAAAGTCTAGAAAAGGACTAAGGAAATGATTTTCATGATGATTACATGTCTGTTATGTGAGAGTCTTTAAGTGACACTGCCACTTTGATTTATTATGGGGCAAGTACTCAACTTTAGACAGTGCTATACAGGTTCTTTACACACATATGCTTGTTTTGAAGTCAGAAATTCAAGACTGAGAATGTATTAGTAGAAAGTTACTCTGGACACCTGTTTTCAAATGATATAGAAGGATCTTTTATTTAGGATTCAATCCTCTGATGCAGGCCACAACTTAAACAACCACAGGACCACCATTTCTTGTCTTGGGTCTGCAGGTGTGCACTTCAGCTGGGCACACTTCAGCTGCCTGCAGCAGCAGAGCTTTTATTAAGCTCTGGGGTTTTTGTTCAGCTTTTCCTATTAATTCAAGCACTGTGGGCTCCCAGAGAGCACAGAAGTATTTTGCAGAGTCTTGCAGCTGTAAGTCTGAAATGATGAGGCTGATGGAGTTCTGTGATTTCTGGAAGTTTACAGAGTAGCGGCCATTCCTTGCATTCGGGCCAGAAGACTCCTGACGAATAAGGAACGTCAACTCTCCACTGGGAAGCTGCTTGTACCAAAAAAGGTAGTATGTATACCCACTCCAGCTGATTTTATACCGGCAGTTCAGAGTGACCATCTGCCCCACTTGTTTGGATATGTCTGGCTGGTCTTGAGTAACTGTCTGGGCCACACCAGATCCTGGGGAAAAAATAAGAAAATAGAACTGAAATAGTGAACAAAATAATGCAGAAATTAGACCAACTCAGGACCCAAATAAAAACTTAATTCAAATCATAATAAGTATGTTTTTCTCCAATCCTCCTTTCCTCAGCCAAGTCCTATGAAGTCCCATGTGCCTGTGTGCACTCCTTTGACCCTGAACATTCACACCCATGTGTGGAAGCATTCCTACCAGGGAAGATGGAGGCCAGGAACACCCAGAGCAGACTGGAGAGCAACATCAGGCATGGGTTCTCCTGCAGAAATGTGCTCAGTTCTGCCTTTAGTGTCTTTGAGTGGTTGGCAGCACATATACAGTACCTAGGTTCCTGTGTGACTTCCCGAAAGGGTTTGTTATGGTACCTTAAATGACACAAAGTCTAGAAAAGGACTAAGGAAATGATTTTCATGATGATTACATGTCTGTTATGTGAGAGTCTTTAAGTGACACTGCCACTTTGATTTATTATGGGGCAAGTACTCAACTTTAGACAGTGCTATACAGGTTCTTTACACACATATGCTTGTTTTGAAGTCAGAAATTCAAGACTGAGAATGTATTAGTAGAAAGTTACTCTGGACACCTGTTTCCAAATGACATGGAAGGATCTTTTATTTAGAATTAAACCTTCTGATCCAGACCACAACTTAAACAACCACAGGACTACCATTTCTGGTCTCTGGAGTCTGTGGGTGTGCACCTCAGCTGGGCTCCTGCAGCAGGGGGCCTCTCTCTTATTAAGCTCTGGGGTTTTTGTTCAGCTTTTCCTATTATTTCAAGCACCGTGAGCTCCCAGAGAGCACAGAAGTACTTTGCAGAATCTTCCAGCTGTAAGGCTGAAATGGTGAGGCTGATGGAGTTCTGTGATTTCTGGAAGTTTACAGAGTAGCGGCCATTCCTTGCATTCGGGCCAGAAGACTCCTGACGAATAAGGAACGTCAACTCTCCACTGGGAAGCTGCTTGTACCAAAAAAGGTAGTATGTATACCCACTCCAGCTGATTTTATACCGGCAGTTCAGAGTGACCATCTGCCCCACTTGTTTGGATATGTCTGGCTGGTCTTGAGTAACTGTCTGGGCCACACCAGATCCTGGGGAAAAAATAAGAAAATAGAACTGAAATAGTGAACAAAATAATGCAGAAATTAGACCAACTCAGGACCCAAATAAAAACTTAATTCAAATCATAATAAGTATGTTTTTCTCCAATCCTCCTTTCCTCAGCCAAGTCCTATGAAGTCCCATGTGCCTGTGTGCACTCCTTTGACCCTGAACATTCACACCCATGTGTGGAAGCATTCCTACCAGGGAAGATGGAGGCCAGGAACACCCAGAGCAGACTGGAGAGCAACATCAGGCATGGGTTCTCCTGCAGAAATGTGCTCAGTTCTGCCTCAGGCTGAGTTCAGTGTCTTTGAGTAGTTGGCAGCACATATACATAGTACCTAGGTTCCTGTGTGACTCCCCCCAACAGGAAACAGGGTTTGTTATGTTCATAAACTGCGTGCTCTGTGCACAAATGAGAAAAGGTCTGGCTCACCACAAACCTTTATTTTATTTACTTGTCTTTCTCTGGTCATGAATTACCTGGTCACAAATGACCTATGCGGTATTTAAAAAGGGCCCTGGAAAAAGCAATTCTCATTAAAGATTTAAGTTGAGTCAAAATCAAGAATAAACAAGTTGACATACACTGGTAATTATTCAGCAGAATAACTGTACCAGCCCATTTAAAACAGAATTTAGTATATGCTATGAACCCTTCTTATAATCTATTCACTGGTCATCATTTAGCCTATACCTGCTTTTCTCCATCCAGAATCTAATGACTTTTTTAAGAACTCATAGACTTTCAGTTTTCTTAGTGAAAGGCAATCTTATCCAAATACTTAATATATTTCCTGTTGTAGGGTTCTATGGAGAAGGAATTGGCAACCCACTCCAGTGTTCTTTTTGTTTGTTTATGCAGTCATTTTTATTAGTGTTCTTTATTTCTTCATGTAGCTTTGAGTTACTGTCTAGTGTCCTCTCATTTCACCCCAAAGGAGTCTCCTGAACGTTTCTTGTAGGCCAGGCCTATTGATAACAGACTTCTCCAACTTTTTATTTTTTAAACTTTTATTTTACTTTTAACTTTTACAGAGTTTTGTTGTTTACAAATATGTATGTTCCCAGATTAGTCATATGTATATCCCTCCATCCCACCCCTCCAGACTGTCACACAGCACCCCTGAAGGATCCCCTTTTCTCACAGAGCAATGACTATAGCTATTTTCTTCATTTATGATAGTACAGGCCTTCATACTACTTCTTTTATGCCTCCCACCACTGTTCCTTTCCCACAATGTCCACTGTGGCACTCCTTGACCATGAACATTCACACCCTTATTGGAAGCATTCCTACCAGGGAAGATGGAGGCCAGGAACACCCAGAGCAGACTGGAGAGCAACATCAGGCATGGGTTCTCCTGCAGAAATGTGCTCAGTTCTGCCTCAGGCTGAGTTCAGTGTCTTTGAGTAGTTGGCAGCACATATACATAGTACCTAGGTTCCTGTGTGACTCCCCCCAACAGGAAACAGGGTTTGTTATGTTCATAAACTGCGTGCTCTGTGCACAAATGAGAAAAGGTCTGGCTCACCACAAACCTTTATTTTATTTACTTGTCTTTCTCTGGTCATGAATTACCTGGTCACAAATGACCTATGCGGTATTTAAAAAGGGCCCTGGAAAAAGCAATTCTCATTAAAGATTTAAGTTGAGTCAAAATCAAGAATAAACAAGTTGACATACACTGGTAATTATTCAGCAGAATAACTGTACCAGCCCATTTAAAACAGAATTTAGTATATGCTATGAACCCTTCTTATAATCTATTCACTGGTCATCATTTAGCCTATACCTGCTTTTCTCCATCCAGAATCTAATGACTTTTTTAAGAACTCATAGACTTTCAGTTTTCTTAGTGAAAGGCAATCTTATCCAAATACTTAATATATTTCCTGTTGTAGGGTTCTATGGAGAAGGAATTGGCAACCCACTCCAGTGTTCTTTTTGTTTGTTTATGCAGTCATTTTTATTAGTGTTCTTTATTTCTTCATGTAGCTTTGAGTTACTGTCTAGTGTCCTCTCATTTCACCCCAAAGGAGTCTCCTGAACGTTTCTTGTAGGCCAGGCCTATTGATAACAGACTTCTCCAACTTTTTATTTTTTAAACTTTTATTTTACTTTTAACTTTTACAGAGTTTTGTTGTTTACAAATATGTATGTTCCCAGATTAGTCATATGTATATCCCTCCATCCCACCCCTCCAGACTGTCACACAGCACCCCTGAAGGATCCCCTTTTCTCACAGAGCAATGACTATAGCTATTTTCTTCATTTATGATAGTACAGGCCTTCATACTACTTCTTTTATGCCTCCCACCACTGTTCCTTTCCCACAATGTCCATATGTCCACTGTCCATGTCTGTCTCTCCATCGTTTCACTGCATGTGCCATCATCACCATCCTATTAGATTCCATAGGTATGTGTTAGTATATTGTACTTGTCCTTCTCTTTTTGACTGACTTCACTTTTTATGATAGGTTCTAGATCCAGCCACCTCATTAGGACTGATTCTTCTGCATTTCTTTTTACAGCTGTGTAGTATTTCATTGTATATATGTACCAGGGCTTCTTTATCCATTCATTTGTCGATGGGAGTCTAGGTTGCTTCCACATTCTTGCTATTGTATAGAGAGCTGCAATGAACATTGGGGTACAGGTGCTTCTTTCAGATTTGATTTCATCAGGGTATAAGCCTAATAGTGGAATTGCTGGGTCATAGGGTGCTTCTATATTTAGTTTTTTAAGGAATCTCCATACAGTCTTCCAAAGAGGCTGTATCAATTTGCATTCCCACCAACAATGCAAGAGTGTTCCCTCTTCTCCGCACCCTCTCCAGTATTTATTGTCTGTCGATTTGTTGTTGATGGCCATTCTGACGGGTGTGAGGTGATATCTCATTGTAGTTTTGATTTGCACATCTTTAATTATAAGCACCACTCCAGTATTCCTGCTTGGAGAATCCCTATGGGTAGAGGAGCCTGGCGGGCTACAGTCTGTGGGGTCACACAGAGTCAGACACGACTGTAATGACGGAGCACACATTGGTTTCTAGGCCTGTAGTTAGATTTTCCTGTAAAGAAGTTGCTTCCACGTCACACAATAACAAATGAGCCCTTCTGACTTTCAGAATCTATTCAGTTATCTATGTTTTTATGAAATTATAATAGGAATAAAACATTTTTTGAATTCTGACATTGAGTCTTGCTTAGTCGACCTTGAGAAGGACAAGGGTTATTCAGTCCTGTTGCCTCCCAAAGTAGAATCATACTTATTAAACCATGAGTCCTAGAATTCACCTCCTGTCACATTTTCTATGTCATTGGTCCAAATTTTTCAGTCTCACTTGTGAGTGACTCATTGCTTTTCTTTTTGTAAAATAGTCAAAGAAACATGCCAGGTCTTTCTGTGACACAATGCTATAATGTACTCCTACAAAACTTGGTATCTACGGACTGAAGACACTTAGTACATGTCAATAGCACCGGAGCTGGTGACTGAATTTCTGGACACTGTTACATGACCATGTACAATGTAGCTGTCAGTCTTCCATTTGGTTCCACTGTTTTAATGGAATAATTAATATAGAATAATCAAAGGCAAATAGACATGTAGAAAAGAGAGCACAGACAAGTTCTCTAAAACAGTGCCAGTCTAATTTTAGAACCAAATAACTCATCAATTAGTGATGCTGGAATCAAAGTGTATATTTACTTGAGACACCTACTCCTCTGTCCCATTTCACCTCAGAGTGCCAACAGGCAGCTGATACCCTGGTTTGCAATTGTTTATAACTAAGCAAAAGGGATGATGGATGCCCATAGCAGCCTAGGCAGTAGCATGATACAATGAAATATATATGTATTAATAGAATAATCACAGATATGAATACCAGGAAATTGATGTTGATAATTTTTTACTGAAATACAAGACTTACTCTGATTTACTAGTTTTTATATGCAATTTTTGATGCATAACCCTATGAAATTTTACCATGTGCAGATTCTTACAACTCCCACAGAAATCACAATACAAAACAGTTTCAACCCTAAAAAAAACTCCCTGTGCACACGTTCTCACTGCTGCAATCCCTGACAACCTGTGGCAACTACTGTTCTCCTTTTCATCTCTATACTTGTCCTTCTGAGAATGTCACATAAGTAGAATCATACCTGATGTATGGAATCATTATGGATCATACTCTTATCCAACAAGTGTTATACATCAAGTAGTCTTCTGAGAAAGACTTTTTCCACTCAGCATAATGCCCTTGAGATAAATCTAGCTTATTGCATGTCTCAAGAGTCTGTTCCTTTTCACCACTACAGACTTTTCCCAACTAATGATGATTCAACATGATTACTGATTTTGCAGTAGTGTGAAAGCCACATGCATTCAGTTGAGAGCATACATCGAATTTTGACCTTTTCCTGGATTAGCACCATGCAGCATGGGCTAGCATGATATTCTCTGGTAATACTGGGAGGAAGCTGAGCTCCTAGTCAGCCCTGGGATTATGAGCATAAACAATCTATATACTTACAGCCTTTCTGTGCCCTTACAACCATTTTGTTTTTCACTCTAAGTTCAGCGGTCAATAAATTACTTGAGATTTTTCTATACTTTATTATAAAATAAACTTGTGTTAGATCATTTTTCCCATCTGTAGGCTAATGCAGCAGTTGAGCGTGTTTAAGCTAAGATAGGCTAAACTATGATGTTCAGTGGGTTAGATGTAGTAAAAGCTTTTTTCTTCTTATTGCAATATTAATATAAGGTGAGGCATTTTTTATATTAAAGTCAGCTGGAATCAAAGTGTATATTTACTTGAGACACCTACTCCTCTGTCCCATTTCACCTCAGAGTGCCAACAGGCAGCTGATACCCTGGTTTGCAATTGTTTATAACTAAGCAAAAGGGATGATGGATGCCCATAGCAGCCTAGGCAGTAGCATGATACAATGAAATATATATGTATTAATAGAATAATCACAGATATGAATACCAGGAAATTGATGTTGATAATTTTTTACTGAAATACAAGACTTACTCTGATTTACTAGTTTTTATATGCAATTTTTGATGCATAACCCTATGAAATTTTACCATGTGCAGATTCTTACAACTCCCACAGAAATCACAATACAAAACAGTTTCAACCCTAAAAAAAACTCCCTGTGCACACGTTCTCACTGCTGCAATCCCTGACAACCTGTGGCAACTACTGTTCTCCTTTTCATCTCTATACTTGTCCTTCTGAGAATGTCACATAAGTAGAATCATACCTGATGTATGGAATCATTATGGATCATACTCTTATCCAACAAGTGTTATACATCAAGTAGTCTTCTGAGAAAGACTTTTTCCACTCAGCATAATGCCCTTGAGATAAATCTAGCTTATTGCATGTCTCAAGAGTCTGTTCCTTTTCACCACTACAGACTTTTCCCAACTAATGATGATTCAACATGATTACTGATTTTGCAGTAGTGTGAAAGCCACATGCATTCAGTTGAGAGCATACATCGAATTTTGACCTTTTCCTGGATTAGCACCATGCAGCATGGGCTAGCATGATATTCTCTGGTAATACTGGGAGGAAGCTGAGCTCCTAGTCAGCCCTGGGATTATGAGCATAAACAATCTATATACTTACAGCCTTTCTGTGCCCTTACAACCATTTTGTTTTTCACTCTAAGTTCAGCGGTCAATAAATTACTTGAGATTTTTCTATACTTTATTATAAAATAAACTTGTGTTAGATCATTTTTCCCATCTGTAGGCTAATGCAGCAGTTGAGCGTGTTTAAGCTAAGATAGGCTAAACTATGATGTTCAGTGGGTTAGATGTAGTAAAAGCTTTTTTCTTCTTATTGCAATATTAATATAAGGTGAGGAAGATTTATAAATAGTATGTCTATTTATTCATCAGGTCTTTCAGTGAAGACATTTGAGTGGTTTCCAGTTTGGGGCCATCACAAATAGAGCTACCATGAATATTCATCTATAGATTTTTGTATGGACATGTTTTTCATTTTTAAAGCATTAATATAAATACCACAAGTGTAACTGATGAATTATAAGAAAAGTGGATATTTAAATTTATGTGAAACTGAAGTTCTGTCTTCCAGAATGACTGGACCATTCACCCACCAGCAATGTATAGTGATTCAATTTCTCTGCATCTTTTTCAGATCTTGGTGTTGTCAGTAATTTTAGTTTTAGCCATTCTGATTGGAGTGCTATCTCATTGTGGCTTTAATTTATATTTCCCTAATGGCTATAGATGTTGAACATCTGTTCACATAATCATTTAGACACTTTTATCCCTACTACATATTCTCTTTGTTAAAGTGTCTGTGTAAGTCTTTTGTTCATTTTTCAACTGGATTTTTTTTTCTTCCCACTGAGTTGAGGAGTCCATTGTATTCTGAATTCCAGTCTTTTGATGAAAATATATTCTGTAAACACTTCCTGTCATTCAGTGGTTTGTCTTTTTCATTCACTTCATAATAACTTTCACAGAGCAATCATTTTTAATTTTAATCAAACCTAAGTTTTATTATGGATTGTACTTTTGGTGTCATGTCAAAAATCTTTTTGCCTGCCCCTGTGTTACAAAGATTCTCTCATATGTTTTCTTCTAAAAGATTTATAGCTTTACACTTGAATGTACAATCCATTTTGAGACTTATTTCAAAGTTTTGTATTAGGTGTGAGATTTAGGCCAAGTTTCAATTATTTATATATGAATATTCAATTGTCCCAATATAATTTGCTGATAAAACTGTTCTCCATTGAATTGTCTTTACACCTTTGTCAAAAAGTCAGTTTTCCCCAGTTGTGTGGGCTGACTTCTATACTCTTACTCAGTGATAACTTAGTTTGTATTATTGCAATATTAATCATACATCGGTGAGTAAGCTAATGCAGCAGTTGAGCGTGTTTAAGCTAAGATAGGCTAAACTATGATGTTCAGTGGGTTAGATGTAGTAAAAGCTTTTTTCTTCTTATTGCAATATTAATATAAGGTGAGGAAGATTTATAAATAGTATGTCTATTTATTCATCAGGTCTTTCAGTGAAGACATTTGAGTGGTTTCCAGTTTGGGGCCATCACAAATAGAGCTACCATGAATATTCATCTATAGATTTTTGTATGGACATGTTTTTCATTTTTAAAGCATTAATATAAATACCACAAGTGTAACTGATGAATTATAAGAAAAGTGGATATTTAAATTTATGTGAAACTGAAGTTCTGTCTTCCAGAATGACTGGACCATTCACCCACCAGCAATGTATAGTGATTCAATTTCTCTGCATCTTTTTCAGATCTTGGTGTTGTCAGTAATTTTAGTTTTAGCCATTCTGATTGGAGTGCTATCTCATTGTGGCTTTAATTTATATTTCCCTAATGGCTATAGATGTTGAACATCTGTTCACATAATCATTTAGACACTTTTATCCCTACTACATATTCTCTTTGTTAAAGTGTCTGTGTAAGTCTTTTGTTCATTTTTCAACTGGATTTTTTTTTCTTCCCACTGAGTTGAGGAGTCCATTGTATTCTGAATTCCAGTCTTTTGATGAAAATATATTCTGTAAACACTTCCTGTCATTCAGTGGTTTGTCTTTTTCATTCACTTCATAATAACTTTCACAGAGCAATCATTTTTAATTTTAATCAAACCTAAGTTTTATTATGGATTGTACTTTTGGTGTCATGTCAAAAATCTTTTTGCCTGCCCCTGTGTTACAAAGATTCTCTCATATGTTTTCTTCTAAAAGATTTATAGCTTTACACTTGAATGTACAATCCATTTTGAGACTTATTTCAAAGTTTTGTATTAGGTGTGAGATTTAGGCCAAGTTTCAATTATTTATATATGAATATTCAATTGTCCCAATATAATTTGCTGATAAAACTGTTCTCCATTGAATTGTCTTTACACCTTTGTCAAAAAGTCAGTTTTCCCCAGTTGTGTGGGCTGACTTCTATACTCTTACTCAGTGATATAAACTCACTAATAATCTTTTATTATCCTTGTAGTATCTGTAATGTTTACTTTTCAATTCCTTATAATATATGTCTTTTTCTTTTTTCCTTTAATAATTCTAAGCAGAAACAGATTAGTTTTATTAGTCAGTTTCCCTCACTTGTGTGGGTCTACTTCTATAGTCTTACCCAGTGGCATAAATTTATTAACAATATTATTTTATTATCATTTTAACATTGTAGAATCTAAATATGATTTTCTTTCACAATCCTCATCTGTATAACCTGTGTTTTCTTTTATTATATTGATAGTTCTCTTGATCATTCTAGTTAGGAATATATCAATTTTGTTAATCATTTTAAGAAAATGAACTGTATATTTGTTATTTCTATTGTCTGCTTTAGAGTTCATCAATCTGAATTTTCAATTTTATCCTTCTTTTAGATTATACTGAGTTTTATTTGTTCTTCTTTTTCTATCTTATTTTGTTGGATGGTTGGATAATTGTTTTTCAACTTTTCTTTGATAATATAAGTACTTAAAAAGACAAACTTCCTTCTATCACTTTAGTTGTGTCTCATACATATGTATATGCATGTGTTCTCTTTATATTTTCTTTCAAATACTTTTTTTTTTTTTGGACACTTTTATTGGTCTTCCATTTATTTATTTTCATGCATGTTTGTTCCTTGGCCCTGTGTGGGTCTCCCATCACTGAGGCCCCTCTCGTTGTAGATCACCGGCTCTGGGAGCATGCGCTCCAGAGCTCTGGCTTGGTAATTGGACACATCCGTCCAGCCGCTCCATGACATGTGAGATCTTCCTAGGCCAGGGATCAAACTGGCACCCCTTGCTCTGCAAGGCGGAGCTTTTACCCAATGGACCACCAGGGAAGCCCTCAAATAGTTTTTAATAGCCATTGTAATTGTTTCTTAAACATGTGAGCTGTTTAAAATTTAGTGCCTCAATTCCAGACGTTTGAGAGTTTTTAGAGACATCTTTTCACAGTTGATTTTCTGTATGAACTCCATTTGGGTTGGAGAATAAATTCTGTATTATTTCAGCTTTATTAAATATATTAAGATTTTCTTAAATATATTAAAACTTATGCACAGACTGCTGTGTGTATGTGTCTGTCATCTACAAAGCAGGGTGTGGCTGGAGCCTCAGCTGCAGGTTTGGGGACAGGCTGCAGGTGCCTGGGGAGCACTGTGCACTGGCTGCACAGAAGTAGGTGGCTGAGTCTCCAGGCTGCGACCTCGCGATGTGCAGTGAGAGCTGTTTGGCATTCTTATTGAGGAAAACTGTGAATCTTCCATCTTCCACTGTACTCACAACTGAACGTATGGCTGTCAAGAATGTAGGGCCTTTCCCAGGGTATTGCCAGTACCATGGGAAGTAGTCAAACAAAGTGTTCTCATAACTACAGTTCAGAATGGAAATCTCTCCCTCTTGAACTGTCAAAGGTCCAGGGCTCTGTTTTACCTGCTGTTGATCACTTTTTTCCTTCTGTTGGCCACTCACCCCTGTTTAAAGAGATAAAAAGTCATTAGGTCTACATACTGATATTTTCTTTTTAAAGTTTCTATCTGTGTGAATTTGTCCGGACCCCAATATTCTCATTCGCCCAAATTAAATGAGATACCCTAAGGTTTCACCATCATAACTCACAGCCTACTTGAAGCCACAGCATTAAAAATGATGCTTCCAGTATCTTGTCCATTGTTCCCAGCACCAAAGTTCAATGACAGCTCAAGTTCTTCTGGTCTCCTCTCCAGCTAGAACTCTGACTTTCAAGAGGCCCCACCTTCTCACAAGTACTTTCAACTAAAGCTATTTTTTTCAAAGCAAGCACTTCCTAGTTTCCTTTTAGAATTGCTCAAAATTACTTTCATTGGAAAGCAGAAATCCCCTCCTTACTCATGGAATATGATTAATTTAGAATTTCTTGCCCCTATTCCTCATCTTCTTTTTCCTCAAGTCTCCAAAAAGGTTAAAAATCATATATCAGGACAACTTGGTGTCTTCACAGGGATTACATTGTTTTACAATGGAGAAGAGAGGAACTCCCATGAAATCGCAAGATAAGCATGGTCAGGAACATCTCTCTTTTTTATTACAAATACTAATTAAAGTCTATTGAAGCTATACAAGGGGCATAATATACCATTATAAGCTAAGGTCATGGATCAGAATAAAGAGAATATATATTCATTTTGCATTTACGGAACTTAAATTTTAATACAATCTTTTAGATGTGTCCATATTTTATATGACCATAAGAAATGATGGAAAATAATTATATCAAGTTTGATTTCTTTATATTTCTTCTAAAATACAAATCAGACAAGTTAAACATTCTAAGAATATACATGCAGAAAATAAATTGAGAAATATTAGATTTATTTGTTCTGGAGGAGCTTTCATCTACAAATGGTTAAGAGAAGCTAGAAAACTTCTGCAGAGTTGAGAAGATCTGGAGATATGACCATTCAATAGTGCAATATTTTTGGTAGTTCTTACCATGAGTTTGAAGAAACATTCAATATTTTCATTATACTTTATCTTCTGAGGTAAATTATAAAATATAAAAAATCAATTTGACTTTTGGTGTTAACACAGCAGGTTACAGAGAAAGAAGTTGAGGATAAATATCAAAGCAGCCCTAAAAATATTGATGACTATATTACAAATAATCGAAGTTCAAGAAATAAGGAGCACATTTTTTGAAGCACAGAATTTCATTGTCTTTGTATTAATGTCATCTCAAATTCAATCAAAGAAAACATCATCACAGTCCAAGAGGAGACAGTGATAAAAGTTCAATGACAGCTCAAGTTCTTCTGGTCTCCTCTCCAGCTAGAACTCTGACTTTCAAGAGGCCCCACCTTCTCACAAGTACTTTCAACTAAAGCTATTTTTTTCAAAGCAAGCACTTCCTAGTTTCCTTTTAGAATTGCTCAAAATTACTTTCATTGGAAAGCAGAAATCCCCTCCTTACTCATGGAATATGATTAATTTAGAATTTCTTGCCCCTATTCCTCATCTTCTTTTTCCTCAAGTCTCCAAAAAGGTTAAAAATCATATATCAGGACAACTTGGTGTCTTCACAGGGATTACATTGTTTTACAATGGAGAAGAGAGGAACTCCCATGAAATCGCAAGATAAGCATGGTCAGGAACATCTCTCTTTTTTATTACAAATACTAATTAAAGTCTATTGAAGCTATACAAGGGGCATAATATACCATTATAAGCTAAGGTCATGGATCAGAATAAAGAGAATATATATTCATTTTGCATTTACGGAACTTAAATTTTAATACAATCTTTTAGATGTGTCCATATTTTATATGACCATAAGAAATGATGGAAAATAATTATATCAAGTTTGATTTCTTTATATTTCTTCTAAAATACAAATCAGACAAGTTAAACATTCTAAGAATATACATGCAGAAAATAAATTGAGAAATATTAGATTTATTTGTTCTGGAGGAGCTTTCATCTACAAATGGTTAAGAGAAGCTAGAAAACTTCTGCAGAGTTGAGAAGATCTGGAGATATGACCATTCAATAGTGCAATATTTTTGGTAGTTCTTACCATGAGTTTGAAGAAACATTCAATATTTTCATTATACTTTATCTTCTGAGGTAAATTATAAAATATAAAAAATCAATTTGACTTTTGGTGTTAACACAGCAGGTTACAGAGAAAGAAGTTGAGGATAAATATCAAAGCAGCCCTAAAAATATTGATGACTATATTACAAATAATCGAAGTTCAAGAAATAAGGAGCACATTTTTTGAAGCACAGAATTTCATTGTCTTTGTATTAATGTCATCTCAAATTCAATCAAAGAAAACATCATCACAGTCCAAGAGGAGACAGTGATAAAAGTTCTCATTCCTCAATCTAATCCCATCTACTTCATCATTCTAAGGGGAACTTTTATTGTTTATTAAATCTTTGATACGCTTTCTTTTTCACCTACTCATTTATTAATGCATCTCAATATATATATATTTAATGAGTGACCCTAAGTGCCTACTTAATACTTGAGTGTCATGAATGAAAGAGACATAATTCCCATCTTCAATCAACCAAGGCCCAATACTCAAGTACAGTCAGATAAAAGCTATTAAAGAGTAAAAACTCTGTAAAATCTTCAAAATAAAGAATTTAAACAAAAAAAAAAATAAAAAAGAGGGCTACCCTGGTGGCCCAGTGGAGTTCACTTTGCAGTGCAAGCGGCAAAGGTTTGATCCCTGGCCGGGGACAATCCCACATGCCCTGGAGTCGCTGGACTGGTGTGTCCAATTACAAGCCAGTGCTCTGGAGCGCATGTGCCCAGAGCCCCGTGCTCTGCAATGAGACAGACCACTGCCATGGGAGGCCCACACAGGCCAAAGAATAAAAAGATGGATGAAAATAAATATAAATAAAAGAGGCATGACGGGAGAAGAGAAAAGAAATTGTTAAAAAAAAAAGAGCTATTAAAGAGAAATGTATATCTCTAAGATGTGACCCCCAAAAAGCAATGAACTCTGCTTCTCAGCTCAGCCAGATAATGGTTTTAATGGAGGTAATGTTTGAACTGGACTTACACTACTACTAGTTTTCTCAATAAAGATGGAGTCCATGAATTCTAGGCACAGATTAACTAAGTGAGGTTTACATTTATATTAGAGAAGCTAAATGTGGCTGTATCCTTGAGGACAAAACATATTATTCAAAGAAGTGTTGATTTTCAAAGCTACATTTTTCAAACCATTAAACTACAATATGCATAGGTACTACCTAGGTAGATGGATAGATAGAAACATACATATATGCATACATGTTTGAGAGATGTAAACTAAAGTATAATTGGAGACAATAATGTAGTAGTTTCTTTTTATATATATTTATTTATTTGGTAATACTGGGTCATTGGGTCTTAGTTGAGGCATGTGGGATCTGAACATGGGCACAGGGAGTGAACATGGGCCTCCTGCCTTGGGAATGCAGAGTCTTAGCCACTGGACCACCAGGGAAGTCCCTGGAGTAGATTTCTAAAGGATCCTTTCTGGCTACTGAAAGAATGTGTGCATGTAGGATAAACATTATTGTAATCTTCTCTGAAGCAGCACTGCCCCTTTGTGGCCATAGAGAGAAGTAACATTGAGAAAGTATGTGTAGCTTCTTAAAAATTCATGTTCACCAGCTGTGAACATCAGTCAGAGCACTGACATAAGTAACTGAGTCTTTTTGAGCCAGTGGTTTCTTCAGACAGAAGGAGATTTTGCCTTGTTGAAATATCGACCCTCAGACTGAGTCAGTGTAAGGAACTTTCTTCCTATAATGTCAACATCAAATCAAGAAGAGCCCTTTATACTGAAGAGAACATGCCTTTAAATAGATTCTAAATTAGAAAATTGTGTTTTATATTTTTGCTCACACTTAATATTATTGTCTTTTTTTTTTTAGTGTGCATACTGATGACATGAATTTAGCTTGTTTTTGTTTTTGCATTATTTGTTGAATTTATTCTTCTTTTTTTTTTTTTTTTTTTGCCACTTCTACTGGTCTTCATTTATTTATTTTCATCTAGCTTTGTTCTTTGGCCTGTGTGGGCCTCCCATCGCAGTGGCCTCTCTCATTGCACAGCACCAGCTCTGGGCGCATGTGCTCCAGAGCTCTGGCTCGGCAATTGGACACATCAGTCCAGCCACTCCACGGCACGTGGGATCTTCCCAGGCCAGGGATTGAACTGGCGCCCCTTACGCTGCAAGGCGGTGTCCTTACCCACTAGACCACCAGGGAAGCCCTGAATCTATTCTTGATACAGTGGCTGTTCAGAAATGTTTAAGACCCCAACAGCATGATACAATAAGCAAGTGAACTGGAATTATTCTAAAAAGACCCATTGCAAGCATGCGTCATGATCATGTGCTTAGTACAGGAAAACAAGGATTTTTCAGTTTCCTCAGTCAATCAATGTGATACACCACAGTAACAGAATGAAAGATAAATAACCACATAATTATTTCAATAGATGTAGAAAAGGCATTTAACAAAATTCAATATCCATTCATGATAAAAAGCTCTTGGCAAACTTTATATGGGGAAAATGTACCTCAAAATAATGAAGGTTATTTAGGACCACCAGGGAAGTCCCTGGAGTAGATTTCTAAAGGATCCTTTCTGGCTACTGAAAGAATGTGTGCATGTAGGATAAACATTATTGTAATCTTCTCTGAAGCAGCACTGCCCCTTTGTGGCCATAGAGAGAAGTAACATTGAGAAAGTATGTGTAGCTTCTTAAAAATTCATGTTCACCAGCTGTGAACATCAGTCAGAGCACTGACATAAGTAACTGAGTCTTTTTGAGCCAGTGGTTTCTTCAGACAGAAGGAGATTTTGCCTTGTTGAAATATCGACCCTCAGACTGAGTCAGTGTAAGGAACTTTCTTCCTATAATGTCAACATCAAATCAAGAAGAGCCCTTTATACTGAAGAGAACATGCCTTTAAATAGATTCTAAATTAGAAAATTGTGTTTTATATTTTTGCTCACACTTAATATTATTGTCTTTTTATTTTTAGTGTGCATACTGATGACATGAATTTAGCTTGTTTTTGTTTTTGCATTATTTGTTGAATTTATTCTTCTTTTTTTTTTTTTTTTTTTGCCACTTCTACTGGTCTTCATTTATTTATTTTCATCTAGCTTTGTTCTTTGGCCTGTGTGGGCCTCCCATCGCAGTGGCCTCTCTCATTGCACAGCACCAGCTCTGGGCGCATGTGCTCCAGAGCTCTGGCTCGGCAATTGGACACATCAGTCCAGCCACTCCACGGCACGTGGGATCTTCCCAGGCCAGGGATTGAACTGGCGCCCCTTACGCTGCAAGGCGGTGTCCTTACCCACTAGACCACCAGGGAAGCCCTGAATCTATTCTTGATACAGTGGCTGTTCAGAAATGTTTAAGACCCCAACAGCATGATACAATAAGCAAGTGAACTGGAATTATTCTAAAAAGACCCATTGCAAGCATGCGTCATGATCATGTGCTTAGTACAGGAAAACAAGGATTTTTCAGTTTCCTCAGTCAATCAATGTGATACACCACAGTAACAGAATGAAAGATAAATAACCACATAATTATTTCAATAGATGTAGAAAAGGCATTTAACAAAATTCAAAATCCATTAAAGATAAAAAGCTCTTGGCAAACTTTATATGGGGAAAATGTACCTCAAAATAATGAAGGTTATTTATGACAAAGCAACAGCTAACATCATAGCCAATTGTTTTTTTTTTTAAGATCACTTATTTGTTTATTAGTTTTTTACTTTTTGGCTATGCTGGGTTTTCACTGCTGCTGCAGGCTCTTCTCTAGTTGCAGGCGGTGGGGGCTACTCTCTAGTTGAGTGGAGCAGGCTTCTTGTTTGGTGACTTCTCTCCTTGTGGAACTTGGCTCTAGGTCATGCGGGCTTTGGTAGTTGCAGCACATGGGCTCAGTAGCTGCAGTCTGAGACTCTAGAGCACAGGCTCCATAGTTGTGGCTTCACAGGCTTAGTTGCTCTGCAGCATGTGGGATTTTCCTGGATCAGGCATCAAACTCGTGTCTCCTGCATTGGCAGGAAAGCTCTTTACCACTGAGCTACCAGGGAAGCCCCGCCAATTGTTTTTTAAAAAGAAAGTTTTTTTCTCTAAGACCTTGAGGTACAAACTTCCAGTTACAAAATGAACAAATTATATGCTTGTAATGTACATTTTAGGGAATATGGTCAATATTTTATAATAACTGTTTATGGTATATAATTTATTTAAAAAATCAAATGACTATGATGCACATCTGAAACTAATGTAGTATTGCAAGTCAACTATACTTCAATTTAAAAACTTTTAATTAGATAAAATTGTGATATTGTGTGACAATAGAGAGTTTGGTGTGGGGTTAACAGAAGGATCTTGATATGAATTATCCTGGATTATCTAGGTTGGTCCTATACATAATCACATATCCTTTGCTAACATGAAAAAATAGACTATTGGACATTTCTCTAGGAAAGCTAGGTTTAGTTGAAGTCAGCAAGGATGGCATTTTGGGGTCTGCAGCCATGGAAAGCCTCATGCAAAGTGACTGTTCAGAAATGTTTAAGACCCCAACAGCATGATACAATAAGCAAGTGAACTGGAATTATTCTAAAAAGACCCATTGCAAGCATGCGTCATGATCATGTGCTTAGTACAGGAAAACAAGGATTTTTCAGTTTCCTCAGTCAATCAATGTGATACACCACAGTAACAGAATGAAAGATAAATAACCACATAATTATTTCAATAGATGTAGAAAAGGCATTTAACAAAATTCAATATCCATTCATGATAAAAAGCTCTTGGCAAACTTTATATGGGGAAAATGTACCTCAAAATAATGAAGGTTATTTATGACAAAGCAACAGCTAACATCATAGCCAATTGTTTTTTTTTTTAAGATCACTTATTTGTTTATTAGTTTTTTACTTTTTGGCTATGCTGGGTTTTCACTGCTGCTGCAGGCTCTTCTCTAGTTGCAGGCGGTGGGGGCTACTCTCTAGTTGAGGGGAGCAGGCTTCTTGTTTGGTGACTTCTCTCCTTGTGGAACTTGGCTCTAGGTCATGCGGGCTTTGGTAGTTGCAGCACATGGGCTCAGTAGCTGCAGTCTGAGACTCTAGAGCACAGGCTCCATAGTTGTGGCTTCACAGGCTTAGTTGCTCTGCAGCATGTGGGATTTTCCTGGATCAGGCATCAAACTCGTGTCTCCTGCATTGGCAGGAAAGCTCTTTACCACTGAGCTACCAGGGAAGCCCCGCCAATTGTTTTTTAAAAAGAAAGTTTTTTTCTCTAAGACCTTGAGGTACAAACTTCCAGTTACAAAATGAACAAATTATATGCTTGTAATGTACATTTTAGGGAATATGGTCAATATTTTATAATAACTGTTTATGGTATATAATTTATTTAAAAAATCAAATGACTATGATGCACATCTGAAACTAATGTAGTATTGCAAGTCAACTATACTTCAATTTAAAAACTTTTAATTAGATAAAATTGTGATATTGTGTGACAATAGAGAGTTTGGTGTGGGGTTAACAGAAGGATCTTGATATGAATTATCCTGGATTATCTAGGTTGGTCCTATACATAATCACATATCCTTTGCTAACATGAAAAAATAGACTATTGGACATTTCTCTAGGAAAGCTAGGTTTAGTTGAAGTCAGCAAGGATGGCATTTTGGGGTCTGCAGCCATGGAAAGCCTCATGCAAGTCCCTACAAGGCCAGGAAAGGAGATGGATCCTATAGAAAGGAAAAGGAAGTTGGGAGGGCTGCAGGAAACAGAGTCCAGATGTCCCTGGTGGTCCAGTGCTTAAGAATCTGCCTTCCAGCGGATGCAGTTCAATTCCACATGCCACCGGGCAACTAAGTCCACATGCCATAAATAGAAAGCACATGTACCTCAACCACTGAGCCCACGCACTCTGGAGGCCATGTTCCACAACAGAAGAAGACCCTACACAAACACACACACACACACACACACACACACACACACACACACTCAACAGAGTCTGTAGTTTTTCACTAGCTCAGTTCTTGCCTGGAGAGAGAAGCATCTTTGTTAGCTTCATAGGATGTGAAAGCTTCCCCTGTCTCCTAACTCTATTTAAATGAGTTTCTGTTTATTAACTTTTTACAGGCTTTCCTTGTGGCTGAGTTGGTAAAGAACCCACCTGCACTGCAGGAGATATGAGAGACCAGGGTTTTATCCCCGGGTGGGGAAGATCCCCTGGAGAAGGAAATGACAACCTACTCCAGTATTCTTGCCTGGAGAATCCCATGGACAGAGGAGCCTGGCTGGCAACAGTCCATGGCATCACAAGAGTCAGACACAACTGAGCAACTCAACCACCATCACCAACTTTTTACACCTTAGAAGCAGAAGAGTATTTGACTCCATTAGAGGAAGGAGCTGAGGTGGTAGAAGTAAGAGGTTGCAGTGATTCAAGATGGGGCTAAGAATTGAACCAAGGAATCCAAGTGGCCTTCAGAAGCTAAAAAATATAAGGAAAGGAATTCTCCCTTAAAATCAACCTGCCAAGATAGTGAGTGTAAGCGATGAAATTGATTTCGTAGATTCAAGAATAAAATTTTTGTGATATTGTGTGACAATAGAGAGTTTGGTGTGGGGTTAACAGAAGGATCTTGATATGAATTATCCTGGATTATCTAGGTTGGTCCTATACATAATCACATATCCTTTGCTAACATGAAAAAATAGACTATTGGACATTTCTCTAGGAAAGCTAGGTTTAGTTGAAGTCAGCAAGGATGGCATTTTGGGGTCTGCAGCCATGGAAAGCCTCATGCAAGTCCCTACAAGGCCAGGAAAGGAGATGGATCCTATAGAAAGGAAAAGGAAGTTGGGAGGGCTGCAGGAAACAGAGTCCAGATGTCCCTGGTGGTCCAGTGCTTAAGAATCTGCCTTCCAGCGGATGCAGTTCAATTCCACATGCCACCGGGCAACTAAGTCCACATGCCATAAATAGAAAGCACATGTACCTCAACCACTGAGCCCACGCACTCTGGAGGCCATGTTCCACAACAGAAGAAGACCCTACACAAACACACACACACACACACACACACACACTCAACAGAGTCTGTAGTTTTTCACTAGCTCAGTTCTTGCCTGGAGAGAGAAGCATCTTTGTTAGCTTCATAGGATGTGAAAGCTTCCCCTGTCTCCTAACTCTATTTAAATGAGTTTCTGTTTATTAACTTTTTACAGGCTTTCCTTGTGGCTGAGTTGGTAAAGAACCCACCTGCACTGCAGGAGATATGAGAGACCAGGGTTTTATCCCCGGGTGGGGAAGATCCCCTGGAGAAGGAAATGACAACCTACTCCAGTATTCTTGCCTGGAGAATCCCATGGACAGAGGAGCCTGGCTGGCAACAGTCCATGGCATCACAAGAGTCAGACACAACTGAGCAACTCAACCACCATCACCAACTTTTTACACCTTAGAAGCAGAAGAGTATTTGACTCCATTAGAGGAAGGAGCTGAGGTGGTAGAAGTAAGAGGTTGCAGTGATTCAAGATGGGGCTAAGAATTGAACCAAGGAATCCAAGTGGCCTTCAGAAGCTAAAAAATATAAGGAAAGGAATTCTCCCTTAAAATCAACCTGCCAAGATAGTGAGTGTAAGCGATGAAATTGATTTTGTAGTTCTTCAATCCAGAACTATAAGAGAATTAATTTGTTTTGACTGACCAAGTTAATATTAAACATTGAGCAAACATTTTTTGTTTACTTTCCACATGAGTAGGATGGCATGTAAGTATTTGCAGTTGTCTTTTGGGATACCTTGCAGTGAGGCAGACTTGAATGTTCTTGAGAAGGCAACTAAGCTGGATAATATCTTTACTGGAGAGATTTCTTTTCTTTATTCCTTCTATTTTTATCATTTTTGAGTTCAGCATGTGTGCTCAGTCACTCAGTCGTGTCTGCCTCTTTGAGACCCCATGGGCTGTAGCCTGCCAGGCTCCTCTGTCCATGAGATTTCCCAAATATTTCCCAAGAATACTGGAGTGGGTTGCTATTTCCTCCTCCAAAGGATCTTCCTGACCCAGAAATCGAACCCATGTCTTCTGCATCTCCTGTGTCCCCTGCATTGGCAGGCAGATTCTTTACCACTGAGCCACCTGGGAAGCTGTGGTTAAATATTTATTTTAATTCTTTCCTCTTATCAGCTACTCTGCTAATTCCAAGTTAGAAGCCTCTAGTGCAAAAGGAGATGTAGATGAGAAGGGAAGATAAAGACCAAAGTCCTAAATCTGCAGGGCCAGAAAGTATCTGTGGTTAAAACTATCCTGATAGAGGTAACATTAAGCAGTATGAATGCCCTATGGTGGCCTCGTGGTGTGGCTGGGGCTGGAGGAGGGACTGAGCTCCCCCTGAGGGTTTGTGTACAGGCTGCAGGTGCCTGGGGAGCACTGTGCATCAACAGCACAGAAGTAAGTGCCTGAGTCCATGGTCTGTGCAGAGGAAAGGTGCAGTGAGCTACGGCGTTCTATAGGAACTGTTGTGGCCTTTAATCTTCCAATCTTCTTTGTCCCCAAAGGAACGTAAAACAGGTGGATGAAGCGGCCCCCAGGATTCTGAAGATACCACTGTACATTGTTCACAGAGTTGGAAAAATTGCACCAAAATGTGGTGTTGGCTCCCTCTTGGAGACTCAGGATTTGAGGACTCTGCTCCACATCCACCCCTTGCACACCTGATGAGAAATAGAGAAATAGTCATAGGTGAAGGTCACTGTAACTAATACAGAACCCTAAAAATACCTCTTTAATCCCCATAAACAATAAGAAGTATAGGACGTTTGCAGAACTTGTCAGCTCCTTTCCCTCCCTTAACAACAAAGTAGCTGCTCAAGACTTCAGATTTCCCTGTAGGGCAGCCCTAACTCACAGCAAACCTGGGCAAACAAAAGCCCCAACACAGTGCCTGCTAGCCTCTTCATGGCGCTTTGCCTTGTTGTGGGGAAATTTTCACCTTAAGATATATAACAAACCCCTTGGTGGTGAGTGGCATGATTTGTCTGGAAATGGTTCAGTTCCTGCCACCAATCAGCTCAGCCAACAAACCCTGCTCCGCTGACACTGATAGGAAGTCCCACCCTCTGGCCTCAACTGAACTGAAAAAGGGCCAAAGAGGGCTGAGAGTGGAGGCAAAAGGTGATGTTCAACGTTTCAGACATAATTTTGAACCTGTGAAATGAAAGTTCATGTTTTCCCTTGACATATATTAATAGATAAATCTTAGGCAATTAAAGTGGAAAGGATCAGAAATGCCTGATATCTATACTACCTATTTCCCTTTTGTTTATGACTCCCTGTTTGATCCAGGTGATTTTCCTGAGAAATATGGATAAAGATGATGACATTGATAAAGATAATAGCAATGTAAATACAGATATTTTGCATTTTGGTCATAAATGTCTAGTGCTTGAATTGGGGAATAAGGTAGAGCTATTAATTGAAAGGAATATTCCCCAAAAGCATGCTTCTTTTTTTTTTTTTTAAGACTTATTTATTTATTTTGGTTCTGCTGGGTCTTTTGCTACTATGTGCAGGCTTTCTTTAGCTCCAGGAGCAGGGGCTACTCTCTAGTTGCGGTGCTCAGGGCTTCTCACTGGGTGGCTCCTCTTGTTGCAGTGCATAGGCTCTAGGTGTACAGGTTTCAGTAGTTGCAGCTCAGGGGCTCTGAAGCTCGAACTCAGTAGTTGTGGCACACAGGCCCAGCTGCTCCTTGGCATATGGGATCTTCCCAGACCAGGGATCAAACCTATGTCCCTTGGACTGCAAGGCAGATTCTTAACCACTGGACCACCAGGGAAGCCCAGAAGCATGTTTCTTACATTCTGATCATGATTTAGCTTTTCTTCACACCCAATTATTCTCCTCTCTTTGTTATTATTAGCCCCCATTGGAAAGAGCTTCTCTGGGTGGTGTAGTGGTAAAGAATATGTCTGCCAATGTAAGAGACTCAAGAGATGCAGGTTCAATCCCTGGGTTGGGAAGATTCTCTAGAGAGGGAATGGCAACCTGCTCCAATATTCTTGCCTAAAACATTCCAACGACAGAGGAGCCTGGCCAGTGACAGTCCATGGGTTGTGTTAGATTTATGGGCTATTAAAGGGTTAATATCGCAGCAGTCGGAGACTCCCCCGGCCCTAAAGAGTCATCAAAGGGCCAGTTGCTAGCCTGCTGGCGCCTGAGAATCTCTCAAGGCCAGCCATAAAGATTGTCCTGGCCATAAAGATTCTCCATTACTTCTGGAAAATGACAAGAACTTCACACCCCCCATGCCCACAGACACCTCAAAGATAGCAGACTCATCACTGAATTTCCCGCCTAGCTTAAACAAAGATTTTGTTTCTGCGCCTCCTCTTAAGAATCCCCCGCCCCTTTTTTCTTCTCCCCTTTCCTCCCTAATAAAACCTCCTCGTCCCATCTCCGGGGCGCGACTTCACTGGCCCAGCTCGTGGACCCGTGGATCTCGCCCGGGAACTCTTCCCAAATAGGCTCTTTCCCTAACAGCTTGCTGTCCATCGTGTCTTTGCGATTCTTACAGGTTGCAAAGAATCAGATGTGTCTGAGCAAATGAGCACATTTGAAAGCTCAGAATGAGGTAGTAGGTAGATGGGTCCCTGGCCTGGACAGCTGGTGTTTGTTAAACTGAGTAAAACTGAAACGTTGTTTTCCCTAGACATGCCAAGTATTGCAGGGAAGAACCAATTCAGACTACCGTTTGGAACTGTTTCTTTGACTTGCTTCCTCTGCTTTTGTTAGTATAATCATACGTAATTGCCTGCCTCAGAGAATCCTGGCCCTCTGGCCAGACTATAATAGTGTCTTTGTTCATGACCCTGTCAACCTGTGGATGGCAGTAAGGATGAAACATCCCGTGCCTGAGGTTTGCCATTCTAGGAGATATTTAAGACTCATGGCCTTTTGTACTTTGTGTCCTCACCTCTCCCCATCACCTGCCCTGTTCCATAAAAGAACCTGGCTTCCAGACCCAGGCAAGATAGTTATCTGCCATCCAGTTGTATTCCCCATCTCAACACTTCTTCTCTGATTCATTAGCCTGTCACGCAGCGAGCAGAGGGAGCTTGGACTCGGTAAACACGAGGACAAAGTTAATGGCAGGAGCTGAGCTCTACTGGAGTAAAAAGATGACCACTCCTGTGAGTCAAGGAAAACTCAGCACAGGCACAGAAAGACTTCTTGGAGGCCAAGAAAAAGGTGGCACCAGACCATAGTAGATGATACCAAGCCTTCCACAAGACTGTGCTGGAATCCATCTTGGCAGAAAGATGCACATGCAGATTGGGGAGTGTCTTAAAATAGGTCTGATGTGGGAAAGTGAATGAGATATTTGACCAAAGGTAAACACAAACCCAGAACTGCCCCACACAAATGATTTGACCACCTCTTCACTGCATACCTCTTCTTCCTCTTTCACACCCTTTCTCTGCTTATGTGTGTTTCTGCCTGGTTTCTGTCTTAAATAAACAGACTATTTCTCCATGTGCTCTCCTACATGTTGCTCTGTGTGTCTAATAAAAGAAATTGTACCTATTTTTACAGTTCGTGCCTCCTTGAGAAATTCACTTTTCAAATGGGGCAAGAGCCAGAGGAATTTCGCTTCTAGCCTCCAGCCCCTGGCGGTCTGGGCTAGAGTAAGAAATAAAGAACTTAAAGTGGTCCATTTTTAAGACCAACTAGCTTTGAGTGACAGCTTGCTGATCTAACTGCCGATAGCCATAATAGTTACAGGACTAGAAAGTCTGGCAAACAAGGGATGGCCAGATGCTGCAGTTCATGAGGTTTCAAAGAATCAGACATGACTGAGCAACTGAACTGAACAGAACTGAATATTGAAAAGAAAAACCTAAGATGCCCATGGGAACCAGACACTTCCAGGATTCTGTATTGTCCGTACTGTTTGCCTTCATAGAACATGCCAACTTCCTAAAAATAACAAAGCCTGAGACCCTGAGTCTTTTAAGCTACAGTGTCTCAGGAGGTTTGTGTTCAGCTTCTCCTACAGTCCCTGGCACTGTGTCACTCAGGGCACAGAAGTAGTTGGCCGAATCTTTCCAATGAGCTGATATTTTCCTCAGGTGGAAGGATTTCTCACTCTTGTTAAATTCAGCCTCAAAACCTCGGATACCTGAAACATGATTATTTCCCGACGTGTACTTCAGGAGAAGCTGGAGTCCTTGGTCGGGGTACTGCACATACCAGAAAAGGAATGGGGAGAAAGAAGATGAGTAGTTGCACCTCAGCTCCAGACGGTCTTCTTCAGACACAGTGACATGGCCATCAGTCTGGGTCACTGACTGGGCTCCTGTTCCTCCTGAAACATCAATGCTGAATCAATGAACTCAGCTAAAACAAAAAGTCTCTATTCAAATTCAAACCAGAACAATGTTCCATGTATGGACAAGGGATAAAATGGAACACTCACTCAGAAACAGGAGAAGGATCAAGGTGAACATCAAGGTCATTGCAGAGCAGTGAAGAGGCAGTGAGCTCCTTTCTAGCAGGTTAACCACAAATAAATCTAAAGATTGGCTGACTTGAACCCAGTTTGTTGTGGTTGAGGAATAATGACAAAGGATTTAGATTTCTTCTGAAGGAGGTTGTAGGGAGGTTGTTAAGAAGAGAGGCTCTTTTAATGAAATGCCTGCCTCTGGCATCTGAGTTGCTTTACATACCACTGTATAAAAAATGGTCAGAATATCTCTTTAAACTATAGGAGAGGAAGTTTTTTCATTCTGATCTTTTACAGAAAAGCAATTTCCAATTTAGGCAGCAGTGCCCTCCAGGGGCCAAATATGGATAAGTTCACAATGTTTGTAAACCTACCCCACCTTCTATCTGCCCTTCTATGGTTAAATTTCAAAGCATTACGATTATGTACAAAAGAGGATTTATGTGTTGTCAACCTTGAACTGTAAATTGGACTTTTTAAAAGGACACAAAATTGTGAATTAAAAAGTCCCTGTCGTACTGTATGGCACAGAGAACTATATTCAATGTCCAGGGGAAAACCATAATGGAAAAGAAAATAAAAAAGAAAGTCTGTATATACAACAGAGTCACTTGGCTGTACAGAACAAATGAGCATAACATTGTCAATCAGCTATACTTCAAACTTTAAGAATTGGATACAAAATAATGTTTAGAATGAAAAAAACAAAATAATTTTCCAATGAGCTGATATTTTCCTCAGGTGGAAGGATTTCTCACTCTTGTTAAATTCAGCCTCAAAACCTCGGATACCTGAAACATGATTATTTCCCGACGTGTACTTCAGGAGAAGCTGGAGTCCTTGGTCGGGGTACTGCACATACCAGAAAAGGAATGGGGAGAAAGAAGATGAGTAGTTGCACCTCAGCTCCAGACGGTCTTCTTCAGACACAGTGACATGGCCATCAGTCTGGGTCACTGACTGGGCTCCTGTTCCTCCTGAAACATCAATGCTGAATCAATGAACTCAGCTAAAACAAAAAGTCTCTATTCAAATTCAAACCAGAACAATGTTCCATGTATGGACAAGGGATAAAATGGAACACTCACTCAGAAACAGGAGAAGGATCAAGGTGAACATCAAGGTCATTGCAGAGCAGTGAAGAGGCAGTGAGCTCCTTTCTAGCAGGTTAACCACAAATAAATCTAAAGATTGGCTGACTTGAACCCAGTTTGTTGTGGTTGAGGAATAATGACAAAGGATTTAGATTTCTTCTGAAGGAGGTTGTAGGGAGGTTGTTAAGAAGAGAGGCTCTTTTAATGAAATGCCTGCCTCTGGCATCTGAGTTGCTTTACATACCACTGTATAAAAAATGGTCAGAATATCTCTTTAAACTATAGGAGAGGAAGTTTTTTCATTCTGATCTTTTACAGAAAAGCAATTTCCAATTTAGGCAGCAGTGCCCTCCAGGGGCCAAATATGGATAAGTTCACAATGTTTGTAAACCTACCCCACCTTCTATCTGCCCTTCTATGGTTAAATTTCAAAGCATTACGATTATGTACAAAAGAGGATTTATGTGTTGTCAACCTTGAACTGTAAATTGGACTTTTTAAAAGGACACAAAATTGTGAATTAAAAAGTCCCTGTCGTACTGTATGGCACAGAGAACTATATTCAATGTCCAGGGGAAAACCATAATGGAAAAGAAAATAAAAAAGAAAGTCTGTATATACAACAGAGTCACTTGGCTGTACAGAACAAATGAGCATAACATTGTCAATCAGCTATACTTCAAACTTTAAGAATTGGATACAAAATAATGTTTAGAATGAAAAACAAAATCACAATATATTACAGTTTTTTTCAGTTTCCAGATTTAACTATGAGCCAGAAGGAAATAATCCAATATATTTCGACTGCAGAAAGAGAAGAGACATTAATCTAGAATCCTCATGAATAAAGGGGAAATTGAGACATTCTCAGATGAAGGAAAGCTAAGGAAGTGGTCACCAGCAGACCAAACCCTAAAATAATATATAAAGGACGCTCTGTAAACAGAGATAAAATGATAAAGGAAGGAATCTTGAAACAAGAAGGAAGAAGGAACACAATAAGCGAAAACAGGAATGAATGCAATAAACTTTTCCTCTTGAATTTCCTAAATTATATTTGGTGGATCTGGAAAAAGTATTAACACTGTCTAGTGAGGTTCTAAACACACATGGAGGAAATATTAAAGAAAATTATTTTATGAATAGGGGAGAATAAATAGATGTAAAGGGAAGTAATATTTTTGTACTTTATTCAAATAGACTGCTCAGTACCTAGAGCAACCATATTAAAACAGCTACACAATAAAATACATCTAAAACACTATATGGGGGCTTCTCTACTAGCTCAGTGATAGGGTTCACCTGCCAATGCAGGAGACACGGGTTCAGTCCCTGATCCAGGAAGATCCTACATGCTGCAGGGCAACTAAACCCATGAGCCACAACTATAGAGCCTGTGCTCTAGAGCTTTGGAGCCACAACTCTTGAGCTATTGAAGCCTGTGTGCCCTAGAACCTGAGTTCCACAACAAGAGAAGTCACCAAACAAGAAGTCTCCTCACCCCAACTAGCGAGGAGCCCCTACTCCCTGCAACTAGAGAAGAGCCTGTGGCAGCAGTGAAAACCCAGAATATCCACAAATAAATAAATAAATAAAATTAAAAAAAAAAAACAAAAAACACTATAAGGGCATCCCTGCTGGCTCAGATGATAAAAGAATCTGCCTGCAATTCAGAAGAACCGGCTTCAATCCCTGGGTCAAGAAGATCTTCTGGAGAAGAGAAAGGCTACCCACTCCAAAATTCTTGCCTGGAGAATTTCATGGACAGAAGAGTCTGGCAGTCCATGAGGTGGCAGAGCCAGACACGACTGATAAACTGACAGACACACACGCAAAACACTATAGATCAATTGAAGTATAGTCCTAGAAACTGTTCAGTAACTCACAGGAGGTCAGAGGGGAAAACACACTGAACAAAACAGAGTGAGAACAAAAAAATCATATAAAATGGGAGGGTAAGCCCTAAAATATCAAGAGCTTAAATGCAAGTCATCAACACACACAAACTGACACAGAGGTTGGTCTGCATATACCAATGACAAAATCCTTCAGACCAAGAGTGAGTTAAGAAACATGACCCCCGGGCTTCCCCTGGTGGTCCAGTGGGTAAGGACACCGCCTTGCAGTGCAAGGGGTGCCAGTTCGAGCCCTGGCCTGGGAAGATCCCACTTGCCGCGGAGCGGCTGGACCGATGTGTCCAATCACCAAGCCGGAGCTCTGGGGCACATGCGCCCAGAGCCGGCTCTCTGCAACGACAGACGCCACCGCGATGGGAGGCCCACAGGAGCCAAAGAATAAAGACACATGAAAATAGACAAATGAAAGACCAATAGAAGTGGCCTGCCCACCCCCTCTGTCCCCAACTCGCCCCCCCCAAAAATAAATAAATAAATAATAAATGTTAAAAAAAATTGGGGGGTGGGGCACAGCCAAAGAACTATTGAGAGTGAAAGTTTAGCACTAAATGCAAATATTAGAAAAGATTAAAAATCTCAAATCAATCATCTAAGCTTCTGCCTGAAGAACATAGAAAATGAAGAGATACAGACAACTCAGCACAGGGAAAACGAACAACCCAATTAAAAAATGGGAAAAAGACCTAAAGAGATGCCTCTCCAAAGAGGACATACAGATGGCCCAAAAGCACATGAAACGATGCTCAGCCTCGCTTATTATTAAAGAAATGCAAATTAAAACTACAATGAGATATCACCTCACACCCGTCAGAATGGCCATCTTCAAAAAATCTGCAGACAATAAATGCTGGAGAGGGTGTGGAGAAAAGGGAACCCTCTTGCATTGCTGGTGGGAATGTAAATTGATACAGCCTCTATGGAAGACAGTCTGGAGATTTCTTAAAAAACTAAAAATAGAAGCACCCTATGACCCAGCAAGCCCACTCTTAGGCTTATATCCTGATGAAATCAAAACTGAAAGAAGCACCTGTACCCCTCAATGTTCATTGCAGCTCTCTATACAATAGCCAAAACATGGAAGCAACCTAGATGTCCATCGACGAATGAATGGATCCAGAAGCTCTGGTACATATATACAATGGAATACTACTCAGCTGTTAAAAGAAATGCAGAAGACTCAGTCCTAATGAAGTGGCTGGCTTCAGAACCTATCATAAAAAGTGAAGTAAGTCAAAAAGAGAAAGACAAATACAGTATACTAACACACATATATGGAATCTAGTAGGATGGTCTTGATATCACACACAGGGAACTCATGAAAAAAAAGACAGAGCATAGACATAGGGACAACGTGGCGAATAAATAGGGAGGGGGAAACATGGAGGAAGTAACAAGGAAACCTATAGTGTTATGTGTGGAAAAGATAGCTAGTGTCAGTGCTAAGGGAATAGGAGTGCTTACAACGGCTTGGGGCAAAGGTCTGGAGGGGTGGGAGGGGGGGATCTGGGAGGGTGGGGACCATGGATATGCATATGACTGATCTGGGAACATACATGTATCTGAACAACAAAACTCTGTAAAACCTTTAAAATAAAGAATAAAAATTTAAAAAAAAAAGAGAAAGACAAATACAGTATACTAACACACATATATGGAATCTAGTAGGATGGTCTTGATATCACACACAGGGAACTCATGAAAAAAAAGACAGAGCATAGACATAGGGACAACGTGGCGAATAAATAGGGAAGGGGAAGCATGGAGGAAGTAACAAGGAAACCTATAGTGTTATGTGTGGAAAAGATAGCTAGTGTCATTGTGCTAAGGGAATAGGAGTGCTTACAACGGCTTGGGGCAAAGGTCTGGAGGGGTGGGATGGGGGGATCTGGGAGGGTGGGGACCATGGATATGCATATGACTGATCTGGGAACATACATGTATCTGAACAACAAAACTCTGTAAAACCTTTAAAATAAAGAATAAAAATTTAAAAAAAAAAGAGACAGACAAGTACAATATACTAACACATATATATGGAATCTAATAGGATGGTAATGATAACACATGCAGTGAAGCGATGGAAAAACAGACATAGACAGTAGACATATGGACACTGTGGGGAATGAACAGTGGGTGGGAGGCATAAAGAAAGTAGCATGAAAACCTGTACTATCATATGTGAAGAAAATAGCTATAGTCATTGCTCTGTGAGAAAAGGGGACCCTGCAGGCGTGCTGTGTGACGGTCTGGAGGGGTGGGATGGGGGGATATACATATGACTAATCTGGGAACATACATATCTGTAAACAGCAAAACACTGTAAAAAGTTAAAACTAAAATAAAAATTTTTAAAAAATTTTAAAAAAAAGAAAATGAAGAGATAAATTCATCCAAAGCAAGCATAAGAAAGAAAATAATAAAAAGGAGAAATTACTGAAATTTAAAAGAAAAAAACAATAGGAGAAAATCAGTGAAGCAAAGAGTTGCTTCTTTAAGATGAGCAAAACTGACAAAATTCTAGCAAAACAGAGGAAAAAAAATCAGGGGCAATCTCAGTAGACTAATTAGTAATATGGCATCCTATGGGATTCGTTAAGGGTGAACATTTGCCTTTTCTCCAGATGGTCCTGAGTTGGATGAACTTCGAGAATACTATGCTAAGTAAAATACACCATATACAAAAGGCCACATATTGCATGACTGCATTTGTATGAAATACAAATAATAAATAAATCCTTGGTCAGAAAGCAGATTGGTGGTTGCCAGGGACCTGTGCAAGGGGAAGGTGGTGAGTGACTGCTTAGTGAGTGTGTGGTTTCCTTTTGGGGTGATGACAGGTTTGAATCTAGATAGAGGTGGTGATTGCACCATATTGTGAATATACGAAATGCCACCTAGTTCTTCATTTAAGAGTGAACTGTGTGGGGCTTCCCTGGTGGTCCAGTGGATAGTCTGCCTTGTAGTGCAAGAGGTGCTGGTTCCATCCCTGGCCCAGGAAGATCCCACATGCTGCAGAGTAACCTGACTAGTGTGTCCAATTACCAGCCAGCGCTCTGGAGAGCATGCACCCAGAGCTGGTCCTCTGCAATGAGAGAGGCCACTGCAATAGGAGGCTTACACAGGCCAAAGAATAAAAAGATGGATGAAAATAAATAAATAAATAAACCAATAATTTTTTTTTAATGTTAAAAAAATATATCCAGGGCCAGGGATCAAGCCAGTGCCCCTTGCACTGCAAGGTGGACTCTTTACCCACTGGGTCACCAGTGGGTAAAACAGTTTTAGTGGGTAAAACTATTATTTTTTAGCTTTTATTTTATGGTGGAGAATAGTTGATTAACAATCTATTTCAAGTGTACAGAGAAGTGATTTCATTTCCATTATACATACACATGTATCTGTTCTTTTTCAATTTCTTTTCCCACTTAGGCGACAAAACTATTATTTACATTGAAGTTGATGTAAATCTAATAATCAGAGAATGCATAATATAATTTTAAATCATTTTATCAGATTGTGTATAGCTAAATGCCTCTAGGAAAAGGAAACGGCAACCCACTCCCGTATTCTTGCCTGGAGAATTCCATGGACAGAGGAACCTGGTGGGCCTCAGTCCATGGGGTCGGGAGTCAGACACAATTGAGCAACTAACACTGCAACACTATAATTGCCTCTATGTGGAAGGAAAGGCGATGTAGAAAATTCCTTAATGGAAAAAAGGTTCCTCAGAACCAAGAGAGGACATGGTTGGAGCCCCATGTGCAGTTTGAGTACTGGTGACAGGTGGCCTTCCTGTACTGTGCCTCACAGCACAGAGGTAGGTGGCCGAGTCGCTGTGCTGAGCATTTCCAATGTACAGAGCACTGTGTCTTGACGATTTATCCAATGAGACCTTGATTCTTCCATTTGTTTGTTCTCCCTTACTCTCTCGAATTAACAACAGAGATGTGAGCCCTTTCTCGGGATCTTGCCTAAACCACTGAAGGAAGTACAGAGCACTGTCGGTGTAATTGCAGTTGAGAATCAAGCTGTCTCCCTCGTGCACGTTCAGAGCTTTAGGACTCTGACTCACGTCCTGTTTACCGCTTGCCCCTATTCAGAAAGAGAAAACAGAGACCGACTGGTTAAGAGCTGATTATTCTTTGGAAACTAATTTTAAATTTACTTGTTCACTCTCCACAGGAGCTCCCAGAAAACCAAGTAGGTGCAACTCCCCGACTTTCTCTCTCTTCCCTGGGGAGAAATATCCCCAGTCCACCTGTTCTCTGACCACTTCCAGCTTCCTCTAACTCACAGTTTAGTTGTAACCAAAGGATGAGCAGGTGCAAGGATTTGTCCATTCCTTCTGTCACTTAGACTCACTAAGAACTGAATTCTTGCATCTATAAAATGTGCAAGGACTCACAGGCTAAATGCTGTCTTTTGTGTTCAAACATTTCTACAGGAAACAGAGTCAGCCCAGCCAATCAGAGGCAAGTCACACACACACACACACACACACACACACACACACACACACACACACACACGATGGTGTGCAGATGCCCATCTGCCAAGAGTGGGAGGTCGGAATGGAAATGTCATCGTGGTAGGACCAAACTCAGCATTGCCAGAGAAATACTTCTCTCTTTCCCTCCTCCTAAAGGAAGACTATTTTTAACATATCAGATTTGTAGAATGTGGCTAAGTACCTACCTAGAAGGGCTTCCCTAGTGGCTCAGACAGTAAAGAATCTGCCTGCAATGTAGGAGACCTGGGTTACATCCCAAGGTCAAGAAGATCCCCTGGAAAAGGGAATAAGCTACCCACTACAGTATTCTGGAGAATTCTATGGACAGAGTTACCTGGTGGGCTACAGTCCATGGGATCACAAAAACTTAGACACCATGAGCAAGTAACACACACATGTACCTAGAGAGAAATGTAAGCATAAATTCTTATATTAGAAAAGAAGAAATCACAAGTTTTACTTCACAGCTGCAGCTGAATCTCTTCAGATTTCTCTAACTGCTCCCTCCTCTTGACACTGTCAGCCCTTAAGGACTAGTTTCCTTTAATTCACACTTTCTTAAAAATCTCTTTCTATCTTTTCTCAGCCATCAGGTTGCAAAAAGAGTTAAGAATCATGATATCAAATGTGTGTGATAATATCAGAAAATGAGCACTCTCGTATCCAATAGTTAAAATATAAGCTAATTATGATTTTGACTTATAATGGGTATATTAGGACATAAACCCATTGTAAGTCAAGGTACATTTATAATTAGAGGCAAGTTTGTGGGTTTAAATTATACTTGTTAGGAAAGAAGAAACATTCACAATCAGTGGTCAAACTTGCACCTCAAAGAACTAAAATAAAGTAGCAAATTAAAATAAAAGGAAGCATAAGTAATAAATAATAAAATATGAGCAGAAAAAAACACAATATACCAACTTTCACAAGGGAAAGTCCAATATATAATGAGTCCCTTATCTGTTACATTAACTGAACCATGATTTAAAGATTATTAAGTTTCTCTCATAAGTGAAACTCTATGCTTAGGATGGTGTCTCCAGTGAACTTCCTGAAAATTAAAATAAATATTAAAAAGCCTACACAAATTCTTCTACAGATAGAAGAGAACCTATAATCTAAATGGTTGTAATTTAATGAACCATTATAATCTTGATATCAAAGTCTGACAAATATTGAAAAAAAGTTGAATCATTCAGGAAAATGGAGACAAAATGCTCAACGAAATAATAAATCCATGTTGCAATATATGAGAAGGATAATACAATGTTCCTAAGTGTAATTTGGGCTCTCCTAGTGACCTAGTGGTAAAGAATAAAGACAAAGCCAAGAAACAGTCATTCATATTGAGATAAGTGTCAGTGTTATCATCTGAGAATAGAAAGTGGTTCCTCCGGGGAGATGAGAGTAAACTATGAGGAGGAGTGAGACTAAAAAGAGAATGCCATTCGATTTTGTAAATATATGAATTATTTTGAAAAACAAATTTTAGTTTTAAAAAAGGGTGAGAATCTGAGAATCTCAGAGAGATGAGGTTGAGAAATAATAGTTGGCTTTATCACCACCAAAACCACTGGTTTAAATACTCACAGGGGTCAGGTTCAAGGAGAGGAGGGCTAGGACTTGAGCGAATGAAGAGAGTAAGTCTAGATAGCCAGATAATTTTATTATTAAGGATAACAGAAATGTAGTAATATGGCTCGTGGAGATATGGCCTTCAAGAATATATTAACACAGGAATGATTCGCTTACAGACATGTGGCCATGAGAATACAGAAAAAATTATTTCAGGAAAGAAGATGCATTCCTGTGGAGTCTTTTCATGTGGCCCAAGACTGGTACCCAAGTCTCCACTAGCCCTTTCATGTCTACATGAGGGAGGCTCTGGGCTGTTTAAAAGAGTAGACTGGTCCATGGACACACAAAGGGGACTGTCTAGAAAGAGAATGAACAGTAATCTCTGCTGTCTGGCTGTGTCACAAGATTTCATCCTCCGTAAAACCACTTGGAAAGAGGTTCTGGTGCTAACGAGGAAGGAAAACAACAAAGACGCCCTTATTCTAGAGCCCTGGTTGTAGGGTTTGGGTAGAGGCTGCAGGTGCCTGGAGAGCACTGTGCCTCCACAGCACAGAGGTAAGTGGCTGAGTCTTCAGGTTTAGGTCCTTCGATGTGCAGAGTGAACTTCCTGAAAATTAAAATAAATATTAAAAGCCTACACAAATTCTTCTACAGATAGAAAACCTATAATCTAAATGGTTGTAATTTAATGAACCATTATAATCTTGATATCAAAGTCTGACAAATATTGAAAAAGTTGAATCATTCAGGAAAATGGAGACAAAATGCTCAACGAAATAATAAATCCATGTTGCAATATATGAGAAGGATAATACAATGTTCCTAAGTGTAATTTGGGCTCTCCTAGTGACCTAGTGGTAAAGAATAAAGACAAAGCCAAGAAACAGTCATTCATATTGAGATAAGTGTCAGTGTTATCATCTGAGAATAGAAAGTGGTTCCTCCGGGGAGATGAGAGTAAACTATGAGGAGGAGTGAGACTAAAAAGAGAATGCCATTCGATTTTGTAAATATATGAATTATTTTGAAAAACAAATTTTAGTTTTAAAAAGGATGAGAATCTGAGAATCTCAGAGAGATGAGGTTGAGAAATAATAGTTGGCTTTATCACCACCAAAACCACTGGTTTAAATACTCACAGGGGTCAGGTTCAAGGAGAGGAGGGCTAGGACTTGAGCGAATGAAGAGAGTAAGTCTAGATAGCCAGATAATTTTATTATTAAGGATAACAGAAATGTAGTAATATGGCTCGTGGAGATATGGCCTTCAAGAATATATTAACACAGGAATGATTCGCTTACAGACATGTGGCCATGAGAATACAGAAAAAATTATTTCAGGAAAGAAGATGCATTCCTGTGGAGTCTTTTCATGTGGCCCAAGACTGGTACCCAAGTCTCCACTAGCCCTTTCATGTCTACATGAGGGAGGCTCTGGGCTGTTTAAAAGAGTAGACTGGTCCATGGACACACAAAGGGGACTGTCTAGAAAGAGAATGAACAGTAATCTCTGCTGTCTGGCTGTGTCACAAGATTTCATCCTCCGTAAAACCACTTGGAAAGAGGTTCTGGTGCTAACGAGGAAGGAAAACAACAAAGACGCCCTTATTCTAGAGCCCTGGTTGTAGGGTTTGGGTAGAGGCTGCAGGTGCCTGGAGAGCACTGTGCCTCCACAGCACAGAGGTAAGTGGCTGAGTCTTCAGGTTTAGGTCCTTCGATGTGCAGAGAACTTCCCTCCTTTAACAGAGTGGCTCTCAGTCTTTCTTTATGCTTTTTGTCCCCAACTGAGTAAAGAAGGAAGAGGAATTCAGGACCCTTCCCAGGATCCTGTCTATACCACTGTAGCGATCTAAAACCGCTGACCGTGTAGCTGCAGTTGAGGCTGATACTGTCTCCCTCTTGGGTTTTCAGGATCCCATGACTCTGTTCCACTTGGTCTTCTCCACTTAACCCTGTTCAGGAAAACAAATCAGAAACAATGCAAAGCTTTCAGTTCAGCAGTATTGAAAAATCCCAGCAAGAAATCTGGGATGAGCAGAGAGAATCGAAACTCTTTGCTCTCTTCTCCGAAGCTTTGGATAAATATACCGTAGGTTCCCAAGTCTTAACCTGCAACTTACAGCCAGACTGAAGCCACAAGACTATGAATGCACATTCCAGCACGTTCTTCATCCTGATATCTCACTTTTGATACAATTTTAATGATTCCAAATCTTCTCCCCTGAGGAGCTGCTCCTGTGTCTTGGTCGTTTAATGCCCAAGAGAGCCTTTCTGTTCAGGGCTTAGCCTATCGAGAGAAATCTTCCACTAGTAGTCTTGCTTTTGACTTTTAAGGGATAGGAAGGATGAGAGGAATGGAAACACTGCCACCTGGTGGTCACAAGCACAAAGATCTCACGACCAACTCGGCCACCTACAAAGACAAATACTGAGGGAAGGACATTTTTTATATCAGTGAGTACAGTGCATATGAAGTCTAAAGCAGTAATCAGGAAAGCCTTCTCTGCCTGAAGTTTTAATCATGTTATTATTCCTTGACTATAAAGCTAAACTGCTACCAAGGGTTATAAGAGTTGAACTCAAGCAATGGGTATAATGGGGTTTCCCAGCTGACACTAGTGGAAAAGAAACTGCCTGTCAATGAAAGAAACATAAGAGACAGGGGTTCGATCCCTGGGTTGGGAAGATCTCCTGGAGGAGGAAATGGCAACCCGTTCCACTGTTCTTGCCTGGAGAATTCCATGGACAGGGGAGCCCGGCGAGCTACCGTCCATAGGGTCACGAAGAGTCAGACACAACTAAAGTGACTTAGCAGTAGCAACATAGGTGTAATGGATTGTGCTTCCCTCTACAGCACCCAAGAATCTCAGAAGAGGAGACCTAAAGACTAGAATGCTGAGAAAAGCAGAGGGATAGAATAGCTGTGCATCTGTCTGGAAACCTCTTTGACAGAGAATTGGGAACCTAAGTTAAGAAATCCATTTATTCAGATAATTTTATGCCTGGCTACTGGGACCAAGTGTAACCGAAACTCAAAGTTGTGAACTTGATAGATCTTAGGGGGACAAGACGGAGACCAGGGCCAAGAGAAACAAGAGTTCTGCAATCTAAACTTCAGAGAGATGAGAAAGTCACAGAGCAGATTAGGCCGCTTTGATTTGTTTGACTCTATGACACCCCATTGGATTTTGTCATTGAATGTGTGTTTATGCCATAGAGTTGCCGTTTATAGAATTTCTCTTCAGACTTGTCTGAAAAGTTTAAAGGCACTCTGAGTTTTCACAGCAGCTTGCTTCAATCCTGATATCTCACTTTTGATACAATTTTAATGATTCCAAATCTTCTCCCCTGAGGAGCTGCTCCTGTGTCTTGGTCGTTTAATGCCCAAGAGAGCCTTTCTGTTCAGGGCTTAGCCTATCGAGAGAAATCTTCCACTAGTAGTCTTGCTTTTGACTTTTAAGGGATAGGAAGGATGAGAGGAATGGAAACACTGCCACCTGGTGGTCACAAGCACAAAGATCTCACGACCAACTCGGCCACCTACAAAGACAAATACTGAGGGAAGGACATTTTTGATATCAGTGAGTACAGTGCATATGAAGTCTAAAGCAGTAATCAGGAAAGCCTTCTCTGCCTGAAGTTTTAATCATGTTATTATTCCTTGACTATAAAGCTAAACTGCTACCAAGGGTTATAAGAGTTGAACTCAAGCAATGGGTATAATGGGGTTTCCCAGCTGACACTAGTGGAAAAGAAACTGCCTGTCAATGAAAGAAACATAAGAGACAGGGGTTCGATCCCTGGGTTGGGAAGATCTCCTGGAGGAGGAAATGGCAACCCGTTCCACTGTTCTTGCCTGGAGAATTCCATGGACAGGGGAGCCCGGCGAGCTACCGTCCATAGGGTCACGAAGAGTCAGACACAACTAAAGTGACTTAGCAGTAGCAACATAGGTGTAATGGATTGTGCTTCCCTCTACAGCACCCAAGAATCTCAGAAGAGGAGACCTAAAGACTAGAATGCTGAGAAAAGCAGAGGGATAGAATAGCTGTGCATCTGTCTGGAAACCTCTTTGACAGAGAATTGGGAACCTAAGTTAAGAAATCCATTTATTCAGATAATTTTATGCCTGGCTACTGGGACCAAGTGTAACCGAAACTCAAAGTTGTGAACTTGATAGATCTTAGGGGGACAAGACGGAGACCAGGGCCAAGAGAAACAAGAGTTCTGCAATCTAAACTTCAGAGAGATGAGAAAGTCACAGAGCAGATTAGGCCGCTTTGATTTGTTTGACTCTATGACACCCCATTGGATTTTGTCATTGAATGTGTGTTTATGCCATAGAGTTGACCGCCGTTTATAGAATTTCTCTTCAGACTTGTCTGAAAAGCACACTCTACCCCCCATTAACTACAACACAGAAAAAGCACATCGGCTTTCAGATGCACTACTTTGATGTCACTTCATCCCTCACCCACTCAGTGACAAGAAAAAGTAAATGAGTCAAAAGTTATTGCCCTAACCATGTTTGGAGTTTGTTGTTCTTTGACTTTTTCTTTGAAAATTTGGTAATTTCTCAGTGATTTAAAAATCCTTAAACTAACGTATCTATTTTAGCATCCTTTGACTTAATTCATTCTAGCCACACTTAGCAAACTCTCACAAATCATATTTAAAAGGCATCTTTTCTTTGTTTCTGAATGTGTATCTCAGAAAGAAGATGAAAAAGATAACTACAAGATTAATGCTGGATTATTTTAGGACAGACACTAAGTGAATCCAGGAGATGGATGAGTGATTGTAATGGAGCTCAAAAGATGATTTACAGGGCTTCCCTTGTAGCTCAGGGGTAAAGAGTTCGCCTGCCAATGCAGGAGGCACGAGTTCGATCCCTAACGTGGGAAGACCCCACATGCTGCGGAGCAACTAAGCCCGTGAGCCACAACTATTGAGCCTGTCCTCTAGAGTCTTGGAGCTACAGCTGTTGACCCCATATGCTGCAACTACTGAAGCCCGTGTGGCCTAGAGCTTGAGCTCTACAATAAGAGAAGTCACTGCAACAAGAAGCCTGCTCACCTCATCTAGAGAGTAGCCCCCACTGCCTGTAACTAGAGAAGAGCATGCAGCAGCAGTGCAAACCCAGAATAGCCAAAAATAAATAAATTAAATTTTAAAAAGATAATTTACAGTTGTGAGTTTTATGAAAATTGCATGTAATTTTTTAAAATATTTTTAATTTGAAATAATCATAGATTCATAGAACTTTCCAAAAATATGCAAAGAGGCTCTGTGTAATCTTCACCTAGTCTCTTCCATGGTATCTAAACCAGGATATTAGCATTAGTGCCACCCATAGGACGTATTTACTTTTCCTCAGTTTCACGTGCAGTCATTTGTGTGTGTGTGAGTGTGTGTAGTTCTATTCAATTTTATGCATATGCAGATTCATGTATTCATATGCAGAGGTTCACCACCACAATCAAGATACACCACTGTTTGATCATCACAAGGTTTCTTCAGGTCATGCACACCTTTGTAGCCAACTCCTTCCCTAATCATTAACCGCAGACAATCATTAATCTGTTCTTCATTCCTACAATTTTGTTACTTAGTAATGTCATAGAGGGGACCTGCCTGGTGTCTCAGCAGTAAAAGAATCTTCTTGCCAATGCAGAAAACACAGATCTGATCCCTGGATCAGGAAGATCCTCTGGAGAAGGAAATGGCAACCCACCCCAGTATTCTTTCCTGGGAAATCCCATGGACAGAGGAGCCTGGAGGGCTACAGGCCATGGGGTTGCAAAGAGTCAGACATGACTTACTAACAACAATGTCATAGAAATGGAATTAAATAGAAGTAACCAATGAGATTTTTTCACTTAGCATAAGTAATAAAATCATGAGACCTTTCCAAGCTATTGTATGTATCCGAGTTATTACATGTATCTGTTCTTTTTTATTTCTGAGCAGTATTCCATAGTATAGATGTTCCATAGTTTGTTTAACCAGTAACCCACTGAGGGACCCTGGGCTGTTTCCATATTTTGGTTGCTATGAATAAAAATGTTACAAATATTCAGGTAGAGGTTTTTCTGTGAATAAAATCTTAATGTTTATCTACAATCAGTGTCCAAGTGTGTGGTTACATGTTTAATTTTATAAGAAACTGCCAAGCTATTTTCCAAAATGCCTGTGTCATTTTATGTCTTGGTCAGCAATTTGTGAATAATCCAGTTTTCCTCACATGTTTGCCAGAATTTGGTGTTATCACTACTTTTTATTTTAGCCCCACTGAGAGTTGTGTAGTGATATTTCCTTGTGGTTTTAATTTGCATTTCTCTGATGGCAAATAATGTTGAACATCTTTTCATGTCCTGATTTGCAATCTGTATATCCCCTCTTTGATGAAGTGTCTGTTTGAATCTTCTGCCCTTTTTCTAACTGTTTTTGTACCATTTAGGTTTTAGATTTCTTATGTTCTAGACACAAGTACTATGTCAGATACATGATTTATAAATATTCACCCCTAGTCTATAGTTTATCTTTTCATATTTTAACAGGGTCTTTTACAGAGGAAAAGTTTTTAGTTTTGATTCAGTTTGATGAGTGCACATGTGTGTGTATCTTGTTTTCCGTGTCAAATCTAAGATTTTCCTAGCCACAAGTCTGAAGATTTTCTCTCATTTTTTTAGAGTTGCATAGTTTTATATTTTGCATTTAAATCCATGGTCCATTTTGAGTTAATGTTTATAATGTATTCTTTTTAATATTTTTTTAAAAAGAGGAATGTGTCATAACCTTTGTCTCAGGCCTTGCCTATTTGTTCTTATCAAGTAACTAGCTCAAAGCAGCATAACCAAAATGTAGATTGAGGACTTCTCAGAGAGCAGTGAAAGAAAAAAAAAATTTTTTTTAAAGATTTATTTATTTATTTGCTTTGGGCGGGGGCAGGGAGAGGGGAGTGGGCGGGGCACTTCTATTGGTCTTTCATTTCTCTATTTTCATTCGTCTTTGTTCTTTGGCTCCTATGGGCCTCCCATCGCGGTGGCGTCTTTCGGCACGTGGGATCTTCCCAGGCCAGGGCTCGAACCGGCGCCCCTTGCACTGAAAGGCAGTGTCCTTACCCACTGGACCACCAGGAGAAGCCCGAAAGAAAATTTTATTCCTTGAGCTTGAGAGTTTCCCTATTTATGCTTGACTTTACCTAGAGTAAAGTTTAAATTATAGTAAAAAACCAAACCCTTCTCAACTCATCTGCCTCTGAAGTCCTCCATCATGTATTACACAGAAATGCTTTGCAGTATATATTTGGAAAATGGTTGCATCTATCTTATGATCAAGGATAGCTGTAATCTCCCCTAATATTCATATTTATTTAAACTTTAAAAATTCTCTGAGAAAAAATGCCTATCAATCTTGAATTCATCAAACAGCTAAAAGTCAGATTCTCCTTCCTTGTCTATAACTTCTTTCATATAATTGAGGAGCATGTGTTTCTTGAAGAAGGGAATATTCCTTACAAATTGTCCCAAGAATGAAAATTCCCTCTTTCTGTTATTACTTTGTGCTAAAATTACAGGTTGCCATTGACCTTTTTCACAGTCAGTATTCCAAGGTCAAACAGCTCATTTCCCAAAGGATGTAGCGATTCTTCTTTCCACTGTCCCGGCGCATAGTCTTTTAAATACCAATTTTTAAAAATACTAGTATTGCAATTGAAGATAACACTTTTCTGAAGTTTTATCGAGGGTTGTGAATCCAGGAGCTTAAAATTATTTTTGATCAAAACAATTCAGCCCTTGAAAGTAGAAACTAGAAAAACAGACAAGGCATTTTTCTTGTCTTAGGCTAGAACTCACAATGGTAAGTGTATTTATCCCTAAATTAGGTCTCTAGATTTAAAAGAAAAAAAAAATATGCAAAGCAGCAGAGCAATTCATGGAAACGGCTAGGATAAGTGGAAACAGAGACTTTGACACCGAGCAGTTGTACTTGTGGGCAACATGCAGTGTTTGCAGAATACCTACTAACCTAAATGTTATTTGTTTGAGCCATAGGGATGGAAAGTAGGATGGAAAGGAAAAATATTCTCAAAGAAAACTAGGTGACTATGATTTTCTTTCAGCCTGTTCCACTCCCTGCCCACCACCATCCTTAGTTTAATAGAACTCATATCTCTAGCCACAGCAAGTAAACATTTGAGGCTAAAATTCTAAGATTAAAAAGTCTACAGATGAAAGCAGAGAATAAAGATAATACAGGGGTACATCCTCACTGGCTAAAACCTAGAAGAATCACTGGTAAGAGGGACTTCCAAATTTACCAGACAGAAAGTCCATATACCTTCCTGTAGACTCACTCAGGTGATTGAGATGGTTTGTCAGTGCCAACAAGAGGGAGACCAGCTGATTTAACTGCAAGTCTGAAAATAAAGCCCCATGAAGAAAATATGTACAAATAAGGAGACCTACGACACATGTAAACAGAAGTATTCTTTTTTTTATTTTTCGCAGAACATAAAAAATAGTTTTATTTTGAAAAAAAGTGTCACCTATTATGGTAATATGCAGCATTGAAAAAGTGAAATTGTCTATATATGTACTTACATTGAATGAAGGAAGAAATTTTTTTTTCTTTTTTTAACTTTTATTTTACTTTTTACTTTTACAGAGTTTTGTTGTTTACAGATATGTATGATCCCATATTAGTCATATGTATATCCCCCCATCCTACCCCTCCAGGCCATCATACAGTGCCCCTGCAGGATCCCCTTTTAGAAATATACATTATATTTAAGCACAATAAAATATCAGAAGTATTCTTATGGTGATGAGAAATGAACTATAAGAAATTATTTTGATCAAAACAATTCAGCCCTTGAAAGTAGAAACTAGAAAAACAGACAAGGCATTTTTCTTGTCTTAGGCTAGAACTCACAATGGTAAGTGTATTTATCCCTAAATTAGGTCTCTAGATTTAAAAGAAAAAAATATGCAAAGCAGCAGAGCAATTCATGGAAACGGCTAGGATAAGTGGAAACAGAGACTTTGACACCGAGCAGTTGTACTTGTGGGCAACATGCAGTGTTTGCAGAATACCTACTAACCTAAATGTTATTTGTTTGAGCCATAGGGATGGAAAGTAGGATGGAAAGGAAAAATATTCTCAAAGAAAACTAGGTGACTATGATTTTCTTTCAGCCTGTTCCACTCCCTGCCCACCACCATCCTTAGTTTAATAGAACTCATATCTCTAGCCACAGCAAGTAAACATTTGAGGCTAAAATTCTAAGATTAAAAAGTCTACAGATGAAAGCAGAGAATAAAGATAATACAGGGGTACATCCTCACTGGCTAAAACCTAGAAGAATCACTGGTAAGAGGGACTTCCAAATTTACCAGACAGAAAGTCCATATACCTTCCTGTAGACTCACTCAGGTGATTGAGATGGTTTGTCAGTGCCAACAAGAGGGAGACCAGCTGATTTAACTGCAAGTCTGAAAATAAAGCCCCATGAAGAAAATATGTACAAATAAGGAGACCTACGACACATGTAAACAGAAGTATTCTTTTTTTTATTTTTCGCAGAACATAAAAAATAGTTTTATTTTGAAAAAAAGTGTCACCTATTATGGTAATATGCAGCATTGAAAAAGTGAAATTGTCTATATATGTACTTACATTGAATGAAGGAAGAAATTTTTTTTTCTTTTTTTAACTTTTATTTTACTTTTTACTTTTACAGAGTTTTGTTGTTTACAGATATGTATGATCCCATATTAGTCATATGTATATCCCCCCATCCTACCCCTCCAGGCCATCATACAGTGCCCCTGCAGGATCCCCTTTTAGAAATATACATTATATTTAAGCACAATAAAATATCAGAAGTATTCTTATGGTGATGAGAAATGAACTATAAGAAATAATTGATCCACAATTACCTAACAGCATCCAGAGGGTAGAGGCTTTGTATCTGTTGATGTTATGAATTCATTTATTCTTCTTCAGCCAAAACCAGCATTTAATGTACAACCATTATGTACTACGTACTGCATAATGTACAACACATTCATATTTTCTGACCCTGTGGAACTCACACTTAGAGGCATAATAGGAATTTTAAAAATCTACACTTAGGTGTAGATAGAGACGTAGATACATAAAAGCATATTGATTGCAACATTCCTTTTGTCCTGGACTTTGAAGAGAGCCTTCAATACATGAGAACACATTGAGAGAGACTATAATACATGCTTGGAGACACTTATTAAACATATATAAAGCGCACTTTTTAACTTTCCTTAGCCTATTGTGCAGAGTAATGATATATGCGAATACTGATATTTCACTAAAGAGTTAGAACAATTAGGGACTGCTCTAGTAGTCTGCTGGCTAAGACTCTGAGCTCCCAATGTGAGGGACCCAGGTTTGATCCTCTTTATCTTTCAAGTTTAAATTCAGTTACTATGTCCACAAAGAGGTCAGCTCAGGTAATCTCACGGCCTCAAATGACCTCAGAGGAGGCAGGGAACAAGTTACAGGCATACTGTTAATGCATTCCATGTCAGATGGCACATTTAATTACAAAGTAATTTGATGGAAATATTAGAAAAATAAGAGGTATGTGACCATAGAGAAAATTTAAAATAGCTATTATGATAATTCATTGATTAAGGAATTGGGATATGATTTGGGGGATGTTAGGGATCAAGCAGAGACTAATGCTCATGATTTTACAGTGTGAGCTGTTATGGAATCTTATCAAAAACATTTTAGATTACTCATATTTTGAAAATAAAAGTATACTGAAATAATTGTTAAACAAAATAGGTCATCACTGGTTACTTTAGATCTAGTGGTTTAAAGTCTTTGCTGAATATTGGCATTCCCAAGTGGCTCTGTAGTAAGGAATCTGCCTGCCAAGGCAGAAGATGCAGGTTAGATCCCTGTATCAGGAAGATTTCCCTGGAGAAGGAAATGGCAATCCACTCCAGTATTCTTGCCTGGAAAATTCCATGGACTGAGAAGCCTGGCGGGCTTCAGTCCATTGGGTCTCAAAGAGTTGATTCTAGGATACATTTTTCTTCTTTCACATTTTTTTTTTATTCCCTGGGAACTGCTTGCATTTTCTTCATTAAGAGTTGTCTCCAGTGACTACTTCCTTCCTTCCAATAAATTTTACAAAATTTAACTGTTTAACTAATTAATTATTTAATGTCTTGGCTCTCATCTCTCTGTCTCTGTCTCTCTTTCTCTCTCTCTCTCTTTCTCACACACACACACACACACACACACACTTATGCTGCCTCTTCCGAAAAGTTGCTCTATATTGCTGATTGTACATTATTGCTGTCTGTACAGTAGGGATAGAAGATCCTTACGCAAGGGAGTGTATCTTTCTTTTTGAAATTTCAGATGAAAACAACCCCATTAGGTTATTTCCCACTTAATGTCAGCAAGCAATAGTACAGAGACTACTTCTTTTGGATATCATATGACAGCTACTTTGCACATATGTGGTACAGAATGGCCCCAAGTCCAAGCCATCTGGAGTTATTAGGAACTAAAGCACAAAGCAAAGTCTTTATATAAAAGGATTTTGTGAAACAGGGAAAATATGACTGTTTAGTAATTACAGAGGGAGGCACACCAGAAAGACTTAAAGGTAAGCTTCTAGCAAACACCTTAAAGTCATCAAGGGAATCATCAAATACCTGTGTGTTTATTTCAGCATTGTTTACTACAGTGAGTAAAATAATCTAAAAAGCCAGTAAAATGGAATTAACCTAAGAAGTATTCTGAAATCACACATTGGCATATCACCATTAGAATGTGTGACATTGATCTTTAAATAATGTTGTGAAATAATTATTTCATAATGTACTGTCAAGTAAAAAAGGAGAATAGCTATATTCCATAAGATATGATTCTGTGATAGAGTTTATCTTGACTAGCAAAATTTTTGAGTTGTTTATTTTGTTTTTAGCATTCCTTCTTTGCCTATTCTATTTTTTCTACCTTAAACATGCATAACTTTGTAATCAGATATGGAGAACGTGACCAGGTGATGAGGTTAGTTCTGAGCAAAATGTAGAGCTTCATTTCTCCTTGGTGGGAAAATCCGCGGTAACATTTATTCTATGTGCATCAACAGGAGGCTCCAAGAAACGCCAGAGATATTTCAGATCTATAGTGACAAATTAGTCAGCAATGCATAAATATTTGTGCAATGAACCTAAAACTCTAACAATTCAGGTGCAGATTTAGCTAAATATTAGTGAATTTTTAAAGCCAAATCCCATGCTTTAATATAATCACCATTTAAAAGGCTTTTAAACCTTTTTGGCAAATGCTCTTCTGCATGATAAAGAATTGAAGCTAAAGATGTTTTTGATGAATGACACTTTAAGATATGCTCTCAGAGCCAGAGAGGGCATTTTCCTTAGAGTCAGGTTTCCACCTCTCACCCTATTGCCCCACTGACACAGCCCCTGTCTTTTCCAGTCCTTACCAAGAATCTCACTAAGGTGTAAACAGCTGGGGGGCGCCTCACGTTGACATCTGAGGTTTCTGTAGGGCTCCCTCAGGTGCCCACACCACTGTGGTCTCTCAGAGCACAGAAATACACTGCCGAGTCCTCGAGCTGTAAGGCTGTGATGGTGAGGTTGATGGAACTGGTTGTTTTCTGGAAGGTCAAAACATACCGACCCTCTGTTTTATTCAGCTCGTTGTAAGACTCCTGATGAAGAAGGAAAATCATTTCCCAGGGGTGTTTGTACCAAGGTAAGCTTCTAGCAAACACCTTAAAGTCATCAAGGGAATCATCAAATACCTGTGTGTTTATTTCAGCATTGTTTACTACAGTGAGTAAAATAATCTAAAAAGCCAGTAAAATGGAATTAACCTAAGAAGTATTCTGAAATCACACATTGGCATATCACCATTAGAATGTGTGACATTGATCTTTAAATAATGTTGTGAAATAATTATTTCATAATGTACTGTCAAGTAAAAAAGGAGAATAGCTATATTCCATAAGATATGATTCTGTGATAGAGTTTATCTTGACTAGCAAAATTTTTGAGTTGTTTATTTTGTTTTTAGCATTCCTTCTTTGCCTATTCTATTTTTTCTACCTTAAACATGCATAACTTTGTAATCAGATATGGAGAACGTGACCAGGTGATGAGGTTAGTTCTGAGCAAAATGTAGAGCTTCATTTCTCCTTGGTGGGAAAATCCGCGGTAACATTTATTCTATGTGCATCAACAGGAGGCTCCAAGAAACGCCAGAGATATTTCAGATCTATAGTGACAAATTAGTCAGCAATGCATAAATATTTGTGCAATGAACCTAAAACTCTAACAATTCAGGTGCAGATTTAGCTAAATATTAGTGAATTTTTAAAGCCAAATCCCATGCTTTAATATAATCACCATTTAAAAGGCTTTTAAACCTTTTTGGCAAATGCTCTTCTGCATGATAAAGAATTGAAGCTAAAGATGTTTTTGATGAATGACACTTTAAGATATGCTCTCAGAGCCAGAGAGGGCATTTTCCTTAGAGTCAGGTTTCCACCTCTCACCCTATTGCCCCACTGACACAGCCCCTGTCTTTTCCAGTCCTTACCAAGAATCTCACTAAGGTGTAAACAGCTGGGGGGCGCCTCACGTTGACATCTGAGGTTTCTGTAGGGCTCCCTCAGGTGCCCACACCACTGTGGTCTCTCAGAGCACAGAAATACACTGCCGAGTCCTCGAGCTGTAAGGCTGTGATGGTGAGGTTGATGGAACTGGTTGTTTTCTGGAAGGTCAAAACATACCGACCCTCTGTTTTATTCAGCTCGTTGTAAGACTCCTGATGAAGAAGGAAAATCATTTCCCCACTTGGTGGTTGTTTGTACCAGAATAAATAATAGCTATAACTATTAGCTTCATATGCACAGTCCAACTTTACATCCTCCTTTTCCTGCTTAGAAATTTCTGGCTGGTGTTGAGTTACTTTCTGGGCCATGATGAATCCTAGGAAGAAGAACAAAAGTTTATATATATAGACAGATAGATAGATAGACAGAGATAGAGAGAGAGAGAAAGGCTTGTTTTCCTGGTGGAATTCAGAGGACTGCAAGGAACAAACATAGGACTAAAAGTTTTAATTCCCCTGCCAGTTATTCAACTCTCCTAAACCCCAACAGACAGTAACCTGCCCTATCCCCACACATGAGAGCTGAGCAGAGCTGAGTCTGCTTGTGGTCATCCTTAGCACCCTTACCAAGGCAGACGGACGCTATGACAACTCTTAGCAGGCCAGGGAGTCCCATGTCAGAAGTTCCTCTGAGTGAAATGCACTGTGTTCTGTCTTAAATTTGGGTCCCGATGTGTGACCTGTGCCTGACAGAGCACGGGCACGATCTCTGAACCTTGAGATGCTTCTGCACCAGAACAGGAAGTGTAACTTGGTGATAGCAGTCTGCCTGTGCCATGTCATGGCTTGTTAACGTGGTTCCCTGCTTGTAACCTGCCTGTTTAGACTTACTGTAATTAAATTGACAGGGGTTATATCAGAGTTGCAACCATTTGCCATTTTCAGTTACTTCATCTAGGACAGACAGACGTTTCATGACAAAAACAATACATTATGATTATGGTGAATTCTGAGAACAATAGTCATCCACTTTTTGTATGGTTTTTTAGGGGGGAGGGAGGGTGGGTTGCAGCCCAAATCTACAGTGAAATAAGCTCACAGCTTTTTACTTCATACAGGAAAATAAAACTGTTCTCTCAATCATAAAAACTTTTCTTCCTGCACTCTAAGACATTGGTCTCTGGGGAAATGTACCCTGGATAGAGTTTCCTGTCAGCCTAGTGCTATCACAGCAAGTTTCCTGGTGGACAAAATCTGTCCAGCCATGCATGTCTGACAGCAATCAATATGTGTGCTAGACGCAGTGAACTCATGAAAACACAAGAGAATAGACATAAAGACATTGTGGAGACCGAACAGTGGGAGGGAGGCATGGAGGGAGTAACATGGAAACCTATACTGTCATGTGTGGAAAAAATAGCTATTGTCATTGCGCTAGGGGAATAGGAGTACCTACAACCACTAGGGGCTATGGTCTGGAGGGATGGGAGGGGGGGAACTGGGTGGGGGGAGGGTGCAGGGATATGCATATGAATGATCTGGGAACATACATGTAAAAAATTAAAATTAAAATTAAAAAAAAAATAATGTGTGCTAGAAAAACCTTGCTGTTGACGATCCACCCTATCATCAAAATGAGTATGAGCTCACCATAGCATACCTTCTTATTTCCTTATATCAGAAATGTATCCCTGGGCTTCCTTGGTGGTCCAGTGGGAAAAGAGCCCACCTTGTAGTCCAAGGGGCACCAGTTCGATCCCTGGCACGGGAAGATTTCATATGCCACGGAGAGACTGGACCGGTGTGTCCAATTACGAGCCAGCGCTCTGGAGAGCATGTGCCCAGAGCCGGTGCTCTGCTACAGGACAGGCCACTGTAATGGGAGGCCCACACAGGCCAAAGAACAAAGATGGATGAAAATAAATAAATGACAGACCAATGAAAGTGGCCAAAAAAAAAAAGAGAGAGAGAGAGAAAGAAATGTAGCCCTAGAGCTGGCACACCACACCTATGGAGTCTACATTCTACAACTACCGACGCCTGTGCTCTCTGACCCCTGTGCTCCAACAAAAGCCAGGCGTTGAGAAGCCCATGCGCTGCAATGAAGAGGAGCCCCCCACTCAGTGCAATAGAGACACCCCGCACTCAGCAACAAAGACCCAGTGCAAGAAATGATAAGATAAATTAAGTATAAAAGAAATGTAGCCACTCAACAGTCACAAGTGCTTTTTCATCCCACTGCAGTAGCAGCTCTGGCTCAAAGGCTTTTGCTGAAAACAGCATCTCAATAGTGTTAGGTCCCAGCCACATGGAGGCCAGCGTGTGATTTGCTTGGTACTTGTGTGCTGGTTTATGATTATGGTTCCGCTGATGCAGCTATTAATCATGTATTGCTTTTCTTCAAATGAAAGTATTAATTTTGTAACATCTAATATCCATCTTACATTATGAGAAAATAGATATTTTTTGAAAGTTGGTCTAGAGAAGAGAGGAATGGGATTGGAGTTTAGGTCTTCTTTAAGACTGACATTCACCTTATTTTTTCCTGTAGAGCAATTCCCAACCTCTTGTGTTTCTACAGTTAGACCCGAGCTGGATTTGTTTTCCTAAAAAAAACTCTGAATAAACGGAACATGGGTCAAGGAGAGAATGTACGCCTTTGTGACTTCAGCCTCATGCTTTCCTGGGGTTTGGGCTCAGCTCCCCCTGCAGCCCGTATCACTGTGTCACTCAACGCGCAGTAGTACACAGCCGAGTCTGAGGTCTGCACTGTGAGTTTCTGCAGGTGGAAGGAGCTCTTACTCTTATCAAGAGTGGCCTGAAACCCTTGATCCATTGGCCTCAGGTTTACTGTTGAGCCCTTTAGGAGGAGCTGAGGAGCTTTGTTGAGATGCTGGACATACCAGAAAAGATAGGGAGCTGTATCAGCAGTCTGGTAGGTGCAGTTCAGGGTCAAAAGAGCCCCCTCTGAGAGAGTCACTGGGCCTTCTGTCTGCTTCACTGAGTCACCACTGGTCCCTCCTACAAGAGAGTCACTTGGTTATGGTCGAAATGTACGGGAGGAGAGTTTTCAGCCAGAGAAGACAAAACTGACCTGTATTAATAGGAAAATGAGAAATCATTAACCTTTCAGATAAAACGCTACTTACCAAGTATTAAGAAGATCACAAGAATTGAGTGAGTGTCAGGACACATGCTGGCAACAGATTTTGTTCTTTAGAATACAGCAGACCTAATAAATCTAGGTGCCAGCTGGATGCTACAGAAGCTCCTCACTCAGAGACTCGAAGCCCCGTTCTGCGTGGCAGCAGTCATCTGTCTCGTGGCTGCAGAGGAGGCATGTCAAACCAGCACCACAGCACAGAGGAACCGCTTCTAAAGGAAGCTCTGCCCTCTGGTGGTCATCTTAAAACTTACACCACAATCATATTACCTAGTCCTAATAATTGTTAGTAGGAAACAGGAGAATAGGAAAGGACTCTAAGAGAGCCCTAAATACAAAAATGCTTAGGGAAATGTTCCATTATTACATCCATTATTTTCTATCGTGGTGGGAGGCGGGGGCTTCCTGGTGGCTCAGGCGCTAAAGAATCTACCTCCAATGTGGGAAACCCAGGTTTGATTCCTGAGTCAGAAAGATCCCTGAAAAGGGCTGTAGAGCAATTCCCAACCTCTTGTGTTTCTACAGTTAGACCCGAGCTGGATTTGTTTTCCTAAAAAAAACTCTGAATAAACGGAACATGGGTCAAGGAGAGAATGTACGCCTTTGTGACTTCAGCCTCATGCTTTCCTGGGGTTTGGGCTCAGCTCCCCCTGCAGCCCGTATCACTGTGTCACTCAACGCGCAGTAGTACACAGCCGAGTCTGAGGTCTGCACTGTGAGTTTCTGCAGGTGGAAGGAGCTCTTACTCTTATCAAGAGTGGCCTGAAACCCTTGATCCATTGGCCTCAGGTTTACTGTTGAGCCCTTTAGGAGGAGCTGAGGAGCTTTGTTGAGATGCTGGACATACCAGAAAAGATAGGGAGCTGTATCAGCAGTCTGGTAGGTGCAGTTCAGGGTCAAAAGAGCCCCCTCTGAGAGAGTCACTGGGCCTTCTGTCTGCTTCACTGAGTCACCACTGGTCCCTCCTACAAGAGAGTCACTTGGTTATGGTCGAAATGTACGGGAGGAGAGTTTTCAGCCAGAGAAGACAAAACTGACCTGTATTAATAGGAAAATGAGAAATCATTAACCTTTCAGATAAAACGCTACTTACCAAGTATTAAGAAGATCACAAGAATTGAGTGAGTGTCAGGACACATGCTGGCAACAGATTTTGTTCTTTAGAATACAGCAGACCTAATAAATCTAGGTGCCAGCTGGATGCTACAGAAGCTCCTCACTCAGAGACTCGAAGCCCCGTTCTGCGTGGCAGCAGTCATCTGTCTCGTGGCTGCAGAGGAGGCATGTCAAACCAGCACCACAGCACAGAGGAACCGCTTCTAAAGGAAGCTCTGCCCTCTGGTGGTCATCTTAAAACTTACACCACAATCATATTACCTAGTCCTAATAATTGTTAGTAGGAAACAGGAGAATAGGAAAGGACTCTAAGAGAGCCCTAAATACAAAAATGCTTAGGGAAATGTTCCATTATTACATCCATTATTTTCTATCGTGGTGGGGAGGCGGGGGGGCTTCCCTGGTGGCTCAGGCGCTAAAGAATCTACCTCCAATGTGGGAAACCCAGGTTTGATTCCTGAGTCAGAAAGATCCCCTGAAAAAGGGAATGGCAACCCTCTCCAGATCTCTTGCCTGGGAAAGCCCTCGTAGAGAAGAGCCTGGAGGGATATGCACCATGCGGTTGCCAAGAGTTGGATACAACTGAGCAACTAGCACTTTGACTTTTGAGGGTATCTCTAACTTTGCAAATGCCAGTTACAATTTTTAGATGGACTAGTCAGAGAATTTCTTCCATGACTCCCATGGGTCAGCAAAGGATCCCTGGAAATTGCTCCCTCCTCTCTCTGAGACCTTTACCTAAATTAACTCTGTTCACCCCAAGACACAATCAACATGCCATGGAGGAAACATTATCTAAAGCAGGTCTCAAATAATGTGTGGCTGCATGATCAGGTTATTGTGCTTTGCTGTGTGCTGTGCTCAGTTGCTCGGTCATGTCCAACTCTTTTTAGCTCTATGGACTATAGCCCACCAGGCTCCTCTATCCATGGGATTTTCCAGACAAGAATACTATACTGGGTGCCATGCCCTCCGCCAGGGGTTATCCCAACCCAGGAATTGAACCAGAGTCTCCCGCATCTGCACTGCAGGCAAATTCTTTACCCTAAGCCACTAGATCATCTAAGGCAGGTCTCATATAATGTATGGTTGAATGATCACGTTATTATCCCTAACCATCATAAAATGACATATTTGTAAAAAAAAATTTATTGCTGTTACTTCATTTTACTGATAAAGATAGAGCTAACCTTCCAACTAGAAAACTGGACAAAATATATAAGTTTTGGACCTTGGATTGCAGGTGGTACAGAGATAAGGAAAACAGATGAGATCAGCCAGACAATTACCCAGATTACTTCATGGAGGCAGCTTCTAGGCACCAGTGCAGGAGAGATTTACCAAAAAGAACCCAGTGGTATCACTGTGTGATGGACAAGAAATAGGAGTTTGGTGATCCTGAGGTACCTAGAATCTGTGGTCCAGTGTGCCAGGGAGAAGGGAAGTAGACAAAAGAGAGAGAGAGAGAGGTATAAGGGCAAATGTTGGGGCGTGGAGGGGGTGGGATTGAACGCTAATCTGTAACTAAAGAGGGAAAACTCACTGAGTTTGGTAAACCTCCCTGAAAGGGTCTCCTTTGGAGCCCTGGACCAACCTGGATGACGGCACCTTGCACCTTTAGCCTTAGGAGGGATAGATGACCTTACTTAGGTATCCTCGATCTTGAAACATCATCTTTATTTCTTGCTTTAATTTGACTATGGATTTTTTAAGTCAAATTTAATGTTTAACGTATTTGCCAGGCATTCTTCATTCCAGAAGCAAGAGTGGAATGCTTCTCTGTCTTCTGTTTATTTGTTTTATTAGGGATTCAGGAATCTCAGTGGAAAGAACTGTTAGTTCAGTATCATTCAGTCCATTGGTCTAGTTTCCTGTGCAGTTATTTGTGCTAGTGAAGGGAACCCAGCAGAGGATTTAACTGGGTCATCCCATAGCTTGTTCTTTTTCTAGGACTGGGTTTACTTTATGCAAACTATGATTATGTTATAGTAAGAAGTCAAAACATTGTTCTTTGCTGACATAAACCATTTGAAGGCATGGGGACTTTGTTGCAGCAGACAACTATGAAGCAGTTGTATAGGGACTCTCAGGGCAGGGCTGTAAATCCACTAACAATGACTGTGACTGAGTCAATTAAACTCAATAGACACCTTCTTTTAAAGTACATTTTCACCTACAGAGATTTTCTCTCAGGTTAAAACAATTTTTTTTTCTTAGTAAAACTGGAGTCATTTTTAACACATTTTAACTGTTTCCTGAATTGTTCTATTTGTTTATTTGTTATGCTTTTATCTGCACCGGATCTTGGCTTGTGGGATCTAGTTCCCTGACCAGGGATCAAACCTGGGTACCCTGCGATGGGAGTGCCAAGTCCTGGTCACTGGACCAAAGTCCCTCCTAAAATTAGACTCTTGAGTCAAGTTATTGTGATGGCAGGACTCTGGCTCAGCCGATCACCTAGGTGTCCTTAAACTTTTGTACATGTTCAGAAATCCCTAGGCACAAGGATGTGTTCTGGAAATTTCCAGTCGTCTACAATGTGTAAACCAAAACCAGTCATGATTCCTATTTCAAATTGCTTTCTGCTGACTGAAAACAAATAACAGAGAGAAAAAAATAAGAGAAAAAACCCTATGCCCTGTTTGTTTTCCCAATAGCCCTGACCCCGGTATGCGGAGCTAGGGATCAGATTGGAAGTTGATACAGTTGTCACCAGGGGAATAAAACCTACTTGAACCCTTTTTTTCCACCGTTAAGATTTATTTTTGTTCTTTCATCTACCTCTCCATTTCTATGGCCAGTTTTCTAAGACGTTGAACCCGCAGTGCACAGGTGACCAGCTCTAAATGTGCAGGACTCTAGGCTGATGGGGAGGAAGGCAGTGTCTACATTTAGCAGGGCGCTCAGATCCAGCCTGGTAAGTGAGGATGGTAACACCATACCCCAGGACCATGAACACTGGCAGAACTATCAAATTCTGCATTTAAATTGTTGTGCCTATAAGTTGGGCTTCACCAATAGCTCCATGATAAAGAATCTGTCTGCCAGTCGAGGAGATGAGGGTTCCATCCATGGGTCAGAAAGAGCCCTGGAGGATATTAGCAACCCACTCCAGTATTCTTGCCAGGAAAATTCTATGGACAGGGGAGCCTGGCAGGCTACCGTCCATCAGGTCCCAAAGAGTCAGACACCACTTAGCAAATGAGCACCATACACAATACACACATGCATGCCTATAAATTATGAAATGACAATGATTTGGTGTCTGGGCCACATCTCAGAGACTGCCCAGGAGTAAAGCATAAATCTATTCCCACCTGCTGTACCTCCTTCTAGAAACTCTAGTCCCCTTAAAAAAAAAAGTTTTAAAATTTTAGGAGTCATTTTTAAACTGAGTCATTTTAACACATTTTAACTGTTTCCTGAATTGTTCTATTTGTTTATTTGTTATGCTTTTATCTGCACCGGATCTTGGCTTGTGGGATCTAGTTCCCTGACCAGGGATCAAACCTGGGTACCCTGCGATGGGAGTGCCAAGTCCTGGTCACTGGACCAAAGTCCCTCCTAAAATTAGACTCTTGAGTCAAGTTATTGTGATGGCAGGACTCTGGCTCAGCCGATCACCTAGGTGTCCTTAAACTTTTGTACATGTTCAGAAATCCCTAGGCACAAGGATGTGTTCTGGAAATTTCCAGTCGTCTACAATGTGTAAACCAAAACCAGTCATGATTCCTATTTCAAATTGCTTTCTGCTGACTGAAAACAAATAACAGAGAGAAAAAAATAAGAGAAAAAACCCTATGCCCTGTTTGTTTTCCCAATAGCCCTGACCCCGGTATGCGGAGCTAGGGATCAGATTGGAAGTTGATACAGTTGTCACCAGGGGAATAAAACCTACTTGAACCCTTTTTTTCCACCGTTGAGATTTATTTTTGTTCTTTCATCTACCTCTCCATTTCTATGGCCAGTTTTCTAAGACGTTGAACCCGCAGTGCACAGGTGACCAGCTCTAAATGTGCAGGACTCTAGGCTGATGGGGAGGAAGGCAGTGTCTACATTTAGCAGGGCGCTCAGATCCAGCCTGGTAAGTGAGGATGGTAACACCATACCCCAGGACCATGAACACTGGCAGAACTATCAAATTCTGCATTTAAATTGTTGTGCCTATAAGTTGGGCTTCACCAATAGCTCCATGATAAAGAATCTGTCTGCCAGTCGAGGAGATGAGGGTTCCATCCATGGGTCAGAAAGAGCCCTGGAGGATATTAGCAACCCACTCCAGTATTCTTGCCAGGAAAATTCTATGGACAGGGGAGCCTGGCAGGCTACCGTCCATCAGGTCCCAAAGAGTCAGACACCACTTAGCAAATGAGCACCATACACAATACACACATGCATGCCTATAAATTATGAAATGACAATGATTTGGTGTCTGGGCCACATCTCAGAGACTGCCCAGGAGTAAAGCATAAATCTATTCCCACCTGCTGTACCTCCTTCTAGAAACTCTAGTCCCCAAAGTTTTAGACAGGAGATCAGCCTGCAGAGGTGCAGAGGGGACACCCAGTGCAATGGGAAGGATTGTAGCAGAGACGCAGTGACCACATGGCTCATGAGGAGGGGAGTGCAGAGATGTTTGTGCTTTGGGTTTGGGTGGTACATTCTCCTAGTTTTTTGAGCAGGCGAAAAAGCTCACTCCACTGCCAAGATGGCTTATTGTTAAAGTCTGTAAACATTTTTCCCATGTGTCTGAAATATGACTGACTGATGTATAAAGGTTAACTGTTTTGTTGTTCTTCAGTTGCCAAGTCGTGTAAGGCTCTTTGGGACCCTGTGAACCATGGTACGCCAGGCTTCCCTGTTCTTCACTAGCTCCCCGAGTTTGCTCAAACTCATGTCCACTGAGTCACTGATGTCATCCAACTGTCTTTTCCTCTGTCTCCCACTTCTCCTCTTGCCTTCAGTTTTTCCCAGCAACAGAGTCTTCTCCAGTGAATCAACTTTTCGCATCAGGTGGCCAAAGTATTGGAGACTCAGGATCAGTTTTTCCAATGATTATTCAGGGTTAATTTCCATAAGGATTGACTGGTTTGATCTCCTTGCAGTCCAAGGAGCTTAAAACTTTTTTCTAGCACCACAGTTCAAAAGCATCATTCTTTGGCACACAACCTTCTTTATGTTCCAACTCTCACATTCACACATGACTACTGGAAAAACCAGAACTTTGACTATAGGGACCTCTCTGGGTAAACTGAATCCTCTGCTTTTTAATATGCTGTCTAGGTTTGTCATAGCTTTTCCTCCAAAGAGCAAGCATCTTTTAATTCCATGGTTGCAATCAACATCACAGTGATGTAAATGACCAACACAACAAAATCTATCACTGTTTCCAGTTTTCCCCATATATTTTCCATAAAATGATGGGATCAAATGCAGTCAGACACCACTTAGCAAATGAGCACCATACACAATACACACATGCATGCCTATAAATTATGAAATGACAATGATTTGGTGTCTGGGCCACATCTCAGAGACTGCCCAGGAGTAAAGCATAAATCTATTCCCACCTGCTGTACCTCCTTCTAGAAACTCTAGTCCCCAAAGTTTTAGACAGGAGATCAGCCTGCAGAGGTGCAGAGGGGACACCCAGTGCAATGGGAAGGATTGTAGCAGAGACGCAGTGACCACATGGCTCATGAGGAGGGGAGTGCAGAGATGTTTGTGCTTTGGGTTTGGGTGGTACATTCTCCTAGTTTTTTGAGCAGGCGAAAAAGCTCACTCCACTGCCAAGATGGCTTATTGTTAAAGTCTGTAAACATTTTTCCCATGTGTCTGAAATATGACTGACTGATGTATAAAGGTTAACTGTTTTGTTGTTCTTCAGTTGCCAAGTCGTGTAAGGCTCTTTGGGACCCTGTGAACCATGGTACGCCAGGCTTCCCTGTTCTTCACTAGCTCCCCGAGTTTGCTCAAACTCATGTCCACTGAGTCACTGATGTCATCCAACTGTCTTTTCCTCTGTCTCCCACTTCTCCTCTTGCCTTCAGTTTTTCCCAGCAACAGAGTCTTCTCCAGTGAATCAACTTTTCGCATCAGGTGGCCAAAGTATTGGAGACTCAGGATCAGTTTTTCCAATGATTATTCAGGGTTAATTTCCATAAGGATTGACTGGTTTGATCTCCTTGCAGTCCAAGGAGCTTAAAACTTTTTTCTAGCACCACAGTTCAAAAGCATCATTCTTTGGCACACAACCTTCTTTATGTTCCAACTCTCACATTCACACATGACTACTGGAAAAACCAGAACTTTGACTATAGGGACCTCTCTGGGTAAACTGAATCCTCTGCTTTTTAATATGCTGTCTAGGTTTGTCATAGCTTTTCCTCCAAAGAGCAAGCATCTTTTAATTCCATGGTTGCAATCAACATCACAGTGATGTAAATGACCAACACAACAAAATCTATCACTGTTTCCAGTTTTCCCCATATATTTTCCATAAAATGATGGGATCAAATGCCATTATCTTTACTTTTGAATGTTGAGTTTTAAGTCACCATTTTTACTCTTCTCTTTCATCCTCATCAAGAAGTTCTTTAATTCCTCTTCACTTTCTGCCATAGGATGGTGTCATATGAATATCTGAGATGTTGATATTGCCCCAAGCAATCTTGATTCTAGCTTGTGATGCATCCAGTCCACAATTTCACATGATATACTTGGCATATGAGTTAAATAAGCAGGGTGACAATATATAGCCTTGATGTGCTCCTTTCCTAATTTTGAACCAGTCTGTTGTTCCATGTCCTGTTCTAACTGTTGCTTCTTGATCTGCATATAGGTTTCTCAGGAGGCAGATAAGGTGGGCTGGTATTCCCATCTCTTTAAGAATTTTCCAGTTGGGCTCCCTGGTGGCCCAGTGGGTAAGGACACCGCTTTGCAGTCCAAGGGGTGTTGGTTCGATCCCTGGCCTTGGAAGATTCCACGTGCTGCAGAGTGACTGTGCCAATGTGTTCAAATACTGAGCCAGAGCTCCAGAGTGCATGTGCCCAGAGCCGGTGCTCTGTAGCAAGAAAGGCCACTATGATGGGAGGCCCACACAGGTCAAAGAACAAACATAAATAAATGAAGAATCAATAGAAGTGGCCAAAAATTTAAAAAAGGATTCTCCAGTTAACAGTCAAAGGCTTTCGTGTATTCAAGAAGCAGAAGTAGATGGCTTTGGTTTTCTGGTTTTTTGCAGGGGGTGGGAGGTGGGGGTGGGAATTCCCTTGCTTTTTGTGGTGACCCAGTGGATGTTGGCAATTAGATCTCCGGTTCCTCTGCCTTTTCTAAATCCAGCTTGTATATCTGGAAGTTCTTGATTCACATGCAGCTGAAGCCTAGCTTAAAGGATTTTGAGCATAATCTTGCTAGCATGTAAAATGAGTACAATTGCACGGTAATTTGAACATACTTTGGTACTTTTCCTCCAAAGAGCAAGCATCTTTTAATTCCATGGTTGCAATCAACATCACAGTGATGTAAATGACCAACACAACAAAATCTATCACTGTTTCCAGTTTTCCCCATATATTTTCCATAAAATGATGGGATCAAATGCCATTATCTTTACTTTTGAATGTTGAGTTTTAAGTCACCATTTTTACTCTTCTCTTTCATCCTCATCAAGAAGTTCTTTAATTCCTCTTCACTTTCTGCCATAGGATGGTGTCATATGAATATCTGAGATGTTGATATTGCCCCAAGCAATCTTGATTCTAGCTTGTGATGCATCCAGTCCACAATTTCACATGATATACTTGGCATATGAGTTAAATAAGCAGGGTGACAATATATAGCCTTGATGTGCTCCTTTCCTAATTTTGAACCAGTCTGTTGTTCCATGTCCTGTTCTAACTGTTGCTTCTTGATCTGCATATAGGTTTCTCAGGAGGCAGATAAGGTGGGCTGGTATTCCCATCTCTTTAAGAATTTTCCAGTTGGGCTCCCTGGTGGCCCAGTGGGTAAGGACACCGCTTTGCAGTCCAAGGGGTGTTGGTTCGATCCCTGGCCTTGGAAGATTCCACGTGCTGCAGAGTGACTGTGCCAATGTGTTCAAATACTGAGCCAGAGCTCCAGAGTGCATGTGCCCAGAGCCGGTGCTCTGTAGCAAGAAAGGCCACTATGATGGGAGGCCCACACAGGTCAAAGAACAAACATAAATAAATGAAGAATCAATAGAAGTGGCCAAAAATTTAAAAAAGGATTCTCCAGTTAACAGTCAAAGGCTTTCGTGTATTCAAGAAGCAGAAGTAGATGGCTTTGGTTTTCTGGTTTTTTGCAGGGGGTGGGAGGTGGGGGGGGGGTGGGAATTCCCTTGCTTTTTGTGGTGACCCAGTGGATGTTGGCAATTAGATCTCCGGTTCCTCTGCCTTTTCTAAATCCAGCTTGTATATCTGGAAGTTCTTGATTCACATGCAGCTGAAGCCTAGCTTAAAGGATTTTGAGCATAATCTTGCTAGCATGTAAAATGAGTACAATTGCACGGTAATTTGAACATACTTTGGTATTCATTTCACTCAGATGAGGCTATTAGCAGCAAAGAGAATACCTGCACCCTGTCTGAATACAAACAGCTCACATCACACCTGCATAAATTTATGGACAGAGCTTCTCTGACATGCAGAGCCCTTGACAGAAGGCATATCCTGTCAGGAAGTTCTCTTCCTGGAACTTACTTAGGCAGCAACATTTCTGGAGCAACCAGCCATAAGGGATGGAAAAGGCAAGGGAAGAGACTATAAAGCTCCCAGTCACTGAAGATGGAGTGTCTCAGCAAGACACACAATCTTGGTCTGAATTATAAAAACAGCGACCGTCTTCCAGATCACACAGCCATCCGTGAACAATGTGCCCTGAGAATTTCCATTAACAGACTGCAAAATATTTCAGCATGCATAAACTGGATTGTCATTGAACAGGTAATGTCACTTCAAGGGATTCTGTGCCATGTGGGGGAACGTGGCTAGGCTGAAAACACACATTTCTGGAGAAAAGAAAGCTCTTAAGTTTCTTTTTGCACTCTCCATCCAGAGAGTCTTCTCTGTAGGCCAATCCAAGAATTCCATGGTCCTTGGCTTGAGCTTCAGAGCTTGAAGGGCTTGACAATGCCTCTAGCATAAAGCACTGGAGAGAGAGAGATAACACTCATTTCCAGGGCTGCCTAGAGCCAGACCCAGCTGTGCCTTGGGTTTGTGCTCAGCTCCCCTGCATGTGCCCAGAGCCGGTGCTCGTGCAAAATTGAAGCCAAGTCAAAGAAAAATAAATAAATGAAGAATCAATAGAAGTGGCCAAAAATTTAAAAAAGGATTCTCCAGTTAACAGTCAAAGGCTTTCGTGTATTCAAGAAGCAGAAGTAGATGGCTTTGGTTTTCTGGTTTTTTGCAGGGGGTGGGAGGTGGGGGGGGGGTGGGAATTCCCTTGCTTTTTGTGGTGACCCAGTGGATGTTGGCAATTAGATCTCCGGTTCCTCTGCCTTTTCTAAATCCAGCTTGTATATCTGGAAGTTCTTGATTCACATGCAGCTGAAGCCTAGCTTAAAGGATTTTGAGCATAATCTTGCTAGCATGTAAAATGAGTACAATTGCACGGTAATTTGAACATACTTTGGTATTCATTTCACTCAGATGAGGCTATTAGCAGCAAAGAGAATACCTGCACCCTGTCTGAATACAAACAGCTCACATCACACCTGCATAAATTTATGGACAGAGCTTCTCTGACATGCAGAGCCCTTGACAGAAGGCATATCCTGTCAGGAAGTTCTCTTCCTGGAACTTACTTAGGCAGCAACATTTCTGGAGCAACCAGCCATAAGGGATGGAAAAGGCAAGGGAAGAGACTATAAAGCTCCCAGTCACTGAAGATGGAGTGTCTCAGCAAGACACACAATCTTGGTCTGAATTATAAAAACAGCGACCGTCTTCCAGATCACACAGCCATCCGTGAACAATGTGCCCTGAGAATTTCCATTAACAGACTGCAAAATATTTCAGCATGCATAAACTGGATTGTCATTGAACAGGTAATGTCACTTCAAGGGATTCTGTGCCATGTGGGGGAACGTGGCTAGGCTGAAAACACACATTTCTGGAGAAAAGAAAGCTCTTAAGTTTCTTTTTGCACTCTCCATCCAGAGAGTCTTCTCTGTAGGCCAATCCAAGAATTCCATGGTCCTTGGCTTGAGCTTCAGAGCTTGAAGGGCTTGACAATGCCTCTAGCATAAAGCACTGGAGAGAGAGAGATAACACTCATTTCCAGGGCTGCCTAGAGCCAGACCCAGCTGTGCCTTGGGTTTGTGCTCAGCTCCCCTTGCAGCCCGTGTCACTGTGTCACTCAACGCGCAGTAGTACACAGCCGAGTCTGAGGTTTGCACTGAGGATTTCTGCAGGTTGAAGGATCTGGTACTCTCAACAAGCGTGGCCTGAAAATACAGATGCTCTGGCCTTGGCTTTGCTCTTGAGGCTTTCAGGAGGAGTTGAGGAGCTTTGTTGGGGTGCTGGACATACCAGAAAAGATAAGGATCCAAATAAGTGGTCTGGTAGGTGCAGTTCAGAGTCATAAGAGCCCCCTCTGAGAAAGTCACAGTTCCTTCTGTTTGGTTCACTGAGTCACCATTGCTCCCTCCTACAAAAGAATCACTTTGTTATGGTAAAAATGTACAAGAGGAATAATTCATGAAAAATCAATAACATTTAGAACAAAGTATTACTTACTGAATATTAAGATGATTGCAAGAACATAGAAAGTTGCAGAATGCATGTTGGCAAAAGAAAATGATCCTTGCTCTTCCCTGGAATATACTAAATCTAATAAGTCTAATCTCCAACTGGACGTTACTGAAGTTCCTCAAACCAGAAACTGAGAGACGCTTTCTGTACCACAGTCATACTCTGTTTGGTGCCTACAGAGTAGGGAAGTCAAACCAGTTCCTGAATACAAAGTGGAACCGCAGTGAAGGAGGCCACGCCCTCTGGTGGTCACCGAGAAAACTGCACCACAGTCAAGTCTGCCCTATTCCTCTTCACAATAGTTGGAGGGGTAGATAACGGAGAACGGAGAACCAGAGAGGACGCTAAGAAAACAGCCCTAAACAGAAGCATGCTTAGGAAAGTATTCCATGATTACTTTCATCATTTTCTGAATGGTACGGGAATCGCTACCCTCACAAATAGTCCCAATTACAATTTTTAGGTGGAATAGTGAGAGAGTTTCTGCTTGCATACATCTCCAAGATTCCTATGAGTCAAAGAAGGATCCCTCTGCATGGAAAGAGCTCCTTCTGCACCCCCATCCCAGGTCCTTTTTCTGAATTAGTTTTTTCATCCCCAAGACTCCGTCCACATGTCATGGAGAAAATGTTATCTAAGGCAGATCTCAAATAATGTGTGGCTGAATGATGTAGTTATTATCTTGATTCATTATGGAATAACATATTGCTAAAATATAATGAAGAAAATACTCTTACTTATTTTTCACTGATAAAGATAGGATTGATCTTCCAACTTGATGGAAGTTGGAAACATATGAAACTATCTGGGTACATGGGACTACAGGTAGCACGGAGATAAGAAAAACAGAAGAGATGAGCCAGAACAATGCCCAGCTTACTTCATGGAGGCAGCTTCTAGGCACCAGTGCAGGAGGGGTTTACCAAAAAGAGCCCAGTGGTCTCAGCTTGGGATGGAGAAGAAATAGGAGTTTGGTGATGCTGAGGCACATAAAACTTGTGGGCCAGTGTACTATTAGGAAGAATGTAGACAAAAAAGAGAGAGAGGGAGAGGTATAAAGGCAAAGAGGTTGGGGGTGGGGGGCCGTCACTGTGAATCTTGCGCTGAGTACTAATCTGTAACTAAAGAGAGAAAACTCATTGAGTTTAGTAAACCTCCATAAAAGGGTCTCCCTCAGGGCGCTGGACCAGCTTGAATGGCAGCACCTTACACCTTTAGCTTTAGGAGGGATAGGTGACCTCACTTAGGGATCCTCAATCTTAAGACATCATCTCTTTTTAATGGAACTATGGATTTATTTATAGATAGTCAAATTTCAATGCTTAATGTATTAGCCAGGCATTCTTCATTCCAGAGGCACGTGTGGGGTGCTTCTCTGTCTTCTGTTTATTTGTTTTATTAGGGATTCAGGAATCTCAGTGGAAAGAATTCTTTGCTCAGTGTCATTCAGCCCATTGGTCTAACTTCCTGTGCAGTAATTTGTGTTAGTGAAGGGAACCAGCAGAGGATCTAACAGAGGATTCCATAGCTTGTTCTTTTTCTAGGATTGGGTTTACTTTATGCAAACTATGATTATATTATAGTTAGAAGTCAAAACACTGTTCTTTGCCGACATAAACCATTTGAAGGCATGGGGCCTTTGTTGTTGCAGACAGCTGTGAAGGCGCCTTACGGAGGCTCTTGGGGCAGGGCTGTCAATCTACTAGCAATGCCTCTAAGTCAGTTACAATCAATAGACATCTTCTTCAAAGTACCTTTGCACCCTCAGAGACTTTCTCACCAGTTAAAATGAAATCTTTTTAGTTCTTACTAAAACTGGGGTCATTTTTTAATGCACAACTATTTGCTGAGTTGTTCATTTGGTTTGCTTTGTTTTGTTTTTAATCTGCGGCAAGTCTTATTTTCCACTTGTGGGATCTAGTTTCCTGACCAAATATCGAACCTGAGCCCCCTGTAATGGAGTGCAGAGTCATGATCACTCAATCAAAGTCCCTCCTAAAATAAGAATGTTTAGTTGAGCTATCATGCTGGCAGGGTCTTCTCCAGTGAATCAACTCTTTGCATCAGGTGGCCAAAGTTTTGAGCTTTAGCATCAGTCTTTCCAAAGAATATTCAGGGTTGATTCCCTTTAGAGTTGACTAGTTTGATCTCCTTGCAGTCCAAGGGACTCTCAAGAGTCTTCTCCAGCACTACAGTTCAAGGCATCAGTTTTCACTGATCAGCCTTCTTTATGGTCCAGCTCTCACATCTATACACCACTAATGGAAAAACCATAGCTTTGACTATACGAACCTGAGTGATGTCTTTGCTTTTTAATGAGCTGTGTAGATTTCTCATAGCTTTTCTTCCAAGGAGCAAGTTTTTTCTTTTTGTTTTTATTTTCATGGCTGCAGTCACCATCTGCAATGATTTTGAAGCCCAAGAAAATAAAATCTGTCACTGTTGTCATTGTATTCTGATCTATTTGCCATGAAGTTATAGGACCAGATGCTATGATTTTAATTTTTGAATGTTGAAATTTAAGCCAGATTTTTCACTCTTCTCTTTCACCCTCATCAAGAGACTCTTTAGTTTCTCTTAGCTTTCTGCCCTAATGGTGGTGTCATCTGCTTATCTGGGGGTATGTATATTTCTCCCAGCTACTTTGATGGCGGCTGTTGAGGCATCCAGCCTGGCATTAAGCATGATGTATTCTGCATATAAATTAAATAAGCAGGGTGAAATATATAGCCTTGATGTACTCCTTCCCCAATTTTGAACCAGTTTGTTGTTCTATGTCCTGTTCTAAGTATTGCTTCATGTCCTGCATATAGGTTTCTCAGGAGGCAGGTAAGGTGGGCTAATATGCCTATCTCTTTAAGAATTTTTGGGATTTCACTTGTGGTCCAGTGGTTAAGAACCTGCCTTGCAATGCTGGGGACATAGGTTCAATCCCTGGTCAGGAACTAATATCCCACCTGCCTTGCAGCACCTAAGTTCATGCGTCCCAACTACTGAGCTCATGTACTCTGGTGCCTATGTGCCATAACTAAGTCCCACCACAGTCAAATAAATAAATATTTAAAACAAAAAAAATTTCTTTTCACAGTTTATTGTGATCCACACAGTCAAAGGCTTTACCATAGTCCAGGAAACAGAAGTAGATTTTTTTTTTAAATTCCTTTGCTTTTGTCTGATGTTGGCAATTAGATCTCTGGTTCCTCTGCCTTTTCTAAATCCAGCTTGTACATCTGGAAGTTCTTGATTCACATGCAGCTGAAGCCTAGCTTAAAGGATTTTGAGCGTAATCCTGCTAGCATGTAAAATGAGTACAATTGTACAGTAATTTGAACATACTTTGGTATTCATTTCACTCAGATGAGGCTATTAGCAGCAAAGAGAATACCTGCACCCTGTCTGAATACAAACAGCTCACATCACACCTGCATAAATTTATGGACAGAGCTTCTCTGACATGCAGAGCCCTTGGGGACTCAGAAGGACATGGAAAATTCTGGAAGCCCAAGAAAATAAAATCTGTCACTGTTGTCATTGTATTCTGATCTATTTGCCATGAAGTTATAGGACCAGATGCTATGATTTTAATTTTTGAATGTTGAAATTTAAGCCAGATTTTTCACTCTTCTCTTTCACCCTCATCAAGAGACTCTTTAGTTTCTCTTAGCTTTCTGCCCTAATGGTGGTGTCATCTGCTTATCTGGGGGTATGTATATTTCTCCCAGCTACTTTGATGGCGGCTGTTGAGGCATCCAGCCTGGCATTAAGCATGATGTATTCTGCATATAAATTAAATAAGCAGGGTGAAATATATAGCCTTGATGTACTCCTTCCCCAATTTTGAACCAGTTTGTTGTTCTATGTCCTGTTCTAAGTATTGCTTCATGTCCTGCATATAGGTTTCTCAGGAGGCAGGTAAGGTGGGCTAATATGCCTATCTCTTTAAGAATTTTTGGGATTTCACTTGTGGTCCAGTGGTTAAGAACCTGCCTTGCAATGCTGGGGACATAGGTTCAATCCCTGGTCAGGGAACTAATATCCCACATGCCTTGGAGCAACTAAGTTCATGCGTCCCAACTACTGAGCTCATGTACTCTGGTGCCTATGTGCCATAACTAAGTCCCACCACAGTCAAATAAATAAATATTTAAAACAAAAAAAATTTCTTTTCACAGTTTATTGTGATCCACACAGTCAAAGGCTTTACCATAGTCCAGGAAACAGAAGTAGATTTTTTTTTTAAATTCCTTTGCTTTTGTCTGATGTTGGCAATTAGATCTCTGGTTCCTCTGCCTTTTCTAAATCCAGCTTGTACATCTGGAAGTTCTTGATTCACATGCAGCTGAAGCCTAGCTTAAAGGATTTTGAGCGTAATCCTGCTAGCATGTAAAATGAGTACAATTGTACAGTAATTTGAACATACTTTGGTATTCATTTCACTCAGATGAGGCTATTAGCAGCAAAGAGAATACCTGCACCCTGTCTGAATACAAACAGCTCACATCACACCTGCATAAATTTATGGACAGAGCTTCTCTGACATGCAGAGCCCTTGACAGAAGGCATATCCTGTCAGGAAGTTCTCTTCCTGGAACTTACTTAGGCAGCAACATTTCTGGAGCAACCAGCCATAAGGGATGGAAAAGGCAAGGGAAGAGACTATAAAGCTCCCAGTCACTGAAGATGACACACAATCTTGGTCTGAATTATAAAAACAGCGACCGTCTTCCAGATCACACAGTCATCCGTGAACAATGTGCCCTGAGAATTTCCATTAACAAATTGTAAAATATTTCAGCATGCATAAACTGGATTGTCATTGAACAGGTAATGTCGCTTCAAGGGATTCTGTGCCATGTGGGGGAACGTGGCTAGGCTGAAAACACACATTTCTGGAGAAAAGAAAGCTCTTAAGTTTCTTTTTGCACTCTCCATCCAGAGAGTCTTCTCTGTAGGCCAATCCAAGAATTCCAGGGTCCTTGGCTTGAGCTTCAGAGCTTGAAGGGCTTGGACAATGCCTCTAGCATAAAGCACTGGAGAGAGAGAGAGAACACTCACTCCCAGGGCTGCCCACAGCCAGACCCAGCTGTGCCTTGGGTTTGTGCTCAGCTCCCCCTGCAGCCCGTGTCACTGTGTCACTCAACGCGCAGTAGTACACAGCCGAGTCTGAGGTTTGCACTGAGGATTTCTGCAGGTTGAAGGATCTGGTACTCTCAACAAGAGTGGCCTTAAAACCTTGATCCTCTGAATTTGGTTTTGCTCTTGAGGCTTTCAGGAGGAGTTGAGGAGCTTTGTTGAGATGCTGGACATACCAGAAAAGATAGGAATTCGAATAAGTGGTCTGGTAGGTGCAGTTCAGAGTCATAAGAGCCCCCTCTGAGAAAGTCACAGTTCCTTCTGTTTGGTTCACTGAGTCACCATTGCTCCCTCCTACAAAAGAATCACTTTGTCACTGTAGAAATGCATAGGAGGAAAGTTTTTATCCAGAGACAAAAAGTAAATCTTAATGAAAAAATCATTAACATTTAGGATAAAATGTTACTTACTGAATATTAAGATGATCGCAAGCACTGAGTGAGTGGAAAAATGCATGTCGGCAAAAGAAAACTAAGCTTGTTCTTCCCTGGAATACACTAAATCTAATCTCTAGCTGGATGTTACCGAAGCTCCTCACTCAGAAACTGAGAGCCCCTTTCTGTATCACAATATTCTGTCTTGGGGCTACAAAGTAGGCGAATCAAACCAGCTCCTGACTACAAAGAGGGTGTGGGAAGCACTGCTCCTTGCTGGTCATCGTGAAAATTGCACCACAGCCAGGTTTGCCCTCTTCCTCTTCATAATGGTTGGAGAGGTAGATACAGGAGAATGGGACAGGACACTAAGAAGAGAGCAAGAAACAGAAGCAGGCTTAGGGAAATATTCTATTACTATTTCCATCATTTTCTGCATGGTACGGGTATCTTTAGCTTTGCAAATAATACTAGTCACAGTTTTTAGGTAGAATAGTCACAGGGTTTGTTCTTGCATTTGTGCTCTGGGCATAAGTCAGAAAAGGATCTCTCTGCATGGAATGTGCTCCCTCCTATCTCCAAGTCCTTTCTCTGATTAGTTCCTTTTTCCCAACACTCAGTCCACATGTCATAGAAAATATTATCTAAGGCAGATCTCAAAGAATGTGTGATTGATTGATAAGAATACAAAATAAAATACTGTTACTTATTTCACTGTTAAGATAGAATTGATCTTCTAAGGCAGATCTCAAAGAATGTGGGGATTGATTGATAAGAATACAAAATAAAACCTTGATCCTCTGAATTTGGTTTTGCTCTTGAGGCTTTCAGGAGGAGTTGAGGAGCTTTGTTGAGATGCTGGACATACCAGAAAAGATAGGAATTCGAATAAGTGGTCTGGTAGGTGCAGTTCAGAGTCATAAGAGCCCCCTCTGAGAAAGTCACAGTTCCTTCTGTTTGGTTCACTGAGTCACCATTGCTCCCTCCTACAAAAGAATCACTTTGTCACTGTAGAAATGCATAGGAGGAAAGTTTTTATCCAGAGACAAAAAGTAAATCTTAATGAAAAAATCATTAACATTTAGGATAAAATGTTACTTACTGAATATTAAGATGATCGCAAGCACTGAGTGAGTGGAAAAATGCATGTCGGCAAAAGAAAACTAAGCTTGTTCTTCCCTGGAATACACTAAATCTAATCTCTAGCTGGATGTTACCGAAGCTCCTCACTCAGAAACTGAGAGCCCCTTTCTGTATCACAATATTCTGTCTTGGGGCTACAAAGTAGGCGAATCAAACCAGCTCCTGACTACAAAGAGGGTGTGGGAAGCACTGCTCCTTGCTGGTCATCGTGAAAATTGCACCACAGCCAGGTTTGCCCTCTTCCTCTTCATAATGGTTGGAGAGGTAGATACAGGAGAATGGGACAGGACACTAAGAAGAGAGCAAGAAACAGAAGCAGGCTTAGGGAAATATTCTATTACTATTTCCATCATTTTCTGCATGGTACGGGTATCTTTAGCTTTGCAAATAATACTAGTCACAGTTTTTAGGTAGAATAGTCACAGGGTTTGTTCTTGCATTTGTGCTCTGGGCATAAGTCAGAAAAGGATCTCTCTGCATGGAATGTGCTCCCTCCTATCTCCAAGTCCTTTCTCTGATTAGTTCCTTTTTCCCAACACTCAGTCCACATGTCATAGAGAAAATATTATCTAAGGCAGATCTCAAAGAATGTGTGATTGATTGATAAGAATACAAAATAAAATACTGTTACTTATTTTTCACTGTTAAGATAGAATTGATCTTCTAACTGGAAAAATAAGCAACTATTTTTGGACATTGGACTACAGATAGCACAGTGATAAGGAAAACAGTAGAGCACTAACCTTGCCTAGCTTACTTCACGGAGGCAGCTTCTAGGCACCAGCGCAGGAGGGATTTACCATAAATAGACCAACTGTCTCACTGTGGGATTGAGAGAGAAAAGGAGAACAGGGATCCTGAAGTACCTAAAAACTGTGGACCACTGTACCAGAGAGGATGGATGCTGACCAAAAAGGAGAGAGGGAGACAGATAAGGGCCAGAAAGGAATAAGGGGTGGAGAATGCAGGGGAGGGGAAGTGGTCACTGTGAATCTTGGACTGAGCATTAATCTGCCACAAAAAAGAGAAAATTCACTGAGTTTAGTAAACCTCCCTGAAAGGGTCACCTTCACGGCCCTGGACCATACTTGGATGACAGCACCTTACACCTTTAGCCTTATGAGGGATAGGTGACCTTAGGCACCTGGATTCTTGAACACAAGCACTATCATTTTACTTCTTGTCACATTGTTGTTTTAACTCCACTAAATGTTCTCTTAGATAGTCAAGTTTAGATGCTGAATGTATTAGCCGGCACTCTTAATTCCAGAGGCACATGTGAGGTGTTTATCTGTCTTCTGTTTGTTTGTTTTATTAGAGATTCAGGAATCTCAGTGGAAGAACTCTTTGCTCAGTGTCTGGCAACCCACTCGTCTAGTTTCCTGCGCAATTATTTCTGCTGGTGAAGATTTAAAAGGGTCGCTTCGTAGCTTGTTCTTTTCTCTAGGATTGGGTTGACTTTATGCAAAGTAAGACTGTGTTATAGTTAGAAGTCAAAGCATTGTTCTTTGCTGACAGAAACCATTTGGAGGCATCGGGACTTTGCTGCTGCAGACAGCTAGGAGGTGGCCTTCCACCATCTCTCAGGGCAGGGCTGTCAGCCCAGTATCAACGGCTGCGACTTTAACTCCTGTTTGTCTATTTCTTTTATTTCCATTACTGTGGGTTAAAAAGGATCTTACTGAAATGTATGAAATTTCCTTTTCGGATCTCTCGCATGGAATGTGCTCCTCCTATCTCCAAGTCCTTTCTCTGATTAGTTCCTTTTCCCAACACTCAGTCCACATGTCATAGAGAAAATATTATCTAAGGCAGATCTCAAAGAATGTGTGATTGATTGATAAGAATACAAAATAAAATACTGTTACTTATTTTTCACTGTTAAGATAGAATTGATCTTCTAACTGGAAAAATAAGCAACTATTTTTGGACATTGGACTACAGATAGCACAGTGATAAGGAAAACAGTAGAGCACTAACCTTGCCTAGCTTACTTCACGGAGGCAGCTTCTAGGCACCAGCGCAGGAGGGATTTACCATAAATAGACCAACTGTCTCACTGTGGGATTGAGAGAGAAAAGGAGAACAGGGATCCTGAAGTACCTAAAAACTGTGGACCACTGTACCAGAGAGGATGGATGCTGACCAAAAAGGAGAGGGGGAGACAGATAAGGGCCAGAAAGGAATAAGGGTGGAGAATGCAGGGAGGGAAGTGGTCACTGTGAATCTTGGACTGAGCATTAATCTGCCACAAAAGAGAAAATTCACTGAGTTTAGTAAACCTCCCTGAAAGGGTCACCTTCACGGCCCTGGACCATACTTGGATGACAGCACCTTACACCTTTAGCCTTATGAGGGATAGGTGACCTTAGGCACCTGGATTCTTGAACACAAGCACTATCATTTTACTTCTTGTCACATTGTTGTTTTAACTCCACTAAATGTTCTCTTAGATAGTCAAGTTTAGATGCTGAATGTATTAGCCGGCACTCTTAATTCCAGAGGCACATGTGAGGTGTTTATCTGTCTTCTGTTTGTTTGTTTTATTAGAGATTCAGGAATCTCAGTGGAAGAACTCTTTGCTCAGTGTCTGGCAACCCACTCGTCTAGTTTCCTGCGCAATTATTTCTGCTGGTGAAGATTTAAAAGGGTCGCTTCGTAGCTTGTTCTTTTCTCTAGGATTGGGTTGACTTTATGCAAAGTAAGACTGTGTTATAGTTAGAAGTCAAAGCATTGTTCTTTGCTGACAGAAACCATTTGGAGGCATCGGGACTTTGCTGCTGCAGACAGCTAGGAGGTGGCCTTCCACCATCTCTCAGGGCAGGGCTGTCAGCCCAGTATCAACGGCTGCGACTTTAACTCCTGTTTGTCTATTTCTTTTATTTCCATTACTGTGGGTTAAAAAGGATCTTACTGAAATGTATGTCAAAGAATATACTGCCTATATTTTCCCCTAAGAGTTTTATTGTTTCTGGCCTTACATTTAAGTCTTTTATCCATTTTGAGTTTATTTTTATGTATGGTGTTACAAAGGGTTCTAGTATCATTTTTTTGCATGTAGGCTTCCAATTATCTTCCAATTAAAAATTTACATGGCTATGACCACGTCAGTTAAACGCAAGAGCAATCATTTTCAAAGAACACATATTTGCCCTAAGTAACTGTTATCACCAGTTAAAGTGATGTTTTGAGCTCTTACTAAAATTAGAGTGATTTTTTTATTGCACAGATGTTTGCTGAGCTGTTCTTTTTTTTTTTTTTTAGGATCCATAGAAACTTTATTTTTCAGAGACTTTTAAAAGTTTTCTTTCTTGACAGGGTCTTCAAATATGGCAACCCTATTTCTTTTTTTGTGTGTGTGATGGAAGAAATGATTTATTTTGAGTCTAAATTAACATTTTCTAGACATATTTTCAAGCAGAATTCCATCTTTTTTAGGAACACTTATCCCAAGAAAACTCAATAAAGGAAACACTAAGTTCTAAATCAATAAGATGCATATTAAGATTACAGTGATACACTCTATTTATTATTATTATTATTATTCTTTATTTTAAAGATTTTACAGAGTTTGAGCTGTTTTTTTTTAACTTTTTTTTTATTCTTTATTTTAAAGGTTTTACAGAGTTTTGTTGTTCACAGACATGCATGTTCCCAGATCAGTCATATGCATGTCCATGGTCCCAACCCCCCCCCAGTTCGCCCCATCCCACCCCTCCAGACCTTCGCCCCAAGCCATTATAAGCACTCGTATTCCCTTAGCACAATGACAATAGCTATCTTTTCCACACATGACAGTATAGGTTTCCATGTTACTCCCTCAATGCCTCCCCCTCCCTATTTCTTCCCCACAATGTCCCTATGTCTATGCTCTGTCTGTTTTTCCATGTGTTCACTGCATGTGTTATCAAGACTGTCCTACTAGATTCCATATATGTGTGTTAGTATACTGCATGTGTCTTTCTCTTTTTGACTTACTTCACTTTTTTATGATAGGTTCTAGAGCCAGCCACTTCATTAAGGACTGAGTCTTCTCCATTTCTTTTAACAGCTGAGTAGTATTCCATTGTATATATGGACCAGGGCTTCTGTATCCATTCATTCGTCGATGGACATCTAGGTGGCTTCCAAGTTCTGGCTATTGTATAGACAGCTGCAATGAACATTGGGGTACAGGTGCCTCTTTCATGTTTGATTTCATCAGGATATAGGCCTAATAGTGGGATTGCTGGGTCATAGGGTGCTTCTATTTTTAGTTTTTTAAGAAATCTCCATACTGTCTTCCATAGAGGCTGTATCAATTTACATTCCCACCAACAATGCAAGAGGGTTCCCTTTTCTCCGTACCCTCTCCAGCATTTATTGTCTGCAGATTTGTTGATGATGGCCATTCTGATGGGTGTGAGGTGGTATCTCATTGTAGTTTTAATTTGCATTTCTCTAATAATAAGCGAGATTGAACATCGTTTCATGTGCTTTTGGGCCATCTGTATGTCCTCTTTGGAGAGGGAGCTGTTCTTTTTTGACTTTGTTTTTGGCTTGTGCCAGGTCTTAGTTTTGGCCTGTGAGATATAGTGCCCTGATCATGGATTGAACTCGGGCCCCCTGTACTAGGAGTGCATTGTCCTATCCACTGGACCAAAGCCCTGTCTAAAATTAGAGTCTTGAGTCGAGTTATCCTGCTGGAAGGACTCTCTGGCTCAGCAGATCACCTAGATGCTCTTAAACTATTTTGCACCTTCAGGAATCCCTGAGCTCCTGCACTCATTCTGGAAATTTACAGAATTGTCAGAAATGTGTAAACCAAAACCAGACACAATTCCTATGTCAAATTGCTTTCAGATGACTAAGAAGCAAGTAAACATAAATAAATAAATAAATAAAAGGTAGGAAAAAAAAATCCTATGCCTTGTCTATACCCCTACAAGCCTGAACTCAGACACATGGAATGAGGGATCAGACCAGAAGTAGAGAGCTGATGCAGTTACCACCGGGGGAATAAAACCTGCTTAAGTACTTTTTTTCACCATTAACATTTATTTCTGTTCTTCCATCAGCCTGTCCCTCTCTCTGGCCTTTTAATCAAAGATATTGAACCTCCAATGCTCAGGTGTTCAACACCTATTGTGCAGGACGCTGGGATATTAGGGAAGAAGGCAGTGTTTATCTTCAGATTGAGGTCCAGACATCTACCCTGTTAAATGAAGATGGGGATTACATTCCCCAGGACCATTAAAACTATTATAACTATTAAACCCTGCATTTTCATAGTTGTGCCTATAAATTATGAGATGACAAATATTCAGTGTCTAGGTCACATGTCCCTGACTGCTTAGCAAGTAAAATATACCTCTTTTCACTTTCTGTGCCCCCACTCTCGTTCCAGAAAATCTGGGTCCCTGAAGGTGTAGACGAGTGTTCAGCCTCAGAGATGCAGAGGGGACACTGTTCAATGGGCACAATTGTGGCCGCAGCCCAAGCGGCTCCACATTCCTGCTGATGAGTGGAGGAGTGTGGAGGTGCTCCTGCTTTGGGAGTGAGTGATACTTTCTCCTAGTTGCTTGCAGCAAGTGGAAAGCTCACTTTACTCTGAAGACAGTGTATTGTAAGAATCCATAAACACTTTTTTCATGTATCTGAAATATGACATGAAACTTTCCGGATCTTAATATTAGCAAGAGAACTCGGGCCCCCTGTACTAGGAGTGCATTGTCCTATCCACTGGACCAAAGCCCTGTCTAAAATTAGAGTCTTGAGTCGAGTTATCCTGCTGGAAGGACTCTCTGGCTCAGCAGATCACCTAGATGCTCTTAAACTATTTTGCACCTTCAGGAATCCCTGAGCTCCTGCACTCATTCTGGAAATTTACAGAATTGTCAGAAATGTGTAAACCAAAACCAGACACAATTCCTATGTCAAATTGCTTTCAGATGACTAAGAAGCAAGTAAACATAAATAAATAAATAAATAAAAGGTAGGAAAAAAAAATCCTATGCCTTGTCTATACCCCTACAAGCCTGAACTCAGACACATGGAATGAGGGATCAGACCAGAAGTAGAGAGCTGATGCAGTTACCACCGGGGGAATAAAACCTGCTTAAGTACTTTTTTTCACCATTAACATTTATTTCTGTTCTTCCATCAGCCTGTCCCTCTCTCTGGCCTTTTAATCAAAGATATTGAACCTCCAATGCTCAGGTGTTCAACACCTATTGTGCAGGACGCTGGGATATTAGGGAAGAAGGCAGTGTTTATCTTCAGATTGAGGTCCAGACATCTACCCTGTTAAATGAAGATGGGGATTACATTCCCCAGGACCATTAAAACTATTATAACTATTAAACCCTGCATTTTCATAGTTGTGCCTATAAATTATGAGATGACAAATATTCAGTGTCTAGGTCACATGTCCCTGACTGCTTAGCAAGTAAAATATACCTCTTTTCACTTTCTGTGCCCCCACTCTCGTTCCAGAAAATCTGGGTCCCTGAAGGTGTAGACGAGTGTTCAGCCTCAGAGATGCAGAGGGGACACTGTTCAATGGGCACAATTGTGGCCGCAGCCCAAGCGGCTCCACATTCCTGCTGATGAGTGGAGGAGTGTGGAGGTGCTCCTGCTTTGGGAGTGAGTGATACTTTCTCCTAGTTGCTTGCAGCAAGTGGAAAGCTCACTTTACTCTGAAGACAGTGTATTGTAAGAATCCATAAACACTTTTTTCATGTATCTGAAATATGAATGACTGATGAATAATTCTTTCCTGAGATGATCTTAATATTAGCAAAGAGAATATCCCGCACCCTGTTTGAATACAAACAGTACACATCAAGCCTGCAATATTTACGTACTGAGTTCTCTGACCTGCAGAGTTTTGGCAGAAGGAATATCTATCTTGTCAGAAAGCTCTCCTCTTGGAACCTAATTTCTGCATGCATACTAAGCTGCTTCAGTCATGTCCGTCTCTCGACCCCATGGACTGTAGCCCAGTAGGCTCTCTGTCCATGGGATTCTCCAGGCAAGAATGCTGGGTTCTTGAGTACTGAGTGGGTTGCCAAGCCCTTCTCCAAGTGATCTTCCTATCTCCTTTGGCTTCTCCATTGCAGGCAGATTCTTCACCACTGAACCACTGGGGAAGCCCAGAACTTATTTAGGCTGTCTTATTTCTGGAGCAACCATAAGGGATGGAAAAGTCAAGGGAAGAGAGAATAAAGCTCCCAGTCACTGACGATGGGGTGTCTGGAGGTTTATCTCAGCAAGACACAAAACCTTAGCTTGAAGTGTAAAAACCGGAGACTACCTTCCAGATCACACAGTCCTCTATTTACAGTGTTCCTGCGAGTTTTCATTAACAGTTTGTGAACTCCTTCAGCATATAGCAACTGAATTGTTGTTGAATAGTTATTGTCACTTCAAGAGATTCTGTGCCAAAATCTGGGGGAATGTGACTGAGCTGAAAGCAGGCATTTCCGGAGAAAAGCACTTGGGGTCCTCTTTACACTGTCCTGCCCCAGATTTCTCTGTGTAGAGCAACCCAAGAACTCCAGGGCTCTTGGCTCTGAGCTTCAGAGCTGGAAGTGCTTTGATTGTGCTCTAGCATAAAACACACTGGAAAGAGAAACAGCACTCATTCCCAGGGCTGCCCACAGCCAGGGCCAGCTGTGCCTTGGGTTTGTGCTCAGCTCCCCCTGCAGCCCGTGTCACTGTGTCCCTTACAGCACAGTAGTACACGGCAGTGTCTGAGGTTTGCACTGAGGATTTCTGCAGGTGGAAGGAGCTTTCACTTGTCCTATAAGTGGCGTGAAAACCTCTGCCGGTCACCTTCTGGTTTCCTAATGAGCTTTTCAGGAGCAGCTCAGGCTCTTTGTTTTGGTACTGGACATACCAGAAAAAAACAACTGAGTAGCTGGACTGGTAAGTGCAATTCAGAGTCAGAGATGTCCTCTCAGAGAGAGTAACAGGGTCTTCTGTCTGGGTTACTGAGTCTCCACTGGTCCCTCCTGAAAGAAAGTAAAAATGTTGTTATACTGACTATGTAAGAGGGACAGATTCCAGTTTGAGAGGGTTACATGTCATCCTAAAACCAAGGAATAGAACACCGTACAAATTCTGAATAAATGTTACTCACTCAGAGGGGATGGGATATACATATGACTAATCTGAGATTATACATATCTGTTAACAACAAAACTCTGTAAAAGCAAAAAAGCAAAATTTATAAAATGGCTAAAAAAAAAAAGTAGTACTCACTCAGTATCAACAACCACTGAACCACTGGGAAGCCCAGAACTTATTTAGGCTGTCTTATTTCTGGAGTGGGCAAGGGAAGAGAGAATAAAGCTGCCAGTCACTGACGATGGGGTGTCTGGAGGTTTATCTCAGCAAGACACAAAACCTTAGCTTGAAGTGTAAAAACCGGAGACTACCTTCCAGATCACACAGTCCTCTATTTACAGTGTTCCTGCGAGTTTTCATTAACAGTTTGTGAACTCCTTCAGCATATAGCAACTGAATTGTTGTTGAATAGTTATTGTCACTTCAAGAGATTCTGTGCCAAAATCTGGGGGAATGTGACTGAGCTGAAAGCAGGCATTTCCGGAGAAAAGCACTTGGGGTCCTCTTTACACTGTCCTGCCCCAGATTTCTCTGTGTAGAGCAACCCAAGAACTCCAGGGCTCTTGGCTCTGAGCTTCAGAGCTGGAAGTGCTTTGATTGTGCTCTAGCATAAAACACACTGGAAAGAGAAACAGCACTCATTCCCAGGGCTGCCCACAGCCAGGGCCAGCTGTGCCTTGGGTTTGTGCTCAGCTCCCCCTGCAGCCCGTGTCACTGTGTCCCTTACAGCACAGTAGTACACGGCAGTGTCTGAGGTTTGCACTGAGGATTTCTGCAGGTGGAAGGAGCTTTCACTTGTCCTATAAGTGGCGTGAAAACCTCTGCCGGTCACCTTCTGGTTTCCTAATGAGCTTTTCAGGAGCAGCTCAGGCTCTTTGTTTTGGTACTGGACATACCAGAAAAAAACAACTGAGTAGCTGGACTGGTAAGTGCAATTCAGAGTCAGAGATGTCCTCTCAGAGAGAGTAACAGGGTCTTCTGTCTGGGTTACTGAGTCTCCACTGGTCCCTCCTGAAAGAAAGTAAAAATGTTGTTATACTGACTATGTAAGAGGGACAGATTCCAGTTTGAGAGGGTTACATGTCATCCTAAAACCAAGGAATAGAACACCGTACAAATTCTGAATAAATGTTACTCACTCAGAGGGGATGGGATATACATATGACTAATCTGAGATTATACATATCTGTTAACAACAAAACTCTGTAAAAGCAAAAAAGCAAAATTTATAAAATGGCTAAAAAAAAAAAGTAGTACTCACTCAGTATCAACAAGATCACAAGTTTGAAGTAGAAAGCAGACAGCATAGCTGGTTGAGAAGCAGCGGGAAGCTTGAGTCTGGGGATACACAAAAGCTGAGAGAACTGTTACTCTAGTTTCTTGATCCTTTGTCGGAATCATCAAGAAAATCTAGATTCATGTGCTATGCACGACAAATTGCCCTGCAAGATCAGGCTGCAGGCTGGGAAAAACAGGCGCTCAGAAATGAAAGACGGATTTATATCAAGCCACAAACGGAAGGGTGCAGCGCCCTCTGCCGTTCTCCTCTGTCCCGCAGTCTGCTGTACACCGAAATGGAGCTTAAGCTGTTGACATAGAAGGGAACTAAGTATCTGGGGTAAGCCTAGGGCTCCAAGATGGAAGCACCAAATAATTTCTGCAGACTTCACAATGGTGCCCGAGGCTGAGACAGTTGGTAATTCCTCTGTCTTTAAGATGCAGAGAAATACGGTTCCCTTAAGACTTTCCAGACCCAGCATCTAATGTCCGATTACACTGAGCATTAAGTGCATTTTCGGCAGTTTAAGCTATAGTGCGAGTGTGAAAAAAAACATGAAGTGAGATCTCTTCTTGTCGCTTCCCTCACTGGTCCCCTGGAACCAGGGGATGATCTCCCCCTATTTAGAATATTCTTCCTTTCTGCCCCTAACCTTTGCATAGGTAACTTCTATTCCTTCTTTAAGAACCAATTTACATGCCACCTCCTTGTGAAAGTAACCACCCAGTCTCTCAGACTGAATTAGGACCCACCCCTTTTCCCACCCTATCCTGTATGCATATATGACATTATCATTTCTGCATCATATTGGAATCCTTTATGGGCTGTTTTTCAGACTAGACTGAATCATTTTGCTGTACACCTGAAACACATGGAAATCAACTATGCTTCAAAAAAACTTTTTAAATGTTTTTTAAGCATTTAAAATATTCTTAACATTTTAATCCATTTAAAGACATATGATGCTTTTATTTGTAGTTATTCCATTTGCCTTTAATTTTATAAAAAACGACATACCACAAAAGTCTTATAATGAAGTGAAATATTCTAAGTTGACTCTACTTGTGATTAGAATGCACCTTTATTATTTAATTTGTTATCATCAAACAAAAGCTCCAAATCTAAAAATTCTAATGTAATTCCTATACCCCATAGGTTGGCAAACTTATTTTTTCTACAAAAGGTCAAATAGCAAATAGTTTAGGTTTTGAAGCCATACAGTTTTGCTTTTCAAACCTATTGAAAAAAGATGCTGTTTCACAAGATGTTTCCTCTGTCCCGCAGTCTGCTGTACACCGAAATGGAGTTTATATCAAGCCACAAACGGAAGGGTGCAGCGCCCTCTGCCGTTCTCCTCTGTCCAGTCTGCTGTACACCGAAATGAAGCTTAAGCTGTTGACATAGAAGGGAACTAAGTATCTGGGGTAAGCCTAGGGCTCCAAGATGGAAGCACCAAATAATTTCTGCAGACTTCACAATGGTGCCCGAGGCTGAGACAGTTGGTAATTCCTCTGTCTTTAAGATGCAGAGAAATACGGTTCCCTTAAGACTTTCCAGACCCAGCATCTAATGTCCGATTACACTGAGCATTAAGTGCATTTTCGGCAGTTTAAGCTATAGTGCGAGTGTGAAAAAAAACATGAAGTGAGATCTCTTCTTGTCGCTTCCCTCACTGGTCCCCTGGAACCAGGGGATGATCTCCCCCTATTTAGAATATTCTTCCTTTCTGCCCCTAACCTTTGCATAGGTAACTTCTATTCCTTCTTTAAGAACCAATTTACATGCCACCTCCTTGTGAAAGTAACCACCCAGTCTCTCAGACTGAATTAGGACCCACCCCTTTTCCCACCCTATCCTGTATGCATATATGACATTATCATTTCTGCATCATATTGGAATCCTTTATGGGCTGTTTTTCAGACTAGACTGAATCATTTTGCTGTACACCTGAAACACATGGAAATCAACTATGCTTCAAAAAACTTTTAAATGTTTTTTAAGCATTTAAAATATTCTTAACATTTTAATCCATTTAAAGACATATGATGCTTTTATTTGTAGTTATTCCATTTGCCTTTAATTTTATAAAAAACGACATACCACAAAAGTCTTATAATGAAGTGAAATATTCTAAGTTGACTCTACTTGTGATTAGAATGCACCTTTATTATTTAATTTGTTATCATCAAACAAAAGCTCCAAATCTAAAAATTCTAATGTAATTCCTATACCCCATAGGTTGGCAAACTTATTTTTTCTACAAAAGGTCAAATAGCAAATAGTTTAGGTTTTGAAGCCATACATTTTGCTGCAGCTATTGAAGGATGCTGTTATAGCACAAAGCATCCATACTCAATGCATAAATAAATGGGCATGGCTGTTTTTCAACAAAATATCTATGAACACAGGTGTCAAGTTATTTTGCCCTGTAGACTGTGCTTTGCCAATTCCTGCTATACCCCAAGGATTTATCCAAAATCTCCAAAGATTGCTTTTTTCACTAAATATTATCTTATTTTTTCTAGAAGGTTTAAAATAAAAAATGCATTAGTAGATAGAAAAAGAAGGAAATTGAATAATCCTAATGCCAAAGACACTTCTCTGGTGGCTCAGTGGTAAAGAATCCACCTGCCAGTTCAGGAGACATGGGTTCCATCCCTGTGTTGAGAAGATCCCCTGGAAAAGGAAACCCACTTAAGTATTCTTGCCTATGAAATCCCATGGATAGAGGAGCCTGGTGGGCTACAGTCCATGGGATTGCAAAGAGTCAAGCACAACTTAGCAACTAAATAACGACAACAAATGCCTAAGATTACTTTAATGCTGACTTTTCCAGGGTAAGAAACACACATATGGATGCTACCATTAAGGACCTCACAGAGTAGTAGTGAAAACAGCTATTAATCAAATAATGATAGAAATAAAGAAGAACTTGCAAACCTGAAAATGCAGAGGTCTATAATTTTAAAAGTATCCACTGAACTTTCCTAAGCCACTCACTCTTGGACAAGTATACAAGAATAAGTAGGCATTTACTCTTATAAAGCAAGAAAAGAATTTTAGGAAAAGAAAAAAAAAAGTAAGAAAACCACCTAAAATTGCTATGAAGGAATCATATAGGAGGGAAATAGTGCCTTTAACAAACTTAAATGTTAGCAGTATTATTGAAGAAAAAGAGAAACAGAAACAGAGAGAGGGGTTAGAAGCACATCATGAAATTAAGTTGGAGAGATAGCAAGATCCTAAAGTATACAAGATTTTGTTTATCATATTTTTTTTATTTATTCTTAGAATAAATGGGGATCCAGAAGGTTAACACGCTCAGACTTGCACTCTGACAAAATCATTCTCACTCTGGTACGAAGGAGTACATGGAAGAACAATAGAGTGTGTCAAAGCATCGCATATTGAAGGATGCTGTTATAGCACAAAGCATCCATACTCAATGCATAAATAAATGGGCATGGTGTTTTCAACATAATAACTATGAACACAGGTGTCAAGTTATTTTGCCCTGTAGACTGTGCTTTGCCAATTCCTGCTATACCCCAAGGATTTATCCAAAATCTCCAAAGATTGCTTTTTTCACTAAATATTATCTTATTTTTTCTAGAAGGTTTAAAATAAAAAATGCATTAGTAGATAGAAAAAGAAGGAAATTGAATAATCCTAATGCCAAAGACACTTCTCTGGTGGCTCAGTGGTAAAGAATCCACCTGCCAGTTCAGGAGACATGGGTTCCATCCCTGTGTTGAGAAGATCCCCTGGAAAAGGAAACCCACTTAAGTATTCTTGCCTATGAAATCCCATGGATAGAGGAGCCTGGTGGGCTACAGTCCATGGGATTGCAAAGAGTCAAGCACAACTTAGCAACTAAATAACGACAACAAATGCCTAAGATTACTTTAATGCTGACTTTTCCAGGGTAAGAAACACACATATGGATGCTACCATTAAGGACCTCACAGAGTAGTAGTGAAAACAGCTATTAATCAAATAATGATAGAAATAAAGAAGAACTTGCAAACCTGAAAATGCAGAGGTCTATAATTTTAAAAGTATCCACTGAACTTTCCTAAGCCACTCACTCTTGGACAAGTATACAAGAATAAGTAGGCATTTACTCTTATAAAGCAAGAAAAGAATTTTAGGAAAAGAAAAAAAAAAGTAAGAAAACCACCTAAAATTGCTATGAAGGAATCATATAGGAGGGAAATAGTGCCTTTAACAAACTTAAATGTTAGCAGTATTATTGAAGAAAAAGAGAAACAGAAACAGAGAGAGGGGTTAGAAGCACATCATGAAATTAAGTTGGAGAGATAGCAAGATCCTAAAGTATACAAGATTTTGTTTATCATATTTTTTTTATTTATTCTTAGAATAAATGGGGATCCAGAAGGTTAACACGCTCAGACTTGCACTCTGACAAAATCATTCTCACTCTGGTACGAAGGAGTACATGGAAGAACAATAGAGTGTGTCAAGTGTTGAGCAAGGGACTAAGTTAAATTCTTTTTTTATTATTATTGTTAATATTATTATTAATTTTGGCCTCTTTTATTGTTTTTTTTTTCCATCCATCTTTATCCTTTGGCCTGTGTGGGCCTCCCATTGCAGTGACCTCTCTCCTTGCAGAGTACCAGCTCTGGGCACGTGCACTCCAGAGCACTGGCTCGTAACTGGACACACCAGTCCAGTCATTCCTCTGCATGTGGGATCTTCCTGGCAGGGATAGAACCAGTACCCCCTGCACTGCAAGGCGAACTCTTTACCCACTGGACCACCAGGGAAGTCCTAAGCTAGATTTTTAATTATAAATGTGGGGGTAAACTGAGTTGCAGGAGTTGTGACATCTTCTGGAAGACGTTTATGAAGCAAAGTCAAGAAGATTGGGAGATAGATTGGATATATAGTATTTCAAAAATGAATTATCAGGCTTCCCTGGTAGTCCAGTGGGTAAAGAGTCCACCTTGCAGTGCAAGGGGCACCGGTTCGATACCTGGCCCAGGAAGATCCCTTGTGCCGCGGGGCAGCTTGGCAGGTGTGTCCAATTACCAACAAGCGCTCTGGAGCATGTGCCCTAAGCCCGTGCTCTGCAACAAAAGATGCCACTGCAACGGGATGCCCACACAGGCCAAAGAATAAAGATGGATGAAAATTAAAATGATGACTTAGAGGTGAAAAAAAAACTGATTTAAAAATGGATTAAATATAAACTAAAAAAACACGAGATTTAATATACTCTAAATTGAGGGTACAGCAGAAATTGCTACTTGCCTATAGAATGTCCAGAGCTTCTCTGGTGATTTGGATGGTAAAGAAATCTGCCTGTAATGCAGGGGACCCAAGTTTGATCTGCTGGGTTGGGAAGATCCCCTGGAGAAGGAAATGGCAACCCACTCCAGTATTCTTGCCTGGAGAATTCCACAGACAGAGAAACCTGGAGGGCTACAATTCACAAAGAACTGGACACAACTGAGCAACTAACACTTTATGGAATGCCCATTTTGTACTATTTCTCACTAGTAGAACCACAGTTTCGATGTGAGCAATAACATGGAACTATTCGGGCAAGGGACTAAGTTAAATTCTTTTTATTATTGTTAATATTATTATTAATTTTGGCCTCTTTTATTGTTTTTTTTTTCCATCCATCTTTATCCTTTGGCCTGTGTGGGCCTCCCATTGCAGTGACCTCTCTCCTTGCAGAGTACCAGCTCTGGGCACGTGCACTCCAGAGCACTGGCTCGTAACTGGACACACCAGTCCAGTCATTCCTCTGCATGTGGGATCTTCCTGGCAGGGATAGAACCAGTACCCCCTGCACTGCAAGGCGAACTCTTTACCCACTGGACCACCAGGGAAGTCCTAAGCTAGATTTTTAATTATAAATGTGGGGGTAAACTGAGTTGCAGGAGTTGTGACATCTTCTGGAAGACGTTTATGAAGCAAAGTCAAGAAGATTGGGAGATAGATTGGATATATAGTATTTCAAAAATGAATTATCAGGCTTCCCTGGTAGTCCAGTGGGTAAAGAGTCCACCTTGCAGTGCAAGGGGCACCGGTTCGATACCTGGCCCAGGAAGATCCCTTGTGCCGCGGGGCAGCTTGGCAGGTGTGTCCAATTACCAACAAGCGCTCTGGAGCATGTGCCCTAAGCCCGTGCTCTGCAACAAAAGATGCCACTGCAACGGGATGCCCACACAGGCCAAAGAATAAAGATGGATGAAAATTAAAATGATGACTTAGAGGTGAAAAAAAAACTGATTTAAAAATGGATTAAATATAAACTAAAAAAACACGAGATTTAATATACTCTAAATTGAGGGTACAGCAGAAATTGCTACTTGCCTATAGAATGTCCAGAGCTTCTCTGGTGATTTGGATGGTAAAGAAATCTGCCTGTAATGCAGGGGACCCAAGTTTGATCTGCTGGGTTGGGAAGATCCCCTGGAGAAGGAAATGGCAACCCACTCCAGTATTCTTGCCTGGAGAATTCCACAGACAGAGAAACCTGGAGGGCTACAATTCACAAAGAACTGGACACAACTGAGCAACTAACACTTTATGGAATGCCCATTTTGTACTATTTCTCACTAGTAGAACCACAGTTTCGATGTGAGCAATAACATGCTGAGACTGAAGAACACAAAAATTTTTTATATCCCAGACTCCTTTCCAGATGGGAGTAAGGTGGCAACACAGTCTAATGTAAGTAGAAGCTGTTGGATGGAGTTTCCAGAAGTGATTGACTTGGCCAAGATGTTCTCATGTGCCCCTTGACATTCTTTCTTTCTTCCTGGAAGGTATATAAAGTGAATGGATCTCTTTATGTTTCTGCAGAGTACATAAACAAAAGTGACAATTTAAGGACAAGAGACAGCTAGAAAGAAGACCCTCAATTCCTCACAAAATGATGAAGCTAGGATACCAGCCCTGGACTGCATGTGATACGTATGATAGAGCTTCTTTATGTCAGAGGGAACTGAACTTCAGCTTGTTTAAATATATATATATATATATATATATATATACATATATATATATTGTATATGTATATATATATGTATATATATATATTGTATATGTATATATATATATGTATATGTGTATATATATATGTGTGTGTGTGTGTGATGTGAAGCTGGACCAATCACTGCCTAATACAAATGATGATCAGTAAAAATACAATCCATCAGGCTTCCCTGGTAGCTCAGTGGGTAAAGAGTTCGCCTGCCTATTCAGGAGACACAGGTTTGATGCCTGATCCAGGAAGATCCCACAAGCTGTGGGGCAATGAAACTGGTGAGCCACAACTATTGAGCCAGTGCTCTAGAGTCCTGTAGCCACAGCTGTTGAGTTCATATGCCTCAACTACTGAAGCCTCTGTGCCCTAGAGCTCGAGTTCCACAACAAGAGAAGTCACTGCAACAAGAAGTCTGTTCACCTCAACTAGAGGGTAGCCCCAACTCCCTGCAACTAGAGAAGCTCCTGCAGTAGCAGTGAAAACCCAGAATAGCCCAAAAATAAATTAATTAATTTAAAAAAATAGCTAGCAAGGGAAGACAAATTTGAAGGGGAAAAAAAAGAAAGTTAGACTGGACACAATTCTTGAGCAACTAACACTTTATGGAATGCCCATTTTGTACTATTTCTCACTAGTAGAACCACAGTTTCGATGTGAGCAATAACATGCTGAGACTGAAGAACACAAAATTTTTATATCCCAGACTCCTTTCCAGATGGGAGTAAGGTGGCAACACAGTCTAATGTAAGTAGAAGCTGTTGGATGGAGTTTCCAGAAGTGATTGACTTGGCCAAGATGTTCTCATGTGCCCCTTGACATTCTTTCTTTCTTCCTGGAAGGTATATAAAGTGAATGGATCTCTTTATGTTTCTGCAGAGTACATAAACAAAAGTGACAATTTAAGGACAAGAGACAGCTAGAAAGAAGACCCTCAATTCCTCACAAAATGATGAAGCTAGGATACCAGCCCTGGACTGCATGTGATACGTATGATAGAGCTTCTTTATGTCAGAGGGAACTGAACTTCAGCTTGTTTAAATATATATATATATATATATATATATATATATATTGTATATATACATGTATATATCTATATTGTATATGTATATATATATATGTATATGTGTATATATATATGTGTGTGTGTGTGTGATGTGAAGCTGGACCAATCACTGCCTAATACAAATGATGATCAGTAAAAATACAATCCATCAGGCTTCCCTGGTAGCTCAGTGGGTAAAGAGTTCGCCTGCCTATTCAGGAGACACAGGTTTGATGCCTGATCCAGGAAGATCCCACAAGCTGTGGGGCAATGAAACTGGTGAGCCACAACTATTGAGCCAGTGCTCTAGAGTCCTGTAGCCACAGCTGTTGAGTTCATATGCCTCAACTACTGAAGCCTCTGTGCCCTAGAGCTCGAGTTCCACAACAAGAGAAGTCACTGCAACAAGAAGTCTGTTCACCTCAACTAGAGGGTAGCCCCAACTCCCTGCAACTAGAGAAGCTCCTGCAGTAGCAGTGAAAACCCAGAATAGCCCAAAAATAAATTAATTAATTTAAAAAAATAGCTAGCAAGGGAAGACAAATTTGAAGAAAAAAAAAGAAAGTAGTTAAGGGTGAATTAATACACCCAAAGATAGAGTTAATGAGACTAAAATCTAAATCTTTAAATTTTTTTTGACCACTTCTATTGGTCTTTCATTTATTTATTTTCATCTGTCTTTGTTCTTTGGCCTGTGTGGGCCTCCCATTGCAATGGCCTCTCTTGCTGCAGAGCACTGGCTCTGGGCGCATGCGCTCCGGATCTCTGGCTTGGTAGTTGGACACATCGGTCCAGCCACTCTGCGGCACGTGGGATCTTCCCAGGCCAGGGATCAAACCGGCGCCCCTTGCACTGCATGGTGGTGTCATTACCCACTGGACCACCAGGGGAAGCCCTAAAATCTGAATCTTTAAAGAATAAAAAATACAATCCATTGCTGCATCAGTGTCTGATTGAGTAAGCTCCTAATAACCCAGATCTTCAAAGATGCTCTAGGTGATTCAGAAACAAGTGATGTTGGTGGTTTGCAGTCCGGAGAGTGGGAGCCACAGTCCTATCAACCCTTGCCCTGCCCTCCCCTCCCTTTCCCACCAAGCATTACATACATACAAATGCCCTTTCTCCCCAGACACATTTTCACAACACAGGTGGACCTAGAGAGTGTCCTACTGAGTGAAGTAAGCCAGACAGAGAAGGAGAAACATCCTATAACATCCCTTTTGTGTGGATTCTAAAAAGAAATGATACAAATGAACTTATTTACAAAACAGAAAGGGACTCACAGACTTAGAAAAGGAACTCATGGTTTCAGGGAGGAGGGGACAGTTGAGGACTTTGGGAAAGTCATGTACACACTGCTATATTTTAAATGTATAATCAACAAAAATCTATTGTATAGCATATGGAACCCTGTTCCATGTTGTGTGTGCTAGCCTGGATGCAAGGGGGATTTAGGGGAGAACGGACACATGTATATGTATGGCCGAGTCCCTTCCCTGTTCACCTGAAACTATCACAGCATTGTTAACTGGCTATACCCCAAAACAAAACGGTTTTTGGTGTAAAAAAGATTTTTTTTAATTAAAAAAAATAAAAAGACTCACTGACTTAAAAAAAAAAAAAAGGCAGCATCAAAATTGTACCCAAAAAACTATTCTTAGGAGCAGGAATAAAATGAATGGAGAATTATTATATATGTGATTATAAATAAACATGTCCACTTTCAAGTATTTTAGGAATTGGTAGCAGAGAACATACATCTCTCACTTGTAAGAAGAAAAATTCTGACTTGATAATTTCCCATCTCTTTAATGGAGAAATTAAAACTTAGAAGTCATACAAGCAGTAAATGGCAGAATCAGATTTGTATCTTTGTCTCTACTGCTCCAAAGACTGAAATCTTTGCGTCTATTATTTCATAATGTTTTCGGTCCTCAGCTTTAAAATGAAAATTTTCATGGAAATAGTCCTAAGATCCTTCTTACTTCTAGTGTCTGATGAATCTACTGTTTCCTATACAGGAATTAGAGAAATGCTCATCTCCTCCATTTTCAAGCCCCACCTCGGTCTTGAGGGGGTGGCACACAGGACAGACGAGGCCTTCTAATACCGAGAAGTCTTTCGTCATCCTCCAGAGGTGACCTGGTAAATTTAGAGCTTGACGGGTCTTTAGGTTCATCAATCTAAATCCTTTGCAGAAAGTGAAGCAACATGCCTAAAGACATTCCTAAAGACATCATGCCTAAAGACATCATTGACAACATATCTAAAGACACAGCCAGGAGGGGCTGAACCTGGGATTTCAGTTTCCTGTTCTAAATCTCATGCCTTTTACCCCTGTATAACACACTACCAACAACATCGGGAATTTGAGAGGGCCTCCCTTTTTTGTTGCTAGCTGTTTATAGACTCTCTTTGCAGGAAGACAAAACCAACAACTCTACACACTGCTATATTTTAAATGTATAATCAACAAAAATCTATTGTATAGCATATGGAACCCTGTTCCATGTTGTGTGTGCTAGCCTGGATGCAAGGGGGATTTAGGGGAGAACGGACACATGTATATGTATGGCCGAGTCCCTTCCCTGTTCACCTGAAACTATCACAGCATTGTTAACTGGCTATACCCCAAAACAAAACGGTTTTTGGTGTAAAAAAGATTTTTTTTAATTAAAAAAAATAAAAAGACTCACTGACTTAAAAAAAAAAAAAAGGCAGCATCAAAATTGTACCCAAAAAACTATTCTTAGGAGCAGGAATAAAATGAATGGAGAATTATTATATATGTGATTATAAATAAACATGTCCACTTTCAAGTATTTTAGGAATTGGTAGCAGAGAACATACATCTCTCACTTGTAAGAAGAAAAATTCTGACTTGATAATTTCCCATCTCTTTAATGGAGAAATTAAAACTTAGAAGTCATACAAGCAGTAAATGGCAGAATCAGATTTGTATCTTTGTCTCTACTGCTCCAAAGACTGAAATCTTTGCGTCTATTATTTCATAATGTTTTCGGTCCTCAGCTTTAAAATGAAAATTTTCATGGAAATAGTCCTAAGATCCTTCTTACTTCTAGTGTCTGATGAATCTACTGTTTCCTATACAGGAATTAGAGAAATGCTCATCTCCTCCATTTTCAAGCCCCACCTCGGTCTTGAGGGGGTGGCACACAGGACAGACGAGGCCTTCTAATACCGAGAAGTCTTTCGTCATCCTCCAGAGGTGACCTGGTAAATTTAGAGCTTGACGGGTCTTTAGGTTCATCAATCTAAATCCTTTGCAGAAAGTGAAGCAACATGCCTAAAGACATTCCTAAAGACATCATGCCTAAAGACATCATTGACAACATATCTAAAGACACAGCCAGGAGGGGCTGAACCTGGGATTTCAGTTTCCTGTTCTAAATCTCATGCCTTTTACCCCTGTATAACACACTACCAACAACATCGGGAATTTGAGAGGGCCTCCCTTTTGTGTTGCTAGCTGTTTATAGACTCTCTTTTGCAGGAAGACAAAACCAACAACTCTACAGGCTACTGCAGCTTGTAAGAGACAGCCCTGGCAAGTTTGTGCTGGGGCTGCAGGTGCCAGCTGAGCACTGTGTGTCGGTAGCACAGAAGTAAGTAGCGGTGTCCTCAGCCCGGGAAGCTCTGATGGACAAGGTACTGCTTCTGCTTTTGATGGAGTTGTCAAGCGTGACTTTTAGTCTTCCACTATGTTTCTCTTTGTCATTTGAACGCATTAAAATCAGATGAACGAAGCCTCTCCTTGAATCCTGTCTGTACCACTGTAAGGTGGTTATAGTACCATTATAACGGCAGTTTATAGTGGCATTTTCACCCTCCTGGATCCTCAGGGTCTGAAGATTCTGTTCTCCTTGCTGGCTATTCACCTCTAGGAAGAAACACAAGGCCGGAGACCAGGAGTCAGTCACTGCATTTTCACTCACTAGTGTTTACATTTCCTTCCATAATTTGAGGGTGCATTTGCCAATGAGCAGGCTTCCCTGGTGGCACTGTGGTAAAGAATCTGCCTGTGATACAGGAAATGTGGGTTTGATCCCTGGATCAGGAAGATCTCCTGGAGAAGGGAATGGCAACCACACCAGTATTCTTGCCTGGAAAACCCTATGGACAGAGGAGCCTGGTGGGATACAGTCCATGGGGTCACCAACAACTGGACACAACTAAGCAACTAACACTTCCACTTTTCACTTTCCCCAATTGCCCCTTAGTCTTGTGGGCTCTGAACTTTGGTCACCTTCTTTCCATCCCCAAGAACCCCAACTCACTGGCCACCTGAAGCCACAGAATCACCAAAGACACAGCCAGAAGCTTCTCCATTCTTCTTCCTTAGTGGGGATCACTGAAGACCCAGCTCTGGGGCCTGAAGAGAAGCCAGGTTCCTCAGTCTAGCTCTTTTCTCTGAGTATACTCATCCTGTCCATCTGAGTCCCAGAGAGAGTCTCAGGTTTCTTATCCATCCAATCAGAGGAAGCTCAATCCTTTGCTTACAATGTTGATGTCAAGGAGTCTGAGGAGAGAGAGGCACTGCCACCTTGTGGTGGCAACATCATCCTGCTAATAGAACCACCTGAGAAAGATGAAGTGTGTTAGAGCTGGTTCACAGGAAATCACAAAATCGTTCTATTCTCTGCCTTTTAACTCCAATTCCAGCATTCACGTTAGGTAAACTCAATTGCGAAAGAATGATGAGGCCTAGTATAGCACAGAAGTAAGTAGCGGTGTCCTCAGCCCGGAAGCTCTGATGGACAAGGTACTGCTTCTGCTTTTGATGGAGTTGTCAAGCGTGACTTTTAGTCTTCCACTATGTTTCTCTTTGTCATTTGAACGCATTAAAATCAGATGAACGAAGCCTCTCCTTGAATCCTGTCTGTACCACTGTAAGGTGGTTATAGTACCATTATAACGGCAGTTTATAGTGGCATTTTCACCCTCCTGGATCCTCAGGGTCTGAAGATTCTGTTCTCCTTGCTGGCTATTCACCTCTAGGAAGAAACACAAGGCCGGAGACCAGGAGTCAGTCACTGCATTTTCACTCACTAGTGTTTACATTTCCTTCCATAATTTGAGGTGCATTTGCCAATGAGCAGGCTTCCCTGGTGGCACTGTGGTAAAGAATCTGCCTGTGATACAGGAAATGTGGGTTTGATCCCTGGATCAGGAAGATCTCCTGGAGAAGGGAATGGCAACCACACCAGTATTCTTGCCTGGAAAACCCTATGGACAGAGGAGCCTGGTGGGATACAGTCCATGGGGTCACCAACAACTGGACACAACTAAGCAACTAACACTTCCACTTTTCACTTTCCCCAATTGCCCCTTAGTCTTGTGGGCTCTGAACTTTGGTCACCTTCTTTCCATCCCCAAGAACCCCAACTCACTGGCCACCTGAAGCCACAGAATCACCAAAGACACAGCCAGAAGCTTCTCCATTCTTCTTCCTTAGTGGGGATCACTGAAGACCCAGCTCTGGGGCCTGAAGAGAAGCCAGGTTCCTCAGTCTAGCTCTTTTCTCTGAGTATACTCATCCTGTCCATCTGAGTCCCAGAGAGAGTCTCAGGTTTCTTATCCATCCAATCAGAGGAAGCTCAATCCTTTGCTTACAATGTTGATGTCAAGGAGTCTGAGGAGAGAGAGGCACTGCCACCTTGTGGTGGCAACATCATCCTGCTAATAGAACCACCTGAGAAAGATGAAGTGTGTTAGAGCTGGTTCACAGGAAATCACAAAATCGTTCTATTCTCTGCCTTTATTGAACTCCAATTCCAGCATAGGGTAAAAACAGACACAGTTTTAGGCACATAAAAACTCAATTGCGAAAGAATGATGAGGCCTAGTATTTACAGAATACCTCTGAGGAGCACATTAGATTTCTTTCAATCACCTCTGATACTGTACGCTTCTTTTTTCCTGGTTTGTCTAATGCTGGAATAAGATTGTGCACGAGTCAGGGTTCTTGTTGGAGAATAACAGAAACTGACTCTGGCTGAGTTTAGTAGAAAATGAGTAAGTTAATTATTACTGGGTTTGCCTCAGAATCTCCAAAAGAGTCAGAGAACTGAACTCAAAAGCTATAGAGTCAGTCTATCAAACATTTCAGGAAGAGTTAACACAGGTTCTTCTCAAACTACTCTTGAAAGCTGCAGAGACTGCAGAGGAAGGAACATCTCAGTGCAATCTACTTCATCACTTTGGTTTCAGGATCCAGCCAATCCAAAAATGATACTTGGAGTTTCCATATCAAAAAGGATGAAGAGGTGAGAAACATCCACAAGAAACTCACAGCATACTCCTCTAGTATTTGGGAAAAATATATGCCCTTTCCTTTAAATTATGACTCTCCTTTTAAGAAATAGCTTCTGACTTGCTAACTGACCTTGGCAATGTCTGAATATCTAACTTAGGAAAAAAGTTAGATAGAACTTCCACCATAAATTGAGTGTTGTCCAACCTACACACTTGCAATGTTGCTTAGACCCAGCAACAATCTATTATCATGTAGAGACAGTATATAAAACGTTGGATTCAGGCAAACCCAGAAAGAACAGGTAAAGTGAATAGACCCAGCAAGTCATTCTCCATTCTTCTTCCTTAGTGGGGATCACTGAAGACCCAGCTCTGGGGCCTGAAGAGAAGCCAGGTTCCTCAGTCTAGCTCTTTTCTCTGAGTATACTCATCCTGTCCATCTGAGTCCCAGAGAGAGTCTCAGGTTTCTTATCCATCCAATCAGAGGAAGCTCAATCCTTTGCTTACAATGTTGATGTCAAGGAGTCTGAGGAGAGAGAGGCACTGCCACCTTGTGGTGGCAACATCATCCTGCTAATAGAACCACCTGAGAAAGATGAAGTGTGTTAGAGCTGGTTCACAGGAAATCACAAAATCGTTCTATTCTCTGCCTTTATTGAACTCCAATTCCAGCATAGGGTAAAAACAGACACAGTTTTAGGCACATAAAAACTCAATTGCGAAAGAATGATGAGGCCTAGTATTTACAGAATACCTCTGAGGAGCACATTAGATTTCTTTCAATCACCTCTGATACTGTACGCTTCTTTTTTCCTGGTTTGTCTAATGCTGGAATAAGATTGTGCACGAGTCAGGGTTCTTGTTGGAGAATAACAGAAACTGACTCTGGCTGAGTTTAGTAGAAAATGAGTAAGTTAATTATTACTGGGTTTGCCTCAGAATCTCCAAAAGAGTCAGAGAACTGAACTCAAAAGCTATAGAGTCAGTCTATCAAACATTTCAGGAAGAGTTAACACAGGTTCTTCTCAAACTACTCTTGAAAGCTGCAGAGACTGCAGAGGAAGGAACATCTCAGTGCAATCTACTTCATCACTTTGGTTTCAGGATCCAGCCAATCCAAAAATGATACTTGGAGTTTCCATATCAAAAAGGATGAAGAGGTGAGAAACATCCACAAGAAACTCACAGCATACTCCTCTAGTATTTGGGAAAAATATATGCCCTTTCCTTTAAATTATGACTCTCCTTTTAAGAAATAGCTTCTGACTTGCTAACTGACCTTGGCAATGTCTGAATATCTAACTTAGGAAAAAAGTTAGATAGAACTTCCACCATAAATTGAGTGTTGTCCAACCTACACACTTGCAATGTTGCTTAGACCCAGCAACAATCTATTATCATGTAGAGACAGTATATAAAACGTTGGATTCAGGCAAACCCAGAAAGACCAGGTAAAGTGAATGAGTATGTGCCTCAGATTGCTTTGACACAAACTTTTCTTGTCTACTGTTTCTCAACTATGTCTGTAATCTCCTGGGTGGTGGTGGGGTTGGGTGGGGTAGGGATCCTTATAATCATTTAATTGAGGAAGAAGAAAATCAACCTTCACCATTGCAACCAAAAGAATCACATATCTAGGAATAAACCTACCCAAAGAAACAAAAGAACTGTACACAGAAAATTACAAAACACTCATGAAAGAAGTTAAAGAAGACTTAAACAGATGGAGAGATATTCCATGTTCCTGGGTCGGAAGAATCAATATTGTGAAAATGACCATACTACCAAATATCATCTACAGATTCAGTGCAATACCTATTCAACTTCCATTGACATTTTTCACAGAACTAGACCAAAGAATAACACAGTTCATATGGAAACACAAAAGACCTCGAATAGCCAAAGCAATCCTGAGAAAGAAAAACGGAGCTGGAGGAATCAGCCTCCCTAACTTCAGACTCTACTACAAAGCAACAGTCATCAAGACAGTATGGTACTGGCACAAAAACAGAACAATAGACCAAGGGAACAAGATAGAGAACCCAGAGACAAACCCACGCACCTATGGGTACCTTATTTTTGATAAAGGAGGAGAAACTATAAAATGGGACAAAGACAGCCTCTTCAACAAGTGGTGCTGGGAAAATTGGACAGCTACATGCAAAAAAAAATGAAGTTGGAACATTCCCTGACACCATACACTAAGATCAACTCAAAATGGATTAAAGACCTAAATGTGAGACCAGAAACCATCAAACTCTTAGAGGAGAATATAGGCAAAACCTTCAAGGACATCAATCAAAGCAAGATCTTCTCTGACCCACCAACTAAAATAGCAGAACTGAAAAGAAAAATGAACATGTGGGACCTCGTGAAACTTAAAAGCGTTTCTACAGCAAAAGAAATTACAAAAAAGCTCAACAAACACCCCACAGAGTGGGAGAAAATCACAGCAAATGAAACAACAGACAAAGAATTAATCTCCAAAATCTACAAGCAACTCAGACAACTCAGCACAGGAAAAACGAACAACCCAATCAAAAAATGGGAAAAAGATCTAAAGAGACGCCTCTCCAAAGAGGACATACAGATGGCCCCAAAGCACATGAAACGATGTTCAATCTCGCTTATTATTAGAGAAATGCAAATTAAAACTACAATGAGATACCACCTCACACCCATCAGAATGGCCATCATCAAAAAATCTGCAGACAATAAATGCTGGAGAGGGTGTGGAGAAAAGGGAACTCTCTTGCATTGCTGGTGGGAATGTAAATTGATACAGCCTCTATGGAAGACAATATGGAGATTTCTTAAAAAACTAAAAATAGAAGCACCCTATGACCCAGCAATCCCACTATTAGGCTTATATCCTGATGAAATCAAAACTGAAAGAGGAACCTGTACCCCAATGTTCATTGCAGCTGTCTATACAATAGCCAGAACTTGGAAGCAACCTAGATGTCCATCGACGAATGAATGGATACAGAAGCCCTGGTACATATATACAATGGAATACTACTCTGCTGTTAAAAGAAATGGAGAAGACTCGGTCCTAATGAAGTGGCTGGCTCTAGAACCTATCATAAAAAGTGAAGTAAGTCAAAAAGAGAAAGACACATGCAGTATACTAACACACATATATGGAATCTAGTAGGACAGTCTTGATAACACACGCAGGGAACTCATGGAAAAACAGACAGAGCATAGACATAGGGACATTGTAGGGAAGAAATAGGGAGGGGGAAACATTGAGGGAGTAACATGGAAACCTATACTGTCATGTGTGGAAAAGATAGCTAGTGTCATTGTGCTAAGGGAATAGGAGTGCTTATAATGGCTTGGGGCGAAGGTCTGGAGGGGTGGGATGGGGCGAACTGGGGGGGGTTGGGACCATGGACATGCATATGACTGATCTGGGAACATACATGTCTGTGAACAACAAAACTCTGTAAAAGGTATAAAATAAAGAATAAAAAAAATTAAAAAAGAAGAAGAAAATCAAGCCTTGCTTTCATGTGGATTTGCATATGATATGGGTACCACACGAAACTACTACATAACCCCCACTGAAGGATGACGATGGAGGACAATCTCTCCAAATCAGCAAGTGGTACATTTTGGTTATCCATGTTATCTAGAGTGAGAGATGGCCAGAATCATTGATCTACAGTGATTCTTTGACAGTTGATAATGATTTATCTAGATAGTAAGAGACTTGGGGGTTTCCCTGGTTGCTCAGATGGTAAAGAATCTGCCTGCAATGCGGGAGGCCTGGGTTCAACCCCTGGGTCAGGAAGTTCCCCTGGAGAAGGAAACGGCAACCCACTCCAGTATTCTTGCCTGGAGAATGCCATGGACAGAGGAGTCTGGCAGGCTATAAGTCTATGGGATCTCAAAGAGTCAGACAAAACTGAGTGGCTTTCAGAAGAGACTTAGGAGGAACGGGTTTAGAAGATTAGTGATGAGGAAATCTAGGGAAAGAGGTAAGTGGATGGACCTCTCAGAATGGGCACACGCTATCAAGATAACTATGTTCTATGTGGATACTGACCAAGGGAAAATGACGACAGTAGAAGCTCTTCATCATGAACAAGATGATGGACTCTATGAGTGTGTCAGCATTTTCCCAATCTACTCTGATGCTTTGTCAATGATCTTATTTAAAAAAAATGGCCTTGATAATAGTGCTGAACATTATGCATGAGCTCAAAAACATTGATTTTCTTTTACCAAGTTTGACCTAGCTAATGTTACTGCTCAGTGCCTCATCACAGACTAATACTGACTAGCACTTGATATGGTGTCCTTCCCCAGAGAGACTTCCCAGACACCTGATGACAAGTTGATTGCATTAGGTACCTTCCATGATGGAGACAGCTGAGATTTGTTCTCACTGGAATTGATATGTACACCTGCAGGCGGATTTGTCTTCTTTGCTCATTGGACTCTGCCAGCATCATCCTCATAAACTCACAGAATGCCTAATTCATCAAAATATTCCCCAAAGCATTTCTTTTGAGGAAGAAACTATTTTCACAGTAAAAGATTACAGCCGTGGACATATTTATTTATCTTGCCACAAACCCTATCACTCAGAAGTGGCTGACCTGTTTAAATTTTGAATAGCTTATTGATTCTATGGGCTTTCCAGGTGACACAGTGGTAAAGAGCCCACCTGCCAAGGCAGGAGAAAGAAGCAACATGAGTTCGATCCCTGGGTCAGAAAGGTTCCCTGGAGTAAGAAATGGCATCCCTCTCCAGTATTCTTGCCTGAAAAATCTCATGAAGAGAGAAGCCTGGCGGGCTACAGTTCATGCGTTTGCATAAAATCAGACACGACTTAGCCACTGAGCACATGTGCATACACACTGTTTCTATAACAGCACCAATAGGAAAACAACTCTGAAAAGATAGGAGTCTGTCTTATAAGAAGCACTGTGTACTTTATAGCAGAGATGATTATATGGTGCTGTCTTCCCCATAGCCAGAATACACGATTCCAGAAATCATGGAAGTGACTCCGGGAGTGGATCCTTCACTGTTATTACCAGTAACTCACTAACAGGATTTTTGCATGCAATGTTTGTAAACTTTGTGCTGTGCTGATTTGGAGGTCTTATTCTCTAAAAGAGGGAATGTTTTCATCGGAGGGCAAAGCAATGGTTTCACTGAAATGAAAGATAAACCTGCCATGTGAGCATTTTGTGTACATATATCTCATAACCAATGAACAGAAAATGAGATTAGTCTACTGATTGGACTGATTGATACCAATTACCAAGGAAAAATGGGCTTGTTGTTCATAACAAATATAAAAAGGACTATGTCTGGAACCCAGGAAATTTCCTAGGAGAACCTCATGGCACTGCCACAGCCAATATTGAAAGTTAATGTTAAATTACAGTGACCAGTAAAAAGATGAGATTTTTTTGAGTACTCAGATCCTTTAAGAATGAAGATTTGGGTTACACCACTAGGTAAATGGAGAAGGAAATGTCAACACACTCTAGTATTCTTGCCTGGACAAGCTCCATGGACAGAGGAGCCTGACTGGCTACAGTCCATGGGGCTGTAAGAGTCAGACACGACTTAGCAACTAAACCACCACTAGGTAAGTAACCCAATTGCCTGAGGCTATGGCTGTGGTCAAGGAAAATACAGAATGTGTAATAAAAGAAAGAAATCATCTATGTCATTTGCAACATCATAATCAGATCAGGAATCAAAGATTGTAGTCGTTTTCTACATTTTCTTCTTGCTCTGTTCTTGTATGTGTTCCTTCATACACACTGCCATTTTCTTCTCCCTTCTCCTCACCATGCATATTTTCTGTACAACTTGAGAGAGATTAACTTTACAATTTAGTCTATGTATAACTGAATTTTCAGTGGAATTTCCTCTGAATTTTAGAAGTAATTAATAGAGCCAGTGATCCATTGTGACTGTGGGGACCACAGGTCTCCTCATTCGGGAGAAAGGGTGAGAACTTCTTCACTTATTCAAAGGACAGCTTCAGCTTGTTAGATGGAAACACAGGGTCATTTTGCTGTTGTTTGGAAGTTCAAATGTGTGTGGAGGAGTGTGCATGAAAGATCAATAACCAGAAAGATGGAATGTGCCAGTTATCAATGTGTTGCCTTTGAACTACAAATTCCTCCTTCATAGATTCAGAGCATAATTCTGGATGTGGAACTGATTAGTCTACTTTGTTTTTTTTTAAAGGACTCTAAAGAGGAATGTTTTCATCGGAGGGCAAAGCAATGGTTTCACTGAAATGAAAGATAAACCTGCCATGTGAGCATTTTGTGTACATATATCTCATAACCAATGAACAGAAAATGAGATTAGTCTACTGATTGGACTGATTGATACCAATTACCAAGGAAAAATGGGCTTGTTGTTCATAACAAATATAAAAAGGACTATGTCTGGAACCCAGGAAATTTCCTAGGAGAACCTCATGGCACTGCCACAGCCAATATTGAAAGTTAATGTTAAATTACAGTGACCAGTAAAAAGATGAGATTTTTTTGAGTACTCAGATCCTTTAAGAATGAAGATTTGGGTTACACCACTAGGTAAATGGAGAAGGAAATGTCAACACACTCTAGTATTCTTGCCTGGACAAGCTCCATGGACAGAGGAGCCTGACTGGCTACAGTCCATGGGGCTGTAAGAGTCAGACACGACTTAGCAACTAAACCACCACTAGGTAAGTAACCCAATTGCCTGAGGCTATGGCTGTGGTCAAGGAAAATACAGAATGTGTAATAAAAGAAAGAAATCATCTATGTCATTTGCAACATCATAATCAGATCAGGAATCAAAGATTGTAGTCGTTTTCTACATTTTCTTCTTGCTCTGTTCTTGTATGTGTTCCTTCATACACACTGCCATTTTCTTCTCCCTTCTCCTCACCATGCATATTTTCTGTACAACTTGAGAGAGATTAACTTTACAATTTAGTCTATGTATAACTGAATTTTCAGTGGAATTTCCTCTGAATTTTAGAAGTAATTAATAGAGCCAGTGATCCATTGTGACTGTGGGGACCACAGGTCTCCTCATTCGGGAGAAAGGGTGAGAACTTCTTCACTTATTCAAAGGACAGCTTCAGCTTGTTAGATGGAAACACAGGGTCATTTTGCTGTTGTTTGGAAGTTCAAATGTGTGTGGAGGAGTGTGCATGAAAGATCAATAACCAGAAAGATGGAATGTGCCAGTTATCAATGTGTTGCCTTTGAACTACAAATTCCTCCTTCATAGATTCAGAGCATAATTCTGGATGTGGACCTTGTAAACACTTCTTCTTTGTCAGCTGGCATGATGTCAAGATTTGTCAGTAGAGGGAGTGGAAAGGACCTTGCAGGGAGAGGCAGCTTCTCTTCCAGGTCCTGGGATGTGGTCCACACTTCTTGTTCCTGCAGTACTTGGCCATCCTGTGGGACACAGTGAGGCAATGTTTAGTGAAAGTCCCCTGGGTTGTTTCTTGGCAAGTTTCACGAGCAAACAAGCAAGTTCAGCAGCATTCCTTTGCCAGCCTCCCACAAATTGTGTGGGATCCCTAGGAGCTGTTCTGCTTGTCAGTCTTTTTCTCTGGCACCTCAGCAAACTTCCCCATCCAGCAGGCTACAGCCACACACTCTCCCAAAGAAGCCTGAGTCATCACCTTGATAGGAGAAAAGGGTATGTATTACAATGTGTTACTTTCCGTGGAACTCTGGCATAGACCTAAAGATAACAGTGTCTCCCTACAGATGCTATTCCTATGTTCTTTACAATTCTTTTTACTCATTAGTAAGTAATGTTCTGTTATTTGTCAATGATTCTTTATATTCATCTTTCCTTGTTCAAATTGCTGTGATTTTTCTCGTGACTGCGCCTGATTCAGATAGTATGTGTCCATGAAGTGCATAAGAAGAAAGGCATTAGCTGCAGAAAGATCAGTAACCACCTGTCAGGAAACAGCTTCCTATATTTAAGGAATTTCAGTATGTGGTGATGAACACACGTGTATATGTATGGGGTGGCAGAGGAGTTGGAGAGATAGGACTGTCCATCTGGGCCAAGAAGAGAATTTTCATGCTGAGAAGTAATTAATAGAGCCAGTGATCCATTGTGACTGTGGGGACCACAGGTCTCCTCATTCGGGAGAAAGGGTGAGAACTTCTTCACTTATTCAAAGGACAGCTTCAGCTTGTTAGATGGAAACACAGGGTCATTTTGCTGTTGTTTGGAAGTTCAAATGTGTGTGGAGGAGTGTGCATGAAAGATCAATAACCAGAAAGATGGAATGTGCCAGTTATCAATGTGTTGCCTTTGAACTACAAATTCCTCCTTCATAGATTCAGAGCATAATTCTGGATGTGGACCTTGTAAACACTTCTTCTTTGTCAGCTGGCATGATGTCAAGATTTGTCAGTAGAGGGAGTGGAAAGGACCTTGCAGGGAGAGGCAGCTTCTCTTCCAGGTCCTGGGATGTGGTCCACACTTCTTGTTCCTGCAGTACTTGGCCATCCTGTGGGACACAGTGAGGCAATGTTTAGTGAAAGTCCCCTGGGTTGTTTCTTGGCAAGTTTCACGAGCAAACAAGCAAGTTCAGCAGCATTCCTTTGCCAGCCTCCCACAAATTGTGTGGGATCCCTAGGAGCTGTTCTGCTTGTCAGTCTTTTTCTCTGGCACCTCAGCAAACTTCCCCATCCAGCAGGCTACAGCCACACACTCTCCAATGAAGCCTGAGTCATCACCTTGATAGGAGAAAAGGGTATGTATTACAATGTGTTACTTTCCGTGGAACTCTGGCATAGACCTAAAGATAACAGTGTCTCCCTACAGATGCTATTCCTATGTTCTTTACAATTCTTTTTACTCATTAGTAAGTAATGTTCTGTTATTTGTCAATGATTCTTTATATTCATCTTTCCTTGTTCAAATTGCTGTGATTTTTCTCGTGACTGCGCCTGATTCAGATAGTATGTGTCCATGAAGTGCATAAGAAGAAAGGCATTAGCTGCAGAAAGATCAGTAACCACCTGTCAGGAAACAGCTTCCTATATTTAAGGAATTTCAGTATGTGGTGATGAACACACGTGTATATGTATGGGGTGGCAGAGGAGTTGGAGAGATAGGACTGTATCACTTAAACCTGGGGAGCCCATCTGGGCCAAGAAGAGAATTTTCATGCTGTTACATAGTTTTATTTCAAAAGTATTTTTCCAGATACTAAAACCTGGAATAAATACACTTTAAAAATTAACTTATGCAGAGTAGGTCATGGGAATTTCCTTGAACAAATTCTGAGCTTAATCTATAGCTAGCTGACAACTGCTGACTATACTCTGAGAGGTAAACTCAGTGTCAGTCTTTAGAGAGAGGGTGCCCCTTGGTGGTCACATAGGGAACTTAGAAATGCTTTCTGTAAGGAGTTTGCGCTCTGCTTCCCTTGTGAAACCAGTTACTGTGTCACTCAGAGCACAGTAATACACGGCTGAGTCTTCTTCCTCAGCGTTCAGCTTTTTCAAATGGAAGGATGTCTCAGTCTGGTTGAGGTTGGCCGTGAAACCCTTGATGCTCTCTCTCGAGGTGTGTCTCAGGAGTAACCGGAGGGGCTGTCTGGGGTACTGGACATACCAAAAGAGCGCAGGACTCCCAGAATACGAGTACTTGCATTTCACCTGCACTGGATCCCCTTCAAACACAGGGATGTGGTCCTCAGGCTGAGTCACTGTCTGGGCTCCTATTCCTCCTATAAACACAAATTCTGGATCAAGGATTGGCTTACAGACAGAGGAGAATAATTTGTTAAGCTTATTCTAGATCATAAGACCATAGTCAGGCGGAATAAAAAGGGACTTGACTCACTGAGTGTAAATATCATCACCAGCGCGGAGAGGAGGGTGGGCTTCATGTCTGAGCTCTGAGGAAACGGAAGACTCCTTCCTGCAGGTTATTCCTGGGGAGGATTCAGCCACATGGACACCCTGACAGAGCAGTGAGCAGGTTTACAGTGCATGCAAAGTAAAAAGTTCATCCTCAAAAGATTGGTTGCTTTCTGATTTTCTATCAAGTTCAAGTTGTACAGCATCTCCCTCTAGAGGCCAAATGTGACACTGCAGGTGATTTCAGGAAGCTTTCTGCTCCAAAACCCAATGGACAGGGAGATACCCCACAGTCAGTAAGACAAAGCATAATGCTATGTTAAGTCAGAACACTGAGCTTTTTGGTTATATGTATGGGGTGGGGCAGAAGAGATGGAGAGATAGGACTGTATCACTTAAACCTGGGGAGCCCATCTGGGCCAAGAAGAGAATTTTCATGCTGTTACATAGTTTTATTTCAAAAGTATTTTTCCAGATACTAAAACCTGGAATAAATACACTTTAAAAATTAACTTATGCAGAGTAGGTCATGGGAATTTCCTTGAACAAATTCTGAGCTTAATCTATAGCTAGCTGACAACTGCTGACTATACTCTGAGAGGTAAACTCAGTGTCAGTCTTTAGAGAGAGGGTGCCCCTTGGTGGTCACATAGGGAACTTAGAAATGCTTTCTGTAAGGAGTTTGCGCTCTGTTTCCCCTTGTGAAACCAGTTACTGTGTCACTCAGAGCACAGTAATACACGGCTGAGTCTTCTTCCTCAGCGTTCAGCTTTTTCAAATGGAAGGATGTCTCAGTCTGGTTGAGGTTGGCCGTGAAACCCTTGATGCTCTCTCTCGAGGTGTGTCTCAGGAGTAACCGGAGGGGCTGTCTGGGGTACTGGACATACCAAAAGAGCGCAGGACTCCCAGAATACGAGTACTTGCATTTCACCTGCACTGGATCCCCTTCAAACACAGGGATGTGGTCCTCAGGCTGAGTCACTGTCTGGGCTCCTATTCCTCCTATAAACACAAATTCTGGATCAAGGATTGGCTTACAGACAGAGGAGAATAATTTGTTAAGCTTATTCTAGATCATAAGACCATAGTCAGGCGGAATAAAAAAGGACTTGACTCACTGAGTGTAAATATCATCACCAGCGCGGAGAGGAGGGTGGGCTTCATGTCTGAGCTCTGAGGAAACGGAAGACTCCTTCCTGCAGGTTATTCCTGGGGAGGATTCAGCCACATGGACACCCTGACAGAGCAGTGAGCAGGTTTACAGTGCATGCAAAGTAAAAAGTTCATCCTCAAAAGATTGGTTGCTTTCTGATTTTCTATCAAGTTCAAGTTGTACAGCATCTCCCTCTAGAGGCCAAATGTGACACTGCAGGTGATTTCAGGAAGCTTTCTGCTCCAAAACCCAATGGACAGGGAGATACCCCACAGTCAGTAAGACAAAGCATAATGCTATGTTAAGTGAAGACACTTGTTACTAGAAAGAACCAGAGATATCAACGGAACATAACAGAAAGTCCAAACATACAAATTACTTATGAAAATTATATTGTTAAAAAATAGAGAAAAGGGCTTCCCTGGTGGTCCAGTAGGTAAAGAGTCTGCCTTGCAGTGCAAGGGGCACGGGTTCAAACCTTGGCCCAGGAGGATCCCACGTGCCATGGAGCAGTTAGACCGATGTGTCCAATTAAGAGCCAGTACTCTGGAGCGCATGCACCCAGAGCTGGAGCTCAACAAAGAGAGGCCACTCCAATGGGAGGCTCACACAGGCCAAGGAATGACGATGGATGAAAATAAATAGATAAAGAAATCAATAAAAGAGGGGAATTCCCTGGTGGTCCAGTGGTTAAGACTGTGCTTGTAATGCAGGGGGCCCAGGTTTGATCCCTGGTCAAGGAACTAGATCCCACATACCATAACTAAGACCCAGTGCAGCCAAATTAAGATTTAAAAAAAGCAATAATTTAAAAAAAAAATCAATAAAAGAGGCCAAAATTTAAAAATAATAGAGAAAAGATGGTATATTCAATAAAATCTGCTTTAAAAAATGGAGAATCATGTGGAGATTAGCAAATAAACTTGGATGCCTACCTTAACATCTGTTGCTAAATATATTCTAAATACAGATAAGTAATATTTTAAAATAAGAGCTATATTTTGATAAATTTAGGATGGTCATGAATTTTCTAAGCATGAAAGTCAGAAAGAGTATGGGAAAACATTGGTAGATCACATTTCACAGAAATTTAAGCTTCTGTACAGGTTTATTAATGAAATGCTTAAATATTACCATATCAAATTATTTTCTATCCATCATCATTGATTCTGACCTTCCCCACAACAGGAAAGAGCCTTTAGAAATTTAATTCTACAGTTTCTTAAAATAGTCCATTAACAAAGTAATAATCATTTGAACTAAAAAGAAGGCAGCTCTAGAAAGAGAACAAAAAGTCTCTGATCCTGTGCTTAGCCAAGGATTTTGCAGTAGTCACAGGTTTCAGGAAGCCCCCAAAACCAAGAAACCCCAAGTAAGACAAAGCATAATGCTATGTTAAGTGAAGACACTTGTTACTAGAAAGAACCAGAGATATCAACGGAACATAACAGAAAGTCCAAACATACAAATTACTTATGAAAATTATATTGTTAAAAAACAGCAAAAAGGGCTTGCCAAGTGGTCCAGTAGGTAAAGAGTCTGCCTTGCAGTGCAAGGGGCACGGGTTCAAACCTTGGCCCAGGAGGATCCCACGTGCCATGGAGCAGTTAGACCGATGTGTCCAATTAAGAGCCAGTACTCTGGAGCGCATGCACCCAGAGCTGGAGCTCAACAAAGAGAGGCCACTCCAATGGGAGGCTCACACAGGCCAAGGAATGACGATGGATGAAAATAAATAGATAAAGAAATCAATAAAAGAGGGGAATTCCCTGGTGGTCCAGTGGTTAAGACTGTGCTTGTAATGCAGGGGGCCCAGGTTTGATCCCTGGTCAAGGAACTAGATCCCACATACCATAACTAAGACCCAGTGCAGCCAAATTAAGATTTAAAAAAAGCAATAATTTAAAAAAATCAATAAAAGAGGCCAAAATTTAAAAATAATAGAGAAAAGATGGTATATTCAATAAAATCTGCTTTAAAAAATGGAGAATCATGTGGAGATTAGCAAATAAACTTGGATGCCTACCTTAACATCTGTTGCTAAATATATTCTAAATACAGATAAGTAATATTTTAAAATAAGAGCTATATTTTGATAAATTTAGGATGGTCATGAATTTTCTAAGCATGAAAGTCAGAAAGAGTATGGGAAAACATTGGTAGATCACATTTCACAGAAATTTAAGCTTCTGTACAGGTTTATTAATGAAATGCTTAAATATTACCATATCAAATTATTTTCTATCCATCATCATTGATTCTGACCTTCCCCACAACAGGAAAGAGCCTTTAGAAATTTAATTCTACAGTTTCTTAAAATAGTCCATTAACAAAGTAATAATCATTTGAACTAAAAAGAAGGCAGCTCTAGAAAGAGAACAGATTGAAAATGTCTCTGATCCCCTGTGCTTAGCCAAGGAGCTTCTTTTGAAGCCAGCCAGTGCAGTGCCAACAGAGCTCAAGTGAAGTGTTGATGAAGGCTGGTATATAAATCTGGGATCAGTAGCAAGGAACTCCGGGATGAAGAGCAGACCACTGTAGGTCATGGAGAAAGCACTGCATCATCAGTGGACCTCTAAGAAGAAAGCTAGTTCTTTTGAAAAAAGCTTTCTCTAGTCCCCAAATAGTGGAGAAGAACGTAACAGGCTGAGTCCCATCTGTCCTTAAAAGGAGAAGGAATACAAGGAAATCAGAAAGCAGAGACATTTCCATCTAGTTTTTCAGCAAGGCACTGGCATTGCTGCTGAGAGCAGTGCCCTACTGCTTAACACACTGCTGATCACAGGGACAGAAATATCTAGGCTTTTCACTCTCACAGCACTGCTTCCCCTTACAGTGCCCCAGTAATCAGACATGCCAGAAAAGAGCAAAGAAAAGGAAAGGATACTTCAGAGAGAAATACGGGCTTCATCTGGAGAAAATATTGTCTGAAAAAATTATCAGGGCCAGTGACCCAATTTCCCTAGCTAAAAATCAGAACACATTGTGGGGCTCTGAAGGAAAGAGGGCTTTTGCAAGCATAAGGAAGCTTAAGCACATATTTGCAGTTTGGTACTAAAAGGATGTCTACAGGAAGAGACAGGGCATGATCTAAGGTCCATTGTCAAAACTTCTGATTGATCCCCCTGGTTTCCTCGCTCTGGGCAATGCAGGCTCACCGTGAGTTCCTATTGCAATGTAAATGTGTGGTTGCTCGACCTTTAGCTTGATTGATAGGAAGTCCCTTGTAAACCCCCCTTCGTTTGCCTATAAAAACTGTTAGTTTACTCTAATAAAGTGGAACCGCTCCGACGGAACCCCTGTCGCGTCTGATTGTCCCCTGCCTCAGCCAGGGGGCTGCGGGGCGGACAGTTCAAGATTTGCCTTTCTCCGAGATCTCCCGGTTCCTCCGGGAGTAATCCCGCTGCCTTCCCTTTCTGCGGAAGGTCCCTGCAACACATATTTTTACAGTGATCAAAAATTCATTTAGAAGAATGAATGAACCTCTAAGAAAGAAAGAATATCTCAGTGAATGCATTGGTTATTTATTGAATGCTCTTGAAGGAATAAATATAATTTAAAAAATTAGCAGAATTCTGTAAATCTCAGACATATAATAATAGTGAAAAAATTTAGTGTCATGCTTCCCTGGTGGTCCAGTGGGTAAAGAGTCCGTCTTGCAGTGCAAGGGGCACTGGTATGATCCCCGGCATGGGAAGATCCCACATGCCACAGAGCAGCCAGGCCAGTGTGTCCAATTATGAGCCAGCACTCTGGAGCGCACACACCCAGAGCCGGTGCTCTGCAACAAAAGAGGCCACTGCAGTGGGAGGCCCACACAGGCCAAAAGAATAAAGATGGATGAAAATAAATAAAATAAAAAACCAATAAAAAAGAGGCCAAAATTATATGTGTGCGTGTGTGTGTGTGTGTGTGTGTTTAGTGTCTCCAACAAGACTTTCACCAATGGAAGATAAGCAGGACATGTACATGATGGCCGCCTGACCTCATTTCCACTTCCCTTCTTCTCCTATGCAGCACTTCCCCATTCCCCTCTCAGGTGCACATCTAATGCTCAGTTCTGCTGGGAATCATCTCTTTGTACCACACAAAGCAACAGACCTTCCTCACAGATGAATGTACCGAGATGCCCCAGTTCCCCAAGTGGTTAGTTCAGATGTTCTCCTAACAGCCAGAAACCCTCACTCAAATGTTCACTAAAACTGGACTATCTCCAAAGGAAGAGACAGGGCATAAATGAAATGCCCCTGGTTTCCTCGCTCTGGGCAATGCAGGCTCACCGTGAGTTCCTATTGCAATGTAAATGTGTGGTTGCTCGACCTTTAGCTTGATTGATAGGAAGTCCCTTGTAAACCCCCCTTCGTTTGCCTATAAAAACTGTTAGTTTACTCTAATAAAGTGGAACCGCTCCGACGGAACCCCTGTCGCGTCTGATTGTCCCCTGACTCAGCCGGGGGGGGGGGGGCTGCGGGGCGGACAGTTCAAGATTTGCCTTTCTCCGAGATCTCCCGGTTCCTCCGGGAGTAATCCCGCTGCCTTCCCTTTCTGCGGAAGGTCCCTGCAACACATATTTTTACAGTGATCAAAAATTCATTTAGAAGAATGAATGAACCTCTAAGAAAGAAAGAATATCTCAGTGAATGCATTGGTTATTTATTGAATGCTCTTGAAGGAATAAATATAATTTAAAAAATTAGCAGAATTCTGTAAATCTCAGACATATAATAATAGTGAAAAAATTTAGTGTCATGCTTCCCTGGTGGTCCAGTGGGTAAAGAGTCCGTCTTGCAGTGCAAGGGGCACTGGTATGATCCCCGGCATGGGAAGATCCCACATGCCACAGAGCAGCCAGGCCAGTGTGTCCAATTATGAGCCAGCACTCTGGAGCGCACACACCCAGAGCCGGTGCTCTGCAACAAAAGAGGCCACTGCAGTGGGAGGCCCACACAGGCCAAAAGAATAAAGATGGATGAAAATAAATAAAATAAAAAACCAATAAAAAAGAGGCCAAAATTATATGTGTGCGTGTGTGTGTGTGTGTGTGTGTTTAGTGTCTCCAACAAGACTTTCACCAATGGAAGATAAGCAGGACATGTACATGATGGCCGCCTGACCTCATTTCCACTTCCCTTCTTCTCCTATGCAGCACTTCCCCATTCCCCTCTCAGGTGCACATCTAATGCTCAGTTCTGCTGGGAATCATCTCTTTGTACCACACAAAGCAACAGACCTTCCTCACAGATGAATGTACCGAGATGCCCCAGTTCCCCAAGTGGTTAGTTCAGATGTTCTCCTAACAGCCAGAAACCCTCACTCAAATGTTCACTAAAACTGGACTATCTCCAAACTTGAGAGAAAAGTTCCTCATTGAGAGCAACTTAGAGCTCCTCCTAATGGTATGAAACTGTTAGGTCAACTAGCTCATCAGCAGCCACCAGAGCGCTGAATCCATTCTCTCCCAAGGACCATCTACAAATTATCAGGAATAGAAGAACTATCAGACTGGATGGGGATTTATTTCTTTTTTAATTTTGGTCTCTTTTACTGTTTTTTTTTTTTCATCCATCTTTTTATTCTTTGGCCTGTGTGGGCCTCCCATTGCAGTGGCCTCTCTCATTGCATGTGCTCCAGAGCATTGGCTCCTAATTGGACACACCTGTCCAGCCACTCTGCAACACATGGGCAGACACTCTTCCCAGGCCAGGGATCAAACCTGTGCCCCTTGTACTGCAAGGTGGACTCTTTACCCACTGGACCACCAGGGAAGCCCTGGATGGGGATTTTTTTTAAGTTAACTCATTTCTTCTTCAAAATATCAATTAATGAAGGCTACCTATCTTAAAATATTTGTCAAACTGCATCTTCAAGGTTGAATATTATTTCTCCAATCTATTTCAAAATAAGTCCACAATAACTTACCAAAGGTTTCCTATGAGTGAGATCTTGCTCTAGGTCTTTACATTAAAAACTGAATTCAGCTTTGTCTACTTACAAGATGTTGTAGCATATTATGAAAGACAAGGACACATATGTGAGTATTCACATGCAAAGTCGCACATGAGATAGCACAAAATGAATCCAGAAATAAGGAAATATTTCTTATAACAGAGAATAGTCAGACAAAAAGTTAATGAGAACAGAATCACTTTATCTTTTTCCTGGAAAAGAATATTATCAAGAGTTTAAGTAGAGACATTTGGTTGGGAGTAGGCTTGAGGCACTTCCTAGATGAAAATAAAAAAGTAAAAGATGAAAAAAAAAAAGTAAAAGATGGACATGAAAGTGTTCAACCTCAATTTGAGACTTAAACCCAGGGCCCAGACTTAATCAAACCTGTTTGGGACTTGAACCCACACGGCTGGGACTCGAACCCAGCCAAAACCCTGCTTGGGACTTGAACCCAGGTGGCCAGGAATCGAACCCAGTCAAACCCCTGCTAATTAAAATCACTCACCCAACATCTGGACCCACTGAGGCTCAGGTTCTTCATGTCCCTTTGCAGAGAAGAATTCAGAGAGAGAGAAAGTAATAGGTAAGAAATGGATTTATTCAGATTCAGAGAAAGCACATTCCACAGAGTGTGGGCTATCGCAAAGCAAATCCAGTGGCCCGAAAACATGGCGTTCTTTGCTTTTATGGGAAATTCAAGTGGGAGGATAATTCCAAATCTTTTAGGAAAGGGTGGTCTCTTTAGTTCTCCCTTTTTTGTTCCCATTGCAGTGGCCTCTCTCATTGCATGTGCTCCAGAGCATTGGCTCCTAATTGGACACACCTGTCCAGCCACTCTGCAACACATGGGCAGACACTCTTCCCAGGCCAGGGATCAAACCTGTGCCCCTTGTACTGCAAGGTGGACTCTTTACCCACTGGACCACCAGGGAAGCCCTGGATGGGGATTTTTTTTAAGTTAACTCATTTCTTCTTCAAAATATCAATTAATGAAGGCTACCTATCTTAAAATATTTGTCAAACTGCATCTTCAAGGTTGAATATTATTTCTCCAATCTATTTCAAAATAAGTCCACAATAACTTACCAAAGGTTTCCTATGAGTGAGATCTTGCTCTAGGTCTTTACATTAAAAACTGAATTCAGCTTTGTCTACTTACAAGATGTTGTAGCATATTATGAAAGACAAGGACACATATGTGAGTATTCACATGCAAAGTCGCACATGAGATAGCACAAAATGAATCCAGAAATAAGGAAATATTTCTTATAACAGAGAATAGTCAGACAAAAAGTTAATGAGAACAGAATCACTTTATCTTTTTCCTGGAAAAGAATATTATCAAGAGTTTAAGTAGAGACATTTGGTTGGGAGTAGGCTTGAGGCACTTCCTAGATGAAAATAAAAAAGTAAAAGATGAAAAAAAAAAAGTAAAAGATGGACATGAAAGTGTTCAACCTCAATTTGAGACTTAAACCCAGGGCCCAGACTTAATCAAACCTGTTTGGGACTTGAACCCACACGGCTGGGACTCGAACCCAGCCAAAACCCTGCTTGGGACTTGAACCCAGGTGGCCAGGAATCGAACCCAGTCAAACCCCTGCTAATTAAAATCACTCACCCAACATCTGGACCCACTGAGGCTCAGGTTCTTCATGTCCCTTTGCAGAGAAGAATTCAGAGAGAGAAAGTAATAGGTAAGAAATGGATTTATTCAGATTCAGAGAAAGCACATTCCACAGAGTGTGGGCTATCGCAAAGCAAATCCAGTGGCCCGAAAACATGGCGTTCTTTGCTTTTATGGGCTGGATAATTCCATATGCTGATGAGTGGGAGGATAATTCCAAATCTTTTAGGGAAAGGGTGGAACTGTCATGGCACCTCTGGGTGTGTCATTCTTTTCAAAAATTGTGCCCTGCCCCTTTCCCTGTCCCTTACATAACCGTTAAAAGTGCCAGCGTTTTATTCCCAACTTAAAACTAGATCAACTCCAGCTTATAGTCAACATCACTAGGGACATCTTCCATGCCATTTCTTTGTGACAACTTTTGGGCACTAACAACCAGTTGAGAGACTACTTTGGAAGGGATAACATCTCAAATCTTAAGTGAAAATCTTGACCAAATTGTGTAGTGGATTTTGATTTAAGGGTAGAATTTTGGCTAGAAGGGAAATTGAGGGTACAATTTTGGATAGAGCAGGAATTAGAGCCATCTCAGGTTTGGGTCTGAAATGGGTCAGACGGCATCAATCCCAATCAATATTCCCCTGGGTCTTATCTTCCAGGATTGGGAAAGATTCAGAGTACTGGGACTAAAAAAAGAAACAAATTAAAAAAAAGACTTATTAGGCTATGTAATCATGTTCAGCCATGATATAAGCTAGAAAGCCATGAAAATGGCCATTAAATGGGTCCCTGAGTTAATACTGTATCACAGATTTATGTTGTAGAAGGAAATTTAAATGGAGTGGCCCTCCCTATCTTAAAATTTTCCCTATCTTAAAATTTTGTCTAAATTTTCATTTAGACAAAGGGATTCAAAAGGAATTTAAGGTGTAGCTTGGAGGAATAATTCTAGTAAAGACACAAAAGACTTTTTAACAGATCAGCCTATGGGGTCATTCAAATGCTAAATCCTCTGCAAGGAGCAGCTGGAAGGAGCCATCCTCTCAGGGGGAGACACAGCTAAGGATGAGAAGAGGCCCCACCCATATTCAGGAACCTCTTTGTACCCTGAGTTATCCAAGGGGCATATCCTTAGCTCTTCTAGCATTGGCAGTGATATAAGTTACCAACCAACGACCCCTACGGTTTTGCCCCGAGAGAAGTTCCTAATGGAAATTGTCTACTAAAAAAGATGAACAGCTTGAGAGTTGTGGGATAAGTTTTATTTTGGGCATTATTAGGACTGCAGCTTGGGAGGCCCAAACAAACCCCAGATAGTTCCATATGCTGATGAGTGGGAGGATAATTCCAAATCTTTTAGGGAAAGGGTGGAACTGTCATGGCACCTCTGGGTGTGTCATTCTTTTCAAAAATTGTGCCCTGCCCCTTTCCCTGTCCCTTACATAACCGTTAAAAGTGCCAGCGTTTTATTCCCAACTTAAAACTAGATCAACTCCAGCTTATAGTCAACATCACTAGGGACATCTTCCATGCCATTTCTTTGTGACAACTTTTGGGCACTAACAACCAGTTGAGAGACTACTTTGGAAGGGATAACATCTCAAATCTTAAGTGAAAATCTTGACCAAATTGTGTAGTGGATTTTGATTTAAGGGTAGAATTTTGGCTAGAAGGGAAATTGAGGGTACAATTTTGGATAGAGCAGGAATTAGAGCCATCTCAGGTTTGGGTCTGAAATGGGTCAGACGGCATCAATCCCAATCAATATTCCCCTGGGTCTTATCTTCCAGGATTGGGAAAGATTCAGAGTACTGGGACTAAAAAAGAAACAAATTTAAAAAAAAGACTTATTAGGCTATGTAATCATGTTCAGCCATGATATAAGCTAGAAAGCCATGAAAATGGCCATTAAATGGGTCCCTGAGTTAATACTGTATCACAGATTTATGTTGTAGAAGGAAATTTAAATGGAGTGGCCCTCCCTATCTTAAAATTTTCCCTATCTTAAAATTTTGTCTAAATTTTCATTTAGACAAAGGGATTCAAAAGGAATTTAAGGTGTAGCTTGGAGGAATAATTCTAGTAAAGACACAAAAGACTTTTTAACAGATCAGCCTATGGGGTCATTCAAATGCTAAATCCTCTGCAAGGAGCAGCTGGAAGGAGCCATCCTCTCAGGGGGAGACACAGCTAAGGATGAGAAGAGGCCCCACCCATATTCAGGAACCTCTTTGTACCCTGAGTTATCCAAGGGGCATATCCTTAGCTCTTCTAGCATTGGCAGTGATATAAGTTACCAACCAACGACCCCTACGGTTTTGCCCCGAGAGAAGTTCCTAATGGAAATTGTCTACTAAAAAAGATGAACAGCTTGAGAGTTGTGGGATAAGTTTTATTTTGGGCATTATTAGGACTGCAGCTTGGGAGGCAGCACCCCAGATAGCTCTAAGAGACTGCTCCAAAGAGGCAGTGGGAGGAAGATCAATATTTAAGGATTTTGGTGAGAGGGGAGTTCAATATCATTAAACACTCATTTTACAAAGGGTTTTCGGTTAATCATTAGGATCTAATTTTATCATGAAGGAATTTAGTGCTTTTCTAGGTGTGAAGAGAAGCAAGGATTGAGATAATAAAGGTCACCTATCTAAAGACCTGCCCCACCTTGGAGCACAGAGTGCCTCTACCCCACTCTGAGGGGGTATTGAAGGTCAGCGGCTCTCAACAGCACAGGGTCTGGTCTCTGCAGAGGCAGAGGGCAAATGTCTTTGTTGTCCAGTCATTGGCAATATAATTGGTAAATTCCAATTTGTAGCTGACGAAATCAAGGAACAATAAGATTCTATGTACCTTTCTCAATGTCTGATCTAAGTATGGCAGAGGACAAATCAGGAAGTTTTTCTAAGGATCCTGACCTTTATACAAAAGAATTTACCCGAATAGTGAGATCTTTTAATCTCACCTGGGGAAACTTAAATATCTTACTGTCCCACTGCTGCACCCCTGAGGAACAGCAACAAACAGTGCTGGCAGCCAGAGCCCATGCAGACCAACTGGCAGCCCAAGCCCAGCAGGGCCATGCAGGTTTCTTGCCAAGACAATTAGAGAATTCTGTAGATGAAGCTGTTAAAGCCAAGAGACTGGATTAAATTAGTTGGAAATAAAATGTTGGTATAAAGAGTTCTAAGAATAAATTCCTGAGGCATTCCGATGTTTAGAGATTAGGGGGATGAAGGAAAAACCCTCAAAGGAGACTGAGACACTCCTCAAAGGAGTTACTGATAACCTAGAAAGAGAACCAAGAAAGTGCTGAGTCTAATGTTATCACTATTTGCTATGAAATTCATATGTTGAAACTCTAACCCCCCAGTGTCATTGCATTTGAAGGTGGGGTCTTTGAGAGGAAATTAGGGTGGAGCCCTCACTGTGGGATTTCTACCTTTATAAAAGATGCAGGACAGCTTCTCTGTCTCTCTTTCTCTCCTCTCCATCTAAAGATACAATGAGAAACGAGTAGTTGCTATAAACCAGAGAACCTGGTCATGCTATAAACCATGGTCAGAACCTGACCATGCTGGCACCCTGACTTTAGACTTCCAAACTCCAGAACAGTGAGAAATAAATCCGTATTGCTTATTATCCACTGGTCTATTGTACTTTGGTCCAAACTAAGACACTGCTTCAAAGAGGTCAAAAATACTAGTTGTACCAATAAATGGATGTAAACACAAATACAAATAGGCGAATTTTCCTATTAAGAAGCAGAGACAGGGCTTCCCTGGTGGTCCAGGGGGGTAAGGACCCCCGGCCTTGCAGTGCATTAGTCATGGGCCCAGAGGACAAATGTCTTTGTTGTCCAGTCATTGGCAATATAATTGGTAAATTCAATTTGTAGCTGACGAAATCAAGGAACAATAAGATTCTATGTACCTTTCTCAATGTCTGATCTAAGTATGGCAGAGGACAAATCAGGAAGTTTTTCTAAGGATCCTGACCTTTATACAAAAGAATTTACCCGAATAGTGAGATCTTTTAATCTCACCTGGGGAAACTTAAATATCTTACTGTCCCACTGCTGCACCCCTGAGGAACAGCAACAAACAGTGCTGGCAGCCAGAGCCCATGCAGACCAACTGGCAGCCCAAGCCCAGCAGGGCCATGCAGGTTTCTTGCCAAGACAATTAGAGAATTCTGTAGATGAAGCTGTTAAAGCCAAGAGACTGGATTAAATTAGTTGGAAATAAAATGTTGGTATAAAGAGTTCTAAGAATAAATTCCTGAGGCATTCCGATGTTTAGAGATTAGGGGGATGAAGGAAAAACCCTCAAAGGAGACTGAGACACTCCTCAAAGGAGTTACTGATAACCTAGAAAGAGAACCAAGAAAGTGCTGAGTCTAATGTTATCACTATTTGCTATGAAATTCATATGTTGAAACTCTAACCCCCCAGTGTCATTGCATTTGAAGGTGGGGTCTTTGAGAGGAAATTAGGGTGGAGCCCTCACTGTGGGATTTCTACCTTTATAAAAGATGCAGGACAGCTTCTCTGTCTCTCTTTCTCTCCTCTCCATCTAAAGATACAATGAGAAACGAGTAGTTGCTATAAACCAGAGAACCTGGTCATGCTATAAACCATGGTCAGAACCTGACCATGCTGGCACCCTGACTTTAGACTTCCAAACTCCAGAACAGTGAGAAATAAATCCGTATTGCTTATTATCCACTGGTCTATTGTACTTTGGTCCAAACTAAGACACTGCTTCAAAGAGGTCAAAAATACTAGTTGTACCAATAAATGGATGTAAACACAAATACAAATAGGCGAATTTTCCTATTAAGAAGCAGAGACAGGGCTTCCCCTGGTGGTCCAGTGGGTAAGGACACCGCCTTGCAGTGCAAGGGGCACCGGTTCCATCCCTGGCCTGGGAAGATCCCACGTGCCGCAGAGCGGCTGGACCCATGTGTCCAATTACCGAGGCAGAGCTCTGGAACGCATGCGCCCAGAGCCGGTGCTCTGCAACAACAGACGCCACCGGGATGGGAGGCCCACATGGGCCAAAGAACAAAGACGGATGAAAATGGAGAAATGAAAGCCCAACAGAAGTGGCCCGCCCGCTCTCCTCCCTCCCCAACCCGACCACCACCCAAATTAAATAAATAAATAAATCTTTGAAAAAAAAAAAAAAAGAAGCAGAGACAATCTGAATCATTTTCAAATCTTCCTTAGCAGACATAAAAACAATGCGATGAAGTGACAGAAATGGTAAAGGTCTGTGACTGGACTCTATGCTGGACTCAGGTGGTTCAGCGAGCAACACATTCGAAAAGATACTCAAGAGGAAGGTCAGTTCTGGAGAAGGACAGAAGAGCCCAAGAGAACAGGAGAGTCTTAAAAATTGTGACCCAAGCAAATTAAAATGGATCTTCCCAACTGAGGGATTGAACCTGGATCTAACCACATTACAGGCAGATTCCTTACCATTTGAGCTATGAGGGAAACTCATAAAAGCTATAAGGAAAGGCCAAACCTTATGTTATAAAAACTGCCCCCCCCCCAAAAAAATGAAAAAGGGAACAAAAAACTAGAAGAGATGGCACTTGAAGATTTAGAAACTAAGGAGTCAGCAGGAACCAAAGAACCTAAAAGTGAAAACAATGAATCATTGATGCAGCAATACAGGAAAAAACCACTTAAGTCTGTCTTGCTTTGAACGTAGACCCTCTGCCCTCTTTCTCTTCAATTCATAAAACCATCTTTGTAAACCATTTTTTTAATATGTGCTTTATACTTCTAGAGACACATTTAAAATAAAGAGGGAGTCCTATCTCATCTCATCCAATCTCATTAAAGAAATTAGATTTAGGTAATTGTAATTTTTTTTTTAAAGTGAAATCATTCACTTTGTAATTTTTGCCACTAGAAATTATGAAAAGCCAAATTAAGAAAAGCTTAACATTTGTGCTTGTAAATTTTTTACAGCATTTTACAGTATTTTAGATGATAGTTTTTTAGCATATCATGTAAATTAAATCACAAATAAAAATTTAGAGTCATTATCATGTATATAAAATAGAGTAAACATATTGGCTTTTGACTAAAATTGTTTCAGAGGAAATAAAAATGTTCTCTAGTCTTGGATAGCCCTATTTGAGTTTATGTAATCTTTGATATTGTGAACTATGGTAGTGGAAGTCTATTTTCCTATCATTTCTATTTCCCTTAATGTGCTGCAAAAGACTGGAAATTTGTGTAGAACATGTAATTTTATATCTTGAATTGATGTGACTTTCTATAAAATGTCTTAGAGATTTTCAGTAGTTTAATCCATTATATTTGGGATATTTGAGGGATTTCATGAACTCAGATCATTATTTTGGGAATTACTGGAATTATTGTTTCAAAAACCAGAACTGGGGAGCTTTTAGATTTTCAATATTACATTACAAATTCTGTTCAGTTTGTTCATTAGTTTTGGGTAACACTCACAAGATTGAAAATCTAGGTATCATGTCAGTATCACACACTGAAATATTATAAATGTGCTAGAAGTTAAGCTTCAGAACTGGATTGAGAATATATACAGCACTCATTGGCAACATATGCTGCGAACATATATGAGTTGGCCCCTCAGTCATTTCCAACTCTTTGCAACCTGTGGACTGAATCTCACCACTCTCTTCTGTCCATGGAACCCTCCAGGCAAGAATTCTGGAGTGGGCTGCCATGACCTTCTCCAGGGATCTTACCAAAGAACCTAAAAGTGAAAACAATGAATCATTGATGCAGCAATACAGGAAAAAACCACTTAAGTCTGTCTTGCTTTGAACGTAGACCCTCTGCCCTCTTTCTCTTCAATTCATAAAACCATCTTTGTAAACCATTTTTTTAATATGTGCTTTATACTTCTAGAGACACATTTAAAATAAAGAGGGAGTCCTATCTCATCTCATCCAATCTCATTAAAGAAATTAGATTTAGGTAATTGTAATTTTTTTTTAAAGTGAAATCATTCACTTTGTAATTTTTGCCACTAGAAATTATGAAAAGCCAAATTAAGAAAAGCTTAACATTTGTGCTTGTAAATTTTTTACAGCATTTTACAGTATTTTAGATGATAGTTTTTTAGCATATCATGTAAATTAAATCACAAATAAAAATTTAGAGTCATTATCATGTATATAAAATAGAGTAAACATATTGGCTTTTGACTAAAATTGTTTCAGAGGAAAAAAAAATGTTCTCTAGTCTTGGATAGCCCTATTTGAGTTTATGTAATCTTTGATATTGTGAACTATGGTAGTGGAAGTCTATTTTCCTATCATTTCTATTTCCCTTAATGTGCTGCAAAAGACTGGAAATTTGTGTAGAACATGTAATTTTATATCTTGAATTGATGTGACTTTCTATAAAATGTCTTAGAGATTTTCAGTAGTTTAATCCATTATATTTGGGATATTTGAGGGATTTCATGAACTCAGATCATTATTTTGGGAATTACTGGAATTATTGTTTCAAAAACCAGAACTGGGGAGCTTTTAGATTTTCAATATTACATTACAAATTCTGTTCAGTTTGTTCATTAGTTTTGGGTAACACTCACAAGATTGAAAATCTAGGTATCATGTCAGTATCACACACTGAAATATTATAAATGTGCTAGAAGTTAAGCTTCAGAACTGGATTGAGAATATATACAGCACTCATTGGCAACATATGCTGCGAACATATATGAGTTGGCCCCTCAGTCATTTCCAACTCTTTGCAACCTGTGGACTGAATCTCACCACTCTCTTCTGTCCATGGAACCCTCCAGGCAAGAATTCTGGAGTGGGCTGCCATGACCTTCTCCAGGGGATCTTACCAACCCAGAGATCAAACCCCCAGTCTCCCACAGAGCAGGCAGATTCTTAACCAGTTGAGCCACCAGAGAAGCCCATCTGTTCTACCAGTTGCCCTAAGTGAAAACTTATGTGGCACAGGCAGTCAACTAACAGTATAACCAAATGTTTCAGTTTTCCACATACTGTTCAACATAAGTATCCCAGTGAATGCTAGAACTGATTTTTTTTTTAATAAAAATCAATTTTTACCTTCACCTTTTTGACATAAGAACTCTGACACATTCTGATGTATTTTCTCTGGTGTGGGAGTGGGGTGGGGAGTTGGTGGGGGGCATGCTTCTGGAGAAATTCAGCAGAAGACCTCCATCCCATATAAAGTCTATCTGAATGTGGCTCAGCGTTGATGCTGAAGCAACTATTCCAGAGTCAAGAATTCCTCAGGGTCCAGTTCATCATGCCCTATTTGCCTTCACAGGGGAAAAAAAAAAAAAAAGACCCTCTTGAAAACTCTCTGAAGTTCTAGAGTCACAAAAAAGTCCCAAGGTCTCAGGAGGTTTGTGTTCAGCTCCCCCTGCAGACCCAGGCACTGTGCCACTCACAGCACAGAAGTATTTGGCCGAATCTTTCCAAATGGCTGGGTGTTTCTTTAGGTGGAAGGTGGTCTCCTTCCTATTAAATTCAGCCTCAAAACCTCGGATGCCTGGAACAATGTTGTTTCCAGACGTGTACTTCAGGAGAAGCTGGAGTCCTTGGTCAGGGTCCTGCACGTACCAGAAGAGATACGGTGGAACAGAAGATGAGTAGTTGCACCTCAGCTCCAGACGGTCTCCTTCAGAGACAGTGATGTGGCTGTCAGCCTGGGTCACTGACTGGGCTCCTGTTCCTCCTGAAACATCAATGCTGTGTAAGTAGAAGAATTGCAGATTTGGTTCTAGAGAAAAGGTGTCTCTATTTAGACTGCAGTTAGAACACGGTCTCTTTTGTGAAAGTAAGGGGGGAAAAAGAATGTTACTTACCCAGGGCAAAAACCATCTCAAGCACTGTGATGAGCAGCAGGATCATGGCTGAGCAGTGGACACGCTGCAGGCTCCTGAGCAGGGAAGACAGGTGCCCAGGTCACTGAGCCTTGGGAGCTGCAGGAGCTGGACTTAAGCTGGACAAGTCCCTTGCCCTATCAAAGTTCAAGAACCATTTGAAAGTCTTTCTCTTAATGAGTTGGATCCTTTCTGGCCTCTTACATTCATCACAGGTTCCTATCAACTCAGAAATCAGTGAGGACACAGAACCCAGCTGAGAAAGGAGGCGCTCAGTAGAGTGATGATCAACAACAGTGTCTCCTTTGTGCAGCATCCCCCTCTAGAGGCCAGAAGCAGGACCAATGATCCATGAGAGCTGGCAGTGTCATTTCAAGAATGTGAACATCAAAACTTCAGCAGAGGTCTTCCCTGGTACCTCAGTGGTAAGGAGTTCACCTGTCAATGCAGGAGACATGGGTTCAATCCCTGGTCTGGAAGGATCCCACATGCTGTGGAGCAGCTGAGCCCATGAGCCACAACTATTGAGCCCGTGTGTCACAACTACTGAAGCCCGTGTGCCCTAGAGCTCAAATTCCACAAGAGAAATCACTGCAACAAGGAACCTACTCACCTCAACTAGAGAGTAGCCCCCACTCCCTGCAACTAGAGAAGAGCCTGTGGCAGCAGTGAAAACCCAGAATAGCCAATAAATAAATAAAATGCATTTCTTATAAAAGAAAAAACAACTGCAGCAGAATGTGTTTCTTCCTTCCTGAATACGTGATGATGTCATCCTCTGGAGTACATGGTGTTCATCCTAAAATAAATGAGAAACTGAGATTTGTAGTAGAAAAGAAATTTACTTCAATGAGAAATTTGTTACAGAAGACCATATTCTAGACTTTGGAATATCACTGAGAGACTATTATTTTTTCAAAGGCATTCATGAGGCAGAAAGAAAAAGATCAAGTGCCTCAGATGAGCTGAGCTTCCTTGTGCTGCTGGTTGTGAGTGTCATAGCAGTTTGGGGGATGGGCAGAGATTATTCCTTTGGTACTAAAAGGGGAGAAGTAAATTAGATCACATACTTTTACTTAACATCAGCAAGGAATGCATAATAGTAATTATTTAATCAATGCATATTAATAAAACAACAATTTTATTTGTCAAGCAGAAAGTCTGAAGATGACTGTCTTCAGTGACCAACTTTGATATATGTTAAAGCTATGAAAAGTGATTTGGGAATCACATGTTTACAAGGTGCATAGAGAACACTGAAACCTTAAGTTGAAAAAACTAAACAGAGAAATCTCAGCTGAAATGAAACTCTGGTCAGGTGGCATCCTTTACACAAGGTCAGAACAGCTTCCTCCTTTCTGAGCACTATTGACTTGTACCAGCTTGAGAACTTGTACCAGTTCTCCCTTCTGCTTCTATTTACTTCTGGACCATACTGATCGATTTACTTTCATAGGTAAGACTAAATCACATGGTCAGTATGAAATTTTAAATGATTCAAAATATCTGGTCAAGCACATGTACGCTCCTCTCTTATTGCCAAACTTCCCACTGAGACAAAACTTAAAAGTATAAACAGGATGATACTAAATTCATAATGTGAACATAATAAAAAGAGGAAAGATATCAACAGTTCCCATAAGACAGAAAGTAGATGTGAGCATACAGATTCATGAGACAGAGAGACATAAAGCACAGCCCAGAATGAACCATGAGAAGACGCTGCTGGAAATGCGAGTGAAGGAAATGTACTCCTTAGGAACCTGCAGAGATTCTGGACAGAGAAAGAAAACATGTGATGGAGGGCAGGAGGGACAGAACACCAAAGCGGCAGCAAAATGCCATGCTCTATGGTCTCGTATGGGAATGTGTATTTGGAGAATGACCAAAGGAACTAAGAGAATAATGTAATGGTTGCTTGGTCACTACTCTCAAAAACTCTGGAATTTTCTTTATATTTTTTTATTTTTCTCTCCTAAGTGCTTTATCCTACATTATTTTAATTTCTTCAGATTGGTAAGAAATAGAGAAAGAAATTAACATCTTAAATACAATAATTTTAAATTCTATTATTTATTGAATGCAGCCCATGTGACAAGAGAGTTCCATATTAGTAGTAGACACTGCTGGTGTTCAACCTAGACCCCTCTTTTCCAAGCCAGTGGACCCAATCCCTAGGGGCTACAAGTGTAGGCTACTCTTGGCTCACAGTTGCCCTCTTCCCCAGAAAACTGATCTGTACTAATACATGTCACCATTGCAGTAGGGTATACCCATACTCCAATGAGTGCCTTATTCTAAGGTCAGCTGTGTGGCCCCTTGACTCAAGGTGGGGGGGGGGTCAATTCTGTGGGGCTTTTCATGCTCTCGAGAGCCCCCATGAGCTCAGGCTAGATCAAGAGTCCAGTTCAACCACATTCATCTTTATCCTCTTCCCCTCTCTTCTTAACTTGCTTTTCTTAAAAAAGATGGGTGTCAGAAACCCCAATTTTGGCTTTGCTTTTAAGGAACTCAACCTAAAACAATATCCTACTTCATTTAATCCTAAACTAATCCTGAGATATGTATGTATATCAGAGTATAGTCTGAAATCAAATGACTCAATAGTAGCAAAAGACATTCAGACCAGCACCACAAACCAGGTTTTTTAAAGGGGCACCATATGGCACACAAAAAAAGTGGAATGAAGGTTCTAGTATCTTGAGTCCAACACAATTACATGCTCTTTCTCTGCCTTTCAAATGCTTTTTCCATGATTTGGAAATACTTCTGAGTCATAAGTCTGCAGACTGAAAATTTGAGGCAAATTCTGATTAGACTGCAGCTTTTAGTCAGTGACTATGTGAACATGAGAAGACCCCTGCTGGAAATGCGAGTGAAGGAAATGTACTCCTTAGGAACCTGCAGAGATTCTGGACAGAGAAAGAAAACATGTGATGGAGGGCAGGAGGGACAGAACACCAAAGCGGCAGCAAAATGCCATGCTCTATGGTCTCGTATGGGAATGTGTATTTGGAGAATGACCAAAGGAACTAAGAGAATAATGTAATGGTTGCTTGGTCACTACTCTCAAAAACTCTGGAATTTTCTTTATATTTTTTTATTTTTCTCTCCTAAGTGCTTTATCCTACATTATTTTAATTTCTTCAGATTGGTAAGAAATAGAGAAAGAAATTAACATCTTAAATACAATAATTTTAAATTCTATTATTTATTGAATGCAGCCCATGTGACAAGAGAGTTCCATATTAGTAGTAGACACTGCTGGTGTTCAACCTAGACCCCTCTTTTCCAAGCCAGTGGACCCAATCCCTAGGGGCTACAAGTGTAGGCTACTCTTGGCTCACAGTTGCCCTCTTCCCCAGAAAACTGATCTGTACTAATACATGTCACCATTGCAGTAGGGTATACCCATACTCCAATGAGTGCCTTATTCTAAGGTCAGCTGTGTGGCCCCTTGACTCAAGGTGGGGGGGGGGTCAATTCTGTGGGGCTTTTCATGCTCTCGAGAGCCCCCATGAGCTCAGGCTAGATCAAGAGTCCAGTTCAACCACATTCATCTTTATCCTCTTCCCCTCTCTTCTTAACTTGCTTTTCTTAAAAAAGATGGGTGTCAGAAACCCCAATTTTGGCTTTGCTTTTAAGGAACTCAACCTAAAACAATATCCTACTTCATTTAATCCTAAACTAATCCTGAGATATGTATGTATATCAGAGTATAGTCTGAAATCAAATGACTCAATAGTAGCAAAAGACATTCAGACCAGCACCACAAACCAGGTTTTTTAAAGGGGCACCATATGGCACACAAAAAAAGTGGAATGAAGGTTCTAGTATCTTGAGTCCAACACAATTACATGCTCTTTCTCTGCCTTTCAAATGCTTTTTCCATGATTTGGAAATACTTCTGAGTCATAAGTCTGCAGACTGAAAATTTGAGGCAAATTCTGATTAGACTGCAGCTTTTTAGTCAGTGACTATGTGAACAAACTGAGTAAAAAATCTTAACTCATCCTTTCCAGGTTTTCCTGCTCTTTGGACCTAATAAATGATGCCATGTCTAACAGATCACTACTTCAGCTTTACAATGACTGTGACTTTTAATTTTTTTCCCTTGAATTCAGGTTTAGATCTACTATAAGGTTTTATGTCCATCAGACTACAGACACTTTTCTTGGACTTGGGCATAAGTTATAGGACAATTCCAAAGTTACAGTGAGTCAGGAGATAGGGAATATTCATATTATTATTAGTGCCCCAACTCCCATCACCAACAGTTTCTAAAATAGCCTCAATACCACATGGTCTTGAATAATTGATCCATGTAAGTCTTTAATCACCATAGCAATGTTCCTTGGTGTCCATAGTTTTTTAACCCAGATGATACTCAGAGATCCTTTTCAGGAAAGTTGAGATCACTCTGTGCCCCAACACCCTGTAACAAGAATGGGACATTTTATGTGCACACATGCCAAGTTACTTTGGTTGTGTCAACTGTTTGTTGACCCATGGGCTGTAGCCTCATGGGCTCCTCTGTCCATTAGATTCTCTAGGCAAGAATGCTAGAGGGGATTGTCAGGCAATCAAGGGATCTTCCCAACCCAGGGATTGAACCCCTGTCTTTTGTGTCTCCTGCACTCACGCCACTCGGGAAGCCTGGGACATTCTATGGTGTTTATGGCTTAGCTAATTCTACCATCCCCACCCACGCTCAAATACATAGGAGTCAATACACTTTCCCATAAGGTTCAAGCCAAGAACATTGTGTTCTACTCAGCTATCACTCCAATATGGTAACATAAACCTTCTCTGATCTGAATCCTGGCAAATGTCTAAACTTTTGTTCAGTTTTTATTCTGACTCTAGTCCTTGCATCTACCTATCAGGTGTATGTTTATCTAATCCATCAATGGGGTTGCAGTTGAGGGTGGTGATGGAGTACCAGACTTATAACTAAAATAATTCATGTCTTGCAGCGTCTTTAAAGTGGTTGGTTAAGCCTCCTTTCAGGGACTTCCTTGGTACTCCAATGGTTAAGATTTTGCCTTTGATGTAGGTGGTGAGGATTCAATCTCCACTCAGGGATCTAAAATCCCACATGTGTCAAGTACAAAATATAAAGTAGAAACAATACTGCAACATATTCAAAGAAGGCTTTCAAATGGTCCACATCAAAAAAAAAAAAAAAAACTTTTAAAAAAGACTCTTTTCTTTTGCATTTTTATTTTTCCAAAGAAATAAATATCAAACACCTTTAATAACTACATGAGAAAAGAGCAATATGGCCCAGGAACTATGAGAGAATATCTCAGTTATCATATTAAGATACTGTAGTAATATTTATAAAAGCATCATAATACCAACTCCAGTGAAAAAAACTGTGGTATAAACCTAAAGTATAATGAGAAGACTGGAAAACATTTCACTCATCGAGACCAAATTGTGTTTTTAATTACCCTACACAATCAGTTATCTTAAAAATTATGAAAATACCTCTCTAATCAATCAAATCTTTCATACTATTAATCTTAACTCTCATTTGCTCCTAGAGATAGTTTCGACAATCTGCAGCCTAAGCCCTACATCAGGCGTTGCTGGGACTCAAGCAGGTTTTGGTGCAGGCTGCAGGTGTCCAGGGAACACTGTGTCCTCGCTGCACAGAGGTAGGTGGCTGAGTCGCTGGGCTCAGAGTCTCTGATGAGCAGGGAGACATGCTTCTTGATTTTATTGGCTTGCGCCGTAAATCTTCCGTCCGTTTTGTCTTTATTGACATATACATACAGCAACAACTCAGGGCCTTTCCCGGGATACTGCCTGTACCATACGAAATATTCAGAAGCACTGTCAGTGTAAGTGCAGTTGAGGGAGGCGATGGCTCCCTCTGGGACAGGCAGAGATCCAGGACTCTGCTTCACTTCATTCTGTTGGCCTCCCATCCCTGTTCAAAGAGACAGCGAATCGTCAGTCAGAGAAGATTCCTTAGGTAATGGGTGCTAATTCTGCAGAATTTAAGTTATCTTTCCACAGGCCTCCCACATCTACCATTCCTTATTTAAGAGAAAAAAATACTCATGTTTCTCCCCATGAGCCTAGAACAGACAATGACACCAAACAGTGCACTTTATAGTCCGATAGAAATGCCCCAAACTCACAGGTTATCTGAAGCCACAGGATCACTAGTAAAATTCTTGAGGATTTCATCAGGTTAAGATTTCCCAATCTCCACTCAGGGATCTAAAATCCCACATGTGTCAAGTACAAAATATAAAGTAGAAACAATACTGCAACATATTCAAAGAAGGCTTTCAAATGGTCCACATCAAAAAAAAAAAAAAAAACTTTTAAAAAAGACTCTTTTCTTTTGCATTTTTATTTTTCCAAAGAAATAAATATCAAACACCTTTAATAACTACATGAGAAAAGAGCAATATGGCCCAGGAACTATGAGAGAATATCTCAGTTATCATATTAAGATACTGTAGTAATATTTATAAAAGCATCATAATACCAACTCCAGTGAAAAAAACTGTGGTATAAACCTAAAGTATAATGAGAAGACTGGAAAACATTTCACTCATCGAGACCAAATTGTGTTTTTAATTACCCTACACAATCAGTTATCTTAAAAATTATGAAAATACCTCTCTAATCAATCAAATCTTTCATACTATTAATCTTAACTCTCATTTGCTCCTAGAGATAGTTTCGACAATCTGCAGCCTAAGCCCTACATCAGGCGTTGCTGGGACTCAAGCAGGTTTTGGTGCAGGCTGCAGGTGTCCAGGGAACACTGTGTCCTCGCTGCACAGAGGTAGGTGGCTGAGTCGCTGGGCTCAGAGTCTCTGATGAGCAGGGAGACATGCTTCTTGATTTTATTGGCTTGCGCGTAAATCTTCCGTCCGTTTTGTCTTTATTGACATATACATACAGCAACAACTCAGGGCCTTTCCCGGGATACTGCCTGTACCATACGAAATATTCAGAAGCACTGTCAGTGTAAGTGCAGTTGAGGGAGGCGATGGCTCCCTCTGGGACAGGCAGAGATCCAGGACTCTGCTTCACTTCATTCTGTTGGCCTCCCATCCCTGTTCAAAGAGACAGCGAATCGTCAGTCAGAGAAGATTCCTTAGGTAATGGGTGCTAATTCTGCAGAATTTAAGTTATCTTTCCACAGGCCTCCCACATCTACCATTCCTTATTTAAGAGAAAAAAATACTCATGTTTCTCCCCATGAGCCTAGAACAGACAATGACACCAAACAGTGCACTTTATAGTCCGATAGAAATGCCCCAAACTCACAGGTTATCTGAAGCCACAGGATCACTAGTAAAATTCTTGAGGATTTCATCATTATTTCTTCCTCTGGTTCACTGAGGATTCAAATTTTAAACCCTAAAAAGAGACTCGAGCTCAGACATTTCATTTCTTCTGCTTTAGAAACCATGAAAAGAATCTGTTCTACCAATGGAAAAAGAGACTCTTCACCACCCTGGCTACACCACTGAGCTCCTCCTCCCATCTCTTTCCCTCTCTCCCTCCCTCTCCCTCTCTCTCTTTCTCGCTCTCTCTCTCTCTGTATCTTCCTCTGTCTGTCTCTCTCTCTCTCTGTATCTTCCTCTGTCTGTCTGTCTGTCTGTCTGTCTCTCTCTCTCTCTCTCTCTCACACACACACACACACACAGAAATACACAAGTTTTTTTCAGGTTCCCTGAGAACACACTGCCATCTTGTGGACTCAAGACACTGATCAAAGAAATATTCAAAACATATATCCTTACTATGTGAACTTATGAAAATTAAAATCTGCTCCTTTAGTTAAATTAAAAATTCAAGCCTCCTCTGGTATCTCAGTAGTAAAGAGTTCGCCTACCAGTGCAGGAGACACAGGTTCAATCCATGATCCAGGAAGATCCCACATGCTGAGGAGCAACTAAGCCCATGAGCCACAACTATTGAGCCTGTGCTCTAGAGCCTCAGAGCCACAACCATTGAACCCATAGGCCACAACTATTGAAGCCCATGTGCCCTAGAGCCTGAGTTTCACAACAAGAGAAGTCACTGCAACAAGAAGCTTGTTCACCTCAACTAGAGAGTAGCCTCCACTCACTACAACTAGAGAAGAGTCTGCAGCAGCAGTGAAAGCCCAGAATAGCCAAAAATAAAATAAATAAATAAAGTTTTTGAAATCAATTTAAAAAATAAGCTTAAAAAATCGAGAAGCAAATGGCAACACTTGTCTGAGCAAAAGCAATTTCATCAAATGACCACTCTCACACTGAAATACGAGTCCTATGGGTTCTAATGATAAAAGTGTGGTGGTGAACCTCTCATGATTCCTGGGAAATTTAATACTATGTAGCTCTTCTCCACACAAGCCAGACACTTCCTATCTTATTTCCCATCTCTATTTTTAAAGAAATCTGTTCTAACACACACACACTAAATCCTCTTAAGACACAATGACCTAAATCTGACTGAATAAACATGTTTCTAGCTCACAACCTAAGCATATTTTTCACTAGTAAAATTCTTGAGGATTTCATCATTATTTCTTCCTCTGGTTCACTGAGGATTCAAATTTTAAACCCTAAAAAGAGACTCGAGCTCAGACATTTCATTTCTTCTGCTTTAGAAACCATGAAAAGAATCTGTTCTACCAATGGAAAAAGAGACTCTTCACCACCCTGGCTACACCACTGAGCTCCTCCTCCCATCTCTTTCCCTCTCTCCCTCCCTCTCCCTCTCTCTCTTTCTCGCTCTCTCTCTCTCTGTATCTTCCTCTGTCTGTCTCTCTCTCTCTCTGTATCTTCCTCTGTCTGTCTGTCTGTCTGTCAGCTCTCTCTCTCTCTCTCTCTCCACACACACACACACAGAAATACACAAGTTTTTTTCAGGTTCCCTGAGAACACACTGCCATCTTGTGGACTCAAGACACTGATCAAAGAAATATTCAAAACATATATCCTTACTATGTGAACTTATGAAAATTAAAATCTGCTCCTTTAGTTAAATTAAAAATTCAAGCCTCCTCTGGTATCTCAGTAGTAAAGAGTTCGCCTACCAGTGCAGGAGACACAGGTTCAATCCATGATCCAGGAAGATCCCACATGCTGAGGAGCAACTAAGCCCATGAGCCACAACTATTGAGCCTGTGCTCTAGAGCCTCAGAGCCACAACCATTGAACCCATAGGCCACAACTATTGAAGCCCATGTGCCCTAGAGCCTGAGTTTCACAACAAGAGAAGTCACTGCAACAAGAAGCTTGTTCACCTCAACTAGAGAGTAGCCTCCACTCACTACAACTAGAGAAGAGTCTGCAGCAGCAGTGAAAGCCCAGAATAGCCAAAAATAAAATAAATAAATAAAGTTTTTGAAATCAATTTAAAAAATAAGCTTAAAAAATCGAGAAGCAAATGGCAACACTTGTCTGAGCAAAAGCAATTTCATCAAATGACCACTCTCACACTGAAATACGAGTCCTATGGGTTCTAATGATAAAAGTGTGGTGGTGAACCTCTCATGATTCCTGGGAAATTTAATACTATGTAGCTCTTCTCCACACAAGCCAGACACTTCCTATCTTATTTCCCATCTCTATTTTTAAAGAAATCTGTTCTAACACACACACACACTAAATCCTCTTAAGACACAATGACCTAAATCTGACTGAATAAACATGTTTCTAGCTCACAACCTAAGCATATTTTTAATAAGGTCAAGGACTAAAGGAGCTTAGGATTCTCCATTTCATTTTGTACCATTAGCATATCTGTGTGGAAACAGTGCTTACTTGGGCTGATGGTACCAGGAGATGGACCAGCCTTCAGTACTTACCTTATAAATAAAACTTAAAGGACCTTCATGTGTCTGATCCCTCTTTTTGCACACAGCCCTGTCATCTCAGAATTAATCTCAAAAGTTATGAGTCTGGTAGCACTCTCTCTACAGACTTCGCTGGTGATTCAGTGGTAACAAATCCACATGCCAGGGCAAGAGATGCGGATTCAATTCCTGGGTCAAGAAGATTCCCCTGGAGAAGAAAATGGCAACCACTCTAGTATTCTTGCCTGGGAAATCCCATGGACAGAGGAACCTGGCAGGGCTGCAGTGCATGGGGTCGCAAAAAAGTCAGACATGACTTAGCAGCTAAACAACAAGAACAACAACCACCACTCTATCGACCTTTCTATCCTACCTCAGCCAGTAAACCAGGTTTAACTGAGGGCTCTGTGCAAGAAGCTTACCTGAGTCTAACAGAAAAAGAAGCACAGACAACTACTTTTCCTTCCTCTTTCACCACCTGCCTCATGTCCTTGTAGATACTGGTAGCTAGAGACTAGCAACGTGTAGGTCCATTTCTTCTTCTTTTTTTAATTTTGACCACTTTTATTGGTTCTTTATTTATTTATTTTCATCCATCTTTATTCTTTGGTGTGCTTGGGCCTTCCATTGCAGTGACCTGTCTCCTTGCAGAGAACCGGCTCTGGGCGCATCTGCTCCAGAGCGCTGGCTTGTAATTGGACACATCGGTCCAGCCGCTCCACAGTACGTGGGATCTTACGGGGCCCTGGCATTAATAAATAACTGAGCAAAAGCAATTTCATCAAATGACCACTCTCACACTGAAATACGAGTCCTATGGGTTCTAATGATAAAAGTGTGGTGGTGAACCTCTCATGATTCCTGGGAAATTTAATACTATGTAGCTCTTCTCCACACAAGCCAGACACTTCCTATCTTATTTCCCATCTCTATTTTTAAAGAAATCTGTTCTAACCCACACACCCCTAAATCCTCTTAAGACACAATGACCTAAATCTGACTGAATAAACATGTTTCTAGCTCACAACCTAAGCATATTTTTAATAAGGTCAAGGACTAAAGGAGCTTAGGATTCTCCATTTCATTTTGTACCATTAGCATATCTGTGTGGAAACAGTGCTTACTTGGGCTGATGGTACCAGGAGATGGACCAGCCTTCAGTACTTACCTTATAAATAAAACTTAAAGGACCTTCATGTGTCTGATCCCTCTTTTTGCACACAGCCCTGTCATCTCAGAATTAATCTCAAAAGTTATGAGTCTGGTAGCACTCTCTCTACAGACTTCGCTGGTGATTCAGTGGTAACAAATCCACATGCCAGGGCAAGAGATGCGGATTCAATTCCTGGGTCAAGAAGATTCCCCTGGAGAAGAAAATGGCAACCACTCTAGTATTCTTGCCTGGGAAATCCCATGGACAGAGGAACCTGGCAGGGCTGCAGTGCATGGGGTCGCAAAAAAGTCAGACATGACTTAGCAGCTAAACAACAAGAACAACAACCACCACTCTATCGACCTTTCTATCCTACCTCAGCCAGTAAACCAGGTTTAACTGAGGGCTCTGTGCAAGAAGCTTACCTGAGTCTAACAGAAAAAGAAGCACAGACAACTACTTTTCCTTCCTCTTTCACCACCTGCCTCATGTCCTTGTAGATACTGGTAGCTAGAGACTAGCAACGTGTAGGTCCATTTCTTCTTCTTTTTTTAATTTTGACCACTTTTATTGGTTCTTTATTTATTTATTTTTCATCCATCTTTATTCTTTGGTGTGCTTGGGCCTTCCATTGCAGTGACCTGTCTCCTTGCAGAGAACCGGCTCTGGGCGCATCTGCTCCAGAGCGCTGGCTTGTAATTGGACACATCGGTCCAGCCGCTCCACAGTACGTGGGATCTTACGGGGCCCTGGATTGAACCGGCGCCGCTTGCACTTCAAGGCAGACTCTTTACCCACTGGACCACCAGGGAAGCCTTGAAGGTCCATTTCTACTCAAGAACTAGGTAAACAGTATCCATCAAAGCTGGACTGGTCAGAACCTTTCCATTTCCACCGATGACTGTGTAGGAAGTAGGATGAGGGAGAACATGCTCACGATGAAATTCTTCTCTCTAGAAGAGCATTGCTTTTGACAAAAATCACACAGGTATTTCTCTCTCTTTCTCCTCCTCTTCTGGGAATTCTCTTTACTTGTGTCAGTATATTTGATTGTGTTCCACAGATCTCTTAAGCTCAGTTCATTTTTTCTCATTCTTTTGTCTTTCTATTCTCTGGATAACTTCAAGTGACCTATCTTCAAGTCCTTTCTCATACATATTCAAATCTACTGCTGGGGCTTCTCTGGTGGTCCAGTGGATAAAGACTCTGCCTTGCAGTGCAAGGGCCACCAGTTCAATCCCTGGTCCAGGAAGATGCCACATGCTGCAGAGTGGCTGGACTGGTGTGTTCAATTAGGAGCCAGTGCTCTGGAGCACAGGTGCCCAGAGCCAGTGTTCTGCCACGAGAGTGGCCGCTGCCATGGGAAGCCCACACAGGCCAAAGAATGAAGATGGTTGAAAACAAATAAATATAAATAAATAAAAGAGGTCAAAATTTTTAAAAAGAGGCATTTTAAAATAAAATTTTAAAAAATCTACTGTTGGCTTTTTCTTAGAAAACGTTCTCTGTGTAACAACCTCTCTGCTCTGAGAGAGTTCTGAGTTATGTGAGATACAGACAAGCCCTTTGCATTGGTCTTGAGGGAACCACCAGACAGGTCAGAGCAGTTATATGAGCAATACTCTTTCATGACAAACAGCTCTGCTCCCTCCACCACCAGGAGCCCACACTGGGAATGCAGATGGTCATCTAAGAACCAGTGATGAAATGATGGAGCAAGGGTAAGTTGGAATACCCAGAGCTTTCCTAACCTGGTGTCCATTAGCTTTTGCCAAGTGTTTGCTCGGTTGTACACACCTTTCTGTGGTGTTTGCCCCATGTGCATTTTAATATGTTAAAGTTTCATGTCTTTCGAAGCTGTCCTCTTCCTGGCCCTTTGGCTGGAGAAAGAAGACTTTCCATGGACTTTTTTTGTCTACACCTGAAGAAGGAAGCTCGGCCAGCTTGGTTAGTCCACCTTCTTGGTACTAGGCCAGTCAAAAGAGTGTCCAGATTATTTAATTACTGTGTAGCCATCAAGATGCTCTTATTGAGTAAATATGGTCCTAGATCAGGAAGGTAACTATGGTTTAAGTACATTGCTCTAGGAATTCCCTTAAATGGCCCAGGAGGCCCAAGGTGGTGAATATGATTGATCTCTGCAAATGGCATGAAAATACCCTTATCCCTCTTCCTCCTTATCCTTCTGTACAATGGTGGGGGTTTTTTGATATTTTTGTTTGTTTGTTTTGGTCACCTCTATTGGTCTTTCATTTATTTCCATCCTTGTTCTTTTTTTTTGACCTGTGTGGGCCTCCCATTGCAGTGGCCTCTCTCACTGCAGAGCACCGGCTCTGGGCACATGCACTCCAGAGCTCCGGCTTGGTAGTTGGACACACCGGTTCAGCCACTCGGCGGCACGTGGGATCTTCCCAGGACAAGGATAAAACCGGCACCCCTTGGACTGCAAGGCAGTGTCCCTACCCACTGGAACACCAGGGAAGCCCTGTATAAAGGTTTTGAGTGTGATTAGGAAATGACTAGAACAAAATGACAAAGTCATAGCTACTAGAATGATCCCACCGGTTTGTGATGGTAGGAAAGGAGCAACAACCTTGGTTCTAGGCAAGGGAAAATCTTACACCCGGGAATTACGTGTTTTTTGGGAGGAAGTATTGTTAATGCTCTCTTTGAATGCTAGACCCAGCACTGCCACCTAAACAGAACAACCATATGTTCTCTGAAAACAGAAAAACTGATGTGAATGTGGCTTGTCCTGGACTAGTCTGCTGCACCTGACACCATCAATGGCAGCTGCTCAACGTGGATTTCCATCCCCTTACATGTACAAGCCTATAAACCAGCTCCACTGTGTTTACAAGGTTACTGCTGGTGAAGGAACTGATCTTAGCTTTTGCCAAGTGTTTGCTCGGTTGTACACACCTTTCTGTGGTGTTTGCCCCATGTGCATTTTAATATGTTAAAGTTTCATGTCTTTCAAGCTGTCCTCTTCCTGGCCCTTTGGCTGGAGAAAGAAGACTTTCCATGGACTTTTTTTGTCTACACCTGAAGAAGGAAGCTCGGCCAGCTTGGTTAGTCCACCTTCTTGGTACTAGGCCAGTCAAAAGAGTGTCCAGATTATTTAATTACTGTGTAGCCATCAAGATGCTCTTATTGAGTAAATATGGTCCTAGATCAGGAAGGTAACTATGGTTTAAGTACATTGCTCTAGGAATTCCCTTAAATGGCCCAGGAGGCCCAAGGTGGTGAATATGATTGATCTCTGCAAATGGCATGAAAATACCCTTATCCCTCTTCCTCCTTATCCTTCTGTACAATGGTGGGGGTTTTTTGATATTTTTGTTTGTTTGTTTTGGTCACCTCTATTGGTCTTTCATTTATTTCCATCCTTGTTCTTTTTTTTTGACCTGTGTGGGCCTCCCATTGCAGTGGCCTCTCTCACTGCAGAGCACCGGCTCTGGGCACATGCACTCCAGAGCTCCGGCTTGGTAGTTGGACACACCGGTTCAGCCACTCGGCGGCACGTGGGATCTTCCCAGGACAAGGATAAAACCGGCACCCCTTGGACTGCAAGGCAGTGTCCCTACCCACTGGAACACCAGGGAAGCCCTGTATAAAGGTTTTGAGTGTGATTAGGAAATGACTAGAACAAAATGACAAAGTCATAGCTACTAGAATGATCCCACCGGTTTGTGATGGTAGGAAAGGAGCAACAACCTTGGTTCTAGGCAAGGGAAAATCTTACACCCGGGAATTACGTGTTTTTTGGGAGGAAGTATTGTTAATGCTCTCTTTGAATGCTAGACCCAGCACTGCCACCTAAACAGAACAACCATATGTTCTCTGAAAACAGAAAAACTGATGTGAATGTGGCTTGTCCTGGACTAGTCTGCTGCACCTGACACCATCAATGGCAGCTGCTCAACGTGGATTTCCATCCCCTTACATGTACAAGCCTATAAACCAGCTCCACTGTGTTTCAGTACTGCTGGTACAAATGTGTCTGCTTTCCATGTCTGAACATCTTGAGTACTGCCTCATGAAGGACACTGCTCATATAGCTTAATCAAAGTGATATAATGATGATTCTAATGAACTTTAGCAATAAATTTAGAACTGAATCAGACTGTCTCCCTTGGATTTTACATGTTCATGTCTGGGAAGAAAGAATCTCTCTCCTTCCACTGGGAAGGATGGCTGATCTTTGATTCCGCTTTAGCAATTAAATTAGAAACCCATGTGTCGTATTCCTTTCCATGGTTCATACTGAATATTAAGCTACATCCTAACTGTCTGTATCCTGGAACTTATTCACAGTTGATGGAGGCTGGGATCCTAGGAGGCATGACTGAGTGTAATTGTGCAGATTGGTCTTGTCCTGCTCTATAGATACCTGCTAATAGTTGTTATTTATTCACTAAGTCATGTCCGACTCTTTTGTCCTCCCATGAACTGTAACCCACAAGGCTCTTACGTCCATGGGATTTTCCAGGCAAGAATACTAGATGGGATTGCCTTGTCCTTCTCCAGGGGAAGTTCCCAACCCAGAGACTGAACCTGTGTCTTTTGTGTTTCCTGCATAAACAGGTTCTTTACACCAGCGCACTTGGGAAATCTGGGACATTCTATGGTGTCTATGGCTTAGCTAATTCTCTCTATCATCCCCATCCACACCCAGATACATAGAAGCCAACATACTTTCCTACAAGGGTCAAGCCAGGAACACTGTGTTCCACTCAACTTTTACTTAAAAATGGTAACATAAACCTTCTCTGATCTGAATGCGTGCCAATCTCTAGGCTTTTTGTGCCAATCAGGTCTCATTCTGACTCTAGTCCTTCCATCCACCTCTCAAATGTACCCTTATCTAATCCACAAGTGGGGTTGCAGTGGAGGGTAGTGATGCAGTAGGAGATACATAAATAAAGTAATTAATGCTTTGCAATATTTTCAAAGTGGTTACTTCAGACTCCTTTCCGGGAATTCCTGGTAGTCCAGTGCTTAAGACTTTCCCTTCCAACTCGGGAGGTGAGGGTTTGATCTCTACTCTAGAAGTTAAGTTCCAGCATGCATCAAGTAAAAAACATAAAGTAGAAACAATTTTGTAACAAATTCAAAAATGGTTTTCAAATGGTCCACATCAAAACAAATCTTTTTTTTAAAACAAATCAATTTATTTAATTTTCAAGTATTTTTAAAAATTTTTATTTTACTTTTTATTTTTACAGAGTTTTGTTTGCAGAAATGTATGATCCCAGATTAGTCATATGTATACTAAATGCATTTATTCCCTAAGATTAACATGGCTTATTCTGCTTAGATGATTTACAGTGTGTCGTATTCCTTTCCATGGTTCATACTGAATATTAAGCTACATCCTAACTGTCTGTATCCTGGAACTTATTCACAGTTGATGGAGGCTGGGATCCTAGGAGGCATGACTGAGTGTAATTGTGCAGATTGGTCTTGTCCTGCTCTATAGATACCTGCTAATAGTTGTTATTTATTCACTAAGTCATGTCCGACTCTTTTGTCCTCCCATGAACTGTAACCCACAAGGCTCTTACGTCCATGGGATTTTCCAGGCAAGAATACTAGATGGGATTGCCTTGTCCTTCTCCAGGGGAAGTTCCCAACCCAGAGACTGAACCTGTGTCTTTTGTGTTTCCTGCATAAACAGGTTCTTTACACCAGCGCACTTGGGAAATCTGGGACATTCTATGGTGTCTATGGCTTAGCTAATTCTCTCTATCATCCCCATCCACACCCAGATACATAGAAGCCAACATACTTTCCTACAAGGGTCAAGCCAGGAACACTGTGTTCCACTCAACTTTTACTTAAAAATGGTAACATAAACCTTCTCTGATCTGAATGCGTGCCAATCTCTAGGCTTTTTGTGCCAATCAGGTCTCATTCTGACTCTAGTCCTTCCATCCACCTCTCAAATGTACCCTTATCTAATCCACAAGTGGGGTTGCAGTGGAGGGTAGTGATGCAGTAGGAGATACATAAATAAAGTAATTAATGCTTTGCAATATTTTCAAAGTGGTTACTTCAGACTCCTTTCCGGGGGAATTCCCTGGTAGTCCAGTGCTTAAGACTTTCCCTTCCAACTCGGGAGGTGAGGGTTTGATCTCTACTCTAGAAGTTAAGTTCCAGCATGCATCAAGTAAAAAACATAAAGTAGAAACAATTTTGTAACAAATTCAAAAATGGTTTTCAAATGGTCCACATCAAAACAAATCTTTTTTTTAAAACAAATCAATTTATTTAATTTTCAAGTATTTTTAAAAATTTTTATTTTACTTTTTATTTTTACAGAGTTTTGTTTGCAGATATGTATGATCCCAGATTAGTCATATGTATACTAAATGCATTTATTCCCCTAAGATTAACATGGCTTATTCTGCTTAGATGATTTACAGTGCTTGTTGTTGTGCCTAAAACTTTGCAATAAGGTGAAATAAAAGATTCAAAATGCTTTAATAAAAATACATGGACGATGGGCTTCCCTGGTGGCCCAGTGGGTAAGGACACCACCTTGCAGCACAACAGGTGCCGGTTCAATCCCTGGCCTGGGAAGATCCCATGTGCCGCAGAGCAGCTGGACCGATGTTTCCAATTACCAAGCCAGAGTTCTGGAGTGCATGCACCCAGAGCCGGTGCTCAGCAGTGAGAGAGGCCACTGCGATAGGAGGCCTACATGGGCCAAAGAACAAAGATGGACAAAAATAGACAAATAAAAGACTGATAGAAGTGCTCCCCAAGAAAAATTCTTAAAAGAAAATACATGGAAGATGAAGTATACCTACAGCAAATAGTTTCATTCTTTTACATTTATGACTATTCAAAACTGTGTCTTTAAACAGCAGCTTGGTATTTTTCAAATTGTACTCAGTATTTACTTTAATGCTAATACTATTGGGATTATCTTTATTAATAGTAAGACATTTTCATGCATACCTAAAGTTTACATGAGCTTTAAAATTCACAATGTTTGATTAAGTTCAAATCAACAAATATCAGTGCTTACATGAGAGAAGATTGAAATGAGATTACCTTTTTTTATATAATCAGCTAAATTATTTTTGAGAGTAAAAGGTTAATACTAAAATTTCAAGACTCAAATTTTCAATGTTACTGTTAATTTAATCATCTGTATATTACTTCAGGCCACAGGACTGCCCATTATCCTTTCTTGTCAGAGAAAAAAAGCCAAAATTAAATTTTCTCTACTCTAGAAGTTAAGTTCCAGCATGCATCAAGTAAAAAACATAAAGTAGAAACAATTTTGTAACAAATTCAAAAATGGTTTTCAAATGGTCCACATCAAAACAAATCTTTTTTTTAAAACAAATCAATTTATTTAATTTTCAAGTATTTTTAAAAATTTTTATTTTACTTTTTATTTTTACAGAGTTTTGTTTGCAGATATGTATGATCCCAGATTAGTCATATGTATACTAAATGCATTTATTCCCCTAAGATTAACATGGCTTATTCTGCTTAGATGATTTACAGTGCTTGTTGTTGTGCCTAAAACTTTGCAATAAGGTGAAATAAAAGATTCAAAATGCTTTAATAAAAATACATGGACGATGGGCTTCCCTGGTGGCCCAGTGGGTAAGGACACCACCTTGCAGCACAACAGGTGCCGGTTCAATCCCTGGCCTGGGAAGATCCCATGTGCCGCAGAGCAGCTGGACCGATGTTTCCAATTACCAAGCCAGAGTTCTGGAGTGCATGCACCCAGAGCCGGTGCTCAGCAGTGAGAGAGGCCACTGCGATAGGAGGCCTACATGGGCCAAAGAACAAAGATGGACAAAAATAGACAAATAAAAGACTGATAGAAGTGCTCCCCAAGAAAAATTCTTAAAAGAAAATACATGGAAGATGAAGTATACCTACAGCAAATAGTTTCATTCTTTTACATTTATGACTATTCAAAACTGTGTCTTTAAACAGCAGCTTGGTATTTTTCAAATTGTACTCAGTATTTACTTTAATGCTAATACTATTGGGATTATCTTTATTAATAGTAAGACATTTTCATGCATACCTAAAGTTTACATGAGCTTTAAAATTCACAATGTTTGATTAAGTTCAAATCAACAAATATCAGTGCTTACATGAGAGAAGATTGAAATGAGATTACCTTTTTTTATATAATCAGCTAAATTATTTTTGAGAGTAAAAGGTTAATACTAAAATTTCAAGACTCAAATTTTCAATGTTACTGTTAATTTAATCATCTGTATATTACTTCAGGCCACAGGACTGCCCATTAGCCTTTCTTGTCAGAGAGCAATTAATCTCTCTAACCACTTTTCCTCAGCATCAGCTTTCTCAATAAATAAGTTTGGGTGAGCCAGAGAATTGTCGTCTTGGTACTTGATGGCAGTAAGGATGCTGGGGGGCTCTATTTCCTTTTCACTGCTCGGTAAGTCAGCCGCCACGGCTGCTGGTTCTGACCTGGCGGCTGCATGCTTCACTTCTAGGTTCCACTGACTTTTTGACTTCTTTACTTGATCTGAATGTTTGCTCAATGAAACAATCATTTTCAATCGCTTCAATTTTTTTGACTCTTTTGACTTGTTCTGCCAGAGTGATTTGGTCTTCCTCCTTTCTTCTCCTGGCCTCTTTTACATTTCTTTCTTTGGCTTTCAGTGCTTCATCAGCTTTTGCAGCAGCTTCAAGAACCAACTGTAGTCTTGCTCTGGCCTGTTCAGCTGGTGGCAGATGTTCTCATCCAGCTTTGATGTTTCCAGATTCCCCACGTTTGATGTTGTGTAATTCCTTGTCCTTGTCTTTATCCTTTTCCTTTTCTCTTTTCTCCCTATCTTTGCCTTTATGTCATTCTCTATCCCAGGACTTACTGCATGTTCTTCTGTGACTGGACCTTTCACTGCTTCGACTATGGAAACATGGATGAGGTCTTGATCGGGACGTTCTTTTTTCTGCTTTTTGACCTAGATCTCTGACCTCAAAAAACTCCTTCTTTTGCATTTTTATTTTTCCCTTATTTTTTCAAAGCAAGAAACAGCAAATACCTTGAATGACTACATAAGAAAAGAGTAATATGGACCAGAAACTCTGAGGGATTATCTCAGTCATCATATTAAAATACTGCTGTCATATATAAAAGCATCGTAATACCAATCCCAGTGAATAAAGTTGTGGTATAAACCTAGAATGCAACGAGAAGACTGGAAAACATTTCACTCATCCAGACCAAATTGTGTCTTTCGTTTCCCTTCAGAATCAAGTATCTTCAGAATTATGAAAACACTTCCCTCATCAATCAAGCCTTTCATACTATTACTCTGAATTTTCATTTACACCTACACAGGTAACAGAATTTTATGTCCTACACCTTAAACTCTACATCAGATGTTGCTGTGGGCCCAGCAGGTTTCAGTGCAGGCTGCAGGTGTTGAGAGAGCACTGTGTGCTTGCTGCACAGAGGTAGGTGGCTGAGTCGCTGGGCTCAGAGTCTCTGATGAGCAAGGAGACATGCTTCTTGGCTCTATCGGCCTGTGCTGTTTTTGAGACATGCCTTTCCTGCCATTTTCGGGTCAACGTCAGCCGCCACGGCTGCTGGTTCTGACCTGGCGGCTGCATGCTTCACTTCTAGGTTCCACTGACTTTTTGACTTCTTTACTTGATCTGAATGTTTGCTCAATGAAACAATCATTTTCAATCGCTTCAATTTTTTTGACTCTTTTGACTTGTTCTGCCAGAGTGATTTGGTCTTCCTCCTTTCTTCTCCTGGCCTCTTTTACATTTCTTTCTTTGGCTTTCAGTGCTTCATCAGCTTTTGCAGCAGCTTCAAGAACCAACTGTAGTCTTGCTCTGGCCTGTTCAGCTGGTGGCAGATGTTCTCATCCAGCTTTGATGTTTCCAGATTCCCCACGTTTGATGTTGTGTAATTCCTTGTCCTTGTCTTTATCCTTTTCCTTTTCTCTTTTCTCCCTATCTTTGCCTTTATGTCATTCTCTATCCCAGGACTTACTGCATGTTCTTCTGTGACTGGACCTTTCACTGCTTCGACTATGGAAACATGGATGAGGTCTTGATCGGGACGTTCTTTTTCTGTTTTTTGACCTAGATCTCTGACCTCAAAAAACTCCTTCTTTTGCATTTTTATTTTTCCCTTATTTTTTCAAAGCAAGAAACAGCAAATACCTTGAATGACTACATAAGAAAAGAGTAATATGGACCAGAAACTCTGAGGGATTATCTCAGTCATCATATTAAAATACTGCTGTCATATATAAAAGCATCGTAATACCAATCCCAGTGAATAAAGTTGTGGTATAAACCTAGAATGCAACGAGAAGACTGGAAAACATTTCACTCATCCAGACCAAATTGTGTCTTTCGTTTCCCTTCAGAATCAAGTATCTTCAGAATTATGAAAACACTTCCCTCATCAATCAAGCCTTTCATACTATTACTCTGAATTTTCATTTACACCTACACAGGTAACAGAATTTTATGTCCTACACCTTAAACTCTACATCAGATGTTGCTGTGGGCCCAGCAGGTTTCAGTGCAGGCTGCAGGTGTTGAGAGAGCACTGTGTGCTTGCTGCACAGAGGTAGGTGGCTGAGTCGCTGGGCTCAGAGTCTCTGATGAGCAAGGAGACATGCTTCTTGGCTCTATCGGCCTGTGCTGTAAATCTTCCTTTTTCATTGTCATTATTTTCATATACGTTCAACAGCAACTCAGGGCCTTTCCCAGGATACTGCCTGTACCATATGAAGTACTGGAAAGCACTGTCAGTATAAGTGCAGTTGAGAGAGGCAACGGCTCCCTCTGGGACAGGCAGAGATCCAGGACTCTGCTTCACTTCATTCTGTTGGCCTCTCATCCCTGTTCAAAGAGACAGCGAATGGTCAGTCAGAGAAGATTGGTTAAGTAGTGATGCTTCCTCCACAGAATTTAAGTTATCTTTTCACAGGCCTCCCACATCTACCACCCCTTATTTAAGGGAAATAACATTCATGTGTCTCCCCATGAGCCTAGAACAGACAATAGCTCCAAAGAATGTACTTTATGGTCCCATAGAAATGCCCCAAACTCACAGGTTAACTGAAGCCACAGGATCACTAGTAAAACTCTGGAGAATTTCATCATTATTGCCTCCTCTGGTTCACTGAGCATTCAAATTTTAAACCCTAAAAAGAAAGACTCAAACTCTGACATTTCAGTTCTTCTGCTTAGAAATCACAGCAAGAATCTGTTCTACCAATGAAAAAAGAGACTCTCTTCACCACCCTGGTTACACCACCAAGCTTCTCTCTTGTCTCTCTCTCTCTCTCTCTCTCTCTCTCTCTCTCTCTCTCACTCACGCACACACACACACACACACACACAGAGAAATACATGAGAGCATTTTTCAAGGTCCCTGAGAACACACTGCCATCTTGTGGACTCAAGACACTGTTCAAAGAGATATTCAAAACATAGATCCTTACTAAGTGAACTGTTCAGTTCAGTTCAGTTGCTCAGTCATGCTTAACTCTCTGAGACCCCATGGATTGCAGCATGTCAAGCTTCCCTGTCCTTCACCATTTCCTGGAGTCTGATCAGACTCATGTCCTTTGACTCAGTGATGCCATCCCACCATCTTGTCTTCTGTCATCCCCTTCTCCTTTTGCCTTCTGTTTTTTCCGACATCAGGCTCTTTTCCAATGAGTGATATCTTCGTATCAGGTGGCCTACGTATTGAGCTTCAGCTTCAGCATCATTCCTTCCAATGAATATTCAGGGTTGGCTTCCCTTAGGATTGATTGGTTTGATCTCCTTGCTACCCAAGGGACTCTCAAGAGCGTTCTCCAATACCAGAGTTCAAAGGCATCAATTCTTCAGTGCTCAGCTTTCTTTATAGTCCAACTCTCACATCCATACATGACTACTGGAAAAACCATAGCTTTGATTACATGGACCTTTGTCAGCAAAGTGATGTCTCTGGTTTTGAATACTGTCTAGATTTGTCATAGCTTTTCTTCCAAGGAGCAAGCATCTTTTAATTTCATGGCTGAAGTCACCATTCACAGTGATTTTGGAGCCCAAGAATATAAAGTCTGTCACTGTTTCCATTGTTTTCCATCTATTTGCTATGAAACAATGGGACCGGATACCATGACTTTCATTTTTTGAATTTGAGTTCTAAGTCAGCTTTTTCACTCTCCTCTTTCACTTTTATCAAGAGGCTTTTTAGTTCCTCTTTGCTTCCTGCCGTAAGGGTGGTGTCATCTACATTCCTGAGGTTACTGATATTTCTCCAGGAAATATTGATTCCAGTTTCTGCTTCATCCAGACTGGCATTTCACATGATGTACTCTGCATATAAATTAAATAAGAAGGGTGACAATATACAGCCATAACATACTCGTTTCTCAACCTGAAACCAGTCCGTTGTTCATAACGCTGTGTGGAGTCTTCTTAAAATCCATGTTAAATTATGCAAAAAAGAAGGTATTGTCGTTTTCTGTGCATAATGCCTCTGAGATAAAGACAACAAACATGAATGACATTACTGGCCTTACCAAATATCATCATCAGCCTCATCAACATTTTGCTTTTATGCTCAGTCTACATTCTGCTAGGAAATAGACCCCATACAGAGCTGATCTCTCTCTTTTAATCAAAATTTTCATCTACTTCAAGGCAGTAATGTGACATAACATGACTTAATTGCCCTTGGGAATAGAAGGTGAGCAGTTAACGTGCTGTGTTGAGTGAGGATGCCTCTATGTTAACAGACATCTAGGCTCAATTTCAAATTCAGTCGTGCCTGAAAGAGAAGTACTAGTTCGTTGTGAAATGGCATACAACATATAAAAACTGCTCCTTGACAACCTCCAGGAGCAGGTTGGAGTACTGGCTGCAAGTGCCACCACACAGACGTAGAAGGCTGGATCGCTGAGCGGGGCGGCTGTGAGGTGCAGGGAGCTGTGCTGGACAGTGGCATCCATAGTCCCTGTGTACCGGCCATTGGACTTTTTGCTGTCACAGTAAATCATGGTTACCAGGGAAACTAGATCCCTCCCGGTGTCTTGTTAGTACCACCTTAAGTTGTTAAAGGGACTCATTATAAAATTGCACTGAAACCTGCAGTTGTCTCTCTCCAGCACCATCAGGGATGGGGGACCCTGTTCCACTTGGTTTTTGTCTCTCACCCTTGTTCAAAAAATCAAAGATGTCTGAGAGATAGATCACCCATTTTTCATGCTTTCTAATTTGCATCTCTTCCTCCTCTCCAAAATGAACCCCAAGTAAACCATAAAATGGCCCCGTATTCTTCCCCCCTCCTCCCCAGTGCAGTACAGACATCTTTGCTTAAGGCATTTAAAATCCCCTGGACTTCCTGTGTCAACCTGGCTAAAATTTTTCATTAACTTACAACAAAAATGAAGCCACAAGACCACCAGGGAGGTTCTCACATGCATCTCAATTCTTCACTGGGCTGTCTCCCAAAACAGACTTGTCTATTTTTTATTATTATTATTAATACAGGATTCTCAGGGGTTATGCTTAGCCAATCAGAGACTACATCCCTATTGAGTCAATGACCAGAATGTGCTGCTTTATGCTCAATCATATGGGGTCAAACATGAATGACATTACTGGCCTTACCAAATATCATCATCAGCCTCATCAACATTTTGCTTTTATGCTCAGTCTACATTCTGCTAGGAAATAGACCCCATACAGAGCTGATCTCTCTCTTTTAATCAAAATTTTCATCTACTTCAAGGCAGTAATGTGACATAACATGACTTAATTGCCCTTGGGAATAGAAGGTGAGCAGTTAACGTGCTGTGTTGAGTGAGGATGCCTCTATGTTAACAGACATCTAGGCTCAATTTCAAATTCAGTCGTGCCTGAAAGAGAAGTACTAGTTCGTTGTGAAATGGCATACAACATATAAAAACTGCTCCTTGACAACCTCCAGGAGCAGGTTGGAGTACTGGCTGCAAGTGCCACCACACAGACGTAGAAGGCTGGATCGCTGAGCGGGGCGGCTGTGAGGTGCAGGGAGCTGTGCTGGACAGTGGCATCCATAGTCCCTGTGTACCGGCCATTGGACTTTTTGCTGTCACAGTAAATCATGGTTACCAGGGAAACTAGATCCCTCCCGGTGTCTTGTTAGTACCACCTTAAGTTGTTAAAGGGACTCATTATAAAATTGCACTGAAACCTGCAGTTGTCTCTCTCCAGCACCATCAGGGATGGGGGACCCTGTTCCACTTGGTTTTTGTCTCTCACCCTTGTTCAAAAAATCAAAGATGTCTGAGAGATAGATCACCCATTTTTCATGCTTTCTAATTTGCATCTCTTCCTCCTCTCCAAAATGAACCCCAAGTAAACCATAAAATGGCCCCGTATTCTTCCCTCCTCCTCCCCCAGTGCAGTACAGACATCTTTGCTTAAGGCATTTAAAATCCCCTGGACTTCCTGTGTCAACCTGGCTAAAATTTTTCATTAACTTACAACAAAAATGAAGCCACAAGACCACCAGGGAGGTTCTCACATGCATCTCAATTCTTCACTGGGCTGTCTCCCAAAACAGACTTGTCTATTTTTTATTATTATTATTAATACAGGATTCTCAGGGGTTATGCTTAGCCAATCAGAGACTACATCCCTATTGAGTCAATGACCAGAATGTGCTGCTTTATGCTCAATCATATTCACAGGCAGGGCCCATGCAAACACTGCCATCTTGGGGTCAGAGCTATAGTTGCTCAAAACCTCTGGTTAGGCTATAAGCCCCTATGAGTCTCTGTGAGCACAGTAGTTTAATACGTAAGACATATGTTTAAGTATCCCAGTGTAAATTCTGACTGTATTGTATAGAAGAGCTAAGCTCTGCTCAGCTTTGTCATCTAAAAATACACATAGTAACACTTTCCTGACTATTTTTGAAAGATTTTAAAAGCATGATGCAGCAAAAAATCTGTCTGCAATGAGGGAAGCCTTGATTCGACCCCAGGGTTGGAAAGATCTCCTGGAGGAGGGAATGGCAACCCACTCCAGTATTCTTGTGTGGAGAATCCCCATGAACAGAGGAGCCTTGTGGGCTGCAATCCATGGGGTCGCAAAGTGTCAGACACAACTGAACAACTAAGCACAGCACACATAGCAAAGAAGAAAGGAATGATGGGATATTACAGCTAGTACTACTGTGCAAGGTGGGGAAAGCACAGAACTGAGGTATTTCCTCCAAAAGAAAGGATGGGAAACTAAGGGGTCCTTGTCCAAACTTACTCAGGAGTGCGCTCCCAAAAGGGCTGTTCTCTACCTTATCTTGTATTTAGCACTACTGACAGATGAAGGTCTCTTCTAGTCAAAATCAGACCTTAAATTCTGGGAGAGGTAGCTGCTTATTCAAATGCTCACACAACAAAGCAAATCTACAAGATGCGTGAAAATCAAGAAAACACAAAACAATCAAGGGCGGGAAATAAATTTCCAATAGCCAACTGATAGAAATGGAAATCTGTGAATTACCTTTAAAAGTGCTGAACTTGGAAGGTGTAAAAATCCTCTTATTATTTCTATTTTCTCAGTGAAATAGGAAGCCAATGAACAAGTTGAGCATGTCACTATCTGAGAGTTTATTCCAAGTTTGAACTCAGGCAACATTCCTTGGAGAAAGGAATGGGCAACCACTCCAGTATTATTGCCTGGAGAATTCCATGGAATGGGGGCTGGGTAGGGGCACTTTCACAGTTTCACTTTGAGACTTAAGAGTCCAAAGAGTTTGAAAGCAAAAGAACGGCAAAAGATATATCATACAAATGCATATCTTTAAAAGTTAGTATACTATAGCTGTGAAAAACTAGGCTCTGAGAATAGGATTATTGGAAATAAAGAAGGTTCGTGGTTAATTTTATGTTTCCACTTTGCTGAGCTTGATATCCGAATATTTAGTCAAAAATAAGTTCTGAAGTGACTGTGAAGGCAGTCTTTAGATGAGATGAACATTTAATCAGTAGAGTAAAGCAGATTACTCTCCACAATACCCGTAGGCCCCATCCAATTGGTAGAAGGTCTTAAGAAAAAAATAGTCAAGTCCTGGAGGAAAAAGAACTTTTTCTTCCAGATCACCTTTGAATGTAAATTACAAGATGAATCATTTCCTGAGTCACAAGCCTGCCTGAATTCCGTGCAGAATTTGAATTTAGCAGTTTGTACAATTGCATAACCCAATTCGTCTCTGTCCCAGTTTCTGTCTGTCTGTCTACACACACACACACACACACACACACACACACACACACACATTTTATTGATCCTATTGGTTCTATTTCTCTGGAGAACCCTGACTACACAGAGAGTTTTTTAAATTAATAAAGGAATGTCATACCATAAAAAAATCAGTCTCAAATTGGCATGTACCTAAATAGTATAGATTGATTGTATGTTTTATATACTCTTATAAACATCTGTTCTACTTCACAATAAAATAATTTGTAAGTTTTGATTGCCCAAAGAAATGGTTGATCCCTCCGATAGGCTTGCTTCAGAGAAGGATAAAAACAGAATCAGTCCAGCAAAATTAAGAGTAAAAGAGCTGCGAGAAGACAGGACAAGGGAGAGGGAAAGGAAGCAGGGCAAGAAGAGGAAAAGAGCGAACCTTAGACAACAGAACTGTCCACTTATTCTGCTTAAGTTAGGGCCAGATGTTTAAAAACAGCAGTCAATTTTCAACAAGACCTTCAAGGGAGACAAGGAATGGGCAACCACTCCAGTAATAATGCCTGGAGAATTCCATGGAATGGGGGCTGGGTAGGGGCACTTTCACAGTTTCACTTTGAGACTTAAGAGTCCAAAGAGTTTGAAAGCAAAAGAACGGCAAAAGATATATCATACAAATGCATATCTTTAAAAGTTAGTATACTATAGCTGTGAAAAACTAGGCTCTGAGAATAGGATTATTGGAAATAAAGAAGGTTCGTGGTTAATTTTATGTTTCCACTTTGCTGAGCTTGATATCCGAATATTTAGTCAAAAATAAGTTCTGAAGTGACTGTGAAGGCAGTCTTTAGATGAGATGAACATTTAATCAGTAGAGTAAAGCAGATTACTCTCCACAATACCCGTAGGCCCCATCCAATTGGTAGAAGGTCTTAAGAAAAAAATAGTCAAGTCCTGGAGGAAAAAGAACTTTTTCTTCCAGATCACCTTTGAATGTAAATTACAAGATGAATCATTTCCTGAGTCACAAGCCTGCCTGAATTCCGTGCAGAATTTGAATTTAGCAGTTTGTACAATTGCATAACCCAATTCGTCTCTGTCCCAGTTTCTGTCTGTCTGTCTACACACACACACACACACACACACACACACACACACATGTTATTGATCCTATTGGTTCTATTTCTCTGGAGAACCCTGACTACACAGAGAGTTTTTTAAATTAATAAAGGAATGTCATACCATAAAAAAATCAGTCTCAAATTGGCATGTACCTAAATAGTATAGATTGATTGTATGTTTTATATACTCTTATAAACATCTGTTCTACTTCACAATAAAATAATTTGTAAGTTTTGATTGCCCAAAGAAATGGTTGATCCCTCCGATAGGCTTGCTTCAGAGAAGGATAAAAACAGAATCAGTCCAGCAAAATTAAGAGTAAAAGAGCTGCGAGAAGACAGGACAAGGGAGAGGGAAAGGAAGCAGGGCAAGAAGAGGAAAAGAGCGAACCTTAGACAACAGAACTGTCCACTTATTCTGCTTAAGTTAGGGGCCAGATGTTTAAAAAACAGCAGTCAATTTTCAACAAGACCTTCAAGGGAGACAATGATAATTACGCAAATGGATTTTTACAAACTTCATCAAAAAGTTATGTAGCAATAGAAAAAATCAAAAATGTACTTCACAGCAATGACAGAGTTCAAAACACTCAGGCACTTGCTGATTTCAAGGCAATTTAGTACTTAGGATTCTTCCAAACTCTAAATCTCAGTCATTATTTAAATCCTCTTCTTCTTCAGGAAGAAAGATGATTCAAAATTGTTCTTGTTCTCCAGTGCTGGTCGTCCACTTCCCATCACTGTATGGACTAATTGTGAACCTACTGTCAGCTGTTCTGTCTGGTACTCTTAGTCCAAACCAACTGACAGAGCTGGTAACACAGGCAGCTGGTTTCCATGGCCTCAGGTGACAACTCATACATATCTTTGAAGCAATGGAGTGGGTTTCTCTCCCCCACCTCCAGTGGCATCATTTGCTCTGTATTTCTAGCACAGGCTTGGCGTTGACTAGACATACATTCCTTACATATCCAGTAAGCTATTGACAAAAGGCACTGCTAAGGGCTTCCCCTGGTGGTCCAGTGGGTAAGGACACCGCCTTGCAGTGCAAGGGGCGCCGGTTCGAGTCCTGGCCTGGGAAGATCCCACGTGCCGCAGAGTGGCTGGACTGATGTGTCCAATCACCGAGCCGGAGCTCTGGAGCGCGTGCGCCCAGAGCCGGCACTCTGCAACGACAGACGCCGCTGCGATGGGAGGCCCACAGGAGCCAAAGAACAAAGACGGATGAACATGGAGAAACGAAGGACCAATAGAGGTGACCCGCCTGCTCCCCTCCCTCCCCAACCCGACCCCCACCCAAAAAATAAATAAATAAATAAATCTTTAAAAAAAAGAAGAAGAAAATGGGGGCCTGGAGAAGTGTGACACCTGGAGAGGTGTCACAATATGACAAAAATGCTTTTGCAGAAGTGGTATAGTCAAAGGCAAGAGCAGAGAAAGAGAGAGTTTAATACTCTGGAGAAGACAGGACAAGGGAGAGGGAAAGGAAGCAGGGCAAGAAGAGGAAAAGAGCGAACCTTAGACAACAGAACTGTCCACTTATTCTGCTTAAGTTAGGGGCCAGATGTTTAAAAAACAGCAGTCAATTTTCAACAAGACCTTCAAGGGAGACAATGATAATTACGCAAATGGATTTTTACAAACTTCATCAAAAAGTTATGTAGCAATAGAAAAATCAAAATGTACTTCACAGCAATGACAGAGTTCAAAACACTCAGGCACTTGCTGATTTCAAGGCAATTTAGTACTTAGGATTCTTCCAAACTCTAAATCTCAGTCATTATTTAAATCCTCTTCTTCTTCAGGAAGAAAGATGATTCAAAATTGTTCTTGTTCTCCAGTGCTGGTCGTCCACTTCCCATCACTGTATGGACTAATTGTGAACCTACTGTCAGCTGTTCTGTCTGGTACTCTTAGTCCAAACCAACTGACAGAGCTGGTAACACAGGCAGCTGGTTTCCATGGCCTCAGGTGACAACTCATACATATCTTTGAAGCAATGGAGTGGGTTTCTCTCCCCCACCTCCAGTGGCATCATTTGCTCTGTATTTCTAGCACAGGCTTGGCGTTGACTAGACATACATTCCTTACACATCCAGTAAGCTATTGACAAAAGGCACTGCTAAGGGTTTCCCCCTGGTGGTCCAGTGGGTAAGGACACCGCCTTGCAGTGCAAGGGGCGCCGGTTCGAGTCCTGGCCTGGGAAGATCCCACGTGCCGCAGAGTGGCTGGACTGATGTGTCCAATCACCGAGCCGGAGCTCTGGAGCGCGTGCGCCCAGAGCCGGCACTCTGCAACGACAGACGCCGCTGCGATGGGAGGCCCACAGGAGCCAAAGAACAAAGACGGATGAACATGGAGAAACGAAGGACCAATAGAGGTGACCCGCCTGCTCCCCTCCCTCCCCAACCCGACCCCCACCCAAAAAATAAATAAATAAATAAATCTTTAAAAAAAAGAAGAAGAAAATGGGGGCCTGGAGAAGTGTGACACCTGGAGAGGTGTCACAATATGACAAAAATGCTTTTGCAGAAGTGGTATAGTCAAAGGCAAGAGCAGAGAAAGGAGAGAGTTTAATACTCTGCTCCTTCAGAATGTCCTTCTAAAAGCCACCAATTATTGATTTTTTTGTGGATAAGACTGATGGGAGTCAGGAAAAAGTTTCATTATGGAAATTGAGCTATTCCACGATAGAGGTGTTAATAAGATACAGTGAGTGTTAGCACAAAGTAGGCACCTGATAGAGTAAATAAGAGTACCACTAACTCAGCTAACAAAACTAAATGGTGCAAAACAGCATGACATTCCAAAGAGGAAAATCACACAGATGTCATAACCTTCCTTATTCAAAACAATGCCTGTATATAATAAATAGTCAATAAATACGTAATAAACAAATTGAAATGAAAATCCAACAATTCTTAAATTTTGGCTTCTTATTGTTTTTTTATATTTATTTATTTTCGTCTATCTTTATTCTTTGGCCTGTGTGGACCTCCCATTGCAGTGGCCTCTCTTATTTGCAGAGCACTGGCTCTGGGCACATGCACTCCATGGCTGGCTCATAATTGGACACACTGGTCCAGCTGCTCCATGGTACGTGGCATCTTCCCAGACCAGGGCTCAAACCACTGCCCCTTGCACTGCAAAGTGAACTCTTTACCCACTGGACCATCAGGGAAGCCCAAAAATCCAACAATTCTTATATCTTTTTTATTGATTTTTGAATCAGATGTTTCCAAATCTCCTTAGTCAATTCTTCTAGCTCATACTAATTACAGTCCTACTGGCAAGGATTTTATGTGGCTATTTCTTTGTCCTCAATAAATAATTTTGTATTTAACTTTTAATAAATAAGTAATTTATACCCAAATTTTTAAGGATAAGAATCTGAATATGATCTATGAACCTAGAAAAATATTTTCTTAGAATAAATGTGTTCCCTCTAACCCTACACCTGTGCAGCCCTAACCACTTCCTGTCTGCACTGACAATTCCCTTCCCTGGTCCCTACAGCAGGCGGGTGTATCAAGTAAAGCTCTGGGTTTTGGTACAGGTCCCTCCTACATGCCTCTCACTGTGTGCTCACTCAGGGCACAGAAATACACTGCAGAGTCCTCTGGCTGTGAAACTGAGATGGCAAGTTTGATGGATTTGCTTGCCTTCTGGAAATTCACTGAGTAGCGGCCTTGTGAGGCATTTTGCAGGTTATAAGAATTCTGATGAATAAGGAGGGTCATCACCCCACTGCTGTGCTGCTTGTACCAGAATAGAGTATAACGTGACTCACTGGTATCATACGTGCAGTTCAGGGTCACAGCCTCCTTCTCCTGCACTAACATTGGTGATTTGTCTTGAGTTACTTTCTGGGCAATACTGGATCCTAAAGGGAAAAAAAAAAAAAAAAGAATCAGAACTTTAGGAATAAGTACTATGAAGCAAACAAATAAACAAAAAATCTTATTTTACACTCTACTTCCCCTTCTTCCCAGGGTGCCCATAAGATTGCCCATTCTTCTGGTCCTTAGGTCACAGAGGAGGCACAATCCACTGAGGCCATTCTTACCTAAACACAGTGAAGCCACGACCATCTTCAGAAGGCTAGAGAGACATATGTTTGAAGTCTTCCACATGATTGAAAATATCTCCTTTTCAATGTCAAAACTATCCAAGGTCAGGCGAGCCTGACAGGGTGAGGGAGGAATTGCTGGGCATGCTGCTGCTGCCCCAACAGGAAACAGGGGTTTCCTGGAGTAGCAAGTAAATGCGGGCGATGTCAGCTTCTCTGTGAACTGGGTGAGAGTCTCTCTCAAACCCAACTTCCTTTTGCTCTTCAATTGATAGCAATTACATCTGAAAATGAATACAAGTTAAATTTGATATTGAATGGAAGATTGAGAATTTGACAATCTACTGTGTTCTATGATGGAACTTATTTTAAAATGCTGCATAAAAAAGAATATGGAAAGAACATAAGATGCAATGATTGCTTATCTTCATACCTATATATGCTGTTACTTCACTTAGAAATAAATTGCTTTATGAAAAGAAGGTAGAGTTATTTGGGCTAATTGCTGCAGCTTTTTCAACCTATATATCAATATAGCAATCTCTATAATTCTTTACCACAGCATCTGTTCAATTACCTATCTTGGGACCTAATAGTAGGACAAAATATAATCTCCCTTTGCAGAAGACTAGAACGAATCTCACAGACATAGAGTCCTGTCAAATGGTCCCTTTCTCTTCTCTTAGTTTAAACTGAGATGGCAAGTTTGATGGATTTGCTTGCCTTCTGGAAATTCACTGAGTAGCGGCCTTGTGAGGCATTTTGCAGGTTATAAGAATTCTGATGAATAAGGAGGGTCATCACCCCACTGCTGTGCTGCTTGTACCAGAATAGAGTATAACGTGACTCACTGGTATCATACGTGCAGTTCAGGGTCACAGCCTCCTTCTCCTGCACTAACATTGGTGATTTGTCTTGAGTTACTTTCTGGGCAATACTGGATCCAAAAGGGAAAAAAAAAAAAAAAAGAATCAGAACTTTAGGAATAAGTACTATGAAGCAAACAAATAAACAAAAAATCTTATTTTACACTCTACTTCCCCTTCTTCCCAGGGTGCCCATAAGATTGCCCATTCTTCTGGTCCTTAGGTCACAGAGGAGGCACAATCCACTGAGGCCATTCTTACCTAAACACAGTGAAGCCACGACCATCTTCAGAAGGCTAGAGAGACATATGTTTGAAGTCTTCCACATGATTGAAAATATCTCCTTTTCAATGTCAAAACTATCCAAGGTCAGGCGAGCCTGACAGGGTGAGGGAGGAATTGCTGGGCATGTGCTGCTGCTGCCCCCCAACAGGAAACAGGGGTTTCCTGGAGTAGCAAGTAAATGCGGGCGATGTCAGCTTCTCTGTGAACTGGGTGAGAGTCTCTCTCAAACCCAACTTCCTTTTGCTCTTCAATTGATAGCAATTACATCTGAAAATGAATACAAGTTAAATTTGATATTGAATGGAAGATTGAGAATTTGACAATCTACTGTGTTCTATGATGGAACTTATTTTAAAATGCTGCATAAAAAAGAATATGGAAAGAACATAAGATGCAATGATTGCTTATCTTCATACCTATATATGCTGTTACTTCACTTAGAAATAAATTGCTTTATGAAAAGAAGGTAGAGTTATTTGGGCTAATTGCTGCAGCTTTTTCAACCTATATATCAATATAGCAATCTCTATAATTCTTTACCACAGCATCTGTTCAATTACCTATCTTGGGACCTAATAGTAGGACAAAATATAATCTCCCTTTGCAGAAGACTAGAACGAATCTCACAGACATAGAGTCCTGTCAAATGGTCCCTTTCTCTTCTCTATTAGTTTTGACAGCCCAGCTCTTTTCAGAAAGGCCAAAATCAATGCTAGATTTTGGTAATCAAGTTATCAAAAACCTTTGAATTTATATCATTCCCATTAATTCAATTGTGTCAGACTCTTTGCAACCCCTTGAACTGTATCCCGCCCGGCTTCTCTGTCCATGGAATACACCAGGGAAGAATACTAGAGTGGGTAGCCATTCCCTTCTCCAGGGGATCTTTCCAACCCAGGGATCAAATCCAGGTCTCCTGCACTGCAGGCAGATTTTTCCATCTGAGTTACCAGACAAGCCCCAAAAGAGCCACAAATTCTCCACATTCTGTGTGCCCAGTTCTAGCGGGAATATATTACAAGAAACCTCCTACACCTCCACAAGACAGTTGATCATGAGACCACTGATTGTAGTAAATCTTTCTTTGAGTAAGAATGTAAAGAGAAGTCATGCCTAACAATATTACTTAACAATGTTTTGTCAACTACAAATCAGCACTTGCCAAGAGCATTTGCCAGCGACTGAACAGCAGCAAGGGTATTTGCCATCTCCCTTAAGGAGCTTGAGCCCTATGCTACTACAGCTGCCAAACTTCAATGTCCCCTGAGGGGAATTCAGGATGGAGAGTGAGGCACTCTGTGTTCCAGGGAAACTGGTGGAACAGGTCTTTAGATAGTTAGATATTTTTAGGAACTGATTTCACGATCCCAATCCTTGATATTGAATGGAAGATTGAGAATTTGACAATCTACTGTGTTCTATGATGGAACTTATTTTAAAATGCTGCATAAAAAAGAATATGGAAAGAACATAAGATGCAATGATTGCTTATCTTCATACCTATATATGCTGTTACTTCACTTAGAAATAAATTGCTTTATGAAAAGAAGGTAGAGTTATTTGGGCTAATTGCTGCAGCTTTTTCAACCTATATATCAATATAGCAATCTCTATAATTCTTTACCACAGCATCTGTTCAATTACCTATCTTGGGACCTAATAGTAGGACAAAATATAATCTCCCTTTGCAGAAGACTAGAACGAATCTCACAGACATAGAGTCCTGTCAAATGGTCCCTTTCTCTTCTCTATTAGTTTTGACAGCCCAGCTCTTTTCAGAAAGGCCAAAATCAATGCTAGATTTTGGTAATCAAGTTATCAAAAACCTTTGAATTTATATCATTCCCATTAATTCAATTGTGTCAGACTCTTTGCAACCCCTTGAACTGTATCCCGCCCGGCTTCTCTGTCCATGGAATACACCAGGGAAGAATACTAGAGTGGGTAGCCATTCCCTTCTCCAGGGGATCTTTCCAACCCAGGGATCAAATCCAGGTCTCCTGCACTGCAGGCAGATTTTTCCATCTGAGTTACCAGACAAGCCCCAAAAGAGCCACAAATTCTCCACATTCTGTGTGCCCAGTTCTAGCGGGAATATATTACAAGAAACCTCCTACACCTCCACAAGACAGTTGATCATGAGACCACTGATTGTAGTAAATCTTTCTTTGAGTAAGAATGTAAAAGAGAAGTCATGCCTAACAATATTACTTAACAATGTTTTGTCAACTACAAATCAGCACTTGCCAAGAGCATTTGCCAGCGACTGAACAGCAGCAAGGGTATTTGCCATCTCCCTTAAGGAGCTTGAGCCCTATGCTACTACAGCTGCCAAACTTCAATGTCCCCTGAGGGGAATTCAGGATGGAGAGTGAGGCACTCTGTGTTCCAGGGAAACTGGTGGAACAGGTCTTTAGATAGTTAGATATTTTTAGGAACTGATTTCACGATCCCAATCCTTGCATTTCTTCATATCTAGAAAAGCACTAAGTCCCTTCATGGTGACATCAGTACCTCATGGCTAGCAGATAACCTTTTGTAAAGTAAGTGCTTTATTATATTGAACTCCCCTTCACAAAAATCTTATATATTGACTTTCCCCCACTGTCTCTTTGGAGCAGTCTCTCAGAGTTATCTAGGGTGCTGTCTCCTGGGCTGCAGTCCTCATTTTGCCCCAAATAAAACTTAACTCACAACCCACATGTTGTGCATTTTTTCAGTTGACAATGGCAAACAACAAAGAGCCATTACCTACCACGGCCTACCCCTTAAAGTTAAGTAAAACTTATCTTCCTTTCTCAAAGCAATTACAGCCTTGACCAAATTGGTTGAAGCTTTTTCAGATGGCACTCTAGCATCTCCATTAAATCTGACGGTAATACGCATAGCACAAATTGTTCTCCAACCTAAAATACCCAATTTTTTTCTACCAATCAGTTGACTAGTTATAAAATATTACTTTCCCCTCATGTTATTCAACTTTGCTATACTTCTCAGTGAAAGGTTCTCATGACAGTGCCTCTGTGACTCAAAAATGTGCTCACGTCCAGAAAGATCTTTTAGACACTCTCATACCAAATTCTGAATTAACATGTTTTAAAATAATCTTATTTTAATATTGAAAAGAAATAACTCTGAAATGGCTATGAAATAATTATTCAAAATTCCTTTTAAAACCAATCATTAGTAGAAACAAAATTAACTCTAGTAGCTGAACTTGTGGCTAGCGGAATATATTACAAGAAACCTCCTACACCTCCACAAGACAGTTGATCATGAGACCACTGATTGTAGTAAATCTTTCTTTGAGTAAGAATGTAAAGAGAAGTCATGCCTAACAATATTACTTAACAATGTTTTGTCAACTACAAATCAGCACTTGCCAAGAGCATTTGCCAGCGACTGAACAGCAGCAAGGGTATTTGCCATCTCCCTTAAGGAGCTTGAGCCCTATGCTACTACAGCTGCCAAACTTCAATGTCCCCTGAGGGGAATTCAGGATGGAGAGTGAGGCACTCTGTGTTCCAGGGAAACTGGTGGAACAGGTCTTTAGATAGTTAGATATTTTTAGGAACTGATTTCACGATCCCAATCCTTGCATTTCTTCATATCTAGAAAAGCACTAAGTCCCTTCATGGTGACATCAGTACCTCATGGCTAGCAGATAACCTTTTGTAAAGTAAGTGCTTTATTATATTGAACTCCCCTTCACAAAAATCTTATATATTGACTTTCCCCCACTGTCTCTTTGGAGCAGTCTCTCAGAGTTATCTAGGGTGCTGTCTCCTGGGCTGCAGTCCTCATTTTGCCCCAAATAAAACTTAACTCACAACCCACATGTTGTGCATTTTTTCAGTTGACAATGGCAAACAACAAAGAGCCATTACCTACCACGGCCTACCCCTTAAAGTTAAGTAAAACTTATCTTCCTTTCTCAAAGCAATTACAGCCTTGACCAAATTGGTTGAAGCTTTTTCAGATGGCACTCTAGCATCTCCATTAAATCTGACGGTAATACGCATAGCACAAATTGTTCTCCAACCTAAAATACCCAATTTTTTTCTACCAATCAGTTGACTAGTTATAAAATATTACTTTCCCCTCATGTTATTCAACTTTGCTATACTTCTCAGTGAAAGGTTCTCATGACAGTGCCTCTGTGACTCAAAAATGTGCTCACGTCCAGAAAGATCTTTTAGACACTCTCATACCAAATTCTGAATTAACATGTTTTAAAATAATCTTATTTTAATATTGAAAAGAAATAACTCTGAAATGGCTATGAAATAATTATTCAAAATTCCTTTTAAAACCAATCATTAGTAGAAACAAAATTAACTCTAGTAGCTGAACTTGTGGCTATATCTTGGACGTATTAAATTACAAAAAGTACACATACTGTGGTAATTAGAGGTTTTTAACACAGTTCACAGCGTCAAAAACCGGAGACAATGAGGTTTTTTTAAACACCTTAATCCTTTTTTAACCTTCTTGTGTATCTCTCCTATGGGTCAAGGTCCGTTTGCGGGTTGGAAAAGAATTTCCGGATACAAGGCAGAGTGAGAGGAAAGTAAAGTTTATTAGAGTAGGAGAAAGGCGAGTTGCTGTCAGGACAGTGGGCCAGCTTAAGGGAGAAAGTGGGAGACACTGTGAGAATAGCGGGCCTCATAACAGGCCAGCTCAAGGAAGAGCTGATGTTGTTAAAGTGGAAGACGCTGCTAGAACAGCAGGTGGGCTCAAAGGAGAACTGACCCTTAACAGGGGTCTTTGAGCCATATTATACCTGGGGTCTAAGGAGTGGCATAGAGGTCTTAAGGATCATTGCTGATTGGACAGTGTACTGGGTGAGGTAGAGTGATGACTACCCCATGAGGAAAAGACAATAGAGTCCAAGGAGTGGCATAGGGGTCTTGGGCGGCATACTATAGCCTGGGGGAGGGGAGGACAATAAGAGTCTTGCATTCCCTCTTAGTTTGACTTGTTCTTTCATCCTTGGGCACCACAGTATGCCTACTAAAAACGGGCACCAAATACATGACTTATTTGATGTCTTCGTGCTACTCAAAGAGACTTTGTCATTAAGACAAACCCTCATAATGTAAAAGACTCTGCGCATGAATGCTTGGTTGACTAAGTTGTATCCGACTCTCTGTAATCCCATGGACTGTAGCCCACCAGGCTCCTCTGTCCATGGGATTCCCCAGGCAAGAATATTGGAGTTGGTTGCCATTTTCTTCTCCAGGAGATCTTCCTTACCCAGCGATTGAACCCATGTCCTCTGCATTGTCAGGCAGTTTCTTTACTACTGAGCCATATAGAAAGTGCAAAAGACTCTAGAACTTAGGAAAAAAATGATTGAGCTGGTTATGCTAAACATCCTTTTCTGCCTTAATCGTTATGCACGCATCTCTTCTAGGACAAAGAGTAATCTATGCAGAAATTCAATAATTCCACTTTACGTGAACAAAATTTGGCCCCAATTTTGTAAAGAATCATTAGGAATAATTGATTTGTTTAATCCATGAAGACAAGATGTATCAGGACAGATGCCAGATGGAGCTTAATCATCTCCAATGAACTCTTCCTAAGGTCCAGGACAGGATGCCAGATGGGATGGCAGAGTGAAGTCAGTTCATGCCTTTATTGAGGTCCGTTTGCGGGTTGGAAAAGAATTTCCGGATACAAGGCAGAGTGAGAGGAAAGTAAAGTTTATTAGAGTAGGAGAAAGGCGAGTTGCTGTCAGGACAGTGGGCCAGCTTAAGGGAGAAAGTGGGAGACACTGTGAGAATAGCGGGCCTCATAACAGGCCAGCTCAAGGAAGAGCTGATGTTGTTAAAGTGGAAGACGCTGCTAGAACAGCAGGTGGGCTCAAAGGAGAACTGACCCTTAACAGGGGTCTTTGAGCCATATTATACCTGGGGTCTAAGGAGTGGCATAGAGGTCTTAAGGATCATTGCTGATTGGACAGTGTACTGGGTGAGGTAGAGTGATGACTACCCCATGAGGAAAAGACAATAGAGTCCAAGGAGTGGCATAGGGGTCTTGGGCGGCATACTATAGCCTGGGGGAGGGGAGGACAATAAGAGTCTTGCATTCCCTCTTAGTTTGACTTGTTCTTTCATCCTTGGGCACCACAGTATGCCTACTAAAAACGGGCACCAAATACATGACTTATTTGATGTCTTGTGCTACTCAAAGAGACTTTGTCATTAAGACAAACCCTCATAATGTAAAAGACTCTGCGCATGAATGCTTGGTTGACTAAGTTGTATCCGACTCTCTGTAATCCCATGGACTGTAGCCCACCAGGCTCCTCTGTCCATGGGATTCCCCAGGCAAGAATATTGGAGTTGGTTGCCATTTTCTTCTCCAGGAGATCTTCCTTACCCAGCGATTGAACCCATGTCCTCTGCATTGTCAGGCAGTTTCTTTACTACTGAGCCATATAGAAAGTGCAAAAGACTCTAGAACTTAGGAAAAAAATGATTGAGCTGGTTATGCTAAACATCCTTTTCTGCCTTAATCGTTATGCACGCATCTCTTCTAGGACAAAGAGTAATCTATGCAGAAATTCAATAATTCCACTTTACGTGAACAAAATTTGGCCCCAATTTTGTAAAGAATCATTAGGAATAATTGATTTGTTTAATCCATGAAGACAAGATGTATCAGGACAGATGCCAGATGGAGCTTAATCATCTCCAATGAACTCTTCCTAAGGTCCTCCAGAGAAAAAGTATCACAGTAGGGGCATATTGGCTGCAACATTAAGCAAGCACTGCTGGGGAAGCTTCTAGATGGCAAAGAGTGAAGTCAGTTCATGCCTTTATTGGAATGAACAAATTTTCCAAATATCTGCAAAAGTGGAATATGAACTGGAATACTGTTCCAAGTAAACATTTTGAGTACTTCAAAAAGGATTTAAACAAAAATTTTCCCCCCATGGGTTATGAGTATATACTATTAGTAGTATTTTTATTTTCTACATGGGTTGAAGCAGTTTTTTGTCAAAAAATACACCAAACTTGCAATAGTTGAAGATCAACTTGACACTACGTTTACCACCTGTGTCATTTCAATGTGTATGTATGTAGGGGAGCAAGTTTCTCTAGGACAATTATATAAAGTTCTCCCTTCAGAAATGTTACTACTCTTACCATCCCTCTATCTTTTTGAAGAAGTGGAAAGAATAAATGGAATATTAGAGAGGAAATGAATTATTACATCAGACACCCTTGAACTACTGTGGCCTAATCCATTATTAATTAGCCGTGGACCCCATGGCCCTGCTTTCTTTCCCTCACAGTCATACATTGGCTCACTAAGAACTGGTCACCAATAGGCACAGGTAACTCACAAGGTCCCAAGTCACATGTATTCCAACCTTTCTCCAAATGAACTAAATAAATAAACCCATTATAATCAGTCCTTTCATCACAGGCATAGGTGGATTTTCTAGCTTTTCATTTAATCAGCTTTTACATAACCTTAACTTGACTGGCTAGATGCTTTTTAAATGATGTCAGAGAAAGATTGCCGTTGAGCTTGTGGAAATGACTTATTAAGTACCATACGTTACCAATTTAGTAGGTTAAGTACAGGAATACCTTTTTTTTTTTTAACATGGGCACGAACGAGCATGACATCATGCTTCCTTAACTGACAAGAATTGAAAAGGTATTCACATTCGAGATATTAAACTGAGATTATCCAGAGAATGGTCAGAAGTAGACAGTTCACAGAAGGAGAGGCTGACCCAAGATTTAAAACAAATGCATAATTGCATAAAGTATACATCTCCATTCAAGACCATTCAAAGAGAAATCTCCTAGCTGTTGGGAAGCACTGATTGTCATACTCTTCTTTGCATTCTTCCTTTTTTCATTCTTCAGAGACATCTTCCCACTTTAATACTAATGTTAAATATTCACTTTCCCTATAAGAAAAAGCCAGTTTGCTAATGGTCAACAACCCTAATTCAGACAAGAGGCATCATTCTTATCATTCCAATTATAGCCATCCTTAAGACAAATATAAGGGATCTTGAGAAGAGCCTACCAGGAGTGGGAGAACTAGGGAATTAATTGTTTGTGTAAAATTTTCATTCCATCAATATATGTACAACACTAAAGAAATAGCATTTTAAAGAGAAAGCTGTGTATAGTTATGTTTAATCCAGTCAAAGCACAAACATGAGGCAGATTTGCAGCAAGCTATCTCTAGATTAGCCATGACTCCAAATGCCTTTAGGCAAGTGGTAATAATAGCAAGGGGCTGATAAATGCATATAAAAATGTCCCATAAATCCCAGAAAGAAAGGTTTCAATCATAATGGTAGCAAAACATTGCAAGTCTATGAATAAATTTAATTGTTTTAAGCAGTGCTTCACTGAAACTAAAGACATTCATAAATGGAAAGAAATAGTATGTTCTTAGTCAAATTATCAAATGTACATATTAAGGAGTTTGGTTTTCCAAAAATCAATTTATAATTTAATTCAATTACAGAACTTATATTAAACTATGAATAAATAGCAGAATTCACCTTTTCTTATTTCTTTAAAGAACATCTACTGATAATCACCTATGTGAAAAAGTGTATGCTGGGTACCACAGAGTAGCAAGTAAGACACACGACTCCATCTTCTAAATTCTATGCAAGCAAATGTAAACAGATACTTATAGAATTTTGAAAAGATAATATATTTGTGAATTTCATATGAAACTCACATTCTCACATCACTTCCTATCCTAATTTAACTCAAAGACACACAAAAATAAATACTATTCTCAAAATGGATTAGAGACCTAAATGTAAGACCAGAAACCATAAAAATCTTAGAGGAGAGCTTTAAAAATGCACTAAGTATACATCTCCATTCAAGACCATTCAAAGAGAAATCTCCTAGCTGTTGGGAAGCACTGATTGTCATACTCTTCTTTGCATTCTTCCTTTTTTCATTCTTCAGAGACATCTTCCCACTTTAATACTAATGTTAAATATTCACTTTCCCTATAAGAAAAAGCCAGTTTGCTAATGGTCAACAACCCTAATTCAGACAAGAGGCATCATTCTTATCATTCCAATTATAGCCATCCTTAAGACAAATATAAGGGATCTTGAGAAGAGCCTACCAGGAGTGGGAGAACTAGGGAATTAATTGTTTGTGTAAAATTTTCATTCCATCAATATATGTACAACACTAAAGAAATAGCATTTTAAAAGAGAAAGCTGTGTATAGTTATGTTTAATCCAGTCAAAGCACAAACATGAGGCAGATTTGCAGCAAGCTATCTCTAGATTAGCCATGACTCCAAATGCCTTTAGGCAAGTGGTAATAATAGCAAGGGGCTGATAAATGCATATAAAAATGTCCCATAAATCCCAGAAAGAAAGGTTTCAATCATAATGGTAGCAAAACATTGCAAGTCTATGAATAAATTTAATTGTTTTAAGCAGTGCTTCACTGAAACTAAAGACATTCATAAATGGAAAGAAATAGTATGTTCTTAGTCAAATTATCAAATGTACATATTAAGGAGTTTGGTTTTCCAAAAATCAATTTATAATTTAATTCAATTACAGAACTTATATTAAACTATGAATAAATAGCAGAATTCACCTTTTCTTATTTCTTTAAAGAACATCTACTGATAATCACCTATGTGAAAAAGTGTATGCTGGGTACCACAGAGTAGCAAGTAAGACACACGACTCCATCTTCTAAATTCTATGCAAGCAAATGTAAACAGATACTTATAGAATTTTGAAAAGATAATATATTTGTGAATTTCATATGAAACTCACATTCTCACATCACTTCCTATCCTAATTTAACTCAAAGACACACAAAAATAAATACTATTCTCAAAATGGATTAGAGACCTAAATGTAAGACCAGAAACCATAAAAATCTTAGAGGAGAATATAGGCAAAACACTCAAGGACATAAAGCAAGATCTTCCATGACCCACCTACTAGAATAGCAGAACTAAAAACAAAAATTAATGTGGGACCTAATGAATCTTAAAAACTTTTGTACAGCAAAAGAAACTATAGAAAAACTGAACAGACAACCCACAGAATGGGAGAAAATCATAGCAAATGAAACAACAGACAAAGAATTAATCTCCAAAATCTACAAGCAACTCAGACAACTCAGCACCGGAAAAATGAACAACCCAAATCAAAAAATGGGAAAAGGACCTAAACAGACACCTCTCCAAAGAGGACATACAGATGGCCAAAAAACACATGAAACGATGCTCAACCTCGCTTATTATTAGAGAAATGCAAATCAAAACTACAATGAGATATCACCTCACACCCGTCAGAATGGCCATCTTCAAAAAATCAGCAGACAATAAATGCTGGAGAGGGTGTGGAGAAAAGGGAACATTCTTGCATTGTTGGTGGGAATGTAAATTGATACAGCCTCTATGGAAGACTGTATGGAGATTCCTTAAAAAACTAAAAAATAGAAGCACCCTATGACCCAGCAATCCCATCTGGGCTTATACCCAGATGAAATCAGAACTGAAAGAGGCACCTGTACCCCAATGTTCATTGCAGCTCTCTATACGATAGCTAGAACATGGAAGCAACCTAGATGTCCACCGATGAATAAATGGATAAAAAAACTATGATACAGGTTTCCCTGGTGGTCCAGATGGTAAGGACACCACCTTGCAGTACAAGAGGTGCTGGTTCAATCCCTGGCCTGGGAAGATACCACGAGCTGTGGAGCGGCTGGACCAGTGTGTCCAACTACCAAGCCACAGCACTGGAGCGCCTGCACCGAGAGCCAGTGCTCTTCAGCGAGAGAGGCCACTGCAATGGGAGGCCCACACAGGCCAAAGAACAAAGATAAATAAGCAACCTAGATGTCTGTCAACGAATGAATGGATACAAAAGCTATGGTACATATATACAGTGGAATACTACACAGCTGTAAAAAAAAATGCAGAAGAATCAGTCCTAATGAGGTGGCTGGATCTAGAACCTATCATAAGTGAAGTAAGCCAAAAAGAGAAGGACAAATACAATATACTAACACACATATATGGAATCTAGTAGGATGGTAATGATAACGCACGCAGTGAAGCGATGGAAAAACAGACATGGACAGTGGGCATATGGACATTGCGAGGAATTAACAGTGGGTGGGAGGCATAAAGGAAGTAGCATGAAAACCTATATTATCATATGTGAAAAAAAATAGCTATTGTCATTGCGCTGTGAGAAAAGGGGATCCTGCAGGTGCGCTGTGCGACGGCCTGGAGGGGTGGGATGGCGGGGATATACATATGACTAATCTGGGATCATACATGTTTGTAAACAACAAAACTCTGAAATGTAAAAAGTAAAATAAAAATTAAAAAATAAATAATACTATTAATGGAAACTAAAGAAAACCCATATCACATTTTCTCAATAAGAAACTGGTACATAAGGATACACCTATGACAGATTTGTATTTATGTATAGCTGTAAACAACAAAACTCTGTAAAAGCAAAATAAAAATAATTAATAAAAAAGAAAGTGGTACATAAAAAATAGCCATAAATTGAACTGTCAAATTTTACCACAAATTTAGAGGAAGACAATTCATATAAAGCTGTAAGCTATTGCTATCTCTTACAGAGCAATTAAAAAGTAGATGTTTGAGAAGACCTGATGAATGGGGAATGTGCAAATCAAGATATAATAATAAGTGAGAAAATTATGAGCCTACTATATCAAGAACTTATTTAAAAGGTAAGCTTAATATTAGCAATATTAGTGATTATAGTATTATCAATATCATATTTATTGGATATCACACATCTCCTATAATTGACGTATAATGCTGCATAATCAGAAAAATAATAAATGCTGCTTTCAAAACACAGTATTTAAAAACCCATTCATAATAAGGATCATGATATCGATGCCAGGGGATTAATTATAGAAGAGAAGTCTGAATAGCAAATATAAAGGCGATCTTATAATTTCAAAAGAACACTGCTAACTCCCTCCAAGAATTAAGTAAGCAGCAACTATCCATAAAAATGAGTCATACTTTCGTCTTGAACCTAATCTTTTTATTGTATGCTTTCCATGTCTAATACATCAGTTTCCACCTGCACACAAACACTAAGACAAATGCTACTTGAAGGCTTCACTAAAGGAACGGGGCTGCCTCAGTCACAGGTTTGAGTACAGGTAGCAGGTGCCTGGGAAGCACTGTGTACTTGCTGCACAGAAGTAGACAGCTGAGTCTCCAGGTTCGGTGGTTGGGATGTGCAAGGAGAGATGTTTGGCCGTCTTATTCAGTAAAACAGTCAGTCTTTGGCCTTTGTTTTCACCCGCATTTGAACGAATAGCTATAAGGAACTGGGGACCTTTCCCAGGTTCTTGCTTATACCAAGGAAAGTACTCCGAAGCAGCGTCTGTGTAAGTACAGGTGATAACAGAGCTGTTTCCCTCTTGGACAGTCAGGGTAGGACTCTGCTCCACCTTGTTTCCAAGACTGACACCTGTGGAGAAAGCAGAAGTCAGAAAAAGGAGAAGGGTTGCCAGATTATTAAGCTCCACAGTTTACTTTTTCTTTTCTACAATAACTAGGAGAAATCTGAATAAATCCAGTCTTGCCATACAAAGAATATCTACTACTAATACACTTTGTTTCACTTAAACCCTCAACTCACAGTCCAACTGAAGCCACAAGAATGCAATTAAAGCTCCGATGGATGTCTTCATCATTCTTCCCATTTAGGATCAATTGTGGACCTGCAGTCTTCAACCAGGAGGGCTTCTTCTATTATCCAGTGAGTCCTTCTTTTCTCTAGTGGCTTCTTTCATTGCCTACCCAACCAATAAGAAAAAGCTTCTGCCCTAAGCCTATTCATTCAGAATCCACTCAAATGAACCCTCCACATATTAGTTGATTATAGTATTATCAATATCATATTTATTGGATATCACACATCTCCTATAATTGACGTATAATGCTGCATAATCAGAAAAATAATAAATGCTGCTTTCAAAACACAGTATTTAAAAACCCATTCATAATAAGGATCATGATATCGATGCCAGGGGATTAATTATAGAAGAGAAGTCTGAATAGCAAATATAAAGGCGATCTTATAATTTCAAAAGAACACTGCTAACTCCCTCCAAGAATTAAGTAAGCAGCAACTATCCATAAAAATGAGTCATACTTTCGTCTTGAACCTAATCTTTTTATTGTATGCTTTCCATGTCTAATACATCAGTTTCCACCTGCACACAAACACTAAGACAAATGCTACTTGAAGGCTTCACTAAAGGAACGGGGCTGCCTCAGTCACAGGTTTGAGTACAGGTAGCAGGTGCCTGGGAAGCACTGTGTACTTGCTGCACAGAAGTAGACAGCTGAGTCTCCAGGTTCGGTGGTTGGGATGTGCAAGGAGAGATGTTTGGCCGTCTTATTCAGTAAAACAGTCAGTCTTTGGCCTTTGTTTTCACCCGCATTTGAACGAATAGCTATAAGGAACTGGGGACCTTTCCCAGGTTCTTGCTTATACCAAGGAAAGTACTCCGAAGCAGCGTCTGTGTAAGTACAGGTGATAACAGAGCTGTTTCCCTCTTGGACAGTCAGGGTAGGACTCTGCTCCACCTTGTTTCCAAGACTGACACCTGTGGAGAAAGCAGAAGTCAGAAAAAGGAGAAGGGTTGCCAGATTATTAAGCTCCACAGTTTACTTTTTCTTTTCTACAATAACTAGGAGAAATCTGAATAAATCCAGTCTTGCCATACAAAGAATATCTACTACTAATACACTTTGTTTCACTTAAACCCTCAACTCACAGTCCAACTGAAGCCACAAGAATGCAATTAAAGCTCCGATGGATGTCTTCATCATTCTTCCCATTTAGGATCAATTGTGGACCTGCAGTCTTCAACCAGGAGGGCTTCTTCTATTATCCAGTGAGTCCTTCTTTTCTCTAGTGGCTTCTTTCATTGCCTACCCAACCAATAAGAAAAAGCTTCTGCCCTAAGCCTATTCATTCAGAATCCACTCAAATGAACCCTCCACATATTCAGATCAGCAGAGGTACACCACCATCTGGTGGTCACATCTCCAACTACTGAACTCTTTGGTTAAATGTCCTTCTCATACCTGTGCCTATGAGGGACTCTGATGCACAAAACAGCAAGAGATCAAACAAATCAGGTGCAAATCAGAGATTAAATGCACAGTAAGAATGCAGAGTTTAAGATTTAAATCTCTGCACAAGACTGAGTCATTGTTAACAAGCTGGAAGGAGGTAGATCCTGTTGTGCTTTAGTCAATGTTGGGCCTAATATATCGTTTTGAAACTATAAAAGCACATAGAGGGGCTTCCCCTGGTGGTCCAGTGGGTAAGGACACCGCCTTGCAGTGCAAGGGGCGCCGGTTCGATCCCTGGCCTGGGAAGATCCCACGTGCCGCGGAGCGGCTGGACTGATGTGTCCAATCACCGAGCCGGAGCTCTGGAGCGCATGCGCCCAGAGCCGGTGCTCTGCGACAACAGACGCCACCGCGATGGGAGGCCCGCAGGAGCCAAAGGACAAAGACGGATGAAAAAAGAGAATGAAAAACCAATAGAAGTGGCCTGCCGCTCCCCTCCCTCCCCAACCCAACCCCCGCCCAAAAATAAATAAATAAATAAATAAATCTTTAAAAAAAAAAATTAAAAAAAAAAATAATAAAAGCACATAGATTTATGCTCTTAAACAAACAAATATTCATAAAACTGTCATGTCCAGTTAGTATACCATTCTTGTTTGCCTGTTATAGTGGGAAAATTCTCTCTAAAAAGAACGTGTAAGCTAAAAGGTCAGAGTAATAGAAGATCATTTGATGTTCCAACAGCCTGTTATCTCAGACTGTCTCCTCAAGCTGGTTTTTAGTGGGCTCTTTCTATTTTCTGAGAATTGACAGTAGCAACCTTCAAAATGTATCCTGAAATGCAGTTGCTAAACTGCAGAGATCTAAGTAGTGCAACTTGCATTAGACAGTTTCTCTTTGCTCAGTCATAAGGATCTGGAGGAAAGAGACAGGAAAAGAATGGTAAGGAGGAAGTGAGGAAATCCAGTTTATTTCTACTGCCAGCTCACTTTATCTACTTTTTAATTATCTAATTTTTAATCCTGTCCTCTTGGATTTAATTTCTGTTTTGTAAAATGAAGTTTGACTGAAGTAAGTCTAAGGGTTCATCTAACTCTAAATTCTTTTATGCTGTTTAACAGAGCAAATCTTTATAGAGTGGGGAGAAATCCACTGCAGTGTGAAACAACACCATTTTCACATCCCCATGCAGTCTCGGGGGCCTGGTGTTGGAACGAATTGGCTCTGAAGCAGAGGTGAGGTCCCTGCTTCATTTCTCCTATAAGATCATTTCTTCATTTCTTCTGTAAGATCAAGAAGAATATAAATCCATAGTAAAATAGCATAAAATTGGACTTGGCTCACTGAATGTAAAGATCATCACAGACAGTAAGGTCAAAGGAGCTTTGTGACCGAGCCACTGGTAAGCAGGATGTTCCTCAGGAGATTTATTCCATAAACCTTATTTTATCTTGTAGGGAAAGAAGAAAAGAAGAAAACATCTGCAAAACCAGAGGACCTGGAGGAAGTAGATGAGTTGCTAGCAGGTAAAGCAAGAGGCGTTTTCTAAAGCAATGTTTTCAAATTGCTTTCTGACTTCTGTACTTCTCTTTGAAGGCTTACGTGGGGATCACCTGTATTATTTTTAGAACCAGGGCAAAATAAAAAACTTGGAGTCTTCTTTTCAAAAAGCAAGGAAATTTTTCATTAGGTAATGTTTCTAGTGGTCTTTCCTGATGGTTCAGACAGTAAAAAATCCACCTGCAATACAGGAGATCTGGGTTCGATTCCTGGGTTGGCAAGATCCCCTGGAGGAGGAAATGGCAAACCACTCCAGAATTCTTGCCTGGAGAATTCCATGGACAGAGGAGCCTGGAAGGCTACAGTCCAGGGGGTCACAAAGAGTCAGACACAACTGAGAGACGAACACTTTCACTTTCAGTGTTTCTAATGGAACCATTTTTCTAAAATGCTTTACCTCTTCATACAAATCAGTTTCATGTGTCTGAATTTAATTTTTTAAGATTTTTCAGTCATTTTAGGTTCACAGAAAAATTAAGAAGGTACAGAGGTTTCCAATAGACCTCTCTCTCCCACTTGCATAGCCTCTTTTCTTATGAACTTTCACACCAAACTGGTCTATTTCTTACAACTGATGAGCTCATATTAACACATTGTAATTCTCCAAAGCCTGGAGTTTAACCAGGATTCACTCTTGGGGTTGTAAATTCTGTGGATTCACATAAATGTACAGTGGCATGTGTTCATCATCACAGCATCACAGAAAGTAGTGCCACTCCTAGACACCCTCTGTGCTTTGCCCATTCAGCCCTCCACTCCCTTCAGCCCTTGGCAATCACTGATCATTTTACTCTGTTTATCATTTTGCCTTTCCCAGAAAGTCATATAGTTGGAGTCATACAGTAGGTAGCTTTTTAGATTGGTTCTTTCACTTAGTATCATGTGCTTAAGTTTCCTCTATTATTTTTATGGCTTGATAGCCCATTTCTTTTTCACACTGAATAATATTCCATGGTTTGGGTGTACCACCACTTACTTATCCATCCACTTGTTTTTCTATTTATTTATTATTTATTTTTGGCTGTTCTGGGTTTTCACTGCTGCTGCAGGCTCTTCTCTAGTTGCAGGGAGTGGGGGCTACTCTCTTGTTGAGGTGAGCAGGCTTCTTGTTGCAGTGACTTCTCTTGTTCTGGAACTTGGGCTCTAGGGCACACGGGCTTCATTAGTTGCAGCACATGGGCTCAACAGTTGCAGCTCCAAGGCTCTAGAGCACAGGCTCAAGAGTGATGGCTCATGGGCTTAGTTGCTCCCCAGCATGTGGGATCTTCCTGGATCAGGGATTGAACCCATGTCTCCTGCACTGGCAGGCGAACTCTTCACCACTGAGCTACCAGGGAAGACCCATTCACTTGTTGAAGGACATCTTGGTTGTTTCTAAATTTTGGCAATTATGAATAAACCCGCTATAAACTTCCATGCCTTTCTCTTAGCTTGTGGCAACTGCCATCAATGTTTGGTGCTCCTTGGCTTGCAGATATAACACTCTAGTCTCTGCTTTGTCTTTATATCTAAAATCATTTTATTATATTTGTATTTCTAGGACTTAAAAAGCTGAATATAAACTTTAAACACATTACACTTATTTAGTTCCCTTTTAAGGCACACATACATGTAGTTAACCAAAAAATTGAGTCATCTCTTTCTTTTTTTTTTAATTATTATTTATTTATTTATTTATTTATTTATTTATTTTTGTACATGTATGTTCCCAGATCAATCAGATGCATATCCCTTGACCCTCCCCCCACCCAGGTTCCCCCCCCCACATCCCTCCAGACCATTGCTCCAAGTGGTTGTAGGTACTCCTATTCCCCTAGCACAATGACAATAGCTATCTTTTCTACACTGACAGTATAGGTTCCCATGTTACTCCCTCCCATTGTTCGGTCTCCACAATGTCTTTATGTCTATTCTCTGTTTTTTCATGAGTTCACTGTGTGTGTTATCATGACCATCTTACTAGATCCCATATATATGAGTTAGTATACTATACTTGTCTTTCTCTTTTTGACTTACTTCACTTTTTATGATAGGTTCTAGAGCCAGCCACCTCATTAGGACTGAGTCTTCTGCATTTCTTTTAACAGCTGAGTAGTATTCCATTGTATATATGTACCAGAGCTTCTGGATCCATTCATTTGTCGATGGACATCTAGGTTGCTTCCATGTTCTGGCTATTGTATAGAGAGCTGCAATGAACATTGGGGTACAGGTGCCTCTTTCAGTTTTGATTTCATCAGGATATAGGCCTAATAGTGGGATTGCTGGGTCATAGGGTGCTTCTATTTTTAGTTTTTTAAGGAATCTCCATATTGTCTTCCATAGAGGTTGTATTAATTTACATTCCCACCAGCAATGCAAGAGGGTTCCCTTTTCTCCACACCCTCTCCAGCATTTGTTGTCTGTCGATTTGTTGATGATGGCCATTCTGACAGGTGTGAAGTGGTATCTCATTGTGGTTTTAATTTGCATTTCTCTAATAATAAGCGAGGTTGAGCATCGTTTCATGTATTTTTGGACCATTTGTATGTCCTCTTTGGAGAGGCGTCTCTTTAGATCTTTTTCCCATTTTTTGACTGGGCTGCTCATTTTCCCTGTGCTGAGTTGTCTGAGTTGCTTGTAGATTTTGGAGATTAATTTTTTTTGTTTTTGCTTGTTTTCCCACTCTGTTGCGTGATTTTGGCAATTATGAATAAACCCGCTATAAACTTCCATGCCTTTCTCTTAGCTTGTGGCAACTGCCATCAATGTTTGGTGCTCCTTGGCTTGCAGATATAACACTCTAGTCTCTGCTTTGTCTTTATATCTAAAATCATTTTATTATATTTGTATTTCTAGGACTTAAAAAGCTGAATATAAACTTTAAACACATTACACTTATTTAGTTCCCTTTTAAGGCACACATACATGTAGTTAACCAAAAAATTGAGTCATCTCTTTCTTTTTTTTTTTTTTAATTATTATTTATTTATTTATTTATTTATTTATTTATTTTTGTACATGTATGTTCCCAGATCAATCAGATGCATATCCCTTGACCCTCCCCCCACCCAGGTTCCCCCCCCCACATCCCTCCAGACCATTGCTCCAAGTGGTTGTAGGTACTCCTATTCCCCTAGCACAATGACAATAGCTATCTTTTCTACACTGACAGTATAGGTTCCCATGTTACTCCCTCCCATTGTTCGGTCTCCACAATGTCTTTATGTCTATTCTCTGTTTTTTCATGAGTTCACTGTGTGTGTTATCATGACCATCTTACTAGATCCCATATATATGAGTTAGTATACTATACTTGTCTTTCTCTTTTTGACTTACTTCACTTTTTATGATAGGTTCTAGAGCCAGCCACCTCATTAGGACTGAGTCTTCTGCATTTCTTTTAACAGCTGAGTAGTATTCCATTGTATATATGTACCAGAGCTTCTGGATCCATTCATTTGTCGATGGACATCTAGGTTGCTTCCATGTTCTGGCTATTGTATAGAGAGCTGCAATGAACATTGGGGTACAGGTGCCTCTTTCAGTTTTGATTTCATCAGGATATAGGCCTAATAGTGGGATTGCTGGGTCATAGGGTGCTTCTATTTTTAGTTTTTTAAGGAATCTCCATATTGTCTTCCATAGAGGTTGTATTAATTTACATTCCCACCAGCAATGCAAGAGGGTTCCCTTTTCTCCACACCCTCTCCAGCATTTGTTGTCTGTCGATTTGTTGATGATGGCCATTCTGACAGGTGTGAAGTGGTATCTCATTGTGGTTTTAATTTGCATTTCTCTAATAATAAGCGAGGTTGAGCATCGTTTCATGTATTTTTGGACCATTTGTATGTCCTCTTTGGAGAGGCGTCTCTTTAGATCTTTTTCCCATTTTTTGACTGGGCTGCTCATTTTCCCTGTGCTGAGTTGTCTGAGTTGCTTGTAGATTTTGGAGATTAATTCTTTGTCTGTTGTTTCATTTGCTATGATTTTCTCCCACTCTGTGGGGTGTCTGTTGAACTTTTTGGTAATTTCTTTTGCTGTACAAAAGCTTTTAAGTTTCATAAGGTCCCATATGTTCATTTTTCTTTTCAGTTCTGCTATTTTAGTTGGTGGGTCAAAGAAGATCTTGCTTTGATTGATGTCCTTGAGGGTTTTGCCTATAGTCTCCTCTAAGAGTTTGATGGTTTCTGGTCTTACATTGAGGTCTTTAATCCATTTTGAGTTGATCTTAGTGTATGGCGTCAGGGAATGTTCCAATTTCATTTTTTTGCATGTAGCTGTCCAATTCTCCCAGCACCACTTGTTGAAGAGGCTGTCTTTGTCCCATTTTATAGTTTCTCCTCCTTTATCAAAAATAAGGTACCCATAGGTGCATGGGTTGATCTCTGGGTTCTCAATCTTGTTCCATTGATCTATAGTTCTGTTTTTGTGCCAGTACCATACTGTCTTGATAACTGTTGCTTTGTAGTAGAGTCTGAAGTTAGGGAGGCTGATCCCTCCAACTCCATTCTTCTTCCTCAGGATTGCTTTGGCTATTCGAGGTCTTCTGTGTTTCCATATGAACTGTGTTATTCTTTGGTCTAGTTCTGTGAAAAATGTCAGTGGTAGTTGAATAGGTATTGCATTGAATCTGTAGATGATATTTGGAAGTATGGTCATTTTCACAATATTGATTCTTCCAATCCAGGAACATGGAATATCTCTCCATCTGTTTAAGTCTTCTTTAATGTCTCTCATGAGTGTCTTGTAATTTTCTGTGTACAATTCTTTTGTTTCTTTGGGTAGGTTTATTCCTAGATATTTGATTCTTTTGGTTGCAATGGTGAAGGAGATTGCCTCTTTGATTTCATTTTCTGATTTTTCATTGTTTGTGTATAGGAATGCCAGTGACTTCTGTGTGTTTGCATTTCTCTAATAATAAGCGAGGTTGAGCATCGTTTCATGTATTTTTGGACCATTTGTATGTCCTCTTTGGAGAGGCGTCTCTTTAGATCTTTTTCCCATTTTTTGACTGGGCTGCTCATTTTCCCTGTGCTGAGTTGTCTGAGTTGCTTGTAGATTTTGGAGATTAATTCTTTGTCTGTTGTTTCATTTGCTATGATTTTCTCCCACTCTGTGGGGTGTCTGTTGAACTTTTTGGTAATTTCTTTTGCTGTACAAAAGCTTTTAAGTTTCATAAGGTCCCATATGTTCATTTTTCTTTTCAGTTCTGCTATTTTAGTTGGTGGGTCAAAGAAGATCTTGCTTTGATTGATGTCCTTGAGGGTTTTGCCTATAGTCTCCTCTAAGAGTTTGATGGTTTCTGGTCTTACATTGAGGTCTTTAATCCATTTTGAGTTGATCTTAGTGTATGGCGTCAGGGAATGTTCCAATTTCATTTTTTTGCATGTAGCTGTCCAATTCTCCCAGCACCACTTGTTGAAGAGGCTGTCTTTGTCCCATTTTATAGTTTCTCCTCCTTTATCAAAAATAAGGTACCCATAGGTGCATGGGTTGATCTCTGGGTTCTCAATCTTGTTCCATTGATCTATAGTTCTGTTTTTGTGCCAGTACCATACTGTCTTGATAACTGTTGCTTTGTAGTAGAGTCTGAAGTTAGGGAGGCTGATCCTCCAACTCCATTTTTCTTCCTCAGGATTGCTTTGGCTATTCGAGGTCTTTTGTGTTTCCATATGAACTGTATTATTCTTTGGTCTAGTTCTGTGAAAAATGTCAGTGGTAGTTGAATAGGTATTGCATTGAATCTGTAGATGATATTTGGAAGTATGGTCATTTTCACAATATTGATTCTTCCAATCCAGGAACATGGAATATCTCTCCATCTGTTTAAGTCTTCTTTAATGTCTCTCATGAGTGTCTTGTAATTTTCTGTGTACAATTCTTTTGTTTCTTTGGGTAGGTTTATTCCTAGATATTTGATTCTTTTGGTTGCAATGGTGAAGGAGATTGCCTCTTTGATTTCATTTTCTGATTTTTCATTGTTTGTGTATAGGAATGCCAGTGACTTCTGTGTGTTGACTTTATATCCTGCAACTTTGCTGAATTCATTGATTAGTTCTAGTAGCTTTGTAACCGTGTCTTTGGGATTTTCTATGTATAATATCATGTCGTCTGCAAAAAGAGAGAGCTTGACTTCTTCCTTTCCAATCTGGATTCCTTTGATTTCTTTCTCTTGTCTTATTGCTGTTGCTAGGACTTCCAGGACTATGTTGAATAGCAGTGGTGAAAGTGGGCACCCCTGTCTTATTCCTGATCTTAGAGGGAATGCTTTCAGTTTTTCACCATTAACAATAATGTTCGCTGTAGGTTTCTCATAGATGGCTTTTATTATGTTGAGATAGGTTCCTTCTATGCCCATTTTCTGAAGAGTTTTGATCATAAATGGATGTTGTACTTTGTCGAAGGCTTTTTCTGCATCTATTGAGATGATCATGTGATTTTTGTCTTTCAACTTGTTGATATGGTGTATCACGTTGATTGATTTGCGGATGTTGAAGAAGCCTTGCATGCCTGGGATGAACCCAACTTGATCGTGATGTATGAGTTTTTTGACATGTCGTTGAATTCTGTTTGCTAGGATTTTGTTGAGGATCTTGGCATCTAAGTTCATCAGTGAAATTGGCCTATAGTTTTCCTTTTTTGTGTTGTCTTTGCCTGGTTTGGGTATCAGGGTGATGGTGGCCTCGTAGAATGTGTTTGGGAGTTTTCTTTCCTGTGCAATTTTTTGAAAGAGTTTTAGAAGGACAGGCATTAGCTCTTCTTTAAATGTTTGGTAGAATTCAGCTGTGAAGCCATCTGGCCCTGGGCTTTTATTTTTGGGTAGATTTTTAATCACAAAGTTGATTTCTGCGCTTGTGATTGGGTTGTTCAAAGTTTCTGTTTCTTCCTGGCTCAGTCTTGGGAGATTAATCCTGTCCAAGAAACTGTCCATTTCTTCCAAGTTGTCCAGTTTGTTGCCATAGAGTTGCTCATAATAGTCTCTTAGAATCCTTTGGATTTCTGCATTATCTGTAGTAATCTCTCCTTTTTCATTTTTGATTTTGTTGATCTGGTTCTTCTCTCTCTTTTTCTTAATGAGTCTGGCCAGTGGCTTGTCAATTTTGTTTACCTTTTCAAAGAACCAGCTTTTTGCTTTATTTATCTTTACTATTGTTTCTTTTGTTTCTTTCTCATTTATTTCTGCTCTGATCTTTATGATTTCTCTTCTTCTGCTGGCTCTGGGATGTTTTTGTTCTTCTTTCTCCAACTGTTTTAAGCGGAGGGTTAGGTCATCTGCTTCATATTTTCCTAGTTTCTTGAGGTGGGATTGTATTGCTATAAATTTCCCTCTTAGAACTGCTTTTGCTGTATCCCATAGGTTTTGCACGGTCGTGTGTTCATTGTCATTTTCTTCTAGGAATTGTTTAATTTCTCCTTTGATTTACTCAATGATCAGTTGGTTTTTTAGGTATGTATTGTTTAATCTCCATGTGTTTCTGTTTTTAGGGTTTTTTTTCTGGTAGTTGATCTCCAGTCTCATTGCATTGTGGTCTGAGAAGATGGTTGATATAATTTCGGTTTTCTTGAACTGACTGAGGTTAGATTTGTGGCCCAAGATGTGGTCTATCCTGGAGAATGTTCCGTGAGCGCTTGAGAAGAAAGTGTATTCTTCTGCTTTTGGATGGAACGTCCTAAAGATATCGATGAGATCCATCTTTTCCAGTGTGGCATTTAAGGCTTGTGTTTCTTTATTAATTTTCTGTTTTGTTGATCTGTCCATTGGTGTGAGAGGAGTGTTAAAGTCTCCTACTATTATTGTGTTATTGTTGATTTCTTCTTTTATGTCTGAAAGTACCTGTCTTATGTATTGAGGTGCCCCTGTGTTGGGTGCGTAGATATTCATGACTGTTATGTCTTCCTCTTGGATAGATCCCTTAATTATGATGTAGTGGGTAGATTTTTAATCACAAAGTTGATTTCTGCGCTTGTGATTGGGTTGTTCAAAGTTTCTGTTTCTTCCTGGCTCAGTCTTGGGAGATTAATCCTGTCCAAGAAACTGTCCATTTCTTCCAAGTTGTCCAGTTTGTTGCCATAGAGTTGCTCATAATAGTCTCTTAGAATCCTTTGGATTTCTGCATTATCTGTAGTAATCTCTCCTTTTTCATTTTTGATTTTGTTGATCTGGTTCTTCTCTCTCTTTTTCTTAATGAGTCTGGCCAGTGGCTTGTCAATTTTGTTTACCTTTTCAAAGAACCAGCTTTTTGCTTTATTTATCTTTACTATTGTTTCTTTTGTTTCTTTCTCATTTATTTCTGCTCTGATCTTTATGATTTCTCTTCTTCTGCTGGCTCTGGGATGTTTTTGTTCTTCTTTCTCCAACTGTTTTAAGCGGAGGGTTAGGTCATCTGCTTCATATTTTCCTAGTTTCTTGAGGTGGGATTGTATTGCTATAAATTTCCCTCTTAGAACTGCTTTTGCTGTATCCCATAGGTTTTGCATGGTCGTGTGTTCATTGTCATTTTCTTCTAGGAATTGTTTAATTTCTCCTTTGATTTACTCAATGATCAGTTGGTTTTTTAGGTATGTATTGTTTAATCTCCATGTGTTTCTGTTTTAGGGTTTTTTTTCTGGTAGTTGATCTCCAGTCTCATTGCATTGTGGTCTGAGAAGATGGTTGATATAATTTCGGTTTTCTTGAACTGACTGAGGTTAGATTTGTGGCCCAAGATGTGGTCTATCCTGGAGAATGTTCCGTGAGCGCTTGAGAAGAAAGTGTATTCTTCTGCTTTTGGATGGAACGTCCTAAAGATATCGATGAGATCCATCTTTTCCAGTGTGGCATTTAAGGCTTGTGTTTCTTTATTAATTTTCTGTTTTGTTGATCTGTCCATTGGTGTGAGAGGAGTGTTAAAGTCTCCTACTATTATTGTGTTATTGTTGATTTCTTCTTTTATGTCTGAAAGTACCTGTCTTATGTATTGAGGTGCCCCTGTGTTGGGTGCGTAGATATTCATGACTGTTATGTCTTCCTCTTGGATAGATCCCTTAATTATGATGTAGTGACCTGCCTTGTCTCTTAGAATCTTCTTTACTTTAAAGTCTATTTTGTCTGATATAAGGATTGCTACCCCAGCTTTCTTTTGATTTCCATTTGCATGAAATATCTTTTTCCAGCCTCTCACTTTCAGTCTATGAGTGTCTCTAGGTCTGAAGTGGGTCTCTTGTAAACAGCATATATATGGGTCTTGCTTCTGGATCCATTCAGCCAGCCTGTGTCGTTTGGTTGGAGCATTTAGTCCATTTACATTCAAAGTAATTATTGATACGAATGTTCCTATTGTCATCTTCTTAGAAATTTGGGGTTTGATTTGTAAGGCTTCTCCTACTCTTGTATTTATTGGCTATATCAGGTCCTTTAACACTTGTTGTAGGGCTGGTTTTGTGCTACAGAATTCTTTTAGTTTTTGCTTGTCTGTGAAGCTTTTGACTTCACCATCGATTTTGAATGAGATTCTTGCTGGGTAGAGAATTCGTGGTTGCAGGTTATTCTCTTTTAGCCGTTTAAATGTATCTTGCCATTCTCTTCTGGCCTGTAGGGTTTCTGTTGAGAGATCCGCAGTTAAATGTATGGGGTTTCCTTTATATGTTATTTGTTGTTTGCTCCTAACTGCTTTTATTAATCTGTCTTTATATTTAGTCTGCGTTAGTTTGATTAGTATGTGCCTTGGTGTGTTTCTTCTGGGGTTTCTCCTGTATGGAACTCTTTGTGCTTCCTGGACTTGGCTGACTATCTCCTTTCCCAAGCTGGGGAAGTTTTCAACTATAACCTCTTCAAGAATTTTTTCATAGTCTTTCTTCTCTTCTTCTTCTTCTGGAACTCCTATAATTCTAATGTTGGTGCGTTTAATATTGTCCCATAGGTCTCTGAGGCTATCCTCAGTTCTTTTAATTCTTTTGGCTTTGTTCTGTTCTTCAGCACTTATTTCCACCATTCTGTCTTCTAGCTCACTTATCCGTTCTTCAGCCTCTGATATTCTACTGTTGAGACCTTCTATAGTATTTTTGAGTTCAGCAATTGAGTTGGTGGTCTCTATTTGCTTATTTTTCATTTCCTGCATGTCTTTTCTCAATGCACTAATTTCCTCTAATATTCTGTTTTCGGTGTTTTGCATCCTCATTAGTATAGCTTTTCTGAATTCTCTTTCAGATAGCTTGTCTATCTCCTCCTCTGTCATTTGAAGTGGTGTTTCTCTAGCTTGGTCCTTCATTTGTACAGTGTTTCTCTGACGTTTCATTATTAGGTTAATTTTTGTTTCTTTGTGTGTGTCTGTGTGTATGGAGTTCTTATTCCCACCAGGCTTCTTGGTTGAATTCTCCCTTCCTTTGGGTTTCTGTCCTTGTAGAAGGGTTCAGTGGTTTGTGTCTTGGGTGGTGATAGACCTTGTTTACAGGTGAATAATCTGTAGTGTTGTATGTTCTTTGATAATCAGTGTGGGGTCTTGGAATCCGGGCTTCCACTTCGAGGATCCTTGGTTTGATGATTGGTCAGGGAGTGTAGGCTCTATGTCTGGTTTGCTATGGTGTTCTGTGATACTAGTTCACACACTAGCATCTGAGGAACAAGAGGTGCATCCCTGATGGGTGACAGTCATAAAAGCATGCAGATGTTTTCTAACATAATCATAAGATATACATACATATACAGCAATCCCCACAACTGACCAGTTTTACAGAGATAAGGCGCAGGAAATCTTTCTAGCAACTCATGCAATCACAGATGATACTTGCCCGTTAAGCTTTGAATTAATTAAAATAGTGCCTGAATAATAGATCTAGCACAAGGTCCTGGCTTGGATAATTACAATGAAAGCAATTTTAAATTAGGACATGTGCTCGTGGTGACAAGGAGGGAGTCTATAAGTAATAAAAGGAAAAGATTTGTCTTGGAAGTATTTTATAGGATTAGGTAGCAAAGATTAGTGTGTGTACTGTTTAGTGCATTTGGAAGTGAATAGTGCAGACAGAAAGATAGGAAATAATTTATCTAGAGGATATTGATAGCTAGGAAGATGTTTTACATTTAGAACATAGAGAAAGAAAGCAGTGGGAACGAGGAAAGAGAAAAGATAAGTAGAGGTTTTCAAGAATTAGAATTAAAGGGAAAACAATAGAATCAAAGTCCAAAGAAGGTTAAAAGTTAAAAGAGCAAAAAAAAAAAATTAATGAGACCGAAAAACAAAGAAAAACACATAGAATAAATCAAACAAATGAAAACTACAAAAAAAAACCAAACCTGCATGTCTTTTCTCAATGCACTAATTTCCTCTAATATTCTGTTTTCGGTGTTTTGCATCCTCATTAGTATAGCTTTTCTGAATTCTCTTTCAGATAGCTTGTCTATCTCCTCCTCTGTCATTTGAAGTGGTGTTTCTCTAGCTTGGTCCTTCATTTGTACAGTGTTTCTCTGACGTTTCATTATTAGGTTAATTTTTGTTTCTTTGTGTGTGTCTGTGTGTATGGAGTTCTTATTCCCACCAGGCTTCTTGGTTGAATTCTCCCTTCCTTTGGGTTTCTGTCCTTGTAGAAGGGTTCAGTGGTTTGTGTCTTGGGTGGTGATAGACCTTGTTTACAGGTGAATAATCTGTAGTGTTGTATGTTCTTTGATAATCAGTGTGGGGTCTTGGAATCCGGGCTTCCACTTCGAGGATCCTTGGTTTGATGATTGGTCAGGGAGTGTAGGCTCTATGTCTGGTTTGCTATGGTGTTCTGTGATACTAGTTCACACACTAGCATCTGAGGAACAAGAGGTGCATCCCTGATGGGTGACAGTCATAAAAGCATGCAGATGTTTTCTAACATAATCATAAGATATACATACATATACAGCAATCCCCACAACTGACCAGTTTTACAGAGATAAGGCGCAGGAAATCTTTCTAGCAACTCATGCAATCACAGATGATACTTGCCCGTTAAGCTTTGAATTAATTAAAATAGTGCCTGAATAATAGATCTAGCACAAGGTCCTGGCTTGGATAATTACAATGAAAGCAATTTTAAATTAGGACATGTGCTCGTGGTGACAAGGAGGAGAGTCTATAAGTAATAAAAAGGAAAAGATTTGTCTTGGAAGTATTTTATAGGATTAGGTAGCAAAGATTAGTGTGTGTACTGTTTAGTGCATTTGGAAGTGAATAGTGCAGACAGAAAGATAGGAAATAATTTATCTAGAGGATATTGATAGCTAGGAAGATGTTTTACATTTAGAACATAGAGAAAGAAAGCAGTGGGAAAGAGGAAAGAGAAAAGAGAATTAGAGGTTTTCAAGAATTAAAATTAAAGTTAAAAAAATATAATAAAAGTCAAAAGAAGGTTAAAAGTTAAAAAGAGCAAAAAAAAAAAAATTAATGAGACCGAAAAACAAAGAAAAAACACATAGAATAAATCAAACAAATGAAAACTACAAAAAAAAAACAAACAAACATAAAAAACCCCCAATAAACAAAAACTAATAAACCCTAAACCAATCAATTGAATAAGCAAAATAGTCCACCACAAACAAGCAGAAAAAAATGAAAAAAGAAAAGAAAAAAAAAGTTAAATACTGTCCTTGGTTTTTATCTTCATATCTGCCTGTTGGAAACCAATCTGCTCTTGATGGTGGTGTCTTGATGGCGTGGTCTTTCCCTTACAGTGCCGGTTGCTGTGGTTTCTGTTTTTGTGTTCAGCAAAATGAGGGCTTTGCTGCCATACTGGGTGCTGGCCGGGACAGTGGGCTGATCCCAGTCAGTCGGGCGGAGGCCGCGGCGCGCAGTCCCGTGTTGGAGGGGGGCGCCCCGGTTCGACCGCGCGCCCGCCTGTAGTCTACAATTCCTGCTCTTTCCCCGGCTTCCTCCGCTGCTGCTGCAGCTCTAGGGGAGCGCGGGCTCCTCCACCACTGCCGGTTATGTGTCTAAGTACCAAAGGCGGACGCGAGCTTTCCCGTCCAACTCGTGCCCGGTCCCTGGTCAGCAACCCGTGGACGACTTCCTCTCTCCGTTCAGCAAGCCCTCCAGTTGGAGTGGCTGAACTTACCCGCCTCGCGGCTCCTCGCGGCGTCCGCGGCTCCTCGCGGCGTCCGCGGCTCCCGGCGGCTCCTCGCGGCGGGCGGGTTCCGGAGGCTCCGAGTCATCTCTTTCTATTTGTTGATCACCATAGATTTTTTTCAAGCATTTTCCATCAGAGAAGTTTGCGTATAATTTATATTTTATCTGCCAGGAGCACTAGATTGTTTTAACAGGAAATGGAATACTGACATCTGTATCAGTTATGACAATGGTTCCATATTAAAACTTTGTAACCACGAAGAGATTTCTTCAGGAAGAAAAAGAGAAACAGAAAAGTGAAATGACAGTCCTAAAGGGCAAAATCTTTGGAAGAAAAACGTGCTAAATTATGAACCTGGAACCCCAAAGAGGCACCCAGGGTACTTGCATGGTGCAGGCCCATGGAGGGGTGGGGCTGGCCCAGCTGCAGTTTGGGTACAGGCTGTAGACCACCTGGGAGCACTATGCCTCCACCACACAGAAGTAGGTGGCTGCCCGTAGGCTGTGATGTGCAAAAACTAATAAACAAAGAAACTAATAAACCCCAAACCAATCAATTGAATAAGCAAAATAGTCCACCACAAACAAGCAGAAAAAAATGAAAAAGAAAAAAAAAAAGTTAAATACTGTCCTTGGTTTTTATCTTCATATCTGCCTGTTGGAAACCAATCTGCTCTTGATGGTGGTGTCTTGATGGCGTGGTCTTTCCCTTACAGTGCCGGTTGCTGTGGTTTCTGTTTTTGTGTTCAGCAAAATGAGGGCTTTGCTGCCATACTGGGTGCTGGCCGGGACAGTGGGCTGATCCCAGTCAGTCGGGCGGAGGCCGCGGCGCGCAGTCCCGTGTTGGAGGGGGGCGCCCCGGTTCGACCGCGCGCCCGCCTGTAGTCTACAATTCCTGCTCTTTCCCCGGCTTCCTCCGCTGCTGCTGCAGCTCTAGGGGAGCGCGGGCTCCTCCACCACTGCCGGTTATGTGTCTAAGTACCAAAGGCGGACGCGAGCTTTCCCGTCCAACTCGTGCCCGGTCCCTGGTCAGCAACCCGTGGACGACTTCCTCTCTCCGTTCAGCAAGCCCTCCAGTTGGAGTGGCTGAACTTACCCGCCTCGCGGCTCCTCGCGGCGTCCGCGGCTCCTCGCGGCGTCCGCGGCTCCCGGCGGCTCCTCGCGGCGGGCGGGTTCCGGAGGCTCCGAGTCATCTCTTTCTATTTGTTGATCACCATAGATTTTTTTCAAGCATTTTCCATCAGAGAAGTTTGCGTATAATTTATATTTTATCTGCCAGGAGCACTAGATTGTTTTAACAGGAAATGGAATACTGACATCTGTATCAGTTATGACAATGGTTCCATATTAAAACTTTGTAACCACGAAGAGATTTCTTCAGGAAGAAAAAGAGAAACAGAAAAGTGAAATGACAGTCCTAAAGGGCAAAATCTTTGGAAGAAAAACGTGCTAAATTATGAACCTGGAACCCCAAAGAGGCACCCAGGGTACTTGCATGGTGCAGGCCCATGGAGGGGTGGGGCTGGCCCAGCTGCAGTTTGGGTACAGGCTGTAGACCACCTGGGAGCACTATGCCTCCACCACACAGAAGTAGGTGGCTGAGTCTTCCAGCTGGGAGGCTGTGATGTGCAAGACACTATATCATTCCTTAGGATTTACTGTGGCACTCAGTCTTTCATTCTGCTTTGTCCCCATGGCTATGAAAAACAGACTGGTAAGGCTGCCTCCAGGGTTCTGTTGGAACCACTGCACAGAGTTCACTGTGTTAGAAAAATTGCACCTCAGAGTCAAGTTGGCTCCTTCCTGGAGGTTCAGGACTGAAGGGCTCTGCTCCACCTTCACCGCTCCCACCCCTGCTTAGAAAGAGAAACACAAGCACATACCATGTCACTGGGGAGTCATGACTGCATTTTCCAGACCTGTAAACTGCCTCAGGAAACAGCCATGAGGATGTAGGACCACCTAGAACCCCAGGTCAGCTCTCCTTCCCTCCCTCCCACTGTCAGCTCCCCAGTAGCACTCTGGGGCGACCCTGACTCACAGCAAGCCTGGGCCCACAGAAGCCCCAGCAAGGCTCCCCAATGTCTCTTCATGATTCCTTGCCCAGTTACTGGGGTCCTTTCATCCATATACTGAAGGATGTAGAGTCTTGGGTCTAGAGAAATTTTGTTCTTACTGTCAATAGGTTCCACCAAAATCACTGAGTACCAATCACATCGGAGCTGTATCAACTCACTTCACAGCAAACTCCACCCACAGTGTCCCAGTGAGACTGCAGTGCTCTCAGCAATTTCTCCAAAATTGGGGGTTGAGCAGACAGTGCAGGGAAGTAAGAGCAATATTTCCAGTATGTGAAATCCTAAAGGTTTTTTTTTTTTTCTTAAAAGACTATATGTAGGAGAAGTTTGTGGGATAATGTGTGAGGAAAGATAGATGATGATATTTTTAGAAGAACTGTGTCTTGATGGGCTATGTAGAACCTTGAGGAATCATAAGGAAGGGTGGCCCATTTTTCAAATTGCATAGTTTGGCAGAGATTTTGATAATCTGATTATGTGAAAATTCTAATCAAGGAAAACCATCTGATACATGCATTGTTTTTTGCATAAGTACATACAAATTCTTGAAATCAACAGAGTTCTAGAAACCAAGATATATAGTCAGTATCTCCATAGAAATGATTCCAATAAGAAATTGATTGGTGAAAAATATGATATGCACATTAATTTCCACCTCTGTCCAAATCTTGGGCCCCCTTTTGACCCACAGTTGATTCTGATCTGGCCACACTCTCTTGGTCAAATTTAGTATTGTCTTCCTCCTTTCCTTCTGTTTTTATTCCTTATTTTTTCCTCTTTTTATTCTTGTTCCTTCTACTCTGGATGTCTGGAGTACTGAAATAATTTCTGGGTCAGTGATTTAGGGAATTAAGCCATAAAAATTTTTAAATTTAATACAGAGAACAGAGATGTTTTCCACTGTAGCTTCATAGTATCCCTATTTCTCTGCCTCTGCTCAGAGTTTCATCCTCACCATGCATCTATAGAGGCTCCAGTTTTCCAAACCTTATATAGACTGACAGCTGAAATCTGAGATGAACTTTACACAAACACTGTCCTACCCTCCCACCCATGGTTATCCATAATCTATTGTAGACAGGGTATTAAAAATCAGAGACATCACTTTGCTAGCAAAAGTCCATATAGTCAAAGCTATGGTTTTCCCAATAGTCATGTATGGATGTGAGAGTTGGACCATAAAAAAGGCTGAGCACTGAAGAATTGATGCCTTTGCACTGTGGTGTTGGAGAAGACTCTTGAGAGTCACTTGGACTTTGAGGAGATCAAACCAGTCAATCAATCCTAAAGGAAATCAACACTAAATATTCATTGGAAGGAATGATGACAAAGCTGAAGCTCCAATACTTTGGTCACCTGATGCAAAGAGACAGCTCATTGAAAAAGACCTTGATGTTGGGGAAAATAGAAGGCAAAAGAAGAAAGGGAGGACAGAGGATGAGACGGTTAGATGGCATCACTGAGTCAATGGATATGAGTTCGAGCAATCTCCAGAAGATGGTGAAGGACAGGGAAGTCTGGCATGCTGCAGTCCATGAAGTTGCAAAGAGTTGGACACATCTCAGCAATTAAACTGAACTGGACTGAACTGATGCTCTCTAGGTTCCTCTCTTAACTGTTCAAACTTCTGACTCATCAGAAAAAGTCTTTACGTCTTATAAAGACTCCCTAGTGGACTGAAACCATCAACAAAGACCCCTTCATTACCAACTACTTGAACATCACAAAATTGGCCTCATTCACCCACTCTTCCTGACGAAGAAAGTAGAAAACAAAGTCACTGCCAGGATTGAAAGGAGACAAAAAATAAAGTCTTACTTTTAAAATGTCCTTTTGGGCTTCACTGGTGATCCAGTGGGTAAAGACACCACCTCGTAATGCAAGGGGCGCCAGTTCGATCCCTTGCCTGGGAAGGTCCCACATGCCATGGAGCAGCTGGACCAATGTGTCCAACTACCGAGCCAGAGCTCTGGAGCACATGCGCCCTGAGCCAGTGCTCTGTGAGGAGAGAGGTCACTGTGATGGGAGTCCCACACAGGCCAAAGAACAAAGATGGATGACGAAAGACCAATAGAAGTGGCCAAAAATAAATAAATAAAATACAATATCCTTTCATTTAAATGTATACCTTAAAACAATTTTATGATTCTCACCTTGTGCTTTTTTTTTCATTTCTTTACTTTAGTTCAAAATAAGTCTCTAAATATTTGTAGAAGTTGTGGTGTAAATAAGGTAATTTATAAAAAATGAACAAAAATTTTGCCATTTACAGCAACATGGATGGACTTGGAGGGCATTATGCTAAGTTAAGTAAGCCAGATAGAGAACAAAAATACTGTATGATATCATTTGTGTGTGGAATCTGACAAACACAATAAACTAGTGAATAGGAAAAAAAAGAGAGCAAACTCGTAGATACAGATAACAAAGTAGTGGTTATTAGTTGGGGGAAAGGGCCAATATAGGGGTGGGGATGTGGAAGGTACAACAATTGGATTAAAGATAGGTTTAAGGATGCATTGTTATGACACAGAGGATATAGCCAATATTTTGTAATAACTATAAGTGGAAAAATTGTTTTTAAATTTTAATGAAAATATAAGACAATTTACTAGATCTTAAGAATATATAAGAGGGTTTCACAGGTGGTGCTAGTAGCAAACAAATCTTCCTGCCAATGCAGGAAACATACAGGACACAGGTTCAGTCCCTGGGTGAGGCAGATCCCCCAGAGGAGAGCGTGGCAATCCACTCCTGTATTCTTGCCTGGAGAATCTCACGGACAGAAGTGCCTAATGGACTACAATCCATAGGGTCGCAAAGGGTCGCAATCCATAGCATCAGACATGACTGAAGCAACTTAGCACAGCACAGCACAAGATTATATAAAAGAGGATAACATATGTTTTTAGTCTACTGGGGAAGAGAAAAAAATATATATATATGTACATTTATATATTAAAGTCAAAGCATAGGATCCTGAAAAGAATGAAAATTAAAAGTTATATGATTCAATAGGAGGAAAAAATGCTTATATTTGGTAGGGTTGAACAAAATCTTGTAAAGAAGGTAGCTGTTTTCTCCTTTCTCCCTGTTTTCCCCCTTTTTTAATGTGAAGACTAGAAGAGAATATTGATAAAGCCTTATGATAGTTTGCATGACTTTTTATTAATTTTAACAATAGAAGGAATTCATCAATATATGAATGATTAAAAGTACTAAAACATATTAAAATATAAAATCCTCTTTGGGGCTTCCCCTGGTAGTCCAGTGGGTAAGGACACTGCCTTGCAGTGCAAGGGCCGCCGGTTCGAGCCCTGGCCTGGGAAGATCCCACGTGCCACGGAGCGGCTGGACCGATGTGTCCAATCGCCGAGCCGGAGCTCTGGAGCGCATGCGCCCAGAGCCGGCGCGCTGCGACAACAGACGCCACTGCGATGGGAGGCCCACAGGAGGCAAAGAACAAAGACGGATGAAAATGGAGAAATGAAAGACCAATAGAAGTGGCCCGCCTGCTCCCCTCCCTCCCCAACCCGACCCCCGCCCAAAAAATAAATAAATAAATAAATCTTTAAAAAAAAAAAAAAATCCTCTTTGACTACCACCAGCCATTCTAACAAGTATATGAAAAAATGCTTGGTGTCTCTGTTGACTTAAAAAACAGTCACAACTAGAAGGTGAGAGTTATGTTTTATTTGGTGGGAATTTTTAGGACTTAAGCAGAGAAGATAGCATCTCAAGTGACCCCTGAGAGAACTGTTTTGAGGAGGCACAGGGAGGAGTCAGGTTATACAGAATTTTGCAATAAGGGGCGGGTAGTCTGAACATCAAAATATCAAGCTAGGGAATTCAGCGCTTTTCTATGTATGGGAAGATGCAACAGTCTGGGCTTGTTGAAATCATTCTTTTCATAGGCATCTCAGCTATCTGGGTGATCCCCATAGGGAGTGGTTAATGGCTGCAGGATCCCAGTCTTTGTTCTTTCTGAGCACCCTCTGGCCTCAGAAATTCACATGTGGAGGGCCAGAATACCTTTGTTTATTGATATGACAGGAGACACTCCATTTCATATCACCAATCAGGAAAATGCAAATCAAAGTCACAATGAGATATCACCTCACCGAAATTATCTGAAAGTGGAGCATCCCATTAATTATTTCAGTTCATAAAATGGTGGTACTGGCCATAACAAAGATGGTAGGAAAAAAATACTTGGTTTAATCACTTCTCGGCCTTTTGGCTAAGAGCAAGTGTAAAATATTTAGTTTAAACATGTGTAATTTTCTAGTTCTTTTTAAATGATGATTATTATCAATGTATTTGCCACTACATTTACAGTAAATATTTGGTATCATACTTGTTTCATACATTAAAAAGTTTTTGTAGCTATTATCAAAAACACGAAAGATAACAACTGCTCGCAAGCATGCATAGAGATTAAAACCCTTCCACACTGTTGATGAGAGCACAAAATAGTATGGTTGCTATGGAAGAGAGTACAGAGTTTCTTCCAAAAATTAAAATAAGACTACCATATGATCCAGAAACCCAACTTCTGTATATTTGTCTAAAAGAATTGGAATCAAGACCTTGAAATACCATTAGCACTCCTAATTTTATTGCAACATCATACACAATAACCAAGGCATGGAAACAACTTAAATCCCTCACAAAAGACAAATGGGTAAAGAAAATGTGCTATATACATATCTGTAAACAACAAAAGTCTGTAAAAGTTAAAAGTAAAATAAAAATTTTTTAAAAACAGCCCATTTCCTAAGGCACCGATGGAGGTTGTGAGAACATGTTGGCCCAGAGGGAATGGACCCCAATGGTGTCATCGAGAGCAACTGGAATGAGATTGTTGATAACTTTGATGATATGAACTTAAAGGAGTCTCTCCTTTGGGGTATCTATGCTTATGATTTTGAGAAGCCATCAGCGATTCAGCAAAGAGCTATTATTCCATGTATTAAAGATCCAAAAGGTAATTCTGGCACTTGGAGACTATATGGGAGCAACTTGTCATGCCTGCATCAGTGGAACAAACGTTCGAAATGAAATGTAAAAACTGCAGGCTGAAGCACCACATATTGCTGTTGGTACACCAGGCAGAGTGTTTGATATGTTAAACAGAAGATACCTTTCTCCAAAATGGATCAAAATGTTTGTTTTGGATGAAGCAGATGAAATACTGAGCCGAGGGTTTAAGGATCAAATCTATGAGATTTTCCAAAAATTAAATACTAGTATTCAGGTGGTGTTGCTTTCTGCCACTATACCAACAGATGTGTTGGAAGTGACCAAAAAATTCATAAGAGATCCAATTCAAATTTTGGTAAAAAGGGAAGAATTGACCCTTGAAGGAATCAAACAGTTTTATATAAATGTTGAAAGAGAGGAATGGAAGTTGGATGCACTTTGTGACTTGTTTGAGACCCTGACAATTACACAGGCTGTTATTTTTCTCAATACAAGGCGCAAGGTAGACTGGCTTACAGAGAAAATGCATGGCCGGGACTTCACAGTTTCTGCTCTGCATGGTGACATGGACCAGAAAGAAAGAGATGTTATTATGACAGAATTTCAATCCAGGTCAAGCTTTGTTCTGATCACTACTGACTTTTTGGCTCGCGGGATTGGTGGGCAACAAGTGTCATTGGTTATAAACTATGATCTACCTACCAATCATGAATATTATATTCACAGAATTGGCAGAGGGGGTCGATTTGGGAGGAAAGGTATGGCTATAAACTTTGTTATGGAAGAAAACAAGAGGATTCTTCATGACACTGAGACTTTCTACAATACTACAATGCTACAGTGGAGGAAATGCCAATGAATGTGGCTGACCTTATTTAATTCCTGGAATGAGATTGTTTTGAATGCAGTGCTCGCTATTGCTGAATAGGCGATCACAACGTGCATTGTGCTTCTTTCTTTGGGAATATTTGAATCTTGTCTCAATGCTCATAATGGATCAGAAATACAGATATTGATAGCAAAGCAACATTAGTCATGAGCTCTTGTGAGGAAAGTCATTGGCTTTATCCTCTTTAGGTAGACTGTTGGGGTGGCTATAAAAGATGGACACTGTAAAATCTTTCTTTCTTAGAAATTTATTTCCTAGTTATGTGGAAATGGTTGTATTAGATATTCTCTACATTTAATAATATACTTGTGGACTAAAACATATAAGTGCTGTATAAAATCAGCCAATTATGTTAAACTAGCATATCTGCCTTTATTGTGTTTGTCATTAGTCTGAAATAGAAAGGCCTTTAAATGATTTTTTTTAGAAAGCATTTGAATGCATTTTGTTTGGTATTATATTTATTCAATAAAGTATTTAATTAGTGCTAAGTGTGAACTGGACACTGTTGCTAAGCCCCAGCAAGCAATCATCCTAGGCAGGGTTAAACCCCCAGTGGAATTGCCATATTGCACATGTCTTAATGAAGTTTGAATGTTAAATACATTGTATATTCACTTTTAAAAAAAAAAGAAAATGTGGTATATTCACATAACAGAATATTAGTTAGCCATTTAAAAAAGGAAATTGTGCAATATGCGACTACGCGGAACAATCTTGAGGTCATTATGCTAACTAAAATGAACCAGTCACAGGAAGGCAACTATTGTATGATTCCACTCAAATGAGATATCTTAAACAGCCAAATTCATAGAACCAAAGAGTGAAATTGAGGTTTCCATGGTCTGGGGAAAGGGGGCAATGAACAGTTACTATTGACTGGCACTGTGGCATTCAAGTAAGATGAAATCTCTATAAAGATTTGCTGGACGACATTGTATCTAGAGTCAACAATAGTGTGCTCACAATGAATCCATGGATAAACTTTGTTACGGAAGAAAACAAGAGGATTCTTCATGACACTGAGAGTTTCTACAATACTACAATGCTACAGTGGAGGAAATGCCAATGAATGTGGCTGACCTTATTTAATTCCTGGAATGAGATTGTTTTGAATGCAGTGCTCGCTATTGCTGAATAGGCGATCACAACGTGCATTGTGCTTCTTTCTTTGGGAATATTTGAATCTTGTCTCAATGCTCATAATGGATCAGAAATACAGATATTGATAGCAAAGCAACATTAGTCATGAGCTCTTGTGAGGAAAGTCATTGGCTTTATCCTCTTTAGGTAGACTGTTGGGGTGGCTATAAAAGATGGACACTGTAAAATCTTTCTTTCTTAGAAATTTATTTCCTAGTTATGTGGAAATGGTTGTATTAGATATTCTCTACATTTAATAATATACTTGTGGACTAAAACATATAAGTGCTGTATAAAATCAGCCAATTATGTTAAACTAGCATATCTGCCTTTATTGTGTTTGTCATTAGTCTGAAATAGAAAGGCCTTTAAATGATTTTTTTTAGAAAGCATTTGAATGCATTTTGTTTGGTATTATATTTATTCAATAAAGTATTTAATTAGTGCTAAGTGTGAACTGGACACTGTTGCTAAGCCCCAGCAAGCAATCATCCTAGGCAGGGTTAAACCCCCAGTGGAATTGCCATATTGCACATGTCTTAATGAAGTTTGAATGTTAAATACATTGTATATTCACTTTTAAAAAAAAAAGAAAATGTGGTATATTCACATAACAGAATATTAGTTAGCCATTTAAAAAAGGAAATTGTGCAATATGCGACTACGCGGAACAATCTTGAGGTCATTATGCTAACTAAAATGAACCAGTCACAGGAAGGCAACTATTGTATGATTCCACTCAAATGAGATATCTTAAACAGCCAAATTCATAGAACCAAAGAGTGAAATTGAGGTTTCCATGGTCTGGGGAAAGGGGGCAATGAACAGTTACTATTGACTGGCACTGTGGCATTCAAGTAAGATGAAATCTCTATAAAGATTTGCTGGACGACATTGTATCTAGAGTCAACAATAGTGTGCTCACAATGAATCCATGGAAAAACAGACAGAGATAGACATATGGACATTGTGTGGAATGAATCGTGGGTGGGAGGCATAGAGGGAGTAACATGGAAATCCATACTATCATATGTGAAAAAGATAGCTATTGTCATTGCACTGAGGGAATAGGAGCTCCTACAAGGGCTCGGTGCAACAACTTGGAGGAGTGGGATGTTGAGGGAGGGTACTGGGAAGGGAGAGGGGACCAGGGATATGTACATGACTTATCTGGGAACATATATGTCTGTGAACAACAAAACTCTGTAAAAACTTTTAAAATAAAATAAAACAAATATAAAAAAACAGTGTATTGTACACTTAGAATTTTAAGAGGATACATCTCATTTTATGTTTTATATAATATGATAAAACAGAATTATTTCAAAAGAGATACTATTGCACAGTTATTAAGTAAACAAAATCCAAAATGGTAACAATATCAATGCTGATGTCAAAAGTTCAGAAATAGCCCAAATAAAATCAATGCATCACTGAAGGGTTAATTAGTCAAGGTTATTGTACGCACACCAAAAAGGTCTTGAACTGAGACACTCACAGCAAAACATGGAATGTGGCTCAGGGTTATATTGTTAAAAAGCAGCTGATATTATGAGAGTTTATACTTCACAGTAATTGGTTCTATGATTTGAATTTTCTTAAATGAAGAGAATTGACCAGGGCTTCCCTGGTGGTCCAGTGGGTAAGGACACCACTTTGCAGTGCAAGGGGCGTTGGTTCAATCAACCACATGCCTAGGAGCTGCTAGACAAATGTGTCCAACTACCCCCTAGGCATGGGGTACTCTGCAGTGAGAGGGGCCACTGCGATGCAAGGACACCAAAAAATGATGAATGTTCAATAGAAGTGGACAATCTTGAGGTCATTATGCAACTATTGTATGATTCCACTCAAATGAGATATCTTAAACAGCCAAATTCATAGAACCAAAGAGTGAAATTGAGGTTTCCATGGTCTGGGGAAAGGGGGCAATGAACAGTTACTATTGACTGGCACTGTGGCATTCAAGTAAGATGAAATCTCTATAAAGATTTGCTGGACGACATTGTATCTAGAGTCAACAATAGTGTGCTCACAATGAATCCATGGAAAAACAGACAGAGATAGACATATGGACATTGTGTGGAATGAATCGTGGGTGGGAGGCATAGAGGGAGTAACATGGAAATCCATACTATCATATGTGAAAAAGATAGCTATTGTCATTGCACTGAGGGAATAGGAGCTCCTACAAGGGCTCGGTGCAACAACTTGGAGGAGTGGGATGTTGAGGGGGAGGGTACTGGGAAGGGAGAGGGGACCAGGGATATGTACATGACTTATCTGGGAACATATATGTCTGTGAACAACAAAACTCTGTAAAAACTTTTAAAATAAAATAAAACAAATATAAAAAAACAGTGTATTGTACACTTAGAATTTTAAGAGGATACATCTCATTTTATGTTTTATATAATATGATAAAACAGAATTTTTTCAAAAGAGATACTATTGCACAGTTATTAAGTAAACAAAATCCAAAATGGTAACAATATCAATGCTGATGTCAAAAGTTCAGAAATAGCCCAAATAAAATCAATGCATCACTGAAGGGTTAATTAGTCAAGGTTATTGTACGCACACCAAAAAGGTCTTGAACTGAGACACTCACAGCAAAACATGGAATGTGGCTCAGGGTTATATTGTTAAAAAGCAGCTGATATTATGAGAGTTTATACTTCACAGTAATTGGTTCTATGATTTGAATTTTCTTAAATGAAGAGAATTGACCAGGGCTTCCCTGGTGGTCCAGTGGGTAAGGACACCACTTTGCAGTGCAAGGGGCGTTGGTTCAATCAACCACATGCCTAGGAGCTGCTAGACAAATGTGTCCAACTACCCAGCAGGATCTCTGGAGCGCATGCGCCCAGAGCCAGTACTCTGCAGTGAGAGGGGCCACTGCGATGCAAGGCCCACACAGGCCAAAAGAACAAAGATAGATGAATGAAATATCAATAGAAGTGGCAAAAAAAAAAAGAGAGAATTGATCAGTGTTTACCTCATATCAAGGTTGGGAAATAAGCTGGAGTTTTGCTTAGAATCTCCAGAGGCATGAGCAAGAAATATCTAGTTAAGTTGGTCTTACAAAATAAGCTTTCTTTGTATGACTAAATTGGTTTTGTCTGCTCAGGGAATTTTCAAGGCTGGTCTCATTTTTTTGTTTTAACATTGGCATGTATGTGAAGCAACATAAAATCTCATTTGTGGTTAATGGAAATGCAAAATGGCACGATCACTTTGAAACACAAGGGCTGGAGTTTCTTGACCAACTAAAGACACTTTTACCATGTGATCAAGCAAGCGTAATCTTTCATGTTTATCTTAATGAGCTGAAAATTTAAGTATACACCAAAACTAGTACTGGGAAGTTTATAGCAACTTTATTCATAAGTGTTAAAATTTGAAAGCAGCTCAAGGACAAAGAAACATTGGTACATCCAGACAGTGTTATTCAATGCTAAAAATAAGTGAGCTATCAAGTCATTAAAAAGCATGGAGGAACCTTAAATGCATATTTATAAGTAAAAGAAACCAATCTGAAAAACCTACCTACTATAAAATGGCAACTATATAATATTCTGGGCAAAGCAAAACTAAGGAGACAGTAAAAAGATCAGTGTTTGCTAGGGGTTGCAGGAAAGAAGGAAAAAAAATTTACAGAGCATTTTTAAGCAAAGAAAGGCCACCCAATAAAGCAAATGTCCAAAAGTTTAGTTCTCATTTCATCAAAGACTAACTTCCACTTTTCTGCTGAGTTTAGAAAGTCATCATGGCTTGTCATAAAAAATTGTAGAGTATGGGTGTTCTTTACTTACAAATTACCTCACTTAAACCTTCTATTTTAGTTTTCCCCAATACCCTTAACATACACACACATGCACTTATGAGGGCAACACCATCTTTCTCAACTGTGCTCAGTCACAAAGTTGTGTCTGACTCTTTGAGACCCCTGGATTATAATCCGTCCAGGCTCTTCTGGCCATGGGATTCTCCAGGCAAGAATACTGGAGTGGGTTGCCATTTCCTTCCCCAGAGAATCTTCTTTACCCATGGATGGAACCTGCATCTCCTGCAAGTCTCCTATATTCCAGGCAGATTCTCTACCACTGAGCCACCAAGGAAGCTCACTCTTTCTCAATTATTCAAAGATAGTCGGTGCCTCTTTTTCTTAAACCTTTGCACAGATGTTCAGCACACATTATGATGCTCCTCAGATTAGGTCTAAGTTCCTTCTTCAATTATTCTGTAACACGAGTCTTCATTCTCCCTTATACTTCTCAGCCTCTGAAGTTTTGTTGATACCACTCTGTACTGCTAACTGCTTTTCTATTCTTTTCATGTTTTCAGGTTTATATCCTAGCTTCTTGACTATCTTTTAAATAGAGTTTCAGGGGGATAAAGACATAAGCATGAATAAAAATCCTTTCATCTTTTTTCATTGTTTTGTTACCTACAAAACTCTGTTCTTCCTTTCTTCCCTTCTTTTTCTATTAAGAATCATAATTTTTGGAGGCTGTAACTCTTTATCCCTCTCATGCCATTCTCTGTCAGGAAGACATCACGCAGAGCACAGCTCATCTGTCACGCTTTGGTTCTATAAAAGTATAAGAAGACACAGCAATACCCACCGGGTGACCTGGAACAACTTGTGGGAGTAATGCTTTATAGTAATATGCAAAACACTCAGTCCTAATGAGGTGGACTGACTCTGACGCTTTTGTGGACTTACACTGAATTGACTGTGGCCCTGGAAGAGGAACTGTTGTTGTAAGTTTTTAATTTCACTAATAAAGAGTTGGGCATGGGGAATATTCATGTCTTATTCTTGTGCTTCAGCCATTTGTATGCTTTTTGTATCAACCAGAGACTAAGAGACAGACAACCAAAATTTCTGCTGTAACCAGAAAGGATCAAGAAGAGACACTCAGCATCCAGGCCCCTGCTGCTGCTCAGAGTTTGTGCTCAGCTCCCTCTGTGGGTCCTGTCACTGTGTCACTCAGAGCACAGTAGTACACAGCTGAGTCTGACCCTTGGACGGAGGCTTTCTCCAAGTGGAAGGAGGGTATCACCACGATGCACTTATGAGGGCAACACCATCTTTCTCAACTGTGCTCAGTCACAAAGTTGTGTCTGACTCTTTGAGACCCCTGGATTATAATCCGTCCAGGCTCTTCTGGCCATGGGATTCTCCAGGCAAGAATACTGGAGTGGGTTGCCATTTCCTTCCCCAGAGAATCTTCTTTACCCATGGATGGAACCTGCATCTCCTGCAAGTCTCCTATATTCCAGGCAGATTCTCTACCACTGAGCCACCAAGGAAGCTCACTCTTTCTCAATTATTCAAAGATAGTCGGTGCCTCTTTTTCTTAAACCTTTGCACAGATGTTCAGCACACATTATGATGCTCCTCAGATTAGGTCTAAGTTCCTTCTTCAATTATTCTGTAACACGAGTCTTCATTCTCCCTTATACTTCTCAGCCTCTGAAGTTTTGTTGATACCACTCTGTACTGCTAACTGCTTTTCTATTCTTTTCATGTTTTCAGGTTTATATCCTAGCTTCTTGACTATCTTTTAAATAGAGTTTCAGGGGGATAAAGACATAAGCATGAATAAAAATCCTTTCATCTTTTTTCATTGTTTTGTTACCTACAAAACTCTGTTCTTCCTTTCTTCCCTTCTTTTTCTATTAAGAATCATAATTTTTGGAGGCTGTAACTCTTTATCCCTCTCATGCCATTCTCTGTCAGGAAGACATCACGCAGAGCACAGCTCATCTGTCACGCTTTGGTTCTATAAAAGTATAAGAAGACACAGCAATACCCACCCGGGTGACCTGGAACAACTTGTGGGAGTAATGCTTTATAGTAATATGCAAAACACTCAGTCCTAATGAGGTGGACTGACTCTGACGCTTTTGTGGACTTACACTGAATTGACTGTGGCCCTGGAAGAGGAACTGTTGTTGTAAGTTTTTAATTTCACTAATAAAGAGTTGGGCATGGGGAATATTCATGTCTTATTCTTGTGCTTCAGCCATTTGTATGCTTTTTGTATCAACCAGAGACTAAGAGACAGACAACCAAAATTTCTGCTGTAACCAGAAAGGATCAAGAAGAGACACTCAGCATCCAGGCCCCTGCTGCTGCTCAGAGTTTGTGCTCAGCTCCCTCTGTGGGTCCTGTCACTGTGTCACTCAGAGCACAGTAGTACACAGCTGAGTCTGACCCTTGGACGGAGGCTTTCTCCAAGTGGAAGGAGGTGGTTTCGGTATTATAGGTGGCTTCAAAACCTTTGTTGCTTCCCCTGTCGTTGGCCTTCGTGGCTTTCAGGAGGACCTCTGGACCTTTTCCAGGATATTCAACATACCAGAAAAGTCTGGAGTAACCAGTGGCAGAATAAGTACAATTGATGAACAGGGCATCCTTTTCTGAAAGAGTCACCTGGCCTTTCGTCTGGGTCACTGAGTCTCCACGCGTTTGTCCTGGGGAGAAATAAAAGAGTTCTTTCAGGCATAAAGCTCTGGGATAAAATTATGATTAAAGGTTTTGTTGACATAACAGAAGAAAGAACCCACATTTTTAGAGCCTTTTTACTTACCCAGCACAAAGAGTATCATAGTCACTAAGCCTGGAGAAAAGCTCATTTCTAGAGTGTCTCCTGAATGATGTTCTTGATTGTTTAACATGAACAAATGTTTAAGTCACAGTGAAGTGACAAACCTTAGCCTAGTTTCACACAGGAAATGTGTCTGTGTGAGGATACTGCACCCTCTTGTGGACAGGGACAGAAATGGGTTGCATGTTTCCTGGTCTCCTCTCCAAGTCAGAAAAATGTTCTCCTTGACTTTATTCATGAGGCACATGTCAGTCTTTAGGAGGGGCTTGGAAATCTGATCGGCAGCTGTTGTAAGTTCTCAGGTCTGTTTTGTTCTCAGGACACTACCTGTCATGGACGTTCTTTAACAGAGTATTCCAGGTATTTCTGTGACTGAGAAGATAACAATTTTCTTAAGCACTTTAGTATGTATTTTGTAGTCTCCTGTATCCATTGTGGGTCAGCCTATAATCACTGAATGTCAGATCACATCAAGGAGTTTCATGAATCCAGAGTCAGCACATGAATAGTTTCCCAGATTCAGATTTACATAAGAAAAACTGGCTTAGATACTGCTTAGATTCACATAGCCCTTCCTTTCTTTTCCACCTTCCAAATCACGTTGTCAGAACCTGCTCCAAAAATAGGCTAGAAAAAAATTCTGGAAAATCAGTTACAAACTTTTGTTCTAGTATATGAACTTCCCTGGTAGCTCAGATGGTAAAAAAAAAAATCTGCCAGCAATTCTGGTATATAGAAACAATGCAAAATAGGTTGTAATGATGTAAAGTTGAAAATAAATGTGTAACACATGGATGCCAACAGATGTTATCTACACTTCAGAATAATATAGTTTAAGGCCAATGAGTATATATAGGAGAAATATTTTGTATTTGGGGGTCACAAAAGAAGACATACAACATTGAAGAAAAGTTATATTTGAATGTTGATGGTTTTATTAATCTATAATTCTCATTAAAATAAATTGCACCTACTTACACAATTTAATAAGATTTGACATACATATATACTTAGGCATAAAGCTCTGGGATAAAATTATGATTAAAGGTTTTGTTGACATAACAGAAGAAAGAACCCACATTTTTAGAGCCTTTTACTTACCCAGCACAAAGAGTATCATAGTCACTAAGCCTGGAGAAAAGCTCATTTCTAGAGTGTCTCCTGAATGATGTTCTTGATTGTTTAACATGAACAAATGTTTAAGTCACAGTGAAGTGACAAACCTTAGCCTAGTTTCACACAGGAAATGTGTCTGTGTGAGGATACTGCACCCTCTTGTGGACAGGGACAGAAATGGGTTGCATGTTTCCTGGTCTCCTCTCCAAGTCAGAAAAATGTTCTCCTTGACTTTATTCATGAGGCACATGTCAGTCTTTAGGAGGGGCTTGGAAATCTGATCGGCAGCTGTTGTAAGTTCTCAGGTCTGTTTTGTTCTCAGGACACTACCTGTCATGGACGTTCTTTAACAGAGTATTCCAGGTATTTCTGTGACTGAGAAGATAACAATTTTCTTAAGCACTTTAGTATGTATTTTGTAGTCTCCTGTATCCATTGTGGGTCAGCCTATAATCACTGAATGTCAGATCACATCAAGGAGTTTCATGAATCCAGAGTCAGCACATGAATAGTTTCCCAGATTCAGATTTACATAAGAAAAACTGGCTTAGATACTGCTTAGATTCACATAGCCCTTCCTTTCTTTTCCACCTTCCAAATCACGTTGTCAGAACCTGCTCCAAAAAATAGGCTAGAAAAAAATTCTGGAAAATCAGTTACAAACTTTTGTTCTAGTATATGAACTTCCCTGGTAGCTCAGATGGTAAAAAAAAAAATCTGCCAGCAATTCTGGTATATAGAAACAATGCAAAATAGGTTGTAATGATGTAAAGTTGAAAATAAATGTGTAACACATGGATGCCAACAGATGTTATCTACACTTCAGAATAATATAGTTTAAGGCCAATGAGTATATATAGGAGAAATATTTTGTATTTGGGGGTCACAAAAGAAGACATACAACATTGAAGAAAAGTTATATTTGAATGTTGATGGTTTTATTAATCTATAATTCTCATTAAAATAAATTGCACCTACTTACACAATTTAATAAGATTTGACATACATATATACTTATGAGGCCATCGCCACAGTCAAGATAATGAACAGTGCGTCACCCCAAAGTCTCCTCTCATCTCTTTTTAGTCCTTTTCAGTCCATTCTTCACCTCCTACTCCCATTTTTCAGGCAACACTCCGCTCATAAATTAGTTTGCGTATTTTGTAATTTTATATAAATGGTATAGTATGTACCTTTCATAGCCTCTTTCATTCAGCATAATTGTCTTAGTACTTCTATAGTTATAATAATCATGTTTCATTCCTTTGTGTTTCTGAGTTGTATTCTATTACATAGATATGAAACAATATGTTTATCTATTCACCTGTCAATGGGACCTTTAGGTTAGTCCTAGTTTGTGACTCTTACAAATAAAGTTACATGAACATGTGTGAATAACATTTTTAATAGGCATACTTTCATTTCTCTTGGATCAGTATCTGGGAGTGGAATGGCTAGAGCATATGGTGGTATATATTCGACTTTGTTTAACTTTCTTATTTTTTCTAATAGCTTTTTTGTAGATTCCCTTGGATTTGATACTAGGATAATTATGCTGTCTGTGACTAAAGATAAGTTCACTACTTCCTTTCCAAATTGTTTGCTTTTTGTTTCTTTCTCTTGCCTTATTGCAGTAGCTAGAATCCTCAGTCCAATATTCAGTACAAGTGGTGAGAGTCAAAGTTCTTCCCTTATTCCTCAAGTTAGAAGGAAAGCATTCACCCTTACCTCAGATATTTATCACTTGCAACCTGCTCCAAAATAGGCTAGAAAATTCTGGAAAATCAGATTTGGTAAAAAAAAATCTGCCAGCAATTCTGGTATATAGAAACAATGCAAAATAGGTTGTAATGATGTAAAGTTGAAAATAAATGTGTAACACATGGATGCCAACAGATGTTATCTACACTTCAGAATAATATAGTTTAAGGCCAATGAGTATATATAGGAGAAATATTTTGTATTTGGGGGTCACAAAAGAAGACATACAACATTGAAGAAAAGTTATATTTGAATGTTGATGGTTTTATTAATCTATAATTCTCATTAAAATAAATTGCACCTACTTACACAATTTAATAAGATTTGACATACATATATACTTATGAGGCCATCGCCACAGTCAAGATAATGAACAGTGCGTCACCCCAAAGTCTCCTCTCATCTCTTTTTAGTCCTTTTCAGTCCATTCTTCACCTCCTACTCCCATTTTTCAGGCAACACTCCGCTCATAAATTAGTTTGCGTATTTTGTAATTTTATATAAATGGTATAGTATGTACCTTTCATAGCCTCTTTCATTCAGCATAATTGTCTTAGTACTTCTATAGTTATAATAATCATGTTTCATTCCTTTGTGTTTCTGAGTTGTATTCTATTACATAGATATGAAACAATATGTTTATCTATTCACCTGTCAATGGGACCTTTAGGTTAGTCCTAGTTTGTGACTCTTACAAATAAAGTTACATGAACATGTGTGAATAACATTTTTAATAGGCATACTTTCATTTCTCTTGGATCAGTATCTGGGAGTGGAATGGCTAGAGCATATGGTGGTATATATTCGACTTTGTTTAACTTTCTTATTTTTTCTAATAGCTTTTTTGTAGATTCCCTTGGATTTGATACTAGGATAATTATGCTGTCTGTGACTAAAGATAAGTTCACTACTTCCTTTCCAAATTGTTTGCTTTTTGTTTCTTTCTCTTGCCTTATTGCAGTAGCTAGAATCCTCAGTCCAATATTCAGTACAAGTGGTGAGAGTCAAAGTTCTTCCCTTATTCCTCAAGTTAGAAGGAAAGCATTCACCCTTTCACCATCAGATATATTTGATATCTTTTTTTTTTGTAGAGGGCCTTTATTAAGTTACCAAATTCCCTTAAGTCTCCATTTATTGGGGTTTGTTAATCAAGAATAGACACTGAATTTTGTCAAATGATTTTTCTGCACCTATGGAGGTTAGCTTCATTAATCATCTGCAATTTGTTAATCACTGTGGATACATTATTGATAAATTGTCCAACAAAATATTAAAGAAGATATCACTCTGCCATTTTTCATATAATAAAACAAGGCTGTTTAGGAACCTAATGGTAGAGTTAATAGTTTTGAACACAGACCTGTCTCAAAGCTAAAACCTATTCCCTTCTTGTACCACATAGATTCTTTTCAGAGAAATTTTGAGAGAGATAGAGGGCAGCAAAATTACTTCTCAAATCTTTGAAATATTTTAAGACAGTCTTTTAACAGGTTCTTTACTTATGCAAATTGAACTAATAAAATAATTAAATAATTGCAGATCTGGTCCTTTAAAGAGAAAAGAAACAGAGAGAATATTCATGAACTTGTTTACAAAACAGACTCACAGACTTAGAGAACGAAATTCTGATCACCAGGGGAGAAGGATAGAGGAAGAGATAGTTCCGGAGTTTGAGATGCACATGTACACACTGCTATGTTTAAAACGGATAACCAACGAGGACCTACTTACAGCACAGGAAAATACTTTATGTTAGGTGGCAGCCTGGATGGGACGGGAGCTTGGGGGACAATGGATAAATGTATCTGTATGGCTGAATTCCTTTGCTGTCCACCGGAATCTATCACAAAATTGTTAATCAGATATGCTCCAACGTAAAATGAAAGGTTGAAAAGAATTAAAAACTCAAGCTGCAGTTCAGAAACTGACCACCAGGTAGTGCCTTGACCGTTCCTTTCAGACCAATTACTAGGCCCCTGAGGAGCAAATGCACCATACCAAGGATGACAGCCTCTTCTAGATTTCTATGAAGCGCTAGAATACTGAACCCTCATTCATGACTACCGATCACTCTCTTTCTCTTGAAACTGGCTTGTACAAGTGGTGAGAGTCAAAGTTCTTCTTATTCCTCAAGTTAGAAGGAAAGCATTCACCCTTTCACCATCAGATATATTTGAAATCTTTTGTTTTTGTAGAGGGCCTTTATTAAGTTACCAAATTCCCTTAAGTCTCCATTTATTGGGGTTTGTTAATCAAGAATAGACACTGAATTTTGTCAAATGATTTTTCTGCACCTATGGAGGTTAGCTTCATTAATCATCTGCAATTTGTTAATCACTGTGGATACATTATTGATAAATTGTCCAACAAAATATTAAAGAAGATATCACTCTGCCATTTTTCATATAATAAAACAAGGCTGTTTAGGAACCTAATGGTAGAGTTAATAGTTTTGAACACAGACCTGTCTCAAAGCTAAAACCTATTCCCTTCTTGTACCACATAGATTCTTTTCAGAGAAATTTTGAGAGAGATAGAGGGCAGCAAAATTACTTCTCAAATCTTTGAAATATTTTAAGACAGTCTTTTAACAGGTTCTTTACTTATGCAAATTGAACTAATAAAATAATTAAATAATTGCAGATCTGGTCCTTTAAAGAGAAAAGAAACAGAGAGAATATTCATGAACTTGTTTACAAAACAGACTCACAGACTTAGAGAACGAAATTCTGATCACCAGGGGAGAAGGATAGAGGAAGAGATAGTTCCGGAGTTTGAGATGCACATGTACACACTGCTATGTTTAAAACGGATAACCAACGAGGACCTACTTACAGCACAGGAAAATACTTTATGTTAGGTGGCAGCCTGGATGGGACGGGAGCTTGGGGGACAATGGATAAATGTATCTGTATGGCTGAATTCCTTTGCTGTCCACCGGAATCTATCACAAAATTGTTAATCAGATATGCTCCAACGTAAAATGAAAGGTTGAAAAAAAAAATTAAAAACTCAAGCTGCAGTTCAGAAACTGACCACCAGGTAGTGCCTTGACCGTTCCTTTCAGACCAATTACTAGGCCCCTGAGGAGCAAATGCACCATACCAAGGATGACAGCCTCTTCTAGATTTCTATGAAGCGCTAGAATACTGAACCCTCATTCATGACTACCGATCACTCTCTTTCTCTTGAAACTGGCTTGTGATAAATCAGTTTAGAGCATAGTTTTTCAGGTTAACAAGTATAAATGTTTCTCAAAAATTTTAAAATAGTATTGTCACGTGATCCATCAATTCTATTTCTGATTATGTTATAGTCAAAACATTTGAAAGAATTTGGGTATAAACCCTAAGCACTGAGATATTTATACATCCATGTTTCTATGAAAAGATGGAAGGAACCCAAATGTTCATCAAAAGATGAACAAGTAGACAAAAAAATGGTGTAAATGCACAATGGAATATTATTCAACCTTCGAATGGTTAAAAAAAAATCCACACAACATGGGTGAAATTTGAGGACGTTATAATAAGTGAAATGACACAAAATGACCAATATTTTGTAATTTGACTCATATGAGGTATCTAAAATAATCAAACTCATAGAAAGAGAAAATAGAAAAGTAGTGGCCATCAGTTGGAGAGACAAGGGAATGAGGAGTTAGTCTCTTCTTTTTTCACTATTTTGGTGCTTCTTGAGGCATGGGGGATATTAGTTCCCTGACCAGAGATCAAAACTGAGGCCCCTGCCTTGTAAGCATGGAGTCGTAACCCCTGGACTGCCAGGGAAGTCCTTAGGAGTTAGTCTTTAATAAGTGTAAATTTTCAATTTTTCAAGATGCAAAGAATGCTAGAGATGGATGGTGGTTTGCTGAACAACAATGTAAATATACTTAGTATCAATGCACTGAGCCCTTAAAATAGTTAAAATAGTAAAAATGCATGTTAAAATGATAAAAATTCAATTTAAAAATTTTAAGGGAGCATTTTAAGATTTCTATTTTACACATCTGCTTCCAAATGTAAATATGAGAGGGAGTTATAATACAAGATCACTTATCACTCATCGATTACCATTCATATTTTAAGGCCCTGAGAAAATGAGGTTGGAAGTCGGAGTAAATTGGAGAGGAGTATTGGGGACTGTGGAACACTGGTTGAAAAAAGAGGGCCCAGAAGGTGCAAGATCAGCCACACGATGGCCACATGCTTTTGAAGGAGTGGGACAGTGAAGGGAAAAAGCAGAGAAAGAAGATAATTCATACTCTGCTCCTTCACAGTAACTTTCTAAGAGTCACTAATTACTAACCATTTTGTGATCAAGACTGATAGGAAGTAGTTAAACTACATTACGGAAATTGAGCTCTTTCATGCTAAAGGTAGTAATAAGGTAGAATGAGGATTAGCAGGAAGTTTGTGACATAGTAGGCATTTTAAAAAGTAAATGGACTTCCCAGGTGGCGCTAGTGATAAAGAATCCACCTGCCAATGCAGGAGACTCAGGAAACCAGAGTTCAATCTCAAGGTCAGGAAGATCCCCTGCAGAGGAAATGGTAACCCACTCCAGTATTCTTGCCTGGAAAATTCCATGGATAAAGGAGCCTGGTGGGCTACAGTCCATGGGGTCGCAAAGAGTTGAGTACATTAATTCAGCTAATAAACCTAAAATAATAAAATCAATAATAATAAAATAATAAATATAAAATCATAATGATAAATAATTAAAACAAAATTTATCAATAAGTATACTACTTCAGCTAATAACACTAAAATAAAATTATTTTTAAATAGTATAAAACAGCATCCAAACTGATATTCAAATAGAGAAACACCACAGAAACATTTCACCACCTTCCTCATTCAAAGTAGTATTGGTAATATAATTATATGTATACAATAAATATTTATCAAACAAATTGACCTGAAAGACCAACAAGTCACACCTATTTCTACTGCTTTTTGATTCAAACCTTTCTGAATTTCCTTAGTCAACTCTTACAGCTTTATCTAATCGCCAAACGGTAAAGATTTTGGAGGATGCATTTTCCTTCAATAAGGTATTTAAACCTGTATTTTTAGGGATAAGAATGTCTTTGGTGAGTGATAGCTCTAGACATGGTCTGTGAACCTAGAGAAATACTTTCTTAGGATGAGTGTGTTCCCCCTGATCTTACACCTGTGCAGCCCTAACCACTTCCTGTCTGTGCTGACAATTCCCTGCTCTGGTCCCTACAGCAGGTGGATGTGTCAAGCAGAGCCCTGGGTTTTGGTACAGGTCCCTCCTACACACCTCTCACTGTGTGATCACTCAGCGCACAGAAATACACCGCAGAGTCCTCCGGCTGTGATGCTGAGATGACAAGTGTGATGGATTTGCTTGCCTTCTGGAAATTTACTAAGTAGCGGCCTTCTGTGGCATTTTGCTTGCTGTAAGAGTCCTGACCAATAAGGAGGGTCATCACCCCACTGCTCCGCTGTTTGTACCAAAATAGAGTATAACTTGTTCCACCAGTATCATATGTGCAGTTCAGGGTCGCAGCCTCCTTCTCCTGCACTAACAGTGGTGGTTGGTCTTGAGTTACCTTCTGGGCAATACTGGATCCTAGAGAAGAAATACATAGAAGTAAACTGCAGCCTACTAGAAATTAAAAGGCACTTGCTCCTTGGAAGAAATGTTATGACAAGCCTAGATAGTGCATTAAAAAGCAAAAACATCACTTTGCCAACAAAGGTCCGTAAAGTAAGAACTATGGTCTTTCCAGCAGTCATGTACAGATGTGAAAATTGGACCATAAAGAAGGCTGACACTAAAGAATTGATACTTTTGAATTATGGTGCTGGAAAAGTTTCTTGAGAGTCCCTTGGACTGCAAGGAGATCAAACCAGTCAGTCTTAAAGGAACTCAACCCTGAATATTCATTGGAAGGACTGATGATGAAGTTGAAGCTCCATTACTTTGGCCACCTGAGGTGAACAGTGGACCCATTGGAAAAGACCCTGATGCTGGGAAAGATTGCAGGCCAAAAAGAGAATGGAACAGCAGAAGATGAGATGGTTAGATAGCATCACCGACTCAATGGACATGAATTTGAGCAAACTCCAGGAGATAGTGAAGGAAAGGGGAGCCTGGTGTTCTACAGTCCATGGGGTTGCAAAGAGTCAGACACGGCTTAGCAACTGAACAAAAACAACAGAGATTTAGGAATAAGTGGTGTAGAATAAAGAAATTCTACTTTACATTCAGTCAGCCTTCCTTCCCATAAGACTGCTGTTCCCCCAGTCCTTAGGTCACAGAGGAGGCACAATCCCACTAGGGTGCAGCCCTAACCACTTCCTGTCTGTCCTGACAATTCCCTGATCTGGTCCCTACAGCAGGTGGATGTGTCAAGCAGAGCCCTGGGTTTTGGTACAGGTCCCTCCTACACACCTCTCACTGTGTGATCACTCAGCGCACAGAAATACACCGCAGAGTCCTCCGGCTGTGATGCTGAGATGACAAGTGTGATGGATTTGCTTGCCTTCTGGAAATTTACTAAGTAGCGGCCTTCTGTGGCATTTTGCTTGCTGTAAGAGTCCTGACCAATAAGGAGGGTCATCACCCCACTGCTCCGCTGTTTGTACCAAAATAGAGTATAACTTGTTCCACCAGTATCATATGTGCAGTTCAGGGTCGCAGCCTCCTTCTCCTGCACTAACAGTGGTGGTTGGTCTTGAGTTACCTTCTGGGCAATACTGGATCCTAGAGAAGAAATACATAGAAGTAAACTGCAGCCTACTAGAAATTAAAAGGCACTTGCTCCTTGGAAGAAATGTTATGACAAGCCTAGATAGTGCATTAAAAAGCAAAAACATCACTTTGCCAACAAAGGTCCGTAAAGTAAGAACTATGGTCTTTCCAGCAGTCATGTACAGATGTGAAAATTGGACCATAAAGAAGGCTGACACTAAAGAATTGATACTTTTGAATTATGGTGCTGGAAAAGTTTCTTGAGAGTCCCTTGGACTGCAAGGAGATCAAACCAGTCAGTCTTAAAGGAACTCAACCCTGAATATTCATTGGAAGGACTGATGATGAAGTTGAAGCTCCATTACTTTGGCCACCTGAGGTGAACAGTGGACCCATTGGAAAAGACCCTGATGCTGGGAAAGATTGCAGGCCAAAAAGAGAATGGAACAGCAGAAGATGAGATGGTTAGATAGCATCACCGACTCAATGGACATGAATTTGAGCAAACTCCAGGAGATAGTGAAGGAAAGGGGAGCCTGGTGTTCTACAGTCCATGGGGTTGCAAAGAGTCAGACACGGCTTAGCAACTGAACAAAAACAACAGAGATTTAGGAATAAGTGGTGTAGAATAAAGAAATTCTACTTTACATTCAGTCAGCCTTCCTTCCCATAAGACTGCTGTTCCCCCAGTCCTTAGGTCACAGAGGAGGCACAATCCCACTAGGGCCATCCTTACCTAAACACAGTGAAGCCACGACCACCTTCAGAAGGCTGGAGAGAACCATGTTTCAGCTCTTCTACTAGATGAAAAATATCTTCAGTGTCAAGGCTGTTCAAGGGGAGGTGAGCCTGACAGGGTGAGGAAAGAATTTCTGGTATGTGCCTCTACTGCCCCCCCCCCAACAGGAAACAGGGGTTTCCTGGAGTAACAAGTTAATATGGGTCACGTCAAACTTGTCTGAAGGGGCTTCCCCTGGTGGCCCAGTGGGTAAGGACACCACTTTGCAGTGCAAGAGACACCGGTTCGATCCCTGGCCTGGGAAGATCCCATGTGCCGCGGAGCAGCTGGACCAATGTGTCCAATTACCAAGCCGGAGCTCGGGAGCGCGTGCGCCCAGAGCCGGCGCTCTGCGACGACAGAAGCCACAGCGAGCCAAAGAACAGAGACGGATGAAAATAGAGAAATGAAAGACCAATAGAAGTGGCCCGCCTGTCCCCCTCCCCACCCCACCCCCAAAAAGATAAATAAATAAATAAAGTCTAAGCTTTAAAAAAAAAAAAAAAACTTGTCTGAAGACCATGTGAGAATCTCGCTCAACCCAAACTTCCCTTTGCATTAATCAGCTCTTCATTTAACAGCAATTACATGTGAAAATAAACATGAGTTAAATTTGGTATTGCAATGAAGATTTATGACCTCACCAATGCTGTGTTGAGTCATTGCATGTGAAGGAACTGAGTAGCTCTTATTTAAAAATATTATGTGTGATGTATTTTGAAAACAGCATAAGATATAATAGCCATGCCTCCTCTCACCTAAGTCTGCTGTCCTTCTACCTGAGGTAGAAATAAATCACTTTATGGTAAAAAGGCAAAGCACTTTAGATCTTTTGTTCCACCCATTGTTACAGCAACATTTCTCACTATCCATGTTTGTCCATTTGCCCATCTTGGGACCAAAGCAGGAAAATTTAATCACTCTCTGCTGGAGAATTTAGACTGAGGCTGCACAGATTGAATCCTGTCACAGAGATCCCCTTCTCTTCTCCATTAATTTTGACAGTCCAGCTCTGTTCAAATGAGATACCTTAGTTTTGACATTAAGCCATCCCATTAATTCATGTGGGACCATAAAAAGCCACACCAAACTGGTATATTTTCTGTATGCCCAACTCTAAGGGAATATATCACAGGTGATCTCCACAAGAGAGCTAATCATAAAATCACCACTGATGTCCCCTCTAGCACTACGCCTGTGCTGCCACAGCCCTAACCACTTCCTGTCTGTAATAAATCTTTGTTTGAGTATGAACATAAAAAGAAAGCTATGCCTAGGGAGATGACAACACCATGGCAAACAAAAAAGACTTGTTGCCTATCACAGCCTGACCCTTTTTTTTGTTCTTTTTTTTATTATTATTATTATTTATTTTAAAGATTTTACAGAGTTTTGTTGTTCACCGACATGTATGTGCCCAGATCATTCATATGCATATCCCTGGACCCTCCCCCGACCCAGTTCCCCCCATTCCACTCCTCCAGACCATCGCCCCAAGTGATTGTAGGTACTCCTATTCCCTTAGCGCAATGACCATAGCTATCTTTTCCACACGTGCCAGTATAGGTTTCGATGTTACTTCCTCTATGCCTCCGTCTCACTGTTCGGTCTCCACAATGTCCTTATGTCTATTCTCTGTTTTTCCATGAGTTCACTGCATGTGTTATCACGACCCTCTTACTAGATCGCATATATATGAGTTAGTATACTGTACTTGTCTTTCTCTTTTTGACTTACTTCACTTTTTATGATAGGTTCTAGAGCTAGCCACCTCATTAGGACTGACTCTTCTGCATTTCTTTTAACAGCAGAGTAGTATTCCATTGTATATATGTACCAGGGCTTCTGGATCCATTCATTTGTCGATGGACATCTAGGTTGCTTCCATGTTCTGGCTATTGTATAGAGAGCTGCAATGAACATTGGGGTACAGGTGCTTCTTTCAGTTTTGATTTCATCAGGATATAAGCCTAATAGTGGGATTGCTGGGTCATAGGGTGCTTCTATTTTTAGTTTTTTAAGGAATCTCCAGACTGTCTTCCATAGAGGCTGTATCAGTTTGCATTCCCACCAGCAATGCAAGAGGGTTCCCTTTTCTCCGTACCCTCTCCAGCATTTATTGTCTGTCGATTTGTTGATGATGGCCATTCTGACGGGTGTGAGCTGGTATCTCATTGTAGTTTTGATTTGCATTTCTCTAATGATAAGCGAGGTTGAGCATCGTTTCATGTGCTTTTGGGCCATCTGTATGTCCTCTTTGGAGAGGCGTCTCTTTAGATCTTTTTCCCATTTTTTGATTGGGTTGTTTGTTTTTCCTGTGTTGAGTTGTCTGAGTTGCTTGTAGATTTTGGAGATTAATTCTTTGTCTGTTATTTCACTTACTATGATTTTCTACCACTCTGTGGGGTGTCTGTTCAGCTTTTCTGTAGTTTCTTTTGCTGTACAAAAGCTTTTAAGTTTCATTAGGTCCCACATGTTCATTTGTCTTTTTAGTTCCGCTATTCTAGTAGGTGGGTCATGGAAGATCTTGCTTTGATTGATGCCCTTGAGGGTTTTGCCTATATTCTCCTCTAAGAGTTTGATGGTTTCTGGTCTTACATTTAGGTCTTTAATCCATTTTGAGTTGATCTTTGTGCATGGTGTCAGGGAATGTTCCAACTTCATTTTTTTGCATGTAGCTGTCCAATTCTCCCAGCACTACTTGTTGAAGAGGCTGTCTTTGTCCCATTTTATAGTTTCGCCTCCTTTGTCAAAAATAAGGTACCCATAGGTGCGTGGGTTTATCTCTGGGTTCTCGATCTTGTTCCACTGGTCTATAGTTCTGTTTTTGTGCCAGTACCATACTGTCTTGATGACTGTTGCTTTGCAGTAGAGTTTGAAGTTAGGGAGGCTGATCCCTCCAACTCCGTTTTTCTTTCTCAGGATTGCTTTGGCTATTCGAGGTCTTTTGTGTTTCCATATGAACTGTGTTATTCGTTGGTCTAGTTCTGTGAAAAATATCAATGGTAGTTGGATAGGTATTGCATTGAATCTGTAGATGATATTTGGTAGTATGGTCATTTTCACAATATTGATTCTTCCGATCCAGGAACATAGAATATCTCTCCATCTGTTTAAGTCTTCTTTAATTTCTTTCATGAGTGTCTTGTAATTTTCTGTGTACAATTCTTTTGTTTCTTTGGGTAGGTTTATTCCTAGATATTTGATTCTTTTGGTTGCAGTGGTGAAGGAGATTGCCTCTTTGATTTCATTTTCTGATTTTTCATTGTTTGTGTATACAAATGCCAGTGATTTCTGTGTGTTGACTTTGTATCCTGCGACTTTCCTGAATTCACTGATCAGCTCTAGTAGTTTTGTAATAGTGTCTTTGGGATTTTCTATGTATAATACCATGTCATCTTCAAAAAGAGAGAGCTTGACTTCTTCCTTTCCAATCTGGATTCCTTTGATTTCTTTCTCTTCTCTTATTGCTGTTGCTAGAACTTCCAGGACTATGTTGAATAGTAGTGGTGAAAGTGGGCACTCCTGTCTTGTTCCTGATCTTAGAGGGAATGCTTTCAGTTTTTCACCATTAAGGATAATGTTCGCTGTAGGCTTCTCATAGATGGCTTTTATTATGTTGAGATAGGTTCCTTCTATGTCCATTTTCTGAAGAGTTTTTATCATAAATGGATGCTGTACTTTGTTGAAAGCTTTTTCTGCATCTATTGAGATGATCATGTGATTTTTGTCTCTCAATTTGTTGATATGGTGTATCACATTGATTGATTTGCAGATGTTGAAGAAGCCTTGCATACCTGGGATGAACCCGACTTGATCCTGATTTATGAGTTTTTTGATGTGTCATTGAATTCTGTTTGCTAGGATTTTGTTGAGGATCTTGGTGTCTAAGTTCATCAGTGAAATTGGCCTATAGTTTTCCTTTTTTGTGTTGTCTTTGCCTGGTTTGGGTATCAGGGTGATGGTGGCCTCGTAGAATGTGTTTGGAAGTTTTCCTTCCTGTGCAATTTTTTGTAAGAGTTTTAGAAGGACAGGCATTAGATCTTCTTTAAATGTTTGGTAGAATTTGCCTGTGAAGCCATCTGGCCCTGGGCTTTTATTTTTGGGTAGATTTTTAATCACAAATTCGATTTCTGAGGTTGTGATTGGGTTGTTCAAAGTTTCTGTTTCTTCCTGGCTCAGTCTTGGGGGATTAATCCTGTCCAAGAAACTGTCCATTTCTTCCAGGTTGTCCAGTTTGTTGCAATATAGCTGTTCATAATAGTCTCTTAGAATCCTTTGGATTTCTGCATGATCTGTCGTAATCTCTCCTTTTTCATTTTTGATTTTGTTGATCTGGTTCTTCTCTCTCTTTTTCTTAATGAGTCTGGCCAGTGGCTTGTCAATTTTGTTTAACTTTTCAAAGAACCAGCTTTTTGTTTTATTTATCTTTACTATTGTTTCTTTTGTTTCTTTCTCATTTATTTCTGCTTTGATCCTTATGATTTCTCTTCTTCTGCTGGCTCTTGGGTGTTTTTGTTCTTCTTTCTCCAATTGTTTTAAGCGGAGGGTTAGGTCATCTGCTTCATATTTTCCTAGTTTCTTTAGGTGGGATTGCATTGCTATAAATTTCCCTCTTAGAACTGCTTTTGCAGTATCCCATAGGTATTGCACAGTCGTGTGTTCATTGTCATTTTCTTCTAGGAATTATTTATTTAATTTTTTCTTTGATTTCCTCATTGATAAGTTGGTTTTTTAGGTAAGTATTGTTTAATCTCCATGTGTTTGTGTTTTTAGGGTTTTTTTTCCAGTAGTTGATCTCTAGTCTCATTGCATTATGATCCAAGAAGATAGTCGGTGCAATTTCGGTTTTCTTGAACTGACTGAGGTTTGATTTGTAGCCCAAGATGTGGTCTATCCTGGAGAATGTTCCATGAGCACTTGAGAAGAAAGTGTATTCTTCTGCTTTTGGATGGAACGTCCTAAAGATATCGATGAGGTCCATCTTTTCTAGTGTGGTATTTAAGGCTTGTGTTTCTTTATTAATTTTCTGTTTGGATGATCTGCCCATTGGAGTGGGAGGAGTGTTAAAGTCTCCTACTAGTACTGTGTTATTGTTGATTTCTTCTTTTATGTCTGAAAGTACCTGTCTTATCTATTGAGGTGCCCCTGTGTTGGGTGCATAGATATTCATGACTGTTATGTCTTCCTCTTGGATAGATCCCTTAATCATGATGTAGTGACCTGCCTTGTCTCTTAGAATCTTCTTTACTTTAAAATCTATTTTGTCTGATGTGAGGATTGCTACTCCAGCTTTCCTTTGATTTCCATTTGCATGGAATATCTTTTTCCAGCCTCTCACTTTCAGTCTCTGAGTGTCTCTAGGTCTGAAGTGGGTCTCTTGTAAACAGCATATATATGGGTCTTGCTTCTGGATCCATTCAGCCAGCCCGTGTCATTTGGTTGGAGCATTTAGTCCATTTACGTTCAAAGTAATTATTGATACAAATGTTCCTATTGTCATCTTCTTAGAAATTTGGGGTTTGATGTATAAGGCTTCTCCTACTCTATTTATTGGCTATATCAGGCCCTTTAACACTTGTTGTAGGGCTGGTTTTGTGGCACAGAATTCGTTTAGTTTTTGCTTGTCTGTGAAGCTTTTGATTTCACCATCAATTCTGAATGAGATTCTTGCTGGCTTCTTTTATTTTCCTAGTTTCTGTAGGTGGGATTGCATGGCTATAAATTTCCCTCTTAGAACTGCTTTTGCAGTATCCCATAGGTATTGCACAGTCGTGTGTTCATTGTCATTTTCTTCTAGGAATTATTTATTTAATTTTTTCTTTGATTTCCTCATTGATAAGTTGGTTTTTTAGGTAAGTATTGTTTAATCTCCATGTGTTTGTGTTTTTAGGGTTTTTTTTCCAGTAGTTGATCTCTAGTCTCATTGCATTATGATCCAAGAAGATAGTCGGTGCAATTTCGGTTTTCTTGAACTGACTGAGGTTTGATTTGTAGCCCAAGATGTGGTCTATCCTGGAGAATGTTCCATGAGCACTTGAGAAGAAAGTGTATTCTTCTGCTTTTGGATGGAACGTCCTAAAGATATCGATGAGGTCCATCTTTTCTAGTGTGGTATTTAAGGCTTGTGTTTCTTTATTAATTTTCTGTTTGGATGATCTGCCCATTGGAGTGGGAGGAGTGTTAAAGTCTCCTACTAGTACTGTGTTATTGTTGATTTCTTCTTTTATGTCTGAAAGTACCTGTCTTATCTATTGAGGTGCCCCTGTGTTGGGTGCATAGATATTCATGACTGTTATGTCTTCCTCTTGGATAGATCCCTTAATCATGATGTAGTGACCTGCCTTGTCTCTTAGAATCTTCTTTACTTTAAAATCTATTTTGTCTGATGTGAGGATTGCTACTCCAGCTTTCCTTTGATTTCCATTTGCATGGAATATCTTTTTCCAGCCTCTCACTTTCAGTCTCTGAGTGTCTCTAGGTCTGAAGTGGGTCTCTTGTAAACAGCATATATATGGGTCTTGCTTCTGGATCCATTCAGCCAGCCCGTGTCATTTGGTTGGAGCATTTAGTCCATTTACGTTCAAAGTAATTATTGATACAAATGTTCCTATTGTCATCTTCTTAGAAATTTGGGGTTTGATGTATAAGGCTTCTCCTACTCTATTTATTGGCTATATCAGGCCCTTTAACACTTGTTGTAGGGCTGGTTTTGTGGCACAGAATTCGTTTAGTTTTTGCTTGTCTGTGAAGCTTTTGATTTCACCATCAATTCTGAATGAGATTCTTGCTGGCTAGAGAAATCTTGGTTGGAGGTTATTCTCTTTTAGCCATTTAAATGTGTCTTGCCATTCTCTTCTGGCCTGCAGGGCTTCTGTTGAAAGATCCACAGTTAAACGTATGGGGTTTCCTTTATATATTATTTGTTGTTTGCTCCTAGCTGCTTTTATTAATCTGTCTTTATATTTAGTCTGCATTAGTTTGATTAGAATGTGCCTTGGTGTGTTTCTTTTGAGGTTTATCCTGTGCAGAACTCTTTGTGCTTCTTGGACTTGGTTGACTATTTCCTTTCCCACGCTGGGGAAGTTTTCAACTATAACCACTTCAAGAATTTTTTCATAACCTTTCTTCCCCTCTTCTTCTTCTGGAACTCCTATAATTCTAATGTTGGTGCATTTGATATTGTCCCATAGGTCTCTAAGGCTATCCTCAGTTCTTTTAATTCTTTCAACTTTGTTCTGTTCTTCAGCACTTATTTCCACCATTCTGTCTTCCAGCTCACTTATCCGTTCTTCAGCCTCTGATACTCTACTGTTGAGACCTTCTATAGTATTTTTGAGTTCAGCAATTGAGTTCGTTGTCTCTATTTGCTTATGTTTCATTTCTTGCATGTCTCTTCTCAGTGCACTAATTTCCTCTAATATTCTGTTTTCGGTGTTTTGCATCCTCATTAGTATAGCTTTTCTGAATTCTCTTTCAGATCGTTTGTCTATCTCCTCCTCTGTCATTTGAAGCTGTGTTTCTCTAGCTTGGTCCTTCATTTGTGCAGTGTTTCTCTGACGTTTCATTATTAGGTTAATTTTTGTTTCTTTGTGTGTGTCTGCGTGTGTGGAGTTCTTTTTCCCTCACTAGGCTTCTTGGTTGAATTCTCCCTTCCTTTGGGTTTCTGTCCTTGTAGAAGGGTTCAGTGGTTTGTGGCTTGGATGACGTTAGGTCTTGTTTACAGATGAATAATCTTTAGTGTTGTATGTTCTTTGGTAGTGTGGGGTCTTGGAATCAGGGCTTCCACTCCGAGGATCCTTGGTTTGATGATTGGTCAGGGAGTGTAGGCTCTATGTCTGGTTTGCTATGGTGTTCCATGATATTAGCTCACATACTAGCATGTGAGGAACAAGAGGTGCATCCCTGATGGGTGACAGTCATAAAAGCATGCAGATGTTTTCTAACATAATCGTAAGATATACATACATACACAGCAATCCCCACAAGACCAGTTTTACAGAGATAAGGTACAGGAAATCTTTCTGGCAAATCACACAATCATAGATGATACTTGCCCATTAAGCTTTGAATTAATTAAAATAGTGCCTGAATAAATAGATCCAGCGCAAGGTCCTGGCTTGGATAATTACAATGAGAGCAATTTTTAACTAAGACATGTGTTGGGGTGATGAGGAGGAGATATTACCTGTGCAGAACTCTTTGTGCTTCTTGGACTTGGTTGATATTCCTTTCCCACGCTGGGGAAGTTTTCAACTATAACCACTTCAAGAATTTTTTCATAACCTTTCTTCCCCTCTTCTTCTTCTGGAACTCCTATAATTCTAATGTTGGTGCATTTGATATTGTCCCATAGGTCTCTAAGGCTATCCTCAGTTCTTTTAATTCTTTCAACTTTGTTCTGTTCTTCAGCACTTATTTCCACCATTCTGTCTTCCAGCTCACTTATCCGTTCTTCAGCCTCTGATACTCTACTGTTGAGACCTTCTATAGTATTTTTGAGTTCAGCAATTGAGTTCGTTGTCTCTATTTGCTTATGTTTCATTTCTTGCATGTCTCTTCTCAGTGCACTAATTTCCTCTAATATTCTGTTTTCGGTGTTTTGCATCCTCATTAGTATAGCTTTTCTGAATTCTCTTTCAGATCGTTTGTCTATCTCCTCCTCTGTCATTTGAAGCTGTGTTTCTCTAGCTTGGTCCTTCATTTGTGCAGTGTTTCTCTGACGTTTCATTATTAGGTTAATTTTTGTTTCTTTGTGTGTGTCTGCGTGTGTGGAGTTCTTTTTCCCTCACTAGGCTTCTTGGTTGAATTCTCCCTTCCTTTGGGTTTCTGTCCTTGTAGAAGGGTTCAGTGGTTTGTGGCTTGGATGACGTTAGGTCTTGTTTACAGATGAATAATCTTTAGTGTTGTATGTTCTTTGGTAGTGTGGGGTCTTGGAATCAGGGCTTCCACTCCGAGGATCCTTGGTTTGATGATTGGTCAGGGAGTGTAGGCTCTATGTCTGGTTTGCTATGGTGTTCCATGATATTAGCTCACATACTAGCATGTGAGGAACAAGAGGTGCATCCCTGATGGGTGACAGTCATAAAAGCATGCAGATGTTTTCTAACATAATCGTAAGATATACATACATACACAGCAATCCCCACAAGACCAGTTTTACAGAGATAAGGTACAGGAAATCTTTCTGGCAAATCACACAATCATAGATGATACTTGCCCATTAAGCTTTGAATTAATTAAAATAGTGCCTGAATAAATAGATCCAGCGCAAGGTCCTGGCTTGGATAATTACAATGAGAGCAATTTTTAACTAAGACATGTGTTGGGGGTGATGAGGAGGAGAGTGTATAGGTAATGAGAAGAAATAGATTCGTATTGGAAGGTTTTTATAGGGTTAGGTAGCAAAGATTAGTGTGTGTGTTGTTTAGTGTATTTGGAAGAGAATAGTGGAGACAGGAAGATAGGAAATAATTTATCTAGAGGATATTGGTAGATAGGAAAATGTTTTACATTTAGAACATAGAGGGAGAAAGCAGTGGGAAAGAGGAAAGAGAATTAGAGGTTTCCAAGAATTAAAATGAAAATTAAAAAAGAAAAATACAATAAAATAAAAGTCAAAAAAAGAAATTAAAAATTAAAAAGGGCAGAAAAAATTAATGAGACCAAAAAACAAACAAAAAACACAACAAACGAAAACCAAAAAAAAAATAAATAAATAAATAAATAAACAGAATAAACAAACTAATAAACCCCAAACCAGACCAATCAATTGAATAAGCAGAATAGTCTACCACAAATAAACAAGCAAAAAAAAAAAAAAGCTAAATACTGTCCCTGGTTTTTATCTTCTCATCTGCCTGTTGGAAACCAATCTGCTCCTGATGGTGGTGTCTTGATGGCGTAGTCTTTCCCTTATAGCGCCGGTTGCTATGGTTTCTGTTTTTGTGTTCAGCAAAATGAGGGCTTTGCTGCCATACTGGGTGCTGGCCGGGAAGGTGGGCTGATCCTAGTCCGTCGGGTGGGGGCCCCGACGCACACAGCCCCGTGTTGGAGGGGGGCGCTCCAGCTCTACCGTGCACCCACCTGTAGTCTCCAATTCCTGCTCTTTCCCCGGCTTCCTCCGCTGCTGCTGCAGCTCTAGGGGTGCGCAGGCTCCTCCGCTGCTGGCACACGTGCACTGCCGGTTACGTGTCTAAGTCCCAAAGGCGGGCGCGAGCTTTCCCATCCAGCTCGTGCCCGGTCCCTGGTCAGCATCCCGTGGGCGACTTTCCCTCTCCGTTCAGCAAGCCCTCCAGTTGGAGTGGTTGAACTTACACGGGCCACGGCGCCGTGGCTTCTCGCGGCGCGCTCTGAGTTCCGGCTCCCACGGCCACAGCCTGACTCTTGAAAAATTAGAGAAAACCCATCTTCCTGTCTCAGATTGCCTCCTCAGCTAAATTGGCCGAAGCATCTTTAGATCTCATACTTGAATCTCCATTAAGTTTCATGGAATCACATACAGTAGGAATAATTCTCTAATATAAAAACATCCAACTTTTTTTTAACAACTGGTTGACTATGAAATATCATTTATCACTCTTCATTTTATTTAAATTTTTTATATGTCTCAGTTAAGTGTTCTCACGATAGTATTTTGTTATTCAAGATGCATCCTTATCCGGAACAATTCTTCTGGACAGTCTCATATCAAACTCTGAATTTATTTTTTTTAATGTTTGCTAGGAGTTAGGAATAGGGGAGTTTATAATTACAAAAGGAGAGCACAAGGGAGCTTGGGGGACCAATGAAACTGTTCTCTATCATAATCATGTACTGGCTACATGAACTATATAATGCATTAAAATTCAAAATAAACAGAGATATAAGCCTGATAGAGTCAATTTTTATATAATCACTTAGGAATTAAAATTTTAAACACTGAATTCAAAATAGCAAAATAGGAATTCTCTACCATCTTCTCACCCAAAAAATAAAACACAAGTTCTCACAATCACACACCAAGGGAGTGCTTTGAGGAGTCCAAGAGTCCAGCAGAGAAGCTCCAGCACACCAGGCTACACATTTGTAATCTGACACTGGACACACTGAAAAGGATTAGGGCAACAGTTTCACTTTACCCTCATTACCTCTCCCTTCAGAGTGCTCAGGGCACCAAGTGAAACATTCTTGGCCTGTGATTTCTCCGCAAAGGAAAGTGAGAGCCTGTGAGTGAGCGAGCACCTGCTCCCCAGATTTGGGGGTCACTGCTGAAGAGATCCCCTCCTTCACATCTTACCCAGGAAGTGCACTGCCGGTTACGTGTCTAAGTCCCAAAGGCGGGCGCGAGCTTTCCCATCCAGCTCGTGCCCGGTCCCTGGTCAGCATCCCGTGGGCGACTTTCCCTCTCCGTTCAGCAAGCCCTCCAGTTGGAGTGGTTGAACTTACACGGGCCACGGCGCCGTGGCTTCTCGCGGCGCGCTCTGAGTTCCGGCTCCCACGGCCACAGCCTGACTCTTGAAAAATTAGAGAAAACCCATCTTCCTGTCTCAGATTGCCTCCTCAGCTAAATTGGCCGAAGCATCTTTAGATCTCATACTTGAATCTCCATTAAGTTTCATGGAATCACATACAGTAGGAATAATTCTCTAATATAAAAACATCCAACTTTTTTTTAACAACTGGTTGACTATGAAATATCATTTATCACTCTTCATTTTATTTAAATTTTTTATATGTCTCAGTTAAGTGTTCTCACGATAGTATTTTGTTATTCAAGATGCATCCTTATCCGGAACAATTCTTCTGGACAGTCTCATATCAAACTCTGAATTTATTTTTTTTAATGTTTGCTAGGAGTTAGGAATAGGGGAGTTTATAATTACAAAAGGAGAGCACAAGGGAGCTTGGGGGACCAATGAAACTGTTCTCTATCATAATCATGTACTGGCTACATGAACTATATAATGCATTAAAATTCAAAATAAACAGAGATATAAGCCTGATAGAGTCAATTTTTATATAATCACTTAGGAATTAAAATTTTAAACACTGAATTCAAAATAGCAAAATAGGAATTCTCTACCATCTTCTCACCCAAAAAATAAAACACAAGTTCTCACAATCACACACCAAGGGAGTGCTTTGAGGAGTCCAAGAGTCCAGCAGAGAAGCTCCAGCACACCAGGCTACACATTTGTAATCTGACACTGGACACACTGAAAAGGATTAGGGCAACAGTTTCACTTTACCCTCATTACCTCTCCCTTCAGAGTGCTCAGGGCACCAAGTGAAACATTCTTGGCCTGTGATTTCTCCGCAAAGGAAAGTGAGAGCCTGTGAGTGAGCGAGCACCTGCTCCCCAGATTTGGGGGTCACTGCTGAAGAGATCCCCTCCTTCACATCTTACCCAGAGTACTGAGATGAGCTGCTCAGCTGAGGTGTGGGAAGCACCTGAGAACAATAGTCAGGGCTCTGGGAGCCATTAAGTGGACAAGGGTCCTACTACCAGGGCACAGACCCCATCAAGACCTGCTAACCAGCCACTGGGGGGCGCCTTGCCTGCCAATCACTGAAAGTGGCCCAAGGGCACCAGTCATCACATAACATCTGTCACATGAAGAAAGACAGCCAGAGTGAGACTTTGCTTATGCCTAGTGAGCATGCACAGAATGTGACCCCACTCTGCTGGCCTGGGAGAAACAAGACAAATGTAAGCCGCCAGCACCCCACTAAGAAAAAGAATGAAAATGGAGACTGTTAGCACCCAGACTGGCTTCCCAGGCTCAAGAGTAGGCCATGAAGTTTGCAATAAATTGTCCAGAGACACTAGAAATCAACCGTAGTGAAAGTTGAAAACTTGAATGTCTGAAGCCAATCTGTGACTGACTCTGCACACTGTCTAAAGTTTTTTTTATTCACTTCTGATGAATAAATTCTCATCTACCTACCACAAAGCAGGAATGCCCATAGTAATGGCACTCTTTCTCTCTTCTGACCTCATTTAGGAAGAATAAACCAATAAGCCACACTTCTCCTTCACTCCGTTAACCAGTCTTAGAGGAAATGGACCAACCAAGAGTCATCTTGCTTCTCCTGGACAGGAGCTGGTATTTACAGTGAGGGAAGTAATCAAAGTTGGTTGAGGTGTTGGCTTGAAATACTAGGCTTCCTTGTTTAGACGTATTAAACCTGATTTCATATGATAACTTTCCCTATAAGAAAAAAATATTTTGCTAATAATCAACAACTGTAATTCAGGCAAGAGGTATTGTTCTCACCATTCCAATTATATATCCATCCTTAGGACAAATACAAGGGATCTTGAAGCCTACCCTTGGCCAAGGGTAAGAGAATTAGGGAATTAATTGTTTCCATAAGTTTTCATTCCATCGATTTATGTATTACACTAAAGAAATAATATTTTAATAGAAAAGGTTTTGGTTAGTAGTGTTTAATCCAGTGAAAGCATGAAGATGAAGCAGGAGACTTGTAGCAAGCTGTCTCAAGATTAGTCATTAGTCCAAATGCCTTTAAGAAAGCCAGTAATAATAGTAAGGGGCTGATAAATACATAATAGAAATGTTCCATACAGCCCAGAAAGAAAGGTTTCAATCATAATGGTAACAAAAAACTTACAGGTATAGTAATAAATTTAATGATTTTAAAACAACAGAACTTGATCTAGAAAGAGATATAGAAATGGATGGGATTCTGGGCTTGACAGCCAGAGTGAGACTTTGCTTATGCCTAGTGAGCATGCACAGAATGTGACCCCACTCTGCTGGCCTGGGAGAAACAAGACAAATGTAAGCCGCCAGCACCCCACTAAGAAAAAGAATGAAAATGGAGACTGTTAGCACCCAGACTGGCTTCCCAGGCTCAAGAGTAGGCCATGAAGTTTGCAATAAATTGTCCAGAGACACTAGAAATCAACCGTAGTGAAAGTTGAAAACTTGAATGTCTGAAGCCAATCTGTGACTGACTCTGCACACTGTCTAAAGTTTTTTTTATTCACTTCTGATGAATAAATTCTCATCTACCTACCACAAAGCAGGAATGCCCATAGTAATGGCACTCTTTCTCTCTTCTGACCTCATTTAGGAAGAATAAACCAATAAGCCACACTTCTCCTTCACTCCGTTAACCAGTCTTAGAGGAAATGGACCAACCAAGAGTCATCTTGCTTCTCCTGGACAGGAGCTGGTATTTACAGTGAGGGAAGTAATCAAAGTTGGTTGAGGTGTTGGCTTGAAATACTAGGCTTCCTTGTTTAGACGTATTAAACCTGATTTCATATGATAACTTTCCCTATAAGAAAAAAATATTTTGCTAATAATCAACAACTGTAATTCAGGCAAGAGGTATTGTTCTCACCATTCCAATTATATATCCATCCTTAGGACAAATACAAGGGATCTTGAAGCCTACCCTTGGCCAAGGGTAAGAGAATTAGGGAATTAATTGTTTCCATAAGTTTTCATTCCATCGATTTATGTATTACACTAAAGAAATAATATTTTAATAGAAAAGGTTTTGGTTAGTAGTGTTTAATCCAGTGAAAGCATGAAGATGAAGCAGGAGACTTGTAGCAAGCTGTCTCAAGATTAGTCATTAGTCCAAATGCCTTTAAGAAAGCCAGTAATAATAGTAAGGGGCTGATAAATACATAATAGAAATGTTCCATACAGCCCAGAAAGAAAGGTTTCAATCATAATGGTAACAAAAAACTTACAGGTATAGTAATAAATTTAATGATTTTAAAACAACAGAACTTGATCTAGAAAGAGATATAGAAATGGATGGGATTCTGGGCTTCCCTGATAGCTCAGTGGTAAAGAATTCGCCTGCCAATGTAGGAGACATGGGTTCGATTCCTGATGCGGGAAGATCCCACCTGCTGTGAAGCAACTAAGCCCGTGAGCTACAACTACTGAGTCTGCGCTCTAGAGCCTTGGAATTGCAACTATTGAAACCCATGTGCCCTGAGCCCGAGTTCCACAGCAAGAGAAGTCACTGCAACAAGAATCCTGCTCATCTCAAGGGTAGTCTCCTACTCCCTGCACCTAGAGAAGAGACTGCAGCAGCAGTGAAAACCCAGAATAGCCAAAGACAAATAAGTAAATAAAATAAAATAAAAAGAAGATGGGATTCTCAGGTGGTTAAGTGATAAAGAATCCTCCTGCCAAAGCAGGAGACATGGGTTCAATCCCAGGAAGATCTCCTGGGAGTAGGAAATGGCAACCCACCCCAGTATTCTTGCCTGGAAAATTCCATGGACGGAGGAACTTGGAGGGCTACAGTCCTTGGAGTTGCATATAGATGGTCACAGCTGAGAGACTGAGCACAGTCATACATAAATGGAGAGAAATAATATGTTCTTAAACAATCCAATGATCAAATACATACATTAAGGAGCTTTGTTCTTCACAAATCAATTTATAATTTAATTCAATTATATAGTTTACATTAAAATATAAACAAATAGAGTTCATTTTTTCTTTAACAAACAGCTACTGACAGTCAACTATGTAAAAGTTTGTACTGAGCACTACAGATAAAGCAGCGAATAAAACACACAGCTCCTTCTAAATTCTTTGTGAGACTAAATGCAAACAGACACAGAATTTTGTAATGAGAGTATATTTGTAAACTTTATATGAGACTCACATTTTTCAGTGAAAACCATTTATTATAAAACCATAAAACTTTCCTTAAAAGGTTAAATGTGCAGTCATTTGAACTTGACATTCTCAGATCACTTTCTATCTTACTTAGTCCAAATGCCTTTAAGAAAGCCAGTAATAATAGTAAGGGGCTGATAAATACATAATAGAAATGTTCCATACAGCCCAGAAAGAAAGGTTTCAATCATAATGGTAACAAAAAACTTACAGGTATAGTAATAAATTTAATGATTTTAAAACAACAGAACTTGATCTAGAAAGAGATATAGAAATGGATGGGATTCTGGGCTTCCCTGATAGCTCAGTGGTAAAGAATTCGCCTGCCAATGTAGGAGACATGGGTTCGATTCCTGATGCGGGAAGATCCCACCTGCTGTGAAGCAACTAAGCCCGTGAGCTACAACTACTGAGTCTGCGCTCTAGAGCCTTGGAATTGCAACTATTGAAACCCATGTGCCCTGAGCCCGAGTTCCACAGCAAGAGAAGTCACTGCAACAAGAATCCTGCTCATCTCAAGGGTAGTCTCCTACTCCCTGCACCTAGAGAAGAGACTGCAGCAGCAGTGAAAACCCAGAATAGCCAAAGACAAATAAGTAAATAAAATAAAATAAAAAGAAGATGGGATTCTCAGGTGGTTAAGTGATAAAGAATCCTCCTGCCAAAGCAGGAGACATGGGTTCAATCCCAGGAAGATCTCCTGGGAGTAGGAAATGGCAACCCACCCCAGTATTCTTGCCTGGAAAATTCCATGGACGGAGGAACTTGGAGGGCTACAGTCCTTGGAGTTGCATATAGATGGTCACAGCTGAGAGACTGAGCACAGTCATACATAAATGGAGAGAAATAATATGTTCTTAAACAATCCAATGATCAAATACATACATTAAGGAGCTTTGTTCTTCACAAATCAATTTATAATTTAATTCAATTATATAGTTTACATTAAAATATAAACAAATAGAGTTCATTTTTTCTTTAACAAACAGCTACTGACAGTCAACTATGTAAAAGTTTGTACTGAGCACTACAGATAAAGCAGCGAATAAAACACACAGCTCCTTCTAAATTCTTTGTGAGACTAAATGCAAACAGACACAGAATTTTGTAATGAGAGTATATTTGTAAACTTTATATGAGACTCACATTTTTCAGTGAAAACCATTTATTATAAAACCATAAAACTTTCCTTAAAAGGTTAAATGTGCAGTCATTTGAACTTGACATTCTCAGATCACTTTCTATCTTACTTTCCTTCAAATACACAAAAAGTCTATATGATAACTGGGCACTGAAGGAAAACTCATGTCACATTTTCTCAATAAGAAAGTGGTCAAGGTGCATCAAAGGGATGTCAAACTTAATATAATGTTGTAATTTATTAATATTCCTCACAGAGCTATTTCAAAGCTGATGTTTGGGAACAAGACAATGAAATAAGGAATGCTCAATTCAGTACATAATATTAAGTGAAAAAAGATATTAATTATGATAAAAATTTTAAAAAGAGTGCACTGAGGATTAGCAGTATTTTATGATCGTAAAATTGTCAATATCATGTTAATTGTATGACATATTTTCTTATATTTGACATGTAATTTGTATAATCAGAAAAACATACTGTTTTCAAACAGAGCATAGACATAGGGACATTGTGGGGAAGAAATAGGGAGGGGGAAGCATGGAGGGAGTAACATGGAAACCTATACTGTCATGTGTGGAAAAATAGCTAGTGTCATTGTGCTAAGGGAATAAGAGTGCTCACAATGGCTTGGGGCGAAGGTCTGGAGGGGTGGGATGGGGGGAACTGGGGGGTGTAGACCATGGATATACATATGACTGATCTGGGAACATACATGTCTGTGAACAAAACTCTGTAAAACTTTAAAATAAAGAATAAAAAAAAAAGAAAGAAAAATATACTGTTTTCAAAGCACAGTATTTAAAACCCATTCATAATAAGATTGTGATATAGATACTAGGGGGACTATTTATAGGAGAAGAGTCTGAATGGCAAAATGTAAAGTCAGTCTTACAATTTCAAAATAAATCAGTAAATTACTAACACCATTCAAGAATTCTGTAATCGATTCATATTACATTAAAATATAAACAAATAGAGTTCATTTTTTCTTTAACAAACAGCTACTGACAGTCAACTATGTAAAAGTTTGTACTGAGCACTACAGATAAAGCAGCGAATAAAACACACAGCTCCTTCTAAATTCTTTGTGAGACTAAATGCAAACAGACACAGAATTTTGTAATGAGAGTATATTTGTAAACTTTATATGAGACTCACATTTTTCAGTGAAAACCATTTATTATAAAACCATAAAACTTTCCTTAAAAGGTTAAATGTGCAGTCATTTGAACTTGACATTCTCAGATCACTTTCTATCTTACTTTCCTTCAAATACACAAAAAGTCTATATGATAACTGGGCACTGAAGGAAAACTCATGTCACATTTTCTCAATAAGAAAGTGGTCAAGGTGCATCAAAGGGATGTCAAACTTAATATAATGTTGTAATTTATTAATATTCCTCACAGAGCTATTTCAAAGCTGATGTTTGGGAACAAGACAATGAAATAAGGAATGCTCAATTCAGTACATAATATTAAGTGAAAAAAGATATTAATTATGATAAAAATTTTAAAAAGAGTGCACTGAGGATTAGCAGTATTTTATGATCGTAAAATTGTCAATATCATGTTAATTGTATGACATATTTTCTTATATTTGACATGTAATTTGTATAATCAGAAAAACATACTGTTTTCAAACAGAGCATAGACATAGGGACATTGTGGGGAAGAAATAGGGAGGGGGAAGCATGGAGGGAGTAACATGGAAACCTATACTGTCATGTGTGGAAAAATAGCTAGTGTCATTGTGCTAAGGGAATAAGAGTGCTCACAATGGCTTGGGGCGAAGGTCTGGAGGGGTGGGATGGGGAACTGGGGGGTGTAGACCATGGATATACATATGACTGATCTGGGAACATACATGTCTGTGAACAAAACTCTGTAAAACTTTAAAATAAAGAATAAAAAAAAAAGAAAGAAAAATATACTGTTTTCAAAGCACAGTATTTAAAACCCATTCATAATAAGATTGTGATATAGATACTAGGGGGACTATTTATAGGAGAAGAGTCTGAATGGCAAAATGTAAAGTCAGTCTTACAATTTCAAAATAAATCAGTAAATTACTAACACCATTCAAGAATTCTGTAATCGATTCATATTGATATTTGGCAGTAAACAACAGAACTCTGTACAGCTATTACCCTTCAATTAAAAAATTTTTGAAAAGAATTCAGCAAACAACAGGTATCCAACAACGTATTCTGACCCTTTCTAGCTACCCTTAAACCTAATATTATTACGCCATGTTTTTTGTGACTAGCACATCCATTTCCACCTGCAGACAAGCACTAGGACAAATGCTACTTGAAGGCTGCACCAAAGGAAGGGGGCTGCCCCAGTCACAGCTTTGGGTACAGGTAGTGGGCACCTGGGAAGCACTGTGTACTTGCTGCACAGAAGTAGACAGCTGAGTCTCCAAACTGAGTGGTTGTGATGTGCAGGGAGAGATGTTTGGCCGTCTTATTCAATAAAACGGTCAGTCCTTGGGCTTCCATTTTGTTCACATTTGAACGAATAGCTATAAGGAATTGAGGACCTTTCCCAGGTTCTTTCTTATACCAAGGGAAGTAGTTTGAGTTGCCATCTGTATAAGTACATGCGATAGCACAGCCATTTCCCTCCTGGACACTCTGAGTAGGACTCTGCTCCACCTTCTCTCCAAGGCTGACACCTACGCAGAAAGAAATCAGAAAGAGAAATGTTACCGTATTTTTATGCTCCAGAATTTACTTTTATTTTTCTATAATAACTAAAAGAAAGCCAAATAAAGCCAGTCTTGCCATCTAAAGAGTATCTGCTAATACACTCTGTTTCCTTTAAACCCTCAACTCACAGTCCAGCCGAAGCCACAAGAATGTGATTAAAGTTCCAATGGATGTCTTCATTGTTCTTCCCATTTAGGATCAATTATGGACATGCAGTCTCCAGCCACGAGAGTTGCTTCTATTACATAACATGGGAACATACATGTCTGTGAACAAAACTCTGTAAAACTTTAAAATAAAGAGTAAAAAAAAAGAAAGAAAAATATACTGTTTTCAAAGCACAGTATTTAAAACCCATTCATAATAAGATTGTGATATAGATACTAGGGGGACTATTTATAGGAGAAGAGTCTGAATGGCAAAATGTAAAGTCAGTCTTACAATTTCAAAATAAATCAGTAAATTACTAACACCATTCAAGAATTCTGTAATCGATTCATATTGATATTTGGCAGTAAACAACAGAACTCTGTACAGCTATTACCCTTCAATTAAAAAATTTTTGAAAAGAATTCAGCAAACAACAGGTATCCAACAACGTATTCTGACCCTTTCTAGCTACCCTTAAACCTAATATTATTACGCCATGTTTTTTGTGACTAGCACATCCATTTCCACCTGCAGACAAGCACTAGGACAAATGCTACTTGAAGGCTGCACCAAAGGAAGGGGGCTGCCCCAGTCACAGCTTTGGGTACAGGTAGTGGGCACCTGGGAAGCACTGTGTACTTGCTGCACAGAAGTAGACAGCTGAGTCTCCAAACTGAGTGGTTGTGATGTGCAGGGAGAGATGTTTGGCCGTCTTATTCAATAAAACGGTCAGTCCTTGGGCTTCCATTTTGTTCACATTTGAACGAATAGCTATAAGGAATTGAGGACCTTTCCCAGGTTCTTTCTTATACCAAGGGAAGTAGTTTGAGTTGCCATCTGTATAAGTACATGCGATAGCACAGCCATTTCCCTCCTGGACACTCTGAGTAGGACTCTGCTCCACCTTCTCTCCAAGGCTGACACCTACGCAGAAAGAAATCAGAAAGAGAAATGTTACCGTATTTTTATGCTCCAGAATTTACTTTTATTTTTCTATAATAACTAAAAGAAAGCCAAATAAAGCCAGTCTTGCCATCTAAAGAGTATCTGCTAATACACTCTGTTTCCTTTAAACCCTCAACTCACAGTCCAGCCGAAGCCACAAGAATGTGATTAAAGTTCCAATGGATGTCTTCATTGTTCTTCCCATTTAGGATCAATTATGGACATGCAGTCTCCAGCCACGAGAGTTGCTTCTATTACCAAATGATCCCTTCTTTTCTCTAGTGGTTTCTTTCATGGTCTACCCAGCCAATAAGAAAAGGCTCCACTTCTGCCCTAAGCCTATTCATTCAGAATCCACTCAGATGAACCCTCCACATATTCTGATCAGCAGAGGTGCACCACCATCTGGTGGTCACATGTCTAACTACTGAACTCTCTGATTAAATGTCTTTCTCATACTTGTGACTATGAGGGTCACTGATGCGTAAAAGCAGCAAAGATCAAACAAACTGTGTCTTAGATTGAAAAATTTAATGCACACCAAGAATGTAGAGATCGGGCTTCCCTGGTGGTCCAGTGGGTAAGGACACCGTCTTGCAGTGCAAGGGGAGCCGGTTCAATCCCTGGCCTGGAAAAATCCCACGTGCCACGGAGCGGCTGGACAGATGTGTTCAACTACCGAGCGGGAGCTCTGGAGCGCATGTGCCCAGAGCCGGTGCTGTGCAGCGAGAGAGGCCACTGCAATGGGAAGCCCGCACAAGCCAAAGAACAAAGATGGATGAAAATGAATAAATGAAAGACCAATAGAAATGGCCACAAAAAAAAAAAAAAAAAAGAGAATGTAGAGATCAAGAGTTATACCTCTGCACATGACTGAGTCATTTTTAGTAAATTGAAAGGATGTAGACGCTGTTGCTCTTTATTCAGTGGTGGGCCTGATATACTGTCGTTCAGTTGCTTAGTCTTGTCTGTCCCTTTGTGACCCTGTGGACGGTAACACACCAGGCTTCCCTGCTTCCCTGTCCTTCACTATCTCCCCGAGTTTGTTCAAACTCGTGTCCATTGAGTCAATGATGCCATCCAACCATGTCATCTTCTGTCACCCACTTCTCTTCCTGCCTTCAGTCTGTCTCAGCATCAGGATCCTTCCCAACGAGCAGCTCTTCACACCAGGTGGCCAAAGTATTGAAACTTCAGCTTCTGCATCAGTCCTTCCAGTGAATATTCAGGGTTCATTTCCTTTATGATTGACTTGTTTGATCTCTTTTCTGTTTACTTCTTGTTCTTGTGCTCTAGACTTTGGCTTGATTTTTGTATCACCCAGAAACTGAGGGACAAACCACCGTAAACTCTGCTGGGAGCTGAGAGGATCAGAGACACTCAGCATCCAGGCCCCTGCTGCTGCTCAGAGTTTGTGCTCAGTTTGTGCTGGTTCCTGTTACCGTGTCACTCAGAGCGCAGTAGTACACAGCCGAGTCTGACTCTTGGACGGAGGCTTTCTCCAAGTGGAAGGAGGTGGTTTTGGTATCATATGTGGCTTCAAAACCTTTCTGGCTTCCCTTCTCATTGCCCTTCATTGCTTTCAGGAGGAATTCTCCTGGATATTCAACATACCAGAAAAGAGCAGGGTACCCAGTGGTTGAATAAGTGCAGTTTATAGTCAGAGCAGTCCCTTCTGAAACAATCACTTGGCCATCCATCTGGGTCTCTGAGTTTCCAAGGGTTTGTGCTGTGTAAATTATAAAAAAATTGAGTCACCTTGGGCATATTTTTCTGGGATAAAATCATGGTTAAAGATTTTGCCAACATAATGGAAGGAAGAATTCACATTTTAAGAAGCATTTTACTTACCAACCATTAGGAGTATCACAGTCACTAAGCCTGAAGAAGAGCTCATCTCTCGAGTGTCACCTGAATAATATTCTGACTCTTACAATGAAGGTTGTTACCAGAGTGAAGTGATAAATCAAAGCCTGCATCTCGCTTAAGAAATGTTGGTGTTGGGAAGCTGCACCCCGGTTACACCAAGGCTTGCTTAGTCTTGTCTGTCCCTTTGTGACCCTGTGGACGGTAACACACCAGGCTTCCCTGCTTCCCTGTCCTTCACTATCTCCCCGAGTTTGTTCAAACTCGTGTCCATTGAGTCAATGATGCCATCCAACCATGTCATCTTCTGTCACCCACTTCTCTTCCTGCCTTCAGTCTGTCTCAGCATCAGGATCCTTCCCAACGAGCAGCTCTTCACACCAGGTGGCCAAAGTATTGAAACTTCAGCTTCTGCATCAGTCCTTCCAGTGAATATTCAGGGTTCATTTCCTTTATGATTGACTTGTTTGATCTCTTTTCTGTTTACTTCTTGTTCTTGTGCTCTAGACTTTGGCTTGATTTTTGTATCACCCAGAAACTGAGGGACAAACCACCGTAAACTCTGCTGGGAGCTGAGAGGATCAGAGACACTCAGCATCCAGGCCCCTGCTGCTGCTCAGAGTTTGTGCTCAGTTTGTGCTGGTTCCTGTTACCGTGTCACTCAGAGCGCAGTAGTACACAGCCGAGTCTGACTCTTGGACGGAGGCTTTCTCCAAGTGGAAGGAGGTGGTTTTGGTATCATATGTGGCTTCAAAACCTTTCTGGCTTCCCTTCTCATTGCCCTTCATTGCTTTCAGGAGGAATTCTCCTGGATATTCAACATACCAGAAAAGAGCAGGGTACCCAGTGGTTGAATAAGTGCAGTTTATAGTCAGAGCAGTCCCTTCTGAAACAATCACTTGGCCATCCATCTGGGTCTCTGAGTTTCCAAGGGTTTGTCCTGTGTAAATTATAAAAAAAAAATTGAGTCACCTTGGGCATATTTTTCTGGGATAAAATCATGGTTAAAGATTTTGCCAACATAATGGAAGGAAGAATTCACATTTTAAGAAGCATTTTACTTACCAACCATTAGGAGTATCACAGTCACTAAGCCTGAAGAAGAGCTCATCTCTCGAGTGTCACCTGAATAATATTCTGACTCTTACAATGAAGGTTGTTACCAGAGTGAAGTGATAAATCAAAGCCTGCATCTCGCTTAAGAAATGTTGGTGTTGGGAAGCTGCACCCCCTGGTGGACAGAGACAGGAATGGGCTCCTTGTTTCTAATCTTTCCAAAGAACGTGTTTTCATCTCTGACTTGATTTTTCAGACACATGCTAGTCTTCAGATGACAATCTGAACAAGTTGCTCTAATATCTTAGGTCTATTTTGTTGTTAGGACACTACCTGACAGAAGTTCTTTAACAGACCATCCGCAGGGTATTTCTTTGTAAATGAAAAGATACCAGTTTCCTTGAGCATGTTAAGACAGTCCTTTTAGACACAACTGAAGGACTAATACCACTACTATTCATTGTTAGCTAGCCATAATTTATTGACTGCCAGGAAAGAGATTGGGGCTGAACTCAGAAGAAGTAAGAAAAGTCAAGTCATTACTGAGTGATTCTTTACTTTTCAGTACTGTACCCTAATATATAGAGTGGTAACTGGTATTTGTTACATGTTTACAAGATATTTGTTCAATTAAGCCAAAAGGATGAGTAAACAGCCTTTGAAGAATCACTGCTTCTTGAAATGTACTGTTTCTTTAGTCCTAAATTAGATCAGTTGCAAGGAATTCTATCTTTTAATCAAAGCTTTTAAGGAGTGAAATTCACATGTCTTACTAACAGTCGTATAATCCTGAATATAACAATCATTTGAAAATTAAAATATGAATCCTAGCCAGAGAGAAGTACCATAATTGAATTTATAAATTTCTACTTGATGATCTGAGATGAATCTCTTATTCTCTCACAATTTCAAGTTGGCTAGCCTACGTGAATCAGGCAACAAATACTAATCTTACTAAATCTTACTAATAAAGCACTCAGTGAATATCTAAACTCAAGGATGTTTTTTATTGCTTAATGTAATAAGTAATAAGCAAAATGTTATGCCAACATTTTGATGCCAAAATTTACTCAAATAATTTTTCTTCATCATTTTGGGAGCCCTAAAGATGTGGATTTCTGTCAAAATCCTAGAGGATGAGTTAGGACTTTTCACATTGTTAGAGTGAAGTGATAAATCAAGCCTGCATCTCGCTTAAGAAATGTTGGTGTTGGGAAGCTGCACCCCCTGGTGGACAGAGACAGGAATGGGCTCCTTGTTTCTAATCTTTCCAAAGAACGTGTTTTCATCTCTGACTTGATTTTTCAGACACATGCTAGTCTTCAGATGACAATCTGAACAAGTTGCTCTAATATCTTAGGTCTATTTTGTTGTTAGGACACTACCTGACAGAAGTTCTTTAACAGACCATCCGCAGGGTATTTCTTTGTAAATGAAAAGATACCAGTTTCCTTGAGCATGTTAAGACAGTCCTTTTAGACACAACTGAAGGACTAATACCACTACTATTCATTGTTAGCTAGCCATAATTTATTGACTGCCAGGAAAGAGATTGGGGCTGAACTCAGAAGAAGTAAGAAAAGTCAAGTCATTACTGAGTGATTCTTTACTTTTCAATACTGTACCCTAATATATAGAGTGGTAACTGGTATTTGTTACATGTTTACAAGATATTTGTTCAATTAAGCCAAAAGGATGAGTAAACAGCCTTTGAAGAATCACTGCTTCTTGAAATGTACTGTTTCTTTAGTCCTAAATTAGATCAGTTGCAAGGAATTCTATCTTTTAATCAAAGCTTTTAAGGAGTGAAATTCACATGTCTTACTAACAGTCGTATAATCCTGAATATAACAATCATTTGAAAATTAAAATATGAATCCTAGCCAGAGAGAAGTACCATAATTGAATTTATAAATTTCTACTTGATGATCTGAGATGAATCTCTTATTCTCTCACAATTTCAAGTTGGCTAGCCTACGTGAATCAGGCAACAAATACTAATCTTACTAAATCTTACTAATAAAGCACTCAGTGAATATCTAAACTCAAGGATGTTTTTTATTGCTTAATGTAATAAGTAATAAGCAAAATGTTATGCCAACATTTTGATGCCAAAATTTACTCAAATAATTTTTCTTCATCATTTTGGGAGCCCTAAAGATGTGGATTTCTGTCAAAATCCTAGAGGATGAGTTAGGACTTTTCACATTGTTAGAGACTTATAAGTTGATATTCGTACAATAGCTGATGATAGAATCAATATGTGCAGGATTTAAAATTACAGACTCTGGACCCACCACTAACTTCATGAATCATATTTTCTAGGACTGAGACTCATAAATTTATAAATTTGAATGTTGCCTAGGAGATTTTGTTGAAAACAATCCAATAAAATTTCATTTGTGACCAATGTCCTAGACAAAGATAGTCACCAAAGTTCAGGGAGAAAGCTCTAGGATCAGAATGGAAAAATGCCCCATGATGATGCACGGTTGTATTAAAGGATGCTTCTCTGTGATGTAACTGCAGCAAAAACAGATACTTCTTTAGCTCAGCCTTCATGAACATCCATTTTATTTTTAAAAAATCAAAAGAAATCAAAAATCCTGAGGGTTGTCAGAATAAAGTTCAGGAGAAGGACTCATCAGTAAAGCCCTGTAATTACTGATCCCTGATCCCTGAGCTTAGCTCAGTCTCCTTCAGAAAGCTGACTCTCCACAGTTTCATGAGTCCAAAGTCAACACATGGAAAGTTCTCCATATCCCGATTTAAGTAAGAAAATCAGACTCAGATACTGGTTGCCTTCACATATCCCTTTCTCTTTCACTTTCCAAATCGCATTGTCAGAACCTGCCTCAAAATTATACTATAAAGGAATTTTGGAAAAAGCAGCCTCAAACTTTTATTCTGATATAAACATGGAAAGCAATATAGGTTTGACAATGCCTCGTTGAAAAAATAGGTATAAAACACATGGATGCAGAAAGTTGTTATCCACACTTAAATATTTTAAGGCCAATGAGGATACAAAGGGCAAATATTTGCAGTTGAGTCACACAAGAAGTCTTATACAACTATGAAGAAAGATATTTGTAAAATTTGGATTTTTAATGCCTTTATTAATATATAATCTTATATAGTAATGAAATTGTGTCCTTCTCTTGCCTTTTGTACTCACTAGAAACCCTAATACAATATTAACTACAAGTGGTAAAAGCCCAAATTCTTCCCTGATTCCTGCCTTTATTTCTGAAGCCTGATCCTTCCAATATAACTACTTTATTCAAACCTTGGTTTGGTCTGCACAGAATCAGTCATAGTTGTGAGACTTTATTCCACAAAATGATGAGAGGTTTATAAAATAATTTTCAGATGCACCCTAGGAATCTGAAGCATCTATACATTTCATAAATTTGAACCACAGTTACTGGTCCAGTACTCCCTAGAGTAAAACTTGGAACACCTCACAATCAAAGACAAATACACAAGCAGTAAATGGAAGCCAAGATTTCAGTATAAATATGGTTGAATAAACTCATCATTTTTTCTTATACGCAAAAGAAATTATCTCAATGCAAAAAGAAGATTAAAGAAGAAGAGGAAATGCTATATCTATAATTTCAGTCAAATTAGAGAGGAATCCAAATACTACGAAAATCAGATGTTCTTGTTCAGTCACTCAGTCGTGTTCAACTCTTTGCAACCCCGTGGACCAGGCTTCCCTGCCCTTTACCATCTCCCAGAGCTTGTTCAAACTCATGTCCACTGAGTCAGTGATAACTTCCAACCATCTCACCTCTCTCATCCCCTTTTCCTCCTGCCTTCAATATTTCCCAGTATCAGAGTCTTTTCCAATGAGTCAACTCTTTGCATCAGGTGACCAAAGTAATGGAGCTTCAGTTTTAGTATCAGTCCTTCCAATGAATATTCAGGGTTGATTTCCTTTAGGATTGACTGATTTGATCTCCTTGCAGCCCAAGGGACTCTCAAGAGTCTTCTCCATCACCACAATTCAAAAGCATCAATTCTCCAAACCTAGGGCATTGTGGGGCCTTCTTAGATAAAACACATGGATGCAGAAAGTTGTTATCCACACTTAAATATTTTAAGGCCAATGAGGATACAAAGGGCAAATATTTGCAGTTGAGTCACACAAGAAGTCTTATACAACTATGAAGAAAGATATTTGTAAAATTTGGATTTTTAATGCCTTTATTAATATATAATCTTATATAGTAATGAAATTGTGTCCTTCTCTTGCCTTTTGTACTCACTAGAAACCCTAATACAATATTAACTACAAGTGGTAAAAGCCCAAATTCTTCCCTGATTCCTGCCTTTATTTCTGAAGCCTGATCCTTCCAATATAACTACTTTATTCAAACCTTGGTTTGGTCTGCACAGAATCAGTCATAGTTGTGAGACTTTATTCCACAAAATGATGAGAGGTTTATAAAATAATTTTCAGATGCACCCTAGGAATCTGAAGCATCTATACATTTCATAAATTTGAACCACAGTTACTGGTCCAGTACTCCCTAGAGTAAAACTTGGAACACCTCACAATCAAAGACAAATACACAAGCAGTAAATGGAAGCCAAGATTTCAGTATAAATATGGTTGAATAAACTCATCATTTTTTCTTATACGCAAAAGAAATTATCTCAATGCAAAAAGAAGATTAAAGAAGAAGAGGAAATGCTATATCTATAATTTCAGTCAAATTAGAGAGGAATCCAAATACTACGAAAATCAGATGTTCTTGTTCAGTCACTCAGTCGTGTTCAACTCTTTGCAACCCCGTGGACCAGGCTTCCCTGCCCTTTACCATCTCCCAGAGCTTGTTCAAACTCATGTCCACTGAGTCAGTGATAACTTCCAACCATCTCACCTCTCTCATCCCCTTTTCCTCCTGCCTTCAATATTTCCCAGTATCAGAGTCTTTTCCAATGAGTCAACTCTTTGCATCAGGTGACCAAAGTAATGGAGCTTCAGTTTTAGTATCAGTCCTTCCAATGAATATTCAGGGTTGATTTCCTTTAGGATTGACTGATTTGATCTCCTTGCAGCCCAAGGGACTCTCAAGAGTCTTCTCCATCACCACAATTCAAAAGCATCAATTCTCCAAACCTAGCTTAGTGGATTTTAAATGAGTCCAATTGTGCAGTGGTTTAAATATTCCTTGACATTGCCCTTCTTTGAGATTGAAATGAAAACTGAGCTTTTCCAGTCTTGTGGCCACTGCTGAGTTTTCCTAATTTGCTGGCGTATTGAGTGCAGCACTTTAACCGCATTAGCTTTTAGGATTTTAAATAGCTCAGCTGGAATTCCATCCCCTCCACTAGCTTTGTTCGTAGTGAGTAGTGAAGCTTCCTAAGGCCCACTTGACTTCAGACTCCAGCATGTCTGACTTTAGGTGTGATTACACCATCATGGTTATCTGGGTCATTAAGATCATTTTATATAGTTCTTCTGTGTATTCTTGCCACTTCTTTTAAATATCTTCTGCTTCTGTTAGGTCCATATCATTTCTGTCCTTTATTGTGCCCATCTTTCCATGAAATGTACCCTTAGTATCACTAATTTTCTTGAAGAGATCTCTAATCTTTCCCACTCTGTTGCTTTCCTTTATTTCTATGCCTTGTTCACTTACGGAGGCTTTCTTATCTCTCCTTGCTAGTCTTTGGAACTTTGCACTCAAATGGGTATATCTTTCCTTTTATCCTCTGCCTTTTGCTTGTCTTCTTTTCTCAGCTTTTGTAAGGCCTTCTAAGACAACCAGTTCACCTTTTGGCATTTCTTTTTCTTGGGGATGGTTTGGATCACTGCCTCCTGTACAATGTTGCGAATTTCCATCCATAGTTCTTCAGGCGTTCTGTCTATAACCAAACCCTGTCTATAACCAAAGCTTGCACAAATACATATGTTCTGAACAGCTACAGTAAATTGTGTCAAGTTCAGAGGAATTCTTTCCAGATCAAATTCATCTATTAATAGACTTCCAATTAAAATAATACTTTTCAAAATGTCAGATTATGGTTTTATCATTGATTTTATTATTTTCCTTTGATCTGTCAATTCCTGCTTTATCTTTAATTATTTCACTCTGATTTCTTTCATTTTGTTTTATTGTTTATTATCTAATTTCTTGAGTCAAATGCTACAGTTATTTAATATAAATATCATTTTTATACTTGGAAGAAAATTACAAATAAATATAGAAAAGAAAGTTCAATTAATTATGTATAGAGACATGAACATGTAGGAATATAGACAAAGAAATGTATTTGAAGATAAGGTAAAATATAAAGGAAAACATTAAAAGTCCTTTACAAGTTGAGGAAAATCACATAGTAGTCACCTTAGAAAGTAAATATTATTACCATAGACTCACGCCAAACAGACAGAAATTAAATAAATTCAGAAATAGTATAAAACAGCACAGCATATAAAAAGAGACATCATTTGGAGAGAACCTTCATTATTGAAAACAATACCTATAGCATAATTGAAGGAAACCAGAATATGTCAACCCAAATTATGCCTTTTTTGTATAAAAATTATTTTGAATAAATGCAGGAAAGGATCCCTTTTTCTTGCCTAAAAGCAGTAAATAAATTCTCTCTCTCTCTCTTTTTTTTTTTTTTCGGAGAGAGATTCTTTATCAGCCTAGTAATGGCACCAAGGACTTGTGGTATTCAAGAAGTTTTAGGATATACAGGCAGTACATGGGCTATCAATAACCCATCATCTTGCTAGTCCTTCATAAATTTATTATTTTTTCATCCAAAAAGTATAAAAACTATTCCCACTCTGGGCACTTCTCCAGATTTTCATTTTCTTGTAAAGGCTCCCATATACATGTACAAATTTAACAAAATTTGCATGCTTTTTCTCCTCTTATCTGTCTTAGGTCATTTTAATTCTTAGACACAAAGAGAATAGAGAATTTTTCCTCCTCCACACAATATATACTCCATAAATATTTATTTAATACATTCATCTGAAAAAACAATTCACACTTATTTTTACTGATTTTTCCATATGTTACTGAACTTCTTTAGCCAATTCTTCTTGCCAGCTCAATATAAACACCAAATGGCAAAGATTTTATGTGGCTGTTCTTTCTCTCTGGTCTTCAGACCAGAATTCTGTATGTCTAACTTCAAGACAATGAATCAAGGATGAAGGTGTTTTTGATGATATATCTGAACATGGTCAATGAACCTACAGAGGTATTTCCTCAGGATAAGAGTGTTCCCTCTGACCCTACACCTGTGCAAGCCCTAACCACTTCCTGTCTGTGCTGACAATTCCCTGCTCTGGTCCCTACAGCAGGTGGATGTGTCAAGTAGAGCTCCAGGTTTTGGTACAGGTCCCTTCTACACACCTCTCACTGTGTGCTCACTCAGCGCACAGAAATACACTGCAGAGTCCTCCGGCTGTGATGCTGAGATGACAAGTGTGATGGACTTGCTTGCCTTCTGGAAATTCACTGAGTAGCGACCTTCTCCAGCATTTTGCTTGCTATAAGAGTCCTGACGAATAAGAGGAGTCATCACCCCACTGCTGTGCTGCTTGTACCAGAATAGACTATAACCTGAATCATTGGTATCATACGTGCAGTTCAGGGTCAAAGCCTTGTTCTCCTGCACTAACACTGGTGGTTCATCTTGAGTTACTTTCTGGGCAATACTGAATCCTAAAGAAGAAAAAAAAGCTGAATCATAACTTTAGGAATAAGTGGTGTAGAATAAAGAAATCCTATTTTACATCTTACAATTCCTTCTTCCCAGGGAACCCATAAGACTGCTGTTGCCCCAGTCCTTAGGTCACAGAGGAGGCACAATCCCACTAGGGCCATCCTTACCTAAACACAGTGAAGCCACAACCACCTTCAGAAGACTGGCAAGAACCATGCTTCAGCTCTTCCACTAGATGAGAAATATCTTCTTCAATATCAAGGCTGTTCAAGGCGAGGTGAGCCTGCCAGGGTGAGGGAAGAATTTCTGGGTATGTGCTGCTGCCCACAAAAGGAAACAGAGGTTTCCTGGAGTAACAAGTTAACATTGGTTGTGTCAAACTTCTCTGTGGACCAAGTGAAGTCTCACTCAAGCCAATTCTTCTTGCCAGCTCAATATAAACACCAAATGGCAAAGATTTTATGTGGCTGTTCTTTCTCTCTGGTCTTCAGACCAGAATTCTGTATGTCTAACTTCAAGACAATGAATCAAGGATGAAGGTGTTTTTGATGATATATCTGAACATGGTCAATGAACCTACAGAGGTATTTCCTCAGGATAAGAGTGTTCCCTCTGACCCTACACCTGTGCAAGCCCTAACCACTTCCTGTCTGTGCTGACAATTCCCTGCTCTGGTCCCTACAGCAGGTGGATGTGTCAAGTAGAGCTCCAGGTTTTGGTACAGGTCCCTTCTACACACCTCTCACTGTGTGCTCACTCAGCGCACAGAAATACACTGCAGAGTCCTCCGGCTGTGATGCTGAGATGACAAGTGTGATGGACTTGCTTGCCTTCTGGAAATTCACTGAGTAGCGACCTTCTCCAGCATTTTGCTTGCTATAAGAGTCCTGACGAATAAGAGGAGTCATCACCCCACTGCTGTGCTGCTTGTACCAGAATAGACTATAACCTGAATCATTGGTATCATACGTGCAGTTCAGGGTCAAAGCCTTGTTCTCCTGCACTAACACTGGTGGTTCATCTTGAGTTACTTTCTGGGCAATACTGAATCCTAAAGAAGAAAAAAAAGCTGAATCATAACTTTAGGAATAAGTGGTGTAGAATAAAGAAATCCTATTTTACATCTTACAATTCCTTCTTCCCAGGGAACCCATAAGACTGCTGTTGCCCCAGTCCTTAGGTCACAGAGGAGGCACAATCCCACTAGGGCCATCCTTACCTAAACACAGTGAAGCCACAACCACCTTCAGAAGACTGGCAAGAACCATGCTTCAGCTCTTCCACTAGATGAGAAATATCTTCTTCAATATCAAGGCTGTTCAAGGCGAGGTGAGCCTGCCAGGGTGAGGGAAGAATTTCTGGGTATGTGCTGCTGCTGCCCCACAACAGGAAACAGAGGTTTCCTGGAGTAACAAGTTAACATTGGTTGTGTCAAACTTCTCTGTGAACCAAGTGAGAGTCTCACTCAACCCAAACTTCCTTTTCTATTAACCAGCTCTTCAGTTGATAGCAAGTACATCTGAAAATAAACACCAGTCAAATCTAATATTGCAGTGAAGATTGATGACCCCATCAATGCTGTGTTCAGCCATTGCATTTGTGAAGGAATTGAGTAGATATCTCTTCTTTTTAAATAATATGTGTAATATATTATGGAAACAACATAAGATATAATAACCATGCATCCTCTCACCTAAGTATGCTGTTCTTCCATGTAAGATGAAATAAGCCACTTAATGATAAGAAGGCAAAGCTGTTTGGACTAATTACTGTAGCTTTTTTGTTCTTCCTGTTGTTAAGGCTCAATTTCTCTTCAGTACTGAGGTTCTGTTGTCTGTGTTGCTGCCAAAAGCAGAAAAATCTAATCACAATTTGCTGAAGAATTTAGATTGAAGCTGCTCGCTTTAAGGGGCTTCACTGATGGCTCAGATGGTAAAGAATCTGCCTGCAATGTAGGAGACCAGAGTTCAATCCATGGATCAGGAAGATCCCCTGGAGGAGGAGATGACAACCCACTCCAGTATTCTTGCCTGGAGAATCTCATGGACAGAGGAACCTGGGGTCGCTAAGAATTGGACACAACTAAGCAATTGGCTTCCCAGATGGTACCAGTGGTGAAGAACCCATCTGTCAATGCAGGTGGGCTACAGTCCCTAGGGTTGCAGAGTCAGACATGACTGAAGAAACTTAGCACACATGCACATTCACATTGAGTCCTATCACAGAACTCCCCTTCTCTTCTCTATTAGTTTTTTACAGCACAGATATGTTCATAAAGGCCAGGCTAGACACCAGAGTTTGGTCATCAGGTTATCAAACCTTTGAAATTAGATTTTTGCCTTTACTTCAGTTGAGACCCCTAAATGAACCACATTAAGCTTCTGTATTATATACGCCCATTTCTATGAAAAATATATCATAGGTGGCCCCATATACCTACATAGGACTGCAATTGCAGTATTGATGGAAATGAAACTTTTTCTCTGAGTATGTATGTTAAAAATAAGGCCACCCTCTAGGAATATTACTCAACATCATGGCAAGTAATAAAAACCCCTGGCCTGTTATTCCTACCTGTTGATACAGTAGCCAAAGCTTATCATCCTTGTTTCAAAATAACAGTAGCCTCAGCTAAATTGGTCAAAGTATTGTCAAATCTTGCACTAGAATCTCCATGCATTTCTTGGAACCCCCAAAATCCCATAAAATTTGTAAAAGTCAGACATGAACTGGAATATTATCCCAAGGAAATATTTTTGTATTTCCAAAAAGAATTTAAAAATTGCATTTTCCACAGGTTATGAGTATGTACTAGTGTTGTAGAAATCAGACCGTCGAGAAACCAAGCATCACACTCAGAGGGTTAGAGAACTCAGAAGTTTATTACCACTGGCAGTCCCAGAATTCTGGGCTCAGGCTGAGCACTTCTTTTATAGAATTTATGTGCTAAGCTCAGAAAAAAAAATCTAATCACAATTTGCTGAAGAATTTAGATTGAAGCTGCTCGCTTTAAGGGGCTTCACTGATGGCTCAGATGGTAAAGAATCTGCCTGCAATGTAGGAGACCAGAGTTCAATCCATGGATCAGGAAGATCCCCTGGAGGAGGAGATGACAACCCACTCCAGTATTCTTGCCTGGAGAATCTCATGGACAGAGGAACCTGGGGTCGCTAAGAATTGGACACAACTAAGCAATTGGCTTCCCAGATGGTACCAGTGGTGAAGAACCCATCTGTCAATGCAGGTGGGCTACAGTCCCTAGGGTTGCAGAGTCAGACATGACTGAAGAAACTTAGCACACATGCACATTCACATTGAGTCCTATCACAGAACTCCCCTTCTCTTCTCTATTAGTTTTTTACAGCACAGATATGTTCATAAAGGCCAGGCTAGACACCAGAGTTTGGTCATCAGGTTATCAAACCTTTGAAATTAGATTTTTGCCTTTACTTCAGTTGAGACCCCTAAATGAACCACATTAAGCTTCTGTATTATATACGCCCATTTCTATGAAAAATATATCATAGGTGGCCCCATATACCTACATAGGACTGCAATTGCAGTATTGATGGAAATGAAACTTTTTCTCTGAGTATGTATGTTAAAAATAAGGCCACCCTCTAGGAATATTACTCAACATCATGGCAAGTAAAAAAACCCATGCGCCTGTTATTCCTACCTGTTGATACAGTAGCCAAAGCTTATCATCCTTGTTTCAAAATAACAGTAGCCTCAGCTAAATTGGTCAAAGTATTGTCAAATCTTGCACTAGAATCTCCATGCATTTCTTGGAACCCCCAAAATCCCATAAAATTTGTAAAAGTCAGACATGAACTGGAATATTATCCCAAGGAAATATTTTTGTATTTCCAAAAAGAATTTAAAAATTGCATTTTCCACAGGTTATGAGTATGTACTAGTGTTGTAGAAATCAGACCGTCGAGAAACCAAGCATCACACTCAGAGGGTTAGAGAACTCAGAAGTTTATTACCACTGGCAGTCCCAGACAAGCTAGCGCTCTGAAATTCTGGGCTCTGGGCTCAGGCTGAGCACTTCTTTTATAGAATTTACATATGCAGGTATAATTAGTGATTCCCGGATTGGGTACATTCAAATTTGCTGCTACAGAGCGGGGGAGTTGCTAGAGGTTACAAGTAAGCAATCTTTAGACAGGACCCATAAAGAAACATTCCAGGCCTGTCTAACCAAACGGCCATAATAGACAGAGCATCTCGGGCTTATCCAAACAGTCATAAAGAATGGAGCATCCCAGACTAGTCTCAGCACCACAGGCATGGGGACAGCAAGAACTTCACAGTTAATCATTATTATTTAGTTTTCTTCTTCACTGGTAATTCACCAAAACACAATGCATACTTAATTGACAAGAATTGAAAAGTTACTTACATTAGAGATGTTAAACCAAGGTTCTCCAAAGAATGGTCAGAAGCAGACAGTCCACAGAAGATGAGGCTAACCCAAGATCCTTGAAACAAATATACAATTTGTGTAAAGTGTACATCAGAGGGAATTCTCCAAGATGTCTGGATAAAGAGTAATAGCATCTACTTTTTTCCAACTTATTAAGAGTGACTCGGTTCTGTGCAGAGATTTAAATCTTAATCTCTACATTCGGGCTGTACATTTAATGTCTGGTCTACACATAATTTGTTTGATCTCTTGCTGTTTTATGGACCAGAGTCCCTCATAGGCATAGGTATGAGAACATTTAACCAGAGAGTTCAGTAGTTAGAGATGTGACCACCAGATGGTGGTGCACCTCTGCTGATCAGAATATGTGGAGGGTTCATCTGAGTGGATTCTGAATGAATAGTCTTAGGGCAGAAGCAGTGCGGTTTTTTTATTGTCTGAGTTGACAATATGAGAAATCATTATGACTGTTAGGAAAGAAGGGAACACTCGGTCATAGAAGCAGCTCTCCTGGCTGGAAATCACAGGTCCACAATTGATCCTAAATGGGAAGAACAATGAAGACAGCTATTGGAGCTTTAATCACATTCTTGGGACTGCAGCTGACACAACATGTGGTGCATCCTTCAAGTTATAGCATTTGTTACAGTGTCTGCCTGCAAGAGGAAACTAATGCATTAGACATGAAAAATGTAGAATAACAAGGTTAGGTTATTCAGTATCATAAGAAAATTATGTTATTCAACATCATAAAAAGATGCTGATCTGAGAAGGCTTTTTCTAGTATCTTATAGACTGTCAAGCAGAATGAGGACAATGGTCCCCCTTGGTATTCAAATCCAATAATCATTTTTTATATCAACATATTAGTGATGCTCTATATTCATATCTTGCCTTCAAGAAATGACCCCAGCTATAATGAATATAGCTGCTGTTTCTAAGAAAGTTCTTATAAACATACCTGAGTGTTGAGATGGCACTGTTACTTTTGGCTTTATTACTACAGAAGCCCGTGAAGGATGGACTGGTTTGCTTGTAACAACAAAGTCTCAACCTGAGTCTCCTTTCCTGCCCTCAGTGTCAAATATTTACGTAAATTGGGACTTTTCATTCAGGTGGTCAAACAGATTGAACTATGACTTCCGTGGAAAAGTCAAACTACAGTGACCTCAGTGGCTGGGCTTGTATTAGACAGTTACTTTTTTTTTATGGTCCTACAGGAAGAAAGCAGGGGAAGGAATGCTAAAGAGGAAGTGAGAAAATCCAATTTCTTTCTGCTGCTGAATCATTCACTATCTAATTGTTTCAGACTGTCATCTTGAATTTAGTTTATGTTTTGTAAAATAAAGTTGGATTAAAGAATTTCCAAGGGCTCTTATTTTGCACTATTTAATAAAGTAAATATTTATTGAGAACTGCTGCTGCTGCTTAGCTACTTCAGTCATGTCTAACTCTGTGTGAAGATACTCCAGGGGTATCTTCCCAACCCAGGGATGGAACCCAGGTCTCCTGCATTGCAGCCAGATTCCTCACCACTAAGCCCCATAGGCTGTATGTAGCTCACCAGGCTTCTCCATTCATGGAATTTTGCAGGCAAGAGTACTAGAGTGGGTTGCCAGTTCTTTCTCCATATTGAGGACTGGTTATGTGCAATGAAGAGTGGTGTGAGAGTGGGGAGAAATCACCTGCATCTTAGAACCCCAAGACCATTTTCACATCCCCTTGCAGTCTTGGGAGGCTGCAGTTGCCACTAATCAACACTGAGGTCTCTTCAGAAGCAGAGGCAGGTTCCTTGGGATCAGATCTGATCTCAGTTTTCACTTATAAGATCAATAATAGATCAAGGAGAGCCTAAAACTGCAGTAAAATGGAATAAAATGGGACTTTACTCACTGAGTATGAAGATCACCACAAGCAGTGCAGTGAGAAGGTGGACTCCAAGGCTGAGTCCTAGGTAAGCAGGGCACTTGTTTCAGAGATGTATTTCTTATACTTATACCTATAACATACTATATATTTCTTATAAAAAAGAAACTCAGCAACTTACGGAACCTGGAGAAGGTGGATAAACTCACTCACATGTAAAGCAAAAAACTATTTCTCAAACAGTTTAATTGCATTCTGGCTTCTAGCTCCCTCTTGCCAAGTCTAATGGAGTGTTCAAGATTCCCAGGCAGGGATGACTGTAGAATTTGTGGGACCCTGTGCATTATGAAAATATGAAGCCCCTTGTTCAAAAATCAGAAAAAGTGACAATATGTAATAAAATATACAAAGCTCTATTAAAAATATTTTCTTATATATAAAGTAAAACAGAGTTTATAATGATATTAAATATTAATATTAAATAACATAAATTCATAAGTTGAAAAAAATGTTTTTGGATCATTGCTGTTCTTTTAAATAAAAAATAATTGCAAAAAAGTTGAAAAGAATTTCCAAGGGCTCTTATTTTGCACTATTTAATAAAGTAAATATTTATTGAGAACTGCTGCTGCTGCTTAGCTACTTCAGTCATGTCTAACTCTGTGTGAAGATACTCCAGGGGTATCTTCCCAACCCAGGGATGGAACCCAGGTCTCCTGCATTGCAGCCAGATTCCTCACCACTAAGCCCCATAGGCTGTATGTAGCTCACCAGGCTTCTCCATTCATGGAATTTTGCAGGCAAGAGTACTAGAGTGGGTTGCCAGTTCTTTCTCCATATTGAGGACTGGTTATGTGCAATGAAGAGTGGTGTGAGAGTGGGGAGAAATCACCTGCATCTTAGAACCCCAAGACCATTTTCACATCCCCTTGCAGTCTTGGGAGGCTGCAGTTGCCACTAATCAACACTGAGGTCTCTTCAGAAGCAGAGGCAGGTTCCTTGGGATCAGATCTGATCTCAGTTTTCACTTATAAGATCAATAATAGATCAAGGAGAGCCTAAAACTGCAGTAAAATGGAATAAAATGGGACTTTACTCACTGAGTATGAAGATCACCACAAGCAGTGCAGTGAGAAGGTGGACTCCAAGGCTGAGTCCTAGGTAAGCAGGGCACTTGTTTCAGAGATGTATTTCTTATACTTATACCTATAACATACTATATATTTCTTATAAAAAAGAAACTCAGCAACTTACGGAACCTGGAGAAGGTGGATAAACTCACTCACATGTAAAGCAAAAAACTATTTCTCAAACAGTTTAATTGCATTCTGGCTTCTAGCTCCCTCTTGCCAAGTCTAATGGAGTGTTCAAGATTCCCAGGCAGGGATGACTGTAGAATTTGTGGGACCCTGTGCATTATGAAAATATGAAGCCCCTTGTTCAAAAATCAGAAAAAGTGACAATATGTAATAAAATATACAAAGCTCTATTAAAAATATTTTCTTATATATAAAGTAAAACAGAGTTTATAATGATATTAAATATTAATATTAAATAACATAAATTCATAAGTTGAAAAAAATGTTTTTGGATCATTGCTGTTCTTTTTAGGAGAATATAGCAGAATATGGATAAAATTTTAGGAAAGCTTTTATAATTTTGCTAAGTTTAATATTAAGAGGAATTCATGAATCTATGAACGATTAAAGTAATAAAACACTAAATATAAATTAAAATTCTCTTTAACCCTTTGCTTCCAAACTTGACCATTTTGATCATTCATAAATATGTAATTGATGCCTCCAGGTTTATTGAATTATATACTCTAAGTCTCCTACATATGAACCTTCAAGTTAAGAATTTTCAAAGTTGCAAACATGGAACTTACTAAGGAAGAGCTGTTGGAACTGGAGGCCCCGAGAAAGGATGAAGAGAGACAAAAGGAAGAAGTAACTAAAGAACTGAAGAGATTCACAGCGCACGAAATGGCAAGGAGATCTTCTTTATTTGAGGAGGCACTGTTAGATTTTGAGGCAAAGGAGCAGAATGTAGGATGCTACACCTTAAAGGTTGCAGCAACTGTGGAGAATGCAATCCAGCACAACTGTGGCACTTAAGATGAGAACACAAAAGCGACCACCCAGACAGCCCTGGATCATTTTTTCAAGAGGGTAGATAGGCTTGAATCCAGCAAGAAACCAGGACCTGTTCCATCAACATCAGGCATGAGGGAAATTGCAGCCTGCCCTCCATCTCTTATTACTGATGACCCTTCAGCTCTCCTATCTCCCACCTCCTCTCCTTCCCCTAGTCAGGGACTCCTCTTGCCTGTTCACTGGACGCCAGCCCCTGCATGCCAGCGATTGTACTGGACTACTGTACTTTTTTTTTTACTCCTGTACTTTTCAAGGTACTATACCATAAGATTAAAAGTGTTGTCTTTACTTTTTGTGTTTATTTTTATATATTATGTGTGATAAAGTATTATAAACCTATTACAGTACAGTACTATATAGCTGATTGTGTTAGTTGGATACCTAGGCTAACTTTGTTGGACTTACAAACATACTGGATTTACAAACGCACTCTTGGAACAAAACTCGTTCCCATGTAGGGGAATTACTGTACATATACCAAATACATGAATAAATGGAAAATATATAGTATTTTATTTAGTTTTTATTCAATTCAAAATGATGCACATTGTGATGCATTTCTATAACTTGCTTTATACACTCAATAATAAATCTTGTAGGTCTTACTATATTAACACACATACGTCCTTCTGCTGTAGTATATTATCCTTTATATGGCTCTTCCCTTATTGGTGATTGTTTCTGCTGCCCTGTGTGTAAGAACTTACCCAGTGACCCACCTGGCCCATTAAAAAGACATCTCAAAGGAATGTCAATACTGCTTGAGGGACAGTGAAGAAGAAGTCCAGAGGATACCAAGTTAGTGAACAAAATTAACTTCTACAAAGGTAAGGCCTAATTTTTTAAAAAAGACAGTTCAAAAAATTAATTTTCAAACAGGAAAAAAAAAACAGTGGAAGGAAAGTTGGCAGAGACGAAAAGAATGAAACTAAAAATGAGAATAGTTCATAGTCAGACATAGCAAAAGGTCAGAGACAGGTATGAAAAACAGCTTTAAGGAACCATTTTTAAATGTATCTTTCAAGTTTCTCTAAAAACACATCAAGAGAAAGTTGGAAACCTCATCCTCAAAATTATACATAACCATTCTGTGCACCTGAAATTAAGGAAAAGTTTAATCAAGAGAAGCCTCAGTTGTCATGTTTATGAACTTCACATTTATTTACTAGAGGAGTGTTATTGACTGAATCATGTACCCCACCCAAATTTATATGATGAAGTCTAATTCCTAGTATTCAGAATGTAGCTGTATCTGGCCTTTGAAGCAGTCTTAAGGTAAAATGAGGTCATATGGGTAGATCCATCTGTGTAACTAGTGTCCTTTTTAGAGGAGGACATAGATATGCATAAAACAGGAAAGACTGTAAAAACAGTGAGATAGCAGTCATCTACAAACAAAGGCAAGATGCCTCAAAGAAACTAACCTTCTAACACTTTATAGTATGTAGATCTCTGAGAAAACAAATGTTTACTGTTTAAACCACCCAGTCTAAGATACTTTATTATGGTAACCTTAGAAAGCTAACACAAGGGTAAATATTAGTATCTTATCGTATGAAATGTAACAAAAAGCAACTCGAAGTCATAACCTTTTAGGTCTGGGTTCTTTTCCTGACCGAGCAATCTGAATGTTTATTCCAGAAAGTTCTGAGTTTTCAACAGTCCTGTTCTAATTGGTTGCTGATGTTTTCCATTAAGCTTAACCACTAGATGTGAAAGTAGTAAGAGGTTCCAAACACAGTATTCTTTGCTTCCATTGTTTGAAAGCAACCCAATATCCTCTTGCTATTCAAGATCAATCACTCCAGCTAATAGACTTTTTTTCTTCCATGCTGATTTGATGGCTACAGAGCCCAGAATATCCACGCTCATTTTCCACTGTCTGGAGCCATTGTTTTTCCCTCTGGTAGAAGTCTTCTCTTAGGGACTAAGATCCCTAGATCTACGTGCACAAAGTTGCCAGCTTGGAATCTACTGAAGTCTGTTTATTGGTTATTAGGTACAGCAGTGGGAGACCACTCCTTTATGTTGATTCCAGGTCCCATGTATTCTGGCTATGTGGGAGACAGTCTCTGATTCAAAGCACACACTGAACCCTAGTATGCACAGCCCCATCCCATCAGTGCTGTCTTCCAACTAGTATTACCTTATGTAAGCCATTCTACCTCTCAACTAGGCCAGCTGCTTTTGAGTGGTGAGGTATGTGGTAAGACTAGTTAATTATAGGATAAGTCAGAATTGTTAATGTCATGGATAAAGTGGCTCAGGATTTTCACTTTATTCCTAATATTATTGTAGAATTTTTTTTCCAAAAAACACACAATCCTATAAATACCAATGAATTATTAATAAATGGAAAGAAGGGAGAGGCCCAGGGAGGAAGGAAGATCGCTTTGATTTCTCAGGCAGATTGGGGTTGGGAGGTTAGGCTATGATCTTCCAGCTGTTTGGGGTCCTTGGTGAAGGATTTATTTTTCTTCAAATCAGCTTGAGTTCAGAATCAAAAGAAATGTCTCCTTGATAAAGTTCTCCTGTAGTTCCTTTGGGCATGATATGAGTCACCTGGAAATAGAGGAAGAAGAGAGAGTGGTCCAAAAACAAAAGGAAAGGAACTGGGAGAGAGGGGGACATTAAGTGAGTGTACATTTCTTATTCTTTCTTTTTTTTTTTAAATTTATTTTGGGCGGGGGTCGGGTTGGGGAGGGAGGGGAGCAGGCGGGCCACTTCTATTCGTCTTTCGTTTCTCTATTTTCGGCCGTCTTTGTTCTTTGGCTCCTGTGGGCCTCCCATCGCGCCGGCTCTGGGCGCATGCGCTCTAGAGCTCCGGCTCGATAATTGGACACATCAGTCCAGCCACTCCGCGACACGTGGGATCTTCCCAGGCCAGGTATCGAACCAGCGCCCCTTGCACTGCAAGGCGGTGTCCTTACCCACTGGACCACCAGGGGAAGCCCCATTTCTTGTTCTTAATTGTATTTCTCCAATACGCCACTTACTCTCCATATAACCATCCCACAATCACTTAAACACATTTACTACAAACTATATCAGTAGGTCCTGAAATTACTGCTATCTTCAGACTTAACATTTAGCTAAGATAAACCACTGGTCACAATCTTCTCATCCTCTTTATATGTTCAGAGCCTCCCTATGCACAGCATTTCTGTATTCTGGCTATGTGGGAGACAGTCTCTGATTCAAGCCTGCCTACAACCTACAGGCCCAACTAGTATTACCTTATGTAAGCCATTCTACCTCTCAACTAGGCCAGCTGCTTTTGAGTGGTGAGGTATGTGGTAAGACTAGTTAATTATAGGATAAGTCAGAATTGTTAATGTCATGGATAAAGTGGCTCAGGATTTTCACTTTATTCCTAATATTATTGTAGAATTTTTTTTCCAAAAAACACACAATCCTATAAATACCAATGAATTATTAATAAATGGAAAGAAGGGAGAGGCCCAGGGAGGAAGGAAGATCGCTTTGATTTCTCAGGCAGATTGGGGTTGGGAGGTTAGGCTATGATCTTCCAGCTGTTTGGGGTCCTTGGTGAAGGATTTATTTTTCTTCAAATCAGCTTGAGTTCAGAATCAAAAGAAATGTCTCCTTGATAAAGTTCTCCTGTAGTTCCTTTGGGCATGATATGAGTCACCTGGAAATAGAGGAAGAAGAGAGAGTGGTCCAAAAACAAAAGGAAAGGAACTGGGAGAGAGGGGGACATTAAGTGAGTGTACATTTCTTATTCTTTCTTTTTTTTTTTAAATTTATTTTGGGCGGGGGTCGGGTTGGGGAGGGAGGGGAGCAGGCGGGCCACTTCTATTCGTCTTTCGTTTCTCTATTTTCGGCCGTCTTTGTTCTTTGGCTCCTGTGGGCCTCCCATCGCGCCGGCTCTGGGCGCATGCGCTCTAGAGCTCCGGCTCGATAATTGGACACATCAGTCCAGCCACTCCGCGACACGTGGGATCTTCCCAGGCCAGGTATCGAACCAGCGCCCCTTGCACTGCAAGGCGGTGTCCTTACCCACTGGACCACCAGGGGAAGCCCCATTTCTTGTTCTTAATTGTATTTCTCCAATACGCCACTTACTCTCCATATAACCATCCCACAATCACTTAAACACATTTACTACAAACTATATCAGTAGGTCCTGAAATTACTGCTATCTTCAGACTTAACATTTAGCTAAGATAAACCACTGGTCACAATCTTCTCATCCTCTTTATATGTTCAGAGCTCCTATGCACACATTTCATAAATTATGCTGTGGCGGTTGTTCAGTCACTAAGTTGTGTCCACCTCTTTGCAACCCCATGGACTGTAGCCTGCCAGGCTCCCCTGTCCATGAGATTTCCCAGGCAAGAATAGTGGAGTGTGTCGCCATTTCCTTCTCCAGGGGATCTTCTCAACCGAGAGACGGAATGCACATCTCCTGAACTGGCAGGCAGGTTCTTTACCACTGAGCCACCTGGGAGAAGCCCCTTGTATATTAGAGTGTAGGCCAAATAGCAGCTAGAAAACTCCCTCCTCCTCCTTCTCTTATTTCTCCAGAGTCCTCATTATGTCCCAAGTCCTTAAGAACACAAGGACTATCTATAAAAGTTTCTTATACAATTCTTTCCAACCTAGATAAAAAGCTTTTATGGGATCACAAATTTATACTGGTTCCAATAACATCCAAGTATTCATTAAATTTCTTATCAATAGTCTAGTAGAATTTGCCATTGCTAAACTTACTACATGATTAACTGTGACAATTTTAATGTATAGGGTGTAATCTCTAATAGTCTAACAGTGAAATCATACAAGAACAGGGTGAAAGCAATGTGGGAGGAAAAAAATGTCCATAACTAGAAAAAGCAGCAAAGGAATTATATCCACAAAAGTCTGATGAAGGTTTATAGAATTTAAAAGAATACCAAAGAAATAAGAAGCTGCTTTTATAACCCAGAAAAAAGTCTTTAGATATGATGAATCCTAAGTCTTCATTCTCCTTATTCTTAAACAGTTGTCAGAACTAACATGACTATAACAGTTTTTCTAAGTCCTGTAAGTTTCTAGTCAATCTCTTAGCATTAACCACCTTCAGAATTCTTCTTAAATGAAATAAATATTCAGAGAAAATATTCTAACACTTTGTGATGGACACAATGAGTGAGACTCAGGGGAAAAAATACAAGAAAATTTTTTGTGAATGACCAAGTTGATGAGACAAGCTTGCAGGGAAAGAAATGAGGAGTTCCTCTTTTTCTTTCTGTCTTGGGTGAGACACAAAATGGCTAATGAAAACCCATATGGCCAACCAGTTAAAGCAATCAACCTGAAAACAAGTCCTTGCGCATCTGATTATTTCATGATAAGAACAACAGTCGAGGGCTTCCCTGGTGGTCCAGTGGGTAAGGACACCGCCTTTCAGTGCAAGGGGCATCCGTTCGATCTCTGGCCTGCAAAGATCCCAAGTGCCGCGGAGCAGCTGGACTGATGTGTCCAACTACTGAGCCGGAGCTCCGGAGCACATGCGCCCAGAGCCAGTGCTCCGCAGCAAGAGAGGCCACTGCGATGGGAGACCCACACAGGTCAAAGAACAAAGACGAATAGATGAAAGATCAATAGAAGTGGCCAAAAAAAAAAAGGAACAGCAGTCTATAATCTTAATCTATCGTTAGGTGGTTTCCATATACAGCAAAACATTCCTGAAATAAAATCTACTAGATGTGGAATCATTGTTGAAAATACCTGTCTGTTCAGCTCTCTTTGCCTCATTTGCAATCATATAGCAAGGGATCGTTTAAAATAAAACAGGAGGTGATCTTGAGTGTCTGAAAACTCCACTCCCATGAGTGGTTTGTGTTCAGCTCTCCCTGCAGTCCCAGGCACTGTGTCACTCAGAGCACAGAAGTACTCAGCTGAGTCGCTCCAATGGGCGGAGAATTTCCTCAGGTTGAAGGAAGACTCACTGTTGTTGAATTCAGCCTCGAAGCCTTTAATGCCTTGAACCAAGGTGTTCCCTTAAGTTTCACTAGTACCAGTGTCCATAACTAGAAAAAGCAGCAAAGGAATTATATCCACAAAAGTCTGATGAAGGTTTATAGAATTTAAAAGAATACCAAAGAAATAAGAAGCTGCTTTTATAACCCAGAAAAAAGTCTTTAGATATGATGAATCCTAAGTCTTCATTCTCCTTATTCTTAAACAGTTGTCAGAACTAACATGACTATAACAGTTTTTCTAAGTCCTGTAAGTTTCTAGTCAATCTCTTAGCATTAACCACCTTCAGAATTCTTCTTAAATGAAATAAATATTCAGAGAAAATATTCTAACACTTTGTGATGGACACAATGAGTGAGACTCAGGGGAAAAAATACAAGAAAATTTTTTGTGAATGACCAAGTTGATGAGACAAGCTTGCAGGGAAAGAAATGAGGAGTTCCTCTTTTGCTTTCTGTCTTGGGTGAGACACAAAATGGCTAATGAAAACCCATATGGCCAACCAGTTAAAGCAATCAACCTGAAAACAAGTCCTTGCGCATCTGATTATTTCATGATAAGAACAACAGTCGAGGGCTTCCCTGGTGGTCCAGTGGGTAAGGACACCGCCTTTCAGTGCAAGGGGCATCCGTTCGATCTCTGGCCTGCAAAGATCCCAAGTGCCGCGGAGCAGCTGGACTGATGTGTCCAACTACTGAGCCGGAGCTCCGGAGCACATGCGCCCAGAGCCAGTGCTCCGCAGCAAGAGAGGCCACTGCGATGGGAGACCCACACAGGTCAAAGAACAAAGACGAATAGATGAAAGATCAATAGAAGTGGCCAAAAAAAAAAAGGAACAGCAGTCTATAATCTTAATCTATCGTTAGGTGGTTTCCATATACAGCAAAACATTCCTGAAATAAAATCTACTAGATGTGGAATCATTGTTGAAAATACCTGTCTGTTCAGCTCTCTTTGCCTCATTTGCAATCATATAGCAAGGGATCGTTTAAAATAAAACAGGAGGTGATCTTGAGTGTCTGAAAACTCCACTCCCATGAGTGGTTTGTGTTCAGCTCTCCCTGCAGTCCCAGGCACTGTGTCACTCAGAGCACAGAAGTACTCAGCTGAGTCGCTCCAATGGGCGGAGAATTTCCTCAGGTTGAAGGAAGACTCACTGTTGTTGAATTCAGCCTCGAAGCCTTTAATGCCTTGAACCAAGGTGTTCCCTGAAAAGGACTTGAGGAGCAGCTTGGGTCCTTCCCTCGGATACTGGACGTACCAGAAGAGATAGGGGGTTGCACCATAGGAATATTTACACCCCAGTTCCAATGAGGTTCCTTCAGAGACTAAAACAGGGTCAACAGGCTGGGTTACTGACTGGCCTCTGGCGTCTCCTGAAAAATCAATGTTATGTCAGTGAAAGCAATGCAGACATCACTGTGAAAAGAAGCATTTGTAGTGAGAATCTGTAAATATAGACTTCTAAGAAATTTTACTCACTCAGGGCAAATATCATTCCCAGTATTGAGATGAGCCACAGGAGCATGACTGAGCTATGGAAAAGTTGTGAAGTCTTTTCTGAATGATCTCCACGGAGCAGACAGGAAAGTGGCAAGAAAAAGCAGTTTGGGGATGGACTAGTTCCTTGCCAAGATAAAACACAAAAGCTCCTGAGATGGACCTGGAGCTTTATGATGTTCAACGTCTGGTTCTTCTCTCTTGTCTCTCTTGCAAAAAACTCAAGTCAGTGGCAGGGAGGAGGGACTAAGCACAAGATCTCTAGTTTGTGCAACATTGCCCTCTAGAGGCCAAATGACGAACCAACTGTCTCAAGGCTCCACAGTGAGCTAATCAGTGGCTTCTACTTTCTGAGCTGTATCAAAATTTCTATCTTCCCAATATGTTTTTACCTTTCCAAATCTATGACGGTGTATTAGTCCTAAAGTCTATAGAAATTGTGGTGGTTTAGTCCTCCAGGTACTATGTAGCCTGCCAGGCTCCCCTGTCCAAGAATTTTCCAGGCAAGAATACTGGAGCAGGGGCTTCCCTGGTGGACCAGTGGGTAAGGACACCGCCTTGCAGTGCAACGGGCACCGATTCGATCCCTGGCCTGGCAAGATCCCAAGTGCCGCGGAGCAGCTGGACCGATGTGTCCAATTACCAAGCCGGAGCTCTGAAGCATATATGCCCAGAGCCACTGCTCGGCAGCGAGAGAGGCCACTCCAATGGGAGGCTTACAGGGGCCAAAGAACAAAGATGGATAAAAAAAAAAAAAAAAAAAAAAAAACAAATAAATGAAAGACCAATAGAAGTGGCCCAAAAATAATAATAATAATAATAATAATAATAAAGAATACTGGAGCAGTTGTCATATCCTACCCCAGAGGATCTTCCCAACCCAGGATTAAACTCACGTCTCCTGAACTGGCAGGTAGATTCTTTACCACTGAGCCACCTATTCAGTGCAATCTCTATTGAAATGCCAGTGACACTTTTCACAGAAATAGAAAAAATAATCTTAAAATTTGTATAGAACTAAAATGATCCTGAATATCCAAGCAATCTTAAGAAAGTTGGAGGCATCACACTTCCTGACTTCAAGCTATATTACAAGCTATAGTAATAAAACTACTTGGTATTGGCATAAAAACAACCACACAGATCAGTGGAATAGAATAGAGAGCCCAGAAATAAACCCACATATATGTGGTCAATTAGTTTACAACAAAAGAACGTACAAAGGATCAAGGACAATGTCTTCAATAAACAGTGATAGGAAAACTGGATGATCACATGCAGAGGAATGAAAGAGTACCTCTATCTTACATCATAAAAAGAATCAACTCAAAATGGATTAAGGACTTCATCATAAAACTTGAAAACATAAAACTCATAGATGAAAACATAGGGAGTAAGATCCTTGACATCAGTCTCAGCAATTATTTCTTGGATCTGATACTGAAAGTGCAAGCAACAAAAGCAAAAAGAAATATGTGGGACTACATCAAACTAAAAGTTTACACACAGCAAAGGAAACCATCGGGCAAACCATCAACAAAATGAAAAGGCAACCTACAGAATGGGAGAAAATGGGCGTTGGTGGTATAGTGGTTAGCATAGCTGCCTTCCAGAATGGGAGAAAATATTTGCAAATCCTATATGTAATAAAATATTATTAACCAAAATAATAAATAACTCTACAACTCAATAGCAAAAGACAAATCATCTGATTTTCAAAAATTGGCAATGTATCTGAATAGACATTTTTCCAAAGAAGATATACAGATGGCCAACAGGCATATGAAAACATACTCAACATCATTAATTATTGTGGAAATGCAAATCAAAATCACAATGAGATATCCTTATACCTGTTAAGATGGCGATTATAAACCAAAAATAAGTGTTGGAGAAGTTGTGAATAATAGGGAACCCATGTGAACTCTTGGTGGGAATGTAAATTGGCATAGTCACTACAAAAAACAGTATAGACAGTCCTCAAAAAGTGAAAAATAGTACTACCATAATCCAGCAACTTCTCTTCTTGTTATTTATCCTAGTAAAGTGAAACCACTATCTTAGAAGGCATCTGCACCTTTCTTTACCATGTTCTTTGCTGCATTATTTATAATAGCCAATGTAAAGAAATAACCTAAGAGTCCATTGACAGAAAAATGGATAAAGAAATGTGATAAATAATATGCACATGTGTGTGTATAATACTGTTATATACATACTATATATTATATATACATATAATATATTTCAATCATAAAAAGAAGAAAATTCTGCCATGGAAATGTTATTGAAAAATAGCATATATGCACCATGAGAGCATTAAAGTAAGTGAAATAAGTCAGAGAGATATACACAAATGTTGTTTGATATCACTTTTATATGGACTCCAAAAAAAAAAGCTTATGAGGAACAGATTGGACATTGCCAGAAGTAGTGATCAGGAGGTTGAGAAATGAATGCAAGTGGAGTAAGATCCTTGACATCAGTCTCAGCAATTATTTCTTGGATCTGATACTGAAAGTGCAAGCAACAAAAGCAAAAAGAAATATGTGGGACTACATCAAACTAAAAGTTTACACACAGCAAAGGAAACCATCGGGCAAACCATCAACAAAATGAAAAGGCAACCTACAGAATGGGAGAAAATGGGCGTTGGTGGTATAGTGGTTAGCATAGCTGCCTTCCAGAATGGGAGAAAATATTTGCAAATCCTATATGTAATAAAATATTATTAACCAAAATAATAAATAACTCTACAACTCAATAGCAAAAGACAAATCATCTGATTTTCAAAAATTGGCAATGTATCTGAATAGACATTTTTCCAAAGAAGATATACAGATGGCCAACAGGCATATGAAAACATACTCAACATCATTAATTATTGTGGAAATGCAAATCAAAATCACAATGAGATATCCTTATACCTGTTAAGATGGCGATTATAAACCAAAAATAAGTGTTGGAGAAGTTGTGAATAATAGGGAACCCATGTGAACTCTTGGTGGGAATGTAAATTGGCATAGTCACTACAAAAAACAGTATAGACAGTCCTCAAAAAGTGAAAAATAGTACTACCATAATCCAGCAACTTCTCTTCTTGTTATTTATCCTAGTAAAGTGAAACCACTATCTTAGAAGGCATCTGCACCTTTCTTTACCATGTTCTTTGCTGCATTATTTATAATAGCCAATGTAAAGAAATAACCTAAGAGTCCATTGACAGAAAAATGGATAAAGAAATGTGATAAATAATATGCACATGTGTGTGTATAATACTGTTATATACATACTATATATTATATATACATATAATATATTTCAATCATAAAAAGAAGAAAATTCTGCCATGGAAATGTTATTGAAAAATAGCATATATGCACCATGAGAGCATTAAAGTAAGTGAAATAAGTCAGAGAGATATACACAAATGTTGTTTGATATCACTTTTATATGGACTCCAAAAAAAAAAGCTTATGAGGAACAGATTGGACATTGCCAGAAGTAGTGATCAGGAGGTTGAGAAAAATGAATGCAAGTGGAGATAGAAGACTTTTTTTAAGCCCAGACTTTCCCTGCCTGTTAAAGACTCCAATCAACATAACAAATATTAGAGAACTGAACTGCCTTTCCTCTCTTTAACTACATCTCGACTCTGGCCTTGGCAAAGCAAGATGCTGCTGAGCAGGGAAACCTAGGAGAGGATAGCCGAGGCAGGTGAGCATAGGAGACCTGGGAGAGAAGAGGAGAGGCAGGTGAGGGTAAGAGAGGAGTAGGAGTCCTAGACGTTATTTTGGAGCCCAGCTCTCTCCTCCTCTCATCAGGATCCTGTACCCAGGCTCCTGAGTGCCTCTGAAAATGATCAGACAAGGCAAGGAGGAACTGGTCATCCTCGCAGCAACTGCCCAGCCTTGAGGAATTCTGAAATCAAGTATTATGCCATGTTGGCCAAAACTGGTGACCATCACTACTGTGGCAATAATAATGAACCGGACACAGCATGTGGGGAATACTACAGAGTATGCACTCTGGCTATCATTGATCCAAGTGATTCTGGTATCATTAGAAGCATGCTGGAACAGACTGGTGGTAAGTAAATCATGTACAATTTTTATTCCATTAAAATTGGCAAGAGCTTCTTTCTGGAAACAAAAAAGAATCGAACTCTTAACCCTAAGCTCTTCAGCCCTAATCACTACTCTACCTATTGCCCGACAACCCTTGCCTCTACTTTCCCCTTAACTCTCAGAAGGGATCCTCCTTGGTAAAGGCTACCATAATCCAGCAACTTCTCTTCTTGTTATTTATCCTAGTAAAGTGAAACCACTATCTTAGAAGGCATCTGCACCTTTCTTTACCATGTTCTTTGCTGCATTATTTATAATAGCCAATGTAAAGAAATAACCTAAGAGTCCATTGACAGAAAATGGATAAAGAAATGTGATAAATAATATGCACATGTGTGTGTATAATACTGTTATATACATACTATATATTATATATACATATAATATATTTCAATCATAAAAAGAAGAAAATTCTGCCATGGAAATGTTATTGAAAAATAGCATATATGCACCATGAGAGCATTAAAGTAAGTGAAATAAGTCAGAGAGATATACACAAATGTTGTTTGATATCACTTTTATATGGACTCCAAAAAAAAAAGCTTATGAGGAACAGATTGGACATTGCCAGAAGTAGTGATCAGGAGGTTGAGAAAAATGAATGCAAGTGGAGATAGAAGACTTTTTTTAAGCCCAGACTTTCCCTGCCTGTTAAAGACTCCAATCAACATAACAAATATTAGAGAACTGAACTGCCTTTCCTCTCTTTAACTACATCTCGACTCTGGCCTTGGCAAAGCAAGATGCTGCTGAGCAGGGAAACCTAGGAGAGGATAGCCGAGGCAGGTGAGCATAGGAGACCTGGGAGAGAAGAGGAGAGGCAGGTGAGGGTAAGAGAGGAGTAGGAGTCCTAGACGTTATTTTGGAGCCCAGCTCTCCTCCTCCTCATCAGGATCCTGTACCCAGGCTCCTGAGTGCCTCTGAAAATGATCAGACAAGGCAAGGAGGAACTGGTCATCCTCGCAGCAACTGCCCAGCCTTGAGGAATTCTGAAATCAAGTATTATGCCATGTTGGCCAAAACTGGTGACCATCACTACTGTGGCAATAATAATGAACCGGACACAGCATGTGGGGAATACTACAGAGTATGCACTCTGGCTATCATTGATCCAAGTGATTCTGGTATCATTAGAAGCATGCTGGAACAGACTGGTGGTAAGTAAATCATGTACAATTTTTATTCCATTAAAATTGGCAAGAGCTTCTTTCTGGAAACAAAAAAGAATCGAACTCTTAACCCTAAGCTCTTCAGCCCTAATCACTACTCTACCTATTGCCCGACAACCCTTGCCTCTACTTTCCCCTTAACTCTCAGAAGGGATCCTCCTTGGTAAGAGGTATCGATCCTACCCTTACTGACTCTGGCCCAGTGCTCAGGACTCCTCCACATGAATCCGCAGCACTTGTCCTGCACCTCTGCTCCCCCGCAGTCTCTGCACTTTCCCTTTCTCAACACACATCGTTTAGTCTAGTAACTCTCTTACCTCTCCTGCCTTTCCTACCTTTACCTACATCTCTAGTCTGACCTTGGCCCAACAAGATGCCACGGAGGAAACCTAGGAGAGGAGAGGAGAGGCAGGTGAGGGAAGGAAACTTAGGAGCATAGGAGTCCTAGAGGTTACCTGGGAGCCTGGCTCTCTTCTCCTCTCATCAGGATCCTATTCCCAGGCTCCCGAGTGCCTAGCATCTCGCCTCGTGCAGCAGTGTCTCCTCCTGCCTGGGCACGGTCGCATGTCCTGAGTCTCCAGGTTCTCCTCGACTGATACTGTAGAGTCATACAAAGAGAAGTCGTAGTGACATACAAACAGAAGGCCTTCTCCAGTAGGAAGCTTATGGTTTGCATGGGACAATTATCTTAATGACCATAGATTTCTAATCATAATATATGGAGACACTGAAATAATGCCTTTAAAGAGCAAATAAAAGAAAGTCAAAACAAAATTACTGATGCATTGTGAAATCTTTCCTAAATAAAGGTAAAATAAAATATTTTAAGTTGAGGCCAACTGACAAAACTAGTTGCAAGCAGACAGGGTCTAGAAGAAATGCTTTAAAAGGTTTTCCTAATAGAAATCAAGTATTATGCCATGTTGGCCAAAACTGGTGACCATCACTACTGTGGCAATAATAATGAACCGGACACAGCATGTGGGGAATACTACAGAGTATGCACTCTGGCTATCATTGATCCAAGTGATTCTGGTATCATTAGAAGCATGCTGGAACAGACTGGTGGTAAGTAAATCATGTACAATTTTTATTCCATTAAAATTGGCAAGAGCTTCTTTCTGGAAACAAAAAAGAATCGAACTCTTAACCCTAAGCTCTTCAGCCCTAATCACTACTCTACCTATTGCCCGACAACCCTTGCCTCTACTTTCCCCTTAACTCTCAGAAGGGATCCTCCTTGGTAAGAGGTATCGATCCTACCCTTACTGACTCTGGCCCAGTGCTCAGGACTCCTCCACATGAATCCCGCAGCACTTGTCCTGCACCTCTGCTCCCCCGCAGTCTCTGCACTTTCCCTTTCTCAACACACATCGTTTAGTCTAGTAACTCTCTTACCTCTCCTGCCTTTCCTACCTTTACCTACATCTCTAGTCTGACCTTGGCCCAACAAGATGCCACGGAGGAAACCTAGGAGAGGAGAGGAGAGGCAGGTGAGGGAAGGAAACTTAGGAGCATAGGAGTCCTAGAGGTTACCTGGGAGCCTGGCTCTCTTCTCCTCTCATCAGGATCCTATTCCCAGGCTCCCGAGTGCCTAGCATCTCGCCTCGTGCAGCAGTGTCTCCTCCTGCCTGGGCACGGTCGCATGTCCTGAGTCTCCAGGTTCTCCTCGACTGATACTGTAGAGTCATACAAAGAGAAGTCGTAGTGACATACAAACAGAAGGCCTTCTCCAGTAGGAAGCTTATGGTTTGCATGGGACAATTATCTTAATGACCATAGATTTCTAATCATAATATATGGAGACACTGAAATAATGCCTTTAAAGAGCAAATAAAAGAAAGTCAAAACAAAATTACTGATGCATTGTGAAATCTTTCCTAAATAAAGGTAAAATAAAATATTTTAAGTTGAGGACAACTGAAAAATATAGTTGCCAGCAGACATGGTCTAGAAGAAATGCTTTAAAAGGTTTTCAAGACTGAATAGAAATATATCATGTCAGACACAGCATTAGAGGAAAACACCCTGGTATTTGCATATTCAGGAATGAAGGAAGAATGCTAGAAATGGTAAATAGCTGATAAATATAAAACTTCTTACTCATTCCTCCATTAAGTCTTTTTTTTTTTTTTTTAAATTTATTTATTTATTTATTTATTTATTTTTGTACATGTATGTTCCCAGATCAATCAGATGCATATCCCTTGGCCCTCTCCATTAAGTCTTAAAATGCATACAATTGTTTAAAGCAAAAGTTGTACCATTCTTTCCAGGTTTCTGTAAGGTTGTCAATGTCTGCAAGTGTGATATATATGGACAACGATAACAAACTTCAGTGCTGGTGGATGAAGAGACAAACTGTGCAATATTTCACACTTGCCATGAGACAATACAATATTAACTCTAACTTGAGCTGCCTAGGTGGCTCAGTAGTGAAGAATCTGCCTGCAATGCAGGAGAAATAGGAGATGAGGGTTCAAACCCTGGTACAGGAAGATCTTCTAGAGAAGAAAATGGCAACCCACTCCAGTATTCTTGCCTGGGAAATCCCATAGACAGAGGAACCTGGTGCACTACAGTCTGTGGGGTCACAAAAGAGTTGAACACGACTTAGTGACTAACCGAAGACATCAACAATAACTCTAACTAGACTCTGAATGATAGACATGTGTGTTGTAATCACTAAGAAAAGTATTAAAAAGTATTTTTAAAGTATTAAAGTAATCAAAAAGTCAAGAAAAAAAGGGAAGCGAGGAAAACAACAAAAAAAGATGGATCCGACAGAAAATCAGTGACAAAGCAGTACACCTAAATCCATGCAAAGTAATCTATAACAACAACTTTCTGGGGTCCGTGGTTGAAGGGAGTGATGGATTGCAAAGGGCAAAGGACCTTTGGGGGATGGTGGAAAGATTCATTACCTTGATTGTAGTGGTAGCCTCCCAGGGTCCACTCTTTGCAACCAAAGACACTACAAAACAAAAATTACTGATGCATTGTGAAATCTTTCCTAAATAAAGGTAAAATAAAATATTTTAAGTTGAGGACAACTGAAAATATAGTTGCCAGCAGACATGGTCTAGAAGAAATGCTTTAAAAGGTTTTCAAGACTGAATAGAAATATATCATGTCAGACACAGCATTAGAGGAAAACACCCTGGTATTTGCATATTCAGGAATGAAGGAAGAATGCTAGAAATGGTAAATAGCTGATAAATATAAAACTTCTTACTCATTCCTCCATTAAGTCTTTTTTTTTTTTTAAATTTATTTATTTATTTATTTATTTATTTTTGTACATGTATGTTCCCAGATCAATCAGATGCATATCCCTTAAGTCTTAAAATGCATACAATTGTTTAAAGCAAAAGTTGTACCATTCTTTCCAGGTTTCTGTAAGGTTGTCAATGTCTGCAAGTGTGATATATATGGACAACGATAACAAACTTCAGTGCTGGTGGATGAAGAGACAAACTGTGCAATATTTCACACTTGCCATGAGACAATACAATATTAACTCTAACTTGAGCTGCCTAGGTGGCTCAGTAGTGAAGAATCTGCCTGCAATGCAGGAGAAATAGGAGATGAGGGTTCAAACCCTGGTACAGGAAGATCTTCTAGAGAAGAAAATGGCAACCCACTCCAGTATTCTTGCCTGGGAAATCCCATAGACAGAGGAACCTGGTGCACTACAGTCTGTGGGGTCACAAAAGAGTTGAACACGACTTAGTGACTAACCGAAGACATCAACAATAACTCTAACTAGACTCTGAATGATAGACATGTGTGTTGTAATCACTAAGAAAAGTATTAAAAAGTATTTTTAAAGTATTAAAGTAATCAAAAAGTCAAGAAAAAAAGGGAAGCGAGGAAAACAACAAAAAAAGATGGATCCGACAGAAAATCAGTGACAAAGCAGTACACCTAAATCCATGCAAAGTAATCTATAACAACAACTTTCTGGGGTCCGTGGTTGAAGGGAGTGATGGATTGCAAAGGGCAAAGGACCTTTGGGGGATGGTGGAAAGATTCATTACCTTGATTGTAGTGGTAGCCTCCCAGGTATGTGTGTTAGCCTCTCCGTTGTGTCCAACTCTTTGCAACCCCATCAACTATAGCCTGCCAGGCTCCTCTGTCCATGGAATTCTCCAGGCAAGAATACTAGCATGAGTTGCCATTCCCTTCTCCAGAGGATCTTGAGTTGCCATTCCCTTCTCCAGAGGATCTTCCCGCCACAAGGATTGAACTCAAGTCTCCTGCATATGCAAGCAGATTATTTACCCTTTGAGCCACCACAGAATTGTACCTCAAATCACAAATTAATAAAAGATAAATGTCATACCTAAGAGATTGGTAATCCAGTCCTTATGTGATCAGTTTGTGTCCCTTCTACAGTTCCTAACATGAATCCCAGAGGACCTAAAAGTAACTCTTCTTCTTTTTCCAATATCCAACTTCTAAGGAAAACATATATTGGAAATTTTCATTTTATTGTCCTTAAGACTCTCCACTATCTCATAACAAAAATTAAGCTAGAAAACACCTAGGAGGCTCTCACATGCATCTTAATACTCTTATCAAGTACACTGTCAAGGACTGCCTCTCATTCCAGCTTCTTTAACCTCTGTTTCTGCTATATAAAAAGGGGACTCAAGTTTATTACCTAGCTTAAAGACTAGACTTAGCTATACTATATACATTATATACTACCCGAGTCATGGTGTGTGTGCAAAGAGAAAAGCCAGCAAGACCATCTTAGAGTCAGATCTACCACTGCTCAAAACTTCACTTTAATGTTCAAGCCCTTCTTAGCTACTAGCAATCTGATATATATATATAAACATACATGCATCTACACAAGTACCCACAACATAACAATTGTACCTACACAAGTACTTACACAATTAATGTAGATTACTACTTTAATACCTACAAAAAGTACTTCAAAAACTGCATTTGAGGACTTCCCTGGTAGCTCAGTGGTGAAGAGTTCACCTGCCAATGCAGGAGACACGGGTTCCATCCGTGATCCAGGAAGCTCCCACATGCTGCGGAGCAACTAGGCCCATGAGCCGCAACTTTGAAGCCTGTGCTCTAAAGTCTCAGAGCTGCAACTATGGAGCCCATGTGCTGCAACTGTTGAAGCCCGTGTGCCCTAGAGCCTGAGATCCACAAGAGAAGTCACCGCAACAAGCCTGTTCACCTCAACTAAGAGTAGCTCCCACTCCCTGCAACTAGAGAAGAGCCTGTGGCAGCAGTGAAAACCCAGAAGAGCCAAAAATAAATAAATGAATAAATAAAATTTTTAAAAAACTGCATTTGAGTCCTGGCTCTGCTACTGTTACTCAAAGGAATTTGTGGGTCCAGCTGCTCGCTGCTCTAAAGCCAATAAACAGGCCAGGTTGATGGAAAGGAAAGTATGTTTTACTTAAGATGCCAGCAGCTGCGGGGGGAGGGTGGCAGAATTCTGTCCAAAGGCATACTCCACGCCCCCCAACAAGCAGGGGTGAGAGCCTTCATAGACAGAGTAGGGGGGAGGGGGCTACACGCAGAAACAGCACAGTCATCTCTAACAGTCATCTCCAAATTAGTCATCAGTGGTCTGACCAGCATCATCTTGATTGTTTTAGGTACAATAAATCTTTAGTTCTGGGGTCCACTTGCTCTCATTTATTTGCAGTCAATTCTCGGAATTTTGACAGCTCCTATCCTGGGTGCAAGTTTGGTCATCATGTAGTTAACTTCTTCTCTATAAGACAGCTCACAGAATATGGCTCAGAATATTATCTATTCAGCTAGTTAAGCTGATTACAATTTGTCCAAAGAGAAAAGCCAGCAAGACCATCTTAGAGTCAGATCTACCACTGCTCAAAACTTCACTTTAATGTTCAAGCCCTTCTTAGCTACTAGCAATCTGATATATATATATAAACATACATGCATCTACACAAGTACCCACAACATAACAATTGTACCTACACAAGTACTTACACAATTAATGTAGATTACTACTTTAATACCTACAAAAAGTACTTCAAAAACTGCATTTGAGGACTTCCCTGGTAGCTCAGTGGTGAAGAGTTCACCTGCCAATGCAGGAGACACGGGTTCCATCCGTGATCCAGGAAGCTCCCACATGCTGCGGAGCAACTAGGCCCATGAGCCGCAACTTTGAAGCCTGTGCTCTAAAGTCTCAGAGCTGCAACTATGGAGCCCATGTGCTGCAACTGTTGAAGCCCGTGTGCCCTAGAGCCTGAGATCCACAAGAGAAGTCACCGCAACAAGCCTGTTCACCTCAACTAAGAGTAGCTCCCACTCCCTGCAACTAGAGAAGAGCCTGTGGCAGCAGTGAAAACCCAGAAGAGCCAAAAATAAATAAATGAATAAATAAAATTTTTAAAAAACTGCATTTGAGTCCTGGCTCTGCTACTGTTACTCAAAGGAATTTGTGGGTCCAGCTGCTCGCTGCTCTAAAGCCAATAAACAGGCCAGGTTGATGGAAAGGAAAGTATGTTTTACTTAAGATGCCAGCAGCTGCGGGGGGAGGGTGGCAGAATTCTGTCCAAAGGCATACTCCACGCCCCCCAACAAGCAGGGGTGAGAGCCTTCATAGACAGAGTAGGGGGGAGGGGGCTACACGCAGAAACAGCACAGTCATCTCTAACAGTCATCTCCAAATTAGTCATCAGTGGTCTGACCAGCATCATCTTGATTGTTTTAGGTACAATAAATCTTTAGTTCTGGGGTCCACTTGCTCTCATTTATTTGCAGTCAATTCTCGGAATTTTGACAGCTCCTATCCTGGGTGCAAGTTTGGTCATCATGTAGTTAACTTCTTCTCTATAAGACAGCTCACAGAATATGGCTCAGAATATTATCTATAGTCCTTGAGAAAGACCTTACGGTCCTTGACCATGCTTAATGACTAATTGTTATTATATAGTCTCCTTTGACTGCTTTCCTTTGTGTCAGCATTTCTCGCTTCTCTGATTAAACTTATTCTTTGACTGAAGCTTTCCACAGGCAAAAGGCAGGCAGCAGACATGGTAGAAAGGGCAAAGACCACAGGTTCCTGCTCCATTTCACTACTAAGTACCTATGTGATTGTGGATAAGCGACTTATTCTCTTTGTGCCTCAGTATCCTCATTTATGCAATGGGCACAGCAATATATACCAGATTTTGAGAGAATTCATTGATTTCATGCACATTAAAAACCTAGAATAACAGTAACATGGGGTAAGCCCTCTATCTAAATATAAGCTCTAACGGGGCAGCAAATTTTGTCTGTTCTCTGTACCGTCTCTTGGATTACGATCTGATACTGAGTAGGCAATAAAGACAAATAAGTCTTTATTAGATACATTTGCTTAATGAAAAACTGGTAGATTTTTTTGTGTAGTAGTAATGGGTTTTCCTACTCATTCATTAATTTAATTTGAAGAGATTTTACTATGATGTGGGCACTATTCTAATTATAGTGAATGTAACAGTTCTGTCTTAATATGCATGGAGAAGGCTAATCTATGCTTAACATGTAACTCCCCCCAAAATAAATTGTAAGAAATGTTCTGTCTTTACTTTCTGTATGTGTGCTCATGCACAGGACTCTCAAAGGAATTTGTGGGTCCAGCTGCTCGCTGCTCTAAAGCCAATAAACAGGCCAGGTTGATGGAAAGGAAAGTATGTTTTACTTAAGATGCCAGCAGCTGCGGGGGGAGGGTGGCAGAATTCTGTCCAAAGGCATACTCCACGCCCCCCAACAAGCAGGGGTGAGAGCCTTCATAGACAGAGTAGGGGGGAGGGGGCTACACGCAGAAACAGCACAGTCATCTCTAACAGTCATCTCCAAATTAGTCATCAGTGGTCTGACCAGCATCATCTTGATTGTTTTAGGTACAATAAATCTTTAGTTCTGGGGTCCACTTGCTCTCATTTATTTGCAGTCAATTCTCGGAATTTTGACAGCTCCTATCCTGGGTGCAAGTTTGGTCATCATGTAGTTAACTTCTTCTCTATAAGACAGCTCACAGAATATGGCTCAGAATATTATCTATAGTCCTTGAGAAAGACCTTACGGTCCTTGACCATGCTTAATGACTAATTGTTATTATATAGTCTCCTTTGACTGCTTTCCTTTGTGTCAGCATTTCTCGCTTCTCTGATTAAACTTATTCTTTGACTGAAGCTTTCCACAGGCAAAAGGCAGGCAGCAGACATGGTAGAAAGGGCAAAGACCACAGGTTCCTGCTCCATTTCACTACTAAGTACCTATGTGATTGTGGATAAGCGACTTATTCTCTTTGTGCCTCAGTATCCTCATTTATGCAATGGGCACAGCAATATATACCAGATTTTGAGAGAATTCATTGATTTCATGCACATTAAAAACCTAGAATAACAGTAACATGGGGTAAGCCCTCTATCTAAATATAAGCTCTAACGGGGCAGCAAATTTTGTCTGTTCTCTGTACCGTCTCTTGGATTACGATCTGATACTGAGTAGGCAATAAAGACAAATAAGTCTTTATTAGATACATTTGCTTAATGAAAAACTGGTAGATTTTTTTGTGTAGTAGTAATGGGTTTTCCTACTCATTCATTAATTTAATTTGAAGAGATTTTACTATGATGTGGGCACTATTCTAATTATAGTGAATGTAACAGTTCTGTCTTAATATGCATGGAGAAGGCTAATCTATGCTTAACATGTAACTCCCCCCAAAATAAATTGTAAGAAATGTTCTGTCTTTACTTTCTGTATGTGTGCTCATGCACAGGACTCTCTCCTCCTTTCTTGCTTAAATTTCTTTCTTCTTTTAAGAGGCTACTGTTTCTTGGGATAAAGTTTCTCTAGAAATCACTCCTTCTTGCCCTAGAAGCCAGAGAAACAGTGAATACTTGCAACCTCATAACCTCATACACCTCATTATAGGTGTATCTTTAAATACAATACTTCCCTAGATGACCTGGGGGCTAGAATTTTGTGCAAAGATGAACATATAGACCATTTCATTCACTGGAGATTTTATATTTGTAAAATAACAAATTTCATCCCTAATGAAGGAACAATGGTGACAGATTGTCATCATTAAGGAATCTTGTATGAGGCATGTTTGTTTATTTTTCTGCTGTGTTCTTAAAGTTGATTAGGGCAACTTTCACACCAGCAAGAGTGCTAGGGGTAGGTACTGGGTGACAACACAGTACCCTAGTTTCTGGTTCCTAAACTAAAGATCGTAAGATCAGACACTCAGCATCCAGGCCCCTGTTGCTGCTCAGAGTTTGTGCTCAGCTCCCCCTGTGGGTCCTGTCATTGTGTCACTCAAAGCGCAGTAGTACACAGCCGAGTCTGACTCTTGGACGGAGGCTTTCTCCAAGTGGAAGGAGGTGGTTTTGGTATTGTAGGTGGCTTCAAAATCTTTGTTGCTTCCTTTCGCATTGGCCCTGTTGGCTCTCAGAAGGACCTCTGGACCTTCTTCAGAATACTGGACATACCAGAAAAGGGTAGGGTACTGTTTGGTTTCATAGACGCAGTTCACAGTCAGGGAATTACCCTCTAAGAGGGTCACTTGGCCTCCCTTCTGGCTGACCGAGTCTCCATTGCTTCCTCCTAAAAAAAAAAAAAGAATGGTTCTGGTTGCTTTGGCATAACACGGGGCTCTACCCCTTCGTGAAAAATGTGGTTAAAGATTACACCATCATAATGGAACAAAAGACTCTAAGTTCTAGGTACCATTTACTTACCAAACATTAAGAATAGCACAATCACTAATCCTCGAGAAGAGTTCATTCTTAGAGTCTCTGTTGTCCTTGAGTCTTGATTGCTTAGTGTGAGAAAAAGTTCAAGTCACAGTGAACAGATGAAGGTGAAGTCAGAATTTAAGCAGGAAACATGTATGTCTTATGAAGATGCACCCCCTTGTGGGCAAAATGCTACACTTAAAAGAATGCTAATCTGTTCCTCTTCTCAAAAGTTAGTCTTGTATCTTCATTTCTGATTTTATTTTTATGACACCAGTTAGCTTTCAAGATGCCATTGCTATTGTCCTTTAGTTAGTTGTTAAGTCATGTACAACTCTTTTGTGACTCTATGGACTTTAGACCACCAGGCTTCTATGTCTATGGGATTCCCCAAACAAGAATACTGGAGTGGATTTCCATTTCCTTCTCCTGGGAATCTTCTCAACCCAGGGATCAAACCCTCATTTCCTGCATTGGCAGGTGGATATTTTTACCACCAGAGAAGCCCAGCTTTCAAAACAATCTTTTGTAAATCTAAAGAACAGTTGGTATTTTTCATAAGCTTATTTTTTTTCCCAGCACACAGCCTGACATGGAAGCTAATACCACATTCCTAAGAAGTGTTCTTTTCTTCTTCTTCTTTTTCTGTTTTTTTTTTTTTTACTTTTGGCTGGACTGGGTTTTCATTGCAGCACACGGACTTTCTTTAATTGTGGTTCTCTGGCTTCTCTTGCTGCAGAGCACGGACTCTAAACTGCAAGGGCTCAGTTGTTGTAGTGTGGAGGCTTCTCTACATGTGGTACACAGGTACTCCAGTTGCCCCAAAGCATGTGGGATCTTAGTCCTCAGACCAAGGACCAAACCTGCACCCCCAGCACGAGAAAGCAGACTCTCAACCACTGGGCCAACCAAGGAAGTCCCACTTTTTCTTATTTAGCCATTTTTGGTCTATTTTTGATCCACTGAAATGTTATACAAGAAAGTTTTACAGTAAAATCAGAGGAACATCAATAACACATCTAGTCATTAGTAGATGATTTTGGACAGCAGAGACTGAAACATCTTTATACTGTTCCTACATAAACTACCTAGCAAGCAACCAACAAATATCTTTTAAGTGCATAAATAAATGAATACATGAATGATCTTTGGTTGAAAAGTTGTTTCTACTTGAAACACCTTATTGCTCCATATCTAAGACACAGTTATAAGGAAACAATTTAATAAAACCTTTCCAGGGCTTCCCCTGGTGGTCCAGTGGGTAAGGACACCACCTTGCAGTGCAAGGGGCGCCGCTTCCATCCCTGGCCTGGGAAGATCCCATGTGCCGCAGAACAGCTGGACCAGTGTGTCCAATTACCGAGCCGGAGCTCTGGGGTGCGTGTGCCTAAAGCCTGTGCTCTGTGACAACAGAGGCCACTGTGATGGGAGGCCCACATGAGCCAAAGAACAAAGATGGATGAAAATAGATAAATGAAAGACCAATAGAAGTGGCCCGCTCACCCCCCTCCCTCCCCAACCCGCCCCCCTCACCCCCAAAAAACCAGAAACACTAACACTATTTGTGAGAAATTGGCAAAAGTTATCCCGCCAATTTGGAGATTTCTGATAAATGACTTTGGAGGTGTCAAAAGAAAAAAAAATCTAGTGTTACGGTTGGAGAAAATTAAAGAAAGTTTAATTTAAAGCAAATGGGTTTGGGCATCTACATTTACCATCTCCTCTTCCCTGGTGTCTCAGACGGCAAAGAATCTGTGTGCAAGGTAGAAGACCCAAGTTCAATCCCTGGGTTGGGAAGATCCCCTGGAGAAGTGAATGGCTACCCACTCCAGTATTCCTGCCTGGAGAAATCCATGGACAGAAGAACCTGGTTGGGTACAGTCCATGGCGTCACTAAGGGTCAAACACAACTGAGCGACTAACAACTAAACACAGCTTACCTAAATAGTCCTTGAATAGACACTCAACATATCGAGTTATTCAACCACTGGGCCAACCAAGGAAGTCCCACTTTTTCTTATTTAGCCATTTTTGGTCTATTTTTGATCCACTGAAATGTTATACAAGAAAGTTTTACAGTAAAATCAGAGGAACATCAATAACACATCTAGTCATTAGTAGATGATTTTGGACAGCAGAGACTGAAACATCTTTATACTGTTCCTACATAAACTACCTAGCAAGCAACCAACAAATATCTTTTAAGTGCATAAATAAATGAATACATGAATGATCTTTGGTTGAAAAGTTGTTTCTACTTGAAACACCTTATTGCTCCATATCTAAGACACAGTTATAAGGAAACAATTTAATAAAACCTTTCCAGGGCTTCCCCTGGTGGTCCAGTGGGTAAGGACACCACCTTGCAGTGCAAGGGGCGCCGCTTCCATCCCTGGCCTGGGAAGATCCCATGTGCCGCAGAACAGCTGGACCAGTGTGTCCAATTACCGAGCCGGAGCTCTGGGGTGCGTGTGCCTAAAGCCTGTGCTCTGTGACAACAGAGGCCACTGTGATGGGAGGCCCACATGAGCCAAAGAACAAAGATGGATGAAAATAGATAAATGAAAGACCAATAGAAGTGGCCCGCTCACCCCCCTCCCTCCCCAACCCACCCCCCTCACCCCCAAAAAACCAGAAACACTAACACTATTTGTGAGAAATTGGCAAAAGTTATCCCGCCAATTTGGAGATTTCTGATAAATGACTTTGGAGGTGTCAAAAGAAAAAAAAATCTAGTGTTACGGTTGGAGAAAATTAAAGAAAGTTTAATTTAAAGCAAATGGGTTTGGGCATCTACATTTACCATCTCCTCTTCCCTGGTGTCTCAGACGGCAAAGAATCTGTGTGCAAGGTAGAAGACCCAAGTTCAATCCCTGGGTTGGGAAGATCCCCTGGAGAAGTGAATGGCTACCCACTCCAGTATTCCTGCCTGGAGAAATCCATGGACAGAAGAACCTGGTTGGGTACAGTCCATGGCGTCACTAAGGGTCAAACACAACTGAGCGACTAACAACTAAACACAGCTTACCTAAATAGTCCTTGAATAGACACTCAACATATCGAGTTATTCACCCTTCTTTCTTCAATAGTCTTAACAAATTACTAACATCTACATTAAAACATCTTATTCTAAGCTATTCACTCTCCCAATCATCTACTCCCTCCTAGATGGGGCATCTAAAAATGAGGGGAAATGATCAGCACAGAATGGAGCTAGGAAGAAAGACCAAAACTAGCTTAAAATTACTGAAATTGGGAAGGCAGTAAGTTTGTAAGAAAGAGATGAATCATCAAAAGGAGCTCACATTTATTTCGGATTATGGAAAGGTAAAACAATGAATGAAAAGTAAAACTCTCTTGTGTCACGCCCCACCTCTTATATCTGACCACTTAACGCTTTATTTGCCCACGCTGGCTCAGCAAGGCCTTGAGGACCTCCACACGGAGTCCTAAGCAACTCCACTGCAGGAGCAGTTGCACCTCAGCTTGAGCAAGCTTCCCTCAGAGACCAAGACATGAACATGTCACCAACAGGTCTCTGACTGGCCTCTGGCATCTCCTGAAAATTAATATATCAATAAAAGCAGTGCAGACTACACTATAAAAAGTATTTCTACTAAAATTTGAGTAAGAAATCATTTACTTCTGTGGACCTAAGTACTACGATAGACTATTAGTCACTAAAGGAAAAAAGGATCCCAAGTACTGGGATGAACCACAGGGACATGGCTGAGCGGTAGAAAAGTTGTAAGCTTCTTTCTAGAAGATCTCCATGGAGCAGGCTGGAAAGCACCTATGGAACCCAGCTCTCAGAAATAGAAGGTGAGTGTAATGTTGGCCCGGACAAGCCCCTTGTTTAGATAAAGATACAAAAAACTGCCCTAACGATCTTAAGCACTTTCTGACTTCTGTTTCTACTCAACCCTGTCTTCAAAGAACTCAGGAGGATGCTTCAACCCTCTTGGGTTGGGAAGATCCCCTGGAGAAGTCAATGGCTACCCACTCCAGTATTCCTGCCTGGAGAAATCCATGGACAGAAGAACCTGGTTGGGTACAGTCCATGGCGTCACTAAGGGTCAAACACAACTGAGCGACTAACAACTAAACACAGCTTACCTAAATAGTCCTTGAATAGACACTCAACATATCGAGTTATTCACCCTTCTTTCTTCAATAGTCTTAACAAATTACTAACATCTACATTAAAACATCTTATTCTAAGCTATTCACTCTCCCAATCATCTACTCCCTCCTAGATGGGGCATCTAAAAATGAGGGGAAATGATCAGCACAGAATGGAGCTAGGAAGAAAGACCAAAACTAGCTTAAAATTACTGAAATTGGGAAGGCAGTAAGTTTGTAAGAAAGAGATGAATCATCAAAAGGAGCTCACATTTATTTCGGATTATGGAAAGGTAAAACAATGAATGAAAAGTAAAACTCTCTTGTGTCACGCCCCACCTCTTATATCTGACCACTTAACGTTTATTTGCCCACGCTGGCTCAGCAAGGCCTTGAGGACCTCCACACGGAGTCCTAAGCAACTCCACTGCAGGAGCAGTTGCACCTCAGCTTGAGCAAGCTTCCCTCAGAGACCAAGACATGAACATGTCACCAACAGGTCTCTGACTGGCCTCTGGCATCTCCTGAAAATTAATATATCAATAAAAGCAGTGCAGACTACACTATAAAAAGTATTTCTACTAAAATTTGAGTAAGAAATCATTTACTTCTGTGGACCTAAGTACTACGATAGACTATTAGTCACTAAAGGAAAAAAGGATCCCAAGTACTGGGATGAACCACAGGGACATGGCTGAGCGGTAGAAAAGTTGTAAGCTTCTTTCTAGAAGATCTCCATGGAGCAGGCTGGAAAGCACCTATGGAACCCAGCTCTCAGAAATAGAAGGTGAGTGTAATGTTGGCCCGGACAAGCCCCTTGTTTAGATAAAGATACAAAAAACTGCCCTAACGATCTTAAGCACTTTCTGACTTCTGTTTCTACTCAACCCTGTCTTCAAAGAACTCAGGGAGGATGCTTCAACCCCTCCAAAGCAGGAAGAAGGGGCTGAGGGAAGGTGCTTCAAGGAAAACGGGGAGCTCTAGCTGCGACATCACCCTCTGGAGGCCAGACACAGGGCCAAGGATCCAGACTCCCAACAGGAAGGTGATGTGCACTTTCCTCCTGTTTAGAGATACACCAAAAACTTCCTCTGAACATATTTCTTTTTCCCAAATATGTCATCTATCACTTTCCCTGTAGACTTTATTAATCTTTGCCTCCATGAAAACTGAGGCCTGTAAAATAGAGAAGTGATTTCCTTTATAGAGATACTGATAACACAGGAAGCCTATCATACTTTGCAGTGCACTAGGAGTTTTCATGGGCTTCCCTGGTGACTGGAGCCTGTATTAAAAAAAGACACCAGTGGAGCCATTCTTCAAGCAGAGGTAATCAATCAACTTCCCTAGACTGAGGTTTGGATGGCCTTACTAAGCATCAGAATGAGAGGAAGATGTGGTGGAATGTGGAGATAACTGTCTTAGCTGGTAAAATTAAAAATAGTATCAGGGCTCTCCTGGTGGTCCAGTGGGTAAAGTGTCCATCTTGCAGTGCCAGGGTCACTGGTTCAATCCCTGGTCTGGGAAGATAGCATGCGCCGTGGAGCAGCGGGGCCAGTGTGTCCAATTACAAGTTCGCACTCTGGAGCGCATGCACCCAGAGCCAGTACGCTGCAGCAAGAGAGGCCACTGCATTGGTAGGCCCACACAGGTTGAAGGATAAAAAATGGATGGAAATAAATAAATAAATAATCAATAAAAAGAGGCCAAAATTAAAAAAAAAAAAAGATTCCTTAAAAATAAAATCAGGCATACAAAATAACAGTTTAGCACACAGCCCTCCTCCTGAAAATGAAGTAAGTTAATCTTTGTCTACTTCAAGGAGAGCTATAAAGATTCAGTGGTTTTAGATCAACAACAGTAACGATACAATATTCAAGTGAAAAAGTAAAATCCCATTACTATCGACTTAGAACATGAATGAAATATGACACCCAGTTTTGGGTGCCATATTTGTTTTTCGTTTTTGGCCACCCACACCCCACAGCCCCCGCTGGGCACCATATTATCAAGAGAATATTGATAGGTTTGAATATCTACAGATGAAACTGAATACAAACATATCTTGGAGATATTGCTGGTTCCATCCCAGACCACCACAATAAAGCAAATGTTGCAATAAAGCGACTTACATAAATTTTTTATAAAAGTTATGTTTATGCTAACATAAGTTCATGTGCCCAGTGCACAGAAAGGTCAGAGTTTGGATCAGAGAAAGGTTTATTGCAAGGCTGTACAAGTAGACAAATGGCTTTAACCCTACAAAAGCTTCGTGCTCCCCAAAGGGGAGCATTTTCAAAAGCCTGGTGAGAGAGGGAGATCTCATGTGATCAGCTCATGCAGCGTTCTCTGATTGGCTGATGATGGGGGCGGTCAGGGTGGTGTCCCAGGAGGTAATATTATCAGTCCTCAGGCTCTGGGAAGCTTTGGCCTGTGTGCTTACGGGTCATTAAATAGTTAACATCCTCTATTTAGTGGAAGGTGGGGTCCACATCTGCAAAACAACTCAGGAAATTTGCATCAAATACAGTTATCAAGGTACTTCAGAGAGAAGCTAAAGCAGAAGCCATGGGCTTTTCCAGTACATTATCTGTACCACATGAAGTACTAGAAATTGTGGTCGCTTTAAAAAAAGTGGGATAATCCCTGGTCTGGGAAGATAGCATGCGCCGTGGAGCAGCGGGGCCAGTGTGTCCAATTACAAGTTCGCACTCTGGAGCGCATGCACCCAGAGCCAGTACGCTGCAGCAAGAGAGGCCACTGCATTGGTAGGCCCACACAGGTTGAAGGATAAAAAATGGATGGAAATAAATAAATAAATAATCAATAAAAAGAGGCCAAAATTAAAAAAAAAAAAGATTCCTTAAAAATAAAATCAGGCATACAAAATAACAGTTTAGCACACAGCCCTCCTCCTGAAAATGAAGTAAGTTAATCTTTGTCTACTTCAAGGAGAGCTATAAAGATTCAGTGGTTTTAGATCAACAACAGTAACGATACAATATTCAAGTGAAAAAGTAAAATCCCATTACTATCGACTTAGAACATGAATGAAATATGACACCCAGTTTTGGGTGCCATATTTGTTTTTCGTTTTTGGCCACCCACACCCCACAGCCCCGCTGCACCATATTATCAAGAGAATATTGATAGGTTTGAATATCTACAGATGAAACTGAATACAAACATATCTTGGAGATATTGCTGGTTCCATCCCAGACCACCACAATAAAGCAAATGTTGCAATAAAGCGACTTACATAAATTTTTTATAAAAGTTATGTTTATGCTAACATAAGTTCATGTGCCCAGTGCACAGAAAGGTCAGAGTTTGGATCAGAGAAAGGTTTATTGCAAGGCTGTACAAGTAGACAAATGGCTTTAACCCTACAAAAGCTTCGTGCTCCCCAAAGGGGAGCATTTTCAAAAGCCTGGTGAGAGAGGGAGATCTCATGTGATCAGCTCATGCAGCGTTCTCTGATTGGCTGATGATGGGGGCGGTCAGGGTGGTGTCCCAGGAGGTAATATTATCAGTCCTCAGGCTCTGGGAAGCTTTGGCCTGTGTGCTTACGGTCATTAAATAGTTAACATCCTCTATTTAGTGGAAGGTGGGGTCCACATCTGCAAAACAACTCAGGAAATTTGCATCAAATACAGTTATCAAGGTACTTCAGAGAGAAGCTAAAGCAGAAGCCATGGGCTTTTCCAGTACATTATCTGTACCACATGAAGTACTAGAAATTGTGGTCGTCTTAGGTGAAATTGAGAGAAGAGCTGGCTAATTCAAAACATTCAGCAACCCATCACTCCGTTCTGCCTTCTGCAGGTTCCTCAACCATATTTAGAAAGTTATTTAGCCAAAGGAGATGAGTTTATGGGCTCTAAGGCTCTGTAGCTATTTTTCCACAATAGTACTTCTCTACTAAATGGTAAGATAAGCTAGATGGAAAAATCTCTCCCATCCCACCTGGTAGCCCTGTCAGTTTCAATAGAAAATATCACCAACTGTGGTATTCCCTGCTGCCAAAACCAACACATGAATAATAATATCTTCACAGACTTGATTATGCTACATGCTCATTAACAAGATTCCCAGGAAGTTTGCCATTAGGATTGTCTTCCTTTGGCCACCAAAGGACTCAACTCTGAACACTGATAATGACCCAGAATCCCTATGTTTCTGCTTCCTATATTGTACAAATAGTCTATCACACCAGTTAGAAACGAAAAACTCCTACACACCCCCACCATCATCCCATTCTCTTTGCCATGCCATCTGCAACAAGGGAGGGGGTAAAAGAGAAAGGGGAGCAACAGAGAGTAAAAGATCCAGACCCAGAGAAGGCTTGGAAAGCATCTTGCATAGGCTTAAAATACCAGAGAAATGTTCAAAATTTGTGTGACAATAAATAATTATCTGACACTCTTTTAGGCTGAATTTTTCCAAAACTGAGATGTTGTCCAAGCTGACAGCATGTGACGGGCATGCAAAAGTGTGGTGTGTGGGGGGGCATAGCGTGTGTGTGCATAAAGTGACAGGTTTCCGTGAGCTAAAGAACAATAGTATAAATACCATAGACAGCCTCCTTTTGTGTAATTGAGTGACTCAGAGATAATAATGGGATAAAGGCATTACTCCCTTTTATGTTTTTGAATTTTAGACCGTAAAAATGGGATAGCTATTTTAAAAATAAACAAAGAATTTTAAATAGTAATGTAATACATGGATCTGCTAATCCCTTCTGAAAATAATACAGTAAAATAAACACTTTGGGTGGTATTACTTTGGGGATGCCCCTGGGCTGTGACTCCCACCCCACACGGGGATGTTGCACAGGTACAGCCCTGTCTCTCTCACTGTGCCACTCAAGATGCAGTAGTACACAGCAGTGTCTCTCAGAGAAGCCCGGGGCAGGCTCAGGGTGTTGAACTTCCTGTCAGTAGAAATTAACAGAGATGTCACTTCATTTTTCACATTTTCCTTATATCCTTGAATGACAAACTGTGGTCCCTGGTTGGGGAACTGTCGATACCAGAAGATATAGTCACTTGTCAAAATGTTGGTGTGTTTACAGGATATGTTCACTTCTTGTCCTTCATATGCAGAGATGAAATTGGGCTGCATGGTCTTAGTGAGGCTCACAGTACCTGTGGGAGTGAAAACACAACACTAGCTCCTAGACTAAAATTAAAGTTAAGGTCCAACTCAGTACCCTCCAGGTCCTTTCTCAAGTAAATCCCCTCCTTTCCCACCATACATAGACATACACAACTTACTTTTCACTTGTTTCAGGACAAATTTCTATTTATTCTGAGAAATCCCAGAAACACATGAACAGATGTAACAGGTCTAATTTGTTCCTCCCATAGATAGATTAGAGTTCAGTAACCCAGAATGTCTTTATTGCTCTCACCCCTCATATAAAAGCCAAAAAACAGCCTGGAGGAAAATAGGACCCCAAAACCACCCCTCAACATCTCAGATAAAGTGAAATGGTTGCAAGCAAGGTCGTAGATCCTTGCCCAGACCCAGATCCCAGTCCCTCTTAAACCCAAAATAACTCACCTAAGGTCAGGAGCACAGTCACTCTTATCAGCTGCCTCATACTCTTAATATAAACCAGGACCCGGGGGCTAAGCTCTGTTGTCGAGTCTGAGCCTGGACTGGAATATGAACCAGGGAAAAGACACAGCAGCGACTGCCAGAGCCGACACCAACAGCTCTCACCCAGGGCTGTCCCCAGAAGAAACCAATAGCAGAGCCACAGCTCCTCAGAATGGGCTTCCCCTCAAGGTTCCCAAAAGGGCTGGGGTCTATTTTAAAAATAAACAAAGAATTTTAAATAGTAATGTAATACATGGATCTCACCTTCTGAAAATAATACAGTAAAATAAACACTTTGGGTGGTATTACTTTGGGATGCCCTGGGCTGTGACTCCCACCCCACACGGGGATGTTGCACAGGTACAGCCCTGTCTCTCTCACTGTGCCACTCAAGATGCAGTAGTACACAGCAGTGTCTCTCAGAGAAGCCCGGGGCAGGCTCAGGGTGTTGAACTTCCTGTCAGTAGAAATTAACAGAGATGTCACTTCATTTTTCACATTTTCCTTATATCCTTGAATGACAAACTGTGGTCCCTGGTTGGGGAACTGTCGATACCAGAAGATATAGTCACTTGTCAAAATGTTGGTGTGTTTACAGGATATGTTCACTTCTTGTCCTTCATATGCAGAGATGAAATTGGGCTGCATGGTCTTAGTGAGGCTCACAGTACCTGTGGGAGTGAAAACACAACACTAGCTCCTAGACTAAAATTAAAGTTAAGGTCCAACTCAGTACCCTCCAGGTCCTTTCTCAAGTAAATCCCCTCCTTTCCCACCATACATAGACATACACAACTTACTTTTCACTTGTTTCAGGACAAATTTCTATTTATTCTGAGAAATCCCAGAAACACATGAACAGATGTAACAGGTCTAATTTGTTCCTCCCATAGATAGATTAGAGTTCAGTAACCCAGAATGTCTTTATTGCTCTCACCCCTCATATAAAAGCCAAAAAACAGCCTGGAGGAAAATAGGACCCCAAAACCACCCCTCAACATCTCAGATAAAGTGAAATGGTTGCAAGCAAGGTCGTAGATCCTTGCCCAGACCCAGATCCCAGTCCCTCTTAAACCCAAAATAACTCACCTAAGGTCAGGAGCACAGTCACTCTTATCAGCTGCCTCATACTCTTAATATAAACCAGGACCCGGGGGCTAAGCTCTGTTGTCGAGTCTGAGCCTGGACTGGAATATGAACCAGGGAAAAGACACAGCAGCGACTGCCAGAGCCGACACCAACAGCTCTCACCCAGGGCTGTCCCCAGAAGAAACCAATAGCAGAGCCACAGCTCCTCAGAATGGGCTTCCCCTCAAGGTTCAACTGAGTGCTCAAGAAGAAGAACGGGGGTAAAAACTTCCAGCACAACAGCACAGCAGCCTCGATTTCCTTTTAGATCTTTGCTATAATCTAACCCTTTAGAGATCTGGTTTGAATGAAACAAATATTTCAAAGGATAGAGTACATTAGACTCCTTTTTTCTCATTGATATTTCACAGTCCCAGAAGCTGGTCATCTACTATAGTCAGTCTTGTATTCATGGAACTCTGAGAATAACCCATCTGACCTAATTCATGCCCAGAAATCTCCCACTGATTCCTATGTAAGATGAAATGGAATCTTAATCTTGTTCCCCAAGAGAGCAAATGAGACCATTTGAATTGGACCTTTCTTCTTCTGACAATCTGGTGTACTTCTCTAATCACACTAGGTCCACATCTTTCATCTGCGACTCAAAACTCACTTAACAGGGCTTCCCTGGTGGTCCAGTGGGTGAAGAATCTGCCTTGCAGTGCAAGGGGCTCCGGTTAGATCACTGGCCTGAGAAGATCCCACATGCCATGGAGCTGCTGGACCGATGTGTCCAACTATGGAGCCAGAGCTCTGGAGCGCATGCGCCCAGAGCCGGTGCTCTGCAATGAGAGAGGCCACTGCAGTGGGGGGCCCACACAGGCAAAAGAGCAAAGATGGATGAAAATGGATAAATGAAAGACCAATAGAAATGGCCAAAAAAAATGAAATACCCAATAAGGAATTCCTGGTTTTCCAGTGGTTAGAACTTTTTACTTCCACTACAAGGGACACAGGCAGGAAATATACATCCTGTAAGCCATGCAGCAGAGCCAAAAAAAAAGAGAGAAATACCCAACATAAACTCAATAACAGTAACACAAAAATTAAAAAGAAAAAGAAACATTCAGGAAAAGAGCTAAACCCGAAAGATATCATAATATTATTGAATCAAGCAACTACAATAATCCAAATGTGTTAGATACTCACATTAATGTGGAAAAGATAGTAGTGTGCTGAGTTTTTTGCTCATATAATATGTGAAAGGAAAATCACTAGAAAATATTCGCCTCTTCTAGGTCTAGAATTGTCCAGTGTATTCTGAGTGAGCATTTTTTTCACTTTCCATGGAAAAGATCAATGAGTGCTGGTGAATTCTAGTAACATTTTGATTGAATGTATATCACAAAGCATGGAATAAAAAACTAGTTTGCCATTAGCACCAAGTGGAAAAGAAAGAAGGATTTATGAGGGAGTTAAAGATGCTAGGAAGGCTTCCCTGGTGGCTCACTAGTGAAGAATCCACCTGCCAATGCAGGAGAGGCAGGTTCAATCTCTGGGTCAGGAAGATCCCCTGGGGAGGGAAATAGCAACCCATTCCAGTATTTTTGCCTGGAAAATCCTGTGGACAGAGGAGCCTGGCAGGCTACAGTCCATGAAGTTGCAAAAGAGTCGGACAGAACTTAGTGACTAAATGGCAACAACAAAAATGCAAAAGCACCTTGTACAGAAATAAAACATAAAAGGGTCACACTTTAGAATCAGCTTATTGCAACAGTGACCCCATATGGCAAACATACTCAGAAGAAATGTATTTCAGGATACAACAGATCTCAGATCCATGCAATTTATAGACCATGCCATGGAGCTGCTGGACCGATGTGTCCAACTATGGAGCCAGAGCTCTGGAGCGCATGCGCCCAGAGCCGGTGCTCTGCAATGAGAGAGGCCACTGCAGTGGGGGGCCCACACAGGCAAAAGAGCAAAGATGGATGAAAATGGATAAATGAAAGACCAATAGAAATGGCCAAAAAAAATGAAATACCCAATAAGGAATTCCTGGTTTTCCAGTGGTTAGAACTTTTTACTTCCACTACAAGGGACACAGGCAGGAAATATACATCCTGTAAGCCATGCAGCAGAGCCAAAAAAAAAGAGAGAAATACCCAACATAAACTCAATAACAGTAACACAAAAATTAAAAAGAAAAAGAAACATTCAGGAAAAGAGCTAAACCCGAAAGATATCATAATATTATTGAATCAAGCAACTACAATAATCCAAATGTGTTAGATACTCACATTAATGTGGAAAAGATAGTAGTGTGCTGAGTTTTTTGCTCATATAATATGTGAAAGGAAAATCACTAGAAAATATTCGCCTCTTCTAGGTCTAGAATTGTCCAGTGTATTCTGAGTGAGCATTTTTTTCACTTTCCATGGAAAAGATCAATGAGTGCTGGTGAATTCTAGTAACATTTTGATTGAATGTATATCACAAAGCATGGAATAAAAAACTAGTTTGCCATTAGCACCAAGTGGAAAAGAAAGAAGGATTTATGAGGGAGTTAAAGATGCTAGGAAGGCTTCCCTGGTGGCTCACTAGTGAAGAATCCACCTGCCAATGCAGGAGAGGCAGGTTCAATCTCTGGGTCAGGAAGATCCCCTGGGGAGGGAAATAGCAACCCATTCCAGTATTTTTGCCTGGAAAATCCTGTGGACAGAGGAGCCTGGCAGGCTACAGTCCATGAAGTTGCAAAAGAGTCGGACAGAACTTAGTGACTAAATGGCAACAACAAAAATGCAAAAGCACCTTGTACAGAAATAAAACATAAAAGGGTCACACTTTAGAATCAGCTTATTGCAACAGTGACCCCATATGGCAAACATACTCAGAAGAAATGTATTTCAGGATACAACAGATCTCAGATCCATGCAATTTATAGACCATCCATCATATTTCTTTGTTAAATAGAGTAGTCGATAGTTTGACTTAATCACGTGGACCATGAGGTCTATTTTAAGCAATGGAAAAAACCCCGAATGAGGGTCTAGACAAACTAATTGCAAGCAACTCTCTGGACTTGATATCTGTGCATTTTGTGCAAGTCATTTATTGTCTGAGAAGCACAGTTTCTTCATTTCTATAAGAGAGATTATGGAGATTAATTAAATGAATGTCATAAAGGTCTTTCTAAATTATATAGAGTTCGTCAGAAGGAAGAGAATATGTAAAGCAGTGGTGGTCTCCATAATAGCTGCTGTGATAGAGAAAGTATAGTATCATGGGAACATATTGGTAGTAAACTACTTTGGTAGTGAGAGGAACACTTTCTGGCTGGAGTGACACCTGCACTAAAACAAAAGGAAAGAAAAGGGATGACCCTGGTAAAGACAAGGCCAAGTAGGAAGAGGCTAAAGTAACAACTGGACAGACCTGGAAGCCCGTGTGGGAGCACAAGAGGTAGCACCTGGTGGTTCCATTGTTTGATACAGGAAAAAAAAAAGAGCGAGTTTGTCTTGTTTGTTTCCTTCATTTGAGGAAGGGAAAAGATGAAGAGCTAAGCATTGCACCATTTAATTTGAAGTGTTTCTGGATTCTTGGAGAGAATCCAGTGAAACTCATTGCACAATCAGAAAAAGATCCGAGGAGGGAGGGCAGAATGGAGCTCAAAGTGGCTCCTTGGAGAGTGCTTCCTCTTAGAGAGAGAGGTCTCCCTAGCCTCCAGGCAAGGGCAAGTTCTCAGGTGGATGTAGCAAGTGGCTATCTACATCTATAGCTCTCAGGAAAACCTCTGAAAATGTTTCTCTACCTCTACTTTCTCTAAAATACTTAAAACTCTACTTCAGGGATGAAAACTGTGATTCCACAAGTAATTAAAAACAAAAAATGTTGGAACTTTCCTGGTGTTCCAGTGGTTAAGAATCCATCTTCTTAATGCAGGGTAAACAGGTTCAATCCCTGGTTGGGAAACTAAGATCCCACATGATATGGAACGACTGAGCTCAGGCTCTAGAACAAGAGAAGCCCCCATGCTTCATCAAAGATAAAATGCAGCCAAAATAAAAAACAAAATGTTGGCTTGAATGCAATTTAACCACAATGTAATTTTGGCTTAAAAGTTTTCTGCAACATTTCTAATAAGCATAGGAAAAAAAGAACATTAGGCTAACTCCTCAAGGTAAAGCAAGCCAATTCACCAGGACCTACTGACAAAACATCAGAATTTCTAAGAAAACTCATTTGCTCCCTCCTAGCCACCTCAGTTAACAGGGAAAATATAGACCTGAGCACACAATGTCCCTTTCCTTCATTGAGTTAAGTTGCTCAGTCATGTCAGTCCCTTCCCTACTCTTCTGTCATAAAAGGCTTTACCCCTGGCCATCCTCCCACACGACTCCCTATGAGAAGTCAACATTGCCAAGAAGATGCCTATTCTAGACCTTGCTCTGGGTATCCAGGATCCCAAGACTCCCTGCACAGTGACCCCAGAACCATTCTTAAGTTCTGCAAATGCTTCTTCTGAGGATCGTCTTCCCTGACATAGATATTCCACCAGTGTATACACAACCCTAGCTCAAAGGGTAGTCAAGAAATTGCTTTTTGGCAGAGAATGTAGTCATGTTGAGCTAAGGTATCCCCATCAAGGATAGATCTGGAGGCTTCCCTGGTAGCTCAGTGGTGAAGAGTTCACCCGCCAGTGCAAGAGACATGGGTTCGATCCATCATCCAGGAAGATCCCACATGCTGTGGAGCAACTAAGCCCATGAACCACATCTATGGAGCCTGTGCTTTAGAGCCTCAGAACCGCAATTGTGGAGCCCATGTGCCACAACTATGGAAGCCCATGTGCCCTAGAGTCCAAGTTCCACGACAAGAGAAATCATCATAAGAAGCCTGCTCAACTCAGCTGGAGGGTAGCCCCCAATTCCTGCAACTAGTGAAGAGCCTGTGGCAGCAGTGAAAACCCAGAATAGCCAAATGTAAATCAATAAATAAATTTTTTAAAAAAGAATAGATCTGGGTATATATGGAATTTAGCATACTATAAATGCAGTATCCCAAATCTACAGAGAAAGAGTGACATTTTCAATATGTAGTGCTCCTACTATTATCTATCCATGTCGGAAAAGAAAACAAATATAAGTCCCTTTGTTAAAATTAAGTTCTTTGAGGATATACTCCTTTGAATCATAAAGTTCAAAATGGAGCTGCTAACTTCTTGCAGAATGATCCCACAGTCAACATTAATTAATTGGTCGAATGCAGAGCAAAGCTGGGCTAAATCCTCGCAGCCCACACCTGCAGCCACCACAGGTGGTGCAGGGAACAGCATCTGACTCACACTGAGCCAACCAGAGCCCTTCCTGGGAGGTTCTCAGTTGAAGAGCAAAAAAGAGAGGGAGAGGCACTTAACCTAGTTCCCCTCAAGTATATACATAAGAAGATGTGAGCATGAGGCTGTCATCAGTTTACATGTTTATACGACGTGCGTGAACCTTCCATTGCTTTGAATCTTCCTCCCATTATGTCTCCCTTGCTTTTGCTCTCCTTCCTGCACAGCTAAATTACCTCTACTTTTTTATCTTACAAAAAAGTTTATGTAACTCTGTCTGAGCCCTTACCAAACCATTTTGAGTTATCAGTTTACTGTTCATTCCTACAACCAACACTTTTTCTTGACAAGGACCATTTTGGGAGTTAGGACTGCATCACAGCTTAAATCTGTCTCATGCCTCAAGGAGCCTAGAGGCTGAAGTAGAGTGGTTAGACCATAAGCCTGAGAGGCACGTTGCCTGGGTTTCAATGTACTGTTTATCAGTTGTGTGACTTATGTAAGATACTTAAATTCTCTAAGCCTGAGTTCCTTCATCTGTAAAGTAAAGATCATGACAAAAGTTGTGAGAATTAAAGGGGTCACAAATGTGACCACACCTGGCATCTAGAGCTAAAGGATTGTGTCTTTCACCTCTTTATGATCAGTGTTCAGCAGAGGAGCTAGCACACAAGGATTTATTTCAATAAATACTTGTCAAATGAACAAATTCTCTGGTTTTACGGGGTTGCCCCAATTCCTGCAACTAGTGAAGAGCCTGTGGCAGCAGTGAAAACCCAGAATAGCCAAATGTAAATCAATAAATAAATTTTTTAAAAAAGAATAGATCTGGGTATATATGGAATTTAGCATACTATAAATGCAGTATCCCAAATCTACAGAGAAAGAGTGACATTTTCAATATGTAGTGCTCCTACTATTATCTATCCATGTCGGAAAAGAAAACAAATATAAGTCCCTTTGTTAAAATTAAGTTCTTTGAGGATATACTCCTTTGAATCATAAAGTTCAAAATGGAGCTGCTAACTTCTTGCAGAATGATCCCACAGTCAACATTAATTAATTGGTCGAATGCAGAGCAAAGCTGGGCTAAATCCTCGCAGCCCACACCTGCAGCCACCACAGGTGGTGCAGGGAACAGCATCTGACTCACACTGAGCCAACCAGAGCCCTTCCTGGGAGGTTCTCAGTTGAAGAGCAAAAAAGAGAGGGAGAGAGGCACTTAACCTAGTTCCCCTCAAGTATATACATAAGAAGATGTGAGCATGAGGCTGTCATCAGTTTACATGTTTATACGACGTGCGTGAACCTTCCATTGCTTTGAATCTTCCTCCCATTATGTCTCCCTTGCTTTTGCTCTCCTTCCTGCACAGCTAAATTACCTCTACTTTTTTATCTTACAAAAAAGTTTATGTAACTCTGTCTGAGCCCTTACCAAACCATTTTGAGTTATCAGTTTACTGTTCATTCCTACAACCAACACTTTTTCTTGACAAGGACCATTTTGGGAGTTAGGACTGCATCACAGCTTAAATCTGTCTCATGCCTCAAGGAGCCTAGAGGCTGAAGTAGAGTGGTTAGACCATAAGCCTGAGAGGCACGTTGCCTGGGTTTCAATGTACTGTTTATCAGTTGTGTGACTTATGTAAGATACTTAAATTCTCTAAGCCTGAGTTCCTTCATCTGTAAAGTAAAGATCATGACAAAAGTTGTGAGAATTAAAGGGGTCACAAATGTGACCACACCTGGCATCTAGAGCTAAAGGATTGTGTCTTTCACCTCTTTATGATCAGTGTTCAGCAGAGGAGCTAGCACACAAGGATTTATTTCAATAAATACTTGTCAAATGAACAAATTCTCTGGTTTTACGTTGGAATTTAGTTATAATGAAGGGCACATGCTGGAGCCACAACACCACCTTGTGGAGGGACATTAAGGTTCCCAGAGAAGGGTTTTCTGTGTTCAGGGTTTGTACTCAGCTCTCCCTGCAGCCCCCAGCACTGTGTCGCTCACAGCACAGAAGTACAAAGCAGAGTCGTTCCCAAGAACAGACGACTTCTTCAGGTGGAAAGAGGTTTGGCTCTTATTAAATTCAGCCTCAAAACCGTAGTTGCCTTTAACCAAGCTGTCCCCTGTGATGTATTTCAGAAGGAACTGGAGACCTTGATTGCGATGTTGAACATACCAAAAGAGATAAGGGGTCCCGGAAACTGAATAGGTGCACTTCACAGTCACTGGAGCCCCTTCCGAGACAGACACCTGATCTGACTGAGTCACTGACTGAGCTCGTAGTCCACCTGTAAATTAATGTAAAATGCATCAGTGAAGCTTCTGGAAAAGAATGTGAGTGAGTAATACAAGTGGAAAACGGGAAGGGAATATCACTCACTGAGTGTAAACAGAATCACAAGCGTCGAGATGTGTTCAGAGGCCATGGCTCAAGCTGGGCTGGATGGGCGCTCCTTAACAGCTCACCTCCAGAAACTCTTCTCGAAGAGTACAGCAGTTTACAAATGTCCCTGGTGCTTCCTGGCACCTGTATCTTCTTGCTGTAGGGCAAACTCTTGGTCAGACTCTTCAGATCTCTAGAGGAAGCAAGACTGCAGCACCTCCTACACCCAAGACAAACCCCATAGTGCAGCGGCCCCTAGAGCCCACTTGGAATCAAGTGACTTAACTGTCAAGTAGCTGAGCCACTTCCCCTGTGGTTCAACAGTAAAGAATCTGCCTGCCAATGCAGGAGATAACGGATTGCACCTCTGAGTCGGGAAGATCCCCTGGAGGAGGAAATGACAACCCACTCAAGTATTCTTGCCTGGAGAGTTCCATGGACAGACAGCCTAGTAGGTTACAGTCCATGGGGTCGCAGAGTCAGGCACGACAGAGCTCACACACACACACACACACACACACAGCCAGGTATTCTAGGTCTTATCACAGGACCAGACCTCTGGACATTTTCATTTTCCATCAGTGTTGAAGGAGAAGAAAACGGGGTTGTGAACCAAAGTGGAAAAAATGCATCCTGGGTGGAACTGATACGGACAGAGTAGAATAGTTAGGTAGTTGCGAAGTCCTAGTAGGGGACTGTAAGTGGAAAGGCAAAACCTGGAAAAAGTTGAGAGGCCAGTAAGTTAACGATAACTCAAGAAAACTGCTCCTTATTCAGTAAAGCAGGCTTGACTAAGTATAAATAGCTAATGAAGGAAGAGCTAGCAAAGGAGGAGCTAATGGTGTATGCCTTACGTCTGCATCTACGTCTGCTTGAAGAAGGTGGTCTTCTACCTCTCCCCCCACCTTATATATATATTGCTGCCCACCCAATCGCAGCAGCAGAGCTTTCCCACCTGCCCACTTGCACCTCTTACAAGCATCCTATCTTAATAAGTCCACTTCTTGCCTATCACTCTGCCTCTCACTGAATTCCTTCTGCATTGAGGCACAAAGAACCTGAGCCTCAGTGGGTCCAGACATTGGGTGAGTGATTTGAATTCAAAGATTGCTCGAGACTAGGGTTTTGGCTGAATTAAGTCCTGGCCACATGGATTCAAGTCCCAGGCAGGGTTTTAGCTGGACTGAGTTCCATCCACGTGGGTTCAAGTCCCAAGTAGGGTTTGATCAGGTCTGGGCCCCGGGTTTAATGTGCTTTTTAATTAAGTCCTGGCACCTGTATCTTCTTGCTGTAGGGCAAACTCTTGGTCAGACTCTTCAGATCTCTAGAGGAAGCAAGACTGCAGCACCTCCTACACCCAAGACAAACCCCATAGTGCAGCGGCCCCTAGAGCCCACTTGGAATCAAGTGACTTAACTGTCAAGTAGCTGAGCCACTTCCCCTGTGGTTCAACAGTAAAGAATCTGCCTGCCAATGCAGGAGATAACGGATTGCACCTCTGAGTCGGGAAGATCCCCTGGAGGAGGAAATGACAACCCACTCAAGTATTCTTGCCTGGAGAGTTCCATGGACAGACAGCCTAGTAGGTTACAGTCCATGGGGTCGCAGAGTCAGGCACGACAGAGCTCACACACACACACACACACACACACAGCCAGGTATTCTAGGTCTTATCACAGGACCAGACCTCTGGACATTTTCATTTTCCATCAGTGTTGAAGGAGAAGAAAACGGGGTTGTGAACCAAAGTGGAAAAAATGCATCCTGGGTGGAACTGATACGGACAGAGTAGAATAGTTAGGTAGTTGCGAAGTCCTAGTAGGGGACTGTAAGTGGAAAGGCAAAACCTGGAAAAAGTTGAGAGGCCAGTAAGTTAACGATAACTCAAGAAAACTGCTCCTTATTCAGTAAAGCAGGCTTGACTAAGTATAAATAGCTAATGAAGGAAGAGCTAGCAAAGGAGGAGCTAATGGTGTATGCCTTACGTCTGCATCTACGTCTGCTTGAAGAAGGTGGTCTTCTACCTCTCCCCCCACCTTATATATATATTGCTGCCCACCCAATCGCAGCAGCAGAGCTTTCCCACCTGCCCACTTGCACCTCTTACAAGCATCCTATCTTAATAAGTCCACTTCTTGCCTATCACTCTGCCTCTCACTGAATTCCTTCTGCATTGAGGCACAAAGAACCTGAGCCTCAGTGGGTCCAGACATTGGGTGAGTGATTTGAATTCAAAGATTGCTCGAGACTAGGGTTTTGGCTGAATTAAGTCCTGGCCACATGGATTCAAGTCCCAGGCAGGGTTTTAGCTGGACTGAGTTCCATCCACGTGGGTTCAAGTCCCAAGTAGGGTTTGATCAGGTCTGGGCCCCGGGTTTAAGTCTCAATCCAAGGTAGAACACTTTCACCCTGACACTGGGGTTTATGGCTACCCTATCAATCAGGCATAATGTGGGTATATCCTAAATGTCTGCACAGGCATGTCTGTAGAGCATATTGATTGATGTAGCAAGACAAATAAGTCAAATTAAAGCAATAGTCCAGTGCCATAATTAAATTTTCCAGGTTATTGCTCAGTGTATTCTTCTACCCTCCACAGATGTGGCATACAAAGCATATAGAAATATGCCTAGATACTATAAGACACATTGTATTTACCTTCAATTAGTGAATAATTAATTCCAAATTAACTAATCCTTTGAGTCTACACACCCAAAGGATTCCTAGGAATCAATTGAGCTTTCAGAATTGAACAAAAATAGACTCAACTGTTCTATTTATGTGCTTTATGAGATTAATGAGGATGTTATTCATCAAATGCCTATTGTGAATATAATGTTAACCCCATTACATTTCTTGACTTTTTATTCCTCCTAATATTTTAAAGATGAGGATACCAGAGTTCAGGAATATTTAATTATTTATCAAGTCATCTTTACAGAAATAGAATAAAGATTTTAACCCATACTTTTCTGACTGCAAAAACATTATTTCCACTAAATCACACTGAGAATTTCAACGCTGATCATTTGCTTTTTAAAATACCTTATAATATTGGAAGATAATTCCATTATCATAATGAAGTTACACAATCATAATGACTTTTTGGAACTCAGACTATTGCTCCCACCCAATTTTTCGCATGCAGCAGAGCTTTCCCACCTGCCCACTTGCACCTCTTACAAGCATCCTATCTTAATAAGTCCACTTCTTGCCTATCACTCTGCCTCTCACTGAATTCCTTCTGCATTGAGGCACAAAGAACCTGAGCCTCAGTGGGTCCAGACATTGGGTGAGTGATTTGAATTCAAAGATTGCTCGAGACTAGGGTTTTGGCTGAATTAAGTCCTGGCCACATGGATTCAAGTCCCAGGCAGGGTTTTAGCTGGACTGAGTTCCATCCACGTGGGTTCAAGTCCCAAGTAGGGTTTGATCAGGTCTGGGCCCCGGGTTTAAGTCTCAATCCAAGGTAGAACACTTTCACCCTGACACTGGGGTTTATGGCTACCCTATCAATCAGGCATAATGTGGGTATATCCTAAATGTCTGCACAGGCATGTCTGTAGAGCATATTGATTGATGTAGCAAGACAAATAAGTCAAATTAAAGCAATAGTCCAGTGCCATAATTAAATTTTCCAGGTTATTGCTCAGTGTATTCTTCTACCCTCCACAGATGTGGCATACAAAGCATATAGAAATATGCCTAGATACTATAAGACACATTGTATTTACCTTCAATTAGTGAATAATTAATTCCAAATTAACTAATCCTTTGAGTCTACACACCCAAAGGATTCCTAGGGAATCAATTGAGCTTTCAGAATTGAACAAAAATAGACTCAACTGTTCTATTTATGTGCTTTATGAGATTAATGAGGATGTTATTCATCAAATGCCTATTGTGAATATAATGTTAACCCCATTACATTTCTTGACTTTTTATTCCTCCTAATATTTTAAAGATGAGGATACCAGAGTTCAGGAATATTTAATTATTTATCAAGTCATCTTTACAGAAATAGAATAAAGATTTTAACCCATACTTTTCTGACTGCAAAAACATTATTTCCACTAAATCACACTGAGAATTTCAACGCTGATCATTTGCTTTTTAAAAATACCTTATAATATTGGAAGATAATTCCATTATCATAATGAAGTTACACAATCATAGACTTGACTGCACCAAGTGGAACTTCAGACGCCCTTTTTAGTTGAACGCATACCAAAGGTTGGCCTCACACGGACGTGCCACTTAATCATAGCAGCCCCTAGATAATTACTTCTAGGAGGCCCTCAGACATTTGAAGAAGTGGGTGAGCTACTCCTCCAGAGAAAACACTACTAGCAATGCAGACATGACCAGCAGCAGGGAGGGCAGACTGATCCAGGGAGACCTTGGGCAGCTCCACACCCATTGCACTGGACTTTCCATGCTTACTTTCACCCTTGCTCTCCATGTTTAGCCGCAGAAGCTTCAGAACAGCTTTTTCAACCAGGAATTTTTTATGAGAAGGAAATCTCCAAAAAATGGAAATTTCTATATATATACAGACTACCAGGATTTGAGAGTTCAGAGAATTTTACTCTCCTGGGAGTGTCTCACTAGTCACCATTGAAGTCAGAGTTTCACAAGGCCTTTAAGACTGTACTGTCACTGAGAGCTCCTCTTTGTAATTGCTCTCTCATCAATTGTATTTTCCCCTTCTTTTATTCCACTCGCTCCCTTGGTGTTCCACATGGAACTGGAAAAAAATATGGTAAGAAGACTAGTCACTGCTAGTTTAAACAATAGAATCAAAATACCAATGTACAAGGTAGGGTTTTCAATACGTCCCTCTGTCTCTCTCTCACACACAGACACACACACACATACCCTTCCTGGTGAACTGAGAAAAACTGTCTCTACAAAAGGAATTCTCTATCTCTTTTCTTGCTTGCTGAAGCAATGAGGGGCCACATGTTTATGTACTGTTTATGAAGTGTGAAGAAGATGCACACGTGGCTCATCTACTCATATGTTTCATTTGGTGAAAAGGTAAGATTAACACAATTTTAAAACAAGTAGTAATCCAAAATAGAATATGCCTAGAGAAGTGGTACAAACATATACCAATTTATCTGTGTATACAATTTGGATGTTACTGAAAGTAGAGAGCTCAAGCCTCAGGATCTGGTTCAATCATAGACCTTTTGACTGCAAAACATTATTTCCAAATCACACTGAGAATTTCAACGCTGATCATTTGCTTTTTAAAATACCTTATAATATTGGAAGATAATTCCATTATCATAATGAAGTTACACAATCATAGACTTGACTGCACCAAGTGGAACTTCAGACGCCTTTTAGTTGAACGCATACCAAAGGTTGGCCTCACACGGACGTGCCACTTAATCATAGCAGCCCCTAGATAATTACTTCTAGGAGGCCCTCAGACATTTGAAGAAGTGGGTGAGCTACTCCTCCAGAGAAAACACTACTAGCAATGCAGACATGACCAGCAGCAGGGAGGGCAGACTGATCCAGGGAGACCTTGGGCAGCTCCACACCCATTGCACTGGACTTTCCATGCTTACTTTCACCCTTGCTCTCCATGTTTAGCCGCAGAAGCTTCAGAACAGCTTTTTCAACCAGGAATTTTTTATGAGAAGGAAATCTCCAAAAAATGGAAATTTCTATATATATACAGACTACCAGGATTTGAGAGTTCAGAGAATTTTACTCTCCTGGGAGTGTCTCACTAGTCACCATTGAAGTCAGAGTTTCACAAGGCCTTTAAGACTGTACTGTCACTGAGAGCTCCTCTTTGTAATTGCTCTCTCATCAATTGTATTTTCCCCTTCTTTTATTCCACTCGCTCCCTTGGTGTTCCACATGGAACTGGAAAAAAATATGGTAAGAAGACTAGTCACTGCTAGTTTAAACAATAGAATCAAAATACCAATGTACAAGGTAGGGTTTTCAATACGTCCCTCTGTCTCTCTCTCACACACAGACACACACACACACATACCCTTCCTGGTGAACTGAGAAAAACTGTCTCTACAAAAGGAATTCTCTATCTCTTTTCTTGCTTGCTGAAGCAATGAGGGGCCACATGTTTATGTACTGTTTATGAAGTGTGAAGAAGATGCACACGTGGCTCATCTACTCATATGTTTCATTTGGTGAAAAGGTAAGATTAACACAATTTTAAAACAAGTAGTAATCCAAAATAGAATATGCCTAGAGAAGTGGTACAAACATATACCAATTTATCTGTGTATACAATTTGGATGTTACTGAAAGTAGAGAGCTCAAGCCTCAGGATCTGGCCTTCAGAGTCTGGGATTCTCACATCAAACTTGGCTGAGCAACAAAATCAACAGAAAGGGCTTCCCTGGTGGTCCAGTGGGTAAGGACACCGCCTTGCAGTGCAGGGGGCGCCAGTTCGATCCCTGGCCTGGGAAGATCCCATGTGCGGCTGGACCGATGTGTCCAATTACCGAGCCGGAGCTCTGGAGCACGTGCACCCAGAGCTGGTGCTCTGCAACAACAGAGGCCACCGTGATGGGAGGCCCACACGGGCCAAAGAACAAGGATGGATGAGACTAGACAAATGAAGGACCAGTGGAAGTGGCCCGCCCACCCCACTCCCTCCCCACCCCAGCCAAAATAAATAAATAAATATATAAATGTTTAAAAAAAAATCAACAGAAAAGCATTTATAGAAAACACAGACTTCTGGGCCCCACCTCTGCAAACTCTGATTCAGTTCATCTGGAATGTGGGGTGGGGTGGAAATCTACCTTTTTAAACAAAAGTCAAGAGACTTCTGATTTAAAAAAAAGTTTGGGAATCACTGATCTATCCTAAGACCTTGATCTCTAGAGAGGGAGGGACAGATCTGGGTAAAATGACAAAGATAATTAAACAACAATACAGGAAGAATATATTACAACTTCCAATGTGTGTTTTATTTTTATTATTTTGGAAGGAAATTGATTTTTACTAATATTTCCAATTGACCCTGACATCCTCAGTGAGTCTATATATGAAATTGTAGTAAGTAAAATATCCTGAGGGAAGGATCTAGGTTCCAGACTCAAGGCTTTTGATAGTAGACATTCACTCATTCATTTCCTTTCAGTTAACCACACTAACGAGTGCTAACTAAAGTACACTTTACAAAATGAATGTGTGTGTGCTTAGTCGTGTCCAGCTTTTTGCAACCCCATGGACTGCAGCCTGTCAGGCTCCTCTGTCCAAGAGATCTCCCAGGCAAGACTAGAAAGGGTTGCCATTTCCCTCCCCAAGGGATCTTTCCAACCAGGGATCAAAACCCTGTCTCTTTGGTGAAAAGGTAAGATTAACACAATTTTAAAACAAGTAGTAATCCAAAATAGAATATGCCTAGAGAAGTGGTACAAACATATACCAATTTATCTGTGTATACAATTTGGATGTTACTGAAAGTAGAGAGCTCAAGCCTCAGGATCTGGCCTTCAGAGTCTGGGATTCTCACATCAAACTTGGCTGAGCAACAAAATCAACAGAAAGGGCTTCCCTGGTGGTCCAGTGGGTAAGGACACCGCCTTGCAGTGCAGGGGGCGCCAGTTCGATCCCTGGCCTGGGAAGATCCCATGTGCGGCTGGACCGATGTGTCCAATTACCGAGCCGGAGCTCTGGAGCACGTGCACCCAGAGCTGGTGCTCTGCAACAACAGAGGCCACCGTGATGGGAGGCCCACACGGGCCAAAGAACAAGGATGGATGAGACTAGACAAATGAAGGACCAGTGGAAGTGGCCCGCCCACCCCACTCCCTCCCCACCCCAGCCAAAATAAATAAATAAATATATAAATGTTTAAAAAAAAATCAACAGAAAAGCATTTATAGAAAACACAGACTTCTGGGCCCCACCTCTGCAAACTCTGATTCAGTTCATCTGGAATGTGGGGTGGGGTGGAAATCTACCTTTTTAAACAAAAGTCAAGAGACTTCTGATTTAAAAAAAAGTTTGGGAATCACTGATCTATCCTAAGACCTTGATCTCTAGAGAGGGAGGGACAGATCTGGGTAAAATGACAAAGATAATTAAACAACAATACAGGAAGAATATATTACAACTTCCAATGTGTGTTTTATTTTATTATTTTGGAAGGAAATTGATTTTTACTAATATTTCCAATTGACCCTGACATCCTCAGTGAGTCTATATATGAAATTGTAGTAAGTAAAATATCCTGAGGGAAGGATCTAGGTTCCAGACTCAAGGCTTTTGATAGTAGACATTCACTCATTCATTTCCTTTCAGTTAACCACACTAACGAGTGCTAACTAAAGTACACTTTACAAAATGAATGTGTGTGTGCTTAGTCGTGTCCAGCTTTTTGCAACCCCATGGACTGCAGCCTGTCAGGCTCCTCTGTCCAAGAGATCTCCCAGGCAAGACTAGAAAGGGTTGCCATTTCCCTCCCCAGGGGATCTTCCCACCCAGGGATCAAAACCCTGTCTCTTGCATCTCCTGCATTGGTAGGCAGATTCTTACAACTGTGTCACCTGTGTCTTAAAAATTTTCCTGCAAAAAAAGTAAGGCTGGCAGGTAATATTTAAAATGTAAACAAAGAGCAAGAAGAAAATAGCAGGGGTGGGATGGGGAGATATACATATGACTAATCTGGGATCATACATATCTGTAAACAACAAAACTCTGTGAAAGTAAAAAGTAAAATAAAGATTTAAAAAAAATTTTAAAGGTGAAAAAGAAAAAAGAAAATAGCAGAGTAGACATGACTCTTCCTCCTGTCACAAATTCATCATCAGCCATTTTATAAGGGAAAGCAAAAATAATCCAGGCATATTTACAAGAGACAGATCAAAAGTGTTTCAGTTATCCAGAAGACTAGTTAAAACATGAATTTACAGAACCGTTATTGAAACACTCCCTTTTTTAGTACATATTTCCCTTTTATTATGTATAGTGTCTGGACTCAAATGTTTCCTTTTTCTAATAATGCCAAATGCAAAAGCTTTGGGGGTGGTAGAAGGAGCAGTTATTGTTCATCTTTTTTTTCACCTCCTGCAATGGCTGTGACCTTTCCTTGTTTCTGTTCAGCTCTGCTTGAGTTCCCTGCTTCTGTGTCCCTCAGAGCACAGTAGTAAACCCCTGCATCTGCCGTCTGCACCTGGATGATGAGCAGTGAGGAAGAGAACCGCTCATAGGTCATGTTGTAGCGTCCCTGCTGAGAAGGTCGTGAGCCCTAATATTTCCAATTGACCCTGACATCCTCAGTGAGTCTATATATGAAATTGTAGTAAGTAAAATATCCTGAGGGAAGGATCTAGGTTCCAGACTCAAGGCTTTTGATAGTAGACATTCACTCATTCATTTCCTTTCAGTTAACCACACTAACGAGTGCTAACTAAAGTACACTTTACAAAATGAATGTGTGTGTGCTTAGTCGTGTCCAGCTTTTTGCAACCCCATGGACTGCAGCCTGTCAGGCTCCTCTGTCCAAGAGATCTCCCAGGCAAGACTAGAAAGGGTTGCCATTTCCCTCCCCAGGGGATCTTCCCACCCAGGGATCAAAACCCTGTCTCTTGCATCTCCTGCATTGGTAGGCAGATTCTTACAACTGTGTCACCTGTGTCTTAAAAAATTTTCCTGCAAAAAGAGTAAGGCTGGCAGGTAATATTTAAAATGTAAACAAAGAGCAAGAAGAAAATAGCAGGGGTGGGATGGGGAGATATACATATGACTAATCTGGGATCATACATATCTGTAAACAACAAAACTCTGTGAAAGTAAAAAGTAAAATAAAGATTTAAAAAAAATTTTAAAGGTGAAAAAGAAAAAAGAAAATAGCAGAGTAGACATGACTCTTCCTCCTGTCACAAATTCATCATCAGCCATTTTATAAGGGAAAGCAAAAATAATCCAGGCATATTTACAAGAGACAGATCAAAAGTGTTTCAGTTATCCAGAAGACTAGTTAAAACATGAATTTACAGAACCGTTATTGAAACACTCCCTTTTTTAGTACATATTTCCCTTTTATTATGTATAGTGTCTGGACTCAAATGTTTCCTTTTTCTAATAATGCCAAATGCAAAAGCTTTGGGGGTGGTAGAAGGAGCAGTTATTGTTCATCTTTTTTTTCACCTCCTGCAATGGCTGTGACCTTTCCTTGTTTCTGTTCAGCTCTGCTTGAGTTCCCTGCTTCTGTGTCCCTCAGAGCACAGTAGTAAACCCCTGCATCTGCCGTCTGCACCTGGATGATGAGCAGTGAGGAAGAGAACCGCTCATAGGTCATGTTGTAGCGTCCCTGCTGAGAAGGTCGTGAGCCCTTAACAAGGAGTCTTGGTGCAAATCCCGGGAAGTGAAGGTACCAGAAGAAGTCGTAAGCATTGGATATAGAATGATTACAGGGAATTTCAGCCACAATTCCCTCCAAAGCGACCTTCGTAGAAGGCTGAAATACTTGGTCCTTGTTCTCTGCAACTACAGGGGAAAAAAAAGAAGGTTGTGACTTTTACATTGCTATTTGGTTTATTGATTGTCCCATAGGTAGTAGTTCACTGAACATTAATGAGTTTGACTGTTTCATTTTTTTAATGAGTCCAAACTTTAAAACAAAGGCATACGTCTTTCTAAGACAAGATGGTGAAGAAGACTACTCACCCTTCCAGAGAGAGCTGAGGAGAAGACCAAGCCACACTGCTTCCAGAGTGCTCTGCAAAGCCATGGTCAAAACACAACTAGCCTCAGGCCTGTGCCTCTGGTGTGACAGTCACCAGGAAGCTGGTTTAAGGCTGCCTGTTGTGCATTTTCTTCTGTGTCATGACATCATCAGTCAGAATCTGTGAACCAAGAAGAGTGACTACATTTCTGAGGCTGCTTAATAATGACTTCATCTGTACTTTGCTCTGAGAAAGGAGTCTTTAAAAAGAGACTCCCTGGGAGAAGGAAATGGCAACTCACTCCAGTATTCTTATCTGGGAAGCCCCATGGACAGAGGACCCTAGCGGGTTACAGTCCACAGGATCCCAAAGAGTCAGACACAGCTGAGCGACTGAGCACACACACATCCTTTCAGAGATCACCACAGCTCAGCATTTAAGAATGCACTACTCATATAAGAAGCTTGCTTCCTTCATTAAGACTGCCAGAGGAGTCTCATAATAAATAGAAGGAGACTGCTTTTCCATTCAAACTAAAGTGATAGATTCACACAAAAAAATATGCTGAACTTATCACATATAATATAATGCTATGCTAATATATTAAAAATAATGATCATTAAATCTTAATAACTGTGATAGATGAGCAATGAGCTTTTTAAGGCATAAAAGTTAAGATTTAAATTACGATAATCATCAAAATTTGACTCTTTGCAATCCAAGGTGATCTCTGGAGTAAGTATGGAAAAAATCTTACATTTTTCTGTAATCAAAAGATACTGGTCAAGGAAGACTCAAAACTGCATTTGGAGATGATCGCTTTTGGATGGTACCTATCCTCATTTTAAAGCCTGAGATTGTCCTCTCTGTTATTATTGAGGGCTTAATAGTTCTACCTGAGGCTTTTAAACAGATTTTTTCTTGGGATTTTATTTGAAAGAGTACACAAGGTTTGTCACAATTCAAAGTTTATACAGTAGCATTTTGGGGGGCACTACCACCGCCTAGTGGGCTACATAGGAACTGGTGGAAAATCATATTCCCAAGCAGCCTCTCAGGAAAGTCTTCATAGTTTCTCACAGCCTACAGAGTTTTGTTGTTGTTTTCCTTTTTTTTTTTTTTTTTTGCCCTTTGCTTTTGTTCAAATTCCTCTCCCTTATTCAATAGCCATTGGAATATGAAGGCTATCCAGAGGAAATAGCCATCTTCTTGGATAGCCTTTTGGTTAACATTGATATTCTTCATTCAGGTGAGTGGTTATATAAAACACACTTCCATAGAGTGAAATATTTCTTTTCCTTGTTTTAAAATGCTTGTTTTAATCATTCCCCTTTCTATCTTTTTTTAAATAGTCTTCCATGTGAGGAGAAATTAATTTCTTCCCCAATATTATTTTCTTTTTATACTGGGAGATTCCTTAATAATGATAAAATGGTCACTTAGGTCCAATAATGACTTATATATATATGACTACATATATATGGCTTCCCTGGTGACTCAGACCGTAAAGAATCCTCCTGCAATGCAGGAGACCCCGGTATGATTCCTGGGTCAGAAAGGTCCCCTGGAGAATATAGTTCAACCCCTAGTCCAATATTCTGATAAATAGAAGGAGACTGCTTTTCCATTCAAACTAAAGTGATAGATTCACACAAAATATGCTGAACTTATCACATATAATATAATGCTATGCTAATATATTAAAAATAATGATCATTAAATCTTAATAACTGTGATAGATGAGCAATGAGCTTTTTAAGGCATAAAAGTTAAGATTTAAATTACGATAATCATCAAAATTTGACTCTTTGCAATCCAAGGTGATCTCTGGAGTAAGTATGGAAAAAATCTTACATTTTTCTGTAATCAAAAGATACTGGTCAAGGAAGACTCAAAACTGCATTTGGAGATGATCGCTTTTGGATGGTACCTATCCTCATTTTAAAGCCTGAGATTGTCCTCTCTGTTATTATTGAGGGCTTAATAGTTCTACCTGAGGCTTTTAAACAGATTTTTTCTTGGGATTTTATTTGAAAGAGTACACAAGGTTTGTCACAATTCAAAGTTTATACAGTAGCATTTTGGGGGGCACTACCACCGCCTAGTGGGCTACATAGGAACTGGTGGAAAATCATATTCCCAAGCAGCCTCTCAGGAAAGTCTTCATAGTTTCTCACAGCCTACAGAGTTTTGTTGTTGTTTTCCTTTTTTTTTTTTTTTTTGCCCTTTGCTTTTGTTCAAATTCCTCTCCCTTATTCAATAGCCATTGGAATATGAAGGCTATCCAGAGGAAATAGCCATCTTCTTGGATAGCCTTTTGGTTAACATTGATATTCTTCATTCAGGTGAGTGGTTATATAAAACACACTTCCATAGAGTGAAATATTTCTTTTCCTTGTTTTAAAATGCTTGTTTTAATCATTCCCCTTTCTATCTTTTTTTAAATAGTCTTCCATGTGAGGAGAAATTAATTTCTTCCCCAATATTATTTTCTTTTTATACTGGGAGATTCCTTAATAATGATAAAATGGTCACTTAGGTCCAATAATGACTTATATATATATGACTACATATATATGGCTTCCCTGGTGACTCAGACCGTAAAGAATCCTCCTGCAATGCAGGAGACCCCGGTATGATTCCTGGGTCAGAAAGGTCCCCTGGAGAATATAGTTCAACCCCTAGTCCAATATTCTTGACTGAAGAATTCCATGGGCAGAGGAGCCTGGCAGGCTGAGTTCATGGGGTCACAGTCAGACATTACTGAGTGATTAACACTTTCACTTTTTTCATACACACACACATAACCACAGACCACTTCCAAATGAAACACAGAATTCCAATATGACTATAAAATTAAGATGAAGGACTCAAAGACAAGTGAACACAGATTCATTTAGTAAAAAAACTAAAACAACTACTATGATTAATTTGAGCTCTGAAATTTCTGACAATTGGAACATAAAAGAAAACACGAAGGAAATACAATTATACAAATAAGCTGATTGTCAAGCAGCTTATTCCTAAAGCCAAGTAGTCCACAGCTATAGTTAACTTAAAACTCTTTTTAGATTACTTGGTATATACTTCCAGTTCACAGTTTCTAACTACTGCAAAATCTTTCACCATGTGCTTCTTCCACATTTGCCTATCCAATCCCCTAGTAATGGACTTATAGGCTGCCTCTAACTCTCACCAACACAGAAATAAATGTTTCTATGTTTTCCCTTATTAACTATACTATAATTTCTTTGGAATATATGTCAAAGATATCCAATTATAATGCATATACATATTCAATTTCACTAATCACTCAAAGTAGTGATAACCACATGCACTTACACCAACAGTCCAAAGCAATCCAGTCTCTCCAAATCCTCAACAACATTTGGTATTATCAAAATTATAAAACTGTTGAAATTTACCAATATGCTGAGTGTAGAGTCTCATTTTAATCTGTATTGTTCTATTAGTAAATAGAGCTCTGTGCGCTTTCCTCTCCAGTATTACCTGTTCAAATGATCTGTCCATTTTAAAATTAGATTCCCAGTCTTTTTCTCTGTATACTTCTCAAAGTTCCTCATACACTAATTCCTCAGAGTGTTCAACATCACAAATATCTTCTTCTGTTGTTTTTGTTGTTCAATCACTCAGTTGTGTTTGACTCTTTGCTACCCCATGGACTGCAGAATACCAAGCTTCCCTGTCCTTCACTATCTCCAGGAGTTTGCTCAAACTAAGGTCCACTGAGTCAGTGATGCCACCCAACCATCTCATCCTTTACTACCCTCTTCTCCTCTTGCCCTCAATCTTTCCCTACATCATGATCTTTTCCAATGAGACAACTCTTTGCATCAGGTGGGCAAAGTATTGGAAATTCAGTTTCAATATCAGTCCTTTCAATGAATATTCAGGGTTGATTTCCTTTAGGATTGACTGGTTTGATCTCTTTGCAGTTCAAGGAACTCTCAAGAGTCTTCTCCAGCATCACAGTTCCAAAGCATCAATTCTTTAGCACTCAGCCTTCTTTATTGGCCCAACTCTCACATTCACACCTGACTATTAGAATAACCATAGCTTTGACTATATGGACTTTTGTTAGCAAAGTGATGTCTCTGCTTTTGAATACACCGTCTAGGTTCGTCAGAGTTTTTCTTCCAAGGAGCAATTTTAATTTCATGGCTAAAGTCACTGTCCACTGTGATTTTGGAGCCCAAGAAAATAGTCTGTTTCTGCTTCCATTTTTTTCCCCATCTATTTGTCATGGAATGATGGGATCCAATGCCATGATCTGAGTTTTTTGAGTGTTGAGTTTTAAGCTAGCTTTTTCACTACCCTCTTTCACTTTCATCAAGAGGTTTTTTAGTTCCTCTTTGCTTTCTGCCATTATGGCGGTATCATCTGCATACCTGAGGTTATTTATATTTTCTCCAGCAATCTTGATTCCAGCTTGAGCTTCATTCAGCCCAGCATTTCTCATGAAGTACTCTGCATGTAAGTTAGTAAGCAGGGTGACAATATATAACCTTGACATACTCTTTTCCCAATTTGGAACCAGTCTATTGTTCCACGTCTGGTTCTAACTGTTGCTTCTTGTCCTGCATACAGGTTTCTCAGGAGGCAGGTAAGGTAATTTGGTATTCCCATCACTTAAAGAATCTTCCACAGTTTGTTGTGGTCTACACAGTCCTAGGCTTTAGCATAGTCAATGAAGCAGAAGTAGATGATTTTATGGAATTCCCTTGCTTTTTCTATGATCCAACAGATGTTAGCAATTTGATTTCAGGTTCCTCTGCCTTTTCTAAATCCAGCTTGTACATCTGGAAGTTCTTGGCTCACTTACTGTTGAAGCCTAACTTGAAGGATTTGGAGCATGATCTTGCTAGCACATGAAATGAGTACAATTGTGTGGTAGTTTGAACATTCTTTGGCATTGTCCTTCTTTGGGATTGGAATGAAAACTAACGTTATACCCCTAGTGTGTTATTTTTGTCGATGGTATTCTTTGGGAAATGTAAATACTGTATTTTCAGAGAGTCAAAATTATCTCTTTTTTTTCACTTTATGATTTCATTTTGGGGATCTTCACTTAGAAATAATCCCCTACTCCAAGGCCACAAATATAATTTCTTACATTGTATTTTATTGTTCTGATAGGTTTTTCCTTTACATGTAGGTTTTAATTCATCTGAAATTGGCACAGCTACTACTGGAGGATGCCAATGAACAGCAGTAGTGACAGTGGTCACTCCCATCTTTCTTAGACCGTAAAGGGAATGCTCCTAAAATATTTGCATATAGGTATTTCCTTTGTAACCTAGTTCATACTCAGTTTTTGACAGTGTTCCATGTGTGCTGGTAAAGACTGCATACTTTTTATACATCTCATCAAGTTCCCTTTGAGTATATTTCAATCAGCTTCTTTTATCTCTACAGGGAACCTAGAGTTCTGCTACTTTTAACAAATTACAAATCAATAAGGTATGCTTAAGATCAGAGTGGAAATAAATGAAGTAGAAACTATAAAAAAATCGAGAATAAAAAATGAAACCAAAAATTTGTTCTTCATAAAGATCAACAAATATGACAAACTTTTAGCTAGATTGACCTAGAAAAAAATATACTAAAATTATTAAAATTGGGAATGTGAGCATTAATATCAACTTTAGAGAAATAAAAAGGATTACAAGGGAATACTATGAACAATTCTATCAGCAAATTTGATAACCTATATGAAATGGATACATTTCTTGGAAGACACAAACCACTGAAACTGACTCAAGAAGAAGTAGAAAATATGAATAAATATACAACCTGTAAAATAAATAAATAAGCAAAACTGGTAATAAAAAAAATCCCGGAGAGGAGCAAAAAAAGCCTAGGCTCAGATGAGCTTCCCTGGTGGCTTAGATGGTACAGAGTCTGCCTGCAATACGAGAGACCTGGGTTCGATCCCTGGGTTGGGAAGATACCCTGGAGAAGGAAATGGCAACCCACTCCAGTATTCTTGCCTGGAGAATCCCATGGACAGAGGAGCCCAGTGGGCTACAGTCTAAGGGGTCACAAAGAGTCAGGCACAACTGAAAACTAAGACAACTACTACTAGGCTCAGATAGCTTCCCTGGTGAACTGTACTAAATGCCTAAAAAATGAATCCCACGCCTCCATAAACTCTTCCAAAAAGGAAAAACAGAACAGAAGGGAATGGTTTTCACTTTATGATTCTGAGGGAACAATGCTGAGAATATTCATGATTCTGCCCAAGCCTAATTCTCCTAAAACCTCTTAGAATACATTTTTCAGTCTCACTTGACTTTTCTCCCTTTTCACAGGAATTCCATAAGGTTTCATTTCCATACCTTTACCTCCTGCTCTTTATCTCTCTGGTAGTCTTTTCAAAGAAGGAGCTTTGGAGAAGTAGGTGAACCATTTGTTTTTAAATATCTAACCTAACAAGGTTCTGCGTATAGTCATAAAAGTGTGTACTTCCCAACCCTAGGAGAACGCTTCCTATCACAAATCCATTTATTTATATCTCTATAACCACTTTCCAACAAATGGTAGTAAGCAATTTTATCTCACAAAAATAAGTAAATTGCAACCACATTACAACTGATTGTAATTCACATAAAAGCACCATAATGACCTGACCCTAACTCCAACACTGCTAGTGAGTTAGGATCACAAAGGAAACAATGATTTCTTAACAGAAAAATTCAATACTCTTAAGGCACACTATTATAAAGAAGCCAAAATCTAAATTATCCTTTTCACACACAGTCTGCTTCTATTCCTGACTTTCAATTTCTGTAATTGTTTCCATCATTCACCCACATTTGAAATCTTAGGCTAGCTCACTTACCCCTCCAGTCTACTCTACACAGTAGAGTAAGTTTAATCTGCCCCTGAGATGTAACAAGAGGCACAATAAAGGAGTTGGTGATATTTGCTGACAGTAAATAAGATGCAAACAGGATGTGTACCAGATGTACAGAGGTAGCCTTAATACAGCCTCTTGAGCTGACCAGCCTCGTCTAATGGCAAGGCATGTTTACTTTCGCTCTAATAAGCTACCTAAAACAACCTGTACAGATTCTACAAAAATCTTCTAATGTCTGATATTTCAGGTTTAATATTTTTGAAATCAAAGTAATAATTTTCAGGATTCTTTTCTTGCTTTCTTCCCAGAATTCACCTTTAAATGCTAAACAAACAGCGTTCTGAGCGTGACTAGGCTTCGTGCTTCTCTGCCCCCTGGATATGCTCTGAGTGCATAGCTTAGTTCATTGGCTACATTGGTTCATTCACATAAGTTAACCTCATAACCACAACATTTTTAATAAGGTCCACTGGGGAACTCAACTCCCTTGTTAACTATCATTCTTAACACAGAGAAACCTTTAAAGATGAGGGTAATCACTGAAGGCAAGAGTTATAATGAATTCCTAAAGGCACCCTCTGGTCTTATTATGATGTTGGTATGCAACAGAGAAACACAGGAGATTAATTAAAAAGATGAGTGTTCCTCTGCGTCATCTTACCAGGCAGTCCTTACTAGACTTATAATTTGTCAAAAGTAACTGAACTCTAGGCTTCTTTTTTCTCTGAACTTTGAGCGTACAGATTACAAACATCTAGCCTCTTGAGTACCGTTTGACCCAGCATAGTAGAAGTAAATTGCTACTCTACAAACCCTATTCCTCTGTGCACAGTTTCCTTCATCATTAAGAGAAAGCACAGCATACAGAGGATTTTTAACCTAGATGATAGCTAACTACTTCATCAGGACCCTGTGTGGGTAGTTAGTCCATACAAATCACTTATTCTTTTCATTTCCTCTATTGTCATAGACCAATTAGGCTGGAAGTTCAAGATAATAAATTCTTCTCATCTAAAAATCTAACAAATTCTTATCATCTAAGTGAGAAATCTGGGTCTACCTGCTGTAACCCGTTCATTTTACAGGACCAGAAAGCAGACACTCCAAAAGATTTCACAACTTGCCTAAGACCACACAGAAAGTTTCTGATTGAATAAATCTAATCTAGCCCCCTAGTTCAGTGTTCTTCCAATGAAAATCATTACAATATCTGCCACATGGAAACAAGTCTGGAAAAAGGAGATTCTTTTCATTGAACTATGGTTAGGAAAATATTGATGCCATATTCTTTTCCCTTTGAAATGTTGAAATCTCTTCCACCACTTCCTTTTTTTCTCTGTTGTCATTGCCATTGTCCTTATTAAATCATGTTCCTAATGTCAAGATCTCTGCTGAGGTTGGAAAAGAATTTCCAGACATGAAGCAGAATGAGGAAAATAGAGTTTATTAGAGTGGGAAATACTGTTACAACAGCCAGCTGACTCAAGGGGGAGCTGACACATTTTGAGGACTAGTAGTCAATTTTTATAGCCTCAAGACAAAGAAAATTCCTGCTGGAAGGGTGGCAATTTTGAGGACTAGGGAGTCAATTTTTTAGGCCTCAACTCCCTTGTTAACTATCATTCTTAACACAGAGAAACCTTTAAAGATGAGGGTAATCACTGAAGGCAAGAGTTATAATGAATTCCTAAAGGCACCCTCTGGTCTTATTATGATGTTGGTATGCAACAGAGAAACACAGGAGATTAATTAAAAAGATGAGTGGTCCTCTGTCATCTTACCAGGCAGTCCTTACTAGACTTATAATTTGTCAAAAGTAACTGAACTCTAGGCTTCTTTTTTCTCTGAACTTTGAGCGTACAGATTACAAACATCTAGCCTCTTGAGTACCGTTTGACCCAGCATAGTAGAAGTAAATTGCTACTCTACAAACCCTATTCCTCTGTGCACAGTTTCCTTCATCATTAAGAGAAAGCACAGCATACAGAGGATTTTTAACCTAGATGATAGCTAACTACTTCATCAGGACCCTGTGTGGGTAGTTAGTCCATACAAATCACTTATTCTTTTCATTTCCTCTATTGTCATAGACCAATTAGGCTGGAAGTTCAAGATAATAAATTCTTCTCATCTAAAAATCTAACAAATTCTTATCATCTAAGTGAGAAATCTGGGTCTACCTGCTGTAACCCGTTCATTTTACAGGACCAGAAAGCAGACACTCCAAAAGATTTCACAACTTGCCTAAGACCACACAGAAAGTTTCTGATTGAATAAATCTAATCTAGCCCCCTAGTTCAGTGTTCTTCCAATGAAAATCATTACAATATCTGCCACATGGAAACAAGTCTGGAAAAAGGAGATTCTTTTCATTGAACTATGGTTAGGAAAATATTGATGCCATATTCTTTTTCCCTTTGAAATGTTGAAATCTCTTCCACCACTTCCTTTTTTTCTCTGTTGTCATTGCCATTGTCCTTATTAAATCATGTTCCTAATGTCAAGATCTCTGCTGAGGTTGGAAAAGAATTTCCAGACATGAAGCAGAATGAGGAAAATAGAGTTTATTAGAGTGGGAAATACTGTTACAACAGCCAGCTGACTCAAGGGGGAGCTGACACATTTTGAGGACTAGTAGTCAATTTTTATAGCCTCAAGACAAAGAAAATTCCTGCTGGAAGGGTGGCAATTAGGTGATTGGTTAGGATGCTATAGGGTGAGTAACAGAGTAGGTATTTTTACCTAAGATGGGTTTAGGTCAGGAGGCTCATGGCAGCAACTGCTTTGGGGCTTGCTTAGTTCCAGAGATGACCTTAGTGCTGGGCTCCATATCTGTGGCCTTGGTAAAAGGCCTTGCACCTGTGACCTTGGTTTAAGACTCCACACCTAATGCTACACAGCTGCCTATCTTTGACTTTCACATACCAGTCATTTCCAGTTCTAATCTATCTTGCATATCACTGTCAAATAATCTTCCTGAAAGAAGATCATGTTCCAATCTATTTAGTATACTCAACTATAATCTTTTTTTATATAATTTTATTTATTTTTGACTGGGCTAGGTCTTTGGTGCTGCATAAGCTTTTCTCTAGTTGCAGCAAACAGAGGTTACTTTCTAGTTGCAGTGTGAAGGTTTTTCATTGTGGTGGCTTCTCTTGTTGCAGAACACCAGCTCTAGGGCACTAGGGCTTCAGAAGCTGTGGTTCCCAGGCTCTAGAGCACAGGCTCAATAGTGGTGGTGCATGGGCTTAGTTGTTGCTCTATGGCATGTGGGATCCTCCCTGATCAGGAATTAAACCCATGCTTCCTGCATTGGCAAGTGGATTCTTTACCACTGAGCCACTAGGGAAGCCTGTAAATTATAATCTTGCTGTCACTACCCTGCTTAATGTCTCTACTCTTCATGTCATGTCAAGTGAGGGGGGGTTCTAATTACATTTTTTGCTCAAATCTCTGTTCAATAACTCTAAAATAACTTGTTTAAATTTGTCTAATTGATTATAAAGAGAATTGCAAAAGTGAACAAGAAAATTTGGGTGTGGGCTTCCCTGGTGGTCCAGTGGGTAAGGACACCGCCTTGCAGTGCAAGGGGCGCCGGTTCGAGCCCTGGCCTGGGAAGATTCCACATGTCGCGGAGCAGCTGGACCAATGTGTCCAGTTACCGAGCCAGAGCTCTGGAGCGCATGCGCCCAGAGCCGGTGCTCTGCGACAATAGAGGCCACTGCGATGGGAGGCCCACATGGGCCAAAGAACAAAGATGGATGAAAATGGGCAAATGAAAGACCAATAGAAGTGACCCGCCTCTCCCCTCCCTCGCCACCCCACCCTTACCAAAATAAATAAATAAATAAATCTTAAAAAAAAAAAAATTGGTGTGATGGTTACAATCATTAATTTGTGTTGATGGCTTCATGGATGCATACATATGTCAGTCTTCAGTCAACTCCATAGTTTAAATATGTTCAGTTTTATTGTATGGAATTTACACCCCAATAAGGCTCTTATGAAAAAGAGAAAAGACTTTCGGAAGTAACCATTATGAAGTCACTTGTGACTTTGAAGGGACTGGGTTCTTTAGAAAGTAGGTGCTGTGGACTGAGGATTTGTGCCCTCTCCAAAATTCATACAGTGAAATTTTAAACCCAGTATGCTGGTGTTTGGAGGCAGAGTCTTTGGGAAGTAATTAGGGTTAGACTAGGTCATGAGAGTGGGGCCCTCCTGATGAGATCAATGCTCTGACAAAAAGTGGCAAAAGCACAGGATTTCTGCCCTGTGAAAATATAATGAGAAGATAACCATTTGAAAACAAGGAAATCAGCTCTCACCAGACACTTAATCCACCAGCATCTCATGCATGGATTTCCCAGCTTCTAAAAATGTCAGAAATAGGGACTTCCCTGGTGGTCCAGTGGCTAAGACCTCAAACTCCCAATGCGGAGGGGGCAGGGTTTGGCCCCTGGTCAGGGATCCCACATACTGTAACTAAGACCTGGAGCATCCAAATAAATAAATATAAATAAATATTTTTTAAAATATCAAAAAAAGTGAGAAATACATGATTCTTGTTTAAATTACCCAGTCTATTTCTTTATAGTGGCTGAAACAGATCAACAGGTATAGAAACCCAATTGCAAGAAGCAAAGAGTGTGTGCATAGTTAGTATTGGAAGCAAATAATTTGTTGATGAGATAAAGAAGAAATGGGATAAGAGCTCAGTCAGGCAACAGAACCACAGTTAGAAATGTTTTAATTATAGGAAAGTTCTAAGCATGTTTATAGGCTGAGGGGATTGATTCAGGGGAAATAAAATTGAACGTTTCAGTGAGGCAGTGGGTGGTACAATATAGTTCCAAAGCAGAATGGAAGATGCCGTAAAAACTCAGCATCTCCCTCACACAAAGAATCTAGAAAACAACCCCAGAAATACAAGATACAGACAGACTCTGAACTGCTCCTCAGCAGTTTTGAAATCTACATGCGTTTACCTAGGTGTCTTTAATACAAATTCTACCTCTGGTATGTTTTCAAAAAAAAAAAAACTCCAATTCTTGAAAACTTCACTTTAACACACCATCTTACTAAACTCTTTGAACACAGACTGCTTTTGGACAATTAATCAGTTTAAAAGCCTGTCAAATTTCTCTCAGCTTTAAGCCCTGCTTTGCTCATTTCACTTCTTACTGTGCACTTTGAAGCAAGGATTTTGCCACACATTGTTCTCTGAATTCTTCTCATAGTATCTGTCACAGCACAGAATTACTTGCCACTCTGTTTTCTGCCCCACCCAGGAGGGCATAGGTATTGTAAGAGACATTCTAGTTTTCTTGAGAAAAATTCCAGCTTCTAGGTCCATAAATTGAATTCCCCAGAAAAATGGAGTCCCGTCCCCCAATGTCCCTGGGATTTCTGATATCAAAGCATGGATGAGGCTACAGGAGATTCCAAATTTTTCCCTTTCCTGAAGCATCATCGACAAGGAGGACTATAGAATTCAAAAGATTTCAGGTCTGAACACCGCTAAAGGAAGAGAAATAATGGAAAGATTAGCCTGTGACTTTCACACAAAAGAATGCTCAAGAGTAGAAAAGGCAGCCAAATAGAATGTGAAAATTTCAGCGTATTTAAGTCTGCATTGAGCATCTCATCTTCACAAAAACATATAATGCTAGAGCTGGATAATAACTTAGAACACATCTAATACAACTTCTTGGTTTTCTAAACAAAGATACTGAGAGCAAAATGGTAAAGGCAACCTATCAAAATCACGCATCTATTGAATGACAGGGTACGACTCAGATCTCTTGACCATAACCAGATTCCAAAGCCCAGTCACAGTCAGGAGATCTGTTCACACCACAACTCTGTTATTTCTAGCCTACTTTCAAGAGCCCTCACTAAATCCAGTAAGATATTTAGATGAATAAATCAGTATAACTTTCTCACTACAATCTTCTATGTATTCATCAACATTTCACATAGTAAATTCTCATAAACAAAGCTCTGTAAAAACAAAAAGTAAAATAAAAATAATTTAAAACTTAAAAAAAAATCTTATAAACCGTTCATTAATTGAATATCTACTAATTAAAGAATAAGATTTATATTTAATTATAACTGATTTATTTAATTATTTAAACAGCTAAATTAATTCTATGTTAATATATTGTAATAATATATACTAACTACACATATAGTTTTATTAATGCATTTATTTTCATATCAGTCCTATGAAGAAGATACTACTATTCTCAGTTTTTAGTAAGAAAAATGAAGATTAGAAAAGTTCAGCAAATTTCCCAAGGCCATTAAGTTAGTAATAGGCAGAGTCAGAATTTGAACACAGCCCTTTGTGGTATCAATTTTTATGCTCTTCCCTCTCCACACTGCCATTTTCCTCTGATATAAGCAGTATTATCATTCTTACCTGTAAGTGCATTACTTATATTGGAATGAATACTTGTATCGGCAAATTCTATATATGTTTGTCAGCGTCCAGGTGGCGAAACTTACAAAAGCAATTTTTTTCACTGCTTAAGAGTTTGTTTTCAAAACAGTTGGATAATCTGTCTTAGGATAAGGAGATAGAAGGGGCCTGCAGGAAGGGAATAGAGTAGAATTATACCTTAATTTGCTTCTGTTTCCATGGTAACGGCAGATAAGCCCTTCATCAATATTTTTAAGAATGTAAGCATCAAAAATTGTTATCCAGCGTATTTAAGTCTGCATTGAGCATCTCATCTTCACAAAACATATAATGCTAGAGCTGGATAATAACTTAGAACACATCTAATACAACTTCTTGGTTTTCTAAACAAAGATACTGAGAGCAAAATGGTAAAGGCAACCTATCAAAATCACGCATCTATTGAATGACAGGGTACGACTCAGATCTCTTGACCATAACCAGATTCCAAAGCCCAGTCACAGTCAGGAGATCTGTTCACACCACAACTCTGTTATTTCTAGCCTACTTTCAAGAGCCCTCACTAAATCCAGTAAGATATTTAGATGAATAAATCAGTATAACTTTCTCACTACAATCTTCTATGTATTCATCAACATTTCACATAGTAAATTCTCATAAACAAAGCTCTGTAAAAACAAAAAGTAAAATAAAAATAATTTAAAACTTAAAAAAAAATCTTATAAACCGTTCATTAATTGAATATCTACTAATTAAAGAATAAGATTTATATTTAATTATAACTGATTTATTTAATTATTTAAACAGCTAAATTAATTCTATGTTAATATATTGTAATAATATATACTAACTACACATATAGTTTTATTAATGCATTTATTTTCATATTAGTCCTATGAAGAAGATACTACTATTCTCAGTTTTTAGTAAGAAAAATGAAGATTAGAAAAGTTCAGCAAATTTCCCAAGGCCATTAAGTTAGTAATAGGCAGAGTCAGAATTTGAACACAGCCCTTTGTGGTATCAATTTTTATGCTCTTCCCTCTCCACACTGCCATTTTCCTCTGATATAAGCAGTATTATCATTCTTACCTGTAAGTGCATTACTTATATTGGAATGAATACTTGTATCGGCAAATTCTATATATGTTTGTCAGCGTCCAGGTGGCGAAACTTACAAAAGCAATTTTTTTCACTGCTTAAGAGTTTGTTTTCAAAACAGTTGGATAATCTGTCTTAGGATAAGGAGATAGAAGGGGCCTGCAGGAAGGGAATAGAGTAGAATTATACCTTAATTTGCTTCTGTTTCCATGGTAACGGCAGATAAGCCCTTCATCAATATTTTTAAGAATGTAGATGTGAATTAAAACATATCATATATATTATATGTGTATATCCAGTTGTGTATATAATTTTCAGGTTTATGTCTCTTCTGGGGACATTGTGGTCTTTATTAACAGGTATTAGTCAGTTAGATACCTCCTGAACTAGGATCAAAAATATTTAGCACAATTGTCATTGTTTATTAACACTCCTCACTTTATTTGCATTTATATGTGCAATTATATCTCTCTAAATAGAGTAATTGCCACATTAACAAGAAAATGAATGTCTAACAATTGAACTCCCCTAACTCCCAAAGAGTAGCTCCATCACATTATCTCCTCCCAGCTCTGGTTCTCATCTGTCTTATTCTTCAGATTACTTCATCATGGGAAACCAAATAGAGATGATGATTCCGCAGAGACACAAGACTTTTTATTTATACTAAAAAAAAGAGAGAGAAAATTATCCCTCCTCAGGTTAATGGGCTCACTCTGTCCATGGGTGAGAAAAATTCCAAATTGAACCAGTTCTTTCATATTCAAGTCAATCCTAAAGGAAATCAACCCTGAATATTCATTGAAAGGACTGATACTTGGGCCACCTGATGTGAACAGCCAAGGAAAAGACCCTGATGTTGGGAAAGATTGAGGGCAGGGGGAGAACGGGATAACAGACGATGAGATGGTTGGATGAGATAAGTGAAGGACAGAGAAGCCGGGAGCGCTGCAGTCCCTGAGGCTGCAGAGTCGGACTCAACTGAATAACTTAACAACAAATCAGGGAAAGGAGGGGATGCAGAGACAGGAGAGGAGCAGTCAGGAAACAATAGGACAGCCAGGGGGCAGCGTCCTGGTTTCCCCTCGAGGGATATAAAGAACGGTATTTTTGAGCTCTTCCACTAGCACTACCTGAGAAGTCCTACAGAACTAAAACCCTCAGCAAATAGAAGACCTGATGAAGCGCTCTTCATTCCAGAGAAGATCACAGTTTCCCTATTATCACCTGACATCAGATGATCTCTAGACTGAAGGAATCTGGACCCTGTATACACCCTGATTCTCATTAGCAACCCTGCCTTTCCCCCCAGTCCCACTGCTAACTATAAGACTCTTCACCGACCTCTCCCACCCCCAAGTTGGGGCACACAGTTTTGAGGGCACTAGCCCACTGTGGCCCCCTTTGCATGGCAAAACAATAAAGCTATTCTTTTCTACTTCACCCAAAACTCTTGTCTCTGGATTCAATTAGGTACTGGTGTACAGAGGCCAAATTTTCAGCTACAAAAGCTAGAGCAAAAGTTTCTCTAAGTAGTCAACTTGAGCTTTTGAAATTGGTCATGGTTTTGTGTCACAGAGTCTATTTCCACCGCCGTTGGGGGGGAAAGGGACGTAAACAGAGATACATCTAAGAATGTTTGCATTGTTTCTGAAATCCATTTTTTTTAAAAGTTAGATCAGAATATAATCTCTAAAAGCAGTTACAACTTAAAATCGTAAGACGTTGTTAAAAGTTGAAAGATTCTAATCTATCTCAATTTCTTCCTTATCCTTCCTCCAAGCACTTTACAGAAAACAAAAACCAGTTTAATATGGTGGATTTTTAGAGTAATATTGGCTGTGTGGTTGTGGTGGAGCTGGTTGTGGTATATATGTGAAAGGACTGATACTTGGGCCACCTGATGTGAACAGCCAAGGAAAAGACCCTGATGTTGGGAAAGATTGAGGGCAGGGGGAGAACGGGATAACAGACGATGAGATGGTTGGATGAGATAAGTGAAGGACAGAGAAGCCGGGAGCGCTGCAGTCCCTGAGGCTGCAGAGTCGGACTCAACTGAATAACTTAACAACAAATCAGGGAAAGGAGGGACTGCAGAGACAGGAGAGGAGCAGTCAGGAAACAATAGGACAGCCAGGGGGCAGCGTCCTGGTTTCCCCTCGAGGGATATAAAGAACGGTATTTTTGAGCTCTTCCACTAGCACTACCTGAGAAGTCCTACAGAACTAAAACCCTCAGCAAATAGAAGACCTGATGAAGCGCTCTTCATTCCAGAGAAGATCACAGTTTCCCTATTATCACCTGACATCAGATGATCTCTAGACTGAAGGAATCTGGACCCTGTATACACCCTGATTCTCATTAGCAACCCTGCCTTTCCCCCCAGTCCCACTGCTAACTATAAGACTCTTCACCGACCTCTCCCACCCCCAAGTTGGGGCACACAGTTTTGAGGGCACTAGCCCACTGTGGCCCCCTTTGCATGGCAAAACAATAAAGCTATTCTTTTCTACTTCACCCAAAACTCTTGTCTCTGGATTCAATTAGGTACTGGTGTACAGAGGCCAAATTTTCAGCTACAAAAGCTAGAGCAAAAGTTTCTCTAAGTAGTCAACTTGAGCTTTTGAAATTGGTCATGGTTTTGTGTCACAGAGTCTATTTCCACCGCCGTTGGGGGGGAAAGGGACATAAACAGAGATACATCTAAGAATGTTTGCATTGTTTCTGAAATCCATTTTTTTTAAAAGTTAGATCAGAATATAATCTCTAAAAGCAGTTACAACTTAAAATCGTAAGACGTTGTTAAAAGTTGAAAGATTCTAATCTATCTCAATTTCTTCCTTATCCTTCCTCCAAGCACTTTACAGAAAACAAAAACCAGTTTAATATGGTGGATTTTTAGAGTAATATTGGCTGTGTGGTTGTGGTGGAGCTGGTTGTGGTATATATGTGAAAGAGAAAAAGAGAGCTAGAAAAACTACACCTATGAATGAGAGGATCAGCCTGTATATAATGAGTCTAAAACTTGTGAAATTTCTTATTTCTATCACATTGAATGAGATGAATGATTTGACCTCTTATGCAGGTAATAATATCCTATACCCATAAAATAATATGATGTTCCACTTCTTCATCTGACATTATGTTTATATCTTATCATCACTATTCTATACAATCAAGAAAATTCCAATTATATATTAACTTTTCAATAATATTAATATTTGAACATGTGTGAATTAAACTTGTAGAAAAGCAATATGAAAATATAACTTCTTCCTTTGTCTGTATCATAACATTAGACACCAAATATTTTTAAATTTAGCATTAGTGTGGATATAATGGCTGGAGCTCCAGCAGCCATCTTGGGCTTGTGGATAACATTCACAGTCTAGAGATGGTGAACCAGAGTTCTAGATGGGAGACAGGAAGGAGGCATGACAATGACAGTGATGATGACAATGATAATGAACATCACTGAAAACACAACATAAGTTGCTTAGAGCCAACTGTGTCCCAGATGAATTCTAATTTCTCCACATTTCACCAATACTAGTTATTGTCTGTCAATTTTATTGTTGCCATCCTGGTGGTTTTAGGATGCTGAAAGATTGAATGATGTAAGGATCAAGAACTATCCATTGAATTGAGCAGAATGAATGCCACTAGTGACCGAGATAAGAACAATTTTAGTGGAGTGATTGAGACATAAAGTAATTGCAGTAGATTCAATAAAGAAATGGTAGGAGATAAAGTAGAGCCAATGAATGTAAGTGATTCTTTTAATAAATTTCACTAAAAAAGAACTGAGAAATTAGGTTATGATTGGAGAGAAATGTGGACTCAAGGAAGGGATTTTTGGTACTAGATTATTACAGTATGTTTGATTGCTGATGAAAATGATTCAACAGTGACAAAGTTTGATGATGTAGAGACAGAAGCACAGGAGTAAAGTCTTTGAACCAAGAACGTAGGGAAGGGTTGGCCTTAGAGAGAGCAGGATATCCATTACAAGAATGGACAGTTTACAGGTTCAGAAGCAAATAGTGTCTGGATTTAAATGGGATAGGGTAAACATTTTTTTCTGATTACTTCTATTTCTCATTGAAATAATATGAAAGATTTGAGTTGGGTAGTTGTAAAATAACTATATGGAGAGTAAAAAAGGTAAAATGGCTATGGGAAATATAGTAGAATTGCCTATTTGAAGTTGTAGTCAAAACTTGGAGGTGAGACCATATATGAAGTGGTGTTTTCCTTTATTTGGAGAAGAGATTAAAGAACTCAGACAAAGGTATTGTATGGACCATTTATGTGGATGATGGCAAATGCCTAAGTCTTAGAGGAAGGAAGTAAAGTTGTCGAGAGGATAATTGAAAATGTAACAAGAAAGTGTTGTGAGTGGAACAGTCTGAGAATTTTTTTCAAAGGATGGCTTTTTACAAAGGAGGAAAGAAAAATTATCTGAATCAGCACCTGTTAAATCAATACATAAAATTTTCTTTAAAAGACACCTATCAATGGCTTCCCTGGTGCTCCAGTGGGCAAAGAGTCCGCCATGCAGCACAAGGGGCACTGGTTTGATCCCTAGCCTGGGAAGATCCCAAACACCAAGGAGTGGCTGGACTGGTGTGTCCAGTTATGAGCCAGCACGCTGGAGCTCATGAGCCCAGAGCCAGGACTCTGCAACAAGAGAGGCCACTGCGATGGGAGGCCCGCACATGCCAAAAGAATAAAGATGGATGAAAAATAAATGATGACTTAGAGACAAAAAAAAAAAATAAAGAAAAATACACCTATCAAAACTTGTGGCCTGGGCTTCCAATGTGGTCCCATGGTTAAGAATCCTCCTTGCAATGCAAGTGACACAGGTTCAATCCCTAGTCCGGAAGATTCCACATGCCTAGGTGCAACTGGAGTCTGCAATCTCCAACTACTGAGCCCATGTACCACAACTACTGGAGCCTGGGTGCTTAGAGCCTCTGATCTGCAACAAGAGAAGTCACCACGATGAAAAGTCCCAGCACTCCCACTTGGTGCCATGCAGCAATGAAAACCCAATAAATAAATAAATAAATATTTTTTAAAAAATATCCTATCTATTGACATTTAGAAAGAAAAAAAAAAAAAAAACTTGGGTCATAACATAGGAGAATAAAGCCCATACTATTTAAGAGGGCTGCAGGAGACAGACACCTAGAGCAGGAATGTAAAGGCAATGTGTAGAAAAGAGGCTGAGGATTCCATGTGCACAATGCTATTCAGAGGAGATAGTGAAGAATCAGAGAAGGACTAAGAGCTTGACTAGGAAAAGTACAAACCTTAAGGAAATAAGAAATGAATAGAAATTTCAAAAATTAGAAGACTGAGATGACAGGACTTAATGAAATTAGACTGGTCTCTTTTGAGAAGGAGTTGGGTAGGTTAGAAGATCTAATTGTAACTTCCTGTTGGGGTCTAATCCTGCATATTTGTTGAAAGGACAGAATGGTGTTCTCATTAGGAGCATGCAAGCTCTGTAAGTTCCTTTCCCTTCTGCTGTAAGAGGCTTGAAGTCTGGAACAGAAGGTCACATCACACTATTAAATACCCATAGCATTTACTAATCAATATGATGCCAAAGTGTTTTTTTCAATGTGTTTCCTTAAGTTCCTAAATAAAAGTCATCTTACTTCACTGTACCAAAAATTCCTCATAGGGAAAAATAATTACTTATATGGACCTTTAAATCTCATACTATACTAAACATGACATTGTACACACCCTAGGTTATTGCCTGCTGATTTAGTGCCTTTTTTTTAATATTAATTTATTTGGCTACACTGGGTCTTTTTTTAAGTTTATTTATTTATTTATTTTTGGCTATTCTGGGTTTTCACTGCTGCTGCAGGCTCTTCTCTAGTTGCAGGAAGTGGGGGCTACTCTCTAGCTGAGGTGAGCAGGCTTCTTGTTGCGGTGACTTCTCTTGTTGTGGAACTCGGGCTCTAAGGTACACGGGCTTCAGTAGCTGTGGCATGTGGGCTCAATAGTTGCGGCTCCAAGGCTCTAGAGCACAGGCTCAACAGTTGTGGCTCATTGGCTTAGCTGCTCGGCAGCATGTGGAATCTTTCTGGATCAGTGATCAAACCCCTGTCTTCTGCACTGGCCGGCGAACTCTTCACTGAGCCACCAGAGAAGCTCTAATTTAGTGCATTTAATAGAGAGTCAGTGACTTTACAGAGGTCACTATGTCACTTTGATGCTTTGGAATGAAGATAACAGAATGGAAAGAAGGACACTAGCCAATGAATACCAAAGAATCAGTAAGATCAAAAGAATTATCTCTTTCTTTTGTCTATGAAAAATTCTATACAATTTAACAAGTGATTTTTAAACTTGAGATATAATTGACATTATATTCATTTCAGATCTATAATTAATGATTTCAGTTTGCATATAATTCAAAATGATCACCACAATTAGTCTGGTTAACATTCATCACCATACATAGGTACAAAATTTTTTTATAACGAGAAGAATTCTAAGATCCACTCTCTTGTCAACCTTCACTATGAAATACAGTATTAGTACCTATAGTCGTTATACTGTACATTCCATCCCCAAGCCTTATTTATTTTTTATAGCTGGTAATTGGTACCTTTTGACCATTTTTACCCAATTTGCCCACTCTCCACAGTCCCCCCACAGCACCACCCCCACCACGTATGGCAACCTCCAATCTGTTTCCTGTATCTTTGAGTTTGTTTTCTTTTTTTTGGTTGTTTGGTTGATTTTTTTTTTTAATTCATGTTCAGCATATAAGTGAATAAGCAGCACGTTTAAATGTGCATCTTCTATAGGTGGTAAGATCAAAAGCTACTGCTGCTCTATAAATGGCATCATCTACATGAAGTAAGAGGATAATTACTGGATCCAACAGCAGATTATCTGGAGTTCAAACACTAGTTCGGTCCTTACCTGGCATGTATGCTCTGTGAAAATCACTACCACTGAGTCCAATTTTTCTGGAATTCCAGAGGTGTTGTGAAAACCAAATAAAACAGTAACCCTGAAGGAGTTTTTCAAACGCTAAAGTGCAGTACAATTTTAAACAATTGTTTTCATTTATTCTGTGGAGGAAATAGGCACCATGGTTTTGGATCATGAGGGGCTCTCAGGGACAGAAAGCCTGAGTGGAGTATCTGTGTGGCCGTGGCTGCCTGTGTACAGCCAGAAGGAAGTGGAAGGCCAGGGGAGAGGGCTACAAGAGGAAAGAAGAAAGCATAGAAATTATAATGTAAAGATTTTAAAGATTAATTTCTCAACCTTGCATTTTACCAATAACATGGTAGTAATAACTAGCCTACAATCAATTGAGCATCATTTTGTGCATCACCCTTAGTGTATTATACCTGTGATAAAGTCTCTCAATGGCAAATGTTTAGAAAATTAGTATGGTCAGCATATCTCCTTTCCTACTGTGCATGCTAATTGCCAAAGTGACAATGTTAATCAAGTACCATTACCAGTAAGTTCTGAAAGCACCAAGTTTTTTAATATAGTTAAGTCTGGCCTCTGATTAGTGATAATGAAGCCAACAAGAAAACCGGGGAGGGCTTCCCTGATGGTCCAGTGGGTAAGGACACCGCCTTGCAGTGCAAGGGGCGCCGGTTCGATCCCTGGTCTGGGAAGATCCCACGTGCCACGGAGCAGCTGGACTGATGTGTCCAATCACCGAGCCGCAGCTCTGAGCAGACGCGCCCAGAGCTAGTGCTCTGCGACAACAGAGGCCACCGCGATGGGAGGCCCACAGGAGCCAAAGAACAAAGACGGATGAAAATAGAGAACTGAAGACCAATAGAAGTGGCCCGCCTGCTCCCCTCCCGCCCCACCCCCCCAAAAAATAAATAAATAAAATAAATGTTTAAAAAATAAATAAATAATAAAAAAGAATGTTTCTATTAAAAAAGAAAGAAAGAAAGAAAACTGGGGAGAAGGAGCTGAGCCACAGGCCCTTAGGAGTGAAAATTTTCAGTCACTGCTGACACTTTCCCTCTGCTACCACCTTCTCTTCACACACTGTTGCATGGAGAGTCAACTAAATGCTTGCTTCTAGCTCCATATCTTTTTTTTGGATATCCTAACCATTCCAAAAACTCTTCAATCTTGAAATTCAAAGTATAACATTCATCTCTCTCCTTTGGATTCTTTTCTTACCAGTTTAAACTATCAAACTCTTATATCTAAGACAAGAAAGCAAACTGGGAATTGGAGCAAGAGGTTCTAACATTTCATTGTTATCTAAAAGAATGAATAAGCAATGGAAAAAAAGTCCGTTGATAATTAACGGTGGCTTTGGGGTTTGTTTCTTTGAATTCCGTATTATAGAATAGTAATGTAGATAATATATTTGGGGCTTCCCAAGTGCGACTAGTGGTAAAGAACCTACCTGCCAACACAGGAGACATGAGAAATGCAAGTTCAATGCCTGGGTGGAAAAGATCCCCTGGAGGAGGGCATGGCAACCCACAGGAGACCCTGACAAAGTCTCTCAATGGCAAATGTTTAGAAAATTAGTATGGTCAGCATATCTCCTTTCCTACTGTGCATGCTAATTGCCAAAGTGACAATGTTAATCAAGTACCATTACCAGTAAGTTCTGAAAGCACCAAGTTTTTTAATATAGTTAAGTCTGGCCTCTGATTAGTGATAATGAAGCCAACAAGAAAACCGGGGAGGGCTTCCCTGATGGTCCAGTGGGTAAGGACACCGCCTTGCAGTGCAAGGGGCGCCGGTTCGATCCCTGGTCTGGGAAGATCCCACGTGCCACGGAGCAGCTGGACTGATGTGTCCAATCACCGAGCCGGAGCTCTGGAGCACACGCGCCCAGAGCTAGTGCTCTGCGACAACAGAGGCCACCGCGATGGGAGGCCCACAGGAGCCAAAGAACAAAGACGGATGAAAATAGAGAACTGAAGACCAATAGAAGTGGCCCGCCTGCTCCCCTCCCTCCCCACCCCCCCAAAAAATAAATAAATAAAATAAATGTTTAAAAAATAAATAAATAATAAAAAAGAATGTTTCTATTAAAAAAGAAAGAAAGAAAGAAAACTGGGGAGAAGGAGCTGAGCCACAGGCCCTTAGGAGTGAAAATTTTCAGTCACTGCTGACACTTTCCCTCTGCTACCACCTTCTCTTCACACACTGTTGCATGGAGAGTCAACTAAATGCTTGCTTCTAGCTCCATATCTTTTTTTTGGATATCCTAACCATTCCAAAAACTCTTCAATCTTGAAATTCAAAGTATAACATTCATCTCTCTCCTTTGGATTCTTTTCTTACCAGTTTAAACTATCAAACTCTTATATCTAAGACAAGAAAGCAAACTGGGAATTGGAGCAAGAGGTTCTAACATTTCATTGTTATCTAAAAGAATGAATAAGCAATGGAAAAAAAGTCCGTTGATAATTAACGGTGGCTTTGGGGTTTGTTTCTTTGAATTCCGTATTATAGAATAGTAATGTAGATAATATATTTGGGGCTTCCCAAGTGCGACTAGTGGTAAAGAACCTACCTGCCAACACAGGAGACATGAGAAATGCAAGTTCAATGCCTGGGTGGAAAAGATCCCCTGGAGGAGGGCATGGCAACCCACTCAGTATTCTTGCCTGGAGAATCCCATGGACAGAGGAGCCTGGCGGGCTTGAGTTCACGGGATTGCCAAGAGTCGGACGCAACTGCAGCAACTTAGCAGCAGCAGCAGCAGCAGATAATACATTTACTAAGTGCCACATGCTTTGCAAAGATTTCAAGAGCTCTAAAAAATGTTACCATTTTTATTCCTGTTTAATGGATGAGAAAACTGAACCCCAGAGGTTAAATAACTTGCCCAAATTTACACTCCTAAGATGTTGAAATCTTTACTTAAGAAATCTCACTCTGGAGTTCAAACACTTGATCTTTCTGCAGAGAACTGATTAACTTTGTATTCCATTGCCTATTCCTCAGCTGTGTGTTTTTTTATGGATGAGATAAGAAAACAGGAAAGCCTCTCCTAATATTTAGCACACAGCATCCACCCATCAAGTGCTTGGTCATGTCCAATTCTTTGCAACCCGCAAGGGCCAGGCTTCTTTGTCCATGGGATTTTTCAGGCAAGAAGACTGGAATGGGGGCTTTCCTGGTAGCTCAATGGTAAAGAGTTCACCTGCCAATGCAGGAGACGGGGGTTCAATCCCTGATCCAGGAAGATCTCACATGATGCCAAGCAACTAAACCTGTGAGCCGCAACTATTGAGCCTGTGCTCTAGAGCCTCAGAGACGCAACTACTGAAGCCCGTGTGCCCTAGAACCCGAGTTCCACAAGAAAAGTCACCACAACAAGAAGCCTGCTCACCTCAACTAGAGAGTAGCCCACACTCCCTGCAACTAGAGAAGAGCCTGCAGCAGCAATGAAAACCCAGAACAACCAAAAATAAATAAACAAAAATTTTAAAAAAGAAAGCCATCAAAGTAATGAATTTCTAATAAAGTTATAAAATTTTTTAAAAAAAGAATACTGGAGTGGGTTGCCATTTCCTCCTCCAGGTTATCTTCCTGACCCAGGGATTGAACCTGCATCTCCTGCATTCCAGGCAGATTCTTTACCACTTTACCTATCAGGGAGCACATAGTAAGTAATCACTAAATAGTAGTTCATTTAATCCCATATGTTAATACACAGGTACTAAAGATTTAGATATTAGTCCTGCTTTCTCATTAAATGCCCTTAGTGATGATTGCAAAGCCTGTAACTGCAGTCCCCACAGAATTAACTTTTTCTAACTGGTGACTAGGGCAAACTGATGTCATCGCTAAAGAGTTCCCATGAAGCCTATATATGTCAGGTAGAACAACACCAACTCTGCTGCTGCCCTTCCCAGCTGCTGTCTGTCTCTACAGATTTCCCTTCAGCACACTTGAAGGTGGAATAATCCACCTGAAACTTGCAGGACAAACTACACCTAATGTGCTGTGAAGAAAACAGGATGCTTCAGTTAAGCTGGTTCTGAATAATTAGGTCAAGTTTTGTGTTAGACAAGTGCTATTAAACTAGTGGGCATGAAAAAGTGGTTGGTTGTGGGTTTTCATCCCTCTATTCATCACTGTACCCTGACAAAGCACAAAAAAAGTATCATTCCAATACCACATCTTCAGTTGATTGGAAACCAATTATAAAAAATCTTGATGACAGAGCCTTACCCTCCACATATTGAATAATATAGTAATAATATGGGTACAAAAATGTGATCTTACAGAAATATTGAAGTACTTCTTACAAAACATCACCAAATATATCTACTGTGATATATTAGTGAAAACTGAGAATAAGACTCAAGGGAACTTCGAGGACTCTGAACTTCCTTATGAAAAAATTAAGGTAAACAGGATTATTTGATTTGCCAAACTTCAAATAAGTTGCTATTCCTACTGGAAAATAATACTCTTGATAGTGTGGGAAAAACACCACAACAAGAAGCCTGCTCACCTCAACTAGAGAGTAGCCCACACTCCCTGCAACTAGAGAAGAGCCTGCAGCAGCAATGAAAACCCAGAACAACCAAAAATAAATAAACAAAAATTTTAAAAAAGAAAGCCATCAAAGTAATGAATTTCTAATAAAGTTATAAAATTTTTTAAAAAAAGAATACTGGAGTGGGTTGCCATTTCCTCCTCCAGGTTATCTTCCTGACCCAGGGATTGAACCTGCATCTCCTGCATTCCAGGCAGATTCTTTACCACTTTACCTATCAGGGAGCACATAGTAAGTAATCACTAAATAGTAGTTCATTTAATCCCATATGTTAATACACAGGTACTAAAGATTTAGATATTAGTCCTGCTTTCTCATTAAATGCCCTTAGTGATGATTGCAAAGCCTGTAACTGCAGTCCCCACAGAATTAACTTTTTCTAACTGGTGACTAGGGCAAACTGATGTCATCGCTAAAGAGTTCCCATGAAGCCTATATATGTCAGGTAGAACAACACCAACTCTGCTGCTGCCCTTCCCAGCTGCTGTCTGTCTCTACAGATTTCCCTTCAGCACACTTGAAGGTGGAATAATCCACCTGAAACTTGCAGGACAAACTACACCTAATGTGCTGTGAAGAAAACAGGATGCTTCAGTTAAGCTGGTTCTGAATAATTAGGTCAAGTTTTGTGTTAGACAAGTGCTATTAAACTAGTGGGCATGAAAAAGTGGTTGGTTGTGGGTTTTCATCCCTCTATTCATCACTGTACCCTGACAAAGCACAAAAAAAGTATCATTCCAATACCACATCTTCAGTTGATTGGAAACCAATTATAAAAAATCTTGATGACAGAGCCTTACCCTCCACATATTGAATAATATAGTAATAATATGGGTACAAAAATGTGATCTTACAGAAATATTGAAGTACTTCTTACAAAACATCACCAAATATATCTACTGTGATATATTAGTGAAAACTGAGAATAAGACTCAAGGGAACTTCGAGGACTCTGAACTTCCTTATGAAAAAATTAAGGTAAACAGGATTATTTGATTTGCCAAACTTCAAATAAGTTGCTATTCCTACTGGAAAATAATACTCTTGATATTGAAACTACAAGATTAACAACTCAATTTTCTTTGAAAGCACTGAGAGTGTCTGAAACAATCCCAGGTAAGTTTCACAGATATTTTAGTTTTATTCTGTTTCTGCTCTTGTTTTCTCCTGTTTTGCTGAAATGTATGTAATAGATACTAAAATTTTAATGTATGGATCATATTCTTGATACAAACTAACACCAAATTTCTACTGCATCTGAAATCATATCCATTTTTCAAAACAATTTTTCCCTCTGTCTCCACAGAAATAGAGAAAAAATTATGGGGATGGAAAAAGTTTGGTTAAAAATGAAAATCTGTATCCTCTGATGAGGAAATAGTGTTTGTTTCATACACTTTTCTATCTGTGCAGTGAATTTTTTCATATTGATTTTAAAATAAACCCCTGGCTCCATTCTTGGTTAATCCCTCAGCTTTCAATTTTGTAATCATCCTTTTAGAACTTAATAAATTACAAAAGTAGCAGATATAAACCATTAACATTTAAAATAGTTTTTCTGGAGAAATATTGTAAGTGAACACTCCAAGGGAAATTTCTAAATAGTAAAATCAATTCATGGTTACATTAAGATGTAACTCTAAATACTAATTCAAGCACTAAATACCATGAGTTTAACTTAAATGATAACAAAAGACTTCTCTGCCCACCCCAAAATACCTTCTTTGCCACAGATCTGCTTTGCTAGTTTCTTGATTTGACATTGCCATTAGTCTTTCCTCTGATACAAACAACAAAAAAGCCATTGTTTGCAGAAGAGCAGCATAATGAGGCACAGGAAATATCTGAGAAGAAAGGGAAATGGAGGAGAAGGGAAAACTTCTATATTCCTTTTCATAAAGAGTGTAAAGTTGATTTGTTTGTCTGGCAGAAACTATTTTGAACAATATAAAATTATGGGTCCCCAAAATTTTGGAAATTCTTACAGAAATATTGAAGTACTTCTTACAAAACATCACCAAATATATCTACTGTGATATATTAGTGAAAACTGAGAATAAGACTCAAGGGAACTTCGAGGACTCTGAACTTCCTTATGAAAAAATTAAGGTAAACAGGATTATTTGATTTGCCAAACTTCAAATAAGTTGCTATTCCTACTGGAAAATAATACTCTTGATATTGAAACTACAAGATTAACAACTCAATTTTCTTTGAAAGCACTGAGAGTGTCTGAAACAATCCCAGGTAAGTTTCACAGATATTTTAGTTTTATTCTGTTTCTGCTCTTGTTTTCTCCTGTTTTGCTGAAATGTATGTAATAGATACTAAAATTTTAATGTATGGATCATATTCTTGATACAAACTAACACCAAATTTCTACTGCATCTGAAATCATATCCATTTTTCAAAACAATTTTTCCCTCTGTCTCCACAGAAATAGAGAAAAATTATGGGGAGGGAAAAAAGTTTGGTTAAAAATGAAAATCTGTATCCTCTGATGAGGAAATAGTGTTTGTTTCATACACTTTTCTATCTGTGCAGTGAATTTTTTCATATTGATTTTAAAATAAACCCCTGGCTCCATTCTTGGTTAATCCCTCAGCTTTCAATTTTGTAATCATCCTTTTAGAACTTAATAAATTACAAAAGTAGCAGATATAAACCATTAACATTTAAAATAGTTTTTCTGGAGAAATATTGTAAGTGAACACTCCAAGGGAAATTTCTAAATAGTAAAATCAATTCATGGTTACATTAAGATGTAACTCTAAATACTAATTCAAGCACTAAATACCATGAGTTTAACTTAAATGATAACAAAAGACTTCTCTGCCCACCCCAAAATACCTTCTTTGCCACAGATCTGCTTTGCTAGTTTCTTGATTTGACATTGCCATTAGTCTTTCCTCTGATACAAACAACAAAAAAGCCATTGTTTGCAGAAGAGCAGCATAATGAGGCACAGGAAATATCTGAGAAGAAAGGGAAATGGAGGAGAAGGGAAAACTTCTATATTCCTTTTTCATAAAGAGTGTAAAGTTGATTTGTTTGTCTGGCAGAAAGCCTGATCTTGAGGACAAAATAAAGAACCTGTCGTCATCAGGGAAGAAGGCAGAATAGAAAAGGATTATTACGCATGCTCAGCGATGTCCAACTCTTTGCGACCCCATGACTGTAGCCCACCAGGCTTCTTGGTCCATGGGATTTCTCAGGCAAAAATACTGGAGAGGGATCACTGTAAGGGGGGTTTTCCCAACCCAGGGACCGAACCCCTATCTCCTGCATTGACAGGCAGGTTTTTCATTGCTGTACCACCCAGGATAGGGTAACAGCGCCTGAAGAACAAAGAGGACAGCCTGCTTGGGAGGATCATCCTTGGAAGGTGCACATCTAGGCAGTGGCATAGAAGAGGCAAGCCTGAAAAAAAGGCTCCCCACAGATGCCACTAAAGCCATCCCAAGAACCTAGGAGAGGAAGAGAGTGGTCACTGAGACACATTGTACTTTATGCCACCGTCAGGCTGATAACCTCAAAAATTCAAATCAGAAAGGTGGTAAACAAAGCCTGGATCAAAGGTCAAGAGGCCCAAACTCTAGACCCAGCTATTACTCCAGTTCTCTGTAAACCTGGGCCAGTTGCTTTACCTCTCTGTGCCTTGTTTTCTCTAATTATTAAAACAAACAAACAAAAAGACTAGGTAAACTCTCAAATCCCATTAAAAACCGAGATCTTAAAAAGAAAAAAAAAGAGCCAAGACCTTATGACTCTTATATACCTTTCTTTTTTTAAAAAAAAAAAAAAAAAACAGATCTGTAAGATCTTTTTTTTTTTAAGATTTATTTATTTGTTTATTTTTGGGGGGCGGGTGTCGGGTTGGGGAGGGAGAGGAGCGGGCGAGCCACTTCTATTGGTCTTTCATTTCTCTGTTTTCATCCGTCTTTGTTCTTTGGCTCCTGCGGGCCTCCCATCGCGGTGGCATCTGTTGTCGCAGAGCGCCAGTTCTGGGCAGCTCTGGCTCGGTGATTGGACACATCAGTCCAGCTGCTCCGCGGCACGTGGGATCTTCCCAGGCCAGGGATCAAACTGGCGCCCCTTGCACTGCAAGGCGGTGTCCTTATCCACTGGACCACCAGGGGAAGCCCTACCTTTCTTTTTTAATGTTTATTTATTTGACTGCACCAGGTCTTAGTTGCAGCATGTGGGATCTACTTCCCTGACCAGGGATCGAACCCAGGCCCCCTTCCTCAGGAACGTGGAGTCTTAGCCACTGGACCACCAGGGAAGTCCCAAAATACACATTTTTTTATAAAATTACTAATACTTGGGTCAAAGGTAGGCTAATTTTTAAAAAAGCAACTACTTTTGACTTACTGTGGCCCAACAAATCAGACAAGAGAATTGGACTTTCAAAAGACCTGAGGATAATCTAGCCAAGACAGTCACATTGTTAGGCCTGGAACTTGACCTCCAGATTAAGAATGGGCAACTCTGTCCTCAACTCAAAGGTGGAGGAGAAGCAAGCCTCCCTGTACCCTCTTTAGATTTCCTGAATTTTCCTAGGTTCTATCCAGCCTTGTCTAAAGAATTGTTCAAAGAACACCTCAGCCACATTGCCATTAGCTTGGTGAAAATCTGCCTTCTGAAATCTAAATCACTGAAATTACAATCTCAGATACATGGCCTTTTTAACACATGATCAACAAAAAAGACAATTTAAGAAAACTATAGAGCCATCTTATGTGCCTTGTTTTACTCCAGTTCTCTGTAAACCTGGGCCAGTTGCTTTACCTCTCTGTGCCTTGTTTTCTCTAATTATTAAAACAAACAAACAAAAAGACTAGGTAAACTCTCAAATCCCATTAAAAACCGAGATCTTAAAAAGAAAAAAAAAGAGCCAAGACCTTATGACTCTTATATACCTTTCTTTTTTTAAAAAAAAAAAAAAAAAACAGATCTGTAAGATCTTTTTTTTTTTAAGATTTATTTATTTGTTTATTTTTGGGGGGCGGGTGTCGGGTTGGGGAGGGAGAGGAGCGGGCGAGCCACTTCTATTGGTCTTTCATTTCTCTGTTTTCATCCGTCTTTGTTCTTTGGCTCCTGCGGGCCTCCCATCGCGGTGGCATCTGTTGTCGCAGAGCGCCAGTTCTGGGCAGCTCTGGCTCGGTGATTGGACACATCAGTCCAGCTGCTCCGCGGCACGTGGGATCTTCCCAGGCCAGGGATCAAACCGGCGCCCCTTGCACTGCAAGGCGGTGTCCTTATCCACTGGACCACCAGGGGAAGCCCTACCTTTCTTTTTTAATGTTTATTTATTTGACTGCACCAGGTCTTAGTTGCAGCATGTGGGATCTACTTCCCTGACCAGGGATCGAACCCAGGCCCCCTTCCTCAGGAACGTGGAGTCTTAGCCACTGGACCACCAGGGAAGTCCCAAAATACACATTTTTTTATAAAATTACTAATACTTGGGTCAAAGGTAGGCTAATTTTTAAAAAAGCAACTACTTTTGACTTACTGTGGCCCAACAAATCAGACAAGAGAATTGGACTTTCAAAAGACCTGAGGATAATCTAGCCAAGACAGTCACATTGTTAGGCCTGGAACTTGACCTCCAGATTAAGAATGGGCAACTCTGTCCTCAACTCAAAGGTGGAGGAGAAGCAAGCCTCCCTGTACCCTCTTTAGATTTCCTGAATTTTCCTAGGTTCTATCCAGCCTTGTCTAAAGAATTGTTCAAAGAACACCTCAGCCACATTGCCATTAGCTTGGTGAAAATCTGCCTTCTGAAATCTAAATCACTGAAATTACAATCTCAGAGTATCATGGCAGAGCAAATGAAGGTTTGGGTTAGTGAACACATGATCAACAGGACAATAAAGAAAACTATGTTCAAGGTCAAAACTGGTGTAACCTCTGAGAAATTACTTATTGAGGATAAGAAGAATCCAGGGTTTCCCTGGTGGTCCAGTGGGTGAAGAGTTCACCTTGCAGTGCAAGGGGCACCGGTTCGATCCCTGGCCCAGGAAGATTCCATGTGCCAGGGAGTGGCTGGATTGGTGTGTCCAATTGCAAGCCAGCGCTCTGGAACGTATGCCCCCAGAGCCAGTGTTCTGCAATGAGAGAGACCACTGCAATGGGAGACCCACACAGGCCAAAGAATAAAGATGGATGAAAAAAATAATCAATAAAAAGAGGCCAAAATTTTTTTTAATTGTTAAAAAGAATTTTAAAAGAAGAATCTTAATTTCTTCTCCTATACAAATCAGAGGCTAAGCACTGATATTTTATACAATAAGGGAAAAAGAACTTATTTGATGTCTCCCTGTCCAAGATTCTTTTACATCTTTTAGTGAGTCAGTTTTCTCTATTCTATTATTCCATAAGTTGTCTTTAGCAACTACTATGTGTTCAGCATGATTTAACATGCTGAGTGGGGATTTTATTTTTTTTTTAATTTTTTTATTTTTTTAAGATTTATTTATTTATTTACTTTGGGTGGGGGTCGGGTTGGGGAGGGAGGGGCGCGGGTGGGCCACTTCTATTGGTCTTTCATTTCTCTATGTTCATCCGTCTTTGTTCTTTGGCTCCTGTGGGCCTCCCATCGCGGTGGCGTCTGTCATCGCAGAGCGCTGGCTCTGGGCACATGCGCTCCAGAGCTCCGGCTCGGTAATTGGACACATGGGTCCAGCCGCTCCGCGGCACATGGGATCTTCCCAGGCCAGGACTCGAACCGGCGCTCCTTGCACTGCAAGGCAGTGTCCTTACCCACTGGACCACCAGGGGAAGCCCTGAGTGGGGATTTTAAAATGAGATATTCACTAGAAATTTTAGATGGAGAGAAAAGTCATAAACACAGTGGGCCAAACACCTTTGGTGTTTGATTGATGTAGATGTTAAGTAGTTTCTTTTCTAATTCTTGACAGGAGTGTCCAGCAGCGAGGATGGAAGAGGCTGTCATACTCAATCAAACAACTTTAGTGACATATTTTCAGCTTAGAGGTTTATCTGTAAATCAGAATGTGCAGGTGACTGCATTTGCCATGTTCCTCATTTTCTATGTCCTGACACTGATCGGAAACATCCTCATTGTCATAACTATTATCTGTGACCATCGGCTCCATACACCCATGTATTTCTTTCTCAGCAACCTGTCCTTGATCGATGTCTGCCACTCCACCGTCACTGTCCCCAAGGTGCTGATAGACACCTGGTCAAAGGAGAAGCTCATCTCCTTCAATGCCTGTGTAACCCAGATGTTCTTCCTGCACCTGTTTGCCTGCACAGAGATCTTCCTCCTCACGGTCATGGCCTATGATCGATACGTGGCTATTTGTAAACCCCTGCAGTACATGACAGTGATGAACTGGAAAGTGTGTGTGCTGTTGGCTGTGGCTCTCTGGACAGGGGGTACCATCCACTCCATAGCCCTGACCTCCCTCACCATCAAGCTACCCTACTGTGGCCCTGATGAGATTGACAACTTCTTCTGTGATGTACCTCAGGTGATCAAATTGGCTTGCACCGATACCCACATCATTGAGATCCTCATAGTCTCCAACAGCGGGCTGATCTCTGTGGTCTGTTTTGTGGTCCTTGTGGTGTCCTACGCAGTCATCCTGGTGAGTCTGCGGCAGCAGATCTCAGAAGGCCGGAGGAAGGCTCTGTCCACCTGTGCAGCCCACCTCACTGTGGTCACACTGTTCCTGGGACACTGTATCTTCATCTATTCCCGACCCTCCACCAGCCTCCCTGAAGACAAAGTGGTCTCTGTGTTTTTCACCACTGTCACACCCCTGCTGAACCCTGTCATCTACACCCTTAGGAATGAAGACATGAAGAATGCCTTGAACAAGCTAATGGGGAGGGTAGAGGGAAGAGAAAAAAAAGAAAAGGTCTAAGCCCTTAAGCGACTTGTTGCTCCAAATCAAAGAAACGCCTTGCAAAGATCCATTGCAAATCACATTTATCAAACTATGTGACTTATAAAACTATCTTCCAGTCCAATATCTGACAGTCATAGCAATAATTATGATTTTTAACATCGTCCACAGGCTGGAAACTGTTCCAGGCACTGTGCAATTACATAATTCTCACAAGAACCTCGTGAGGTAGGTATAATGCTTGTTTACATGTGAAGAAGCCGAAGGTCAATGAGAGCAAGCAGTATGCCCAAGGTCATGGAGCTAAGAAATGATGAAGGCAGAATGTTAAGCCTAATGAAGCAACACAAACTTACATTGTTTTCTTCACATCGTGCTTCCTCTCCCTGCTTTTGCCTTAGGGTGATAACCAAGGTCTAAACAAATGTTCAGATTTCTGGGCAGCACTTGCCAACATCATTTACTCAGATACTTGCCTAAATGGCATTGCCAACCCTGGTAAAAGAAGGCAAAATAAGTCTGCAAATGACTTTCATGATGTAGAAAGAAGACGTTGAACCACTGACATTGATCCTCAAGTGTTCAGGAAATAATCTCCCACCCAAACAATGCAATAGGGATATCTTATTATCCATACATTTAACAAATATTCACTAAGCACCTATAATGTGCTAAGTACTAGGTTTGTAATCATAAATAAAATATATATAATCCTTCTTTTATGTTGTTTAGAGTCTAGAATAGAAAACAAAAATATGGAGGAGGGGAATTTGGGGAAGAATGGATACATGTGTATATATGGCTGAGTTCCTTTGCTGTTCTCCTGAAATTACCACAACATTGTTTGTCAGTCGGCTATACCCCTACACAAAATAAAAAGTTTTTTAAAAAAGAAAACAAAATATAAACAAATTTTAGTTACATATCATGACAGATGCCATGAAAGACAATGCTCTTAGAGAGGTACAGAAGTGACTGTTTCTAGATTGGCTCGTCAAGAAGGGCCTCGCTGAGGAAATGGCATTTAAGCGAAGATCTGAAAGGTAAAAAAGAGCCAGCCATGAGGAAAGAAAGGTGATGAACATTCTAGGCAGAGGAAATGGCAGGTGTAAAAATCAATGTGGGGCTTCCCTGGTGGTCCAGTGAGTAAGGACACCGCCTTGCACTGCAAGGGACGCCGGTTCAATCCCTGGCCTGGGAAGATCCCACGTGCTGCGGAGCGGCTGGACCGATGTGTCCAATTACCAAGCCGGAGCTCTGGAGCGCATGCACCCAGAGCTGGTGCTCTGTGACAACAGAGGTCACCGCGATGGGAGGCCCACATGGGCCAAAGAACAAAGATGGATGAAAATAGAGAAATGAAAGGCCAATAGAAGTGGCCCGCCCTCCCTCCTCCCTCCTCAATCCGCAACACACACACACCCCCGCAAAAAAAAAAAAAGATAAATGTGCAGAAAGAACTTGGCCTGTTCCAAGAATTAAAAGACCAGCTTTGACTGTGAGGCAGAAAACAATGAGAAATGATATTACAGAAGTAGAAAGAATGTGTTCATGTCCTCTCAAGGAGCTTGGAATATTTTTCGGTACAGTAGGAAGTTGTCAGAATGGTACAAGCACAGAACAGACATGATATAATTTGTATTTTAATGACATTGTTCTAGTTATCATGTAGAGAATTCATTCAGCTAGCATTTGTCACTAAACAATAGGCACAATATTACACTAATGGCTGGGAGAAAATGCCAAGTTGAATAAAACATTGCCTATAATCCAGCATCTTTTTTAAAAAAAGAAACTTTGGGGGGTAGTGGCTGTGCTGGGGTCTTTGTGCTGCATGGGCCTTTCTCTTGTTGTGATGAATGGGAGCTGCTCTCTAGCTGTGGTGCATAGGCTTCTCATTGTGGTGGCTCCTCTTGTTGCAGAGTCCAGGCTCTACAGTGAATGAGCTTCAGTAGCTGTGGATTGCAGGCTCTAGAGCATAGATAGGTAGTTGTGCCACACAGGTTTAGCTGCTCCTCAGCATATGAGATCTTCCCAGACCGGGGATCGAACCTATACGTCCTGTATTGGCAGGTAGATTCTTAACCATTGAGCCACCAGAGAAGCCCCGATAATCCCACATCTTGAGTCTAGTTGTGGTCACACATTGTGATATTGTGGTACACTGTAGTCTGAGTGGCATGTTCTGAGTAGATTGGATAGCAGGGGATATGATGAGGATATTATAGGCAAGTGTACATACCTGTGTACAAAAAGAACGGCATAATGGAACTCAATGGTTCACTCTGACTCCATCAGGGCGAAGAGTGTGCTTAAATGCAGTGGGCTTTCCCAGGCAATCAGTAAAGGTGTGGTTAATAAATGTGTAAGTCACAGGACCCATGTCATATTTTTATGGAAGGTGTTGAGCAGGAAATGTAAGTCAAATAAGTCATTTCAGTTATACTGAAGTATGATTCTCATGGTACTAAGGTATTCTGTAGGTTTTCTGGGCAACACAATTTAACTTACATCAGACAATTCTAATAACAGAGTAGTCTCATTCCCAAAGATAACTCTGTGCATAGGATAAACACTACATTCACCTGGAGTGGTGGGATGAGGGGTTATACATATGACTAATCTGGGATCATACATATCTGGAAACAACAAAACTCTGTAAAAGTAAAAAGTAAAATAAAAATTTTTTAAAAAAGCTACATTCATTGGGACTGGTTCATGGAATAACGAAACTGAATTTGAGGCCTATGGCATTCGTATGAAATAAATGCTTTTATTGTAGGCAATGGCAGACAATCAGGAGGTACAACCCACCAGAGAATTCCTTGTGCAGGAAACAGTCACGCAGAGAAACACCCTCAGTATGATGGTAAGACAATGTTTCATAGCAATCCTTAAGTGGTAGCTGGTAAAACTACAATGGAACAATGTCATGCTTGCTTTTTTTTAATAGTTGCAAGCAAAATTTCTAATACTACCAGTCTTCAATCACATTAATCCTCATAACTCGAGAGAGAGGTAATGTAAAAACATTTACCCTCCATTTCACAGAAAAAGGTTTTTAGACTCAGAGATAAGATAAAATGTGCATAGTTACTCACTGAATAAATAGAAGAGCAAAAAGTAGAACGAAAATATCTAGACTCTTGGTTCTGAGTCTTGTACTATTTTCTGGTACATGTAATTACTCTAATTCTTATAAATTCTGATTTCTCTTTTATTAAAATTACTATTTCTTATATTTTGATATTGAAAGCTACCATAAGTCACATTTTTATAAAATAGAAAAGGAAAAATTTCAGACCAATGACCACCACAACATAGATTCAAATATTCTTCATGACATAGTAATATGTGAAAACAACAATCAGTAATTTTGGAAAAAATAATTCACTATGGCTATATAAAGTTTATTCCAACAGAGCAAAGAAGTCAGGCATAAAAAAGTGCATACAATATGAATCAATTTTAATTAAAAAAAGAAAAAAAATAGATGCTTTAGGAAAGACAAATTTCAGTTATACTGAAGTATGATTCTCATGGTACTAAGGTATTCTGTAGGTTTTCTGGGCAACACAATTTAACTTACATCAGACAATTCTAATAACAGAGTAGTCTCATTCCCAAAGATAACTCTGTGCATAGGATAAACACTACATTCACCTGGAGTGGTGGGATGAGGGGTTATACATATGACTAATCTGGGATCATACATATCTGGAAACAACAAAACTCTGTAAAAGTAAAAAGTAAAATAAAAATTTTTTAAAAAAGCTACATTCATTGGGACTGGTTCATGGAATAACGAAACTGAATTTGAGGCCTATGGCATTCGTATGAAATAAATGCTTTTATTGTAGGCAATGGCAGACAATCAGGAGGTACAACCCACCAGAGAATTCCTTGTGCAGGAAACAGTCACGCAGAGAAACACCCTCAGTATGATGGTAAGACAATGTTTCATAGCAATCCTTAAGTGGTAGCTGGTAAAACTACAATGGAACAATGTCATGCTTGCTTTTTTTTAATAGTTGCAAGCAAAATTTCTAATACTACCAGTCTTCAATCACATTAATCCTCATAACTCGAGAGAGAGGTAATGTAAAAACATTTACCCTCCATTTCACAGAAAAAGGTTTTTAGACTCAGAGATAAGATAAAATGTGCATAGTTACTCACTGAATAAATAGAAGAGCAAAAAGTAGAACGAAAATATCTAGACTCTTGGTTCTGAGTCTTGTACTATTTTCTGGTACATGTAATTACTCTAATTCTTATAAATTCTGATTTCTCTTTATTAAAATTACTATTTCTTATATTTTGATATTGAAAGCTACCATAAGTCACATTTTTATAAAATAGAAAAGGAAAAATTTCAGACCAATGACCACCACAACATAGATTCAAATATTCTTCATGACATAGTAATATGTGAAAACAACAATCAGTAATTTTGGAAAAAATAATTCACTATGGCTATATAAAGTTTATTCCAACAGAGCAAAGAAGTCAGGCATAAAAAAGTGCATACAATATGAATCAATTTATATGAAATTCTAGGAAAGACAAATTTAGTTTACAACAACAAAAAATTAGATGCTTGGGTGTTGGATTTGGATAAGATTATTGGCTGGGAAGATTCTGAAGAGATTTTGAAGGGTAATAAAAATGTTCTATGTCTACTGCTAGGAAGGTAGTTACATCATTTTATCAAACTGTACAATTAAAATGAGTGTATTTTATGTAATTAATTTCTACAACTTTCTCAACAAAGTTCATTTTAAAGTTAGTTCCAATACATCTGCACTTTGATTTTGTCAAAATAAAATACTGCAAAAAATACAAAATAGATGTAGATATAAATATGAGAATCACTTTCCAAGTGATGAAGTTTAATTCAATATAAGTATGTGGTTGTTGTTTTAACCGTTTAGTAAGTCGTGTCCAACTCTTTGAGACTCCATGGACTGTACCCCACCAAGATCTTCTTCCATGGGCCTTCCCAGGCAAGAATATTGAAGTGGGTTGCCATTTCCTTCTCCAGGGGATCTCCCCAACCCAGGGATCAAATTTGCATCTCCTGCATTGGTAGGCAAATTCTTTATCGCTAAGCCACATTGAAGCCAAACACCACCATATAAAGCTTTCAAATATATTTGAAACAAGGACCACTATAGTGTATAAAACACAGGTGAATGTACGGCTTCCCAGAGGCAATAACCTACAGAACTGTATAAATCAAAACAATAGCTTCTCTCAGATCTCTACCTGTTCCTGAAACTGAGACCATGCCCCAAAGCCTGCGTCTTCTTTCACTGGTGAAACCAGACGTCTTCTTTAAACATGTCCAAATCATTTACCCTTACATGTTACATCATGATCTCTTTCTTTCTTTAAATGATAGTTAATAAGTCCCTTTCTAGTACAAAAGTCTGCTCTGCTTCAGGTCATTTCACCTAACAACTTTGATTTCTTGCTCTTGCTCTCTCATTAAAGATATGGCCAAAATAATATCTGTAATTCCAAGCTCATCATATATATGATTTCATGGGAAAAATTAGTCTCTGTCTGAGACACTTCATGGCACTTTTACTTCCTCATTCCTCAATGTGTAAATGAGGGATTCAGCACAGGGTGACCATCGTGTAGAAAACAGATACCACCTTGTCAATGGAGAAGCTGATGTCTGGCCGAGTATAGAGGTAGATACATGGTCCAAAGAAGAGGGAAACCACCATGAAGTGGGCCGAGCAGGTAGACAGGGCTTTCCTGCGCCCTTCAGCTGACTGTTTTCTAAGAGAAACCAAGATGACTATGTAAGAGGTGACCAAAGCCAGAAAACAGAAAAGGGAGATGGTTCCGCTATTGGACACAATCAACATTCCTGTGAGATATGTATTTGTGCAGGCCAGCTTAATGACAGGAAGAACATCACAGAAGTAGCTATCAATAACATTGGGGCCACAGTAAGGCAGGCGAACAGTCAAGAAGGTCTGCACCAGAGAGTGAACGGCACCCCCCAACCAAAGAGCAAAGACAAGCTGTACACAGACCCTCATGTCCATCACATTAGGATAATGTAATGGGGCACAAATGGCTACGTAACGATCATAGGCCATAATGGTCAGCAGAAAGATCTCAGCACAGGCGAACAGATGTAGAAAGAAGCGCTGTGCAATGCAATTGTCAAAGGAAATGGTCTTTATCGCTAAGCCACATTGAAGCCAAACACCACCATATAAAGCTTTCAAATATATTTGAAACAAGGACCACTATAGTGTATAAAACACAGGTGAATGTACGGCTTCCCAGAGGCAATAACCTACAGAACTGTATAAATCAAAACAATAGCTTCTCTCAGATCTCTACCTGTTCCTGAAACTGAGACCATGCCCCAAAGCCTGCGTCTTCTTTCACTGGTGAAACCAGACGTCTTCTTTAAACATGTCCAAATCATTTACCCTTACATGTTACATCATGATCTCTTTCTTTCTTTAAATGATAGTTAATAAGTCCCTTTCTAGTACAAAAGTCTGCTCTGCTTCAGGTCATTTCACCTAACAACTTTGATTTCTTGCTCTTGCTCTCTCATTAAAGATATGGCCAAAATAATATCTGTAATTCCAAGCTCATCATATATATGATTTCATGGGAAAAATTAGTCTCTGTCTGAGACACTTCATGGCACTTTTTACTTCCTCATTCCTCAATGTGTAAATGAGGGGATTCAGCACAGGGGTGACCATCGTGTAGAAAACAGATACCACCTTGTCAATGGAGAAGCTGATGTCTGGCCGAGTATAGAGGTAGATACATGGTCCAAAGAAGAGGGAAACCACCATGAAGTGGGCCGAGCAGGTAGACAGGGCTTTCCTGCGCCCTTCAGCTGACTGTTTTCTAAGAGAAACCAAGATGACTATGTAAGAGGTGACCAAAGCCAGAAAACAGAAAAGGGAGATGGTTCCGCTATTGGACACAATCAACATTCCTGTGAGATATGTATTTGTGCAGGCCAGCTTAATGACAGGAAGAACATCACAGAAGTAGCTATCAATAACATTGGGGCCACAGTAAGGCAGGCGAACAGTCAAGAAGGTCTGCACCAGAGAGTGAACGGCACCCCCCAACCAAAGAGCAAAGACAAGCTGTACACAGACCCTCATGTCCATCACATTAGGATAATGTAATGGGGCACAAATGGCTACGTAACGATCATAGGCCATAATGGTCAGCAGAAAGATCTCAGCACAGGCGAACAGATGTAGAAAGAAGAGCTGTGCAATGCAATTGTCAAAGGAAATGGTCTTTCTGTCTAGAAGCAGACCCTCCAGCATCTTGGGCACAGTGACAGATGAGTGGCAGATGTCAATAAAGGACAGATTGCTCAGGAAAAAATACATGGGGGTATGAAGACGTGGAGTAAGGACTAGGGTAACCATGATGAGAATGTTCCCCAAAAGGGTTAACACATATGTGACTAAGAATGCCATGAAAAATAGGATCCCCAGCACCCAGTTACCAGTGAGTCCCAAAAAGACAAATTGAGTCACTCTTGTTTGGTTTACAGCATCCATCCAACAAATTTCCAAAGGACCTTAATGGGAAAAAAACATGAACAGTAATTTAGCCTTAATATTATAGGAGTAGAACTAACTGAAATGACCCTACATTTCTATCTGGGATGCTTATTTATTATCATGGTATGTAGAATATAAGATCAATTCAATAATGATCATTATAATATACCCAATATTCCCTGGTGGCTCAGTCAGTAAAGAATCTGCCTGCAATGCAAGAGCCCAGGTTTGAGCCCTGGGTCAGGAAGATCCCCTGGAGAAGGAAATGACAACCAAGCATTCTTACCTGGAAAATCCCATGGATAGAGAGAGGTTGGCGGGCTGCAGTCCATGGAATCTCAACAGTCAGACATGATTTAGCAACTAAATAACATAATATATCCGTATACATCAGGAATCTTTCCATGCACCTTATATACACCATTCTATTTAACCATAACTGCAGTATTGCATGAGCATTATTGTTCCTGTCTTGCAGATAAATAAGCTCTACAAGAATAAATAAATGTTAGCCACAAGGTTTTGTTGGAACAGTTCAAGAACATGGTAGCTATCAATAACATTGGGGCCACAGTAAGGCAGGCGAACAGTCAAGAAGGTCTGCACCAGAGAGTGAACGGCACCCCCCAACCAAAGAGCAAAGACAAGCTGTACACAGACCCTCATGTCCATCACATTAGGATAATGTAATGGGGCACAAATGGCTACGTAACGATCATAGGCCATAATGGTCAGCAGAAAGATCTCAGCACAGGCGAACAGATGTAGAAAGAAGAGCTGTGCAATGCAATTGTCAAAGGAAATGGTCTTTCTGTCTAGAAGCAGACCCTCCAGCATCTTGGGCACAGTGACAGATGAGTGGCAGATGTCAATAAAGGACAGATTGCTCAGGAAAAAATACATGGGGGTATGAAGACGTGGAGTAAGGACTAGGGTAACCATGATGAGAATGTTCCCCAAAAGGGTTAACACATATGTGACTAAGAATGCCATGAAAAATAGGATCCCCAGCACCCAGTTACCAGTGAGTCCCAAAAAGACAAATTGAGTCACTCTTGTTTGGTTTACAGCATCCATCCAACAAATTTCCAAAGGACCTTAATGGGAAAAAAACATGAACAGTAATTTAGCCTTAATATTATAGGAGTAGAACTAACTGAAATGACCCTACATTTCTATCTGGGATGCTTATTTATTATCATGGTATGTAGAATATAAGATCAATTCAATAATGATCATTATAATATACCCAATATTCCCTGGTGGCTCAGTCAGTAAAGAATCTGCCTGCAATGCAAGAGCCCAGGTTTGAGCCCTGGGTCAGGAAGATCCCCTGGAGAAGGAAATGACAACCAAGCATTCTTACCTGGAAAATCCCATGGATAGAGAGAGGTTGGCGGGCTGCAGTCCATGGAATCTCAACAGTCAGACATGATTTAGCAACTAAATAACATAATATATCCGTATACATCAGGAATCTTTCCATGCACCTTATATACACCATTCTATTTAACCATAACTGCAGTATTGCATGAGCATTATTGTTCCTGTCTTGCAGATAAATAAGCTCTACAAGAATAAATAAATTGCCCAAAACCCTTAGCCACTAATTAGGTGGCTTTTTCATTTCAGTCTAATCCACAGGAAACACCAAATTAATATTCTAAAATACAATTTCCAGCTAGAATCATGCACTATTTTACTCTTCCTATCAAAAGTACCTTCAAAGCCTGCAACAGTCTGCTACATTTATTTTTCCAGTATGGAATCTTCTCTCCAGCCAAGCATGCTGCCTCCACCTACTTACTTTCTTAAATCGTTGTCTGTATTTATGTTGTTCCCTCTGCTCAGAAAACATAACTTTTTCAATTGTACTCTCTTCATTGCTGACTCTTAAAATACTGTTCATCCTCTAAGATTACCTCCAAGAAAACTCAACAGATGCAACCAAATCCTCTCTTCCCTTCATATTTCTTTTTATTTATTTTTGTTTCCCATTAAATTAAAATTTTGTCAAAAAGCAATGCCCACATATGACTTATCCCTTGCAGCACTTAACACAGCTTCTGGCACACAGTATGTATGCAAAGATATTTTTATTTGAACTGAAGCTAACTTGTTAGGTAACCTGCAAAAGAATCCAATCCTTCACAATGGAGTTAATAAGTGACTTTAAAAACCTAATCTTTTATTCTACAATATGATTCGGGGTTTTGCAGGCAGCTCAGTGGTTAAAGAATCTGCTGGCAATGCCCTGGGTCGAGAAGACACCTGTTTATTAAAACATTTAGCAAAATGAAGTACTGGAAATAAACTGAATGTGTATCAAAAGAGGATGAGGAAAAAAAGAGGAATAGGTAAATAAATTTTAGCCACAGTGTGGAATATTATACAGTCATTAATAAGAATGAGTAGAGGGCTTCCCTGGTGGTCCATTGGGTAGAGAGTCCTCCTTGCAGTGCAAGGAGCACCAGTTAAATCCCTGACCTGGGAAGATCCCACATGCTGTGGAGCAACTGGACCAGTGTGTCCAGTTATGAGCCTGGTGCTCTGGAATGCATGCCCCCAGAGCTGGTGCTCTGCCACAAGAGAGGCCACTGCAATGGGAGGCCCACACAGGCCAAAAATAAAGATAGATGAAAATAAATAAATAAAAAACAATAATAGAGGCCAAAATTTTTTTTAAAAAATGAGTAGAATCTATGTTTATCGACTTAAACAGCAGTTCTCAATGTAGCTGTTCTTCAAAACCACATAGCTGGGGTTTCTAAATTTTGCTGCCCAGGCCCTAGCTCAGAAAATTAATTCGAAAATGCCGGAGGTTGGACTCATCAGTACTTTTAAAGTTCCTTGGTGATTCCAGCATGCAGCCAAGATGGCAAACTACTAACTTCAAAAAATATCAATAATATATTGTTAAGTGAAGAGAGCATATTATAAATACATTGTTGCTGTATTAGACAGGGGGCTCCGCCAGGTGCTTTGTGACAGCATGGAGGAGTAGGATGGGAATAGGGGAGGGAGGAAGGTTCAAAAGGTCAAGAGGAAAGGGCTGTATGTATTCTTTTATGAACGAGTCATGTTGTTGTAGGCAGAAACTAACACAACATTGTAAAGCAATAATTCTCCAATTAAAAATAAGTTTAAATAAATATATTATGAATGAGGAGGAAAGGGGTGGGAAGGCAGAGAAAGATAAGCAAAGGAACAAAGGAAGGAATCAGAAGAGATTTTATGGTGTTTCTCTGGTAGCTCAGCGGTGAGGAGTTCCCCTTCCATCACAGGAAACACAGGCTCGATCCCTGATCCAGGAAGATCCTACATGTTGTGGAGCAGCTGAGCCCATGAGCCACAGTTGTGGAGCCTGTGCTCTGGAGCCTCAGAGTGGCAACTATTGAGCCCATGTGCTGCAACTACTGAAGCCCATGGGTCCTAGAGCCTGAGTTCCACACCAAGAGAAGTCACTGCAGCAAGAGGCCTACTTACCTCGGCTGGAGAGTAGCCCCCACTCCCTACAACTTGAGAGGAACCTGCAGCAGCCGTGAAAACCCAGAATAGCCAAGAATAAATAAAGAGATTTTATGTGTATCTATGTGAATATGAACATATATACACATATTCAAACATATATATTCATGAATTCTGTTTTTATGTATTTATTTCTAAAAAGAAAGATGATATGTGCTCATATGACTAATCTGGGATCATACATATCTGTAAACAACAAAACTCTGTAAAAGTAAAAAGTAAAATAAAAAACAAAAAGATTATATGTGCTAAAGAATACAAAATTATTTTAACACTAGTTACCTGTGGGAATGTAGAATTGAAAGGAACACTAGTAGCATTTTAAAGTTTTTATTATACTCTGTAATTGTCCAAATTTGTCCATAGCATGGGTTACTTCGTTTAAAAACAAAAATTAAAAATGTGCATGGAAGAGGATAGGTGGACAAAAGGGAAGTGAAAATGCTCACTTCATGAGACTATACAAATACAAATACGTTGTATTTCTTATAAAGCAATATTATCAAGATAGGCAGGCCTAGTCTCATAAACTCCTGGTCAGCAATGCATTCGTAGCAAAGAACCAAGAGTTACTCTGCTTTCAGCTAAGGCGAGGTTAGAAGGCTCTTCATAAGAGCACAAGCAGTGAATTCACATAACTATGACCTTTGGCCATCACTTCCCTAAGCCTCAGTTTTCTGAACTGTAGCATAGGAACTAGATGCATCTTTTCTACGTGATTAGTTGTAGCAGATGTCTAGGTCCCTGTTAAAAAGATCAGAGAGAAGCCAGGGTATGGGAAGAATTTCTGACTTTGAAGGGCATCATAAAATTGAAGCCCGTATGCATGTTTAAGGTAAATCTAGTGGAAAGCACTCAATCTTGGGGTTGGCTGAAATTTGCAAAGCCAAAGTAATTCCCTTTATGTCCTTAGGCTGTTTCCAGGGGCAGTAGATGGTAGTTACTGCTTCTTTAGCTCCAGAGAAATCTAGAACGCATTAGTATAGAGAGTTTTTGCTCTGATTTTAAAGAGATGGGTTGAGACTTGACCCAGGAACTACTGAAGCCCATGGGTCCTAGAGCCTGAGTTCCACACCAAGAGAAGTCACTGCAGCAAGAGGCCTACTTACCTCGGCTGGAGAGTAGCCCACTCCCTACAACTTGAGAGGAACCTGCAGCAGCCGTGAAAACCCAGAATAGCCAAGAATAAATAAAGAGATTTTATGTGTATCTATGTGAATATGAACATATATACACATATTCAAACATATATATTCATGAATTCTGTTTTTATGTATTTATTTCTAAAAAGAAAGATGATATGTGCTCATATGACTAATCTGGGATCATACATATCTGTAAACAACAAAACTCTGTAAAAGTAAAAAGTAAAATAAAAAACAAAAAGATTATATGTGCTAAAGAATACAAAATTATTTTAACACTAGTTACCTGTGGGAATGTAGAATTGAAAGGAACACTAGTAGCATTTTAAAGTTTTTATTATACTCTGTAATTGTCCAAATTTGTCCATAGCATGGGTTACTTCGTTTAAAACAAAGATGAAAAATGTGCATGGAAGAGGATAGGTGGACAAAAGGGAAGTGAAAATGCTCACTTCATGAGACTATACAAATACAAATACGTTGTATTTCTTATAAAGCAATATTATCAAGATAGGCAGGCCTAGTCTCATAAACTCCTGGTCAGCAATGCATTCGTAGCAAAGAACCAAGAGTTACTCTGCTTTCAGCTAAGGCGAGGTTAGAAGGCTCTTCATAAGAGCACAAGCAGTGAATTCACATAACTATGACCTTTGGCCATCACTTCCCTAAGCCTCAGTTTTCTGAACTGTAGCATAGGAACTAGATGCATCTTTTCTACGTGATTAGTTGTAGCAGATGTCTAGGTCCCTGTTAAAAAGATCAGAGAGAAGCCAGGGTATGGGAAGAATTTCTGACTTTGAAGGGCATCATAAAATTGAAGCCCGTATGCATGTTTAAGGTAAATCTAGTGGAAAGCACTCAATCTTGGGGTTGGCTGAAATTTGCAAAGCCAAAGTAATTCCCTTTATGTCCTTAGGCTGTTTCCAGGGGCAGTAGATGGTAGTTACTGCTTCTTTAGCTCCAGAGAAATCTAGAACGCATTAGTATAGAGAGTTTTTGCTCTGATTTTAAAGAGATGGGTTGAGACTTGACAAAAGATGACTTCAGAAAAATTACTTAGCCTCCTGAGCTTCAGTTTCCTTACATGCACAACTCGATCCCTGGGTTGGGACGATCACCCCTGGAGGAGAAAATGGCAGCCCACAACAGTATTCTTGCCTGGAGAATCCTGTGGACAGAGGAGCCTGGTGAACTACAATTCATAGAGTCGGACTGAAGCAACTTAGCACGTACAGACAACCACACACAAGCCTACTTCACAAATTATTGTAAAAGTGACTAACACATAGCCTGGCACTTGTAATGCATAAAACTATATTCTTTTTACTGTAACTAAGAGATCTCCGCAAAAAATTTTCCCAAAAGCCCCTAAGAGGAAACATAGGTTATATACTTAGGCAGCCTAAAATCAGGACCTCAAAAAAGCAGGTTGAAGAGAATGAGATGGATTTCCCTGGTGGTCCAGTGGTTAAGACTCTACACTCCCAGTGCAGGGGCCCTGGGTTCTATCTCTAGTTGGGGAACTAGATACCACATATCCCAACCAATAATGCATGTGCCACAACTAAAGATCCTGCATGCAACCAAATTAAAAAAAAATGAAAGAAAGGAAGGGATAGAGGAAGACAGAAAGAGAGGACTCACTAATCAATCAAACAATATTTAGTGAATGCCCCGACAGAATTTGTACCCAAGGAATATTCTTTCCCCAGACTTCTGAGGGCTCCCTCTTTCTAATCTTTAAGGTATTATTTCAAATATGACCCTCTCATGGAGACCCTGTGGACAATTATAACTAAGAGAACAGCTCCCACACTTATACAATATCCTAGTTCATCTTCTTTGAAGCATTTACAAAGACTTGAAAATATCTGGATTATTTGCAACCATGTTTACTGTCTGCTTTTTCCAAATATAAATCTTTCAAGGGCAGGGACTAGATCTGCTTTGTTTACGATACATCGCCAAAACTTGTGCTCAGCAGTGAATGAGACCCCAGTCCCCAGCAGTAGCAAGTTCAGCAGTGACTAAGACTTCCACGCTTCAGAACTACAGAAGTTCTTAAAGAAATGCTAAGCCATTTCTGCCCTAGAAAAGATTAAATCATACACAATCAAAGCTAACAACAAGTATACATTGGCAGCTGAAAGTAGATTTCAATCCTCTCCTGGTTTTTTAAGGTTTCACTCTTTTCTTTAGAAAAGATACTGAGCACATCCTTCAACCTTCCCATTATATCTTTCTGTACTTCTCTTCAGCCTTTCCACTCTTTGTCCACCATCATACTGATGTGTTTTGTTCTATATCTTTTCTTCTCTCTACCACCTGAAAAAAAATCTGAAGCATAATCAAAAGAATTTGGAGAAGTGAGGCACATTAGAATGACCAATATACCTGGAGGGAAGAAGTATACACAAAAAGAATTGTTGTTCTTAGTTACGGGTGACACCTGAGTAGTGCTGTCTTGCTGTGAACACATTAAATTTCACTCACTCCTTGAGTCATCCAGTGAACTCACAGATGGACTAACCTATGAATAATTTGGCACAGGAGATCTTGAAGTATAGAAACATAGAACAACAGTATTAGCTCAACAAATACTTTTTTATGACTATAACCTCTCCAATATTTTAAATTATTTTTTTAGAAATTGTCAGAAACGAATTTACTAGCTCAAAGGATATGACTCAAAATACAGTATTGTCAAACTAGTTTCCAAAATACTGGCAGGGTTGAGTTAATTTGCTCATGGTCACTCAGTTTGCAGTTGGTTGAAACAGGATTTGAATTTCCTGTTCAAGAGATTTTCCTATTTCCAAAAGCCTACACTCTAAACCACTGTGCCATGCTGCTTACAAACAAAAATTACAAAGTGTCCTTTAAGGAACAAGAAGATGAAAGTATGCACCTCCTAAAGGAAGGGAAATATCACCCACATAATGAGGTATGTGGCACAAAGAAGAAACTCAAATTACTCCATGAATGAATTGAAAAAATATTTGTAAAGTAACATTGCAAGTAAAGAGCATTAAAAGTTTCAAAACAGGCAACTGAACTAAAAGGACTAGAGTTCTCACTGGACATCACTACTGTTATACTGGTATTCTTCATAAACGACCGTAAGAAAATGAAAATCTGTCCCTTCCTACACATTGCCTGCCTTCTACCTTTCTCTCAAGAGCTCTGCAACTCTCTCGCCAGTTCGTCAATGGAGACAGGAAGAACTTTCCCATATTTGAAATCACCTTTCCCATATTTGAAATCACTCCTCTCAGGAGTCTAATGAATTATCGAGGATCAAACATCATATGCAGCAGGGTCTCCTTTACCTCGTGAGTCCCCTTGTTTCAGTCCAGTTATCTTTACTGTTTGCCCAGAGATACTCCAAGCTCTGTCTTTATCTGCGTCTTCTCTCTGTCTCCACCTGATCTCTAGTTCAGCCCTACAGGTTCAAGCCTTGGCAATGACACATTTAGAGACAACTCCTTTTGCCAAGGGGAACTTGAGCTCCATCATAGTAAACTATTATCATTTTAGTTTCAAATGAATTTATAAAACCCTTAGTTGAAACAATCTTTTATTTTAACCTTTTTGTTTTGTATTGGGGTGTAGCTGGTTAACAGGTTTCCCAGGTGGCGCTAGTGGTAAAGAACCCACCTGCCAATGCAGGAGACATAAGAGACATGGGTTTGATCCCCAGGTCAAGCAAAATCTCTGGAGAAGGAAATTGCAATTGACCCCACTATTCTTGCCTGGAAAATTCCGTGCACAGCAGAGCCTGGCAGGTCACATCCACATGGTCGCAAAGAGTCAATCACGACTGAAGTGACTTAGCACGTTTGCACACATAGCCAATTAACAATGCTGCAATAGTTTCAGGTAAACAGCAAAGGGACTCAGCCATACATATGAATGTATCCATTCTCTCCCAAGTCCTCCTCTCATCCATGGCACCACATATTGAATAGAGTTCCATGTGCTATAAAATAGGTCCTTGTTGATGATCCATTTTGAATATAGCAGTGTGTAAATGACCTTTCCAAACTCCCTAACTAACCCTTTCCCCAGCAACCATAAGTTTGTTTTCTAAGTCTGTCAGTCTCTTTCTGTTTTGTAAGTTTATTTGTATCTTCTCTTTCTAGATTCCACACATAAGGGATGTTATACGTATTTCTCCTTCTCTGATTTTGCTTGGAGCCATCTTATATAAGAGAACTGCCTCTCATACAACAATTTGTTACTCAAAAGCCATTCATTTGTTCAACAAGCATTTAGCATAGAAACTATCCTTTAGTTAACATAAATAAATTGCATGTCTTTTTAATTTGTGTTAAGAAATTTTATTTCAAGAAAATGTAAAAGTGTATTGATTTTGGTAATCACGTCATAACATATATGTTTAGCAAATCACTACATTGTCACCTTAAATATATATGCTTTTCATCTGTCAATTATACATCACTAAAACTGAGGGAGAAAACATAAACGTTTTTAAGGAGTTGTGTCAAAACAAGTCCAATTAGTCTTAGGTTCTATTATTGTCCTGCTGAATTAAAAAACATTACCAAGTGAAAATTTGAGCTTCCATAGTGGCTCAGGATCCCACATGCCAAGGAGCAACTAAGCTCATTCACTGTAACTACTGAGTCTGTACTCTAGAGCCCACAAGCTGCAACTACTGACCCCATGAGCCACCACTGCTGAAGCCTCTATGTCCTAGAGCCCGTGCTGCACAACAAGAGAAGCCACCTCAGTGAGAAGCCAGTGCACTGCAACTAAGAGTAGCCCGCACTCATCACTAGAGAAAAGTCCACACAGCAATGAAGATTCAGTACAGCCAAAAATAAATCAATCAATAAATGTTTTAAGGGCGGATGTTTTTTTTTAAAAAAAGTAAAGACCTGTTTCGTGAGTTAATATATCCAAAAATTTCAATTATGCTTCATTTTACTCCTTTAGCCAACTTCTCTCTCATACCTCTGGGTCACCTGTGTAAATTGCTCAACTTTATGTTCATTAACTGGGAAGTAGGTAATAACTTTACCCCTTTAACTATTGTCACAGTTAATTTTATATGTCAACCTGGCTAAGCCATGATACCCAGTTGTACAGTCAAATACTATCTAGGTGTTGTTATGACCACGTTTTCAAGTGTGATCAACATTTAAATCAGTGTGTGCTCAGTCGATCAGTCATAACTGACTCTGCGGCCCCATGGACTGCAACCCACCAGGCTCCTTTGTCCATGAGATTTTTCAGGCAAGAATACTGGAATGGGCTGCCATTTCCTCCTCCAAGGGATCCTTTTGACCCAGGGATTGAATCCACTTCTGCCTTGGCATCCAGATGCCTCACCACTGAACCATCTGGAAAGAAGTCATATAACGGAGGGATGGAGGTAGCAGGCGTTACTCAAAAGCCATTCATTTGTTCAACAAGCATTTAGCATAGAAACTATCCTTTAGTTAACATAAATAAATTGCATGTCTTTTTAATTTGTGTTAAGAAATTTTATTTCAAGAAAATGTAAAAGTGTATTGATTTTGGTAATCACGTCATAACATATATGTTTAGCAAATCACTACATTGTCACCTTAAATATATATGCTTTTCATCTGTCAATTATACATCACTAAAACTGAGGGAGAAAACATAAACGTTTTTAAGGAGTTGTGTCAAAACAAGTCCAATTAGTCTTAGGTTCTATTATTGTCCTGCTGAATTAAAAAACATTACCAAGTGAAAATCTGAGCTTCCATAGTGGCTCAGGATCCCACATGCCAAGGAGCAACTAAGCTCATTCACTGTAACTACTGAGTCTGTACTCTAGAGCCCACAAGCTGCAACTACTGACCCCATGAGCCACCACTGCTGAAGCCTCTATGTCCTAGAGCCCGTGCTGCACAACAAGAGAAGCCACCTCAGTGAGAAGCCAGTGCACTGCAACTAAGAGTAGCCCGCACTCATCACTAGAGAAAAGTCCACACAGCAATGAAGATTCAGTACAGCCAAAAATAAATCAATCAATAAATGTTTTAAGGGCGGATGTTTTTTTTTACAAAAAGTAAAGACCTGTTTCGTGAGTTAATATATCCAAAAATTTCAATTATGCTTCATTTTACTCCTTTAGCCAACTTCTCTCTCATACCTCTGGGTCACCTGTGTAAATTGCTCAACTTTATGTTCATTAACTGGGAAGTAGGTAATAACTTTACCCCTTTAACTATTGTCACAGTTAATTTTATATGTCAACCTGGCTAAGCCATGATACCCAGTTGTACAGTCAAATACTATCTAGGTGTTGTTATGACCACGTTTTCAAGTGTGATCAACATTTAAATCAGTGTGTGCTCAGTCGATCAGTCATAACTGACTCTGCGGCCCCATGGACTGCAACCCACCAGGCTCCTTTGTCCATGAGATTTTTCAGGCAAGAATACTGGAATGGGCTGCCATTTCCTCCTCCAAGGGATCCTTTTGACCCAGGGATTGAATCCACTTCTGCCTTGGCATCCAGATTCCTTACCACTGAACCATCTGGAAAGAAGTCATATAACGGAGGGATGGAGGTAGCAGGGCGTTACTCCTTGACAGTATCAACAGCAGCTCCAGACAGGTTGCAGAGGGTAGGGTTTGGGGTAAAATACATTACCTTTAATAATGCAGGTAGTTCTCACACAACCAGTGGAAGTTCTTAAAAGATTAAGAAGAAGGAATTTGGCCTCTAGACTGTTTTTAGACTCAAGATTGAAAGACTGACTCCTGCCAGAATGTCCAGCGTACACCCTGCCCTGAAGATTTCAGATGTGTCAGGCCCCACAATCTCATGAATCAGTTCCTTAAGATAAATCCTTCTCCTTTATTTCCCTCTCTCCTTCTCTATCTATAAAATTTATTTCAATTAAAAGATAGATGATAAAGATATATATAGATATAGATATAGATATATACATAAACAGAGCTCCCATTGATTGTTTCTTTGGAGAACCCTAATACAATTATCTTCCTTGCAATGGATTTAAAGCTGTCAATGTGGTTTAGGTTAAAGAAAGTTTAAGTATACAGAAAGACCATTGTTCATGTATTACTCTAGGGAGTTAAACTTCTCTTAAGGACCTTACTATCTCCTCTCTCTCCCGCAACATAAACCTTAAATAAATAGGAATAATCATTACCAACATCCACCTTAAATAAATAGGAATAATAATTAGCACTTTATAAAGGTGGAGCAGAAAGAAGATAGGAAAACTTTCTGTCATAAAATCAAATCGACTAATGCCGAAGCTCTGTTAAATGCTCTCTTTTAAATGCCAAGGTAATATTTTCCAATGTATTATAGGTATGATTTGTTTATGGATTCATATTCTTATTTAAAATAGAAGTTCCACTGATACTAAACACTTGCCATCTATTCCTATATCTTCTCTAATAACTCAGTTCTCTTAATTCAGCTACAGAAATCTAGGATATAAAATCACAGAGCACAAAATTCTGCACAAGGTGGATTTCAAGCTTGAAAGCTTTGCCATTTTTATCTATCCGACATAGGATTTTGAAGTGATCGTTGCATGACTATAATTGAACTTGCTATCAATGAATACTCAAGAGTATTATTAAAAGTTTTATGTTTCAATGAATTTCCTGTTATTAGTCCCATTCACTTAGCAGTTTAATAAATGGGCAATAAAACCAGCAGATTCCAAATATGGAAGAGCTCCAAACCTTTGGCAATTTGCAATATACACCAGGGATTCAAATCTGCTGACAGGTGAAAGCTCACTCATAAATACTAAGTAATTGGTATCAATCCATGAGCTCCCAAAATGTCCAATAAGCAACTTGTAGCTTAGTTTCCAGAATTATCTGACTCAACACCTGCTTTTTCTATTGTTTGAGAAAAAGTTCAAAGCCAAAAAAAAAGTCCATAGTACCTCACAGACTACGTACATGAAGTAATCTCTTTAAGGCAAAATATGCCAAGGTATTGCAACCAGCTGGTTTTTAAGTCTCCTTAAAACAATTTTTTTTATATATTTTGGCCTCTTTTATTATTTTTTTTCAAACGAGTGTGAATAATTTAATTTTAAAATAAAACTTAAGAGAGTTTTTTAAATTTAAATTCTAATCTTCCTCCACCAAACATCCTTTGTTGAGAGTTCTCATACTACTACACATGGAGACCCTTTGAGCATCGACCACAATTTCCCAACCCTCTGGTGCAGGAAAAAGTAGGGGAGTGTGCCGATAACCAGGAGATAGATCAAGGTAGACGGATGTTTTAAAAAGAGAGAGAGCGCTTCCGCGGTGGTCCGGTGGGTAAAGAGTACGCCTTGCAGTGCAGGGGACACCACTTCGATCCCTGGCCCGGGAGGATCCCATGTGCCACCGAGTGACTGGACTGTTGTGTCCAATTGTGGGCCGGCACTCTGGGATGCACGCGCCCAGAGCCGGTGTTCTGCAACCAGAGAGGCCACTGCGATGGGAACCGCACACATGCCGAAAATTAAGATGGATGAAAATAAGTAAATGAAGGACCAGTAAAAGAGGCCAAAATTTAAAAGAGAGAGAGAGAGAGACAGTGGGGGGTGGGGAGTGAGAGGTGCTTCCCTGGTAGTTCGGTGGGTAAAGAGTCGGATCCCTAGCCTGGGAAGATCCCACGTGCCACAGAGCAGCTGGACCAGTGTGTCCAATTACGAGCCAGCACTCTGGAGGGCACGCGCTCAGAGACGGTTCTCTGCAGTGAGAGAGGCCACTGCAACGGGTATAGAATCCCATTTCCTGTTATTAGTCCCATTCACTTAGCAGTTTAATAAATGGGCAATAAAACCAGCAGATTCCAAATATGGAAGAGCTCCAAACCTTTGGCAATTTGCAATATACACCAGGGATTCAAATCTGCTGACAGGTGAAAGCTCACTCATAAATACTAAGTAATTGGTATCAATCCATGAGCTCCCAAAATGTCCAATAAGCAACTTGTAGCTTAGTTTCCAGAATTATCTGACTCAACACCTGCTTTTTCTATTGTTTGAGAAAAAGTTCAAAGCCAAAAAAAAAGTCCATAGTACCTCACAGACTACGTACATGAAGTAATCTCTTTAAGGCAAAATATGCCAAGGTATTGCAACCAGCGGGTTTTTTAAGTCTCCTTAAAACAATTTTTTTTATATATTTTGGCCTCTTTTATTATTTTTTTTCAAACGAGTGTGAATAATTTAATTTTAAAATAAAACTTAAGAGAGTTTTTTAAATTTAAATTCTAATCTTCCTCCACCAAACATCCTTTGTTGAGAGTTCTCATACTACTACACATGGAGACCCTTTGAGCATCGACCACAATTTCCCAACCCTCTGGTGCAGGAAAAAGTAGGGGAGTGTGCCGATAACCAGGAGATAGATCAAGGTAGACGGATGTTTTAAAAAGAGAGAGAGCGCTTCCGCGGTGGTCCGGTGGGTAAAGAGTACGCCTTGCAGTGCAGGGGACACCACTTCGATCCCTGGCCCGGGAGGATCCCATGTGCCACCGAGTGACTGGACTGTTGTGTCCAATTGTGGGCCGGCACTCTGGGATGCACGCGCCCAGAGCCGGTGTTCTGCAACCAGAGAGGCCACTGCGATGGGAACCGCACACATGCCGAAAATTAAGATGGATGAAAATAAGTAAATGAAGGACCAGTAAAAGAGGCCAAAATTTAAAAGAGAGAGAGAGAGAGAGACAGTGGGGGGTGGGGAGTGAGAGGTGCTTCCCTGGTAGTTCGGTGGGTAAAGAGTCGGATCCCTAGCCTGGGAAGATCCCACGTGCCACAGAGCAGCTGGACCAGTGTGTCCAATTACGAGCCAGCACTCTGGAGGGCACGCGCTCAGAGACGGTTCTCTGCAGTGAGAGAGGCCACTGCAACGGGAGGCCCACAAAGGCCAAAGAATGAAGATGGATGAAAATAAATTTTTAAAAATCAATAAAACAGGCCAAAATTAGAAGAGAAAAAAAAAGGAGAGAGAGAGAGAGACATCAGATCCAAAAATGGAGTCACTTGTGCTAAGCCCACCTCAACAAACCAAAACTTAAGACCAAACCAAATTGCAGTTTCAATCTTCCCCAGCAATGTGATCTTAACAGGTCAGTCTGGAATTTCCTGGTCAGTAGTAATGAGATAATCTGCCTGGTAGACCACTTCTATCTCCCAAAGAAAGATGCGGTAATTCACTTTTTTCCCTTGTCCCTGCTCCCTTCTGTCTATGAAAATCTTTCCTTTGCATTAGCTCTTTGAAGCTCCTTTCCCTTCACTAGATGTAATGCTACCCAATTCATGAGTCACTGAATAAAGCCAATTTGATCTTTAAATTTACACTTAAATTTTGTTTCTTTAGTACCAGTAAGGCAGAATATGTATAGGAGTTGTAGATTATGATTCCTTAGGGTCCCTCCTCACCAAGGACAGCATAAAGAAGATATCAGCAAAAAGGAGCAAAAAAATCAGAGATGAGTCCAAAGTCAGAGCCACCTCAAGGTTGGTACCACCACAACTTCATCTACCTCTGCAGATGTCCAGAAAACCCTAAACGATGACACGACAAAGAAAAGCAGCTGATCTACCAGCTGAAGATCTATCTGTCCCTAAGGCTCAGTAGAGCTGGACTGCATAAAGGCTGGCTTTAGTGTTTAGTCATCCAACAAGAAATGAATATGGAATTCCAGCAGTGAAAAATTAACAAAAGGTTGAAGCTGAAGACCCTAAGTGCTTGTTTTTTGCCCACTGACCAGATAATTAGAACCATCTGAATTATCTATGCGATTTGGAATTTTTATATTTTTACCTAAAAACTGTAATATTAGTAAATGGAAACTTCAGTTAAATAAGAGTTGGGAGACCAGAAGGAGGAGCTCTTATGCCCTATAACAACCCAACCGGCATCATCATCAGACATGAGTTGAGCAAACTCCAGGAAATAAGGAAGGACAGAGAAGTCTGGCATCTATGGGGTCGCCAAGAGTCAGACATGACTGAGCAACTGAACAACAACCACAACAGGAAGAAGAAAAAGTCTTGACACTTCCAACTTTCTTCTCCTCTCTATAAAAAACATGTTCCTTCTGTTGCCTTGTGGAGACTTGCATATGGATGCCAAGGTTGCAGATCTCAGATTGCAATTTTCCACGTATCTCAAATAAACTCATCTTTGCTGGAGAAATATCTGGCTGTCAATTTGTATCAGATTAATAAGACCTATCTTTTGGGTACTGACAAATATAGGTTTGTTTGTTTTGTTTTGTTTTTGGCCACTTCTATTGGTCTTTCATTTATTTCCATCTTTGTTCTTTGGCTCCTGTGGGCCTCCCACAGCAGTGGCCTCTCTCGCTGCAGAGCTCCTGCTAGGCACATGCGCCCCAGAGCTCCGGCTCAGTAGTTGGACACATCGGTCCAGCTGCTCCGCGGCATGGGGGATCCCCCCAGGCCAGGGATCAAACCGACGCCCCTTGTACTGCAAGGCAGTGTCCCTACCCACTGGACCACCAGGGAAGCCTCGGTTGTTTTGTGTTTTTTTTTAAGCCTGTTTTTCTCAATACACTTTTAAGGGTTTTTTAAGTGTTTCATAACTGGTCAGGCTGAGATTTCTAAGAGCTTCATTTTTAATTTGTCATACAATTTTATGATGACTTCTTAATTAATTGTAATAATGTGATTTATAGTAAATTCTTATCTGGTCTTTATCTCCTTTTCTGGCACAGAGCTCCTGTCAGCTACACATTGGCACGTGCCATCTACCCCTACAAGGATTAAATTGCTTGCTTCTGCAGTCACTGATCTTCTGATCTTCCATATCCCCTGAAAGGAGTTCAGGGTGAAGAGCAGAAATGAGGCACTTTATGCTTGGGGTGAAAACTTGCAGGACAGTTCTTCAGATAGTTAGATATTTTCAGGAGTCAATCTTATGGGTCTAATTCTTGTATCTCTCCATATCTAGAAAAGTATTTAAATCCTCCATGGTGATGACTGTTCTTCATTTAGTCAAAAGTTTCACAAGACTAGAAGACACCTTCTGGAAAAATAGGTGTTTGATTGCATGTGTTGTCCCTCCACCAAAATCACACATGCTGACCTTTCCTGAGCAACTACAACAACCACACAGGAAGAAGAAAAAGTCTTGACACTTCCAACTTTCTTCTCCTCTCTATAAAAAACATGTTCCTTCTGTTGCCTTGTGGAGACTTGCATATGGATGCCAAGGTTGCAGATCTCAGATTGCAATTTTCCACGTATCTCAAATAAACTCATCTTTGCTGGAGAAATATCTGGCTGTCAATTTGTATCAGATTAATAAGACCTATCTTTTGGGTACTGACAAATATAGGTTTGTTTGTTTTGTTTTGTTTTTGGCCACTTCTATTGGTCTTTCATTTATTTCCATCTTTGTTCTTTGGCCCGTGTGGGCCTCCCACAGCAGTGGCCTCTCTCGCTGCAGAGCTCCTGCTAGGCACATGCGCCCCAGAGCTCCGGCTCAGTAGTTGGACACATCGGTCCAGCTGCTCCGCGGCATGGGGGATCCCCCCAGGCCAGGGATCAAACCGACGCCCCTTGTACTGCAAGGCAGTGTCCCTACCCACTGGACCACCAGGGAAGCCTCGGTTGTTTTGTGTTTTTTTTTAAGCCTGTTTTTCTCAATACACTTTTAAGGGTTTTTTAAGTGTTTCATAACTGGTCAGGCTGAGATTTCTAAGAGCTTCATTTTTAATTTGTCATACAATTTTATGATGACTTCTTAATTAATTGTAATAATGTGATTTATAGTAAATTCTTATCTGGTCTTTATCTCCTTTTCTGGCACAGAGCTCCTGTCAGCTACACATTGGCACGTGCCATCTACCCCTACAAGGATTAAATTGCTTGCTTCTGCAGTCACTGATCTTCTGATCTTCCATATCCCCTGAAAGGAGTTCAGGGTGAAGAGCAGAAATGAGGCACTTTATGCTTGGGGTGAAAACTTGCAGGACAGTTCTTCAGATAGTTAGATATTTTCAGGAGTCAATCTTATGGGTCTAATTCTTGTATCTCTCCATATCTAGAAAAGTATTTAAATCCTCCATGGTGATGACTGTTCTTCATTTAGTCAAAAGTTTCACAAGACTAGAAGACACCTTCTGGAAAAATAGGTGTTTGATTGCATGTGTTGTCCCTCCACCAAAATCACACATGCTGACCTTTCCTGCCTGCCTCTTTGGAGCAGTTTCTCAAAGTCCTCTGATGTGCTGCCTCCTGGGTGGCAGTCCTCATTTTGCCCCCAATAAAACTTAACTTGCAACTCTCAGGTTTCTGTTTTTGGCGGCTTTTTGTCAACACTCTTAAAACCCTTGGAATTTCCTAACTGCCCAGAGTCATTAAAGGATCTTTTGTTATGTTAGTGAGGTGACTTTTGGACTGAGCCTAAAGATGGAGGCTGGGTGCCCTCGTGACCACGTGATTAGAGTGGAGCTTTCAGTGCCACCCCTCCCCAACCCCCGACTTCCACTGCCAATGGCCAGTGATCTAATCAATCATGCCTGTGGAATGGAGGCTCCATAAAAGCCAAACAGAGAGCTTCTGAGAGCTTCCAGGTTGGTCAACGCTTAGAGATTTGGGGAGAGTGGCATGGAAGGAAGGAAGGAAGGAAGGCATGGAAGGAAGCTCTGCGCTGTTTCCTCATACCATGCCAGACACATCTCTTCTATCCAGCTGCTCCTGAGTTACACCTTGTCATCGTAAATCTATAATCTACAAGTAAACTGGTTTCCTGAGTCCTGTGAGCGACTCTAGCAAACAAATCCAAGGAGGTGATCTGGGAGCCTAATGTATAGTCAGTCAGCCAGGAGTCCAGGTAATGCAGCTTTAAAATAGTCCATTGATCCTAAATTACTTGACTTGCTAATATTTTGCCCTAATGGATAATGTTGCTGTATAAGCCCCCCACATTCTCAAAGTTCAAAACCCCTAAAGTTCATTTCTAGCCTCCCTATCTTTAAGTAAGAACTCAAAAATGGAATTATCAGTTGAAAAGAATATGAACTTTTTTTTTTAATGGATTTATTTGGTTGCACTGGGTCTTAGTTATGGTATGTGGGATCTATTTTCCTGACCAGGGATTGAACCCAGGTCCCCAAGCATTGGGAGCACAGAGTCTTAGCCACTGGACCACCAGGGAAATCCCAGAATATGAACATTTTAATGGTCTTGATTCATAATGTTATATTGCTGTCTAACGTGTTTATGTCCATCTCAAAAGTTCAATTTATAAATAAGAATGAAAACACACCCCCACCTCACCCAAAGGGAATTTTATTCAACCTTTTCTTCCAAACAATGTTAACATACAAGTAACTATTGTTGTCATTGTTTAGTTGCTGAGTCATGTCCAACTCTTTTGCAACCCCATGAACTATAGCCTACCAGGCTCCCCTGTCCATTGAATTCTCCAGGCAAGAACACTGGAGTGGGTTCCCATACTCCCTTCCAGGGAATCTTCCAGACCCAGGGATTAAACCCATGACTCCTGGATTGCAGGCAGACTCTTAACCCACCGAGCCATTAGGAAAGCCCATGACTAACTATACCTTATTTTAAATTAGGATGCCTCTCACTTTTGATATCTGAATAACCTACAATTTGAACTTACAAAGTATAATCAGCTTTATCATATGTAGGGACAAAGCCACAACAATAATCACTTATTTTATAAACTTAGCTGACAGTAAGCTGTAATATTTAACAAACCTCACTGAAGATTCAAAAGTAGGAAAATCTTTAAATTGACTACAGATTTTTACTGTTCGTCATACCTACTGATAATGCCATATCATAGGCAACCCCTACTGGTTCCTTCCTCATCCTGAATTATTATTTTTCTTATGCTTAGTCTTATTTCTCATCTTCTATATGTGATGTTCCTCAGGTTCAAAGCCCTGAACCTCATTTCCATTGATCCTAAATTACTTGACTTGCTAATATTTTGCCCTAATGGATAATGTTGCTGTATAAGCCCCCCACATTCTCAAAGTTCAAAACCCTAAAGTTCATTTCTAGCCTCCCTATCTTTAAGTAAGAACTCAAAAATGGAATTATCAGTTGAAAAGAATATGAACTTTTTTTTTTAATGGATTTATTTGGTTGCACTGGGTCTTAGTTATGGTATGTGGGATCTATTTTCCTGACCAGGGATTGAACCCAGGTCCCCAAGCATTGGGAGCACAGAGTCTTAGCCACTGGACCACCAGGGAAATCCCAGAATATGAACATTTTAATGGTCTTGATTCATAATGTTATATTGCTGTCTAACGTGTTTATGTCCATCTCAAAAGTTCAATTTATAAATAAGAATGAAAACACACCCCCACCTCACCCAAAGGGAATTTTATTCAACCTTTTCTTCCAAACAATGTTAACATACAAGTAACTATTGTTGTCATTGTTTAGTTGCTGAGTCATGTCCAACTCTTTTGCAACCCCATGAACTATAGCCTACCAGGCTCCCCTGTCCATTGAATTCTCCAGGCAAGAACACTGGAGTGGGTTCCCATACTCCCTTCCAGGGAATCTTCCAGACCCAGGGATTAAACCCATGACTCCTGGATTGCAGGCAGACTCTTAACCCACCGAGCCATTAGGAAAGCCCATGACTAACTATACCTTATTTTAAATTAGGATGGCTCTCACTTTTTGATATCTGAATAACCTACAATTTGAACTTACAAAGTATAATCAGCTTTATCATATGTAGGGACAAAGCCACAACAATAATCACTTATTTTATAAACTTAGCTGACAGTAAGCTGTAATATTTAACAAACCTCACTGAAGATTCAAAAGTAGGAAAATCTTTAAATTGACTACAGATTTTTACTGTTCGTCATACCTACTGATAATGCCATATCATAGGCAACCCCTACTGGTTCCTTCCTCATCCTGAATTATTATTTTTCTTATGCTTAGTCTTATTTCTCATCTTCTATATGTGATGTTCCTCAGGTTCAAAGCCCTGAACCTCATTTCCAGTCTTCCTTATAAATTCCCATAGTACATTGAGGTCACATTAATTTCTCAGGGATGCACACGTGAAGATAGCTGTACATAGCTCGTCAGAATACTTAACATCTCATTTTGAAGTGTTTGCATTTGGACCATCCAGTGTCTCCCCAAAGAGAATGAGTATCACCCAGTGACCTCTTCAGAGGAGAGAACCTTCCCCATTTACAAACTCCATCTATCATCCTTTGATCCACAATAACCAAATAACTGTCAGGATTTCATCTTCCAAACCAAGGATAGAGAAATACTAAGATCCAGTCCCTGAACTCTGGCCTCATGATACTTAGTGAAAGTTCAGGATTAGAAGTGAAATAACTAACACTCCTATAGAGCGTACTATTGCCAGCACTGTTCTGTTTTCTGTGTGTGTGTGTGTGTGTGTGTGTGTGTGTGTGTATAACTCACAACTACACATTTAGCAGGTACTATTATTTTTATTTTATACATGGATAAACTGAATCCAAGAAACATAAATTGACTTGCTCAAGATCACCCAGATGGAAAGCAGCAAATTCAAACTCACGTAGTCTGGTTCCCCACTCTCAACTCACAGCAGGTATACGCTCAGGAAATAAAACATCTCACTGGTGTGGTTGCCTTTGAGTTTTGGAGCGGCTGAAGAGACCTCACAGTCACTGTGTGGATCACAGCACAAAGATAAGAGGCAGAGTCTTTCATGCGAAGCTCCGTCAGAAGGAGGTAGCTGTGTGCCTCAGAGCGTCTAAGGAATGAGGAAAAATGACCTCCTCTCTCCCAACCATCCAGAGCATTGTAAAAAAGAAACACAGGTGCTTTGCCATCATGTTGCTGGTACCAGAACAGTCCATTGAACCCAGATGTCTGGTAGGTGCAGTTGACCTGGACAGAGGCTCCTTCCATAACCAGCAAGTCAGCAAGCTGCTCAATGCTTTGTCCCACAGTTAATATTTATAAACTTAGCTGACAGTAAGCTGTAATATTTAACAAACCTCACTGAAGATTCAAAAGTAGGAAAATCTTTAAATTGACTACAGATTTTTACTGTTCGTCATACCTACTGATAATGCCATATCATAGGCAACCCCTACTGGTTCCTTCCTCATCCTGAATTATTATTTTTCTTATGCTTAGTCTTATTTCTCATCTTCTATATGTGATGTTCCTCAGGTTCAAAGCCCTGAACCTCATTTCCAGTCTTCCTTATAAATTCCCATAGTACATTGAGGTCACATTAATTTCTCAGGGATGCACACGTGAAGATAGCTGTACATAGCTCGTCAGAATACTTAACATCTCATTTTGAAGTGTTTGCATTTGGACCATCCAGTGTCTCCCCAAAGAGAATGAGTATCACCCAGTGACCTCTTCAGAGGAGAGAACCTTCCCCATTTACAAACTCCATCTATCATCCTTTGATCCACAATAACCAAATAACTGTCAGGATTTCATCTTCCAAACCAAGGATAGAGAAATACTAAGATCCAGTCCCTGAACTCTGGCCTCATGATACTTAGTGAAAGTTCAGGATTAGAAGTGAAATAACTAACACTCCTATAGAGCGTACTATTGCCAGCACTGTTCTGTTTTCTGTGTGTGTGTGTGTGTGTGTGTGTGTGTGTGTTTTATAACTCACAACTACACATTTAGCAGGTACTATTATTTTTATTTTATACATGGATAAACTGAATCCAAGAAACATAAATTGACTTGCTCAAGATCACCCAGATGGAAAGCAGCAAATTCAAACTCACGTAGTCTGGTTCCCCACTCTCAACTCACAGCAGGTATACGCTCAGGAAATAAAACATCTCACTGGTGTGGTTGCCTTTGAGTTTTGGAGCGGCTGAAGAGACCTCACAGTCACTGTGTGGATCACAGCACAAAGATAAGAGGCAGAGTCTTTCATGCGAAGCTCCGTCAGAAGGAGGTAGCTGTGTGCCTCAGAGCGTCTAAGGAATGAGGAAAAATGACCTCCTCTCTCCCAACCATCCAGAGCATTGTAGAAAAGAAACACAGGTGCTTTGCCATCATGTTGCTGGTACCAGAACAGTCCATTGAACCCAGATGTCTGGTAGGTGCAGTTGACCTGGACAGAGGCTCCTTCCATAACCAGCAAGTCAGCAAGCTGCTCAATGCTTTGTCCCACAGTACCTATGAGAAGATCCATGACCATTATCAGGGAAGCACTCTGGGAAACCAGATCATTACTAAAGAGGATAGTTTTCATGTGGTCACAAAAAAACCCTGCCATTGATGGAGGAGTTCCTTAGGTAGAAATAAACGGTGGTAGAAAGACATGGGCAAGGGTGAGGATGGGGCTGGGCACAGGTAGAACCACCAACATGCACGTGGAAAGACTTTTTCATTAAAAAAAGTTAGGAGTTGCCATCATTTATCTGGAAAAAAATTATTCTGAAAGTTCCTGGCAACGTTTGCTAATAATCTGACTTACCTCTCACTGCCAGGGAAACACAAAGAAGGAAAATTTTCCACACCTGCTGCAGGACACAAACCAGACACTGCATCCTCAGTGCCTGGGCCACTGTAGCCAGAAGAAGGTGAGCTCCCACCCTGTGGCTGAGGGAAGAAATCTTAATCTGGATGCCAAACCAGGAAGAAAGTCAGGAGGTGGAGCTGCTTTCTTTTTTTTCAGGGGGTGAAGCTCCTTTCTTTTTTTTTTTTCATTGTTTATTTATTTATTTATGGCTATTCTGGGTTTTCACTGCTGCTGCAGGCTCTTCTCTAGTTGCAGGGAGTGGGGCCACTCTCTACTTGAGTTGAGCAGGCTTCTTGTTGCGGTGACTTCTCTTGTTGTGAAATTCGGGCTCTAGGGCACATGGGCTTCAATAGATGCGGCACATGGGCTCAATAGTTGCAGATCCAAGGCTCTAGAGCACAGGCTCCATAGTTGGGGCTTGCGGGCTTAGTTGCTCCACAGCAAGTGGGATCTTCCCAGATCAGGGATAGAACCTGTGTCTCCTGCATTGGCAGGCGAACTCTTCACCACTGAGCTACCATGGTAGCCCCTAGAGCCCCTTTCTTGAAGGGGTGGCTTTAAGCTTCTATGGGAGTAGCTGTGAGTTTCCTTTCAGGAGTGTCTTCACGTGAACATTTTCTACTGATGAGTCCACAGGTATTAACCCATGTGATTTTGTGAATATTAAATGATACAAATCTAAAAAAATATGATAAATGTGTGTGTGAAGAACATAGGTGGCAAACAGGAATAAAAGTAAAGGTGGAAGTGCTCAATTTGATGATACTAAGAATTGGTCTTTCTGAAGGCAAGAGAAAATAGCAGGAGAGTGTGCTATAGGATGCACATAGTGCGTGCTGACTGGTGTTGCTGAAGCATATGGACTAAATTCTAAAGAGGATAGTTTTCATGTGGTCACAAAAAAACCCTGCCATTGATGGAGGAGTTCCTTAGGTAGAAATAAACGGTGGTAGAAAGACATGGGCAAGGGTGAGGATGGGGCTGGGCACAGGTAGAACCACCAACATGCACGTGGAAAGACTTTTTCATTAAAAAAAGTTAGGAGTTGCCATCATTTATCTGGAAAAAAATTATTCTGAAAGTTCCTGGCAACGTTTGCTAATAATCTGACTTACCTCTCACTGCCAGGGAAACACAAAGAAGGAAAATTTTCCACACCTGCTGCAGGACACAAACCAGACACTGCATCCTCAGTGCCTGGGCCACTGTAGCCAGAAGAAGGTGAGCTCCCACCCTGTGGCTGAGGGAAGAAATCTTAATCTGGATGCCAAACCAGGAAGAAAGTCAGGAGGTGGAGCTGCTTTCTTTTTTTTTTTTCAGGGGGTGAAGCTCCTTTCTTTTTTTTTTTTCATTGTTTATTTATTTATTTATGGCTATTCTGGGTTTTCACTGCTGCTGCAGGCTCTTCTCTAGTTGCAGGGAGTGGGGCCACTCTCTACTTGAGTTGAGCAGGCTTCTTGTTGCGGTGACTTCTCTTGTTGTGAAATTCGGGCTCTAGGGCACATGGGCTTCAATAGATGCGGCACATGGGCTCAATAGTTGCAGATCCAAGGCTCTAGAGCACAGGCTCCATAGTTGGGGCTTGCGGGCTTAGTTGCTCCACAGCAAGTGGGATCTTCCCAGATCAGGGATAGAACCTGTGTCTCCTGCATTGGCAGGCGAACTCTTCACCACTGAGCTACCATGGTAGCCCCTAGAGCCCCTTTCTTGAAGGGGTGGCTTTAAGCTTCTATGGGAGTAGCTGTGAGTTTCCTTTCAGGAGTGTCTTCACGTGAACATTTTCTACTGATGAGTCCACAGGTATTAACCCATGTGATTTTGTGAATATTAAATGATACAAATCTAAAAAAATATGATAAATGTGTGTGTGAAGAACATAGGTGGCAAACAGGAATAAAAGTAAAGGTGGAAGTGCTCAATTTGATGATACTAAGAATTGGTCTTTCTGAAGGCAAGAGAAAATAGCAGGAGAGTGTGCTTAGAGGTAGGTTATGCACATAGTGCGTGTGCTGACGGTGGTGGTATTAGACACTACAAAAGAGAAAGAAATGTTTTTCTACCATCTAAATTTATCTCCCAACAAATAGGCAATCAGAAAATTTTAAAAGATCTAAAGAAATACAGTATATTTATCTGTACTCCTGCATGAACATAGAAGAACCGGTGGAAAAACAAAGGAAACTTTTCACTTTAGTTACTTCACAAAGTTGGGATTAGTCTATGACCATACCACCCTGTACACTCCCGATCTCGTCTGATCTCTGAAGCTAAGCAGGGTTGGGTCTAGTTAGCACTTGGATAGGAGAAAGTTGGATTTAAAAGGAAATGGTGAGAGCTTCCCTGGTGGTCCAGTGGGTAAGGACACCGCCTTGCAGTGCAAGGGCCACCGGTTCGATCCCTGGTCTGGGAAGATCCCACGCACTGCAGAGCGGCTGGACCGATGTGTCCAATTACTGAGCTGGAGCTCTGGAGCACATGCGCCCAGAGCTGGTGCTCTGCAACAACAGAGGCTACTGCAATGGGAGGCCCACACGGGCCAAAGAACAAAAATGGACAAAAATAGATAAATGAAATACCAGTAGAAGTGGCCGCCCACCCCCCTCCCTCCCCAACCCACCCCCTCCCCCAGCAAAAAAAAAAAAAGAAAAGGAAATGGTGAGAATATTAACCTGCTCTTAAATACCTCTGATTTGTTTGACTTGTAATTTTTATGTAATAAAGTGAAAACTTGAAAGAAAGAAATCAAGAGAAAAGGATAAAGAGAAGAAAGCTAGAATGGAAAGGAAAGAAGGGAATGAGAGAAGGGATGAAGGGAGTAAAGAATGAGCAAAGAAAAGAAAGAGGGAGAGAGGGAGGAAGGGGGAAAGCTGTATTTCAAACTATGTGCCCATTGTCACAAAAGAAAATTATCTCTTCAACACATAATTTCCCCAATTTAATGTTTCCCAAGTTACTATAAAGTTAATAAATGCAGCATCTAAGCTAAAGGAATTTATACTTCTCATGAGCCCTCTGGATTTATTATTTCTATTTACTCCATGTAGCAGACCCAGCACTTGATTTTAATAAAGATAATACTGCCATCTTGTGGCACGATATAGCACTGCATCATTATACACATCCAAACCAAAAAACAAACATCTTCCATGGTAATTTACAGTTTAAATGATTAAAAGAGAAAGAAATGTTTTTCTACCATCTAAATTTATCTCCCAACAAATAGGCAATCAGAAAATTTTAAAAGATCTAAAGAAATACAGTATATTTATCTGTACTCCTGCATGAACATAGAAGAACCGGTGGAAAAACAAAGGAAACTTTTCACTTTAGTTACTTCACAAAGTTGGGATTAGTCTATGACCATACCACCCTGTACACTCCCGATCTCGTCTGATCTCTGAAGCTAAGCAGGGTTGGGTCTAGTTAGCACTTGGATAGGAGAAAGTTGGATTTAAAAGGAAATGGTGAGAGCTTCCCTGGTGGTCCAGTGGGTAAGGACACCGCCTTGCAGTGCAAGGGCCACCGGTTCGATCCCTGGTCTGGGAAGATCCCACGCACTGCAGAGCGGCTGGACCGATGTGTCCAATTACTGAGCTGGAGCTCTGGAGCACATGCGCCCAGAGCTGGTGCTCTGCAACAACAGAGGCTACTGCAATGGGAGGCCCACACGGGCCAAAGAACAAAAATGGACAAAAATAGATAAATGAAAGACCAATAGAAGTGGCCCGCCCACCCCTCCCTCCCCAACCCACCCCTCCCCCAGCAAAAAAAAAAAGAAAAGGAAATGGTGAGAATATTAACCTGCTCTTAAATACCTCTGATTTGTTTGACTTGTAATTTTTATGTAATAAAGTGAAAACTTGAAAGAAAGAAATCAAGAGAAAAGGATAAAGAGAAGAAAGCTAGAATGGAAAGGAAAGAAGGGAATGAGAGAAGGGATGAAGGGAGTAAAGAATGAGCAAAGAAAAGAAAGAGGGAGAGAGGGAGGAAGGGGGAAAGCTGTATTTCAAACTATGTGCCCATTGTCACAAAAGAAAATTATCTCTTCAACACATAATTTCCCCAATTTAATGTTTCCCAAGTTACTATAAAGTTAATAAATGCAGCATCTAAGCTAAAGGAATTTATACTTCTCATGAGCCCTCTGGATTTATTATTTCTATTTACTCCATGTAGCAGACCCAGCACTTGATTTTAATAAAGATAATACTGCCATCTTGTGGCACGATATAGCACTGCATCATTATACACATCAAACACCAAACATCTTCCATGGTAATTTACAGTTTAAATGAATCTTAGAAATCAACCCGTCTTTGTCCAGCTCTGTTGATTTACAGCGGAGGCTCCTGAAGTTTATTTCATGCTCCAGGTTTCATTTCTAGCCAGTTCCCTAGTGCTACTCAAGATTAAAATTAATCTTTGTAAAATAAATAAATGAATACCCAAAGATACTTACATCGGCATATGCTGCCTAGACCTGCACATGCATGTGAGAGTCAATTTGATGCCAAATAAACTCCTGATAAATTTAAACTTGAGGCTTCTGTTTGAAAGCACAGCTTATTTTCTGCCCACAGCATTTAATTAGCCATTTCTCCTATTCATTCATTCAAAATTATTGAGAACTTACAGGCAATGTGCTTGTGCTGATTCCTTGGCAAGCAAAACCCCTCCTCTCGGGCTTCCCCTGGTGGTCCAGTGGGTAAGGACACCGCCTTGCAGTGCAAGGGGCGCCGGTTCGAGCCCTGGCCTGGGAAGATCCCACGTGCCGCGGAGCGGCTAGACCCATGTGTCCAATTACTGAGCTGGAGCTCTGGAGCACATGTGCCCAGAGCCGGCGCTCTGCGACGACAGAGGCCACCGCGATGGGAGGCCCACAGGAGCCAAAGAACAAAGATGGATGAAAATAGAGGAATGAAAGACCAATAGAAGTGGCCCGCTCACTCCCCTCCCTCCCCAACCCGACCCCCGCCCAAAATAAATAAATAAATAAATCTTAAAAAAAAAAAAACCTCCTCCCATGGAACCTACCGTTCTAGTGAAGGGAGACAAACAATAAACAAGTAAAAGAGTGAGATATAGTTTGTTAGATGACACTAACTGGTACTGAGAAAAAAACAGGGGATGAGGGGAGTGGGAAGCAAGAAATGCTCAACGATCAGGTCACATGTGAACAGAAACCAGAAGAAATGGTGACAATGCCTGATGGGTATGTAAGGAGAGAAGATGATTGACTGAGAGTTCTTAGCACCTCTAAGAAACAGGAAATCATCCAAAACTATCCTGGCAAGATTATTCCCCACAGCCCCGTTTCTAGAGAGCTACTAGAAATATTTCCTGCTCACTCTCTCTCTCAAAACAAAATAATGAGAATCTGGGAGAGAAGATCTCATTAGGGAAATACCTTACAGTAGTAAATTCCCTTGAGGTTAGAATTTTCTCTGGAATCTCTTGACAGTGGCTTTTTTTGTTGTTGTTGTTTTTCCTCTTATTCAGAGTTGGAGAAGCAAAAGCTGATGAAAACCAGTGTAAAACATGACTCAAGAGACAGAGAAGTCACACCCATCAAGCTTCTAAATATTTATTGGCCGGGCAAAACTCCTGAAAGAATCCCAAAGGCTTCCAACACGTGTGTGGAAGCCCTTTACAACAGGCTAAACTGAATCTGTGAAAGACACCTCTAGGCTAAACAATCGGGCATTCTGATAATTTTGAAAGCACAGCTTATTTTCTGCCCACAGCATTTAATTAGCCATTTCTCCTATTCATTCATTCAAAATTATTGAGAACTTACAGGCAATGTGCTTGTGCTGATTCCTTGGCAAGCAAAACCCCTCCTCTCGGGCTTCCCCTGGTGGTCCAGTGGGTAAGGACACCGCCTTGCAGTGCAAGGGGCGCCGGTTCGAGCCCTGGCCTGGGAAGATCCCACGTGCCGCGGAGCGGCTAGACCCATGTGTCCAATTACTGAGCTGGAGCTCTGGAGCACATGTGCCCAGAGCCGGCGCTCTGCGACGACAGAGGCCACCGCGATGGGAGGCCCACAGGAGCCAAAGAACAAAGATGGATGAAAATAGAGGAATGAAAGACCAATAGAAGTGGCCCGCTCACTCCCCTCCCTCCCCAACCCGACCCCCGCCCAAAATAAATAAATAAATAAATCTTAAAAAAAAAAAAACCTCCTCCCATGGAACCTACCGTTCTAGTGAAGGGAGACAAACAATAAACAAGTAAAAGAGTGAGATATAGTTTGTTAGATGACACTAACTGGTACTGAGAAAAAAACAGGGGATGAGGGGAGTGGGAATCAAGAAATGCTCAACGATCAGGTCACATGTGAACAGAAACCAGAAGAAATGGTGACAATGCCTGATGGGTATGTAAGGAGAGAAGATGATTGACTGAGAGTTCTTAGCACCTCTAAGAAACAGGAAATCATCCAAAACTATCCTGGCAAGATTATTCCCCACAGCCCCGTTTCTAGAGAGCTACTAGAAATATTTCCTGCTCACTCTCTCTCTCAAAACAAAATAATGAGAATCTGGGGAGAGAAGATCTCATTAGGGAAATACCTTACAGTAGTAAATTCCCTTGAGGTTAGAATTTTCTCTGGAATCTCTTGACAGTGGCTTTTTTTGTTGTTGTTGTTTTTCCTCTTATTCAGAGTTGGAGAAGCAAAAGCTGATGAAAACCAGTGTAAAACATGACTCAAGAGACAGAGAAGTCACACCCATCAAGCTTCTAAATATTTATTGGCCGGGCAAAACTCCTGAAAGAATCCCAAAGGCTTCCAACACGTGTGTGGAAGCCCTTTACAACAGGCTAAACTGAATCTGTGAAAGACACCTCTCTATGTGCTGAACCAGTCCACTCAAGGACAGCCAGCCTCTCCACGATTTTGCAACTCTGAACATGTGAGTCTACAAGGATGGAAAACTCATCCTGAAACAGCTCCATTCAGAACAAGGGTATAAATTAATTATGAAAACTTCAGAATTTCTGTTATTTTTCCCCAAATGTTAATCTGTCTCTTTTTCCCATCTTCTTCCTCAGCTCTTTATCAAATTGCTAGAATTAAGTTCCTTCTTCCCAAACTGAAGGAATTTCTTTTTGCATTGAGAAAGTGGTTCAAAAGAAAATATTTTGTTTCCATTTCTCTTTCTCTCATCTCTCATCTCTATCTTTCTCTCTCTCTCTCTCTCTCTGGTAGTCATAAAGAACATAGGCAATAATAGTCTCTCTCTGGCAGTCATAAAGGACATAGTCAGGCAATGATAAAGTCATAGATTTTGTGAAGAAAATTATTTGGTAATTGTGCAAACATAAGCAGACCAGATTCTTAGTATTTCCTTTCTCCAGGCAAGAAGATACAAAGTAGCATTCCATAAGCATGCACATTCTTTTTAACTTTGCTAGAAGGATAAGAATCTCTTCTGGGGCTTCCCCCGTGGTCCAGTGGGTAAGGACACCGTCTTACAGTGCAAGGGCCGCCAGTTCATCCCTGGCCTGGGAAGATCCCACATGCCACGGAGCGGCTGGACCGACGTGTCCAATTACCGAGCCAGAACTCTGGAGTGCATGCGCCCAGAGCCAGTGCTCTGCGACAAGAGAGGCCACTGCAATGGGAGGCCCACACAGGCCAAAAAACAAAGATGGATGAAAACAGATGAATGAAAAACCAATAGAAGTGGCCCGCCTGCCCCTCTCCCTCCTCAGCTCCCCCACAAAAAAATCTCTTCTGAAAAGAGATAAAACACATCTGCTGTGCCCTGCTAAGTTGCTTCAGCAGTGTTCAACTCTGTGCAACCCTATGGACTGTAGCCCACCATGCTCCTCTGTCCATGGGACTCTCCAACCAAGAATACTGGGGGTAGGTTGCATTCTCTTCTCCAGGGGATCTTCCCAATCCGGGAATCAAACCCATGACTTATAGGTCTCCTGCACTAGCAGACAGGTTCTTTGCCACTAGTACCACCTGAGAAGCCTTAGAAAATATGTCTAGGCCACCCCAAATTCTATCTATTTCCCCTCATATGCTCAATTGCTCAGTTGTGGCTGACTCTCTGTGATCCCATGGACTGTAGCCCACCAGGCTCCACTGTCCATGAGATTATGCCAGCAGGAATACTGGGTTGCCATTTCCTGCTCCAATCCATTTCCCCTACTTTGCCCTAGTTCTACCAGGATGTTTAGTTACTGGATGGATAAGGAAGGACAGGGAGTCTTCTCTCCAGAAACAGTTTTGGGGTGGGTATTGTTCCAAGGGCAGATACAGAAATTCTTTGATCCCAGTGTGTCTAACGCAGCACTAGACCAGTCTTAATTCCTCCTCTTTTCAGGATTTTATAGCTGTTCCCAGTGGCTCAGCTCCCAAATTTCACTGTAGAAATTCCAAGTTTCAGACAGCCTGATGGAAGACTGCTCTCCTCTGAGTCTTTCTAAATGAGAAGGTTACTGCAAGAGAGGCATTCACCAAAAAAAGGCCTGATTGGGGGAGGGGCAGGGGAGGGACAGGAAGGCAGAGAAAGTAGTGCCTCCCATGATCCCATGGGTCCATAGAGCTCTCTAGAAGGTGTCCTTGTTCTCCCCCGGCCTGGTCTTCACCCTCCCAACGCCACTTTTCCCCACCCCACCCCCGACAGCCTTTCCCTAGAGTTTCCAGGATGATTGCATTTTAAACGTATGTTGTTCCTTCTCTCATAGAACTGGGCCCTTACTTTCCGATGCTTTTTCCACTGAATTTTATACTGCAGTTATGCCCCTACACATGGGCCAAAACAAAGATGAAAAGGCCTCCGCCTGCCCCTCTCCTCCTTACCAGCTCCCCCACAAAAAAATCTCTTCTGAAAAGAGATAAAACACATCTGCTGTGCCCTGCTAAGTTGCTTCAGCAGTGTTCAACTCTGTGCAACCCTATGGACTGTAGCCCACCATGCTCCTCTGTCCATGGGACTCTCCAACCAAGAATACTGGGGGTAGGTTGCATTCTCTTCTCCAGGGGATCTTCCCAATCCGGGAATCAAACCCATGACTTATAGGTCTCCTGCACTAGCAGACAGGTTCTTTGCCACTAGTACCACCTGAGAAGCCTTAGAAAATATGTCTAGGCCACCCCAAATTCTATCTATTTCCCCTCATATGCTCAATTGCTCAGTTGTGGCTGACTCTCTGTGATCCCATGGACTGTAGCCCACCAGGCTCCACTGTCCATGAGATTATGCCAGCAGGAATACTGGGTTGCCATTTCCTGCTCCAATCCATTTCCCCTACTTTGCCCTAGTTCTACCAGGATGTTTAGTTACTGGATGGATAAGGAAGGACAGGGAGTCTTCTCTCCAGAAACAGTTTTGGGGTGGGTATTGTTCCAAGGGCAGATACAGAAATTCTTTGATCCCAGTGTGTCTAACGCAGCACTAGACCAGTCTTAATTCCTCCTCTTTTCAGGATTTTATAGCTGTTCCCAGTGGCTCAGCTCCCAAATTTCACTGTAGAAATTCCAAGTTTCAGACAGCCTGATGGAAGACTGCTCTCCTCTGAGTCTTTCTAAATGAGAAGGTTACTGCAAGAGAGGCATTCACCAAAAAAAGGCCTGATTGGGGGAGGGGCAGGGGAGGGACAGGAAGGCAGAGAAAGTAGTGCCTCCCATGATCCCATGGGTCCATAGAGCTCTCTAGAAGGTGTCCTTGTTCTCCCCCGGCCTGGTCTTCACCCTCCCAACGCCACTTTTCCCCACCCCACCCCCGACAGCCTTTCCCTAGAGTTTCCAGGATGATTGAATTTTAAACGTATGTTGTTCATTCTCTCATAGAACTGGGCCCTTACTTTCAGATGCTTTTACCACTGAATTTTATACTGCAAGTTATACTGAATGTTAACCCTTTCCTATTTTTATGTGCTTTATATTTCATTTCTGACCATTTTACCTCACAATTTTAGTAATATCACATAATCTAAAGCTTAGGAAATTTTTAAATAGTTTGTAACCTGATTAACTAAACTAAAATTGTTTTTATTTTTTTGAAATTCTGTAAGTCTGCCCATTCCATTCCTTTACTTTGAATATCCTATGTTTCCATAGCTAGGAAACAGGAGCAGACCCAAAACAAAATGACCCATAAAGCTACAGCGGAGGGACCCGGGAGGGGTGGGGATGGAGGTATGGGCAGATTGTTTCCCTCATTAAGAGACTTAATCCTTCATCAAACACATTTCCTGTTTCTCCAAAATCCACTTTCTCGAAATCTACGGTGCCCATCTCCCTGAGGCACAGATTGCCCTCCTATGCAGCCCCTTCATCCCACACCCCAAATCAAAACTACCATCCTCTCACAGAACATAGAGGTAAAAGAAACTCATCCAACAGGGCCTCTGGGAGACATAGAACCAGATTCATGCACAACAAATAGGAAAAATTAGATTAAAAAATCAAATAAATTAAGGAGAATTTTTTCCTTAAGTATTTGGAAGATTAAGAAAAATCCTCCAAATAATTCTCCCAGTGGTACAATTCTGTCTGACTTGATATACAATTGATATTCCTAAAACATTTCAAGAATGTATCTTTTGCCTAAGTGAACGTAAACTGGTATTTCACATATATATTAATAAAACAAAACAAAAATTGACCCTGGATGATTATTTTCATTTTAAATATAATGTTAATCCAGCTTTTTCTATCTCTTCACTGTATTCTAGCCAAAGAAATAAGAACTAGTCTTCCCATTCACTGTCAAATAAATTTTGGCCAAAGTTGAATAGTCCCATGATCCCATGGGTCCATAGAGCTCTCTAGAAGGTGTCCTTGTTCTCCCCCGGCCTGGTCTTCACCCTCCCAACGCCACTTTTCCCCACCCCACCCCCGACAGCCTTTCCCTAGAGTTTCCAGGATGATTGAATTTTAAACGTATGTTGTTCATTCTCTCATAGAACTGGGCCCTTACTTTCAGATGCTTTTACCACTGAATTTTATACTGCAAGTTATACTGAATGTTAACCCTTTCCTATTTTTATGTGCTTTATATTTCATTTCTGACCATTTTACCTCACAATTTTAGTAATATCACATAATCTAAAGCTTAGGAAATTTTTAAATAGTTTGTAACCTGATTAACTAAACTAAAATTGTTTTTATTTTTTTGAAATTCTGTAAGTCTGCCCATTCCATTCCTTTACTTTGAATATCCTATGTTTCCATAGCTAGGAAACAGGAGCAGACCCAAAACAAAATGACCCATAAAGCTACAGCGGAGGGACCCGGGAGGGGTGGGGATGGAGGTATGGGCAGATTGTTTCCCTCATTAAGAGACTTAATCCTTCATCAAACACATTTCCTGTTTCTCCAAAATCCACTTTCTGGAAATCTACGCTGCCCATCTCCCTGAGGCACAGATTGCCCTCCTATGCAGCCCCTTCATCCCACACCCCAAATCAAAACTACCATCCTCTCACAGAACATAGAGGTAAAAGAAACTCATCCAACAGGGCCTCTGGGAGACATAGAACCAGATTCATGCACAACAAATAGGAAAAATTAGATTAAAAAATCAAATAAATTAAGGAGAATTTTTTCCTTAAGTATTTGGAAGATTAAGAAAAATCCTCCAAATAATTCTCCCAGTGGTACAATTCTGTCTGACTTGATATACAATTGATATTCCTAAAACATTTCAAGAATGTATCTTTTGCCTAAGTGAACGTAAACTGGTATTTCACATATATATTAATAAAACAAAACAAAAATTGACCCTGGATGATTATTTTCATTTTAAATATAATGTTAATCCAGCTTTTTCTATCTCTTCACTGTATTCTAGCCAAAGAAATAAGAACTAGTCTTCCCATTCACTGTCAAATAAATCAAAGTGTCTTTCTGAAACTCAAGCAGTAAAATAAACTCTGGCATTTCTTCTTTCTTTGAGAGCAGAGGGTATGCTTAATATTTTCTATGGATCCTGAAGAATCAGGTTTATTATGTATTATTATTACTATTAATAACTTTTAAATGTTAATAAATGAATTAAATTATTTTAGAAAGCAATCACAATAAAAATTTCTTGATGAATTTTTTGATGGAAGGTAAGTGATTAAACTTACTAATACTCCCACATGATTTATAATTTATCTGCTACTATTTTAATTGCTTCCTGAATATAGACATTTAAGTTAACAAAGTTACTTTTTTACTAAATGACAGATCCCTAGTAGGGGGGGAAATCTGTTTCAAGCAAAAGGAATGAACAAACTCATGTCATCACTCTGGTTTTTCTTATCCTGTAGATTAGGTACTTTGCATTCTATCAAGATCTTTAGAGACAATTTCTGTGTGATACATTGCAACATATCATTGACCCCTAACAACACAGGCTTGAACTGTGCAGATTCACTTATAACTGGATGTTTTCAATATAGTACCTGTATTTTCAATTTACAGAGATTTAAATTAATTAAGTAAGAGGGAAACTAATAGAAAGTTTGTTCCATTGGAGATCACAATATATGGAATCAAAAGGTCCAGTCCTGACTCTGTCCAAACTGTTTCAACTTTTTGCCTCTTGGTAACACATTTATAATTTCTTTGTAGAGTTTTGGGGGGTTGCTTTTTTTTAAAAAACATTTATTTACTTATTTATTTTTGGGGGGGTGGGGAGGGAGGTGGGCGGGCAGGCCACCTCTATTGGTCCTTCATCCATCTATTTTCATCCATCTTTGTTCCTCGGCCCGTGTGGGCCTCCCATCACAGTGGCCTCTGCTGTCGCAGAGCACCGGCTCTGGGCACATGCGCTTCAGAGCTCCGGCTCGGTAATTGGACATATCAGTCCAGTCGCTCTGAGGCACGTGGGATCTTCCCAGGCCAGGGATCGAACCGGCGCCCCTTGCACTACAAAGCGGTGTCCTTACCCACTGGACCACCAGAGAAGCCCGGGGGATTGTTTTTTAATTGAAGTATATTGATTTACAATGTTGTGTTAAGTTTTGCCGTACAGCGAAGTGATTCTGTTATACATATATCTATATACACATTCTTTTTTATATTCTTTTCCATTATGGTTTACTACAGGATATTAATCAATTTCTCTGTTTGTGAGGCAGAGATAGCATTACTCAATCTTTACCTGCACAGGCGTCAGTGCCCTTAACCTTCATGTTGTTCAAGAGTCAACTATATATCTAGATAAAGATCTGAATATAATGTACAAACTAAAGATTAATCAAAGCTTTTATTATAAGAAGTAAGAATTCCTCTGAACCATTTTGCCAAAAAAATCTGATCTCAAACCAATGAACCACATAAATCAACCAATAAATCTAAATGATGTCCTACAGCAATAAAAAAAAAGTGAAAGAAAAAAAAAAACATGAAAGGTCTTTGGATTTTGTTATAATGAAACTAGACTCATAATGCGTAAGAATGAAATGGTCCTTTGCCAGCCAGTTGGGCCCATGGGTTCACTGTGCCATACCGATAGGATTTGGCAACATTCATTCAGCTATTCCAAAAATAATTATCACTTTTACTGTACTAGAGGGGATGACTAATGGAAGAGAAGTTAGACAACGTAGACAACAGCAGTAAAATGTGATGTGTGCTCTGAAAGGGTAAACATGGTTCCTCGGGGAAACAGGAAAGTCTTTTGGAAGATGAGGACCTCCAAACACAGTCCTGAAGCAAAAGTGGGCATTGCGTAGGTGAAGGGAGCAGGGAAGGCAGTGTGTGCACAATCTCTGGGTCAGAGCGTTGACCTGAGGCAACACTGAGGAAGCCTGTGCATCTGAACATTAAGAAGGAATTACAGTGGGCCTTGGAGAAGGAAATGGCAACCCACTCCAGGAGTCTTATCTGGAAAATCCCATGGAGAGAGGAGCCTGGCGGGCTACAGTCCCAGAGCTCCAGAGTCAGCCGTGACTGAATGACTGGACACGTGGGATCTTCCCAGGCCAGGGATCGAACCGGCGCCCCTTGCACTACAAAGCGGTGTCCTTACCCACTGGACCACCAGAGAAGCCCGGGGGATTGTTTTTTAATTGAAGTATATTGATTTACAATGTTGTGTTAAGTTTTGCCGTACAGCGAAGTGATTCTGTTATACATATATCTATATACACATTCTTTTTTATATTCTTTTCCATTATGGTTTACTACAGGATATTAATCAATTTCTCTGTTTGTGAGGCAGAGATAGCATTACTCAATCTTTACCTGCACAGGCGTCAGTGCCCTTAACCTTCATGTTGTTCAAGAGTCAACTATATATCTAGATAAAGATCTGAATATAATGTACAAACTAAAGATTAATCAAAGCTTTTATTATAAGAAGTAAGAATTCCTCTGAACCATTTTGCCAAAAAAATCTGATCTCAAACCAATGAACCACATAAATCAACCAATAAATCTAAATGATGTCCTACAGCAATAAAAAAAAAGTGAAAGAAAAAAAAAAACATGAAAGGTCTTTGGATTTTGTTATAATGAAACTAGACTCATAATGCGTAAGAATGAAATGGTCCTTTGCCAGCCAGTTGGGCCCATGGGTTCACTGTGCCATACCGATAGGATTTGGCAACATTCATTCAGCTATTCCAAAAATAATTATCACTTTTACTGTACTAGAGGGGATGACTAATGGAAGAGAAGTTAGACAACGTAGACAACAGCAGTAAAATGTGATGTGTGCTCTGAAAGGGTAAACATGGTTCCTCGGGAATCAGGAAAGTCTTTTGGAAGATGAGGACCTCCAAACACAGTCCTGAAGCAAAAGTGGGCATTGCGTAGGTGAAGGGAGCAGGGAAGGCAGTGTGTGCACAATCTCTGGGTCAGAGCGTTGACCTGAGGCAACACTGAGGAAGCCTGTGCATCTGAACATTAAGAAGGAATTACAGTGGGCCTTGGAGAAGGAAATGGCAACCCACTCCAGGAGTCTTATCTGGAAAATCCCATGGAGAGAGGAGCCTGGCGGGCTACAGTCCCAGAGCTCGCAGAGTCAGCCGTGACTGAATGACTGAGCACAGTGGCTACGATGGAGTGCCCAACTGAAAATGAATGTTTTTGCATACTACGGTGAGGAGATGAGGCTTCAGCTGAGGGCAAAGACAGGCATGGTAATGATGGTGAGTGAAGGAAAAAGTGGATGTGGTCATTCTGGGGTATGCATTCCACACCGCTCTATCTCAAACTTAGCCCCTCATTGGTGAACAGACATTTTGCATGAAAATATGATACTGCCCTATCATCACATGCTCCCCTGTTCCTTGATCTGCCAAATAGTGCTTCTCAGTACATAAGAGATTCTATACCTCTAGAATACTAACCAGCCTGTAGGTGATTTGTCTGATCAAGTAAAGCAAAATGACTAATGACAATAACACATCTGCTTTTAGAAAAAACAATTAATGGTACTCAGTTTATCTCATAACTCTCAGGCTTTAATCACCAGGTAAAAGCCTTCTCTCACCACTTTCCTGTGCTGTATCTCCCTTGTCTGACTTCCTCTCTCATCTTAGCAGACTACGGAGAGACATGCGGAAGACCAGAAACACATCCCTGGACACGGTGGTGACAGATTTCATTCTCCTGGGATTATCTCACCCCCCGAGGCTGAGGACTCTCCTCTTCCTGGTCTTCTTCTTCATCTACATCCTGACTCAACTGGGGAACCTCCTCATCTTGCTCACCGTGTGGGCTGACCCAAAGCTCCACGCTCGCCCCATGTACATTCTCCTGGGCGTGCTCTCCTTCCTGGACATGTGGCTCTCCTCCGTCATCGTTCCTCGAATTATTCTAAACTTTACTCCCGCCAGTAAGACAATCCCATTTGGTGGGTGCGTAGCTCAGTTGTATTTCTTCCATTTCCTGGGCAGCACTCAGTGCTTCCTCTACACCTTGATGGCCTATGACAGGTACCTGGCAATATGCCAGCCCCTGCGCTACCCTCTGCTCATGAATGGGAGATTATGTACCATCCTTGTGGCCGGAGCTTGGGTGACTGGCTCCATCCATGGGTCCATCCAGGCCACCCTCACCTTCCGCCTGCCCTACTGTGGACCCAACCAGGTGGATTACTTTATCTGTGACATCCCTGCAGTACTGAGACTGGCCTGTGCGGACACAACTGTCAATGAGCTTGTGACCTTTGTGGACATCGGGGTGGTGGCTGCCAGTTGCTTCATGTTAATTCTGCTCTCCTATGCCAACATAGTCCACGCCATCCTACAGATACGTACCGCTGATGGGCGGCGCCGAGCCTTCTCCACCTGCGGCTCCCACCTAACTGTGGTCACAGTCTACTATGTCCCTTGTATCTTCATCTACCTTCGGGCTGGCTCCAAGAGTCCCCTGGATGGGGCAGTGGCTGTGTTTTACACTGTTGTCACTCCATTACTGAACCCCCTCATTTATACACTGAGGAACCAGGAAGTGAAGTCTGCTCTGAAGAGAATCGTGGCAGGTAGAGGGGCTGGGAGTGAAAATCAGTAACTAGAGGCTCAGGAACTAGCTACATCATCATTGCTACCACTCTTGTCAGCAACTGCTGCATGTGGCAAACGCTCAAAACTGTTAATGATCTAAACTGTACCAAATTTAATTCCTTTCAGAAAAAACTTCTAAATTCTTTGTGTTCATGATCTTTTCATTTCATTAAGCTGGGCCAAACTGTTTTACATTATTTGTTTAGAAATAAGTGGATATATTACTTCCACCACTTTCTGACCACTTTGTGAGATAAAGTAAATGCCTTTCAAAGGTTAAATAGGATGAGACTGTGTCAACTTCTTTGGGGTAAATTATGTCAAAATGTGAAAAGTCAAAAAATAAGATTTAATGCTACTGTAACCCCTTTTTCATCCTCTTTCTCCCTAAACCTGGACTTCTATAAATTCTGTGCTTCTTTGCTTGTTCACAGTATTAACATTCCCAAGCACTTGAACTCAGAAATACTGGATCATCTGTATTTCCTTCCTGTCCTCTACTCTCCTATGTGCTAAGATATCAAATTCTGTTTAATGGCCTATGACAGGTACCTGGCAATATGCCAGCCCTGCGCACCCTCTGCTCATGAATGGGAGATTATGTACCATCCTTGTGGCCGGAGCTTGGGTGACTGGCTCCATCCATGGGTCCATCCAGGCCACCCTCACCTTCCGCCTGCCCTACTGTGGACCCAACCAGGTGGATTACTTTATCTGTGACATCCCTGCAGTACTGAGACTGGCCTGTGCGGACACAACTGTCAATGAGCTTGTGACCTTTGTGGACATCGGGGTGGTGGCTGCCAGTTGCTTCATGTTAATTCTGCTCTCCTATGCCAACATAGTCCACGCCATCCTACAGATACGTACCGCTGATGGGCGGCGCCGAGCCTTCTCCACCTGCGGCTCCCACCTAACTGTGGTCACAGTCTACTATGTCCCTTGTATCTTCATCTACCTTCGGGCTGGCTCCAAGAGTCCCCTGGATGGGGCAGTGGCTGTGTTTTACACTGTTGTCACTCCATTACTGAACCCCCTCATTTATACACTGAGGAACCAGGAAGTGAAGTCTGCTCTGAAGAGAATCGTGGCAGGTAGAGGGGCTGGGAGTGAAAATCAGTAACTAGAGGCTCAGGAACTAGCTACATCATCATTGCTACCACTCTTGTCAGCAACTGCTGCATGTGGCAAACGCTCAAAACTGTTAATGATCTAAACTGTACCAAATTTAATTCCTTTCAGAAAAAACTTCTAAATTCTTTGTGTTCATGATCTTTTCATTTCATTAAGCTGGGCCAAACTGTTTTACATTATTTGTTTAGAAATAAGTGGATATATTACTTCCACCACTTTCTGACCACTTTGTGAGATAAAGTAAATGCCTTTCAAAGGTTAAATAGGATGAGACTGTGTCAACTTCTTTGGGGTAAATTATGTCAAAATGTGAAAAGTCAAAAAATAAGATTTAATGCTACTGTAACCCCTTTTTCATCCTCTTTCTCCCTAAACCTGGACTTCTATAAATTCTGTGCTTCTTTGCTTGTTCACAGTATTAACATTCCCAAGCACTTGAACTCAGAAATACTGGATCATCTGTATTTCCTTCCTGTCCTCTACTCTCCCTATGTGCTAAGATATCAAATTCTGCCCTCCACCTTTAGGAAGTCTCTCTTAATACCTAACTAATCATGTGCATATATGTATAACTTCTTAAAAGTGTAGGAATACGCAGGCTGAACTTCATCACGATTTACATTGGGGATTGCAAGCGGAAAGTGGAATAAGGGAATTTAAGTCTCTGTTATTCAATGCTAAAAATAAGGATGCTTTATTATTTAATTTGAAAGAAAATGAAAGCATACGAGACTTTAAATAAGAGTGATACAAGAAGGAGATGGAGAAAAGGAAGAAAGAAGAACAGAAGAAAAAAGAATAAAAAAGGAAAACCTTGGGGATATCCCTGGTGGTCCAGTGGCCAAGATTCTGTGCTCCCAGTGATCGGGACCTGGGTTCAATCCCTGGTCAGGGAACTAGATCCCATATGCCATATCTAAGACCCAGTGCAACCAAAGAAATACATTAAAAAAAATAATTTTTTTTAAACAAAAAAAAGGAAACCTCAACCATATCTTAAGCTGTACATTAAAACATTCCAGGAAGGAATTTCCTATGATTTCTGATGTATATGTTTTAATGGCTTCTAGTCTCTTATTAATACAATTTACTATCAAAGGAAGCCACAATCAAAAAGACAGACAATGACAACTGTTGTCCAGATGTGGAGAAATTGGAGCCCTCATACGTTGCTGGTGGCCATATAAAATGGTGGAGCCATTTTGAAAACAACTTGGCAGTTCCTCAAAATGTTAAACATAGAATTTCCACGTGACCCAGAAATTCTACCGCTAAGTATATTTCAAAGGAAACAAAACCATATGTCTACAAACACAAAAGAAAACTTGCACATGAATGCTCATAGCAGCATTTTTAAAAAGCCTAAATGTGTAACCAAATACAGCACCATTAATTGATGAAAAAGATAAGCACAATATGGTATAGCTATAAAGTGGAATAGCATTCAGCCATAAAAAGCAATGAAGTTCCAATTCATGCAACCACATGGATGAAACTTGAACATGATGCTAAGTCAAAGTGGCCAGACATGAAAGACCACATATCACATGATCCCATTGATATGAAATGTGCAGAATAGACAAATCCATAGAAACAGAAAGTCGATTTGTGGTTACCAGGAGTTGGGGTGGAGGAGAGGTAAGGGACAAGGATGAAAAGTGACTCCTAATGATGTGGGATTTCTTTCTGGAAAGAAAGTGAAAGTGTTCAGGAGTTAGACAGGAGTAATTGGTGCACTACTTTGTAAATATACCAAGAACTACTGAATTGTACACGTTGAAATGGTAAACACTAAGCATTTGAATTGACTTCAATAAAGCTCTTTTTTTTTTGTCGAGTTTGATGTTTTTATTACCACAAACAAAATGTGCATGTGAGCTGTCTATTCACTTTCTTCGCTGTGCAGCCTGGCATTGGGATTGGTGATTCTGATGGCCAGCTGGGCTGCTCTTTCCACAATGGTCTTGCGGTTCCTGGAAGTAAAGCTCTTATTTTTTAACTTATTTAAATCAATGTTGATCGATACTAGAGAATTCACTATACTTGAAATTAATGCATTAGGGGGAATAAAAGCATTTATTGAGTTCTGTTATGGACACAGTCCTATTTTGGAACCTGTTGTCTCACTGGGATTTTGAATCTTTATTGTTCATTTTCATCATGCCAAGTCAGCATCAACTTCCCTCATGGAAGGCTTGTGGAATCAAGAATGTTAAAGCTACTGCTAGGTCCCTGGGAAAATTAGGCTTTCCTTCACTTTCACGAGTATGTATTAATTCCTTGTCTATGGCTGAATCCACTCTTGTGTATATCAACAGACTTGCCCAACAGTCAACAGATAACAAATGTGTTGGAAGACAGGTAACAAAGATTAGTTCAACTGTTGAAAATGAAGTGCATTTTCAATGCATTTCTGAATGGAAAGTGGATAAATGTGTGGTCCAACAACCCAACAACACTTCAAAAAAAAAAAAAAAAAGAGAATCACAGAAAGTAGAGATTATATCTCCCATCCAAGAGATCATGTCGTTCTCTGCAGCTCATTTTCTAGATAGTGTAGAAATGATTCCTGCTTGCTATCAAAACAAAAATAATGAGGATCAGGGGGATGCAGTTCTCTTGGGGTAAATGCTTCAGGTAGAATTCCCAAGAGGTAAATATTTTTCTACAAATCTCTTGACTGTGATTTGTTTAAAAAAAAAAATTCAGTCAAAGAATATGCAACTAATACTTTAACCAATGTAAAATTGAAGACATAAGTAGAGAAGTCACAATCTATAAAGAGCTTCCAAGGCAGGAGGTCTCACAGATTACTAAAATAGCCAGTGTGTCAATTCCATTCCAAAGCAGAGCTCCGTGAGCCGTCACCACAAGCCCAGAGGATGCTCTGAAGGATGCTTTCCTTGCCTGCAAGGCCATTCTACCTGAGAATGACCAGGCTCCTCCAAGATTTTGCTGCCATTGTTGCTGAAACAAAATGTGCATGTGAGCTGTCTATTCACTTTCTTCGCTGTGCAGCCTGGCATTGGGATTGGTGATTCTGATGGCCAGCTGGGCTGCTCTTTCCACAATGGTCTTGCGGTTCCTGGAAGTAAAGCTCTTATTTTTTAACTTATTTAAATCAATGTTGATCGATACTAGAGAATTCACTATACTTGAAATTAATGCATTAGGGGGAATAAAAGCATTTATTGAGTTCTGTTATGGACACAGTCCTATTTTGGAACCTGTTGTCTCACTGGGATTTTGAATCTTTATTGTTCATTTTCATCATGCCAAGTCAGCATCAACTTCCCTCATGGAAGGCTTGTGGAATCAAGAATGTTAAAGCTACTGCTAGGTCCCTGGGAAAATTAGGCTTTCCTTCACTTTCACGAGTATGTATTAATTCCTTGTCTATGGCTGAATCCACTCTTGTGTATATCAACAGACTTGCCCAACAGTCAACAGATAACAAATGTGTTGGAAGACAGGTAACAAAGATTAGTTCAACTGTTGAAAATGAAGTGCATTTTCAATGCATTTCTGAATGGAAAGGGGAAAAATGTGCGATCCAACAACCCAACAACACTTCAAAAAAAAAAAAAAAAAGAGAATCACAGAAAGTAGAGATTATATCTCCCATCCAAGAGATCATGTCGTTCTCTGCAGCTCATTTTCTAGATAGTGTAGAAATGATTCCTGCTTGCTATCAAAACAAAAATAATGAGGATCAGGGGGATGCAGTTCTCTTGGGGTAAATGCTTCAGGTAGAATTCCCAAGAGGTAAATATTTTTCTACAAATCTCTTGACTGTGATTTGTTTAAAAAAAAAAATTCAGTCAAAGAATATGCAACTAATACTTTAACCAATGTAAAATTGAAGACATAAGTAGAGAAGTCACAATCTATAAAGAGCTTCCAAGGCAGGAGGTCTCACAGATTACTAAAATAGCCAGTGTGTCAATTCCATTCCAAAGCAGAGCTCCGGTGAGCCGTCACCACAAGCCCAGAGGATGCTCTGAAGGATGCTTTCCTTGCCTGCAAGGCCATTCTACCTGAGAATGACCAGGCTCCTCCAAGATTTTGCTGCTGTGTCCATGTGAGTTCAAGCTGGGGAGCATTCCTAAAGTCAGGTCGATTCACAATAGGAGCAAAGACATAATTTAGAAATCACAAAAGTTTCCATGACTTTGTTCAAAACCGTATTTAGGTTGCCTCTTGTCCTTATCTTTTTCCTTACCTTATCCTCTGTTCACAGAGTTCATACATTAAGCATATTATGTCTAAACTAAATGAGCCTCTCTCCAGATTTGGGAATTTTCTTCTTTGAATTGAAAAAACTTTTTAAACATTTATCTTTTATTTTCTCTATTTAGAGAAAGAAGTAAAAGAGCAAAAAGATGCAACAGACTCAGCATTACAGAGCAAACACAGGATAAGTTTCTTAACCATTCGTCTCTCAGGATGAGTACAGTTGGTGAACTTAACTGACATTTGGAAGGCTTTCCATTTCAAGTACCCTTTCTTTAAAAAAACAAAACAACAACAAAAAATACCTTTTTCTTTTGTATTGGAGTATAGCTGTTTAGCAAACAATGTCACGAAAGTTTTAAGTGAACAGCAAAGGGACTCAGTCATACATATACATATATCCATTCTCCCACAAACTCCCCTCCCATTTAGACTGCTATATAACATTGAGCAGATTTCCAAGTGCTATACAATAGGTCCATGTTGGTTATCCATTTTTAATATAGGTGTGAGTACAAATCCATCCCAAACTCCCTAACTATCCCTTCCCCCAACCTTCCCACCAGAAACCATAAATTCATTCTCTGTCTCTCTCTTTCTCAGTTCATTTTTATCATTTCCTTTTAGATTCTACATACAAGGGATATTATACAGTATTCCTCCTTCAAGGACCTTTTCTTAAGCAAGATTTTTTTTAACATGTGTAACAATGACACTGACAGGATCATCAGAGCAATAAAATATGGAGTCTGCCTCCCCACTGTATTCAGACTCTGTTCACAATATCCTTTCTCTCCCTCTCTGTTCAGGGTACCTAATGTCCTGAAAGAACTATGATCTAAATCTTGTGCAAAAGATTAGCAAGGTTAAAAAATACTCAGTGCTGGTCCTTCCACATCCTTCAGTCCTAGTGATTCACAGCAGCTCTTGGCAGGAATAGCCTCAAGCCACAGTGTCTCATACAAAACCCCAGTTCAGTGCAGCCATGCCAGAAAGAGGCCAAACCTCTCAGATAACCTGATTTCTTTAAAAGTGAAAAAAGGCATTGCTCTTCATATTTGTTTATCAGCACCATCTTTCTAGATTCCATAGATGTGTCAGTATACAATATTTATCTTTCTCTCTCTGACATACTTCACTCTGTATAATAAGCTCTTGATTCATCCACCTCATTAGAACTGGTTAAAGAAAGATGGTGCTGATAAACGAATATGCAGAGCAGCAATGGAGAGGCGGACAGGAAGAGCCGTCTTATGGACATTGGGGTGAGGGAGAGGAATATTCTGTGGGACTAGGGGATCTCAAAGAGGGTCTCTGTGGTGACCTGGAGGGGTGAGATAGGGAGGGAGATTGGGGGGAGGTTCAGGGGTAGGGGGACATATGTATATCTATGGTAGATTTCGGATCTATGTGTGGCAGTAAACAACAAAATCCTGTAAAAAATTAAATTAAAATAAAAGCATAAAAAAAAGTTTTCTAAATGTACTGCTAGCAAAGGGTTCAAAGTGAGTGAATCTCCAAGTGAAGGCAATCGAAGGCAACCATTTACCCTATGGCTTCCTACCTGACCCAGTGAGAACGTCTCATTCTTTCCTGACTTTGTTTTTTATTGCCCCCTCTTACATTCCATTCATAGAAGCAACTTTCTTGAATATGAAGCCAAAATACTTTCTACATAAAATAAAGACGTGTTCAGTTTACCTCCAAGACTCCAGTCATCAGACAAAAGCCTTCTCTCACCACTTTCCTGTGCTGTATCTCCCTTGTCTGACTTCCTCTCTCATCTTAGCAGACTACGGAGAGACATGCGGAAGACCAGAAACACATCCCTGGACACGGTGGTGACAGATTTCATTCTCCTGGGATTATCTCACCCCCCGAGGCTGAGGACTCTCCTCTTCCTGGTCTTCTTCTTCATCTACATCCTGACTCAACTGGGGAACCTCCTCATCTTGCTCACCGTGTGGGCTGACCCAAAGCTCCACGCTCGCCCCATGTACATTCTCCTGGGCGTGCTCACAGCAGCTCTTGGCAGGAATAGCCTCAAGCCACAGTGTCTCATACAAAACCCCAGTTCAGTGCAGCCATGCCAGAAAGAGGCCAAACCTCTCAGATAACCTGATTTCTTTAAAAGTGAAAAAAGGCATTGCTCTTCATATTTGTTTATCAGCACCATCTTTCTAGATTCCATAGATGTGTCAGTATACAATATTTATCTTTCTCTCTCTGACATACTTCACTCTGTATAATAAGCTCTTGATTCATCCACCTCATTAGAACTGGTTAAAGAAAGATGGTGCTGATAAACGAATATGCAGAGCAGCAATGGAGAGGCGGACAGGAAGAGCCGTCTTATGGACATTGGGGTGAGGGAGAGGAATATTCTGTGGGACTAGGGGATCTCAAAGAGGGTCTCTGTGGTGACCTGGAGGGGTGAGATAGGGAGGGAGATTGGGGGGAGGTTCAGGGGTAGGGGGACATATGTATATCTATGGTAGATTTCGGATCTATGTGTGGCAGTAAACAACAAAATCCTGTAAAAAATTAAATTAAAATAAAAGCATAAAAAAAAGTTTTCTAAATGTACTGCTAGCAAAGGGTTCAAAGTGAGTGAATCTCCAAGTGAAGGCAATCGAAGGCAACCATTTACCCTATGGCTTCCTACCTGACCCAGTGAGAACGTCTCATTCTTTCCTGACTTTGTTTTTTATTGCCCCCTCTTACATTCCATTCATAGAAGCAACTTTCTTGAATATGAAGCCAAAATACTTTCTACATAAAATAAAGACGTGTTCAGTTTACCTCCAAGACTCCAGTCATCAGACAAAAGCCTTCTCTCACCACTTTCCTGTGCTGTATCTCCCTTGTCTGACTTCCTCTCTCATCTTAGCAGACTACGGAGAGACATGCGGAAGACCAGAAACACATCCCTGGACACGGTGGTGACAGATTTCATTCTCCTGGGATTATCTCACCCCCCGAGGCTGAGGACTCTCCTCTTCCTGGTCTTCTTCTTCATCTACATCCTGACTCAACTGGGGAACCTCCTCATCTTGCTCACCGTGTGGGCTGACCCAAAGCTCCACGCTCGCCCCATGTACATTCTCCTGGGCGTGCTCTCCTTCCTGGACATGTGGCTCTCCTCCGTCATCGTTCCTCGAATTATTCTAAACTTTACTCCCGCCAGTAAGACAATCCCATTTGGTGGGTGCGTAGCTCAGTTGTATTTCTTCCATTTCCTGGGCAGCACTCAGTGCTTCCTCTACACCTTGATGGCCTATGACAGGTACCTGGCAATATGCCAGCCCCTGCGCTACCCTCTGCTCATGAATGGGAGATTATGTACCATCCTTGTGGCCGGAGCTTGGGTGACTGGCTCCATCCATGGGTCCATCCAGGCCACCCTCACCTTCCGCCTGCCCTACTGTGGACCCAACCAGGTGGATTATTTTTTCTGTGACATCCCTGCAGTACTGAGACTGGCCTGTGCGGACACAACTGTCAATGAGCTTGTGACCTTTGTGGACATCGGGGTGGTGGCTGCCAGTTGCTTCATGTTAATTCTGCTCTCCTATGCCAACCTAGTCCACGCCATCCTACAGATACGCATCAGCTGATGGGCGGCGCCGAGCCTTCTCCACCTGCGGCTCCCACCTAACTGTGGTCACAGTCTACTATGTCCCTTGTATCTTCATCTACCTTCGGGCTGGCTCCAAGAGTCCCTGGATGGGGCAGTGGCTGTGTTTTACACTGTTGTCACTCCATTACTGAACCCCTCATTTATACACTGAGGAACCAGGAAGTGAAGTCTGCTCTGAAGAGAATCGTGGCAGGAGAGTGGAGTGAAAACAGTAACTAGAGGCTCAGGAAGCTAATCATATGCTACACTCTTGTCAGCAACATAAATAAAGACGTGTTCAGTTTACTCAGACTCCAGTCATCAGACAAGCCTTCTCTCACCACTTTCCTGTGCTGTATCTCCCTTGTCTGACTTCCTCTCTCATCTTAGCAGACTACGGAGAGACATGCGGAAGACCAGAAACACATCCCTGGACACGGTGGTGACAGATTTCATTCTCCTGGGATTATCTCACCCCCCGAGGCTGAGGACTCTCCTCTTCCTGGTCTTCTTCTTCATCTACATCCTGACTCAACTGGGGAACCTCCTCATCTTGCTCACCGTGTGGGCTGACCCAAAGCTCCACGCTCGCCCCATGTACATTCTCCTGGGCGTGCTCTCCTTCCTGGACATGTGGCTCTCCTCCGTCATCGTTCCTCGAATTATTCTAAACTTTACTCCCGCCAGTAAGACAATCCCATTTGGTGGGTGCGTAGCTCAGTTGTATTTCTTCCATTTCCTGGGCAGCACTCAGTGCTTCCTCTACACCTTGATGGCCTATGACAGGTACCTGGCAATATGCCAGCCCCTGCGCTACCCTCTGCTCATGAATGGGAGATTATGTACCATCCTTGTGGCCGGAGCTTGGGTGACTGGCTCCATCCATGGGTCCATCCAGGCCACCCTCACCTTCCGCCTGCCCTACTGTGGACCCAACCAGGTGGATTATTTTTTCTGTGACATCCCTGCAGTATTGAGACTGGCCTGTGCAGACACAACTGTCAATGAGCTTGTGACCTTTGTGGACATCGGGTGGTGGCTGCCAGTTGCTTCATGTTAATTCTGCTCTCCTATGCCAACATAGTCCACGCCATCCTACAGATACGCATCAGCTGATGGGCGGCGCCGAGCCTTCTCCACCTGCGGCTCCCACCTAACTGTGGTCACAGTCTACTATGTCCCTTGTATCTTCATCTACCTTCGGGCTGGCTCCAAGAGTCCCCTGGATGGGGCAGTGGCTGTGTTTTACACTGTTGTCACTCCATTACTGAACCCCCTCATTTATACACTGAGGAACCAGGAAGTGAAGTCTGCTCTGAAGAGAATCGTGGCAGGTAGAGGGGCTGGGAGTGAAAATCAGTAACTAGAGGCTCAGGAACTAGCTACATCATCATTGCTACCACTCTTGTCAGCAACTGCTGCATTTGGCAGGTGTTCAAAAGTAAATTTGATGTAAGCTGAATTGAGTGTAATTCTATTAGGAAGAAGTTTCTAGTGCTATGATGCATGCATTCTCAGGTGTGTATGACTCTTTGCGACCCTATGAACCATAACCTACCAGTCTCCTCTGTCCATTGGGATTTTCCTAGCAAGAATACTGGAGTGGGTAGCCATTTCCTCCTTCAGGGTATCTTTTCAGCCCAGGGCTGGAACCTGTGTCTCCTGCATTGTCCGACAGATTCTGTACCACTGAGACACCTTGGAAGCCCTTCTAGTGCTGTACTTAACCTTATCAAATTATCCATCACTATTTTACACAGTCCAGGGAAATAGTGCAGTCTACAAACAAGGATTGAATATGAGGAATAAATGATCTGTGAAGGAGGGGGGATTGTGCAGGGCAAATCTGAGAAAACGCAGCATAATGCTGTCCCCATTCCCTTCCTTCATCCTAGCTTCCCAAGTCTCTAGGCATTCAGTATTGTTTGGCTTGTATCAAGCCAAATCCATCCAGCCAAGTACTTGGTGTGATCGCCATACAGATTTTCTGTTTCCTTCCAGCCCTTCCCCCTTCATTCCCACCACAGTAATTCACCTAATTCTGTTTGCCCTGATTCAGGAATATATCTCTGGTTTCCTATAGGTCTATCTCCTTGTCATCCCTATCTTTATCCATACCACTAGAAGGGTTTTGTTTCTGCAATGTAGAACTAAATATGTCATTTCTCTCCTTGTAAATATTCACTAGCTCTCTAACATATATAGATAAAGCCAGACCTCAGCTTGGAATTTAAGGTCCCCCACCATCCGGTTCCAACATACTTCATCTCCAAGGTCTCTCAATCTCTCCCTTCTCCCCTCGTCCCATTAGTCTCCCTGCTACACCTTAAGCATTCCCTACAGTTAGCCCTCCACATCCGCAGTTGGTTGACTCTGCAAATGCAAAACCTGTGGATATGGATGCCATCATATTCATAGTACTACACCATTTTACATAAAGGACTTGAGCATCAGTGGTTTGGGTATGGGGGGGGCTTCCTGGAACCAATCCCATGGTGGTAATTGTACTTTCCTGGTTTTGAGCCTTTACTTATTCTTGTGTGAGAAATCCCCTTTTTCCCTCTCCACCTTGGTAAACTGATGTTTCGTGCTTCCTACAAGGTTTACAGGGTGGAAAAAAACTTTATTCCTACAAGAAGTTTTCTCTGATTCTCCCAGCGAGAATTTATATCCTTCTGCTTGTATTCCCATAGGCCTTTGAATTTTATAATAGCACTTATCAGGCTCCTCTGTCCAAGGAACTCTCCAGGCAAGAATACTGGAATGGATTGACATTCCCTCCTCCAAGAGATCTTCTCAACCCAAGGACCAAACTCAGGTCTGCCTGCATTGCAGGCAGATTCTTTACCATCTGAGCCCCCAGGGAAGACCTAACCAACAATCATACGCTGACTTGTGTTATATTTACATCAGGGTCTCTGAAGAACAGAAAAGGTGTTCCACTGGTATTTGTATCACAGCCCCCTTTTCCTAATATCGACTAGTAGGCACTGTGGTGGAGATAGCTATCTGCCCACCAGAATCCATTCTCTCCTTCTTCTCTATCCAGATAGTTGTAGATGGAATGGGGCATCCAGGCATGGTTATATTTTTGAGTTCTCCCAAACTGAGTATGAGAAGAGTTTATATACATGTGTAATCCTTCCAGGTTTAGCCCTCAAAACTGGCACAGGAACTTTTCCATGTGGTTTTTTTTTTTTTTAAAGATTTATTTATTTATTTTGGGCGGGGGTCGGGTTGGGGAGGGAGGGGAGCAGGCGGGCCACTTCTATTGCTCTTTCATTTCTCTATTTTCATCCGTCTTTGTTCTTTGGCTCCTGTGGGCCTCCCATCGCGGTGCCGTCTGTCGTAGCAGAGCACCGGCTCTGGGCGCATGCGCACCAGAGCTCCGGCTTGGTAATTGGACACATCAGTCCAGCCGCTCCGCGGCACGTGGGATCTTCCCAAGCCAGGGATTGAACCGGCGCCCCTTGCACTGCAAGGCGGTGTCCTTACCCACTGGACCACCAGGGGAAGCCCTCCATGTGTTTTTCATGCTCTGAACTGGAACTGGCATACAACAAGAGCCAGCTTCATCAGCAATACCTTGAGACCAAGTGAGATGAGTTATCTGCCAGCCTGGAGCATTCACTTAAGAATTTTAAGTGAAAGGAAAATAGACCTCTAACTTCTTTAATCCACTGATTTCTTACTGAGCTACTTTGTTACAGCAGTCTTATCTAGTCCTAATTAATACTCTACTGTATCAATAATTTTTAATTGAAAATTAAAACAGCATCAAGAAAGTCTTCTGAACTTCTTTTAAATTATCCAAAATATCCAGAAAACCTTTTGGTCAATGCCCGAAAGCCACAGATCTGGAATCTACCTGATTGGTCATTCAGTGGGCCGGTCAGTTAATCAGAAAATGTCCTTCTGACCAGTATAGGGTGATATAAATCACCTTGATCTATCCCCTATGATCTGTCCCACTCTTACCTGGAGGAACAAGAAATACAGGGCACTCTATGAGCAAGTGTCAATAACTCCTTCCAGAAAATAAAGGACCAAGTAGATATGTTCTTTCATCTGCTGACAGTTGTTTCGCCCATTTAGATGTGTGAGGCCATGCTAAACCAATTTGGGAGGAGATTTTTCTTTACTGCAGCAAAGTACATGTAATATAAATATTATCATTTTAGTAAATTTTAAGTATGGTTCAGTAGTATTAAATACATTCACATCATTGTGCTACCATCACCACCATCCATGTCCATAACTCCTTTCACCCTTTAAACTGAAACTCTATGCCCATCAAATAATAACTCCTATTCTCTCCTTCCCCAAGCCGCTGGCAATCACCCTTATGCATCTTATCTCTATGATTTTGACTTTTCTAAATATCTCATATAAGTGGACTATACAGTGTTTGCCTTTTTGTGATTGGTTTATTTCACTTAGCATCATGTCCTCAAGAGTCATTCATGCTGTGACATATTGTGTAATTTTCTTCATTTTTAAGTCAAAATACTATTCTGCTGCGTGGTTAGGCCATATTTGCTGATCCATTGATGGACACTGAGATTTTTTCCACTCTTTAGCTATTGTGTATAATGCTACTCTGAATATGAGTCCTCAAATATCCCTTTGAGACTCCACCTTCCGTTCTTTTGGGTATATACCAGAAGTGAAATTGTTGGATCATATGGTTATTGTATTTTTAATTTCCTGAGGAACTACCATACTGTTTTCCACAAAGGCTGTACTACTTTTTATTCCCACGCAACAGTGCACAGGAGTTCCTGTTTCTCCACATCCATACCAACACTTGTTCTCTGTTTTTCTGATAGTAGCCATCTTCATGAGTGTGAAGTGGTATCTCGCAGTAGTTCTAGTTTGCAATTCTCTAGTTATTAGTGATGTTTAGCATCTTTTCATGCACTTGTTGGCTCTTCATATATCCTCTCTAGAGACTATTCTGTGTCTCTGTATTACATTTAGTTGTTTTACTGTGTTGAGTCCTCCATTTACCTATCTTCTGTGTGTCTGTTCTATATAAATTAATCAAACTATCTAATCAAAGACAGAAATTTACTGAATAGATTAAAAAACATGATCAAACTATATGCTATGGGAAAGAGACTCACTTGAGATCCAAAAACACAAACAATTTGAAGTTGAAAGGGTGGAAAAAAGATGCAAGAGACAAGGAGGGCATCACATAGTAATAAAAGTTTTCATACGGCAGAAACAGATAACAATTACATTTTCATGCCTAATGACAGGTCATCAAAATATATGAAGCAGACTTGACAAAATTGAAGGGAGACATAGACTACAATGATAGGGGGAGATTCCAAAGATCCCACTCACAATAGTTAATAGACCAGTCAGTTATAAAATAAATAAAGTCATGGGGATGAAATACACAGAATAGGGAATATAGCCAACAATGTTGTGATAACTTTAAATGATAACAGATAGTAACTAGACTTAACATGGTGATTTTCTCCTAATTTATATAAACATTGAATTGTTATGAAACTAATGTAATATTGTATGTCAATTATACTTAAATTTTCTGAAAGAACCACTGCCCAGGGAGCATAACAAAGTGTTACAGATAATAGCTGAGTTGGATGACATCTCATGTCCCTCTAACCCTAAGATTCTGTGTTTCTCCTAGTCTATGCTTTCTGAGTACCTTAGAAATTATGAAATATGAACTTCATAAAACGTGAATGTACCACTATGAAAACACTTTTGACCAGTAACAACCACATTAGGCTTTCCTTCCTTTTTTTCCAAATTGGTTTTTGGAAGAGAAAAGGAATCACAGATGTGAAGTTATCAACAGGCCCTGTTAAGCCCCATAGCCTTTGTTCCATCTGATATTACAAAACTCAGAAAAGCTTAAAGGAAAAAGCTAGAAACTAAGGGAGTTTCCCAGGAAACAAACTATGGATATTGGTTTTGTCTTATCACAGGGGTGCTATTACAATATTCCCTAAGCCAAAGGTCTCACACACAATAATTAACCCTGGGGAAAATAAAAGAACAGAACACAAGAGACCAACTTCAGCAATTACCTTCAGTGGGAGCAACAACTCTTCCCCCAGTTTATAAAGAGGCTGAAAGATTATGTCTACATAATAGCAGGCAAATAATAAATCAAGTTCAATAGCTTGGTCTTTCATTTTGATCCAAGCCAGAATTGACTAATTGGGTCTTCTGCCATAAGCTCTTCACAGTAACTCCTGCTGACCTTTGGGATCCAAAGCCATTGAAATCTCTCTAGTAACAGATTTTTATTTCTTCTGCCGGGTTGAGAAAGGATTTTCTGTGGATGCTGACGCCCCCAGGTAAAGGTGATTCTCTCTCCCCTAAATAGCACCTGCTCTAGTCCTATCCAATTTCCCGAGTTTAAGCTCACCGGCAGGACTTGATCACTGAGGTACTGAATAAAGAGGATGATCACCCCAAAGAGACAGAATCACAAAGTAATCACAAAGTAAGTTTCAGATATAGATAAATGCTTGGTCCAAAAACCATGCAAGAGGTCTCTACATATTAAGCCACGTTGCTTCTCAATGTCTCTCCTTGCTTCATTAGTCAATATTTTTCTCCTTCATCTCTCACAGAAATGTTCCTTACTGCCTGGTAAGTCTAACCATGGGCTTCCCAGGTGGCTCAGTGGTAAAGAATCCACCTCCCAAGGCAAAAGACACAGAAAATTCAGGTTTGATCCCTGAGTCAGGGAGATCATTTGGAGAAGAGAATGGCAGCCCACTCTGGTATTCTTGCCTGGAAAATTCCATGAATAGAGGAGTCTGGCAGGCTACAGCTCATGGTGTCTCAAAGACTCAAACTTGACTTAGTGACTAACCACACACACATACACACACTCACAAGTCTAACTATACAGTTGTCATTTAGCCTTTTTATATTAGGATAACTCAGTCTCCCCAAGCATTCTGTTAGCTATATCTTTGTCCCAAGCTACTCTTCTTCAAAAGTTCATTCACTGCCTAGACTCAATGCCAATCAGAAAAGGTAAGAGCATCTTGGAGTTCTCTGCTGGTTCCATCTTTGCTCCTTGCTTTTGGTCCTTGTCAGGTCCCTTATCCCACCTGTAAGACAGGTACTTAACCCAAAATTTGAAGGATGGACGTTGAATAAAACTATAACCTGATTTCTGTGTCAGTGACTATTTTAAGCATATTTTAGATTCATTTTTTATAAAAGTGTTATATTTCAGTTTCATTTCTCAGACTTAGTAACCCAAATTTTTCTCATCTCATTGTATATGTGTATATATTCAGTCCAGTGTTATTCCTCTTAAGATTTTTTTAAGTTTTACATGTCTTGTGGTAAAATTCAGAAAATGACAATAGATTGTATGTTTTCCAAAGCCATTGAAATCTCTCTAGTAACAGATTTTTATTTCTTCTGCCGGGTTGAGAAAGGATTTTCTGTGGATGCTGACGCCCCCAGGTAAAGGTGATTCTCTCTCCCCTAAATAGCACCTGCTCTAGTCCTATCCAATTTCCCGAGTTTAAGCTCACCGGCAGGACTTGATCACTGAGGTACTGAATAAAGAGGATGATCACCCCAAAGAGACAGAATCACAAAGTAATCACAAAGTAAGTTTCAGATATAGATAAATGCTTGGTCCAAAAACCATGCAAGAGGTCTCTACATATTAAGCCACGTTGCTTCTCAATGTCTCTCCTTGCTTCATTAGTCAATATTTTTCTCCTTCATCTCTCACAGAAATGTTCCTTACTGCCTGGTAAGTCTAACCATGGGCTTCCCAGGTGGCTCAGTGGTAAAGAATCCACCTCCCAAGGCAAAAGACACAGAAAATTCAGGTTTGATCCCTGAGTCAGGGAGATCATTTGGAGAAGAGAATGGCAGCCCACTCTGGTATTCTTGCCTGGAAAATTCCATGAATAGAGGAGTCTGGCAGGCTACAGCTCATGGTGTCTCAAAGACTCAAACTTGACTTAGTGACTAACCACACACACATACACACACTCACAAGTCTAACTATACAGTTGTCATTTAGCCTTTTTATATTAGGATAACTCAGTCTCCCCAAGCATTCTGTTAGCTATATCTTTGTCCCAAGCTACTCTTCTTCAAAAGTTCATTCACTGCCTAGACTCAATGCCAATCAGAAAAGGTAAGAGCATCTTGGAGTTCTCTGCTGGTTCCATCTTTGCTCCTTGCTTTTGGTCCTTGTCAGGTCCCTTATCCCACCTGTAAGACAGGTACTTAACCCAAAATTTGAAGGATGGACGTTGAATAAAACTATAACCTGATTTCTGTGTCAGTGACTATTTTAAGCATATTTTAGATTCATTTTTTATAAAAGTGTTATATTTCAGTTTCATTTCTCAGACTTAGTAACCCAAATTTTTCTCATCTCATTGTATATGTGTATATATTCAGTCCAGTGTTATTCCTCTTAAGATTTTTTTAAGTTTTACATGTCTTGTGGTAAAATTCAGAAAATGACAATAGATTGTATGTTTTCCAACTACTTGAAATGCTTTTATAGACTAAAAAAATTGCTTTGAGTTAATTTTCAAAAAAATGATGAAAAGTTTTCTTCATAGCCAATTGAAAGACGGGTGACTAGAGTTAGATACACAATTTGGGACCAAAATTACGCAAAACTCATTTATTAAAATGAGATTAAGATTGTGCCTTTGCCTAATTTTAAAAGACGCCTATCCCCTGGGCGAATCAGCCACTAACAATTTTTTAAATGATCAACATTATAGGTTCATAGTCAATTTCTGGTTCTTAATGATAACCACAACTTTTTCAAGCATGTTTGTACTAGACGACCTTTTATATTTTTTTTTATTTTTACAGACTTTTGTTGTTTACAGATATGTATAATCCCATTTAACCAGGTCACAATTCAAATATATATTGCATCTATATCTTCACAATCTAGGCTTCTATTAAATGAAAATATTGGTAACCCCCACAAACAACGATCTATGTTTTAAAAAATTGCTCAGTATAGTAGAATGTCAGACCATGAAAGAATATAGACAACCTCACGGATTCATGGTAACAAAATTTGACTCATTTAATTCTAGAACTTGCACTTAATTCTACTATATCTAATTTTAGAAACACTGCAGCAACACCAGGTTAGAATCTTTGACAGCATGAACCATAACCTCTTAAAACTGCTATTTAGATTGCAAATGAAGCTCTGGCTTCAGGACACTGAGCGTTAATGTTACCAATGAATTTTTTAAATTCCTAATGATTTAGCAATCTGAAATAACATGGTTTCCTACAAGATGCTGACTTATTTGTGGGAAGGAATGCTAAGTAAAATGTACAATGAGTACTGGACTAAAAACCATAAAACTTTCTTGGGGTACTTAGCACTATTCAACAATAGAGCTCTTTTGTCATTTAACTCCCCTAAGGATCATGGGGACAGCAGACAGATATAAAAGACCATCACTATCCTGAGTTCATAGGACACAAATTCTCTGAGATTTCATCAGTGCCATGTTTTTTCTCTTTGCCCTGTGTTCATCTCTCTCTGTCTCTCTGTCTCTTTGTCTTTATCTCTCTGGCTCTCTTCTTTCTTTCTCTCTCTCTCTCTCTCCTATCTCTTTCTCATTCTCTTTCTTCTTCATACTCCTATCCACCCCTTTCCCTCTCCCATCCTTCATCTCACTCTTTTCAGTTCTATTATTGAAAGACTTTAAGGCATCTTGGACCCACATCTGGGATATTAAAGTATCAGAGTAAGAAGAGTGTTCACTCAATGAATACCAAGAACACGCTTGGAGATCTATAACAATGAAAGTGACACAGGGAAGGTCATGACATACCAGGGGCAAAAGAAAGTTTTCCTATTAATCTTTGTGACTAAATGCAAAAGAAAACATGTTAAGGAAACAAAGAGTAAAACTTGGCTACAACTGGAATGAAATCACACCTATTACAAACAGGGCTATATCCCTTCCCCTCATCTTTCCCATTAAAATGACCCCAAAATCTAAGGGTAAGATTTAAAAACACTATTCTTTCTGGTTCAGTAAAACAAGAATCATCACAATGTGTGTGTGCATTGGAATTCCCTATTTACAGGAAATCTCCCCAAAGTAACAACATTTCCTAGAGAATAATTCAGAGAACAGGTAATGTTTCTTTCTTTTTTTTTTTTACTCTCACTATTTATTGAACAGCTATGTGCTCAAGTTATTTTTTTAAACTTTTATTTTGCTTTTAACTTTTACAGAGTTTTGTTGTTTACAGATATGTATGTTCCCAGATTAGTCATATGTATATCCCCCCCTTCCACAGGTAATGTTTCTTAATGCAAACAGGAAAATAATATAGAAAACAAATGAGGGAAAAAATGATTAGGGAACTCCAAGAAGTTGGGAAAATGTGTCAAAAAGAAAGGAGTCATTGGAAATAATAAAGGCAATCTAAAAGAAACAGAGAATACTTAGAGCAAAACTTTCTTAATGTATCCTCACTACTGCCCAGAAGAAAAAACTATTGTATTTGAAGAAAAGAAAGTATTCCCTCACGTAAAGGGACAACGTAATTTATCAGATATAACTCAGTGATGCCTAACGCAAAATAAGTGAATTGTGCCCATCAACATTCCCTTGCTCTGATTTAAAACTTAGAAATATACAATACATCTGATTCCTAACTTGGTATTAATAAGTAGATGCTCTGATTGGTAAGCATACCATTTTATCCATGGGAGTGAGGTCTCCCATTGTAGACTGACAAATTGGTTCTTTAATTTATAAGTCTCTCAAGTATGAACTGATGATTTACCAATGCCTGATTCCTCTCAGAAGACCTGAAATTGCTAATTTAGACAAGGCAGTCTTGGACCCACATCTGGGATATTAAAGTATCAGAGTAAGAAGAGTGTTCACTCAATGAATACCAAGAACACGCTTGGAGATCTATAACAATGAAAGTGACACAGGAAGGTCATGACATACCAGGGGCAAAAGAAAGTTTTCCTATTAATCTTTGTGACTAAATGCAAAAGAAAACATGTTAAGGAAACAAAGAGTAAAACTTGGCTACAACTGGAATGAAATCACACCTATTACAAACAGGGCTATATCCCTTCCCCTCATCTTTCCCATTAAAATGACCCCAAAATCTAAGGGTAAGATTTAAAAACACTATTCTTTCTGGTTCAGTAAAACAAGAATCATCACAATGTGTGTGTGCATTGGAATTCCCTATTTACAGGAAATCTCCCCAAAGTAACAACATTTCCTAGAGAATAATTCAGAGAACAGGTAATGTTTCTTTCTTTTTTTTTTTTACTCTCACTATTTATTGAACAGCTATGTGCTCAAGTTATTTTTTTAAACTTTTATTTTGCTTTTAACTTTTACAGAGTTTTGTTGTTTACAGATATGTATGTTCCCAGATTAGTCATATGTATATCCCCCCCTTCCACAGGTAATGTTTCTTAATGCAAACAGGAAAATAATATAGAAAACAAATGAGGGAAAAAATGATTAGGGAACTCCAAGAAGTTGGGAAAATGTGTCAAAAAGAAAGGAGTCATTGGAAATAATAAAGGCAATCTAAAAGAAACAGAGAATACTTAGAGCAAAACTTTCTTAATGTATCCTCACTACTGCCCAGAAGAAAAAACTATTGTATTTGAAGAAAAGAAAGTATTCCCTCACGTAAAGGGACAACGTAATTTATCAGATATAACTCAGTGATGCCTAACGCAAAATAAGTGAATTGTGCCCATCAACATTCCCTTGCTCTGATTTAAAACTTAGAAATATACAATACATCTGATTCCTAACTTGGTATTAATAAGTAGATGCTCTGATTGGTAAGCATACCATTTTATCCATGGGAGTGAGGTCTCCCATTGTAGACTGACAAATTGGTTCTTTAATTTATAAGTCTCTCAAGTATGAACTGATGATTTACCAATGCCTGATTCCTCTCAGAAGACCTGATCAAATCAGGTTGCTAAATCTTCAGAGTTTAACATCAAAAATTTGTGACCCCCCCAAAACTATAGCATCCCATGACAACCAGACCAGAGCAGCTGCCTGAGCTTATTCAAACAAAGACCATTGTTGGGCACTGTCATGAATTTCTCAAGGATGTTGCTGTGAACTTAAGCCTTCTGCCCTTTCTGAAGTTGGGAATTGAAAAGAGGAGACCAATGTCTGTAACCATGGCATCTACAAGAGTTCTGTGGTCAACTTTTTAAAATTCAACCATCACTCCTTTCCTGTAACTAAAATATTTTAAAAGTCACAACTGTTATTCCACTCACTTAGAAATGATACCACCACATGGAGTAGAAGGATTTTCTGCTTCTTTTCTTAAGTTCTGTAAAAAATGGTTAAATAATGAGGGTGAACCTTTGATAGAGCATAGATATGACAGGTTTAAAGTTAAGCATTCATTGTTAAGATTTTTCAGCATAACTGCCCATTATTTGTCACTGTCAGAATTGGATTCTCCAGCTTCATTCCCCATCTTAGTAGCCTCAATAGGAAAATGAAAGCCTCGAGGCTCAATGAAACATGCTCAAAACCAAGAGGCAAACTGATGACTCAGATGCATTATAATACTGTGTTCACTTTTAGGATTTTCTTTCAGCAGTGGGACCATCTGTCCATTCAAGGGTTGTTACTTCCCAACTCTTCGTATTCACCTCAACTGGAGCACAGGTGTGAAGGTCAGGAAACTGTTCATCAGAGAGCTCCTGGCATTCCCTGTTAATCAAACTCTCTTTATTTTGCTCCAGAGTGAAAATCAGCCAACTCAATTCAATTTCTTTCTCTGGTCACCCCATGTGGCATGCGGGATCCTAATTCCCCCACCAGGGATTAAACCTGTTCTGCCCTGGGAGTTCAAAGTCTTAATTGTCAGAAAAGTCCCTCATTTCAATTTCTTTGACACCTAACCTCAAGCCATGAGTTTAGATTATAAGAGAATCATACAACTAGGAAGAGGTTTTCATTTCAAAAAAAAAAACTTAGAGATTTTCATTTAAAAAAAAATTAAATTTCAATCTTGAATTTTAAAGATTTACAATCTTGTGTTGCTTTCTACCATACAACAGCTTGAATCAGCCTTCAGTATACAGGTGTCCCCTCCCTCCTGAACCGCCACCCCACCTCTCTAGGTTGAGCTCCCTGTATTATATAGCAAGTTCTCACTGGTTATCTATTCTACATTTGGTAATGTGTATGTTTCAATGCTACTCTCTCTGTTTGTCCCACTTTTTCCTTTCCTGCCCACTCCCACCGTGTCCACAGGTCTGTGTCACTATTCCTGCCCTGCAAACTAAAATTTATTAATCCAACACTCTTCTTCAGGTGGGGAAATGCCATTCAAGGGGCTGACTAAAAAGCTGAAGTAACTCTTCCACATTGAGATTTATTTTCTCTATTCTAAACAGGCTCTCACTCTGCTCCTCTCATCCTTGCCAGTCATCCTCACTTTTTCTTTAATCTCTGATGTCTTGCTGCAGCCAAGTCTCTTTGCTTCCTCCTCTCTTGTCTTCCTTCACCACATCCCAAAGCTAAATTATATACACAAATAAGTTGAAATACATAGGACCAAGAACCAACCACAGCTTTTCTTATATGCTTACAGCCTCAGAAACATTCTCTTCCTTTATTTGTAAACAACTTAGAGTAGACCTGTGCAATATCCAGCAGTGTCACACATAACTAGCCATTCAATCAAAATTCTATTCTATTCTCTCCTCTACAAAGGGGAATCTTCTCATTTCCTGTTTGCATACTCCCCAGTTTATGTAGTTCATGTCTTGGAAGAGACAAGAATGAACCAGTGGTTCCTGAACTGGCAGACCACCTAACAAAACAAATGTCCTTTCCCACATGCGTTTTTTCCAGTTAACCCTTAATCCTTGACTGGAGTGTTCTAGACGTAAACACCTACAAGCAAACTCTTTCTGTAAAGGTCCAGAGAGTAAATACTTCAGGTTTTTTAGACCAAACACATCTACTCAACGCTGTCATCATAGCACTGAAACTACAGACAATGTGTAAGTAAATGAGCATGGCTGTGTTCCAAAGAAATTTTACAAAACAGGCCAACCCATGCCTTGGAGTCTACTTTTTCCCTATTTGTCCTCTCTCTACATGAGAAAAACTTCTCTGCTGCTATCCTTCATTTGTATCATCTCTTTCTCCTGTTCCTCCTCACGTCCCGCTTGCCTCCATGATGACTCCTGTTTTGTTGGTTCTCTAGGTAAGATCTCTACAGAGGATGGAAAGAGTCAACAGCACATTGTTGACTGAGTTCATTCTGACAGGAATTCCCTACCCACCTCAGCTAAGGACGTTTCTCTTTGCATTCTTCTTGCTGATCTACATCCTGACTCAGCTGGGAAACCTGCTCATTCTAATCACTGTCTGGGTAGACCCACAGCTCCATGCCCGTCCCATGTATATCTTTCTTGGTGCTCTCTCCATCATCGACATGGGCATCTCCTCCATCATTGTCCCTCGCCTCATGATGAACTTCACTTTAGGCCACAAACCCATCCCATTTGGTGGCTGTGTTGCCCAACTCTATTTCTATCACTTTTTGGGCTCTACCCAATGCTTCCTCTACACCCTCATGGCCTATGATAGGTATCTGGCAATATGCCGGCCCCTGCACTACCCTGTTCTCATGAATGCAAAGCTGAGTACCTTGCTTGTGACTGGAGCTTGGGTGGCGGGATCCATGCATGGGGCTCTCCAGGCCATCCTAACCTTCCGTCTGCCCTACTGCGTAGATTTACTTCTTGGACATCCAGCAGTGTCACACATAACTAGCCATTCAAAATTCTATTCTATTCTCTCCTCTACAAAGGGGAATCTTCTCATTTCCTGTTTGCATACTCCCCAGTTTATGTAGTTCATGTCTTGGAAGAGACAAGAATGAACCAGTGGTTCCTGAACTGGCAGACCACCTAACAAAACAAATGTCCTTTCCCACATGCGTTTTTTCCAGTTAACCCTTAATCCTTGACTGGAGTGTTCTAGACGTAAACACCTACAAGCAAACTCTTTCTGTAAAGGTCCAGAGAGTAAATACTTCAGGTTTTTTAGACCAAACACATCTACTCAACGCTGTCATCATAGCACTGAAACTACAGACAATGTGTAAGTAAATGAGCATGGCTGTGTTCCAAAGAAATTTTACAAAACAGGCCAACCCATGCCTTGGAGTCTACTTTTTCCCTATTTGTCCTCTCTCTACATGAGAAAAACTTCTCTGCTGCTATCCTTCATTTGTATCATCTCTTTCTCCTGTTCCTCCTCACGTCCCGCTTGCCTCCATGATGACTCCTGTTTTGTTGGTTCTCTAGGTAAGATCTCTACAGAGGATGGAAAGAGTCAACAGCACATTGTTGACTGAGTTCATTCTGACAGGAATTCCCTACCCACCTCAGCTAAGGACGTTTCTCTTTGCATTCTTCTTGCTGATCTACATCCTGACTCAGCTGGGAAACCTGCTCATTCTAATCACTGTCTGGGTAGACCCACAGCTCCATGCCCGTCCCATGTATATCTTTCTTGGTGCTCTCTCCATCATCGACATGGGCATCTCCTCCATCATTGTCCCTCGCCTCATGATGAACTTCACTTTAGGCCACAAACCCATCCCATTTGGTGGCTGTGTTGCCCAACTCTATTTCTATCACTTTTTGGGCTCTACCCAATGCTTCCTCTACACCCTCATGGCCTATGATAGGTATCTGGCAATATGCCGGCCCCTGCACTACCCTGTTCTCATGAATGCAAAGCTGAGTACCTTGCTTGTGACTGGAGCTTGGGTGGCGGGATCCATGCATGGGGCTCTCCAGGCCATCCTAACCTTCCGTCTGCCCTACTGTGGGCCCAACCAGGTAGATTACTTCTTCTGTGACATCCCTGCAGTACTGAGACTTGCCTGTGCTGATACAACTGTCAATGAACTGGTAACCTTTGTCGACATTGGGGTGGTGGTTGCCACCTGCTTCTCCCTGATTCTCCTCTCCTACATACAGATTGTTCAGGCCATTCTGAGAATCCGTACCGCTGATGGGCGGCGCCGGGCCTTTTCAACCTGTGGAGCTCATGTAACTGTGGTCACCGTGTACTATGTGCCCTGTGCCTTCATCTACCTGAGGCCTGAAACCAACAGTCCCCTGGATGGGGCAGCTGCCCTCTTCCCCACCGCCATCACTCCTTTCCTCAACCCACTCATCTATACTCTGCGAAACCAAGAGGTGAAGCTGGCCCTGAAAAGAATGATAGGAGGACCAGGGACTAAAAGTGAGGTTTGTTAGGGTCAGTCACTGACTGGAGACCCTTCACATTTACAATTTATTCTAATGTTTAGATTTCAATTATTTTTTTTCTTTTTCTCTCGTACATAACCCCATAACACCAGTACAACAGGATTAAATACAGTTAAAAGTAATTCGTTTTTAATGTTTGGCCTCCTCTATTGGTTGTTTATTTATTTTCATCCATCTTTATTCTTTGGCCTGTGTGGCACTCCTATCACAGTGGCCTCTCTCGTTGCAGAGCACCAGCTCTGAGTGCACGTGCTCCAGAGTACTGGCTCATAATTGAACACACAGGTCCAGCCATTCCACAGCATGTGGGATCTTCCTGGGCCAGGGATCCAACCAGTGCTGCTTTCACTGCAAGGTCCTCTCATTACCCACTGGACCACCAGGGAAGCCCCAGTCAAAAGTAAAATATTTTATAGCAGTTTCTTAGTGTCTCCTTTATATAAACAACCCTCAGCTGCTTCAAGAGTGAGAAGTGAGACCAAGGCCATCAGAAGGTAGCCTGGCCTATTTGGATCTCCAGAGGATTGGCATACCTAAAGCAATCAATGGGCCTTTTGACCTATAGGCACTTTGCTCACCCCCTCATAAGATGAACCACAGTTCTTTTGATAGAATGTTTTTCAGTTCTGTTCCAACTGTATATATACCTTGGGAGCTAGTGCTAGAAAAGAAACTATAAGGAATTCCTGGTGGTCCACTGGTTAAGACTCTGCACTTCCAATGCAGGTTCAATCCCTGGTCAGGGAACTAAGATCCCACAGAACATGTGATGCAGCCAAAAAATAAAAAGAAATAAAAAGAAACTACAGATGCCCTGCTGTGTGCATCTTCACTGACCTGGCTTTACGGACTTAGTGGTGCCATCATGGGGTCCGAAGAGGAACTAAAGTATTTAGTCCACTTCGCCTGCTGAAGAAATCAGCCTGCTCTTAAATTGGTGCTTTCACAAACCAAATGAAATTAAATAATCCAAAAATAGAGAGTGCAATAAAGTCTCTCCAAATGACTCAATAATTACCTCACACAAAGAAATAAAGCTCGGGCTTCCCTGGTGGTCCAGTGGGTAAGGACACCGCCTTGCAGTGCAAGGGCCGCCGGTTCCACTCCTGGCCTGGGAAGATTCCACGTGCCGCGGAGCGGCTGGACCCACGTGTCCAATTACCGAACCGGAGCTCTGGGGCGCATGCGCCCAGAGCCGGCGCTCTGCGGCAACAGAGGCCACCACAATGGGAGGCCCACACGAGCGAAAGAAAGATGGATGAAAATAGAGAATGAAAAACCAATAGAAGTGGCCCGCACGCCCCTTCCCTCCCAATCCGCTCCTCCCCCCCAAAAAGGAATGCTGTGACTACATAGCCTAGTTGGTTATCTTTCTTGTTCTCTTGTTCAAGCTTCTCTCCTTGAGCTTTTGCAAATTTTCAATCTTATCTCTTATTCTGAGAGATTCTCCTTTTTTTCCAGAGAACTTCTTCCCTTCATTCTGGCCTCACAGCTTATAGGACCTTAGTTCCCCAACCAGGATTGAGTCCATTCCCTCTACAATAGAGTCCTAACCACTGGCCCACCAGGCAGTTCCCTCTATTTGCTTTTATATACATTATTCTACAATGTGTCTTCTCCCCTACACATTATAAAATATAATGTTCATTCCTCAGGTCTGTACATATGAATCTAACTCATTGTTTCTGAATTGCAACACAATATTACCTATAGGCACTTTGCTCACCCCCTCATAAGATGAACCACAGTTCTTTTGATAGAATGTTTTTCAGTTCTGTTCCAACTGTATATATACCTTGGGAGCTAGTGCTAGAAAAGAAACTATAAGGAATTCCTGGTGGTCCACTGGTTAAGACTCTGCACTTCCAATGCAGGTTCAATCCCTGGTCAGGGAACTAAGATCCCACAGAACATGTGATGCAGCCAAAAAATAAAAAGAAATAAAAAGAAACTACAGATGCCCTGCTGTGTGCATCTTCACTGACCTGGCTTTACGGACTTAGTGGTGCCATCATGGGGTCCGAAGAGGAACTAAAGTATTTAGTCCACTTCGCCTGCTGAAGAAATCAGCCTGCTCTTAAATTGGTGCTTTCACAAACCAAATGAAATTAAATAATCCAAAAATAGAGAGTGCAATAAAGTCTCTCCAAATGACTCAATAATTACCTCACACAAAGAAATAAAGCTCGGGCTTCCCTGGTGGTCCAGTGGGTAAGGACACCGCCTTGCAGTGCAAGGGCCGCCGGTTCCACTCCTGGCCTGGGAAGATTCCACGTGCCGCGGAGCGGCTGGACCCACGTGTCCAATTACCGAACCGGAGCTCTGGGGCGCATGCGCCCAGAGCCGGCGCTCTTCGACAACAGAGGCCACCACAATGGGAGGCCCACACGGGCGAAAGAAAGATGGATGAAAATAGAGAAATGAAAAACCAATAGAAGTGGCCCGCACGCCCCCTTCCCTCCCCAATCCGCTCCTCCCTCCCAAAAAGGAATGCTGTGACTACATAGCCTAGTTGGTTATCTTTCTTGTTCTCTTGTTCAAGCTTCTCTCCTTGAGCTTTTGCAAATTTTCAATCTTATCTCTTATTCTGAGAGATTCTCCTTTTTTTCCAGAGAACTTCTTCCCTTCATTCTGGCCTCACAGCTTATAGGACCTTAGTTCCCCAACCAGGGATTGAATCCATTCCCTCTACAATAGAGTCCTAACCACTGGCCCACCAGGCAGTTCCCTCTATTTGCTTTTATATACATTATTCTACAATGTGTCTTCTCCCCTACACATTATAAAATATAATGTTCATTCCTCAGGTCTGTACATATGAATCTAACTCATTGTTTCTGAATTGCAACACAATATTACTCAGAATTGTTTTCATAACTTATTTAATCTTTCATCTTTGTGAATAAAGTGCTGAGTTTTTGCTGCCATGAACAAAGCTGAAATAAATATATAAATGTATATACTCTTAGATATTAGTCCTTTTATTAAAGATAGAGTTTCTTTTATTTATTTTTGGTTATGCCAGTTCTTCCTTGCTGCACAGATTTTCCTTTAACTGCAGCAAACAGGGGTACTCTCTAGTTGCAGTTCACGGGCTTCTCATTGCAGTAGTTTCTCTTCTTTCACAGCACAGGCTCTTAGGCCCGTAGGCTTCAGTAGTTGTGGCTCATGGGCTCAATGGCTGTGGCTCCCAGGTTCTACAGTGAGGGCTCAGTAGTTGTAGCACACAGGGTCAGTGGCTCTGTGACATTTGGGATCTTCTCGGATCAGAGATGCAACTCATGTCTCCAGCATTAGAAAGCAGATTCTTAGCCACCGCACCACCAGGGAAGCCCAAGGATAGATTTTAGAGTTCGGATTTTTTATGCCAAAGAGATATATAGTTTTTACTTTCTTATAAACATCTTTATTACATGTCTTTTTAAGCACTTTTCTAAATCTGTTAGAGAAAAGCTATTATTCATATATCCAGTCCTTAAAGTGACATCCTTATTAAAGTAAGTGCATAGAACACTCATGTAAGCATCCTTGATACATGCGGGGTTTTGTGAGTTTTTTATTAAAATATTATTTGACATATAACATTTGCAAATTTAAGGTATATAACATGTTGATTTGATAAATTTATGTATTATGATTGTCACTGTATTGGTAATCTGTACCTCTATCATGTCATAGTTATCATTTCTTTTTGTTTTTTTGGCCACTTCTATGGGTCTTTCATTTATTTCCACCTTTGTTCTTTGGCCCGTGTGGGCTTCCCGTCGCAGTGGCCTCTCTCACTGCAGAGCGCCGGCTCTGGGCGCATGCGCTCCAGAGCTCCGGCTCAGTGGTTGGACACATCGGTCCAGCCTCTCTGTGGCACGCAGAATCTTCCCAGGCCAGGAATGGAACCAGCGCCCCTTGCACTGCAAAGCAGTGTCCTTACCCACTGGACCACCAGGGAAGCCCCTATCATTTCTTTTTAGTGCTGAAATAATTAAGACATAGTCTCTTAGCAAGTTTGATTATAATAAAATATTGTTACATAATTTTAACATTATTAGATATTACTATGGTACTTCCCCAAAAGTTATACCAAGTCATGTTCCTAATTCATTGTGTTGAAGATAAGATAATCATATATTATAATGTATAAAGCAGTTATACATGATGCAATGTGTATATATGTAGGTGAATCCCATTTTCACACTTTCACCTACTTACTGCTGGTGTTTCCAGTTCATATCACTGCCGTGCCACCCTGAAGGCACCTGATCTTGTCTGATCCCGGAAGCTAAGCAGGGTTGGGCTTGGTTAGTACTTGGATGGGAGGGAGTCCAAGTTCATCCCTGGTTGGGGAATTAAGATTGTTTAAGTCAAACAGCAAGGCCAAAGAAATAAAGTATAAATTGTTTCTGCAACATCATCAGGCCCTCCCAGAAGAGTAAGAAAAGACTCACTTAATCCTCAATGCAAGGCAGAAAAAAAGTTTGCAAAAAGCTTTGCTAAAAGAGAAGTAAAATAGTATAGTATAGTATAGATTAGTATAGATTCAGATTGTGTTGATTTAATTAATTAATAATGATAATAATGAAAAACCCTGAGAGATATGCTGACTTAATAGGTCAAGTTGTATAGGAATCAGCAAGCCCACGACTCTCACTGGTAGAAAGACTGGATTTAAAGAACTCAGAAGACTGGACTTACAGAATTCAGAACCTGAAGCCTCCACTAGCAGGTCACGAGTGAAGGGAAGATCCTTGGAGACACCCCTGTAAAGATCCGAGTCTTGTGGTACCTTCCCTTGCATAGCGAAAGGGAAAATCCAAGCCAGCTAGAACTTTTATCTCTCTTACACTGTAATTCCCTTCTGAAATTGCCCTAACTTTTCAGCTAAGAACATCACCTCTGGTGTATCTGTCCTGGGAAGTTGGGAAAGAGCTCCGGCTCAGTGGTTGGACACATCGGTCCAGCCTCTCTGTGGCACGCAGAATCTTCCCAGGCCAGGAATGGAACCAGCGCCTTGCACTGCAAAGCAGTGTCCTTACCCACTGGACCACCAGGAAGCCCCTATCATTTCTTTTAGTGCTGAAATAATTAAGACATAGTCTCTTAGCAAGTTTGATTATAATAAAATATTGTTACATAATTTTAACATTATTAGATATTACTATGGTACTTCCCCAAAAGTTATACCAAGTCATGTTCCTAATTCATTGTGTTGAAGATAAGATAATCATATATTATAATGTATAAAGCAGTTATACATGATGCAATGTGTATATATGTAGGTGAATCCCATTTTCACACTTTCACCTACTTACTGCTGGTGTTTCCAGTTCATATCACTGCCGTGCCACCCTGAAGGCACCTGATCTTGTCTGATCCCGGAAGCTAAGCAGGGTTGGGCTTGGTTAGTACTTGGATGGGAGGAGTCCAAGTTCATCCCTGGTTGGGGAATTAAGATTGTTTAAGTCAAACAGCAAGGCCAAAGAAATAAAGTATAAATTGTTTCTGCAACATCATCAGGCCCTCCCAGAAGAGTAAGAAAAGACTCACTTAATCCTCAATGCAAGGCAGAAAAAAAGTTTGCAAAAAGCTTTGCTAAAAGAGAAGTAAAATAGTATAGTATAGTATAGATTAGTATAGATTCAGATTGTGTTGATTTAATTAATTAATAATGATAATAATGAAAAACCCTGAGAGATATGCTGACTTAATAGGTCAAGTTGTATAGGAATCAGCAAGCCCACGACTCTCACTGGTAGAAAGACTGGATTTAAAGAACTCAGAAGACTGGACTTACAGAATTCAGAACCTGAAGCCTCCACTAGCAGGTCACGAGTGAAGGGAAGATCCTTGGAGACACCCCTGTAAAGATCCGAGTCTTGTGGTACCTTCCCTTGCATAGCGAAAGGGAAAATCCAAGCCAGCTAGAACTTTTATCTCTCTTACACTGTAATTCCCTTCTGAAATTGCCCTAACTTTTCAGCTAAGAACATCACCTCTGGTGTATCTGTCCTGGGAAGTTTGGGGAAATCAAGAAGCAAGAGGAAGGATCTGGAGCTGCCCATCCCTACTGCCTCCTAGCTGCTGAAGAGAGAGACAGTCTGTGGGTGGACGGAAGGGGACAGGGGGCACAGACCATCTCTAGTGGCAGAAAGAATCACACCCAGGAGAATCCAGAGAGGGTATATCAAAAAGACCATTGGAATAAACACCTTTTGGCTTCCCTTTGTAAACTAGCAAAGGCTGTCCCCTAGAAGGGAAAGGGAAGGAAAGGAGAAGCACCAATGATGTGAGACTAGATCTAGTGTACTCATATTTGGATTGGAGGCAAAAAAAAAAAAAAAGATGACATAAATATCTTTTAATATATGTGAAAAGAAGCAAGTATTGAATGCTAAACACTTTCCTAGGAGTGGCCCCTGCATGTTACGTCTTTGCATTCTCTTTTGCAGCTAAGCCTGCATTGCAGGCTCTCAAATCTCTCCTGTTGGTGGTCACTTCATATTTCTACCACCAGGTGGAGGCGTCCCACTGCTCTATCAAAGACGGGCGTGGGGACAGGGGTCAGGGTTTTTTGGTTTCACTAGTTATACAAATAAGCACTTGCCTACACGCCTGAGAGCGAAAAGAATTTGGAGAGTGAGCATGAAAGGTCAGGCAATGGCTGCCTCTTCCTCTCTTTTTGTTTTCTTAGTCCTTTGGTTTCCATGGGGATCTGTGTTTAAGCAGCAACTCTGAATCCATTTACTGCCCCCTCAAGGCTTGGGGCTGAGCCCAGAGACTGGCTGTGAAGAATAACAGGCGCTGGAATGGGTGGAAAGGAGGAGATTTATTTGGTAAATTTGGACAGCAAAAGACAATAGGTATGGGAGGAGTGATGGGGTGAAACTTGGGATGGGTTGCACAGAGGAATGTGAAAGGCAAACAATGTTTCCATTCAGATAAAATTTGGGAACATTAAAATCTTTTCCAAAACTCTTCAATTGTCTTCTCACCATATTCGGTTCCAGGACACACTCTGGGGCCCTTTATAATACCAAGTCCTCTCCTGCCCCGATCTGTGTCAGCATCTGACACATCAGACCTGAGTCAGACCCTGCCCGGGGTCCTGATGTATACTCCTGTTCCCAAAGCACTCTGGAGCAAGAGATAAGAACTCCAAGGAAAGACCATCGACTCTGTTCCCCAGGGAAATTTGGAAACAAGCAGGGGACAGTCTGTGGGGTGGGACGGAAGGGACAGGGGCACAGACCATCTCTAGTGGCAGAAAGAATCACACCCAGGAGAATCCAGAGAGGGTATATCAAAAGACCATTGGAATAAACACCTTTTGGCTTCCCGTTGTAAACTAGCAAAGGCTGTCGCCTAGAAGGGGAAGGGAAGGAAGGGAGAAGCACCAATGATGTGAGACTAGATCTAGTGTACTCATATTTGGATTGGAGGCAAAAAAAAAAAAAAGATGACATAAATATCTTTTAATATATGTGAAAAGAAGCAAGTATTGAATGCTAAACACTTTCCTAGGAGTGGCCCCTGCATGTTACGTCTTTGCATTCTCTTTTGCAGCTAAGCCTGCATTGCAGGCTCTCAAATCTCTCCTGTTGGTGGTCACTTCATATTTCTACCACCAGGTGGAGGCGTCCCACTGCTCTATCAAAGACGGGCGTGGGGACAGGGGTCAGGGTTTTTTGGTTTCACTAGTTATACAAATAAGCACTTGCCTACACGCCTGAGAGCGAAAAGAATTTGGAGAGTGAGCATGAAAGGTCAGGCAATGGCTGCCTCTTCCTCTCTTTTGTTTTCTTAGTCCTTTGGTTTCCATGGGGATCTGTGTTTAAGCAGCAACTCTGAATCCATTTACTGCCCCCTCAAGGCTTGGGGCTGAGCCCAGAGACTGGCTGTGAAGAATAACAGGCGCTGGAATGGGTGGAAAGGAGGAGATTTATTTGGTAAATTTGGACAGCAAAAGACAATAGGTATGGGAGGAGTGATGGGGTGAAACTTGGGATGGGTTGCACAGAGGAATGTGAAAGGCAAACAATGTTTCCATTCAGATAAAATTTGGGAACATTAAAATCTTTTCCAAAACTCTTCAATTGTCTTCTCACCATATTCGGTTCCAGGACACACTCTGGGGCCCTTTATAATACCAAGTCCTCTCCTGCCCCGATCTGTGTCAGCATCTGACACATCAGACCTGAGTCAGACCCTGCCCGGGGTCCTGATGTATACTCCTGTTCCCAAAGCACTCTGGAGCAAGAGATAAGAACTCCAAGGAAAGACCATCGACTCTGTTCCCCAGGTATGGTACAGTGCCTGGAACATGGAAAGCTCTTAGTAAAATATTTGCTGAATGATAAGTGAGCAATAAGAATAGGGCAGCTGGGCTTCCCCTGGTGGTCCAGTGGGTAAGGACACCGCCTTCCAGTGCAAGGGGCGCCAGTTCCATCCCTGGCCTGGGAAGATCCCACGTGCCGCGGAGCGGCTGGACTGATGTGTCCAATTACCGAGCCGGAGCTCTGGGGCGCCTGCGCCCAGAGCCGGCGCTCTGCGACGACGGGGGCCACCGCGATGGGAGGCCCACAGGAGCCAAAGAAGAACAAAGACGGATGAAAATAGAGAAATGAAAGACCAATAGAAGTGGCCTGCCCGTCCCCCTCCCTCCCCACCTCACTCCCCAAAAAGATAAATAAATTAAAAAAAAAAAAAATAAATAAGAATAGGGCAGCTTTAGGAATTCTGTGGTGGTCCCAGTAGTCAGGACTCCATGCTGTCATTATCAAGGGCCTGTGTTTGATCCCTGGTCGGGGAACTAAAATCCAAGCTGCAGTACAAACAGAAAAAAAAAAAAAAAAAAAAAAAAATATATATATATATATATATACACACACACACATAAAAAGTTTGTTTAATGAGATAGCTTTAATTTTACTTACTTCTAGCTTGAAAGAAGACAAACTAGAGACAGAAAAAATGTCTTTTCTTGTCATCAAAATTAGGAGAATGTGAATGTGTTCATTCAAAGGTCAACTCATTCAAGATCAATTCATTCAAAAATCAGGGGGGCTTCCCTGGTAGTCCAGTGGGTAAAGAGTTTGCCTTGCAGTGCAAGGGGCACCGGTTCTATCCCAGGCATGGGAGGATTCCATATGCCGTGGAGTGGCTGGACTGGTATGTCCAATTATGAGCCAGCGCTCTGGAGTGCGTGCGCCCAAAGCCGGTGCTCTGCAGCGGGAGAGGCCATTGCGATGGGAGGCCCACACAGGCCAAAATATTAAGATGGATGAAAATAAATAAATGAAAGGACCAATAAAAGAGGTCAAAATTAAAATTAAAAAATAAATCAGAGGGAGTTGCTGTTTTTCTGCTTAATCAAAGGCTTTTCGTATTTGCATTACTAATAGCCCTTGTTTCTAAAAGTGTCTGCATTTCCGTCAGTTTGGGCTACCATTCTGTATCCATTCACAGGGAGCAGCTGATCTGCATATGAACAGCTCTCTACCTGGTTTTCTGTCCTAATCAAGTTTGCTCTCCTAATCGCTTACCTTCCAGCCCTACCTTTCCACCTCATTTTATCTCTCATTAGCCTGTTTAATTATCACTCTATAATTATCTAATTTATTTACTTGCATTTTTATTGCTTGTCACTTCCCGAAGGTAACAAGCTCCTTGCTGCTTTCCTCAGAGAACCTTCTAGTCTAAATACTCAAGTCCTACCTCTTTTTTTTATTATTCCATTTTAAAGGAAGTCTTCACAGTTCTCCTTTAATCTAGTCACCCTCCTGCCCTTCAGCTGGGGGTGACCTTTCCTTCCACTGAATGCGCACATGTTTGATTGGCCGTTCTCAGCACACTCACCACTTGCTGCCTGTGCTGCTGTGCTCTGCTCAGCTGTGTCCAGCTCTTTGCAGCCCCGTGGAGCCCGCTAGGCTCCTCTGTGCATGGGATTCTCCAGGCAAGAATACTGGGGTGGGTTGCCATTTCCTGCTCCAAGGAATTTTGTCTACCCAGAGACTGAACACGCATCTCCTGCACTGGAAGGTGGATTTTTTTACCTACTGAGCCACCTGGGAAGCCCCATTGCAGGCCAGTGCAATAATATTACCATCAAAGGTAGTGAGCTTGAAAGATTGGCCAGGCGCTGGGTCAAATTCCTTAACAGTTTTGTTAAATCTTCACTAAAATTCTATGAAGTCGATACTATTAACCTAATTTTTATTTTATTTTTGGTAGCGCTGCATGGCTTGTGGAATCTTAGTTTCCGCAACAGAGATTGAACCCAGTGAAAGTGCCACTGGGTCCTAGCCCCTGGATCACCAGGGAATTCCCTTAACCTCATTTTTGAATGAGGAAACTGGGGCTCAGACAAGTTAAGTAAAATGCCCCAAATCATGCAGCTGATAAATGACAAAGCAACTTAAACCCGAAAGGTCACACTCTGGAATCCATAGAATCTTTGGAGTACAGACTTTGTTATAAGTAAATGTGTTACATCCTCAGCTCCATAATTTACAGCCTCATGACCCTCAGCAATTTACTAACCTCTGTAAACCTCAGTTTCCTAATTGGTAAAATGGGGATAATAATGTCTGCCTCACAAGATGACTGCCCAACAGAGCATCATGTAGCCTTGTCACAAGAAATTCGCACATAAATGGCTATTAGCATTACCTGCTCACCTGTTTTATCTCCCATACAGAGTTAACAATCCTTCCAGAAGGATCTGTTTTTATTCTCTTTGCATTTTGTGACATCTAGCATGGTGTTTTATATATAGTAACTAAATACCATGAACATCTGTTTAATAGAGGGGTAGGGGAGGGAGGGAGAAAGGAAAAAATAGATGAATGAATGAATGAATGGATTATTTATAGCTGGTGACAATCTAAGTCAAATCTCCTTTCTTTTTCGCCTAGAACTTTATAGATCCTCTATAAATTTCCTCACACTGTAGTATATATATGTATACATTATGTGTGTGTGTGTGTGTGTGTGTGTGTGTGTGTATGTATTATACTGTATATACATACACTGTATTACATATATACATATTGTACTATATATACATAGATTGTGTTATATATACATTTTTTTAAACTTTTTTGGACACACCACACTTACAGATGAAATTTCCCAATCAGGGATTGAACCCAGGTCCCAGCAGTGAAAATGCAAATTTCTGACCATTGAACAATCAGGGGATCCCCTAAATGTGCTTTTTATTTTGAAAGTTATATATTTTAATGTTCTTATTTTAAACATTTTAAGCTTAGAAGAGATTTCATCTTACTCTAATGGTATAACACTTTTTCATTTGTTTCCTAAGATTTTTAAAATATGTAATGTGATTTTATTACCATCAAAGGTAGTGAGCTTGAAAGATTGGCCAGGCGCTGGGTCAAATTCCTTAACAGTTTTGTTAAATCTTCACTAAAATTCTATGAAGTCGATACTATTAACCTAATTTTTATTTTATTTTTGGTAGCGCTGCATGGCTTGTGGAATCTTAGTTTCCGCAACAGAGATTGAACCCAGTGAAAGTGCCACTGGGTCCTAGCCCCTGGATCACCAGGGAATTCCCTTAACCTCATTTTTGAATGAGGAAACTGGGGCTCAGACAAGTTAAGTAAAATGCCCCAAATCATGCAGCTGATAAATGACAAAGCAACTTAAACCCGAAAGGTCACACTCTGGAATCCATAGAATCTTTGGAGTACAGACTTTGTTATAAGTAAATGTGTTACATCCTCAGCTCCATAATTTACAGCCTCATGACCCTCAGCAATTTACTAACCTCTGTAAACCTCAGTTTCCTAATTGGTAAAATGGGGATAATAATGTCTGCCTCACAAGATGACTGCCCAACAGAGCATCATGTAGCCTTGTCACAAGAAATTCGCACATAAATGGCTATTAGCATTACCTGCTCACCTGTTTTATCTCCCATACAGAGTTAACAATCCTTCCAGAAGGATCTGTTTTTATTCTCTTTGCATTTTGTGACATCTAGCATGGTGTTTTATATATAGTAACTAAATACCATGAACATCTGTTTAATAGAGGGGTAGGGGAGGGAGGGAGAAAGGAAAAAATAGATGAATGAATGAATGAATGGATTATTTATAGCTGGTGACAATCTAAGTCAAATCTCCTTTCTTTTTCGCCTAGAACTTTATAGATCCTCTATAAATTTCCTCACACTGTAGTATATATATGTATACATTATGTGTGTGTGTGTGTGTGTGTGTGTGTGTGTATGTATTATACTGTATATACATACACTGTATTACATATATACATATTGTACTATATATACATAGATTGTGTTATATATACATTTTTTTAAACTTTTTTGGACACACCACACTTACAGATGAAATTTCCCAATCAGGGATTGAACCCAGGTCCCAGCAGTGAAAATGCAAATTTCTGACCATTGAACAATCAGGGGATCCCCTAAATGTGCTTTTTATTTTGAAAGTTATATATTTTAATGTTCTTATTTTAAACATTTTAAGCTTAGAAGAGATTTCATCTTACTCTAATGGTATAACACTTTTTCATTTGTTTCCTAAGATTTTTAAAATATGTAATGTGATTTTATTGAGCTTATTTTCTAAGGTTATTGTCAGGTATCCTGCTGGGGGAGGAGAGAGTTCCTTCTTCCAATTTAAGAAAAAAAGTTGATACTTGGATTTCAAGCTGACTAAATAAAGATGGACAGCTTAGACCCAGTGTGCATGGGGAGTGGAGATGGGAGTAGGTGATGGGAAGTGGGACGCCCCTTGAATAGCAAGCTTATTTCTCCCATTTCTCCCTCTTTATGCTCTCTTTTCTTTCACACTTTCACCAATTTTTTAGAAACATACACATATCCTGGTGACTTTTACCCTTTGACCAAAAGATAGGAACAGAGGTCACTGAACCAGATAGTGCAAGGAAAAATCTAAGCCTCATACAGAGTAGAATTCAGTCATTACATTTCTCTTCTGTTATCTCCAATTCCTGCTTCAAATCCACTCATCTCCTTTCCTCATCTTTGTATATATGTTTTGAAAGACATATACCTATATACCTCTGTGTGTGTGTATAAATATATATATATTTATATAGGCAAATATATATATATAGGCAAAAAATGTACAATGCACACTAAGATGGGGAAACAATAGAGAATCAAGCCATATGTAATTATGAAATAGCATAATGACTATGTTGCCATCTAGTCTCATAAAAATGCTTGACTGCAAGGAGGCATAGAATTCTCCAAAATGTACACCGTTCATCTTTTTTATTTTTAAATAAAAATAGTTGATTTACAATGCGGTGTTTTGGGAGTCCAGCAAAATGATTCAGATATATCTTCATATTCTTTTCTATTATGGTTCATGAAAGGATATTTGAATGTAGTTCTCTATGTGGTATAGTACAGTATAGTTGTTTATTTTCTATATAGTAGTTAGTTTGTGCTAATCCTAGACTCCTAATTTAGCCTTCTTCAACCCCCTTTCTCGCTTTGGGAACCATAAGCTTGTCTTCTTGTCTGTGAACCTACTGCTGTTTTGTAAGTTCATGTGTACCATATTTTAGAGTCAACATATGAGCAATACCATATATCAGTCTTTCTCTTTCTGATATGATAATCATGACAATCTCTAGGTCCATCCATTTTGTTGCAAATGGCATTAATTCATTCTAAGGTTATTGTCAGGTATCCTGCTGGGGAGAGAGAGTTCCTTCTTCCAATTTAAGAAAAAAAGTTGATACTTGGATTTCAAGCTGACTAAATAAAGATGGACAGCTTAGACCCAGTGTGCATGGGGAGTGGAGATGGGAGTAGGTGATGGGAAGTGGGACGCCCCTTGAATAGCAAGCTTATATCTCCCATTTCTCCCTCTTTATACTCTCTTTTCTTTCACACTTTCACCAATTTTTTAGAAACATACACATATCCTGGTGACTTTTACCCTTTGACCAAAAGATAGGAACAGAGGTCACTGAACCAGATAGTGCAAGGAAAAATCTAAGCCTCATACAGAGTAGAATTCAGTCATTACATTTCTCTTCTGTTATCTCCAATTCCTGCTTCAAATCCACTCATCTCCTTTCCTCATCTTTGTATATATGTTTTGAAAGACATATACCTATATACCTCTGTGTGTTTGTATAAATATATATATATTTATATAGGCAAATATATATATATAGGCAAAAAATGTACAATGCACACTAAGATGGGGAAACAATAGAGAATCAAGCCATATGTAATTATGAAATAGCATAATGACTATGTTGCCATCTAGTCTCATAAAAATGCTTGACTGCAAGGAGGCATAGAATTCTCCAAAATGTACACCGTTCATCTTTTTTATTTTTAAATAAAAATAGTTGATTTACAATGCGGTGTTTTGGGAGTCCAGCAAAATGATTCAGATATATCTTCATATTCTTTTCTATTATGGTTCATGAAAGGATATTTGAATGTAGTTCTCTATGTGGTATAGTACAGTATAGTTGTTTATTTTCTATATAGTAGTTAGTTTGTGCTAATCCTAGACTCCTAATTTAGCCTTCTTCAACCCCCTTTCTCGCTTTGGGAACCATAAGCTTGTCTTCTTGTCTGTGAACCTACTGCTGTTTTGTAAGTTCATGTGTACCATATTTTAGAGTCAACATATGAGCAATACCATATATCAGTCTTTCTCTTTCTGATATGATAATCATGACAATCTCTAGGTCCATCCATTTTGTTGCAAATGGCATTAATTCATTCTTTTTGCGGCTGAACAATATTCCATTGTGTACATATACCACATCATCTGTTGATGGACATTTAGGTTGTTTCCATGTCTTGGCTATTATAAATAGTGCTTCTATGCACATCGGGGTGCATATGTCTTTTCAAATTAGAGTTTTTGTCTTTTCTGGATATATACTGGGAGTGGGATTTCTGAATCACTTGGCACCTGTGTTTTTACTTTTTTAAGTAAACGCCATACTATTTTCCATAGTAGCTCTGCCAATTTACATTCCTGCCAATGGTATAGGAGTGTTTCCTTTTTCTCCATACCTTTTCCAGGATTTCTTATCTGTAAACCTTTTAGTAATGGCCATTTTGACCAGTGTGTGGTGATCCATCATTGTGGTTTTGATTTGCATTTCACTAATCATTAGCAATGCTAGGCACCTTTTCATGCGCCTGCTGACCATCTATATGTTTTCTTTGGAGAAATGTCTAGGTCTTATGCCCTTTTATCAGCTAGGTTGTTTGAGTTTTGTTATTGAGCTATATGAGCAGTTTATATATTTTGGAAATTATGCCCTGTCAGTAATATTTACAAATATTTTCTCCCATTCCACAGGTTCTCTTTTTTCCTCAATTTTATTTATTTATTTATTTTTGGCTATTCTGGGTTTTCACTGCTGCTTCTGGCTCTTCTCTAGTTGCAAGGAGTGCGGGCTACTCTCTAGTTGAGGTAAGCAGGCTTCTTGTTGCAGTGACTTCTCTTGTGGAAGTTGGGCTCTAGGGCACACGGACTTTGGTAGTTGCAGCACACGGGCTCAGTAGTTGCAGCTCCGAGGTTCTAGAGCATAGGCTCCATAGATGTGGCTCACAGGCTTAGTTGCTTTGCAGCATGTGGGATTTTCCCAGATCAGGGATCGAACCTGTGTCTCCTGTATTGGTAAGTGACCTCTGCACCACTGAGCTACCAGAGAAGCCCCCATAGGTTGTCTCTTTTTGCTTATGGTTTCCTTTGCCACGCAAAAGCTTATAAAAGGGATTAGGTCCCATTTGTTTATTTTTACTTTTACTTCTATTGTCTTGGAAGACTGACGTAAGAACACTTTGTTAAGATTTATGTATCAGAATGTTTCACCCTTGTTCTCTTCTAGGTTCATTGTGTATCTTTAACTTCCATGCTGAAGCCAGTTGCTATTCACCTCAAACCCACAAGTTCAATAAAGGCAATATTTACATCAACTCTTCCAGTTCTTCCCTTTTCATTCTGTTAACTCATTTGCTGTTCCAGTTCCTTTGAACTAACAGGTTGCCTTCAAGATCTTCAGCTTCTCCTAGTTCTCCTCGAGTATTCTGGCTTTAATTTGCCTCATCAGCTCTCCTTACTTTGAACTATATTCTGTAGTAAACTGTCTCTAATCAACTCCATGAGAACCATGTGTCCTGGCTCATTTTGAGGGCATAAGAGCTGTTTCAGGATAAATGAGGAGCTACATCAGAAGTCCCTATGGATCCTGGGATTAACCCAATTATGGATGAGGGATAAAGCAGTGGCATAATTTGCAAATGGAAATAATGTCCAAAAAAAAAGTTCTGTCACCAAAAGATTAAAGTCCAAACAATTACAAAGTAGCTGCATAATAATAAACTGGACATTATTTGTTTTATTTTCTGTTGTGCAGTAGGTATTTAGCACAAACGGGTACGTTAAATTTAAACAATATCTGTGAATGAATGAGTGTGAATGAATAAACTCTACCAAGGAAAGATATAAGGGATTTGCACTTAAAATATGATTCGGAATCAACTAGGCATGATCAAAAAATGTTTTCAATATTTAAATTAGTCACTGGAGGATCCCATTCCTGGGAATTATCTCCAATGTGGGAAACAGATTATAATTTCATTGAAATAGTTTAGGGTATGAAGTTATCAGAATGGAATTGGCTTCTAAAACATATTGGTCCCCACAAGAAAAAAAGTTCATACATTCTAGAGAAGATGGAGAAATTAAGAGCTATCTTTTTAAAGTCTTTCTTCTGCTTGGGTTCCTTCTCATTCTTGTCTCTTGCCATTTATTCTCCAGCCCCATGGCATAGTGCAAAGGGCAATTACCTGAGATAAGATCTGGTTCTGGAGAACTCTTTGAAAAGTCTTTTAACCTCTCATGGTCTTCATTTCTTTATCTGAAAAGCGAGAGATTTGGAAATGATCTCTATGGCCTAATTTAGCTCCCAAGTCCTTGGGAATCGAATCCACTTGTTCTTCTTAAAATTGCCTTCTGAAGGCTCTGACCACATTTCTATCATAGGTTGTCATTTATTCATATTTTCTGACATACTTCAATCCCTTTGTTCCTATCTCTCCAAAGATTTGCCTCTGTGACTTCATTCTTTCTTTCCCAGCACTCTGATTTGGCTTTCCTTCTCAAGGCTTGGGTTATATATATATATATTTTTGTCTCTGTTTGCTTTGTCATCCTTCCCCCAACTCCACTTTTGCCCTCACTGTTTGTACCTCACTTGTTGATTTGTTGATTTTCTTTTTTTTATTATTTATTTTAAATTTTCTTGTAGATGACCAACCTTAGGCTCTCTGGAACTTTAGCAAATTACTTCTATAATTTTTTTCTTGAAAACACAGATACATATACACCTCCCCATCCCTACCCAAGGCTTCTCCCACTGCCTACTAGGCTCATAGCCCTTCCTCCACAATCTCCCTTTCCTGTTCCACAGCCTTGACCTCTTCACAAACTCCATTTCCCCTTTATTTAACATGACTAACATTAAGAAATCAAGGAAAGCAAAAAGAATAACTTATCTTCTTTCTCTTATGAATGTTTAAATTCCTGTTATCTTTTGCAGAATGAACTCTGAAAAGAAACGCCAACAAGACTTGTTGTGCATGACCTCCTTGATCTTCACTGCCTCTGCCCCTGAAACACCACGGCAACTGCCACCTGAACGAGGCCAGGCAGAACTTGTCTAATGAGACCAGAGGTGGCTTGCCAGTGTTTTGTTATTTTAGAAAGTTCTGCCAAGGGTGCTCTTCACTTACTCTAATTGGCTTCTAAAACATATTGGTCCCCACAAGAAAAAAAGTTCATACATTCTAGAGAAGATGGAGAAATTAAGAGCTATCTTTTTAAAGTCTTTCTTCTGCTTGGGTTCCTTCTCATTCTTGTCTCTTGCCATTTATTCTCCAGCCCCATGGCATAGTGCAAAGGGCAATTACCTGAGATAAGATCTGGTTCTGGAGAACTCTTTGAAAAGTCTTTTAACCTCTCATGGTCTTCATTTCTTTATCTGAAAAGCGAGAGATTTGGAAATGATCTCTATGGCCTAATTTAGCTCCCAAGTCCTTGGGAATCGAATCCACTTGTTCTTCTTAAAATTGCCTTCTGAAGGCTCTGACCACATTTCTATCATAGGTTGTCATTTATTCATATTTTCTGACATACTTCAATCCCTTTGTTCCTATCTCTCCAAAGATTTGCCTCTGTGACTTCATTCTTTCTTTCCCAGCACTCTGATTTGGCTTTCCTTCTCAAGGCTTGGGTTATATATATATATATTTTTGTCTCTGTTTGCTTTGTCATCCTTCCCCCAACTCCACTTTTGCCCTCACTGTTTGTACCTCACTTGTTGATTTGTTGATTTTCTTTTTTTTATTATTTATTTTAAATTTTCTTGTAGATGACCAACCTTAGGCTCTCTGGAACTTTAGCAAATTACTTCTATAATTTTTTTCTTGAAAACACAGATACATATACACCTCCCCATCCCTACCCAAGGCTTCTCCCACTGCCTACTAGGCTCATAGCCCTTCCTCCACAATCTCCCTTTCCTGTTCCACAGCCTTGACCTCTTCACAAACTCCATTTCCCCTTTATTTAACATGACTAACATTAAGAAATCAAGGAAAGCAAAAAGAATAACTTATCTTCTTTCTCTTATGAATGTTTAAATTCCTGTTATCTTTTGCAGAATGAACTCTGAAAAGAAACGCCAACAAGACTTGTTGTGCATGACCTCCTTGATCTTCACTGCCTCTGCCCCTGAAACACCACGGCAACTGCCACCTGAACGAGGCCAGGCAGAACTTGTCTAATGAGACCAGAGGTGGCTTGCCAGTGTTTTGTTATTTTAGAAAGTTCTGCCAAGGGTGCTCTTCCCTTACTCGTCATCATTGCTTTACTCCCTAATGCAAGGCCATTGAAACATGTGGAAATACACGTAATTATAAGAACCATAATTGAAGATATTTACTTGTGGGTCTTCGGATTTTATTGGAAGGTGAAAGTCCAAGTCATACAAAAGGTCTGCACCCAGAAAATGAGGCCTGTAACAGACAGAAATCAGGAGGATGGCAATAAATGGTCTCACTGTGGTGAAAAACACAGGCTGTCCTGTCAGGCATTGCTTGGGCAAACTTCAACCTGACATTTATCAGTTAAGACCTTAAAGAAGAAAGCTACCTTGTCTCTTATGCCTCAATTTCTCCATTCTTAACATAGGGTGTTCTGCTTGCCTAAAATTGGGATTCTATAATGTTTCCCTTGCAAAGTTATTCAAAGGATTAAAGGAGACCATGCAATCAAAGGGTGTGGCACAGTAAAATGCACCCAAGCTATGATTAACTAGTTACTGGTTACGGCTATCAATAGAAAAGTTTCCTGTGTTTCTCTTGCAATTAAAATCAAATTCCTCATGGGAGTCCGATTCATAGGAAGATACAGGAAGTGATTCCATAGTGACTCTTCTTCTATAAACTAGAAAAGGAGGCATGTTAGGAGTAGAGTGTTGTCCTCAAAGAAGAGGCCTTGAATGAAATGCCAAAGAATTTCCTGCACCCCATATGACTGAGATTGTATTTTTTGAGCAAAAGCCACTATGACTTTAGAAACACTTTTCAATGACCTAAACATGTATTATGCTTATCCCTACCCAAGGCTTCTCCCACTTACGGCTCCCTCAAAGTCCAGCCTTGACCTCTTCACAAACTCCATTTCCCCTTTATTTAACATGACTAACATTAAGAAATCAAGGAAAGCAAAAAGAATAACTTATCTTCTTTCTCTTATGAATGTTTAAATTCCTGTTATCTTTTGCAGAATGAACTCTGAAAAGAAACGCCAACAAGACTTGTTGTGCATGACCTCCTTGATCTTCACTGCCTCTGCCCCTGAAACACCACGGCAACTGCCACCTGAACGAGGCCAGGCAGAACTTGTCTAATGAGACCAGAGGTGGCTTGCCAGTGTTTTGTTATTTTAGAAAGTTCTGCCAAGGGTGCTCTTCCCTTACTCGTCATCATTGCTTTACTCCCTAATGCAAGGCCATTGAAACATGTGGAAATACACGTAATTATAAGAACCATAATTGAAGATATTTACTTGTGGGTCTTCGGATTTTATTGGAAGGTGAAAGTCCAAGTCATACAAAAGGTCTGCACCCAGAAAATGAGGCCTGTAACAGACAGAAATCAGGAGGATGGCAATAAATGGTCTCACTGTGGTGAAAAACACAGGCTGTCCTGTCAGGCATTGCTTGGGCAAACTTCAACCTGACATTTATCAGTTAAGACCTTAAAGAAGAAAGCTACCTTGTCTCTTATGCCTCAATTTCTCCATTCTTAACATAGGGTGTTCTGCTTGCCTAAAATTGGGATTCTATAATGTTTCCCTTGCAAAGTTATTCAAAGGATTAAAGGAGACCATGCAATCAAAGGGTGTGGCACAGTAAAATGCACCCAAGCTATGATTAACTAGTTACTGGTTACGGCTATCAATAGAAAAGTTTCCTGTGTTTCTCTTGCAATTAAAATCAAATTCCTCATGGGAGTCCGATTCATAGGAAGATACAGGAAGTGATTCCATAGTGACTCTTCTTCTATAAACTAGAAAAGGAGGCATGTTAGGAGTAGAGTGTTGTCCTCAAAGAAGAGGCCTTGAATGAAATGCCAAAGAATTTCCTGCACCCCATATGACTGAGATTGTATTTTTTGAGCAAAAGCCACTATGACTTTAGAAACACTTTTCAATGACCTAAACATGTATTATGCTTAACAGTATCAACAGACATTTGGTCAACAGTAGTAAGTCCATTCAAAAGGTTTATTATATATGGGAACCACAGGCTGGACTCCCTTCATGTGTACATGGATTCCCTGGCCACAACATTCCAGGCCTCTAGGAATTTACAGCCCTTGGTTTAAAAAGCAACAGTCAAGTTCAGTGGTATCAAACTGCAAATTTAAGAGCTTATTTTTACATCTTAGGCTCCTGCCCCAGAAATTGATTGAGTAGATCAGGGGTGGAGGCTCGGAAGGTGAATTCTCCATAAATTTCCCCCCATGTGATTACCTGTGATTACAGAGGAGTTACAGAGCCCTGGGAATGAGTACCCCTGATCAGTCAAGTACCCCTCTGCTTTCTCTTCCCCGGAGGATCTCATTCCAGTCATCTTCTCTCTGTTTCTCACAGTTCTGGGTTTCTTTAACTGCATTGTTGTGTTGATGGCACAATAATGTGGAGGAAAATCTCTGAGAGTCAAACATAACGACTGGCTTTCTTTAAAGAGCAGCAACATTCCACTACAATTTTTTAAAAAACCATCAACATATCGTTGCTTTTAAGGACTTATTTTTTGATACTAACAGTACCTTCATATCCATTTTAACTAATTCAGGGGGAACCTGTGCTCACAAATGGAGGATGCAGAGATTATGCTGAAGTGGTCCTCTTTGAAAATTGGTTCCTTGCTGTAAATACCCAATAGTACTTTATTCCTCAAGACAGGAAAAATCTTAAGTCAATAGGAAAGTCACCATAGAATATGTTGGTAAAATTAGAAAATATCATAAAAAGGACCGCAGAGCCAGAATAAAGAGCTCATCTTCAAAACAAACTACCCCTCCCAGAATACCATCCCCTTCCAGAGACTTTCAGGCTCCCCACACACAGGGAAGGAACTGGGGGTAGGGTGCTAGGATAAATCCCTTTTTCCCATCTTTTATTATCTTCAATGCCCTTGAGTGCCTCTTGAACCTTTTGGGAACTTAAATGCTTAGTTTATAAGGTCAAATAACCATGGAACACTTTCCAAAAATTAAATCACCAATTAAAGAAGGAAACGTTTTAATATTCTCTTCCTTTACTAAATTTCTCTCAGTCTCTCATCTCTCTCTCCTTTCATTCTCTTGCTCTTTCTCTCCCTCCCTTCTTTTCTCCCTCTCCCTCACTCTCTCTCCTTCCCCTCCCCTCTCCACTTCACCACACACAGAAACCCCTTTTCAAAGGGGCTTTTTTCCAATTCAGTGAAGTAAAGTCTTTGCCCCTTTGTGGGGAAGGCTCATTAACATTCCCACAGCAGCATCTCTTCAAGGATTTTACTTTTGTAACTCTGTGGGGAGGTCAAGAGGCCACAGTAGAGAGGTAAAAGGAAAAAATGGTAAATGGGGGAGGGCGGAAGAAAGGAGAGGAGGGGAAGAGCTCTTCCTTTCACAATAAGGCCAGCAAGGAGAGTGGACTGAAGCAGATAGAGGAGACTCAGGAGAGAGATGAATCCTGGGCCCCTAGATCAGCCCTTGGAGGTCTCTCGACTCCTGAGAAAGGCTCTGCTCCTTCTTTCGTTTCTTTTCCTCAAAGTGGAAGTACCTGATGGAAACACTGGAATGAAAGAGTGACAAAATCCAGTCTATTCCCCTGAGAAATTGGAACTTTCCTGGCCTCCATGGTCCCATTTCCCCTGCAATAGCCTACTGATGACTGTACCTGTCTGCCACAGGGAGGTTAACAGGATGAAGGAGACAAGGTCAGCAAGAGTTCCAGGGGCTGACTATGATGGAGCCCCTCAAGGTCCTGACCCCAAAGGACTGGGGAAATAATGGAGCCTCTATGAACTCCAAAGCAAAGTACTCCCCACATCTCTTTAGATGGAAGTACCTGCCACTTTTATCACCAGCAACTCTCCTATTCTCTTTCTTTCTCTTTCTTGTACTACCAGACTAACTCGTACTTGTGTAAGGGAAGAAACAAAGGAAACTTCAAGTTTGCACTCAACCCTGAGAGCTTTGCTTTGCTTTGCTTTTCTCTGAAGACACAGATTTACATCACTCAACTCCAATTCCCACTTTCCTAACAGATGATTTTTTGATGCTCTCTGATCTTAGCGAGAAGATTAAAAGATAAATAAGTTTAAAAGAGAGGACCTAGGCATTATAGCTAGAAGATAGGGCATGTCTGGATAGTCTATGCCCAGTAGTAACATTAGTACCTCACATTCAGGGAGGAGCAGCAAGGTCAGAAGTTCAAGAACAATAAACCGATCACCCTTACTGTGCTAGCTAAACAGGAGAGAACTGCTTGGCTCATTGCCAAATGATGTTTGTTGTTCTTGCTGTTGTTTGGCCACACTGCATCTTAGTTCCCTGACCAGGGATCAAACCCATACTCCCCTCATTGCAAGTGCAGAGTCTTAACCACTGAACCACCAGGCACGTCCCCCAAATGACATATTCTTGAAGGTCAAACTTCATATCCAGAAAGAAATTCTTTCCACAGAATCTTTGGCGACTGTTTTCAGTCTCTGTGAGAACATAAAACAGAGAGCTCACAAATTTACTAGAGAGTCCATTATACTTAGAAAGTTCCTTTATATTTAGCTGAAAGTGCCTCCCTGTAACTTCTACTCTGGTGGTGTGGGGGCACTCAGTCACTTCAGCCGTGTCTGACTCTTTGCAACCCCATGGACTATAGCCCACCAGGCTCTTCTGTCTATGGAATTATCTAGGCAAGAATACTGGGGCAGGTTGCCATTTCCTCCTCCAGAGGGTCTTCCCAGCCCAGGGATCAAACCTGCATCTCCTGCATTGGCAGGCAGGTTGGGTTCTCACTTGAGCCACCTTGGAAGCCAACTTCTACTCTGGAGCATCACAGAGCTCTTCTATATTGTTTTCTCAAAGGTGCCATCCCTTCAACTCTGGGAGCTGAACAGGAATGGAAGACACAGAAGAGCCCTTGAGCCTGTTACTATTTTAAATGAGATTCCTTAAGATCAATCACTTTTTTTTTCATGCTAGGAGTCTGGCGGCACATTGTACCTTCTGACTATATATATAGAAAAAAAAAATGCTAGACTACTGTCAGATACACCTGACTTCCAGACCTGTTTCTGTTAGGTTATGGCTGTGTAATCTTGGATAAGTAACCTAACCTCACCAAGCCTTTTGGTTCAGCTACAAAGAGGATCATCTGTAAACAGGGGTAGTAAAACCTGGTGTGCTAACTAACCTTTCAAAGATGGCCTATACACAAATTTCTTTTTTTCCTTTAACCAGGGTCTATGCCCAGTAGTAACATTAGTACCTCACATTCAGGGAGGAGCAGCAAGGTCAGAAGTTCAAGAACAATAAACCGATCACCCTTACTGTGCTAGCTAAACAGGAGAGAACTGCTTGGCTCATTGCCAAATGATGTTTGTTGTTCTTGCTGTTGTTTGGCCACACTGCATCTTAGTTCCCTGACCAGGGATCAAACCCATACTCCCCTCATTGCAAGTGCAGAGTCTTAACCACTGAACCACCAGGCACGTCCCCCAAATGACATATTCTTGAAGGTCAAACTTCATATCCAGAAAGAAATTCTTTCCACAGAATCTTTGGCGACTGTTTTCAGTCTCTGTGAGAACATAAAACAGAGAGCTCACAAATTTACTAGAGAGTCCATTATACTTAGAAAGTTCCTTTATATTTAGCTGAAAGTGCCTCCCTGTAACTTCTACTCTGGTGGTGTGGGGGCACTCAGTCACTTCAGCCGTGTCTGACTCTTTGCAACCCCATGGACTATAGCCCACCAGGCTCTTCTGTCTATGGAATTATCTAGGCAAGAATACTGGGGCAGGTTGCCATTTCCTCCTCCAGAGGGTCTTCCCAGCCCAGGGATCAAACCTGCATCTCCTGCATTGGCAGGCAGGTTGGGTTCTCACTTGAGCCACCTTGGAAGCCAACTTCTACTCTGGAGCATCACAGAGCTCTTCTATATTGTTTTCTCAAAGGTGCCATCCCTTCAACTCTGGGAGCTGAACAGGAATGGAAGACACAGAAGAGCCCTTGAGCCTGTTACTATTTTAAATGAGATTCCTTAAGATCAATCACTTTTTTTTTCATGCTAGGAGTCTGGCGGCACATTGTACCTTCTGACTATATATATAGAAAAAAAAAATGCTAGACTACTGTCAGATACACCTGACTTCCAGACCTGTTTCTGTTAGGTTATGGCTGTGTAATCTTGGATAAGTAACCTAACCTCACCAAGCCTTTTGGTTCAGCTACAAAGAGGATCATCTGTAAACAGGGGTAGTAAAACCTGGTGTGCTAACTAACCTCAGAGATGTAATACTCAAAATATGCCCTAGATATGAAAATAGCCTATACACTTTAAAGAGATCTACATATATGAAGTTATATTATAATGACCAACTTTACTCCATCGTTTTGTCAGCCGTTCTCATTTTTGACTTCTTGGCCTGACAATCAGGATATACCAGAAAGTTCTCACTCCGGCTTATATCCCAGAAGAAAGCACTGTGAAGAGACTAGTGGGAGAGGTAGAAAAACAACCGAAGGACATTTTCTGAGCAGACAGCACAGGGAGAGGCCCAGAACCCGGGCAGGGAGGAGAGGGTTAAATCCTTTCCTCTGCGGTACAAAAGAAAAGAGTGTGCAGAAAGATTAGGATTTTTGCTTTTACAATGGGAGCTGCAGAAGCGTAGGGAAGAAGCTGAAGAAAAAAAAAAAGGGGGCGTCTCCCCCTTTTAAAAACTTGCAGAGATTGAGGGAGAAAGGAGGAGCGTCAGGGACTGAGAATCAGAGCGCGTGTGTCTGTCTGTCTGTCCCTGGGAAGGCAAGGACGTCTCTGCTTCACAGTGATTGGCACTGGGGGAGAGGCATCAGTTGGCTTCAGACCCAGGGGGCAGACCAGACCTGGTCACCCCGATTCAGACTCAGTGAGCGTTGTCCCTCCCGGTCCCACCTCTGTCTACCCGGGAATGTCTCGGCGAAAGCAGCGGAAACCCCAACAGTTAATCTCGGACTGCGAAGGTCCCAGCGCGTCTGAGAACGGTGGGTGCCGGGGAGGGGTGGAGGGTGGGAGCCAAGTCCAAGCCTGTGCGGGTCAGGCCAGGGCAAGGGGCGGGCACCCGGGCCATGGGCGAAACCAGGGGGAGGACTTGGTCACTCGGGGGTTGGAAGAGTTGAGGTGCTGGGAGTAGGGGATGACCACCTGTGCTAGCGAGAAGCCCGCTTGGCTTTCTCAGAGTTGATTCTGTTTGTTTTCCGGTGCTGATGAAATGGAGTTTCGATACACCTGACTTCCAGACCTGTTTCTGTTGGGTTATGGCTGTGTAATCTTGGATAAGTAACCTAACCTCACCAAGCCTTTTGGTTCAGCTACAAAGAGGATCATCTGTAAACAGGGGTAGTAAAACCTGGTGTGCTAACTAACCTCAGAGATGTAATACTCAAAATATGCCCTAGATATGAAAATAGCCTATACACTTTAAAGAGATCTACATATATGAAGTTATATTATAATGACCAACTTTACTCCATCGTTTTGTCAGCCGTTCTCATTTTTGACTTCTTGGCCTGACAATCAGGATATACCAGAAAGTTCTCACTCCGGCTTATATCCCAGAAGAAAGCACTGTGAAGAGACTAGTGGGAGAGGTAGAAAAACAACCGAAGGACATTTTCTGAGCAGACAGCACAGGGAGAGGCCCAGAACCCGGGCAGGGAGGAGAGGGTTAAATCCTTTCCTCTGCGGTACAAAAGAAAAGAGTGTGCAGAAAGATTAGGATTTTTGCTTTTACAATGGGAGCTGCAGAAGCGTAGGGAAGAAGCTGAAGAAAAAAAAAAAGGGGGCGTCTCCCCTTTAAAGACTTGCAGAGATTGAGAGAGAAAGAGAGAGAGTCAGGGACTGAGAATCAGAGCGCGTGTGTCTGTCTGTCTGTCCCTGGGAAGGCAAGGACGTCTCTGCTTCACAGTGATTGGCACTGGGGGAGAGGCATCAGTTGGCTTCAGACCCAGGGGGCAGACCAGACCTGGTCACCCCGATTCAGACTCAGTGAGCGTTGTCCCTCCCGGTCCCACCTCTGTCTACCCGGGAATGTCTCGGCGAAAGCAGCGGAAACCCCAACAGTTAATCTCGGACTGCGAAGGTCCCAGCGCGTCTGAGAACGGTGGGTGCCGGGGAGGGGTGGAGGGTGGGAGCCAAGTCCAAGCCTGTGCGGGTCAGGCCAGGGCAAGGGGAGGGCACCCGGGCCATGGGCGAAACCAGGGGGAGGACTTGGTCACTAGGGGGTTGGAAGAGTTGAGGTGCTGGGAGTAGGGGGATGACCACCTGTGCTAGCGAGAAGCCCCGCTTGGCTTTCTCAGAGTTGATTCTGTTTGTTTTCCGTGTTGTTTTTCTCTGGATGAAATGGAGTTTTCAAACTGGCTCTGTCTCCCCACCCAAGAGTTTTCTCCCCAGGTCCCCCTTTGCTCGCTGGTCTTTGTGCCGTTGCTAAGTAACCTCCTCAGACCTGAAGACCCGTCTGGTAGGGGTGGGATTTTCCCCCCTTTTCTTTCTGGAGAGTTGGGTTGCAAGAGAATGAATTGGATAAACGTGAAGTTCCCTTGAGGGAGAGGAGAAAAAAGTTTCTTATTGTTGGGCTGAGCAGAGGACAGATCAGAGCTCCCAGAGGGAGAGAGCGAATGTGGGTCAGAGGCAACCTGGTTTGGAGTGTGTATCTGTGTCACCTCGGGTAGAGGCTGGAGGAAAGGTCTGGATGAGGGGCTTAGCTCGCTGTGCTAAAATAAAATGTTTGTGTTAACATACCTGTTAATACATGCACATCATTTTATGAGGATATTATCATTTAAGTAACAGATTTTCTTTATGAAGGGAGAGATTTTCATGTATTCTTAAAACATTCTAGGAAGAGGCAGTCAACAGAGCAACTAAGGTATCGAGAAGTGATGTTGCCCAAAGTCTCAGAAACAGAGTGATAATGAGGACAGAAACCTTGATTTCATGATAATCAGAGCTGGTGGTACTCACTCCACCTAAACTAGGGTTTTCCACACTTGCTTGGTTGTGGATAGATGTGGGCTAGAGTCTGGGTATTTGTATCTTTGCAAATGACCAGGTACTTCTTGGGATCAAGCGAGTTTTGGACAATCTGATATAGCTGTGTATTTCACACTATGAAAGTTTAAAAGTTCTGGCTCAGGGATAAGCTATTTATTTAGCAAACAGTTGATTTACCCAACTATGTAGCATAGGATTAAGCACTAGGGTCTGAAGGCAGACTTACAGGATTCAAATCCTGGCTCTACCACTTGATTAGCTGTACAATCTTGGTTTACATTGCCTTTCTATGCCTCAGTTCCCTTGTTTGTGAAATGGAGATGAATATATTAGCTACTGCCTCATTAGGTTATTGAGTTAACACATGTTAATACACTTAGAAAAATAACCAGCATAAATAAGTGTTTAATACATGTGGTAGAGTCCCTAGCATAAATAAGTCCTTAATATGTGAGTATTATTATTATTATTATATGTGAGCACAGTGGCACTTCCTGCAAATACTGAAATAAGACCAAAGCTCAGGGAAACTCTTGGTGAACTTGAGCATTTCTTTTTGAGTTGTGTGTCATGAAAACCTCTAGGATAATGTATTTGCAGTGGCTGAAACTAAAACATGGATTAAACTTACCTTTCCACCTACTGTAAAAAAAAGACTTGAGAGCAAGTCAGTGTATACTGGGTTTGGGGTAGAACGCTTCCCTCCACGTCAGCACTTTGCTGGGATCCCGCTGTACAATACTAAGAGGTACGTGCTGGTGGCAGCCCTCCCTCCTGGGACACATTAGCCCCCCTTACTGCCGCTGCAGGCCGGATGTTTCCTCCTGCTGCTCTACAGGAGACTTCTTCCCTCAGGGCCTCCCCTGCCTGGCAGTCTTGCCCCCCTGCTGGTTGGATTGTGGAACAATACCAAATCCCCTCCACCCCAGAGCCATCCCAGTCCTCTCTCCTCTCCCCATTTCCTCAGCTCACCCATTCCTTATACCACTGCTGAGGAAGGCTCTGGGAGGAAGTCACGTGAACTCTTTCCCAACTGTCCTGAGAGGATTCTTCAGCTTCTGGAACTATAGTTCCCAGTTGTGGCTGTGAGCACATGGGGGCCCAGGGATGCTGCAGCATAGCCATCCTCTGAGAAACAGTACAGTCTTGAACTCAAGGGCAGCAGTGAATTTCAGCTGAAATTTTGCCTTTGAGCCATAAAAGCTAAAAACATAAATGTCAGGAGCAAGAAAGTAATAGTAACCTTAAGAAAGATCTGTGGTAAGAGAGTCGATGGGGAGACTAACCTGGTGGTCCAGGTTGAGACTCTGAGCTTCCAGTGCAGGGGGCTCAGGTTCAATCCCTGGTTTGGGAACTAAGATCCCGCCTGCAGCTCGGTGTGGCCAATTAAAAAAAAAAAAAAAAAGCCAACGGGTTTTCTATTCAGAATTCTCCTGAGGGTGAAAGAAAGATCCCTGGGCTACTTGCATGACCTGGAGTGTCATGGGGTCTGACTTGTAAGGTAAGGTGGCTAATATTTGATCAAATCTAAAATCTCTTCTTGTTCTTATAAGATATACAGATAGGGTTTCTATTCACTCATGTGATCTTCAGGCTCCTGAGTTTTCCTTCTACTCCAGGGACATTTTTTGTTTGGCCCGCCCCGAAATTAGGTGGGGCGGGCTCTTATTTGGGGGCTTTTACATGTGCCCTTTTTCAGGTGTACCTGTGGAGCTATGGGCATTATCATGATGGGCAGCAGTCATTTATTTAGCAGGCTAGGGTGCCACTAAGGCTTTCAGGAATCTTTGTCTTCTTTTAAGCAATGTTTACCATATGTGACAAGCAAATGCCGAGGCATTGTTGCACATTTTAAAAGGCTCATCTCTGCAGTGACCTCAGGTATCACCAAGACACCATCTGAAAAACTTGTTTTCCAACTCTCTTTCTGCTCAGCGTCCCTGACCAGAACACCAAAACCCTAACAGAATAGTTATTGCACATAAGTGATGAGAAGGAAATAGTCTATTTACTTAAAAACTCTGGAGAGAAAAAAAATTTCTTTCTCCCCTACAGAGTCTAGAATCTGGATTGGAGAACATAAGGCATGTGAATAGAAAATGTAAACTAGTACATCTGGGTAAGAAATCCAGATATTAGTGGGGGAAAAGGAACTGTCCTGAGAGGATTCTTCAGCTTCTGGAACTATAGTTCCCAGTTGTGGCTGTGAGCACATGGGGGCCCAGGGATGCTGCAGCATAGCCATCCTCTGAGAAACAGTACAGTCTTGAACTCAAGGGCAGCAGTGAATTTCAGCTGAAATTTTGCCTTTGAGCCATAAAAGCTAAAAACATAAATGTCAGGAGCAAGAAAGTAATAGTAACCTTAAGAAAGATCTGTGGTAAGAGAGTCGATGGGGAGACTAACCTGGTGGTCCAGGTTGAGACTCTGAGCTTCCAGTGCAGGGGGCTCAGGTTCAATCCCTGGTTTGGGAACTAAGATCCCGCCTGCAGCTCGGTGTGGCCAATTAAAANAAAAAGCCAACGGGTTTTCTATTCAGAATTCTCCTGAGGGTGAAAGAAAGATCCCTGGGCTACTTGCATGACCTGGAGTGTCATGGGGTCTGACTTGTAAGGTAAGGTGGCTAATATTTGATCAAATCTAAAATCTCTTCTTGTTCTTATAAGATATACAGATAGGGTTTCTATTCACTCATGTGATCTTCAGGCTCCTGAGTTTTCCTTCTACTCCAGGGACATTTTTTGTTTGGCCCGCCCCGAAATTAGGTGGGGCGGGCTCTTATTTGGGGGCTTTTACATGTGCCCTTTTTCAGGTGTACCTGTGGAGCTATGGGCATTATCATGATGGGCAGCAGTCATTTATTTAGCAGGCTAGGGTGCCACTAAGGCTTTCAGGAATCTTTGTCTTCTTTTAAGCAATGTTTACCATATGTGACAAGCAAATGCCGAGGCATTGTTGCACATTTTAAAAGGCTCATCTCTGCAGTGACCTCAGGTATCACCAAGACACCATCTGAAAAACTTGTTTTCCAACTCTCTTTCTGCTCAGCGTCCCTGACCAGAACACCAAAACCCTAACAGAATAGTTATTGCACATAAGTGATGAGAAGGAAATAGTCTATTTACTTAAAAACTCTGGAGAGAAAAAAAATTTCTTTCTCCCCTACAGAGTCTAGAATCTGGATTGGAGAACATAAGGGATGTGAATAGGGAAAATGTAAACTAGTACATCTGGGAAATAAAGGAAACGATCAGAAACCCAGATATTTAGTGAGAAGGAGAAACCAGGACAACAGCCAAACAGATCTAGGGGGAGAAAAAGCAGTTGGCAGCCATCAAGAGCAGCAAAAGGGGAGAGAAGGCAAAAATAAAGTTTCGAGGGTTCTGTTCTCTTTACAGCCTCCTCTGAGTATTGATCCCTGAGCCTTTAAGTCCTAGGTACTCATGGGTCAAAAATAAAACATTTCTGAGTCGATAGAAAGTAACTCAGGTAGGGTGCAAGAGAGCACAGAAAAAGGAAGCAGAAAATCTGGTTTTTCAACCCAGCTTGGACCTTGAGGTTTTGTTACCTTGGACAAGTCCAGTCTTCTCCCAGGGCTTCAGCTTTTAGTCTTTACATAATAATACTCATTGCTAATATTTACAGAGCATTTACTATTTCTCAGGCCCAATGCTAGGCCCTTTATGTATTCCCTCTTGTTTATTTCTTCCAACTCTGCTATTATTACCGCCATTAAAATTAACTTATGGTAACGTATACATAACCAAATTTGTCATTTTTAAGCATACAATTCGGTGGCAGTCAGTATATTCACAGTGTTGTACAACGATCCATCTCAGAGCTCTTTCATCTTGCCAAACTGAAACTCTATATCCATTCAAATGGTTACTCCCTATTAGCTTCACCCAACCCTACCAGCCCCAGATATCACCATTCTACTTTCCGTCTCTGTGAATTTATCAGTTCTAGAGACCTTATATAATGAAACCACACAATATTTGTCTGAGTTTGAGTTTAAGTCTGGCTGATTTCACTTAACAGCATTTCACTTAGCATAATGTTTTCAAGTCTCATCTATGTTATAGCCTGTATAAGAATTTCATACCTTTTTGTGGCTATACCCCCATTTTAAAAAGAAATCCAAGCCTTAGGGAAATTAAGAAACTTTTCCCAAGGTCACAAAGACTAGAAGGTGCTGGTACTTTCACTGAGGTCTGATTCAGGGCTGACCTCAGTCATTGTGCTTAATGTGAGGTCAGATTGCTAAAGCCACTTCTAGCTCCAAAACAGTTGGAACATGGTGAATAGGGAAAATGTAAACTAGTACATCTGGGAAATAAAGGAAACGATCAGAAACCCAGATATTTAGTGAGAAGGAGAAACCAGGACAACAGCCAAACAGATCTAGGGGGAGAAAAAGCAGTTGGCAGCCATCAAGAGCAGCAAAAGGGGAGAGAAGGCAAATAAAGTTTCGAGGGTTCTGTTCTCTTTACAGCCTCCTCTGAGTATTGATCCCTGAGCCTTTAAGTCCTAGGTACTCATGGGTCAAAAATAAAACATTTCTGAGTCGATAGAAAGTAACTCAGGTAGGGTGCAAGAGAGCACAGAAAAAGGAAGCAGAAAATCTGGTTTTTCAACCCAGCTTGGACCTTGAGGTTTTGTTACCTTGGACAAGTCCAGTCTTCTCCCAGGGCTTCAGCTTTTAGTCTTTACATAATAATACTCATTGCTAATATTTACAGAGCATTTACTATTTCTCAGGCCCAATGCTAGGCCCTTTATGTATTCCCTCTTGTTTATTTCTTCCAACTCTGCTATTATTACCGCCATTAAAATTAACTTATGGTAACGTATACATAACCAAATTTGTCATTTTTAAGCATACAATTCGGTGGCAGTCAGTATATTCACAGTGTTGTACAACGATCCATCTCAGAGCTCTTTCATCTTGCCAAACTGAAACTCTATATCCATTCAAATGGTTACTCCCTATTAGCTTCACCCAACCCTACCAGCCCCAGATATCACCATTCTACTTTCCGTCTCTGTGAATTTATCAGTTCTAGAGACCTTATATAATGAAACCACACAATATTTGTCTGAGTTTGAGTTTAAGTCTGGCTGATTTCACTTAACAGCATTTCACTTAGCATAATGTTTTCAAGTCTCATCTATGTTATAGCCTGTATAAGAATTTCATACCTTTTTGTGGCTATACCCCCATTTTAAAAAGAAATCCAAGCCTTAGGGAAATTAAGAAACTTTTCCCAAGGTCACAAAGACTAGAAGGTGCTGGTACTTTCACTGAGGTCTGATTCAGGGCTGACCTCAGTCATTGTGCTTAATGTGAGGTCAGATTGCTAAAGCCACTTCTAGCTCCAAAACAGTAGGAATTCCATGTTAAGGGCTGAGTCCTTTGATGTCAGAAAAATGCCTGTTTTTTAAAAATATTCTTTTTTATATTTGATCTAAGATATTCTTATTCTGGAAACAAATATATTTTTCTCACTTAGTACCAGATGCACTTGTGCCTGTTTGTCCACTGTGTTGCGTAGGCCAAGTGTGCATTTCCTAGGTGTGAGCGGCAGAGGAGTATGCGGGTGTATTTAGGAGAGAGGAGTAAGGAAGAGTATCATTCATTCTCCCTGAGAAATCCTCTGTAGCAGCAGTTATAGAATCAACTCATAATTGTGGACATTATCAGTTGGTGTTGGTCCAGCATTAACAGTAAGTTTAGGCTGGGCTTACAGAGTGTGCTCCTTTCTTCAGTGGTTTAATGATGCCTTAACTCTGTGCAGAATAAAGCCTTTCATTTTACAACTAGAAGTACGGCTCAAGATGCACATACTCTGGAAGGGCAATACAGTCACTTAACTCATAGTCAGGTGTATATCATGTCAATTTACGTTCATGGAAGCGGGGTACAGGAGAGTTGAAGTGTAGGCTTCAATTCTCTTGTCCAAGACAGTAGAGAGAAAATCTGAAAAGGCAGATTTTATTTTGCATTGAGCAACGCATTGTACCTATGTCCTAATTTTGGCCAAGTTGAACACAAGTAAGATTTGTGACCCTCCCCAGTGGCTCAACAGTAAAGAATCTGCCTGCAATGCATAAAACACAGATTTGCTCTCTGGGTTGGGAAGATTCCTGGAGAAGGAAATGGCAAGTCACTCCAGTATTCTTGCCTGTGAAATCCCAAGGACAAAGGAGCCTGGCAGGCTTCAGTCTGTGAGGTCACAAAAGAGTCAGATGGGACAGCAATTTCTACTTTTCCACTTCAAAGATTTGTGAGAAGCAGTGTGGAAGGTTTAATGGAAAGTCCACCCCTCTGATATACAGTATGGATCTCATCCTGTACATTGAAATTACTTGAGGAGCATTATAAACACTGATGCCTAAACCTACCCTCGGGGAATCTGAATTAATTCGTCTGGGGTACAGCCTGGCCAGCCTTCCCAGGTGGCACTACTGGTAAAACAAACAAACAAAAAAACCCACCTGCCAATGCAGGAGACATAAGAAACACAAGTTTGATCCCTGGGTTGGGGAGATCCCCTAGAGAAAGAAATGGCATCCCTTCTAGTATTCTTGGCTGGAGAATCCCATGAACAGAGGAGCCAGGGGGGCTGCAGTCCATAGCATCACAAAGACTCAGACGCGACTGAAGTGACTTAGCATGCACACACGCACAGCCTGGCCACTGGGGTTTTTAAAAGCTCTCCCAGTAATTCTAATGGGCAGTAAAGTTTTAGAACCTCTATTCAACTCTACTCTCAATTTTTCTCTGTTTTCTGAGTCATCCTCTCCAAAATTTGATAAGCCACCAGATTTATAGTCACCTGCTTTCCTTTTTCCTTGTCATTTCAGCTCTTCATCAATTGAAACCAGTGTATCCAAGTCTCAGGTCTATGTCCATCCCAGACTTTGCATGTGATCCTGGATAGCTTACTTCACCTTATCTGCTATCTGGGTACACCATTACCAGCTTAGTTTATTCCTGTGTTTATGACTTCATTTGTGTGTGCCTAAGAATCCTGCCCCCCTTTTCAGGATAGGCAGTGAGTGCAAAGGGCTGAGAAACAGAGGGCTCCTCTTACAGGTGGCTGTTGATCCATCACCTTTCACCAGGGACTGAATTTACCTTAAAGAAAAGTGCAGATCAAATTACGCATCAGAAAGCAAGTTTCATTAAAGAGCAAGAAAGGAGACAGTGTTTCCCAGGAGAAGATGAAAAGAAAAGGATTTCTTTTCTTGTTGGAAGACTTGACAAAACAGCAACTTGATATCAAATGTTCAATGCTAATTAACAAATGCTCAGTAGAAAGCTTCCATCTGATTCCCTCTTTCTTACTGAGGCCAGAGAGCAAATGGCAGGTAGGAGTCACACAGAGCCCTTTCTCTAGCTTAGGGAGGCCACACAATGTTGATGTGTTTGGGAAAGTACAGGAGAGGAGTCAACATTCTGAATGCTTGCTGCACTGAAATTACTGTGTGAACTTGGAAAAGTCACTTAACCTCTCCAAGCTTCAATTTCCTTATCTATAAAAATAGCAACATTGCAGTTGACCCATGACTTACCATAATTAAAATAGAACCCCCTCTCCCTCATTGTCAGGGTCAGGTTTGGAAGCCTGGAGCTCCTTCCTCTGTTTCAGAGCCATCTGTCCTCAGTGTTAAGACCCTTGTGATCATCTCAAGTTTCCACACAAGTCAGTACAATGTTTTCATTGAAAGTGGACATTATTGATATTACATTACGCTAATATTAATATTCACTCATTGTGTGTTCAGTTGTGTCCAACTCCTTGCGATGCCATGGACTGTAACCTGCCAGGCTCCTCTGTCCGTAGAATTTTCCAGACAAGAATCCTGGAGTGAGTTGCTATTTCTTACACTAGGGTATTATCCCAACCCAGGGGTCACACCTGCATCTCTTGCCTCTCCTGCATTGGCAGGCAGGTTCTTTACCACTAGCACTACCTAGGAGTGTGATAGTAGCTTGGTCATGTCCGGCTCTTTGCGACCCCATGGACTCTAGCTTGCCAGGCTGCCTCTGTCCATGGGATTCTCCAGGGGAGAATATTGGAGTGGGTTGCCATTCCCTTCTCCAAGGGATCTTCACAACCCAGGAATCAAACCCAGGTCTCCTGCATTGCAGGCAGATTCTTTACCATCTGAGCTACCAAGGAAGGCCAGTGCCACCTGGTAAGCCTAATGTTAATATTACATTACACTAATATTACTATTATAGCTCCCCCCACCCAAAGGCTTCATACTCTTCACATATGCCAATGACAGCAGTCTCAGAAATAAATAAGATTGCTAATTCCCTGGCAGACCACTGGTTGGGATGCCTTATTTACGCTGCCGAAGACCGAAGACATGGGTTTGGGGAACTAAGATCCTGTATAAGCCGTGCAGCTTGACCAAAATAAATAAATCAAATAAAAAGAAATCAATAGGCAATGTGAAAACAGAGTTATTTTTTAGTATATGTGTATTTTAGATTATTTTGACTCTTTTGCCACTGATGAAAAATTTTAAAAAACAGGAGAGGAGTCAACATTCTGAATGCTTGCTGCACTGAAATTACTGTGGAACTTGGAAAAGTCACTTAACCTCTCAAGCTTCAATTTCCGTATCTATAAAAATAGCAACATTGCAGTTGACCCATTACTTACCATAATTAAAATAGAACCCCGTCTCCCTCATTGTCAGGGTCAGGTTTGGAAGCCTGGAGCTCCTTCCTCTGTTTCAGAGCCATCTGTCCTCAGTGTTAAGACCCTTGTGATCATCTCAAGTTTCCACACAAGTCAGTACAATGTTTTCATTGAAAGTGGACATTATTGATATTACATTACGCTAATATTAATATTCACTCATTGTGTGTTCAGTTGTGTCCAACTCCTTGCGATGCCATGGACTGTAACCTGCCAGGCTCCTCTGTCCGTAGAATTTTCCAGACAAGAATCCTGGAGTGAGTTGCTATTTCTTACACTAGGGTATTATCCCAACCCAGGGATCACACCTGCATCTCTTGCCTCTCCTGCATTGGCAGGCAGGTTCTTTACCACTAGCACTACCTAGGAGTGTGATAGTAGCTTGGTCATGTCCGGCTCTTTGCGACCCCATGGACTCTAGCTTGCCAGGCTGCCTCTGTCCATGGGATTCTCCAGGGGAGAATATTGGAGTGGGTTGCCATTCCCTTCTCCAAGGGATCTTCACAACCCAGGAATCAAACCCAGGTCTCCTGCATTGCAGGCAGATTCTTTACCATCTGAGCTACCAAGGAAGGCCAGTGCCACCTGGTAAGCCTAATGTTAATATTACATTACACTAATATTACTATTATAGCTCCCCCCACCCAAAGGCTTCATACTCTTCACATATGCCAATGACAGCAGTCTCAGAAATAAATAAGATTGCTAATTCCCTGGCAGACCACTGGTTGGGATGCCTTATTTACGCTGCCGAAGACCGAAGACATGGGTTTGGGGAACTAAGATCCTGTATAAGCCGTGCAGCTTGACCAAAAATAAATAAATCAAATAAAAAGAAATCAATAGGCAATGTGAAAACAGAGTTATTTTTTAGTATATGTGTATTTTAGATTATTTTGACTCTTTTGCCACTGATGATATAAATTCTCTAATGCATAATATTTGAGACTCCTCCCCAAATTTGAAGTCCCATATATACGTATTATCTTATCCCCACCTTATTTCTCTAGTCAAGATAGCATAGCTACAGTATTACTGCTTTACAAGAAAGGAAATGGTGGCATAGCATGGTGTGCCCACCACCACGCCTCAGTTCACCAGCCAGACAAGAATGGAATTGGGATTAGAACAGGGTGGATTTACAGATGCCCAGGCAAACCACAATAAGGGCTTATGGTCACCTCCTGTAAGTAAGATAAGCACTTTAAAGGACGTGAGAAACCCATGAAGACTCATTTCAAGGTAGAAAGGGAAGGCAGAGTACCTGGTCCAAGAGGCCTCACCCCCATTAATCCTCTCTTTGAATGGGGAGGCCACCTCTGTGCAGTGAGCAGGTGCTAAGTCATTTCTAGCCATTCAACACGGATTGGGGCTAAAAGGGTCTTTAGGCCCTGACAGGCTCCCTGGGAGCTCCCTCCTGCAGTGTTTCCCTCATTGTTTCAGGAGAAGCTCCCCTCCCCCCAGGTTAGAGCTAGGTGGACCTCTGCAGGCTGGCATCTCACCAAACCGGACTGTCCTTAACTGTCTACCGTGCCAAAGAAGGGCAACGAAGGAAGAAGGGTAGAGAAGGCAAAACTAAATAAGAGATCACTCCTTAAATAAGCATGAACTCTGTAAATGAGGTGTTAGCCGGGTGATCTGGGGAGTAACTTGTGTTCAGCTATTATTCAGGGGGAGGAGGGGCAGGAGTTGAAGGGGTTTAGTGTTGCGAAGTCCTGAAACGGCTTCCTTGGAAATTCTACCTCGCAGCCTCCCACCCTGGAAAGCTTCTTTTCTGGAGGGGGGTTCCCACAAAAGAAGGGTGGTAGGGTGGGAATGGAGGTGAAGAAAACAGGACCAAACTTGGGCCATTGGCGGGGGTGAGTATGTGCAGATAAGGAGTGGATTTTCTAAGAGCCCACTTCCTGTCTGGGCCTCAGACCACTCTCTCTGGAGTCCACGTTTTCCAGGCTCAGCGAATCCTTTATCCGAAGGAAAATAGGAGAAGCCTATCGCTTTGCTCTATTGAGCAAGGCTGTGTTTCCTACTGTGCCCCCTTGAGTTGCTGGGGAGGTGGGCGGGCAGGTCTGGGCAAAGGCATCTGGAGATGAGAGGGGAGCTAGCAGAGGGCAAGGATAGGTGACCCCCACCATGCCCCATAACACCTGTCACTAAGCCTCCGGAAACCCTCCTGGGCTCTGGGCTCCCGCCCCCACACACCCATCCCCCGCTCCCCTTGCCTCCTCCTGCAGCTCCCGCCTCCCTCCCCAGCAGCTCCTCCCCACGGGCTCCCCTCCCCAGCAACTCCTCCCCCATCTCCCCTCTCCCAGCTTTCTCGCTCCTGCTCCGCCCCTCCCCCTCCTCCCCGCTCTCTGCCCCCGCCGCCGATCTCCATCTCTGCAGTCTGGGCCGCTGGGTGCAGAGACTGCTGCAGCCCGGCGGCGACTGCCGCCTCCCCCAATCCGGATACCCATTGTCTCCCACTCCACCCGGCCCTGCACCTCCCGCACAACCATGGCGCACGAAGCCGGGAGGAGCTCTCGTCTCGGGGGACCCTGCGGGGAACCGGCGGAGCTTGGAGGTGCGGTAGGGCCCGGCTGGGTCAGGGGTGGGGGTGGAGGGGGCGCGCGGAGTGAGCAGGGAAGGACTTTGGGTGGGCGAGATGAAATGCACGATTCTCTGCACAGGACCTGCCCCCCCCACCCCACCCCCTCGCCACCTCGCCAGTCCTTGTGCCCGCCGGTCACCCGGAGAGCGGGGGGAGGCCAGGAGGGCAGTAGCTTGTGCATACCCGCTCCTCTCCCTCCTGGCCCCCAGTGCTGGCGTGTCTCGTGTCCAGGCGGGTCAGCCCTGAGCTCTAGCCTTCTGCACGGCCTGATGGTGAGCTCATCTCCCTGCCCCCACTAGCGGTTACTGGGCTCGTTGTTAATTACAGCCTGTGTATACCCTTCCCAACCGCACCACCCACACTCTCTCCTTGTCTTATCCCCAGGTGATGTGAGCGAGGACGACCACCCCCAAGTCTGTGCCAAGTGCTGCGCACAATTCACTGACCCAACTGAATTCCTCGCCCATCAGAATGCATGTTCTACTGACCCCCCTGTAATGGTGATAATCGGGGGCCAGGAGAACCCCAACAACTCTTCGACCTCTTCTGAACCGCGCCCTGAGGGCCACAGCAGCCCCCAGGTCATGGAGGCCGAGCAAAGCAACCCCTCCGTTGCCGGGTCCTCTATACCCACAGATCCCACCTGGGGCCCAGAGCGGAGGGGAGAGGAGTCTTCCGGGCACTTCCTCATTGCTGCCACAGGTACAGCAGCTGGGGGAGGTGGGGGCCTGATCTTGGCCAGCCCCAAGCTGGGAGCTACTCCATTGCCTCCGGAATCTACCCCTGCACCCCCTCCTCCTCCGCCTCCTCCTCCGCCCCCAGGGGTAGGCAGTGGCCATTTGAACATCCCTCTGATCTTGGAAGAACTCCGGGTGCTGCAGCAGCGGCAGATCCACCAGATGCAGATGACTGAGCAAATCTGCCGGCAGGTGCTGCTGCTTGGCTCCCTAGGCCAGACCGTGGGCACCCCTTCCAGTCCTTCCGAACTACCTGGGACAGGGCCTGCCTCCTCTACCAAGCCCCTGCTTCCCCTCTTCAGCCCCATCAAGCCTGTGCAGCCTGGCAAGACACTGGCCCCTTCCTCCACCTCCTCCTCAGGGGCAGAGACACCCAAGCAGGCTTTTTTCCACCTTTACCATCCCCTGGGGTCACAGCACCCTTTTTCTGCTGGTGGGGTGGGGCGAAGCCACAAACCCGCCCCAGCCACCTCCCCAGCCCTGTCAGGCAGCACAGACCAGCTGATTGCCTCGCCTCACCTGGCATTCCCAGGCACCACGGGACTGCTGGCAGCACAGTGTCTGGGGGCAGCCCGGGGCCTCGAAGCTGCTGCTTCCCCCGGGCTCCTGAAGCCAAAGAACGGAGGTGGCGAGCTGGGCTATGGGGAAGTGATGGGTCCCTTGGAGAAGCCTGGTGGACGGCACAAATGCCGCTTCTGTGCCAAAGTATTTGGCAGTGACAGTGCCCTGCAGATCCACCTGCGTTCCCACACAGGTGAGAGACCCTATAAATGTAATGTGTGTGGCAACCGCTTTACCACGCGAGGCAACCTCAAAGTACATTTCCACCGGCATCGGGAGAAGTACCCACATGTGCAGATGAACCCTCACCCGGTGCCAGAGCATCTAGACTACGTCATCACCAGCAGCGGCCTGCCCTATGGTATGTCGGTGCCACCAGAGAAGGCTGAGGAGGAGGCGGCCATGCCAGGTGGAGGTGTGGAGCGCAAGCCTCTGGTGGCCTCCACCACAGCCCTCAGTGCCACAGAGAGCCTGACGCTGCTCTCCACCGGTGCAGCCACCGCCACGGCTCCTGCGCTCCCCGCTTTCAATAAGTTTGTGCTCATGAAAGCAGTAGAGCCAAAGAACAAAGCTGATGAAAATACCCCACCGGGGAGTGAGGGCTCGGCCATCACTGGGGTGGCGGAAAGTGGCACAGCTGCCCGCATGCAACTGAGTAAGCTGGTGACATCACTACCCAGCTGGGCCCTGCTTACCAACCACTTGAAGTCCACCGGAAGCTTCCCCTTCCCTTATGTGCTGGAGCCCCTGGGGGCTTCACCCTCTGAGACATCCAAGCTGCAGCAACTGGTAGAAAAGATTGACCGTCAAGGAGCCGTGGCGGTGGCCTCTACTGCCTCGGGCACCCCCACCACCTCTGCACCTGCAACATCGTCGTCATCAGCCTCCTCTGGACCCAACCAGTGTGTCATTTGTCTCCGGGTGCTGAGCTGTCCTCGGGCGCTGCGCCTGCATTACGGCCAGCATGGAGGTGAGCGGCCCTTCAAATGCAAAGTGTGTGGCAGAGCTTTCTCTACTCGGGGAAATCTGCGTGCACATTTCGTGGGCCATAAGACTAGTCCAGCTGCCCGGGCCCAGAACTCCTGCCCCATTTGCCAGAAGAAGTTTACCAACGCTGTCACTCTGCAGCAACATGTTCGGATGCACCTGGGGGGACAGATCCCCAATGGTGGCACCATGCTCCCTGAAGGGGGCGGAGCGGCCCAGGAGAACGGCTCCGAGCAATCGACAGTCTCTGGGTCCGGGGCTTTCCCCCAGCCGCCATCCCAGCAGCCATCCCCAGAGGAGGAGTTGTCTGAAGAGGAGGAAGAGGACGAGGAAGAGGAGGAAGACGTGACTGATGAAGATTCCCTGGCCGGGAGAGGCTCTGAGAGTGGAGGTGAGAAGGCAATATCTGTGCGAGGTGATTCAGAAGAGGCCTCCGGGGCCGAGGAGGAAGTGGGGACTGTGGCAGCAGTGGCCACAGCTGGAAAGGAGACGGACACTAATGAGAAAACTACTCAACAGCCTTGTCTGCTGCCTCCACCGCCCCCCGACAGCCTGGATCAGATGCAGCCAATGGAGCAGGAAGGCAGCGATGCTGCAGGAGGCACGGAAGACGGGGGCAAACCGGAGAGGAGCTCCAGCCCAGCGTCAGCACTGGCTCTCGAAGGGGAAGGCAGCACCACCACCCTGGTGGAGGAGCTGAGCCTGCAGGAAGCCATGAGAAAGGAGCCAGGAGAGAGCAGTAGCAGAAAGGCCTGTGAGGTGTGTGGCCAGACCTTTCCCACCCAGGCAGCTCTGGAGGAGCATCAGAACGCCCACCCCAAGGAGAGCCCGCTCTTCACTTGTGTTTTCTGTAGGCAGGGCTTTCTCGAGCGGGCTACCCTCAAGAAGCATGTGCTGCTGGCCCACCACCAGGTACAGCCCTTTGTCCCCCACGGCCCTCAGAATATCGCTGCTCTTTCCTTGGTCCCAGGCTGCTCACCCTCCATCACTTCCCCAGGGCTCTCCTTTCCCCGAAAAGATGACCCCACGATCCCATGAGCCTGTTGTTCTGTACCTGCTGCCCCTTGACTCAAGGAGCAGAAACAGAGAGCTCTGCAGAAGGACCTCCCAGATCTATGAGCCCTCGTTTGTCTGTTTTCTTCGAGTTCTTATATGAGATGTCCTAGTGATTTTTCTCTAATCCTTGAGCTTCAAAATCGCTGTGTTCACAGGGCGATTGCCCCCTGAGAATCTTTTCTCCTCTTCATTTATTGTACCAATGGTGGCACCATGCTCCTGAAGGGGGCGGAGCGGCCCAGGAGAACGGCTCCGAGCAATCGACAGTCTCTGGGTCCGGGGCTTTCCCCCAGCCGCCATCCCAGCAGCCATCCCCAGAGGAGGAGTTGTCTGAAGAGGAGGAAGAGGACGAGGAAGAGGAGGAAGACGTGACTGATGAAGATTCCCTGGCCGGGAGAGGCTCTGAGAGTGGAGGTGAGAAGGCAATATCTGTGCGAGGTGATTCAGAAGAGGCCTCCGGGGCCGAGGAGGAAGTGGGGACTGTGGCAGCAGTGGCCACAGCTGGAAAGGAGACGGACACTAATGAGAAAACTACTCAACAGCCTTGTCTGCTGCCTCCACCGCCCCCCGACAGCCTGGATCAGATGCAGCCAATGGAGCAGGAAGGCAGCGATGCTGCAGGAGGCACGGAAGACGGGGAAAACCCGGGAGAGGAGCTCCAGCCCAGCGTCAGCACTGGCTCTCGAAGGGGAAGGCAGCACCACCACCCTGGTGGAGGAGCTGAGCCTGCAGGAAGCCATGAGAAAGGAGCCAGGAGAGAGCAGTAGCAGAAAGGCCTGTGAGGTGTGTGGCCAGACCTTTCCCACCCAGGCAGCTCTGGAGGAGCATCAGAACGCCCACCCCAAGGAGAGCCCGCTCTTCACTTGTGTTTTCTGTAGGCAGGGCTTTCTCGAGCGGGCTACCCTCAAGAAGCATGTGCTGCTGGCCCACCACCAGGTACAGCCCTTTGTCCCCCACGGCCCTCAGAATATCGCTGCTCTTTCCTTGGTCCCAGGCTGCTCACCCTCCATCACTTCCCCAGGGCTCTCCTTTCCCCGAAAAGATGACCCCACGATCCCATGAGCCTGTTGTTCTGTACCTGCTGCCCCTTGACTCAAGGAGCAGAAACAGAGAGCTCTGCAGAAGGACCTCCCAGATCTATGAGCCCTCGTTTGTCTGTTTTCTTCGAGTTCTTATATGAGATGTCCTAGTGATTTTTCTCTAATCCTTGAGCTTCAAAATCGCTGTGTTCACAGGGCGATTGCCCCCTGAGAATCTTTTCTCCTCTCTTCATTTATTGTACCTGAGGAAAGTAGATTCTCTACAGTTTTTGCATTTCCTTTCTAGCTTCCCTGGAAATGAGCCTCCTCCCCTTTCCTCTCCCTTTCCCTTTGGCAGGTGCACCTGAGCACCCATGTTTGGAATTACAGCCCAGCCTGAAGGGGGCAACATCGTCCCTGGAAGGCCTAGGGCCACTCCTCTCTGGTGACCAGGCCAACCTGCAGGACTTCTTGTCCCAGGGCATTCCTTCCCAGCTGGTGAGGGTGGGCCCCCTGTCTCTTTGGAACCAGAACACAGCCTTCCTGTCAAGTGACCTGCCCACCAAGCCCCAGACTTCCAGTTACATTTCCATCTCCACTACTACTTCAGGCCTTGAGCCACCAGTGCTGTTTGGTCTAGGAACTGAAGCTGGGAAGTTCCCTCCAGCAGTGGAATCCAGAGAAGTGAAGAAGAGAGCCCCCCACCTCTTCCTCTTTTGGACTCTTGCATCCAAGACAGTTCCTGAGAAGCCCATCACAGAAGAGAAGTAGCAAATTGTACATTGTTTCTCCTTCCACCTGCTCCAGAAGGTCCCAACAATGAAAATGCAACAATTTTCATTGGCCACCTATCCCTGGGGCCCAGCCCCAGGGGGCAGGGGAAATGAAGGGCACAGGACACTCTTCCCACTAGTAAGGCACTCATGTGTCTTAGTCACATTAAGGCAAAGGTGTTGGCTGGTTAATATGCCAAGATATTTTTAGCTTTTCACATTCTTCATTTTTGCCTCTCAAACTTAGGAAACGAGTGGGTTTCTTGCCAAGGGGTCTCCCACGGGATGGGTATTTTGGAGAAGGAAATGTGCAGTTCATATGTTTAGCAAGCATTGTTGATTAGGGTAGTTGAAGGACTAAAAGGTTATCTCCTTTCCCGAAAAGATGACCCCACGATCCCATGAGCCTGTTGTTCTGTACCTGCCCCTTGACTCAAGGAGCAGAAACAGAGAGCTCTGCAGAAGGACCTCCCAGATCTATGAGCCCTCGTTTGTCTGTTTTCTTCGAGTTCTTATATGAGATGTCCTAGTGATTTTTCTCTAATCCTTGAGCTTCAAAATCGCTGTGTTCACAGGGCGATTGCCCCCTGAGAATCTTTTCTCCTCTCTTCATTTATTGTACCTGAGGAAAGTAGATTCTCTACAGTTTTTGCATTTCCTTTCTAGCTTCCCTGGAAATGAGCCTCCTCCCCTTTCCTCTCCCTTTCCCTTTGGCAGGTGCACCTGAGCACCCATGTTTGGAATTACAGCCCAGCCTGAAGGGGGCAACATCGTCCCTGGAAGGCCTAGGGCCACTCCTCTCTGGTGACCAGGCCAACCTGCAGGACTTCTTGTCCCAGGGCATTCCTTCCCAGCTGGTGAGGGTGGGCCCCCTGTCTCTTTGGAACCAGAACACAGCCTTCCTGTCAAGTGACCTGCCCACCAAGCCCCAGACTTCCAGTTACATTTCCATCTCCACTACTACTTCAGGCCTTGAGCCACCAGTGCTGTTTGGTCTAGGAACTGAAGCTGGGAAGTTCCCTCCAGCAGTGGAATCCAGAGAAGTGAAGAAGAGAGCCCCCCACCTCTTCCTCTTTTGGACTCTTGCATCCAAGACAGTTCCTGAGAAGCCCATCACAGAAGAGAAGTAGCAAATTGTACATTGTTTCTCCTTCCACCTGCTCCAGAAGGTCCCAACAATGAAAATGCAACAATTTTCATTGGCCACCTATCCCTGGGGCCCAGCCCCAGGGAGCAGGGGGAAATGAAGGGCACAGGACACTCTTCCCACTAGTAAGGCACTCATGTGTCTTAGTCACATTAAGGCAAAGGTGTTGGCTGGTTAATATGCCAAGATATTTTTAGCTTTTCACATTCTTCATTTTTGCCTCTCAAACTTAGGAAACGAGTGGGTTTCTTGCCAAGGGGTCTCCCACGGGATGGGTATTTTGGAGAAGGAAATGTGCAGTTCATATGTTTAGCAAGCATTGTTGATGAGGGTAGTTGAAGGACTAATGGAGAGTTAACTGTTGCTAAAGCATAAGGCTTACTGAAAACCTGTGTGATCAAGAAAGGGGCAAGATGTGAAGGAGGGGACCTCAAATTCGTAACTGGATGGTCAGTGGGTCTCATGAATCTTCTTTTGGACTCATGGTGACTTTCGTGTGCCACAGTGCACCGTGGATCATGGGGTGGGATGGGGGTTCCTAGCACTAGTGTGCCTCTAGTTTTAGATAACTCCCTCCTTTATTCTCTGGACCCTTGTATTTTCCTCATCTTCCTCTCTTAAGGTCCGCTTCCTCCCCATTTTGCTTATCTGTGGACCTGGGCATATGTCTTTGCCACTGTCTGGTTCATAGAGTCCCAGACTTTGGGAGAGGAGCCCCGGGTGCTGTCCTCCCTGCCTCTCCGTCTTATAATGAGATGTAGTAGTTACTCTTAACATAGGATCATTTGGAACAGGAGTTCTGAGGAGGAGGGAGTGATGGTTCTGCTGTTGACTGACCAGAGTGATGGCTCCTCCTCCAAAGTGTAGGCTCCAGAGTTTCCTTAACATAGTAAAATGTGAAGCGCAGACAAGGGAGATAGTAGTGTCTTTCCCTTTTCATTAAAAGTGTTTTAACCAAATACTTGTGTGTTTCTTCTTATTTCATGACTAAATAGCCAGCTGGGGTGTGATATGGGCATTCCCTAACATTGAGATTCCCTTCCCACCTACCTCTCCTGCCAAAGCTGAACATATGATGTTGAAGTACTTAATTTGCTCAGCCTTGTCCTAAAACAACCTCCACAGAATGGAATTTCCTTGTTGAAATGGTGCCTGTGTTTTCAGAATGTAGGGGATTTGCTTGCTGTTTACAGCCACTGTCCAGGTTTTCTTTTTAAAGGGGTCTTGGCCATGTGTCTTAGACACATTAAGGCAAAGGTGTTGGCTGGTTAATATGCCAAGATATTTTTAGCTTTTCACATTCTTCATTTTTGCCTCTCAAACTTAGGAAACGAGTGGGTTTCTTGCCAAGGGGTCTCCCACGGGATGGGTATTTTGGAGAAGGAAATGTGCAGTTCATATGTTTAGCAAGCATTGTTGATGAGGGTAGTTGAAGGACTAATGGAGAGTTAACTGTTGCTAAAGCATAAGGCTTACTGAAAACCTGTGTGATCAAGAAAGGGGCAAGATGTGAAGGAGGGGACCTCAAATTCGTAACTGGATGGTCAGTGGGTCTCATGAATCTTCTTTTGGACTCATGGTGACTTTCGTGTGCCACAGTGCACCGTGGATCATGGGGTGGGATGGGGGTTCCTAGCACTAGTGTGCCTCTAGTTTTAGATAACTCCCTCCTTTATTCTCTGGACCCTTGTATTTTCCTCATCTTCCTCTCTTAAGGTCCGCTTCCTCCCCATTTTGCTTATCTGTGGACCTGGGCATATGTCTTTGCCACTGTCTGGTTCATAGAGTCCCAGACTTTGGGAGAGGAGCCCCGGGTGCTGTCCTCCCTGCCTCTCCGTCTTATAATGAGATGTAGTAGTTACTCTTAACATAGGATCATTTGGAACAGGAGTTCTGAGGAGGAGGGAGTGATGGTTCTGCTGTTGACTGACCAGAGTGATGGCTCCTCCTCCAAAGTGTAGGCTCCAGAGTTTCCTTAACATAGTAAAATGTGAAGCGCAGACAAGGGAGATAGTAGTGTCTTTCCCTTTTCATTAAAAGTGTTTTAACCAAATACTTGTGTGTTTCTTCTTATTTCATGACTAAATAGCCAGCTGGGGTGTGATATGGGCATTCCCTAACATTGAGATTCCCTTCCCACCTACCTCTCCTGCCAAAGCTGAACATATGATGTTGAAGTACTTAATTTGCTCAGCCTTGTCCTAAAACAACCTCCACAGAATGGAATTTCCTTGTTGAAATGGTGCCTGTGTTTTCAGAATGTAGGGGATTTGCTTGCTGTTTACAGCCACTGTCCAGGTTTTCTTTTTGCCTATAACCATCCACCACCAGCTTTTTGTATTTTATTTTGTTTTTTGTTTTGTTCAGAGGTTGAAAGCTGTCTTAACAATCTTCCCTGAACCCTAGACCACCCTAGCTGACATCAGTTAATCTGCAGAATGAAAATGAATTCATGGTCCTTGGTCTAATGTTACAAACAGAATTTAAAAACCCTAATAATTTCTACCAACAAGGTAATACAAAGGAGAATTCTTAGCAGAGGAAGTACATTGGGGATGGGACAATGAAACAAAGCATATTTTTTTTTTCTTTTTTGTTTGTTTTGCCTCTCCACAGTGTGGTACGGTTCAGATTTGACTCTCTAGACTTTGTAACCCTAAAGAGAATTTTCTCTGGAATTTTTTAAGTTTATGCTTTTGTAAGATTATTATCACTGAAACAATGTGCTAAAGGGATAGGCCTGGTAAAATGATGTGCTTAAAGACATTTAGCCAATCACTTGCAGAACTGGATTAAGAACCCAGGTTGGCAGAAACCCTTTGGTCAGAGATGGTGCTTGCCGTTAAATCATTAAAGATTCTTGAAAAGTGAGGCTGGCTGGAAGCCTGAAGGGAAGAGGTAAGTAAACATCTTCTTGGCTCCATTAAGGTAAAGATTCCAATCACCTGGAGTAGTACCCATACCCTTTAAAAGTACTAGTGACTATGACATGGCAATCTTGTGAAGTCAGCTGGGAATAAACAGCTCTGGTCTCTTTAATTCCTTACCAGCTTTAAAAGTTTTTCTAGTGACTCACCCACTGCAAGTAAAGTGTAGGCTCAGAGTTTCCTTAACATAGTAAAATGTGAAGCGCAGACAAGGGAGATAGTAGTGTCTTTCCCTTTTCATTAAAAGTGTTTTAACCAAATACTTGTGTGTTTCTTCTTATTTCATGACTAAATAGCCAGCTGGGGTGTGATATGGGCATTCCCTAACATTGAGATTCCCTTCCCACCTACCTCTCCTGCCAAAGCTGAACATATGATGTTGAAGTACTTAATTTGCTCAGCCTTGTCCTAAAACAACCTCCACAGAATGGAATTTCCTTGTTGAAATGGTGCCTGTGTTTTCAGAATGTAGGGGATTTGCTTGCTGTTTACAGCCACTGTCCAGGTTTTCTTTTTGCCTATAACCATCCACCACCAGCTTTTTGTATTTTATTTTGTTTTTTGTTTTGTTCAGAGGTTGAAAGCTGTCTTAACAATCTTCCCTGAACCCTAGACCACCCTAGCTGACATCAGTTAATCTGCAGAATGAAAATGAATTCATGGTCCTTGGTCTAATGTTACAAACAGAATTTAAAAACCCTAATAATTTCTACCAACAAGGTAATACAAAGGAGAATTCTTAGCAGAGGAAGTACATTGGGGATGGGACAATGAAACAAAGCATATTTTTTTTTTCTTTTTTGTTTGTTTTGCCTCTCCACAGTGTGGTACGGTTCAGATTTGACTCTCTAGACTTTGTAACCCTAAAGAGAATTTTCTCTGGAATTTTTTAAGTTTATGCTTTTGTAAGATTATTATCACTGAAACAATGTGCTAAAGGGATAGGCCTGGTAAAATGATGTGCTTAAAGACATTTAGCCAATCACTTGCAGAACTGGATTAAGAACCCAGGTTGGCAGAAACCCTTTGGTCAGAGATGGTGCTTGCCGTTAAATCATTAAAGATTCTTGAAAAGTGAGGCTGGCTGGAAGCCTGAAGGGAAGAGGTAAGTAAACATCTTCTTGGCTCCATTAAGGTAAAGATTCCAATCACCTGGAGTAGTACCCATACCCCTTTAAAAGTACTAGTGACTATGACATGGCAATCTTGTGAAGTCAGCTGGGGAATAAACAGCTCTGGTCTCTTTAATTCCTTACCAGAGCTTTATAAATCTGTTTTTCCTTTCAGCCTAGACAAGGAGGTGGGTCACCAATCCGTCTATTCCCTTTACCTCCCCACCCCCACTGAACATAGATAATGCCATTTAACTAATTAAACTAGACTTGCCCTCTCTTTAGATGCCAGTTCCCATTATGGTAACAACTGTCAGGGAGGCCTCTACTAATGGATACTTCCTTGGGCAGCACTGAGCCTGACTCCCTACCCTCCTCCTTCATAGCTCTACTTTTATTTTCCCTTCTATCTCCTTTTCATTCTTTTTTTCTCTCCTGCTTTTTCTTCTTTCATTGACCTCTGACCACTCTTAACTTCTTTTCTCTCTCTTCACCTTTATTTTTTGCTTAAAGCTTCCTGAAAACCCCCTCCAATCCCCCCTCAACCCCACCATTTCTTTCTCTCACTTCTCATTTGACCATATTTTTTGGAAGGTGAATTAACTGACCTGCTGCAGTGAGTATGTAAGTAATGCAGCTTACAAAACACTTTACCTGAAATATACATAGTGGGTTCAGTTCAAACTGGATGGATAAAGAGATGACTATTACAAGAAGCAAAAGACAGTTTCTTTGCTCATTCATTCATTCAGTTCAGTTTTGAGGATTTACTTTGTTTCAAAAACCAAGTGTTAGGTAAGTACAAAAGTAGACAAGACATACTTCTGCCCCAAAGGCAGCTCAGTTAAGGAAAAGGAAAAATGTAAACAGATATTTTTACATATTTTACATGGTGGTAGTTAAATACTGTGATAGGCATGGTGGCCTTGGGGATTCCAGAAAGGGAAATTACTAACTCATGATACAAAGACAGAGAAAGGGGAGGGGCCATACAATTCTCTTAAATTCATAATAACCACGCTGAAATAAATTAACTGAATCCAAATGATGACCTAAGGACAGATGCAGTTACCATATAAAAACCATATAAAAATCTAAGGTACGATAAGTCCCTTTTGGCAGTTACAGCTATGTGCTCCTTCCAAGATGTCCCTTCAAGAAAAACCTGGCTGGGCTTCCCTTGTGAAGTCAGCTGGGGAATAAACAGCTCTGGTCTCTTTAATTCCTTACCAGAGCTTTATAAATCTGTTTTTCCTTTCAGCCTAGACAAGGAGGTGGGTCACCAATCCGTCTATTCCCTTTACCTCCCCACCCCCACTGAACATAGATAATGCCATTTAACTAATTAAACTAGACTTGCCCTCTCTTTAGATGCCAGTTCCCATTATGGTAACAACTGTCAGGGAGGCCTCTACTAATGGATACTTCCTTGGGCAGCACTGAGCCTGACTCCCTACCCTCCTCCTTCATAGCTCTACTTTTATTTTCCCTTCTATCTCCTTTTCATTCTTTTTTTCTCTCCTGCTTTTTCTTCTTTCATTGACCTCTGACCACTCTTAACTTCTTTTCTCTCTCTTCACCTTTATTTTTTGCTTAAAGCTTCCTGAAAACCCCCTCCAATCCCCCCTCAACCCCACCATTTCTTTCTCTCACTTCTCATTTGACCATATTTTTTGGAAGGTGAATTAACTGACCTGCTGCAGTGAGTATGTAAGTAATGCAGCTTACAAAACACTTTACCTGAAATATACATAGTGGGTTCAGTTCAAACTGGATGGATAAAGAGATGACTATTACAAGAAGCAAAAGACAGTTTCTTTGCTCATTCATTCATTCAGTTCAGTTTTGAGGATTTACTTTGTTTCAAAAACCAAGTGTTAGGTAAGTACAAAAGTAGACAAGACATACTTCTGCCCCAAAGGCAGCTCAGTTAAGGAAAAGGAAAAATGTAAACAGATATTTTTACATATTTTACATGGTGGTAGTTAAATACTGTGATAGGCATGGTGGCCTTGGGGATTCCAGAAAGGGAAATTACTAACTCATGATACAAAGACAGAGAAAGGGGAGGGGCCATACAATTCTCTTAAATTCATAATAACCACGCTGAAATAAATTAACTGAATCCAAATGATGACCTAAGGACAGATGCAGTTACCATATAAAAACCATATAAAAATCTAAGGTACGATAAGTCCCTTTTGGCAGTTACAGCTATGTGCTCCTTCCAAGATGTCCCTTCAAGAAAAACCTGGCTGGGCTTCCCCTGGTGGTCCAGTGGGTAAGGACACCGCCTTGCAGTGCAAGGGGCGCCGGTTCGATCCCTGGCCTGGGAAGATCCCACGTGCCATGGAGTGGCTGGACTGATGTGTCCAATTACCAAGGCAGAGCTCTGGAGCGCATGCGCCCAGAGCCGGTGCTCTGCAACGACAGACGCCACCGCGATGGGAGGCCCACAGGAGCCAAAGAACAAAAACTGATGAACACAGAGAAACGAAAGACCAATAGAAATGGCCCGCCTGCTCCCCTCCCTCCCCAACCCGACCCCCGCCCAAAATAAATAAATAAATACATCTTTAAAAAAAACCTGGCTACTTTGCTGTAAGAAACTGGTTAGAGACTGGCAGTCCCCTGGTTGGGAATCTGCACTCTCACTGCCGACAACCAGATTTGATCTCTGGTCAAAGGAATTAAAATCCCACAAGTCTCAAAAAGCAACCAAAAAAAAAAAAAGCAGCAGCAGCCTGCACAGCCTCCAGCTGTCCTCTTCTCCAGTTCTTGGCCAAAGACTAAGCAAGGTGGTAGGTGATATAGGGCTTAGTCATTCCCAGGAAACTTGGGACTAATGAACAGTTCTTACTATGAAACTCCCCAGTGGTCTGACAGCAACAGTCACAGCTGCATCACTGACAGCTTTTAACAGCTCTCCCTACCCACTTTCTCCCTCCCTGCTATTACCCGCTCCCCACCACTGCCCTGTTTTTTTTTTTACAAGTGTTACTTCTCAATAAATCTTTTGGATTCCTGACTGCCTCAACATCAGCTTCTCCCAAATTTCAACCCTCAAAAAAGTTTCAGTTCTATTGGCACATTTCCATCTCTTACAGATTTCTACTCCTGGTGACTGTTCCTGGAACATCTGTCTCCTTATTCCCAAAACAGACTTCACTTACATAACTTTCTCTCAGTTCGACCCAAGTTTGACTTCCCTTTACATTTCCTTGTCTTTCTTAATATTTAACAACAAATTTACAAATTCCAATGGACATTTTACTTTTGATTATATAATATTAAACACCGAGTTAAGGAAGAAATGGAAGAAAAAAAATTTTTGACCAAAGAACCAGTTAAGAAGTGTAGTATTTGGTTAATACTAAGGATGTTTCAGTAACCTAATGCTGTGTAACAAATCATCCAAAACTTAGTACCTTAAAAAATAATTATGTATTTGCTTGTGAGTCCTTGGTCTGAACAGGCCTCAGCTAGGATGGCTTGCCTGTGTCCCAGGTGGTGAAGGGTGAGCTCACTCAAGCAGTTTCAGTTTAGGCTGGAGGATCCAAGATGGCCTCTGAACGACTGGAATATTGGAGACTCTCCTTAGACTCTTTCATTTTCTAGGATCTCTTTTGGACATCTTTTTTAATCTCTAGAATTTCTCTCTTTTCTCCCTCTCTCCCATTTCTCTCACTCACTCTCTCTTCAAGTGGTCCAACTATTAGGATAATTGGACTTCCATGAAGCCCTAGGTCTCTAAGATGACAAAAGCATCTCAGGCCTTTTACGTCCTAGACTCTGCCACTTTCTTTTGGCCAATGCTAGTCAAAAGGCCAGTTCAGACTCACGAGGAGAGGAAACAAGCTTTATCTCTTATTGGGAAGAGCAGTAGAGTCATACTGCATAAGGGCATGTAGGACGGGAGCCATTACTATTATGGCTAACTCTGGAAACACTCTACCAGGAGGAAGGGTTAGGAAATGCAGTGCACTCAGCAGTCATCTACTCACAACTAGACTCATAGTTTTTGCATTAGGAGAGCTCTGGGTGAGATTCCTTCCTCTTCTCTGCACTGCTGTATGCAGACTGGCCAAGAGGTGGCAGATAAGAAAGCAGTGGCTTTCATTTGAGCTGAAAACTGGTTCTGAAGAGTACAGAAAATACCCCCTCTATAAGCAGATCATGCTAAGTGGTCCTCTTGTGCTCCTCAAATTTGCCTAATTTAATACTGTAATAATTTAAAAAGTGAATATTAAAGCAAAGACTTCTGGGAGCTGCCCTTAATTTGTTTGACTTTCAGGAATAGCTGCTACCTCTTTGGCTTCCTCTAGGTAAAGGAAGCAATTCAGGTCATGGGTATCCTGAATTCTACCAGAGAATATTTAACAACAAATTTACAAATCCCAATGGACATTTTACTTTTGATTATATAATATTAAACACCGAGTTAAGGAAGAAATGGAAGAAAAAAAATTTTTGACCAAAGAACCAGTTAAGAAGTGTAGTATTTGGTTAATACTAAGGATGTTTCAGTAACCTAATGCTGTGTAACAAATCATCCAAAACTTAGTACCTTAAAAAATAATTATGTATTTGCTTGTGAGTCCTTGGTCTGAACAGGCCTCAGCTAGGATGGCTTGCCTGTGTCCCAGGTGGTGAAGGGTGAGCTCACTCAAGCAGTTTCAGTTTAGGCTGGAGGATCCAAGATGGCCTCTGAACGACTGGAATATTGGAGACTCTCCTTAGACTCTTTCATTTTCTAGGATCTCTTTTGGACATCTTTTTTAATCTCTAGAATTTCTCTCTTTTCTCCCTCTCTCCCATTTCTCTCACTCACTCTCTCTTCAAGTGGTCCAACTATTAGGATAATTGGACTTCCATGAAGCCCTAGGTCTCTAAGATGACAAAAGCATCTCAGGCCTTTTACGTCCTAGACTCTGCCACTTTCTTTTGGCCAATGCTAGTCAAAAGGCCAGTTCAGACTCACGAGGAGAGGAAACAAGCTTTATCTCTTATTGGGAAGAGCAGTAGAGTCATACTGCATAAGGGCATGTAGGACGGGAGCCATTACTATTATGGCTAACTCTGGAAACACTCTACCAGGAGGAAGGGTTAGGAAATGCAGTGCACTCAGCAGTCATCTACTCACAACTAGACTCATAGTTTTTGCATTAGGAGAGCTCTGGGTGAGATTCCTTCCTCTTCTCTGCACTGCTGTATGCAGACTGGCCAAGAGGTGGCAGATAAGAAAGCAGTGGCTTTCATTTGAGCTGAAAACTGGTTCTGAAGAGTACAGAAAAAAACCCCTCTATAAGCAGATCATGCTAAGTGGTCCTCTTGTGCTCCTAAAATTTGCCTAATTTAATACTGTAATAATTTAAAAAGTGAATATTAAAGCAAAGACTTCTGGGAGCTGCCCTTAATTTGTTTGACTTTCAGGAATAGCTGTACTACCTCTTTGGCTTCCTCTGTAGGTAAAAGGAAGCAATTCAGGTCATGGGTATCCTGAATTCTACCAGAGGTTGAACCTCTTCCACTAGACAAATCCTTCCTTTGTTATTTTCTTAGACAAAAATACTTTTTTTCTTTCTTTTTTTTGGCCACTTCTATTGGTCTTTCATTTATTTTCATCTTTGTTCTTTGGTCTATGTGGGCCTCCCATCGCAGTGGCCTCTCTCACTACAGAGGCCTCCCATCGCAGTGGCCTCTCTCACTACACTAGCTCTGGGCGCATGCACTCCAGAGCGCTGGCTCGGGAGTTGGACACATCAGTCCAGCTGCTCCATGGCACGTGGGATCTTTCCAGGCCAGGGATTGAACTGGCGCCCCTTGCACTGCAAGGCGGTGTCCTTACCCACTGGACCACCAGGGAAGCCCCCCAAATATTTTAAAGTTTAAGGGATTATCTGCAGAAATCTGTCTTTAAGATGAACTAGCCCTCTTCATCTTCTTTAAAGTTATATCCAATACTGTCTTTCTCCCCTAAGACTATTTAATTTTATTGCTATATGGTTTCTATATATTTCATTTCTCTGTATTAAGGATAGTGAAAGAAACAGCAATCTTATAGAACGTGAGGGGTTCAGATTTGTGATCAACTCAAATAGTTCTCTAATACAGCAATAATGATATTATCTTACTTTAGTAATAATACATGCATCTAAACATAGGGTCACACAAAATAGATTCTAAATGAAACACTCTACCAGGAGGAAGGGTTAGGAAATGCAGTGCACTCAGCAGTCATCTACTCACAACTAGACTCATAGTTTTTGCATTAGGAGAGCTCTGGGTGAGATTCCTTCCTCTTCTCTGCACTGCTGTATGCAGACTGGCCAAGAGGTGGCAGATAAGAAAGCAGTGGCTTTCATTTGAGCTGAAAACTGGTTCTGAAGAGTACAGAAAAAAACCCCTCTATAAGCAGATCATGCTAAGTGGTCCTCTTGTGCTCCTAAAATTTGCCTAATTTAATACTGTAATAATTTAAAAGTGAATATTAAAGCAAAGACTTCTGGGAGCTGCCCTTAATTTGTTTGACTTTCAGGAATAGCTGTACTACCTCTTTGGCTTCCTCTGTAGGTAAAAGGAAGCAATTCAGGTCATGGGTATCCTGAATTCTACCAGAGGTTGAACCTCTTCCACTAGACAAATCCTTCCTTTGTTATTTTCTTAGACAAAAATACTTTTTTTCTTTCTTTTTTTTGGCCACTTCTATTGGTCTTTCATTTATTTTCATCTTTGTTCTTTGGTCTATGTGGGCCTCCCATCGCAGTGGCCTCTCTCACTACAGAGGCCTCCCATCGCAGTGGCCTCTCTCACTACACTAGCTCTGGGCGCATGCACTCCAGAGCGCTGGCTCGGTAGTTGGACACATCAGTCCAGCTGCTCCATGGCACGTGGGATCTTTCCAGGCCAGGGATTGAACTGGCGCCCCTTGCACTGCAAGGCGGTGTCCTTACCCACTGGACCACCAGGGAAGCCCCCCAAATATTTTAAAGTTTAAGGGATTATCTGCAGAAATCTGTCTTTAAGATGAACTAGCCCTCTTCATCTTCTTTAAAGTTATATCCAATACTGTCTTTCTCCCCTAAGACTATTTAATTTTATTGCTATATGGTTTCTATATATTTCATTTCTCTGTATTAAGGATAGTGAAAGAAACAGCAATCTTATAGAACGTGAGGGGTTCAGATTTGTGATCAACTCAAATAGTTCTCTAATACAGCAATAATGATATTATCTTACTTTAGTAATAATACATGCATCTAAACATAGGGTCACACAAAATAGATTCTAAATGAAAGTGCAAAAGCCTCCTTTGTCAACTTTCTTGAGGGTAGTTGTTACACCCAGGTTATTAAAGGAAGCAAAACCCTTTAGGTATAACAGTTCCTTAGAAGTAGTCTCTTATGATCTCACTCCAGTCAACTTTGCCAAGAGTATTTCTGCTGAGTAGGATAGCATTTTTGCTTCTTTTTTCTCTTTGGCTGTGCTGAGTCTTTGTTACACCATGCAGGCTCTCTAGTTGTGGTATGCAGGCTTAGTTGCCTATAGTATGTTTGGTCTTAGTTCCCTGTCCAGGGATCAAACCTGTGACCCCGGCATTGGAAGGTGAATTCTTAACCATTGGGCCATTAGGGAAGTCCCATTTTTGCTTAAGTATGATCTTGAGAATTAAATGTCCAGAGATGATTATATGAGAGCATATTCATTTCAGTGTCCTCTATTTTCATGCTCATATATAAAGGTACAGATCTCTGAAGACAGTGTGAATTATCCACTAGGTAAATTAAGTTCAGAAAATGAGATGAAAATGAATATTTTGATCACTACTAAATCTCCACTGTACCTATCACATTTTATTCACTCAATAAATATTTGCTGAATAAATGAATGAAACTGCCACATTCCAACACACATACAACTTTCTTCTCACTAGTTCTCCTTCATGTTCACCCATCCCTTTCCATTACTAACTTCCCTGGTGGCTCAGATGGTAAGGAATCTGCCTGCAGTACAAGTAGACCCAGGTTCAACCCCTGGGTCAGGAAGATCCCCTAAAGAAAGGAATGGCAACCTACTTCAGTATTCTTGCCTGGAGAACTCAATGAGCAGTCCATGGGGGTCACAAAGGGCCAGCACAACTGGGTGATTAAAACTTTCACTTTTTCCCATTACTATCCACAGATGGCTTCTGACCTAAAGATTCTATCATGAAAGTGTTACACAAAGGGCCAGGACAACTGGATGATTAACACTTTCACTTTTTTCCATTACTATCCACAGATGGCTTCTGACTTAAAGATTCTATCATGAAAGTGTTACAATAGGCTACTAATCATTTTCCCATCCCTAAATCTTTTTTTCCCTCATCTCAATTGAATCAGAACGTCAGATCCCCTAAAATATTCCCTAATTCACAAACCTAAAAATGTTCCCTGTTGTATTCTGAATAAACTGCAAATTCATTACTCAGGTAACAACTACCTTTTGTCTTCTGGCCTCAAATATGGAACCAAATATTCTCCCAAGTTCCCAAGTATAATTTTCTATGTTCTAGCAAAATTAACCTGGATTAGCATGGCATTCATCAAGCTTTCCTATATCTAGTCTAGACCTTTGCTTTTTTTTTTTTAAACATTTATTTATTTAGGCGGGGGTGGGGAGGGAGGGGGGTGGGCGGGCCACTTCCACCGGTCTTTCATTTGTCTAGTTTCATTCATCTTTGCTCTTTGGCTCCTATGGGCCTCCCATCGCGGTGGCCTCTGTTGTCGCAGAACACCAGCTCTGGGCGCATGCGCTCCAGAGCTCCAGATCGGTAATTGGACACATTGGTCCAGCCGCTCCGCGGCACATGGGATCTTCCCAGGCCAGGGATCGAACTGGCGCCCCTTGCACTGCAAGGCGGTGTCCTTACCCACTGGACCACCAGGGAAGCCCTAGACCTTTGCTTTTATCATGTTCTTAGGTCTGGAATTCTGTCATTTCAAGCCTGAAACTTGATATCATCTTCTTTCCAGTGCCATCTTGGGTGATCTAGGTTTGAAGTTCTCCCTTCTTTGCAATCACATTTGTGTTTTAAGCCTATGTTCATGCTGCTTTAACACTGTATAAAGATGTTTCAATAACAATAAACTGGGTCTCAACTCCTTTACCAGACCAGAAAGTCTGAAAACCGGTACCATGCCTTCTGAAGCTGTTCTTTCTGGCAGTGGTTGGCATTCCGTAGAGCTAATAAATCAGTGGTTCCCAAATGCTTCCAGTCAAAGGATCCCCATTTACAAATCACAACAGTTTTAAGTCTACTATGCAGAGAAGTATGCATACCAAACTGACTGACTTGGATAATTTTCATAAACAACGTATTCATGCCCAGAATAAGAAACATAGCACAACCAGAACCTCATAACCCCCATAGTGTCCCTTCTGAGAATCCTAATTTATTTATTTATCTGCCCGCCCCTCTCCTTCCCTGACTTGTGGGATCTTAAGCTCCTTCGCCAGAGATGAATCAGCGTCCTGAGTAATGAAAGCGTGAACTCCTGTCCACGGGACCACCTGATAATTCCCTGACGACTGCACTTTAACGTATTACATATGGTACTTATAGATTTGGTATAACAGTGAGAATACGTATTCGTAAATTCCTTTATCTTTGCTCCATCAGTCCTCTTCCCTCAAAGCAGCATGCGTAAAGGCTGTATTTCTGTAAACGAGTTCACGTAAACATGAATTTACACCTTCAGTAGCAAAGGTATGTTAGTATCAAATTGTCAAAAGGAAGCAGTGATCCTTCATTTCAAAAATCTGGATTACAGTCGCTGCCCTACGGTGTCGGAACGCACCCAGACTCATTTCCTAATACTTAACATGGTCGCATGCGCGGCTAGAAGCAACAATGGCAGCTGTGCCAGACACCAACATGGCAGCCACAGCCTCAACGCATTCGAAAGGGTGAAAGAACTCCATTAAAAAAACATACCGCCATCCTGCCAACACTTAAGGTGGTTCTCATTTCAGCTTCAAAGGGAGAGCGAAGACGGAAATGACGTTAAGACCAGAGCGTCTCCCGCAATCTCTTTCCGGCTAGCCGTGAGCGAAACCGGAAATGACGTTCTGTCGAGAGCGTCTCCCGGATCTTTTTCCGGCTAGCCCTGGGGGTGTCGGCGTGAGAGTTGAGCAATTTTTTGTAGCTCGGGAGGGCTAGTTGCAGAGGTTAGTTCAAGCAGTGTCCGGGCTACGAGACAGAAATGTCGGACACGTGGAGCTCTATCCAGGCCCACAAAAGCATGGACTCGCTGCGGAGGCTGCAGCGGAGGCCTTTACCAGACCAGAAAGTCTGAAAACCGGTACCATGCCTTCTGAAGCTGTTCTTTCTGGCAGTGGTTGGCATTCCGTAGAGCTAATAAATCAGTGGTTCCCAAATGCTTCCAGTCAAAGGATCCCCATTTACAAATCACAACAGTTTTAAGTCTACTATGCAGAGAAGTATGCATACCAAACTGACTGACTTGGATAATTTTCATAAACAACGTATTCATGCCCAGAATAAGAAACATAGCACAACCAGAACCTCATAACCCCCATAGTGTCCCTTCTGAGAATCCTAATTTATTTATTTATCTGCCCCGCCCCCCTCTCCTTCCCTGACTTGTGGGATCTTAAGCTCCTTCGCCAGAGATGAATCAGCGTCCTGAGTAATGAAAGCGTGAACTCCTGTCCACGGGACCACCTGATAATTCCCTGACGACTGCACTTTAACGTATTACATATGGTACTTATAGATTTGGTATAACAGTGAGAATACGTATTCGTAAATTCCTTTATCTTTGCTCCATCAGTCCTCTTCCCTCAAAGCAGCATGCGTAAAGGCTGTATTTCTGTAAACGAGTTCACGTAAACATGAATTTACACCTTCAGTAGCAAAGGTATGTTAGTATCAAATTGTCAAAAGGAAGCAGTGATCCTTCATTTCAAAAATCTGGATTACAGTCGCTGCCCTACGGTGTCGGAACGCACCCAGACTCATTTCCTAATACTTAACATGGTCGCATGCGCGGCTAGAAGCAACAATGGCAGCTGTGCCAGACACCAACATGGCAGCCACAGCCTCAACGCATTCGAAAGGGTGAAAGAACTCCATTAAAAAAACATACCGCCATCCTGCCAACACTTAAGGTGGTTCTCATTTCAGCTTCAAAGGGAGAGCGAAGACGGAAATGACGTTAAGACCAGAGCGTCTCCCGCAATCTCTTTCCGGCTAGCCGTGAGCGAAACCGGAAATGACGTTCTGTCGAGAGCGTCTCCCGGATCTTTTTCCGGCTAGCCCTGGGGGTGTCGGCGTGAGAGTTGAGCAATTTTTTGTAGCTCGGGAGGGCTAGTTGCAGAGGTTAGTTCAAGCAGTGTCCGGGCTACGAGACAGAAATGTCGGACACGTGGAGCTCTATCCAGGCCCACAAAAAGCAGCTGGACTCGCTGCGGGAGAGGCTGCAGCGGAGGCGGAAGCAGGACTCGGCGCACTTGGGTGAGACGAAGGGTTACTGGAACCGATGCCTAGCCGGGGAGGGCTGGAGGGATCCCATGAGAAAAAGACAGCTCCCGAGTTGGTGCCTTTCCCCAGACGCTGGTTTCTTGAACGCTGCATACATTGGCACTGTTCTCTTCCTCCTCGGCAGCACAGACGCTTCACAACTTCCTGCAGGTGTCGCGGCCTCTCACTCTGGGTCCTGGCTTCTCTAGTACTTTCCCAGGACGAAAGCTACTCCTACCCCGAGCCCCCAACTCCGCAGCCCCTGTCTGGTTAACTCTTTTTAAGCCTCAGAGAGCGTCCCGTTTACTAGGCCTTGCAGCCCCGTATCCCTTGAAGCAGCAAGTCTCTTTTTATGGTTACTCCCATGTCGCTTTGTTGTTCGGCTATAGCAATTGCTTTGTAGTGGTCATTTCTTTGGGACTCTAGGCACTGTGAGAATAAGCACAGAACCTTATATATCCACAGTGCCCAGCTCAGTGACCCTCACAGAGTTGGCACTTGGTGTTGTTAAATGAGTAGACGATCTGGCATTGTTGTAGTCGTTTACACACCGAGCAGAAATCTGAAAGCATTTGTTTTTAAATCTTTTCTCCCATCCTGTTTTCCTCTGTGTCACAACCTTAAAACTTGTGGTTTAGTCGTTCAGTCGTGTCCGATTCTTGTGACTCCATGGACTGTAGCCCACCAGGCTTTTCTGTCCATGGCATTTCCCAGACAAGGACACTGGAGTAGGTTGCCATTTCTTTCTCCAGGGGATCTTCCTGACTCAGGGACTGAACCTAGGTCGCCTGCATTTGCAGGCGAATTCTTTACTGACTGAGCCATCAGGGAAGCTCCCCTCAAAAGATTAAGTCCTACTCATACCACAGCCCCAGCACAAGCCCTAAATTATCTAAGGCAAATCAATTGAAAATTTGCAAGGATAATGAATCCATACCACCATTGGGGTAGCTTGTTCCGTGTTTTATCAATATACTTGAGTACATCTCTCAATTTTGTGTTGAAATATATTAGGCCCTTGCAGTTGTTTTCTGCCTCTTGAAACTAGAAGATGCCCTGGCCGGCTCTTAATAAGTGGACATCTATCAGGTATTTCCAGTGTACGTGAGTCTTGTTAGACAAAATTAGTGTCCCTGCCCTCAGGATTTTACAGTTGAGTTGGAAATAAAGGAAAAGTCAGAAATACAATATGATATGTGTAAAATGCAAATGAATTGATTCCACAATGAGCACAGTGAAGGTAGAACTAACAAGAGTTGTAGTTTAGCAGGCATCATGGAAGAGTTGGAATTTGGTTTCAATGTCTATATAGGATTTAGATAATTAAAGAGAGGGCAGGTTAAGTTGAGGAAGAAGTGCAACTCATATTAGGGAATAACCAGTAGAAATTCCACTTCACTTTTCCATGATATTATTAACCACATTTTGGTGTTAACCAGACTTTGTGCCATATGCAGATCAAACTACTAGAGTTTGGATATTCCATCACGGTCCCTGCTAAGCATGTTTTAAAAATTTGGAAGCAAGATCTGTTTTCCCTTGAACCATAAATAGTCTTTTTGGATATAAATGTCTCTTGATTTGTACATCCACTTAATAAAATACGGTTAAGACTTCGAGTACAACTACTCCATAATATACTTAAGATGCCTGAAAAATTATTTTTAAGGTTGTGATTAAATGGCCCAGAGCTTTGACTGGCTCATTTGGTCTTTAGGAAACAGGTAGAGATGGAACACAAGCTACCTCTGCCTGTTAGTGTTCTTCTTCTTCTTTTTTTTTTTGTACATTTTTTTCGGGGGGTGGGGGTGGGAAGGGGCTGGCGGGCCACTTCTATTGGTCTTTCATTTATCTATTTTCATCCATCTTTGTTCTTTGGCCTGTGTGGGCCTCCCATCGCAGTGGCCTCTGTTGTCGCAGACCAGTGGCTCTGGGCGCATGCGCTCCAGAGCTCTGGCTCGGTAATTGGACACATCGGTTCAGTGGCTCCACGGCACATGGGATTTTCCCAGACCAGGGATCGAATTGGCGCCCCTTGCACTGCAAGGCGGTGTCCTTACCCACTGGACCACCAGGGAAGCCCTGTCAGTGTTCTTCTGTTCAATTATTTTGATTATTCCAAGGAATTTGTTTCCTTAAGGGTTAGAATTCTTGGGAAAACATCATGAAACACACTCTCTTGACTAGTTTGTCTCTTAACTAATATGTAAGATATAACCAAAGGCTAGATGTGAATTCAAATCATTTAGATCTTTCCTTACAGGAAATAAAATTTTTCTTACATCTTCATTTTTATAGGGTTACTGAAATCTGATACTTGTTTTCTCCTAAATTCATTGTTAAAAGACAAGAATATGAAACTAAGATGTGTCCAAGGCGCCGGTTCGATCCCTGGCCTGGGAAGATCGAGCGGCTGGACCGATGTGTCCAATTACCGAGGCAGAGCTCTGGAGCGCATGCGCCCAGAGCCGATGCTCTGAGACAACAGAGGCCACAGTGATGGGAGGCCCACATGGGCCAAAGAACAAAGATGGATGAAAATAGAGAAATGAAAGACCAATAGAAGTGGCCCTCCCACTCCCCTCCCTTCCCAACCTGACCCCCGCCCAAAATAAATAAATAAATCTTTTTTAAAAAAAAAGCATTGTGGCAAAATACACGTAACATAAAATGTACCTTCTTAACCATTTAAAAATATATAGTTGATAATGTGATGTATAGTCACGTCGTTGTGCAAGCATTCTTTAGAATTCTTTTTGTCTTGCAAAACTGCCACTCTACCCATGAAACAGTAACTCCTTATTCTCCCTTCCTCCCAGTCCCTGGCAACCACCATTCTACTTTGTTTCTGAGAACGTGACTACTCTAGATACCTCATGAAAATGGAGTCAAAGTATATCTGTCTTTTTGTCGCTGTCTCATTTCCCTTAGCATTTCCTCAAGGTTCATTCATGTTGTAGCACATGTCATAATTTCCTTCCTTTTTATTTTTTTTCCCTTCCTTTTAAAAGCTGAATAATATTCCACTGTATGTTTACACCACATTTTCTTTTCCTTTGGTGGATACTTGGCGGTTGCTTCCACCTTTTGGCTGTTGCAGATAATGCTACTGTGAACATGAGTGTATAGGTATCTCTTCAAGATGATGTCTTCAACTTTTTTGGATATAAGAAGTGAAATTGCTGGGCCTTGTGGTCATTCTGTTTTCAGGTTTTTTTAGGAACTACCATACTGCTTTCCTTAGAATAAAGTACAAATTTTGAAAAGAGGATTATTACTTTCAGTAAATATTTCATTAGTTGAAACAAAATAAACTTGGCCAGACCTAGCACATAGGAAATATATGAACTGCTCAATATAGTTCATCAGTGGAATTGAAGATGTGAATGTAGGTATTGACATATTTTAGGGGTCATCAGGTTCATAGTCATATTTTTATGTCTTCAAGTAAGTATTTTGTTTATTTTTAACCCGATTCTTTTTTATTTTACTTTTTCTTTTATAGAGTTTTGTTGTTTACAGATATGTATGATCCCAGATTAGTCATATGTATATCCCCCCCCATCCCACCCCTCCTGGCTGTCACACAGAACCCCTACAGGATCCCCTATTCCCACAGCACAATGACAATAGCTATCTTTTTCACATATGATAGTATAGGTTTCCATGTTACTCCCTCTATGTCTCCCACCCACTGTTCATTCCCCACAATGTCCATATATCTGTTCTCTATGTCTGTTTTTCCATTGCTTCATTGCGTGTGTTATCATTACCATCTTACTAGATTCCATATATATGTGTTAGTATACTGTACTTGTCTTTCTCTTTTTGACTTACTTCACTTCTTATAATAGGTTCTAGATCCATCCACCTCATTGGAACTGCATTTCTTTTTACAGCTGAGAAGTACTCCATTGTATATATGTACCAGAGCTTTTTTATTCATTCATTTATCGATGAACATCTAGGTTGCTTCCGTGTTCTAGCTATTGTATAGAGTGCTGCAATGAACATTGGGGTACAGGTGCCTCTTTCAGTTTTGATTTCATCAGGGTATAAGCCTAATAGTGGGATTGCTGGGTCGTACAGTACTCTCTAGCATTTATTGTCTGTAGATTTTTTGATGATGACCGTTCTGATGGGTGTGAGGTGATATCTCATTGTAGTTTTGATTTGCATTTCTCTAATAATAAGCGAGGTTGAACATTGTTTCATGTGTTTTTTGGCCATCTGTATGTCCTCTTTGGAGAGATGCCTCTTTAGTTTAACCCAACTTTTAACCAAAGAATAAACTCAAGTATTAAGTATTCCTTTGCTGAGCCCAACACATTACATTTTTTATTTGATTAGAAGCCGAGAGTCAACATAGTTACCAGCATAATGGAAACGCTCAGTAAATGTAGTGAATTAATAACTGAACAGATGTCTTCTGAAGGAGTTGGAACTGAGGGATCCCTAATGATTTTTTGCTCTAACCCATTGTAAGAATGATAAGATGTTGAAGTCTTTACTCCAGATTTGTATATCTGTGCACAAATTTCCATTTAACTTCAGGGAATTCAGAGTGGTTAAAGTCTATCTATATATAACACTTAAATTAATCAGCTGTTAAATTTTGTCCAGAGTATTAAATGTGAGGCTCCTCCTCCCAATTGCCTTAGAAGAGGTATTTCCAGCTCTAGTGTCCCAAATTAATGAAAAGAGTTCTCCCAGGAGGTATTACTAACACAAGGATTCATAACCAGCAATACAGATCTGTATTAAAACAAGTGATTGGTTAGACTACCAAAGAGAAAATAAATGTCTTTATCCAGTTCTAGGGACTGAAAATGTATGTTAAAGTGGTTTTTTACATAGAGTTCCTACTGTAATAAAAATTAAACATGACTTAAAGAACATGTAAACTTAGTTACCAGAGCAAGTGAAAACTCTTAATAGAAGAAGAAGAAATGCTTATATTACATTCTTGGTAGTATCAGTAGGTTAATTATAAAAGGTATGTTTTCAACCTGCTGACATTAACATTGGAGCAAAGTCAGTGCTTTTCCTCACTGAGATAATGTTTGTTAGAGTGTTTAAAAGTTTACATGAAAAAATGTGTAGTATATTATAGAAATTGTAGATAACATATGCATAAAAATGTTTGATAAACTACTCAGTTGGTAGAAAATGACAGAATTAATATCTAGCCAGATTTATACATTGTTATTTTAAATATGACAGTAGGAGACGTAGTAGTGTCAAGTAGATTGGTTTATTTTCTGTTAGATTCTGGACTTTATTTAAAGTAAATTTAATAGACAAAGTGTTTATTAAATAATGTGGTACTATTGCATATTTAAGCCAGATGTCTCAAGAACTATTATTTGTGGCCATCAAGAAAAGTAATGTGGGGGTGAATAAGTATGTTCCTAAGCAGAATTTGGGTTCAGTTACATTAACAAGAATGAAGCACTGATTGAACATTTGAAATCATAGAATATGCTTAACACTTACTTTAATCCATGACAACACTTATTTTCTTTTAAGTCAGATGAGCAAGAAACAAGCAAAATATGCAAAATTAAGAGGTAATGGGGGCTTCCCCTGGTGGTCCAGTGGGTAAAGACACCACCTTGCAGTGCAAGGGGTGCCGGTTCAATCCCTGGCCTGGGAAGATCCCACGTGCCGCGGAATGGCTGGACCTGTGTGTCCAATTACCGAGCCAGAGCTCTGGCGCGCATGCTCCCAGAGCCGGTGCTCTGCAGCGACAGTGGCCACCGCGATGGGAGGCCCGCACGGGCCAAAGAACAGAGATGGATGAAAATGGACAAATGAAAGACCAATGGAAGTGGCCTGCCCATCCCCCTCCCTCCGCACCCCACCCTCCAAAAAAAAAAGAAAAATAAAAATTAAAAAACAAAACAAAAAAAATAAATAAAAAGAGGTAATGGATCTTCAGAGAAGACATGCAAATGACCAAGAGGTGTTTGAAAACTTGCTCAGTATTACTGAACATTAGGAAAATGCAAATCATAGCCATAATAAGTATGACCTCAAACTTGTTATTTTAAAGAAGGTAACAAGTGTTGGGAAGAAGAGAAGGGAATGTAAATTGGTATGTTCACTATAGACAGTATGGATGGTTCTCAATAAGTGAAAAATAGAATTACCATATGATTCAGCAGTTTCACTTCTAGGAATTCAGAGGATTTGAAATAAAAATTTCAAAAAGAAAATCTGCACTTCCATGTTTATTGTAGCATTGTTTATGTTCACATAGAGCCAAGATATGGAAATAACCTAAATGTCCATTGATAGATAAATGGATAAAGAAAATGTGAAATATACATGCAGTGGGATATTTTACCCACGAGGAGGAGGAAATCCTGCCAGTGTGACAGCATGGGTGGATCTGGAAGACATAAGAGAAAACTAAATCAGACCAAATACTGTGTGGTCTCACATAAATTGTATTTGAGATGTGGAATCTAGAATCGTCAAAGTCATAGAGGTTAAGGATAGAGTGGTGATTGCCAGGACCCGAGGGAGAGGACAATGGGGAGGCAGTAGTGAAGGGTACAACATCTCTGTTGTGTCCAAAAAATGAGATCTCTTAAACAGTGTAGTGCCTATAGCTACCGTGCATATGTGCGTGCTCAGTTGCTTCAGTCATGTCTGAGCCTTTGTAGCCCCTTGGACTATAGCCCACCAGATTCCTCTGTCCATGGGATTCTCTAAGCAAGAGTACTGGAGTGGGTTCTCATGTCCTACTCCAGGGGATCTTTCCGACTCATGCCTCTCAAGTCTCCTGCATTGACAGGTGGGTTCCCTACTAGTAGCACCACCTGGGAAGCCCCAACAATACTGTATTGTATACTTAATATTTTCTGAGGAGGTAGATCTTATGTTAAGTGGTCTTATCAGGCACACAGAAATAATAAAGGCAGCAGAAGGAGACTTTTGGGAAGTGATAGTGTGTCCATGGCCTTGGGGGTGGTGATGGTTTAATGTGTGCGTGTACTATCTCCAAACTTACTGAGTTGTTTAATTAAATATATACAACTTTTTATGTGTCAATTATAACTTCATAAAGTGGTTTAAAAAAAGATATAATAGAGATTGTAACATGCTTGGGTATTTATTAACAAAATAAAACTCATACTAATGGCAACAGAATATTAATAGGTGCCTGGCAAACAAAGTTTAAGTTTTTTTCTTTTTTTGGTAGGGGGGTGGGTTGGGGAGGGAGGGGGTGGGTGGGCCACTTCTACTGGTCTTTCATTTATCTATTTTTCATCCATCTTTGTTCTTTGGCCCATGTGGGCCTCCCCTCGCAGTGGCCTCTGTCGTCGCAGAGCACCGGCCCTGGGCATGCGTGCTCCAGAGTTCCGGCTCAGTAATTGGACACGTTGGTCTAGCTGCTCCGGGACACGTGGAATCTGGCGCCTCTTGCACTGCAAGGCGGTGTCCTTACCCACTGGACCACCAGGGAAGCCCTAAGTATAAGTTAAAGGAGGTTTATCTAAAATAGTAAAAGTTTCACAATTGAACAGCTGTTTCTGTTATCAAACTATTTAATAGTTTTTTAAATATTTGGCTGCATTGTTGGGTCTTCGTTGTGGCACTTGGTATTTTGGGTCTTCCTTGTATTTTCTATTGTTCTTGCAGCATGCAGCATGTTGCAATATGTGGGATTTTTAGTTGTGGCCTGCAAACTCTTAGTTGCGGCATGTGGTTTTCTAGTTCCCAGACCAGGCGTCAGATCCAGGCCCCCTGCATTGGGAGCAAGGAATCTTAGCCACTGGACTACCAGGGAAGTCCCTCCAACTCTTCAATGCTTATATAATTTACTGCATTTAGCATACTTCATGAGTTAGAATGGTCAGTATATTGTGTATAAAACAGTTTGTGGAGGTAATGCCTGAAATCCTAATTTAAAAACACTTGTAGTTTTTCTGCTATAATAATAAGGTACATCATTAATTGTGCTAGATTAGGTTGTTAGTGATAGAAATATTTGGTTTCTTTAGAAGAAATTTAAAATTTGATCGAATTTTTTTTTAAAGCTCAAAGTTTAAAACAAGCGTAAATTACAGTTGGGGTATTTTAGCTCAGATTCATTCAATGCTTTTCAGTGCAAGAATTGTGCCCGTAGTCTTCCACATAAGCTGAATAGTAATTACCACTTACATTTTTTGCAACTCTTTAGATCACTTGTTCTCAGACTTTCCCACCCAGACTTTCAAAGTGCTTCCATGACCCTTTGTGTGTGCTACATCTCCTTGCCAAAACAAAATAAGGAGCTTGTTCTAGTCTGAGATTCAGCACAATATAAAGGAATCATAGGGGGCTTCCCTGGTGGTCCAGTGTGTAAGGACACCGCCTTGCAGTGCAAGGGGTGCCGGTTCGATCCCTGGCCTGGGAAGATCGCACGTGCCGCAGAGCAGCTGGACTGATGTGTCCAACTACCTAGCCGGAGCTCTGGACCGCATGCGCCCAGGGCCGGTGCTCTACGATGAGAGAAGCCACTGCGATGGGAGGCCCACACAGGCCAAAGAACAAAGATAAATAAACGAAAGACCAATAGATGTGGCCCCCCCAAAAAAAGAGAGAGAATCATAGGCAAGGTAAAGAAAATTACGTCAGTTATTTAACATTTTTAGCTAGTATGGAATTGTGGAGTCTATTTTCCATGTAGGGTATAACTTTCTTAAAATGTATCTGTTCCAGTACAGTGTTTGTTATAGTTCAGCTCCATTTTCCTTGGAATTCTGAGTTAAATTTTTTGAAGTCTGTTCCATTAGAGTGGAAATTTACAGGTAATCAAAATATCTCTAAATGTAAACTATTGGCCACTTAGATAGTATTTAACAGAATTCCAGTATAGGTCCTGAATTTTAATATTTCATCTGTATTTTTAACTAATCACAGCTTTCCCAGAGGTAATATTTTGTCCTAATTTAAGTTTTTTAAATATTGTTAAGGTTATGATGACTACCCAGCCTGTGAAGTACTAGAGTAGGTAGTAAGAATAGAGGCAGGAAATATTGTTGGTGACCAGGCCTTCAGCAGTTCTATAAAATTGTTGGTTTTTCTTTAGGTTGTTAGTGATAGAAATATTTGGTTTCTTTAGAAGAAATTTAAAATTTGATCGAATTTTTTTTTAAAGCTCAAAGTTTAAAACAAGCGTAAATTACAGTTGGGGTATTTTAGCTCAGATTCATTCAATGCTTTTCAGTGCAAGAATTGTGCCCGTAGTCTTCCACATAAGCTGAATAGTAATTACCACTTACATTTTTTGCAACTCTTTAGATCACTTGTTCTCAGACTTTCCCACCCAGACTTTCAAAGTGCTTCCATGACCCTTTGTGTGTGCTACATCTCCTTGCCAAAACAAAATAAGGAGCTTGTTCTAGTCTGAGATTCAGCACAATATAAAGGAATCATAGGGGGCTTCCCTGGTGGTCCAGTGTGTAAGGACACCGCCTTGCAGTGCAAGGGGTGCCGGTTCGATCCCTGGCCTGGGAAGATCGCACGTGCCGCAGAGCAGCTGGACTGATGTGTCCAACTACCTAGCCGGAGCTCTGGACCGCATGCGCCCAGGGCCGGTGCTCTACGATGAGAGAAGCCACTGCGATGGGAGGCCCACACAGGCCAAAGAACAAAGATAAATAAACGAAAGACCAATAGATGTGGCCCCCCCAAAAAAAGAGAGAGAATCATAGGCAAGGTAAAGAAAATTACGTCAGTTATTTAACATTTTTAGCTAGTATGGAATTGTGGAGTCTATTTTCCATGTAGGGTATAACTTTCTTAAAATGTATCTGTTCCAGTACAGTGTTTGTTATAGTTCAGCTCCATTTTCCTTGGAATTCTGAGTTAAATTTTTTGAAGTCTGTTCCATTAGAGTGGAAATTTACAGGTAATCAAAATATCTCTAAATGTAAACTATTGGCCACTTAGATAGTATTTAACAGAATTCCAGTATAGGTCCTGAATTTTAATATTTCATCTGTATTTTTAACTAATCACAGCTTTCCCAGAGGTAATATTTTGTCCTAATTTAAGTTTTTTAAATATTGTTAAGGTTATGATGACTACCCAGCCTGTGAAGTACTAGAGTAGGTAGTAAGAATAGAGGCAGGAAATATTGTTGGTGACCAGGCCTTCAGCAGTTCTATAAAATTGTTGTGTTTGAGTTCTAATCCTCGGCACTGTCATTTTTTATACCCTCTAATGTCCAGTGGCCTTAATTCATTAAAATTCAAACTCATTTCTTCGAAAGATCTCATCACAGCTTAGATTGTTGAAAATATTCTTGACTTATAAATTTGGGTTGTTTATATCAGTTGTTATTTTTGGTGTAACTGAAAGGAAGTGGTATGGACATTTAAACCTACCAAGCTGCTCGCTGATTTCCTTTGAAACACCTCAAGGAAAGGAATTAGGAAAATCTCTCTCATCCAACAGAGAAAGGGTAAGCTGTTCCCAGAAAATTTGTCTTGAAAAAGCAGTGAGTGATTGAAGAAAGGGTGTCTAGTGTTAAATCTGGTCAGAGAATTTTCTGCATTCAATGAAAGGACTGTGTGCTGTAAATGCTGGAAATCTTGACTCCTGAGGAATGTGTAGATCGACAGTGGTTGCTTTTCTCTTTTCACTTGTCTTCATTCCTAGATCTTCGGAATCCAGAGGCAGCATTGTCTCCAACCTTCCGTAGTGACAGCCCAGTGCCTGTTGCACCCGCTCCTGGTGGCCCTAAGCCTAGTGCAGCTTCAACAGTTCCTGAACTAGCTACAGACCCTGAGTTAGAGAAGAAGTTGTTACACCACCTCTCTGATCTGTCGCTAACACTGCCCACTGACGCTGTGTCCATCCGTCTTGCCATCTCCACGGTAATGACTTGATAAGGTTGGGAATTGCCACTGTTTTTCATCAATTCACAGGGCCTTAACGCTTTCCCTTCTGCCCTCCTTCCTTAGCCAGATGCCCCTGCCACTCAAGATGGGGTGAGAGCCTCCTACAGAAGTTTGCCTCAGGAGTTGATTGTAAGCTACAAATGAGATAGGAAAAGTAAGGATTTTAATATTTCATCTGTATTTAACTAATCACAGCTTTCCCAGAGGTAATATTTTGTCCTAATTTAAGTTTTTTAAATATTGTTAAGGTTATGATGACTACCCAGCCTGTGAAGTACTAGAGTAGGTAGTAAGAATAGAGGCAGGAAATATTGTTGGTGACCAGGCCTTCAGCAGTTCTATAAAATTGTTGTGTTTGAGTTCTAATCCTCGGCACTGTCATTTTTTATACCCTCTAATGTCCAGTGGCCTTAATTCATTAAAATTCAAACTCATTTCTTCGAAAGATCTCATCACAGCTTAGATTGTTGAAAATATTCTTGACTTATAAATTTGGGTTGTTTATATCAGTTGTTATTTTTGGTGTAACTGAAAGGAAGTGGTATGGACATTTAAACCTACCAAGCTGCTCGCTGATTTCCTTTGAAACACCTCAAGGAAAGGAATTAGGAAAATCTCTCTCATCCAACAGAGAAAGGGTAAGCTGTTCCCAGAAAATTTGTCTTGAAAAAGCAGTGAGTGATTGAAGAAAGGGTGTCTAGTGTTAAATCTGGTCAGAGAATTTTCTGCATTCAATGAAAGGACTGTGTGCTGTAAATGCTGGAAATCTTGACTCCTGAGGAATGTGTAGATCGACAGTGGTTGCTTTTCTCTTTTCACTTGTCTTCATTCCTAGATCTTCGGAATCCAGAGGCAGCATTGTCTCCAACCTTCCGTAGTGACAGCCCAGTGCCTGTTGCACCCGCTCCTGGTGGCCCTAAGCCTAGTGCAGCTTCAACAGTTCCTGAACTAGCTACAGACCCTGAGTTAGAGAAGAAGTTGTTACACCACCTCTCTGATCTGTCGCTAACACTGCCCACTGACGCTGTGTCCATCCGTCTTGCCATCTCCACGGTAATGACTTGATAAGGTTGGGAATTGCCACTGTTTTTCATCAATTCACAGGGCCTTAACGCTTTCCCTTCTGCCCTCCTTCCTTAGCCAGATGCCCCTGCCACTCAAGATGGGGTAGAGAGCCTCCTACAGAAGTTTGCTGCTCAGGAGTTGATTGAAGTAAAGCGGAGTCTCCTACAGGATGATGCACATCCCACTCTTGTGACCTATGCTGATCATTCCAAGCTCTCTGCCATGATGGGTGCTGTGGCAGAAAAGAAGGGCCCTGGGGAGGTGGCAGGGACTATTGCAGGCCAGAAGCGGCGTGCAGAGCAGGACTCCACCACAGTAGCCACCTTTGCTAGCTCTTTGGCCTCTGGTCTGGCCTCTTCGGCCTCAGAAGTAGCCAAGGAGCCAACCAAGAAGTCAAGGAAACATGCTGCCTCAGATGTGGACCTGGAGATAGAGAGCCTCCTTAACCAACAGTCCACTAAGGAACAACAGAGCAAGAAGGTACGGGTAGATGGAAATGCTTTCACACATGTACTTTGAATTTTAGCATTGGTTGAGAATAATTTACCCCTAGGGCAAAGAGCAGTTCTTGGAATTGAGGTTTGAGGGCAGTGGTTCTCAACTAAGGATGATATTACCCCTCACCCCCCCCACACCCACGCATCCCCCAGGAGACATTGGTCACAACACAAAGATGCTACAGGCATCTAGTGGGTAGAGGCAAGGAATTCTGCAAGGCATCCTGCAAGTCTTAGTAGGGTAACCTGCAAAGAATTATCTGGCTGAAATGTCAACAGTGCACCAAATGCTGAGAGCTCTGATTTAGAGAATCTTTCACTGGGTCTGTTTGGAAGAATCTGTTGGACCCACATGAGTTACCCATTTTCTACTTCTGACTAAATTTGAATTCTCTTGATCCTTGGTCTTCTCATTTGTGAGGAAAACTGGAGAAGCCTCCCATCCCACCCCTACCATGTAAGAATTTCAGGAAATAAATTACCTAGTGCAGCTTCAACAGTTCCTGAACTAGCTACAGACCCTGAGTTAGAGAAGAAGTTGTTACACCACCTCTCTGATCTGTCGCTAACACTGCCCACTGACGCTGTGTCCATCCGTCTTGCCATCTCCACGGTAATGACTTGATAAGGTTGGGAATTGCCACTGTTTTTCATCAATTCACAGGGCCTTAACGCTTTCCCTTCTGCCCTCCTTCCTTAGCCAGATGCCCCTGCCACTCAAGATGGGGTGAGAGCCTCCTACAGAAGTTTGCTGCTCAGGAGTTGATTAAAGTAAAGCGGAGTCTCCTACAGGATGATGCACATCCCACTCTTGTGACCTATGCTGATCATTCCAAGCTCTCTGCCATGATGGGTGCTGTGGCAGAAAAGAAGGGCCCTGGGGAGGTGGCAGGGACTATTGCAGGCCAGAAGCGGCGTGCAGAGCAGGACTCCACCACAGTAGCCACCTTTGCTAGCTCTTTGGCCTCTGGTCTGGCCTCTTCGGCCTCAGAAGTAGCCAAGGAGCCAACCAAGAAGTCAAGGAAACATGCTGCCTCAGATGTGGACCTGGAGATAGAGAGCCTCCTTAACCAACAGTCCACTAAGGAACAACAGAGCAAGAAGGTACGGGTAGATGGAAATGCTTTCACACATGTACTTTGAATTTTAGCATTGGTTGAGAATAATTTACCCCTAGGGCAAAGAGCAGTTCTTGGAATTGAGGTTTGAGGGCAGTGGTTCTCAACTAAGGATGATATTACCCCTCACCCCCCCCACACCCACGCATCCCCCAGGAGACATTGGTCACAACACAAAGATGCTACAGGCATCTAGTGGGTAGAGGCAAGGAATTCTGCAAGGCATCCTGCAAGTCTTAGTAGGGTAACCTGCAAAGAATTATCTGGCTGAAATGTCAACAGTGCACCAAATGCTGAGAGCTCTGATTTAGAGAATCTTTCACTGGGTCTGTTTGGAAGAATCTGTTGGACCCACATGAGTTACCCATTTTCTACTTCTGACTAAATTTGAATTCTCTTGATCCTTGGTCTTCTCATTTGTGAGGAAAACTGGAGAAGCCCCTCCCATCCCACCCCCTACCATGTAGAATTGTTGCATAGGTTCTGAGTCAGACAGTAAGGTGCTTATTAGCACCATGTCATGGTTCAGTACCTAATAAACATAACTGGTTTGGGTTGGATGGAATGTTTTCTTGGGGAGGGGAGTTTAGCTTAGTGCTTAGCAATAGGAAGCAGTCTGCATATATTTTAATTTCATCCCAAAAGCAGATTTGTGAGAAAGGACTAACGCATGAAAAATCTCTTCTCCTGGGGCTCCAGTTTTCTCTTATTAACGTACTTTATTGACCACTCATGGGACATTGATGTCAAGTAGAATTTGCAGAGGTGGTTTAGGGCTAATTTTATCTACAAACCCTTTCCAGACCAAGGTTTCTTTTGTCACAGGTTAGTCAGGAGATCCTAGAACTATTAAATACTACAACAGCCAAGGAACAATCCATTGTTGAAAAGTTTCGCTCTCGAGGTCGGGCTCAAGTGCAAGAGTTCTGTGATTATGGAACCAAGGAGGAATGCATGAAAGCCAGTGATGCTGACCGGCCCTGTCGAAAGCTGCACTTCAGGTCTTTTCGGGGAAGCGGGTCAACTGGGTCTCTTAAAAGCAGTCGTCTTTTTTTTTTTTTTTAAAGCACATTGCTTCCATTCATTAGGTTTCTGTCCTTAATATTGTTACCAAATGGCTTTACTGTGGTTTGTCTGAGACTTCCAGATTCAAGGTACACTTTCAGAAGTGGTGTTCTGTGGGAGGGAATATAGACTGCGCTCTCCCAAAGATGTGAGATTTCTTTAGAAATTGCTCCTCTTTTCTTGCAATAGCAAGGTATCTCTGTCTTTGAGACTTAGTGAAAGTTAAAGTTCTCTGGAAGGAGGACAGTTAGGAGAAATAGGAACCTGGGCTCTTAGGTCAGAGCTTTATTCTGCTCTAACTAGTAAGCCCTTCCTTCTTGTCATAAGGAAGTGAAGTCTTTTGCTCAGGGAAGAATTAAGACATTTCTTAAGTGTAATTATAGATTTTAGTGTCACCTGCTTGCTTTATCTAAAACTCTTAGAGGAAGCTCTGATAACAGTGAAAGACTGCACATTTTGCAAAAGTTTGGAACTTGAACTGTGGAATCTAACTGGAACACCATCTTGATTCAGATTGTCCCTTATTATTTCCCCAGACGGATCATCAATAAACATACTGATGAGTCATTAGGAGACTGCTCTTTCCTGAACACGTGTTTCCACATGGATACCTGCAAATATGTTCACTATGAAATTGATGCTTGCATGGATTCTGAGGCTCCTGGAAGCAAAGACCATACACCAAGCCAGGAGCTTGCCCTTACGCAAAGTGTTGGAGGGGACTCCAATGCCGATCGACTCTTCCCACCTCAGGTACCTGTCTGCTCAGAAAACTTAATCTCAACTTAAGGACCTTTATCTCAGTAGAGCAACCATACATGTAGGAAAGCAAGGCAAAATCAGCAATCCCCCTTGCTGATGGGGAATGGAGTGGGCCAGATAGCATATGAGGGAACAGGAAAATCAAGTGGAAAGAGGGACTGGGGCCATGAATCGGAGAGCGAAGGAAGGGAAGATGACCAAATACCACCTCATGCAGTGGATCTGTTGTGATATCCGCTACCTGGACGTCAGTATCTTGGGCAAGTTTGCAGTTGTGATGGCTGACCCACCCTGGGATATTCACATGGAGCTGCCCTATGGGACCCTGACAGATGATGAGATGCGCAGGCTCAACATACCAGTCCTGCAGGATGATGGCTTTCTCTTCCTCTGGGTCACAGGCAGGTAATGCAGTTCTAAGATGTGTAGGTATGGGCAGATACAGTACAGAGTGAGTACTGGGTGGGTGTAAAATCCTGGGGAGGGAATATAGACTGCGCTCTCCCAAAGATGTGAGATTTCTTTAGAAATTGCTCCTCTTTTCTTGCAATAGCAAGGTATCTCTGTCTTTGAGACTTAGTGAAAGTTAAAGTTCTCTGGAAGGAGGACAGTTAGGAGAAATAGGAACCTGGGCTCTTAGGTCAGAGCTTTATTCTGCTCTAACTAGTAAGCCCTTCCTTCTTGTCATAAGGAAGTGAAGTCTTTTGCTCAGGGAAGAATTAAGACATTTCTTAAGTGTAATTATAGATTTTAGTGTCACCTGCTTGCTTTATCTAAAACTCTTAGAGGAAGCTCTGATAACAGTGAAAGACTGCACATTTTGCAAAAGTTTGGAACTTGAACTGTGGAATCTAACTGGAACACCATCTTGATTCAGATTGTCCCTTATTATTTCCCCAGACGGATCATCAATAAACATACTGATGAGTCATTAGGAGACTGCTCTTTCCTGAACACGTGTTTCCACATGGATACCTGCAAATATGTTCACTATGAAATTGATGCTTGCATGGATTCTGAGGCTCCTGGAAGCAAAGACCATACACCAAGCCAGGAGCTTGCCCTTACGCAAAGTGTTGGAGGGGACTCCAATGCCGATCGACTCTTCCCACCTCAGGTACCTGTCTGCTCAGAAAACTTAATCTCAACTTAAGGACCTTTATCTCAGTAGAGCAACCATACATGTAGGAAAGCAAGGCAAAATCAGCAATCCCCCTTGCTGATGGGGAATGGAGTGGGCCAGATAGCATATGAGGGAACAGGAAAATCAAGTGGAAAGAGGGACTGGGGCCATGAATCGGAGAGCGAAGGAAGGGAAGATGACCAAATACCACCTCATGCAGTGGATCTGTTGTGATATCCGCTACCTGGACGTCAGTATCTTGGGCAAGTTTGCAGTTGTGATGGCTGACCCACCCTGGGATATTCACATGGAGCTGCCCTATGGGACCCTGACAGATGATGAGATGCGCAGGCTCAACATACCAGTCCTGCAGGATGATGGCTTTCTCTTCCTCTGGGTCACAGGCAGGTAATGCAGTTCTAAGATGTGTAGGTATGGGCAGATACAGTACAGAGTGAGTACTGGGTGGGTGTAAAATCCTGGGTTTTCCTAGCTCTGCTGTTAAAACATGACTCAGCCAGGCTTTCTTACCTACTGAGATCTGATATGTTTATATAACACAAATGATACCATGAATTCTATGTAACTCTGTATTTGTTTCTTGTGAAAGGTAAGATCTTGCTGAGATCTGTGTTTTGTCTTTTCATTCTTAGATCCATCCTCCTGTCCTAATGGTGTCTTGCATGTAAATGTTCACTGAATGTCTACTGAAGACAACACATATATCTTGAAGAGAGAAAAAAATATGGGCATTTTTTTAACCCTTCTTTCTTTCCAGGGCCATGGAGTTGGGCAGAGAATGTCTGAACCTCTGGGGGTAAGTAGCCATTACTGTATTGCTTTCTTCTGACAAAAATAAGTAGTTGGTAGGGATTTCCTTTTTGCAGAGTGTTCTGCGATTCCTTGCCTCTGTAGAGTAGATGGTGTTGCCCTTAAACTGTGGAAGCCTGATGAAAGCTCTGATTCTTTTTCTTATACCCCACAGTTATGAACGGGTAGATGAAATTATCTGGGTGAAGACAAATCAGCTGCAGCGCATCATTCGGACAGGCCGTACAGGTCACTGGTTGAACCATGGGAAGGAACACTGCTTGGTGAGCAGCAGTGGGGCCCAGTTCATTAGGTGGAGCAAACAATAGGAATTGTTTGATTTCTTAACTGAGAAACTGTTCAAAGGCTGGGTTTCATAAAGTAATCTGTTCTCTGGTGAGCAGGGTGTCAAAGGAAATCCCCAAGGCTTCAACCAGGGTCTGGACAATAGTGAATTGATTTCCAGGATCCATAAAATCCACAATTTTCTCATGCAGTGGATCTGTTGTGATATCCGCTACCTGGACGTCAGTATCTTGGGCAAGTTTGCAGTTGTGATGGCTGACCCACCCTGGGATATTCACATGGAGCTGCCCTATGGGACCCTGACAGATGATGAGATGCGAGGCTCAACATACCAGTCCTGCAGGATGATGGCTTTCTCTTCCTCTGGGTCACAGGCAGGTAATGCAGTTCTAAGATGTGTAGGTATGGGCAGATACAGTACAGAGTGAGTACTGGGTGGGTGTAAAATCCTGGGTTTTCCTAGCTCTGCTGTTAAAACATGACTCAGCCAGGCTTTCTTACCTACTGAGATCTGATATGTTTATATAACACAAATGATACCATGAATTCTATGTAACTCTGTATTTGTTTCTTGTGAAAGGTAAGATCTTGCTGAGATCTGTGTTTTGTCTTTTCATTCTTAGATCCATCCTCCTGTCCTAATGGTGTCTTGCATGTAAATGTTCACTGAATGTCTACTGAAGACAACACATATATCTTGAAGAGAGAAAAAAATATGGGCATTTTTTTAACCCTTCTTTCTTTCCAGGGCCATGGAGTTGGGCAGAGAATGTCTGAACCTCTGGGGGTAAGTAGCCATTACTGTATTGCTTTCTTCTGACAAAAATAAGTAGTTGGTAGGGATTTCCTTTTTGCAGAGTGTTCTGCGATTCCTTGCCTCTGTAGAGTAGATGGTGTTGCCCTTAAACTGTGGAAGCCTGATGAAAGCTCTGATTCTTTTTCTTATACCCCACAGTTATGAACGGGTAGATGAAATTATCTGGGTGAAGACAAATCAGCTGCAGCGCATCATTCGGACAGGCCGTACAGGTCACTGGTTGAACCATGGGAAGGAACACTGCTTGGTGAGCAGCAGTGGGGCCCAGTTCATTAGGTGGAGCAAACAATAGGAATTGTTTGATTTCTTAACTGAGAAACTGTTCAAAGGCTGGGTTTCATAAAGTAATCTGTTCTCTGGTGAGCAGGTTGGTGTCAAAGGAAATCCCCAAGGCTTCAACCAGGGTCTGGACTGTGATGTGATCGTAGCTGAGGTATGTGATTTCCCCAGGCATCCATAAAATCCACATTTTAAATTAGCTACCAGTGATTCTAGTCAGGTATACTCTTAATGTAAGTGGAAAGGGCTAGAACTGCAATCTTGGGTAACTTAAAAGTAGCCAGAGCTTTTATTTCCTAGGTGCGTTCCACTAGTCATAAACCAGATGAAATCTATGGCATGATTGAAAGACTGTCCCCTGGCACTCGCAAGATTGAGTTATTTGGACGACCGCATAATGTGCAGCCCAACTGGTAAGGTGACCAGAGAACATGCCAGCTCCCAAGGGCACAACTGTTTATGCTCTAAAACATAAGTTAGTAGCGCGCCACCTCACATTCCGCTTGTCTATAAATGAGTTTCAAAGGATTCTTAACCAACAATCACTGGAAACTCAACAGGTTTTAAGATTTAAACCACTGCTCTTAAAGGTCTCCACTGTTAAAACTGGAAACTCTTCATTATTCCACTGGATGTACCAAATCTGCCCTCTGGTGGTTACTGAGAACCTATTTAATCTGTCAGCAATTTTAGTCTGATCCTGTTAGTAGAGCTTTAAGAGACATGCTGCGAGCATTTCACTAATCCAATTGGGAGTACTCACTGGCAGCAACAACTTTGTGAAGTAGCCTGGTTGTAAGTTATTAACCCTTTAGTACAAATCTAGCCTCTTTTAATACCAGAATCTGCCCAATTTCTCACCAGCCATAGTACCGTATTTTAAAGAATTGGCACTTTATAAGTGGTGTTGCCCTTAAACTGTGGAAGCCTGATGAAAGCTCTGATTCTTTTTCTTATCCCCCACAGTTATGAACGGGTAGATGAAATTATCTGGGTGAAGACAAATCAGCTGCAGCGCATCATTCGGACAGGCCGTACAGGTCACTGGTTGAACCATGGGAAGGAACACTGCTTGGTGAGCAGCAGTGGGGCCCAGTTCATTAGGTGGAGCAAACAATAGGAATTGTTTGATTTCTTAACTGAGAAACTGTTCAAAGGCTGGGTTTCATAAAGTAATCTGTTCTCTGGTGAGCAGGTTGGTGTCAAAGGAAATCCCCAAGGCTTCAACCAGGGTCTGGACTGTGATGTGATCGTAGCTGAGGTATGTGATTTCCCCAGGCATCCATAAAATCCACATTTTAAATTAGCTACCAGTGATTCTAGTCAGGTATACTCTTAATGTAAGTGGAAAGGGCTAGAACTGCAATCTTGGGTAACTTAAAAGTAGCCAGAGCTTTTATTTCCTAGGTGCGTTCCACTAGTCATAAACCAGATGAAATCTATGGCATGATTGAAAGACTGTCCCCTGGCACTCGCAAGATTGAGTTATTTGGACGACCGCATAATGTGCAGCCCAACTGGTAAGGTGACCAGAGAACATGCCAGCTCCCAAGGGCACAACTGTTTATGCTCTAAAACATAAGTTAGTAGCGCGCCACCTCACATTCCGCTTGTCTATAAATGAGTTTCAAAGGATTCTTAACCAACAATCACTGGAAACTCAACAGGTTTTAAGATTTAAACCACTGCTCTTAAAGGTCTCCACTGTTAAAACTGGAAACTCTTCATTATTCCACTGGATGTACCAAATCTGCCCTCTGGTGGTTACTGAGAACCTATTTAATCTGTCAGCAATTTTAGTCTGATCCTGTTAGTAGAGCTTTAAGAGACATGCTGCGAGCATTTCACTAATCCAATTGGGAGTACTCACTGGCAGCAACAACTTTGTGAAGTAGCCTGGTTGTAAGTTATTAACCCTTTAGTACAAATCTAGCCTCTTTTAATACCAGAATCTGCCCAATTTCTCACCAGCCATAGTACCGTATACCTTTTAAAAGAATTGGCACAAATATTCGATCAGATGATATGCAGCCCTAATAAAAAGAAGACATCTTTTGACAGTATCAAGCCTTTAAAATTCCAGGATTTTTGGTTTGCCCTATTTTTCCGCCTTGCTTCAGGATCACCCTTGGAAACCAATTGGATGGGATCCACCTACTAGACCCAGATGTGGTTGCCCGGTTCAAGCAAAGGTATCCAGATGGCATCATTTCTAAACCTAAGAATCTATAAGAAGTCCTTCTGAACCTGAGCATCCATAGCCATGGCTCTACAGGCTGTACCTGAGGAGTAAGATTTGTACAGTAGCTTCCCCCCCCCCTTATTTAAATAAAAGTTTGTATTGTAGTTGGGATTTTGAGGTTCTGGCTCTGCCACTTAAGAGTGTGTGATTTTGTGTAACTCATGTCTCAGTATGATTGCTTATAAATGTAAACTGGGAATATTACCTACCTCATTGGATTGCTGTAAGTGTTCAAACTAAGTGAATGTGTGGGAAGCATTCAAGTATGTATTTGATAATCACTTAATGTTATGGTCAAGAAGACATTTCTGAAAGTAAGATTTTGAGTATCACTTAAGATTATCATTAGGGCTGTCATGTTGGGGTTTTTTTGGACACTTCTTTTGGTCTTTCATCTATTCATTTTCATCCATCTTTGTTCTTTGGCCTGTGTGGGCCTCCCATCACAGTGGCCTTTGTCGCTGCAGAGCACCGGCTCAGTAGTTGGACACATCCAGATCTTCTCAGGCCAGGGATCCAACTGGCGCCCCTTGCACTGCAAGGCGGTGGGTGTCCTTACCAACTGGACCACCAGGGATGCCCTGTCATGTTTTAAATAGTTGCTTATTGTTACAACGGTGGCTTTGGTAGTTTTTTATTGTTTATTTTCAGGAAAAATGAAATAAGCACACATTACATTAAATAAGTGCCTAGGGTATGCAGAGAATTAGCCTATATAATATTATATAGGTGAAAACACTTTGGGCTTGTTTTTTAAAAGAGATTTCATTGAACACAAACACAGCGTTTTTAGATTTTGGTAAAACTTCTTACATTAAAGATTTAGAGTTCTGCCTTTTACACTTAAAACCATGGTAACTAAGATCAGAATACTGAGTACAGAAATAATATTGCAGAGAAATAAGGACTCCCAGGTGATGTCATTTTCTCTATAGCCCAGTGTGCTGTGTTGAAAACCTTTGTTCTCAAATTAATAATGAATATACAGATGTGATGGTAATAGTCCTCTGTTTAAGAGGTAACCTTTAATGCAATCTTTTAGGTCCTTTTTGAATGGATGGATGCACACAGTGGTATTTTCTCCTAGGTTCAAAGCTGAATACTCTCCTATGACTTTAATAATCTTTTAGGCAAATCCTATAACAATTATACCAACGAGTTCCCTCAAACAATCCCCCATCCAGCCATCACCATACGTTCTGCTTGGGGATAGTCCCTCACCCTTCTCTCTGTCACTGATGCCTTGGCTTGTACTTAAAAGTAAAAGCAATTCCAGATTATAGCAAACTCAGTGGCTCCGCTGCATAGCCTGGCCTGTCCAAGAGTGGTGAAAGGGGAGAGACATGAAAGACACAAAGGATCATCATGGATTGGTAACAGGCACTACCAGAAGCCTAACTTGTCTTTTTAAAACAGGCTCAGTGGACACGTTTCCAGCAGATAAGTCGTCTTCACTGACTTGGACAGGAAGTACTATTTCACAAACACCACTGTGTTTGAGTTTCTAGAGGCTACCCAGGCCAAGAAGACATCTCTAAAAAAGAAAAAGATACATACAAACTCAGAATCACAACCTAGGTATGTTTTTTACAACTCTATCTTAAATACTGACAGGTATCACCTAATAGGAATATAAGGGCAATGGGCCTAAAAGTCAGAAGTACAGGCAATCCTAATTTAAAGGATTTGAGATGGGAAATATCAATGCCTTATTTCAGTCTCAGAAGGAATGGGCAAAATCTTCAGAACTTCCTTTCGCCCATACTTAGCACTTTATTGTGCTATACTTACCACCTATCCATGCTTTCTCAAATTCTGATCCCCACTAGGAGATAAGCTGTACTAACATTCAGTCACCACCAGCTTGATCATATTTTCAAAGACCAGAGAGAGAGAATGTGGTAACTGAAAACTGTGACCTGCTAATATGTCATCCTCATCTACATGGCAAATATAATTAAGCTCTCTTTAAATCAGAAATTTTGGCCTCTTTTATTGGTTTATTTATTTATTTTCATCCATCTTTATTCTTCAGCCTGTGTTGGTCTCCCATGGCAGTGGCCTCTCATTGCAGAGCACTGGCTCTGAGAGCATGCACTCCAGAGTGCTGACTTGTAATTGGACACACCAGTCCAGCCGCTTTGCGGCACATGGGATATCCCCGGGCCAGGGATTGAACTGGTGCCCCTTGCGCTGTAAGGCAGACTCTTTACCCACTGGACCACCAGGAAAGCCCTGATCAGGGAAACTTCTAATAGCTTCTCCAATCAGACATACATAGCAAAATACTCTACCTAAGTAAGGTAAGGTGATACTGATTATATACTCAGAGTTACTGTGTCTTCCAGCCCAGTTAATTTAGCCATTCCTGAATTATAAGAAGGGCACTGTAAGCTCACCTGCAGTGCTTCACCACGCACTCATTGCTGCAGTACTCATTGTCCCAGTCCTTACTCACAACTGGAGGGTTCTCACAGGCACTACCAGAAGCCTAACTTGTCTTTTTAAAACAGGCTCAGTGGACACGTTTCCAGCAGATAAGTCGTCTTCACTGACTTGGACAGGAAGTACTATTTCACAAACACCACTGTGTTTGAGTTTCTAGAGGCTACCCAGGCCAAGAAGACATCTCTAAAAAAGAAAAAGATACATACAAACTCAGAATCACAACCTAGGTATGTTTTTTACAACTCTATCTTAAATACTGACAGGTATCACCTAATAGGAATATAAGGGCAATGGGCCTAAAAGTCAGAAGTACAGGCAATCCTAATTTAAAGGATTTGAGATGGGAAATATCAATGCCTTATTTCAGTCTCAGAAGGAATGGGCAAAATCTTCAGAACTTCCTTTCGCCCATACTTAGCACTTTATTGTGCTATACTTACCACCTATCCATGCTTTCTCAAATTCTGATCCCCACTAGGAGATAAGCTGTACTAACATTCAGTCACCACCAGCTTGATCATATTTTCAAAGACCAGAGAGAGAGAATGTGGTAACTGAAAACTGTGACCTGCTAATATGTCATCCTCATCTACATGGCAAATATAATTAAGCTCTCTTTAAATCAGAAATTTTGGCCTCTTTTATTGGTTTATTTATTTATTTTCATCCATCTTTATTCTTCAGCCTGTGTTGGTCTCCCATGGCAGTGGCCTCTCATTGCAGAGCACTGGCTCTGAGAGCATGCACTCCAGAGTGCTGACTTGTAATTGGACACACCAGTCCAGCCGCTTTGCGGCACATGGGATATCCCCGGGCCAGGGATTGAACTGGTGCCCCTTGCGCTGTAAGGCAGACTCTTTACCCACTGGACCACCAGGAAAGCCCTGATCAGGGAAACTTCTAATAGCTTCTCCAATCAGACATACATAGCAAAATACTCTACCTAAGTAAGGTAAGGTGATACTGATTATATACTCAGAGTTACTGTGTCTTCCAGCCCAGTTAATTTAGCCATTCCTGAATTATAAGAAGGGGCACTGTAAGCTCACCTGCAGTGCTTCACCACGCACTCATTGCTGCAGTACTCATTGTCCCAGTCCTTACTCACAACTGGAGGGTTCTCACAGCCGGACCTCACACATCGAGGCTGGGGTGAAAGTGTCACAGGAGACCCGCTCACCAACTCAACATCCATTTGAGAAGGAGACTCAACCTGTGAGAGGAAGAGAGCATCAAAGGTGGATTGAACTCTGCTACCTAGCCAGGCAGCTAGTCAAATTAACTCTGATCCAGTGGAGTATCACATGTCACAGCCCCTGGCAGGTTGGATAAAGTTCCAAAGGCAGGTGAGTTCTTGGTTTCCTCCTCTATGTCCAGCTTTAGAATTTTGCCATTCAGACCGACATAAAGATGCTTCAATAATGCTAGTATTTAATCTTAACCTATCATTGACTTTATTCTACACCTTAATATTCCTCTGAAAATATCAAAAGTAAAATCTGAGTAGAGGTTGGGTCACCTCAACTAAGATCAGAGGAACTAACAGAAGATAAACTAAGAGATTCATTTTCCCAATTTTGCAGGGAGAGTGATTCCACCCCCCCCCCAAAACAATGGTTTCTCTCAACATGAGAAAACAACACAATATCATAAATTATCCTCCAATTAAAGAAAAATGGCTCACATTAAAAAAAAAAGTTTCATTAGTTGCGAAGCTAGTGTCACAAATAGACCCATATTTCAAACTGAGTATTAGTCGTACACAAGTTAAAACTAGAGTAAATTTGGCATCTGAGTCTTTGAAAAGACTCACTGGTAGGAACCAACTGAATTTTTCTACCTAGCCTGTGTTGGTCTCCCATGGCAGTGGCCTCTCATTGCAGAGCACTGGCTCTGAGAGCATGCACTCCAGTGCTGACTTGTAATTGGACACACCAGTCCAGCCGCTGCGGCACATGGGATATCCCGGGCCAGGGATTGAACTGGTGCCTTGCACTGCAAGGCAGACTCTTTACCCACTGGACCACCAGGAAAGCCCTGATCAGGGAAACTTCTAATAGCTTCTCCAATCAGACATACATAGCAAAATACTCTACCTAAGTAAGGTAAGGTGATACTGATTATATACTCAGAGTTACTGTGTCTTCCAGCCCAGTTAATTTAGCCATTCCTGAATTATAAAAAGGGGGCACTGTAAGCTCACCTGCAGTGCTTCACCACGCACTCATTGCTGCAGTACTCATTGTCCCAGTCCTTACTCACAACTGGAGGGTTCTCACAGCCGGACCTCACACATCGAGGCTGGGGTGAAAGTGTCACAGGAGACCCGCTCACCAACTCAACATCCATTTGAGAAGGAGACTCAACCTGTGAGAGGAAGAGAGCATCAAAGGTGGATTGAACTCTGCTACCTAGCCAGGCAGCTAGTCAAATTAACTCTGATCCAGTGGAGTATCACATGTCACAGCCCCTGGCAGGTTGGATAAAGTTCCAAAGGCAGGTGAGTTCTTGGTTTCCTCCTCTATGTCCAGCTTTAGAATTTTGCCATTCAGACCGACATAAAGATGCTTCAATAATGCTAGTATTTAATCTTAACCTATCATTGACTTTATTCTACACCTTAATATTCCTCTGAAAATATCAAAAGTAAAATCTGAGTAGAGGTTGGGTCACCTCAACTAAGATCAGAGGAACTAACAGAAGATAAACTAAGAGATTCATTTTCCCAATTTTGCAGGGAGAGTGATTCCACCCCCCCCCCAAAACAATGGTTTCTCTCAACATGAGAAAACAACACAATATCATAAATTATCCTCCAATTAAAGAAAAATGGCTCACATTAAAAAAAAAAGTTTCATTAGTTGCGAAGCTAGTGTCACAAATAGACCCATATTTCAAACTGAGTATTAGTCGTACACAAGTTAAAACTAGAGTAAATTTGGCATCTGAGTCTTTGAAAAGACTCACTGGTAGGAACCAACTGAATTTTTCTACCTATATATCCCTTTTACATAAAACATCATGCCAAGTAGTCAAGGTTTGGGAGAAACAGAAGGATTTATCTCTATAGCTTTGGATCCTGGGATAGATACCTGAAAAGTAACTATGCTTAGGCTGTACCTTCACTTCAATTACAGTATTATTTTTGCTGAGATACGGAGTAATCTGAATTTTTCTCACCAAGAACAATACAGAGTATCTTGGGTTGGGCAGTCCAGTTGTAGGTAACTGTTTTCTGTAGGCTATTGTGTACTCCTGGTTGTCAGGTATTATTAAATGCTAGTAGCACCCTCTGGTTTTATTCTATAACCAAAATGCTTTCACGAGTCTAGAGCAAATACTTGGAAAGAGAGGCTCACCTCAGGAACTACATCTGTGATCATCTCACAGATTGTCTCAGGAGTGGTTTCCTCCACCGTGTGGGTCTCAGGGCTGTTGTTCACAGGCTGCTCAGGACTACTCTCCACAGGTGGTGGGACCAAGGTTGTCTGCATTTTCAGAGCAGGTGGAGGCACAATCTTGACCTGCAGTGGAGGTGGCTGTTGCTGTAGGTTGATTCGAAATTTCTGAGGTGGAGGCTGTTGCATGGCCTGGAGTGGGGGAGGCTGTTGAAGAATGGTGACTTGCTGCTGAGTGGGGGGCTGGGGCATCTGCTGCAATGGAGGGGGCTGTAGTCGGGGTGGGGGCAGTTGCATAGAAGCTGCCGCTGCTGCTGCTGCCTGCAACACTGATCGGGTGACAATTTGGGCTTGTTGACTGGGCGGGATAGCAGCTGTACTGGTTTGGCTTAGTTGGAGCCCCCGGGAGGTCACCATTGCGGCTGGGATAACGGTAACCATCCCTCCCTGAGACATAGTAATAGACGAGGGCAACATCTGTTTGGTAATAATCAACTTGGTTATATTGGGCTGACCCCCAGCCCCAGAAGATGCCTGGTTTGCCACATAGGATGAAAGAGTGGAATTAACAACAATAGAAGGAGACAGGGTAGGGGGCTCTGTTGAGGCTGGTGCTGGAGACGCTGGGTCAGCAGTAGCCACAGGAGGTGGAGAAGGAGTCTGTGATGGTGGTGCTGGATCTACTTCCACTGTTTCCACAGTAGCCTAAAAGAAAAAAAAAAAAATCAGACTTATCCTCTTCGCGAGGATGTATTCCCCCTAAATAACATTCCAAGAAACAAATCACAGATGGCAGGGTGGAGGGGGTGGGTAGGGAAAAGACCAGCCATGTGTGCTACCTGGCTAAAAGTAAATAATGACAATAACTATGCTTAGGCTGTACCTTCACTTCAATTACAGTATTATTTTTGCTGAGATACGGAGTAATCTGAATTTTCTCACCAAGAACAATACAGAGTATCTTGGGTTGGGCAGTCCAGTTGTAGGTAACTGTTTTCTGTAGGCTATTGTGTACTCCTGGTTGTCAGGTATTATTAAATGCTAGTAGCACCCTCTGGTTTTATTCTATAACCAAAATGCTTTCACGAGTCTAGAGCAAATACTTGGAAAGAGAGGCTCACCTCAGGAACTACATCTGTGATCATCTCACAGATTGTCTCAGGAGTGGTTTCCTCCACCGTGTGGGTCTCAGGGCTGTTGTTCACAGGCTGCTCAGGACTACTCTCCACAGGTGGTGGGACCAAGGTTGTCTGCATTTTCAGAGCAGGTGGAGGCACAATCTTGACCTGCAGTGGAGGTGGCTGTTGCTGTAGGTTGATTCGAAATTTCTGAGGTGGAGGCTGTTGCATGGCCTGGAGTGGGGGAGGCTGTTGAAGAATGGTGACTTGCTGCTGAGTGGGGGGCTGGGGCATCTGCTGCAATGGAGGGGGCTGTAGTCGGGGTGGGGGCAGTTGCATAGAAGCTGCCGCTGCTGCTGCTGCCTGCAACACTGATCGGGTGACAATTTGGGCTTGTTGACTGGGCGGGATAGCAGCTGTACTGGTTTGGCTTAGTTGGAGCCCCCGGGAGGTCACCATTGCGGCTGGGATAACGGTAACCATCCCTCCCTGAGACATAGTAATAGACGAGGGCAACATCTGTTTGGTAATAATCAACTTGGTTATATTGGGCTGACCCCCAGCCCCAGAAGATGCCTGGTTTGCCACATAGGATGAAAGAGTGGAATTAACAACAATAGAAGGAGACAGGGTAGGGGGCTCTGTTGAGGCTGGTGCTGGAGACGCTGGGTCAGCAGTAGCCACAGGAGGTGGAGAAGGAGTCTGTGATGGTGGTGCTGGATCTACTTCCACTGTTTCCACAGTAGCCTAAAAGAAAAAAAAAAAAATCAGACTTATCCTCTTCCCCAGGATGTATTCACCCTAAATCACCTTCCAAGAAACACATCACAGATGGCAGGGTGGAGGGGGTGGGTAGGGAAAAGACCAGCCATGTGTGCTACCTGGCTAAAAGTAAATAATGACAATAACAAGTTCAGAAAGACTGGCAAGTTTTATGATGGAAATAAATGGGAAACCCATTACATACTCTCAAGCTTTAAAATTTTGTATTAAATATACACTTATCCCAGTTGTCTTACCTGACACTCTTGATTGTCTTTATACGCAGCCAGAGCCTTCAGATACTCTTTCTTGGCAGCTTCAGTTTTCCTCTTATATACCTGCACAAAAGAGAGGCTGTTTAGAAAGTCCACATACCTCCTAGAAAAGACTAATAATCCTATATTATTCATCAATAAAAGATTATTCATCTTAGTGTAAATACAACTCTTAGGTAAATACATTTCTGAAAACTAATAATCAAGACAGCCACCAATGGCAGGCTTCCCAGTGACTATCTGAAAGCCAGCCAATCAACAGTAGGCTTGCAGACTGATTGACTTCTAAAGCTAACAGCAACCACTGCCCACACTTCTGTAACTACAACTAATCCTATCCTGACCCCCAAACTGCATTATAAGATCAAGAGTTGGCCTGGCGTGGGACCATGTCTACCCAGAACACTCTCCCTTAACGGATGGGGTAAACTGCACTGGTGGCCACAGCTCTTCCTGTGCGGCACACTGTCGTCCTTGCCAGGTGAAACCTATCTCCTCTTCCTTCGGATTTGGGCTAGCTCTGTGAGTTGCTTTAACCATCAGAATGGGGCTGAACTGACACAAAGAAAACTTGGGGGCATCAATGTTTGTCCTCTTGGAACACTGCTCTAAGCCTGCCATACTGTAAAGAAGCTAGTCTAGCCTGTTTGAGGATGAGAAAGCGCGTGAAAGAGAACCAAGGCATTTCAGCCAACAGGTAGCACCAACTGCCAGACATGGGAACAAGGTCATCCTGAGCAGCCATATCAGCTGTTGTCTGAGCATAAATGCAGGAATGAGCCCAGGTAAGAACACCAGGAAAATCACATAACCAACTTGCAGAATTAAAATAAATAAAAAATCACTTCTGGGCTTCCCTGGTGGTCCAGTGGGTAAGGACACCGCCTTGCAGTGCAAGGGGCGCCAGTTCGATCCCTGGCCTGGGAAGATCCCACATGCCGCGGAGTGGCTGGACTGATGTCTCCAATTACTGAGCCGGAGCTCTGGAGCGCATGTGTCCGAGCCAGTGCTCTGCAACAACAGAGGCCACCATGATGGGAGGGAGGTCCACACAGCCCAAAGAACAAAGATGGATGAAAATGGACAAATGAAAGACCAATAGAAGTGGTCTACCTGCTCCCCTCCCTCCCCACCCTACCCCAACCAAAATAAATAAATAAATAAAGCTTTAAAAAAAAAAATTACTTCTGTCTTATGCTACTAAGTTTGTGATGGTTTACTGAGCAGCAATACATAACTGATATAAATTATCTATAATTAATTTTTCACTTGTTTAATCCAAGTTAAATTTAGGGAAGTTAGCTATAGTTCCTGAGTTTGTATGAGGCCAATGAAAAAATCCAAACTTGGCTGATTTTAGAGTTAGCTAAACAGTGCACCTTACCAAAGAATAGCCTAATTTTTACAGATGGGGAAAAAATGTCTTAGAAAAGTTAGATCCAGTGTATTTTATAATTTTTAGGTAGGTATTTGGGATTCAGTGTATGGATTCACTATCCACTTGTTTCTCATTACTTGTTCACCTGTTTTTGTTCTTCTCCAAGACTGTCCCACATGGAAGCCACAATTTTTGAAACCTCCCCAAAGGTGGCATTGGGATTCTGTCCCTTGATGGCAGCCTGTGTGTCACGAAAGAATAAAGCATATGCTGAAACTGGTTTTTGAGGTTCATTAGGATCTTTCTTTTTTCTCTTCTTGGAACACTGCTCTAAGCCTGCCATACTGTAAAGAAGCTAGTCTAGCCTGTTTGAGGATGAGAAAGCGTGAAAGAGAACCAAGGCATTTCAGCCAACAGGTAGCACCAACTGCCAGACATGGGAACAAGGTCATCCTGAGCAGCCATATCAGCTGTTGTCTGAGCATAAATGCAGGAATGAGCCCAGGTAAGAACACCAGGAAAATCACATAACCAACTTGCAGAATTAAAATAAATAAAAAATCACTTCTGGGCTTCCCTGGTGGTCCAGTGGGTAAGGACACCGCCTTGCAGTGCAAGGGGCGCCAGTTCGATCCCTGGCCTGGGAAGATCCCACATGCCGCGGAGTGGCTGGACTGATGTCTCCAATTACTAAGCCGAAGCTCTGGGCGCATGTGTCCGAGCCAGTGCTCTGCAACAACAGAGGCCACCATGATGGGAGGGAGGTCCACACAGCCCAAAGAACAAAGATGGATGAAAATGGACAAATGAAAGACCAATAGAAGTGGTCTACCTGCTCCCCTCCCTCCCCACCCTACCCCAACCAAAATAAATAAATAAATAAAGCTTTAAAAAAAAAAATTACTTCTGTCTTATGCTACTAAGTTTGTGATGGTTTACTGAGCAGCAATACATAACTGATATAAATTATCTATAATTAATTTTTCACTTGTTTAATCCAAGTTAAATTTAGGGAAGTTAGCTATAGTTCCTGAGTTTGTATGAGGCCAATGAAAAAATCCAAACTTGGCTGATTTTAGAGTTAGCTAAACAGTGCACCTTACCAAAGAATAGCCTAATTTTTACAGATGGGGAAAAAATGTCTTAGAAAAGTTAGATCCAGTGTATTTTATAATTTTTAGGTAGGTATTTGGGATTCAGTGTATGGATTCACTATCCACTTGTTTCTCATTACTTGTTCACCTGTTTTTGTTCTTCTCCAAGACTGTCCCACATGGAAGCCACAATTTTTGAAACCTCCCCAAAGGTGGCATTGGGATTCTGTCCCTTGATGGCAGCCTGTGTGTCACGAAAGAATAAAGCATATGCTGAAACTGGTTTTTGAGGTTCATTAGGATCTTTCTTTTTTCTCTTCTTTGGGGCCTTCTGCTTTTTCCCTGTTTCCACCACGACTGTCTTCTGGCTGGGAAGTTGCTATGGGGAGAAAAAGAGAGAATTACAAAATATCACTTATGGAGAACTGGAAGAAAAGGAGTTTTATATGGGGTCAACTAATCTTATAAATGGAATTTTCAGAAATGCTAAAAATAGAGGCTAGAGGATTAAGGCATTAGTAAAGTATGTGAGGACCAGTAAGTAAGGGGGTTAGAAGGAGCATTATAAACTAAATTGAGAGGCAAGACCCCATAGCCAGAAACAAGCAGAGAAGATGGCAGGGCAGGAGAAAATAATACTGTAGGATCTGCAGGTCAGGGGTTTTATCCCAGTAGGACATGGTAGATTTGATTTCGGCAGCAAATGCCTCACCCTCCGGAATTCCTCAACACCATCCTCATGAAGTGAACTAGTAGGTGAAGGGGTGGTTGAAAGACGATCCTCAGGTGACTGGGCAGGTGGCAGGATGGTGCCACCCCCTAAGCTCAGACCAAGTTGAGAACTCAGTTCTGACTGATCAATGGTGGTCAACTGGCTATGCCCCATCAAGCCAGATGTCATGTCTGTCATGGGTACATCAATTGTAACAGGTGGATTGGCGCTATACTGAGTTCCTATAGAATGATCCAAGTCCTGAGAGAAGCAGAAAGACAAATTAAACACTAACTATAAAAGAACACCACTCTTCCCTTCCCCGCACCCAAACTCAGGACAGTGTATAAACCCTCTGCTTACCCAAAATGCATCATCATTTAAACAAACATCAAATTAAGCTTTTAAATAAGAATAGAAATTACAAGTTGAGTACTAAGTCACTTCTTTGTACTTAAAGGCCTATTTCTAACATAACTTAAAAATAACCAAACAAGTCTTAAATCTGGACAAGAGCCAGTAATCTGGAGATAGTGATGACAGAGGAAAGAAAAACTTTCTCCCTGTACCCTTCCCCTAAATAATGGCTGTAAACATTGCAAAGCACAGGCACATCAGAGTAAGGCTGATGTTAGACATGTCTGGTATAAAGTGTAGCCTGTGATGATGCAGTCATGAGATGGGCTAGAAGCTCATTAACACACATTAATCCACTTTTGGTTCAGACAGTTTTTGAATACATCTCTTAACATGCCAGCAATCACACATTTGAATCCTAGAATGTGAAAGCCTTAACATAGTAGGAAAGAAGTTTTCTTTCAAAAGTTCAATAAGTCATTTTCATTTCAGGGGTAACGCCAGACACTTTACAATTTCAAATTATTTTTTTCAAGTAAAATTAATTCGGATGATAAATTTCACTTGTTCAGGGGAAGTGAGGTCTTTGTTGGTGAGCCTTCAGTCAGAATGAAAAGTAAGTAATACCCAAGGGAATTAAGTAGGGAATACAGAATCACTTATATCTCCCCTAACACCATGCCCATGACTTGGGTAAACCTGGTAATGTCTTGCCTCTTACCATGGTCAAGCCACCACTCAGGAGCCCACCGCCCTGCTCCATCAAGCCATGGGTCATGCCCACAGGCATGTCCAATGTCTGGACCCCATATTGAGCTGAAAAGCTGCCATCCTGAGAGGAGGAAGGGTCTGCCAGGTCATCAAAGTGACCAACCACATCCGAGACAGCCAGTGAGGGATCAGAATCCAAGGAGATAGGTGGTATTTCAAATTCCTCATCACCCAAACTTGGTGTATGGAATGTCTGTAGGGAGGAAAAAAAGGGGAAAAGACTTAGTGGAAAGAGGAGGAACTGCATACTGCTAAGCGAAGAACATGCCTGAGTACTGGAGACAGGGTACCTCTTTTTCAGCCTGAATCCCATTTCTGTTATCAATTTCTTAGGACCTATTTAATTTTAAAAATTAGTCTCTTCTTCCATATTCTTGGCCATATGTCATGAACAAGGTTGCCAATATCAATCGCAATTTTCAAATTCTCTTATTTTCTATCTTTACCATCTTGGTTGTCCTGAACTATTTTACCTATTGTTCTAATGAATGATTTTTTTTCAGTACCATTAGGAAGGACCCAACCTTTGTAACCTGTTTTGTTACGATGCTTAAAATCTGTCTAAAGATGATATATTTCATAATTACTACACCTGAACTTTTAGACCACAGAAATTCATTGTCAGCTGGACAATTATACTTTGTTGTTTTAGGTTCCTTTGAAGCAGATCCTAAAAGGAATTATCAGGGGAACCTTATGCCCCTCTAAAACATGTGCAACTTGAGAATTTCCTAGCTCTTTTCCATTTCATAGATCATGATTTGTACAAAATTTCCATTTGTACAAGATTTTCGAAAACCCCAACAAAGCAAAGGATAACAGTAAGGAGAAAAACTTTCATAAAAAATATAGCCAGGGGCTTCCCTGGTGACTTAGTGGTAAAAGAATCTGCCTCCTAATGCAAGAGACACAGGTTCGAATCCTGGTCCGGGAAGATCCCACATGCCACATGGCAACCTAGCCCTTAGCTACAACTATTGAGCCTATGCTGCTAGAGCCTGGGAACAGCAATTATTGAGCCCTTATATGGCAACTACTCAAGCCCACTTACCCTAGAGCTTGTGCTCAGCAACAAAAGAAACCACTGCAATGAGAAGTCTGTGCACAGCAACTAGAGAAAAGCCCAAGCAGCAATGAAGACCCAGCACAGCCAAAAAATTAATGAATAAAATTATTAAAAAAAAAAAAGCCAGAGGGCAAACTGGTTCGCTAACAGTTCCCCAAAACACCCCTGTCTTGCTCTGAACAAGCCTTTCTCCAAGAAAGGAAGAAAAAGATTACTCCAGCTGGAAGACCCAACCCCTTCCTCTGAATCCAACTACAATAACAATATACTCTACTCAGTGGTAAAGAATTAGCCTGCCAATGCAGGAGATGTGGGTTTGATCCCTGGGTCAGGAAGATCTCCTGCAGGAGGGCACGGCAACTTACTCCAGTATTCTTGCCTAGGAAATCCCAGGGGCAGAGATGCCTGGTAGGCTACAGTCCATGGGTCACAGAGACTTAAGACACAACTGAGCAACTGAACAGGCAGACATGCACTCTGAAGGAGGCCTCCATTCAGGGAGCCAACAGATTAACATCTAACTTAAGATACATTAAAAACTATGGTTCCTTTTGACAATAAAAAAAACACGTAAATTGGCAGCATCTGCAGCAATAGAGCACTAATAGCAGCAACAATAGATCATTAAAATAAAAGCAGAAGACTTTGGTGTCACAGAGATCCGGGTTCAAGTACCCTCTCTGTCATTACTATATGACCTTGAATGGGTTTTCCTCACCTATAAAATCTGAGTTGTAATGGTAATCTCCTAATATGGTTTTTATGAAGATTGATGAGATTTAGTATACAACCCCTGGGTTGGGAAGATCCCCTGGAGAATGGAAAGGCTACCCACTCCAGTACTCTTGCCTGGAGAATTCCATGGCTCATCCATAGGGTGACAAAGGGTTGGACACGACTGAGTGACTTTCACACTTTAAAACTTGGGAGAGGGCTTCTCTGGTGATCCAGTAGGTAAAGAATCCACCTTGCAGTGCAAGGGGCACCGGTTCGATCCCTGGCCCGGGAAGATCCCATCTGCTGTGGAGCGGCTGGACCAGTGTGTCCAATTACAAGCCAGTGCTCTGAAGCACACGAACCCAGAGCCTGTGCTCTGCAAAGGAGAGTGCTAGGCCCACACAGGCCAGAAAACCCCCTTGCTTGAAAAGTTCTCCAAAGAAACCCGCAGAAAGAGACCAGCCAAAAAATTAATGAATAAAATTATTAAAAAAAAAAAAGCCAGAGGGCAAACTGGTTCGCTAACAGTTCCCCAAAACACCCCTGTCTTGCTCTGAACAAGCCTTTCTCCAAGAAAGGAAGAAAAAATTACTCCAGCTGGAAGACCCAACCCCTTCCTCTGAATCCAACTACAATAACAATATACTCTACTCAGTGGTAAAGAATTAGCCTGCCAATGCAGGAGATGTGGGTTTGATCCCTGGGTCAGGAAGATCTCCTGCAGGAGGGCACGGCAACTTACTCCAGTATTCTTGCCTAGGAAATCCCAGGGGCAGAGATGCCTGGTAGGCTACAGTCCATGGGTCACAGAGACTTAAGACACAACTGAGCAACTGAACAGGCAGACATGCACTCTGAAGGAGGCCTCCATTCAGGGAGCCAACAGATTAACATCTAACTTAAGATACATTAAAAACTATGGTTCCTTTTGACAATAAAAAAAACACGTAAATTGGCAGCATCTGCAGCAATAGAGCACTAATAGCAGCAACAATAGATCATTAAAATAAAAGCAGAAGACTTTGGTGTCACAGAGATCCGGGTTCAAGTACCCTCTCTGTCATTACTATATGACCTTGAATGGGTTTTCCTCACCTATAAAATCTGAGTTGTAATGGTAATCTCCTAATATGGTTTTTATGAAGATTGATGAGATTTAGTATACAACCCCTGGGTTGGGAAGATCCCCTGGAGAATGGAAAGGCTACCCACTCCAGTACTCTTGCCTGGAGAATTCCATGGCTCATCCATAGGGTGACAAAGGGTTGGACACGACTGAGTGACTTTCACACTTTAAAACTTGGGAGAGGGCTTCCCTGGTGGTCCAGTGGGTAAAGAGTCCACCTTGCAGTGCAAGGGGCACCGGGTCGATCCCTGGCCTGGGAAGATCCCATATGCCGAGGAGCAACAGGACCAGTGTGTCCAATTACAAGCCAGTGCTCTGAAGCACACGAACCCAGAGCCTGTGCTCTGCAAAGGGAGAGGTCACTGCAATGGGAGGCCCACACAGGCCAAAAAATAAAAAAGATGGATGAAAATAAATGAATGATGACTTACAGGTGAAAAAAAAAAAGTGAAAAAAACAAAAAATAGGGACAGTATGTCTGTGAAATTTCTCTGAAGTCACATTGGGAGACAAGAAAAGTCTCCTAGGAGACAAAAGGATATGTATATAGCTTCATTTCTATGGTTTCCTCCTCTAAGAGCCTTACTAGTTTATTTAGCATGGTAAACATTTGCAATAAAAGATGAGGGGATCATAAAGAGCACAGGAGCAGCAATTCTTGAGGAAAATGTAAAACTCTCCCCTAGAACAGAACTTTCCTCAGTACACAATTCATAATTTATGTTATTATGTGGAAGTTCTTAACTTCAAGTCCATGTCTCTTTGAGATTTAAGCTCAAGTTCATGTGAGCATTTTTTAGGAAAAAGAGTACACAAATTTTTACTAAACTCTCAGAAAAAGATGACTATCCTTTAAAAAAGGCAATTCTGCTGATATAAAAATGATACTATTTGTTAATGAGAACTGAAAAAGAATAAAAATTCATATCCAAAACAAGAAACCAGTGTTCTACAAAGGACTAACCCTCATAAACCATCTAGAGTGCTCTCATGAACTACACTAAAAAGCCAGAGAAGCAGAGATTTCATTGTATAAAATTAACAAGGCATTCTTTCTATGTACCACCCGGAAGGAAACATTTCTGATATGCAAGGTGTTTGTCCCCCTGATGTGATTAGTTGTATACAACCCCTGGGTTGGGAAGATCCCCTGGAGAATGGAAAGGCTACCCACTCCAGTACTCTTGCCTGGAGAATTCCATGGCTCATCCATAGGGTGACAAAGGGTTGGACACGACTGAGTGACTTTCACACTTTAAAACTTGGGAGAGGGCTTCTCTGGTGATCCAGTAGGTAAAGAATCCACCTTGCAGTGCAAGGGGCACCGGTTCGATCCCTGGCCCGGGAAGATCCCATCTGCTGTGGAGCGGCTGGACCAGTGTGTCCAATTACAAGCCAGTGCTCTGAAGCACACGAACCCAGAGCCTGTGCTCTGCAAAGGGAGAGGTCACTGCAATGGGAGGCCCACACAGGCCAAAAAATAAAAAAGATGGATGAAAATAAATGAATGATGACTTACAGGTGAAAAAAAAAAAGTGAAAAAAACAAAAAATAGGGACAGTATGTCTGTGAAATTTCTCTGAAGTCACATTGGGAGACAAAAAAAAAGTCTCCTAGGAGACAAAAAGGATATGTATATAGCTTCATTTCTATGGTTTCCTCCTCTAAGAGCCTTACTAGTTTATTTAGCATGGTAAACATTTGCAATAAAAGATGAGGGGATCATAAAGAGCACAGGAGCAGCAATTCTTGAGGAAAATGTAAAACTCTCCCCTAGAACAGAACTTTCCTCAGTACACAATTCATAATTTATGTTATTATGTGGAAGTTCTTAACTTCAAGTCCATGTCTCTTTGAGATTTAAGCTCAAGTTCATGTGAGCATTTTTCAGGAAAAAGAGTACACAAATTTTTACTAAACTCTCAGAAAAAGATGACTATCCTTTAAAAAAGGCAATTCTGCTGATATAAAAATGATACTATTTGTTAATGAGAACTGAAAAAGAATAAAAATTCATATCCAAAACAAGAAACCAGTGTTCTACAAAGGACTAACCCTCATAAACCATCTAGAGTGCTCTCATGAACTACACTAAAAAGCCAGAGAAGCAGAGATTTCATTGTATAAAATTAACAAGGCATTCTTTCTATGTACCACCCCCTGGAATGTGGAAACATTAGTCTGCATCTATGGCTTTAAGGGTGGGGTTTTTTGGTGTGTGTTTTTATTGTATTACTTTGTTTCTTCCTTTGAAAAGGAAGTGTAAAATAACTGCAATGATCAGAACTACAGAAGGGTAAACCACCTGTTAGAATACTGAGACCTACTCTAAGTCTTTTATTATCACAAATTATCTGCAAGATTATTAGATAATATCTAAACTTTCTTTATTTTCAGTGGATTCACTACATAACTAAATCATAAACTCTAGTTTGTCAGATACAAAAACTGATAAAACTGTAGCAAATACTGAAGTAAAAATAAATGATTTGGACACGCAGGAACCTTCTCAACTCAGCTTTCATTTCCTTCTCTGTTAAATTCCTGGGCTTTTTTGGTGAAGAAAGCAGTTTGGGAACTACAGTTGATAAACAAGGATGAAAAAAAACCAACTTTATTTCCATGAAGTTCAATTTTTTCAACTTTTTTATAAGCACTTTTTTTTTTTAAAGATTTATTTATTTATTTTGGGCGGGGGTCGGGTTGGGGAGGGAGGGGAGCGAGCAGGCCACTTCTATTGGTCTTTCATTTCTCTATTTTTATCCATCTTTGTTCTTTGGCTCTTGTGGGCCTCCCATCGTGGTGGCCTCTGTTGTTGCAGAGCACCGGCTCTGGGCGCACGTGCTCCAGAGCTCCGGCTTGGTAGTTGGACACATCAGTCCAGCCGCTCAGTGGCACGTGGGATCCTCCCAGGCCAGGGATCGAACCGGCGCCCCTTGCACTGCAAGGCGGTGTCCTTACCCACTGGACCACCAGGGGAAGCCCTATAAGCACTTTTGTGGACATTTCTTTTTCTTGCAAGAAGCTCTAAAAATTACTCTTCTTCTAAAAAAAATTTTTTTACTTAAAAAAATTAAACTACTTTTATCTAGTTTTAGGGCATTTTTGGGGTGGTGCACAGTAAAGGCCAGAAACAATAAAAACCACAAACCAACTGAGATAGTGTGTGGAGGGGTGGGAACCATGAGGGGAAAGAAAGCTGAGTTGAAAGAAAGTTGTAATGGACAAGGAGAAATGCTAACACTGATAGGGCTTTAGGCTAAAGGAATCCATTGAAATTTAGTTATATGAGTTCCTTGGAAAAATAGTTCTTTAAAAATTTTCTCAACATCATCAAAGCAAACACAGTGGGTGGGAGGCGTAAAGGAAGTAGGATGAAAACCTGTACTATCATATGTGAAGAAAATAGCTATTGTCATTGTGCTGTGAGAAAAGGGGATCCTGTAGGGGTGGTGTGCGACGGTCTGGAAGGGTGGGATGGGGGGGATATACATATGACTAATCTGGGAACATACATATCTGTAAACAACAAAACTCTGTAAAAGTTAAAAGTAAAATAAAAGCTTTTTTTTTTTTAAAAAAGCAAACACAGGGGCTTCCCCTGGTGGTGCAGTGGGTAAGGACAACGCCTTGTAGTGCAAGGGGCGCCGGTTCAATCCCTGGCCTGGGAAGATCCCACGTGCCGCGGAGCGGCTGGACTGATGTGTCCAATTACCGAGCCGGAGCTCTGGTGCACGTGTGCCCAGAGCTGGCACTCTGTGACAACAGAGGCCACCGCGATGGGAGGCCCACAGGAGCCAAAGAAGAAAGACGGATGAAATTAAGAGAAATGAAAGACCAATAGAAGTGGCCCGCCCATCCCCCTCCCTCCCCACCCCACCCCTAAAAGATAAATAAATAAAAATTAAGAAAAAATAAGTCATAAAAAAAAAATAAATCAAACAGCATGTTTAAAAAAAAAAAAAAGCAAACACAAAAGATAGTCTCAAACCCAGAAATTTTCTTGATGAGACTAATGTGAAATTTACAGCACTATAAAGAAATTTAAATTGTGGAGACCTGATTTAGAAGAAATTGAAAATGATGTGCTTTTATTTGGATGAGACCAATGTGAAATCTACAACATCCAAATAATGAAATTAAACCATGGAGATATCACTCAGAAGAAACTAGTACTGTGATTGCAAAGCATCAAACAGATCTCAGTCTTATACTGTTTCTAAATTCGCTGCTCATTTGATTCACATTTGTCTCTGCTTGTTGTCGTTCAGTCACCCAGTCATGTCTGGCTCTTTGCAACCCCACGGACTGGAGCACACCAGGCCTACCTGCCCCCAGTATCTTCCAAAGTTTGCCCAAGTTCATGTCCATTGCATCAGTGATGCAATCCAGCCATCTCATCCTCTGACACCCTCTTCTCCTTCTGCCCTCGATCATTCCCAGCACCAGGGACTTTTCCAATGAGTTGGCTGTTCAAATCACGTGACCAAAATACTGGAGCTTCAGCATCAGTCCTTCCAAAGAATATTCAGGGTTGATTTGCCTTAGGGCGGTCTGGTTTGATCTGCTTGTAGTCCAAGGAACTTTCAGAAGTCTTCTCCAGCATCACAGTTTAAATGCATCAATTCTTTGGTGCTCTGCCATCTTTACGGTCCAGTTTTCACAACCGAATGTGACCGCTGGGAAGACCATGGCCTTGACTACAGGGATCTCTGCGAGCAGTATCTCCGCTCTTCAACACACTCTATAGGCTTGTCATAGCTTTCTTAAATCTGTAAACCTCTTAGAGAGCTTCACACTTTACTCTGCTTAGGAGTATTATAATAGTCATCACAATAAAGAAGTTTTAAAAAAATCTAGCAAAAGCTCCTTGCCAATCTTATTCTCATTCATGCAAACATTAAGGTTTGTTTATAGGATAAGTTCGTTCAACAGCAACTGAGAATTTCTGAAACAAAAGATTTACTCCATGTTTAAAAAAATTAAAAGCCTCAAAACACAGCAGAAAGTTCAAAATTTCAGTTTCTCACAGACTGAGAAATTTCTTTTTCTGTTCCATCTTTCTCTTTCGCCTTGTCTAAGCAAATCATACATATTTACCACAATAACTTTTCCACGAATACTAAAGGACCTCACCATGATCATCACTTCTAATTTACAACGTCATAAAAAACTATTCTTACAGACATTTGACAGCTGCGGAGACTGTGACACACAAAGGTGAAGTATCCTGCCCAAACTTTGAGCCCCTGGCTAACAGAAACGCATGTTCTACTCAACACTCAGTCTTTTTAACTGTTTCTAAATTCGGCTGCTCATTTGATTCACATTTTTGTCTCTTGCTTGTTTTTTCGCTCAGTCACCCAGTCATGTCTGGCTCTTTGCAACCCCACGGACTGGAGCACACCAGGCCTACCTGCCCCCAGTATCTTCCAAAGTTTGCCCAAGTTCATGTCCATTGCATCAGTGATGCAATCCAGCCATCTCATCCTCTGACACCCTCTTCTCCTTCTGCCCTCGATCATTCCCAGCACCAGGGACTTTTCCAATGAGTTGGCTGTTCAAATCACGTGACCAAAATACTGGAGCTTCAGCATCAGTCCTTCCAAAGAATATTCAGGGTTGATTTGCCTTAGGGCGGTCTGGTTTGATCTGCTTGTAGTCCAAGGAACTTTCAGAAGTCTTCTCCAGCATCACAGTTTAAATGCATCAATTCTTTGGTGCTCTGCCATCTTTACGGTCCAGTTTTCACAACCGAATGTGACCGCTGGGAAGACCATGGCCTTGACTACAGGGATCTCTGCGAGCAGTATCTCCGCTCTTCAACACACTCTATAGGCTTGTCATAGCTTTCTTAAATCTGTAAACCTCTTAGAGAGCTTCACACTTTACTCTGCTTAGGAGTATTATAATAGTCATCACAATAAAGAAGTTTTAAAAAAATCTAGCAAAAGCTCCTTGCCAATCTTATTCTCATTCATGCAAACATTAAGGTTTGTTTATAGGATAAGTTCGTTCAACAGCAACTGAGAATTTCTGAAACAAAAGATTTACTCCATGTTTAAAAAAATTAAAAGCCTCAAAACACAGCAGAAAGTTCAAAATTTCAGTTTCTCACAGACTGAGAAATTTCTTTTTCTGTTCCATCTTTCTCTTTCGCCTTGTCTAAGCAAATCATACATATTTACCACAATAACTTTTCCACGAATACTAAAGGACCTCACCATGATCATCACTTCTAATTTACAACGTCATAAAAAACTATTCTTACAGACATTTGACAGCTGCGGAGACTGTGACACACAAAGGTGAAGTATCCTGCCCAAACTTTGAGCCCCTGGCTAACAGAAACGCATGTTCTACTCAACTCCCTTCACATTTTCTCACAAATATCTTCTTACATCCTCTCACTAACACAACAAGCTAACACTATGTAGGTAAACATAACTATTAACTTCTCTAAAATTCTCTTGGTAGGAAATTTTAATGAAACAAAGACCCCTTCAACAGAATACACTGTAAGAACGAACGCATCCCACGGTTAACCTCTGTTAGGTCAACTCCCGCCCTCTCCCAAATTTCTTTGGCTAAAACATTTTCTTTGCACTGAGCAACCTCCCAAGATTACTGTACTTGTTTTCTTCTACACGAAAGGAGACAATTTCACCCTGTACTCCAATACGGAATCGCTCTCAAACAGGTTGGCTCTTTCCAACGTCCCGCTTTCCTGTTGACAGCAGCTTCCCAGGCCTTCCCCGTAGTCCTCATAAGCTCCGAAGGTAGCTGCCACTGCACTTTTCTCCTAACACCAACCGCAGCCGCCCAGCCCCAAGCCCCTGCCGTGGCGTCCGCGTCCTCCTCCCACCACCCTCCCCCCTACCCCGCTCTCTTCCGCCCTCTCCCCGCAGCTTCGGCAATTCATGCTCACCTCGGCCCCTGATAGGAAGGGGTGCGAGGGTCCTGTGATCGTCAGGTAGTTGTCATTTCCTCCGGGAAACTGGAAACCAGAAGAAAGCCGCGGGGATAAGTTAGGGGAAGCAAGGAGTTAGCGAGGCGCCACGGATACTGACCCCGACATTATGACAACACTCGCCAAACCCCGCTCTCTCCCCCCTCCCACCTACCGCCCCTCCGCCCGGCTTCCCGCCCTTGCTTCAATCCCGTCAACCGCGCCCTCTCGCCAGCCTTCTTGGCGCTCAGGGGCCTACCTCCATCTCCACACAACAGCGCTCCCAGTCTCGGGGCCCTCTTCACTCCCACCGCCCCCACCGACCGCGGAACTGCCGTCACTTCCGCAACGCCGCGCGTCGCTCTCCGCTGATTGGAAGGAGCGCCGTCACTGGCGAGTCAGCCCCGGGAAGGCCGAGAGGCCTGAAAGGCGAGCTATCGCCATCTAGGGTTTGGAGGGATAATGGCAGGCAGGAGTGTTCGAGGCGTCCCTGGAGGTAGTATCTGGGTATTACCGTCGCTCCTACCGAGACAGGGCTTCGAGCGAGAGCAATAGAGACGTTCTCTGGGCTAGAGGGGCCGGAGGTCGAGGGATCGAGCGGCTAGAGAGGCCGGAGGTAACTGGCTGCAGAAGTCGGGCGGACCCGGAATTCAGAGGAAACGGGACCATGACTTATGCTTATCTCTTCAAGTATATAATAATCGGGGACACAGGTAACCCGAGGGCAACAACCTTCAAGCTGGGGCGGGGAATCCGAAACAACCAAAATCAGGGCTTGGGGGCGGGGCTCCTTAGTGGGCCGGGCGTTAGGGGGGGGGGGGCGGCCGGCCGGGGGCGGGGCCCGGGGCGCCCCTTCCCGGGGCGCCCCTTCCCTGGGGCCCTGGGCGCCCCTTTCCTTGTCCTGGACGCCCCGACTGTGGACGGGTCTTTGTCTGGAGGTGCCTAAACCCTAGCACGCGCCGCTTCCTCTTTCAGGTGTGGGGAAGTCATGTCTCCTCCTGCAGTTTACAGACAAGCGGTTCCAACCTGTCCACGACCTCACAATAGGTAAGTGCATAGATCAGTCTTCGAATAGGCTTTGAAATCTGACTAGCTAAAGCGGAAAGTTAGCAGGTTTAGTGTTTCAAGTCAAAAGTTACCTCTCCCTCTTTTTGGACTAGTCCAAAGTTAAGTGAAGAGTGTCTAAATGCTGACACATGGGCAGTTGTGTAATGGGGAGTAAGTAATTGAAAGGTAACTTTAGATTTAGAGATGAGCATGAGGTATGGATTAGTGGCTGTCGAATTTTCTTCTTCTTTTTTTTACAAATATGATTTGTATGTTTATATAAAATTCTATGAAAAAATAACTACTAATTCAAAAACTCACCTTGCTCTGCGGTAAATTAATATAAACCTCACATATGTTTTTGAAAGTAATTACTACTATGTAGATTTTTTATGTGTTGGCGAGGAGGAAGCAAATGGAAGAATCCTCCCAGACCTAGAATAAAAAGTACATGAAACCAGTAACTTAAACAAAAGGTACATGATTGAGTTTCAGAAACACTGGTGATCCTGGGCGATAGGAACATCTATGCATTTGTGATATAGCAGGACCTGGTGGGGTTTAACAACCTCTTCCTCATAATCTCCATAACTCCAGCCCAAATAAAGATTATATACATAAAATTAGCTTCTTGCTATACAGATTCAGTCTCAGAATAATATCTCTAGCTCCCATTCTTACTTTGTTGCCACATCCAAATCCCACCTTATGGAAATCTGAAGCTACTACTAATCCCAAAGCACTTATTTAGAGCCAAATAACTAACGTGGTTAAGAAAGGATTTAGTATCAACAGGAAAATATTTTTTGTAAATGAATACTGTGAGCAGCCACACTGTTCTAGGTGCTAGTGATACAGTGCTTAACAAAGCAGGCATGCCTTTATTGAAAGCTGCAGTGTAGGAGGCAAGGCTGGGGCAGATACCGACAAGTAAATACTTATTGCAAAAGAGGGGAAGAAGCTGAAAATGGAATCATGAACAAGGGCTAGCCAGGCAAAGAGGTTGTAGAGAGGAGGGAAAAGTCATCAGGGGAAGAGGGAAAAATATGTGCAAAGGCTCAGGAGTAACATCAGGGTACATTTGGAAAACTGAAAGTACTTTAGTATGGCTGGAGCATGGAATTTAGAGTGAAGAGTGGCAAGAAATAAGGCTAGAGAATATATGGGTAGGGGGTGAAGATGAAGTTTTGAAATACCTGAAGGTAATGGGAGCAAATGACAAGTTTCAAAGCAGAGGAATGAAGTGATCAAGTTTTCCTCAGAGTCTAAATGCTGACACATGGGCAGTTGTGTAATGGGGAGTAAGTAATTGAAAGGTAACTTTAGATTTAGAGATGAGCATGAGGTATGGATTAGTGGCTGTCGAATTTTCTTTTTTTTTTTACAAATATGATTTGTATGTTTATATAAAATTCTATGAAAAAATAACTACTAATTCAAAAACTCACCTTGCTCTGCGGTAAATTAATATAAACCTCACATATGTTTTTGAAAGTAATTACTACTATGTAGATTTTTTATGTGTTGGCGAGGAGGAAGCAAATGGAAGAATCCTCCCAGACCTAGAATAAAAAGTACATGAAACCAGTAACTTAAACAAAAGGTACATGATTGAGTTTCAGAAACACTGGTGATCCTGGGCGATAGGAACATCTATGCATTTGTGATATAGCAGGACCTGGTGGGGTTTAACAACCTCTTCCTCATAATCTCCATAACTCCAGCCCAAATAAAGATTATATACATAAAATTAGCTTCTTGCTATACAGATTCAGTCTCAGAATAATATCTCTAGCTCCCATTCTTACTTTGTTGCCACATCCAAATCCCACCTTATGGAAATCTGAAGCTACTACTAATCCCAAAGCACTTATTTAGAGCCAAATAACTAACGTGGTTAAGAAAGGATTTAGTATCAACAGGAAAATATTTTTTGTAAATGAATACTGTGAGCAGCCACACTGTTCTAGGTGCTAGTGATACAGTGCTTAACAAAGCAGGCATGCCTTTATTGAAAGCTGCAGTGTAGGAGGCAAGGCTGGGGCAGATACCGACAAGTAAATACTTATTGCAAAAGAGGGGAAGAAGCTGAAAATGGAATCATGAACAAGGGCTAGCCAGGCAAAGAGGTTGTAGAGAGGAGGGAAAAGTCATCAGGGGAAGAGGGAAAAATATGTGCAAAGGCTCAGGAGTAACATCAGGGTACATTTGGAAAACTGAAAGTACTTTAGTATGGCTGGAGCATGGAATTTAGAGTGAAGAGTGGCAAGAAATAAGGCTAGAGAATATATGGGTAGGGGGTGAAGATGAAGTTTTGAAATACCTGAAGGTAATGGGAGCAAATGACAAGTTTCAAAGCAGAGGAATGAAGTGATCAAGTTTTCCTCAGAGTCCAATATAGGCTCTGTTTCTGTCTGAATTCAGTCTTCTCTACTAAGATAAACAAGATATATATTTTTTTAATTTTATTGTATTTATTTGGTTACACTGAGCCTTAGTTGCAGCACACGGTATCTTTTAATTGCCACATGTGGCATCTAGTTCCCCAACCAGAGATCGAACCCGGAGTTCCTGTGTTGAGAGAGCAGGGTCTTAGCCACTGGACCATCAGGGAAGTCCCTATCACTATCACTATTCTTAATGAATGAAGCAGTCTAGAGTAGTACAAAGAAAAAAACTTTTTTTTAATGTGTGCTTTTTTTTCTTTTTCATTTTGGCCTCCTTTATTGGTTTTTTATTTATTTATTTTCTTCTATCTTTATTACTTGGCCAGTGTGGGCCTCCCATCACAGTGGCCTCTCTTGCTGCAGAGCACCGACTCTGGACACATGCACTCCAGAGCACTGGCTTGTAATTGGACACACCGGTCCAACTGCTCTGCAGCAAGTGGAATCTTCCTGGGCCAGGGATGGAACCAGTGCCCCTTGCACTGCAAGGCAGACTTTTTACCCACTGGACCACCAGGAAAGCCCGAAACAGTTTTCTTTAATCTGTCTTACTGACTGCAACGCTTTAGAGTTGAGACAGATTCTGATTATATTGTGTTTGGAGCTACTGACTAGCAGAGGCTAGATTAGTGCTGTTTTTTAGTTGCAAATCAGAATTCCTGGAGTAAAATACTGACTACAGATAGAAAATAGGAGAAATTGTTTTACTTATAATCAAGTATTTTTAATGTCAGTTATCTTTGATTTTTAAGTTTTGTCCTGACATTACTTTGATAGAAGTTGAATGCCAGGTAAACCAAAACTTTTTTTCAGACTATCTGTTTCCAAACTCCTGTGAGGAAGACTGTTTTCCAATGAACTCTTGAAATTAGTGGAGATCTGAAATGCTTCATTCTTGAGAACCTATTCTTAGATAGGTGCTTTTCTAAAGCAGAAATTCTAGAATTGCAAAAGGGAAATATTATTTCATATAGAGGGCTAGAGAGTGACCTTGGGAAAATATCAGGAAATGTTTTCAAAAAATTTAAAAAGTTTTTTAAAAGTTATAAAATTAAACATTACTTAATCAAATTTAAACATTTAAAAAATAATTCTAAAAAATTATTCACCTTTTCCATTTAATTTCTTTTTTTAAACATTTATTTTATTTATTTATCTTTTTGGGGGGTGGGGTGGGAGGGAGGGGATGGGCGGGCCACTTCTATTGGTCTTTCATTTCTCTGTTTTCATCCGTCTTTGTTCTTTGGCTCATGTGGGCCTCCCATCACGGTGGTGTCTGTCTGGGCACATGCGCCCCAGAGCTCCGGCTCGGTAATTGGACACATCAGTCCAGCCACTCGGCGGCACGTGGGATCTTCCCAGGCCAGGGATCGAACCGGCGCCCCTTGCACTGCAAGGCCGTGTCCTTACCCACTGGACCACCAGGGAAGCCCCAATTTAATTTCGTTTTTTTTTTTTTTTTTTCTACAAAGAAACCACCAATGTTTTATTTATTCTATTAAACATTCAAGTAGGCATATCAGTTTTTACAGTATCTTTTTGAAAAAGTATATAAAACACAATTTTAAAGCTTTTGATCTAGACATTTTCTATGAAGCTTCCCATGTGGCTCAAGTGGTTAGGAATCTGCCAAGCAGGAGACCCTGGTTGGACCCCTGGGTTGGGGGGAAGATCCCCTGAGAAGGAAGTGACACCCACTCCAGTATTTTTGCCTGGAGAATCCCATGGAGGAGGTGCCTGGCGTGCTACAGTCCATGGGGTCTGCAAAGAGTCAGACGTGGCTTAGAGAGTAAACAGCCACAGAACAGTCTGACAGTTTTGCAATTAAAAATGAATTAAGGAAATCTGTAATCTGTTTAAGCTTAGGGTCAGCCATAACTTCAGTTTTGTCCTGACATTACTTTGATAGAAGTTGAATGCCAGGTAAACCAAAACTTTTTCAGACTATCTGTTTCCAAACTCCTGTGAGGAAGACTGTTTTCCAATGAACTCTTGAAATTAGTGGAGATCTGAAATGCTTCATTCTTGAGAACCTATTCTTAGATAGGTGCTTTTCTAAAGCAGAAATTCTAGAATTGCAAAAGGGAAATATTATTTCATATAGAGGGCTAGAGAGTGACCTTGGGAAAATATCAGGAAATGTTTTCAAAAAATTTAAAAAGTTTTTTAAAAGTTATAAAATTAAACATTACTTAATCAAATTTAAACATTTAAAAAATAATTCTAAAAAATTATTCACCTTTTCCATTTAATTTCTTTTTTTTTTTAACATTTATTTTATTTATTTATCTTTTTGGGGGGTGGGGTGGGGAGGGAGGGGGATGGGCGGGCCACTTCTATTGGTCTTTCATTTCTCTGTTTTCATCCGTCTTTGTTCTTTGGCTCATGTGGGCCTCCCATCACGGTGGTGTCTGTCTGGGCACATGCGCCCCAGAGCTCCGGCTCGGTAATTGGACACATCAGTCCAGCCACTCGGCGGCACGTGGGATCTTCCCAGGCCAGGGATCGAACCGGCGCCCCTTGCACTGCAAGGCCGTGTCCTTACCCACTGGACCACCAGGGAAGCCCCAATTTAATTTCGTTTTTTTTTTTTTTTTTTTTCTACAAAGAAACCACCAATGTTTTATTTATTCTATTAAACATTCAAGTAGGCATATCAGTTTTTACAGTATCTTTTTGAAAAAGTATATAAAACACAATTTTAAAGCTTTTGATCTAGACATTTTCTATGAAGCTTCCCATGTGGCTCAAGTGGTTAGGAATCTGCCAAGCAGGAGACCCTGGTTGGACCCCTGGGTTGGGGGGAAGATCCCCTGAGAAGGAAGTGACACCCACTCCAGTATTTTTGCCTGGAGAATCCCATGGAGGAGGTGCCTGGCGTGCTACAGTCCATGGGGTCTGCAAAGAGTCAGACGTGGCTTAGAGAGTAAACAGCCACAGAACAGTCTGACAGTTTTGCAATTAAAAAAATGAATTAAGGAAATCTGTAATCTGTTTAAGCTTAGGGTCAGCCATAACTTCAAGTACTGATAGCATGATTGTATTTTATTTATTTATTTATTTTTATTATTTTTTTTAAACCTTTATTTTACTTTTAACTTTTACAGAGTTTTGTTGTTCACAGACATGCATGTTCTCAGATTAGTCACATGTATATCCTCCCCTTCCTTCCCCTCCCGACCATCACACAGCACCCCTGAAGGATCCCCTTTTCTCACAGAGCAATGACTAGAGCTATTTTCTTCACTTATGATAGTATAGGCCTTCATGCTACTTCCTTTACGCCTCTCACCCACTGTTCCTTGCCCACAATGTCCATATGTCCACTGTCCATGTCTGTCTTTCTGTCACTTCACTGCATGTGCCATCATCACCATCCTACTAGATTCCATATATATGTGTTAATATACTGTATTTGTTCTTCTCTTTCTGACTGACTTCACTTTTGATGATACGTTCTAGATCCAGCCACCTCATCAGGGTTGATTCTTCTGCATTTCTCTTTACAGCTGTGTAGTATTCCATTGTATATATGTACCAGAGCTTTTGGATCCATTCGTTCGTCGATGGGCCCAATTTAATTTCTTAATTAATTTTTATCCTCATATATGCTTTGTGGTTATAGTCACCAGGTGGTTATCACCTGGAAGACAATTTTTAATTCTGGAAGATAAAACTTCAAGGCCCACAAAATTAATCAGAGCAAACAGGCAACTTTTATTTCTTTTATTTTATTATTATTACTTTTTAAAGATTTATTTATTTATTTATTTTGGGTGGGGGTCGGGTTGGGGAGGGAGGGGAGCAGGCGGGCCACTTTTATTGGTCTTTCATTTCTCTATTTTCATCCGTCTTTGTTCTTTGGCTCTTGTGGGCCTCCCATCGCGGTGGCATGCACTCCAGAGCTCCGGCTCGGTGATTGGACACATCAGTCCAGCTGCTCCGCGGCACATGGGATCTCCCCAGGCCAGGGCTCGAACCGGCACCCCCTGCACTGCAAGGCGGTGTCCTTATCCACTGGACCACCAGGGGAAGCCCAACAGGCAACTTTTATGAGCTCACCAGCACCGGTGCCTAGGATGAGTTATTAGCACATGAGGAAAAGCATGAACCTCTGGTTCACCCTGGCTCTTGTTCATGAGAATCATATTCTTTCTCTCGTTTTTCACTGACAGGTGTGGAATTTGGAGCCCGTATGGTCAACATTGATGGAAAACAAATCAAACTGCAAATCTGGGATACGGTAAGAGAAAACAAAAATACTTTAGTCCCAAATATAACAGTAAAGGTTGATGCAGGGGTAAAAGGTTATGAGCGAGGGGCTGAGAGTGGAGGTCAGAGTAGAAGAAGCATGAAATCAAAGAGATAGGGAAGCTCACATACAAATCCTGAATGCCATGTCTTTTTGTTTCAGATTACCCAAATAATATGTGAGTTTGCCTTAGTAAAAATATTGATTAAATAATCCCAAATTCAGGAATTCCCTGGCGGTCCAGTGATTAGGACCCTTGCAGTGAAAGAGTTCCATCCCTGATCAGAGAACTACAATCCCACAAGCCATGCAACATGGCCAGTAACAACAAAAAAATCCCAGATTCATTTGTCTCCTACCTTAGAATGCATTTTGACTCTTAAGAAAATGAGCCCATCTGATTTTGTAGGAATGGATACTTTATATAGCTTGAAACTGTATATAATCTGATGCTTCCATTTGGGGGAAATGAGAAAGCTGCTAATTCTCTTTATCTCTGTCTTAATTCTTTGCTGCTTCTGATATATATATATTTTTAAACTGGAGGTGGATAAAGATACCTTAGACTGATGCAGATCAACGCAAATTGAATGGCTGTCTTCTTGTGGCTTATTGCCTCACAAACTTTGGTTCAGAAAATTGATTGAGATTAAGAAGTAAGGTGATTTGATTTTAAAGAGCATTTGTGATGGGGCACTGAAAGTATTTTCATTTGCTAAAGTTAAATGCTGCCATATCATTCACCCATCATACAGGCCTCCCTCAGATTTTGCCTTTTAGCTCTTGGAAAGCCATGAGGAAGGAGGGGCCTTTCAACCAAAGCAGATGAGGGAAAAAGTAAGATAAAAGCTAACCACGAATCAAATAATTTAAGACATAAAACTATTAGGAAAAAAAATTTAAGTGCACTCTTGGAGGGAAAAAACACATTTCAAATCTTAAAGCATTGTTCATATTACCAACAAAGCTCTTTAGAATTATTTTTGGATTTTGATGTTTTAATAGATATGCAACTCGTTAAAACACTTGTTCAATTGTTGTAGTAAGAGATTCTTATATTGTTGAAAACATAACCTTAGAATTCATGTACAAGAACACTTCTTACCTTCAAACCTGGGTTTAGATGGTATGACATAATGCTTAAGAAAACAGGCTTTTGTGCTATGAGGTATTGTGCTTAGCGCCTACATTTAAATTATGGATTCAGCATTTATAGAGTTTATGCCATTTGGCCAGTTACTGAATTGGCCTTTGAGCTTAATTTTCGCTTTTGTGTTATCATTAATATCATCAATGTTATCATTAGTCTACTGTGAAAAGACAATTTATTTTCCCATGTCCATAGGTTAGTTTACCTATCCTTAAAAACAATAGTCTTTCTTCCTAATCTTTGTGTAGGGATATGAGGATAAACAATTTAAAGAATGTGAAAACTCTTCCTGAAAGGAGTCAGTGCCTATGAAATTTAGATGATTTTGCTTTCTGTAATGAAAACCCTCCCCAAACCAAAAACCTACTCCATCAAAATAGAAACAAACAAAAAAGGGTTACTGTGATATATTCAACATTGTATGGGTTGAAAATGCTCTGAGTTTCTAGTTCTACTTCCAGTTCTCTCCTAGGGTATATTGTATGAGAATGCTTTTCATTGTCACACTGACCGTGGGGCAAATACATTCAGTGACAGTGAACCCAGGATGCTAAACCTTCAGCAATTAGATGGACAGTCTCACAGGAAGAATTGGCCCACCCAAAAGTTTTTTAAAGGGGGGGGCATTTGTGATGGGGCACTGAAAGTATTTTCATTTGCTAAAGTTAAATGCTGCCATATCATTCACCCATCATACAGGCCTCCCTCAGATTTTGCCTTTTAGCTCTTGGAAAGCCATGAGGAAGGAGGGGCCTTTCAACCAAAGCAGATGAGGGAAAAAGTAAGATAAAAGCTAACCACGAATCAAATAATTTAAGACATAAAACTATTAGGAAAAAAAATTTAAGTGCACTCTTGGAGGGAAAAAACACATTTCAAATCTTAAAGCATTGTTCATATTACCAACAAAGCTCTTTAGAATTATTTTTGGATTTTGATGTTTTAATAGATATGCAACTCGTTAAAACACTTGTTCAATTGTTGTAGTAAGAGATTCTTATATTGTTGAAAACATAACCTTAGAATTCATGTACAAGAACACTTCTTACCTTCAAACCTGGGTTTAGATGGTATGACATAATGCTTAAGAAAACAGGCTTTTGTGCTATGAGGTATTGTGCTTAGCGCCTACATTTAAATTATGGATTCAGCATTTATAGAGTTTATGCCATTTGGCCAGTTACTGAATTGGCCTTTGAGCTTAATTTTCGCTTTTGTGTTATCATTAATATCATCAATGTTATCATTAGTCTACTGTGAAAAGACAATTTATTTTCCCATGTCCATAGGTTAGTTTACCTATCCTTAAAAACAATAGTCTTTCTTCCTAATCTTTGTGTAGGGATATGAGGATAAACAATTTAAAGAATGTGAAAACTCTTCCTGAAAGGAGTCAGTGCCTATGAAATTTAGATGATTTTGCTTTCTGTAATGAAAACCCTCCCCAAACCAAAAACCTACTCCATCAAAATAGAAACAAACAAAAAAGGGTTACTGTGATATATTCAACATTGTATGGGTTGAAAATGCTCTGAGTTTCTAGTTCTACTTCCAGTTCTCTCCTAGGGTATATTGTATGAGAATGCTTTTCATTGTCACACTGACCGTGGGGCAAATACATTCAGTGACAGTGAACCCAGGATGCTAAACCTTCAGCAATTAGATGGACAGTCTCACAGGAAGAATTGGCCCACCCAAAATATCAACTGCACTCCCATTGAAAAAATACTGATTTACCACCTGGACTTCTCCCTGAGCAGTCAGGTTTCTTTTTCCTGGTTCTCTTCTCTTTTCTTTCTTTCTTTCTTTTTTTTTTTTTTTTAATATGCATTTGGCCGCATCGTGTCTTAGTTGGAGCATACAAACCCTTTCTTTTTTTTTTTTTTTAATTTCGGCCTCTTTTTATTGATCCTTTGTATATTTATTCATCTTTATTCTTCGGCCCGTGTGGGCCTCACACTGCAGTGGCCTCTCGCTGCAGAGCACCGGCTCTGGGCGCGTTGCACACAAGAGCACTGGCTCATAATTGGACACACCGTTTCAGCCACTCCACCGCATGTGGGATCTTCTCGGGTCAGGGATCAAACCGGTGCCCCTTGCACTGCAAGGTGGATTCTACCCACTGGACCACCAGGGAGGCCCTGATTCTCTTTTCTTAATAGAAGTTCTTTTTGCAGAATTAACCCCTTTGTGTTTGAGTTGCATCTGATCAAGTAACTTCTCTGGAAATAACTTGGTTTTATTGGAATTTTTTTTTTTTTGGTTGCCATGTTGATGGAACAGGCTGGACAGGAATCCTTCCGCTCTATCACCCGTTCATACTACAGGGCGCGGCTGGAGCACTGCTGGTGTACGACATTACACGGTGAGTCAGGTCCGCTGAGTGAGAAGGTTAGTTTACCTATCCTTAAAAACAATAGTCTTTCTTCCTAATCTTTGTGTAGGGATATGAGGATAAACAATTTAAAGAATGTGAAAACTCTTCCTGAAAGGAGTCAGTGCCTATGAAATTTAGATGATTTTGCTTTCTGTAATGAAAACCCTCCCCAAACCAAAAACCTACTCCATCAAAATAGAAACAAACAAAAAAGGGTTACTGTGATATATTCAACATTGTATGGGTTGAAAATGCTCTGAGTTTCTAGTTCTACTTCCAGTTCTCTCCTAGGGTATATTGTATGAGAATGCTTTTCATTGTCACACTGACCGTGGGGCAAATACATTCAGTGACAGTGAACCCAGGATGCTAAACCTTCAGCAATTAGATGGACAGTCTCACAGGAAGAATTGGCCCACCCAAAATATCAACTGCACTCCCATTGAAAAAATACTGATTTACCACCTGGACTTCTCCCTGAGCAGTCAGGTTTCTTTTTCCTGGTTCTCTTCTCTTTTCTTTCTTTCTTTCTTTTTTTTTTTTTTTTAATATGCATTTGGCCGCATCGTGTCTTAGTTGGAGCATACAAACCCTTTCTTTTTTTTTTTTTTTAATTTCGGCCTCTTTTTATTGATCCTTTGTATATTTATTCATCTTTATTCTTCGGCCCGTGTGGGCCTCACACTGCAGTGGCCTCTCGCTGCAGAGCACCGGCTCTGGGCGCGTTGCATACAAGAGCACTGGCTCATAATTGGACACACCGTTTCAGCCACTCCACCGCATGTGGGATCTTCTCGGGTCAGGGATCAAACCGGTGCCCCTTGCACTGCAAGGTGGATTCTACCCACTGGACCACCAGGGAGGCCCTGATTCTCTTTTCTTAATAGAAGTTCTTTTTGCAGAATTAACCCCTTTGTGTTTGAGTTGCATCTGATCAAGTAACTTCTCTGGAAATAACTTGGTTTTATTGGAATTTTTTTTTTTTTGGTTGCCATGTTGATGGAACAGGCTGGACAGGAATCCTTCCGCTCTATCACCCGTTCATACTACAGGGGCGCGGCTGGAGCACTGCTGGTGTACGACATTACACGGTGAGTCAGGTCCGCTGAGTGAGAGGGAGACGCTTTCCTCTCTTCTCAAAATCTTTTTCTTTTTTTTAATCCATTGAATCTAATAAGAATGCTTCAGAGGCATTGCCTCTCTTATAGTTTTCTTTACACATATAACTTTCCCCCCTTTCCTGTACATTTGAAATTGCTTTGACATTTTAAAATGGACCTCTGACCCACTTTTAAAACTTCTGCTATAGGCGTGAAACCTTCAACCACCTGACCTCCTGGTTAGAGGATGCCCGGCAGCACTCTAGTTCCAACATGGTTATCATGCTGATTGGGAATAAGAGGTAAAATTCTGTTTGTAAAAATAATAGGTACCAGGAGTCATCTAGGTACTCTATAGACATTGAGTCATTTTGGGACCCAAGCTTTTTTTTTTGTTTTTTTGGCTACTGTGGGTTTTCACTGCTGCTGCAGGCTCTTCTTTAATTGGGGTAGGTGGTTACTCTCTAGAGTGGGGGTAACTCTCTAGTTGAGGTGAACACGCTTCTTGTTGCGGTGACTTCTCTTGTTGTGAAACTTGGGCTCTAGGGTACACGGGTTTCAATAGTTGAAGCACATGGGCTCCATAGTTGCAGCTCTGAGGCTCTAGAGCACAGGCTTGGTAGTTGTGGCTCACGGTCTTAGTTGCTCCGAGGCATGTGGGATCTTCCTGTATCAGGGATCAAACCCATGTCTCCTGTGTTGGCTGGTGAACTCTCTACCACTGAGCTACCAGGGAAGCCCCCGAGCTTTTTTAGTTTAGGTACATTTAGTGTCTCAGTTAAAAAAAAAAAATGCTGTGATAAAATATAAGCAACATAAAATTTACCATTTTCACCATTTTTAAGTGTAGTTCTGTGGCATTAAGTGCAATTTACGTTGTTATACAGCCGTCACCACCATTCATCTCCAGAACTTTTTCATCTTCCCCAGCTGAAACTCTGTTCCCATAAACACTGATTCCACATTCCGCATCTCATTGCTGCTGTGTTTAGTTGCTCAGTTATGTCTGACCCTTTGCGACCCCATGGACTGTAGTCTGCCAGGCTCCTCTGTCCATAGAATTCTCCAGGCAAGAATCCTGGAGTGGGTTTCCCTTCCCTTTTCCAGGGACGGAGCCCACATCTTCTGCACTGCAGACAGATTCTTTATTTACTGTTTTTACCCATCCCACTGCCCTAGCCGTCAGCATTCTGCTTTCTGTCTGTATGAAGCTGACTACCTAGGCTATTTGTCTTGTTTATTGTCCCTTTTGTTCCTGCTTATTTAGCATAACATTCTCAGAGTTTATCTATATTGTAGCATGTATCAGAATTTCCTTCCCTATTAAGGCTGAGAAGTAATCCATTGTATGTATTTACCACATGTTTTTTTTATTATCCATTGATGTACACTTGCGTTGCTTCTGACTTTTGACTCTTGTGAATAACGTTGGTCAACACGGGTATACAAATATCTCTTTGGATTCCTGTTTTCAGTTCTTTAGGATATATATATATATATCCAGATGTGGAACTGCTGGATCTTACGGAAATTCTCTGATTTTTGAGGTACCGCTGTGCTGTTTTCCATAGTCACTGCACTATTTAGCGTTACTACTGTCAGTGCACAAGCATTCCAGTTTCTCCACATCCTCACCAACACTTGTTATTCTCAACAAATTTTCTAAGGCATGCATAGGTCAAAAGACTTAATCGTTCTGTTATGAAACAGTTAGGTCTAAGCAAAATAACAGGTATTTTTGTCGTAGCAACTGAGTAACTGTTTGAAAAATGAGAAACTTGACTTAAAAGAAAAAGAGCTTCTTATTTCATTCTTAAGTAGCTATAATTACTTGCAAATGTATGTGCCTGTCAGGCTCAGTACAGCTTCTTAAATCTTGGGAATCTTTAGTGGACATGCCCACTCTCCTTTCTGTTCAAACTGATTTTTGTGCAGTGTTTGCTTTTTGTCACAGCAACTGCCAAGAATGCAGCCTCACAAGATGTGGAAGGGTTGCATCTGTCATGATCTTATTTTGACACTGCCAATTATATTAACTGTGGGGGCGTCTCAGGTGGCTCAGTGGAGATGCGTGTTTAATCCTTGGATTGGGAAGATTCCCTGGAGAAGGAAATGGCAGCCCACTCCAGCCTCAGATGGGAATCGGGTTGACCGCAATGGACTGTAGTCTGCCAGGCTCCTCTGTCCATAGAATTCTCCAGGCAAGTGGAGTGGGTTTCCCTTCCCTTTTCCAGGGACGGAGCCCACATCTTCTGCACTGCAGACAGATTCTTTATTTACTGTTTTTACCCATCCCACTGCCCTAGCCGTCAGCATTCTGCTTTCTGTCTGTATGAAGCTGACTACCTAGGCTATTTGTCTTGTTTATTGTCCCTTTTGTTCCTGCTTATTTAGCATAACATTCTCAGAGTTTATCTATATTGTAGCATGTATCAGAATTTCCTTCCCTATTAAGGCTGAGAAGTAATCCATTGTATGTATTTACCACATGTTTTTTTTATTATCCATTGATGTACACTTGCGTTGCTTCTGACTTTTGACTCTTGTGAATAACGTTGGTCAACACGGGTATACAAATATCTCTTTGGATTCCTGTTTTCAGTTCTTTAGGATATATATATATATATCCAGATGTGGAACTGCTGGATCTTACGGAAATTCTCTGATTTTTTTGAGGTACCGCTGTGCTGTTTTCCATAGTCACTGCACTATTTAGCGTTACTACTGTCAGTGCACAAGCATTCCAGTTTCTCCACATCCTCACCAACACTTGTTATTCTCAACAAATTTTCTAAGGCATGCATAGGTCAAAAGACTTAATCGTTCTGTTATGAAACAGTTAGGTCTAAGCAAAATAACAGGTATTTTGTCGTAGCAACTGAGTAACTGTTTGAAAAATGAGAAACTTGACTTAAAAGAAAAAGAGCTTCTTATTTCATTCTTAAGTAGCTATAATTACTTGCAAATGTATGTGCCTGTCAGGCTCAGTACAGCTTCTTAAATCTTGGGAATCTTTAGTGGACATGCCCACTCTCCTTTCTGTTCAAACTGATTTTTGTGCAGTGTTTGCTTTTTGTCACAGCAACTGCCAAGAATGCAGCCTCACAAGATGTGGAAGGGTTGCATCTGTCATGATCTTATTTTGACACTGCCAATTATATTAACTGTGGGGGCGTCTCAGGTGGCTCAGTGGAGATGCGTGTTTAATCCTTGGATTGGGAAGATTCCCTGGAGAAGGAAATGGCAGCCCACTCCAGGATTCTTGCCTGGAGAATCTCATGGACAGAGGAACCTAGTGGGCTACAGTCCCTGGGATCATGAAAGAGTCTGACGTGATTTAGCGACTGAACAACAACAACAATTTATGTGGTGTTCTGATGCTGAGTGTTGCTGTGTTTCCCCTGAATATTTAAAATGACCTGAGGCACCTAGAACTGCAGTCATAGATTCTTTTTTTTTTAAAACATTTATTTATTTATTTTTGGCTGTGCTGGGTCTTTGTTGATGTGTGGGTTTAGCTGCTCTGTGGTATGTGGAATCTTCCTGGATCAGGGATCGAACCTGTGTTTCCTGCATTGGCAGACGGGTTCTTATCCACTGAGCCACAAGGGAAGCCCCATCATAGACTCTTTGTACTCATTTATTGGTTCAGTCAGTTTATGGAAAGCCTTAACTCTGTCCTAGATACTGTCCCCTGTGTGCAAGGTGAAAACAAAGTCCTGCCCTCATTCCCATCAAGCTCACAGTCTAGTGGGGACATAGATATTAGATATAAAATGACTTGCATCTGTTTTCAAATTAGGATAAATGCAGGGAAGGACACTATAGAAAAGAGTACCAGGGTACTTATTTATTTTTTATAATTTTATCTGGGCTTCTCTGGTGACTCAGATGGCAGAGAATCCGCCTACAATGCAGTTGACCTGGGTTCCATCCCTGGGCCAGGAAGATTCCCAGAAGGGAATAACTACCCACTCCACTTCTCTTGCCTGGAGAATCCCATGAACAAAGGAGTCTGGGTTCTTCGTTCCTGCTTGTGGGCTTTCTCTAGTTGTGGAGAGGAGGAGCTGCTTTCTAGTTGCAGTGTGCAAGCTTCTCAATTCAGTGACTTCTCTTGTTGTGGAGCACGGGCTCTAGGGCATACAGGCTTCGGTAGTTGTGGCACACAGGCTTAGCTGCTCTGCTCTGAGGCATGTGGGATCTTTCCCAGCCAGGGATCCAACCAGTGGCCTCTGCATTGGACCATGGGACCACCAAGGAAACACCAGTGTAATTACTTTTGACTTAGAGTTACAATTTAAACTGGAATCTGAAGGGTGGTCAAGAGTTCACTGGGTAAAGATTTTTTTTTAAAAGGTGTCAACTAGGGATAAGAAACTCTGTGGATGGGCTTCCCTGGTGGTCCAGTGGGTAAGAAGTCCGCCTTGCCGTGCAGGGGACACCGGTTCGATCCCTGGCTTGGGGAGATCCCATGTGCCCCGGAGTGGCTGGACGGGCATGTCCAGTCACAAGCCAGCACTCTGGAGTGCCTGCGCTCGGAGCTGGTGTTCTGCGGTGAGAGAGGCTACTGCAATGGGAGGCCCACACATGCCAAAGAGTAAAAAAAAAGATGGATGAAAATAAATATAAATAAAAAGGCATGGGGAAAAGAAAAAAGAAACTCTGTGGAAGCCTTAAACTGGGAAGAAGCTTGATAAGTTTATAATATTGAAATAAACCTGATGTGGTTGGACTAAATCAAAGGGGAATGGTGCAAGATAAGGTTGGAAAAGAAGGCAGGAGCCAGACCTCGTAGCATTTGTAGACCTGAGTGAGGAATCTGTATTTTATTCTAAACACTGTAGGAAGCGTTTAAGAATTTTAAGCAGAAAAGTAGCTTGATCAGATTTTAAAAGATCACTTTGGAAGATCTCAGCTGCAGCATTCCAAGTGAGAGAGTGGTGAATTAGACTAGGTCAGTGACACTGGAGAGAGAGAAAGGATGATTTTAAGGTACATTTTGGAAGGACTGTACTTTGGGGTGGATTGGGTATTTGGTGTGAAAAAGAAGATGTTAATAATGTTTTCGGCTTGTGTCATTTTATGGAGATGACGCCTGGGACAGAATCAGCTTGGGAGGAAGAAGATCGTGTTCTATTTCAATGTCCCTCTGAGGTGCCTTTTACACATGAGTAGAAATGAACAGACTGATGGACACCCAGATCTGGAGCTCAGAGCTGTGTCTAGGCTAGGGGTACAAGTTTAGGACTGTTGCCATGTCGGGTTAGTTCTTCCCTGGTCTTCACACAGCTCATGGATAATAAACATACATATTGCAGATTTGTCGTTTTCCAGTGGACTTACTCCTTGATTTTTTTTGTTTCATGGTGAAAAACTGGAATCCTCCCAAATGCAAATTTCCAGACAGTTCACCATAACCTTATTCTGCATCCTTTTATCCTGTGTTCCCTCAAGTCTTTCCATGCTACTTTATTCTTCCTTCTCTTTCCTTTTCTTCCCTTTGCTTTAACTTGATCTCATTCTGAAAAGAATACAGCATAGACCTTGAGAAGCTATGGGGCTTGCCTAACCTTTTATAAGCCCTTTCCTCTATAATAAGAGGTAAGGTATTATCCCCAGCCACACAGCAGCTGTCAAGAATCTGATCTAAAGAATATTTTCCAAGAGACCACAGAAATCAGTAACCCTATGCAAGAGAACATCAGGCAGGATCTGCATTCCTTATGAATTAACTGGCAGTTGAAACTGCACTGAGATTCTTCTAGAATAAGAGTTTCATCTTGGGCTTCCCCTGGTGGTCCAGTGGGTAAGGACACCGCCTTGCAGTGCAAGGGACGCTGGTTCGATCCCTGGCCTGGGAAGATCCCACTTGCCACGGAGCAGCTGAACTGATGTGTCCAGTTACCAAGCCGGAGCTCTGGGGTGCATGCACCCAGGGCCGGCACTCTGCGATGACAGAGGCCACCGTGATGGGAGGGCCACAGGAGCCAAAGAACAAAGACAGATGAATATAGAGAAATGAAAAACCAATAGAAGTAGCCCGCCCGTCCCCCTCCCTCCCCACTCCACCCCTCAAAAGATAAATAAATAAATGTTTTTTTAAAAAAAAAAAAGTTTCGTCTTTCACTTGGACCTTTTTTTTTTTAAGTTTTCTCCCCAATTAATGATTAATCTCTTGCAGTGACTTAGAGTCCCGTAGGGATGTGAAGAGAGAGGAGGGAGAGGCCTTTGCTCGGGAGCACGGGCTGATATTCATGGAAACTTCAGCCAAAACAGCTTGCAACGTTGAAGAGGTACTGTTTGGGGGAAAGTAGAGAAAGCTTTTCTGCGACTACACCAAAACTTGTCCTTGTTTTCAGAATTCTTTTCCCCTCTAAGTCATGGGTAAGGAAAGGATGTCTTGTGGTCATAGTGACCATTTGTCTCCCTCTAAGGAAATTGTTCCATTTGTTTTTCCTTGATTCCTAAGACTTTACTTTTATATTAAGTGACGTGAACTGCTAAGTGTGGAGTGACACTACTGTTATTTGTAGATCACTTTAGTTGGAGGAGCTAATGGATTCCATCTTAGTCATTCCTAAGTCTAGTGTTGACTTTTATCTTCAGTAACTAACCGAGAAGAGAGCACATTTGGTTTCCTTGCAGTGTGCCAGCCTGGGAACCCTAGGTACACCTTGCATCAGTACTGAAATGTCACAGAGTCCCTTTTTCCTTTTTGCTACTACTTGGAATGGCTTTTACAGGGCCTTTGGGGGACCTTCTGAATTTTCGCTCCATTCTCCTAATGGTTCCCAATTCACCTTTGAAATCCAAATAGGAATAATATTGGTATTTTTTTTTCTTAATTTCTCTACGTAAACTTGAGCCTGAAACTATGATTTATGTCTCTTTTAGGCCTTCATTAACACTGCCAAAGAAATATATAGGAAGATCCAGCAGGGTTTATTTGATGTCCACAATGAGGTAAGACAGTTTGAGGGACTGACTATTAATTTTGCTTTGATTTAAGCAGGATCAGATGCTCCCTAGAGTATAAGCGCCTCCTGTCTAACATGATACTGAATAGTATCATGTCTGAAGCTATGCCAGTTCATGCTTGATTTTTTTAAATGTAGGTACACAGAAACCTGTCACTGGTTTCTGATTTTTTCTCAAGTCTGAGATCCAAATTGTGTAAAGAGACAATTGATGGGTGATCGGAAAGATTTATATATTATAGGAGGTTTTCCTTTCAACCTCCATTTTTACTCTTCCAAAGCATGGGGGAGGTGTGATCACTTATCTCAGACATTTCTATAAAGCACATTTTGGGAAAAACAAAAGAAAAGAATTATACGCTAACATGCTGCCACTTCTCTTTAGCCTACTCTTACCAATCATGTCCTGATTCTGCACATAGCTATGAAACTTAAGTTTAACAGTTGCTTTAAAAATGAGTACAGGGCTTCCCTGGTGGTCCAGTGGCTAAGGACACCGCCTTTCAGTGCAAGGGGCGCCAGTTCGATCCCTGGCCTGGGAAGATCCCACGTGCTGCGGAGAGGCTGGACCAATATGTCCAACTACCAAGCCAGAGCTCTGGAGTGTGTGCGCCCAGAGCCAGTGCTCTGCAACAAGAGGCCACTGCGATGGGAGGCCCACACAGGCCAAAGAACAAAGGTAAATAAATGAAAGATCGATATAAGTGGCCTAAAAAAAAGAAAATGAGTACAAAGTCACCTCGTCTTCACTATCACAGGTATTGTTCCACAGCACCCTGGCTAGGGCACACAGTTACCTGTCAAGACCATACCTGACTCTAGAAAAATGTAATTAGTAAGTTCTCCTTTTATGCCTCTCCTTTCTCCCACTCACTTTCACACTGAAGTGGGAACATTGCCTCTTTTCTCTTATAGGCAAATGGCATCAAGATTGGCCCCCAGCAGTGTATTTCAACATCAGTGGGACCCAGCACCTCCCAGCGGGGCACTCGTGATGTGGGGGCCGACTCTGGCTGCTGCTGGCCTGCTTAATTTCTCTCGTAAACTTGAGCCTGAAACTATGATTTATGTCTATTTTAGGCCTTCATTAACACTGCCAAAGAAATATATAGGAAGATCCAGCAGGGTTTATTTGATGTCCACAATGAGGTAAGACAGTTTGAGGGACTGACTATTAATTTTGCTTTGATTTAAGCAGGATCAGATGCTCCCTAGAGTATAAGCGCCTCCTGTCTAACATGATACTGAATAGTATCATGTCTGAAGCTATGCCAGTTCATGCTTGATTTTTTTAAATGTAGGTACACAGAAACCTGTCACTGGTTTCTGATTTTTTCTCAAGTCTGAGATCCAAATTGTGTAAAGAGACAATTGATGGGTGATCGGAAAGATTTATATATTATAGGAGGTTTTCCTTTCAACCTCCATTTTTACTCTTCCAAAGCATGGGGGAGGTGTGATCACTTATCTCAGACATTTCTATAAAGCACATTTTGGGAAAAACAAAAGAAAAGAATTATACGCTAACATGCTGCCACTTCTCTTTAGCCTACTCTTACCAATCATGTCCTGATTCTGCACATAGCTATGAAACTTAAGTTTAACAGTTGCTTTAAAAATGAGTACAGGGCTTCCCTGGTGGTCCAGTGGCTAAGGACACCGCCTTTCAGTGCAAGGGGCGCCAGTTCGATCCCTGGCCTGGGAAGATCCCACGTGCTGCGGAGAGGCTGGACCAATATGTCCAACTACCAAGCCAGAGCTCTGGAGTGTGTGTGCCCAGAGCCAGTGCTCTGCAACAAGAGGCCACTGCGATGGGAGGCCCACACAGGCCAAAGAACAAAGGTAAATAAATGAAAGATCGATATAAGTGGCCTAAAAAAAAGAAAATGAGTACAAAGTCACCTCGTCTTCACTATCACAGGTATTGTTCCACAGCACCCTGGCTAGGGCACACAGTTACCTGTCAAGACCATACCTGACTCTAGAAAAATGTAATTAGTAAGTTCTCCTTTTATGCCTCTCCTTTCTCCCACTCACTTTCACACTGAAGTGGGAACATTGCCTCTTTTCTCTTATAGGCAAATGGCATCAAGATTGGCCCCCAGCAGTGTATTTCAACATCAGTGGGACCCAGCACCTCCCAGCGGGGCACTCGTGATGTGGGGGCCGACTCTGGCTGCTGCTGAACATCTGGCCTGGACTCTTGTTTTCCTTCCTGGAACAGCTTCGGATCAACAGGCTTAAAGAAAGAGGTCTTACTTGCTTTGGCTGAGAAAAGCCTCTTTTCAAGGTGTGATGTTTTGCCTTTCCACTTTAAAGACCAGGGGAGAATTTGGGCCCATATTGACCTGTCCTTCTTCAGGGACGTGAGCATTCCCTATAGATTAGGGCTCTTCTCATCCTCCTGTTTTAATTTCTAAAATGTTAGGATCAATGCTGATAGTCATGGTAGTTCAAAAATAAATTCTTTTATAACCAGACGCAATCTACTTGCCACCAAGAATTAGTAACAGAGCTCTAGGACATTCTGCTGGAGCACTTGAGAGGACTGGGGCCTGGCTGGCCTGTAGGCCATAGGCTCTCATTCTAGGAATTTCATTGAATGTTTTCACTTACCACTGTGTAAGCACTGTTGCAGAAGGCAGTTCCTTCCATTTGAACTGCTCAAGGATGATGAGTACTTCTCCACCATCTCATTTCTAGTTTCTCTGTTTCAGAGTAACTACAAAACTTTTGAGAGCAATGGAGTTGCCCCTGGATGTGTAGCCACTTACTATCCTTACCTAGAGAACACATCTTTCCTTGTTTGTTTTGTTTTAGGGACCACATCTAACATGGGTAAGTCAGTGTCTTTCACCAAATAGATTCCTACTGTTTCATCACAACTCACTTCTTAAGGAGACCTATTTAGACTTTCTACTTTAATCAAGCTAACTGCTTACTGGACATGACGTATTTGCTTCCACTCCTATGCCTTTGCACATGTCCTACCGTACACTACTGTTATACTCGAAGTCCACATTTTTTTCCTTCAGAAAGCCTTCTTTGACTGACTTAGGGACTTCTGAACAATTATTGACTTAGTACCTTTTAGCTTTCATATGTTGTTTATTCATATGTATATTTATTTGTATTTATGTTACTTTGTAAATACATTTTATAGTAGCTTTGTATGTGAAACCTGTCTCCCCATATAGGTTGGAAGCTCCTAGAGAGCAGGAACCCTGGTATCCTTTTGCTTTTGTAAACCACTTCCTCCACCATTCCTTCACAGTGCCTGGTGTTACTCACTGAACTTGACTGACATACTTAAAGACTTGGAGCAGGTTTATTTTAGGCTACAGAGGAAACAGAAGGCCTCAGAGTCATCGCTTTGTAGTTCTGTCTCAGTCTCTTCCGTCTGCTTACCCTGGATTCTCTTATTGCTATTGCTCGGACTCTTGCCTCTTCCTCTCCTCTGGCTCTTTGCCTCCATTCCATGCAGCATATGATCAAGCTGCCTGTTTCCAAGCAGTCAAATAAGTGGATCCTAATCCATTTCAAGAGCAAACAATACAGTCCTAGTCAGGTCTGCCTTTGCTGATAGCATGGTAGTTAAAATTTCAAGACGCAATCTACTTGCCACCAAGAATTAGTAACAGAGCTCTAGGACATTCTGCTGGAGCGCTTGAGAGGACTGGGGCCTGGCTGGCCTGTAGGCCATAGGCTCTCATTCTAGGAATTTCATTGAATGTTTTCACTTACCACTGTGTAAGCACTGTTGCAGAAGGCAGTTCCTTCCATTTGAACTGCTCAAGGATGATGAGTACTTCTCCACCATCTCATTTCTAGTTTCTCTGTTTCAGAGTAACTACAAAACTTTTGAGAGCAATGGAGTTGCCCCTGGATGTGTAGCCACTTACTATCCTTACCTAGAGAACACATCTTTCCTTGTTTGTTTTGTTTTAGGGACCACATCTAACATGGGTAAGTCAGTGTCTTTCACCAAATAGATTCCTACTGTTTCATCACAACTCACTTCTTAAGGAGACCTATTTAGACTTTCTACTTTAATCAAGCTAACTGCTTACTGGACATGACGTATTTGCTTCCACTCCTATGCCTTTGCACATGTCCTACCGTACACTACTGTTATACTCGAAGTCCACATTTTTTTCCTTCAGAAAGCCTTCTTTGACTGACTTAGGGACTTCTGAACAATTATTGACTTAGTACCTTTTAGCTTTCATATGTTGTTTATTCATATGTATATTTATTTGTATTTATGTTACTTTGTAAATACATTTTATAGTAGCTTTGTATGTGAAACCTGTCTCCCCATATAGGTTGGAAGCTCCTAGAGAGCAGGAACCCTGGTATCCTTTTGCTTTTGTAAACCACTTCCTCCACCATTCCTTCACAGTGCCTGGTGTTACTCACTGAACTTGACTGACATACTTAAAGACTTGGAGCAGGTTTATTTTAGGCTACAGAGGAAACAGAAGGCCTCAGAGTCATCGCTTTGTAGTTCTGTCTCAGTCTCTTCCGTCTGCTTACCCTGGATTCTCTTATTGCTATTGCTCGGACTCTTGCCTCTTCCTCTCCTCTGGCTCTTTGCCTCCATTCCATGCAGCATATGATCAAGCTGCCTGTTTCCAAGCAGTCAAATAAGTGGATCCTAATCCATTTCAAGAGCAAACAATACAGTCCTAGTCAGGTCTGCCTTTGCTCTACGCATCATGCAGCCTCCTGGGTCCGTTGCTACACTGATGTCTCATTTTCTTCCACAGCACTGAGGTCTTGTGAATTTCTTTTTCTCTTTTTTTTGGTTGTTGATGAATTGTTTCATTATTAAATATATGCATGTATCCAAACTGCTCATATTTCGTGTGTCATCTCTGATTATATCCCAAACAAAAGTAGATACACTTCTACGGAATTGTGTCAGAGGTATTGGAAGACGCCTTCTTGAGATACATTGGTTTTATACTGCATTCTGCCTCTGGTAGCAGTAGTATTAACACTGCACCACAGCAAGTTGGAAGGCATTTGGAGTATTGCTTTGATTAAGGTTTGGTTTGGTTTTGCTTTTGAAAAATCCTACCTCATTCCAAAAAGCATTGAGACTGTTGAATTTGGTCTGTTCCCTCACACCAGGGACAGAATTTAAGTTAACTTGATGGTTTCTGTACAGTTTTCCTTTATCGATCTAAAAAACCTGTGATCAGGATGAATCAGAACATCGATCAGATGTGGCATTCTGCCTAGAGACGCTGCTTTTGGAGTATATCTTGAACATAATCCTGGATCATCCGAACCATTCATAACCTTCTACACTCAGGTGTTTCACCAACTGTAAGGAAAATTTAAGAGATGAAAGTGGAGGGTTTTCTGGTGGTCCAGTGGGTAGGGACACCGCCTTACAGTGCAAGGGGCGCTAGTTAGATTCCTGGCTTGGGAAGATCCCACGTGCCGCGGAGCGGCTGGACCGATGTGTCCAATTACCGAGCCGGAGTTCTGGAGCGCATGCGCCCAGAGCAGGTGCTCTGCGACAACAGAGGCCACTGCGATGGGAGGCCCACACGGGCCAGAGAACAAAGATGGATGAAAATAGATTAATGAAAGACCAATAGAAGTGGCCCGCCCGCCCCCCGCCCCGCCAAAAAGAGATGAAAGTGGAAATTCATGACCTGTGTGGATGACTGCTGATGTGCTGAATGAAATGTCCATGAAGAATTCTAGAAAGTGTGTCTTTATGAAAAATAGTAATATGGGTGTTGGTTAGTTTTTGAAGCCCAGGACCATTGGAAGTCACTATTTATAGCAGTCTAAATCATTACTATTTATAGGTCATTTCAGATAGCAGGCACACCCATTCCCCTTTATATAACGCCTATTAACTGGTTCCTCTGATGGCGGTTTTATTTTATACCAAATAAGCAGCATAATAGGTTCTAATTCTAGAAATCATTTATAATTACGATCATATCTGTATATGCAGTCACACATTGTTCTGGTAAGTCAGGAATTAAAAAAAAAAAAAAACTATTAGCAAGTTTTAATAGTAGTAGAGCTTTAAAATACACGGGGAGGGCTTCCCCTGGTGGTCCAGTGGGTAAGGACACCGCCTTGCAGTGCAAGGGGCGCCGGTTCGATCCCTGGCCTGGGAAGATCCCATGTGCTGCGGAGCTGCTGGACCGATGTGTCCAATCACCGAGCCAGAGCTCTGGAGCGCATGCGCCCAGAGCCGGCGCTCTGCAACGACAGACGTCACGGCGATGGGAGGCCCACACGGGCCAAAGAACAAAGACAGTTGAAAATGGATAAATGAAAGACCAATAGAAGTGGCCCGCCTGCTCCCCTCCCTCCCCACCCCTGCCCAAAATAAATAAATAAATAAATCTTTTAAAAATGAATAAATAAAATACACGGGGAAATCTTTCTATTTGAGGGCAAACGAATTTCACCTATAGGAAAACTATTTGCTCAACAATTAAAAAAAATATTTGGGCTTCCCCTGGTGGTCCAGTGGGTAAGGACACCGCCTTGCAGTGCAAGGGGCGCCGGTTCGATCCCTGGCCTGGGAAGATCCCATGTGCTGCGGAGCTGCTGGACCGATGTGTCCAATCACCGAGCCAGAGCTCTGGAGCGCATGCGCCCAGAGCCGGCGCTCTGCAACGACAGACGTCACGGCGATGGGAGGCCCACACGGGCCAAAGAACAAAGACAGTTGAAAATGGATAAATGAAAGACCAATAGAAGTGGCCCGCCTGCTCCCCTCCCTCCCCACCCCTGCCCAAAATAAATAAATAAATAAATCTTTTAAAAATGAATAAATAAAATACACGGGGAAATCTTTCTATTTGAGGGCAAACGAATTTCACCTATAGGAAAACTATTTGCTCAACAATTAAAAAAAATATTTGGGCTTCCCCTGGTGGTCCAGTGGGTAAGGACACCGCCTTGCAGCGCAAGGGGCGCCGGTTCGATCCCTGGCCTGGGAAGATCCCATGTACTGAGGAGCGGCTGGACCCATGTGTCCAATCACCGAGCCAGAGCTCTGGAGCGCATGTGCCCAGAGCTGGCGCTCTGCAACGACAGACGCCACCGCGATGGGAGGCCCACAGGAAGCAAAGAACAAAGATGGATGAAAATAGAGAAATGAAAGACCAATAGAAGTGGCCCGCCTGCTCCCCTCCGTCCCCAACCCGACCCCGGCCCAAAATAAATAAATAAATAAATCTTTAAAAAAAAAAAAAAAAAAATTTGGTTATGCCAGGTCTTAGTTGCAGCCCACATTATCTTTAATCTTGATTGTGGCATGCGCTCTTAGCTGCAGCCTATGGGCTCTAATTCTCAGACTAGGAATGGAACCCAGGCCCTCTGCATTGGGAGCAGAGCCTTAGCACTGAACCACAGGGAAGTACCTTCCTTAACAGTTTTAAATGCAATCGGAAAGTTACTCTGTAGCCAGTATTTCTAAGGCAGTCTCCTAATGCCTCCCTTGCGTATGCTTTCACTTCTAAGACATATCGTTTGCTCTATCTGTATTCACAAGTAGTCTTGATGAATTTGGGTCTTTTTTATAAAAGCTGAATTTCTTGCCTGAATTCTGTTCATTTCCAACTAACAGTACTCTGTCCGTCAAAGTCGGAACGCTGGAAAACTTGTGAGCGAAGCATAGGATTAGACGCATCTAGAACAGATGCATAACCTATGCTGATCATATGCATATATCCTGAGGATTGAGTTGTCTCTAAAGAATTACTCCGGGAACGCAGAAAATCCAGTCACTTCAACGATTCGTTTTTGCTTCTTTGATTTGGTTAAGATCGCTTCACTTGTATGAGAGAGGGTGGGGACTGCCTCCAGGCACACTCAGCATTATTCCAGATGTACTCCCCACGGTGACTGAGGCATCCTTTGATTACATAAAGGAGAGGACGTTAGGACTGAACCTAAGCAGTCCGACAGAACACCGAAAAGGACTTGCAAGATTCCTTAAGCACTCCTTCCCTCTCCCGGCCCTAAGGCACCAGCTGATCCAAGATGGCTTCCCAGAAATAGGTAACTAAATGCTGTTTTAATTTGGAGCGCCCCCAACGGCGGGGGTCAGGAATAGATGCCGAGAGATCTGAAAGCCCGTGAGCTGAGAGCCGTCAGAGACGAGCTACCGCCAGATTTTATTTCCAATCAGGCAAATGTGTGGTTGCCTCAGTCTCTTACGACCTCCCACCTTCAAGAGACTTCCTGGACGGTGCTCACAGTACCCTGCTGGAAGAGGCGGGGCGTCGGCCCCGCCATTGGCTGGTGGCAGCGGAGGTGGGAGGAGCCAGGGAACATGGACTACCAGCAAGCTAGATTGAGGCGAGGGCTGGCCACGCTCCGCCGGAAGGCGCCTTGTTCTCCGAAAGGGTGAGTTGAAACGCTGGCTGGAAAGGAAGCACCAGGACTTGTTCAGGTAGGCTTTCCGCACACGCCCGCCGCTCTGGGCTGATCCAAGAGTCTTTGCAAAAGCTGAGGCTCTTAGAATTGGTTTTCATAACTCATCCTCCTCCTCGCTCCCCCGCCCTCTGTCCGTTCCCCGGTTGTACGGGATCAGGTGCTGGGTGATGTTCTGGACTGAACCATTCTTCTTTGTGAAAGGCCGGGGGAGAGGGCGGCTGCCGGGCCGCGGGGCCCGGGCCCGGCTGAGCCGCGATCGGGACTGCCCCGGCCCCCGTGGAGTTTTTAGGCCTTGTCATTTAATTACTGGGCGTCGTGTAGATTTGAGGCAGCTCCTTGTTCTCTTTGCCCCGTTAGAGGAGGGAAAACTCCCCGGCTCCGTTTGGTTACTCCATACTTTGGACGCTGAAGTGGGAGTTTAGGGTTTTTTCTTCTTTTCTCTTTTTTTCCTCTTTTTGTATTTTAGCAATAAAGATGGGTAGGAGAGCACGAGGTGACCGTGTGCGATTGTTTTACAACAGTAACTGTAATTTCTGGGGATCTCTGGGAGAGCGGAGCAGGCTTTTGGACAGTGTTTAGAGAAAATGGGAAGAGAGGATGGCAAGCTTTGTATCTCCATTGACAGGTCTGCAGAGCTTACTGGTTTCTGTTGCATTATGTAAACTCTTCAGTGGCAGAAGACCCCTCCCCCTTCCTCGGAGCGAAAGCAGTTTCTTTATTTACCTGTCTCTAGTGTCGCAGGAAATTTCTCTGGCTTTGCAGCAGCTGTGCAAATGCAGCAGCTCCTACTTTTTAAGGGGCAGGCCCAAACGGTGAAGGTCTTCAAGGAAGAGGTGATGAGTGGTGTATAGACGTTTGGTGGACCAGTCTCTTTTCATTGACCGAGACTCGTGAGGCAGGAATGCAAGACCTAGAACTTGATGTCTTTTTTTTTTTTAAATAATAGACACAGTGGAATGCCCCAAACACCGGAGGGGCTGCATTATCTGTGTGCTACGTCCTGCCATCGCACTAGCATCCACAGCTTATTTACTCTTCGTGTTGTCCGAACCTGTCAGTTCAGTGGGAGATTCTCTGCCTGGTTTTTCTTAGCATCTGGTGAGGTCCTGTCCACTGTGGGGGCATTTTAGGTACCAGAAGGTGAGTTTGTGATTCGAATAATATTCTCTGTTAGTCCCCTGGATAATTTCTTCTGCTTAGGAATTTCTTTTGTGTTGAGCAACAAATAGGTTTCAGAACAAACTGTGGTCCACCTCTTAGGACATGGGAAGCTTCTCATTCCAGATATTTTGGATTATCTCCCCCTCCGCCTTAAAGGGCAAGAAGAGTTATGATGAGGAAAACAACATGTTTCATTTGAAGAGAGAGGTAGTAAGTGTCATCTGCCAGTAGGTCTGTGAGGCAAGACGAAGGAGGTGGGCCAAAGAGAGGATAGGTGTGTCTAAAGACAGGCCTGGGGGGAACGTTTGAAACTGCTGTAGTGAAGGAGTAATGGATTGGGATAAGAGATTTGTTGGAGCAGCGCATGGATAGTGACACACAGTTCTTGCTTGCTCCGTGTTTGATCCATCCCGTACCTCTGGTCTTTTGAGTAGGTCAGTTCTCAGGTTGACAAAATCCGTTTAGACATGGGTAGAAATGATAGAAGTAGATACACATCTGCTGAGCTGACTGTGAATCACCAGGAAACACAGATCTTGTATTTCCTGGGACAACTTTCTCTACAGCACCCGCTGGGAATTGGGGTGGAGGAATCTTGGCATTATGGTAACCGCCACTGCAGAGTGTTGGTTATAACAGGAAAAATTTGCCACTCTTTAAGAAGGGTCAAGTTTTTGATAGGTAAGTAGGATGGTGAAAGGAATTGGTCATTAAAAGAAACCATTTATGCATCTCCTTTGAAAAGGGTGAGATTTGGGGGGGCAAAACTACCACGTAAGATTAATTTGTGGGTTTAAAGCACTGTACTTGCTTACTGAAAGGATGAGATTTGGTATTCTCATTGGTGGAAGAACTGTCACGTCTGTACAGCGTTCAGGTGAATGCTAAATGCTTTGATACTATTTATCCAGAGCCCTGCAAGGGTTAAGTTATGTCTGCACTGCCATTTAGCCTAATACCTGAAGGATAAACAGAGGACAGATATTGTTCTGGACCCTCCCCCATCAGCTTTAGAAGCCGCTCCACTTCTAAAGTTGCATTTGAACCAGTCCCTGATCAGCAGGTCTTTGCTTGACCTACCCTGGCACTGCTGTAACAACATAGTATTTACTCTCTTACGTGTAACATTGAATTCATTGGTAGACTATCATTTCAGACCCTACTCATCTCCTCTTTAATTATTTATTTTTCTCCCAAAGCGGGTGGTCTTCCTCTCATCCTTGGTTACATTTTCTTCACTTTGCCTTTCGTTTTAATTCACTGACATTGTCCCTTTTTGCATCTGTCTTGAGACCATTTAAGAATGAAAAGAGACCATGGTTTTCAAGAGGTGGTTCCTTTGGTGACTACTACTTAAGTTACAGTTGCATTTCTGTGTACAGAGCTGTTGTATCAACTCTTAACTATTGCCTAAAGGTTTGTTTAATCATTGTGACATTTCTAATTTTATCCTGGATAACCTTGCCCCAACCCTAACCACTGTTTTGTTTTCTGTCGATATTTATACAAAATTGTAGTCTAGCTCTCTTTTTTGTCTTTTCTGACTAATTACCTTTAACATTTTCATGGTTTCTCTGTACTGTAAAGGAAGTCCATCTCTTTGTAGTTATTGGATAGTTTAGATTATAATTTATAGGTAACACAGATCTTGTATTTCCTGGGACAACTTTCTCTACAGCACCCGCTGGGAATTGGGGTGGAGGAATCTTGGCATTATGGTAACCGCCACTGCAGAGTGTTGGTTATAACAGGAAAAATTTGCCACTCTTTAAGAAGGGTCAAGTTTTTGATAGGTAAGTAGGATGGTGAAAGGAATTGGTCATTAAAAGAAACCATTTATGCATCTCCTTTGAAAAGGGTGAGATTTGGGGGGGCAAAACTACCACGTAAGATTAATTTGTGGGTTTAAAGCACTGTACTTGCTTACTGAAAGGATGAGATTTGGTATTCTCATTGGTGGAAGAACTGTCACGTCTGTACAGCGTTCAGGTGAATGCTAAATGCTTTGATACTATTTATCCAGAGCCCTGCAAGGGTTAAGTTATGTCTGCACTGCCATTTAGCCTAATACCTGAAGGATAAACAGAGGACAGATATTGTTCTGGACCCTCCCCCATCAGCTTTAGAAGCCGCTCCACTTCTAAAGTTGCATTTGAACCAGTCCCTGATCAGCAGGTCTTTGCTTGACCTACCCTGGCACTGCTGTAACAACATAGTATTTACTCTCTTACGTGTAACATTGAATTCATTGGTAGACTATCATTTCAGACCCTACTCATCTCCTCTTTAATTATTTATTTTTCTCCCAAAGCGGGTGGTCTTCCTCTCATCCTTCGGTTACATTTTCTTCACTTTGCCTTTCGTTTTAATTCACTGACATTGTCCCTTTTTGCATCTGTCTTGAGACCATTTAAGAATGAAAAGAGACCATGGTTTTCAAGAGGTGGTTCCTTTGGTGACTACTACTTAAGTTACAGTTGCATTTCTGTGTACAGAGCTGTTGTATCAACTCTTAACTATTGCCTAAAGGTTTGTTTAATCATTGTGACATTTCTAATTTTATCCTGGATAACCTTGCCCCAACCCTAACCACTGTTTTGTTTTCTGTCGATATTTATACAAAATTGTAGTCTAGCTCTCTTTTTTGTCTTTTCTGACTAATTACCTTTAACATTTTCATGGTTTCTCTGTACTGTAAAGGAAGTCCATCTCTTTGTAGTTATTGGATAGTTTAGATTTATTATGAAACTGTTCAGTAGGTAACAATTTCTTTTGCCCTTTTTATCACTCATCGCTGTCTATCCTTCACTGAACTCTTGGTTATTGAATGTCACGTAAAGTAGAATGGTCAGCTTTGCTGTTCTGTGCGTGTGTGCTCAGTCGTGTCCAACTCTTTGTGACCCTGGGGACTGTCCCCCGCCAGGCTCCTCTGTCTATGGAACTCTCCAGGCAAGAATACTGGGATAGGTGGCCATTTCCTTCTCCAGGAGGTCTTCCTGACCCAGGGATCGAACCCGTGTCTCCTGCATGGCAGACCAGTTCTTTACCACGGCATCACCTGGGAAGCCCTGTTGTCAACCTTAAAGTTCATAATTCTTGCCTTCAGATCGCAGGAGAAGACTTTAAAACAACAAAGTACTTAATTCCTGCCCCTCTATATGTTACATGATAATGAAAAAGCTAGCAGAAAGACTGATATAGATGATTATTTACATGCACCTTTAGCAAGGATGACTCCAGAAATGTATTCCAAGTGGTGGAGCAATGGAGGGAGCCTAGATGACATTCGAGCCTCTTCCTTTGCAGACATTTCAAGTATAGTCTAACTAGTTTGTTTGAAAAGAGTTTGCAGAATATATTCAAATAAAAGTGCAAAAAGTTGTAAAACCAAACCAAGGATTTTAAATGTTATGTACCTTTATGCATAATTTTTAAGAAAAGATTGGCATTGTCCCTAAAAGAATGAAACATTCCTGATTTTATTCCCTCCGTACATTTCCAGAGAAATTTATTGTGTGTGGCTTCTTTTTATTTGGTATTTCCAGACCTTTTTTTTATTATTATTATTATTTTTGGGGGCGGTGGGAGGGGGCCTGGCGGGCCACTTCTATTGGTCTTTCATTTTATCTATTTTCATCCATCTATTTGTTCTTTGGCCCGTGTGGGCCTCCCATCTCAGTGGCTTCTGTTGTCGAAGAGCACTGGCTCTGGGCGTGTGCGCTCCAGAGCTCTGGCTCAGTAATTGGACACATCGGTCCAGCCACTCTGTGGCACGTGGGATCTTCCCAGGCCAGGGATCGAACTGGCGCCCCTTGCACTGCAAGGCAGTGTCCTTACCCACTGGACCACCAAGGAAGCTCCTATTATTATTTTAAAAAGATAATTAAAGGGCATACTCCAAAAATTACTAGATAATAACTAAATTATTAGATTTATTAGTCCTATTGCTTATTAGTCCTATCTATTATAGAACTGTGCTTTTTCCCTCCCCTGTATGTTGGCACCCTAAATCTGATAGTTCTGATTTGGTAATATCCCAATATTCCAGTAATAACACATTTTTGTTTCATTCTGTAAGTCTCCTAAAACTATATTAGTAACTTTCTGAAAAATAAAATGTATTAATTGAATTCTTAATTTTATATGAGAGGAAGGATATTCAGGAGCTGTAAAGCCTTTCATGTTTCTCAGATTGTCCCTCATGGTCATTATAAAAACCTTTGGACTATCCCACCTCCATTTTTTCTTCCATTACATCATTTGGGGATATACCATATTTTGATGGATTATTCTCTGGGGACATGGATATTCAGTGTTACATGGTCCCATTAGTGATATGGGAATTTATTTTTGATTGGTTCTAGAAAAAAAACCAAGTGATTTAGGTAGTTTGGCAGCCTACGTAGAATCAGGTCATGATAGTGTTGTGTTTTTTTTCCTTAATAGTGTTTTCTAATGGAATATGAAATCATATTTCACTTACTCTGTGATTTTCATGTCCTATTCCAGATATCAGATATATATCAGACATTACATCCATCTAAGTAAACTGAATGACTGGTGAGATTTTTCAGAATTTTTTAATACGGGCTGCCAAGTTGCATGGATACTGAACTTCAGTGTTTTATCTTCATTGCTTCCGCTCAGCCCCCAGTCATTCTTTGTTTATTTACACATTAAATCTACTAAATATGTAGCGCTTTTACCTGTTTTTCAGGTATGTCTCTTGGTGGGAGCACCTTTTCCATGAGGTCTTAAATATATGCACGGGTAATGGTCACTTCCTGGAGAAGGAAATGGCAACTCCAATATATTTAAAAGAAAAAAAAAACATATATATAAATTTGGCCTCTTAGTTATTTTTTAAAAATGTATTTATTTTCATCCATCTTTATTCTCAGGTGCATGTGGGAGCACCACAGTGGCCTCTCTTGCCTCAGAGCACTGGCTTCAGGCGCGTGTGCTCCAGAGCACTGGCCCGCACCTGGACATGCCCGTCCAGCCATTCTGTGGCACGCGGGATCCTCCTGGGCCAGGGATTGAACCAGTGCCCCCTGCACTGCAAGGCAGACTCTTCACCCACTGGACCACCAGGGAAGCCCCCACCCCAATATTCTTGCCTGTAAAATTCTGTGAATGGAGAAGCCTGGTGAGCTACAGTCCATGGCGTCTCAAATATATATATATGTATATATATATATATATATATGTATGTATAGGGCTTCCCTGATGGTGAGGAATCTGGCTGCAATGTAGGAGACCCAGGTTCCATCCCTAGGCTGGGAGGATTCTCCTGGAGCAGGGCATGCCAACCCACTCCAGTATTCTTGCCTGCAGAACTCCATGGATGGAGGAGTTTGGTGGACTACAGTCCATAGGGTCACGAAAAGTCGGACATGACTGAAGTGACTAAGCAGCAGCAGCAGCGCAGTAATGGTCCCTTCCATTCACTGCTTTCCTGAAAGTCATGAGAGTTAAAATTTGAGTCACCTGGGTCTGGGGGCATATAGCTCCTGAGGAGCAGCCCAGTCAATTGCAGAACTGTAAGTTCCCACAGGCAGGCATTGTGAAGTAAGCGGAGTGTGCAGAGAGACACCAGCATCATTCCTACAAAGGCACCAGATGACTAATTGAATTACCTGTGCGTTGCCCTGGCCACCCATGCTGGTCGAAGTCTGTCCCGTGGCTTCAAGGTCAAGGGGTTGTCCTCTTTCTCGGGACAGTAGTACTGGTCCTTTCATCCTGCCCAGCAGCCTGACTCTTCTAACTGTGAAACGTATGCATCTATATTAGTATCCCACCATTCTGCTTGGCAGATTAGCACAGCCATGTCTCTAAGGAGTAGTTTTGCTTTCTTTTTTTGGGGCCTTTTCCATGAGGTCTAAAATTGCACGGGTAATGGTCACTTCCTGGAGAAGGAAATGGCAACTCAAATATATTTAAAAGAAAAAAAAAACATATATATAAATTTGGCCTCTTAGTTATTTTTTAAAAATGTATTTATTTTCATCCATCTTTATTCTCAGGTGCATGTGGGAGCACCACAGTGGCCTCTCTTGCCTCAGAGCACTGGCTTCAGGCGCGTGTGCTCCAGAGCACTGGCCCGCACCTGGACATGCCCGTCCAGCCATTCTGTGGCACGCGGGATCCTCCGGGGTCAGGGATTGAACCAGTGCCCCCTGCACTGCAACGCGGACTCTCTACCCACTGGACCACCAGGGAAGCCCCCACCCCAATATTCTTGCCTGTAAAATTCTGTGAATGGAGAAGCCTGGTGAGCTACAGTCCATGGCGTCTCAAATATATATATATGTATATATATATATATATATATGTATGTATAGGGCTTCCCTGATGGTGAGGAATCTGGCTGCAATGTAGGAGACCCAGGTTCCATCCCTAGGCTGGGAGGATTCTCCTGGAGCAGGGCATGCCAACCCACTCCAGTATTCTTGCCTGCAGAACTCCATGGATGGAGGAGTTTGGTGGACTACAGTCCATAGGGTCACGAAAAGTCGGACATGACTGAAGTGACTAAGCAGCAGCAGCAGCGCAGTAATGGTCCCTTCCATTCACTGCTTTCCTGAAAGTCATGAGAGTTAAAATTTGAGTCACCTGGGTCTGGGGGCATATAGCTCCTGAGGAGCAGCCCAGTCAATTGCAGAACTGTAAGTTCCCACAGGCAGGCATTGTGAAGTAAGCGGAGTGTGCAGAGAGACACCAGCATCATTCCTACAAAGGCACCAGATGACTAATTGAATTACCTGTGCGTTGCCCTGGCCACCCATGCTGGTCGAAGTCTGTCCCGTGGCTTCAAGGTCAAGGGGTTGTCCTCTTTCTCGGGACAGTAGTACTGGTCCTTTCATCCTGCCCAGCAGCCTGACTCTTCTAACTGTGAAACGTATGCATCTATATTAGTATCCCACCATTCTGCTTGGCAGATTAGCACAGCCATGTCTCTAAGGAGTAGTTTTGCTTTGAGAGAACCCTTTAGTGGTGCTCTTTTAAGTTATTGGACAGGGACTAATAAACTCCTTTTTATTTGCCTACTGTGTGCCCAACATTGTTGATAATCTTTTCATCTTCAGAATAACCCTGAAAATGTGTGTGATGTTACTTTCATTTTACAGAAGAGAAAAGAAAAGAAAACTTGGATTTGATAACTTAAGCAGGAGTAAGACTCTGGTCTATTGGACTTCAAGTCTCATTCATTTTAATTTATTTTTTATTTTATTTAAAAAAAAGTTTTAACCTCATTCATTATCATCTTTCCCCATTTAGAAATGCATTGCTGATCCCTGGAAAACTGTCTTTGACTACAGTGTTAGACAAACAGGCATTCCATAACTTCTTAAAGCTGGACTTTAGCCAGTTGTAGAGCCTTCAGAATGTAAAATTTCTTTTTCTCTTTGTATTTCTGTCTGTTAAAAGGGAAAAAAAGTTTCTTTTATTTATTTTAGTTATTTTGAAGACAAGATTATATGAAATACTTTAAGCTGTACAGAGGAAAATCACTTGGTGATTTTAACTCCATTTTTTACCCAATGCAAATGAAACTCACTCACTGACTTCATCAGTGCCATGTCATTGGGTCATTTTTTTGTGCCTAGAGGCATAAGTGTGATAATAACAGTGTTTCTCCTCCCCTGCCACACAACTCTTTTTTAGCATCAATGTTGCAATGAAAATAATCTCTCCTAAATAATTGAGTTAGGAGCTCCCTGATGGCCTGGTGGTTAGGATTCCAGGTGTGTACAACCACGGCCTGGTTCAGTCCTTGGTTAGGGAATGTTTCTCAAGCTGTACAGTGCAGACCAAAAATATTAAATATTTATGTTTCTCTGTTAGACTGAATAAGTACACACACACACACACACACACACACACACACTTGGGCCAGGTTAAAGTAGGGCATGCAGGGCTGGTGTGGGAGGACATAAAGAAGACCAGGACTAAATATAGCTAAATACATTACTGGAGGAGGGTGAAATGCACAGAGGTGATCAACTGTATGGCAATAAATGGAAAGTAACTTTCTGGTGGTGGGCACACTGTAGTGTGTACAGAAACAGAAAAATAATGTACACATGAAACTTATATAATGTTATTACCTCAGTTAAAAAAAAAAATTACCCGTATTATTACTTATGCAGGATGTCCAGAAGTGGTGTCATTCAAGGTGGATATATTGATCCAGTTAGATGTTTCTTACCTAGAACCTAGAATATTATCTGGAGCATCTTGGTGAGCCCATGCCAGTGAAGAGGAACTTCTCCAAATTCAGTCTAACTTGACCTCAGGGCACTGATCCTTAAAAATTAGGCTCTTATTTTCCTTCTTCAGACCTAGACCAAACTCCAACGTTTTACTGGGAGAAAATCTACAATAAGGCTGAATCCATGCCCCCTTTTGGAGGCCTGTGGGCATGGTTTCATCCATTCACTTCTTGCCGCAGGTTTAAATTGGCCACCACTGAGGCTTTATGGTCCCAAGCCTAAAGGAGATAACTAAAACGTCACTGCTTTCAATAGTGATTACCGCACTATAGAAACTAGCTTTTTACGTGTACTGGATGCAGCCTCTTCTGTATGTGAAAGCTGTGTCTGCTACTGGTCCTGAAGAGTAAAGATCTTTAGGAATTTTTTGATACCTCTTCTAAATGTTTCTGATAGGAAATGTGCTGTTGTTGTGTACTATCTTAGCAGTCTAAAAGAAGCCTGTGGTTTCGATCAGATACCCCTGGATTACTCCCCTTCCCACCACTCCTACTTCCACACACCTTTGACTGGAAGTTGAAAATGATTTCCTTCAACAAAAGTACACAGCGTGCCCATTACCACCTGATAAGCAAAGGAAATATTGTAGTAAGTCATACATAGACCTTGTCCTTGTACAACTTGCATTTTGATCTGGGGGTGAGGGAGGCTGGATAGCAAACAATTAATGATGTGATCAGTCCGTCTACTAAAAAAGCGAAATTATGGATGTTACAGAGAATTTACAATAAGGGCATGTCACCTACACCATAGTATAGGTGGGTGGTTAAGAATGTGACTTTGGAAGCTACACTGCCCAGGTTTGAATCTGGCCCCACTTCTCATTAACTGTGGAATGTTGAATAAATTGTCTATCTCTCTGTGCCTCGGTTTCCTCATCTGTAAAATTTCAAGTTTAAGAAAATTCAGTCTGCTAATATAGTTTCATTGTTTATAACAGGGCCAGGTGTGTAATGTACATTCAACAAGTTTGGCTGTGGGTTTTTATTTTTTTTGGTCTGGGAGGTCAGGGAAAGCTTTTCTTTGAAATGATGATGATGATATGAGATTTGAAGGATAAGTAAAAATTAAATGGGCTTCCTGGTGGCTCAGTGGTAAAGAATTTGCCTGCCAAAGCAGGAGACCCATGTTCAATCCCTGGGTTGGGAAGATCCCCTGCAGAAGGAAATAGCAACTCACTACCGTATTCTTGCCCAGGAAATTGCATGGACATAGGAGCTGTCCATAGGGTCACAGAAGAGTCAGGCATGACTCCTCGACTAAACAACACACCACAGAGAATCAAATAGGCTGCATGGATGGGGAATGAGTTAGAAGGCAGTTGCAGTGGTTCAAGGAACTGAGGATGGTAAATTGATCCAGAATGGTAGTAGAGGCAGATGTAGGTGGATTTGAGGAATGTTTAGAAGGTGAAGGTAGGATTTTGAGATATTGGGTAAGGGTGGTAAGGAAAAGAGGTTTCTGGTTTCTTCAGCCATGACCGAATAGGAGTTAGAGGAGATTACCTTCTGTGTGTGCACACACAGTATGGGGATAGGAAAATGTTTCTGTTTGGGCTGTTGTTGTGTACTATCTTAGCAGTCTAAAAGAAGCCTGTGGTTTCGATCAGATACCCCTGGATTACTCCCCTTCCCACCACTCCTACTTCCACACACCTTTGACTGGAAGTTGAAAATGATTTCCTTCAACAAAAGTACACAGCGTGCCCATTACCACCTGATAAGCAAAGGAAATATTGTAGTAAGTCATACATAGACCTTGTCCTTGTACAACTTGCATTTTGATCTGGGGGTGAGGGAGGCTGGATAGCAAACAATTAATGATGTGATCAGTCCGTCTACTAAAAAAGCGAAATTATGGATGTTACAGAGAATTTACAATAAGGGCATGTCACCTACACCATAGTATAGGTGGGTGGTTAAGAATGTGACTTTGGAAGCTACACTGCCCAGGTTTGAATCTGGCCCCACTTCTCATTAACTGTGGAATGTTGAATAAATTGTCTATCTCTCTGTGCCTCGGTTTCCTCATCTGTAAAATTTCAAGTTTAAGAAAATTCAGTCTGCTAATATAGTTTCATTGTTTATAACAGGGCCAGGTGTGTAATGTACATTCAACAAGTTTGGCTGTGGGTTTTTATTTTTTTTGGTCTGGGAGGTCAGGGAAAGCTTTTCTTTGAAATGATGATGATGATATGAGATTTGAAGGATAAGTAAAAATTAAATGGGCTTCCTGGTGGCTCAGTGGTAAAGAATTTGCCTGCCAAAGCAGGAGACCCATGTTCAATCCCTGGGTTGGGAAGATCCCCTGCAGAAGGAAATAGCAACTCACTACCGTATTCTTGCCCAGGAAATTGCATGGACATAGGAGCTGTCCATAGGGTCACAGAAGAGTCAGGCATGACTCCTCGACTAAACAACACACCACAGAGAATCAAATAGGCTGCATGGATGGGGAATGAGTTAGAAGGCAGTTGCAGTGGTTCAAGGAACTGAGGATGGTAAATTGATCCAGAATGGTAGTAGAGGCAGATGTAGGTGGATTTGAGGAATGTTTAGAAGGTGAAGGTAGGATTTTGAGATATTGGGTAAGGGTGGTAAGGAAAAGAGGTTTCTGGTTTCTTCAGCCATGACCGAATAGGAGTTAGAGGAGATTACCTTCTGTGTGTGCACACACAGTATGGGGATGGAAGAGACAACCAAGGAATCCATATCTCTTTGATGTCATAGGCCCCTTCTAGGGAGAGCTGGACAACAAGTAGGTCAGCCAGGGAGATTGGAGAGGCTACCAGGAAGAACTATTGAGTAAGCAAGTAAATAAACAGGCCTAGAGTTTAGACGTCTTGCCCAGAGATATAAATGAGAGACAAGTATATAGATAGTTTGTTAATAAAAAATGAATTGAGACCTTGTATATGAGTTGGGTATTCTTGAAGGTATAGAATGAGAAAAAAAAGAAAGCCTAGGACCAAAGCTTGGTGAACTTCTAAATGCAGATAGAAGAGAAGAGTAGCAAAGGAGAACTGGCCAGAGAAGTAGAAGACATATCAGAGAAGTGTGATGCTCTGAAGCCATTAGAGAAAAAGTTCTTGGGGGTTGGGGGATGCTGTTTCTGAACTCTTTATGATCCTTTCTTGGATCCCTGAGAGTTTTGATTTAGGTCTCTTAACCCCTCAGCAGTTGGATGGTAGTAACAACATCTCCAGCAGGTTTAGGCTGACTGAAGTCAGTTAGTTAAACATGACCTTCAGACTCTAGAGTCTAAAGTGTGGTTAATCCTGTTTTCTGTAAGTTAAGTGTAATCTAGAGGAAGCAACGCTGCAGTGCATATTCATGCTTATAGGTTTAGTCGCTAAGCCATGCCCGAATCTTTTGAGACCCCATGGACTGCAGCCTGCCAGGCTCCTCTGTCCATGGGATTTCCCAGGCACGGATACCGAGGTGGGTTGCCATTTCCTTCTCATAGATATTAACCTGCTGAAATTAATGATTATTCTGAAGGCCATTAATCTGAGTGGTGATTCCCTCTAAGGCTGACTAGCATCTCCAAGGTAGGTAGCGACACTGGTAAAAACAATTTTTTTTCCATCTATCCAGAAACATTGTCGAGTAACCTCCTAGCCATAGTGGTTATATGTCAGTATGTATCAGAAGCGTTTCACCAGTCTTCATCAGTGGCGCTGTAATTTGATTCCCCTTTGTACAGAGGAGCTCCATGAGATGGTGAAGGACAGGGAAGCCTGGTTGGCTACAGTCCATGGGGTCGCAAAGAGTCGGACGCGACTTAGCGACTAACAACAGCAGCAACACTTTGATCCCACTTTGTACAGAGGCATGAACTAGACTTAGAAAGATTTATTTACTTTGTGAACAGGGATTTGAACCTAGCTCCCTCTAACTTTAAACTCATCATGTCTCTGCATACAAATACAGCTAAAATGTGAAGTAGAAGATAATTATTCTAAAAAAGTACTTAAGAAAAATGTTATGAAAGCTCATATGGGACTGGTTACTCATAGCTTGACAGTGAAAAGTAGAGATGCATTAAATCCAGTGGACAATGCTTAAACTTCCTGTATTATTGGACCTTTTTGCTTTGTTCAGTGCATGTGACCACTCTTTCCCCCTACAATTCTCTACTTTCTTTCCTTCAGTTGCATTGCCCTCTCTGCTTCTCCAGCTTTGCCTTGTTTGTCTACCTGCTTATTTGGTGTGGCTTATTCTAATTTAAAATCCTCATGTTCTCCTGGGTTCCTGCTTGGCTTTTCTCACTTCCCACCAAAAATCGCAAATTTGAGGGTTTCCAGCTAAATGTTTTGGTTAGCCTATATAATGTTTACAACATTTTTAAAAAGTAGTTATCTTCGTTTAAAATCTGGAAGCTTTGTTTAAAGCTCTGTGTTTCTGGCTTTTGAAAAACCTAAACTTCTCTCTCAACCTTGGATGTGTTTCCACATGACAGTACTTAAGTAGAGCTGAAGAGCAGCTGCTCTCTTTGGAATGCACATCCAGTTCTTCAGAGACCCCCAGCATTCTCTGTTGTCTTCCCCAAAGCATTGGTGCAGATACTCGCTCTGCTCTACATATTCCCTGAGCATTCCCCACTCTTCTACTATTTTGATACTGATAACTCTACATCTGTCACCAAGCCAACTTTTAGATGTGTACATCCAAACTTCTCATTGACATCCTGTAGGTAATTCAGACTAAACGTGGCTGAACTCCTTTTTCCCTGTAAACTCTAGATTCTACCAGTATTTATCCCCTGAGTTTTACTCAGCTCTGTCCCTTCCTTCTCATTATTAGCTTTTGGACCACATTGCTTTGATTCAGGATCTAATCATGTTAGGATTCCTGGTTGCAAACAACAGAAATCATCTTTTGGCTAACATAAGCAGAGAGGGACCATATTCGATGGATGTTGTGTGACTCACAAAATCACTGAAGATCTGGTTTAGAAAGTGATCTAGAACCAAGGGAAGTTGGGGACATGGACAGTGTGGCCAGGATCAAACCACTGAACGGTCAGAATTTCAGTGTCTGCCGTTGTTAAATATTGTCTAACTGGTTGGTTCTGGGTCTTTGTATTACCACTGCAAAATCCAGGTTCTCCATAGGAGTGACCACTTAAACTGGGCAAAGTCATATATGTACTTCTTCCCCAACAGGAAGGGGAAATAGGATCTCACCCCTTATTTCAGTACCCTCCTCACCCATTCCAGCTCTGTAATGGACCTTATGATCCCGCCTTCCACTAAAGACTTTTACCTTGAACTATTCTCCTAGTATAGGACAAGGGGAGCAGAAAAAAACAAAATCAGCAAACATGCGCAATACAGCTCTTTTCTGGACTACCACAGCAGCCTCCTAGCTACTTCTATGTCCTTGGTCCCCTCATCCCCCAAATCTGTTCTCTGTCCAGCAGCCAGAGTTAGCCAACGACAATGCATATTTCATCATGTCATTCCATGTTTCAATGGCTCCTTGGGAACCTGTAAGAAAATGCTTCAGTGTGGCATTCAGGGCTTTTTCCTTGCAAGGTCTACCCTTACGTATCCCTTCTATCCTATCTCCCTCTAATTTCTTTGTAATTTACACTTTAGCAAAGCTAAGCATCTGAACTACTTAAAACTTCTTCTCTATGTCTCCTACTGTTGTTCATTGCTCTGCTTTGCTTTTCCTCTTACTGTCACTGTTGCCTGAAGACCCCTTTCTCGTAGCCCACCTTCTTTTCCCTAGTTAACTCCTCCTCATCCTTTAAACTACTTCCTTCATACCTTTTCTCTTAACTTATTAAGTCCCTTTCACCTATATTCCTGAAATAGCCCATTTATTTCATTGCATGTATCACCTTGTATTCTAATTCTTTGTATTTGTCACTATTGTCACAGTCCCTACTCTTCACTGTCTCCCCACAGGTCTATACAAATGTTCTCCTTCCTCTTTTTTTTTTTCTTAAACACTTTTAATTATTTATTTTTTAATTATGTATTTATTTGGTTGCATTGGGTCTTAGTTGTGGCATGTGGGATCTAGTTCCCTGACTAGGGATCGAACTTGGGTCCCCTGCATTGGGAACACAGAGTCTTAACCACTGGACCACCAGGGAAATCTCTCTCCTTCCTCTTGTAAGTTCTTTGAGCGTAGAGATTGTCTGATTTGTCTTTGGTTCTCTAATACTACCATATTACTCCATATATTGTGGAGATAATGAAGAGCTCTTTGTGGATCCTAAAGGATAAGTAAGATTTTGAGAAAGCAAAGAAGTGGAATAAGGATAACATAATTTGAGGGTAAATGTACTAGCTAGACCCAGATGAGAAAAAAATTTATGACAATATTAAGTTGTCTTTTTTGGCTAGCATGTAAGTGTATATGTAGAAGAATAGCGGGAAATAAGACTAGAAAAGCAGGGAGTTTCAACAGAGAACCTTTAAAGGTCTTTAAGTAGGAGACTGATTTGGCCATACTGTGTTTTAGGAAATTAATCTGAGCAGAAAGAATCAACAATGTAAATGAAGTGAGGTTAGAAATAAAGTAAGCTAGGTGGATCCTAACTTTGCCACATAGTTTTATGTTGAATCACTCAACCCTAAGCCTCCAGTGTTCTTGTCTGTGCAGCACTGACTGACTTGATATGACACTGACTTGTGGTCTTTGCCGGCTACAGTATCTGTGATGTGTTCTCAGGAGAGCCAGTGGGATTGGCCAGATGATTGTAAGGTGGATGCATGTGGAGGTTTCAGAAACCCCTTTGAAGTTTTAAGCCTGAGTGAGTGGGGAAAACAGTATTGTTGTTTACAGGAGTGGGGACTGGGTGTCCCTGGAATTAGTGCTAATGCTAAGATCTTTAAAACAGGAGATCTTAGGCCAAGTTGATCTTTCTGGTTTGTATCATACAGCATAGAAAATAAGATTTCAGTGTTGAGGGTGGTTACATTTCAGGGGAAATTAGTGGTTGTGTGGTGAGTAGCAGTTTTTATTAACAGTTTACTTTGAGGGATTTAAGCTTATACCATCATGTGGGGTTGCCCACTCTCAGGAATTAGAGTGGTCTGAAGTGGCATTGCAAACTGGACACTGGCCCATATGTCAGATGGGCAGAGTTTCAAGAGCCCTGAGCTGAGGGCGGGAGACCAGGTTTGCGGGAGAAGTAGGTGTGTATTTTAGAGGGGAAGGCGCTGGGAATTGTTCGTGGGTACCTGCAGTTACTTTGTAGAAAGTGATACGGTTGCTCAAGGGTTGGAGTATCCAGAATGCAACTTGGGTTGCGGCAGAGAGAGCGCTTTACCTTTTAAAGAGTAAAAGGCCCCGCGTTCCAGCAGTTGGGCTGACTCACTCCTATGACGGGCGAAAGATGTGGCCCCTTTGAATGGGTGGTGGGATAAGGTATAGTCACTACGGCAGAAGGGCTGCCAGGAGGCAGGGGATTCAGAGGGAGGCGGAGTTGGCCTAGTGTGGAACCCTCCCTCCTGAGTTTATGCTTTTTGGTGTGCGGAAAAGAGTGTTGGTGGTGGGAGAATTTAATCTCCACGACTAGTTTCCCGCAGCTCGAGGCCGTTCCTCTGGCCAGGCTCCTTTTTTTTTTTTTTCAAGCAAGCTGCAGGCTTCGCCTCGGCCCTGGAAACCGGATAGGCCTCTCCGTGCGCTCTCAGCCTAACCTCGCGGTGGCGGGGGAGGGGGAAGCTCTGTTTAGTCCCACCCTTTGCGATGTTTTGCGTCTTTGCGCCTGTGGTGAGCGGCAGTGGGGTGTAGCCAATGAGGACGCGGGGCGGGCAGGAGCATCATGTTAGGCTGCGCAGGAGGAGGGGGAACTGGTGCTGGAGAGACAGCGAGAGGGGCGAACCGGCCTCCCACGGCCGCTGCAGGTAAAGGCACCTCTCTTACCCTGCTGGGGTAAGGCACACTCCTTTTCTCCTTCAGGGCTTGTCGGGCCTTCCCGCCTGTAGCTTCCGCCCTAACATTGCTCCCACCCGGGCATCCACACCCCCCCACACCCCGCATCTTCCCGTCTTGGCCATCCCTACCTTGGGGGGACACCCCGCCTGCTCACACCCTCAAGTGCATGTACTTCATCTCTATTTCGGGGGCCGCAGTTGCCAGAAACCGCCCGCCTCTGTTGTATGGGCCTTACTTGCACCATCCCTGGCAGTGTGAGCAGGTAATGTACCCGGGTCCGCGCCACCCCCGCCCCCAGTCGCGTCTCCCTTTCCATCAACCCTGTACTTCCTTACCTTGCCCCTTCCCTTTTGCCACAGAGTACAGAATGTCTGTACTTTCTCCTTTCCCCGTTGAACATACGTACGTGCTTTTAGCGTTCATAGTTGTCTATTTTGCTTTCCCTGTTTATTCAGAAGGACTCACTTTACCAGCCATGTTTGCCCCAAATGTCCATACTCCTGATTGAGTGCCTTTTCCTTCGGTAATTGGGAAAACAAAAACAGAGCAGCCACACGTTTCGCAGAGAGAATGGTGAAGGTAGAGAAAATGGCCTAGGATCTCAATCTTCTTGATGAAATCTCCTGAGTGGCTTCAAGTTAATAGCCATTTCTTATGGTGTGTGTCCTTCCATCCTAATCCTTTGCTGACCCTAAGTTGTGATTCCATTCACCTTGGGAGTTTATTTCCCATTTCCTTATAGGCTTGAGATCCTTTGGGTCTCACAAATGTCTCCATGGTATGTTTTTTAAATCCTTCTCTTGTAAGATTATATTGATTATCTTCATTTTAAACCTTCTGATTTATTTTATTTTCAAGAGATCTCTTCAAACTGCTTCTGTCCATCTTATGTTTCCATAAGGTGTTTATGTCTGCCTGCCTGCCGCTGATCCTCTGCAAAGGATACAGTTTCCAATAACACAGTGAATACTTTGAAGTAAAATAGTTTTGAACAGTTAGAGGCTAAGTGGTCATGGCTGGTACTTTGTAAAAGTGTGTATTACCACCCCTCCCCGCAAAAGGCCAATTTTTTGTCAATATGCCTTTCATCTGTTATCTTTCAAGAGAATGGACAGTAGAGAGAAATCTGTAAATGAAGAATGGATGTCTGTAGGTCGGTTTATGTAATTTTATGTATTAGACAACTGGGCTAATTTCTGTTGCAGTGTTTCTCATCTGTCACAAACAGAATAATGAACTTCATTTTGAGAGCCCATAAAGAAATTTTATCCCATCACAGAAATGTTGACAGTCTTTCCAAACCAGGCATGTTTCTTCTTTCTCTGTCAGCAACCTTCCCCATCCCCCCTCCCGCCCATGTTGTCTTTTACAGAGCCTCACAGGCCAAGAGATATTGTCCAGTTATATTGAATATAAATAACCTAAACAATGAGATCTCTTCCATTAGATAGATATAAAATTATAACGTTGAATGCACATTTTTGAAGTTGGCATACCTTCCATCTCTCGTTAAGAATCAATGCTTTGTTGAAAGGTATGGGGAGACTGAGATTGAAAAGTGTAGAGTAGAATTAAAACTAAGTCCTTTATGATTGGACAGGCAAGTTGTTTTTGAAATGGGCAAAGCTACCAGGAGACACATAAAACAAAAACAGGAAAGTTGGGGCTCTTCCTAAGAAAACCCAGAAGAACTATATTAAAGGTGGTAAGACTGCAGAACAACATCAGTATTTATTTCAAGGGGAAGGAGTAGTTTCTCCTTAAAGAAGGCAAGGTGAAGGGCTATTATGTAAAGAATTTCTCTTGCTTGTTGCCTGGAAGTTTTCAATGGATGACTTTGTATTTTAACCTTAACTGACTACTTCTACTTCTCCCCATAGCCTGTCCCCCCACCCCCACCCCACCTTTTCTCTTACTAGTTTGGGATTATGGAAAGTGATTAAGTACAGCCATTGTGTCTTTTGAGCTATGCAATTCTCTTGGGCATGGAAGGGAAGACCTGATTCTAAGGTGTTTATGTCTGCCTGCCTGCCGCTGATCCTCTGCAAAGGATACAGTTTCCAATAACACAGTGAATACTTTGAAGTAAAATAGTTTTGAACAGTTAGAGGCTAAGTGGTCATGGCTGGTACTTTGTAAAAGTGTGTATTACCACCCCTCCCCGCAAAAGGCCAATTTTTTGTCAATATGCCTTTCATCTGTTATCTTTCAAGAGAATGGACAGTAGAGAGAAATCTGTAAATGAAGAATGGATGTCTGTAGGTCGGTTTATGTAATTTTATGTATTAGACAACTGGGCTAATTTCTGTTGCAGTGTTTCTCATCTGTCACAAACAGAATAATGAACTTCATTTTGAGAGCCCATAAAGAAATTTTATCCCATCACAGAAATGTTGACAGTCTTTCCAAACCAGGCATGTTTCTTCTTTCTCTGTCAGCAACCTTCCCCATCCCCCCTCCCGCCCATGTTGTCTTTTACAGAGCCTCACAGGCCAAGAGATATTGTCCAGTTATATTGAATATAAATAACCTAAACAATGAGATCTCTTCCATTAGATAGATATAAAATTATAACGTTGAATGCACATTTTTGAAGTTGGCATACCTTCCATCTCTCGTTAAGAATCAATGCTTTGTTGAAAGGTATGGGGAGACTGAGATTGAAAAGTGTAGAGTAGAATTAAAACTAAGTCCTTTATGATTGGACAGGCAAGTTGTTTTTGAAATGGGCAAAGCTACCAGGAGACACATAAAACAAAAACAGGAAAGTTGGGGCTCTTCCTAAGAAAACCCAGAAGAACTATATTAAAGGTGGTAAGACTGCAGAACAACATCAGTATTTATTTCAAGGGGAAGGAGTAGTTTCTCCTTAAAGAAGGCAAGGTGAAGGGCTATTATGTAAAGAATTTCTCTTGCTTGTTGCCTGGAAGTTTTCAATGGATGACTTTGTATTTTAACCTTAACTGACTACTTCTACTTCTCCCCATAGCCTGTCCCCCCACCCCCACCCCACCTTTTCTCTTACTAGTTTGGGATTATGGAAAGTGATTAAGTACAGCCATCAAACTGTGTCTTTTGAGCATATGCATATGTTTCTCTTTGGGTCAATGGAAGGTGAAGACTGGCTTTTCATTCTCACTATGATAAGTATGCTAGATTTTCTTTATCTAGGAGGTTGCTTTACATAAGGATATCTTCAGAATTTCATATATTTGACTGCTTAACATGTATTTGTTTTTGTTACCAGGATTTGAATCATGGAAAGAAAATTCATGGGGTAGATGACCTTGGTAGAATAGGCCAGATGCGGGTATAGCCAGGATGACCCGTAAGTAGGAATAGAACGAGGGGCTCAGAAAGTTGGAGAGGGTTTATTCTTTTGAGAGTGAAGCACAAATTTAAAGATGCGAGTTGAAAAAAGAAGCCAGAGACTAGGATTAAAAAAATTGTATAAAATGAGTTAGGTCAGTAGGAGTGAGGTGATGAGATGGGATTGAGAGGCAATGAGACTTGATGGTGTGGCATTAAGTCAGTGATGAGATTTTTCAAATGATTGGGCCTTGACCAAACCAGGAGAAGCAGGAATTTGGCGCCAAAATTGGGAAGGGAGATAAATAAGTGTGTTGACCTGTAATGGAAGTAAGGAAATATTTCAGAAGCTGTTAGCCTGGTTTTTCCCATTAAAAAATGAGATCTCTCGTCTCTCTTGAGATTGGGCTGTTGTGAAGGGAAGTAAGGGCATTTGGGTGAATAAATAGCAAGGAATCCTAGAAAGGACAGAATACTCCGTGGAAGAAAGGCAGATTATGAATTATTATCAGTATAAACTTCTAGTCAGTGGAGACTTCCACAGTAGTTTTCTTATGACACCAAACGGTTAGATATTTACTGTGGCTTCTCTGACAGTGAACAGGAGGTAAAAGGAGGATAGGTAGCAAAGTAGGGTATAACTAGAAAAAAGTTGACGGAAGTGTTGGAAAAATTTATACTGTTATTGAGTAGATTTCCACTAAATTAAGAGATATCCATAGATCTGGGTACCATTTGGAGTAACTTTGGGGCAGGCATTGGATGGGAGAGGCTGGAATGAGCTTGTGGAATACTTCAGCCAGGAATGGGAAGTAATGTGGACCGTGGTTGAGGTGTGAAGGGTAAACCGTTCCTGAAGCCAGGATGAGCTGTTTAACATTGGTAGGGACGCTATGTATGGTGTGTAATGTTGACTGATGGGCCAGCTGCTGGTGAGTCAGTCCGCTCTCTTGTGTGTACCCCATTTTGGGCTACTTTCACTTTGTGTTGTTTCACAGGGGTAAGTGGAATGGGTTGAGGAAAAGGGGAAAAAAGTTGGGGAGCTGTGTGGGAAAGCCTTCAGTCAAGTCTGTTCTGTGTCACTGACAAATGTCTTCTCTGTGTCTTCTAAAAGTTAAGACAAATGGTGTTATTGAGGCGTTCCTGGATTGACAAATATTGATATTATATGCAGAGAGCAGATACTACATTTTCAGATAATTACATGGCAATGTACTGAAAACTCTGTGTCTTGGTTTTTCCTTTTTCTAACATTTTATAGATTTAAACTTCCACATGTGGATTTCGTAAACGTAATTTCAGTTATTTGCAGGACAGTTTTTCAAGATAGGAAGTTTTCTCCTGTCTCATCTTAGAATCAGGGAATAACAGTTAATTTCTCTAAGGACTGAATGGTTCATTCCAGACACCATAAGCAAGTGAATATTTTTAATTTTATTTTTAATATTTTAATTCATTAACTTTCTTGGAATAGCTATGTATGTAATACTCTTCTGGTTATTTAGAGACCCACAGATAAATAGTACGTGGTCCCCACCATTCAGAAACTCTTGGAGAAAGAGGAGCTGGGCCACCTCACAGGGTTATGCAGGGTGTGCATTGCACATGTATTCATTATCATCATAGATAATATGTTTAGTATGACAGTTTTCCAGCAGATGGCGGACAAGCCTCTTAAGCAGGCAGCTTTTTATAATTTGCACAAAGGAACCTTTTGGGCCTTCAGAGGAAATGGATGAGAGCCTTGTCATTTTAATAAAATGTTAAATATAAGTGCTTTAAGTAAGGTGCAGACAATGTTGTGGGTATTTAAAGAAGGTGAGAGTTTCCCTGGTGGCTCAGCAGTAAATAATCTGCCTGCCAATGCAGGATATGTGGGTTTGATCCCTGGGTTAGAACCCACTCTAGTATCCTTGCCTGGGAAATCTCATGGACAGAAGATCCTGGCGGGCTGCAGTCCATAGGGTCGCAAAAGGATCAGACATGATTTAGCGACTAAACAGCAACAACAAAAAAGTTGAAAGGACTGAGTCATCACAAATGGCTGATCTTAGGAAGGTGCAAGGCTCACCTTATTGAGTAGAAGACCTTTGAGGATGTTAAAGATTATAGCTGGAGGAGATGTTTGTGGGGAGGATGGGGAGGATGTTACAACAAACCAGGCAAAGTCATGCAGATAGGAATGTCATTAAGGGAACTGGATTGTCTGGACTGGAATGTAGGGTAGATATAGGAAGTGATGCGATACAGGAAATGGGGAGAGTGAAAGTTGGAAACAAACAAGAACAAAATCATAGACTTCTTTGAATCTCTTGCCAAAGGCTTTAATCTTAAATATGAGAAAGCGGGGAGGGGACTTGGTAGCAGAAGCCCTATGTATAGATTCACTGATAGGTTAGCTGTCAAACGTAATTTCAGTTATTTGCAGGACAGTTTTTCAAGATAGGAAGTTTTCTCCTGTCTCATCTTAGAATCAGGGAATAACAGTTAATTTCTCTAAGGACTGAATGGTTCATTCCAGACACCATAAGCAAGTGAATATTTTTAATTTTATTTTTAATATTTTAATTCATTAACTTTCTTGGAATAGCTATGTATGTAATACTCTTCTGGTTATTTAGAGACCCACAGATAAATAGTACGTGGTCCCCACCATTCAGAAACTCTTGGAGAAAGAGGAGCTGGGCCACCTCACAGGGTTATGCAGGGTGTGCATTGCACATGTATTCATTATCATCATAGATAATATGTTTAGTATGACAGTTTTCCAGCAGATGGCGGACAAGCCTCTTAAGCAGGCAGCTTTTTATAATTTGCACAAAGGAACCTTTTGGGCCTTCAGAGGAAATGGATGAGAGCCTTGTCATTTTAATAAAATGTTAAATATAAGTGCTTTAAGTAAGGTGCAGACAATGTTGTGGGTATTTAAAGAAGGTGAGAGTTTCCCTGGTGGCTCAGCAGTAAATAATCTGCCTGCCAATGCAGGATATGTGGGTTTGATCCCTGGGTTAGAACCCACTCTAGTATCCTTGCCTGGGAAATCTCATGGACAGAAGATCCTGGCGGGCTGCAGTCCATAGGGTCGCAAAAGGATCAGACATGATTTAGCGACTAAACAGCAACAACAAAAAAGTTGAAAGGACTGAGTCATCACAAATGGCTGATCTTAGGAAGGTGCAAGGCTCACCTTATTGAGTAGAAGACCTTTGAGGATGTTAAAGATTATAGCTGGAGGAGATGTTTGTGGGGAGGATGGGGAGGATGTTACAACAAACCAGGCAAAGTCATGCAGATAGGAATGTCATTAAGGGAACTGGATTGTCTGGACTGGAATGTAGGGTAGATATAGGAAGTGATGCGATACAGGAAATGGGGAGAGTGAAAGTTGGAAACAAACAAGAACAAAATCATAGACTTCTTTGAATCTCTTGCCAAAGGCTTTAATCTTAAATATGAGAAAGCGGGGAGGGGACTTGGTAGCAGAAGCCCTATGTATAGATTCACTGATAGGTTAGCTGAAGTTTGTGAAACTTCTTGGGTAAAATTATACTATAAACTTAGCAAGGTTATCCTATATGCTTGAATAAAGGTGGTTATTTTTGCCAGTAGTAAGTAGAAGTAGCTGAATAACAAGGAAAAGTTATAAAATTCAGTATATCCAGAAGCCTTTATCTGTATTCAGTGATGTATAGCTGATATGGTTTTAAGTTCTGTCAGCTTAACAATCTGAAATAGGAGGTGAATGAATGTTAAATTTTCTGTTCTCTACCTAAGAAAGATAATTGTGAAAAGAAATGGACAGAGACAGCTGAATGATCTTGACAGACAGAAGCTTCAAAGTGTAGATGTAAGAACCCCCAAAGGGGGTTGGTTTATTTCTCTTTGTCTCTTTTGGGTTTAAAGCAGAAATGTGGATGTTCTTTCTGCTCAGTCTCTGTCCTCAGCTTACCTCACATTTCCTTCTTCTCTTATTATTTTGATTCTGTTTGATATTAAGGGTAGAAATTTTCCCCGAGGTCACCTCTTCTGCTTACTTGTCATTTGTCTTCCTACCACAGGAGTTCCATCATCTTCCTCTGAAGACCTAGCCACCTTGCTCCATGAAGGTCAGGACAGTCTGACATGCACTTGTTTCTTGCCTCTTTATTTGAAGAGTAGCCCTCTTCCATTGTGTACATTTTTTTCTTAATAGGGAAGGGGAGGGGAGAGCCAGTACCCCCCTCCCCCTCCCCTTCCCTCCTTGGAGAAGTAACCCCCATTGCTTTCCCAAGATGGCAGACCCCATCATGGATCTGTTTGATGACCCAAATTTATTTGGCCTGGACTCTCTGACTGATGACAGCTTCAATCAGGTCACACAAGACCCTATTGAGGAAGCCCTTGGACTGCCAAGCTCTCTGGACTCCTTGGATCAGATGAACCAGGATGGTGGAGGTGGTGATGTGGGGAGTTCATCAGCAAATGACTTGGTCCCCCCACCAGAGGAAACAACCCCCACAGAACTTCCCAAAGAATCAACAGCTCCAGCTCCAGAATCTTTAACCTTGCATGATTATACCACTCAGCCCGTCAGCCAAGAGCAGCCAGCCCAACCTGTCTTACAGACACCGACGCCAACATCAGGACTTTTGCAGGTCTCCAAGAGCCCGGAGATCCTGAGCCAAGGGAATCCTTTCATGGGTGTCTCTGCCACAGCTGTCTCCTCCAGTAGTGCTGGAGGGCAACAACCTCAGTCCGCCCCTAAGATTGTTATCCTTAAGGCCCCACCAAGCTCCTCAGTCACTGGTGCCCATGTGGCACAAATTCAGGCCCAAGGTATCACCAGCACAGCTCAGCCCTCCCGGGTGGCTGTACTAACAGAAATAGAGTGAGATGTAAGACCTAAGAAAGATAATTGTGAAAAGAAATGGACAGAGACAGCTGAATGATCTTGACAGACAGAAGCTTCAAAGTGTAGATGTAAGAACCCCAAAGGGGGTTGGTTTATTTCTCTTTGTCTCTTTTGGGTTTAAAGCAGAAATGTGGATGTTCTTTCTGCTCAGTCTCTGTCCTCAGCTTACCTCACATTTCCTTCTTCTCTTATTATTTTGATTCTGTTTGATATTAAGGGTAGAAATTTTCCCCGAGGTCACCTCTTCTGCTTACTTGTCATTTGTCTTCCTACCACAGGAGTTCCATCATCTTCCTCTGAAGACCTAGCCACCTTGCTCCATGAAGGTCAGGACAGTCTGACATGCACTTGTTTCTTGCCTCTTTATTTGAAGAGTAGCCCTCTTCCATTGTGTACATTTTTTTCTTAATAGGGAAGGGGAGGGGAGAGCCAGTACCCCCCTCCCCCTCCCCTTCCCTCCTTGGAGAAGTAACCCCCATTGCTTTCCCAAGATGGCAGACCCCATCATGGATCTGTTTGATGACCCAAATTTATTTGGCCTGGACTCTCTGACTGATGACAGCTTCAATCAGGTCACACAAGACCCTATTGAGGAAGCCCTTGGACTGCCAAGCTCTCTGGACTCCTTGGATCAGATGAACCAGGATGGTGGAGGTGGTGATGTGGGGAGTTCATCAGCAAATGACTTGGTCCCCCCACCAGAGGAAACAACCCCCACAGAACTTCCCAAAGAATCAACAGCTCCAGCTCCAGAATCTTTAACCTTGCATGATTATACCACTCAGCCCGTCAGCCAAGAGCAGCCAGCCCAACCTGTCTTACAGACACCGACGCCAACATCAGGACTTTTGCAGGTCTCCAAGAGCCCGGAGATCCTGAGCCAAGGGAATCCTTTCATGGGTGTCTCTGCCACAGCTGTCTCCTCCAGTAGTGCTGGAGGGCAACAACCTCAGTCCGCCCCTAAGATTGTTATCCTTAAGGCCCCACCAAGCTCCTCAGTCACTGGTGCCCATGTGGCACAAATTCAGGCCCAAGGTATCACCAGCACAGCTCAGCCCCTCGTGGCTGGCACAGCCAATGGTGGAAAAGTCACTTTTACCAAAGTGCTAACCGGCACTCCCCTTCGACCTGGTGTTTCCATTGTCTCTGGTAATACAGTGTTGGCCGCCAAGGTCCCTGGGAACCAGGCTACTGTTCAGCGCATTGTCCAGCCCAGCCGACCAGTAAAGCAGCTGGTCCTACAGCCAGTTAAGGGTTCAGCTCCTGCTGGAAACCCTGGGGCCACAGGGCCCCCACTGAAGCCTGCAGTTACACTGACCTCTACACCTACCCAGGTGACTTGAGTGAAAGGGGGAGGTGAATTTCGGTTTAGTGGCGGGCCCAGCAACTGTGTGAGGGCAAGCATGTGAGAGCTGTCTCTAGGAAATCCTGTTTAAATTCCATCTTTACTTTTGATCAGTTAGTGTTGACAGCCACGTTGTTACTTAGGAGGTAGAAACAGTTCATGTTAGTGCAGTGTTTGAGCTCTTGCTATGTATTTACACTGTGCCTAGCTGGTGTTGAACAAGACAGACACAGTCCCTGTCCTTACAGAGCTCACCATACGCCAGGAAATACAGACCTTAAAAAAGAACTCACAATAACATATACAAAGTTATATGAGTAATATAGAATGCGATGGGAACAAAGAATTGTTTTTGAAAAATGTATTTATTTATATTTGCAAGACTTAATAGACGCTATGTGTATCTTTCCCACGTTCTTACTAAAATTGCCCTTTCCAGCTTTGCCCAGTGGAAAGGCTTGTTTCTTTTATTAAGAAAATAAAGGCTCTAGACTCTGAATCAAGAGCCAGAAGAGTTTAGGGGAAGGGAAGACAGTATGAAGATAAGTAGGCTGGTGGAGGGAAGCTGTGAGGAGGTGGATTTTAGTTCAATATAAAGACTTTGATTCTAATAGATTTCCAAACAAATGGAATCACTGCCTTAGAAAATATAGCAAGCCTCCCAGCAATTTTTCAGCCATAAGCCTAGTACCCTCTGGGCAGAGATTATAGAAAAGGTTTTGTCAAGACAGATAGGAAAATGAACAAAAGGATTATTTTCTGACCCTCAGTTTTTATAATTGTAGGATGAGGAAAACTGGTGTGAGTATTAAGGGGTCTACCCTCCTTTCATGTTATGCGTCTCAGCAATTTCCTTTCTTCACTCTAGGGTGAATCGAAACGCATCACGCTGGTCCTCCAGCAGCCACAGTCTGGAGGTCCCCAAGGACACCGGCATGTCGTGCTGGGGAGTCTCCCAGGCAAGATAGTGTTACAGGGCAACCAGCTAGCAGCCCTGACTCAAGCCAAGAATGCCCAGGGGCAGCCTGCCAAAGTAGTAACTATCCAGCTGCAGGTGCAGCAGCCACAGCAGAAAATCCAGATTGTTCCACAGCCTCCATCGTCGCAGCCGCAACCCCAGCAGCCACCCTCAACCCAGCCCGTGACCCTCTCCTCTGTGCAGCAGGCTCAGATCATGGGACCAGGACAGGCCCCGGGACAGAGACTTTCAGTACCCCTCAAGGTGGTGCTGCAGCCACAGGTGAGACTTCCAGAGTTAAGAAGGAAGACCCGCTCTTGGTCCCTTGCTGTTATCCTCAGTAGCCACTCATTGTTGAATGCGGGGCCAGTCTAGATTCATGTCTGTAGTGAGATACAGACCTCTCTTTCATCCATGGGAACCTTGTTTTTAATTGTATCATGAAAAGATTTGAGGGTTATTGTTAGGTTTGGGAGATGATTTGTCTAGTATTTTTCTTTGAATTATTTACAACCTTTTCCTGATACTCTTGTGAAATTATAAACAACCAGAAATATCCCCTTATATGAAAGATAAAGAAATAGTCTTATAGAGGTCAAGTGCTTGTCATTCCTCCCTCCCCCTCTCCCCAGCCCCAGGGAAATAAAGGTAGGCCAAGAACAGAATTTGAATTTTTTTTACTAGCCTAGAGACCAATGTTGGCTGTACTGTTTGAAGATTTTCTGGAATTACAGAGATGAGTATTGACACTAGAAACATGGCTAAAGAATATCGAAGGTTAATTTGGCACAGTTCTTGCCTTTTCTCATCCGCATCTCACCAAAAAAATACTTTTAAAAAGTGTCTCTGGGGTTTCCCTGGTGGTCCAGTGGGTAAGGACACCGCCTTGCAGTGCAAGGGGCGCCGGTTCGATCCCTGGCCTGGGAAGATCCCGCGTGGCACGGAGCGGCTGGACCCATGTGTCCTATTACCAAGCCAGAGCTCTGGAGCGCATGCGCCCAGAGCTGGTGCTCTGAGACAACAGAGGCCACCGTGATGGGAGGCCACACGGGCCAAAGAACAGAGATGGATGAAACTAGACAAATGAAAAGACCAATAGAAGTGGCCCGCCCACCCCCCTCCCTCCCCACCCCAGCCCCTCCAAAAAATAAATAAATAAATAAATGTTTAAATTTAGGTGCTACCTAAAGACAGAAAACCCAACTCAAGAGCGTCTGGACACATTTCTCTTCTTTAAAAAAAAAAAAGTGTCTCTGGGTTCAGTAAGACTTGATATGAGTCTCATTCTTGAGGAATTAGAGAACTAACGTTTCCAACCTGTGTACTTCAGAGGTGTTTTATTCAGGCCATTTAACTACAGGCATGTTGAAATTTTAGTGTCTTTATCCCTGTAGGCCGGCTCTTCCCAAGGGGCCTCTTCTGGACTCTCCGTAGTTAAAGTTCTCAGTGCCAGTGAAGTGGCAGCTCTGTCCTCACCAGCAAGTTCTGCTCCGCATACGGGGGGCAAGACAGGCATTGAGGAAAACCGTCGGCTGGAGCACCAGAAGAAGCAAGAGAAAGCAAATCGGATTGTAGCAGAGGCCATTGCTAGGGCCCGTGCCCGGGGCGAACAGAACATACCTCGAGTGCTGAACGAGGACGAGTTGCCCAGCGTTCGACCTGAGGAGGAAGGCGAGAAGAAGCGCAGAAAGAAGAGCAGCGGGGAGAGGCTCAAGGAAGAAAAGCCAAAGAAGAGCAAAACGTCTGGCACCTCCAAAACCAAGGGCAAGAGCAAGCTAAAGTGAGTGCCACCCACTGCTGTTTTAATGGGACGTTTGAGGAGAGGGAATACATTTAAAAGTCCCTTCTGTTTTCAAATTCGTGCTGAATATAGCAGCTACAGAGTACAAGGTGGTCTATCATAGACGGTAATAAGTCCTTTTCTGTGTCCCAAGTGAGCACCAAGGCATGGAAAAGATAGCCAGTCTTGTGCTAGGGGTTACGTTGAAAAGTCATACCTGTGTTTTTCCATATTCTTATCAATTTTGTGTTGCTAGACTGTGGAAGACTTCTCACTAGCCCCCTACCCACACCAGTAAAAGTGAGCTGCTGCAGACTTTGCCGCCCTATTTCTTCCATTTCATATGTTAACTGGAGATTTCAGTAGCCACTGTGAGCCTCACGCAGTCGTGACAGAACCATGGCTTGCCACATAGTTCTTGCCACAGTTGAGTGTCCTCTTTTCCTACAGTGTCTTGTAGCTTTATGCCTTTCTCCCTAGTTTCTACTCCCTGAGATTCTTCAGGCTTTGTGGTATAATTATAATGCTTTATATTTGTACAGGGTTTTTCAGCGTTAAAGAGCAAGTTTCATATCTGTTTTTTTTACATGATCCTCAGCAGTTGTCAGGCCAGGTATTATTGTCAGTGTTCACTCGTTAGAAAACTGATGCCCAGCTAGTGACAGAACTGGAACTAAAATGAGGCCTTGTAATTCTTAGTCAGGAATTGGTTCTGCTGCTGTGTTATGCTACCTTCATTCAAGTGTTTGTGAATACAGTGGTAGCAAACATTTGTCAAATCTGGTGTAAAAGCCAGCTGGTAGTTTAGAAACCCCAGTATCATCTTTTTTCAGACCCCCTACTCAATACCTATGTGTCCCACCAATGGAAGATCTAGGCATTTATACCTGGAGGCTTCATATTTGATGTATGTTAGTCGCTCAGTAGTATCCAACTATGTGACCCCGTGGATTGTAGCCCACCAGGTTCCTCTGTCCATGGGATTCTCCAGGCAGGAATACTAGAGTGGGTTGCCATGCCTTCCTCCAGGGGATCTTCCTAATCCAGAGATTGAACCCAGGTCTCCTACACTGCAGGCGGACTCTTTACCATCTGAGCTACCGGGATAGTTTAGATGAATTCTGTTATCTTACTCCTCAATTTTCCTTGCCTTCACTGTAACTGAATTTGGTTTTTCCTTTTTAGCACCATCACTCCTGTGGTGGGTAAGAAGAGAAAACGCAATACCTCATCTGATAATTCAGATGTGGAAGTCATGCCTGCACAATCACCCCGGGAAGATGAAGAAAGCAGCATTCAGGTAAAAGGATCCCTAAAAATCTTAGTGAAAAGATCTTGTTTGCTTATGACAGGCAAACCAGGAATAATAGCTAGCTAGCTAGATAGTGAGAGACCATAAGACAAAGAGGGGTAGGCCTAAAAAGTAATAGAGGCAAAACCTGGCCATTGTTAACTCTTTTACAATTTATTTTATTTTTTTAGGCAAAAAGTATTTTACTCTACATATTACTTTAAAGATACATATTGCTCTACAATACTCATTTATTTCAAATTCCAGTGTTTTCAGAGACTAAGCAAATAAGCAATTATGCTGCCAGGTTGTTTCTGGGATGTTAGTACTGTGGTCTCTCTTACAACAACCCAGCTGTGCTTTTTGTCCTACTTCTTCTACACTTAAGGGTTATGAGTCTGTGAACTGGGTGCTTAAGGCACAGTGTTTCTGTATTTTTCCAGTCAGCATTTTTTTTGCCCAGGCCAGGTATTATTGTCAGTGTTCACTCGTTAGAAAACTGATGCCCAGCTAGTGACAGAACTGGAACTAAAATGAGGCCTTGTAATTCTTAGTCAGGAATTGGTTCTGCTGCTGTGTTATGCTACCTTCATTCAAGTGTTTGTGAATACAGTGGTAGCAAACATTTGTCAAATCTGGTGTAAAAGCCAGCTGGTAGTTTAGAAACCCCAGTATCATCTTTTTTCAGACCCCCTACTCAATACCTATGTGTCCCACCAATGGAAGATCTAGGCATTTATACCTGGAGGCTTCATATTTGATGTATGTTAGTCGCTCAGTAGTATCCAACTATGTGACCCCGTGGATTGTAGCCCACCAGGTTCCTCTGTCCATGGGATTCTCCAGGCAGGAATACTAGAGTGGGTTGCCATGCCTTCCTCCAGGGGATCTTCCTAATCCAGAGATTGAACCCAGGTCTCCTACACTGCAGGCGGACTCTTTACCATCTGAGCTACCGGGATAGTTTAGATGAATTCTGTTATCTTACTCCTCAATTTTCCTTGCCTTCACTGTAACTGAATTTGGTTTTTCCTTTTTAGCACCATCACTCCTGTGGTGGGTAAGAAGAGAAAACGCAATACCTCATCTGATAATTCAGATGTGGAAGTCATGCCTGCACAATCACCCCGGGAAGATGAAGAAAGCAGCATTCAGGTAAAAGGATCCCTAAAAATCTTAGTGAAAAGATCTTGTTTGCTTATGACAGGCAAACCAGGAATAATAGCTAGCTAGCTAGATAGTGAGAGACCATAAGACAAAGAGGGTAGGCCTAAAAAGTAATAGAGGCAAAACCTGGCCATTGTTAACTCTTTTACAATTTATTTTATTTTTTTAGGCAAAAAGTATTTTACTCTACATATTACTTTAAAGATACATATTGCTCTACAATACTCATTTATTTCAAATTCCAGTGTTTTCAGAGACTAAGCAAATAAGCAATTATGCTGCCAGGTTGTTTCTGGGATGTTAGTACTGTGGTCTCTCTTACAACAACCCAGCTGTGCTTTTTGTCCTACTTCTTCTACACTTAAGGGTTATGAGTCTGTGAACTGGGTGCTTAAGGCACAGTGTTTCTGCTACCTTTTGTAGATGAGGAACATTGGGAAGAGGATAAAAGAATCTGGATCAGAAGAACTTTAATCCTCAGTTTCTGTTGCCTTTATGGTACCATCTTGGGTCTCATTCCCAAACATGGAAAGAAGATGGTGCTAATGATTCGGGAGACCTGTAGTACTTCTGAGTAGCTCTACTGGGCCTGGCTGGTTTATTTAGCTATGTCTAAATTATTTATCTGAAAATGAAGGTTTGGACTGAACAAACCTCAGGCGCCTTACTAGCTGTCAGTACTTTATAAATGTCTCCCCTCTTCCTTAATATGTATTCACTATGTTGACAGACTGAGACCTGGATTCTTTAGGGGCAACGTTAACATGTGAAAATAGCCAACACATTTTTGAAAAGGAGAATGAAGCAAAAGCTAGATTTAGCAGACATGAAAGTATATTATGAAATTAATAATTACCAAGGACTTAAAATTAAGGAATAATAGGGTAAAAGATAACAGAATCTAGAAACAGATCCAAAGAGTTTTGAGATGTTAGTGAGTTAAAAGGCCATTTAAAAATCAATGGAGGGCTTTCCCTGGTGGTCCAGTGGATAAGGACACCGCCTTGCAGTGCAAGGGGCGCCGGTTTGATCCCTGGCCTGGGAAGATCCCACGTGCCGCGGAGCGGCTGGACTGATGTGTTCAATCACCGAGCCGGAGCTCTGGAGCGCATGCGCTCAAAGCCGGCGCTCTGCGACAACAGGCGCCACCGCGATGGGAGGCCCGCAGGAGCCAAAGAACAAAAACGGATGAAAATAGATAAATGAAAGACCAATAGAAGTGGCCCGCCCACACCCCTCCCTCCCCAACCCGCGCCCTCCCGCCTCCCCCACCCACCCCCAAAAAAAACCAAATTGATGGAGGGAATTCCTTGGTGGTCTGGTGGGCAGGACTCTTCCCTTTCACTGCTGAGGGCCTGGGCTTAATCTCTGGTCAGGGAAGTAAATACCACAAACCATGTGGCACAACCAAGAAAAAGTAAAATCAATAGAAAGATTATTTAAGAAGTTATATTAGGATAACTTGACTACTCATTTAGGAAGAAATAAATAAAATTGAATTTTTTGCATTACTCTTTAACAAAAACAAATTCTAGGGTTTTTTGTTGTTGTTTTTAGATAAGAAATAGATTTATTCAGATTCAGAGAAAAGCACACTCTACAGAGTGTGGGCCATCGCAGCGGGTGAATCCAGCCTCCAACAAATTCTAGTTTAATCAAAGGTCTAAATGTAAAAATTGAAATCATGAACTTTTATAAAACATGAAAGTTTTTTAAGTAATTATAAAATCATGTAGAACTTTCTAAGGAGGGTATTAAAATTTAGAAGTTGTAATGGGAAGGATTGGTACATTGTATGAAAATTATGCATAGGTAGCAACAACAAGAAGTGCTTTCAACAGCATAGTGGTTAAGGCCACAGACTAGAGCACGATTTCTTGGGTTCTCATGTTAACTCTACTGTTCACTAATATTGTCACATCAGGCAAGTATGCTTCACCTGGTGCATCTCAATTTCTTCTTCTCTAAAGTACAGATAGTAATATCTCCCAAATAGGGTTGTTAGGAGAATTAAATGTAAACGTTTATACACATTTATTATGTTATATCACATATGTTAACACACAGAACAGTATCTAGGTAAGAGAGCATAGGAAGAGTTGTATATATTAAATAAACAGTTATTGTTAAGTAAAGTAAGTGTTTGTTAAATAATTAAAACACAAAGTGAGTATGGCAGAGACCATTTCAATATTGTAATTATCCTCCAATTAAAAATTAAAACAAATTGAAGGCAAATCTTTATAATACAAAAGATACAAGGATTAATAAAATTTAATTTTTTTTCGGGGGGAGGGGAGCAGGTTGAGAGGGAGGGAGGCCGGCGGGCCACTTCTATTGGTCTTTCATTTATTCAGTTTCATCCGTCTTTGTTCTTTGGCCCGTGTGGGCCTCCCATCGCGGTGGCATCTGTTGTCACATAGCACCGGCTCTGGGCGCATGCGCTCCAGAGCTCTGGCTCGGTAATTGGACACATCAGTCTAGCTGCTCCACGGCACGTGGGATCTTCCCAGGCCGAGGATTGAACTTGTACTACAAGGCAGTGTCCTTACCCACTGGACCACCAGGGAAGCCCTACAAAGATTAATAAAATTTAAAAAGTGGTATAGGGACTTCCCTGTTGGTCCAGTGGCTAAGACTCTACACAGGGGGCCTAGGTTCGATCCCTGGTCAGGTAACTAGATCCCACATGCTACAACTAAGACATGGAGCAACCAAATAAATAAATTAAAAAAAAAAAAGTGGTATATTAATTATTTAGAGTTTCCATAACGAAATACCCACAGACTAGATAGTTTAAACCACAGAAATGTGTTTTTTCACAGTTCTGAAGGCTAGAAGTCCCAGATCGAGAGGTCAGGAGGTCTGTTACCTGTGAGACCTCTCTCCTTGGCTTGAGAGGGCCACCTCCTCATTGTGTCCCCCGCGCGGTCTTTCCTCAAGGTGGATAGCCCTGTTGTCTTGCATGTGTCCAAAGCCCCTCCTCTTTTAAGGGAACTGATCCGGTTGAATTAGTGCCCACCCTGGAGAAAGGCATGGCCACTCACTCCAGTATTCTTGCCTGGAGAATCCCATGGACAGAGGAGCCTGCTAGGCTACAGTCCATATGGTCGCAAAGAGTTGGACACGACTGAAGTGACTGAGCGGTAACTTAATCACCTCTTTAAGGCCCTGTCTCCAGTAGTCACATTCTGAGGTACCAGAGGTGAGGATTACTGTAATAAGAATCCAAGGAGACATAATTAAGCCCATGACATTGGTAACAGCAGTTTTCGCAGTCGGGACCTCACAGTCCCCCAGTTCTCTTCCCCAGATGTGACTTCAGTTACTATTTTTGTGTGTCCTTCCAGAAATATTTTTTATTTTCACTAGCACTCTAATTCCACTTCACTTAATGTTAAGTATGCTATTCTTCTGTACTATGCTTTTTTTCTTCAGCAGTATTATATCTTTTTTTTGGTGGGGGAGCACTTCTATTGATTTTTCGTTTATTTATCTTTGTTCTTTGGCCTGTGTGGGCCTCCCATCGCAGTGGCTTCTCTCGTTGCAGAGTACCGGCTCTGGGCGCATGTGCTCCAGAGCTCCGGCTGGGTAGTTGGACACATCGGTCCAGCCGCTCCGCAGCACGTGGGATCTTCCCAGGCCAGGGATCGAACCAGCACCCCTTGCACTGCAAGGTGGTGTCCTTACCACCTGGACCACCAGGGAAGCCCAGTATTATATCTTGAATTAAGTTCTTTATCAGAAAAGATAGATCTATCCCATTCTTCTTCATACTCTTTTATTATGGAAAATTTGAAATATATACCAAAGTAGAGGAATTATTTAAAGCCCTGTGTTCCATCATCCCAGAAGGTTCCCTTGTGCCCTGTTTACCATCAGCTCACCATCCTCTGCCCCCAACCTCCCCATAGGCAACAATTGTGCTCATTTCTGTTAGCATAGATTAAACTTACCCTGAACAATCCGATAGATGTGTTTTTTCACAGTTCTGAAGGCTAGAAGTCCCAGATCGAGAGGTCAGGAGGTCTGTTACCTGTGAGACCTCTCTCCTTGGCTTGAGAGGGCCACCTCCTCATTGTGTCCCCCGCGCGGTCTTTCCTCAAGGTGGATAGCCCTGTTGTCTTGCATGTGTCCAAAGCCCCTCCTCTTTTAAGGGAACTGATCCGGTTGAATTAGTGCCCACCCTGGAGAAAGGCATGGCCACTCACTCCAGTATTCTTGCCTGGAGAATCCCATGGACAGAGGAGCCTGCTAGGCTACAGTCCATATGGTCGCAAAGAGTTGGACACGACTGAAGTGACTGAGCGGTAACTTAATCACCTCTTTAAGGCCCTGTCTCCAGTAGTCACATTCTGAGGTACCAGAGGTGAGGATTACTGTAATAAGAATCCAAGGAGACATAATTAAGCCCATGACATTGGTAACAGCAGTTTTCGCAGTCGGGACCTCACAGTCCCCCAGTTCTCTTCCCCAGATGTGACTTCAGTTACTATTTTTGTGTGTCCTTCCAGAAATATTTTTTATTTTCACTAGCACTCTAATTCCACTTCACTTAATGTTAAGTATGCTATTCTTCTGTACTATGCTTTTTTTCTTCAGCAGTATTATATCTTTTTTTTGGTGGGGGAGCACTTCTATTGATTTTTCGTTTATTTATCTTTGTTCTTTGGCCTGTGTGGGCCTCCCATCGCAGTGGCTTCTCTCGTTGCAGAGTACCGGCTCTGGGCGCATGTGCTCCAGAGCTCCGGCTGGGTAGTTGGACACATCGGTCCAGCCGCTCCGCAGCACGTGGGATCTTCCCAGGCCAGGGATCGAACCAGCACCCCTTGCACTGCAAGGTGGTGTCCTTACCACCTGGACCACCAGGGAAGCCCAGTATTATATCTTGAATTAAGTTCTTTATCAGAAAAGATAGATCTATCCCATTCTTCTTCATACTCTTTTATTATGGAAAATTTGAAATATATACCAAAGTAGAGGAATTATTTAAAGCCCTGTGTTCCATCATCCCAGAAGGTTCCCTTGTGCCCTGTTTACCATCAGCTCACCATCCTCTGCCCCCAACCTCCCCATAGGCAACAATTGTGCTCATTTCTGTTAGCATAGATTAAACTTACCCTGTTAAACTTCATGTGAATGGAATCACATGGTATATAGTCTTTGGCCTCACTTTTTTCAGCATAGTGGTGTTCATATTTATTCATGTTGATGTATCGAGAAGTTCATTCTTTTTTTTTTTTTTCTTGAGAAACATTTTATTATAGGAATATACCACAGCATTAATTCATTCTATTAGCCATTTGGTTTGTTTCCAGTTTGGAGCTGTTAGGAAGAAGGGTGCAGTAAACAGCCTTAGTACACATGCTTTGTGGACATAGCTTTTCATTTCTCATAGCTAAATCACCAGGAGTTGATAGACTGTGGGGCAGTTAACATTTAAATCTTTAGCCTTACAAGAATCTGCTGGCAAGCTTCCCTGGTGGTCCAGTGGGTAAGGACACCGCCTTGCAGTGCAAGGGGCGCCGGTTCGATCCCTGGCGGGGGAAGATCCCACGTGCCACGGAGCAGCTGGACCAATGTGTCCAATTACCGAGCCGGAGCTCTGGAGCGCATGCGCTCAGAGCCAGTGCTCTGCGACAACAGAGGCCACCATGATGGGAGGCCCACACGAGCCAAAGAACAAAAATGGATGAAAATAGACAAATGAAAGACCAATAGAAGTAGCCCACCTGATCCCCTCCCTCCCCACCCCCCCAAAATAAATAAATAAATCTTTAAAAAAAAATCTGCTGGCTTCTGAAGTGACTGTGTCATTTTACACTTCAACCAGCACTGAGAGTTTCAGCTGCACATCTTCAGAATTCATTCTTGTCCATCTACCCCTTTTAAATGGTTCTATAGCATTCCATTTTTTGACTATAGCATAATTTGTTTAACTAAACCCCTGTTGGTGGGTATTTAGGTTTCCTCTGGTCTTTTACTACCACAGGTCATGCTGGCAGAGGTTGGTTGTTGTGGTGGTTGTTTAGTTGCTAAGTTGTGTCTGACTCTTGTGACCCCATGGACTGTAGCCTGCCAGGTTCTTCTGTTCATGGAATTTTCTAGGCAAGAACACTGTGAGTGGGTTGCCGTTTCCTTCTCCAGGGGAACTTCTTGACTCAAAGATGGAACCCATGTCTTCTGCATTGGCAGACAGGTTTTTTTTACCATGGAGCGACCAGGGAAGCCCATAGATTTGTCCTACAGATAAACTTATACCTGTATACATGTAAATTTTGTAAATTTATCTGTAGTATCTATAGTATCTTTGAAGTGGAATTGTTGGATCAAAGGATATTTTGTTCATGCCAGTGTGTACTCTCACCAGCAATGTATAAGTTCCTATTTCAAATATTTGTATTTGATCAAACTTTCCGTTTTTGGCCTCTCGGTTAGATGCAAAAAAAAAAAAAAAAAAAAGTATCAGGCTTCCCTGGTGGTCCAGTGGGTAAGGAGTCTGCCTTGCAGTGTGCGGGGCACTGGTTTGATCCCAGACCTGGGAGGATTCCACGTGCTGCAGAGCAGCTATACCGGTGTGTCTGATTACACACCAGCGCGCTGCACCGATAGAGGCTACTGTGATGGGAGGCCCACACAGGCCAAAGAATAAAGATGGATGAAAATAAATAAATAAAAAACCAATAAAAGAGACCAAAATTTAAAAAAAAATGTATCTCAGTTTAGTTTTCAGTTGTAACAATTTTATTATGAGTCTAATATTTTACATTAAAAACCATTCATGTTTTTTCCTAGAAAAATTGTCTGTTTATGTTATTTGCTCAAGTTTTTATTGTATTGACTTTTTTCTTAGTTAATTCAAAAGATCTCTTTCTGCTTGGTAAATGTATTATGGCATTTTCCCCCTAGTTTATTATTTGGCTCAACTTTATGATAAATTATATTATACAGATATCTTAAAAGTTTCAGAAGATCAAATTGATCAGTTTATCAGAAACATCTACTACAGGGTTATTAAAAAAAAAAAATTCTTCCACAACCTCTTTTAGAAATTTTGTCTTTTTTTTAACTTTTAAATCATTCAGTCTTTTTTTTTTTAACCATTCAGTCTTTTTATAAATTTGCTTCTTATATCCTCTAGATGGCTAGTCACTTGTCCTCAGTTCCATTTATAGAAAAATCCACTTTTTCCTTACTGATTAGAAGTACTGTTTTTATCAGGTTCTAGATCCACATGAATATTTTAACCTATATGTGGACATAATTTTATTGACCTGTTTATCTCTTCTTGGAAGGATACCAAGCTGTGTTACTTAGTAAAAGGTATACTTGGCCCTGACAGATACTAAAGTAGATCTGAAATTCACTGATACGGAAAACATCTCCAAGAAAAATATCAACAAAAAAGTAAGCAACAGAAATATACATACAGTATGATCCTATTTATTAACAGAATTTCATGCCAGTGTGTACTCTCACCAGCAATGTATAAGTTCCTATTTCAAATATTTGTATTTGATCAAACTTTCCGTTTTGGCCTCTCGGTTAGATGCAAAAAAAAAAAAAAAAAAGTATCAGGCTTCCCTGGTGGTCCAGTGGGTAAGGAGTCTGCCTTGCAGTGTGCGGGGCACTGGTTTGATCCCAGACCTGGGAGGATTCCACGTGCTGCAGAGCAGCTATACCGGTGTGTCTGATTACACACCAGCGCGCTGCACCGATAGAGGCTACTGTGATGGGAGGCCCACACAGGCCAAAGAATAAAGATGGATGAAAATAAATAAATAAAAAACCAATAAAAGAGACCAAAATTTAAAAAAAAATGTATCTCAGTTTAGTTTTCAGTTGTAACAATTTTATTATGAGTCTAATATTTTACATTAAAAACCATTCATGTTTTTTCCTAGAAAAATTGTCTGTTTATGTTATTTGCTCATTTTTTATTGTATTGACTTTTTTCTTAGTTAATTCAAAAGATCTCTTTCTGCTTGGTAAATGTATTATGGCATTTTCCCCCTAGTTTATTATTTGGCTCAACTTTATGATAAATTATATTATACAGATATCTTAAAAGTTTCAGAAGATCAAATTGATCAGTTTATCAGAAACATCTACTACAGGGTTATTAAAAAAAAAAAATTCTTCCACAACCTCTTTTAGAAATTTTGTCTTTTTTTTAACTTTTAAATCATTCAGTCTTTTTTTTTTTTTTACCATTCAGTCTTTTTATAAATTTGCTTCTTATATCCTCTAGATGGCTAGTCACTTGTCCTCAGTTCCATTTATAGAAAAATCCACTTTTTCCTTACTGATTAGAAGTACTGTTTTTATCAGGTTCTAGATCCACATGAATATTTTAACCTATATGTGGACATAATTTTATTGACCTGTTTATCTCTTCTTGGAAGGATACCAAGCTGTGTTACTTAGTAAAAGGTATACTTGGCCCTGACAGATACTAAAGTAGATCTGAAATTCACTGATACGGAAAACATCTCCAAGAAAAATATCAACAAAAAAGTAAGCAACAGAAATATACATACAGTATGATCCTATTTATTAAAACAAACAGAATTTTAGAACTAAAACAGAGAAACAATTAGAAACAATGTGTTTGTACCATAGGACGCCAGGTGTGACGTTCATTCCACACTGTAGGTAGAGACTTCTATTTCTGTTTTTGAGAGCCTCTTGCCAATAGTGCCCATTGATACTTTGATGAAATGATTCAGCAAATTAATAGATATTCAGTCCACAGAATAAATTACATGGTTTGACATCACATAATTTGATAAATAAGCTCTTTATCATCTTTTGGTTTGATTTTTCATAGGAAATTTAGAGTCAAATATAAGTATATGACTATAGGCAAATAGTTTCAAAGATTTTCTCTTTGAGAGACCTAAGCAATTGTTTTGACCATTTTTGGCCCTGTAGAAGAGACGCTCAAACCGTCAAGTTAAGCGGAAAAAATATACAGAGGATCTGGATATAAAGATCACGGATGATGAAGAAGAAGAAGAAGTGGATGTAACTGGCCCTATCAAGACTGAGCCTATCCTTCCTGAGCCAGTTCAGGAGCCAGATGGCGAGACTTTGCCTTCAATGCAGTTCTTTGTGGTGAGCTCAGAATTTCAGCAATTTGCAATGTTCATCTTGCTGCTCACAATCTCTGTTGATTGACTACGTCTTTTGCTACAGGAGAATCCCAGTGAAGAAGATGCAGCCATTGTAGACAAAGTGCTTTCTATGCGTATTGTGAAGAAGGAGGTGAGGCCTCTGTTTTCAATGTTAGCCCATAATACTACAATTACAAATTCTGTGTAATGAGCACCTTGGGTGTCAGACTGTATTGCTACAGTATAGTTTTAGATGATGAAGAAAAGTTAAAATGGAAAGTAGAACTGTCTTCTTGCCCCTTCTTTCACTTACCTGTTTAAACTGGGAAAGGTCTTATTTTAGCTATATATTATTTAGTTAGCATTGAAATATCAGATTAAGTTCTCTAATCCCTTTGTCAGTGATACTTCTTGGGAACACTGGTATGAAACTCTACCATGTGTGTTAAAATTACAGGTTCTCTTGGACAAATGATTTATTATTAGTGACTGTCATTTCTTTCTTCCCAGCTTCCTTCTGGACAGTATACTGAAGCAGAAGAATTTTTTGTCAAGTACAAGAACTAGTATGTGATCTGAGCAAAAAGCTTTTCACCCCAAATTCCACAGGGTTGTAAAAAGTTCTCCTGTACAGTCTATCCTGGGTGGGAATGTGTCCCTTCTTTTTTCAATAGTTTCCTCACCCAAATTATTGTTTTCAGTGAGGGAAATGTCTCTTCAGAGAGAAACTCAGGAGTTGACTCATCAATTAATTAATGTTTGCCTTCAGAAAGGTGGGGTAAGGGTAGTTCTGATAAAAATCCTTTGTAATCCTCTATACCTTGGTCTGACATTAAGACCTTGCTACTTAAAGTGTGATCCATAGTCCAGCAGAATTAACATCATTTGGGTGGCTGCTAGAAATGTGGACTTTGAAGCCTATTCTAGACCAAGTCGTTTGTGTACAAAATCAAGTTTAAGAGGCTAAGACACTGTCTCCCTACTGAAGCAGGATACTCTGGCTTTCCCCACGTCTCAGATAGCAGCCTGTCAATTCCACTTTCTCATACATGACTATTTCCACCCCCTTTAGTTCCTATCTTCACTGTGAATGGGCTACCATCTCCCAACTAGAGAAGGATAAAAGGATCCATCAAAAACTAAAACGCTTCAAAACCAAAATGGCTCAGATGAGACACTTCTTCCATGAGGTAATTAGGAATAGGTATTGCCTATCATTTATTTTACAGAAGCATAAATTACTAGGGTTATCAGCCCTGACTGATTCTTCAGAAGACTTAAAGTTGCTTTGTGTCTGTGGGTATATGTTTTCATTTTGATCATTGAACTTTCCTTATTAATTGCCCGATGCTTTGGTTACCAGGTCTAAATATGGTCTTATAATTTTTATAAGTATTAGGGTGTTTTGAAATTAGGGTGTTTGATATTCATGAAGTGTTTTCAAAACAAATGATAAACTGTCTGGTCCACTTCAGGCATTCTTCTCTCTCTAATGTCTTTAGCACCTGGTAAATAGGCAACCATATGTGTTAAAATTACAGGTTCTCTTGGACAAATGATTTATTATTAGTGACTGTCATTTCTTTCTTCCCAGCTTCCTTCTGGACAGTATACTGAAGCAGAAGAATTTTTTGTCAAGTACAAGAACTAGTATGTGATCTGAGCAAAAAGCTTTTCACCCCAAATTCCACAGGGTTGTAAAAAGTTCTCCTGTACAGTCTATCCTGGGTGGGAATGTGTCCCTTCTTTTTTCAATAGTTTCCTCACCCAAATTATTGTTTTCAGTGAGGGAAATGTCTCTTCAGAGAGAAACTCAGGAGTTGACTCATCAATTAATTAATGTTTGCCTTCAGAAAGGTGGGGTAAGGGTAGTTCTGATAAAAATCCTTTGTAATCCTCTATACCTTGGTCTGACATTAAGACCTTGCTACTTAAAGTGTGATCCATAGTCCAGCAGAATTAACATCATTTGGGTGGCTGCTAGAAATGTGGACTTTGAAGCCTATTCTAGACCAAGTCGTTTGTGTACAAAATCAAGTTTAAGAGGCTAAGACACTGTCTCCCTACTGAAGCAGGATACTCTGGTTTTCCCCCACGTCTCAGATAGCAGCCTGTCAATTCCACTTTCTCATACATGACTATTTCCACCCCCTTTAGTTCCTATCTTCACTGTGAATGGGCTACCATCTCCCAACTAGAGAAGGATAAAAGGATCCATCAAAAACTAAAACGCTTCAAAACCAAAATGGCTCAGATGAGACACTTCTTCCATGAGGTAATTAGGAATAGGTATTGCCTATCATTTATTTTACAGAAGCATAAATTACTAGGGTTATCAGCCCTGACTGATTCTTCAGAAGACTTAAAGTTGCTTTGTGTCTGTGGGTATATGTTTTCATTTTGATCATTGAACTTTCCTTATTAATTGCCCGATGCTTTGGTTACCAGGTCTAAATATGGTCTTATAATTTTTATAAGTATTAGGGTGTTTTGAAATTAGGGTGTTTGATATTCATGAAGTGTTTTCAAAACAAATGATAAACTGTCTGGTCCACTTCAGGCATTCTTCTCTCTCTAATGTCTTTAGCACCTGATGGTATCTACATACATAGGCAACCATATCATTGAGAAAGAACATTTATTTCTTAAATTTCTAATCCAGTATAACTGGAAATAGTGATAAAGGAGCTTTAATATTTTGCATCCAGTGTCACTAGTAGTTAAGTGCTGGAGCATCTGCGAGGATCTCTTGAGCTGTATTTTAACTCTCCATTTTGCTTTCAAAGCTTTTCATACATACACCTTTTTCAAAATGCGTTTTTTTAAATCTGCATTTAATATATAGTACTATGTGCCTGAGGAAAAGAATTCTTTCAGAGCTTCTTAAGACCTAAAGAGGAAGAGGTCTTGTAAGAAGACTGAAAGAAGCAATAATGTAGAGCTTCGGCAAAAGAAAAAAAGCCCAGCTATGGCCAAATACAGCTGGTGAAGCAAACTTTATTATCACCAGACTTGCCAATAAGTGATTTATTTTCCACATCACTTAGAGCAGGTAGGACCATGTAGGATTTTTTTTTTTTAACCTTTATTTTGCTTTTAACTTTTACAGAGTTTTGTGGTTTACAGATATGTAGTTCCCAGATTAGTCATATGTATATCCCCTTCCACCCCTCCCAATGTGTAGGATTTATAATTTATTTTTATATAAAAATAGTAATTGGAATGTGGGGGATGGGGTTGACCTGGATTCTTTTAAAGCCTAATTTGTGGAATGTACAATGAAACTGTAGTCCCATTCCAGATGCTATTACGTACATAATTTGTGGCTTTTGAGCCAAACTCTGCTGACATGTATGCCGATCAGATTTGCCTTTATAGGTAGGCCATGTAACCAAATCAGTGATTCATTGTTTATTATGAGCTCATCAGTGTGGTAAACAGATCACACATGGTCTGTGTTCTCATGTGGTTCAGTATCTAATGGGAGGGAGAGAGATTTAAAAATAATTCAAATTGTGATAAGTACCAGCAAAGAAAGAGCACAGGATGACATTAAAAAATGCCTGCTTTGGATAATCAGGGAAGCATTCACTGAGAACTGAGTAGAAGTTAGCAAGGCCATAAACACATGTAAATGGTACCCCTGTCATGAGAAATAGCAATATCCTGAAGGATCCCTGTCTGGTCCACTTCAGGCATTCTCTCTCTCTAATGTCTTTAGCACCTGATGGTATCTACATACATAGGCAACCATATCATTGAGAAAGAACATTTATTTCTTAAATTTCTAATCCAGTATAACTGGAAATAGTGATAAAGGAGCTTTAATATTTTGCATCCAGTGTCACTAGTAGTTAAGTGCTGGAGCATCTGCGAGGATCTCTTGAGCTGTATTTTAACTCTCCATTTTGCTTTCAAAGCTTTTCATACATACACCTTTTTCAAAATGCGTTTTTTTAAATCTGCATTTAATATATAGTACTATGTGCCTGAGGAAAAGAATTCTTTCAGAGCTTCTTAAGACCTAAAGAGGAAGAGGTCTTGTAAGAAGACTGAAAGAAGCAATAATGTAGAGCTTGCAAAAGAAAAAGCCCAGCTATGGCCAAATACAGCTGGTGAAGCAAACTTTATTATCACCAGACTTGCCAATAAGTGATTTATTTTCCACATCACTTAGAGCAGGTAGGACCATGTAGGATTTTTTTTTTTTAACCTTTATTTTGCTTTTAACTTTTACAGAGTTTTGTGGTTTACAGATATGTAGTTCCCAGATTAGTCATATGTATATCCCCTTCCACCCCTCCCAATGTGTAGGATTTATAATTTATTTTTATATAAAAATAGTAATTGGAATGTGGGGGATGGGGTTGACCTGGATTCTTTTAAAGCCTAATTTGTGGAATGTACAATGAAACTGTAGTCCCATTCCAGATGCTATTACGTACATAATTTGTGGCTTTTGAGCCAAACTCTGCTGACATGTATGCCGATCAGATTTGCCTTTATAGGTAGGCCATGTAACCAAATCAGTGATTCATTGTTTATTATGAGCTCATCAGTGTGGTAAACAGATCACACATGGTCTGTGTTCTCATGTGGTTCAGTATCTAATGGGGAGGGAGAGAGAGATTTAAAAATAATTCAAATTGTGATAAGTACCAGCAAAGAAAGAGCACAGGATGACATTAAAAAATGCCTGCTTTGGATAATCAGGGAAGCATTCACTGAGAACTGAGTAGAAGTTAGCAAGGCCATAAACACATGTAAATGGTACCCCTGTCATGAGAAATAGCAATATCTGAAGGCCCTGAGACAGGATAGGGAACTGAAAGCCCAGTGGGATTGACATATGATAAGACAGTGCACTCCCCAAAATGAGGTCCAAAATTGAGGCAAGCAGGTGCTTACAGACCTGCTGTTTTGTTTTTATTCTGAGTGCAAAAGGGGAAACCATTGAACTATTTGGAACAAGTCAAAGACATAAGCCAGTTTTCACTTTTAAAAGATGATCTAGACTTTGGAGAATGGATGAGAAAAGAGCGTGAAAGTAGGTCGAGCAGCAAGGAGACAGTTGAAGTTTTCTAGGTGAGAAATTATCACCACTTATGCAGAGTGCTTTAAGTGGCTGGAGAGAATAGATAGATTTGAGTTTACTTTAAAGTGGGATTCACATCATTTGGTGTAATGACTTACATAGATAGGTATTAACAAATGGAAGATTTTAGAAGCAACTAATTTGGGGAAAATCAGGATTTTTGTTTAGACCACATTAAGCTTAAATTTCCATAACACATGTCTAGCAAGGAGCTATATATGCAAATTTGAACCTTTCAGGCTACAATTAAATTTCGGAATATATTCTCATATACATAGTTATTAAACCATTAATAATTATGCCAGAGTGGTGGAAGTATTTTAGGGCCGGAATCCGGCCCTAAAAATCAAGGGGAAAGTGTCTTAAGAAGGAAGAATTTTTTTCCTTAAGGTTTCTTTGAGATCTCTCTTTAGAGCCTTGGGTTGTTTATCTTGGAATACCACCCAAAGTTGGATACCAGTGACTTAGGGAAAAAAGGTCAGTGAAGGGGCTTCCCCTGGTGGTCCAGTGGGTAAGGACACCACCTTGCAGTGCAAGGGGCGCCGGTTCGATCCCTGGCCTGGGAAGATCCCACATGCCGCGGAGCGGCTGGACCGATGTGTCCAATCACCGAGCCGGAGCTCTAGAGTGCATGCACCCAGAGCCAGCGCTCTGCAATGACAGACGCCACCGCGATGGGAGGCCCACAGGAGCCAAAGAACAAAGACGGATGAAAATAGAGGAATGAAAGACCAATAGAAGTGGTCCCCTGCTCCCCTCCCTTCCTAACCCGATCCCCGCCCAAAATAAATAAACAAATAAATCTTTAAAAAAAAAAAAAAAGGTTAGTGAAGGTGACTGAGAATTGGCCCAAACCAAAAGCAAAACGAAAATAAAGGGTACCAAGGAGAGTAAGGTGTCTCAGAAAGACCTAGAGAAGAGAGTGCTTTGGGGAGAGAGATGAAATGTTGAATACTTTGTAGCTGTAAATTAAAGTGAGTACAGAAATGTTTCCATTATATTTGGCAATTTGGAGATCATGAACGACCTTGATATGAGTGGCTTCTTTGTGTGATGGAAGTAGAAAGAAGAGTGGAGAGGGTGGGCAGATGAGTGAAAGGAGTGGTGAAATGGAGGTGCTGTGGGTTTAGAAACTTTGTGCATGAAGTAGAACAGAGGAATAGCTGCAGAGGAATGTAGAGTCAGAGAGGTTTTTTGAAGATGTAAACTGGTCGAGTATGTGTGTATGTCATGGGAATGCTGCACTAGAGAAGGATTCTGAAGAAGGCAGGAAGGATGTATGGAGAGAATGGCCTCTGTTAGGGAGTAGTCACACTTGATCTGGTGACAGATGAGAAGTTAGGTGCAAGGTGCAAACACAGGTAAGTGTGTAGGATTTGATATGATGAAAATGGGGAACTCCCTTCTTTTTTCTTAATAAATTTTGAAGTAGGAGTATCAGCTTAAGGTTGGGTGAAAGGGTGGATTTCCTGGACAGTGATCTTTTAGGTCTTATTATTTGGTTTCATAATTCCCCCAGGATGAAGAGCCCTTCAACCCAGACTATGTAGAGGTGGATAGGATATTGGATGAGTCTCACAGTATTGACAAGGACAATGGGGAGGTAAGTTGGGACGTGGAGGAACATGAAAGGCCTTGAAGATTTCTGCTTGTCTGCTTGCCCATCCTTTTCTTGTTCAGATTCAGCTGAAAAATCCCTTGGTTTGAAAAGGTGATTTTGAATTTTCTTAGAGATCCTTAGAATGAAAGACGCAATAGGAAGGGCCAAAGAACAAAGACGGATGAAAATAGAGGAATGAAAGACCCCTGCTCCCTCCCTTCCTAACCCGATCCCCCAAAATAAATAAACAAATAAATCTTTAAAAAAAAAAAAAAAGGTTAGTGAAGGTGACTGAGAATTGGCCCAAACCAAAAGCAAAACGAAAATAAAGGGTACCAAGGAGAGTAAGGTGTCTCAGAAAGACCTAGAGAAGAGAGTGCTTTGGGGAGAGAGATGAAATGTTGAATACTTTGTAGCTGTAAATTAAAGTGAGTACAGAAATGTTTCCATTATATTTGGCAATTTGGAGATCATGAACGACCTTGATATGAGTGGCTTCTTTGTGTGATGGAAGTAGAAAGAAGAGTGGAGAGGGTGGGCAGATGAGTGAAAGGAGTGGTGAAATGGAGGTGCTGTGGGTTTAGAAACTTTGTGCATGAAGTAGAACAGAGGAATAGCTGCAGAGGAATGTAGAGTCAGAGAGGTTTTTTGAAGATGTAAACTGGTCGAGTATGTGTGTATGTCATGGGAATGCTGCACTAGAGAAGGATTCTGAAGAAGGCAGGAAGGATGTATGGAGAGAATGGCCTCTGTTAGGGAGTAGTCACACTTGATCTGGTGACAGATGAGAAGTTAGGTGCAAGGTGCAAACACAGGTAAGTGTGTAGGATTTGATATGATGAAAATGGGGAACTCCCTTCTTTTTTCTTAATAAATTTTGAAGTAGGAGTATCAGCTTAAGGTTGGGTGAAAGGGTGGATTTCCTGGACAGTGATCTTTTAGGTCTTATTATTTGGTTTCATAATTCCCCTAGGATGAAGAGCCCTTCAACCCAGACTATGTAGAGGTGGATAGGATATTGGATGAGTCTCACAGTATTGACAAGGACAATGGGGAGGTAAGTTGGGACGTGGAGGAACATGAAAGGCCTTGAAGATTTCTGCTTGTCTGCTTGCCCATCCTTTTCTTGTTCAGATTCAGCTGAAAAATCCCTTGGTTTGAAAAGGTGCTTTTGAATTTTTCTTAGAGATCCTTAGAATGATACTGGGAAGGCAGACGAGTACAGAGAGAGGCTAAAAAGAAAGATTCTCATGAACTCAAATATCTGGGAGCTGCGTTTACAAGGATTCATTCACCTTGGTCTCATTTTCTCTCAGATTCTATATGAGAGAAAATGAAGGTGAGGGGTAGGGATGGAGAAAGGAGTACAAATTTCCAAACTTATGAATATAAAAATACTTGCATAGACTCATAGCTTTGTGTTGTTGATAATTATTTATTTCCTGAACTTGGAACTTCCCCAGTGGCTCATCAGTAAAGAATCTGTCTGCAGTCCAGAAACTGCAGGAGATGTAGGTTTAACCTCTGGGTCAGAAAGATCCCCTGGAGGAGGAAATGGCAATCCACTCGATGTTCTTGCCTGGGAAATCCAATGGTCAGAGAAGCCTGGTGAGCTATAGTCTATAGGATCGCAGAGAATTGTATACAACTGAAGCAACTGAGCACCCATGCATAGCATCAGTTAAATGCATTTTCATTTGTCACTAAAGCAGATATACTTCATTTGAATCAGTACTTTTTTTTTTTTTTTTTTGGCTGCACCAGGTCTTAGTTGCAGAATGTGGGATCTAGTTCCCCAACCAGGAACCGAACATGGGTCGCCTCATTGGAAACTCAGTCTTAGCCACTGTACCACCAAGGAAGTCCCTGAATTAGTACTTTTAAACAGACTGTGGTGTCTTGCTCCCACATGTTTAGATTTAGAACATCTAGGGTAGGACCCAGAGATCTCTATTTTTAAACTAGTTCTTCAAGGATTTATCATGCATGGCTTGATTTTAGAACTCCAGCACTAAAGCTTTTTTAGATTGGATAGCAGATTTTACATATGTTAAAACACTTGCTGACATGTTTTCATGCATCAGTTTTTTTTCATTCTCAAAGTAAGAGCTATGTAGATCTAAGCCACTGGTAAATTCAGCATTTCGTTTCATCTCTGCTCTGCCTCTATGGACGTAACCTGTTTCTCACTTCTCAAAGTAGCCTGGCTTCTACTGTATCAAATTTGGTGCCAAGAGGATAGTATGGAATGGGGCTGTCTTATCTTTTAATTTCAATCTAATTCAGCACAATATAGATTTTTTTAAAAATCTGCTTGGTTGGTGAGCCTAATATTTCAGTGGTTAGTGTTGTAGTTAGTGCTGGGTAGAAATTTCACTTACAGATTCTGATAAATTGTGTGGAAGTACAATCAAAGGCACAAATAGTACAATGCATCAGCTGGTGAGCCTATGGCTGGTGTTTACAGCCTGACTTTTTTGGCACCTTTTTAGGGGTTGATACTTTGACCTGTTTCTTTAGTCAAATTCTTAATCTTTTAATCACAGCAGAGAGCACAGAATCATTTCATTCAGGCTTTGGCTTTTTCTCTTCTAGCCTGTAATTTACTATCTGGTGAAATGGTGCTCTCTGCCCTATGAGGATAGCACATGGGAGCTCAAAGAGGATGTTGATGAGGGCAAGATTCGAGAATTCAAACGCATCCAGTCAAGGCACCCAGAACTCAAAAGGGTGGTAAGTACATCTGCATTTCGAATGGAAAATCCATATAAGCAGTGATTTAATTTTCCTCCTATAGAGTTTATGTTGTTTTCATTTTTTATTATGGAAATTTTCAAACGTATAAAAATTGAAGAATTGTATAATGTACCTAACTTGAACAGTGAACACATAAGATGTATTTATCTACCTACTTATTTCCCTGTTTCCCAGATTATTTTAAAACGATTCCTTCATTTTTTTCTGTAAAGTTTCAGTGTTTATGTCTAAAAATGAATAAAACCACTATTAGTCTTGAAAAAATTTAACCATCCCTAAAATACCATCAAGTAAGCAATCACTCATTAAATTGTTGAATTAAATTCTAGTAAGATCCATATATTGCTGTTAGTTAATATACCTTAAATCTTTCTTAGTTTTAGTTTCCTCTTGGTCTCCTCTCCCTCCTTTACAATTTTCTCTTGAAGAAACCAGGTGATTTGTTTTCTAGGGTGTTCTGTAGTCTGAAGTTTGCCAGGTAAATTCTCCTTGGTACCTTTTCTGTCCCTTATATTGATATATCACATACATAGTTAGATGTAGAGCAGAGATACAGGTTAAAACTTTTTATAGGTGTGCTGTTCAATACAGTAACCCCTAGCCACATTTCAAAAACTCGAGAGTCACGTGTCTGAAGGCAGACAAAACATTTTCTGTTACTGTAGACAGTTCCATTAAATAGCACTGTTGTAGTAGTAGGAGCTAGATCAGGTTGGGGAGGCAGGCCACTGAATCTCCTTTATGAATGGTTCTGTTAGATTGTCTTTTGTGATATTATCAGCCACTTTTGTTCATTATTGGTTATCTATTCTTTTAAGGAGTTTTAAATAGTAATTCTATCATTTCCTCATTTATTATCTAAAATCTTTTATAAAAAAAATAGATTTTACTTACTATTTGGTTATCCTAAGGTACAGATAGATGATATAAAAATGGAAGATAAATTTATTGATCTTCTCCTTTATTTCCCAGTTTCAAAATAATGAAGTATTTCCCTAACACCCTCCAAAAGTGATCCGTGGGTTTTTCCTCTTCTTTTTTTTTTAAATTAAAGTGTTATTGTGGTCTCATGAATTTGAATATATTTAACATGATCAATCCAAGCAATGTCTTTGAGTTGAGATCAACTATTAGAACTAAGAACCTAGGAAAGGGCTTCCCCTGGTGGTCCAGTGGGTAAGGACACCGCCTTGCAGTGCAAGGGGCGCTAGTTCGATCCCTGGCCTGGGAAGATCCCACGTGCCACGGAGCAGCTGGACCAATGTGTCCAATTACTGAGCCGGAGCTCTGGAGTGCATGCGCCCAGAGCCGGCGCTCTGCAACGACAGACGCCACCGCTATGGGAGGCCCACAGGAGCCAAAGAACAAAGACGGATGAAAAATAGAGAAATGAAAGACCAATAGAAGTGGCCCGCCCACCCCTCAAAATAAAAAAAAAAAAAAAGGAACCTAGGAAATTTGCCTGATTTTGACAGTGTCTCCACCCCATTCATTCAAATTTTTTCCCATGTAGAATCGTCCACAGGCAAGTGCCTGGAAGAAGTTGGAGTTATCACATGAGTATAAAAACAGAAACCAGTTACGGGAATATCAGTTGGAAGGGGTCAACTGGCTGCTCTTTAACTGGTACAACAGGTAAAGAAAGAGTGGGACCACAAGCTACAGGCTGGAATTATTCTTATGTATTTTCTGTTAAAACGGTTTCTTTTTATGTACTTCTTATAAGATGTTACTGTAGACAGTTCCATTAAATAGCACTGTTGTAGTAGTAGGAGCTAGATCAGGTTGGGGAGGCAGGCCACTGAATCTCCTTTATGAATGGTTCTGTTAGATTGTCTTTTGTGATATTATCAGCCACTTTTGTTCATTATTGGTTATCTATTCTTTTAAGGAGTTTTAAATAGTAATTCTATCATTTCCTCATTTATTATCTAAAATCTTTTATAAAAAAAATAGATTTTACTTACTATTTGGTTATCCTAAGGTACAGATAGATGATATAAAAATGGAAGATAAATTTATTGATCTTCTCCTTTATTTCCCAGTTTCAAAATAATGAAGTATTTCCCTAACACCCTCCAAAAGTGATCCGTGGGTTTTTCCTCTTCTTTTTTTTTTAAATTAAAGTGTTATTGTGGTCTCATGAATTTGAATATATTTAACATGATCAATCCAAGCAATGTCTTTGAGTTGAGATCAACTATTAGAACTAAGAACCTAGGAAAGGGCTTCCCCTGGTGGTCCAGTGGGTAAGGACACCGCCTTGCAGTGCAAGGGGCGCTAGTTCGATCCCTGGCCTGGGAAGATCCCACGTGCCACGGAGCAGCTGGACCAATGTGTCCAATTACTGAGCCGGAGCTCTGGAGTGCATGCGCCCAGAGCCGGCGCTCTGCAACGACAGACGCCACCGCTATGGGAGGCCCACAGGAGCCAAAGAACAAAGACGGATGAAAAATAGAGAAATGAAAGACCAATAGAAGTGGCCCGCCCACTCCCCCCCCTCCCCAACCCAACCCCCGCCCAAAATTAAAAAAAAAAAAAAAGGAACCTAGGAAATTTGCCTGATTTTGACAGTGTCTCCACCCCATTCATTCAAATTTTTTCCCATGTAGAATCGTCCACAGGCAAGTGCCTGGAAGAAGTTGGAGTTATCACATGAGTATAAAAACAGAAACCAGTTACGGGAATATCAGTTGGAAGGGGTCAACTGGCTGCTCTTTAACTGGTACAACAGGTAAAGAAAGAGTGGGACCACAAGCTACAGGCTGGAATTATTCTTATGTATTTTCTGTTAAAACGGTTTCTTTTTATGTACTTCTTATAAGATGTCCTCTTTTGACATGCTTTTCTTTTTGTCTGATGACTTCAGGCAGAACTGCATCCTGGCTGATGAGATGGGACTGGGCAAAACCATCCAGTCTATTGCTTTCCTGCAAGAAGTATATAACGTGGGCATCCATGGCCCCTTCCTGGTCATTGCCCCCTTGTCCACAATTACCAACTGGGAGCGAGAGTTCAACACATGGACAGAGATGAACACTATTGTGTACCATGGCAGTCTGGCCAGCCGACAGATGATTCAGCAGTATGAAATGTACTGCAAAGACTCACGGGTGAGTTATGTATATGATGCAGATGTCAGAGTAGGCTCTGGTATTTTAGAAGCTGTTATGTGAATCAAAGACTTGTAGGGAGAGTCTCGGTGAGGAAGGCACTGTTGTCTACATTGTGCACAATGGTTTTGACTTTGCTATTTTGATCAATTGGAAGTTCTGACTTTATTTACGAAAACAGACATTTATTTATGAAAACACACGTTTTAAACAGAGCTTCACCAGTGCTGATTAATTTTCATCAAGAAAGAATTTTCCAGAATGAAATTCATTTCACTCCTAATTCCTTGATCCATGCAGTGGTGAACATAAGATATTTCTTTCTTTTGTAAGTCTACTGAAATTTTCATCAAGATCAGTTCCTTTTTCTGTGTAAGTTTGAAAACAGTAAGTTTCTTAACAAAGAATTTTGAGTTTTTTACCTCCCATTAGTTTCCCATGGTTTTTTTTTTTTTTTTTTAAGATTTATTTATTTATTTATTTTGGGCGGGGGTCGGGTCGGGGAGGGAGGGGAGTGGGCGGGCCACTTCTGTTGGTCTTTCATTTCTCTATTTTCATCCATCTTGTTCTTTGGCTCCTGTGGGCCTCCCATCGCGGTGGCGTCTGTCGTTGCAGAGCACCTGCTCCAGGCGCATGCGCTCCAGAGCTCCGGCTCAGTAATTGGACACATCAGTCCAGCCGCTTGGCGGCACGTGGGATCTTCCCAGGCCAGGGATCGAACCGGCGCAGTGTGTCCTACCCATGGACACCAGGAGCCCTCCCTTTTCTGTTAAAACGGTTTCTTTTATGTACTTCTTATAAGATGTCCTCTTTTGACATGCTTTTCTTTTTGTCTGATGACTTCAGGCAGAACTGCATCCTGGCTGATGAGATGGGACTGGGCAAAACCATCCAGTCTATTGCTTTCCTGCAAGAAGTATATAACGTGGGCATCCATGGCCCCTTCCTGGTCATTGCCCCCTTGTCCACAATTACCAACTGGGAGCGAGAGTTCAACACATGGACAGAGATGAACACTATTGTGTACCATGGCAGTCTGGCCAGCCGACAGATGATTCAGCAGTATGAAATGTACTGCAAAGACTCACGGGTGAGTTATGTATATGATGCAGATGTCAGAGTAGGCTCTGGTATTTTAGAAGCTGTTATGTGAATCAAAGACTTGTAGGGAGAGTCTACGTGAGGAAGGCACTGTTGTCTACATTGTGCACAATGGTTTTGACTTTGCTATTTTGATCAATTGGAAGTTCTGACTTTATTTACGAAAACAGACATTTATTTATGAAAACACACGTTTTAAACAGAGCTTCACCAGTGCTGATTAATTTTCATCAAGAAAGAATTTTCCAGAATGAAATTCATTTCACTCCTAATTCCTTGATCCATGCAGTGGTGAACATAAGATATTTCTTTCTTTTGTAAGTCTACTGAAATTTTCATCAAGATCAGTTCCTTTTTCTGTGTAAGTTTGAAAACAGTAAGTTTCTTAACAAAGAATTTTGAGTTTTTTACCTCCCATTAGCTTCCCAGGGTTTTTTTTTTTTTTTTAAGATTTATTTATTTATTTATTTTGGGCGGGGGTCGGGTCGGGGAGGGAGGGGAGTGGGCGGGCCACTTCTGTTGGTCTTTCATTTCTCTATTTTCATCCATCTTGTTCTTTGGCTCCTGTGGGCCTCCCATCGCGGTGGTGTCTGTCGTTGCAGAGCACCTGCTCCAGGCGCATGCGCTCCAGAGCTCCGGCTCAGTAATTGGACACATCAGTCCAGCCGCTTGGCGGCACGTGGGATCTTCCCAGGCCAGGGATCGAACCGGCGCCCCTTGCACTGCAAGGTGGTGTCCTTACCCATTGGACCACCAGGGGAAGCCCCTCCCATGGTTTTTATTTCTACCAAACCAAGTTTATTTAAGTCCTATTTGGTTGCTTTTAATTTTCTTGAGATAATTGGGATTTTTCTGTCCATTTTTGATAGTAACCAGTATTATCGTATATTACATTAGCTGTTTCACTTTTACCTTTTACATAAACATCGTTGTGTGCTTCAGCAGTGTTTAACATTTGTGGATTTTAGTATTTACCAGTGGAAGATGTAGGGCTGCAATACCCGACATTAGCATATAGCAGAGTCAGAAACGTCCAGCTTCATTCAGTGATGTCTGTGATTTTTCCAAGAAGCTAAGTGTGTTGAGGGGACATTGGTTCAGTGGTTTGGCACTCTTTATCAGGAACATGAACACTGGCAGAGTTGGGTGGTGGTGTACTTTGTATTTCCTATCAAGCTTGCCTGAATATAAAAAGCAGAATGTGTAATACGAAAGAGCTTCTGATTGAGGTACATTTTAGGCCTGTTCTGACTTTACTGCCCTCCTGATTAGGGGCGCCTCATCCCAGGAGCATACAAGTTTGATGCCTTGATCACCACTTTTGAGATGATTTTGTCAGACTGTCCCGAGCTCCGTGAGATTGAATGGCGCTGTGTCATCATTGATGAGGCCCATCGACTGAAGAATCGCAATTGCAAGCTGCTTGATAGTCTCAAGCACATGGACCTGGTGAGTTCCTCTAGTAGGCAGAAGCACCTGGAATTAGAGTAACCCTCGTTCCCTGTGGAATTAACACGACCTTTGTTTAGCAGAGAAGAATCAGAATCTTGGTGTTGGGTGGTGGGTATGGCCTATGGGAATGGTAGCCTTAAAGTCATAAAATTCATATAAAGTTTAGAGATGGAAGGTGATTTTAGGTTAGTGGTTCTCAACTGAGTTGAAGAGGTAGGATGTTACATTAGTTACCTGTTACTGCATAATAAAATATCCATAACCTAGTGGGTTAAAACAACTATGTTTTTCATGACTCTGTAGCTTAGCAAGTTGGGCTGGACTCAGTGAGCCCATTCTTTCTGTGGTCTTGCCTTACTCAGTAATGCAGTTACAGCTGACAGTTGGTGCTGGATGTTGGCTTCCACCAGGGGAAGCCCCTCCCATGGTTTTTATTTCTACCAAACCAAGTTTATTTAAGTCCTATTTGGTTGCTTTTAATTTTCTTGAGATAATTGGGATTTTTCTGTCCATTTTTGATAGTAACCAGTATTATCGTATATTACATTAGCTGTTTCACTTTTACCTTTTACATAAACATCGTTGTGTGCTTCAGCAGTGTTTAACATTTGTGGATTTTAGTATTTACCAGTGGAAGATGTAGGGCTGCAATACCCGACATTAGCATATAGCAGAGTCAGAAACGTCCAGCTTCATTCAGTGATGTCTGTGATTTTTCCAAGAAGCTAAGTGTGTTGAGGGGACATTGGTTCAGTGGTTTGGCACTCTTTATCAGGAACATGAACACTGGCAGAGTTGGGTGGTGGTGTACTTTGTATTTCCTATCAAGCTTGCCTGAATATAAAAAGCAGAATGTGTAATACGAAAGAGCTTCTGATTGAGGTACATTTTAGGCCTGTTCTGACTTTACTGCCCTCCTGATTAGGGGCGCCTCATCCCAGGAGCATACAAGTTTGATGCCTTGATCACCACTTTTGAGATGATTTTGTCAGACTGTCCCGAGCTCCGTGAGATTGAATGGCGCTGTGTCATCATTGATGAGGCCCATCGACTGAAGAATCGCAATTGCAAGCTGCTTGATAGTCTCAAGCACATGGACCTGGTGAGTTCCTCTAGTAGGCAGAAGCACCTGGAATTAGAGTAACCCTCGTTCCCTGTGGAATTAACACGACCTTTGTTTAGCAGAGAAGAATCAGAATCTTGGTGTTGGGTGGTGGGTATGGCCTATGGGAATGGTAGCCTTAAAGTCATAAAATTCATATAAAGTTTAGAGATGGAAGGTGATTTTAGGTTAGTGGTTCTCAACTGAGTTGAAGAGGTAGGATGTTACATTAGTTACCTGTTACTGCATAATAAAATATCCATAACCTAGTGGGTTAAAACAACTATGTTTTTCATGACTCTGTAGCTTAGCAAGTTGGGCTGGACTCAGTGAGCCCATTCTTTCTGTGGTCTTGCCTTACTCAGTAATGCAGTTACAGCTGACAGTTGGTGCTGGATGTTGGCTTCCACATGGCCTGTCACCCTTCTGTGGGCCAGACTTTGCTTGTGTACCTGGCAGTGTCGGGGTAGCGTTCCAAGAGGGTCAAGGTGGAAACTGCAAGGCCTTTGAGGCATAGGCTGTGAAGCTCATAGGGTACCACTTCTGCTACATTGTCTTTGTCGGAGTGAGTTAAAAGGTAAGACCATGTTCAAGGGGTAAACCTTGATAGGAGGAACTACCAGAAATTAATGGCTATATTTAGTCCAGCACAGGTACATTTCTTTTTAAGGGGACATATTATGATATCTGTGGGGAATCGAGGGTGGAGAGGCATATTTAACTGGAAAAAAATGTTCTGTTTGTTTATTGCCTATAATATTTAAGAAATTATATGTGTTAAATGATATCAAGAATTTTCTTGAATATCTGTGTTAATCAAAAGAGGCAGCAAGTGTAAGTTAAGAGAGTAATCTGGTCCATTTTCATAATTTTATAAAGAAATAAAAACCAAAGTTACATACTTGATAGTAAACTCCAGAAGTCCTTCTAAGTTTTAACATTCTTCTGTGTTCTCCGTTTCTAGGAGCACAAAGTTCTGCTCACAGGAACACCATTGCAAAATACTGTGGAGGAACTATTTAGCTTGCTTCATTTCTTGGAACCTTCACAGTTTCCATCAGAATCAGAGTTCCTCAAAGACTTTGGGGATCTCAAGACAGAAGAACAGGTAGGAAATCTGTCTAATGCAGTACTAATATAGGACAAAAAACGGTAAAATTTGGGGCTTCCCTGGTGGTCCAGTGCGTAAAGACATCGTCTTGCAGTACAAGGGGTGCTGGTTCGATCCCTGGCCTGGGAAAATCCCACGTACTGCAGAGTGGCTGGACTGATGTGTCCAACTACCGAGCTGGAGCTCTGGAGCGCATGTGCCCAGAGTCAGCACTCTGCAACAAGAGAGGCCACTGTGATGAGAGGCCCACACAGGCCAGAAAACAAAGATGGATGAAAATAAATGAATGAAAGACCAATAGAAGCGACCAAAAAAAAAAAGATAAAATTTGTACTAGGGCGATATCTGCTATCATTGATATCAAGGGCTGTTCTGAACTTCTTGTATGTAACCTTGTGCCTGCATCATTTGTGGCATTGTCTAGAATCTACTTTTCTCAGATACTGGAAAACTCTCATTCTCTTTTTCCAAGTTTCCACCTAATGGGAGAATATTTGTCCTCATGTTACTGATTTCTTTCTTTGTCTATATTGGGTACAGGTTCAAAAGCTACAGGCCATTCTCAAACCAATGATGCTGAGAAGACTTAAAGAGGATGTTGAAAAAAACCTGGCACCCAAACAGGAAACCATTATTGAAGTAGAGCTAACCAACATTCAGAAGAAATACTACCGGGCTATTTTGGAGAAGAATTTCTCCTTTCTTTCCAAAGGGGCAGGTCATACTAACATGCCGAATCTACTCAACACGATGATGGAGTTGCGCAAATGTTGTAACCACCCATATCTCATCAATGGTGAGAGAACATCTGGAAAACTGCATTTCTGTGTTACCTCCATTACTTTCCAAGTGATATTCCTTAGGAACAAGGAATGCATTGACTGATCCATCCTGGTTTGGAAATAGGATTTCTCTTTTTAAAACAATTTTCATGTGGAATGTCTTTCTCTAGTTCTTTCTGACCCTTTGATTCTGCATAAACTCCAAAGTTAAAAAGGAGTTGCTATTCAGAATTTCATGAATAAGAACTCAGGTCATGCTGTTCTGTTCTCACTGATACTCATCTTGCTGTTTCTGTTTTGTCTGGCAGTGTGGTGGTATTAGTGGTCTCTATGTACTATTCTGGTCCTTGTCTACATAATTACCTCTTTTTTACCCAGTTCTTAAGCATGACTTATGTGGGATATTTTGTATTAACAAAATTGAATATATTTTAGGATTTTGGGGTTGCTAAAATTCTGTGTTTGATAACAATACTGATATCAAGTCAGATTACTTTTTCTTTGCGTCCTTATCTCAGTTAAATAAACTGCAGCCATAGTGTGTTTCTCTGGATCTCACCATCAGGTCTGATGTTTCTTTTGGCAGGTGCAGAAGAAAAAATCCTAACAGAATTTCGAGAAGCTTGCCATATCATACCTCATGACTTCCACTTACAGGCCATGGTTCGTTCAGCTGGCAAATTGGTTCTTATTGACAAGTTACTTCCGAAACTTAAAGCTGGTGGCCATAAGGTTCTGATCTTCTCCCAGATGGTACGCTGCCTAGATATTCTAGAGGATTATCTAATCCAGAGAAGGTGAGAAAAGAATTGTTCCTCGCTTGTGTTTACTCTGTACTCATTATTTTAAATTATTTTTTTAGTTTATTTTTAATTGCAGGAAATTGCTTTACAATATTGTGTTGGTTTCTGACATGCAATAACGCAAATCAGTCATATACATATATCACCTTCCTCTTGAGTCTCCTTCCCACCCTCTGTTATTTTCTTTTTAAAGCTCCCCAGCTGACTCTTACACACAAACTTCAGAACTGCCTTAGAATCTGTTTATTCAAAAGATTTTCCTCTCTTCTTTTCCTTTTTTCTTTTTATAAAGTAAGTATTCTGATGTTGTTGTTTAGTCACTCAGTCGTGTCCGACTGTTTGTGACCCCATGGACTGTAGCCTGCCAGGCTCCTCCGTCCATGGGGTTTTCCCAGCAAGAACACTGGAGTGGATTGCCATTTCCTTCTCCAGGGTGTACTCATTTTGTACTCATAAAGCTGCAAAGAGAAAGGAGGGCCCAGGTTTAGGTAAAGTTGACCAGGATCGGGTAAGGGAAGTGTTTTAAGACTCTCACTCAACTTTCTGACAAAGTTTTTGGTGAACTAGAGATATAAAGGTATTGGTATTGATCCCAGCCTACTTTTTTGTTCTTTTTTTTCTTTTTTCTGCTTAGCTGATTAAACTGTTTTCCTGTGATTCCATGCAGGTACTTATATGAACGTATTGATGGGCGAGTTAGAGGCAACCTTCGGCAAGCTGCTATTGACCGTTTCAGCAAGCCTGACTCGGACCGATTTGTCTTTCTGCTGTGCATTATTGTGGGATATTTTGTATTAACAAAATTGAATATATTTTAGGATTTTGGGGTTGCTAAAATTCTGTGTTTGATAACAATACTGATATCAAGTCAGATTACTTTTTCTTTGCGTCCTTATCTCAGTTAAATAAACTGCAGCCATAGTGTGTTTCTCTGGATCTCACCATCAGGTCTGATGTTTCTTTTGGCAGGTGCAGAAGAAAAAATCCTAACAGAATTTCGAGAAGCTTGCCATATCATACCTCATGACTTCCACTTACAGGCCATGGTTCGTTCAGCTGGCAAATTGGTTCTTATTGACAAGTTACTTCCGAAACTTAAAGCTGGTGGCCATAAGGTTCTGATCTTCTCCCAGATGGTACGCTGCCTAGATATTCTAGAGGATTATCTAATCCAGAGAAGGTGAGAAAAGAATTGTTCCTCGCTTGTGTTTACTCTGTACTCATTATTTTAAATTATTTTTTTAGTTTATTTTTAATTGCAGGAAATTGCTTTACAATATTGTGTTGGTTTCTGACATGCAATAACGCAAATCAGTCATATACATATATCACCTTCCTCTTGAGTCTCCTTCCCACCCTCTGTTATTTTCTTTTTAAAGCTCCCCAGCTGACTCTTACACACAAACTTCAGAACTGCCTTAGAATCTGTTTATTCAAAAGATTTTCCTCTCTTCTTTTCCTTTTTTCTTTTTATAAAGTAAGTATTCTGATGTTGTTGTTTAGTCACTCAGTCGTGTCCGACTGTTTGTGACCCCATGGACTGTAGCCTGCCAGGCTCCTCCGTCCATGGGGTTTTCCCAGCAAGAACACTGGAGTGGATTGCCATTTCCTTCTCCAGGGTGTACTCATTTTGTACTCATAAAGCTGCAAAGAGAAAGGAGGGCCCAGGTTTAGGTAAAGTTGACCAGGATCGGGTAAGGGAAGTGTTTTAAGACTCTCACTCAACTTTCTGACAAAGTTTTTGGTGAACTAGAGATATAAAGGTATTGGTATTGATCCCAGCCTACTTTTTTGTTCTTTTTTTTCTTTTTTCTGCTTAGCTGATTAAACTGTTTTCCTGTGATTCCCATGCAGGTACTTATATGAACGTATTGATGGGCGAGTTAGAGGCAACCTTCGGCAAGCTGCTATTGACCGTTTCAGCAAGCCTGACTCGGACCGATTTGTCTTTCTGCTGTGCACCCGGGCCGGTGGACTTGGCATCAACCTCACAGCTGCTGATACTTGCATCATCTTTGATTCAGACTGGAATCCACAAAATGACCTGCAGGTAGAGGAACTCTTTGTCTTAGGGACTAATCACTTAACCTAGGAGATTTTACAGCATGATCAGGATCTCTTAGAAAGTCTCATCTTTTCGAGAATATAGAATTGTTTTGTTACTACTGTCATCAGGCTTTTTCTGTACTGGGCCAGATAGTAAACATTTTAGGCTGTGCAAATCAGACAGTCTCTGTTGTAACTGTTCTCCGCTCTTGTACCATCAAAAGCAGCTTCAGACAGCGTAAATTATTAGGTAGAGCTGTGTTTCAGCACAAACTTTATCTGTGAAGGAAACAGGCGACTGAGGTTTGCTGACACCTGGTCTGAATGATGGGGCAATAATTTCGTCTTGAAGTTGATTTCTGATTTTGAGTTGATCTCATGGCTGCTTCATAAATGTAAATAAGTGTTTTGAATCCTTCTCCTTCCCACCTCCTCTAATGTTATCTATGCTCTTCCTTCCATTTTTTAAAACCAGGCCCAAGCACGTTGTCATCGAATTGGGCAGAGCAAAGCTGTGAAGGTGTACCGTCTCATCACTCGTAATTCTTATGAGAGAGAGATGTTTGATAAGGCTAGCCTCAAGTTGGGTTTGGATAAAGCTGTGCTTCAGTCCATGAGTGGTCGAGATGGCAACATTACTGGAGTGAGTCTTCTTAGTTTTTAGCTGTATTTGTAGCAGGTCATGGTGACGGTGTGTGTGCGTGCTCAGTTGTGTCCAACTCTTTGCAACTCCATGGACTGTAGCTTTCCAGGCTCTTCTGTCCATGACATTTTCCAGCAAGAATACTGGAGTGGATTGCCATTTCCTATACCAAAGGATTCTCTTAGCGTAGGGGTTGAACCCATATCACTTGCATTGTCTGCGTTTCCACGCATTGTGCACTGTTCTGCTTGGAAAGCCCCTCATGGTGATAGCGGGGGGGCAAAGTTATTTTTGTATAGGAACCTGACCCCTTGTTTGGATTTTTTATGATTATTTCTTAAAATATAGTAGAATATCATAATATGGTTAGATAATATTCTCTTGTATATTTTTCCACCTTTCTCTTGGATTTTGTAGATCCAGCAGTTCTCCAAGAAGGAGATTGAGGATCTCTTACGGAAAGGAGCATATGCAGCTATAATGGAGGAGGATGATGAGGGCTCCAAGTTTTGTGAAGAGGACATTGACCAGATCTTGCTGAGACGAACCACTACCATCACTATTGAGTCTGAAGGAAAAGGTTCAACTTTTGCCAAGGTATGTTCTGTTGGTGCTAGAGGCTAAAAAGAATCACAGAGAAACAGGAATCTCTGGAATTAGGTATTTTTTTAAAATATAGTTTTAAAATATACTGACTTTCCATTACTCAAAAAAGCGTATAGTTGGCTTTACTATTTCTTTGTTCCTCCTAAGGCAAGTTTTGTGGCTTCTGAAAATAGGACTGATATTTCTCTGGATGACCCCAACTTTTGGCAAAAGTGGGCCAAAAAGGCTGACCTGGACATGGATCTACTCAATAGCAAGGTAGGCTTCCTTTTCCTCTAAGGAGGAAATATGGCAGAAAATATGACTTCCTGGAGTCTTAATAGCTGCTTTGAGTTTTTTCAGTGCTGACCTTGATGTACGATTGTATATACAATGGCCATTGTAAAAAGTTTCTACATAGGAGGCCCCTAAAAAATACTTAGATAACTATCACTTAATTTTGTTTCCTAAGCCCCTGCAGATTATTTTGCATGTCCAACAGGAATCTCTCTTTGAGTATTTTCAAATGGCATATCCAAGGCTATTTTTCAGTTGGATTATCTTTAATTCCTCTCCCATGATTATACTGTGAAGAGAGTTACTTCTCCTTCTGTTCTCTGCATAGAATAACTTGGTGATTGACACACCTAGAGTACGAAAACAGACCCGCCACTTCAGCACTCTGAAAGATGATGACCTAGTGGAGTTCTCTGATTTGGAAAGTGAAGATGATGAGCGGCCACGCTCCCGCCGACATGACCGTCATCATACCTATGGGCGCACGGACTGCTTTCGGGTGGAGAAGCACCTCCTGGTGTATGGGTAAGAACCCACCTTGCCTCAGAAGTAGTGCATTTCCATCCTGATAGACACCTTGTTCACTTTTTAAACTGAAAGCTGTGATCAAAGAGGGGATAATGGGAAAAACTTTATTGTGTTACCATGTTTTCCCAAGATCTTTTTGTCTCCCGCCATTTGGGAAGTGTGAATTTTGAGGGACATGGGTCCCCAGGAAGATATTGATATGACTTTTTTTTTTTTTTTGTAGTTGGGGACGATGGCGAGATATTCTGTCTCATGGACGCTTTAAGCGGCGGATGACTGAAAGAGACGTGGAAACAATTTGCCGGGCCATCCTCGTGTACTGTCTTTTACACTATCGTGGGGATGAGAATATCAAAGGCTTCATCTGGGACTTGATTAGCCCTGCTGAAAATGGCAAGACAAAAGAATTGCAGAATCATTCAGGTGATTATCAAGTCTTTGCTTCTTGTCTTTCTGTAGGTTACCTAATCCTTTTCAGGTCCAAGGGTTTTTCTCAATCCAAGTCTTTGATGTCTCCCCTTCCCAAGGTCTGTCTATCCCTGTGCCTCGTGGACGCAAGGGGAAAAAAGTAAAGTCACAAAGCACTTTCGATATCCATAAGGCAGATTGGATCCGGAAATACAACCCTGATACTCTATTCCAAGATGAGAGTTACAAGAAGCATTTGAAACATCAGTGTAATAAGTAAGGCTGGAATTCAGCAGACTAAAGCACTTTCCACCTCAAGCTTTCTGCACTGTTATTGAGCCAGTTCTTCCCCTCTCCTTTCTAGGGTGCTGTTGCGAGTACGAATGCTATACTATCTCAGACAGGAGGTTATTGGAGACCAGGCAGAGAAGGTGTTAGGGGGTGCAATTGCCAGGTAAAGTTATGCTATGTATTTCTTTATACCATGACTTACTCCAGGAAAGAATGGTTTTCTTATTTCACTCTGAACTATCTGATGATTAAAATCTATGTATTAGCTCTTCAATCCTAGGCGGCTGGCCTTTTGTATCCATGGGTTTTAACATTCTTTTGATCCACGGTTGGTCAAACTTCATGGATATCGAGGGCCAACTGTACTCATTGCACAGCTCCATCTCATATAAGGGTCTTGAACATCTGTGAATTTTGGCACCTGAGGTGGACTTCTGAAACCAATCCCCCGTGGATACCAGGGGACAAATGTTGATACCAGTGGAAGGAAATAGCCAGATATATGACCATGTATATTAATAAAGAAGAGACCTGTAATTATCTTTCCAAAGACTGTCTGCTTTAATTTCCTGCATCTCTGTGCTGACTCTGCCTCTTACACCTTTAGTGAGATTGACATATGGTTCCCAGTGGTGGACCAGCTGGAGGTTCCAACAACATGGTGGGACAGTGAGGCTGATAAGTCCCTGCTCATTGGAGTATTCAAGCATGGTAGGTACCTGCTCTTAGTCTGTGCTTTTCCTGTTGTAGCGTTATGTCCACATATGGAATATTTTGCAGAATACTCAAGACCAATAATTATGTTTGAATGGGAAACTAGTTCTTAAATACCTAGAGCAAGAGCTATTAGTTCCTATGAATAGATGGTTAGGAGAGACCAGATGGGTAGTTAAATCACAAGGTAGGGAGTGTCCCATCTGTTCTCTGATCACTGTGACCAGTCTGTATGTGGTGGTGTCCAAGTCAGGTTCCACAGTCAGGGGAGGTGATGCATGTCTGCTCTTGTTAATAATAACCGTGTTTACTTTGCATAGCCTTCCTGTAGCTTGCTGAAAGTGTTCTGCTTGTATAACATCTTATTTGTCTAAATATTCAGCAGTCACTCTCATGTAGGTATGAAAAACCGTGTTTGAGTGAAGTAAAAATAAGAGTATAAAAAGGGAGAAAACTCCCTTTTTAGTTTTGCGTAATAACAAATTCTACACATTAAAAACCAGTAATTGCTAACTTCCAGCCTAGTGACTTACTGGATTGGAATACCATTTCTTTTTTAATACACTTTTCTGTTTACTTTTATAAAAAGAAGTAATGGCACTTAATTCACATTTTTTTGTGAGGAGGGGGTTTGGGGAGGGAGGGGGGTGGGCGGGCCACTTCTGTTGGTCTTCCATTTATCTATTTTCATACATCTTTGTTCTTTGGCCCGTGTGGACCTCCCATCGTGGTGGCCTCTGTTGTCACAGAGCACCGGCTCTGGGCGCATGCACTCCAGAGCTTCGGCTCGGTAATTGGACACATCAGTCTAGCCGCTTCGTGGCACATGGGATCTTCCCAGGCCAGGGATTGAACCGGCGCCCCTTGCACTGCAAGGTGGTATCCTTACCCACTGGACCACCAGGGAAACCCCTATTTCACATTTTTGACAAGTTTAATCAGATGAGAAAAACAGAGCATTTGTAGTCTTAGATTTACTTGTGAGGTACAAAGGCTTTAGAAGGGTCCAAACATCCTGAAGTGTACTCATCATTTATCCAACATTCAGAGTGCATTTGTTTGCAGGTACAAATTTCTTATCCTTTATTTGAAAATGCATTAACCTGTCCCTAAATTATTTGACTTTCAAAATTTCCTCATGTGTGTAGTAAAAAGGATGATAAAAAAATACCTTTTAAATGGCTAAATCTGTCAGGATTCTCTATACACACTGATTAAATTCCTATTTTTAATAACTAATGATAAAACTCCTTATGGCTCTGAATTGCTATAGAAATATTAAATGTCCTTAATATTACCCTACAGCCATCCAAGTTAACATTTTCCATGTGTTTTACACTATGAGCAAAGTAGCCCACATTATTATTCTAGCAGCATATGAAGTAAGCAGAGAGGAGAGGCTCTGTCTTTAAATTATGACTATTTTTCTTCAAGGTTATGAAAAATATAATACTATGAGGGCAGACCCAGCCTTATGCTTCCTAGAAAAGGCTGGCAGACCAGATGACAAAGCCATTGCAGCAGAACATCGAGTGTTGGATAATTTTTCTGACATAGTGGAAGGGTAAGCATTGATGTTTAATTCTCTTAAAACTCTGGGTCTGCACTATGAAGGGTATTTGTTGCTTGTGCTAAGAGATAACGTACCTCTAGTCTTGACTGAACCCATTGAGATTCTTAATAGTGGTTATTACTCACAAGTGATAAATTCTTAACGGACAGTGCCACCCAGCAGAAAGGCCTCCGTAAAATGGCCTAAAACCGTATGCCATCATATAGTGTGCCAAAGGGTGAAAGTTAATGTGACTCCCAAATGGCTTGTTTGACCTCCTCTTCAGTTTTCTGTGCAGGGCTTTCAGCCGCAATAGCTGAGGAGATAACTGGGTCTCTTGAAAGATAATACGGGTGGAGTGGTCCCGCGCCAGCTGGGATAGAGCCTTAGGAAACACTAACCCTCATCTGTCATCTTCAAGTGTTGGCTGCCATGTAACGGTGCTTACCTGGGTACATGCCTTGATGATGAGTTGCCATGCTAATACTGAGCCACCAGCCAGGGCAGCATTGCCCTGGTTTGGGTGCCAGTGAGTTAAACAAAACTTCTCACGTGGAGACCTGAGGGGCATGTGAAATATTTGGCATCGTTCATGAATACTCTCCTGGTTCTTTATGATTGGAAGATTTCTCGTTGATGATCACAACCTCAGTTTGCCTAGTGTAGGACCCTCAAAGGAAATTAGATTGTTTACTGCAAATCACTTATTTGCAAAAAATAAGCATGCATAAGGTCATTCCAATGAAATAATAAAACTAAATACTAGTTGAGATGGAGGAGGAAAATGGGTTAAACAATAAAAAGCTATTAAGAGAAAGGAAATGTGCTGATCAGCATGTTTCATTTTAAAGTCAAGCAGCTGTAGAGCTCAATTTTGTCATTTTCTCATGCTTCTGGGTAATTTTAGGGTTGACTTTGATAAAGATTGTGAAGATCCTGAATACAAACCACTCCAGGGTCCCCCAAAGGACCAAGATGATGAGGTGAGGAATTCTCATTTCATTCTAGCTTTTCTGTATTACTAAATAGCATTCTCCTATTCCCTGAATCATCAAGTATATTGATAATTTACAATTTACAAAATGGAACATACCATTCAAGAATATAAAATATTAATGGAAAGGATTGTAACACCAGTTGGGGGAGGTCAGAGATGGCTTTGTGGAGGGGGTGGGACCTAAGATGGACAATGAAGTATATTATTTGACTACCTAATTCCTGAATCCCACTGTCTTCAAGACATTGATAGGAACTGACTTTTCAGGTTATATTTTCTTATTCTTTTAGTGAGTTTCTTTCAGTTTTCTGTGAGGGTTCCTTTCATTAAAAAATTTCTTGATACCTTGGTGCCATAGGATACACACAAAAGAGTTATTTTAGAGTGCCAATTTTACCCCCTTTTCCTCTCCTTGCCATCCTGCGGGGTGGTCTCCTTCTCCAGGGTGATCCCTTGATGATGATGGATGAGGAGATCTCAGTGATCGATGGAGATGAAGGTAAACTTCTGAGTCAGTTTGTACGGGTTGGTGGGATTAGGGAGTTGACTGAACTCTCTCCTTTGCTGGAACTTCTGAGAGCGTTGTCTTTGACTTTATTGAAATCCAGTGTTGTCTGTATTAGCTTTCCTGTACTTGCTGTTGATTCTGCTTTGCTTTCCACAGCCCAGGTGACCCAGCAGCCAGGCCATCTATTCTGGCCTCCGGGCTCTGCTTTGACAGCTCGGCTTCGGCGCCTAGTAACAGCCTATCAGCGCAGCTACAAGAGAGAACAGATGAAGATAGAGGCCGCAGAGCGCGGAGATCGGAGGAGACGGCGTTGTGAGGCAGCCTTCAAGCTAAAAGAAATTGCACGGCGGGAGAAACAGCAGCGGTAAAATGTGGCTGGGAATTTAGACTGAGCTATAAACTTCTATTTAACTACAGGCCTTATATTGAAAAGCATCTCAGGAAAGATTATTGGCTTCTCTGGTGGCCCAGACAGTAAAGAATCTACCTGCAGTGCAGGAGGACCAGGTTTGATCCCTGGGTCAGAAAGATCCTGTGGAGAAGGGAATGGCTACCCACTCCAGTATTATTGCCTGGAGCATCCCATGGACAGAGGAGCCTGATTGGCTACAGTCTGTGGGGCTGCAAAGACTCAGATATGACTGAGCAACTAGTAACACTTTCACTTTTCATAGAGGGACCACCTTTTTTGCCTTTGTTACACCTGTGCAGCATAAAACTATACTTAGTCATAACTCCTGGGAAGGTCTTCTACATAGCTATCCTCACTGAGTTCTTTGTTTACATAATCTTCCCCCTTAGCTTGCTAATTCTTAAAATTCTTACATGTTACAGACTACCTCTTCTTATTTTTTATTTTGTCCCAACTTTCATTTTGTGTGCCTTCTCCGGGACTTTCCTTTGTAGATGCCGAAGACATTGATAGGAACTGACTTTTCAGGTTATATTTTCTTATTCTTTTAGTGAGTTTCTTTCAGTTTTCTGTGAGGGTTCCTTTCATTAAAAAATTTCTTGATACCTTGGTGCCATAGGATACACACAAAAGAGTTATTTTAGAGTGCCAATTTTACCCCCTTTTCCTCTCCTTGCCATCCTGCGGGGTGGTCTCCTTCTCCAGGGTGATCCCTTGATGATGATGGATGAGGAGATCTCAGTGATCGATGGAGATGAAGGTAAACTTCTGAGTCAGTTTGTACGGGTTGGTGGGATTAGGGAGTTGACTGAACTCTCTCCTTTGCTGGAACTTCTGAGAGCGTTGTCTTTGACTTTATTGAAATCCAGTGTTGTCTGTATTAGCTTTCCTGTACTTGCTGTTGATTCTGCTTTGCTTTCCACAGCCCAGGTGACCCAGCAGCCAGGCCATCTATTCTGGCCTCCGGGCTCTGCTTTGACAGCTCGGCTTCGGCGCCTAGTAACAGCCTATCAGCGCAGCTACAAGAGAGAACAGATGAAGATAGAGGCCGCAGAGCGCGGAGATCGGAGGAGACGGCGTTGTGAGGCAGCCTTCAAGCTAAAAGAAATTGCACGGGGAGAAACAGCAGCGGTAAAATGTGGCTGGGAATTTAGACTGAGCTATAAACTTCTATTTAACTACAGGCCTTATATTGAAAAGCATCTCAGGAAAGATTATTGGCTTCTCTGGTGGCCCAGACAGTAAAGAATCTACCTGCAGTGCAGGAGGACCAGGTTTGATCCCTGGGTCAGAAAGATCCTGTGGAGAAGGGAATGGCTACCCACTCCAGTATTATTGCCTGGAGCATCCCATGGACAGAGGAGCCTGATTGGCTACAGTCTGTGGGGCTGCAAAGACTCAGATATGACTGAGCAACTAGTAACACTTTCACTTTTCATAGAGGGACCACCTTTTTTGCCTTTGTTACACCTGTGCAGCATAAAACTATACTTAGTCATAACTCCTGGGAAGGTCTTCTACATAGCTATCCTCACTGAGTTCTTTGTTTACATAATCTTCCCCCTTAGCTTGCTAATTCTTAAAATTCTTACATGTTACAGACTACCTCTTATTATCTATTTTGCTGTCTTCGGGGACTTTTTTTTGTCCCAACTTTCATTTTTTTGTGTGTTCATATATTCTGAGCCATAGTAAGAAGTAGCGAATCCCTGTGTTCTGATTCGTCTTCCCTTTGTAGATGGACAAGGCGTGAACAAACTGATTTCTACAGAGTAGTTTCTACCTTTGGTGTGGAGTATGACCCTGATACCATGCAGTTCCATTGGGATCGCTTCCGCACTTTTGCCCGACTGGACAAAAAAACAGACGAAAGCCTTACCAAGTATTTCCATGGCTTTGTGGCCATGTGCCGCCAAGTGTGCCGCCTTCCCCCAGCAGCTGGAGATGGTAAGTAAGACTGAAGAGTCTTGGGTGAACGATGATGGACTGTGACAGAGCCAGCTCTTGGTTCATTTCTGCTTCCATCCTTATCTCTTGCAGAACCCCCGGACCCTAATCTGTTCATTGAGCCCATCACTGAGGAAAGGGCCTCACGGACTCTCTATCGTATTGAACTGCTTCGACGCTTACGGGAACAAGTTTTATGCCACCCTCTTTTGGAAGATCGGCTGGCCTTATGTCAGCCTCCAGGACCTGAACTGCCCAAGTGGTGGGAGCCTGTTCGGCATGATGGGGAGCTTCTACGAGGGGCAGCCCGCCACGGGGTGAGCCAAACAGACTGCAACATCATGCAGGACCCAGACTTCTCTTTCCTGGCTGCCCGTATGAATTACATGCAGACCCATCAGGCAGGAGCACCAGCTCCATCTCTGTCACGCTGCTCCACTCCACTGCTCCACCAGCAGTACACCTCGCGCACTGCCTCACCACTGCCCCTGCGCCCAGAGGCTCCTGTTGAAAAGCCACCCGAGGAGACAGCTGCCCAGGTCCCCAGTCTGGAGGGTCTGACTTTAAAGCTAGAGCATGAGGTGGTGCCCAGGAGCCGGCCAACCCCTCAAGACTATGAGATGCGAGTAGCCCCCTCTGATTCTACCCCTCTGGTCTCCCGGAGTGTTCCACCAGTCAAACTGGAGGATGAGGAGGATTCAGACTCTGAGCTGGACTTGAGCAAGCTGTCACCATCATCCTCTTCTTCCTCATCCTCATCCAGCTCCACCTCCAGCACTGATGAGAGTGAGGACGAGAAGGAAGAGAAGCTAAGTGAGTGCATGTGACAGGCTGTTTGGCCGTCCTCCCCATTCCCTCCTCTCTGCTCTTTCCCTTCTTTTCTAAATGCATTCTCCTTAAGATTCAGATTTTGATTTGATAGAATATCAGAAGAGATCTATTATTCTTAGGGCCTTTATTTAAAGCCTATACAATATGATTCCTGTATAACTTTGTTCTTCCACCTTTGCTCACACATTCTGTATGATCCCTAGCTGCTGACCAGTCCTGCTCAAAGCTCTATGATGAAGAGAGTCTCCTGTCCCTCCCTATGTCCCAAGATGGATTCCCAAATGAAGATGGAGAACAAATGACCCCTGAGCTTTTGCTGCTACAAGAAAGACAGAGAGCTTCTGAGTGGCCCAAGGTAATAGCTTCAACTCAGGTGATGTTGAGTCTAAAAATACAGTGTCAAACAGCCAGTATGAGAACAGTATGGAGAGTCCTTAAAAAATTAGAACTGAAAAAAAAAAATTAGGACTGGAACTACCATATGACCCAGCAATCCCACTACCGGACATCCAGTGTTAGGAAACCATAGATGACAAAGACACATGTGTCCCAGTGCTCATCACAACACTGTTAACAGTAGCTAGGACATGGAAGCAACCTAGATGTCCACTAACAGACAAATGGACAAAGAAGACAATGGACATATATACAGTGGAATATTACTCAGCCATAAAAACAGCACAGTTGAGTCATTTCTAATGAGGGTGGATGAACCTAGATCCTATTATACAGAGTGAAGTAAAAGAAAGCCCAATATCATATATTAACACATATATGGAGTCTAGAAAGATGGTGCTGATGAACCTATTTGCAGGGCAGCAAAGGAGACGCAGACACAGAGAACAGACTTTTGGTCACAGTTGAGGAGGGAGAGAGTGGGATGACTTGAGATACTGGTATTGAAACATACACATTACCATATGTAAAATAGATAGCCAGTGGGAATTTGCTGTATTATGAACCCAAAGCCAGTGCTCTGTGACAGCCTAAAGGATTAGGGAGGGAGGTGGATGGTCAGTAAGAGAGAGGGCATGTGTATGCCTCTGACTGACTCATGCTGTTGTGTGGCAGAAGCCGTCACAATATTGTAGTTATTATCCTCCAATTAAAATAAAACTCTAAAAAAAATATATAGTGTGATATGTGCAGAGAACAAGGAATAGATGGTTCTAGGTTTCATTGGTTGTGTCTAGTACCGTATGGTTTTTTCATGAAACTTTCTGGTTGATTTTGGGGTCTGATACTCTTACCTCCTTCCTTTCTGAATTGTAATATTACTTACTTTGATAACAGTGTCACTGTTATTTGTCACGAGATCACATGGCTAACTGATTTCATTTTCCCCAACTCAGGATCGTGTCCTGATAAACCGTATTGACCTCGTCTGCCAGGCTGTACTCTCAGGGAAGTGGCCTTCTAGCCGCCGAAGCCAAGAAATGTTAACAGGAGGAATTTTGGGGCCAGGGAACCACTTACTGGACAGTCCCTCATTGACTCCGGGAGAATATGGTGACTCTCCAGTTCCCACACCACGAAGTAGCAGTGCAGCCTCCATGGCAGAGGAAGAAGTGTCTGCAGTCACCACAGCAGCGGCTCAGTTCACCAGGCTGCGCCGAGGCATGGATGAGAAGGAGTTTACGGTTCAGATCAAAGACGTAAGCTGAGCATTGAGGTGCTGGGAAGTGAGGAAGCAGGCTGTGACTCTTTCTAACTAGTTTTGTGAATGTAACATTAATACTAAGCTTGTTTGGTCAGAAAACTTTAAAAATGAGAGGAGAAAAAAAAATACTAGAGCTCATGAAGATCCATTTAGGAAAAGTCATTTCAGTAAAGGAAGGGAACTTGACTTGTATCTCCTCATGACTAGATGAAAAGAAACCATATTTTTCAAATAAATTTAATTGACACAAGGGTTCTTTTAGGTTGTTTCTAGATCTGAGAAACTTAGTTTTTAAAAATTGAAATCAGATTGTGGAAGCTATCAAAATGATACTTAAGTGTTATGGACCTTATTAAGATAAAAATAAAGAAGAAATTTCTGTTGAAGTTAAATCAGTATTATTTGGAAAATGGATGGAAAATTTTATTTTTCCTGTTGCTTTTCCTTATTGAACCCTAGAAATGGTCATTAAATACTCAACAAGAAAAACTTTTGAAGTTAGTTATGTGACAGGAATATCAGGATTTTGCCCCTGTGATGAGTTGCCATGCTAATTCTGAGACACCAGGTAGGGGACTTTTCCCTTCATTGGGTGTTACTGAGATAAATTCTACTTCTCTTAAAACAACCTGAGGGGCACTAGTTCAGGAAATGAAGTCTTTCTAAGGAAAAAATATGTAAGTTTTTGTTGTATTTCTAATTTCCACCCATTAGTCAGATGGCCTTCTTTCTCATTACCCATTGAACCAGAGGATAACCTTACTTAATTCCCTCTAGGGCTTCCCTGGTGGGTAAGGGTAAAGTGGGTAAGGACACCACCTTGCAGTGCAAGTCCCCCTAAAGTTAATCTTTATTTTAAAAACATGTCATGTGACATCTTGGATGGGTGGGGTGTCTTCTTAGGAGGAAGGATTGAAATTAACATTCCAGAAGCACAAGTTGATGGCTAATGGAGTAATGGGAGATGGACATCTTCTTTTTCATAAGAAGAAAGGGAACAGAAAGAAGCTGGTGGAGGTAAGTGGTAGAGAAAGTCTTGAACATGATGATTAGATAGTCTTTCTTTTGCTAGTAATTGATGAAGGCAGTTGGGATTGAGGGAGTAGAAGGTACTCTTTGATGGCTACCGTTGGCTCTGCTACCCCTCCCTCCCTACTCATAAGAAGAGTCTGTGCTCATGGGGGTGGATTCTGGGTTTACAGCTGGAGGTGGAGTGCATGGAAGAGCCTAATCACCTCGATGTGGACCTGGAGACCCGGATCCCTGTCATCAATAAGGTGGATGGGACTTTGCTCGTGGGTGAGGATGCCCCTCGCCGGGCTGAACTGGAGATGTGGTTACAGGGTCATCCAGAGTTTGCTGTCGATCCCCGATTTCTAGCGGTGAGTGGCAGTTCCATCCAGCAAGATTTAAAGTCATTCCCTTGGTATTTAAGCAGTATGAGAGGGAGGAAGCATGCCATATTATGTCATAGTTTCTGCATTGGCAAAATAAGACTAATTATATTTAGTCTTCCTACTTAAGAATTGTTGTGAGGATCAAAATAACGTTTCAAAAAAAAAAAGTTTCAGTACTTAAACTAAATGCTAGGCAAATGTTTACTGTTGAAGTAGTATATAATCACCTTATTTGGGGGAGAAATATGCTTAATGGCAGTTTTCCACTAGGATTAATCCTTTTAAACAAGCATTGATGGTCAGAGTAAACACTAGTACCTTAATAATTACTCCAGAGAAGTTTTATTCTTTTAGGATAACTGCAGCTTTTCTCTTGCAGTATATGGAGGATCGCAGAAAACAGAAATGGCAGAGATATAAAAAAAATAATAAGGCAGAATTGAACTGCTTGGGAATAGAACCAGTACAGACAACTAACTCTAGGAACGGAAAAAAGGTGAGTGGTACTGAGGTCTTACCATTGCTCCCCCACAAGACTTGACTGGAGACTGTTTAACGTTATTTATCTTTTCTCCCCCCGTATGTTTGCAAAAATGTACCCTCAGTTCACAAAGAAAGAAGCCTTAATGTTTGATATTTTTACAGTCCTGTAGTATTCTTCCCCCTAGAACAGAATGAAATTCTAAAAGCTAAGAAGCATATTGAAACAGAATTAGTAAGACATGTTAGAAAACTTAAGACCTTCTCTTGCACTTCTACTGACTGTGGGCAAATCCTTTTAACTTTTTCAGTACGTGTATCCTAAAAAGTTGAAGTTTAAAGTTTTATGATTCTATATATTTTAGAATCGATTTGGGAAATTCTGTAACAGTCCAGAGGTTAGGCCTCTGCTGAGAGCCTGGGTGCAGTCCTTGCTGGGGGAACCTGCAAAACCAAGCAGCACAGGCCCCCCACCCTCTCTAAAAAAGCAAAGTGATTTGGAACCTACTAAAGAAAACAGTCATGGGGGTCCCAACATAGAAGAGAGTAAAAATCTCTAATAATATGCCAGTAATGGGAAAAGACAGGAAATCATGTTTTATAGTTTATAATAACAATTTTGGTCATATTATTCCATGATTTTCAGACATACTTAACACTTTTATATGGTTATAGCCTTGGTGATTTAAGAAAAATTAACTGCAAAAGCTTCTTTTGGCTATTTTCTTACTTTGAAAATTTTGTATGTTTGCCTTACTTTGGACAATAATTGTGTAAATCACTAAACTAAATGTACCTGTAAGTAATTAATCACCTTATTTGGGGAGAAATATGCTTAATGGCAGTTTTCCACTAGGATTAATCCTTTTAAACAAGCATTGATGGTCAGAGTAAACACTAGTACCTTAATAATTACTCCAGAGAAGTTTTATTCTTTTAGGATAACTGCAGCTTTTCTCTTGCAGTATATGGAGGATCGCAGAAAACAGAAATGGCAGAGATATAAAAAAAATAATAAGGCAGAATTGAACTGCTTGGGAATAGAACCAGTACAGACAACTAACTCTAGGAACGGAAAAAAGGTGAGTGGTACTGAGGTCTTACCATTGCTCCCCCACAAGACTTGACTGGAGACTGTTTAACGTTATTTATCTTTTCTCCCCCCGTATGTTTGCAAAAATGTACCCTCAGTTCACAAAGAAAGAAGCCTTAATGTTTGATATTTTTACAGTCCTGTAGTATTCTTCCCTCTAGAACAGCATGAAATTCTAAAAGCTAAGAAGCATATTGAAACAGAATTAGTAAGACATGTTAGAAAACTTAAGACCTTCTCTTGCACTTCTACTGACTGTGGGCAAATCCTTTTAACTTTTTCAGTACGTGTATCCTAAAAAGTTGAAGTTTAAAGTTTTATGATTCTATATATTTTAGAATCGATTTGGGAAATTCTGTAACAGTCCAGAGGTTAGGCCTCTGCTGAGAGCCTGGGTGCAGTCCTTGCTGGGGGAACCTGCAAAACCAAGCAGCACAGGCCCCCCACCCTCTCTAAAAAAGCAAAGTGATTTGGAACCTACTAAAGAAAACAGTCATGGGGGTCCCAACATAGAAGAGAGTAAAAATCTCTAATAATATGCCAGTAATGGGAAAAGACAGGAAATCATGTTTTATAGTTTATAATAACAATTTTGGTCATATTATTCCATGATTTTCAGACATACTTAACACTTTTATATGGTTATAGCCTTGGTGGATTAAGAACCCATAATCTTTTTCATCAGAAAATAATTTAACTGCAAAAGCTTCTTTTGGCTATGTTTGCCTTACTTTGGACAATAATTGTGTAAATATAAACATATATAAATCAGAATTTAGTAAACATTTAAAATGGATTTGCACTTTGTATATGCAATCATTTCACATTTGATCTTTTATATACATGTTTATGTGATATATATATATTTATAAAACTACAAGACTTACCTTTTAACACAATTTCCAAATGAAAAATACCATTTGCATTTAACAAATTCTGAAGAGAACATTTTGCACATAATATATATTTGTGACAAGAATTTATAAGGCTTATTATTTTTATATTGGGTGAAAGTGGTTTCATGTAAATATTGCTACCAGTTGAAGAATGTTTTAATTTTCCCTCTTAGCCTCAGGGGCCCAAGGGTGTAAGAAGCAGAATGGTTTGATATGGGAGGCTGATGGAAAGAAGACTGATACCATCTCTGTCTGGAATTTAACATTATAGAACAGCCTGTAAAGAAGGCTTTTTCTCCAGGACTACCTGTTTTTGCCTCAAGTACTTTTGCACCTCTTTATATAATCAGTTGATAACTCTTAAGATCATAGCAAGTCACAGAAAATTAGGTGATTATACAGAATTATTACTGCACAATTGATGGCGTATCTAACTCTACATTATGACAAAAGCCTAATGCAATTTGGTGCTATTACAGTTACATTTTAAAGGCCTAAAAAATTGAGTATTGAGATGCTTGCTTTTTTCAAGTCAGAAAAGTCAGATTTATATTGGGCCTATCCAGAGGCATAGGTACTAACAGTCTTAGTTTAATGCCAGTTTACCTAGTATTGTATAGCCTAATGCAATTTAGGTTATAGATCTTCATAGAAAAAGTAACTATTGGAACTTGCAATGGGGGTCCCAACATAGAAGAGAGTAAAAATCTCTAATAATATGCCAGTAATGGGAAAAGACAGGAAATCATGTTTTATAGTTTATAATAACAATTTTGGTCATATTATTCCATGATTTTCAGACATACTTAACACTTTTATATGGTTATAGCCTTGGTGGATTAAGAACCCATAATCTTTTTCATCAGAAAATAATTTAACTGCAAAAGCTTCTTTTGGCTATGTTTGCCTTACTTTGGACAATAATTGTGTAAATATAAACATATATAAATCAGAATTTAGTAAACATTTAAAATGGATTTGCACTTTGTATATGCAATCATTTCACATTTGATCTTTTATATACATGTTTATGTGATATATATATATTTATAAAACTACAAGACTTACCTTTTAACACAATTTCCAAATGACAAATACCATTTGCATTTAACAAATTCTGAAGAGAACATTTTGCACATAATATATATTTGTGACAAGAATTTATAAGGCTTATTATTTTTATATTGGGTGAAAGTGGTTTCATGTAAATATTGCTACCAGTTGAAGAATGTTTTAATTTTCCCTCTTAGCCTCAGGGGCCCAAGGGTGTAAGAAGCAGAATGGTTTGATATGGGAGGCTGATGGAAAGAAGACTGATACCATCTCTGTCTGGAATTTAACATTATAGAACAGCCTGTAAAGAAGGCTTTTTCTCCAGGACTACCTGTTTTTGCCTCAAGTACTTTTGCACCTCTTTATATAATCAGTTGATAACTCTTAAGATCATAGCAAGTCACAGAAAATTAGGTGATTATACAGAATTATTACTGCACAATTGATGGCGTATCTAACTCTACATTATGACAAAAGCCTAATGCAATTTGGTGCTATTACAGTTACATTTTAAAGGCCTAAAAAATTGAGTATTGAGATGCTTGCTTTTTTCAAGTCAGAAAAGTCAGATTTATATTGGGCCTATCCAGAGGCATAGGTACTAACAGTCTTAGTTTAATGCCAGTTTACCTAGTATTGTACTTAGGTCTGGCAGAGTAGTAAGTTCCAGCTTCAGAGAACTTAACTAGAATTTATAGTGAGGACATTTACACAAAGCAGTTTCAAATTAAGCAGATACAGTTTTATCAATGTGGAAAAAGCTTAATTTTAGTAAATTTGGTAAGGAGTGAACCCATAATCTTTTTGGTATTCCAGACATCCAGAATCTTAGTCTGGTCTGTCTTGAGTTTATCCCATTCTGATGCAATAATGGATAATATTGTATATGTCAATATAGTTGTGCTATTCTTCACATGGTAAGATCATGTGAACAAACTGCCATCAGTAAAGCATACTGAGCAAGTACTGCTTATCTTACTCAGGCTCCTTACTTAACAAAGGTAAGCGATTTTGAAATGGCTGGCCAGAGTAATAAAAGTACGGTATAGTCATGGGGAAAAAATCAGAGCTCTGGTTCATAGGAATGTCAGTGTCAAATCCTTGCTCTTAGCTTCAGGATCATAATGCTTCATCCAGCTACAACAGCTTTTCCTCTTCCCCATTCCTATCCAGCCCCATCTGACTATACTTGTTTTTCCCCTCCTAAAGATAGTTCAGTGAAGAAGCATTTGCAAGCCAGAACTCTTACTGACTTCTGTTTTTTTCTTCCTTCCTTTCTTTTTACCTATCTTCTGTTCCTTCTTCCCAGGGTCATCATACTGAAGCTGTGTTGAACCGGGTTTTGCCAGGGCCTATTGCACCGGACAGCAGCAAGAAGCGGGCCCGTAGGACGCGACCAGACCTTTCTAAGATGATGGCCCTGATGCAGGGTGGAGGCACAGGGTCCCTGTCTCTGCATAATACCTTCCAACACAGCAGCAGTGGCCTGCAGCCTGTGTCATCTCTGGGTCACAGCAGTGCCACTTCTGCCTCTTTGCCTTTCATGCCGTTTGTGATGGGTGGTGCAGCGTCATCCCCTCATGTAGACTCCAGCACCATGCTTCATCACCACCACCACCACCCCCACCCCCACCATCACCACCATCACCATCCCGGCCTGAGAGCCACTGGCTACCCTTCTTCACCAGCCACCACCACCTCGGGTACTGCCTTGAGGTTGCCCCCACTGCAGCCTGAGGAGGAGGAGGACGATGAGGATGAAGATGATGATGATGATTTATCTCAGGGCTATGATAGCTCAGAAAGGGACTTCTCACTCATTGATGATCCTATGATGCCAGCCAACTCAGACTCCAGCGAAGATGCTGATGACTGAAGGCCCAGCATGGACCCCGTTGCTTGGGTGGCAGCTGGATTTCATTTACTCTGGCCCTTGGACTATGGAGAAGTGGGAGGGACAGGGGAGAGGGGAAACCCAGGACTCCAGGAGGTGAAAAGGAAAAAGAACACTTGTACCTGATTGCTTCCAAATTTGAGATTGGGTGGGCAGGGGAACTCCTAAAATAATACACGACCACTTCCTTGTTTCTGGGGAAGGAAAGGAGACTAGAGCAGCCGATGTGCTCACCCCTCCCTAGACACCTCCATTATCAACAGACGATGTAGCGCTGGCACTAGCCTCTGGCAGAGCCTGTTCCTGACCGAACTGTGGATACAGCTGGAGGGTCAGGAACTGTTACCTTCCTTCCCCTTGGCATTAATAAATTTAAGTTAATCCTTTCCCACTCTTCCCTTGTTCTATATTTGCTCAAATACTTACCCCTTTCCTAAAGTTCTTTAGTGTTACTATGGGAAGGTACCTTGGATAGGGCAGACAAGTCATCCGTACTCCGTTAAAGGTTTGTGTATAAGTGCAGGCTCTCCACCTTGCCAAACAATCGAAGCTAAATTGTAGACAAAATGTTTCAGATTCAACCTTCAACTTCTTGAGAAAGAAGAATTTACATCAACACCCACATACATTTGGTTTCGAATTAACTGAAATAGCTGTGTTTGGGGGCAGTCCTAAGAATGGTGTCACTTCATGAACTGGGGCAAGGGAGCTGGCTGAACTAGACGGAGGATGTCCGAACTTGGGCTCGCATTTGTTCCTGTGAGCCCTCCCCTACCGCCGTCCTAGTGCTCAAATGAAGCCTGTTCGTATAATTTCCCTAAGGCGAAGTCCTCTCTACCTAAGCGCCAGCCTCAATTCAGTTTATCCGCAGGGTCGGCTCCCTCTTAACCCGCTTGCGCTTCCTGTCCGCCTGGAGCCCTTAATCCAGCGTCCTAGTACCGAGGATTCTTCCAGCCCTGGAGCAGCAGAGGCTTTTGCTTCCGCACCTTTTCTAGGAGGAAAACAAGCCCACTTACGCCGTAGTCTTCCACCCCCACCCCAGATCCCGCTCTTTCCGTTTCCCCTTCCTTGGCCTATGGGAGGGGCCCTGCACCCCGCGCGCAGCAGTCTGTGTGGGGCGGGGCCGGCACGTCCAGACTCCCGCCGCCGCCGCCTCAACGAAACCCGAGCTCCTGGATACCGCGGCCCCGCGGAGAGTCAGGGCGGGGCAGACCACACGTGATGACGTCGAGTCGCGTGCGGCTGTTGCTAAGTTGACAAGAAAATCCCGCGAAAATCTGGATTTTTTTTTTTTTTTTTTATTGCGTTACATGTTTTGTTGCTTTCCCCACTCTTTTCCTTCCTCTCTTCCTAACCTCCGGAGGAAAGATTAAAAAAAAAAAAAAGAATTCCAAGCGCTATCGGGACCCGGAAGCGGAAAGGGCATCTTTGAGGTCGATACTTCCGGGTCACTGGAAGAGTGCGGGATTCCGGGGCCGAGAGAGGGTGGCGGAGCCGGGACCTCGCGTGATTCTCGGAACCCGAGGAGAAGCGGCGTCTGTGGCTATGGCTGTAACTCTGGACAAAGACGCTTATTACCGACGAGTGAAGAGACTGTACAGCAACTGGAGGGTGAGATAGATCCCCTAATTTCCCTCAAGGAGCCCCCTTTGCCATCCCATAATAGCCCCGTTTCTCGGCGCCTTTTTCCCCTTTCCCACATCGAAGCTAAATTGTAAAAAGTTTCAGATTCAACCTTCAACTTCTTGAGAAAGAAGAATTTACATCAACACCCACATACATTTGGTTTCGAATTAACTGAAATAGCTGTGTTTGGGGCAGTCCTAAGAATGGTGTCACTTCATGAACTGGGGCAAGGGAGCTGGCTGAACTAGACGGAGGATGTCCGAACTTGGGCTCGCATTTGTTCCTGTGAGCCCTCCCCTACCGCCGTCCTAGTGCTCAAATGAAGCCTGTTCGTATAATTTCCCTAAGGCGAAGTCCTCTCTACCTAAGCGCCAGCCTCAATTCAGTTTATCCGCAGGGTCGGCTCCCTCTTAACCCGCTTGCGCTTCCTGTCCGCCTGGAGCCCTTAATCCAGCGTCCTAGTACCGAGGATTCTTCCAGCCCTGGAGCAGCAGAGGCTTTTGCTTCCGCACCTTTTCTAGGAGGAAAACAAGCCCACTTACGCCGTAGTCTTCCACCCCCACCCCAGATCCCGCTCTTTCCGTTTCCCCTTCCTTGGCCTATGGGAGGGGCCCTGCACCCCGCGCGCAGCAGTCTGTGTGGGCGGGGCCGGCACGTCCAGACTCCCGCCGCCGCCGCCTCAACGAAACCCGAGCTCCTGGATACCGCGGCCCCGCGGAGAGTCAGGGCGGGGCAGACCACACGTGATGACGTCGAGTCGCGTGCGGCTGTTGCTAAGTTGACAAGAAAATCCCGCGAAAATCTGGATTTTTTTTTTTTTTTTTTATTGCGTTACATGTTTTGTTGCTTTCCCCACTCTTTTCCTTCCTCTCTTCCTAACCTCCGGAGGAAAGATTAAAAAAAAAAAAAAGAATTCCAAGCGCTATCGGGACCCGGAAGCGGAAAGGGCATCTTTGAGGTCGATACTTCCGGGTCACTGGAAGAGTGCGGGATTCCGGGGCCGAGAGAGGGTGGCGGAGCCGGGACCTCGCGTGATTCTCGGAACCCGAGGAGAAGCGGCGTCTGTGGCTATGGCTGTAACTCTGGACAAAGACGCTTATTACCGACGAGTGAAGAGACTGTACAGCAACTGGAGGGTGAGATAGATCCCCTAATTTCCCTCAAGGAGCCCCCTTTGCCATCCCATAATAGCCCCGTTTCTCGGCGCCTTTTTTCCCCTTTCCGTGAGGAATTCCCGGGTTCAGAGTCGTGCCTGTTTAGTTGCTCCAGGATCATTCACCGCAGGCGGCTGCAAGCGCCGCCCTGTATCAGGGAGTCCCCCCGCAGCCCCCCTGCCCAGCGGCCACCATCGTCTTCCCCGCGTGCCTGCCCGCGTTCAACGTAACAGCCGCCTCTCGTAGTTTCTTCCCGCGCTAGGAGAGACATCATCCTTCTTCCCTTCCACTCTGTGAGCGGATCTTGCTAACCTCCTCCTGCAGCGTTCGCACACACCCACGCACTCGCTCTGCCCTTTCAGAACCAGTGTTGTATCCTAGGTCCCGCCAGAATTAACAACCGTTTAGTCAAGGATGGGTGCAGCAGGGGCCAGGAGGATGAGAATCGGGCTCTTGCCGTTTGCGAGGCTGTTGCTGGAGTTAAAAAAAGAAATACTGCTCACGCGCCACCACCTCCTGTTCTAGGCCCAGCCGTGGGTAACACAGAAACCTAGCGCTGAAAAGCTGCAGATTTTAGTAATGCAAAAGAACGATGTGATGCCTAATGCCCGGTGGAGGATCTGGGCACGTGTTCAGAAAAAGCTGTTGCAGTTCCTAGTCTAAGGGTTGGGTATTTTTGTTTGCCAGAAGAAGTCCACAAGTAAAATTTTATTTTGTTTGTGATGGTAGTTTATCAGTTCAGACATTTGATTGCATCCTATGGTGTATTCTGCGCTATCCAGCTGAAGTCTGGCCTCTGAACTGTGTCATTTAGGGAAGATGAAACTAATGAGGACTTGCTAAAACCTGAAAAGCACCCTGACAAAAATAATCAGTTCTGATTTGAGCATTGTAAATTGCCTTTGAAACAGATCTGCTGAAAACTAAGCTGTTAAAATTGGTCGTTTTATCTACCATTCATACTAAAGGTTCCTGTGCACATTTTTTTAATTTTCTGTACAAGTTTCATCTTTAGAGCATAAATGCATTAGATAATTGAAAATCATATGGGTTCTCTGTATTTTATAAGCAAAAATAAGGACTATGCTAGACAAAAGCTGAACATAAATTTATTTTTTAAATTTTTACTGATTAATTTCTACCAAATGTTTTTATAATTTCTCTGTCATGTTTTAAAGTTTTAATATGATCCATATTAGAAAAAAACTTTATAAATGCCCAAATATTTCCTGAAGATTAGTAAGTACTAATATACAAGTAATAATCAAAAGCTCTCTCTTCCACTCATAGACCTCCAAATTACACACCTTTGCTGTTTCTAGTCCTAGTAAATCAGAGTTTATCAAATTATCATATCTAGACCACTGATTGAAATTAAGATTAATTTAGAGCTCAAGTTCCCCTACATGATAGATAAATGCAAAACATGAAACTAGGAAAACTTTGAGGCCTGAAGACTCATGCAAACTCTGTGTCAATGACAGTGTTTAAATCCATGAAATTTAAGTTATTGGCCCCCATGTTTTGTTTGTTTCTTGTCATTAAAGTTTATCTTGACCTTTCTGTCATTTGAAAGGAGCATGTTAAATGATAAGATCCTGATGTTACAAGGTTAAAGCCAAGTCAGTATAAAAATGTACTTAACAAAATTTGTGCCATGTCATTATGAAAAGTCTTGTTTGAACAGATTTCCTGCTTTTTTTTTTTTATAGCTGTAAGTTTTAGTAACTGCTTAGTAGCCACCTGTCGAATTGCTTTATGCATTGTCTTTCCAGGTTACAGTACTTTCATTCTCATCTGCTTAACTAAAGATCATAGTTTTCGAGATAAGTTCTGGTTGTTTATCCTCTTAGGTGCAGCAGGAAAATAGTGAAGTATACAGGTGCATGCTATATATGTTTCTCTACACTTTCTACTTTTTTGCATAAGAGAATTGGCATTGAAATACAAATAACTTGTACTTAATTATATGAATCCAAAGCCTTGTGTTGTAAGCTTCCAGCTTCAAAGAAGACAAAAGTTAACCAAAAATTAGTTTAGGCTCCACAGTGTATACCCTTCAAGCATTAGCCTTTCAGAGCTGTTGTTTGTGGTAGCGCCAGTGCTGTTCACACAACTACCTAGAGTTGTAGAGTGCAAAAAGGCTACTAACTTGTTTTCTTTTTCGTGTTTCTTTTTAACATGCTTCCTAATTTAATTTCTCTGCAAGCTGAGTTTATTTAAGGTACATTTTGTGAGGCTATTGTAAATGTGTCTCTTAATTACAGTTCCATAACTGTGTCCCCAGAAGAGTTGCATATCACACACTTCTTTTAGAGTAGAAAATTTTAAAACATTAAACTTTATACCTGAGTGAATAGTGTCATTTTAGGGATAAGAGAATGGACTCAGAAATCAAACGAGAAGACCTCCCATAGTAACTGAAATGTGTTACTGATGGACTTTTGAATCTAGCAGTGCTGCCCCATTGTTTTAAATGAGAACTGATGCAGCAGAAAGGGTTTGCAGTACCTGTCTGTCTCTGCGTTAGAGAACCCCAAGTGGTGATATTGGGTCCTGAGCATGAGCTTCTCCTCTGTCCTTAATATTTATGAATATTAGTCACTCAGTCGTGTCCAACTCTTTGTGACTCCATGGACTGTAGCCCGCCAGGCTCCTCTTTTCATGGAATTCTCCAGGCAAGAATACTGGAGTGATTTGCCTTGCCCTGCTCCAGAGGATCTTCCAAACCCAGGGGTTGAACCCAGGTCTCCTGCATTGCTGGTAGATTCTTAACCATCTGAGCCACCAGCGAAGCCCTTAAACTTACTGAGTCCTTATTCAGAGCTTCCCAGCCTTTTCCTGATTGTCATTGTTTTTAACCAAGCGATAGGATTAGTACTGCCTGGAGTGCAAAGAGGGAGGTTACCCACCATCCTGGGGTCCCAGCTACTTTGAGAGGCGAGGGAATACTACATCCATGCACACCTGGTCTCAAATGAGACCTGGCCCTTAGGACATGCTGCTGTGTGTGAACCTTGGCTTCAGTCATCTGCCTTTTAACCCAAAAGAATTCCATAAAAAAGTTAGAATAGCAGCTGTTTTCTGAAAGAATGCTGATGCATTGTATTCATTCGTGTGATGCTACACCACTGGTCCGGACTGGAGAGGCAGCGGCTCCAGCCTCAGAGACTAAGTTTGTGCCTGCGGAGAGAACGAATCATCTGTAGTGTCAGTGTTTCTCTTGAGTGGTGGTTTCTGGCTCTTTGCTGATTTTTGTTGTGAACAAGTTTCTTGTTCTGGATGGATAAGTCCAGTCAGTTACTTTTGCAGCTTAGGAAGATTCTTCAAAATATGGGCAATTTTCATACTGCTTCCAGCAAGATTACAGTTTGCTTCTACCACCTCAATTCCTTATGGCTCGCTTATCTCTGGAGTGAGCTAAAGAAAGGTTTAAGTGCTTTGGTTTCTTGAGTAAAGAGGAAGGCTAGATGGAAATAAATGCCTAGGCAGGTTGGGATTCATTTATTCTTCCATACTCTTTTTTTTTTTTGCCACTATTACAAGGGTTTCCCTGATGGTTCAGATGCTAAAGGGTCTGCCTGCAATGCGGAAGATCTGGGTTCAGTTCCTGGGTTGGGAAGATCCTCTGGAGAAGAGAAAGGCAACCCACTCCAATATTCTTGCCTGGAGAATTCCATGGACAGAGGAGCCTGGCGTGGTGCAGTCCATGGGGTCGCAAAAAGTCAGACACAGCTGAACAACTGAACAACAACAACAAACCCACTCACTCATCCTTACATTATTCTGCTGTGTCTGCAGGTCTGTCTCCAGGTCTTTTGAACCTTGGAATCTCCAACATCCCCTGTATCCTGCAATCCATGTCTTGGGCTTTTTTTTTTTTTTCTTTGTTTTTGTTAGAGCATTTCTCTAAGAGCTTCTTAGAAAAGGATACAGAGAATAGGTGTTTCTTGAGCCCTTCCTTATGTGCCTTAAAAAGTTTTATTCTGTCTCCACTTTTGGTTAATAATAATAGTTCATTGGGTATAAAATTCAAGGTTGAAAATCTCTGAGAATTCTGCTCAGAACTTAGAAGCTGTTTGTCAGCCTTCAAGCATTCAGCATTACTTTTGAGAAGGATGATGCGATTCTACTTCCTGTTTCAATATATGTGGCCTGTTGTTCTCTGTAAAACATTTCTTTATTCCTCACGTTTCAAAATTGATATGAGGATTTGCCTTGGTATGAGGATTTTTTTACCCTTTACATTGAGTTGGGAAAGGGGGGGCCATCTTAGTCTGAACGACTCACATCTGTCAGTGAAAGAGGCTGCCAGGGAAGCCTCTTTATCACTTCTTACTAATTTTTTTTTCCCAAGTTCTTCCTTATCCTCTCTTCTCTTCTTTAGGAAATTTGCCCCCCTTTCAGTTACTTTTGCAGCTTAGGAAGATTCTTCAAAATATGGTTTTTGCCAGCAAGATTACAGTTTGCTTCTACCACCTCAATTCCTTATGGCTCGCTTATCTCTGGAGTGAGCTAAAGAAAGGTTTAAGTGCTTTGGTTTCTTGAGTAAAGAGGAAGGCTAGATGGAAATAAATGCCTAGGCAGGTTGGGATTCATTTATTCTTCCATACTCTTTTTTTTTTTTGCCACTATTACAAGGGTTTCCCTGATGGTTCAGATGCTAAAGGGTCTGCCTGCAATGCGGAAGATCTGGGTTCAGTTCCTGGGTTGGGAAGATCCTCTGGAGAAGAGAAAGGCAACCCACTCCAATATTCTTGCCTGGAGAATTCCATGGACAGAGGAGCCTGGCGTGGTGCAGTCCATGGGGTCGCAAAAAGTCAGACACAGCTGAACAACTGAACAACAACAACAAACCCACTCACTCATCCTTACATTATTCTGCTGTGTCTGCAGGTCTGTCTCCAGGTCTTTTGAACCTTGGAATCTCCAACATCCCCTGTATCCTGCAATCCATGTCTTGGGCTTTTTTTTTTTTTTCTTTGTTTTTGTTAGAGCATTTCTCTAAGAGCTTCTTAGAAAAGGATACAGAGAATAGGTGTTTCTTGAGCCCTTCCTTATGTGCCTTAAAAAGTTTTATTCTGTCTCCACTTTTGGTTAATAATAATAGTTCATTGGGTATAAAATTCAAGGTTGAAAATCTCTGAGAATTCTGCTCAGAACTTAGAAGCTGTTTGTCAGCCTTCAAGCATTCAGCATTACTTTTGAGAAGGATGATGCGATTCTACTTCCTGTTTCAATATATGTGGCCTGTTGTTCTCTGTAAAACATTTCTTTATTCCTCACGTTTCAAAATTGATATGAGGATTTGCCTTGGTATGAGGATTTTTTTTTTTACCCTTTACATTGAGTTGGGAAAGGGGGGGCCATCTTAGTCTGAACGACTCACATCTGTCAGTGAAAGAGGCTGCCAGGGAAGCCTCTTTATCACTTCTTACTAATTTTTTTTTCCCAAGTTCTTCCTTATCCTCTCTTCTCTTCTCATTTCATGGATATTCTGTATTTATTTCTCATATGGGGGTTGTTTTATCTTTATTTCCTATCCTCTGCCATGTCTGTTTCCTCCAAATTTTTTTGCTTTCTCTCTGACCATGTTGAAACACTTTACAAAAATAAAAATGAGGCTTGACTATATGCTTAGTCGCTCACTCGTGTCCGACTTTGCAGCCCCATGGATTATAGCCCACCAGGCTCCTCTGTCCATGAAATTCTCCAGGCGAGAATACTGGAGTGTGGAGCCATTCCTTTCTCCAGGGGATCTTCCTGACCCAGGGTAGATTGTGCATTGGCAGATGAATTCTTTATCGTCTGAGACATCAGGAAGGCCTGGTAGAGTGAACAGGTTGACTTATTCCATGGAGAACCTCCCAGATACTTACAGTATCTGAAGTTTTTTCTTTGAATTTGGTGATATCAAAGAAACACCTTCTAATTCTTGTCTCTGAGATAGTTGTTGGTATTCAAAAAAAGAAAAAAAACGGACTTTAATTGAATTCCTCAGCATTTAGTACTTGCCTTTTGCTGGGCCTAGTATCTAGAGTGTTTTGAGTCCTTTTTTCAGGGAATACAGTCTTTTTGTGGAAGGATTAGTAGTTGTCTTCCATGAACTGGGGACTTAAACTTGCTGACCAGACTTCTGTTCTTAGCACTGAACTTATCCGTATACAATACGTCCCTTGCCTCATCTCTAATACATGGTGCCTCCTGAGTCTTGAGCCCATAAGGGCTTTACAAGATACACACTTAACACCAGTGTCTTCTAGCTAAGAATGCTTGCCAATCACTTAGTCATTTACCACACTCTGTCATCGTTTCCTCTTCCAAAAAACTATAACCTTAGCACATTCAGAGAAGATACTCTATCACTGAAAATGGATAATTGTGTCACTTTCCAAAGATAAAAACTAATTGTTAAAAAATATGAACACAGTTGCACTATTAAATTGTAACTAAACAGATGCATTCTTGATGTGATCAAGTGGATTAAAAGAGAATTTAAAAGTGTGTACCTTTTTTGCACTATAATTGAATATTTAAAGCCACTTCAGGGATCACCTGAAGTCATCTCCTATATGAGTAGTACACTTGAAGAAAATTGGATTAATGTAGTCATTAGCTGATCTTTGACATCAGTAACAGTAGTGATATAAATTTCTAGAAATAACCATTTCTGTTGAGATAGGTTAATTTTTTGTGAGGTATAGTTTACTGAGGTATAGTTGGTTTACAATATTACAAGTTTCCATTGCACAACATAGTTTTTAAAGGTTTCATTTATAGTTATCAGAGATTGGCTATATAATGTGTAATATATACACAATATGTCCTTTTATTTTTTTATACATAGTAGTTTGCATCTCTTAACCCCTTACCCTGTATTGCCCCTGCCCGCTGGTAACACTGGATTTTCCATATCTGAGTCTGTTTTGTCATAGTCACTAGATTGTTATATCATAAGAGTATTTGTCTTTTGACTAATTTCACTAAGCATAAGGCCTTCCGAGCCCATCCTTGTTGTTGGAGATGGAAAAATTTCATTCGTTTTTAATGGGTGAGTATAGTATCCTTATGTGTGTATACATTTCACCCCACATCTTTTGCTGAATTGTTTCAAAAGAAAACGGACTTTAATTGAATTCCTCAGCATTTAGTACTTGCCTTTTGCTGGGCCTAGTATCTAGAGTGTTTTGAGTCCTTTTTTCGGGGAATACAGTCTTGTTGTGGAAGGAGTAGTAGTTGTCTTCAATGAACTGGGGACTTAAACTTGCTGACCAGACTTCTGTTCTTAGCACTGAACTTATCCGTATACAAACGTCCCTTGCCTCATCTCTAATACATGGTGCCTCCTGAGTCTTGAGCCCATAAGGGCTTTACAAGATACACACTTAACACCAGTGTCTTCTAGCTAAGAATGCTTGCCAATCACTTAGTCATTTACCACACTCTGTCATCGTTTCCTCTTCCAAAAAACTATAACCTTAGCACATTCAGAGAAGATACTCTATCACTGAAAATGGATAATTGTGTCACTTTCCAAAGATAAAAACTAATTGTTAAAAAATATGAACACAGTTGCACTATTAAATTGTAACTAAACAGATGCATTCTTGATGTGATCAAGTGGATTAAAAGAGAATTTAAAAGTGTGTACCTTTTTTGCACTATAATTGAATATTTAAAGCCACTTCAGGGATCACCTGAAGTCATCTCCTATATGAGTAGTACACTTGAAGAAAATTGGATTAATGTAGTCATTAGCTGATCTTTGACATCAGTAACAGTAGTGATATAAATTTCTAGAAATAACCATTTCTGTTGAGATAGGTTAATTTTTTGTGAGGTATAGTTTACTGAGGTATAGTTGGTTTACAATATTACAAGTTTCCATTGCACAACATAGTTTTTAAAGGTTTCATTTATAGTTATCAGAGATTGGCTATATAATGTGTAATATATACACAATATGTCCTTTTATTTTTTTATACATAGTAGTTTGCATCTCTTAACCCCTTACCCTGTATTGCCCCTGCCCGCTGGTAACACTGGATTTTCCATATCTGAGTCTGTTTTGTCATAGTCACTAGATTGTTATATCATAAGAGTATTTGTCTTTTGACTAATTTCACTAAGCATAAGGCCTTCCGAGCCCATCCTTGTTGTTGGAGATGGAAAAATTTCATTCTTTTTTAATGGATGAGTATAGTATTCCATTGTATGTGTGTATACATACACCCCACATCTTTATCCATTCATCTGTCGATGAACACTTAGGTTACTTGCTTATCTTGGCTCTTGTAAATAATTCTGGAGTGAACATTGGGGCGCATATGCCTTTTCAAAGTAATATTTTCATTTTCTTCAGATATATACCCAAGAGTAGAATTACTGATCATATGGTCCTTCTGAGTTTTGTTTTCTGGGGAACCTCTGTGTTGTACAGTGGGTGCACAAGTTTACATTCCCATAATGAATTAAACAAGGATTCTCTTTTTTCTACATCCTCACCAGCATTTGTTATTTGTGTTCTTTTTGGTGATAGTCATTCTGACTGATGTGAGGTAATATCTCAGTGTGGTTTTGATTTGTATTTCTCTGATGATTAATGACGTTAACATCTTTTTATGTGCCTGTTGGCCATCTTTGTGTCTTTTTTGGGAAAATGTCTGTTTAGTTCTTCTGGCCACTTTCTAATTGAGTCGTTCTTTTGATATTGAGTTGTATGAACTGTTTATGTATTTTGGATATGTATATTTTTTATCGTTCGTATCATTTGTGTTTTCTCCCACTTAAAAGGTTTAATTTTCATTTGGTCAGTGGTTTGCTGTGCAAAAGCTTTTAGTTTAATTAGGTCTCATTTGTTTATTTTGTTTTTTTTTTTTTAATTTATTTATTTAGTTGGCTGTGCTGGGTCTTAGTTGCAGCATGCAGGATCTTTCAGTTGAGGCATGCGGGATCTAGTTCCTTGACTGGGGATCGAACTTAGGCCCTCTGCATTGGGAGCATAGAGTCTTTGCCACTGGACCAACAAGGAAGTCCCAGGTCTCCTTTGTTTATTTTTGCTTTTATTTCCTTTGCTATAGGAGGATGATCCAAAAAATACATTGCTATATTTTATGTCAGTGTTTTGTCTATATTTTTTCTACATTTCAGTCATTACTACTACCCTAGTACTGTGAGCTAGGCACTATTCTTAGTATTTTATACACATTTGCTATTAGTTCTCACAGTGACACTTATAGATGTGAAGATATAGGAGATTGGAACACAGAAAGGTTGGGTCGCATCAGGGTCATGGCTTCAAGCCCAGGAATTCTGGCTTCAGAGTGAGCCCTTAGCCAGTAGGCATACTGTCTCTAAATGTAGAATGCAGAAAAGTTTGTCTGATGACCTGAGGTCTCCTTATTCATAAAAATCAGAAACTTCCCAAAGAAATTCATTTTTATCTTTAGGACCCTAATGAAAATATTCTCTCCTCTGTCTGTTAACTGAAAGAGATAGAGATGGTAGAAAAAGTGTGACTTTATATTGTTATAATAATTAAATCCTAATGAAAAATATATATCTTAAACTTAATATGTGTATTTTAATTAGACTTTCAGCACATTTTCTTTTTTTCTTTTCTTTTTTTTTTTGAAGCCTAAGTTGTCACTAGTGTGAGAACTGTGTCTATGTGGGAGTTTTGAGTGTGCTAGGTCTTGATTTGGGGTTTTGAATATAATGATGCATAGGGCAGCCAGAGTTTTATCGTGAGGATTATAGATTACATACAGGAAGTGCCTGCTCAGTAAATACTTTTCCCAAGTGGATCAGACAGACTGGAAAGTGGCAGAATTTGGAGACAGAATGGGTTGGGTGAATGTTGAAAGTCTGCACACCAGGGGTCACTGCTGCAAAATGGTTCGTCTAGAAGAGGGCACACAGGAATCCCAAATCCAGATTTGACAAGGACTCAAGTCTGAGTCCTTAAGACCTCCCAAGCAGAAGAGTTCAGGTGGGAATATGGGGCATTTTAAGCAGCAGAGTTGAGCGTCAGCTGCCTCAAATAGTCAGCACTTGGAACTGACTGTGGGACTGGTCCTGGAGCAGTGGCTGCTAGACTTGTGGCTTTTTTTTTGCCATTCCCTCCCAGTGTTTTTTTGTTTGTTTATTCATTTATGTTTTGGCCATACCATGCAGCATGTGGGATCTTAGTTCCCTGACCAAGGATTGAAACCATACCCCCTGCAGGGGAACCATGGAGTCTTAACCACTGGACCACCAGGGAAAGTCCCTCATTCCAGTATTTTAAAACAAATTCCAGACGTAAGTTAATCTGGAAATATAGTGTATTATATAATTTATGAAAATGTTGCTTTGGGTAAGATGTTATTCTTATTTTAATTGGAGGATAATTGCTTTGCTGTGTTGTAAACTATACAACAGCATGAATCAGCTATTAAGTATACATATGTCCCCTCATTCTTGAGCCTCCCTCCCACTCACCCCCATAATGTAAATTTTTTTTCTTTCTAATAATTATTTTTATTTTGCTTTTTACTTTTACAGAGTTTTGTTGTTTATAGATATGTATAATCCCAGATTAGTCATATGTACATCCCTGGCCCCCTCCCTCCTCCATGCCCCATCATGTAAATTTTATCAACAGATTATTATTCTTCCACAATTTCAGGAGACTGTTTTCAGATTTAACCTGTGTAAGGTATTTATACTCCTTGTAAGATCTGAAAATACAAAATAGTGTCCCAGGCTTTGCTGTCAAAATGTTTGACTTTACTGTAATTCTTTTGATTGTATCACATTTTAAGAAAAAACATTATTTCAATTTATTATCTTTAGTATTATTAAATTGTGTTTGTTGCTCTTGGTGGTTTTTTTTTTTTTTTTAACTATTATTTATTTGGCTGCATTGGGTCTTGGTTGTGATACGTGGAATCCTCGTTGTCCCTCAGGGACCTAGTTGCCCTGCAGCATGTCGGATCTTAGTTCCTTGACTAAGGATCGAACCCACATCTCTTGCATTGCAAGGCAGACTGTTAACTACTGGACCACCAAGGAAGTCCCTCTCCTGGTGTTTTTAAACAATCAGTCAAAAATATTCTATGAGATGGTGAGAGCAGCTCAGTTCCAAGAGAAACCAGGATTCATCCTCTCCCCTTTGTGGTGGCAGTAGAAACCAGGTTAACTAAAATCCTTGAGATTTGGAACTGACTGTGGGACTGGTCCTGGAGCAGTGGCTGCTAGACTTGTGGCTTTTTTTTTGCCATTCCCTCCCAGTGTTTTTTTGTTTGTTTATTCATTTATGTTTTGGCCATACCATGCAGCATGTGGGATCTTAGTTCCCTGACCAAGGATTGAAACCATACCCCCTGCAGGGGAACCATGGAGTCTTAACCACTGGACCACCAGGGAAAGTCCCTCATTCCAGTATTTTAAAACAAATTCCAGACGTAAGTTAATCTGGAAATATAGTGTATTATATAATTTATGAAAATGTTGCTTTGGGTAAGATGTTATTCTTATTTTAATTGGAGGATAATTGCTTTGCTGTGTTGTAAACTATACAACAGCATGAATCAGCTATTAAGTATACATATGTCCCCTCATTCTTGAGCCTCCCTCCCACTCACCCCCATAATGTAAATTTTTTTTCTTTCTAATAATTATTTTTATTTTGTTTTACTTTTACAGAGTTTTGTTGTTTATAGATATGTATAATCCCAGATTAGTCATATGTACATCCCTGGCCCCCTCCCTCCTCCATGCCCCATCATGTAAATTTTATCAACAGATTATTATTCTTCCACAATTTCAGGAGACTGTTTTCAGATTTAACCTGTGTAAGGTATTTATACTCCTTGTAAGATCTGAAAATACAAAATAGTGTCCCAGGCTTTGCTGTCAAAATGTTTGACTTTACTGTAATTCTTTTGATTGTATCACATTTTAAGAAAAAACATTATTTCAATTTATTATCTTTAGTATTATTAAATTGTGTTTGTTGCTCTTGGTGGTTTTTTTTTTTTTTTTTAACTATTATTTATTTGGCTGCATTGGGTCTTGGTTGTGATACGTGGAATCCTCGTTGTCCCTCAGGGACCTAGTTGCCCTGCAGCATGTCGGATCTTAGTTCCTTGACTAAGGATCGAACCCACATCTCTTGCATTGCAAGGCAGACTGTTAACTACTGGACCACCAAGGAAGTCCCTCTCCTGGTGTTTTTAAACAATCAGTCAAAAATATTCTATGAGATGGTGAGAGCAGCTCAGTTCCAAGAGAAACCAGGATTCATCCTCTCCCCTTTGTGGTGGCAGTAGAAAACCAGGCACTTGATGTTAACTAAAATCCTTGAGATTTGAGGATTTGTTTCCCCTATCTCCTTAAAAAAGCCTGATACGTGGGTCTTTTTTTCTCTCTTCCTATTTTCAATTATATTGAGATATCATTGGTTTTCCTGTATTATTAATGATTAAGGTATATAATTATATTCTTCATTTATCACCAACTCAGTAGACATGAGTTTGAGCAAGGTCAAGAAGATAGTAGGAGACAGAGGAGCCTGGCATGCTGTAGTCCATGGCGTTGCAAAGAGTTGGACACAACTTAATGACTGAACAACTTTTTAAAAATTTATTACTGTGGGTTTTGAGTATTCATGCATGCTGATACCCTTTTCTTTGTGGAAAAATGTTGACTTGAGATTTCAGGTATTACAAAATATTAAAGGGACTTTCTGGTTAGTTTCAGTGGCATTTAGAGACACCTGTTTAGGGGAAAAATTATATATTGGTAGGGAGAACACATAAGTGTAGGGGAGCACATGTTGCTAATTAATTGGGATTATCAAGGTAATAGTAATACTGTTGCGACAAAGCCCCGTGTTTACTGAAGAACTGGTATGTATGTAGCAAAAATTGGAGGAGGAGAAAATATTTGGTGCCAGAGTTAGTGTTAATACGTGTCATAGGAATCATAGGAGAATGGTTGTCAAACTCTTTCATAACTGGACCCATTTACATTCTTAAATTACTCAGGTCCCAACAAAATCTTTCACTGTATAGGTTGTATCAAGTTTATAAAGAAATTTGGCTTCTAAATACATAAAGTTGGAAAAGGGAAGAAATTTTAATAACTTTTTCAGATAATTATGGATATTCTTTGTTACTGCAGTAAAACTCTGGAAGTGGTTAATCTCTCTTTTGATTTTTTTTTTGTTCAGTCCGCATATGGGATCTTAGTTCTCTGATCAGGGATTGAACCTGGGCCCTTGGCAGTAAAAGCTCTGAGTTCTAACCACTGGACCGCCAAGGAATTCCTGGGCATGGTTATCTCTTGAAAGTTAGTTGAAACATAGCATTTAAAGCTGTAACAGTGGACTTTTCATAATCAAGTTATGATTTTATAACATCATGCATTGGTTGTTTGGAAAATACTGTTCCCCTAGTTATGCAGCTCTGGTAGATGTACACACTTCATTCTATGATGTTGGAGAATTGTATATGTTAGTATCACTGCTGATAGCATTCAAAAAGTTCTTGAGGGCTTCCCCAGTGGTCTAGTGGGTAAGGACACTGCCTTGCAGTGCAAGGGGCGCCAGTTCAATCCCTGGCCTGGGAAGATCCCACGTGCCACGGAGCAACTGGACTGTATGTTTCCAACTATGGACCCAGAGCTCTGGAGCACATGCGCCCAGAGCGGGTGCTCTGTGACGAGAGAGGCCACTGCGATGGGAGGCCCACATGGGCCAAAGAACAAAGATAAATAAATGAAAGATCAATAGAAGTGACCAAAAGAAAAAAAAAAGTTCTTGAATAATAGAGAAGTTGGGTCAAGTTCATGATGCTGGGTACGGAATTTTCCAAAGTTTGATTTCTACTTGAAAACTCAAAATTTCATCACTGATAACACAGTTGTCGTTCATTTTCCTTGAAATGATAGTCTCACTTCATTCATTTTCAGGAAAATGTAGCCAGATACCCAAGTCTGTTTAAATGACTAGTTCAGTTTGTTACTCAAATGATTGTGTTGATACAAGTGCTTTATCCTTGAGACAACTGTCGTACTTCAGTGTGCACACAGAGCTGCTTAGGTGTGCTTCCTATACTCAAGGGTTAGAATATTAAAGTATTGATCATTTTTATTATGTCAAGGACATTTTTTAGTGAAACTGGCTTTTTCCTTTCTCTGAGTGTATGGTAGTAAGGAACATAACTTGCTACTACCACCTTGATTTATGCTAAGGCAGTATCAGTTTTAACTACCATTGCTTTTGCATCATCAAGTTTTTAACTAAACATGGTGCTTATACTGCAGTAAAACTCTGGAAGTGGTTAATCTCTCTTTGTTTTTTTTTTGTTCAGTCCGATAGGGATCTTAGTTCTCTGATCAGGGATTGAACCTGGGCCCTTGGCAGTAAAAGCTCTGAGTTCTAACCACTGGACCGCCAAGGAATTCCTGGGCATGGTTATCTCTTGAAAGTTAGTTGAAACATAGCATTTAAAGCTGTAACAGTGGACTTTTCATAATCAAGTTATGATTTTATAACATCATGCATTGGTTGTTTGGAAAATACTGTTCCCCTAGTTATGCAGCTCTGGTAGATGTACACACTTCATTCTATGATGTTGGAGAATTGTATATGTTAGTATCACTGCTGATAGCATTCAAAAAGTTCTTGAGGGCTTCCCCAGTGGTCTAGTGGGTAAGGACACTGCCTTGCAGTGCAAGGGGCGCCAGTTCAATCCCTGGCCTGGGAAGATCCCACGTGCCACGGAGCAACTGGACTGTATGTTTCCAACTATGGACCCAGAGCTCTGGAGCACATGCGCCCAGAGCGGGTGCTCTGTGACGAGAGAGGCCACTGCGATGGGAGGCCCACATGGGCCAAAGAACAAAGATAAATAAATGAAAGATCAATAGAAGTGACCAAAAGAAAAAAAAAAGTTCTTGAATAATAGAGAAGTTGGGTCAAGTTCATGATGCTGGGTACGGAATTTTCCAAAGTTTGATTTCTACTTGAAAACTCAAAATTTCATCACTGATAACACAGTTGTCGTTCATTTTCCTTGAAATGATAGTCTCACTTCATTCATTTTCAGGAAAATGTAGCCAGATACCCAAGTCTGTTTAAATGACTAGTTCAGTTTGTTACTCAAATGATTGTGTTGATACAAGTGCTTTTTCCTTGAGACAACTGTCGTACTTCAGTGTGCACACAGAGCTGCTTAGGTGTGCTTCCTATACTCAAGGGTTAGAATATTAAAGTATTGATCATTTTTATTATGTCAAGGACATTTTTTAGTGAAACTGGCTTTTTTTCCTTTCTCTGAGTGTATGGTAGTAAGGAACATAACTTGCTACTACCACCTTGATTTATGCTAAGGCAGTATCAGTTTTAACTACCATTGCTTTTGCATCATCAATAGGAACTAATGATAAAATCTTACCAACTTGAAGGTAAACATTTTCTCCACTGAAAATCAGTTGGGGCGGATGCATAAGGTTAATACATAACTTCTTTGGGTTAAATATTTTATTTTGGTAGAGAAATTTGGTAGAACTCTCAACTGCTATTATATTTAGATCCTAATTGGTATCCTTAAGTCTTAAAATGTGGAAGAATCTCAAATAGATTTTTTTAAAATAGAGATAATATTGATTTATAGGATTATATATATAGATTCATTTTGTTTTGGCCATGCCACGTGTCTTACAGGATTTTAGTTCCCAACCAGGGATTGAACCTAGGGCCCTGCATTGGAAGCTCAGAGTACTGACCAGTGGACCACCAGGACATTCTCTGTAGATATTTTTCTTGACTTCATAGGAAAATCAGAGATTTGACTTCAGAGCTCACAATTACCAGTCCTTTGGTCTTAGAGCAGTTCAGGAGTAACTAATGGCTAAAGGACTCACAGTTCTCAATTTTAGAACATACAAGCTGCAGTCATCAAAACAATGTACTAGTATAAGAGCAGACATGGAGTAGAACTGAGAATCCAGAAAGAAACCTTCATATTTATATCATTTGATTCTTGACATGGTGCCAAGACAATTTGGGGACAGAGAATGAAGTTAGGCCCTTTCCTTACACCATGCACACATTTTACTCAAAATGAAGCATAAGTGTAAATATAAGAGATAAAACTATGGTGGATTCAGGTTGATGTGTGGCAGTAAACAACAAAACTCTGTAAAAAAAATAATTAAAATTAAATTTGAAAAAGAGAACCATATACTGCTATTTGTATTTTATTCATATAACAAATATTAATAAAATGAAACACAGAATTTCATCCAAAAAAGAGATAAAACTGTAAAGCTGTTACAGAAGGAAGTATGTCTTCATGTCCTTGGGTTAGGTAAAACTGCCTTTGATCTGACATCAAAAGCACAAGAAAAGAATTTGGACTTATTAAAAACAAAAAAAACTTTTGTGCTTCAAAGGATAGCATCATTATGAAAGTGAAAGGAAAACTCATTGAATGGGAGAAAAAAACGAATCATATCTGATAAGAGATTTTTATCTAGACTATAAAAAGAACTCTTACAGCATAGTAATAAAGCAATCACACAGGGCTTCCCTGGTGGTCCAGTAGGTAAAGAGTCCGCCTTGTGGTGCAAGGGCACCGGTTCCATCCCTGGCCGAGGAAGATCCCACTTGCCGCAGAGCGGCTGGACCAGTGTGTCCAATGATGAGCCAGTACTCTGGAGCACATGTGCCCAGAGCTGGTGCTCTGCAACAACAGAGGCCACTGCAATGGGAGGCTCACACATGCCAAAAGAATAAAAAAAGATGGACCAAAATAAATGAATGATGACTTAGAGGCCAAAAAAAAAAAGGATAAAAAGCAATCACACGGTTACAGAATGGGGAAAAGATCTGAGCACACAGTTCTCCAAAAGGTATACAAATCGTCAGAATCACGTGGCTGGGAGCTCAGTCAGCATCAATGACCATTAGGGAAATGCAAATTAAAACTACAGTGAGATACTACTTCATACCCACTGACCAGCTGTAATAATAAAAAATAAGTGTTGATCAGCACGTGGAGAAATTGGAACCCTCACACGTTACTTTTAGGGAAGTAATTTGTGAAATACTGCAGGCACTTTAAAAAACAGTCTTGTGTTTCCTCAGAAAGTTAAATGTAGAGTTATTATATAACCAGCAATTCTTCACCTAGATAAATACTCAAGAGAAGTATGTGCACGCAAAAACTTATGAATGTTTATAGCAGTATTGTTCATAGTAGCCAAAAGATGGAAACAACTCAAATATCTGACAGTTGAATGGATATAATGTGGTATAGCCACATAAGGGAATATTACTTAGCAAGAAAATGGAACGTGGTGTTGATACATCCTAAAACATAGGTGAAGCTTGAAAGCATATTAAGTGAAAGAAGCCAGACACAAATGCCCCATATTATGGTTCCATTTATATTAAGTGTCCAGAATAGACAAAATAAAGTTAAGTGATGGTTATAAGGTTGCCAGGCATATATATACCTTGAATTTAGAATTTCTGTTAAGAAAAAATGACATGTATCTTGAGTATATTCCTATTTTGCTAGTATGAAAAGAAAATGACCAAATTACCTACTCTGTTTCAGAAAGGAGAAGATGAATATGCCAACGTTGATGCCATTGTTGTATCAGTGGGTGTTGATGAAGAAATTGTTTATGCCAAATCAACTGCCTTACAGGTAAGAAGTTTACAGAAGCTTTTAGCCCTGAAAGTCATTGAATCAGCTACTATACTGTTCAGTATGGTAACCACTAGCCAATTAAAATTTCAGCTCCTCAGTGGTAAGTGTCAAGTACTCAGTAGTGGCTGTCACATTAAACAGAGGACATATAGAATATTTCTTTTGCCAAGAAGTTCAGTGAACGGCACTGACCCAATTTCATTTCATTCAAATCTTTATCCATATTCTCCCACTACAAGATTATTTCGAAGTTAATTCCAGATACCTTATTTCATAAATATTTCTGTATAAGTACATTATTTTTTGTATCTATTCACATTGCTCTTTTCTCATAGACATGGCTCTTTGGTTATGAACTAACTGATACTATCATGGTCTTCTGTGATGACAAAATCATCTTTATGGCCAGCAAGAAAAAAGTGGAGTTCTTAAAACAGATTGCCAACACTAAGGGCAACGAGAATGCTAATGGAGCCCCTGCCATCACTCTGCTCGTCCGAGAAAAGGTCAGATCTAATAGAGAGTGTGTCATAAAAAACTGAGAAAATAAAAGGAAAGCCTTCTAGGAATTTCAAAAAATACAAGGGGAAGAGTTTAGCAAACTGTCATTTGTTAGAAAGAAAAGAGTTCAATAATCCTGTCCATTCTGCAGTAAGACAAATGGCTAATGAAATTCTAATGAGCACTCACGTCCATTCTTGAGGACACTGCCAGCTTCTTTTTCACCTGAGAACCTTAATTAGAAAAACAGCTTTAAATATGCTTAAGGAATGTTAGGTATACCTCATTTCTAATTTTTATCAAATTTTTTTTCATTATACTGCCCACCTGACAAAGGGTTCTTTTCCGAATATTGTTCCCTTTTGTATTTAGCTCTTCTTGAAGAAAAGGATAGTCTTCTCAGCTTAATGGCACTTCAGTTAAACATATAAATATATCCAAAGAAATTTTGTGTCACCTTTTGGTATAGGACAGTCTGCCCTAAGGAAGTAGGTAGAAAAAGAAAGAGAATTTCTTTCCATAGTTTAGGATATTCTCTGCCTAGGAGTAGTGGAACATAGGTGTCTAATTCTGAAGTTAAATCCTTTTCTCCCTGTGGCACTGACAGAACGAAAGCAACAAGAGCAGCTTTGACAAAATGATTGAAGCCATTAAAGAAAGCAGGAGTGGCAAGAAGATTGGTGTGTTTAGCAAAGACAAATTCCCAGGAGAGTTCATGAAGAGCTGGAACGACTGCCTTAACAAGGAGGGCTTTGACAAGGTAAGACTGCTCTGGAGACACGCACACTGAGAGGGAGAGGAGCAGGTTGTGAGGGGCTCCCATCACTGACAGTGCAGAGAATTTGTTCTGGGAAAGCTGTGTATTCATTCACAGTTCCACTTTTCATTCCCTTTGGCTGAGTAGTAAGCAGGTCAGCTTACTTTTCAATTAGGAGTGAGGCATTGAGGAGACAGTTCAGCTCCTCCAGAGAGAAATTGAGGAAAATCTCTTGTTCAAAAAATTTTTTATTTTCCTTTATATCTGCCTTCCTTCAGCATTTATGGAAACCTCCAGAGACAGGCATTTACCTTTGCACTTTACATAGTGCATTAGTTCATTGCCTCTTAGGCTACGCCGTGATCTGGTAAAGACTTCTTCCACAGGTCTGTTCAAGAAGAGAATATTTAAATATTCTGCAAACTGCTGATAAGTAGTTGACTAAATAACCAAATATAGCCACTGATAATATTTGAACTGGGGGAGAGAGACTTCTTTAGCAGTTCTGTGTCTGCATGTTAGGAACTGTTCATCCCTTTGATTGCAGATAGACATCAGTGCAGTTGTGGCCTATACCATTGCTGTGAAGGAGGATGGAGAGCTCACGCTCATGAAGAAAGCAGCCAGCATCACCTCTGAGGTCTTTAACAAATTCTTCAAGGAAAGAGTCATGGAGATAGTTGATGCTGATGAGGTAAGTTGGGGGTTGGGGGTCTTTTTACTGTTTTAATGGCACTTCAGTTAAACATATAAATATATCCAAAGAAATTTTGTGTCACCTTTTGGTATAGGACAGTCTGCCCTAAGGAAGTAGGTAGAAAAAGAAAGAGAATTTCTTTCCATAGTTTAGGATATTCTCTGCCTAGGAGTAGTGGAACATAGGTGTCTAATTCTGAAGTTAAATCCTTTTCTCCCTGTGGCACTGACAGAACGAAAGCAACAAGAGCAGCTTTGACAAAATGATTGAAGCCATTAAAGAAAGCAGGAGTGGCAAGAAGATTGGTGTGTTTAGCAAAGACAAATTCCCAGGAGAGTTCATGAAGAGCTGGAACGACTGCCTTAACAAGGAGGGCTTTGACAAGGTAAGACTGCTCTGGAGACACGCACACTGAGAGGGGAGAGGAGCAGGTTGTGAGGGGCTCCCATCACTGACAGTGCAGAGAATTTGTTCTGGGAAAGCTGTGTATTCATTCACAGTTCCACTTTTCATTCCCTTTGGCTGAGTAGTAAGCAGGTCAGCTTACTTTTCAATTAGGAGTGAGGCATTGAGGAGACAGTTCAGCTCCTCCAGAGAGAAATTGAGGAAAATCTCTTGTTCAAAAAATTTTTTATTTTCCTTTATATCTGCCTTCCTTCAGCATTTATGGAAACCTCCAGAGACAGGCATTTACCTTTGCACTTTACATAGTGCATTAGTTCATTGCCTCTTAGGCTACGCCGTGATCTGGTAAAGACTTCTTCCACAGGTCTGTTCAAGAAGAGAATATTTAAATATTCTGCAAACTGCTGATAAGTAGTTGACTAAATAACCAAATATAGCCACTGATAATATTTGAACTGGGGGAGAGAGACTTCTTTAGCAGTTCTGTGTCTGCATGTTAGGAACTGTTCATCCCTTTGATTGCAGATAGACATCAGTGCAGTTGTGGCCTATACCATTGCTGTGAAGGAGGATGGAGAGCTCACGCTCATGAAGAAAGCAGCCAGCATCACCTCTGAGGTCTTTAACAAATTCTTCAAGGAAAGAGTCATGGAGATAGTTGATGCTGATGAGGTAAGTTGGGGGTTGGGGGTCTTTTTACTGTTTTAATGAAGTCAGTCCCTCCCATACTTTGTCTTTTAGTGTGTGTTCAACTTCCTTTGATATGTAAGTTGGTGTGTACTTATGCTAGCTGTCTTTCAGAATAACTGCACTGTAGTTTCTGGAGCTTACCCAGTATGTTACTTGAGAATTCTTTGAATAGCTGAGAACTCCACATGTTCTCTAAATTTGCTTTTGCATGTACACGTGTGTTATCTGGTGGAAAAACCACTTCATAAGAGTTCTTTGGCATCCTGTATGGTATCAGAATATATGTTGTCTTCAAATGGTCATGTCCCAAAACCAAGCACCCCTCTACCACCCTCTAGTAAATTTTGTTTTATTTCTGGGTATTTTCATAGAAAGTTCGACACAGCAAACTGGCTGAGTCTGTGGAAAAGGCCATAGAAGAGAAAAAATACCTAGCTGGGGCAGACCCTTCTACTGTTGAAATGTGTTACCCTCCTATCATTCAGAGTGGTGGCAACTATAACCTCAAGTTCAGTGTGGTGAGGTAAGTACAAGAATTTCAAAATATAAAGGCAACCAGAGCACTTTAGCCTTTGGCCTGTTTTTTCTTGGACTCATTCTAGGATTCAAAAAAATAGAAGAAAGAATAACTGTTAACCTGCCTCCTGCATTATCTTCTTGTCTTATTCAATGTATATTTTAGTTTTATTTCACATTGTTACTCATTTCTTACTTGAATATTTGATTGTAAACATTTTCTAGGTGATTAAAAATACCAAGAAAATGCAAAACTTGTTTAGAAAAATAAAAATCTTATTAGATACATCATAATATAATTCCCCTTCTAATTTTTAAGAGTACTGTAAAGAATGCTGTTTGTCCTGGATGGTTGGAAAGGACAGATTCATAGTGGGCTGATGGAAAGGCGATGCCTTACCATCATACTGGTAGACGATAATACATAAAATTCACTATATCTTGTATATTTAGGATACAACAACTTTCTACTTAGTTTTGGTAATTAAATTTATTCCTGAGCCTTTATAAACTGCCTTGGTTTTTTTATTTAAAAAAAAATGTTTAGGTCATTTTTCCGCTTCAGCTTTGGGATGCATGCAGCAGGGCAAGGTCATGATTGCAGAAGTGTGTGTGTGTGTGTGTGCTGGGGATGCTGAGGGCTTCACAAGTTTGTGTGACGAGGTGTTTTCTTCCTTTGGTCTCTAGTGACAAGAATCATATGCATTTTGGGGCCATTACCTGTGCCATGGGTATTCGCTTCAAATCTTACTGCTCCAACCTCGTTCGCACTTTGATGGTCGACCCTTCTCAGGAGGTTCAAGAAAATTACAACTTTTTGCTTCAGCTGCAAGAGGAGCTGCTCAAGGAACTAAAACATGGTAATGTGTGCCTTAAATGAGGTTTAGAAATTATGTAACAAAAACACAGCTCTGTGGGACTGTTTATCCCTGAGGCTCTTGCACTATAAATAGAATCAGATTTTACTAACCTCCAGTCATCCTAGCATTTAGTTCTTCAGTGTAGTTTTCTTTTATGCGTGAATGATTACTGTGGTTTTCTGTTGATGTTTACAAAAACCTTTCTGACTGGTTAGGTCTCTATGTCCAGATCTTCATAAAACATCATACCCTTGTTAGTTTTCTTTAGAAAGTTCTGAGAAGTAGTATCTCTCCCATCAGACTGTGTGATGTTAATCCTATATTGGATAGAAACCAGGAATCTTAGTTTGAGAGCAGAACTAATGGCAACCTTGCTCAAGGCATTTGGTACCTCTTTTGCCTTGAGACTCCTCACCCCTGTGTGGCTAAATGGGACTTCATGTTTACCACCTTCAGATTATTTTGTAAGCCTACTTGTAGTTCCCAGAGCCTCCAGACACCATTCCCTCATGATACCGTGAAGTCCAGTTGGAAATCCTAGTCCTAGGTCTTTCATTGAGAACAAAAATTCTGAGGCTACAGTATCTAAACTACTCTGACTTGAAATACGTATTCATATACTAGACCTCGAAAAATTAAATCCAGCATTCTTCCAGCAGTAATTCCCCCATTCACTAGTCTTGTTTTTTGAAATGTATGGTAAGTTTAATGCAAGCCATTTATCAACTCTTAAATTTTTTCATGGGGATCATCTAGTGTTTCACAGTCCCACTGGAGTGATTCTCAAATGGTGTAATTAAAGAATGACTGGAGTGGATTGTTTTTTAAAACAAACGTTTCTAAGCCTTACCACCCCTGCAACTGTGTTCCTTACTGTACACTTTGAGAAACCCTGCTGTAGGTGACTTAACAGGTAAAAATAACGTTGATTTCTAAAAATGTGATTTGGAATTTTTTTCCTGAAAGATGCCTTAATGTCCCCTATTTGTCTTGTCATTAGGTGTGAAGATATGTGATGTATATAATGCTGTCATGGATGTGGTCAAAAAGCAGAAGCCAGAGCTGCTGAACAAAATTACCAAAAACCTCGGGTAAGATGCTGTGATACACATTGTCGCTCTGTGAGTTTTCGTGACTGGCAGTCAGGCACAATATTCTTAGGTGATTCTACCAGTGTTTATGGACCATTAAGTTTAACTGTGTGCCAGACACATTGTGTTATCAGAGAGTTTATGTATTTAAGTTCTGCTCCCGGAGATAGAGTGGGTATCTTTCCAGACCAATGTAGTAGATGCCAGTAGATGTTTCAGGCTTAAATTACAAATGTGAAGAGACATTACACACAGTATTTGCTCTCCTAGAACAACTCAGTTCATATTTGCAAAATAAGTACTCTGAGATATCCAACTATTTAAATTCTTTTGAGTTTTTATTTACTCCAATGTATCTCAAGTGTATTTGATCATTGAACACCTAGAAATACCTAGTAACATCTTATAGAACCAAAGACATTTGAGAAACAAAAGCTCTTGGCAGGCTTCTTAGATGGAGACTAGTTGGGGTATGTAGTTTATTTCTGGACTTCTGTGGCTAAATGGGACTTCATGTTTACCACCTTCAGATTATTTTGTAAGCCTACTTGTAGTTCCCAGAGCCTCCAGACACCATTCCCTCATGATACCGTGAAGTCCAGTTGGAAATCCTAGTCCTAGGTCTTTCATTGAGAACAAAAATTCTGAGGCTACAGTATCTAAACTACTCTGACTTGAAATACGTATTCATATACTAGACCTCGAAAAATTAAATCCAGCATTCTTCCAGCAGTAATTCCCCCATTCACTAGTCTTGTTTTTTGAAATGTATGGTAAGTTTAATGCAAGCCATTTATCAACTCTTAAATTTTTTCATGGGGATCATCTAGTGTTTCACAGTCCCACTGGAGTGATTCTCAAATGGTGTAATTAAAGAATGACTGGAGTGGATTGTTTTTTAAAACAAACGTTTCTAAGCCTTACCACCCCTGCAACTGTGTTCCTTACTGTACACTTTGAGAAACCCTGCTGTAGGTGACTTAACAGGTAAAAATAACGTTGATTTCTAAAAATGTGATTTGGAATTTTTTTCCTGAAAGATGCCTTAATGTCCCCTATTTGTCTTGTCATTAGGTGTGAAGATATGTGATGTATATAATGCTGTCATGGATGTGGTCAAAAAGCAGAAGCCAGAGCTGCTGAACAAAATTACCAAAAACCTCGGGTAAGATGCTGTGATACACATTGTCGCTCTGTGAGTTTTCGTGACTGGCAGTCAGGCACAATATTCTTAGGTGATTCTACCAGTGTTTATGGACCATTAAGTTTAACTGTGTGCCAGACACATTGTGTTATCAGAGAGTTTATGTATTTAAGTTCTGCTCCCGGAGATAGAGTGGGTATCTTTCCAGACCAATGTAGTAGATGCCAGTAGATGTTTCAGGCTTAAATTACAAATGTGAAGAGACATTACACACAGTATTTGCTCTCCTAGAACAACTCAGTTCATATTTGCAAAATAAGTACTCTGAGATATCCAACTATTTAAATTCTTTTGAGTTTTTATTTACTCCAATGTATCTCAAGTGTATTTGATCATTGAACACCTAGAAATACCTAGTAACATCTTATAGAACCAAAGACATTTGAGAAACAAAAGCTCTTGGCAGGCTTCTTAGATGGAGACTAGTTGGGGTATGTAGTTTATTTCTGGACTTCTGTGATGGACAAGAGGAAATACATTGACCTATACCAAGTCTTGGCCTCAGTGACTTAGTGAATCCAGTTACCAACATTCTACTAAAAAATGTATCTCTTATTCTAGTTATAAACATTCTTAGTAGTGTGCCCTTTAAAAACTCATCAGTTTATGTATAGCTGTAAACAACAAAACTGTAAAAGTAAAATAAAAATAATTATATTTTAAAAAAACTCAGCAGGAGCAAATTACTCAGCATGTTTGCCTGTCTTACCTTGAAAATTGAAATAAGATGTATTGTACCTGACTCAGGTTAGAGGCCTTTTAGCCTACTGTTGAAGTTTCTCTTCATTCCTTTTTTAGGTTTGGAATGGGCATTGAATTCCGTGAAGGCTCTTTAGTAATTAATAGTAAAAATCAGTACAAACTGAAGAAAGGTGAGTTTTGCCTTCATGCATTAGAAAAATACCTTTTAAGATACTTCCCTTTAGTTTCATCTCCCTCTGTTCTGTATAAAATCACACTCTCCAACCTTCCACAGTCATCCACTTATTCCTGCTTTGCTGCTTTAGGGATGGTTTTCAGCATCAATTTGGGATTCTCAGATTTGACTAATAAGGAATGGAAGAAACCAGAAGAGAAAACCTATGCCCTATTCATTGGTGACACAGTGCTTGTGGATGAGGTAGGTATTCCTTTCATGAACTCAGTTTTGAAGCACATTTTTTTACCCTATGCTTCCCCTTCACCCGTTTGTTTTAAATGGAAGTATAGTTGATTTACAGTACCATGTTAGTTTCAGGTATACAGCTCAGTGACTTAGTTTTATATATATGTATGTATGTATGTAACTGAATCATATATATATATATTCATATTATTTTCCATTATAAGTTTTTATAGTTCCCTGTGCTACAGAGTAAATCCTTATCTGCTGTTTATTTATTGCTTCTCTATTTTATGTGTTTTTTTCTTTTTATCATTTGAACATGAGTTTGAGCCAACTCAGGGAAATAGTGATGGACAGAGAAGCCTGGCGTGCTGCAGTTCATGGGGTTGCAAAGAGTCAGACACAACTTAGCAACTGAACAACAACAAATGGAATCAGAGATCCCTGTGATAGCCTGATCTAGTACAGCTAGGAATAGAGATTTTTTAAACCAAGGTCTTTATCACATTGTGGCTTGAACCTTTTGATAATACCAGGGACTCATTCTATAACAGAGCGAATTTTTTTTTTTTTATAACTGCTTCAGCAGTTTACATACTGTACAATTAAAGTGTACAATTATGTGGTTTTTAGTATATTCACAGTTAATGCACCTGTCACCATGGTCTAATTTTAGAACATTCTCATCACCTCAAAAAGAATCCCTGTACCCATTAGCAATCTCTCCCCACTTCCCTCCCAGGTCTGGTCATGACTTTCTTCCTCTAAGGATTTGCCTTTTCTGGGTATTTAGGGTTTGCTGTGACTGGTTTCTTTCACTCAGGAGAAACTGATTCTTAATGATAGTAAATATTTCAATGTTCTTTTGATAAGATAAGCATGTTTCATGCTTTAGTTCATTGAATCCTTATAATAATTCTGTGAAGTAGGTACTCTTACCTAGATATGTAGATAAAACAGCTGAGGCACAGAGAAGTACATGTAACTCCACTGATGTCACAGAGCTAGAAAGTGATTGAGCCAGGTCTCAAATCAAGCCAGGATTCTTACTCGTTATCCCAATGTTGCCTCCCAGATTGCACTTCCTAATGTGAATTTATAGAAGATAACTGGTTTTATGTGTGGCAGAGATTTTTTCAGTACTGGAAAATTCAAAGCATGGCCCATTTGGTTACTAGGTTAGAAAGTGAATGTGTATGATATAAATGCTCTTAGAGATGCTCACTTCTACTTTGTATTACAGGATGGCCCAGCTACTGTTCTCACTTCTGGGGAAGAAGGAAAGTGAAGAATGTGAAGAAGTGAATTATAAGTTTTATAGTTCCCTGTGCTACAGAGTAAATCCTTATCTGCTGTTTATTTATTGCTTCTCTATTTTATGTGTTTTTCTTTTTATCATTTGAACATGAGTTTGAGCCAACTCAGGGAAATAGTGATGGACAGAGAAGCCTGGCGTGCTGCAGTTCATGGGGTTGCAAAGAGTCAGACACAACTTAGCAACTGAACAACAACAAATGGAATCAGAGATCCCTGTGATAGCCTGATCTAGTACAGCTAGGAATAGAGATTTTTTAAACCAAGGTCTTTATCACATTGTGGCTTGAACCTTTTGATAATACCAGGGACTCATTCTATAACAGAGAATTTTTTTTTTTATAACTGCTTCAGCAGTTTACATACTGTACAATTAAAGTGTACAATTATGTGGTTTTTAGTATATTCACAGTTAATGCACCTGTCACCATGGTCTAATTTTAGAACATTCTCATCACCTCAAAAAGAATCCCTGTACCCATTAGCAATCTCTCCCCACTTCCCTCCCAGGTCTGGTCATGACTTTCTTCCTCTAAGGATTTGCCTTTTCTGGGTATTTAGGGTTTGCTGTGACTGGTTTCTTTCACTCAGGAGAAACTGATTCTTAATGATAGTAAATATTTCAATGTTCTTTTGATAAGATAAGCATGTTTCATGCTTTAGTTCATTGAATCCTTATAATAATTCTGTGAAGTAGGTACTCTTACCTAGATATGTAGATAAAACAGCTGAGGCACAGAGAAGTACATGTAACTCCACTGATGTCACAGAGCTAGAAAGTGATTGAGCCAGGTCTCAAATCAAGCCAGGATTCTTACTCGTTATCCCAATGTTGCCTCCCAGATTGCACTTCCTAATGTGAATTTATAGAAGATAACTGGTTTTATGTGTGGCAGAGATTTTTTCAGTACTGGAAAATTCAAAGCATGGCCCATTTGGTTACTAGGTTAGAAAGTGAATGTGTATGATATAAATGCTCTTAGAGATGCTCACTTCTACTTTGTATTACAGGATGGCCCAGCTACTGTTCTCACTTCTGTGAAGAAGAAAGTGAAGAATGTGGGAATTTTTCTGAAGGTAGGAAGAAGATGAATGAGTGGTGTAAGGAAGTTTGATACAGTGAAAAAGTAAACAATATTGGCTGAAATAATTAAGAGCTAAATTTCTGATGATTTTTTCCCTCATAGAATGAGGACGAGGAAGAAGAGGAAGAGGAGAAAGATGAGGCTGAGGACCTATTGGGAAGAGGTTCCCGAGCAGCGTTACTTACAGAAAGAACACGAGTAAGTTCACTGTATTAAAACTACATCGGTTTCCTCTTTGTCAGGGTTCACAGGTTCTGAGGACCTCATTTTCCCCTTCTTTAGAATGAGATGACTGCAGAAGAGAAGCGAAGAGCACATCAAAAAGAACTTGCGGCTCAACTCAATGAGGAAGCAAAGAGGCGACTGACTGAACAGAAAGGGGAACAGCAGATTCAGAAGTAAGAGTGGGCCCAGAGCGGTGAGATTGTCTTAGAGATTTATGTGATTTGCAGAAATTTCTCAAAAATATATTTTTATTCCCGCTCCAGAGCTCGTAAATCAAATGTGTCCTATAAAAACCCATCTTTGATGCCTAAGGAACCACACATTCGGGAAATGAAGATCTACATTGATAAAAAATACGAGACTGTAATAATGCCTGTGTTTGGCATTGCAACACCTTTTCACATTGCCACAATCAAGGTACTGCTGTGACATCAGGCTTCATCCAGACAGTTCTTTAGAATAATTGTGCTTAGTGTAGATGACTGTCCTGTCTGCATTGTCTCTTCCCCTCTGCTCTGTCTGACTCTGCCTTTCCTGTGTTACTGACACCCCACCCCCCACCCCCACCCCCGTCATTTTCCTTCCTTTCCAGTTTTCACTTTGGAGAAAGTTCAGTGATCTAGTCTGTAAACATAACTTGGCTTGTTTCTCTTTGTAGTTGAAGAACTTTTTTTTTTGTTTTTTGTTTTTTTTTTTTTGGGCAGGGGTCAGGTTGTGGAGGGAGGGGAGCGGGCGGGCCACTTCTATTGGTCTTTTTTATTTCTCTATTTTCATTCGTCTTCGTTCTTTGGCTCCTGTGGGCCTCCCATCGCGGTGGCGTCTGTCGTCGCAGAGCGCCGGCTCTGGGCGCATGCGCTCCAGAGCTCCGGCTCGGTAATTGGACACATCAGTCCAGCCGCTTGGCGGCACGTGGGATCTTCCCAGGCCAGGGATCGAACCGGCGCCCCTTGCACTGCAAGGCGGTGTCCTTACCCACTGGACCACCAGGGGAAGCCCAGTTGAAGAACTTTTTAACCTGTTGTCACAAACGTGGCACAGAGCAAGAACTGTGAGAACTCAGTGATTCTTTCAGAAATACACATTTGGTCATACTAAAAAAAAATAGGTTAAATATGTAGTTTATTAGTCTTAGATTAAGGATTACAGGCTAGGTTTAGCAGTCAGTTTGTAACTGCCAACTTGCTTATCTTTACCTAGGAAAGATATCTCTGCGGTTTCTTTATAATGCTTTTCCTTTCTTTGAACAGAATATAAGTATGTCCGTGGAAGGAGATTATACTTACTTGCGAATCAACTTCTATTGCCCAGGCAGTGCTCTGGGCAGGAATGAGGGCAACATCTTTCCTAACCCAGAAGCCACTTTTGTCAAGGAAATGTGAGTTCCCAGGAAAACCACCCTTCCCCTGACCCCTGCTAGAGGGAGCGGTCCTCTCGGAAACCCAGAATGTGCCAAGTTCTCCCGCATCCTAGTGAATGGCAGTACCCTCCTCAGTGGCAGTTGATTTAGGATCATCTTGCTAACTTTATACTGCTTTGAGGTTAGAACCTAATTTAAATCCTCATGAAGCTATTTTATCCTTACTCCAAATATTGGGTGATAATATCTCAGATGTGTGGTATGTTAGAGTCTGTTCATTCCTGGAGTGAAATAGGATCATTTGGGGAAGTTTATGCTAGATTTGAAATATAAGTGTGATTCCCCAACCCAGTGGTTTAGCCATTTATAACGATGTTGGTTTAAGAGAGAAGAGAGGTTTTTTCATCTTGCTAGACATTTCCTGACTCAGGAGTACCTTTTTCTCCTAAAAGATACTAAACCAGGTATAAGACACGGTAATGGGTGTGGGTTACCTGGCGTGATAAAGAAACGGACATAAGTACTCCCCATTTTCCATAGTACATACCGAGCTTCAAATATAAAGGCACCTGGAGAACAGACAGTACCAGCCTTGAACCTTCAGAATGCTTTCCGAATTATAAAAGAAGTGCAGAAGCGTTACAAGACTCGGGAAGCAGAAGAAAAAGAGAAGGAGGTGAGCCTGAACACCGCCAAGGTGCCTTTGTGTAAAAGGACACATGAAGGTTTGGAGACATGAAAAGATATATGAGAATTCACGTTGATTTTCATTCTGCTTAGGGCATTGTGAAACAAGATTCACTGGTGATCAATCTAAACCGGAGTAATCCCAAACTGAAAGATCTGTACATTCGCCCAAACATTGCCCAGAAGAGGATGCAAGGCTCCCTGGAAGCCCATGTCAATGGTATGGATGATCCCTCAGGCGCCTGGGCTGTCTTCAGAGACACATCTGTAGTAATGGCAGCCCATAGTGGGCCCGGGAAGCGCTGGGAGGAAACTACTTTGGAGCTGTCTGGGCAGGAATGAGGGCAACATCTTTCCTAACCCAGAAGCCACTTTTGTCAAGGAAATGTGAGTTCCCAGGAAAACCACCCTTCCCTGACCCCTGCTAGAGGGAGCGGTCCTCTCGGAAACCCAGAATGTGCCAAGTTCTCCCGCATCCTAGTGAATGGCAGTACCCTCCTCAGTGGCAGTTGATTTAGGATCATCTTGCTAACTTTATACTGCTTTGAGGTTAGAACCTAATTTAAATCCTCATGAAGCTATTTTATCCTTACTCCAAATATTGGGTGATAATATCTCAGATGTGTGGTATGTTAGAGTCTGTTCATTCCTGGAGTGAAATAGGATCATTTGGGGAAGTTTATGCTAGATTTGAAATATAAGTGTGATTCCCCAACCCAGTGGTTTAGCCATTTATAACGATGTTGGTTTAAGAGAGAAGAGGTTTTTTCATCTTGCTAGACATTTCCTGACTCAGGAGTACCTTTTTCTCCTAAAAGATACTAAACCAGGTATAAGACACGGTAATGGGTGTGGGTTACCTGGCGTGATAAAGAAACGGACATAAGTACTCCCCATTTTCCATAGTACATACCGAGCTTCAAATATAAAGGCACCTGGAGAACAGACAGTACCAGCCTTGAACCTTCAGAATGCTTTCCGAATTATAAAAGAAGTGCAGAAGCGTTACAAGACTCGGGAAGCAGAAGAAAAAGAGAAGGAGGTGAGCCTGAACACCGCCAAGGTGCCTTTGTGTAAAAGGACACATGAAGGTTTGGAGACATGAAAAGATATATGAGAATTCACGTTGATTTTCATTCTGCTTAGGGCATTGTGAAACAAGATTCACTGGTGATCAATCTAAACCGGAGTAATCCCAAACTGAAAGATCTGTACATTCGCCCAAACATTGCCCAGAAGAGGATGCAAGGCTCCCTGGAAGCCCATGTCAATGGTATGGATGATCCCTCAGGCGCCTGGGCTGTCTTCAGAGACACATCTGTAGTAATGGCAGCCCAGATAACATAGTGGGCCCGGGAAGCGCTGGGAGGAAACTACTTTGGTACGCTGTCTGGCCAGAAGGAAAGGAAAGCTCTGTACCTTGTTGGAAAACTCTATACCTTCTTTCCTCTCACCCTGTTCAGAGCAGCCAGAAACCATGCAGTACCTTTTAACCTAACGTGATATACCTTGATACTTAGCTGCTGCCTTCCCTTTCTGCTCCCTAGGTTTTCGCTTCACATCTGTCCGAGGAGACAAAGTGGATATTTTGTACAATAACATCAAGCATGCTTTGTTCCAGCCATGTGATGGGGAAATGATTATTGTCTTGCACTTTCATCTCAAGGTATATCTTTCTGTTAGCTAGCTGTGAGCTCTTAGGCAAGATCTTTCTATCAGTCTTTCTGTTAAAATAGTGATGTAGAAGGGACAAATAATAAGCGTGTTTGTTCCTTTGGTGTGATAGATGGTAACCTCCGAAACATCTCCAAATTCCTGTTTCTGAAATAGATAATTTTTGCTTTAGACAGTTTATTGTCAACATAATCTCCAAAGTCTATTCTAATAAGTGAGGATACTTTTAAAATTTTCTACTCTTTCATATTCCCAAATGTCATTATTTATGATGACACCAGGAATGGTTTAACTGGTTTTACATAAATGTTATGATTTCCAATGTAGACATTTTAATATTTTCATATTTTGTTGTTATCTTGCCTGTCTGTTGTGTAGACTTCTTTGTGAAGTAAGTCTTATGATTTCTTTTTTGTTCTGTGTTTTCTGTCCTCAGAATGCCATCATGTTTGGGAAGAAGCGGCATACGGATGTGCAGTTCTACACAGAAGTTGGGGAGATCACCACAGACTTAGGGAAACATCAGCATATGCATGACCGGGATGACCTCTATGCCGAGCAGGTGAAACTTAGTATTTTATTTGCAGGCAAAGGAGGTAGGATTTGGGCTTCCACGATGGCTCAGCAGGTAAAGGGATCCTCCTGCAGTGCAGGGGACACAGGAGATGTGAGTTTGATCCCTGGGTCAGGACGATCCCCTGAAGGAGGGCATGGCAACCCACACCAGTATCCTTGCCTGGAGAATCCCATGGGCAGAAGTGCCTGGTGGGTTACAGTCCATGGGGTCACAGAGTTGGATACAACTGAAGGACTAACCATGAACAGGAGGTAGGATTCAGTCCAGATTTGAATCAGTGATTGTTACATTTTATAAACTATAAACAACTGAAACTATGCAAAACTTCTCAAGTATCTGCTGGGTTGATGTAGTGTAAGGCCATGAATTAGACTCAAGGGGCTTCCCCTGGTGGTCCAGCGGGTAAGGACACCGCCTTGCAATGCAAGGGGCGCCGGTTCGATCCCTGGCCTGGGAAGATCCCACGTGCCGCGGAGCGGCTGGACCGATGTGTCCAATTACCAAGCTGGAGCTCTGGCGCGCATGCGCCCAGAGCTGGTGCTCTGCGACAACAGAGGCCACCGCGATGGGAGGCCCACAGGAGCCAAGAACAAAGATGGATGAAAATAGAGAAATGAAAGACCAATAGAAGTGGCCCGACATACCCCTCCCTCCTCACCCCACCCCCCCCCCAAAAAGATAAATAAATTTAAAAAAAAGAAATATTACTTTAAAAAAAAAAAAAGAATTAGACTCAAGTTACCGTCTTTATTCTACAGTTAATCTTATAGCCCAGCCTTGTAATAAAGTATCGTGTTAGTATCATGGTTATCAGAATTAAGGACTTTAAAATATCTCCGTGGTTTTTGAAGGAATTACTATTAATAATTAAAGTGATAACTGTGGTTAATTCATAATTTCTTCTGCAGATGGAAAGAGAAATGAGGCACAAACTGAAAACAGCCTCTTAGAATGCCATCATGTTTGGGAAGAAGCGGCATACGGATGTGCAGTTCTACACAGAAGTTGGGGAGATCACCACAGACTTAGGGAAACATCAGCATATGCATGACCGGGATGACCTCTATGCCGAGCAGGTGAAACTTAGTATTTTATTTGCAGGCAAAGGAGGTAGGATTTGGGCTTCCACGATGGCTCAGCAGGTAAAGGGATCCTCCTGCAGTGCAGGGGACACAGGAGATGTGAGTTTGATCCCTGGGTCAGGACGATCCCCTGAAGGAGGGCATGGCAACCCACACCAGTATCCTTGCCTGGAGAATCCCATGGGCAGAAGTGCCTGGTGGGTTACAGTCCATGGGGTCACAGAGTTGGATACAACTGAAGGACTAACCATGAACAGGAGGTAGGATTCAGTCCAGATTTGAATCAGTGATTGTTACATTTTATAAACTATAAACAACTGAAACTATGCAAAACTTCTCAAGTATCTGCTGGGTTGATGTAGTGTAAGGCCATGAATTAGACTCAAGGGGCTTCCCCTGGTGGTCCAGCGGGTAAGGACACCGCCTTGCAATGCAAGGGGCGCCGGTTTGATCCCTGGCCTGGGAAGATCCCACGTGCCGCGGAGCGGCTGGACCGATGTGTCCAATCACCGAGCCGGAGCTCTGGCGCGCATGCGCCCAGAGCCGGTGCTCTGCGACGACAGACGCCACCGCGATGGGAGGCCCACAGGAGCCGAAGAACTAAGATGGATGAAAATAGAGAAATGAAAGACCAATAGAAGTGGCCCGCACATACCCCTCCCTCCTCACCCCATCCCCCCCCCAAAAAGATAAATAAATTTAAAAAAAAGAAATATTACTTTAAAAAAAAAAAAAGAATTAGACTCAAGTTACCGTCTTTATTCTACAGTTAATCTTATAGCCCAGCCTTGTAATAAAGTATCGTGTTAGTATCATGGTTATCAGAATTAAGGACTTTAAAATATCTCCGTGGTTTTTGAAGGAATTACTATTAATAATTAAAGTGATAACTGTGGTTAATTCATAATTTCTTCTGCAGATGGAAAGAGAAATGAGGCACAAACTGAAAACAGCCTTTAAGAATTTCATTGAGAAAGTAGAGGCTCTAACCAAGGAGGAACTGGAATTTGAAGTGCCTTTTAGGGACTTGGGGTAATGTGTCTCATCTTCTTTTTGGCCTTTAGAAAAATTAGTTATTCTTTAATAATAATTCAGCATATTATGTCCTTTTTCCTATGGACATCCACTACCTCTTGGAAATGTTCAGAGGCTGGGTGAATGACTAAGATTGAGAGACTCCATCTGGGAGTCTCCAGTGAATGTGTTCAAGTTTTGTTTGGAATGGGATAAGGAAAGAAGTCTGTTGGGACAGCAGCAGTTTCTCTTGGAGTGAACCCACCTCATGTGAGTCTCTCACTGTCTTTCAGGTTTAATGGCGCCCCCTATAGGAGCACCTGTCTCCTCCAGCCCACTAGTAGTGCGCTGGTAAATGCGACAGAATGGGTGAGTATTTCTGACCTCTTTTTAAGGAAAAAATTGATGAAAGAACAGAAAACAAGAGGGGTACATATTTTGAAAACTAGGTCTTTGTTATTTCTTGTTTTCATTTTTTATATTTACTTATCTTAGGTGTAAAAACTGAGCAAATGATTCTTTAAAAGTTTTTTTTTCTTCTTAAAAGTGTCTTTAGATTTTAAAAGATAGTTTCTTTACATAGTTTCCTTAAATGTGTTTTCCTTGAGGGAAAATTTCAGTCTTGCAGATCCTTTTACCAGGGTTTCTTGGTATGTTGTATTGCTTTTTGTCTTTGCCACACACACACACACACACACACAATGACATTTATCTTTTCTGTGGTACTTTTTAGATCCTGAAAGTGTTTGAAAATGCTAGTGCTTTGTGGGAAGGTTTTTTTTTTTAATTTTGGCCTCTTTTATTGATTTTTTATTTGTTTATTTTCATCTGTCTTTACTCTTTGGCCTATGTGGGCCTCCTATCGCTGTGGCCTCCCTGGTCACAGAGCACCTGGCTCTGGATGCATGTGCTCCAGAGCGCTGGCTCGTAATTGGACACACCAGTCCAGCTGCTCCACAGCACATGGGATCTTCCTGGGCCAGGGATCGAACTGGTGCCCCTTGCACTGCAAGGCGGACTCTTTACCCAGTGGACCACCAAGGAAGCCCAAGTATTTTTATGAAAATAATTCCTTTCTTCCCTGACAGCCACCTTTTGTGGTGACGTTGGATGAAGTGGAGCTGATTCACTTTGAGCGAGTCCAGTTTCACCTGAAGAACTTTGACATGGTGATCGTCTATAAGGACTACAGACAAGTATTATGTCCTTTTTCCTATGGAAATTGTTCAGAGGCTGGGTGAATGACTAAGATTGAGAGACTCCATCTGGGAGTCTCCAGTGAATGTGTTCAAGTTTTGTTTGGAATGGGATAAGGAAAGAAGTCTGTTGGGACAGCAGCAGTTTCTCTTGGAGTGAACCCACCTCATGTGAGTCTCTCACTGTCTTTCAGGTTTAATGGCGCCCCCTATAGGAGCACCTGTCTCCTCCAGCCCACTAGTAGTGCGCTGGTAAATGCGACAGAATGGGTGAGTATTTCTGACCTCTTTTTAAGGAAAAAATTGATGAAAGAACAGAAAACAAGAGGGGTACATATTTTGAAAACTAGGTCTTTGTTATTTCTTGTTTTCATTTTTTATATTTACTTATCTTAGGTGTAAAAACTGAGCAAATGATTCTTTAAAAGTTTTTTTTTCTTCTTAAAAGTGTCTTTAGATTTTAAAAGATAGTTTCTTTACATAGTTTCCTTAAATGTGTTTTCCTTGAGGGAAAATTTCAGTCTTGCAGATCCTTTTACCAGGGTTTCTTGGTATGTTGTATTGCTTTTTGTCTTTGCCACACACACACACACACACACACAATGACATTTATCTTTTCTGTGGTACTTTTTAGATCCTGAAAGTGTTTGAAAATGCTAGTGCTTTGTGGGAAGGTTTTTTTTTTTAATTTTGGCCTCTTTTATTGATTTTTTATTTGTTTATTTTCATCTGTCTTTACTCTTTGGCCTATGTGGGCCTCCTATCGCTGTGGCCTCCCTGGTCACAGAGCACCTGGCTCTGGATGCATGTGCTCCAGAGCGCTGGCTCGTAATTGGACACACCAGTCCAGCTGCTCCACAGCACATGGGATCTTCCTGGGCCAGGGATCGAACTGGTGCCCCTTGCACTGCAAGGCGGACTCTTTACCCAGTGGACCACCAAGGAAGCCCAAGTATTTTTATGAAAATAATTCCTTTCTTCCCTGACAGCCACCTTTTGTGGTGACGTTGGATGAAGTGGAGCTGATTCACTTTGAGCGAGTCCAGTTTCACCTGAAGAACTTTGACATGGTGATCGTCTATAAGGACTACAGCAAGAAAGTGACAATGATCAATGCCATTCCTGTCGCCTCTCTTGACCCTATCAAGGAATGGTTGAAGTAAGTAAAGCTGCCAACACTCTCCCGCTTACCCCATGAACGCGTTTTCTAGAATACGAATAGGGTATGTTGTATGTAAATCTGTTGGTGTACTTAACGGAACTGCCTTTGAGTTGTTGAAAATTTGGGATCTGTTAGAGCACCACTTTTTCCTGAATACCCAGCAGTAGCTCATGTGTGTGTGCGAGCAAGGTCACCTCACTCCTGTCCTGCCCTTTGCAACCCATGTATTTGTGACATACCAGCTTTGGGACCAAGGGAGCAGGAGGAGCGCGAATGTGCTGGGTTAGAATCATTGAATAGAGGGCAGGCTCTCTGGGCTCTGTTCCCTGCCTGCATCCTTTTCGCTGGTTTCTGTCACTACACATTTTGCTTCATCTTTAATTTCACATAAATGGAATCATACACATATGTAGTGTTTTATGTCTTTCATCATTCACTTGTCATATGCTTTTGAAATTTACTCAGGTTGTTCTGTACATCATTACCATAATTCTTTTTTATTACTGAGGAGTATCCCATTGTATGCAGGGTCCCTGCTTCATTTACCCATCTACCAGATAATAGACATTAGGGTTGTTTCCCTTTGGGAACTGTGGATGAATAACTGCTATGTACTTTATGTAGAGGTCTTTGTAGGGTCAGGTCTAAATGGCTTAAGAGTGGAATTTTGTGTCATATGGTTTATGGTTACGTGTATGTTTAGCTTTATAGGAAGCTACCTAATCCTTTGCCGCCGTGGCTGGAGCATCCTGCAGTATGTGAGGGTTGTAGTTGCTGCACATTTTCTTTATCTGTTCTGTCAGTGGGCATTTAGGTTGCTTCCATATCTTGGCTTTTATTTTATCATTTGGAGAATGTCTACCTTTTATTTATTTATTTATTTATTTATTTTGGCCACTTCTACTGGTATTTCATTCATTTATCTTTGTTCTTTGGCCTGTGTGGGTCTCCCATCGCAGTGGCCTCTCTCGTTGCAGAGCGCCGGCTCTGGGCGCTTGTGCTCTAGAGCTCCGGCTCCGTAGTTGGACACATTGTCCAGCTGCTCCACAGCATGCGGGATTCTCCCAGGCCAGGGATTGAACTGGCGCCCCTTGCACTGCTAGGCAGTGTCCTTACCCACTAGACCACCAGGGAAGCCCGAGAATGTCTACCTTTTAAATGGAATTGCTAAAATCAGGCTATTTACATTTAATATAATTATCAAGATGAGTGGGTTTAAATTTACCATCTTGCTCTTTGTTTTTCCATCTGTTCTTTGTTTTTTTTTTCTTCTTTTTAATGCCTTCTTTTAGGTTAATTTTATAAGATTCTTTATGATTGTCTTCCTAGTTTGCTGATTAGCAATACCTTTAACTTGTCAGAGTCTGCACGTCTGTTAGAAGGTTTTTATGCTTCCATTTTCTTCTGTCCCTTCTGCTATTATTACCACACATTTTGCTTCTTATATGCTATGAATTCCACAGTTGCCGTTATTTTAGCTTCAAAATGGCTATTCCTTAAGTTACAGAGTGAGGAGGGGGAAAGTCTTACTCACATTTTTGTTGTTCCTGGTGCTGTTCATTCCACAGTGAAGTTCTACGGGGATTTCTGTCATCTGCTGCTTATTATCCAGTTGATCCATACTTTATTCGGCTTTCTGGTTGTTTACTTGTAAAAGTAAATCTAATCCTCGTCACTCCCATCATGGGAAGCAACAGCTTCAGTGTATATGACTGTGCCCATGATGGATTGATGCTGGCCTCCCACATCTTACGCTGAAGGGCTGAAGGTTTCTTCTCATGGTCCTTACCATTACTGTGTTTTGGTTTTTCTTCTCCCTCCCCCCCCACCCACTTTGATTATTCTCCTCAGCAGAAGTGGATAAATGTCATTTGAGCATTTCTTAACACACGGCACTTTAAGTACTTAAAAACAAAATGGGGTTCTATCGTGAGGGCTAATGTGCTGGGAGACCAGGTATCAGCTGTTGTGGGGTGTGTTCTGCTGGGATAGTGTAGAGAATGCCTGCTCTCACAGATGAAAAGGGTATCTGCTCTTCCAGGATGCTAGTGACCAAGAAGACACTGGATGTTTTCACGAAGTGCAGAGGTGGATTTCCCTGGTGGTCCAGTGGTTAGTACCCTGCTCTTCTGGCATGGCCAAAACTAAGAAAAATAAAAAATCAAGTATGGAGGATTGATTTTTGAACTTCATAATGTTATTTTTCTTAGTTCCTGTGACCTAAAGTATACAGAAGGAGTACAGTCCCTCAACTGGACTAAAATTATGAAGACCATCGTTGATGACCCCGAGGGCTTCTTTGAACAAGGTGGCTGGTCTTTCCTGGAACCTGAGGGTGAGGTGCGTGAGTGTGGGACTTCCCTTCTGGTACACAGTGCTGCCCACTGTCCTGTGGACAGTTAGGAAAATGCCCCATAAACAGTACATAAGGGACCAGATCACATGGGAGAGACTCTGAGTGTCATGACGTGGTTATTATTTCTCCAAATTAGTTTACAGGTAAATGATAAATTAATTGGGCACTGGTAGCCACTGAGTGGATTTCTTTGAGATTACAAAAACTGTTCCTTCAATGAATTTCTTAGTTTTGGGAGAAAGTACTTTAGGTCATCTTGCAAAAATTGTCTAATTATTGTATCTTACTAGTAATTATAAGTCTTTATATTTCTTGGTTACTCAAGGTTTGGGTTTTGTTTCAGTTTTTCCTATAAAATAGAAATAATGCTGGTGTGCTCAGTGGATTGAATTAATTCATTAAGTTATAAATGAAGTAAATGTTTCTTTAGAAAGCACCCAGTATTTAGTACTGTGCTCTGACTCACCAGGGGAGTGATGCTGAGGAAGGATTCGAGTCTGAAATCGAAGATGAGACTTAATTCATGAAGATAGAGTGATGGATTGATGCTGGCCTCCCACATCTTACGCTGAAGGGCTGAAGGTTTCTTCTCATGGTCCTTACCATTACTGTGTTTTGGTTTTCTTCTCTCCCCAAATTTTCTGGTAAAAGGGCATTTCTTAACACACGGCACTTTAAGTACTTAAAAACAAAATGGGGTTCTATCGTGAGGGCTAATGTGCTGGGAGACCAGGTATCAGCTGTTGTGGGGTGTGTTCTGCTGGGATAGTGTAGAGAATGCCTGCTCTCACAGATGAAAAGGGTATCTGCTCTTCCAGGATGCTAGTGACCAAGAAGACACTGGATGTTTTCACGAAGTGCAGAGGTGGATTTCCCTGGTGGTCCAGTGGTTAGTACCCTGCTCTTCTGGCATGGCCAAAACTAAGAAAAAATAAAAAATCAAGTATGGAGGATTGATTTTTGAACTTCATAATGTTATTTTTCTTAGTTCCTGTGACCTAAAGTATACAGAAGGAGTACAGTCCCTCAACTGGACTAAAATTATGAAGACCATCGTTGATGACCCCGAGGGCTTCTTTGAACAAGGTGGCTGGTCTTTCCTGGAACCTGAGGGTGAGGTGCGTGAGTGTGGGACTTCCCTTCTGGTACACAGTGCTGCCCACTGTCCTGTGGACAGTTAGGAAAATGCCCCATAAACAGTACATAAGGGACCAGATCACATGGGAGAGACTCTGAGTGTCATGACGTGGTTATTATTTCTCCAAATTAGTTTACAGGTAAATGATAAATTAATTGGGCACTGGTAGCCACTGAGTGGATTTCTTTGAGATTACAAAAACTGTTCCTTCAATGAATTTCTTAGTTTTGGGAGAAAGTACTTTAGGTCATCTTGCAAAAATTGTCTAATTATTGTATCTTACTAGTAATTATAAGTCTTTTTATTTCTTGGTTACTCAAGGTTTGGGTTTTTTGTTTCAGTTTTTCCTATAAAATAGAAATAATGCTGGTGTGCTCAGTGGATTGAATTAATTCATTAAGTTATAAATGAAGTAAATGTTTCTTTAGAAAGCACCCAGTATTTAGTACTGTGCTCTGACTCACCAGGGGAGTGATGCTGAGGAAGGGGATTCCGAGTCTGAAATCGAAGATGAGACTTTTAATCCTTCAGAGGAAGACTATGAAGAGGAGGAGGAGGACAGTGATGAGGACTATTCATCAGAAGCTGAAGAGTCAGGCGAGTCTTCATAGGGATTTCTTACCCTTATGCCATTTCTACAGGCTTTAGAAGGGAAGAATTTTATCATTCCATTCTATTCCTGTCTAATAAGTCATGCTTAATATTAATCCAGATTATTCCAAGGAATCATTGGGCAGTGAAGAAGAGAGTGGAAAGGATTGGGATGAATTGGAGGAAGAAGCCCGAAAAGGTAAACTTTTTTATTATTTTGAGGCACAAATTTCAGTATTTTGAGATATCATTTGCCTAATAAGAGTAACATAAGAAAACAGTGTAAAACTGAGGTGGAGCCACAGCTACACCATTATTGACCACAGAAACAGGTGAGGTCTGGAGCGCGCCCATCCTCTCCAGGTGGCGTGACTGCCGACATGGATGCGCCTTTCACCTGCCCCCAGTGGGTCCTTAGCCAGGAGAGTCTTGTAATACAAGTTCATAATTAGGCTGTTCAGCTTCCAAGTCTTAAGTCATACGGTAGTCTAGCTTTATGGGCCTCTTCCAGGTTAAGACTCTTTGTAATACTAGTTTTAACTACTTTGAAACCTAATGCCAAATGTCAGTTAAATACTATTGTACTGTAGCCCACACATTGTTATTTTAAGTCCTTTGCATACATCACCTTTAGGCCTAAAACAGTTTTCCATCTTATAAGTGAATCAGGACCCATAAAGGTTAAGTACTAGGCCCAAGGTCACACAACTAATAAGCACCTAAAGAGAGATTAAAACATAAGTCTGAGTCTGGAGTACATTTTCTGTATTATTTCATGCCATGTCCAATAGCATTAGGTACCTGAAGCTAACATCTAACTAACTAGTGTCACGTTCTTCGGTTTAGCTGACCGTGAAAGCCGCTATGAGGAAGAAGAAGAACAGAGTCGAAGTATGAGCCGGAAGAGGAAGGCATCTGTGCACAGTTCAGGCCGTGGCTCTAACAGAGGCTCCAGGCACAGCTCTGCGCCTCCCAAGAAAAAGAGGAAGTAACTTCGGAACTTTGGCCCTCAGCTCCATTCTTCCTACAGCCAATCCCTGAAAGTTTTACATGACATAGAAACTGTATTTTTCCTTTTTTTCTTTTGAAGTTTTGCCATTTGTGTATGGGTTTAGGGGGCCATTTGTGTGGACCAATCTACTCGGGGAATTCCAGGCCCACCAGGACATGTGCCAATGGCCCCATCCAGATGGCAAGGGAGGAGCTGTTCTGAAGAAGGGCAGAGGCTTCTGCTGTTAATAAATACCGTTTCATTCCTCTTTCTTCTTGTCACCTTCTGCCAGGACATCGGCTTGAACATAGCCTGTTTCAGTATTTTGGGATATCATTTGCCTAATAAGAGTAACATAAGAAAACAGTGTAAAACTGAGGTGGAGCCACAGCTACACCATTATTGACCACAGAAACAGGTGAGGTCTGGAGCGCGCCCATCCTCTCCAGGTGGCGTGACTGCCGACATGGATGCGCCTTTCACCTGCCCCCAGTGGGTCCTTAGCCAGGAGAGTCTTGTAATACAAGTTCATAATTAGGCTGTTCAGCTTCCAAGTCTTAAGTCATACGGTAGTCTAGCTTTATGGGCCTCTTCCAGGTTAAGACTCTTTGTAATACTAGTTTTAACTACTTTGAAACCTAATGCCAAATGTCAGTTAAATACTATTGTACTGTAGCCCACACATTGTTATTTTAAGTCCTTTGCATACATCACCTTTAGGCCTAAAACAGTTTTCCATCTTATAAGTGAATCAGGACCCATAAAGGTTAAGTACTAGGCCCAAGGTCACACAACTAATAAGCACCTAAAGAGAGATTAAAACATAAGTCTGAGTCTGGAGTACATTTTCTGTATTATTTCATGCCATGTCCAATAGCATTAGGTACCTGAAGCTAACATCTAACTAACTAGTGTCACGTTCTTCGGTTTAGCTGACCGTGAAAGCCGCTATGAGGAAGAAGAAGAACAGAGTCGAAGTATGAGCCGGAAGAGGAAGGCATCTGTGCACAGTTCAGGCCGTGGCTCTAACAGAGGCTCCAGGCACAGCTCTGCGCCTCCCAAGAAAAAGAGGAAGTAACTTCGGAACTTTGGCCCTCAGCTCCATTCTTCCTACAGCCAATCCCTGAAAGTTTTACATGACATAGAAACTGTATTTTTCCTTTTTTTCTTTTGAAGTTTTGCCATTTGTGTATGGGTTTAGGGGGCCATTTGTGTGGACCAATCTACTCGGGGAATTCCAGGCCCACCAGGACATGTGCCAATGGCCCCATCCAGATGGCAAGGGAGGAGCTGTTCTGAAGAAGGGCAGAGGCTTCTGCTGTTAATAAATACCGTTTCATTCCTCTTTCTTCTTGTCACCTTCTGCCAGGACATCGTTGGCTTCTGACATCTTATTCTCTGATGTCTCAAAGCTGTATTTCCAAGACGTTGGTACAAGGTGACCTTTAACGACCTGTACCATGGCTCTTGACCCACAGATTCGATCCTCCATCCTACCCTCCTGCCATCACCTTCCTCACATCTCTTTAAGATCCGTCTTTGCAGTGCTCAAGAAAAGGTTCTTGGAACTTGCTAATGTTGTAAGCCATACACCTTGCGATAGGCTGATCGTCTTGAATTTTCGTGCTTTCTTGCCTCGGGCAGATTCTGAGGTATTTCTGCTGCCTTGGAAGACCTAAGAAGCAGTGATACTCCCTGGCCCAGTTTCATCTTCCTTACAAGTTCACACATGGTACAATAGTAGAAGCAAAATTACCATTGTTTCTTTTCTGATGATGAGGAAGAATGGTTGTGCCTCATGTCCTGCTTCCAGTGAAATCTAGGAGGAGGTTCAAGAGAGTCAACATTTAGATCTGGAAGGGGCAAGTCATACCTTGGGCCTAGAACACCCTGATGAGAAAAGAGAAGAGGAAGGGAGGCCGCATCTACAACACAGCCTCTCGTCACTGCTGCTCCTTGTTTTGACTTGTCTCGCCTTGTCCTGTATTTATCACAGTTTCTGTTGAACAGCTTTTGAAGTATTTGGGGAGTTTATCTTGCCATCCTCTCCCTCCTGGTTCTCTGCACCCACCTGTCCCACTGCAGTTCCTTCTGTGTTCTGTGACTTTCAGAGAAGAGGGGGGAGGACGGGGTCTCGGATTTTGTTTGTTTGTTTGTTTATTTTCTCCTTAGCAGTAGGACTTGATATTTTCAATTTTGGAAGAACTAAAAAAGATAAATAAACTGTGGGGTTTTTTTGTTGTTGTTTTGTTTTTGTAAATTCACCTGTGACAGTTTTTCTGCAGATCCTAAAGGCAAGCCTGCTTTTCTCCCAGTAAACTGCTGAGGCATAGAGAAAAATTCCCTTTATCCAGTTCGTATCACAAATCATTCTAGCCCATCATTCTAGCTCTCATGATTAGGTTGACACATCACAGTAAACCAGATTCGTGGTAGAGCAAGTTACTTTATTAAGAGACTTTCTACTATGGTTCCCTCAGGGTTTAGAATGGACGAGCACTGTTTCATCAAGAAAACAAGTCTTCACTCCTCTCCTTGTAAATAGCACGGAGGGCAGCTGCAGCCTGAAGGGACACCTTCAGCCTTCCTATGGAGGTGGCCTTGTCCTCAGGACTGATGACTGTGGGAAAGGAGAAAGCACCATGTCAAACTTCTTTCATTCCATTGAAAAACACTTGACATTTTATATTAGATACTTAAATATTTCCACGTTAGGTGCTAGGGGCAAAGCTGTATTGATAAGCCAGAGCTAGGTCATAACAGGCCATTTGTCTTGTAAGAAATGTGGTGTGTTTTTCTTTTTTTTAATTTTGGCCTCTTTTACTGGTTCTTCATTTATTTATTTTTATCCATCTTTATTCTTTGGCCTGTGTGGGCCTCTCTCATTGCAGAGCACTGGCTCCGGGCGCATGCGCTCCAGGGCACTGGCTCGTAATTGGACACACTGGTCCAGTGGCTCCGCGGCAGGTGGGATCTTCCTGTGCCAGGGATTGGTGTCCCTCGCACTACAAGGTGGACTCTACCCACTGGACCACCAGGGAAGCCGGTTTTTGTTTGTTTGTTTTGGCTGCAAAGGAGTCCTAGTTGTGGCATGCAGAATCTTTTTTTAGTCACAGCATGTGAGATCTAGTTCCCTAACCAGAGATTGAACCTGGGCCCCTTGCATTGAGAACAGAGTCTTAGCCGCTTGACAACCAGGCAAGTCCCAGAAATGTGGTTTTAATTGAAGGTATTAGAAATGATTGTTTTTTTTTTCATTTGGGTTCTGGAAGAGTGACTCCATTCTTTGGGGAATATATTTTAAGGGGGCATGAGTATCAGGGAAGGTAGTTAATGAGGCTGTTGTAGTAATTCAGAAGGAAGAAGGGCTGTGAAGTTTTAACAAGGTTTCACAGAAGTTTTCAGAACACTTGAAAGAACTTTATGGCTGAAATGTTGGGAGTGAAGAGATTAGAATCAAAGATGACCATTCTGGATGGGTAAGAGGAAATGCAAGGTGCATAGTTTTCAGAACAGATTCAGTAAGAGAGGCCAGAAGGTCTGATTAGATTTGATTGAAATTAAACAATGTATCTCTAAAATTCCCCTATCTCAAACACTGAGGTATCATAATAGATTATGGTTGCCAGAAGGGAGGGAGGTGGGCTAAGATACACAACTGACGAATGATTTAGAAAAGTACCTTGTAAATAGCACGGAGGGCAGCTGCAGCCTGAAGGGACACATTCAGCATTCCTATGGAGGTGGCCTTGTCCTCAGGAATGATGACTGTGGGAAAGGAGAAAGAAGCATGTCAAAATTCTTTCATTCCATTGAAAACACTTGACATTTTATATTAGATACTTAAATATTTCCACGTTAGGTGCTAGGGGCAAAGCTGTATTGATAAGCCAGAGCTAGGTCATAACAGGCCATTTGTCTTGTAAGAAATGTGGTGTGTTTTTCTTTTTTTTAATTTTGGCCTCTTTTACTGGTTCTTCATTTATTTATTTTTATCCATCTTTATTCTTTGGCCTGTGTGGGCCTCTCTCATTGCAGAGCACTGGCTCCGGGCGCATGCGCTCCAGGGCACTGGCTCGTAATTGGACACACTGGTCCAGTGGCTCCGCGGCAGGTGGGATCTTCCTGTGCCAGGGATTGGTGTCCCTCGCACTACAAGGTGGACTCTACCCACTGGACCACCAGGGAAGCCGGTTTTTGTTTGTTTGTTTTGGCTGCAAAGGAGTCCTAGTTGTGGCATGCAGAATCTTTTTTTAGTCACAGCATGTGAGATCTAGTTCCCTAACCAGAGATTGAACCTGGGCCCCTTGCATTGAGAACAGAGTCTTAGCCGCTTGACAACCAGGCAAGTCCCAGAAATGTGGTTTTAATTGAAGGTATTAGAAATGATTGTTTTTTTTTTCATTTGGGTTCTGGAAGAGTGACTCCATTCTTTGGGGAATATATTTTAAGGGGGCATGAGTATCAGGGAAGGTAGTTAATGAGGCTGTTGTAGTAATTCAGAAGGAAGAAGGGCTGTGAAGTTTTAACAAGGTTTCACAGAAGTTTTCAGAACACTTGAAAGAACTTTATGGCTGAAATGTTGGGAGTGAAGAGATTAGAATCAAAGATGACCATTCTGGATGGGTAAGAGGAAATGCAAGGTGCATAGTTTTCAGAACAGATTCAGTAAGAGAGGCCAGAAGGTCTGATTAGATTTGATTGAAATTAAACAATGTATCTCTAAAATTCCCCTATCTCAAACACTGAGGAATCATAATAGATTATGGTTGCCAGAAGGGAGGGAGGTGGGCTAAGATACACAACTGACGAATGATTTAGAAAAGTAGCAGTAGGGGTTTCAATCCAAATTGTCTCATCAACTGGGTAGTAGTAATTATGTATTAAAGATCAAACAAAAAGTATTCATTATTAGGACTATGTCCTTAGACAAATGGAACTGAGGAGCACCAAGATGTAGGACTCACTGTCTAGCTCTTGCTCTGGGATGTCTCTTCCTGATTCCAGGATCGGCCACAGTGGCAGATATGCGTATCCTACTTCTTCACATTCTTTCTTTTCCTCATCAATAGGATCACTTACTACTGTAAACTTTAAACTAAAGGAGAAAAAAAGTTCATTTAACTCAATACGGCTGATACCCCTAGACTTTAAAAAAAAAAATCAAAAACAACAGTAATCACAAATTATGCACTGTATTTCCTAAATTCCTCTCCTCCATTTTATAAGACTGGAAATACAATGTAAATGTTAAGTACATAGTTGCCAGGACATGGCAAAGTTAAATTCTGCTTTTTCAAACTTCTAGAATTGTGTTTTCAAAGACTTCTCATCCATTGTTAGTTGAATCCATGGATGTGGAACCTGTAGATACACAAGGCTGACTGTTACTGCCTTGACTTAGTCTAGCCAAGTGTGATACTGAATTCCAGAAACTGATACCTAGTAAAAAAATGTTTGAGGTCAAATTTACATCACAAATTCACTTTTTTAAAAAAATATATTTATTTATTTATTTTGGGGGGGCGGGCCACATCTATTGGTCTTTCATTTATCTATTTTCATCCATCTTTGTTCTTTGGCCTGTGTGGGCCTCCCATCGCAGTGGCCTCTCGTCGCAGAGCACCGGCTCTGGGCGCATGTGCTCCAGAGCTCCGGCTTAGTAATTGGACACATCAGTCGGTCCAGCGGTTCAGTCGGTCCAGCGGTCCAGCCGCTCCACGGCACGTGGGATCTTCCCAGGCCAGGGATCAAACCCTCGCCCCTTGCACTGCAAGGCGGTGTCCTTACCCACTGGACCACCAGGGAAGCCCCACTACTTTTGACTTCTGTAAAAGTGTACAGTACTAAGTTTCTTTGATATAATCACAGTGTTACGTAAACATCACTCCTCTCCATTTCTAGGTGGTGTTCCTCACCCCAGAGTTCCGTCACTCCCTCTTTGCCTTCCCCTCAGCTCTGCAGACTATAATGTCCTTTCTGTCTCTCTGGATTTGTCTCTTCTGGATATTTCGTGTTACTATTGATTTTTTTTCTTTATCCTATTAAATTGTTAAAAGCAAATATTGGTGGCTAATAGTTCTAAGGGAGCAAGAATAGAATCAAAAATTCAGGCATTTTAAATCACAGTTAAACATGATAAGCTGAAAAGAAATTCTGAAAGTGATACACTCATAGCCATTAAGCAATATGTAATTGTGATTATGTGGCTATCAGTACTGAGAACTTAAGCAATGCAAAGGGAGGATGCTGACTCCCTTACCCAGTTTTTCCAGGAAACGGATGGTAATGCACATCACCACTTGCTGCAGTCAGTACCAAGGACCTTAATATCTCAAATACCATAGAGCTAGTAAGTGGAAGAATCAGGATTCAAAACCAGGTCTGTGTGATAAATCAATTGAAATCTAAAAATTGAGTAGAAGATTACAAAAGAAAAAGATACCCCTCTAAGAGAGTAAAGAGTTGCAGAAAGGCTGAGAGGAGAAAAGAAAAAGCTAAAGTTAACACTCATGCAGATGAGAAACAACCAAATCACTTTATCCTATTTCCAAAAGTTACTGGTAAGCTCATCTCTGTTTAAGTCCACAGTGACACTGAAGTCAGAGTCGCTGATTATGTCAACTGGCTCCTCAGTCCTTTTTAGAACTCACTGGAGACAAAGTAAATGCAAATTAAATAAATTTATTGGGCTTTTAGTGAAGTCATGGATCAGGACAACCAATTCCTACTACTCACACGGAAAGGAGGCAGGGTTGCCAGATTTTGCCAAGAACAAACAAAAAACCAAGGTATCCTCTTAAATTTGATTTTCAAAATTCAGCTAAACGATGAGAAGTTTTTCAGTCTGTGTATATCCCATGCATTTATTTCATCTGGAACCTCTAAAAGGTGGGCCCCTCAGATTATAGGAATGTGACAGTGGCTTTCCTAAAACTTAAGGGTAGGCCCAGATTTTACTTCAAAGTATTCCTATAGGTAAATCATTTTTAGTCAAAATATAAAATTGCTATTATAAAGACATAATATTTTGTAAGCTAGCAGTGGTACTGTGTTTGCAAGAAATGAATCAAATTATTCTAGAGTGTCAAGGTGTTTTGTCCTTTCTGTAGGGGGCACTAAGTAGCCAAGTAAATTGCTGTCTCAAAATAAAAGTGCTTATCAGAGGTTGGCATGGGTGAGAAATGAACTAACCTATGATATATATATATATGTAATTTATCAGGCAGTCACAAACATAAATTAGACCTAACTTGATGGGAAATTCATTAGGAGAATATTAATATGAGTGTGTTAATCACTCAGTCATGACTGACTCTTTCCCACTCCATGGGAAAGAGTAGATAGCCTGCTAGACTCTGTCCATGGAATTCTCCAGGCAAGAATACTGGAATGGGTTGCCATTCTTTTCTCCAGGAGATCTTCTCCACCCAAGGATTGAACCTGGGTCTCCCACATTGCAGGAGATCCTTTTTATCATCTAATCTACCAGAGAAGAGGGAAGTTACAAAAATATTCCACATCAGCACAAAATCAAACTCAGACTCCTGAATTCCTGTGTGATGTACAAAAGAGAGAGTAAAGAGTTGCAGAAAGGCTGAGAGGAGAAAAGAAAAAGCTAAAGTTAACACTCATGCAGATGAGAAACAACCAAATCACTTTATCCTATTTCCAAAAGTTACTGGTAAGCTCATCTCTGTTTAAGTCCACAGTGACACTGAAGTCAGAGTCGCTGATTATGTCAACTGGCTCCTCAGTCCTTTTTAGAACTCACTGGAGACAAAGTAAATGCAAATTAAATAAATTTATTGGGCTTTTAGTGAAGTCATGGATCAGGACAACCAATTCCTACTACTCACACGGAAAGGAGGCAGGGTTGCCAGATTTTGCCAAGAACAAACAAAAAACCAAGGTATCCTCTTAAATTTGATTTTCAAAATTCAGCTAAACGATGAGAAGTTTTTCAGTCTGTGTATATCCCATGCATTTATTTCATCTGGAACCTCTAAAAGGTGGGCCCCTCAGATTATAGGAATGTGACAGTGGCTTTCCTAAAACTTAAGGGTAGGCCCAGATTTTACTTCAAAGTATTCCTATAGGTAAATCATTTTTAGTCAAAATATAAAATTGCTATTATAAAGACATAATATTTTGTAAGCTAGCAGTGGTACTGTGTTTGCAAGAAATGAATCAAATTATTCTAGAGTGTCAAGGTGTTTTGTCCTTTCTGTAGGGGGCACTAAGTAGCCAAGTAAATTGCTGTCTCAAAATAAAAGTGCTTATCAGAGGTTGGCATGGGTGAGAAATGAACTAACCTATGATATATATATATATGTAATTTATCAGGCAGTCACAAACATAAATTAGACCTAACTTGATGGGAAATTCATTAGGAGAATATTAATATGAGTGTGTTAATCACTCAGTCATGACTGACTCTTTCCCACTCCATGGGAAAGAGTAGATAGCCTGCTAGACTCTGTCCATGGAATTCTCCAGGCAAGAATACTGGAATGGGTTGCCATTCTTTTCTCCAGGAGATCTTCTCCACCCAAGGATTGAACCTGGGTCTCCCACATTGCAGGAGATCCTTTTTATCATCTAATCTACCAGAGAAGAGGGAAGTTACAAAAATATTCCACATCAGCACAAAATCAAACTCAGACTCCTGAATTCCTGTGTGATGTCTCCTGTCTTCAGATACGGGAAACAGATGCTTACTGTCCTTTCTCAGGATCCTGTCCAGTCAGCATGGTGAACAGAAACTGTCTTCGTTCTTTCTGCTCCACTGGGTCCAGGTCTATCTCTGTATGAAAAGTGGGAGAAAAGCAAAGAATCATACACTGTTGCTTTTTGGGCACTAAGACGTTCATAAATGGTGTGTGTAAAACGGTGATACAAAGCACACTGGCAAGCATGGGCCCATGGGCCAGCTACTTGTTTTCATAAATAAAATTTTATTGAACACAGCCATCTCTTTCCGATGTGGTGGCTTTCCAACTGTAACGACAGAGTTGAAGAGTTGTAACAGGAGACTGGCCCACAAAGCCTAAAATATTTGCTATGTGACTCTTTAAGAAAATGTTTTGACCACTGATAGAAAGGAAGCCTTACAGTCTGTGTTGGAAGCTATTTTACCAAAGGCCAAGATAAATGTGCTCCCCCACATCTCAATTGAAAGAATTCTATAAAACAGATTTTTTTGGGGGGGCCACCTAGAAATTTGGATTTTGAGGTAGGTTCAAGTCAAATGTCTTATTCAACACCTACTCCCCTCTTCCTCCTCATTTTTACATAGGGCTGTTGCAGCCTCAAATAAATTAGCCCAAGTTTTCCAGTCTCTTTATTTTAGCTAGGTTTGGCCACATGGTTGAGTTCCGCTCACCGTGCTGTGTCAAATCTGGGAGGTATTCTTCCTTTCTGTAGCTGCTACTAAGGACCTTGAGGCAGCTGAAAGGATGGAAGAAGGGCACAAGGTGGAAGGGAAGGCAAGATGGGAGTTTGGATCCCTGATCCTGGTCATGTGGCCTAAACTCTTGACTGTCTACACCTGAACTCTTGGAAATAACTTCTATCTCCTATGATGTAAGGATAGAATATACTTTTTTTTTAAAGGTTGTAGGGGGGTGGTGGGCTTCCCTGGTGGTTCAGTGGGTAAGGGCACCGCCTTGCAGTGCAGGGGGCGCCGGTTCGACCCCTGGCCTGGGAAGATCCCACGTGCCACAGAGCGGCTGGACTGATGTGTCCAATTACCGAGCCGGAGCTCTGGAGCGCATGCGCCCAGAGCCGGTGCTCTGCGACAACAGAGGCCACCACGATGGGAGGCCCACACGGGCCAAAGAACAAAGATGGATGAAAATGGACAAATGAAAGACCAGTGGAAGTAACCCACCTGCTCCCCTCCCTTCCCACCCCCCCATAAATAAATAAATAATTCTTTAAAAAAAAAAAAAGGTCAGGGGTAGGGTGAAGGGTGGAGAATAGAGAATGAGAAGGAGCTATTAGAAATTTACAACAAAACAAAACAGTCAATAACTGGAGATAAAATTAAGAGCCAAAAAAAAAAAAAGCAGAGGTAGAATTATAGGTGGAAAGTGATAAAATTAGAGGATCAGTCTTGGAAGATCCAAAATTCTACTAAGAAAGTGAGAAAATGTAGGGAGATAAAGTAATTAGTGAAATGTAAAAACAATTTTTCCTACAACTAAAGCCATGAACTTACAGATTTTAAAGAGCCCACTGAATGGCCAGAACAGTTTTAAAAAGTATCTGCACATTATTCTGAAATTTAAGAACAGTAAAAATAAAGGGAAAATATTAAAGTCTGGGGAAATAGGGGGTAGTTTTCATATAAGGGCTAGACTAAAGGTCTAGGCCTAGAAGACCATGAACCAACAGCTTTGAAATTCTGAATAAAAAATATTTTCAACATAGATTTTTATATTTGGCCTGATTATCAATCAAATAAAATATATGGGTACAACAGAAATTGTGTCAAATCTGGGAGGTATTCTTCCTTTCTGTAGCTGCTACTAAGGACCTTGAGGCAGCTGAAAGGATGGAAGAAGGGCACAAGGTGGAAGGGAAGGCAAGATGGGAGTTTGGATCCCTGATCCTGGTCATGTGGCCTAAACTCTTGACTGTCTACACCTGAACTCTTGGAAATAACTTCTATCTCCTATGATGTAAGGATAGAATATACTTTTTTTTTAAAGGTTGTAGGGGGGTGGTGGGCTTCCCTGGTGGTTCAGTGGGTAAGGGCACCGCCTTGCAGTGCAGGGGGCGCCGGTTCGACCCCTGGCCTGGGAAGATCCCACGTGCCACAGAGCGGCTGGACTGATGTGTCCAATTACCGAGCCGGAGCTCTGGAGCGCATGCGCCCAGAGCCGGTGCTCTGCGACAACAGAGGCCACCACGATGGGAGGCCCACACGGGCCAAAGAACAAAGATGGATGAAAATGGACAAATGAAAGACCAGTGGAAGTAACCCACCTGCTCCCCTCCCTTCCCACCCCCCCATAAATAAATAAATAATTCTTTAAAAAAAAAAAAAGGTCAGGGGTAGGGTGAAGGGTGGAGAATAGAGAATGAGAAGGAGCTATTAGAAATTTACAACAAAACAAAACAGTCAATAACTGGAGATAAAATTAAGAGCCAAAAAAAAAAAAAGCAGAGGTAGAATTATAGGTGGAAAGTGATAAAATTAGAGGATCAGTCTTGGAAGATCCAAAATTCTACTAAGAAAGTGAGAAAATGTAGGGAGATAAAGTAATTAGTGAAATGTAAAAACAATTTTTCCTACAACTAAAGCCATGAACTTACAGATTTTAAAGAGCCCACTGAATGGCCAGAACAGTTTTAAAAAGTATCTGCACATTATTCTGAAATTTAAGAACAGTAAAAATAAAGGGAAAATATTAAAGTCTGGGGAAATAGGGGGTAGTTTTCATATAAGGGCTAGACTAAAGGTCTAGGCCTAGAAGACCATGAACCAACAGCTTTGAAATTCTGAATAAAAAATATTTTCAACATAGATTTTTATATTTGGCCTGATTATCAATCAAATAAAATATATGGGTACAACAGAAATTTCATGCATGACTATCTCAAACTTTACTTCCAATATAGTCTTTCTTTAAAAGCTACTCAAAAGTATGATCATTTGAATATAACAAATCAGAGGATGACATAGGACCCAGAAGATATGAAATGTAATATAGAAGAAGATTAAACTCTCCAAATGGGGCAGCAGTGGGATGATAGTGGAGAACAAGAAGATAAAGAGATATCTTCTTGTTTTCCTGAAGATATCTCTTTATCTTGTCCTTCTCCAAAAAAAAGAAAGAAAGAAAGAAAGAGCAAGTGGCTTCCCTGGTGGCTCAAATGGTAAAGGATCTGCTTGCAATGCAGGAAACAGGTTCAATTCCTAGGTCAGGAAGATACCCTGGAAAAGGAAACGCCAGCCCACTCCAGTAATCTTGCCTTGAGAATTTCATGAACAGAGGAGCTTGATCAGCTACAGTCCATGAGGTCACAAAGAGTTGGACACAACTGAGTAACTAACATTTTTAGGGGGAAGAAAAAGATAAATTATTTGACAGGTTGATTATTTGAAAATTTAAAAACCTGCCGGAGGATGTAGAAAAAATCACAATAGGTATAATGAAAATAAAGCAAATGAAAAATTAAGACATAGTTGTAAGACACAATCATATCATGGTATACAACTTGGCTGTATAAGAAACGTGCAGGGGGCTTCCGTTTTCCTGGCGGTCCAGTGGGTAAGGACACCGCCTTGCAGTGCAAGGGGTGCCGGTTCGATCCCTGGCCTGGGAAGATCTCACGTGCCGCGGAGCGGCTGGACCACTGTGTCCAATTACCGAGCCGGAGCTCTGGAGCGCATGCGCCCAGAGCCGGTGCTCTGCAATGACAGACGCCACCGCGATGGGAGGCCCACAGGAGCCAAAGAACAAAGACGGATGAAAATAGAGAAATGAAAGACCAATAGACGTGGCCTGCCCACCCCTCTCCCTCCCCAACCCGCCCCCCCAAAAAAATAAACAATTAAAAATTAAAAAGAATAAAAACGTGCAGGGGGCTTCCCTGGTGGTCCAGTGGGTAGAGTCAGCCTTGCAGAGCAAGGGGCACTGATTCAATCCCTGGCCCAGGAGGATCCCATGTGCTGTGGAACAGCTGGACCGGTGTGTCCAGTTGCGAGCCAGCACTCTGGAGCGCATGCGCCCAGGGCTAGTGCTCTGCAGCGAAAGAAACCACTGCCATGGGAGGCCCACACAACCCATAGAGTAAAGATGGATGAAAATAAATAAATAAATAACCAATAAAAGAGGCCAAAAAAGATAAGAAAGAAACGTGCAAACTTGCAATAATAGAAATAATTACAACTGATTAAAAATTAAATAAAATTATGATCCAACTATATGGGAGAAAGGGAGCACGGATGTTATGTAAGAGAGAAGTATTATGTACCAAGAGAGGAAGTCGGCAGATAATGTCTAAAGTTAAGTGAATCGGGAAACTGCAATAGAAACATTTCCTCTGAAACATGAGGGTAAACAACAGAAGAAAGAAGAAATAGCACAGAAAGTGGAAAGCGGAGTGGTGGGCTGAGGAAGGGTCAGGGAGGGGTGAGGGGGAGTAATTTGCAGAGAATGAGTAGAACAAAGGACTGCTTTATTTTAATCAAAAATCTTTTTAGGCCTATTTGATATTTTCAAACCATATGCATATATTACTTTGATAAATAAAGCAGAAGGCTCCACCCCAACAGAAGTTCAGAACAGCTGGCACCTCACAGGCTGAATGACCGTCAGCCTCCTCTCCCACTGACCGCAGGGCCACCTCACCCTTGCCAAAGTGGAAGTGGATCTCTTCTCCCACTCTCGGTTTCCTCAGGGACACTGGAGTCTCTGTCTCCCACAAGGGCAGGCCGTAGAAAGTGTATTCCACATACACTTGTTCTACATTCTCATCACACATCACTTCAGCCTCTGCGTAGAAGGCCAGGGAGACAATTTCGATGAACATCTTCTCTGAAGCCTGACAAGGAAAGCATCCATTCCCTAGAGGTTAGTGATGCAGTGTTTATCCTCCATCTAGTGAACACACACTGCTCTCCAGGCACACTCCATCAGTCTACAGGCACCTACAGCTGGCACCAGGAGACTACTCGGCTCAACTGCCACTGCTATGGGAATTTGTAAGGAGAATCCAGTTCCTCTGTCTCCCAGTCCAGAAAATCCTTGCTCCAGACCAGCTTTTCTCAGCCATCACCACACACAGAAAGAATGAAGAAACTTTCTGAGAAAATAAACTGCTTTCTTACATTTTCTCCACAGAAACCAGTCCAGCTCTTTCCCACAGACTAGGTCCTAAGAGACCTGTCAACTGAGTGACTGTCTAAGCCACTAAAGCAAAGAGCTGCCCCTTGTTCCCTGGGCTCCCACTGACCCCCAACCAAGTCCTAGACGCGGAGAGAGCACCCTGCACTCCAGGTCTCTGAGCTTTGCTTCAGACTTGCTGCAGTGCCATGGCCAACGTCCTCTCTTACTGTGTGTAATACATAACTATTATTTTTTATCCTATTCTATCTCAGTTTTTTGGCTTGTTTTAGTACTGGACAGGTCCCTTACTGTTTATTTCATTTTCCACTACAGGATGTCAACCCACAGCGGGAAAACTGCACCACAGTTAGGCTGTATGGCATGATAGCCATTAGCCACATGTGGCCACTGAGCACTTGAAATGTGGCTCACCTGCATTGAGATGTGCTGTTTGTATAAAATTCACGCAGACGATTTTGAAGACTTTGCATTGAAAAAATATAAAATTTCAATAATTTTTATATATTGATTTCATGTTGAAATGGTAACTGTTCGGATATTTTGTGCTTAGTCACTCAGTCATGTCTGACTCTGTGAGCCTGCCAGGCTCCTCTGTCCATGGGGGTTCTCCAGACAAGAATACTGAAGTGGGTTGCCATGCCCTTCTTCAGGGGATCTTCCCAAACGAGGAATCAAACCCAAGTATCCCTCACTGAAGGCAGATTGGATATTTTAGATTAAATAAAATACAGTTAATTTCATTGGTTTCTCTTTTATACTTTTAATGTGGACACTAAAAAGTTTTACATTATATTGGTGGCTCATATTATCATTCTGTTGAACAGCATTTCATAGACTGTAGGTTCTATAGGTTCTAGAATCATAAGCCTGTTTTGCTGACCCCTTTAGACCTAACAGCTAGCTACCTAATACCACTAATTTATCTCAATATCAAGTAGATTTCCCCACTCCATCCAGTCTACAGGCACCTACAGCTGGCACCAGGAGACTACTCGGCTCAACTGCCACTGCTATGGGAATTTGTAAGGAGAATCCAGTTCCTCTGTCTCCCAGTCCAGAAAATCCTTGCTCCAGACCAGCTTTTCTCAGCCATCACCACACACAGAAAGAATGAAGAAACTTTCTGAGAAAATAAACTGCTTTCTTACATTTTCTCCACAGAAACCAGTCCAGCTCTTTCCCACAGACTAGGTCCTAAGAGACCTGTCAACTGAGTGACTGTCTAAGCCACTAAAGCAAAGAGCTGCCCCTTGTTCCCTGGGCTCCCACTGACCCCCAACCAAGTCCTAGACGCGGAGAGGGCACCCTGCACTCCAGGTCTCTGAGCTTTGCTTCAGACTTGCTGCAGTGCCATGGCCAACGTCCTCTCTTACTGTGTGTAATACATAACTATTATTTTTTATCCTATTCTATCTCAGTTTTTTGGCTTGTTTTAGTACTGGACAGGTCCCTTACTGTTTATTTCATTTTCCACTACAGGATGTCAACCCACAGCGGGAAAACTGCACCACAGTTAGGCTGTATGGCATGATAGCCATTAGCCACATGTGGCCACTGAGCACTTGAAATGTGGCTCACCTGCATTGAGATGTGCTGTTTGTATAAAATTCACGCAGACGATTTTGAAGACTTTGCATTAAAAAAATATAAAATTTCAATAATTTTTATATATTGATTTCATGTTGAAATGGTAACTGTTCGGATATTTTGTGCTTAGTCACTCAGTCATGTCTGACTCTGTGAGCCTGCCAGGCTCCTCTGTCCATGGGGGTTCTCCAGACAAGAATACTGAAGTGGGTTGCCATGCCCTTCTTCAGGGGATCTTCCCAAACGAGGAATCAAACCCAAGTATCCCTCACTGAAGGCAGATTGGATATTTTAGATTAAATAAAATACAGTTAATTTCATTGGTTTCTCTTTTATACTTTTAATGTGGACACTAAAAAGTTTTACATTATATTGGTGGCTCATATTATCATTCTGTTGAACAGCATTTCATAGACTGTAGGTTCTATAGGTTCTAGAATCATAAGCCTGTTTTGCTGACCCCTTTAGACCTAACAGCTAGCTACCTAATACCACTAATTTATCTCAATATCAAGTAGATCTAATTTTTAAAAATTACTTTGGACTCTCTCACAGTGATTCTCATTCCATTAAACTGAGGGTATTGGGGGAAAAGTGTTCATAAAACTGTGAGAAAAAAAATGCCATTTCAGGGTGAGAGTATAAGAACCCATCAAAATTTCAAGAGCACATCCCTTTTGAAACCAGCAGTTGCACTTCTAGGAATCTACTCCACAAAGACATCTGCCGAGAACACAAAGGTACACATCAACTAGGGTGTCACGGCGACATTATTCCCTCCCCCTTTCCCGCTTTTATTGTAGATACCTGGCTGCACAGAAACAAAAAAAGGCCCTGGTCCAAGCTGTACACACATGAGAGGGTAAACTCTGCAAAAGCTAGATGTGGTCATCAAACATCTGCTCCTCTCAAGGCTCATCTGCAAAGGCTGTCTATGAAATTTTACAGTGGAACCGCACCTCCCTGCCCCCCGCCACCTTTACTGAGACGAAACTGACATGACGTTCCCTTCTTTCCTGTACCTTAGATCAAGTGTCCCCAACCTCCTGGATCTAATGCCTGAGGATCTGAGGCGCAGCTGATGCAATAATAATAGAAATAAAGTGCACAATAAATGTAATAATGTGCTTGAATCATCCCTGAGCCACCCCCACCCCCACCCAGTCTGTGGAAAAATTATATTCCACGAAACCAGTCTCTGCTGCCAAAAAGACTGGAAACTGCTGCCTTAGATGAACCAAACTGTTTGCTACCGCAGGGTGTTGACATTTGCCACTTCCTCTGCCTGAGGTAATTATCCCCCAAGGCTTCCCTTCTTTCTCAGATTTCAGTGGAAATGTTCTCTCCTCAGAGAAGTCTTTCCTTACTACCTCCTTTAACTCAAGTCTTCCCATTACTATTATATATCACTTGATTTGCTTTCTCCACAGTATCTGTTTGTTGAGTGATTTATATCTGTTTTCACTCCGTAGAAAGTAAGATTCAAGCAGGAAAGGACTAAGTCTATCTTATTTATCATATTGTGTCCACAGGACCTGGCAAATAATAAAGACAGGTAATTCCATTATTACTTGTTGAAGGATTCACACGGGTGCTGTGAGGATTACGTGAATACAACTAGAGACTATCATACTGAGTGAAGTAAGTCAGAAAGATAATGACAAATACCACATGATATTACTTATATGTGGAATCTAAAATATATCACAAATGAATCTATCTATGAGGCAGAAACAGACTCACAGACAGAACAGACTTGTGACTGCCAAGCGGGAGGCAGTAGGGAGAAGCATGGAGTAGGAGGTTGGGGTTAGCAGATGTAAGCTATTACATATAGAATGGACACACAAAAAGGTCTTATGCTTTAGCACAGAGAACTATATTTAATATCCTATGATCAGCCATAATGGAAAAGAATATTAAAAAATAATATATATATATACATATATATATGTATAATGGAGTAACTGCTGTACAGAAATTAATGCATTATAAATCAACTATACTTCAATTTAAAAACTAAATATATGAAAAAGAAAGACACTCACAGACACAGAGAACAAACAAGCGGTTACCAGTGAGGAGAGGGAAGCAGGGAGGGGTCAGATAGGGGCAGGGGATTAAGAGGTCAAACTAACATGCATGAAGTATATAAGCTGCAAGGAAATATTGTATAAGCCAGGGAATATGGCCAATATTTTATAATAACTATAAATGGAGAATCATCTTTAAAAACTGTGAATCAATGTTGTACACCTAAAACTTATATATTATTATACAACTCTCCCTTAAATTTTTTAAAAAGAAAAACTGTTTCATAAAAGAGAAATGCATGTTTCAGACTTATACAGACCAAAACTGTTTTGAAAAATAAGGGAAATGGATCAAGAGCACATGGTACCTTTCTATACACTTTTTGCAACTGTTTACAAATCAATAAGTATTTCAAAATAAAAAGCTTTTTAAAAGAATAATATGTACAGTTTATATATAGTTTGATATAGATATATATCATAATTGATAATATTATATATGTAATTAGTAATATAAACCACATTTACAACTGAAATATATATTAACTCACTTGAACTTGCTCACAGAACCCCTAAGAGCAGTTAATTATGCAGCACTGGTGCCAGACCATTCTAGCTAATTTGAGGAGAGAACAGGGCAGAGTTCCTAAAACTAAATAACATACATAGTGGGGTCAAGACGCCTTCAACTTCTGAACTTAAGAGTAAAAGAAAGCAGGCTAGAGTTTCCCTGATGGTCCCGTGGGTAGAGTTCACCTTGCAGTGGAGCACCAGTTAGATCCCTGGCCTGGGAAAATCCCACGTACTGTGGAGCAGCTGGACCAATGTGTCCAATTTCAAGCCAGAACCAGTGCTCTGCAACAAGAGAGGCCACTGCGATGGGAGGCCCACACATACCAAAGAATAAAAGAAGAATGAAAATAAATATAAAAATTTTTGAAAAAGAGGCATTATGGGGAAAAAAATTAAAAAAAAAAGAAAGCAGAATAAACCTTGAGGTTCTTGATATACACTCATGAAACCATGAGGTTTGAATTGAGATCCTTTCCTGGGGATTCTGGGAAGTACAGAAGGCCTTTAGGAACCTCGTGCTGATTAACAGAGCCTCCTGAGGGACAGTCCTACACACAACCCATGATACAGAGCTTTCCTAATTCTGGACTCAAAGAGAGGGAGTTAAAGACCCAAATGTACTAGGATTGCTTTGCTTTTTTATCAGTACAAAGGAAAGACACTTTGGAAAGGTCTTGTTTAAGTTATAACCTATTCAACTAACCTGGCAGGTAGAAGGGAAATGACACACCTCTCTGCCCGGATTGCCTCCCCTCAGGCTTTGTTCTTCCTTTTAGGGGTCATTACTACATCACAGGAGCTTGCATTTGAGAACTAAAGTATCTCAGAGAGAGACAGACTGTTGCCACCATCAACATGATCGCTATCATTTAGTGTTTAATTTTGTCTCAAGCACTGTATTAAAGCATTATCATACAAGACTTTATTTAAATCTTTCCACATGGCTATAAAGTGGGCATATTATATTACCACTTCACAACCTCAATGTTCATAGCAGCACTATTTATAATCAACATGCCACCTAAATATATAGTTTGATATAGATATATATCATAATTGATAATATTATATATGTAATTAGTAATATAAACCACATTTACAACTGAAATATATATTAACTCACTTGAACTTGCTCACAGAACCCCTAAGAGCAGTTAATTATGCAGCACTGGTGCCAGACCATTCTAGCTAATTTGAGGAGAGAACAGGGCAGAGTTCCTAAAACTAAATAACATACATAGTGGGGTCAAGACGCCTTCAACTTCTGAACTTAAGAGTAAAAGAAAGCAGGCTAGAGTTTCCCTGATGGTCCCGTGGGTAGAGTTCACCTTGCAGTGGAGCACCAGTTAGATCCCTGGCCTGGGAAAATCCCACGTACTGTGGAGCAGCTGGACCAATGTGTCCAATTTCAAGCCAGAACCAGTGCTCTGCAACAAGAGAGGCCACTGCGATGGGAGGCCCACACATACCAAAGAATAAAAGAAGAATGAAAATAAATATAAAAATTTTTGAAAAAGAGGCATTATGGGGAAAAAATTGAAAGAAAAAAGAAAGCAGAATAAACCTTGAGGTTCTTGATATACACTCATGAAACCATGAGGTTTGAATTGAGATCCTTTCCTGGGGATTCTGGGAAGTACAGAAGGCCTTTAGGAACCTCGTGCTGATTAACAGAGCCTCCTGAGGGACAGTCCTACACACAACCCATGATACAGAGCTTTCCTAATTCTGGACTCAAAGAGAGGGAGTTAAAGACCCAAATGTACTAGGATTGCTTTGCTTTTTTATCAGTACAAAGGAAAGACACTTTGGAAAGGTCTTGTTTAAGTTATAACCTATTCAACTAACCTGGCAGGTAGAAGGGAAATGACACACCTCTCTGCCCGGATTGCCTCCCCTCAGGCTTTGTTCTTCCTTTTAGGGGTCATTACTACATCACAGGAGCTTGCATTTGAGAACTAAAGTATCTCAGAGAGAGACAGACTGTTGCCACCATCAACATGATCGCTATCATTTAGTGTTTAATTTTGTCTCAAGCACTGTATTAAAGCATTATCATACAAGACTTTATTTAAATCTTTCCACATGGCTATAAAGTGGGCATATTATATTACCACTTCACAACCTCAATGTTCATAGCAGCACTATTTATAATAGCCAAAACACATGGAAGCCACCTAAATGTCCACTGACTGATGAATAATGATCTGATGTACATATGTGTGTGCTGTTTTCCCTTAGTAGTCGAGCACCACAGGGAAGGTCATACAGGGTTATCAGCAATCTGTACATTTTTACTGCACATGTGTCATGGTTTTCGTGGTCAGAGTTTCCTGTTCAGACGCTGAAAGTTTTGGTTTTAGATGCCATTTCTCCATGTTCATCGTCTCATTAAGTGCAAATTAAGGAGGTATACAGGTTGCCTTTGGGCCCAGCCTTGTCTTTCCTGCCTCGTACTGAATCCTTTTTGTATTTCAAAATAGCTAAGCTATTTTGAAAAGGCTATGGCAAAATATTTCAAAGTCTGTATTTCACAGGGGTTGACGGTCCAGAGACAGTAGTTGAGCTCCATCCCTCCTCTGCCTGGAGTCAGCGGCAATAATGGAGGAAGCAAGAGAGTGTAGTGTTTAGGAACATGGAAATGTGATTCAGACAGAAGTGGTTTAGATCCAGGCCCTGCTATTAATATCTATGCCACTTTAGGAGAGTTATTTAACCTCTACAAGGCTCTAGTTCTTTGTCTGTGAAGTGGTAATATTTTTAAAATTGAAGTATAGTGTATTTACAGTGCTTTAGGTATACAACAGTGTGACTCAGTTATATATATTCTTTCTCAGATTCTTTTCCATTATAGGTTATTACAAGATGTTAAATATAGTTCCTTGTCCTATACAATATGTCCTTGTTCTTATTCTTTATCTTTTTTTTTTTTTTGGCCACTTATATTGGTCTTTCATTTATCCATTTTCACCCATCTTTGTTCTTTGGCCTACGTGGGCCTCCCATCGCAGTGGCCTCTTTCATCGCAGAGCACAGGCTGTGGGCACATGCGCTCCAGAGCTCTGGCTCAGTAGTTGGACACATCAGTCCAGCAGCACGTTGGATCTTCCCAGGCCAGGGATCAAACCAAGGCCTTTGCACTGCAAAAGCATGATCGCTATCATTTAGTGTTTAATGTTGTCTCAAGCACTGTATTAAAGCATTATCATACAAGACTTTATTTAAATCTTTCCACATGGCTATAAAGTGGGCATATTATATTACCACTTCACAACCTCAATGTTCATAGCAGCACTATTTATAATAGCCAAAACACATGGAAGCCACCTAAATGTCCACTGACTGATGAATAATGATCTGATGTACATATGTGTGTGCTGTTTTCCCTTAGTAGTCGAGCACCACAGGGAAGGTCATACAGGGTTATCAGCAATCTGTACATTTTTACTGCACATGTGTCATGGTTTTCGTGGTCAGAGTTTCCTGTTCAGACGCTGAAAGTTTTGGTTTTAGATGCCATTTCTCCATGTTCATCGTCTCATTAAGTGCAAATTAAGGAGGTATACAGGTTGCCTTTGGGCCCAGCCTTGTCTTTCCTGCCTCGTACTGAATCCTTTTTGTATTTCAAAATAGCTAAGCTATTTTGAAAAGGCTATGGCAAAATATTTCAAAGTCTGTATTTCACAGGGGTTGACGGTCCAGAGACAGTAGTTGAGCTCCATCCCTCCTCTGCCTGGAGTCAGCGGCAATAATGGAGGAAGCAAGAGAGTGTAGTGTTTAGGAACATGGAAATGTGATTCAGACAGAAGTGGTTTAGATCCAGGCCCTGCTATTAATATCTATGCCACTTTAGGAGAGTTATTTAACCTCTACAAGGCTCTAGTTCTTTGTCTGTGAAGTGGTAATATTTTTAAAATTGAAGTATAGTGTATTTACAGTGCTTTAGGTATACAACAGTGTGACTCAGTTATATATATTCTTTCTCAGATTCTTTTCCATTATAGGTTATTACAAGATGTTAAATATAGTTCCTTGTCCTATACAATATGTCCTTGTTCTTATTCTTTATCTTTTTTTTTTTTTTGGCCACTTATATTGGTCTTTCATTTATCCATTTTCACCCATCTTTGTTCTTTGGCCTACGTGGGCCTCCCATCGCAGTGGCCTCTTTCATCGCAGAGCACAGGCTGTGGGCACATGCGCTCCAGAGCTCTGGCTCAGTAGTTGGACACATCAGTCCAGCAGCACGTTGGATCTTCCCAGGCCAGGGATCAAACCAAGGCCTTTGCACTGCAAGGCGGTGTCCCTATCCACTGGACCACAAGGGAAGCCCCTTTATCTATTTTATATATAGTAGTTTATATCTGTTCATCACATACTCTTAATTTATCCCTCCCTACTTTCCCCTTTGGTAACCCTAGACTGGTTTTCTATGTCTGAGTTAATTTCTGTTTGGTAGCTAAGTTCATTTGTATCACATTTTAGATTTCACAGATAGGTAATATCATACGACACTGGCCTGCTTGACTTCACTCAGTATGATAATCTTGACGTCCACCCATGTTGTTGCAAATGACATTATTTCCTTCTTTTTATGACTGAGTAATATTCCATAGCATATGTATGTGTGTGCTGTGCTGTGCTAAGTCGCTTCAGTAGTGTCCACCTCTTTGCAACCCCATGGACTGTAGCCTGCCAGGCTCCTCTGTCCATGGGATTCTCCAGGCAAGAATACTGGAATGGGTTTCCATTACCTTCTCCAGGGGATCTTCCTGACCCAGGAATCGAACCTGCATCACTTACATCTCCTGCATTGGCAAGTGGATTCTTTACCACTAGCTCTACCTGGACCACTAAGAAATTTTCCTCTGCTTCTTTTTTTTCTCTTAAATCCTCACTCTCAGTGATTTTCCTTTTTTACCCTCCCTGTTATGTTTTGTGTTACTTGTCCAAATTCTTATGGATAAGTTGAACAAGAGCCTGGACCCTATTTTTTTTTTTTTTTTGGCCTCACCATGCAGCTTGTGGAATCTCAGTTCCTCAACCAGGGACTGAACCCAGGTCATGGCAGTAAAAGTGCAGAATCCTAACCACGAGGCCACCGGGGAACTCCCAAACCTAGACTTTGGAGAAAGCTTTTCTCCTATCAAGTATATGTGTTATCTGTATTTAAAGTTTAATTTGGGGGCTTCCCTGGTGGTCCAGTAGGGTAAGGATATCGCCTTGCAGTGCAAGGGGCGCCAGTTCAAACCCTAGCCTGGGAAGATCCCACGTGCTGCAGAGTGGCTGGACCGATGTGTCCAACTACCCAGCTGGAGCTCTGGAGCACATGCACCCACAGCCTGTGCTCTGCAACGAGACAGGCCACTGCAATGGGAACCCCACGCAGGCCAAAGAACAAAGATGGAAATGAAAGACCAATAGAAGTGGCCAAAAAGGGCTTCCCTGGTGGTCCAGTGGGTAAGGACACCGCCTTGCAGTGCAAGGGGCGCCGGTTCGATCCCTGGCCTGGGAAGATCCCACGTGCTGCGGAGCGGCTGGACTGATATATCCAATTACCAAGCCGGAGCCTCTGGAGCGCATGCGCCCAGAGCCAGTGCTCTGCGACAACAGAGGCCACTGTGATGAGAGGCCCACAGGAGCCAAAGAACAAAGATGGATGATAATAGATAAATGAAAGACCAATAGAAGTGGCCCGCCTGCTCCCCCCCCCCCCCACCCGCCCCCCCGCCAAAAAAAAAAAAAAAAAGAAGTGGCCAAAAAGAAACGTTTAATTTGATAATAGCACTAATTTTCCCTTAATGGCATCAGATTTCATATTTAGTTATCAAGTAACATTTTGGGATACAAGAAGGTTTTCTAACAGATCGTATTTGAGAATATTTAATTTAGGGTAATGCGTTGTTTTTTTTTTTTTTTTGATTTTTGGCTGCCCTGGGTCTTTGTTGCTGTGTGTGGTTTTCTTTAGTTGTGGAGAGCAGGGGCTACTCTTTGCTGTGGGTCGGCTTCTCACTGCAGTGGCTTCTCTTGTTGAGGAACACGGGCTCCAGGTGCTTGGGTTTTGATAGTTGTGGTGCCTGGGCTTAGTTGCTCTGCAGTATATGGAATCTTCCTGGATCAGGATCCAACCTATGTTCCCTGCATCGGCAGGTCGATTCCTAACCACTGGACAACCAGGGAAGTCCTAGGGTAGTATTTTTAATGTCCTCTGTCTGACTTGTGGTTCCAAATTTGCTGAATTGACTGCTTTTTAGGTTGGTCTAAGAAGGACACGGTTTAGAAAACTTGACTCAAGTTCCACCTTTTTCACTTACAACTGCTAAAATCCTGGACACATCGCTTGGCCTTCTTTACCTTAATGAACTGTAAGGTGTTATTGTCTAGTTCTAATTCTATGGTTCTGATCTGTCTTACAAACATTTCTCAAGATATCAATTCCATAGTGTCTAAAAAGGATATGACAGGCAGAAGTTCAGAAAATAAACCTGTTTGCCATATTAACTGCTTGAGTCTACTGTGTTTTAATTGTTTCTCTTCACTCCAATATTCTTCATTTTCCTGTAAAACCTCAGTACAATTTCTGATTTTCAAGGAAGAGTTTTTCTGATCTCCACAAAAGCAACAATAATTTTCCTGTTTAGAATTCTTACAAACCTTAGAGTTTATATCACATCATCTATGCACCTGATTCTAGGTAGTTCCATGCTTTTCCTTTATTGTTTCTAATGAAGTTCATAATCTTCAATTAGATTTTAATCTTTCATTGAGTCATTCATTCAACAAGTACTTAAGTACTTCCAAATGCACCAGGGAGCATTCTAGAAGTTTGGAAGAGTGACTGTATCTATCTCATCTGTAACTTCACAATATTCCAATCCAATGATTGTGAATATACCTGTGAATATTTGTTCATATATATGTGTATGTGTGTTCATGTATATGTGTGTGTATCCCCAATTAGTTTCAAAAGAGATTTGAGGCCCAAATGTTTAATATATAATTGTAGTTACAGATTTTAAAGGTTGAGTAAAAACCTTCAAACAGTGGCTTTCCTGGTAGCTCAGTAGTAAAGAGTTTGCCTGCCATTGCAGGAGAGACAGGTTTGATCCCTGATCCAGGAAGATTCCACATGCTGCAGAGCAACTAAGCCTGTGAGCCACAACTATGGAGCCTGTGCTCTATAGCCTCGGAGTTGCAACTATTGAGCCCATGTGCCGCAACTGCTGAAGCCCATGAGCCCTAGCGCCCGAGTTCCACAACAAGAGAAGTCACCGCAACAAGAAGCCTGTTCACCTCAACCACAGAGTACTTCCCACTCCCTGCAACTAGAGAAGAACCTGTAGCAGCAGTGAAAACTCAGAACAGCCATAAAAATAAAAACCTTCAAACACTGAATGATCTCTGAGCACTTCCACAAAGAATCCTTTCCTTTATTCCAGTTTTCACTTACAACTGCTAAAATCCTGGACACATCGCTTGGCCTTCTTTACCTTAATGAACTGTAAGGTGTTATTGTCTAGTTCTAATTCTATGGTTCTGATCTGTCTTACAAACATTTCTCAAGATATCAATTCCATAGTGTCTAAAAAGGATATGACAGGCAGAAGTTCAGAAAATAAACCTGTTTGCCATATTAACTGCTTGAGTCTACTGTGTTTTAATTGTTTCTCTTCACTCCAATATTCTTCATTTTCCTGTAAAACCTCAGTACAATTTCTGATTTTCAAGGAAGAGTTTTTCTGATCTCCACAAAAGCAACAATAATTTTCCTGTTTAGAATTCTTACAAACCTTAGAGTTTATATCACATCATCTATGCACCTGATTCTAGGTAGTTCCATGCTTTTCCTTTATTGTTTCTAATGAAGTTCATAATCTTCAATTAGATTTTAATCTTTCATTGAGTCATTCATTCAACAAGTACTTAAGTACTTCCAAATGCACCAGGGAGCATTCTAGAAGTTTGGAAGAGTGACTGTATCTATCTCATCTGTAACTTCACAATATTCCAATCCAATGATTGTGAATATACCTGTGAATATTTGTTCATATATATGTGTATGTGTGTTCATGTATATGTGTGTGTATCCCCAATTAGTTTCAAAAGAGATTTGAGGCCCAAATGTTTAATATATAATTGTAGTTACAGATTTTAAAGGTTGAGTAAAAACCTTCAAACAGTGGCTTTCCTGGTAGCTCAGTAGTAAAGAGTTTGCCTGCCATTGCAGGAGAGACAGGTTTGATCCCTGATCCAGGAAGATTCCACATGCTGCAGAGCAACTAAGCCTGTGAGCCACAACTATGGAGCCTGTGCTCTATAGCCTCGGAGTTGCAACTATTGAGCCCATGTGCCGCAACTGCTGAAGCCCATGAGCCCTAGCGCCCGAGTTCCACAACAAGAGAAGTCACCGCAACAAGAAGCCTGTTCACCTCAACCACAGAGTACTTCCCACTCCCTGCAACTAGAGAAGAACCTGTAGCAGCAGTGAAAACTCAGAACAGCCATAAAAATAAAAACCTTCAAACACTGAATGATCTCTGAGCACTTCCACAAAGAATCCTTTCCTTTATTCCAGTTTTCACCTCCCAAAGTAAACCTCTTATCTTAGGGTAGATTTAAAGAAAGGGGTGTCACTTAGGCTGAGTGAATCCAGTATACAGTGAAGGAAGCAGGTAAGGGATCCAAAGAGGAGGGACAAGTGTTGAAGTTGGTTTTCATTTATATTAATATAAAATTAAGAAAATGATCCTTTCATTTTCCTGTATCAACAGACTACCATTCAACTGCAATGTAAATTTAACTAAATAATTTGAATTTCCCATCTGGTTCATGACAACTGGATTTGAATTTCGCACACATGGTCATTAAGCACACTTGTCATAACTCACAGTCTTGGCTCCTGCATGATGGCTCCCCCAGTGTACTTACTGCCTTATGACATTTCTGAGGTGCAGGTATGACTACCTCATCACTGTCTGTAGTTTGTGCTTCACTGGCTTCAGAGGCTTGTTCATAGGATTCTTCATCTGTGAGAGAAGAGACTAGGCTTACACAGCTGTTTTGGAGCCTACTGTCAAGCCCAAAAAAGATGCAGGCTCTACATTGATGTCATCGTCCTTCTCACCAACATACCGTGACTGGTTTTCTTTTATTTATTTTTAAAAAAATATATATTTTATTTATATTTATTTGGCTGCATTGGGTCTCAGTTGTAGCATGTGGGCTCTAGTTCCCTGACCAGGGAATGAACCTGGCCCCCTTGCGTTGGGAGCATGGAGTCTTAGCCACTGGACCACCAGGGAATTCTCTGTTTTTCTTTTAAATGGATACTTTTTGTATTTCCTCTTTGATTTTATTTCCACAATCTACTCTGTTGTGTCTAGATTTTGATTTTGGCTTATCCTGCTTCAGTTTCACTTCATTGAATATTAATACCTTTTATGAATTCTAGAAAACTAAAGTCATCACCACTTTATTGCCTTTGTTTCTCCCTCTTCCTCTTTTCCTACATTTAATTAAGTATAGCTTGTGTGTGTGCGTGCTCAGTTTCTTCAGTCGAGTCTGACTCTTTGTGACCCTTTGGATGGTACCCTCCCAGGCTCCTCTGTCCATAGGATTCTCCAGGGATGAATACTGGAGTAGGTTGCCATGCCCTCCTCCAGGGGACCTTCCTCACTTGGGACTGAACCCATGCCTCCTGCTTCGCAGGTGAATTCTTTACCGCTGAGCCACTGGGGAAGTCCCAAGTGTAGCTTAGACCTCATTTTCTCTTTTCTCCTCTGTAGTATTTTCCATGTTGTTGTCTCTTGCTTTATTCTGGATATTTTCACCAAGTCTCCCGTCAGTTTTGTCTAATCTGCTTTTCACCCATCTATTTCACTCATGAATTTCTGTATTTAGTAGTTCTATCATTTCTATTGACTCATTTTCAAATTTGCAATATACTTTGCAAACATTTTGTAATTTGATTCAGGCAAAAAAAAATCCACATAAATGAATGCCAAAATTGTTAGGTGATATCTGATGAAGAATATTTCTATGGACTCAAAATATCTTCTCATGAATTACTTAATAATTACCAAGGGGAAAATGATAACTTTATAATGAAAATATGTGACACATGCTTTTTTAGCTAAGTGATCAAAGTTAACATCACCAATAATGGAACAAACTGAAACTGACATCATGTACCTCCTAACTTGATGTACTGGATATTTCATGCTTTTATGCTTTTAAGAAACATAAAGAGGGCTTCCCTGGTGTTCCAGTGAGTAGAGAGTCCGTCTTGCAGTGCAAGGGGCACCAGTTTGATCCCTGGCCCGGGAAGATCCCATGAGCTGAGGAGCAGCTGGACTGGTGTGTCCACTTGCGAGCCAGCACTCTGGAATGCATGTGCCCAGAGCCAGTGCTCTGCAACGAGAGAGGCCACTGCAATGGGAGGCCCACACAGGCCAAAGAATAAAGATGGATGAAAATGACTAAATCAGAAGCAATAATAAAAAAAAAGAAACATAAAGATTTTAAAACTTATATATGTATACACTCATTTTTATGTGTTTTTAAATAATTTGTTTATATTTATTATTTTTGGCTGTACTGAGTCTTTATTGCTGCATGTGGGCTTTCTCTAGCTCTGTGGGGGTGGCACTTTCTAGTTGTGTGTGGGCTTTCATTGCAGTGGATTGTCTTGTTGCAAAGCAAGGGTTCTAGGGTGCTCAGGCTTCAGCAGTTGTGGCGTATGGGCTTAGTTGCCCTGTGGCATGTGGAATCTTTCTGAACAAGGGGTCGAACTCAGATCCCTTGCCCTGGCAGGAGGAACCCTAACCACTGTACCACCAGGGAAGTCTGAAAAAATATATTAACTTTAGCTTTTAGGTTGGCATCAATAGGAAAGTTGGTCTGAATCACCTAGTTTGCCATAATTATAACCTGAGGTCATAGCCTTCTTTTCAGTGTAACCCAAAAGCCTTGCCTTATTTTAAAAGAAATCTGGACTCAAATCACAAAGGAATCCACCTTCCTGCTCCTGTTTCTTCCCAACCATAATTCACAAGACTCTTGAGTAAGTTAATTTGCGTGTGTGTGTGTGTGTGTGTCATCCTTGCACAGAGGCCATGCTGATCTTCTCTGTATCGTTTCAACTTTAGTATATGTGCTGCCAAAGTGAGCACGAGTTAATATTTTATACTTGCTAGCTAGTTAAACTGGCTTGCTGTTGTTGCTGTCCAGTTTGTACGTCGTGCCCAACTCTTTGCAACCCCATGGAGTGTAGCCCGCCAGGTTCTTCCGTCCATGGGATTTTCCAGGCAAGCATACTGGAGTGGGTTACCATTTCCTTCTCTAAGGGATCTTCCTTCTCCAGGGATTGAACCTATGTCTCCTACTTGCCAGGTGGATTCTTTACCACTGAACCACCTGGGAAGGCAGTTAAACTGGCTAGCTAGCTTTAAATATATAGACAGATACTTTCTTTGAGCATGACAGGTTTGTTGGCCTAAACTAGCATACTTTGTAACATAAAACAGAGTCTAGGGTCTTCAGTACAATTGATCATAAAAAGTTAAGCAATAAAAAATGAAGGAATAAAGTAAATAACCAGCTTTATAAAATAATCCAATGGTTACAAACAGAAATCAGATAGTAAAAAGACAATACCATTCACAGGATGTGGGGCTTCCTTTAGTATCTGTGCTGAAGAGGATGATGTCATTTCCTCTTCCTTCTGCTGATTTTTTAAACCATCATCTCTGAAGAGCTTAGGCTCTGAGGATTTCCATTCAGTGTACTTCACCTGCTTCAGATTCAAATATAATTATATATAAGTATATTATATAATTATAATAACTTAATATGACTAATACTGCATAATTAATAAATATAATATAAATAATAATGAATTATATATATATAGTTACGGTCATATACATATTTATAACTCCATATATATGTGTGTGTACATATATTTCAGACCACACAGTAACTTTAGTTCTGTTTCCTATGAAGAAAAGGCAGTATCAAACACATAGGTGTTCAATAAATACATGTTTATTCTTTCTTTTTAATTTATTTTGACTACAGTTGAAGTGACCTGGCTAAGACTGTGGCAATAAGCTTCTAAGCATAAATTAAAGAGTCCATAATCTGTTGAATTAAATTACACTGAAAAGAACTGGACAGTCTGGAGGTTTATTACACTGCTTATGTTTGTGGAAACACATGCTCACCCCCAAAAGCCATGATTATCGCTTATCTTGTGTGTCTGCTTCTGCTTCTACCTCTCAGAGTAATGTACTTGGGCAGACTACGACACATATTTTAGTTCTTCAGGGTTTCTACAGCCTTACCTGTTTTGTGTCTCCAATGAAGATGCTATGACTAAGATACTCCATTCTGTTCTTTCCTTGGATGTCTTTTTTTCTGCCATGTTTTCTTCTTGAGTAGCCTGCAACCTGGCGTTCCCTTTCCTTTCTTTCTTCCACCTGAGGAGGTTTTCTTCTCTCTTGTTGCTGGCCAGCTTCAATGGGAATCTCATTAGATACCATCTGGTCCTAAACAAAAGGGTCAGAGACAAATTTACAAGATGAGTTTAACTGCCTTGATACTCAAGAAAAAGATTCGTGAACCAGCAACAGACTTCATTTCTCTCTTGCCATGGACCTGAGATATGCCGTCTCTTTTCTCACAACAATAAAACCCATGATTGAGCTCCATCCATAGCCTCATGGCATTATGAATGCTAAATATTAAAATTTGCAGAACATATGACATTCACAGAAGGAATTTCTTTTACTCCAGTTTTAATACTGTCTTCTTCAAATCAAATGTGCTCCACAGGATTTGAGGAGACCTGCTACCTGGGGAGGAAAGCAAGCTTCTTCGTCTTCTACTGAGGTCTCTAAACCATCCTTGGCATCCTTTTCCTCACTCTCAGCTTCTGGTTTTGGGGAGCTCTCTGGAGATAAGTAGCAAGACTCCCAATCCAACTGCACCTGAACAGATCCACTGGGCTCCCCCACAGGGTCAGTGAGGTTAAAATTACCTGAAAGACACACAGACAGACCTGATCACATGAAAGCAGGCAAGCAAGCATTTATCTCAACCTTATCTATTACCGTCCCAGTTTGAATTTCACTATATTTTGTTTGTCATTAGTGCTTAGTGAAAGCTGCTCAGTCATGTCCAACTTTTTGCGACCTCATGGACTGTAGCTTGCCAGGCTCCTCTGTCCATGGAATTCTCCAGGCCATAATACTAGAGTGGGCAGCCATTCCCTTGTCAACCCAGGGATCAAACCCAGATCTCCCACATTGCAGGCAGACTCTTTACCATCCAAGCCACCTATCAATCAAATAATCATGATGACACTACACTCAGAAGCAACATAAAATATCAGTGAATGTTTATTTCACTCAAAATATTAACTTCCAATATTCACTTAAAATATTTATTGGGGAAGATGGGTATCTCCAGGTTCAGGAAGAGATAGTGAAAAGACACACTGAAAGGTATAGCTTGCTTGTCACCAGTCACCCAGCCAGTAAACAAGAACACATTCTTCTTACCACTACCCAGTGATTGTTATGCCTTGGGCATATTAAGAAACCTGTTATCTATACACAAGTGGTCCCTATTTCTGAAATAACAAACGCCAAGAAGACTGAGGCAAAGTGACTTTTTCCAAATGCCAGACTTCTGATGTGTAACACTGATTAATTCAACAGATGGCTCACAGTGCCTCTCTTTGGCAAAGGATGAGTTGTGAGCAGAAGGGTCAGCTTCTTTTTATTTTTTAGCACTCGTGGTATTGGGAGGAGGGAGGCCTCACATACTTTCTGGAACATCCAAAAGTTTTTTCCACATAGCAAATACTGGCTGTACCCATTCACACCTCTTAATGAGAGTACAGGCAGCAGCCAGAGAGTTGATCCTTCTCAGGTGTACCTTACAATCCTGGGTATGAACATAGGATAGGGTAGTATGAATTCAGCTCCATACAGGGGCAAAAAATCCAAGAAATTTGTCATAGTGTGGCATGGGAGACTAATTTGGGTTTAATGTTTAAAAGAATGAGAGAATGTCAGGGAAACATTAAGGACACAACTTAAAATCTGATCTAGCCATGCACCAAGAAATAATAGGCCTTAAGTTAAAAAAAAAATTACTGGGAAGCACTACAGAGATGGAAAATGTTAGTTCAGACATAAAGGTGTGGACATCAGAGTGGTGGGTCTACCCACTCAGGAATCTTGCTTCTGTTGCAGAAAAGAGGCAGAAGAAGCCAGCGTTTCCATTAGTGAGGCTCTATGTCTTCTACTCTATCCCTCTTGAGCATATTCTCAAATCCTTTCAGTGAGTTTTGAGTGAGACTGTTCCAAGCAAGCAAGCAAAGAAAAGTAGAATTAGGACAGGGAGACAACACTGGGCAGAGAGCATAAGGATGTAATAACCTTGAATTCCCACCTTTGATGGATTTGTTTTGTGCAAGAGGAAGCAAGGATACTTGGACTCGGCCAAGGTAGGAGCCAGGCTCTGAGTCTTCATCATCAAAAACATACACAGAAAGGGCCTCCTGCCTCAAATATTGATCCAGGTCGGAAGTCACAAGCACTGGGAATCGAGCCAGGTCTCTGAAGTAGGGATTGTTGCTGGCTGGAATGATGGCGGTGTCGTGGTCAGAAAAGGTAAAGAAACGATACATGACGTATGGACTGGGTTGGGCTCCCAGTGCTCGACTCCGGAGGCCGCAGCATCGGATGATTTCCACCCGCAGCTCGTTCTGATGTTTCCAGGTCCCTGATCTGGACTGAAAAGATGTTGGTCTTGGAGTGAGGAAAAGGGAAGGTGGACACTCACTGCAGGTGAAGCACCCTTGATAAGGAAAAGCTATGACCTAAAAAAAACCCTGCTGAATCTGGATTGAGAAACAGAGAAGCCTAACCAAGGACTTTCACTTGCCTGCAAACTGGCTCTGACAGATAATTGTCTTGGGAGATGCTAGTGCTCAGGTCTCATCTTAGCAATTGGAACAGAGAAGTCATTTTGTTCACAGCAAGGTTACTTTGCTAACTCCAAGGGCATGATTTCATACAAACTCAAGCTTGACTGAGGGAAGGATCTAGACTAGTTGTGGTGTGAGTTTTCCTCTTTCATTCACATTCAACAAGTACTTATTAAGAGTAGAAGACGGAGCCATTCTCATGAGCTGTTGGACTGAGTGTCCTTTGAGATGCATGGGCACATCCTTATTCTCACCTCATTCTTCTGGGCCTGCCAGGCTCCAAGCACATTGGCTGGCAAGTATGCCTGGGCTTTCTTTCGCTTATTATATGCTTGTAGACTGGATCTTATAGGGAAACGCAGTCTCATCCAGTACTCTAGCACCCCAAAGACTTCTCCACCAGGTCCTGGGTAGCAGAAAGTATAAGAAGCATGGAGGAGACATTGTGGAGATAGTGTAGCAAGAATCAAAAATAAAGGGAAAAGGAAAAATGAGAAACCACCAACAGAGCCATTATATATTTTAGGAAATTCTTCATTAGTCCTGGGAACTGTGGGAGGTTGAGCGCACTTACCAGTAAGTGTGGCAGAGCCATGGACTCTCTCCACAGTCTCTAGAACCCTGTCAAAGCAAATCCATCCAACTGCAAGGGTGAGGTGCTCACTGGCTATTGCCTGGTGTAGATCAAGCTGGGCTGAGGCCTCTTGAAGGTAGTGCAAGAAGAAGGAATCTGTCTCCACCACATACTGGGAGGTGAAGTCATAGAGGGGCTGTGGCCCCACAACTAGTGGGGTACAGTGGGTTTCAAAGTCATAGAAGGAGTAGGTGCAGAAAGTGGTAGGTTGAGGGTCTCCAGCCTGAGCCAGGGCAGCAGGTGTCAGGAAGGCCTGATGGATGTGCAGTTCAAAAAGGTTCTCACTCTGATGCCGTGGAGAAAAGTCCACCTTATCCTCATCACCATGGGCTGGTAGTGGTTTCAGACATAATGACAACTGTCGGGTGCCATAAGCCACGTCTTTAAGCTGTTCTAGAGGAGAAAGAAAACTGCCTATCCATTAAAGGGTAGGAAGTTCTTCCTTAGGGTAAAGGAGGGTAGATAAAGAAAATAAAAACCATGGTGGAAGTCCAAGTTGTGACTATTTCAAGAAACCATGTGTTTCAAAAAGAAAAGCAACAGAATAACAACTACGTGCTTTGGATTCTGACGGCCAAATAACCCAATGTCTGCTTTAGAGAGAAGGCACAACATGAGCAAATGGAAAGCAAATGCTAACCTCAGGGAAATACTAGAGGCACAATTTCATCCCTACATGGCATTGTTTGGGCTTACAGACGGATCCTATGAGTTCACTGATAATTCCACTATAGAAGCACTAGAAACACAAAATGAAAATATTTCCAAAGTTTGGGATATTGACTCTGGAGAGAGTAGCTAGTTACAGTCAGTGTCTATTACATGACANTGGGCTCCATAAGAGCTCTCATCCAGTACTCTAGAAAAGACTTCTCAAAGGCAGAAAGTATAAGAAGCATGGAGGAGACATTGTGGAGATAGTGTAGCAAGAATCAAAAATAAAGGGAAAAGGAAAAATGAGAAACCACCAACAGAGCCATTATATATTTTAGGAAATTCTTCATTAGTCCTGGGAACTGTGGGAGGTTGAGCGCACTTACCAGTAAGTGTGGCAGAGCCATGGACTCTCCCCACAGTCTCTAGAACCCTGTCAAAGCAAATCCATCCAACTGCAAGGGTGAGGTGCTCACTGGCTATTGCCTGGTGTAGATCAAGCTGGGCTGAGGCCTCTTGAAGGTAGTGCAAGAAGAAGGAATCTGTCTCCACCACATACTGGGAGGTGAAGTCATAGAGGGGCTGTGGCCCCACAACTAGTGGGGTACAGTGGGTTTCAAAGTCATAGAAGGAGTAGGTGCAGAAAGTGGTAGGTTGAGGGTCTCCAGCCTGAGCCAGGGCAGCAGGTGTCAGGAAGGCCTGATGGATGTGCAGTTCAAAAAGGTTCTCACTCTGATGCCGTGGAGAAAAGTCCACCTTATCCTCATCACCATGGGCTGGTAGTGGTTTCAGACATAATGACAACTGTCGGGTGCCATAAGCCACGTCTTTAAGCTGTTCTAGAGGAGAAAGAAAACTGCCTATCCATTAAAGGGTAGGAAGTTCTTCCTTAGGGTAAAGGAGGGTAGATAAAGAAAATAAAAACCATGGTGGAAGTCCAAGTTGTGACTATTTCAAGAAACCATGTGTTTCAAAAAGAAAAGCAACAGAATAACAACTACGTGCTTTGGATTCTGACGGCCAAATAACCCAATGTCTGCTTTAGAGAGAAGGCACAACATGAGCAAATGGAAAGCAAATGCTAACCTCAGGGAAATACTAGAGGCACAATTTCATCCCTACATGGCATTGTTTGGGCTTACAGACGGATCCTATGAGTTCACTGATAATTCCACTATAGAAGCACTAGAAACACAAAATGAAAATATTTCCAAAGTTTGGGATATTGACTCTGGAGAGAGTAGCTAGTTACAGTCAGTGTCTATTACATGACACTGGGCTCCATTAAGATAGGATCCCTTTTTTTCCAGTCAGATCAGTCACAGGAATCTGCATTCTGTTAAGAATCTGAGCAGAGGAGTAACAGGGAACTGAGTGCATCTAGGGAATAACTGGACTGCTTTTCACTGATGGGGCAAAATATGCATGAGTGCTTTCTTGAAACATATAAAAACAAAAAAGGAGACAGAACGAGCCTAGAACTCATTTAAGCCCTACCAAAGAGACAGGCTTAAGAACTGTGCCAGGACTCTAATGACTATGAGCAGTGAGCTACACACACACCCACACCCACAAGAATAATTTTAAAAGAATTCAGTTTCATTGTAAAAAGGCAAAAAAACCCATCACTTTAAGTCAGAAACAGTGATGGAGTAAAAGTGGGGAAGGGCACTTACTGGAAAGAGATTGAAAATGTTGGCAATGGGATGTAAAATAAAGATATGTGAGACAGTCCACCAAATCTGTGCCTTATCTCCATGTCCAACCACCCTGAAATGACATACAGTCTGCTTCAAATCTGGGAGTATCTGAGTTGTCACAGGGGGTTGATGGTAAAGGTCCTATTTTAAGAGTTAAAACAGGAGAAAAAAAATATTTTGGGTATATCAGAGTAACTTCCTGCCCAGAATAAGTAGAATACAGACTCTGGTGAGCAGTTTCTTAATTGGTAAGATCAATATAACTAAGTAAAATATTAAAAAATTATGGATTACGTGACACAAGCTTAATAATCCTAACATAAAGAACTTTTGAAAATTAATGATATGTTATTAAGAAATGGGTAGAGGGGCTTCTCTGGTGGTCCAGTGGGTAAGGACACTGCCTTGCAGTGCAAGGGGCGCCAGTTTGATCCCTGGCCTGGGAAGATCCCACGTGCCGCGGAGCGGCTGGACCGATGTGTCCAATTACCAAGCTAGAGCTCTGGGGCACATGCGCCCAGAGCTGGCACTCTGCGACGACAGAGGCCACCGCGATGGGAGGCCCACAGGAGCCAAAGAAGAAAGACGGATGAAAATAGAGAAATGAAAGACCAATAGAAGTGGCCCGCCCGTCCCCCTCCCTACCACCCCCAACCCCCCCAAAAAAAAGATTAAAAAAAAAAAAAAGAAATGGGTAGAGGACAGGAACAGGCCAAAAGAAATAACACAAATAACTGGTAAACATATGAAAAACTCTTTAGCCTTACCAGTAATGAAAGAACTATAAGTTAAAGCAAATGAATCGTCAGAAGCAAATAAGTGTATTATACTGCACTGTCCCAGGAGAAAGACCCTGAATCTGAAAGACATGAGAGAACTTCAATCCAAGAGCAGTTAGGGATTTCAACCCCTGTATTAAAACTGGCCCCACTGTCCCAGTGCTTTCCAGCAGTGAGCTACACACACCCACACCCACAAGAATAATTTTAAAAGAATTCAGTTTCATTGTAAAAAGGCAAAAAAACCCATCACTTTAAGTCAGAAACAGTGATGGAGTAAAAGTGGGGAAGGGCACTTACTGGAAAGAGATTGAAAATGTTGGCAATGGGATGTAAAATAAAGATATGTGAGACAGTCCACCAAATCTGTGCCTTATCTCCATGTCCAACCACCCTGAAATGACATACAGTCTGCTTCAAATCTGGGAGTATCTGAGTTGTCACAGGGGGTTGATGGTAAAGGTCCTATTTTAAGAGTTAAAACAGGAGAAAAAAAATATTTTGGGTATATCAGAGTAACTTCCTGCCCAGAATAAGTAGAATACAGACTCTGGTGAGCAGTTTCTTAATTGGTAAGATCAATATAACTAAGTAAAATATTAAAAAATTATGGATTACGTGACACAAGCTTAATAATCCTAACATAAAGAACTTTTGAAAATTAATGATATGTTATTAAGAAATGGGTAGAGGGGCTTCTCTGGTGGTCCAGTGGGTAAGGACACTGCCTTGCAGTGCAAGGGGCGCCAGTTTGATCCCTGGCCTGGGAAGATCCCACGTGCCGCGGAGCGGCTGGACCGATGTGTCCAATTACCAAGCTAGAGCTCTGGGGCACATGCGCCCAGAGCTGGCACTCTGCGACGACAGAGGCCACCGCGATGGGAGGCCCACAGGAGCCAAAGAACAAAGACGGATGAAAATAGAGAAATGAAAGACCAATAGAAGTGGCCCGCCCGCCCCCCACCCAACCACCCCCAACCCCCCCCAAAAAAAGATTAAAAAAAAAAAAAAAGAAATGGGTAGAGGACAGGAACAGGCCAAAAGAAATAACACAAATAACTGGTAAACATATGAAAAACTCTTTAGCCTTACCAGTAATGAAAGAACTATAAGTTAAAGCAAATGAATCGTCAGAAGCAAATAAGTGTATTATACTGCACTGTCCCAGGAGAAAGACCCTGAATCTGAAAGACATGAGAGAACTTCAATCCAAAGGATTTCTTTTGTTACATGTTAGGGACCTTTTAACAGACTCTCCGTGGTATGGATAAATCATGTCGCTGAAGGACCCACCCCTCTTTACTGTGCTTTCATGCTCACTAAGTATCCTTATTGAGTCTGCTTTCCCAGGAAAAAGTTGCCCTGAGCATATTCTCAAAGCAGCAGTAACAAATTAACATTCTGGGATCAATATCAGTCTTTGGTGAATTTGGTTAATATGAGTCAGATGTCTTACCACTGAGTTAACCACAAAGCCAATTTCTTACCATGGAAGGCTGGAGACCAGATCCTGGTCGAATATAGAAAGGGTCACATTATAAAATTTGCATAACTGCCCAAACACCTGCCCTGATATGTAGACATCCACAAACTGCAACTAAGAATTCAGAGAGGGCTTCCCTGGTGGTCCAGTGGGTAAGGACACCGCTCTGCAGTGCAAGGGGTGCCGCTTCGATTCCTGGCCTGGGAAGATCCCACGTGCCGCAGAGCGGCTGGACCAATGTGTCCAACTACCGAGCCAGAGCTCTGGAGCGCATGCGCCCAGAGTCGGTGCTCTGCAACGAGAGAGAGGCCACTGTGATGGGAGGCCCACACAGGCCAAAGAATAAATACATAAATAATAATAACAATAAACAGTAAAAGAGGCCAAAATTAAATTTAAAAAAAGAATTCAGAGACTTTTATAGAGAAATCACAGAAAAAGATGATAAGAGAGGAGTGATATATCTCTCTTATCTCACAAAAACATGTAATAGAGGCTGGGCTTCAAGAAACAATCTTGAGAGAGGGCCTTCACTCACCTTAGAACCAACCGTGATACACTCTGACTATTTAGAGAAGATTCAGCAAACCGCTGTCGAAACTGTCCAGAAAAAATACCCTGACATGATGCAGGAAACGAAGCTGCTGGCCATGTATTAAAACAACAAAGATAATAGGATAACGAAGAGGAGGGATAGATCATACACTGAGACACAGAGGGACCCTCCCAACAGGTGCAAAGAGGGCACAGGCATTTAGCTGAGTGACAGATCCTAAGACGAAAAGAATGAACTACCAAGACTTGCCAGATATTGGAAGGCCATGACTTCTTATAATACCTTCCAGCTGATCGATACGCTTGTTCTTGAGGTCGAGCAGTTGAGTCAGCCTCTCCAGCTTTTCTCTGTGATCTTTGTTTTCATCATCAGCTTTAGTCACCATTGCCTCCAGCTCCTCCTGAAATGAAATAATGTCTGAATTTTGCTCTTCAGTGACCCAGGACCAAAGGGTTCAGATAAAATGGTAGCACTTGCTGGGTAAAGGAGACCCCACTACCTTTCTAGCAGGGCAGGTTCATCCACTAGAACAGGGCTTGGGGCTCTTCACAAACCCCTCCAGGTCCAGCTGTGCTATTAGTGCCACAGTGGAGTGTTTTTCCTGGGACTGGCAGAATTTGAACCCAGAAGCTTCCCACTTGCCATTTTCATTAGCTGGCCGCTCTGCCCTCTATCGCCAAGGTGCTGTGGGCATGGGTGAGTCCCCAGGTTCAAAGGACAGCACATTCTGTGTTTGCACAGCATAGCATATCACCTTGCATCAGCCCTGGAAACTCGGGTCCTGCTTCATTCCCAGTCTTGGAAGTGGTTCCCGTGTGCCCATTTATCTGTCCCCTTCCTGTATCACCTTTTCTCGCACCTGATAACACACGTTGATTTTGCGCTGTAGAATAAGCATGTCTCTGGTCTTTTCTAGCTCCAGTGTGGTCTCTGCATGGGATACTTGTAACTCACTAAACATCTGGGACAGTTTTTTTTCTTCTTGGTTATTTGGTTCACAGGGCTACAGAGGAAAAAGCATTGGTAAAAGGGGCGTATAAATACGATAGGTATAGTAATAACTATCCTCCAAAGTAGCAACTGGTAACCATAAAATACCCACAGCAGAATCTTCCAAAATGTGTTACTTCACGACTGCTCTCTGCCCTACCTTTTTTTTTTTTACACACTTTAAAAACTTTATTTATATAAAAAACTCACTTGTTTTTAAAAGCATTAACAAGAGAGAAAAGAGAAACAGAAAAAGTAAGGAGCAGGAGACATGTACCTTAGTAGTGTTCGGTGGGCAGGTGGGATTTTTGGTTCTCTGAAATTGAATGTTTAGTGTTTTTATAAATGAAAAGGGGAAGAAAAAAAACGATTAAAGGTCCCCAAAAGCCTATGGTTGTTCTATTACCCACGTCCCACCGACAAAAAGAGCACCAGGAAGAGCAGAAGAACAGAGATACCAAGAGTGGAGGGAGGTCTGGAGCGGCGATCTCTGTGCAGTACACTGAGTCAGGGAGAGGAAGAGGCTCCTTTCTGCCAGACAAGGGGTGGGAAGTACTGTGAGGAGGTAGAGGAGAAACCAGGCATTGTTTTAATGCACAGGGTAAGGGGTGGGGGTTGTGCATTCTTCTCCTACCCCAAAGCCTCAATATGTAAGGGAAGGGGGAGAGAGGAGAATAAGATTTCCAGTTACATTTGAACAGAGCTTTTAGGTTGAGGGGAGGAGTAAAAGGTAAATATGGGAAAGAGTTAAAAAAATCAACCACATAGCAGTTGATTCCTCTAGCCTAACCTGCAAATATACACTAAACTAAAAGGAGGAGGTATGGGGGTTGGGTTGGGAGGGGGGATGGACATGACTTCCCTATAACCCCTGCAACCCCTTCAGAGAGGATGGTGACCCTGGCACCTAAGGAGCAAGACCCTCACTCCTCCCACCAATCTCATCTGGAGACTCATCAGAACAGGATCTTTGCAAAACCTCAACATATACAGTTGAGCAAAATCTTCTATGGCTAAAATGAGAGGTTATGCCAATTCCCAGTGGTGAGACTGAGATTCTCTAGGTCACTTCTCCTCTTCTTTGTGCTATTTAGGGCCAACAGTAGGTAAGAAAGCAACAAAGTGTAATTTGCAAAATCAAGAGAAATGAGACTGCAGAGGCAAAGAAAGGCACATGGAAGGGAAGGAGGAGATGCACCCCAGGCCAAAGGCACAAAGAAGAGTCTCTGCCCTAATTTCTCATGTTCAACAGCAGCAGTGAGTAACCTATACAGACTCCAATAGCTGTTTTCTCTTCAGCAGATATTGCCAATCTTCCTCTGGAAAAGATTCTCAAGTTTGTGAGCTGTACAATGTGGGGAAAAATCTGTGAAGCTCACAAGGGTGTCTCTACTCTCAGCCATATTCTATCCTTCCAAACAGCATCCTCAATCAGGACAAAATGTTACTCAGTGAGTTTTCTAGTCACTTTATCTTTTCAGGGGCTATTCGACACAGATCCCTCTTGCAGAGAAAATGTGCTTGATTAAAGCTGCTCTTACCTCTATCTGAGTGGTCTCCTGGAATAGAGACCACTGAGTAACTGGTTCAGATTGTCTGTCAGGAGATTGGGAAAATGTGTTTATATTTCCAAGATCCTCTACTTCCTGTTCAGACTTCTCAAGCAAGTTGGTGACTTCAACCTCCAGGTCTTTGTTTTGAGCTGGGGAAAAAGAATATATAGAAAGGTGAAACTGTTACCAACAACCACGTTAAAGGTAGCCAACGTGTGAATTAATCTTTGCCAAACATTAAAGTATAGAAAACCAGATGCAAACATTCTTCTCCTACCCCAAAGCCTCAATATGTAAGGGAAGGGGAGAGGAGAATAAGATTTCCAGTTACATTTGAACACAGCTTCTCTGTGCAGGGTAGGAGTAAAAGGTAAATCTGGCAAAGAGTTAAAAAAATCAACCACATAGCAGTGGATTCCTCTAGCCTAACCTGCAAATATACACTAAACTAAAAGGAGGAGGTATGGGGGGGGGGGTTGGGTTGGGAGGTTGGATGGACATGACTTCCCTATAACCCCTGCAACCCCTTCAGAGAGGATGGTGACCCTGGCACCTAAGGAGCAAGACCCTCACTCCTCCCACCAATCTCATCTGGAGACTCATCAGAACAGGATCTTTGCAAAACCTCAACATATACAGTTGAGCAAAATCTTCTATGGCTAAAATGAGAGGTTATGCCAATTCCCAGTGGTGAGACTGAGATTCTCTAGGTCACTTCTCCTCTTCTTTGTGCTATTTAGGGCCAACAGTAGGTAAGAAAGCAACAAAGTGTAATTTGCAAAATCAAGAGAAATGAGACTGCAGAGGCAAAGAAAGGCACATGGAAGGGAAGGAGGAGATGCACCCCAGGCCAAAGGCACAAAGAAGAGTCTCTGCCCTAATTTCTCATGTTCAACAGCAGCAGTGAGTAACCTATACAGACTCCAATAGCTGTTTTCTCTTCAGCAGATATTGCCAATCTTCCTCTGGAAAAGATTCTCAAGTTTGTGAGCTGTACAATGTGGGGAAAAATCTGTGAAGCTCACAAGGGTGTCTCTACTCTCAGCCATATTCTATCCTTCCAAACAGCATCCTCAATCAGGACAAAATGTTACTCAGTGAGTTTTCTAGTCACTTTATCTTTTCAGGGGCTATTCGACACAGATCCCTCTTGCAGAGAAAATGTGCTTGATTAAAGCTGCTCTTACCTCTATCTGAGTGGTCTCCTGGAATAGAGACCACTGAGTAACTGGTTCAGATTGTCTGTCAGGAGATTGGGAAAATGTGTTTATATTTCCAAGATCCTCTACTTCCTGTTCAGACTTCTCAAGCAAGTTGGTGACTTCAACCTCCAGGTCTTTGTTTTGAGCTGGGGAAAAAAAATATATAGAAAGGTGAAACTCTGTTACCAACAACCACGTTAAAGGTAGCCAACGTGTGAATTAATCTTTGCCACTAATGTTCACTTCATTTTATAAACTTGTCCTTAGAGAAGCAATTTTCTCTGATTTCTACAAAGGGGTTCTAACTTACCGACCCTGAGTTAGTTCTTGGGACTCCAAAAACAACAAAAAAACATCTGAAGAACTCTAGTATGGAAGGGAGAATGAACGCTGCCATCACAGAAATCAGAGTCACTTGACTGACCAGGATGGCCCAAACATTTTGACATTACCTCCCCACCCTTACCCAACTCCATCTGATTTCTATGCTATTGGCTCTCTGTGACACCCACCTCCACACCCACTCTGACCTGGAGGAAAAGAGGCTGGACATTTGGATATTTCTATGTGCGTTTCAAGGAAGGAAGGTGAGCAGTGTTTAATGTGATCTTTTCATTATCATACATTAGAGAGGAGATTGGATTACCCACAAGACTTGTACTGCATACATACTACAAGATAAGGATCATGTGCTCCTGTGCTGTACCTTTTACGGTTCCTGCCTCTGTCTTTCTTGATGTCATATTCCTTTTCCTCTACTCTTTTATGTGAATATACTAGAATATAATGAAATATAAATTTGATAAGACTAAATATCAAGGTCCAGGTTAGCAAAAAGAAAGGAGACCAAGGTCTCTTTGACAGTATTTTAAAATATTCAGAATAACTACTGTGATTCAAGAATTAAGACAGGGGGAAATAGCAATGGTAACAACCATAATTTGCTTCTCAATTTCAGCTATCAGATGTTAAAAAAGAAAACAAAACACTTCCCAACCATCCCAAAATGACCGATGAGAAGATAGAAAAATTCATTTTCAATACTTTCAGTAAATAAAGGGACTGTTTTAAAACATTATAAATTAACAATTGGTATTCTCTCACATGGAAAGTCATCATGTAGGGAAAGTATCCGTGTTAAGGTAGGTGGCATGCTCTCTTGATTGTGAATTGGGTCTGACTGCCAGTGTTCTTATTTTAGTTACCCACGACCCACACAAGAATAAGGTCAACTGATGGGACTCAAGAAACGCTGGCCTGAGTTCCCTTCTGCCAAACCAGATGTAGAGGACACATTGTCTGAGAGGGACCTACCTTTCTCTTGTGACAGCACAGGTACCACTTCCCTCTTCTCCAGCTCAACATCCAACTGATTTTGCAGCTGAGAGACCTCCTGCTGTGGCTGTTCTCCAAGCTCATGGCTCCATGGAGGCTGACTGCTGCTATCCAGCATGCTAAGAATGGGCAGCAGGTAAGGAGGAAGGGGAGAGTTGTCAGCTGGACACTCAAAGGTGGGTGATGAGACGTCTTTATTACACAGTTTCAGCATCTCTTGGGCCTGGTTCATCATTCATTCCCCCAAATGTTTTCCCTGCCCCTGTTTTCTCTGTAACTGTCATATACCAACTGCCTTGGAATTTTTGGGTTCTACTGAGGACTTGCTGAGTATCACTTCTGTGTAAGTTTAAAATAACCCACTGTGCAAACCACTCAAGTCCTGTGTCTCTCCCGGGGCACTTCTCCAGCATGATGGCTTGCTTTAGGCAGAGAACTCTGTACCAAGACATTCTGAGGCCTGCTATATTAGAAATAAGGAACAGAGTATTCCCTATTCACTACTCCTCTCTCTACCTTCAACAGTGGCCAATTTAGAGGATACTTACCTTTGATTGTAAAGTACTACACGGTAGGGCAGGAACTAAACTTTTCAGTGACTGCACCCTGAACTGTATCTAGATGTCAGGGCTGACTCATCTTCAGTGTAAAATACACATGGCCAGTTCCTGATTATACCAGTGAAGCTGACACTGATAGTCAAGCAATTACTTCTACTTATGTCTTTTTCCTATTTATCATTTTAATAAATATGGTCTAAAAACAACTTATTTAAGCTAGTACTAAGATTTCTCGGCACTTTCTGCACATGATGATCCAAGAAGATAATGCTATGAATACTGAGGGCAAAAGGCCAATAGTAATGTTTGTCACAGGGTGTCTTTTAAGTGGGGTAAACCTAACACTACCATATTTCACTGAACTGAATGAAGTGCATCAGTTCTTGCCAGGATGCTCCCATGCAACCTCCCCAATCTATACCCTGATGCTTTTAAGTTTAGTCAGAAGGCACATTTAATTTCTTAAAAACTTACAGTATTTTTAATTTCAGAATTAATACATGAATATGCCTGTTGTGAAAATTAAAATAATCTAGAAATATGTAGAATAAAAGAGAAGGTGCCTCTTTGCCCTATTTCAGTCCTTTCATCTCATTAAAAGCTTGTGGATCCACACATATGACATACATTAGGTCACAACTAACACATTCCTTTGCAATCTATATTTTCTTTTAACAGTATATCTTAGGCATATAGGTCTACCTCATTTATAATAGCGATACTATTTTAATGTGGGGGTGCAACATGATTTATTAATTTCCTATCAGAGGAAATTTTGATGGTTTTCATTTTTTTACTTTTACTAAATAAAATAACCATGTAGTGATAAGTAACATTCTTACTACACAGATATCTTTGCGCATACACAACAGTTTTGATTCCAAAAAATATGGTTATCTGGCACAAAAGAGATGTACCTTTGACATTCCAAATAGTGTCAAATTCCCTTCCAAAAAGAATCTGCCAATTTATAATCTCACTAACAGCACTGAGTACCATTTCCATGTGTTTTTATCAAGACTAGGAGTTATTTTTATTTTTTAAATTCAGACTGGACTTTTCTATAATTGTTTTCTATAACCAGCAATGTTCTGAGATCCAAACTTGGTACTCACTTTTCTAAGAGTTTGTCATAACTGTCAGTCAGCAATTTTCGTTCCTTTTCCAAATCTTCAACTCTCTCCTGAAACTAAGAATGAGAGTAGAATGCCTGAGATAAAATTTTAAACTTCATTGCCTCTAACAAGTTCTCCCTTTTCTGTTGTGGGGTGGGACGTGTGTAGGAGATTTTCTATGTTCATCTCTATGTCTATGAAAATCTAGTCAACCAGAAGACCTGAACAAATTTAAGGTGGGATAAAAATTTTTATTGGAATTAATGAGGGTTCCCTAAAGTAATTTTTTTTTCTTAGTTTTTTTTTTGGGGGGGTGGGGACATGTTGGGGAGGGAGCGGGGTGGGCGGGCCACTTCTATTGATCTTTCATTTCTCTATTTTTTTCATCCATCTTTGTTCTTCCGCCTGTGTGGGCCTTCCATCGCGGTGGCCTCTGTTGTCACAGAGCACCGGCTCTGGGCGCATGCGCCCTGGAGCTTCGGCTCGGTAATTGGACACATCGGTCCAGCTGGCTCCGTGGCACGTGGGATCTTCCCTGGCCAGGGATGGAACCGGCGCCCCTTGCCCTGCAAGGCGGTGTCCTTACCCACTGGACCACCTGGGAAGCCCAATTTTTTTTCTTTGTTAATGAAAACATTTCTTTGCATGTTATACAGAAAGAGTCTACATCATGATTTGACAGTCACACAGGGATTTGCAGGCAGTATTATCCATCTCAGCAGAATGGTTCTGGGGATTAGGGATCCACATAAACCCTGGCAGGAGGGAGGAAGAGGGACACAGCAGGAGAGTATTTTTAATCCTTTCTTGAAAAGGCAGTAGAGCATTCTGAGTCATTGGAAACCTGTGCATATGGGGCTCCTAAAACAAATACTGTACTGTGAGCACTTGGGAAGGGCAGGTTAAGAACACTGATTTAAAAAAAAAAAAAAAAAAGAACCACGATAAATAAAGGGATATTTATTTGCTTGTGGAAGGGAATGAGGCATACTACTGAATTAAATTTTCATGTGTCTGAGTTTCTACTGTTAGGGAAACAGCAGAATGTTACAACAGAGTGAAGACGTCAGAGAACAGTTGTTGAATCCGACTCTTCTGTACCCCATGGATTGTAGCCTGCCAGGCTCCTCTGTCCTTGGGTTTCCCAATAAAAGTACTGGAATGGGTTGCCATTTCCTTCTCCAGAGGTTCTTCCCAATCCAGGGATCAAACCCCTGTCTCCTGCGTGGGCAGGCAGATACTTTACTGCTAAGCCACCAGGGAAGCCAAACATAAATATAAATCCCAGTTTTACACCATTACAATGGTGTAATCTTGAGCAAATTATTTGATCACTTGGAACCTCATTTTTTTGTTTGAAAAAATAAAAATACCCATATTTTTGCTAAGATACACTTTTTAACGTCTCTGAAACTGGAATGTACTTACAAATGATGGTACGTTTCAGTTATTATTGTTATTATTTACCTCCTTCAGGGTTATCTGCAGGATGGACACATCTTCCATTTGGCTCTTCAAGCTTACAGCCTTCTTGCTCTCCTCCTTCAGCTCTGCTCTGAGCTCATTCACTTGGCTGAGGAGGGCATCGTGGGCTGCACCCAGGATTCCCTGATTCTGGGGCAAAAAGAAAATTGTTCAGGAAATGTTTATATCACTCAGCAGGAGGGGTCTGAAGAAACCAACAACCCAAACGTTCTCTAATGGATGTCTCAAAAAATGTCTTTGATTTAAAGCATGGTGCCTTTGCACTGTAAATTTACAAATTTACAGTTTATGTTTTCTTTTTAACAGTTTATTCTAGGCATATAGGTCTACCTCATTTTTAATAGCTTTATACTATTTCAATTTGGGGGTGAACATGATTTATTTAGTCAAATCCCTATCAGAGGAAATTTTGATGACACCCTAGCATTTTTTAGGAAGTCATCATTTCCGTTAGTCAGAATTTTCCACTCTGGGAAACCAATTTGTCACTGGAGTCTTGATTTTCCCAAGCTTCAAAATCAACCTTGATTCTAAATGAAGTGCCACTTTACTCACTGCCTTTATCTTCTAAGATATGTGAATACTTTTAATGATGCCATATTTTTCCTTTTTTCACCTAGCAAAGTGACATGTTAACTCTAGAAGCTAAGTGCATTTTTCTCTTGGAAGCTTCTGGTAAGGAACAGCTGTGACTGATCACAATGGGAACGTGACCTTAGAGACTCTTAGCCATGGTCATTTACCTAGCTTCACCTATACCCCCTCACAGCGATACAAATATTTAACAACACCAGAGAAAGCTTGTGACAGTTTTGCTATGTCTCACCACCTCACACATGCTAGATGCTAGAGGACTATTCTCAGGATTTTCGAGCAAATGGTGTAATCTTGAACAAATTATTTGATCACTTGGAACCTCATTTTTTTGTTTGAAAAAATAAAAATACCCATATTTTTGCTAAGATACACTTTTTAACGTCTCTGAAACTGGAATGTACTTACAAATGATGGTACGTTTCAGTTATTATTGTTATTATTTACCTCCTTCAGGGTTATCTGCAGGATGGACACATCTTCCATTTGGCTCTTCAAGCTTACAGCCTTCTTGCTCTCCTCCTTCAGCTCTGCTCTGAGCTCATTCACTTGGCTGAGGAGGGCATCGTGGGCTGCACCCAGGATTCCCTGATTCTGGGGCAAAAAGAAAATTGTTCAGGAAATGTTTATATCACTCAGCAGGAGGGGTCTGAAGAAACCAACAACCCAAACGTTCTCTAATGGATGTCTCAAAAAATGTCTTTGATTTAAAGCATGGTGCCTTTGCACTGTAAATTTACAAATTTACAGTTTATGTTTTCTTTTTAACAGTTTATTCTAGGCATATAGGTCTACCTCATTTTTAATAGCTTTATACTATTTCAATTTGGGGGTGAACATGATTTATTTAGTCAAATCCCTATCAGAGGAAATTTTGATGACACCCTAGCATTTTTTAGGAAGTCATCATTTCCGTTAGTCAGAATTTTCCACTCTGGGAAACCAATTTGTCACTGGAGTCTTGATTTTCCCAAGCTTCAAAATCAACCTTGATTCTAAATGAAGTGCCACTTTACTCACTGCCTTTATCTTCTAAGATATGTGAATACTTTTAATGATGCCATATTTTTCCTTTTTGCACCTAGCAAAGTGACATGTTAACTCTAGAAGCTAAGTGCATTTTTCTCTTGGAAGCTTCTGGTAAGGAACAGCTGTGACTGATCACAATGGGAACGTGACCTTAGAGACTCTTAGCCATGGTCATTTACCTAGCTTCACCTATACCCCCTCACAGCGATACAAATATTTAACAACACCAGAGAAAGCTTGTGACAGTTTTGCTATGTCTCACCACCTCACACATGCTAGATGCTAGAGGACTATTCTCAGGATTTTCGAGCAAATGCTATAATTCTCTGTAGTAATAGGCTGAAAAATACTATTTCAAATATTTCTCAAATCAGATCTCAGATTTCAATTTTTGTGAAAACAATGCAATAAATATCCTCTGGTCATAGTAACAGTATCATTTGTCTTAATAAAAAGTATATAATATAATATGTTTGATTTAGGTGGCTCTAAATTCTGGTGTTCTGTTACTTGAATAAGATTCATTTGGGTTTCATTCCTCTGATTCCTAAGAAATAGAGTCTGAAGGAATTGTTATTAAGTACCTTATGGAGTAGAGTTTCATATGCCTGAAAGAAAGAGATAAGTGTTATTCTATTAATATATCAACTTGATGTTTATTCTGATGTTTATCTCTATAATACAAATGTTTAACTATTTTAAAAGACATTATGAACAATTCCCTTTCCCTGCCCTAGCTTGCCAGGCAGTCTGTGAATGTAATGGATCATACTGTTTCTTTAGAAAGGATAAAGGGTCACTTATTCATATTTGCAGTGCACTTGGTAGATTTTCCAAGAAAAAGGTGTTTTTTTTTTTAACAATTTTTTTTTGAGGGGGGCGGATTGCAGGGGGCGATGGGCCACTTCTAGTGGTCTTTCATTTATCTATTGTCATCCATCTTTGTTCTTTGGCCCGTGTGGGCCTCCCATTGTAGTGGCCTCTCTCGTCGTAGAGCACCGGCTCTGGGCGCATGCGCTCCAGAGCTCTGGCTTGGTAATTGGACACATCGGTCCAGCCGCTCTGTGGCACATGGGATCTTCCCAGGCCAGGGATTAAACTGGCGCCCCTTGCACTGCAAGGCAGTGTCCTTACCCACTGGACCACCAGGGAAGCTCAAAAGTATTTTTCATTTTCAAACATTTTCATCATGCCTCAGAAAGGTCTCTTTACAGTTTAGAAAATAGAAAAAAAAAAAAAGAACCAAACTCATGGCAACAGGCACTATTATTGGTTAAGTAATTACTATGTGTTATATGACTCAAATTCTTTCACATATATTATCTCATTCAATCTTTATAGCCAATCTGAGAGGCATTGTTATAGAAGCTTTAAAAATGAGAAACCCAAAGTTCAGAGAGCTAAGTCACTTGCCCAGAATCACACAGCTTTTGAGAAACTGAGGCAGAACCACACACCAGCCTGTTGGACTCCAGAGTCTGCACTACTGACTGCATGGCACTGGCAAAGAGATTAAGAGGATGCAAACTTATCTTAGTATATGTGTAAAAAAGTCTGACCAAAAACGTAGACTGTTGAAAAAAAAAAAAAACAACAAATGGGGCTTCCCTGGTGGTCCAGTGCATAAAGAGTATGTCTCGCAGTACAAGGGGCACCGGTTCAATCTCTGGCCCGGGAGGATCCCACTGCTGAGAAGCAGCTGGGCGGTGTGTCCAATTACAAGCCAGTGCTCTGGAGCGCATGTGCCCAGAGCTGGTGTTCTGCCATGAGAGAGGCCACTGTGATGGGAAGCCTGCACAGGCCAAAGAATAAAGATGGATGAAAAATAGATGATGACTTAGAGACAAAAAAAAAAAGAAAAGGTAAAACCTACATTTAAAAAAATTATTCACCACATTAGGTCATCTTTGCACTAACAATAATATGGGTAAGGGCATTCAATTTAGAATGGCTTTGTCCCTTTATCCCTTTAATGCAATGGAGGAATGGATGGATTTTTAAAAAAATATAATTCCACAAATACAGATATTTACTCATACGATTTTAAAATAATTCCCTTCCCAGATTTCTCATCTTTTCAGTGTTACCAAAATTGTTCAACTCAAAAGAATATAAGCATATGCACAGTTCTTACAAAATACAGTTTTGGAGATCAGCCCTGTAAAGATGCCTTTGTGCTGTTCTGTGCTGTTCTGTTCTGTGCCTTTGTGCTGTTACTCACTCAGTCGTGTCTGACTCTTTGGGACCCCATGGACTGTAGCTGGCCAGGCTCCTCTGTCCATGGGGATTCTCTAGGCAAGAATACTGGAATAAGTTACCATTTCCTTCTCCAGGGCATCTTCCCCATCCAGGGATCAAACACAGGTCTCTTGCATTGCAAGCAGACTCTTTACCATCTGAGGCAGCAGGGAAGCCCACTGCCTATAGGATTAAGGTCTAAATTCCCAATAAGAGCTCCATGACCTGCTCCCTGATGTTTCTCCCCTCTGTGTCCTGGCGTACACCACTCTACCCCTGGAAAGCCCTTCTCTTTCTCTTGCACACTCATTAACACTTGCTAAGTTGTCTGTATTTGGCTCAGGAGTAGATTCCCTTATGAATCCTCTGCAGATTCGCAGCCCATCCTCTGGAGGATCTGACGACCCTCCCGTTGTGTCCCCTCCATGCCCTGCTTGTGGATAGCTGTGGCTGTTTACATCTTGTCTCCTCACTCGTCTAAGCTCTTTGAAGGCAAGAGCTGTATTAATTATCTTTTTAACCTTTCTATCCCAGTGCTTTGCACAGTTCCTGGTAGTCAATAAACATCTATTCAATAAAAAGATGGTGCCAATCTATTATTTAGACCCTTGATGCCCTATTTCTACCATTCAGATATGAGTTTCTATTGTGTGATAATGAGAAGAGAGTGAGCCTTGATGCCAGATAAACCTGGACTCAAATCTTGCTCTCCCTATTACCATTTTGATAATTTGAGCAAGTTATTTACCTTCTTTTGGGCTCAGTGCCCTCACCTGGTAAACATACTTACCTTGTTGTTGTCCAGCTTAGAAGAGACCATGACGCATAAGTATCAAGGACAGCGTCCATCACCTAGAGAGTGCTCAGTAACCTGGTTTACTCCCCCTCCTCTGTGATTGCTCTTGGCTTGCCAAGTTTAATTAAACTTCGGTTGTGGTCTCTAACTTGGAACTTAACCTGACACAAATTATCCCCACTTAATGCCACTTTAGTGGGCAGGGCTTAATTAAGCCTTCTTCCCAACAGAAGGATAATGGCAAGTATTAGGAAAGAAATAAACTCTGACATGTAAGGTGTGGATTTGAGCATCACCTGTGGATTTGTGACTTTTGACAAGCAATTTCGTTTCTTTCCTTTGTGGTCTCCCATATACAATATGGAGAAAACACAGTTCTCTTAACTAATTCTCTTAATTGGTTCTCTTCCCCACAAAAAGCACAGCTGAAAATGGCAACTCACAGCCTGAACTTCTGTTAATTGTGCCTTTGTCACTGCCAAAGAGGTATTCTTTTCATGTAAGAGCTTCTTAAGTCGAATCAGCTGTATATTCTCCTTAATCGAGGCTCTGGAGAAAGAAGACAGCATGAACATGTCATCTGTGAATGGACAGAGTTAAGTACCTTTCCCCTTTAAAGATACGGACAGGGACACAGAGGAAGACCATTATTTCTGAACCTAAGAGGTCATGTGTTCTTTATTGTTTGAAAGGCATTAGGAGAGGATTGGGGTTCACTAGACTCTGTGTCCCCTCCATGCCCTGCTTGTGGATAGCTGTGGCTGTTTACATCTTGTCTCCTCACTCGTCTAAGCTCTTTGAAGGCAAGAGCTGTATTAATTATCTTTTTAACCTTTCTATCCCAGTGCTTTGCACAGTTCCTGGTAGTCAATAAACATCTATTCAATAAAAAGATGGTGCCAATCTATTATTTAGACCCTTGATGCCCTATTTCTACCATTCAGATATGAGTTTCTATTGTGTGGTAATGAGAAGAGAGTGAGCCTTGATGCCAGATAAACCTGGACTCAAATCTTGCTCTCCCTATTACCATTTTGATAATTTGAGCAAGTTATTTACCTTCTTTTGGGCTCAGTGCCCTCACCTGGTAAACATACTTACCTTGTTGTTGTCCAGCTTAGAAGAGACCATGACGCATAAGTATCAAGGACAGCGTCCATCACCTAGAGAGTGCTCAGTAACCTGGTTTACTCCCCCTCCTCTGTGATTGCTCTTGGCTTGCCAAGTTTAATTAAACTTCGGTTGTGGTCTCTAACTTGGAACTTAACCTGACACAAATTATCCCCACTTAATGCCACTTTAGTGGGCAGGGCTTAATTAAGCCTTCTTCCCAACAGAAGGATAATGGCAAGTATTAGGAAAGAAATAAACTCTGACATGTAAGGTGTGGATTTGAGCATCACCTGTGGATTTGTGACTTTTGACAAGCAATTTCGTTTCTTTCCTTTGTGGTCTCCCATATACAATATGGAGAAAACACAGTTCTCTTAACTAATTCTCTTAATTGGTTCTCTTCCCCACAAAAAGCACAGCTGAAAATGGCAACTCACAGCCTGAACTTCTGTTAATTGTGCCTTTGTCACTGCCAAAGAGGTATTCTTTTCATGTAAGAGCTTCTTAAGTCGAATCAGCTGTATATTCTCCTTAATCGAGGCTCTGGAGAAAGAAGACAGCATGAACATGTCATCTGTGAATGGACAGAGTTAAGTACCTTTCCCCTTTAAAGATACGGACAGGGACACAGAGGAAGACCATTATTTCTGAACCTAAGAGGTCATGTGTTCTTTATTGTTTGAAAGGCATTAGGAGAGGATTGGGGTTCACTAGACTCTGTGTCAGTGCTTCCCAGGTCTTGCTTGTTATTAGAATCATCTAGCGATATCTTTAAATTTACACTGCCTCAACTCCACCCCCCATTAATTGAAAGGTAGTCTCTGGGGTGGGATTCTGGCATCAGTGGTTTTTAAAAGGCCTCCAGGTTGAAAACTTATGTCCATACAAACAGATGAACATGGATGTTTACAACAGTTTCATTCATAATTGTGAAAATTTGGAAGCTACCAAGAGGTTATTCAATATGTGAATGGCGAAATAAACTGTGATACATCCAGACAGTGAAACAGTGCATGCGTGCATGGTAAGTTGCTTCAGTCATGTCTTATTTTTTGTGACTCTATAGGCTGTAGCTTGCCAGGATCCTCTGTCCATGGGATTCTCTAGGCAAGAATACTGGAATGGGTTGCCATTTTCCTCTCCAGGGGATCTTCTCAGAGCAGGGATTGAACCCTGGTGTCTTACATCTCTTGAATTGGCAGGTGGGTTCTTTACCACTTGCACCACCTGGGAAACCCACCTAAATGTTATTCAGTGCTTAAAAAAAAGAAAAAAAGAAAGAAAGAAATGAGCTATCAAGCCATGAAAAGAGAAGGAAACTTACATGTTTTCATATTGTTAAGTGAAAAAAAAATCTGAAAAAGCAACATATTCTATGATTCCAACTATATGAAGTTCTGGGGAAGGCATAACCATAAAGACAATAAAAAGAGCAAGGGTGCTGGGGTAATGGGGAAGGGAGGCATGGACAGGCAGAGCACAGAGGATTCCAGGGCAGTGAACCTATTCTGTGTGATACTATAAGGATGGATGCATAACTATATATTGTCCCAACCCGTAGAATGTACAGCACCAAATGGTTCATCCATTGTAGCAAATGTACCCCTCTGGTGTGGGATCTTGACAATGCAGAAGGCTTGTGGTGTCGGGGGAGGTGAGGCAGGGTGGTATATGGGAAATCTCTGTACTTCATGCTGAATTTTGTCGTGAACCTAAAACTCTTCTAAAAACACAAAGCTTATTTTTTTTTAAGTTTTCCAGGGGCTAAGGCACAGTGGGGACTGAGAACCCACATTCGGTAATGAGGATGAAATATTTTTCCTTCCATAAAGTGAAGCAGCAAAATTTTTATTATACATAAAGATCCCTTTCAAGTCAATCCATTCCTTAACCCACTTGTGCCTCCATGTCTACTTCTCAGCATGAATTTAATCCCAAACATTTTTTCCTCTGAGATGGAGGAAATTGCAAATAAGAACCTCTTTTTCAGTTCATTATGATTTGAGGCATGGAATTCCACACTCTTACCGAAGCTCAGTGGCCTTCTGGGCACTCTCCAAAGAGCTTCTCTGTTCACAGTTTTCATCTTTGGACCACATTTTCTCAGGAGACTTGGGTGGTTCTTCTATTTGCATAGTATTGCTGGTCATAACATGGTCACTGTTAGGCGTGCATAGACCAAAGAGTTTAATCATAATTATATGACTCTGCTAAAAGAGTTTATACTATTAGAATTAGGATCATTAAACACAAAAAGAAAAAATAGAAACTCCTGTTATAGGGGTTTAGAACTAGGCTCTCACATATATTTTTTAAAAAACTAGAGGAGTTAGTAATCTTGGCATGTGTGGAGGATAATCTTACAAAATGTAGCTTTCCAGTGTCAAACAGAAATATAAGTTAATGATGATCTAAGGGGGAAAGTATAGAGAGAAGGAATACCTTCAATTAAGGAAAGAACCTTTATTTTCCTTTTCTTGGAAGACAAAGAGGTGCTTATTTTCCACTTTTAAGCAATGAAGTTGGAACATGACCTAGGGTTGACTTTCGTTTTCTCCGATTATGCTGGAAAGACTCAAAAGGAGAAACATTCACGTGTTCCCCGAATGAGGTTTTTCCAGTTAAAGTTGAAAGAGTAACAGCACAGGCTAAAGGAAAAGAACTCACAGTTGGCTGGGTTCACTGGATATTTCCCCTCTGGCTTTCTCACTTGTCACATGTTCCTTGAATGTGGGAGGAGCTGTGTAGCTCAGCCTGTCCCTTGACTCTGAAAGTTTATAGACAGAGATGCAAACTGACAAAGAGATTTCTCCAGAACCCCAAGTGCTAGAAATCAAACCCCAAGTCCTGGCAGTAGAGAGTCTTGAGATCTTGGGGAAATCTTCATAGGACCAATAAAGCACAGAGGAGAGGGTCTCAGATTTTACTCTCGCATAGATATACAACCATTGATTTAATAAGTTAGCAGAATTATAGGCTCTCAAGTAAGTGAGGATAAATGGGAAGAAGAAAGAGCAGAGACTGTGTGTCCCTCTTATGCACCTCTATTTCTAGGGCCTAGTGTATAATTGGTATGCTGTAGTGCTCAAGTTAAATGGAACTGAACTTGAGACATTTAGTTCTTCTCCTTTCATCTGTTTTCACAAAGATTTTGCCAGTTCAAGAAAGGAGCTTGAAAAAAAAAAAGAAAGAAAGGAGCTTGGGGACTTCCCTGGTGGTCCAGTGGGTAAGGACACTGCCTTGTAGTACAAGGGATGCCAGTTCGATCCCTGGCCTGGGAAGATCCCTTGTGCCGTGGAGCAGTTGGACCGATGTGTCCAATTACCGAGCCAGAGCTCTGGAGTGCATGTGCACAGAGCCAGTGCTCTGCAGCAGAAGAGGCCGCTGTGATGGGAGGCCCACACAGGTCAAAGAACAAAGGTAAATAGATGAAAGATCAGTAGGAATGACAAAAAAAAAAAGAAAGGAGCTTGGGCTTCCCTGGTGGTCCAGAGGGTAAGGAGTCCATTTTGCAGTGCAAGGGGCACCAGTTTGATCCCTGGCCTGGCGGGGATTCCACGTGCCACAGAGTGGCTTGACCGATGTGTCCAATTGCAAGCCAGTGCTCTGGAGCGTGTGCTCTGTGGCGAGAGAGGCCACTGCAATGGGAGACCCCCACAGGCTGAAGAATAAAGATGGATGAAAAAGAAGTAAATAAAAATCAATAAAAAGAGGCCAAATTAAAAAAGTAAAAGAAAAGAAAGCAGCTTGAAAATGCTGAATAAAACCTAGCACTAAGTCCCCATGGTCAGGACATCCCATTCTCATGAACCTAAGAAAGGGATGGATAAGCCAGGTGAAGGAAGCACACACAAGGGTATTTAATTCAGTGCTGGGATACAGGAAGAGGAGACACTGCAGCGGCTGACTTAACAGCCGGAGGTTTAGGCCTAGACTTCAGGAATGGGCTTTGCGAATCTCTGAACCCATGTAGTTGTATGCAAAGTTTTGCCTATGTGTATGGGCATTTTTCTTTGGAGTAGGCCTAGCTTTTGCTCATGGTTTCAAAGGAGTCCATTTCCCCCAAGTAGATGAAGAACCCCAGTTTTAGAGGCATGAGCCACCCTGCCCAGAATCCCATAGTCCCAACAGAGGGACCAGTCTGAAGAGCTTGCCACTCACACCTGAGCAGGTCATCAAAGTTATATCTCTGCTTTCTGATCCCTACAGAACTTGACAAAGTTCCCTTTTCCATTGTCCAATTTGCCTCCCAACAGTACCACACGGTGAAGTGAGAAGTTTGAACCTGACATCCTACTCAAGAAAAAAAGATTTTAGAGAGGAGAAAGGAAAGAGAACAAAGAGCGAAATGGGGGTGGTGGGCAGAATACACCAGTGGGAGGAAAATGTGCATGACAAAGCAGTGTTTTGGCCCCACGTGGATTTGGCCCCGAGCCTCACCTCTCTTGGGTTTCTCTGCCCCTGGCGCCCCGGCGGTGTGGAGCTGTCTGTATCCCACGTGGCCGCGAGGCTGGGGGCGGCGGGAGCAGGAGGGCCGACCCGCTGGACCTGCAGTTGCAGCCCCTGCAGCAGGGGGCGCTGGGGCTTGGAGGGGTGCTGCCTCCACCCTGTGTTCCGCCGCCTAGCGGGTTCCGAGAGCTGTTCCGCTGCAGCCATCTCAGCCCTCAGGTCCCGGCCTGCTGCAGTGAACCTGAGCAAGGCTGTCCTCATCCTGTGGGCAAAAACCGAGCTGGTAGCTTGTGCTGTCTGACTTCACTGGATTCTCAAGTTCTCCCCAATACAAAAGAATCTCCCGCTCTGAAGAGGGTTGGCATACAGTGGAAGCCTGCAATCTCATAGATTCTAAACGAAGCTCTGAACCACCCCTGGGGATTACTAAGGAGAAAGTAAAAAGTTGCTGTTGACACTGGGAAATTGGTCTGATATAACTAGTCCCCAGTGTTGTTTGAAGGTGGAGCGGCATTCACAGCAGGGCCCTGTTGTTGTGCTGTTGGATGTTATCTTGCAGAACACCACCATCACATGGCCACTCTGAGACCATGACAGGGTGATGTCAAAAAAGCTCAGACAAAAACAAAGTCCCTACAAAATACTAAACATACTCGTCTCCTGGCTAACACAGGTGACTTCTGCTTTTTTCCCAATTCCAGCTTTACTTTCTTCAGCCCTTTTAAAAACCTTTACCTAGTTCTTAGCCTTCCCAAGTAGATGAAGAACCCCAGTTTTAGAGGCATGAGCCACCCTGCCCAGAATCCCATAGTCCCAACAGAGGGACCAGTCTGAAGAGCTTGCCACTCACACCTGAGCAGGTCATCAAAGTTATATCTCTGCTTTCTGATCCCTACAGAACTTGACAAAGTTCCCTTTTCCATTGTCCAATTTGCCTCCCAACAGTACCACACGGTGAAGTGAGAAGTTTGAACCTGACATCCTACTCAAGAAAAAAAGATTTTAGAGAGGAGAAAGGAAAGAGAACAAAGAGCGAAATGGGGGTGGTGGGCAGAATACACCAGTGGGAGGAAAATGTGCATGACAAAGCAGTGTTTTGGCCCCACGTGGATTTGGCCCCGAGCCTCACCTCTCTTGGGTTTCTCTGCCCCTGGCGCCCCGGCGGTGTGGAGCTGTCTGTATCCCACGTGGCCGCGAGGCTGGGGGCGGCGGGGAGCAGGAGGGCCGACCCGCTGGACCTGCAGTTGCAGCCCCTGCAGCAGGGGGCGCTGGGGCTTGGAGGGGTGCTGCCTCCACCCTGTGTTCCGCCGCCTAGCGGGTTCCGAGAGCTGTTCCGCTGCAGCCATCTCAGCCCTCAGGTCCCGGCCTGCTGCAGTGAACCTGAGCAAGGCTGTCCTCATCCTGTGGGCAAAAACCGAGCTGGTAGCTTGTGCTGTCTGACTTCACTGGATTCTCAAGTTCTCCCCAATACAAAAGAATCTCCCGCTCTGAAGAGGGTTGGCATACAGTGGAAGCCTGCAATCTCATAGATTCTAAACGAAGCTCTGAACCACCCCTGGGGATTACTAAGGAGAAAGTAAAAAGTTGCTGTTGACACTGGGAAATTGGTCTGATATAACTAGTCCCCAGTGTTGTTTGAAGGTGGAGCGGCATTCACAGCAGGGCCCTGTTGTTGTGCTGTTGGATGTTATCTTGCAGAACACCACCATCACATGGCCACTCTGAGACCATGACAGGGTGATGTCAAAAAAGCTCAGACAAAAACAAAGTCCCTACAAAATACTAAACATACTCGTCTCCTGGCTAACACAGGTGACTTCTGCTTTTTTCCCAATTCCAGCTTTAGCTTTACTCTAGTCTAGCTTCTCCATAAGTAAGATTTACTGAGACATCAAAACACAGAATTGTCCCTCCTTTCTGACAATACCAAATCTAGAGAAAAATTCTGCATGTTGGAGCCTTCCCTAAATTACCCAACTGAAACCCAAACCCTATAACAGGCTCTTAACACAATCTTCCTGAGATGTCCATGGTGGACACACTTTTCTAGCTACAACAGCAATAAACCCAACTTGTTCCTGGTGATCTTTGGCTGGAAGTCATTGACACTGGTATCTTCAAAATGTGTCCTAGAGATGAATCCAAGACTTTCAGAACTCCTATTTTCCCCATCTAATTATCTACCCACACTCCATCTCAGATTTCTTTCTAGGTCAGCCTCCAAAAGATACACTTTTGAAAGCCTGTACCCTAAAGTCACTGTGCATGGTATATTTTGGACTTAGGAGCTTTTTCTCTCTGCCATTCATTAGCTACGACCTTGGGGAAGTTACTTACCTCTTTGTGTTCCCTTTCCTTCTTAATAATGCTTCTTTCATTATATTAGATGAGTTAACACATATAAACTGCATATTAGAGGCCTGCATATAGTAAATGATCAATGCAATTTTGGCTTTTGTTTTATAAATAAAAACCCCCTTTCCTACTTTCCCCTGTAATCTTTGACCCCCTGAGATTTTGGCCTTTCCCTGTCCCTGTTCTTTCTTTTGTGACCAGGGCAGGAACCTGCCCTGGCTCTTGCTCTCTAGGTTGAAAAGGCTCTGATGATACTTTACAGACTATGGCCACAATCTACTGATGTGTTTGGCAAGAAAACAAAGTAGAGCTATATTGCCTTGAAAACTATTTTTGGAGTTAACCATCTTTGACATTTGAAGTGTTTTCTGGTGTTAACATCTCAGGATGATGTATTGTTTTTGGTTTGTTATGGTGAAGGTCTGATGTAGACACAGTTTATAAAGACATAAGGAGAACTCTGAGCACCTTTTGATCTCCTCCTGTTGCTTCCAAAAAAGCTCCTTCACCAACATGTGCTCTTCACGAAGACGAAACCAGCTGTCCTCCAATTCATCCCGAGTCATCCTGCTCCAGGGTGGTGGAGTTTTTAGATTTTTACCTAAAGTCCCAGGAGAGGGTAAATGGAGATTATTCTTACATGTAATGTTTTCAACACATCGTATCTCTCTCTACATCTTGTCCAGGAGGCTTGAATCCACTTTGAGCCATGTGTTTAAGAGGAAATTCGGGAAGTACATGAAAGGTATGTTAATGGACCTCTGTATCATTCCATGTCATTCTTGTTCCATATGATTGCAGCATGTGATTCAAACTCCTATCTGGAAAGTATATTCTCTTTCTAAAAGTATCAAATGGGGCTTTTAGTCTACTAAATTTTTACTTTTAATCCACTTGTTTTGTTTTTCCTTCTCATTAGATAATTTGGACAGGATTTAGACAGGATTGTGCCCACAACTGTGTTCAGATCACCTACAGGGAAAGGACAGAAATGTTTCTTGAGTACCAAGAGTCATCATTTATTTTTGTCGTATGGAGGGATTGTCTCCAGATCTGCTTCCTTGGGATAGAGCCTCTGTGTGATCTAAGCAGAGGAAACTACAGCAAACTACAGTGAGTGTGTGTGTCCACTAGTCCAGTATCAGTTCAGATCTTGCCGAAAAACCAGAGCCTAAAATACAACTCCTTCCCTGGAAGAAAGAGAGCGCTGAACCTTAGCCTCAGAACCACTCAGGTTCCCTGTATCTTGAGATTTTGGCCTTTCCCTGTCCCTGTTCTTTCTTTTGTGACCAGGGCAGGAACCTGCCCTGGCTCTTGCTCTCTAGGTTGAAAAGGCTCTGATGATACTTTACAGACTATGGCCACAATCTACTGATGTGTTTGGCAAGAAAACAAAGTAGAGCTATATTGCCTTGAAAACTATTTTTGGAGTTAACCATCTTTGACATTTGAAGTGTTTTCTGGTGTTAACATCTCAGGATGATGTATTGTTTTTGGTTTGTTATGGTGAAGGTCTGATGTAGACACAGTTTATAAAGACATAAGGAGAACTCTGAGCACCTTTTGATCTCCTCCTGTTGCTTCCAAAAAAGCTCCTTCACCAACATGTGCTCTTCACGAAGACGAAACCAGCTGTCCTCCAATTCATCCCGAGTCATCCTGCTCCAGGGTGGTGGAGTTTTTAGATTTTTACCTAAAGTCCCAGGAGAGGGTAAATGGAGATTATTCTTACATGTAATGTTTTCAACACATCGTATCTCTCTCTACATCTTGTCCAGGAGGCTTGAATCCACTTTGAGCCATGTGTTTAAGAGGAAATTCGGGAAGTACATGAAAGGTATGTTAATGGACCTCTGTATCATTCCATGTCATTCTTGTTCCATATGATTGCAGCATGTGATTCAAACTCCTATCTGGAAAGTATATTCTCTTTCTAAAAGTATCAAATGGGGCTTTTAGTCTACTAAATTTTTACTTTTAATCCACTTGTTTTGTTTTTCCTTCTCATTAGATAATTTGGACAGGATTTAGACAGGATTGTGCCCACAACTGTGTTCAGATCACCTACAGGGAAAGGACAGAAATGTTTCTTGAGTACCAAGAGTCATCATTTATTTTTGTCGTATGGAGGGATTGTCTCCAGATCTGCTTCCTTGGGATAGAGCCTCTGTGTGATCTAAGCAGAGGAAACTACAGCAAACTACAGTGAGTGTGTGTGTCCACTAGTCCAGTATCAGTTCAGATCTTGCCGAAAAACCAGAGCCTAAAATACAACTCCTTCCCTGGAAGAAAGAGAGCGCTGAACCTTAGCCTCAGAACCACTCAGGTACCACTATCCCTCTCCAATCTATCCTTCGGAAACAATGAAGTTATATACATAATAAAATAATAATAATATAACATTTTCTAATTATTTTGTTCCTAAAAGTAATAAATAATGTCTCTTTCCTTTTTAAATTGAAATATAGTTGATATGTAGTACTGTATAAGTTGCAGGTGTATAATATATAGTGATTCATGATTTTTAAAGTCTTTCTTTTCATTTATTTTCTTATTTTTTTCATAAGTTTTTATTTTGAAATAATTTCAAATTCAGAAAATTTGCAAGAATAACATAGAACTCCTATATCCCCTTCATTCAGATTCCACAATTGTTTCTTTTTTTGTTTTCTTTTTCCTTTTTCTTTCTTTCTTTTGTTGTTGTTATTGTTTTCTTTTTTCATCTTTTTTTTCTTTTTCCTAGATTCCACAGTTGTTAATTTTACTTTCTTTGCCTTATCCTATTCTTTCTCTCTGTCTACATATTTATTTATTAAATACACATATTATGTATATATATATATGTATTTACTATTACATTTATTTTCTATATGTTACTCTTTGGAACCACTTAAAAGTAAATTATAGATTTGATGTCCAATTGCTTCTAAATAATTCATGGTATATTTGATGGGTACAGTAAATCCATCAAAATCAGGAAATTAACCCTAATATTATTTTACCATCTAACCCATACATCATTCAAATTTTAAAAATTCAGGATCATGTATTGCACTTGATTGTCATGTATCTTTAGTCTTCTTCACCTTAGAATAGTTCTTTAGTCTTTCCTTGTCTTTCAGGACTTTGACATTTTAAGAGCACAGAGTAAAGGTCATTTCCCTTGTTGAATGCCACTCAGTAAATGTTTGACTGATGTTTCTTCATGATGGGGTCAGGCTATGCAGAGTCATCATTTTATTTTTGTCGTATGGAGGGATGGTCTCCAGATCTGCTTCCTTGGGATAGAGCCTCTGTGTGATCTAAGCAGAGGAAACTACAGCAAACTACAGTGAGTGTGTGTGTCCACTAGTCCAGTATCAGTTCAGATCTTGCCGAAAAACCAGAGCCTAAAATACAACTCCTTCCCTGGAAGAAAGAGAGCGCTGAACCTTAGCCTCAGAACCACTCAGGTACCACTATCCCTCTCCAATCTATCCTTCGGAAACAATGAAGTTATATACATAATAAAATAATAATAATATAACATTTTCTAATTATTTTGTTCCTAAAAGTAATAAATAATGTCTCTTTCCTTTTTAAATTGAAATATAGTTGATATGTAGTACTGTATAAGTTGCAGGTGTATAATATATAGTGATTCATGATTTTTAAAGTCTTTCTTTTCATTTATTTTCTTATTTTTTTCATAAGTTTTTATTTTGAAATAATTTCAAATTCAGAAAATTTGCAAGAATAACATAGAACTCCTATATCCCCTTCATTCAGATTCCACAATTGTTTCTTTTTTTGTTTTCTTTTTCCTTTTTCTTTCTTTCTTTTGTTGTTGTTATTGTTTTCTTTTTTCATCTTTTTTTTCTTTTTCCTAGATTCCACAGTTGTTAATTTTACTTTCTTTGCCTTATCCTATTCTTTCTCTCTGTCTACATATTTATTTATTAAATACACATATTATGTATATATATATATGTATTTACTATTACATTTATTTTCTATATGTTACTCTTTGGAACCACTTAAAAGTAAATTATAGATTTGATGTCCAATTGCTTCTAAATAATTCATGGTATATTTGATGGGTACAGTAAATCCATCAAAATCAGGAAATTAACCCTAATATTATTTTACCATCTAACCCATACATCATTCAAATTTTAAAAATTCAGGATCATGTATTGCACTTGATTGTCATGTATCTTTAGTCTTCTTCACCTTAGAATAGTTCTTTAGTCTTTCCTTGTCTTTCAGGACTTTGACATTTTAAGAGCACAGAGTAAAGGTCATTTCCCTTGTTGAATGCCACTCAGTAAATGTTTGACTGATGTTTCTTCATGATGGGGTCAGGCTATGCATTTGGGCCAGAAATCTCACAGAACTAAAGCTATACTCTTCTTAGTGCATGGTATCAGGAGGCACGTAATACTGGCATTTCTACTAGTCTCATTGCCAGTAATGTTAATTTCATTTATTGTTTAAGATGGTGTCTGATTATTTCGCCTGTTTTTTTTTTTTTTAATTATTTATTTCTTTGGCTGTGCTGGGTCTTAGTTGAAGCATGTGGGATCTAGTTCCCTGACTAGGGATCAAACCCAGGCCCCCTGCATTGGGAACACAGAGTCTTAACCCCTGGACCACCAGTGGTCCATTTTGTCTGTTGTTATTTAGTTACTAAGTCATGTCTGACTCTTTTGCCATGCAGTATTATAGATGATGATATGAGGAAATCAGAATTCTCATGCATTACAAGTAGGGATGTAAACATGTGCAACTGCTTTCAAAAATAGTCTGGTAGTTTCTTGAAATAACACAGTTACCAATAGACCCAGCAACTCCACTTCTAGGTATACACCTAATGGAAACAGAAAGACATGTCCATACAAAAACTTGTACATGAATGTTCATATCAGTATTATGTATAAAAACCAGAAAGTGAAAACAACTCAAATGTCCATCAACTGATGTGGTAAAAGCAATAAAAAGGAATGGGGTATTGTATAATATATGCTACAACTTGAATGAACTTTGAAAACATTTTGCTAAGTGAAAGAAGCTAGACATAAAAAATCATATATTATACGGTACTATTTCTATCAAATGTCCAGAATAGGGAAATTCATAGAGACCTAAAGCAGATTATCAGGGGCAGGGAGTGGGGTCATACTGAAGGTCTGCTATAAGGTTTTTTTGGGGGGACGTAATCTATGTTCTAAAATTAGGTAGTAGGGATGAATGCACAACTCTGTGAATATAGTAAAAAGTAAGGAATGGTATATTTGAAAAGAGTAAATTTTAGAGTATGTAATTTATATCCCAACAAAACTATTATGCATAATATACAACATGTATTATACATATATTATTGGATAAGTTATTTTATCTGTCTCACACATATAAATGATGACATAAAACACATGAATAGTTTAAATAATAATAATAAAGTATACATATACAGACATACCAGGTCAAGAAACAAGAGATTACTAGTACCCTCTGTAAGCTCCTCACCCATACTATACTCTTCTTCCTCAGAACTGACCACTGTCTTGAATGTTGTATTAATAACTGCCTTGTATTTCTTTATAACTTTATGAAGAAAATTAAAATTTATTTTTAAGAAGAAAGCAAATTTATTATTTCAATGTACGACTATACATCAATGTACATTCATTTTCTGGTCATTGACACTTATGCTGTTTCTAATTTTTACTCTTTTTGAACAACACTGCTATGAACATTCCAATCTATGTATCTTGGTAAACATATGCAAAAAACCTCTTCAATTTTATACCAAGAAGTAAAGTTGCATATTCAGTTTTATTAGATAATGCCAAACTTTTTTTCTCAAAATGAGTACACTATTTATACACCCATGGGCAGTGCATAAAATGTCCTATATTTGAACTAAAATTTACAGAAGTGAAATCAGGTGAAAACAGAATTAATATTAGCTATGAAAAGGACTGATGAGTGGGAAGAGTATGAACAAAGTTACAAAAATATCTTCAGGTGAGTAGAGAAGAAGCGCTAGGGGGGCTGTGTTCTTCCCTTTTAAATTGCCTACCTCTATAAAAAAAAAAAATTGCCTACCTCTGCTTAGCGAGAGTGAAAGGCTAATCACATGCGTAGATGAATGAGACTTGCTTATTTGTTCTTGGTGTTTGTAGGGGTGGCATTTAACTTTACCTCCTAAACCCACACAGTAAAATTTTTATTACGCGAATATATGAAGAAAACATTGAGAAGACTGAAGAAAAGGGCCGAGAGCAAAGCACTCACTGTGAAGGCTAGCAAGATGCCCCACAATAACAGACTGAGGGTTGTTTCCATTCTGAAAGGCATCCATCCTCAGGCACCAAAGTTACCTTTTGACGCTGGCACCATCAGAGGTATTGAGTCTGTCTCTAACTGGTCCTTTGCTGTATTGTCCTCCGGAAGATGAGATGCCCTATCATCTCCCAAGCTGTGTGAGATCCCACAGGTCACTAAAATAAAGGAAACGTTCAGTCAATGACTTGCAATTTGGGGCTGCCGTATGCAGGCTATTACTTAAACTGTAGCAGGAATTTCTCCCCACTTTCATGATGGTATAAGACATGCTACAGTCTTTTTTGTAGTGATGTGGATCATTCTATACTAAAGGGTCAAATCAACCATTCAATAGTAATGACATCATTTATTAAAAATGAAATTAATTTTTCTGATTATAGAATTGATCCATAACATTTTGGATCATTTTTAAAGTGTCTGCTTAGCCTGGAAGTCAATGGTCATGCCCTTTCTGTAGGAAATGAGCCTCTGAACCTCTCGCTGCTCCACTGATAGGGACCAACACATCAACAATTGGTTTATAGTCTATGATCCAGTTCTATAACAATAGTCTATATCTAATAGTTCATTATCTAATAGACTATATCTAATAGTCTTATCTAATAGTTCGTTAGATAAGAGATTGACAACTGACCTAAGCTGCATCAATCAGAATCTTTTCCCCAGGCATTTGGAAATGGGACTAAGAGACTTAAATTAAGCCTCTGTGGATGACTAGAACTATTAGGTAAACTTGGGATTTTGGGGATGGCCATATTCTGATTATATCCTAGATAACTGTAGAAATCCTATCTGCAGAGTCACTTCAAACCTCTTTTTCTGAATTGTAGTATCCTATCCCCTGGTTTTAAATACTATATAGTATTTGCCTCAGAACCTTTGTACTTGGCTGGAATATTCTTTCCTTTACCCTTTACATGGTTAGCTCCTTTTTATCCCTCAGTCTCTGGGCATCTGATCATCTACCGAGATGACTTTCTCTGACTTTGTAACTAAAGTGAGTACTTCCTCAGTAGTACTCCATCATGGTGCCCACTTATTTCACCGGTCACACTTACCACATCCAGAAACTACCTTCATTTATTTATACTTACTTGCTGCCTCCTCTTACTAAAATGTAAGAACTTTGAAAGCAGAAATTCGGTTTCTCTTATTTACCCCTACTTCCAGCACTTGAATAATTCCTAGAATGTAAGCTCCTCTGTCCAGGTAAGAATACTGGAGTAGGTTGCCTTGCCCTCCTCCGGGGGGTCTTCCTGACTCAGGGATTGAATCTGCGTCTCTTACATTTTCTGCATTGGCAGGTGAGTTCTTTACCACTAGAGCCACCTGGGAAGTCCCTAGAATGTAGTAGACAGCTAATAAATATATGTTGAATGAGTGAACAGATGAATGAATAAACAAGTCCAGCGAGACTGACACACAGTGGTCGAGTTAAAACGTACTGAAAACTTCCTGTCCTTGATTTTAGTCCTCTCCAAGGTCTGTCTCTGTTTCTTTCCTTAGGTTCTGCAAGGGAGTATTATGTCCTTACAACAAATTCCCCTTTTTGCTGCAGCAAGCTTGACTTGTCAACTGAAGAAGCTCGCTCACAAGCTTACTTTGAACAAGCAGAGAAATACAAAGAAGGTAAAAAGCATGACAGAGAAATTCTATTACTGGGAGAAAACATTACCATTTTGTTGATCTATTTTCCAGACAATTTAACTTGAATTGAATTATTCACATTCTGTGATGTTTTTGTTTTTTAAACTACAATAAGTGGAGAATATTTTTCAAGTGACATAATTTTAAATGGATCTATACAGATTTCTATATTAAGGAAGCTGATATTCACCCAAAATTTCACATGCTAGACAACAGTCCTAGGATAAGAACAAAAGGAAGCAATCAAGGAAACCATTTCGTTTTAACATCGATCCTCACACTGAAAGTAGCTTTTGTAGGTCTGCTGTATTACTCCACTGCTCAACCAGTCCACTGGAGAGAAGTAAGACGGAGGGAAAAGAGAGGCGACTCCATCACAGATCTTGTCCTCTGGGCCTGAAGCCACTTACAAAAACGAAGTTATAGTGGAGGAAGAAATGCTGTAGTTCTTTAATATGTGGACCCAGAAACAATCGTTCTGACTTATGACCATTCCAAAATACACCACCAAAGCTGTACAGCACTGTGGAGCCATGGGAGAGCACCACTAAAAACTGTCTGAGAAGCTCTCAGAATGAAACAGGCTATCAGAATGCCAGAAAAAAGGACTCGAGAGACTGTGAAGGTGTGAGGAAGGGACACCCAAATCCAATGAAGTGACCAGATGTTATCTCTCGGGAAAAAAGGAGTGGAGAGTAGATACAAGGAAGAAGATTTTATCACTCTTTTTGCACTTAATGAAATGAAAGACAAAGAAAAATTCGTTGCAGTGATATTCAGAGTTGCAGTGATCTGGGGCAAGGGTAGGTGAATGAGGACAAAGAATAACTCTTTAGTAGTGATTGCTGAATAAAACCAGTGTGATGACAGAAACATTAAAATTATATAGCCAGCTCCTCTTACTCTGATTTTATGCTCACCTCTGATTAAAGTGGGAGAAAATGAACTGTAGATAGTGACTGCAGTCAAGAGCCTAGAAACAAGAAAGACATGATTCACATCTTTCTTCTGCTGTGTGACCATGGACAAGTTACTTAACCACTCTGTTTATTTTCCTTACTTATAAAATAGGGATGAAATACTCAGCTCATATGAAGTATGAATATGAAGGTCAATTGAGATAATGCTTATAAAAAGTCTCCCTAATGCTTGGCACCTACTATAGGCTCCACAGTAGCTAAGTGCTGGCTGCTTTTGTTGTTTTCACTGAACTAGTCTCTGGCCAATTGATAATTCTATTGTACTTATCAGTATGAGTTAATGATTGATATTATGATATATATGAAATGTCCTTATATATTGGTTACTATAAGGCAGTTCTCTGTGGCGTTTGTACATCATGTCTCTCTTCACTAGCCTATCAGCTCTTTTGAGGGTATCTTTGATCCTAGCAAAGTGCCTGATATCTGCAGATACATAATAATTTTTCAGTTGATGTATTACTATGATATTGGGTTGTGGTAGAAATTGTCTTCCTTTTTAGAATTGCTTTTAATAATTTTACAAAGTTTTGCATTAGTTCTCTTTCCAAGAACACAGTGAAATGAGAGCATAATGCGGTCACTGGTTTGAGTAACAAAGAGGAAAAAGAAGAAAAATGTAAAAGTCAGGTGAAAAATCTGCTTGAAGGACTGTCAGTAGCATTTCAGTTGAGCACAGGAAATGATGCTGCAAAAATACTTCCATCCTTTAAAAGTTTATGGATTAAGCAGACCTATGTGTTAAAAGACAGAAGTAGGGTTTTAACTAAATTTAATATTGATTAGGAATTCAGGTCTTCCCATTGCATAAGAAGTTAACTTTAACAGGTCTGATAAACAGACACTTCCCTGAAAGGGGGACAGGGGCTACATTGGGGCTCCTTAGAACTGAAAATCTGGAGGAAGAAAGGGAGAAATTGTGAATAGACTCTTAAAAAAAAACAGTTTAACAGTGAGTGAGGGAACTCAGGAGGAGCTGATCTTATGTAAGAGGATAGAAAGGAGATGTAAGCATTGAAGAAGAAACTTGGAGCAGAAATAAAGAGAAGCTTTGGAGAAAAGTGTAGGCTCTGTAATTTTAGTGTCAGTTGTGTGAATGCTCTGAAAAGATGACAGGAACACCTAGAATTTGGATTGAACTTAATTTGGCAAATGTTACTGAATGCACATTTGGTGCAGTTGATACATGGAGGAAAAAACATAGCCCCCAGGTTTGTGGTTACCAGAGGTAGGGGTGGGAGGAATGGGAATTGGATGAAGATAGTCAAAAGGCACAAATTTCCATTTACATGTTTAAAATAAGCAAGTATCAGGGATGTAATATACATGGTACATATAATTAACACCACTGTATGGTATATATGAAAGTTGTTAAGAGAGTAAATTTTAAGAGTTCTCATCACATGGAAAAACTGTATCTATATTTCTTTGATTTTGTGTCTATACGACATGATAGATGTTCACTAAACTGTGGCAATCATTTCACAATATATGTTAAGACAAATTATTATATTAGACACTTAAAATTTATATAGAGCTGTGTGTCAATTAAAATAATAAAAAATAATGTTTCCCACAAAAAAGAAAGAAAGGAAAATAAAGTCCTTGCTCTTAAAAAGTGAATAATTAATGAGGAAAGGAGAAATAAGAAAAGCACATCCTTAACTGTAAGGTGAAATTTAAAAAGTCAATCTGAGAAGAACCAAGCAAAATGAGAGTATAAAGGAAGACTGAAATTCACATTTATACTTGAAGGATCAGATAGAGCATTATAGAGGGAGGCTTGTTGGGGTCTGGAGGGATTTTGCATGTGGAGAGCGTTCTATACAGATAGAGTTTGAAGAGTCAGAGATGGGCAAAGCACAGGGTGGTCTTCGACAGAAGCGGGTAGGCAGACAGCTTTGACAAAGAGAATTGTGGGCATTTAAGTGAAAGGAAGCATATTTTGCAAATAAGCTAGAGGAGTTGTATTCATCCTGCAGATAATGGGTGAGAATTACACATTTTGAGCACACGAGCAATAGCGTTAGAGCTGTGGAACGCATTTAGGAAGATTCATCTGGCATAAGTGAGTTAGACAGAGAGGCCGAGAGACGCAGTAGGATATTGCTGTGGCTCAGGTCAATGGCTTTAAACAAGGAAGGATGGTGGCAGAGGGAAGGAAGACTGGGACAGATCACAAAGACACCATGGAAGGAGAATCTAAATACTTGCCAACTGGCTGGACGTGGGATGGAGTGAAGAAGGCGACAGGACTAAAGATGGCCTAGTGATTAGTGTATGGATGCCTGGGAGACTGCACAATACATATTCTCCAGGCAAGAACACTGGAGTGAGTAGCCATTCCCTTCTCCATTGGATCTTTCCGACCTAGGGATTGCAGCCGGTCTCACACATTGCAGCAATTCAGAGCCACAAGGGAAGCCCAGTGATGTTGTGTCTGGACGCCTGGGAGACTGGTGCAATACAAAACAAATAAACTCATTTCACTCTTCTCAAAAACCCCAGGGAAAGAAATGGAAGACTATAAACATGTATTAGATAAAAACTTACCAGTTGTTGCTTCCTCCAGAGAGTTCTCTCTTACTCTTTTCTCTGACTGTTCTGGTGTCCTCCAGTCCTATAGAATCCTCTTGTCTTAGCTTGTTAAGGGAGGAGTTAATACAGTTCTGTTTAGCTCTTAAGATGTTAACTCTTTGCAGATCAGAGCTTGAAGGCTCTGCATTTTCTTTATGTCTGTTGTGGTTGGAGAAAAAGCAGCTAAAACATTCTTTAATAAACTAACTTCTCAATTAAAGCTAAAGCTGAAAAAGTATTTATTTGATCTGAGATTAACAGAAATGTGTTGGTGTTGGTAGAATGATCTTTAAATCTCTTCCTGAAGGGCAACAACAATAGGAGATTTTCTGGAGTCCTGAGATCTCTTGGAAGGCAACGAACTCTGCTCTATTGGTAAAGTCAATGTGCCTGCTCAATCCATGTGTGCCAGGACCCTTTCAAGTAAAAGAATGTATATATTTCATCATTGTGACCACAGTTTTCATCCTGCAGACAATGAGTGAGAATTACACATTTTGAGCACAAGAACAATAGAGTTAGAGCTGTGGAAGGGCTTTAGGAAGATAGTAATTATGCTTTAGTAGTGCCCAACTCTTTGCTACCCTATCGACCGTAACCCACCAGGCTCCTCTGTTCTCTATCCACGGGATTCTCCCAGCAAGAATACTGGAGTGGGTTGCCATTTCCTTCTCCAAGGCTTAATATACTTCTTTTAAATTTTTATTTATTTATTTATTTACTTATTGCTCCACTGGATCTTCCTTGCATGGGCTTTCTCTAGTTGTGGTGAGCGGGGGCTACTTTTTGTTGTGGTATGAGGGCCTCTCATTGCTGTGGCTTCTCTTGTGGAACACAGGCTCTAGAGCTTGGGCTCCGTGGTTGTGGTGCACAGCTTTAGGTGCTCCATGGCGTGTGATGTCTTCCTGGATCATGGATGGAAACTGTGTACCCCACATTGGCAGGCAGATCCTTATCCACTGTGCCTTCAGGTAAGCCCCAATCTTAATATACTTTCTACATGTGAACTATAAGGCTTTGTTCCATGCTGAAGGAATTTCAGTCATCAAGAAGGACTAGAGATATATTTATATCTATATATCTAGATATAAAAGAAGTATTAGAGATAAAATAATACTATTCTGATTATAAAAGTAACACATGGTCATGGTAGACATGAACAGAAAAATAAAAAGTAGAGAATTAAATGTATTAGTAATACTAATATCCAAAGATAACTATTATCATTTTGATTTATGTATGTATAAAGGCATAGATAATACTTAAAATAAAAACAATCATTTATTTTCTTTTTAAATTTATTTTTTAAAATTTAGCAAAATACTCATAACAAAATTTACTATGTTAACCACTTTTAAGTGTATATTTCAATAGTGATAAGCATCATTTAAAAACAAAATTCAGCTTGAACAAATTTTAAACTTCTTATTGGTTTTATTTAACAATTCACAAATCAGGCAGAATTCTATCTAGCAGACAGAAAAGAGCTCCAAAGAGCTACACAAAATGAAAGACTTTTCTAGGCAGAAGGCAATGGGAGTAAGGAAGTCGTACTAAACAAAAGAACGCTTAGTTACTGCATCCTTTGGGGGATGGCAGGGGTGTATCAGGCAGGTTACCATCAGGTATGAATTAAGCAACTCCTAACGGGCTAGTTTAAGATTCCAGTTTTGGGAGAGGCAAAACTGTAAGTCTTGGTTTGGTGACATGGAGGATAAACAACTCCATTCTGGGCCTGTTGTCTTGTTTTTTTGGTTTTTTTTTTAATTAATTAATTAATTTATTTATTTATTTTTGTACATGTATGTTCCCAGATCCTGTTGTCTTGTTTTAAACAATATATCCACATTATTTTACAGTCAATCTCCAGAACCTTTTCATCTTATAGAAGTGAAACTCTGTGCCCGCTAGACAACTTCCCATTTTTCCCTCCCTCCAGTCCTTGGCAATTACTATTCTACTTTGCTATTTTTATGGGTCATTTATTTAAGTTTTTATTTTTTAATAACTAATATATAATACACAGTGAACATTTTAAAATATTATTAAATATTTCATAATTTAAAATGACTGTTCAATATCCTATTCTATAAATGTATAATAAATCAATTGAATCAATTTCCCATTCATGGACATTTAGATTGTTTTTTATTTTTTGCCATTATAACCACATTGCATTAAAAATTCTCATAAAAAAAAATTCTCATAGATAAATCCCTGCTTCCATCCATATTCATTTTTATAAGATGAATTACTAACAGTAGAATCTCTGAGTCAAAACTGAATGCCTGTTTTTAAGGTCTTGGATACTTACATTCAAATTGTCCAACCAACTTTTAGAAAATCTATACTAATTTATACTCCTGTCAGCAATATCTATTTCTTTTCATCATAACAGTAGACTCTTTTTTTAATTTGATCTCATAGGCAAAAATACTAATTCATACTTTCTTTTTTTTAATTCATACTTTTAAAATACATTTCTTCACTTGATAGTTTCCTCAAACTTTTACAATACATACTATCACTTTATATTTTTTTTAACGAGTCATTGATGCACTAAGGATATTAAATTTTTGCATGTTTTCTATTTTGGTTATTATGTGTCTGTTGTAAGTGGAAGTATTTTGAAATGTAAAAAGAAAAATTAAACAGTCATTTACACAAAATGAAAGACTTTTCTAGGCAGAAGGCAATGGGAGTAAGGAAGTCGTACTAAACAAAAGAACGCTTAGTTACTGCATCCTTTGGGGGATGGCAGGGGTGTATCAGGCAGGTTACCATCAGGTATGAATTAAGCAACTCCTAACGGGCTAGTTTAAGATTCCAGTTTTGGGAGAGGCAAAACTGTAAGTCTTGGTTTGGTGACATGGAGGATAAACAACTCCATTCTGGGCCTGTTGTCTTGTTTTTTTGTTTTTTTTTTTAATTTATTTATTTATTTATTTATTTATTTTTGTACATGTATGTTCCCAGATCCTGTTGTCTTGTTTTAAACAATATATCCACATTATTTTACAGTCAATCTCCAGAACCTTTTCATCTTATAGAAGTGAAACTCTGTGCCCGCTAGACAACTTCCCATTTTTCCCTCCCTCCAGTCCTTGGCAATTACTATTCTACTTTGCTATTTTTATGGGTCATTTATTTAAGTTTTTATTTTTTAATAACTAATATATAATACACAGTGAACATTTTAAAATATTATTAAATATTTCATAATTTAAAATGACTGTTCAATATCCTATTCTATAAATGTATAATAAATCAATTGAATCAATTTCCCATTCATGGACATTTAGATTGTTTTTTATTTTTTGCCATTATAACCACATTGCATTAAAAATTCTCATAAAAAAAAATTCTCATAGATAAATCCCTGCTTCCATCCATATTCATTTTTATAAGATGAATTACTAACAGTAGAATCTCTGAGTCAAAACTGAATGCCTGTTTTTAAGGTCTTGGATACTTACATTCAAATTGTCCAACCAACTTTTAGAAAATCTATACTAATTTATACTCCTGTCAGCAATATCTATTTCTTTTCATCATAACAGTAGACTCTTTTTTTTTTAAATTGATCTCATAGGCAAAAATACTAATTCATACTTTCTTTTTTTTAATTCATACTTTTAAAATACATTTCTTCACTTGATAGTTTCCTCAAACTTTTACAATACATACTATCACTTTATATTTTTTTTAACGAGTCATTGATGCACTAAGGATATTAAATTTTTGCATGTTTTCTATTTTGGTTATTATGTGTCTGTTGTAAGTGGAAGTATTTTGAAATAGATTAAAAAAGACAAAATAATTAAACAGTCATTTGCAGCGACATGGAAATGTTTTGTGTACTATTAGATCTACACTATCCAAAATGGAAGCTACTAGCCACATGTGGCTATTAGGCACTTGAAATGCAGTTAGTGTGACTAAGGGACTCAGTTTTTAATGTTATTTCCTTTTTTTCTTACAGTTTTAAAAAACAGCTTTGCTGAGGTATATTTTACACGTTTCAGGTGTAAAATACTGATTTTGGGGGGGGGAGGGGAGCAGGCAGGCCATTTCTATTGGTCTTTCATTTCTCTATTTTCATCTGTCTTTGTTCTTTGGGATCTTCCCAAGCCAGGGATCGAACCGGCGCCCCTTGCACTGCAAGGCGGTGTCCTTACCCACTGGACCACCAGGGGAAGCCCCACTGATTTTTTTTTTAAAGTAACTTCACTGACTAATGCAACCATCACCATAAATCAGCTTTAGGACATTTTCATTTCCCAGTTTTATTTACTTTAAATTTACAATTGAAAACTGATACTTGATATAGTTCTTAGAAACCTTACCCACACAAAATTAACAAAGCTTTCCTCTGCTTTTCAGGACTCAGATAAGGGAAAAGTACTTTGATGATCTTTTCTTTATTGTTCGAATCTGTGAATTTAAATGCACGCCACCTTTCTTTGTGATGTTTACTCCATTTTAGCATTTCTTCACATTCCTCAAATCTTTTTTTGACCCCTATTATTCTGTTTTTTTGTAATCATTTCCCATGGAGGTCATGGTTCTTTGAACAATGAGAAAGTGAGAAAGGAAGTATGTTCTAGGATTTAGGAATCTGCATATAAATTGGGATGACAAGAAGGCAGTATTCTGGGAGTGGAGTTGTAGAATAGCAGTGATAAAAGTAAGAGTCTTCCTAGTGTAAGACTTGCCATGATCCAGCAAAACCACTCCTGGGCATATATCTGGACAAAACTATAATTCAAAAAGAAACATGAACCCCTGTGTTCATAACAGCACCATTTAAAATAGTCAAAATATGGAAGCAACCTAAATGTCCTGACAGAGATTTGGATAAGGAAGATGTGGTACATATATACAGTGGAATATTATTCAGCCATAAAAAAGAATGAAATAGTTTGCAGCAACAAGGATGGACCTAGAGATGATTGTACTAAGTGAAGTCAGAAAGAGAAAGACAAATATCATGTGATATCACTCTTATGTGGAATCTAAAATACGACACAGGTGAACTTATCTACAAAACAGAAATAGATTCACAGGTACAGAGAACAGACTTGTGGTTGCTAAGGAGGAGGGGGTGAGGGAGGGATGAACTGGGAGTCTGGGACAAGCAAATGTAAACTACTGTATTACATACAGAATGGATAAACAAAGACCTACTATATATATTCAATATCCTGTCATAAACCATAATAGAAAAGAATATGTGTGTGTGTGTATATATATATATATATATATTACTAAATCACTTTGCTATACAGCAGAAATTAGCATATTACAAATCAACTATACTTCAATAAAATAAACAAAAAAAGGAATCAGTCTATTGTAATGTTTCTCAGACATGAAGAAAGTTAAGTTCTCCAAAATTATGTTTAAAGAGTGCCTGAGTAAATTTTTTTTTTTTTTTTTTTTAAGATTTATTTATTTATTTATTTTGGGCTGGGGTCGGGTTGGGGAGGGAGGGGAACGGGCGGGCCACTTCTATTGGTCTTTCATTTCTCTATTTTCATCCATCTTTGTTCTTTGACTCCTGTGGGTCTCCCATCGCAGTGGTGTCTGTTGTCACAGAGCACCGGCTCTGGGCGCATGCGCTCCAGAGCTCCGGCTCGGTAATTGGACACATTGGTCCAGCCGCTCTGCGGCACATGGGATCTTCCCAGGCCAGGGCTCGAACCGGCGCCCCTTGCACTGCAAGGCGGTGTTCTTGCCCACTGGACCACCAGGGGAAGCCCCCTGAGTAAATTTTATAATGGTCAACTATATGAAAGATAATTACTATTTGAAATAAAATTTCAGATTTAAAAGGATTTGGGCCAGTTCACATAGCATTTTTATAACATTTAGATGTTTGCTCAAAAGATCAATTTTTTTTTGTTTGTTTTTGTTTTTGTTTCTAAAATAAGCTCTTGCCAGTTTTAATTAAAGAAAAATTGTACATGATTTACTTTTCACCAGTCTGTTCTGGCATGCTTCTGATGATATCAGAATCACCTGGATCAATGATAGCCAGTGTGCATACTCTGTAGTATTTTCCACATGCTGTGCCCAATTCAATATTATTGCCACTGTAGTGATGGACACCAGTTTTGGCCAACATGGCATAGTACTCTATTTCAGATTTCCTCAAGGCTGGGCAGTTGTTGGCGAGGATGACCAGTTTCGCTTTGCCTTGTCTAATCATCTTCAGAGTCTGCTTGTACCCCAGCACGTACTTTCCACTTTTCATAACCAGCTGGAGCCTAGAGTTGATCGACTCCAGTGACTTTTTCGTCTTCTTTGCGGCCACCATCTTCCTGCTTTAGATGCGGGACGCCCCCAACCAAGAGCAGCCGCCAAGATGGCCGGGGAGCGAGAAAAGCAAAAGATCAATTTTTACCATCATCGGTAAACTAAGCGCTAACTGTGAAATGTAAGACTTGTCGACTGAAAGTATTTTGTAAGCTGTACGAAGATTAGTTTAATGAAAAACTACCAGAGGATAGAATCTTGGGCTTTGGAGCCAGAAGAACAGATGGCAAGAGTGTTAAAGAAGGCTTAACCTGCAAGAAACCAGATTTAGGTCATTGCTGGGATGAAAACTGGAAGAGAAGCAAAGAAGACAAAGGGGAAAAAAAAGGGAGAAAAACATTTAGTAGGTAGGGGGAAAAAGAAACCGAGGAAATAAGAAATAGTCTTAAGTCATTTATTTTCACAACATTTCCTTGGAAGGGCAGGATTCTACAGTAGATAGGTTCCACAGCATCATGTACTTATATTTAGTAGCAATTTATTAGAAGCAATTGCTTAATTATTCGTTTAATACTTGACTCTGCTCTGAACATCAAGAACTACTTACTTCTATGTCCTTGTGACCTGGCACAGTATTTACACAACTGCTTATTATACAGTATGTATTTGTTCATAAGTACTTGCTCAATGGGCTTCCCTAGTGGCTTAGATGGTAAAAAGTCTGCCTGCAATGTGGGAGACTTGGGTTCGATCCCTGGCTCAGGAAGATCCCCTGGAGAAAGAAATGGCAAACCACTCCAGTATTCTTGCCTGGAAAAATCCCATGGACATAGCAGCCTGCCAGGCTATAGTCCAAGGGGTCAGTCAGACATGACTGAGCAACTTCACTTTCACTCACTTGTTCAATAAATAAGTAAAACTCCCACCTCTGCAAATCTTCCATTATTAATAACTATGTAATGGTTATATCCACTCTGGAATTCAACTTTCTAGAGTTGGAATCTTAGATCCATCAAAAGCTAGCTGTGCCGGGCTTCCCTGGTGGCCAACATGGCATAGTACTCTATTTCAGATTTCCTCAAGGCTGGGCAGTTGTTGGCGAGGATGACCAGTTTCGCTTTGCCTTGTCTAATCATCTTCAGAGTCTGCTTGTACCCCAGCACGTACTTTCCACTTTTCATAACCAGCTGGAGCCTAGAGTTGATCGACTCCAGTGACTTTTTCGTTTTCTTTGCGGCCACCATCTTCCTGCCTTAGGTGTGGGATGCCCCCAACCAAGAGCAGCCGCCAAGATGGCCGGGGAGCGAGAAAAGCAAAAGATCAATTTTTACCATCATCGGTAAACTAAGCGCTAACTGTGAAATGTAAGACTTGTCGACTGAAAGTATTTTGTAAGCTGTACGAAGATTAGTTTAATGAAAAACTACCAGAGGATAGAATCTTGGGCTTTGGAGCCAGAAGAACAGATGGCAAGAGTGTTAAAGAAGGCTTAACCTGCAAGAAACCAGATTTAGGTCATTGCTGGGATGAAAACTGGAAGAGAAGCAAAGAAGACAAAGGGGAAAAAAAAGGGAGAAAAACATTTAGTAGGTAGGGGGAAAAAGAAACCGAGGAAATAAGAAATAGTCTTAAGTCATTTATTTTCACAACATTTCCTTGGAAGGGCAGGATTCTACAGTAGATAGGTTCCACAGCATCATGTACTTATATTTAGTAGCAATTTATTAGAAGCAATTGCTTAATTATTCGTTTAATACTTGACTCTGCTCTGAACATCAAGAACTACTTACTTCTATGTCCTTGTGACCTGGCACAGTATTTACACAACTGCTTATTATACAGTATGTATTTGTTCATAAGTACTTGCTCAATGGGCTTCCCTAGTGGCTTAGATGGTAAAAAGTCTGCCTGCAATGTGGGAGACTTGGGTTCGATCCCTGGCTCAGGAAGATCCCTGGAGAAAGAAATGGCAAACCACTCCAGTATTCTTGCCTGGAAAAATCCCATGGACATAGCAGCCTGCCAGGCTATAGTCCAAGGGGTCAGTCAGACATGACTGAGCAACTTCACTTTCACTCACTTGTTCAATAAATAAGTAAAACTCCCACCTCTGCAAATCTTCCATTATTAATAACTATGTAATGGTTATATCCACTCTGGAATTCAACTTTCTAGAGTTGGGATCTTAGATCCATCAAAAGCTAGCTGTGCCGGGCTTCCCTGGTGGCCCAGTGGTAAAGAATTTGCCTGGAGATGCAGGTTGGATCCCCGGTCCAGGAAGATCCACCTGCTGAGGAGCAGCAGAGACCGCATGCCACCACTGAGCCTGTGAAGCCACACTGCTGAGCCACAGCTACTGAAGCCTGCTCACTGCAACAGCAGAGTAGCCCCCGCTCGCCACAACTAGAGGAAAGCCTCTGCAGCAACGAAGGCCCAGCACAGCCAAAAATAAGCAAAATTATCAAAAACAAACAAACCACAAAACCTAGCTGTGCCACTTTAGGCAAATTATACAATTTCCTGTGCTTAGTTTCCTCACCTTTAAACTGGGGCTAATAAAATTACCACATGAAAAGTGCTTCATACATAGTTATATAAAAGTTATGTTTTATTTCTTTATTATTAACATAGTGATGACCAAAAATACTTAAAGTCAGATACTACTTGACCTCAAAGCCACTAGAGGGGAATTCCCTGGTGGCCCAGTGGCTAAGACTCTGTGCTCCCAATGCAGGGGGGCCCGGTTCAATCCCTGGTCAGGGAACTAGAGCCTACATGCTACAACTGACACCCAATGCAGCCAAATAAATATAAATAAAAAATATATATATAAAAAATTAGAGATCATGATTCTGAGTTGCTTTAACCTTTCTAATTTTGTCAAACTTTGTAGATAAAGATTTTTTGCTTGTTTAATTTTTTTTTTTTAATTTTAATTTTTTTGGTGGGGTAGGGTGGGGAGGGAGTGGGGCAGGCGGGCCACTTCTATTGGTCTTTCAGTCCAAGGTGGTGTCCTTACCCACTGGACCACCAGGGAAGCCCGCTTTAATTTTTCTTTCTTTCCTTTTTTTTTTTTTTTTAAGATTTACTTATTTATTTATTTTGGGCGGGGTCGGGTTGGGGAGGGAGGGGAGCAGGCGGGCCACTTCTATTGGTCTTTCATTTCTCTATTTTCATCCATCTTTGTTCTTTGGCTCCTGTGGGCCTCCCATCACGGTGGCGTCTGTCGTCGCAGAGCACCGGCTCTGGGCGCATGCGCTCCAGAGCTCCGGCTCTGTAATTGGACACATCGGTCCAGCCACTCCGCGGCACGTGGGATCTTCCCAGGCCAGGGATCAAACCGGCGCCCCTTGCACTGCAAGGTGGTGTCCTTATCCACTGGACCACCAGGGAAGCCCGCTTGTTTAATTTTTAAGCTCAAGGTTTTGGTTATTAAAAAAAAGAGATTAAAAAGGTCTCTGATTACAGATACTCAGGTAAAAGTAAAAAAACCATATATACATTTTTAAAAAGTCTATGAAAATCTATATCAAATGGTTAAGAATGAATGTTTTTGGAGGTCAGAGCACATAAGAAGTTTTCACTCTTTCTGAATTTTAATTTTTTATAATAATCACAAATTATTAGAAAGACACAAATAGGATATTTCCACTTGGAAAGTTTTAAAATAAAAAGAGAAAAACCCCAAAACACTAGAAGCCTTGAGAAGGATATATAATCCAATCAAAGTGAACAATAATTTCATTAGCAGTATATAACATCTTTTTTGGCAAAATCTATCCCCTGTCAGAGACCAGCAGGGGCTGCCCAGGCGTAGGGTCTTGTGGAGGGGATAACACTGATAGGTAATGAGGGACCAGTCAGGGAAGAAACAATGAAAATGTAGGACTGGAACAGAGTGCCATTATAGGAATAGTATGGGAGTCACAAGAAAAGTGAATGCTTTCAAATGATTATCATGAAAGCAGTTTGCAAGAACAGCTTGGCAGACAGACTCATTGTGGGAAAAACAGGATGCATTCAAAGTTTAAGGGTCTTGAAAGTGGTGTGCAATATCTTTATCATATCATTTTTCTGCTAGAATATGGTTACCTGTAGAAGACAAATTGCCAACAGTCAGAAAGGTCTCCAAATTAGCGTAAAGAAGAATAAAGTAGTAGAGGTGTTAGAAAGCTCTGTGAAGTTTTAATTATGTGCTTTGTGTGGATCCATCAGAGACTACCTCCTCACTCTCCAGTGGAAGATGCTTTTTTTAGGACATTAGTCCTCGATTTTCTTTGCGACTCCATGGACTGCAGCATACCAGGCCTCCCTGTTCCTCACCATCTACCAGTCTTCTCTGTCCATGGGATTTTCCAGGCAAGAACACTGGAGTTGGTTGCCATTTCTTCCTTCAAGGGATCTTCCCAACTCAGAGACAGAACCTGAGTCTCCCTAATTGGCAGGCAGATTCTTTACCACTGAGGCACCAGGGAAGCCCGCTTGTTTTTTTAGAAAAAAAAACATTTTTAAAAAACCATATATACATTTTTATAAAGTCTGTGAAAATCTATATCAAATGGTTAAGAATGAATGTTTTTGGAGGTCAGAGCACATAAGAAGTTTTCACTCTTTCTGAATTTTAATTTTTTATAATAATCACAAATTATTAGAAAGACACAAATAGGATATTTCCACTTGGAAAGTTTTAAAATAAAAAGAGAAAAACCCCAAAACACTAGAAGCCTTGAGAAGGATATATAATCCAATCAAAGTGAACAATAATTTCATTAGCAGTATATAACATCTTTTTTGGCAAAATCTATCCCCTGTCAGAGACCAGCAGGGCTGCCCAGGCGTAGGGTCTTGTGGAGGGGATAACACTGATAGGTAATGAGGGGCCAGTCAGGGAAGAAACAATGAAAATGTAGGACTGGAACAGAGTGCCATTATAGGAATAGTATGGGAGTCACAAGAAAAGTGAATGCTTTCAAATGATTATCATGAAAGCAGTTTGCAAGAACAGCTTGGCAGACAGACTCATTGTGGGAAAAACAGGATGCATTCAAAGTTTAAGGGTCTTGAAAGTGGTGTGCAATATCTTTATCATATCATTTTTCTGCTAGAATATGGTTACCTGTAGAAGACAAATTGCCAACAGTCAGAAAGGTCTCCAAATTAGCGTAAAGAAGAATAAAGTAGTAGAGGTGTTAGAAAGCTCTGTGAAGTTTTAATTATGTGCTTTGTGTGGATCCATCAGAGACTACCTCCTCACTCTCCAGTGGAAGATGCTTTTTTTAGGACATTAGTCCTCGATTTTCTTTGCGACTCCATGGACTGCAGCATACCAGGCCTCCCTGTTCCTCACCATCTACCAGTCTTCTCTGTCCATGGGATTTTCCAGGCAAGAACACTGGAGTTGGTTGCCATTTCTTCCTTCAAGGGATCTTCCCAACTCAGAGACAGAACCTGAGTCTCCCGAATTGGCAGGCAGATTCTTTACCACTGAGTCACCTGGGAAGCCCCAGTTGATATGTAGGTCATGACAGAGATCATGCAGTAAAACTGATTTCTGGTAAAATGAATTTCAGTATTTTTCATAACATTTTACAGGTATTTTTATTCCATGAGACCCATGAGTAATAAAACACGTTAGTATCTATTTTTGTTTACTTGAGGATAACATGCATTACATGTCAATCAAGCTTCATAGTATCTGGGTTCCTCTGAGTAGAAACTGTATAAAATATTTAATAAAAAAGAATAGTCTACCTGTTTGTCCTGATAAAATAATTTATCCTGAAATAAATCTAATGATTAATTAATTTAAAACAAAGTTCAGACACTCTCTTTTTAAGGTCCTAGGGCATGTAGTAGGCAAAGGGAATGCTGAGAGCAATAAGAATTAAACTCTGCCATCAAAAGACATACTATATAGGAGGGGAGAAGAGATGAATGTAAAATTAAGCACAGTGCAATGAGGTCATTTTAAATAAATTGCTATGAGGCAACTGACCTGAGGCTTTAAGCACTTGGAAATGTTCGCCCTCTGATTACTCGTTCAAACTTGACAATTTGGAAAAATGTAGAAAAGCACAAAGAATCTTAAAAAAAAAAAAAGACAGGAAGAACCACTATTAACATTTTAGTATATTTTTTCTTACCTGATTTTTGTTTTTGCTTTCAAATTTGCTTAAAAGAACACATGCATATGGTCAAAAATTTCAAACAGTATAGAAAGGTATACCATTGAAAAAGGTAAAAGATTCACTTCCCAAGCGTATATCAAAATAAATTTTTTAGGCCCCAAATGGAGTGGTTCCTGCTGAGGGTATCACATCAGCAAACTTTAACCCGCTCCTGGAAAAGCTCAGCTGGACCAGAAACACAGTACATCCAGTCAGTCAATCCTCGAACGCCATACTTTTTAGGCTGTCTACTTATTTCCTCGTTCCTTAAACTTTCTAAAGAAGGTCAGATACACAAGCCCAGGCAATCAAACTCTGATTGCCTTGCTGACTTTAAGGCTGGATAAAGCCCATTCTTGCCCCAAACTACCTTGGGGAGTGCTCCACTGCTTATGACACTCTTCCAACCATGGACTGTTTTTCTTTCAATAAATGACATTTAACTCGTAATTAAATTTTCTTGATTTCTGTAATTTGACCCGGATCAGTTTCCTTGGGAATCTCTGAAATTCATAATTAATTCAAAACTAATGCATAAATCTGTATTCACATATGCACATATTCCTTAAAATGTATATAGACTATCACATTCTCTAGATAACATTCTGCATCTTGCATTCCCTCATTACACAGAGAAATATCGTTTATTCCTAGCACAGCTGGTCCTATTGCACTGCGTGCTCAACTGCTACAGTATAACCAGAGGGACTGCAGTGCAGACAATACCAATAGGTGGGTTTCAGGATGTGGGGAGTTAAGGAACCAGACTGTGGGTTCAGGCAGGGGAGAGACAGCCAGCATATACGGTATTGGTATTAGAAAGTGAGATAACTTGGTGCCAGAGAATGAATGCTGTAGTATTCTAGGCCAGTATTTTGTACTTTTTGTAGTGGAGAGGTGAGTAGGCCAGTTGTTTTGTATGATATACGGGTTGTTTCAAGGGCTTTACAAGTTGAGAAATGTCCAGAAATGAACTTTAGGGTTGGAAAAACTAGGGCTGGTTAGTTTTCTGGTCTTTACTGCTCTCTCCCCAGTCTATGAAAAAACTTATTTTTTTTTTTAATCCACAGGGCTGAGAACATTTTCCTTTTACCTAGGCCTCGAGCTAGGGCACATCCTTCCGGAAGCTACCAAACAAAACCCCGCAATCTCTCCCCTCCCCCGCGCCGCGGGAATTCCGACATCCGGGCGGTCCCCCGACAGGCGCTCTGAGGAGCAGGGATAGGACAGTGAGGCCGCCAATCAGACCTCTTGGATACCCGGATGTGAGGCGGTGCGCCGTACAAAGGCAAATTTCCACCCGGAGCGCCTTGCGGGTATAGTGGCCAATAAGCATTATTCAGAAGATAAATGACGGGAAATAGAGCCAGTTACAAGCTAGTTTCTCCCACGCATGCGCAAATTCTCTAGATTAGTCTAACCTACTACTGACTGTGATTGGGTAGAATTGTGAAGAACGGTAGAGCTGTCTAATGAGAAGCGGGAGCGAGAAAACTCGCAGCCAATAGGAGGGTTTTTCAGGAGTGGGCGGGCCTAGGCCTTCGCCTCGGCGGCCGAGGAGACTCAGGGGCCATTTTGTGAAGAGGCGACGACTGAGCGTTTGCTACCGCGTAGCCGACCTCGAGCAGCGATCGGCTTCTCCCCGTAGAACCCAGGAGTAGGAGATTCAGAATCGAATCTCTTCTCCCTTCCCTCTCCTGGTAAGTGGAGGGAGCGGAAGCGCTGGATTCTTTGGGGGGCGCGAGAGGGAGTGGGCGAGAAGACGAGGGAACCCTCCCCTGGGTAGAGTAAGCAGGCCTCCGTTTATCCTGTATGCTTTTGGGGGGATTAGGTCTTACGCGAGGGAGAATTTTCTAGGCCTCAGCCCTTGGGTAGATTTTTAACCCAGTATTCTCTAGGCCACAGTCGGCGGGGAAAATGCTCTTTTTCGCTCTCCTGTGTTAACGGCTGCTGTCCTTTCATTTTCTGTGGCCATGAGGACTCTGAGATTGTGAAAGGGAGGATCGAAGATGCTCACGTTCAAGTTAATGTAGCGCCGTTGCTTCCTGTTAAAATATTAAATTCAGTGGGGGATGGGGAAGGGTTTTCAAGCAGATGCGTATTTGTACCGAAAGCCTCCCAAATTCTGTAGCGTACCGCAGGGTATGAATAGTAGATATTAATACGGTTAACGTTTTACTGGTTGCTTTTTATTTTACTCCTCTCTGAACAAATGATGGACCTCGAGATAGTTATTTTTAATTTAATTTTTAAAATTTGTAATCTCATTTACACATTAACAGTGATAATTAAAGCTGGCTTTTTATCTGCAGGTTACAAATCACTTGAAATATTTAAGTTAGTGGAACTTGCTTGAGGTAGGTATTAATATTTTTTTTAGAAACCGAGGCATGAGTGTCGAGAGTCATATTAAATCAGCGAAACTAGTAAGGAATTTAATCACCAGGTTAAGTCAAGAGGCTTTCTCCTTTAGAGTAGTAGATATTAAAAGTACGAGGTTTGAATCGTTACAAGAACCTAGTTACAGCAGCCACTAGCGGTAACTGGAAATTCCCAAATTGCTCTCTGGAAAAAAAAATACTAGGCTATGAGAATTGCGTTCATTAGTAATGCAAAGTCCTAAAATGATAAATTTTCGACTTTCGGTATTTTCTCGCATTAATTTGCAAGACCATCCCAAAGTTGGCAAAAATGCATAACTCTGCTTTTTGGTTAGCAAGTATTGCAGTGCTATTTGCTAGGTCTTGGAAATTACTAAAGTTTTTTGCCAAGTTTGTGACAATTATGTAAATTTCTAAGTATCACATTCACTTATCCAAGAAATCGGGTTTTTTTTTTAAATCCATATTGGGTAAGTTTGCCCCTTAGGAATCCTGTTGGAGGGAAATTAAAATTACTGTTGTTTTACCTAGCTATGTATTAATCCCTCACCATGTAGATGTTGTAATAGGGATCGAAAGCATTGCCTTTAAAAAATAAAAAAGTTAAACATTTGTATTGTTACATGGACTTAAGGGCAGTATTTTTTTTTTCTTTTTTTAGGAAATCATACATCTGATATTGTTAGCAAGTAAAAAAAATTAGTATTTAAGAACAATTGAAAGTTAAAATGATTTGAAGGGCAGGGGGTTTTTTTGGCCTTGTTAGAAATGTGTTCCTTAAAATCAGAATGTACCAAAGTAACACTTTGATAATCATCTGGAATGATTTGACTATAAAGTGTATAATAATCTGAAACAGTTCCAGATTTCATTTCAAATAGATAGGCACTGTAACATTTTCATGTTGGCTGGAGAATAGATGACTTAAGTTGCAGGTCTTCTAAAGTCTTTCAGCGTTTCTTACGCTCACACCTCCTGGTTGCTTTTCCTTTGGTAGAGGATATAAACATCTTTTTATCCCTGATTAGGTCTCTAGAGAGTTTCCTATAGTGTGTGACCTTGTTTTGAAAGGAATTGCTCGTAGGAGCAAGCAAGGTATAAGCTCCAAAATAGCTGGGTATTCTACTCTTAAAGAACTAAGAGTCATATTAAATCAGCGAAACTAGTAAGGAATTTAATCACCAGGTTAAGTCAAGAGGCTTTCTCCTTTAGAGTAGTAGATATTAAAAGTACGAGGTTTGAATCGTTACAAGAACCTAGTTACAGCAGCCACTAGCGGTAACTGGAAATTCCCAAATTGCTCTCTGGAAAAAAAAATACTAGGCTATGAGAATTGCGTTCATTAGTAATGCAAAGTCCTAAAATGATAAATTTTCGACTTTCGGTATTTTCTCGCATTAATTTGCAAGACCATCCCAAAGTTGGCAAAAATGCATAACTCTGCTTTTTGGTTAGCAAGTATTGCAGTGCTATTTGCTAGGTCTTGGAAATTACTAAAGTTTTTTGCCAAGTTTGTGACAATTATGTAAATTTCTAAGTATCACATTCACTTATCCAAGAAATGGGGTTTTTTTTAAATCCATATTGGGTAAGTTTGCCCCTTAGGAATCCTGTTGGAGGGAAATTAAAATTACTGTTGTTTTACCTAGCTATGTATTAATCCCTCACCATGTAGATGTTGTAATAGGGATCGAAAGCATTGCCTTTAAAAAATAAAAAAGTTAAACATTTGTATTGTTACATGGACTTAAGGGCAGTATTTTTTTTCTTTTTAGGAAATCATACATCTGATATTGTTAGCAAGTAAAAAAAATTAGTATTTAAGAACAATTGAAAGTTAAAATGATTTGAAGGGCAGGGGGTTTTTTTGGCCTTGTTAGAAATGTGTTCCTTAAAATCAGAATGTACCAAAGTAACACTTTGATAATCATCTGGAATGATTTGACTATAAAGTGTATAATAATCTGAAACAGTTCCAGATTTCATTTCAAATAGATAGGCACTGTAACATTTTCATGTTGGCTGGAGAATAGATGACTTAAGTTGCAGGTCTTCTAAAGTCTTTCAGCGTTTCTTACGCTCACACCTCCTGGTTGCTTTTCCTTTGGTAGAGGATATAAACATCTTTTTATCCCTGATTAGGTCTCTAGAGAGTTTCCTATAGTGTGTGACCTTGTTTTGAAAGGAATTGCTCGTAGGAGCAAGCAAGGTATAAGCTCCAAAATAGCTGGGTATTCTACTCTTAAAGACTAATTTACATTAACTGGTGGATGTATGAGATGTTAACTGGGGAGTGTGATGGTTGAAAGGACCTTGTCCTATGAATTAAGAGATGGATTTTTCTTTTTTTGCTGCTTATTACCTGTGGCAAATCAGTTCAGCTTTCTGGAGTTCAGTTTTATACTTACAAGGGTTCTTAAACTTACTACCTCTTTTAATTTCTACTTTCTGTAATCAAGTCATTTGTTGACAGAAGGCTAAGACGTACAGAAATAGTTTTATTATTGAAAGCAAATCTTATGTATAATTATAGTTACTGTTAACTGTCTTAACAGTATTTCAGTCTTCAAGTAATTTTATTGTCCTTGGGAAGCATTATATGCTCATATTTAGCCTCATTCATCCTGTTGGGATCAGGGAAGCTTAAGGTTTTGTGCATAATAATTTACTAGAGAATTGACTGGTGAAAACCAGAACTGTAAGCTGTAGCACAGCTGTGTGTGTACTCCCAGATAATGGAAATCCGAGGTTTATAAAGGGAAAAGTGCTTTGCGGTCTAGTTGCTTTATGGTATAACGTTTAGTGTGGTAGGTTATAATCTTGAGTTTATTTGATACCGATCTTAAATAGGGAATAGAAATTCCTTAAACTCAACACAGTGATTTTTAAGCTTGAACAAACATTAGAATCCACCAGAGGACTGGTGAACACAGATTGCTGGGCTCTCCACCACTTTCTAATTAAGTCAGCCTGGAGTAGGCCTTGTTTATTTGCATTTCTAATATGTGCCACGTGATCTTGGTTGGCATCCTTCAACCAGGGGGTATTGAGAATGCCCCAGCAATACAAGTCTCCCAGAGGTTTGACAAAAGGGCACTGTAACATTTTCATGTTGGCTGGAGAATAGATGACTTAAGTTGCAGGTCTTCTAAAGTCTTTCAGCGTTTCTTACGCTCACACCTCCTGGTTGCTTTTCCTTTGGTAGAGGATATAAACATCTTTTTATCCCTGATTAGGTCTCTAGAGAGTTTCCTATAGTGTGTGACCTTGTTTTGAAAGGAATTGCTCGTAGGAGCAAGCAAGGTATAAGCTCCAAAATAGCTGGGTATTCTACTCTTAAAGACTAATTTACATTAACTGGTGGATGTATGAGATGTTAACTGGGGAGTGTGATGGTTGAAAGGACCTTGTCCTATGAATTAAGAGATGGATTTTTCTTTTTTTGCTGCTTATTACCTGTGGCAAATCAGTTCAGCTTTCTGGAGTTCAGTTTTATACTTACAAGGGTTCTTAAACTTACTACCTCTTTTAATTTCTACTTTCTGTAATCAAGTCATTTGTTGACAGAAGGCTAAGACGTACAGAAATAGTTTTATTATTGAAAGCAAATCTTATGTATAATTATAGTTACTGTTAACTGTCTTAACAGTATTTCAGTCTTCAAGTAATTTTATTGTCCTTGGGAAGCATTATATGCTCATATTTAGCCTCATTCATCCTGTTGGGATCAGGGAAGCTTAAGGTTTTGTGCATAATAATTTACTAGAGAATTGACTGGTGAAAACCAGAACTGTAAGCTGTAGCACAGCTGTGTGTGTACTCCCAGATAATGGAAATCCGAGGTTTATAAAGGGAAAAGTGCTTTGCGGTCTAGTTGCTTTATGGTATAACGTTTAGTGTGGTAGGTTATAATCTTGAGTTTATTTGATACCGATCTTAAATAGGGAATAGAAATTCCTTAAACTCAACACAGTGATTTTTAAGCTTGAACAAACATTAGAATCCACCAGAGGACTGGTGAACACAGATTGCTGGGCTCTCCACCACTTTCTAATTAAGTCAGCCTGGAGTAGGCCTTGTTTATTTGCATTTCTAATATGTGCCACGTGATCTTGGTTGGCATCCTTCAACCAGGGGGTATTGAGAATGCCCCAGCAATACAAGTCTCCCAGAGGTTTGACAAGGTATAAACTATTAGGGATACTGTTAATTGCAAAAGTTACAGTTACATGCTAAAAGTTGGTCGTTTTTATGAATGGTAGCTCATCAGTTAAACATAGCATCTTGGGAGACGTTTAAGTTCCTGATTTTGAAAGATCTAAATATTTTCACAGTACTTGCGTTTTAAGCTTATAAGCGTGTGTGAAGAGTATTTGTTTGTAGATGAACCACAGTTAATATATTCTGAAATTTTTGAGTACCAAGTTCAGGCTGTGGTTCCAAAGAAGAAAACTGAATTTCTCACCATAACTGAACACCTGTAACACTCAGAGGAGATAACATTCGAATAATGTACATTTTCTACAACTTTTTTTTTTTTAATAGTTAGATTCATAAAATTTAACACATCAGTCTAAGGGTGAAAGTAGACTGCTACTTCTCACAGTCTGCTGTTGCTCAAAAATAGTTATGGTACCTTTTCCATTGCCGTAGTCATAAATTTGTAATTGACTCAAGGAACACATTTTAAAAACTCAGCTTAAATTTTTTCATTTACTGACATTTGGAAAGGAGAATAAAATCTCCTGACTGTATATTAAAATGTGAGTACAGACATTCTTATTTGTTCAAAGACCTACCATCTGATTGGCAAGTCTTATTAGCCAGTCTGTGGTTGTGGTGGTATGTATCAGATTCTTAGAATTCCTGTCTTGAAATTAGCTGTACTAATTTATCAACAGTGGGACCACAAAGCTGTAGCACAGCTGTGTGTGTACTCCCAGATAATGGAAATCCGAGGTTTATAAAGGGAAAAGTGCTTTGCGGTCTAGTTGCTTTATGGTATAACGTTTAGTGTGGTAGGTTATAATCTTGAGTTTATTTGATACCGATCTTAAATAGGGAATAGAAATTCCTTAAACTCAACACAGTGATTTTTAAGCTTGAACAAACATTAGAATCCACCAGAGGACTGGTGAACACAGATTGCTGGGCTCTCCACCACTTTCTAATTAAGTCAGCCTGGAGTAGGCCTTGTTTATTTGCATTTCTAATATGTGCCACGTGATCTTGGTTGGCATCCTTCAACCAGGGGGTATTGAGAATGCCCCAGCAATACAAGTCTCCCAGAGGTTTGACAAGGTATAAACTATTAGGGATACTGTTAATTGCAAAAGTTACAGTTACATGCTAAAAGTTGGTCGTTTTTATGAATGGTAGCTCATCAGTTAAACATAGCATCTTGGGAGACGTTTAAGTTCCTGATTTTGAAAGATCTAAATATTTTCACAGTACTTGCGTTTTAAGCTTATAAGCGTGTGTGAAGAGTATTTGTTTGTAGATGAACCACAGTTAATATATTCTGAAATTTTTGAGTACCAAGTTCAGGCTGTGGTTCCAAAGAAGAAAACTGAATTTCTCACCATAACTGAACACCTGTAACACTCAGAGGAGATAACATTCGAATAATGTACATTTTCTACAACTTTTTTTTTTTTAATAGTTAGATTCATAAAATTTAACACATCAGTCTAAGGGTGAAAGTAGACTGCTACTTCTCACAGTCTGCTGTTGCTCAAAAATAGTTATGGTACCTTTTCCATTGCCGTAGTCATAAATTTGTAATTGACTCAAGGAACACATTTTAAAAACTCAGCTTAAATTTTTTCATTTACTGACATTTGGAAAGGAGAATAAAATCTCCTGACTGTATATTAAAATGTGAGTACAGACATTCTTATTTGTTCAAAGACCTACCATCTGATTGGCAAGTCTTATTAGCCAGTCTGTGGTTGTGGTGGTATGTATCAGATTCTTAGAATTCCTGTCTTGAAATTAGCTGTACTAATTTATCAACAGTGGGACCACAAAGAAACAAACATTTACTTTTTGCTTTTATGACATTTTGTAGTCATAATGATCTTTTTTCCCTCATCTGATTTTTCATTCTGTTACACAAATGGATTATAATGAGCTCTTTATTTAAACTCTTTCTCCCTGATAAGTTCTGTCACAATTGACCACTCATTGGTTTTGAGACTAGATATCTCTAGCATGTATCTTCAGAATAGACCATTCCCCTTCAGTTTGTATGGGGGAAAATCTACCTGGACTTACAATTTAAAACACACGAATCTGCTTTCATAGTCTTGTTGATTAGCATTTGCTCACTTCTCCATCTCTTTTGGCCTATTTCTTTCTAAATTTTTTTTGGCCACACTGCTGATTATCAAGATGATTGTGGCTATTTTTTTGAAACCCTTAAAGGGTATATAGGTGCATATTTACTTAATTTTAAAAAGTCACCTGCTGACATTGAAGAATTGTGAAGCCAGTCACTGGTAGAGGTGATAATTCTATAGAGGCTCTCCCTATCCCAGTGGTAATGCTTTACCAAAATGTGTTACATGAAATGGACAGATGTTTCTGTCTTGGGGGTTTAGGGCACAACATTTCTGAGGAACTCTGACTCAATCTATCCCTTCTCCTTTCACAGGGCAGCAAGGCGAACCCCATCCCTACTCACTGGAGCTCAGCTTTGATTTTTAACCTCCCTTCCCCACCCTTCCAGAACACACACATTCCCATTCCAAAACTGATTTTATAAAGACATTTTAAACATAATGATGCAACTTGGTGTGCACTACGGCAAATTTACAGGTGTTTTTTTTTTAATTGTTTCCAAAAACAGGACTTGGATTTAAGATGTAATTTTTAAATTTCTATTTCTAATTTTTCTGCAGCAATTGGGTTAGAGGAGGAGGATCCTTTTAGCCTCTCATAAACTGACCTCTCTACTTCCTCGTGTATTTTTAAGATTGATTGATGATGTGGAAAGGGCTTTGCTTGTCTGCTACTGAGAACTTTACCCTTGCGGTTTTTGTGGAAACTGCTTTTGGAAAGAGAAAAGAAATGAACTTTACTGACTTGACATTTTTGCACCTCCCATTTTTCTAATCTGGGCTATTTTTATTTTTGTTTTTTTACAGTGAGATTTTTTTGATCTTCAGCTACAGTAAGTTACTCCATTTTTTTTTTTACATTTTTCCTGACTTTCCGCTGATTTCCTTTTTATTGTTGTTAACTAGTTAGTATTATTATTATATTTAATGATGGTGATGATGATGATGATGATGACACTGATGATTTTTAACCGGATTAAAATCGAGTTTTTCTGAATGTTCATTAAGAATTTCTCCGGCCTCCTGATTGACTTTGGAGTTTTGCATCTTGGGAGAGAAAGTGAAGGCATTAGCATTTTTAAGTAGATTGATCACATAAACCTTTTCTCTCCCAACCCTCCCTCCTTGCCCTCATCCCCTTCCCCACGCTCGAAAGAATTTTACTGGCTGTTAAGTCTGTGACCTTATTTTTCCTGATCTTTAACTTAACTGTTTTAGAGCATCTCTGGACGTCTGTATTTTTTATTTTTTTATTTTTATTTTTTTTATTTTTAATCTTTCATTTGTTAAATTTTTAAACTGTGCTGCAATAAAATGTGTGTGGTATTATTTAACACCTATGATGGTGATGGCATTTTCCCAGAAAGCCATCTCCCTCCTGTTTCCCTTGAAATCCCATCCTGCTTTTCCTGTACACTACCCTTCACAAACCACCAGCTACAGCAACATGGATACCCAGCCTGGAGCAGCAGCAGCCAGGATGACTTGGAGCCAGGGGGGCCTTCGGAACAGATGCACACCCTTCCTGGGTGATGGTAAGAGGTGTGAGGTCCACTTGGTTTCATTGGAAAGACTAGGAAGTAACACCTGTTTAAGTTGATGTGGTGTAGGAGATAGCTCCTGGAGATGTTTGGGTTAAGGCTTTTGTGTGTGTATCTCAAGAGGTGTTTCTTAAGGGAGGCCCCTTCAGGATTTTGTAAACTTACGGAATTATGAGTGTCAAACTTGGGGTGCTGAGAGTTTTTCATAAATGGAAAGAACAGCTGAAGTTTGGATATAGTTTTGAGTGAAAATGACCTGTTTTAATGATTAGCAGTAAAACAAAGACATATTAGGTATTCCTTTTTTTCTTAGATTATTGCAAATAAGTCAAAATTTTCTGTCATTTAGAGTAATCTTCCTTGGGTTTGTGGCAACCAGTTTTAGATTGTATTCTGTTTAGACTTCTTTTATCCTTAAGATTTAGCATGAATCAGCCTGCAAGAAACATGCCGAAATGCTGTCTGTTAGGAAGGTTTTTTAAAAGAGAAAAGTATAAGTACTTTTTTACCTCTGCAGGAAAGTTTATATAATCTTTGTGCCCAAACCAGGGAAGATCAGGGATTGACTTCTTTAAGTCGATTAAGTAAAATGTTCTGAGGTTGTCTAGAAGAGGGATGGAAAATTTTCATTTAGGTCCAAGTTCTATTGCTGTTCTTATGGGTCATGTTCTTCTGGTTTGGGGAAAGCAGAAAGGTAGAATAGTTCTTCAGGAACTCATAACCTCTTGAGGGAGACAGATGGATGAGATAATGTCACTGTGCGGTAAAGGTAGGCACAGAGCCTATAGAACTGCAAAAGATGGATACTGAATTGACCCTTAAAAGAGGTCAGGAAAGGCTTTTAGAGAATTAAGGCCGGATTATAAAAATTTTATGTAATGCCAAGGAGTTTGTTTTTATCTAGAAACCAACTCTAAACTGAGGAGTGATGTCAGATTTTCGTTTTTAGAAATGTCATTGTAATAGCAGTGTGGAAATGGTGTAAAGGCAAATGAGATTGGAGTAGGTGATAAGTAAGAAACTAAAATAGAAGAATAATGAACTGACTTTCCTGGCCAAAAGGAATGGTATAGGGATTAGGAACAGATAAATATAACGGGATTTGGTAGTGGCTGTGACATGGAGAGTGGATTTGGCACTGTTCCCTCCCATCTTTCAAGTTAGAGATGCTTATTGTTTATTTAACATGATTGCTAATTCTGAAAATCATCTTGCTGCCCTCTTGAGTATAGACCACTGAAAAGAGAATTGAAAGTGGCACTTACCCAGTCTAGATCCAAGAAGGAAAAGTGATGATAGTTATGGGAGCCAGATACAAAATGCAGAGGTAGAAAGGTGCTGCCGGCAAAGAGATCTTAAAGGAGCTGGTATTGAAATTGAGGTCTGGAGTTGGATTATCCTAGAAACCCCGGATAATTGGGGATGGAGGACTTGGCCTCAGTGCCAGAGAATAGTCAGCAAGAATAGATGGAAAAGAATAAAAAGAATACATGGACTAAGAGGTGAGGCTGGAAAGGTAGGCAAGAACCGAGTGTAGTATATGGACCCGTGTTTAAGATCTAGACTACTTTCAGCCTAAATGAACTCTTAAATTTTAAAGAGAAAAGTATAAGTACTTTTTTACCTCTGCAGGAAAGTTTATATAATCTTTGTGCCCAAACCAGGGAAGATCAGGGATTGACTTCTTTAAGTCGATTAAGTAAAATGTTCTGAGGTTGTCTAGAAGAGGGATGGAAAATTTTCATTTAGGTCCAAGTTCTATTGCTGTTCTTATGGGTCATGTTCTTCTGGTTTGGGGAAAGCAGAAAGGTAGAATAGTTCTTCAGGAACTCATAACCTCTTGAGGGAGACAGATGGATGAGATAATGTCACTGTGCGGTAAAGGTAGGCACAGAGCCTATAGAACTGCAAAAGATGGATACTGAATTGACCCTTAAAAGAGGTCAGGAAAGGCTTTTAGAGAATTAAGGCCGGATTATAAAAATTTTATGTAATGCCAAGGAGTTTGTTTTATCTAGACACCAACTCTAAACTGAGGAGTGATGTCAGATTTTCGTTTTTAGAAATGTCATTGTAATAGCAGTGTGGAAATGGTGTAAAGGCAAATGAGATTGGAGTAGGTGATAAGTAAGAAACTAAAATAGAAGAATAATGAACTGACTTTCCTGGCCAAAAGGAATGGTATAGGGATTAGGAACAGATAAATATAACGGGATTTGGTAGTGGCTGTGACATGGAGAGTGGATTTGGCACTGTTCCCTCCCATCTTTCAAGTTAGAGATGCTTATTGTTTATTTAACATGATTGCTAATTCTGAAAATCATCTTGCTGCCCTCTTGAGTATAGACCACTGAAAAGAGAATTGAAAGTGGCACTTACCCAGTCTAGATCCAAGAAGGAAAAGTGATGATAGTTATGGGAGCCAGATACAAAATGCAGAGGTAGAAAGGTGCTGCCGGCAAAGAGATCTTAAAGGAGCTGGTATTGAAATTGAGGTCTGGAGTTGGATTATCCTAGAAACCCCGGATAATTGGGGATGGAGGACTTGGCCTCAGTGCCAGAGAATAGTCAGCAAGAATAGATGGAAAAGAATAAAAAGAATACATGGACTAAGAGGTGAGGCTGGAAAGGTAGGCAAGAACCGAGTGTAGTATATGGACCCGTGTTTAAGATCTAGACTACTTTGGGCACAATAGGAAGTTGTTGAACTTTAGAGGTTAGAGAGATCTGGTTGCTTTCTTGCAATTTCCTTTTGTCAGTTGTGCGGGGAGTAAGTGCAAGTAGGACTAAATACTAGGTTAGAAGACCTGTTAAAATAGGCCACTATCTGTTAAAGTTGTAATCCTAGGCCTGAGGGCACTTGCTCCTGGGTTTTTGAATGAGATTTCCTTGTGTATTAATGAGCAAATGTAATGAGTTTGATGAGCATATGTTAGTTAGGCTCTAGTTACTTTGTTAACACCACTTTTGAGTCAGGCCTGATGTAATAGCTTTCCTATCTGAAATGAAGTACAAAAACTTGAATTTCTTGCTTTTGGAAGTGATAAATGAAAGTTTTACCCTGTGTCCACTGCTGTTAAAGTTCTGTTAACTTAAATCGTCAAAACCTTGTGTAAATATTACTGTCACATTTTGGAGATGAGACTGTTGGAGCACAGATTTAAATAATTTGCCCAGAGGTACACATACCTAATAAATGATGAGGCATAGATTCAACCCAGGCAGTTAAACCTGCATCACACTAGACTGATTATACTTCACTTGGCATGTGAAATATTCTAGAAAAATAAATCTTTAATTTGGTTAAAGTGCCCAAAACAAAAAACGGCTCTGGACTTAATATTTTTAGTAAGTTTTAAGCAAAATGCCATTGTGAATTCTGAAAATCATCTTGCTGCCCTCTTGAGTATAGACCACTGAAAAGAGAATTGAAAGTGGCACTTACCCAGTCTAGATCCAAGAAGGAAAAGTGATGATAGTTATGGGAGCCAGATACAAAATGCAGAGGTAGAAAGGTGCTGCCGGCAAAGAGATCTTAAAGGAGCTGGTATTGAAATTGAGGTCTGGAGTTGGATTATCCTAGAAACCCCGGATAATTGGGGATGGAGGACTTGGCCTCAGTGCCAGAGAATAGTCAGCAAGAATAGATGGAAAAGAATAAAAAGAATACATGGACTAAGAGGTGAGGCTGGAAAGGTAGGCAAGAACCGAGTGTAGTATATGGACCCGTGTTTAAGATCTAGACTACTTTGGGCACAATAGGAAGTTGTTGAACTTTAGAGGTTAGAGAGATCTGGTTGCTTTCTTGCAATTTCCTTTTGTCAGTTGTGCGGGGAGTAAGTGCAAGTAGGACTAAATACTAGGTTAGAAGACCTGTTAAAATAGGCCACTATCTGTTAAAGTTGTAATCCTAGGCCTGAGGGCACTTGCTCCTGGGTTTTTGAATGAGATTTCCTTGTGTATTAATGAGCAAATGTAATGAGTTTGATGAGCATATGTTAGTTAGGCTCTAGTTACTTTGTTAACACCACTTTTGAGTCAGGCCTGATGTAATAGCTTTCCTATCTGAAATGAAGTACAAAAACTTGAATTTCTTGCTTTTGGAAGTGATAAATGAAAGTTTTACCCTGTGTCCACTGCTGTTAAAGTTCTGTTAACTTAAATCGTCAAAACCTTGTGTAAATATTACTGTCACATTTTGGAGATGAGACTGTTGGAGCACAGATTTAAATAATTTGCCCAGAGGTACACATACCTAATAAATGATGAGGCATAGATTCAACCCAGGCAGTTAAACCTGCATCACACTAGACTGATTATACTTCACTTGGCATGTGAAATATTCTAGAAAAATAAATCTTTAATTTGGTTAAAGTGCCCCAAACAAAAAACGGCTCTGGACTTAATATTTTTAGTAAGTTTTAAGCAAAATGCCATTGTGAATTTTGTTCAGTTTACAGAAGTTTGAATAGCATGAAGTATCCAAGGTTGTTATTTAGGTAGGTATAGCTTTGTAGTATAATTATAATTTATAGACTCTGGATGTAACAACATTCTTGAGGGAAATAAACATATTTAAAAGTAAGTTTTAGGAAAGGAAAAAAATTACATAATTTACAGTTTTGAAAAATATGTAACCCAGAGGGGTCCTTTTTCAGTCCTTGTCAACCCTGTTGATGTGATTTAACCAGTATTTTTTACTTAGCTTCCAGGTTTTAGTCTCTTTCTGGCTATTCCTTCTCCCACTTAGCTGGAGTGCTCTGTGGTTCAGTTCTTCCACTTTTTGTTTCTATTCACGCTTCCTGGGTCATTTCATTCGGGGGCATGATTTTCTGTACTATCTATAAGCTGATGATTCCCACACCTGGACTTCTCTTGAACGACAGATACTGTCCTTTATCCTTAGCACCTGACAACTCCCTTGAGTTTTAAGTGTATTAGTTTTATAGCCCCAAACAGGACTTCTGCTTTTCTTTTCTCAAACCAGTTTCTTCTATAGTATTGCCCATTTCAATTAATGAAACTGGCATTTTCATGTCAATTAGGCCAGACTTTGGTTAGCCATCCTTGACCTTTTTTTTTCCTTTCATACTTCATCTTTGGCATTGTAGAAAACCCTATCATTTCTGCCTTGGAATTATAGCAAGGATTCACCACTCATTCTGCTGTCACTTGATCCAGTTTCAAGCCATCGTTTGTCTTTGGCATGTTACTGCAGTAGGTTTGTTTCTTTTGCCCCTCCACAGCAGCGTGTGGTAGCTAAACTGATCCTATTAAAATAGTAATGTTTGAAAAATGTATTGCCTGAGTTTCCTGCTTGAAACTCACTTAATAGCTGCCTTTTAAGCATTCAAGTCAAAATTGTATTGTGATTTACAAGACGCCCTACATTTGGCTCTGTTTTGCATCACACTAGACTGATTATACTTCACTTGGCATGTGAAATATTCTAGAAAAATAAATCTTTAATTTGGTTAAAGTGCCCCAAACAAAAAACGGCTCTGGACTTAATATTTTTAGTAAGTTTTAAGCAAAATGCCATTGTGAATTTTGTTCAGTTTACAGAAGTTTGAATAGCATGAAGTATCCAAGGTTGTTATTTAGGTAGGTATAGCTTTGTAGTATAATTATAATTTATAGACTCTGGATGTAACAACATTCTTGAGGGAAATAAACATATTTAAAAGTAAGTTTTAGGAAAGGAAAAAAATTACATAATTTACAGTTTTGAAAAATATGTAACCCAGAGGGGTCCTTTTTCAGTCCTTGTCAACCCTGTTGATGTGATTTAACCAGTATTTTTTACTTAGCTTCCAGGTTTTAGTCTCTTTCTGGCTATTCCTTCTCCCACTTAGCTGGAGTGCTCTGTGGTTCAGTTCTTCCACTTTTTGTTTCTATTCACGCTTCCTGGGTCATTTCATTCGGGGGCATGATTTTCTGTACTATCTATAAGCTGATGATTCCCACACCTGGACTTCTCTTGAACGACAGATACTGTCCTTTATCCTTAGCACCTGACAACTCCCTTGAGTTTTAAGTGTATTAGTTTTATAGCCCCAAACAGGGCTTCTGCTTTTCTTTTCTCAAACCAGTTTCTTCTATAGTATTGCCCATTTCAATTAATGAAACTGGCATTTTCATGTCAATTAGGCCAGACTTTGGTTAGCCATCCTTGACCTTTTTTTTTCCTTTCATACTTCATCTTTGGCATTGTAGAAAACCCTATCATTTCTGCCTTGGAATTATAGCAAGGATTCACCACTCATTCTGCTGTCACTTGATCCAGTTTCAAGCCATCGTTTGTCTTTGGCATGTTACTGCAGTAGGTTTGTTTCTTTTGCCCCTCCACAGCAGCGTGTGGTAGCTAAACTGATCCTATTAAAATAGTAATGTTTGAAAAATGTATTGCCTGAGTTTCCTGCTTGAAACTCACTTAATAGCTGCCTTTTTAAGCATTCAAGTCAAAATTGTATTGTGATTTACAAGACGCCCTACATGCTCTGTTGTACCCCCTCCTTCCTTGTTAATAGTGCTACTCTGCACCAGCCACACTGAACTCCTTAACTCAGATTCAAACACACTGCATGTTCCTACCTTAAAGCCATTACTTGGAATTGTCTTCTTCTAGACATTTAGAAAGTTGGAATTATCCGTTCATTGAGGTTCTTACTCAAGACTCACCACCTCAGTGCTGTTTTTTCTCACTTTGCCTTTTAACTACTCTTTAGCACTTTTCATCAGCTTACATATTACAGAAGTTTTATTTTCTGCTGTGTAAAGATATAGAGAAATACCTGGAAAGATACATACAAAGCAACACTGGATTACTTCTGGACAAGGGAAAGGACATAGGAGGGTTAGAAGGAAACTTGCTTTGTATGCTCAAAGACTGTTAGTGGGCAACATAGGGAGTCATTTTGCTTCTAATTAAAAATCTTAAAACTCCTTATTGTAAGTATACTTCAATTCTACCGATTTGTCTGAGTATAAATAGCACAGCTGTGGCCTGTGTGGTTGTAAATGCATCCTTATATTAGGTTTATGATGGAATGAGTCCCATTAGCATTTGAGGATATAGGCTACTGTATTGTTGGTGATGGTGCTTCAATCAAAATTTGGAAGAACTTTATCATTTTTAAAAAATTTATTCTTGGGCTTCCCTGGTGTTCCAGTGGGTTAAGAGTCCACCTTGCAATGCAAGGGGCCCCAGTTCGTTTCCTGGCCCGGGAAGATCCCACTGGTGTGAAGATTGGACCCATCTGTCCAATTACGAGCCAGCACTCTGGAGCTCTCGTGCCCAAAGCTGGTGCTCTGCCACGAGAGAGATTACTGCAATGGTAGGCCCCACAGGCTGAAGAATAAAGGTGAATGAAAAAAAAATAAAGAGGCCAAAATTTAAAAAATATATTATTCTCCACTGGGAATACATAGCTGTTTTTAAGTGGTAATCATTCAGGACTTCCTAGGTGACGAAGTGCTAAAGAACCCACCTGCAAATGGCAGGAGATGCAGGTTCCTTCCTGTTCCTGGATCAGGGAGATTGCCTGGATTAGGAAATGGCAGCCCACTCCATTATTATTGCCTGGGAAATTCCAGGCACAGGATGGTGGGCTTCAGGCCATGGGGTACATGCTCTGTTGTACCCCCTCCTTCCTTGTTAATAGTGCTACTCTGCACCAGCCACACTGAACTCCTTAACTCAGATTCAAACACACTGCATGTTCCTACCTTAAAGCCATTACTTGGAATTGTCTTCTTCTAGACATTTAGAAAGTTGGAATTATCCGTTCATTGAGGTTCTTACTCAAGACTCACCACCTCAGTGCTGTTTTTTCTCACTTTGCCTTTTAACTACTCTTTAGCACTTTTCATCAGCTTACATATTACAGAAGTTTTATTTTCTGCTGTGTAAAGATATAGAGAAATACCTGGAAAGATACATACAAAGCAACACTGGATTACTTCTGGACAAGGGAAAGGACATAGGAGGGTTAGAAGGAAACTTGCTTTGTATGCTCAAAGACTGTTAGTGGGCAACATAGGGAGTCATTTTGCTTCTAATTAAAAATCTTAAAACTCCTTATTGTAAGTATACTTCAATTCTACCGATTTGTCTGAGTATAAATAGCACAGCTGTGGCCTGTGTGGTTGTAAATGCATCCTTATATTAGGTTTATGATGGAATGAGTCCCATTAGCATTTGAGGATATAGGCTACTGTATTGTTGGTGATGGTGCTTCAATCAAAATTTGGAAGAACTTTATCATTTTTAAAAAATTTATTCTTGGGCTTCCCTGGTGTTCCAGTGGGTTAAGAGTCCACCTTGCAATGCAAGGGGCCCCAGTTCGTTTCCTGGCCCGGGAAGATCCCACTGGTGTGAAGATTGGACCCATCTGTCCAATTACGAGCCAGCACTCTGGAGCTCTCGTGCCCAAAGCTGGTGCTCTGCCACGAGAGAGATTACTGCAATGGTAGGCCCCACAGGCTGAAGAATAAAGGTGAATGAAAAAAAAATAAAGAGGCCAAAATTTAAAAAATATATTATTCTCCACTGGGAATACATAGCTGTTTTTAAGTGGTAATCATTCAGGACTTCCTAGGTGACGAAGTGCTAAAGAACCCACCTGCAAATGGCAGGAGATGCAGGTTCCTTCCTGTTCCTGGATCAGGGAGATTGCCTGGATTAGGAAATGGCAGCCCACTCCATTATTATTGCCTGGGAAATTCCAGGCACAGTGGAACCTGGTGGGCTTCAGGCCATGGGGTCACAAGAGTCAGATGCGACTGAGCACACATATAGTGGGTTAAAGGGCACCTGAGTTTTTTTTTCTACCTAATGTGATTCCAGTTTCACCGATCAAAATACCCTTCCTGTTTCTTACTTAACCTATGGCTTTTGAGTTGGTTTCAGAATATAATTCCTTGGATGTTCATTGAACTAGTCTTAGGCTTCTCTAGGTAGTCTGGGATAACATTTAGGAATAGTTTAATGGAATTCATGTTAAATGAAAATTTTCCCTTAGTCCTTTTACTAAAATTTTGTATTCTGAAAATGATGTAACTGAGGTGTGCTATAATTCCTTAAATTAGATCTTTAAATAATACTCACCTTTACCTAAATGGTTTTGTGGTAACTTTAAAAAATTTGTGTCTAGGGGCTTTTCCCTGGTGGTCTAGTGGGTAAAGAGTCTGCCTTGCACTGCAAGGGATGCCGGCTTGTCCAGTTACAAGCCAGTGCTCTGGGGCGCATGCACCCAGAGCCGGTGCTTTGCTACAGGAAAGGCCACTGCAGTGGGAGGCCCATACAGGCCAAAGAACAAAGATGGATAAAAATAAATAAATGAAGGACCAATAAAAGTGGCCAAAAATTAAAAAAAAAAATTATGTCTAAAATTGAAGTAGTAAAGTGTGCTTTGCAAGGAAAAAATATTCTCTTATTATCTTTGAAAGTTTGTTGGCTTCCTGTGTTGAAATTAGCTGTTAATTTGTGTTGATTTAGTTTTACTGAAATTAAAAAAGGGAAGAGTAATCGAATGACCTAAGATAAATGTGGATTTTTAAGAAACGTAATCCTCATATTTATTTAAGCTTTAATTCAAATTAAACAGTGCATGCTCATATAAAGTTTAGAAAATGCAGTGTAGACCCTTCAAAAAAAGATGTACTCAACCATCCAGGGAAGTTTTGATGTGTCCTTTCAAGAGTTAGAAAATGCAGTGTAGACAGAAAACCCACCTGCAAATGGCAGGAGATGCAGGTTCCTTCCTGTTCCTGGATCAGGGAGATTGCCTGGATTAGGAAATGGCAGCCCACTCCATTATTATTGCCTGGGAAATTCCAGGCACAGTGGAACCTGGTGGGCTTCAGGCCATGGGGTCACAAGAGTCAGATGCGACTGAGCACACATATAGTGGGTTAAAGGGCACCTGAGTTTTTTTTTCTACCTAATGTGATTCCAGTTTCACCGATCAAAATACCCTTCCTGTTTCTTACTTAACCTATGGCTTTTGAGTTGGTTTCAGAATATAATTCCTTGGATGTTCATTGAACTAGTCTTAGGCTTCTCTAGGTAGTCTGGGATAACATTTAGGAATAGTTTAATGGAATTCATGTTAAATGAAAATTTTCCCTTAGTCCTTTTACTAAAATTTTGTATTCTGAAAATGATGTAACTGAGGTGTGCTATAATTCCTTAAATTAGATCTTTAAATAATACTCACCTTTACCTAAATGGTTTTGTGGTAACTTTAAAAAATTTGTGTCTAGGGGCCTTTCCTGGTGGTCTAGTGGGTAAAGAGTCTGCCTTGCACTGCAAGGGATGCCGGCTTGTCCAGTTACAAGCCAGTGCTCTGGGGCGCATGCACCCAGAGCCGGTGCTTTGCTACAGGAAAGGCCACTGCAGTGGGAGGCCCATACAGGCCAAAGAACAAAGATGGATAAAAATAAATAAATGAAGGACCAATAAAAGTGGCCAAAAATTAAAAAAAAAAATTATGTCTAAAATTGAAGTAGTAAAGTGTGCTTTGCAAGGAAAAAATATTCTCTTATTATCTTTGAAAGTTTGTTGGCTTCCTGTGTTGAAATTAGCTGTTAATTTGTGTTGATTTAGTTTTACTGAAATTAAAAAGGAAGAGTAATCGAATGACCTAAGATAAATGTGGATTTTTAAGAAACGTAATCCTCATATTTATTTAAGCTTTAATTCAAATTAAACAGTGCATGCTCATATAAAGTTTAGAAAATGCAGTGTAGACCCTTCAAAAAAAGATGTACTCAACCATCCAGGGAAGTTTTGATGTGTCCTTTCAGACTTTTTTTGGTGTATGCACACTTTTGAAAAAGCAGTGTTCTACATATGACTCCTCTTGTCTAGGGTTTCCCAGGCAACAATACTGAAGTGGGTTGCCATTTCCTCTTCCAGGGATCTTCCTGATCCAGGGATTGAACCTGCATGTCCTTTGTCTTCTGCACTGGCAGGCAGGTTCTTTACCACTGAACCACCTGGGAAGCCCCCTTATATATGGCACATACATTTAAGTAGGTTTTATTTTTTCCAACTTTTTTTTTTAATGTTACAAATGTAACATTAACAAGATGTTATTAGATAGAGCTCTCCTAAAGATTTTAATAACTTTTAATGACTTTTAAAAACAGGCATCCACAATACCATTCCCATGGAAGAAACACCACTGGAGAATGACTGACTTAGTCCTCAGTTTTGTAGGCTCTTAAAATATATTCAATTTATTTGCATACTTACACAGTGTTGTACTTAACTGGTATTCTGTTGTTGAGTGCTTAGGTTTTTCCTTTTAAAAGCAGTTGAACAGGGCTTCCCTTATGGTCCAGTGGTTAAGAATCCAATGCAAGGGATACCAGTTCAAATCCTGGTCTGGGGAGATCGCACATGTTGAGGAATAACTGAACCCCAGCTAGAGAGTGGTCTTTGCTTGACACAGCTAGAAAAAAGCCCAAGTGCAGCAACAAGACCCACCAAATTAAAAAAAGAAGAAAAATAAGCAGTTGAACAATCTCATAATACTTATAGTTATTTGATTAGAATTAAGCCCTAGAAGTATAACTATATAACTGAGCGTGCATATTTTTAAAACTGTTTAGTCTGGGTTGCTGTCCAAAAACAGTGAACAGTTTATGTACTTACTAGCAGTATGACCACCAGTGTTGAACTTCTAGTTTTGTGAATTACTTGGGTCTTTTTTGTTATGTTTCAGGGTTTGACCCTGAAATGTAAATGTTCTTCATGTTTGGTTAAGTCTGTAAATTGAAGAGTAAGAATGTTTATAGAGCTAACAGATTTTCTGAAAGGTTGCTACCAGGTTGATTATATTTGTGATCCACGTGTAATTTTTATTACAGGTGTGTATGTGTGTGTGTATATATATATGTGTGTGTGTGTGTGTGTGTGTGTGTGTGTATTCGGTGCTGTCTTTATTCTGGAAATTTTTCAAATATATCCAAAAAAGAGAATAGTATAAACAGTCTCCACGAACTTGGCCAGCTGGAGCAATTATGAGGTGACCTGTTTTTAATCTATACCTGCATCCACTCTTTTCCCTTCATGTTAGTTTGAAGTAAATAAATACTTGGTATATTTCGTCTAGCTATTTCAGTGCGTCTTTGAAACATAAGGACTTTTATCACACAAAAATCATCACCCAAAAGCATGTAATAAATTAAATATATTTTAAAAACAAACAGGCATCCACAATACCATTCCCATGGAAGAAACACCACTGGAGAATGACTGACTTAGTCCTCAGTTTTGTAGGCTCTTAAAATATATTCAATTTATTTGCATACTTACACAGTGTTGTACTTAACTGGTATTCTGTTGTTGAGTGCTTAGGTTTTTCCTTTTAAAAGCAGTTGAACAGGGCTTCCCTTATGGTCCAGTGGTTAAGAATCCAATGCAAGGGATACCAGTTCAAATCCTGGTCTGGGGAGATCGCACATGTTGAGGAATAACTGAACCCCAGCTAGAGAGTGGTCTTTGCTTGACACAGCTAGAAAAAAGCCCAAGTGCAGCAACAAGACCCACCAAATTAAAAAAAGAAGAAAAATAAGCAGTTGAACAATCTCATAATACTTATAGTTATTTGATTAGAATTAAGCCCTAGAAGTATAACTATATAACTGAGCGTGCATATTTTTAAAACTGTTTAGTCTGGGTTGCTGTCCAAAAACAGTGAACAGTTTATGTACTTACTAGCAGTATGACCACCAGTGTTGAACTTCTAGTTTTGTGAATTACTTGGGTCTTTTTTGTTATGTTTCAGGGTTTGACCCTGAAATGTAAATGTTCTTCATGTTTGGTTAAGTCTGTAAATTGAAGAGTAAGAATGTTTATAGAGCTAACAGATTTTCTGAAAGGTTGCTACCAGGTTGATTATATTTGTGATCCACGTGTAATTTTTATTACAGGTGTGTATGTGTGTGTGTATATATATATGTGTGTGTGTGTGTGTGTGTGTGTGTGTATTCGGTGCTGTCTTTATTCTGGAAATTTTTCAAATATATCCAAAAAAGAGAATAGTATAAACAGTCTCCACGAACTTGGCCAGCTGGAGCAATTATGAGGTGACCTGTTTTTAATCTATACCTGCATCCACTCTTTTCCCTTCATGTTAGTTTGAAGTAAATAAATACTTGGTATATTTCGTCTAGCTATTTCAGTGCGTCTTTGAAACATAAGGACTTTTATCACACAAAAATCATCACCCAAAAGCATGTAATAAATTAAATATATTTTAAGACCCTACAAAACTGAGGACTGAATAAGCCATTCTCCAGTGATGCTTTCTCTATGGGAATGGTACTGTGGGTGCTTGTTTTTTGCTTGCATGTTATGGTTTGTTCATTCCTTCCAAGAGTTTGGAAAATCCTGTTAATCAGAGAGATAAGTGTAAAAATTTTTTTGAGTGAGAAGCCCGGTATGATTATCCTCGGGAGTGATAAAATTGAGGTTTCAGGCTAACAGAAGATGGGATTTGCTGTATTTCCTATGCATTTTGGGCTTCTCAGGTGGCGCTGGTGATAAAGAACCTGCCTGCCAATGCAAGAGATGTAAGATGCAGGTTTGATCCCTGGGTCAGGAAGATGCCCTGGAGGAAGAAATGGCAACTCACTCCAGTATTCTTGCCTGGAGAATCCCATGGACAGAGGAGCCTGGTGTCCATTCAGAGTTGGGCATAAATGAAGCAACTTAGCATGCATATACATTTTACTATTAACTTCTGAGACTGAGAAAGAATAATCCTAAATTTTAGTTGCTTGGATTAGAGGTAGAGAGTGGTGTAGTAGCCAAAAGTTGGGTTTCTGTATTAAAAATGATTTTGTTGCACTGTCAAATCTTTTCTGTCCTCAATTCAGAAGTCTGTGACAGAATTTTTCATAAGTTTGATCATAAAACCTGACTCAATTGACTTGAGGTTATTTATAGTTTTTGTTACATATGGTGTCTATGCATTTTATTAACTGCAGAAATACTGTATTTTATCTGGTATCTGGATGCTTGCCCAGATCCCACTTGTGGGTATATGGCAAAATATATATATAATATATATATATAGTAAAGTATGAAAAGTCTTGATTTTCTTCCTAACAGGAGAGAAAAGTTTTTGTTGTTACTCAAGGCTCGGTTTGAGTTCACTGATAAAATTGAAGCTTTCTACAAGATAATAAAGTCTCCTAACTAAGTATTGTTGACCTTTGCTCTTCAGAATATTATCTGTTTCACAGCAGTAGCGTATCATCATCATCATCATCATCATCATCATCATCGGGAAGTGTCTTAGAAATAGAGAATATCATGTCTTACCCTTTCACTCCTTTTTTTTCCTTGGGAATTGGAAATCTTAATAGACTTTCTGGCAAGAGTGTTTTTGCTGTTTGGGCAGCATGGTTGAGGGTCACTGGGTAGCCATATTTTATGTAAATTTGAAATAATGCAGTATTAAAAGTGGCCCTTTTATGTGCAAGTTTGAATAATGACTTTGTAAATTACAGATTAACAAAGGCAGGTTGAAAAAATGGCTAGGGCACTTAGGTTCATAATCAGATGTACATGTCTTCCTGAAATGTGTATATTTGGAATTATCTGAGCTACTGGGCAAATCATATCTTCTGTAATGAGACCATTGTGATAAATGATACCTGAAAAGATTTACATTTTAAATGTGTACTTTTGCAGATCAAGATGACTCTTTAGTTATGACCATTTACTCCTCTTCTCAACTTTTTAAACTGAACAAAACAATAATAAATTTCTTTCACCTAGATTGCTATGTTTACTTTTCTCTCTCTCTTTTTTTTTTTTTTGGCTAAAAACAGTCAAGATTTATGAATCTTACTGAAATAATTTTAAATGTTAATCTTAATTCTTTTCTTATGAATAGCATTCTCATATATTCCTAATGCTTATAGATTCAGGAAACTTTTTTCAAATGGTTTAAAATATTCTAAGAGTAAACAGATGTTGATGGGAAGTTGTACTGTATAGAAGCTGCACTCGCTGAGAATATGATGGATTTTAAAATGCTGTCTTTTTTTCCCCTTCTTGAAGTGTGATGTAACATAGAATAGAGGTGACTTAACATTTAATGATGGGGGGCACATTAAGAGTATGATAGAAACTATTAAAATAGATAAGCAACAAGGATTTACTGTATTGTTAAGTATAGGTGCTATTGGGCTTCCCTGGTGGCTCAGTCGGTAAAAAGTCTGCCTACAGTGTGGGAGACCTGGCTTGGGAAAATCCTTGGTACCCATTCCAGGCACAGCCTGGAGAATTCCATGGCTCATCCTTGAGGTCACGAAAAGTCAGACACAAGTGAGTGACATTCACTTTTCACACTTCATTGGTGAAGAACCTGTCTGCCAATGCAGGTTAGATGTTAAGGGCGGCAAGCTCCATCCCTGGGTCAGGAACCCTTGGAGGAGGATCTGGCAACACATTCCAGTATACTTGCCTGGAGAATCCCATTGAAAGGGGAGCTTGGCAGACTTCAATCTATAATGTTGCATGAGTTGGACATGAGTAAAGTGACGTGGCACACACGCACAAGGAATTACACCCAATATCTCTCTTTGTTGGGAATGCAAACATAGAGTGAGAAACACCAAATTGTGGAGTGCAAGGTCTACTGAAAGTCTTGTTGTCCTAAAGATGCTCATTTTCTTGATATTATATAGTTGTGAATTGCTCTTGAGGAGGGGGGACACTCAACTTTTCTAACTTATGTTAAGGAATTTTCAGAAATGCTTTGATGACCAAGCCAGATACTATAATCATTAAATTCCAGGGTAGCATGAAGATAGCTTTACACAATGAAAATAGGAAACTGTTAATGGTATTAAGGAAAGAATATTCTAAAACCTCATGATCCTATCACATCCCAAAATGTATATAACACTTTAGTGTATAATCTTCTATGTAACTTGGATATTGTGTTTGCTTCTTAACATCTTGAACATCTTTTGGAGTCAGTAAGTTGTTTTTATTATATGTATTTTTAGCTGTGCACACAGCTTGCGAGGTCTTCTTTCCCTAATCAGGGATGACCCTGTGACCTCTGTAGTGGGAAGTGTGAATTCTTTGTGAATCTCTGGACTGGCAGGGAATTCCCAGTAAACGTTGCTGCTTGTTTCCAGTTGGGCTGATGTACTGAAATTCATCAGTCTCTTCTATTAACGCATGTTTTCCAATTTTTCATTGTAATACTTTCACAGTCTTGATTCCTCCAAATGAGTTCTCAGAGGTAGGATTATTGAGTCAAAGAACTTGCACGAGGGTTTTTTTTTTTTTTAAGAACATGTACAGTTTTAAGCCTTAAATAAAATAGTCCAAAAATATGTTTACCAGTTCATCTTGTCAGAAATGTATGAAAATGACCATTTCAGTTTAAAATATTTTTACTTGTTTGGTGGGTTTAGTGTTTGGTTTAATTTTTAATCACCATTTATGTCCTTGTGTCTCTGTCCATGTTTTATTGGTCTGTACCAGTAATAGAAAATGATGGAGGAGGAGGAGCAGCTGCAGCAGCTATGCTTAGTGCCAGGCACCATGTTCAGTGTTTTCTGTATCTATCTTCACTTACACCTCATACCTATCTTATGAGAGAAGTGCTATCAACGATGCTCATTTTATGATTGAAGAATCCTGTATTTTGAAGGGTTAGGCTTTCCAAAGGAAAGGCCACACCATTTATGTGATTAAGTTTGAAATTGTAACAGGTCCATCTGTCTCCCTGTCTGAGGTGTTAACCATTGGAATGTGTCTTTATTTATTTTTATGCAGTATTAAGTTGCTTTGGACAAATGTGTTGCACACATTCATCACTTTTTTGGATTTTTAAAATTTATGGTATATTTCAGTATGAAGGGTGTTTTTTTGGTGTGTTTTCTATTCAGCAGGTGCTCATGTACTTGAATGAAATTCTCACTACTATAAATGTAGTTCGATCGCAGTGAGCATGGCATGACTTTGAGGGGATAGGTATCTTGGTATCTACCTTTTTAGTCAAAAGTATTTTTTGAAATAGACTTGTTTAAGCTTTTCATGTATAGTTTGTGGTTAACTTTGGTCCTATTCAGAAGTAAACCAGGTAACTTTTCAGTGTACAGAATATACGCAGAGAGGTTTCTCAGTTGAGATTGATCTTATTAATTATTGTTTCAAAACTAAAATACCGCATCAAAAAAAAAACTTTCAAGGAAAATTGTGTTAATCTAATTGTTGTTCAGTTGCTAAGTTGTGTCCGACTCTTTGCAACCCCATGGACTGCAGAATTCCTGGCTTCCCTTGTCCTTCACTAACTCTGGAGCTTACTGTAACTCATGTACTTGAGTCATTGGTGCCATCCAGCCATCTAATCCGCTGCCACCCATTCTCCTGCTTTCAGTCTGTCCCACTATCTGGATCTTTTCCAGTTAGTCTATTCTGGCCTTGGGTTTCAGTCATCTTGTCAGAAATGTATGAAAATGACATTTCAGTTTAAAATATTTTTACTTGTTTGGTGGGTTTAGTGTTTGGTTTAATTTTTAATCACCATTTATGTCCTTGTGTCTCTGTCCATGTTTTATTGGTCTGTACCAGTAATAGAAAATGATGGAGGAGGAGGAGCAGCTGCAGCAGCTATGCTTAGTGCCAGGCACCATGTTCAGTGTTTTCTGTATCTATCTTCACTTACACCTCATACCTATCTTATGAGAGAAGTGCTATCAACGATGCTCATTTTATGATTGAAGAATCCTGTATTTTGAAGGGTTAGGCTTTCCAAAGGAAAGGCCACACCATTTATGTGATTAAGTTTGAAATTGTAACAGGTCCATCTGTCTCCCTGTCTGAGGTGTTAACCATTGGAATGTGTCTTTATTTATTTTTATGCAGTATTAAGTTGCTTTGGACAAATGTGTTGCACACATTCATCACTTTTTTGGATTTTTAAAATTTATGGTATATTTCAGTATGAAGGGTGTTTTTTTGGTGTGTTTTCTATTCAGCAGGTGCTCATGTACTTGAATGAAATTCTCACTACTATAAATGTAGTTCGATCACAGCATGGCATGACTTTGAGGGGATAGGTATCTTGGTATCTACCTTTTTAGTCAAAAGTATTTTTTGAAATAGACTTGTTTAAGCTTTTCATGTATAGTTTGTGGTTAACTTTGGTCCTATTCAGAAGTAAACCAGGTAACTTTTCAGTGTACAGAATATACGCAGAGAGGTTTCTCAGTTGAGATTGATCTTATTAATTATTGTTTCAAAACTAAAATACCGCATCAAAAAAAAAACTTTCAAGGAAAATTGTGTTAATCTAATTGTTGTTCAGTTGCTAAGTTGTGTCCGACTCTTTGCAACCCCATGGACTGCAGAATTCCTGGCTTCCCTTGTCCTTCACTAACTCTGGAGCTTACTGTAACTCATGTACTTGAGTCATTGGTGCCATCCAGCCATCTAATCCGCTGCCACCCATTCTCCTGCTTTCAGTCTGTCCCACTATCTGGATCTTTTCCAGTTAGTCTACTCTTCACATAAGGGGACCTAAGTATTGGAGCTTCAAGCGTCAGTCCTTTGAATGAATATTCAGGGTTGATTTCTTTTAGGATTGACTGCTTTGATCCCCCTGCTGTCCACAGGAGGTGGTCCAGTGGGTAAGGACACCACCTTGCAGTGCAAGGGACGTCGGTTCGATCCCTGGCCTGGGAAGATCCTGGAGCAGCTGGACCGATGTGTCCAACTACCAAGCCAGAGTTCTGGAGCGCATGCGCCCAGAGCCTGTGCTCTGCAGCAAGAAAGGCCACTGCGATGGGAGGCCCACATAAGGCCATAGAACAAAGATGGATGAAAATGGATAAATGAAAGACCAATAGAAGTGGCCACAAAAAAAAAAACTTTTGTTGAGCACACAGTTAAGAAACATCAGTTCTTTGGTGCTCAGCCTTATGTTCCAACTGTTGCATGTATACGTGACTAGGGAAAAAACAATAGGTTTGACTATATGGACCATTGTTGGCAAAGTGATACCTCTGCTTTTTTAGGCGGGGGTGGGGAGGGAGGGGGCAAGCGGGCCACTTCTATTGTTCTTTCATTTATCTGTTTTTCATTCATCTTTGTTCTTTGGCCCGTGTGGACCTCCCATCGCAGTGGCCTCTGTTGTCGCAGAGCACCGGCTCTGGGCGCATGCGCTCCAGAGCTCCGGCTTGGTAATTGGACACATCGGTCCAGCCGCTCCATGGCACGTGGAATCTTCCCAGGCCAGGGATGGAACCGGCGCCCCTTGCCCTGCAAGTCGGTGTCCTTACCCACTGGACCACCAGGGAAGCCTTGATGACCATTCTTAAATTAGCATATCTGATTGAAAAAACTACTTTCTGGGAAGTTGCTCAAGAGTGTGTGACAAGGTGTATATCATTTTTTCCATTTGCTGTAATGGGTTCTTAAAAAAAGAAAACCCAACTTGAACAGGTAATGTGTACTTTTGTGAAATACTTCATCCTTGTCTCAGCCTTCCTGTTATCGTTCTGGTAAGAATTCTGTAAATCTTCCGTGTTTGCTCATAGGTTTTTTCCCCTCCTGAATGATATTAAACTTATAGGCATGATACTTCACATGGGAACTGCAACGTGGCTGCCTCACCTAAGAATAAAAATTATATCATCACAGTAATTATTGAACAATGAAAATAAACATTAATTCAGTATTATCTTGTATACACTCTACATTAAAATTCTCTTATTTTCACAAAAAATGTCTTTTGTCCACCATGTTGCTCTTAATCTAGAAATGGCCTCCTTTTTTAAAAAATTATTTTTTAATTTTTTGAGGTGTCGTAACAAGTTGTGTTGTACAGTAGTGTCCCCACAGACTTGAAATCTCATTGTTTCCCTGTTGATTGATTCAAGTCAAATATTTTACCTAGAACATTGTATAGGTGACACGTTTATTTTGTCAAATCAGGAAGTATATGATGACAGATAACTTAGTTTTAAGTGGTGACTCATATTTCTATAGTAGTAGAGGTGTGTTTCTTTTTTTATAGTTAATAGTATGACATACTTTGAATCCATGTAAATCCTGTTTTCTTTTCAACAAGCTTTCATCCATTGTTTTTGGCATACATTGACAATTGTCTGAGTCAGTTCTTATGTTAATACAATCTTCACTAGTCTAGCAGTTTAGTGGTCTAAGTTTTTTTCAGTATGCTTTTCTCAAAATACTTAATGTTTATGGTTTATTATTTCATTCCCCCTTTTTTGTTACTTATACTTTTGAGGGGACAATTTTGTCTTATAGAGACACACAAAGCAGAAATAGACACAGAACAAAAGTACGGATACTAAAGGGGGAGGAGTGAACTGGGAGATTAGGATTGATATATCTATACTGTCATCTATAAAACAGATAACTAATGAGAACATGCTATATTTAACACAGGAAACCCTACTTGATACTTTGGTGACCTAAATGGGAAGGAAATCCAGGAAAGTGGGTATATTTGTAATTGTATGAATGATTCACTTTGCTGTACATCAGAAATTGACACAGCAGTGTAAAGCAACTGTATTCCAGTTAAAGAGGAAAATCAGTATGTGTGAAGCACCAGATAAACATTTTGTGAGGTATTGTGCATTACAGATTCTCATTTTAAAGATAGAGGCTAACTGGCTGTGTGCATAAACAAAGCAGTGCCTTCCCTGTGCCAGTTCATATATCCTATCGTTGAACATCTTTGGAAGATAAAGCATGTCTGAATTTTAAAAAGTTAACGTAGTATAAAGTTATATCATCACAGTAATTATTGAACAATGAAAATAAACATTAATTCAGTATTATCTTGTATACACTCTACATTAAAATTCTCTTATTTTCACAAAAAATGTCTTTTGTCCACCATGTTGCTCTTAATCTAGAAATGGCCTCCTTTTTTAAAAAATTATTTTTTAATTTTTTGAGGTGTCGTAACAAGTTGTGTTGTACAGTAGTGTCCCCACAGACTTGAAATCTCATTGTTTCCCTGTTGATTGATTCAAGTCAAATATTTTACCTAGAACATTGTATAGGTGACACGTTTATTTTGTCAAATCAGGAAGTATATGATGACAGATAACTTAGTTTTAAGTGGTGACTCATATTTCTATAGTAGTAGAGGTGTGTTTCTTTTTTTATAGTTAATAGTATGACATACTTTGAATCCATGTAAATCCTGTTTTCTTTTCAACAAGCTTTCATCCATTGTTTTTGGCATACATTGACAATTGTCTGAGTCAGTTCTTATGTTAATACAATCTTCACTAGTCTAGCAGTTTAGTGGTCTAAGTTTTTTTCAGTATGCTTTTCTCAAAATACTTAATGTTTATGGTTTATTATTTCATTCCCCCTTTTTTGTTACTTATACTTTTGAGGGGACAATTTTGTCTTATAGAGACACACAAAGCAGAAATAGACACAGAACAAAAGTACGGATACTAAAGGGGGAGGAGTGAACTGGGAGATTAGGATTGATATATCTATACTGTCATCTATAAAACAGATAACTAATGAGAACATGCTATATTTAACACAGGAAACCCTACTTGATACTTTGGTGACCTAAATGGGAAGGAAATCCAGGAAAGTGGGTATATTTGTAATTGTATGAATGATTCACTTTGCTGTACATCAGAAATTGACACAGCAGTGTAAAGCAACTGTATTCCAGTTAAAGAGGAAAATCAGTATGTGTGAAGCACCAGATAAACATTTTGTGAGGTATTGTGCATTACAGATTCTCATTTTAAAGATAGAGGCTAACTGGCTGTGTGCATAAACAAAGCAGTGCCTTCCCTGTGCCAGTTCATATATCCTATCGTTGAACATCTTTGGAAGATAAAGCATGTCTGAATTTTAAAAAGTTAACGTAGTATAAAGTTATATAAATGGTATGAAACAAATTCAAGTTTTGGCTTTTGGAACTTAACATAATTTACCCTGTAATGATTTTTTTGGATCTACAGGTGCAGAATTCACAGATACGGAGGACCAATCTGTACACTGGTCAACTTTTTTGCAGACATATGGACAGTTTATTGTTGCCCGCTGAAACGACCAGAAGGAAATAGTTAATGAATGCAATAAAGACACAGGGGAAGCAGAGAATATATTGGGGGTGGAGAAGAGGGTAACAGGAAAGTAGTGTGGAAGGAACTTAAAAGAGCAAAATAGGAGCTTAAGTCTGTTAAAGGAAAGCAGTTCAGATCAAGTGATGTTGCTTTAAGTAGGCAGAGAAATTTATGGTATCCAAAAGGTACTGAAAAACTCAATAAATTGAAAGGCATTGTCAGCCTTTTTTAAAAACTGTCAACTCATTGCTGCCATCTAGTGACACTTCGTCTTCAAAAGGCTTCAGAGAAAGATAGGAAATAGCCTAGTAGGCATGTGGCATTGCACACCTTAACTCAAACTTCAAGATGAACAATTGGAAATAAATAGAATTGACAGGTTTGCCTGCATTCCAACTAGATGTAAATTTCTATGATTTTTGTTTTGGGATGTGGCTGTTGTGGTAGAATTGGTAATAGAAACACATTTCTATAAAGCAGATCTTGTTCTTCATACATCCCATAAAACATAAATGGACACATTCATCCTCTGATGTAATAATCAGAGTAACTCAACAGTCTTGGTTTTGATTTACTCACCACAGCCTTAGTGATTCTTTGATTATAAAAATAAGAACCTGGGGTGAAAAAATATGCAAACAGGGCTTCCCTGGTGGTCCAGTGGGTAAACAGTCTGCCTTGCAGTGAAAGGGACTCTGGTTCAGTCCCTGGCCCAGGAAAATCCCATGTGCCACAGAGCATCTGGACTGGTGTGTCGAATTACGAGCCAGCACTCTGGAGTGCATGCGCCCAGAGCCAGTGCTCTGCAAGGAGAGGTGCCTGTAATGGGAGGCCCACACAGGCCAGAGAATAAAGATGGATGAAAATAACCAATAAAAGAGGCCAAAATTTAAATAAAGGAAAAGAAAATGTATGCAAACTCACACCTGTGTATGCATCCGTGAAGAGAGGTTTGAATTCTCCCACCCAGTAATGTCTAGGGAGATACTCTTTGTTTGTGCTGTGATGGAATTCTGCTTTTCTGGAAACCTCTTGATCTCTGCTACTGAACACAGAGTAACCATGGAGTCTTAATAATTTCAGAAGTCTTTCCTTCTTTGGTTTTACTCTTTGAAACCAATTTTAGGAAAGACACTGATACTATGTATTTATTCTATGTGCTTTTATTTACCTACTATCTTTAAAAAGCTAGGAAAAACTGACTTGTCTTCTCGTGACCCATGAGGCAGCCCCAAATACACTCATTTAGATCTATTTCATTTCTATTAGTCTTTACAACAGAAAAACATAATGAGATATTATAAAGCAATAACCGTGTGCCATCTCCTTAGCTTGAGAAAAATAGAAACTTTGCGAGATTTATACTTAGAAATGATTCGGTGGCAGTCCGGAAGTAAATGGAGTATGTTTAAGGAAGAAAATGTGATTTTTTTGTAAAATGCCATCTAGTGACACTTCGTCTTCAAAAGGCTTCAGAGAAAGATAGGAAATAGCCTAGTAGGCATGTGGCATTGCACACCTTAACTCAAACTTCAAGATGAACAATTGGAAATAAATAGAATTGACAGGTTTGCCTGCATTCCAACTAGATGTAAATTTCTATGATTTTTGTTTTGGGATGTGGCTGTTGTGGTAGAATTGGTAATAGAAACACATTTCTATAAAGCAGATCTTGTTCTTCATACATCCCATAAAACATAAATGGACACATTCATCCTCTGATGTAATAATCAGAGTAACTCAACAGTCTTGGTTTTGATTTACTCACCACAGCCTTAGTGATTCTTTGATTATAAAAATAAGAACCTGGGGTGAAAAAATATGCAAACAGGGCTTCCCTGGTGGTCCAGTGGGTAAACAGTCTGCCTTGCAGTGAAAGGGACTCTGGTTCAGTCCCTGGCCCAGGAAAATCCCATGTGCCACAGAGCATCTGGACTGGTGTGTCGAATTACGAGCCAGCACTCTGGAGTGCATGCGCCCAGAGCCAGTGCTCTGCAAGGAGAGGTGCCTGTAATGGGAGGCCCACACAGGCCAGAGAATAAAGATGGATGAAAATAACCAATAAAAGAGGCCAAAATTTAAATAAAGGAAAAGAAAATGTATGCAAACTCACACCTGTGTATGCATCCGTGAAGAGAGGTTTGAATTCTCCCACCCAGTAATGTCTAGGGAGATACTCTTTGTTTGTGCTGTGATGGAATTCTGCTTTTCTGGAAACCTCTTGATCTCTGCTACTGAACACAGAGTAACCATGGAGTCTTAATAATTTCAGAAGTCTTTCCTTCTTTGGTTTTACTCTTTGAAACCAATTTTAGGAAAGACACTGATACTATGTATTTATTCTATGTGCTTTTATTTACCTACTATCTTTAAAAAGCTAGGAAAAACTGACTTGTCTTCTCGTGACCCATGAGGCAGCCCCAAATACACTCATTTAGATCTATTTCATTTCTATTAGTCTTTACAACAGAAAAACATAATGAGATATTATAAAGCAATAACCGTGTGCCATCTCCTTAGCTTGAGAAAAATAGAAACTTTGCGAGATTTATACTTAGAAATGATTCGGTGGCAGTCCGGAAGTAAATGGAGTATGTTTAAGGAAGAAAATGTGATTTGGTGGTTTTATACCCAGCGAAACTGACAGATACAAAGGACACAGGCAAACTCTTACTAAGATACAAGAACTGATGAACTATTTTCAAGTTCTTTCTAATAAGAGATAAGCTTGAGGTGCCATGATACCTAGAAAAGTCTGGTAGAATTTTAGCATTAATAGCATTACAAAAATAATGCTACCTAAATACAATATCGCAGAAGTGTCATTCATGAGTGTGATCAAGCCTTTGCTCCCAGCTTCCACTTCCTGAAAATATGAAGGCCAGAAGAATATATGGGATTGTGCTAAGGGTATGAAATTTTCAAAAACTGCATGACACATGCCCACGAATCTTCAACAGGTACTTGTTAAGGGGGGGGCTTTTCTGAAAAGAGCAGTTTGTTTTAATGGCTAAGACTGTGCTATTTAAGGTAAGGGTACACGTTAGGTAATAGAATTATTCCCATTAAAAGGAAGAAAGTGACTATTATGAGGTTAGGGCTTTCAGGAGGAGGAAAGAGATTGAGGAAGGAATGGTACATGTGGGGCAGGTAATAGAATTATTCCCATTAAAAGGAAGAAAGTGACTATTATGAGGTTAGGGCTTTCAGGAGGAGGAAAGAGATTGAGGAAGGAATGGTACATGTGGGGCTTCTGAGTTAGTACTGAGATTTTATCAAGACTGAGCTGCTGTGGCTAGCACCTTCAGACTTTTACTGCAGTACCTTGTGTACTCACCCACTATTGGAGCTGGCAAGACCCTCCCTGTTGGAACTGCTTTGCCTAACATTTGTTCCCTTTAACTTTTCAGTAAGTACTAACCAAGATATTTTGATGATCTTGAGTTTACTGGCTCTTTAAGGCTCACAGGAACGTCTTATGCTTCTTCCACAGTGATGACATGCATGTTAGCTTCTGACTGGCCCTTACCAGTGTGCATTATGGAAAGTTTTGTTTGGGATGTGTTGACACAAGATTGTGTTGTATATGCTGTCCATGGATTTTTGCTTTACCCACAGTTGATTTCTTATCATTAAACTTGGGGAGAGGGACTTAACTTGGTGGTCCAGTGCTTGAAAATCTGCCTTCCAATGCAGGGGGCCCAGGTTCATTCCTTAGTCGGGGAACTAGATCCCACATGCAACTAAGATTTTGCATACCACAACTAGCGATCCCATATGCTGAGGCAAAGATCAAAGATCCTGCATACCATAAATAAATACTTAAAAAATGGAAAAAAAAAAAAAAACCCACAGTGTTTATCTGTATTTGCTGTTTGTGAAAAACATTTGCTGAAAACTGGATTTTGTTTCCACTTAAAGCAACAGCAAACCTTGAGAGCCAAGCAGAAATGTATTAATATTTGAAGCCAGTTAGGTGTTTTAGGGTAGCGTTTTCTAATAAGAGATAAGCTTTGCCATGATACCTAGAAAAGTCTGGTAGAATTTTAGCATTAATAGCATTACAAAAATAATGCTACATAAATACAATATCGCAGAAGTGTCATTCATGAGTGTGATCAAGCCTTTGCTCCCAGCTTCCACTTCCTGAAAATATGAAGGCCAGAAGAATATATGGGATTGTGCTAAGGGTATGAAATTTTCAAAAACTGCATGACACATGCCCACGAATCTTCAACAGGTACTTGTTAAGGGGGGGGCTTTTCTGAAAAGAGCAGTTTGTTTTAATGGCTAAGACTGTGCTATTTAAGGTAAGGGTACACGTTAGGTAATAGAATTATTCCCATTAAAAGGAAGAAAGTGACTATTATGAGGTTAGGGCTTTCAGGAGGAGGAAAGAGATTGAGGAAGGAATGGTACATGTGGGGCAGGTAATAGAATTATTCCCATTAAAAGGAAGAAAGTGACTATTATGAGGTTAGGGCTTTCAGGAGGAGGAAAGAGATTGAGGAAGGAATGGTACATGTGGGGCTTCTGAGTTAGTACTGAGATTTTATCAAGACTGAGCTGCTGTGGCTAGCACCTTCAGACTTTTACTGCAGTACCTTGTGTACTCACCCACTATTGGAGCTGGCAAGACCCTCCCTGTTGGAACTGCTTTGCCTAACATTTGTTCCCTTTAACTTTTCAGTAAGTACTAACCAAGATATTTTGATGATCTTGAGTTTACTGGCTCTTTAAGGCTCACAGGAACGTCTTATGCTTCTTCCACAGTGATGACATGCATGTTAGCTTCTGACTGGCCCTTACCAGTGTGCATTATGGAAAGTTTTGTTTGGGATGTGTTGACACAAGATTGTGTTGTATATGCTGTCCATGGATTTTTGCTTTACCCACAGTTGATTTCTTATCATTAAACTTGGGGAGAGGGACTTAACTTGGTGGTCCAGTGCTTGAAAATCTGCCTTCCAATGCAGGGGGCCCAGGTTCATTCCTTAGTCGGGGAACTAGATCCCACATGCAACTAAGATTTTGCATACCACAACTAGCGATCCCATATGCTGAGGCAAAGATCAAAGATCCTGCATGCCATAAATAAATACTTAAAAAATGGAAAAAAAAAAAAAAAACCCACAGTGTTTATCTGTATTTGCTGTTTGTGAAAAACATTTGCTGAAAACTGGATTTTGTTTCCACTTAAAGCAACAGCAAACCTTGAGAGCCAAGCAGAAATGTATTAATATTTGAAGCCAGTTAGGTGTTTTAGTAGGTTTCTGTTTTGATAGCTCTTGGAGTTCTAAGGCTTTTTGGTGCTCCAGTGACTCTCAGTAGCTACTGTTTTACTGCTTACTGTCCAAAAATTACAAAGATAGAATTTTGAAATCCAAGTAAAGGCAGGCTGTTTCTTGGATTTCAGAAAGAATAGGAGTTTTAAAATCTGTATGCTTGTGAAATGACTATAGGTATTTGAAGGGTCAGAATGGTAGTGGTCATGTTATAAGAAAAAAAATATATATATATATATATACACATATATTTTTAACACGTATACAAGACTTACATAATCCACAAGAACTAGTTTGTCCTCATTATTTTGAGGATTGGAAAGCTAAGGTACTAGACACTGCCATTCACAACCTTTCAAGGGCTTGTCTGGGAAGTAATCCTAAGAATGTTAACTTCAACTCTAAGGATCCATCTTAAGCCCTGCTTAACTTAAGTGGTTGGAGTGGGAAGAAATGGACTGATAGAAAAGCTAAAGAATATCAAAGCATCTTGCACTTTAGAAGACCTAAAATGATTTCTTGGGTCTCCACATAGTTACAGGAGTGTGTCTCAGTAACACACATAAAGATAATTTTTGTTTTGAAATAGTCTGAGAAAAGTTTTATTTTCTTAATGTTTCTGGTTCTTTTTTTGGTTATTCAGTGTTCTACCTGCTTGGTTTATCATCATCACCATCTAGCTTTATTTTATATTATTTTCACAAAGAATCATCAACGTTTTGTAAAAAGATGGTATCAATATGGTATCTATGGGGTGCATAGATCAGTTGAAGTACCGGGAAATAGATAATTTCCAGAGTGAATGTGTTCATTCTATTTATTGTCATGTAATAAAGTATAATTATACTTGGAAGAGCGGAGTGTCAGTTTTCCACATTGATCTAGCTGAACAATATTTTGTGGGCAGAGATTTGAGTTCTTTGTATCTTTGGGGTAGTGAGTGAGACTAATTTTAGTAACATGCAAAAAGATGAAGTTATTGATTGATGGCAAGGGATGACGGGATGGTGAAAAACAGGCAGAAATTGATGGTTGAGAGATGAGGGGATTCTGATAAGGAAGTCACTTGGAATTAATAATTTCCAAGATTGTGTTGCCTATAATCTGAAGAGGATTACCTGTGGGAAAAAAATGGGAGCTCTTGGAGTTCTAAGGCTTTTTGGTGCTCCAGTGACTCTCAGTAGCTACTGTTTTACTGCTTACTGTCCAAAAATTACAAAGATAGAATTTTGAAATCCAAGTAAAGGCAGGCTGTTTCTTGGATTTCAGAAAGAATAGGAGTTTTAAAATCTGTATGCTTGTGAAATGACTATAGGTATTTGAAGGGTCAGAATGGTAGTGGTCATGTTATAAGAAAAAAAAAATATATATATATATATATACACATATATTTTTAACACGTATACGAGACTTACATAATCCACAAGAACTAGTTTGTCCTCATTATTTTGAGGATTGGAAAGCTAAGGTACTAGACACTGCCATTCACAACCTTTCAAGGGCTTGTCTGGGAAGTAATCCTAAGAATGTTAACTTCAACTCTAAGGATCCATCTTAAGCCCTGCTTAACTTAAGTGGTTGGAGTGGGAAGAAATGGACTGATAGAAAAGCTAAAGAATATCAAAGCATCTTGCACTTTAGAAGACCTAAAATGATTTCTTGGGTCTCCACATAGTTACAGGAGTGTGTCTCAGTAACACACATAAAGATAATTTTTGTTTTGAAATAGTCTGAGAAAAGTTTTATTTTCTTAATGTTTCTGGTTCTTTTTTTGGTTATTCAGTGTTCTACCTGCTTGGTTTATCATCATCACCATCTAGCTTTATTTTATATTATTTTCACAAAGAATCATCAACGTTTTGTAAAAAGATGGTATCAATATGGTATCTATGGGGTGCATAGATCAGTTGAAGTACCGGGAAATAGATAATTTCCAGAGTGAATGTGTTCATTCTATTTATTGTCATGTAATAAAGTATAATTATACTTGGAAGAGCGGAGTGTCAGTTTTCCACATTGATCTAGCTGAACAATATTTTGTGGGCAGAGATTTGAGTTCTTTGTATCTTTGGGGTAGTGAGTGAGACTAATTTTAGTAACATGCAAAAAGATGAAGTTATTGATTGATGGCAAGGGATGACGGGATGGTGAAAAACAGGCAGAAATTGATGGTTGAGAGATGAGGGGATTCTGATAAGGAAGTCACTTGGAATTAATAATTTCCAAGATTGTGTTGCCTATAATCTGAAGAGGATTACCTGTGCCTACTCTAAAGTGATCATCTAACAGGAATATACTACAGAAGAGGAGGTTGAATTTCTTTTTTTCTTGGCCACTTCTATTGGTCTTTCATTCATTTATTTTCATCTGTCTTTGTTCCTTGGCCTGTGAGGACCGCCCATCGCAGTGACCTCTGTTGCCACAGAGCACCGGCTCTGGGCGCATGTGCTCTAGAGCTCTGGCTGGGTAGTTAGACACATTGGTCCAGCTGCTCCGCAGCATGTGGGATCTTCACAGGCCAGGGATCGAACCAGCGCCCCTTGTACTGCAAGGCGGTGTCCTTACCCACTGGACCACCAGGGAAGCCCAGAGGTTGAATTTCTATAAGGATATATATTCATGGGCTTGAGTCTCTGAATAGTAATAAACTTCATGTTATGAGTTCCATTTTGTTTAAGTTGACTGATACTGTAGGTATTCACAGTGGTTCAAGATAAAGAGTAGAACAAGTTTTTATCAAGGATTATTTTGTTTTTAGCATCTTTTCACCTGAACACATGTTTTTCCTCGTCTCAGTTTTTCAGCTTTGTGAGACACCGTATCATCAAAGACAATGGCCAGCAATGTTACCAACAAGACAGATCCTCGCTCCATGAACTCTCGTGTATTCATTGGAAATCTCAATACCCTTGTGGTCAAGAAATCTGATGTGGAGGCAATCTTCTCAAAATATGGCAAATATGTGGGTGGCTGTGTTCATAAGGGCTTTGCCTTTGTTCAGTATGTTAATGAGAGAAATCCACTGATCTAGCTGAACAATATTTTGTGGGAATGTGTTCATTCTATTTATTGTCATGTAATAAAGTATAATTATACTTGGAAGAGCGGAGTGTCAGTTTTCCACATTGATCTAGCTGAACAATATTTTGTGGGCAGAGATTTGAGTTCTTTGTATCTTTGGGGTAGTGAGTGAGACTAATTTTAGTAACATGCAAAAAGATGAAGTTATTGATTGATGGCAAGGGATGACGGGATGGTGAAAAACAGGCAGAAATTGATGGTTGAGAGATGAGGGGATTCTGATAAGGAAGTCACTTGGAATTAATAATTTCCAAGATTGTGTTGCCTATAATCTGAAGAGGATTACCTGTGCCTACTCTAAAGTGATCATCTAACAGGAATATACTACAGAAGAGGAGGTTGAATTTCTTTTTTTCTTGGCCACTTCTATTGGTCTTTCATTCATTTATTTTCATCTGTCTTTGTTCCTTGGCCTGTGAGGACCGCGCATCGCAGTGACCTCTGTTGCCACAGAGCACCGGCTCTGGGCGCATGTGCTCTAGAGCTCTGACTGGGTAGTTAGACACATTGGTCCAGCTGCTCCGCAGCATGTGGGATCTTCACAGGCCAGGGATCGAACCAGCGCCCCTTGTACTGCAAGGCGGTGTCCTTACCCACTGGACCACCAGGGAAGCCCAGAGGTTGAATTTCTATAAGGATATATATTCATGGGCTTGAGTCTCTGAATAGTAATAAACTTCATGTTATGAGTTCCATTTTGTTTAAGTTGACTGATACTGTAGGTATTCACAGTGGTTCAAGATAAAGAGTAGAACAAGTTTTTATCAAGGATTATTTTGTTTTTAGCATCTTTTCACCTGAACACATGTTTTTCCTCGTCTCAGTTTTTCAGCTTTGTGAGACACCGTATCATCAAAGACAATGGCCAGCAATGTTACCAACAAGACAGATCCTCGCTCCATGAACTCTCGTGTATTCATTGGAAATCTCAATACCCTTGTGGTCAAGAAATCTGATGTGGAGGCAATCTTCTCAAAATATGGCAAAATTGTGGGTTGCTCTGTTCATAAGGGCTTTGCCTTTGTTCAGTATGTTAATGAGAGAAACGCCCGGGCTGCTGTGGCAGGAGAGGATGGCAGAATGATTGCTGGCCAGGTTTTAGGTAAGGCCTGGGTTAAATTAATTTTTCATTGATTATGTAATTAATATCTGAATTTTTTCTGTTTATATCTTCTTTGTCTCCCTCTCTATAAAGCTAATTGTTAGCTTTGTAGTTGCCAAGAGAACTTAGATAAACTGAGAAGATTAATAGAGGTAATTCCCAAGAAGCTTCTAGTTCAGTATGTTATACTAAATTAAAGGTTTGTATTAGTTCCCCACTAGTGTTCTCCTCTGTGATCTGACATGTTTAGATTTTTGAGGAAAGAGACCTGAGGTCTGTTCAGATAGTTTATATTCTAAACTTTAGATCTCATTAGATGTTTTAGTCCTTTACAAAGCATCCTTTAAATGCAGAATATCTCATCTTTGGCCAGTGGATTGTTCACCTTTAGGTTCGTTCCTGTGTCTTTGAGACCTTATTCTTATAATATTGTATTTCTTCTGTGCTTATTGCACCACAAGATATTCTAGGTCATCTGTGTATTTCTTGATCTGTCCTGGAGTTTGTCCCTTTTTCATTAGAGTGTTGGCTGTTTTTAATGGGAGTTACTTAAGAAACCTACTCTCTGTATACTAGGAGTGTTCATTATTATTGCATTTTAATTGCAACTTGTTAGTTTCAGTGGGCAGAATAGGGGACACTTAGGTTTTTAGGAAAACAAGAAAATTTTTTTGGCCACAACTTCAAACAACCAAATCTGTTTTGCCAAAACTAAGATTTCTCTGAATAGTAATAAACTTCATGTTATGAGTTCCATTTTGTTTAAGTTGACTGATACTGTAGGTATTCACAGTGGTTCAAGATAAAGAGTAGAACAAGTTTTTATCAAGCATTATTTTGTTTTAGCATCTTTTCACCTGAACACATGTTTTCCTCGTCTCAGTTTTTCAGCTTTGTGAGACACCGTATCATCAAAGACAAGGGCCCAAAGCAATGTTACCAACAAGACAGATCCTCGCTCCATGAACTCTCGTGTATTCATTGGAAATCTCAATACCCTTGTGGTCAAGAAATCTGATGTGGAGGCAATCTTCTCAAAATATGGCAAAATTGTGGGTTGCTCTGTTCATAAGGGCTTTGCCTTTGTTCAGTATGTTAATGAGAGAAACGCCCGGGCTGCTGTGGCAGGAGAGGATGGCAGAATGATTGCTGGCCAGGTTTTAGGTAAGGCCTGGGTTAAATTAATTTTTCATTGATTATGTAATTAATATCTGAATTTTTTCTGTTTATATCTTCTTTGTCTCCCTCTCTATAAAGCTAATTGTTAGCTTTGTAGTTGCCAAGAGAACTTAGATAAACTGAGAAGATTAATAGAGGTAATTCCCAAGAAGCTTCTAGTTCAGTATGTTATACTAAATTAAAGGTTTGTATTAGTTCCCCACTAGTGTTCTCCTCTGTGATCTGACATGTTTAGATTTTTGAGGAAAGAGACCTGAGGTCTGTTCAGATAGTTTATATTCTAAACTTTAGATCTCATTAGATGTTTTAGTCCTTTACAAAGCATCCTTTAAATGCAGAATATCTCATCTTTGGCCAGTGGATTGTTCACCTTTAGGTTCGTTCCTGTGTCTTTGAGACCTTATTCTTATAATATTGTATTTCTTCTGTGCTTATTGCACCACAAGATATTCTAGGTCATCTGTGTATTTCTTGATCTGTCCTGGAGTTTGTCCCTTTTTCATTAGAGTGTTGGCTGTTTTTAATGGGAGTTACTTAAGAAACCTACTCTCTGTATACTAGGAGTGTTCATTATTATTGCATTTTAATTGCAACTTGTTAGTTTCAGTGGGCAGAATAGGGGACACTTAGGTTTTTAGGAAAACAAAGTGAAAGATTCTATGTATGCAGTGTGCCACAACTTCAAACAACCAAATCTGTTTTTGCCAAAACTAAGATTAGTGAATGTTATTTTAGATCTGTAAATTCTTATTTTAAATACTGTATATTCTGTTCTGGATTTTGACCTATCCCTTGATTGAACAATAGATGTTGAACTCTCTGGATTCACCTATACATGGATTTTTTTTTTAATATGTATTACAGTACTACAAGAGCACTGGAATCCTCCAGCATAGAACCACAGATAATGGCGGGCCAACTGTTAATTGATATGCAGATTTTCCATTGTGCAGAGGGTCAGGGCCCCAACTCCCCTGTTCAGAAGTCAGTTGTACTGTAGTTTAGAATTTCATGAAGTAATTCTTCTAGGAGGTTGTAAAATCAGTTTGATACATAGTGCAGTGCATCTTGTAGCTACATTTAAAAAATTTCTTTAAAGCTTGTAACTTTGGTTTTATAAAGCCTTCACGATTCCAAAGTCAAAACTGTAAAAGCAGAGTTGTTGTAAACATTAATGGTCAAAAATTAGAAGTGAGTTTAATGAACCAAAAACTCTGAAGATTATTCATAAATGTAGTGGTTTTTAGCAGATAGACAATGTGCTTAAAGTCTTGTTCAGTTGGTCATTTGATGAACTGAATTTTTGGAGAGCTGGCTAGCTTTTAGTTGATTGGTTTTGGACAAATTGTCTCGTTGGAATATTAAAGAGAACATGAACTCTGACAGGTAGTGAGTAGCATGGTGAGCAGCTGGGTACTCTTGCACAGGTACTTTGAAAATAATACTGTATACGGAAACTAAAATTGTTTCCCTTTAATTCTTTATTTCCCTTTTCTTGGAGTGTATGTGTATCCATATACAGGTTATGATTTAAGCAGTTCACTGCGCAACGGTGAATTGGCTTTTTATGCAATTTTTCAGTTTATCCTGTTTGTATGGAGAATAAGTCCCCACAGTTTTTCATCAAGATGTTTAAGTTGAGGATGAAAGGTACCAAAGACAAACTTAATATATTTTGCATAATGAATGCTTTGTTGGTATAGAACAGAAGACAGAGATACAGAAGAATAAGTCCAAACCTTATAAAAAATCTTGAGCCTTTTTTATATGACAGAGAAAGATGAGATAACATCATTTGACCTTTATTAATGTATGTGGCCATGTGCACTTAAAAAACTTTCAGTTTGAGACACTCCCTTCCCAACAAAGTTGTCATTAAAGTTGTTGTTTTCCAGATATTAATCTGGCTGCAGAGCCAAAAGTGAACCGAGGAAAAGCAGGTGTGAAACGATCTGCAGCGGAGATGTACGGGTCAGTACCAGAACACCCTTCTCCGTCCCCTCTACTCAGGTCCGGAACTTTATTATTTATAACTGCATTGTGTCCCTCCGTGGGCATCTTCTCTATCTGTTTTCTGGATGTGGGGAGGGTTTTTTTGGGGCTGTGAAAATTTTTCAGAAATTTCCCTTAGAGGTAATTCTTCTAGGAGGTTGTAAAATCAGTTTGATACATAGTGCAGTGCATCTTGTAGCTACATTTAAAAAATTTCTTTAAAGCTTGTAACTTTGGTTTTATAAAGCCTTCACGATTCCAAAGTCAAAACTGTAAAAGCAGAGTTGTTGTAAACATTAATGGTCAAAAATTAGAAGTGAGTTTAATGAACCAAAAACTCTGAAGATTATTCATAAATGTAGTGGTTTTTAGCAGATAGACAATGTGCTTAAAGTCTTGTTCAGTTGGTCATTTGATGAACTGAATTTTTGGAGAGCTGGCTAGCTTTTAGTTGATTGGTTTTGGACAAATTGTCTCGTTGGAATATTAAAGAGAACATGAACTCTGACAGGTAGTGAGTAGCATGGTGAGCAGCTGGGTACTCTTGCACAGGTACTTTGAAAATAATACTGTATACGGAAACTAAAATTGTTTCCCTTTAATTCTTTATTTCCCTTTTCTTGGAGTGTATGTGTATCCATATACAGGTTGCGTATTTAAGCAGTTCACTGCGCAACGGTGAATTGGCTTTTTATGCAATTTTTCAGTTTATCCTGTTTGTATGGAGAATAAGTCCCCACAGTTTTTCATCAAGATGTTTAAGTTGAGGATGAAAGGTACCAAAGACAAACTTAATATATTTTGCATAATGAATGCTTTGTTGGTATAGAACAGAAGACAGAGATACAGAAGAATAAGTCCAAACCTTATAAAAAATCTTGAGCCTTTTTTATATGACAGAGAAAGATGAGATAACATCATTTGACCTTTATTAATGTATGTGGCCATGTGCACTTAAAAAACTTTCAGTTTGAGACACTCCCTTCCCAACAAAGTTGTCATTAAAGTTGTTGTTTTCCAGATATTAATCTGGCTGCAGAGCCAAAAGTGAACCGAGGAAAAGCAGGTGTGAAACGATCTGCAGCGGAGATGTACGGGTCAGTACCAGAACACCCTTCTCCGTCCCCTCTACTCAGGTCCGGAACTTTATTATTTATAACTGCATTGTGTCCCTCCGTGGGCATCTTCTCTATCTGTTTTCTGGATGTGGGGAGGGTTGACTGTAGTATATTTTATATATATGAAAGGACTGCTTTATGAATTTTGTGTTAGTATGCCTCCTTTTATCCCATTTCCCAGAGAATATTAGAATTCCTGAGATTTTTTTTTTTTTTTTTTACTATTGGAGAACATTTTTGTTATTTAAAGCATAAATTTAATTTCCTTCTTATAGGAGTTACTTAGCTTCTAAGAAGCTGGGGAGGGAGTAAGAAAGGGAAAGAGGATGACCTAAGAATGTTTAATTTACTGTTGTATTTTTCCATATTCTTATTTTAGCTATTTTGTTGTATGTTGGCATTTTAGCAGTCTTGTGGCCAAATTTGAAGTTTGGCCAGTGCATGACTAGTAACCTAAGGTCGTTGGAATTTAGTGATCTATTGCTTAATGATTGGGCATTATTCTATGCTAATCTGTTGATCTGTTTGTTGGGTTGGTTTAGTGTGTGTGTTTGGTTTTTTTTGTTTTTTGTTTTTTTTTTTCCCATCTGCTGTTATAAATTTTACGTCAACAGCTCCAAATTAATCCTCTTTGGTATTTACTTTTCAGCTCATCTTTTGACTTGGATTATGACTTTCAACGGGATTATTATGACAGGTATGTTTAAGATGTTTTGTCTATTCCAGTTAAAAGCTGTCTAGTGAGAACTATTATATTCTTCTATTTTGTGTTAGTACATGTAATACTTTTGTAGTAATGAATGACAAGCATGTTTCCAAACAAAGCCCCCTTTTTCTGTCAGAGTAATGGAGAACTCCTGAGTTAGACTAGATAAGGGTGACGTTTCTGTGATTTTAAAGGATCAGTTTATATATATTGTCAGGGCGACAATATACTGGAGACATATCCAGTATTTTCTGCACTAATACTTTTTCTTGACAAGTCATTTTTTTTGTTTTGTCAGTTTTTTTGTTTTAATTTGTGCCAAATAAATGTAAGGACTGACTTGCCTAATGATTAGAACTTAATTAAGTCTCATGTTCTTTTATTTCACCTGTGTACTAGCTGCTTGAGCAAAGCTATAAAAAATGATTCCTTGAAATTTCAGTAGTCTCCTTGGAACACGCTAACTATTGAAAAATAGGATACAGTGGCATATGTAATAATAAAATTAACAATACACATTGCTTTTTTTCAAGTATTATGATTTGTATCGTAGATTGGAGATGATGATAAAATTCTAAAAGGCAGCGAGGTCGGAATAATGATTATGATTTCTTGTGCTTTGGAATAACATTTGTATTTGAAAAAGTCATGAGAAAATCGATAGATTTATAGATAGGGATAAGTTATTGATGGCTTTGAGTGTATAGAAAATTTTAACAGTATACAGTTCTAACTTCATGAGACTTGTCCTCTATAAAGTTTTAATTGTCTTAATGAGGCAGCAAAACTTTAAACAACCCATCATCCCACTCTACTAAGTAAAGTTTGGGAAATGTTGTTTCAAGTGATGGATTTTTAAATTGAGTAAAAGAGACAAAGACAGCAGAGAACAAAGAAAACATTGGGATGTTTGCACAAATATCTTCAGGTATTTTAACTACTGCTATTTGGTCTTAAAAATTGGTGACAATGCCACTGTTGGCCTCACTTTAGTTTGGTAGGAAGCAAAAGAATACTTTGAGTTGTTCTCTGTAGTGCTTGATATTATAGAATGTCCGTGACACATAATGTCTTTGACCTTCCAATCTAAACTTAGCCAATAGAAAAAGATTTCTGGTGACTGAACCAAATAGTAGCTTAGTAGAGACCTCATTCAAATATATATATACCGAAGTCTAGTAGGGAAAAACAAACATGTTTACTTAAGAATGGATAAACTTTCCAGGAAAATGATAGTACAAGTTTTCTCTCAGAAGTTATCCTGAAGATACTTTATTCATGAGGGTAAGATATTTATTATCCTAGTTAGTAGCATCATAAACTGACTATCAGATTCTTTACTGAAAGAAGATGAGAAATTGGCTCTGAGATGTGCTGAAAGCTGTGTCCTTTTAAGTAATATGAGGGTTAAACCTGTTTACCTAGTCACACCCTTAAGAACATGAAATTCATGTGACTATTTCAAGACATAAATTTGACTGAAGTATATAGGGGGACTTGGTGTTTCTCTAAAACATACATAAATTTGAAATTATTTCAGAGCAGAAACATTTAAAATCATTTTTTAAATAGTTGATTTCAATTTTTCAATAAATTCAACCACAGTTTTATTTTCTGTAAAAACAATGATTTAGATTATTCCACCCCCCCCATCCCCCAATAATTTTGGTAAAATTAGAAAAGAAGACAAGTATCTCATGGCTTTGTGTGCACTTTGTGCATATCTGCATTCAACCTAGGCCAGGATTAGGCCATTGGTCCTAATAAGGTTTCCCTTAACTTGCTCTGTATGGACTGTGTCTCTGACCAGTATTTCTTTTTAAGAACTGGATGAGGTTTCAGCACACATTTTTCATCTTGCCTTTTTTTGGGGGAGGGAGGCTATTCTGGGTTTTCACTGTTGCTGAAGGCTCCTCTCTAGTTGCAGGGAGTTGGGGCTACTCTCTAGCTGAGGTGAGCAGGCTTCTTGTTGTGGAACTTGGACTCTAGGGCACATGGGCTTTGGTAGTTGTGGTATACTCGCTCAACAGTTGTGGCTCCAAGGCTCTAGAGCACAGGTTCAGTAGTTATGGCTCATGGAAACAGTTGCTTCACAGCATGTGGGATCTTTCCGGATCAGGGATCAAACCCATGTCTCCTGCATTGGCAGGTGAATTCTTTACTACTGACCTACCAGGGAAGCCTCTCAAACATTAAAATTTAACTGAGTCACATATATATTAATATGCTGTCCCTGAGGAGAAAACAGCTTTGGATTCTGTAGTGTTAATGCAAGTTAATTTTTCATAAATTATGTAAATTAGACCTGTCTTTTTATTTGGCCATTTCTGATAAAATAGGTGTTGAGAGTTCTTAGGTAGATTTAACAAATTACCAGTGATTGTGAAACTATTAATTTGGATATTTGTTAATGTCACTCAGATAAACTGTCAACTCTTTCAAATATGCTGTAAACTGTTTTTGTTTATAATTACTCAAAGATTTGTTAGCACATTGTTTTCTGGTAGGAAGACAAGCCCCAAAGTAGCTTTCTGATTTAGGATGACTGTTCATTGCAGGGTTCTCTTTAAGGAATCAGGGGGAATTTGACTGAAGTATATAGGGGGACTTGGTGTTTCTCTAAAACATACATAAATTTGAAATTATTTCAGAGCAGAAACATTTAAAATCATTTTTAAATAGTTGATTTCAATTTTCAATAAATTCAACCACAGTTTTATTTTCTGTAAAAACAATGATTTAGATTATTCCACCCCCATCCCCAATAATTTTGGTAAAATTAGAAAAGAAGACAAGTATCTCATGGCTTTGTGTGCACTTTGTGCATATCTGCATTCAACCTAGGCCAGGATTAGGCCATTGGTCCTAATAAGGTTTCCCTTAACTTGCTCTGTATGGACTGTGTCTCTGACCAGTATTTCTTTTTAAGAACTGGATGAGGTTTCAGCACACATTTTTCATCTTGCCTTTTTTTGGGGGAGGGAGGCTATTCTGGGTTTTCACTGTTGCTGAAGGCTCCTCTCTAGTTGCAGGGAGTTGGGGCTACTCTCTAGCTGAGGTGAGCAGGCTTCTTGTTGTGGAACTTGGACTCTAGGGCACATGGGCTTTGGTAGTTGTGGTATACTCGCTCAACAGTTGTGGCTCCAAGGCTCTAGAGCACAGGTTCAGTAGTTATGGCTCATGGAAACAGTTGCTTCACAGCATGTGGGATCTTTCCGGATCAGGGATCAAACCCATGTCTCCTGCATTGGCAGGTGAATTCTTTACTACTGACCTACCAGGGAAGCCTCTCAAACATTAAAATTTAACTGAGTCACATATATATTAATATGCTGTCCCTGAGGAGAAAACAGCTTTGGATTCTGTAGTGTTAATGCAAGTTAATTTTTCATAAATTATGTAAATTAGACCTGTCTTTTTATTTGGCCATTTCTGATAAAATAGGTGTTGAGAGTTCTTAGGTAGATTTAACAAATTACCAGTGATTGTGAAACTATTAATTTGGATATTTGTTAATGTCACTCAGATAAACTGTCAACTCTTTCAAATATGCTGTAAACTGTTTTTGTTTATAATTACTCAAAGATTTGTTAGCACATTGTTTTCTGGTAGGAAGACAAGCCCCAAAGTAGCTTTCTGATTTAGGATGACTGTTCATTGCAGGGTTCTCTGAAATTGGAAGAGTTGAATCAGTTGCCCTTGGTGTTGGAAGTCTTGCAGCCTCTAAGTTGAAAAGATCCATTTCCACTTGTGTGCTGTTTAGTCTTGTTTCTTCTAGGGAAATTGTTGGCTGAAATAGTTCCTGTTTAAGAGGACTTAAGTGAAGCAGTTCCTTTGAGTAATTTTTCTTTCAAATGCTTAAATCAATTTCTCTTAATTGAATTTTAATTTCCATATTGATAATTAGTCATTTACTTTTGAAATTAATGATCATGAGAAAGCAGGTTGTGCTGTGGTGCCAGAAGTGCTGTAATAAAAATAATTGGTGCATTGTTGGAGGCATTAAAGCTGTATTTTCTGGTATAGCACAGAGAACTCTAGCTAAGTATAAAAACAGAGATTTTTTTTTTTTTTTAATTTTTATGTTGGCTTCTTTTACTGGTCCTTTATTCATTCATTTTCATCAATCTTTATTCTTTGGCCTGTGTGGGCCTCCTGTTGCAGTGGCCTCCCTTGCTGCAGAGCACCTGCTCTGGGGCATGCGCTCTAGAGCGCCAGCTTGTAGTTGGGCACACTGGTCCAGCCACTCCGTGGCATATGGGCTCTTCCCTGGCCAGGGATTGAACCAGTGCTCCTTGCACTGCAAGGCGGACTCTTAACCCACTGGACCACCAGCGAAGCCCCCGTAGCGATTTTTTTTTTTTTAAATACTCAATATTTATTTATTTTTTAAACCTTTATTTTACTTTTAACTTTTACAGAGTTTTGTTGTTCACAGACATGCATGTTCTCAGATTAGTCACATGTATATCCCCCCCTTCCCTCCCCTCCCGACCATCACACAGCACCCCTGAAGGATCCCCTTTTCTCACAGAGCAATGACTAGAGCTATTTTCTTCACTTATGATAGTACAGGCCTTCATGCTACTTCCTTTACGCCTCTCACCCACTGTTCCTTCCCCACAATGTCCATATGTCCACTGTCCATGTCTGTCTTTCTGTCGCTTCACTGCATGTGCCATCATCACCATCCTACTAGATTCCATATATATGTGTTAATATACTGTATTTGTCCTTCTCTTTCTGACTGACTTCAATTTTGATGATACGTTCTAGATCCAGCCACCTCATTAGGGTTGATTCTTCTGCATTTCTCTTTACAGCTGTGTAGTATTCCATTGTATATATGTACCAGAGCTTTTGGATCCATTCGTTCGTCGATGGGCATCTAGGTTCCTTCCATGTTCTAGCTATTGTATAGAGAGCTGCAATGAACATTGGGGTACAGGTGCTTCTTTCAGTTTTGATTTCATCAGGGTATAAGCCTAAGAGTGGGATTGCTGGGTCATATGGTACTTCTATTTTTAGTTTTTTAAGAAATCTCCAGACTGTCTTCCATAGAGGCTGTATCAAATTACACTCCCACCAGCAATGCAGGAGTGTTCCCTTTTCTCCGCAGCCTCTCCAGCATTTATTGTCTGTCGATTTGTGGATGATGGCCATTCTGACGGGTGTGAGGTGATATCTCATTGTAGTTTTGATTTGCATCCCGTAGCGATTTTTAAGAGAAACTTTCAGATGTACTTTCTGTACTCAGTTGTAGTCCTGCTCTTCTTTCCCTTGTAATCACCCAAGAAAATACTCTGAAATTACAGAGTTGTGGTGGTGCAGAAGCTGGTGAGAATACTAAAAATTACTGAGTTGTATATATTTGAAGAGTTTATATTGGTTTGGTATGTGAGTCATGTCCTGATTTAAATAAGAGAGGTATCACTCAGTTCTGTACAGTGGAATAGTTCTTTCTCAGTCATTGTTCTGTACAGAACTTGGGAACACAGGAGAAATAACATGCTTATATAGATTTGATAATAGGTCATGGTATGATAGCTGACACATGGCAGACACGTTAGGCAGTGGATGTGGTTCAGAAGGACCCTGGCTCAGTGGTCTTTGAGGACTTCATAATAAATAACTTACCAGAAGTTGCATGTGCACATGGATAGTAAATATCAGTTATGCATAGGGGACTGAACTATGAAGTTGTTCCACTAGGGATTTTTCACAGTGCTGTTGTTAGGGCACATATAAACAACATTGATCCTTTCTGCCTCTCACCCACTGTTCCTTCCCCACAATTCTGATTCTGTGTTAATATACTGTATTTGTCCTTCTCTTTCTGACTGACTTCAATTTTGATGATACGTTCTAGATCCAGCCACCTCATTAGGGTTGATTCTTCTGCATTTCTCTTTACAGCTGTGTAGTATTCCATTGTATATATGTACCAGAGCTTTTGGATCCATTCGTTCGTCGATGGGCATCTAGGTTCCTTCCATGTTCTAGCTATTGTATAGAGAGCTGCAATGAACATTGGGGTACAGGTGCTTCTTTCAGTTTTGATTTCATCAGGGTATAAGCCTAAGAGTGGGATTGCTGGGTCATATGGTACTTCTATTTTTAGTTTTTTAAGAAATCTCCAGACTGTCTTCCATAGAGGCTGTATCAAATTACACTCCCACCAGCAATGCAGGAGTGTTCCCTTTTCTCCGCAGCCTCTCCAGCATTTATTGTCTGTCGATTTGTGGATGATGGCCATTCTGACGGGTGTGAGGTGATATCTCATTGTAGTTTTGATTTGCATCCCGTAGCGATTTTTAAGAGAAACTTTCAGATGTACTTTCTGTACTCAGTTGTAGTCCTGCTCTTCTTTCCCTTGTAATCACCCAAGAAAATACTCTGAAATTACAGAGTTGTGGTGGTGCAGAAGCTGGTGAGAATACTAAAAATTACTGAGTTGTATATATTTGAAGAGTTTATATTGGTTTGGTATGTGAGTCATGTCCTGATTTAAATAAGAGAGGTATCACTCAGTTCTGTACAGTGGAATAGTTCTTTCTCAGTCATTGTTCTGTACAGAACTTGGGAACACAGGAGAAATAACATGCTTATATAGATTTGATAATAGGTCATGGTATGATAGCTGACACATGGCAGACACGTTAGGCAGTGGATGTGGTTCAGAAGGACCCTGGCTCAGTGGTCTTTGAGGACTTCATAATAAATAACTTACCAGAAGTTGCATGTGCACATGGATAGTAAATATCAGTTATGCATAGGGGACTGAACTATGAAGTTGTTCCACTAGGGATTTTTCACAGTGCTGTTGTTAGGGCACATATAAACACATTGAGTATTGCCAGTACACCGTGAAAAGAGGAATGAAGATCAGATACAGCATATTTGTGATCAGCACTGTTAAACAGTGAAGGAGATGCTAGGAAACTAATAGGCTGCTGTGTGTCCTGCTTCATACAGGTTTGTCTCACAGACAGATGAATTGTGTTGGCCTTAACATTGAGTTTCAGGTCGTTTCACAAAAGGGCAGTATTTGAACCTAGCTTTGAGATTTAAGCTGGAGGTTTGGGGGCAGATTTGGTACATCTCAGAACGATACAGGGTTGTGAATATCCCTGTCATTAGAGGAAACAGACAGCTGTGATTGGAAAGAATGTGAATCATGAAGGGCTGTTGTATGGCACATTAGGTAGTTGTGTCCTATTAGTACAAACAACCCCAGGACTATAAAAGAGAGACTGGAAGAGGGAAAGATGTGTAGTTACCAATGTCAATGTTGGGATGGGGAGAAATTTCTGAGGTAGACTAGTCTTGGCATGTTATGTTGGGTCACAGTTATCAGAGCAGGTGCTTTCTGGGGAGAAAATAAGTCAAAATGAGATTTTAATCTTTTATGACTAGAATTATGCCATTAAAGGCATAACGTTTTTTGCTAAGTGACAAGTCTTGGAAAGTTGAATTTGGGGAAATAAGCAGCTTTGTTGATACTTACATACCTTGTTCATTAAGATTGGTTATAGGAAGTAGATAAAAGAAGTGGGGGAGTTGCCATTGAAAATGCAAGACAGATGAAAGAGGCTAACCATCATAATTCTTAAAACTAATATTTGAGCCCTTATTTTATTCTAGGCATACAACGTTTTAGATTTTGAATTCGTAAGTCAAAAAATACAGTACATGGATTGGAGGCGCCAAACCCCTTCTTATTGGTATTAGAGGAGCTGTCTTCTCGGCTTTCTCCTTTTCCAGTTTTCTGATACTCGTGAGAAACGCTGGATATGAGAGATGGCTTTGTATTTGTGTATGAAGAAGAGTACATGAAGTACTCAGGTTTTGGAGGACTGAGACCATATGCTTTAAAAGGCATTGGTATGCCAGGTACTAGTTCGTTTTTCACAGTGCTGTTGTTAGGGCACATATAAACACATTGAGTATTGCCAGTACACCGTGAAAAGAGGAATGAAGATCAGATACAGCATATTTGTGATCAGCACTGTTAAACAGTGAAGGAGATGCTAGGAAACTAATAGGCTGCTGTGTGTCCTGCTTCATACAGGTTTGTCTCACAGACAGATGAATTGTGTTGGCCTTAACATTGAGTTTCAGGTCGTTTCACAAAAGGGCAGTATTTGAACCTAGCTTTGAGATTTAAGCTGGAGGTTTGGGGGCAGATTTGGTACATCTCAGAACGATACAGGGTTGTGAATATCCCTGTCATTAGAGGAAACAGACAGCTGTGATTGGAAAGAATGTGAATCATGAAGGGCTGTTGTATGGCACATTAGGTAGTTGTGTCCTATTAGTACAAACAACCCCAGGACTATAAAAGAGAGACTGGAAGAGGGAAAGATGTGTAGTTACCAATGTCAATGTTGGGATGGGGAGAAATTTCTGAGGTAGACTAGTCTTGGCATGTTATGTTGGGTCACAGTTATCAGAGCAGGTGCTTTCTGGGGAGAAAATAAGTCAAAATGAGATTTTAATCTTTTATGACTAGAATTATGCCATTAAAGGCATAACGTTTTTTGCTAAGTGACAAGTCTTGGAAAGTTGAATTTGGGGAAATAAGCAGCTTTGTTGATACTTACATACCTTGTTCATTAAGATTGGTTATAGGAAGTAGATAAAAAGAAGTGGGGGAGTTGCCATTGAAAATGCAAGACAGATGAAAGAGGCTAACCATCATAATTCTTAAAACTAATATTTGAGCCCTTATTTTATTCTAGGCATACAACGTTTTAGATTTTGAATTCGTAAGTCAAAAAATACAGTACATGGATTGGAGGCGCCAAACCCCTTCTTATTGGTATTAGAGGAGCTGTCTTCTCGGCTTTCTCCTTTTCCAGTTTTCTGATACTCGTGAGAAACGCTGGATATGAGAGATGGCTTTGTATTTGTGTATGAAGAAGAGTACATGAAGTACTCAGGTTTTGGAGGACTGAGACCATATGCTTTAAAAGGCATGTGATTCAAAGAGCCAGAGAGTTCTTGGCTACTTGGAAAAGCTGAAATGTGCCTTTTCAAGTGACAATTTAGGTGTCTTTAGGCAATGGGTGAACGTTTTCATTTGCTTATAGCCCTTGTTTATTTATTATGGAAAACGAATCATGTTGTAGTTGTCAAAGATTTTTTTAAAATTATTTATTTATTTATTTTTGGCTATTCTGGGCCTTCACTGCTGCTGCAGGCTCTTCTCTAGTTGCAGGGAGTAGGGGCTGCTCCCTGCAACTAGAAGAGCCTGGTGTACTAAAGTCCATAGGTTGGAAACAGTCACACACAACTTGAGCAACTAACACTTCATAGTCATTTTTAAAAGCACTTCTTTTCTCTTATATAATTAAAGACAATAGTCTACTCATTCATAAAATAAAGACTTGAGATTAAAATATATATATACTACTAAAATGGGGCTTCTCTCATAGCTCGGTCAGTAAAGAATCTACCTGCAATGCAGGAGACCCGGGTTTGATCCATGGACTAAGGAGATCTCCTGGAGAAGGAAATTGGTAACCCACTCCAGTATTCTTGCTTGAAGAATGCCATGGACACGGGAGCCTGGTGCGCAACAGTCCATGGGATCACAAGAGTTGGACACAACTTAGTGACTAAACCACCACTGTTAAAATTACATTAGCTAAACTTACAAAGTTATTTTTTGTTAACAGGATGCCTGTTTTTTGCCTCTTTTATTGGTTTCTTATTTATTTTCATCTGTCTTTATTCTTTGGCCTGCGTGGGCCTCCCATAGCTGTGGCCTCTCATTGCAGAGTCCTGGCTGGTAATTGAACACACCAGTCCAGCCACTCTGGGACATGTGGGATCTTCCTGGGCCAGGGATCGAACCAGTGCCCCTTGCACTGCAAGGTTGACTCTTAACCCACTGGACTACCAGGGAAGCCCTGGAAGGCAGATTCCTAACCACCAGGATAGTCCCAAAGAGTTGGATTTTTGAACAGTTTTTTTTAATTCCAGTATTCATGGGTATCAGTAGTTGATAACTCTGCTCATTCAGTGTACGGCTTCCATCCACACAAGGGCAAAGATAGGTAAATATTGTAAAACTTCCTTTTCTGCAAATCTGTACAGCCTAATGTTATATAAGGGGGTGTGTTCTGGAGGTTTACTTTGGATGATATTTTGGGAAACTTACATTTTAAGTTGTATAAGTTGTAACTTGTAAGTTCGAGCATTCACAGAATTAGGGCAGACAGTCTGAAGGAGTCCCTGACATTCTAAAGCCCCCAAACACAGTAGCCTACAAAATTTGACACTTCTCTAGGAAAATCAGAGATAATAAGGAAGAATTCATCTGGAGATTTTTCTGTTGTAGCTGAAAAATAATGTAGTGGAAGAAAAAGTGTTTCCTAACTTTTGAGTGAAATTACAATGAGACTGCATGTTTAAACTGAATTTGATAAATCAGTATTGTCGGGGCATAATTATCGTACCAGAATGCCTAAATCTATCCAGTTTTTAGGGCCAGAAACAGTTACGGCTTATTAAATGAACATTCAGGAGAATATAGGTTTTTACCAGCACTTTATTCTAGTTGTTTCTACTTTGGTGGTGGTTGAAATGTATCATTAATCGGGTTTTTGGGGACCAGGGGTCACAATGTTACATCTAGTCACTTAAGAAGCTTGCCTTTGAATACCTCTACATTTAATATATGCCTTGTAATACTTAAAGTTTAGCTTGGATATTAGGATGGAGGTAATTTTGTCTTACCTGTAGTGCTTTGATTTCTTTAAAATGATATTTTAATTGCATTTTTTTTGGTCAGTTTTCTTTAATTGCATTTTTATTCTGACTAGATTTTATACCAACAGTTAGTGTCCAGGTTTCTGATTCAGGTTGCAGTCACAATTCTTTCAGTGTTTAGTACTTGTTCCTTTAGTATAACTTTGATGAAGACTTTTTAACGGCTTGGGCTTTATCAGTAGAGAATTCAGTTGTTTCATTACCTCCTGTGATTTACAGTAGAGCTTTTTTGTGGGGGAAGTGATTACTGAGTTTGTAGCTGGTTCTTAAAGCTGTTGTAGAAAGGTTCCTATTATCTATTCCTTTGACACTAAGAGTTATCTCAGTAGGTGTGACTTTTCTCTTTGTGTTTTTGCCTCCTGTTTTCACATTGATGTGCTTTGGCATTTATAAGGCATGGTCTGCTTAAACTTCCTTAGAGGAATCTGTGAATTTTTTGAAAACCCATTTTTGCTTAAGCAGCAGTTAACTTCTGTGGCCCTAAATGCCCTTCAACATAACCAATTGATTTTTTTTTTTAATGTATTTATTTGGTTGCACTGGGTCTTAGTTATGGTATGTGGGATCTAATTCCCTGACCAGGGATCGAACCCAAGTCCCCAGCATTGGGAGCACAGAGTCTTAGCCACTGGACCACCAGGGAAATTCCCCAATTTATCTTTTAAAAGCACGTTTTTCTTCAGAGAACTAAGGCATTTGAATTCCCTTTGTGTTCCTCATGCCACTACATAAATTGAAAATATACTTCATTTCTTCATTTTTGCTATAGCAATTTAACCTGAGCAGATGAAGTAGTATGGTTCAAAAAGAAATTCCAGAAAATCCACTTAGGAAATCCCATACTGAAATCTAAACCATTTTTGACTCTGCTCCTATGCTATATGAGCTACTGTCAGATTTCCATCAGCTACCTAGTAAAGAATGTAATATCTTAACCCAGAGGGATAGGGTGGGAAGGAAGGTTGGGGGGTATACATGTATCCCTACCTTCCTTTATGGCAAAAAGTATCACAACACTGTAATTATTCTCCAATTAAAATAAATTAATTTAAAAAAAAAAAAAGAAAATTCCAGTGCCTTAGAGTGTAGGGAATCAGGAATGACTAGTTCATTGGTTTGATGCCAGTGAAGAGGGAGTGGGTTGGAAAGTAGGTTAGATCTCTAAATCCAGTACTGCCCAGGCATGAACTGTTTCATGCCTAAAGATGTGGTTCTCTACTTTTTTGCCCCAGAAATTGCACAGAGTATATCACCTTACATAAAGGAATAGTTTCTGAACACTTGTTCCTTTAGTAACTTTGATGAAGACTTTAACGGCTTGGGCTTTATCAGTGGAGAATTCAGTTGTTTCATTACCTCCTGTGATTTACAGTAGAGCTTTTTTGTGGGGGAAGTGATTACTGAGTTTGTAGCTGGTTCTTAAAGCTGTTGTAGAAAGGTTCCTATTATCTATTCCTTTGACACTAAGAGTTATCTCAGTAGGTGTGACTTTTCTCTTTGTGTTTTTGCCTCCTGTTTTCACATTGATGTGCTTTGGCATTTATAAGGCATGGTCTGCTTAAACTTCCTTAGAGGAATCTGTGAATTTTTTGAAAACCCATTTTTGCTTAAGCAGCAGTTAACTTCTGTGGCCCTAAATGCCCTTCAACATAACCAATTGATTTTTTTTTTTTTTTTAATGTATTTATTTGGTTGCACTGGGTCTTAGTTATGGTATGTGGGATCTAATTCCCTGACCAGGGATCGAACCCAAGTCCCCAGCATTGGGAGCACAGAGTCTTAGCCACTGGACCACCAGGGAAATTCCCCAATTTATCTTTTAAAAGCACGTTTTTCTTCAGAGAACTAAGGCATTTGAATTCCCTTTGTGTTCCTCATGCCACTACATAAATTGAAAATATACTTCATTTCTTCATTTTTGCTATAGCAATTTAACCTGAGCAGATGAAGTAGTATGGTTCAAAAAGAAATTCCAGAAAATCCACTTAGGAAATCCCATACTGAAATCTAAACCATTTTTGACTCTGCTCCTATGCTATATGAGCTACTGTCAGATTTCCATCAGCTACCTAGTAAAGAATGTAATATCTTAACCCAGAGGGATAGGGTGGGAAGGAAGGTTGGGGGGTATACATGTATCCCTACCTTCCTTTATGGCAAAAAGTATCACAACACTGTAATTATTCTCCAATTAAAATAAATTAATTTAAAAAAAAAAAAAGAAAATTCCAGTGCCTTAGAGTGTAGGGAATCAGGAATGACTAGTTCATTGGTTTGATGCCAGTGAAGAGGGAGTGGGTTGGAAAGTAGGTTAGATCTCTAAATCCAGTACTGCCCAGGCATGAACTGTTTCATGCCTAAAGATGTGGTTCTCTACTTTTTTGCCCCAGAAATTGCACAGAGTATATCACCTTACATAAAGGAATAGTTTCTGAACACTGATATTTTCTAGTTCCTGAATCATTATACTTTGGAATGTTTGGGGCCAAAAGACAGCTTTCTGTAAAAATGGAAGGAAGTAGTTACAATAAAATGTTACTAAGTATCTCTCTTGTTTGTTTTTTTTTCTCTCTCTCTTTTAAAATTTTTGCCTCTTTTACTGGTTTTTCATTTTATTTATTTTCATCCATCTTTTTTCTTTGGCCTGTGTGGGCCTCCCATCTCAGTGGCCTTCCTCGTTGCAGAGCACTGGCTGGTAACTGGACACACCAGTCCAGCCGCTCCGCGGCACGTGGGATCTTCCTGGGCCAGGGACCGAACTGGCGCCCCTTGCACTGCAAGGCAGACTCTTTACCCACTGGACCACCAGGGAAGCCCTCTCTTTTTTATAATTCCCATAAATGGATTAAAACTGACCAACAGCTCTTCTACTGAAAAGAAACCTCTGCAGTGGCATGATCATACTTTCTGAGTCATAGATCTTTAATTTTCTTATTTCCTATGGATCAAACTTTAAGGTATTCCTTATTATTTTGTTAGAATAGAAACATTTTTATGTTGTTAGGTTGAGCAGAAGAAAGAATTGTCTGTGATACTGCAGAATCAGTGTTTTCTCTGCCAGGAGGGTTGGAGACAGTTAAAAATTTAGAGGAAACTAGTCACTAATAAGGTATGAGAGAGAAACTCATTGCATTAAATATGAATTTTAAAATTTCAAAGCTTTGAAGTTAGGCAGAGGAATAGTTGGCGGGTTGTTCCTTTGCTTTGGAGTTAATAGCTAAAAGGTTCAGAACTAGAGTTACAAGGTTTTTTTTTCGTACTGGTATGTCTTAACTTATTTTCCCATAGGCTGTTGTAAAAATAACAACATGGAATAAAGAGACTTGCTGGAACTAATGTCCATATGGGAAGTTTTTTGGTTTTTTATTTTTTTAAACTTTGGCCTGTCTTACTGTTTTGTTTTTTGTTTTTGTTTTTTTTTTCATCCATCTTTATTGTTTAGCCTGTATGGGCCTCCCATTGCAGTGGCCTCTTTCGTTGCAGAGCACTGGCTCTGGGCACATGGCTCGTAATTCGACACACCAGTCCAGTTGCTCCGTGGCTTGTGGGATTTTCCCGGGCCAGGGATTGAACTGGTGCCCCTTGCAATGCAAGGCGGACTCTTTACTCACTGGACCACCAGGGAAGCCATGTGTTTTTTTCTCTTTAGAAATGTAAGCACCAGTACCATGCCATAACTTTGGTTAAGACATACCAGTATCTTTATATATCTTTAGCAGTCATTGGATACTTACTTGTTGGAAGTAGCAGTTGAACAGTCCATGATTTTTGAGAGCTCAGTGTGTGCAGAGAAGTGAATTTAGGCACTGGTGAATAGCGAGCAAGGTAGACAGTATTCTCTGTTCTGTCCACTCTGGAGTTTTGAGTGGAGCTTATGTTAAATGTTGTTAGAATTATTAGTGGTATGTATACCCAGCTAACACATAAGAAATGCCTGTTTCTATAGGCCGAAAGCAGTTAATAATGGCAGTTTTATATGGTTCAGCTTAATTCTACAAACCAGGGGTAATTACTTGTATGCTTCTGGTGGGTGAAATATCAGGGATTTAGCTAAATGGTAGCTCTGTTTGCATCATTGGTTAATTGCAGTTTTTTGTAAGTACTTTATTTGTTTATATTGTAGTACATGTATGAAAAGAATAAGATCAAGGGTAAAGGCTATTCATTGTAAAAAGTAATGTTCTATCAGTACCACCATTGTACTCAGGAATCTTTATGTCCAATGCTTGAGGCAACTATTGGATATGTGTGTGTGTGTGTAATGGTATCTTGAAGAAAAGTAATTGCAGTATTAAACTGGGCTTTTGAATGAAATTAACTTAGCAAGAAAGAAGTGATTGCTAGATCATAGACAGTAATCTATCATTTTATAAGGCTACTGTTAGTATCTTGCTGGCTTAATTTTGGTTGTGAAGAAACTCTGTTTTCCTTTTATCCAATAGGATGTACAGTTACCCAGCACGTGTTCCTCCTCCTCCTCCTATTGCTCGGGCTGTAGTGCCCTCAAAACGCCAGCGTGTATCAGGAAACACTTCACGAAGGGGCAAAAGTGGCTTCAATTCTAAGAGTGGACAGCGGGGATCTTCTTCTAAGTCTGGAAAATGTATGTATTATTACTACAGCTTTCTGATTCTGATATTTCTTGTATGTTTAAATATGGAAATTAATATAGTTTATAATCAGGTTTTGTGCAAATAACTTGGGACAATCAAAATAATGGAAGATGAGAAAATAGTAATTAAGGGGCCAACTCTAGGCAGCCTTCTATCCTTTTCTTTTGGGGTGGGGGGAGGCAGGTTGGAGAGGGAGGGAGTGGGCAGGCCACTTCTGTTTGTCTTTCATTTATCCATTTTTATCCATCTTTGTGCTTTGGCCCGTGTGGGCCTTCCATTGCAGTGGCCTCTTGTTGCAGAGCACCGGCTCTGAGCGCATGCGCTCCAGAGCTCTGGCTCAGTAATTGGACACATGGGTCCAGCCACTCCGCGGCACGTGGGATCTTCCCAGGCCAGGGATCGAACCGGTGCCCCTTGCACTGCAAGGCGGTGTCCTTACCCACTGGACCACCAGGGAAGCCCAGCCTTCTATCCTTAATGCCTTAGTAATTTGAAAAAAGTCATTAAGTTTTAAGGAGTTAAGCACAGAGTTGGTCTATAAAATGTGTTGATAAAGCAGTGTAGAAAATGCTTTAAAAATAGAATTGTGTTTTTAGAAGGCTACCAAAAGTAAGAATGCTACTGATAAGGGAATAGATAAATTAGATTCAGCTTTCAGCTAACAGTCAAAAGATCAGTGATCCCCATTGCCAGGACAGTCAGGTATAGGCTCCATTTCTCTCCAAGAATCTTGTTTTGACTGCTTTTGTATAGTCTGGAGGGGGATCTGTTTGTTAACTGGTAGCTTCTAGTACATTTAGTTCTAATGTAGGGTTTTGTTTTTATTAAAAGTGAAAGGAGATGACCTTCAGGCCATTAAGAAGGAGTTGACCCAGATAAAACAAAAAGTGGATTCTTTATTGGAAAGCCTGGAAAAAATTGAAAAGGAACAGAGTAAACAAGCAGGTAAGTGGTGTCTAATGCTTGTTGGGTCAGGTAGAGTTAATTACCTAAGATAGTTGCAAGTATATGTTGGAATAGTGGCATACAAAGCAATTGAATTTGAAACTTGCGGGATTTGTGTTGGGAAGGGCATTTGTGTGGGAGGATTTAGACTTGCGCTGCAGTTCTGTGATTGTTATCGGGGATTGTCTACATCCTGTGGACATCACTTGCTCCTAGACAGACTTGTCCTTCTCATCCCCAGTAGAGATGAAGAACGATAAGTCAGAAGAGGAGCAGAGCAGCAGCTCCCTGAAGAAAGATGAGACTAATGTGAAGATGGAGTCTGAGGGGGGTGCAGATGACTCTGCTGAGGAGGGGGACCTACTGGATGATGATGATAATGAAGATCGGGGGGATGACCAGGTGAAAACCACGGGAAAGGAAAGAAAGAGGTGGTGGAGGGGGGATCAGGGACACATGGAGTGCCTCTAACTCCATCCTATTTGTGTCTGTTTCTCACAGCTGGAGTTGATCAAGGATGATGAAAAAGAGGCTGAGGAAGGAGAGGATGACAGAGACAGCGCCAATGGCGAGGATGACTCTTAAACACATAGTGGGGTTTAGAAATCTTGTCCCATTATTTCTTTACCTAGGCGCTTGTCTAAGATCAAAATTTTCACCAGATCCTCTCCCCTAGTATCTTCAGCACATGCTCACTGTTCTCCCCATCCATTTCTTCCCGTGTTCATTATTTCATATTGCCCTGCGCCTAGTCCCATTTTCACTTCCTTGACCGTCCTAGTAGTTACGTTGAGTCTTACCCTGTAATTTTTGCTTTTAATTTTGATACCTCTTTATGACTTAACAATAAAAAGGATGTATGGTTTTCATCAACTGTCTCCAAAATAATCTCTTGTTATGCAGGGAGTACAGTTCTTTCCATTCATACATAAGTTCAGTAGTTGCTTCCCTAACTACAAAGGCAATCTCATTAGTTGAGTAGCATCTAAGAGCAGCTTTGAGTTAGAGATATGTGTGTTATACCCCACCTAAGAGTGCCATGTGGGGCTGTTCAACACAAATGTAACAATGTATTTTTGTGAATGAGAGTTGGCATGTCAGATGCATCCTCTAGAAAACTAGTGTAATAGTCTTAAGATTTGTTTTCTAAAGTTGATAACTGTGGGTTATTTTTGTGAACAGCCTGATGTTTGGGACCTTTTTTTCTCAAAATAAACAAGTCCTTATTAAACCAGGAATTTGGAGAAAAAATAAACACCCTGATTTTTTAATTTTTGTATTTTATAATTATTTACTTCAAATCCTTTGTTTCGCAGCTGCCTACACAAAACCCCTAGACTGTACTAGGTATATTTACTTTGAGTCATAATTATTATGCATACCAACATACACTGCTCAAATTATGTTTCATTGGGGTGGGTGTTGAATTAAGGAGACAAGTAACTGATTGAAGTGGAGATTTGTTTGCAAAAATGGCTTTTAAATCCTAATGGAAAAGTTTCAGAACTGCATTAAGCCTTTTCGTCAGTGCTTTGTGGTCCAGTTGGACCTTTTTTGAGATTTTTGTTGTATGCTGAACTGTTTCATCGTTAAGATAAGAAGCTCAAACATGGCAACAGCTGGAGAATGAAACTTGTATTTTCTTCCATTTCGTTGTTTTAATTGCTGTTTACGGCCCCAGTTACCGAATGGATTCTGAGTCTGTGCCTCGGTGTTACTAAAAATTGTAGATTTCTTTATTTCCTGGTCTTCTGTAGTCTGTGCTTTCCTACATAACTGTGAGGACATAGTTATACATTTATTTTATGTTCAATCCCCTTTAAACTAATTTTAGGCATGGTACTCATTAGCACCAAAGTTTTTACTCATGGACTTAACTGAACCACTTTCAAGTTTGTAATGCTTACCTTGTCCTGAAAGGTCTATTTTATTTATGTTTTATGCTTTAGTTTTGTTGGAAGGACAGGACAAAAACATGGTTAATTTGGGTGGTTATCACTTACACAAACCTTGGATTCCCCAGAAAGTTGCTGCTGTTTCAAAGGCATTTATATACGACTTAGTATGGACAGATGTCATGTCCCATTTATAACAGTTTCATAAACCGTTTTATATTAACAGGTGACCAAGTAGAGTAGAAGGGAAAGGCTGAACTATGGGCTCCCCTTGGATCTCCTATCCATGGTATATAAGTGGTTTTGTGTGATAATTTGGTCAAAAATGTTTTTAACCACCTTGTTTGCTGATCTTATATTTTCCTATGTTACACAAACTCAGTTTTAGCCCGTAATTGATGAAAAGAAACTAGATACTTAGAAGGGTCAAAGTTCTAAGTCTAAGATGCAAATAAAGCCTGTGTGAGATTATGTTAGCCATTAGTATGTTAACATACCAGACTGTTTAGCCCAGTCTTGAAAGTGTCATTCTGTATGAAACCAAGTATTGAAAAAACTATGGAAAGTTCAAAACAAAGGCAAAGACAATGATGCAGATTCTTGGATATGAAATTTAGAATAATGGGTTTTCTCAGTATACTATGAAGTCTTAACACCCTTGAAGCTTTTAAGAATGCAGTTTGCAAAATGGCTTTTAAATCCTAATGGAAAATTTAACTCTTTCGTTCCGGACCTTTTTGAGATTTTTGTTGTATGCTGAACTGTTTCATCGTTAAGATAAGAAGCTCAAACATGGCAACAGCTGGAGAATGAAACTTGTATTTTCTTCCATTTCGTTGTTTTAATTGCTGTTTACGGCCCCAGTTACCGAATGGATTCTGAGTCTGTGCCTCGGTGTTACTAAAAATTGTAGATTTCTTTATTTCCTGGTCTTCTGTAGTCTGTGCTTTCCTACATAACTGTGAGGACATAGTTATACATTTATTTTATGTTCAATCCCCTTTAAACTAATTTTAGGCATGGTACTCATTAGCACCAAAGTTTTTACTCATGGACTTAACTGAACCACTTTCAAGTTTGTAATGCTTACCTTGTCCTGAAAGGTCTATTTTATTTATGTTTTATGCTTTAGTTTTGTTGGAAGGACAGGACAAAAACATGGTTAATTTGGGTGGTTATCACTTACACAAACCTTGGATTCCCCAGAAAGTTGCTGCTGTTTCAAAGGCATTTATATACGACTTAGTATGGACAGATGTCATGTCCCATTTATAACAGTTTCATAAACCGTTTTATATTAACAGGTGACCAAGTAGAGTAGAAGGGAAAGGCTGAACTATGGGCTCCCCTTGGATCTCCTATCCATGGTATATAAGTGGTTTTGTGTGATAATTTGGTCAAAAATGTTTTTAACCACCTTGTTTGCTGATCTTATATTTTCCTATGTTACACAAACTCAGTTTTAGCCCGTAATTGATGAAAAGAAACTAGATACTTAGAAGGGTCAAAGTTCTAAGTCTAAGATGCAAATAAAGCCTGTGTGAGATTATGTTAGCCATTAGTATGTTAACATACCAGACTGTTTAGCCCAGTCTTGAAAGTGTCATTCTGTATGAAACCAAGTATTGAAAAAACTATGGAAAGTTCAAAACAAAGGCAAAGACAATGATGCAGATTCTTGGATATGAAATTTAGAATAATGGGTTTTCTCAGTATACTATGAAGTCTTAACACCCTTGAAGCTTTTAAGAATGCAGTTTCCAAAAAGACTGGAAAGCAAGAGAGAAGTTTGGATGATTGAAAAGAAATCTCCTTTGACACATTTCTGATGTTACATCATTTTTAATTGGTAAACTATCAGTTCATGTGTTACTCCAACATCTGAAACCTACAAGAATGATAAATAGACTAGTACCAGTCAATGGAAGTTACAAGAACCGTGGTTCACAGAGGCAACTAGATGTAAAAGAAGAGGGAAATAATGCAAACAGGAACAGAAAGATTATGGTAAATGCAAGAGAATAAATTGGTCAGGTGAGAATTGAGAATGTAATGGAGAGATTAGGAAAGAATAATCATTTGAGCTATACAGTAAAAATAAAACATCCGGGCTTCCCTGGTGGTCCAGTGGGTAAGGACACCACCTTGCAGTGCAAGTGGCGCCGGTTCGATCCCTGGCCTGGGAAGATCCCACGTGCCGCGGAGAGGCTGAACTGGCATGTCCAATTACCAAGCCGGAGCTCTGGGGCACACACGCCCAGAGCTGGCGCTCTGCAACAACAGAGGCCACCGCGATGGGAGGCCCACAAGAGCCAAAAAAGAAGAAAGACAGATGAAAATAGACAAATGAAAGACCAATAGAAGTGGCCCGCCCACTCCCTCCCTCCCCAACCTGCCCCCCCAATAAATAAATGTTTAAAAAAAAAAATAAAACATCCATAAAGGAATCTGTTGGACACCTTAGCAGCTGTATATTCAAAAGAATAAGTAGCTAGAGAGCAACACCCCTTGGTATGCTAAAAGAAACATGTGACAAGCTATGTTATCAACAGTACTAGTGTCTTCAGTTAGCCTAGATGAAATAATGGGATGTGTTACAAAAATAGCTGGGGAATAGGAAATAGCTGAGTATATTTAAATAGATCAGTTTTACAATGTACTTTGTTCTGAGAACACATGGCTGGCTTGTGACCACGCTGACTGACCGTTGTTGAGTTGCTTTGTTGCGTCCAACTCCTTTGCAACCCCATGAACTGACAACTGATGCCCTAATTTTATTTTCAGGAGAAAACCAGGAAGCATCATTATTGACTGTGGCCTAGGAGAATGAAGGACTTAAGCCAAGTCACGTAAAAGTTCCTTACAGTTGACCGTTTTATTTAATACGAGAAAAATTCAGCTGTACCAGTATAATATTGGGTTTGAATTTGGGGACCCTAGTTAAAATCACCTTGACCAAGAAAATGCATTTGAGTTGAATTTAGAGGAGTCGGAGTACCCTGATTACTTGTAGAAGCTATTAACAGTGTGACCTAGAAATGAGAGTGATGAGTAAATCTTCCATAAAATATGCAGAGTGGGGATACAAAGAACCTCACTTGCTTTATCAGTGATGTAGCTCAGAAAGCAGGTGTTTATACTGTGTTTATTTGTGTAATAAGGGACAGATACTGTTGGAGAATTTTTTTTTTTTTGGAGAATTTTTAGTGTTTGGAAAGACATTAGGGATAAAGTAAAAATTGGCCAGTTACACTGTAGAGAAAAGGCTGGGTATAGATGGCTACCTGACTGGTGACAGAACTCCAAGTGTTTAATGAAGAGGTTAAATTAGGGGTTTTGGAAGTTCAAGTTATTCTCATAATTAAAATCAAATTAGTCTGAGTTAAGGAGAAAGCCTCAGAACAGTAGCTGGTTATATCAGTGATTTACCAAAAAGAAAAAAAGTTTATCAAAAAATTGTAGAGCCCCAGTTATGAAAAGCAGGGTCTGTTTAGTGTGTTAAAGAATTAAAGCCCTACTTTGAGTTAGAGTGGGTCTCTTCCCCCACCACTTAAATTAGGATTACAAAACACAGTAGAAAAAGAGGAGAGTAGGTACTGAGGAATATGCCAGAAAGACAAAGCAGTTAATGGGAAGGAGTTGTAACCTAAGACATGGGAATAAGAAACTGCTGCACAGTCCACTGGAATTTTCTGAGATGATGGAAATGTTCCATCATGCATTGGCCAGTATGCTAGCCCTGTGGCTGAGCCCTTGAAATGTGTCTGGTGTGGGGAATTCCCTGGTTGCCCAGTGGTTAGGACTCAAGGCTTTCACTGCCAAGGGCTCAGGTTTGATCTCTAGTTCGAGAACTAAGAGCCCACAAGCTATACATTCTCATGAGAGGAGTTGTATTTATATTTTTAACTTGAATAGTCAAATGTGCTACGTGACTACTTTCTTGGATAGTATTAGAATATTGAGCAGTTTCTAAACAAGTAACAGATGCTGATAAGTAATTCAAACTTACATGAACAAATGTGACTCTTTACCAGATGCTTCATGTCCTGAGTTCACTGAAAATATTCCTTTCCAGGTCCTAGGCACAAACACTGAAGACTTCCTGAGAACATTGAACATTACGTAGAACATCTCTAAATTGAGTATTTCCCTAGTATGAGAACATTTACAATTAGAGATCTACTCTGTGTTGTGTAAGCTACTCAAAAACAGAGTGGGGATACAAAGAACCTCACTTGCTTTATCAGTGATGTAGCTCAGAAAGCAGGTGTTTATACTGTGTTTATTTGTGTAATAAGGGACAGATACTGTTGGAGAATTTTTTTTTTTTTGGAGAATTTTTAGTGTTTGGAAAGACATTAGGGATAAAGTAAAAATTGGCCAGTTACACTGTAGAGAAAAGGCTGGGTATAGATGGCTACCTGACTGGTGACAGAACTCCAAGTGTTTAATGAAGAGGTTAAATTAGGGGTTTTGGAAGTTCAAGTTATTCTCATAATTAAAATCAAATTAGTCTGAGTTAAGGAGAAAGCCTCAGAACAGTAGCTGGTTATATCAGTGATTTACCAAAAAGAAAAAAAGTTTATCAAAAAATTGTAGAGCCCCAGTTATGAAAAGCAGGGTCTGTTTAGTGTGTTAAAGAATTAAAGCCCTACTTTGAGTTAGAGTGGGTCTCTTCCCCCACCACTTAAATTAGGATTACAAAACACAGTAGAAAAAGAGGAGAGTAGGTACTGAGGAATATGCCAGAAAGACAAAGCAGTTAATGGGAAGGAGTTGTAACCTAAGACATGGGAATAAGAAACTGCTGCACAGTCCACTGGAATTTTCTGAGATGATGGAAATGTTCCATCATGCATTGGCCAGTATGCTAGCCCTGTGGCTGAGCCCTTGAAATGTGTCTGGTGTGGGGAATTCCCTGGTTGCCCAGTGGTTAGGACTCAAGGCTTTCACTGCCAAGGGCTCAGGTTTGATCTCTAGTTCGAGAACTAAGAGCCCACAAGCTATACATTCTCATGAGAGGAGTTGTATTTATATTTTTAACTTGAATAGTCAAATGTGCTACGTGACTACTTTCTTGGATAGTATTAGAATATTGAGCAGTTTCTAAACAAGTAACAGATGCTGATAAGTAATTCAAACTTACATGAACAAATGTGACTCTTTACCAGATGCTTCATGTCCTGAGTTCACTGAAAATATTCCTTTCCAGGTCCTAGGCACAAACACTGAAGACTTCCTGAGAACATTGAACATTACGTAGAACATCTCTAAATTGAGTATTTCCCTAGTATGAGAACATTTACAATTAGAGATCTACTCTGTGTTGTGTAAGCTACTCAAAAAAGTAATCCTCGCCATTTTTCTTTCCATGTGTATTGGAGTATAGGAGTGGTTCATAGACCTAATCGCTGGAAAAGCATATTGTTGAAAAATGCCTGGATGAGGGCTGGCTGAAGTACTGTTTCATGCTACATGGCTGAGGTTTAGAAATGTAGGTAGAATACGGAAAGTGGATTCTCTCTCACCAAATTTCCTTAGCTCTTCTTGGGCACCCAGGGTTCCTATTTTAAACCATTTCTTCCACTTCAACATAAACTTTCTAGATAATTTGTGAAAGTATTATCAGGATGGCACAATGACAATACTCTTTGACCCTGTACCTTGAGGCTACATGATCCATGAAGAGCATCTGGCAGTGCCATTTCAGGAAAGTCCTAGAGAAAGACTGGTCTCTCCTGAGTACTGTTGTGAAGAAGGTCAGTGACAGATTGACCCACACAAGCCACAGTAATGAATTGCTGATGTGACTGAGACATTGAGGGAAGGAGGAAGGCAAGTCTGCTGATTTCCAGCTTGGTCCTTGGTTAACAGCTTTACTAGTTTTCATACAGACTTCAAAGTCTTACCATGGACCTTGATGTATGACGTTTTTGGAGGGTTGGGTTTTTGTTTTGTTTTTTTCCTTTGCCTGTTTGTCCCTTGCCTTGAAGGATACTTGCTCCCTCTAGCAGAGTTATGAATGCAGTACTTCAAACATCCTCTTGGTCTTGCTGGGGCAGCTCATAGTGGACCAGGGTGTCTGCCAAATAGCTGTCTTTGCTTGGAACCTGTGGTTTCCTACTTTGTTAGTTTCCTCATCCAGCCAAACCTGACCTTACATGCACTCTTCACAAAAGTTGTTGGGTAGCAGGAACTAGGTCATTCCCAAAGACCTGGAAGTCACTGGGGCTTAGTTGCCAGGAAATTGTCTGCACAACTGCTGGAAATACTGTAGTGGTCTTCACTGCCCTTTCCAGCTGCCCCATCTTGGACTGACCCTCTTCCAACTAGAGGTGCTCCAACTCTGCCTTGGGCAGAGAAACGGCCTTTGACAGCATCCTCACGGTGTTCTTACGACACTTTCGGAAATGGATGAACTCAGCATTTGCTCGCAGTGTTTTCATTGCCACTTACCTGAGCATACAATCCTGATCCATCCTAGTGGGGCCCTGTGGCTACTTGGGCACATAGCTAGGGCTCTACTGTCCCCCTCAGCCCGTGATCAGGCACATGGCAGGCCTCGTCTGAAGTTGTGATGTCTTATCCTAAGTATCCACCTGAGTGTAAGTACATGTATCTTCAAACTATTAACGCCCTCAGCAGAGTCCCTCACTTTTTCAAGGATTCTGCAGTCTTCATACAAGTGACTCGAAGGCTCACTGAATCTCTACATATCTTGGAAAGCTTTGTCATAGCTTTGGTATCCAAGATGGGAGAGTCTGCCCTCTGTACACTTGTTTTTCTTTCTTTTTTTTTTTTTTACTTTTCTTTTTTTTTTTTTGTACACTTGTTTTTCATTTTGCCTCCCTTGCAGTGCCCTTTGAATGTTTTCTCTTTGTTGATTCCCTAGCCATGTTCTCCCTCAGCTTCCTTTATTGGCAACTTTATGGCAAAAGTCAGTTCTTTGCTTAAGCGGTGTTTAATACTTAGCAGTTTCAGAGTATCCAGGCACAGTTCAGTTGCACACCTTTTTCCCTAGGAAATGTGCTAGTGAAACAGTATCAACCAAGGTTAACAGTATGTGTGCTTTTGCCTCTAGCTCATGTAAACACATAAATATTTGTTCAGAAATAAAGATGACACACCGAATGTTAGTATCTACTGTTAAAACCCATGTGCCTCCTAAATCACTTTAGTTTTGTTTCTCTCCATTTTGACTGCCGCCTCCTGTCTAGGCTGCCGTCACCTTCTGCCTGGCTTATTCAGTACCCTCCTGTATGTCCACACCCACTGTGACCCTTTTCTAGTCACCCACACACCAATCACAGTAACATTTTCAAAACACACAAAATGATGGCACTTTTCAGCTTAATCCCCTGCCCAGCTTTACTTGCCTTTAGGATAATGACAAAAGACTGTGTATGTGGGCAGACATGATCTAACCTTGCCTATCTGTCCAGGAGTTCTTCTGCATTCTCCTGCTCTTTGCCTCTTCCAACCATATGGGACTTTTCTTTGTCCCACTTAACTCCCCCTGCTCTCCCACTGTAACCTTAACCATTTGTCCATAGCTAACTTCTATTCATCCTTAAGAGTTTGGCTCAGGTGTCAGTTCAGAAATCCTCCCTACCTTTCCTTAGTAGACCAGTAGGCTCTCAGAACCAGCAATCTTTGTGACACTGGTTACACAATTTATGCAGTTAATTGATTTAAGTTTTAGTCTCATTATTTGACTAAATTTGAGTCTCATTAACTCAATGAAGTGGGAACCACATTCTATTAATGTTCACCAACATGTTAGATGAATGAATGAAGAAAGGAAGAAATGGAAGAAGGTTAGTTAGCCTTGAGTAAGGCAGTCTTGGAAACAAGCAGCACGAATGCTAAGCAAGGCTGAAGAACTGGCTTCACGACACACCTGGAGGAATGTCCTGCCTGTGCCTGTCTCAAGGAGGTACTTTCCTAACAGGTGACTATCAGCACCTTAGCTTCCACTAATGGTTCACAATCCTTTCCTAATGTCAGCTTCCAACAGATCCCTCAGTCATCTGTGTCTGATGCCAAGAAAGAAAGGGCATAATCCATAAAGATGGATGTACCCATTGCAATTAATCTCCAATTTTCCTTACATAGCCCACTCTCCCCTTGGTAAGCAGCTCTCCTACTTCTCAACAGCTGCATTCTTTATTTTTAAAATTAAAGTATACATATATAAGACACATACATTTGAAGAATATGGTTTGTTGAAAATGCCCAACAGCACCCTGACCAGCCTATGGAACACTACCAGGACCCCAGAAACCCTCATGCCTCCTCCAGTCATTACACCTCTAGGTAGCCACTAGTCTAACTTCTGTCACCATTGGATAGGTTTTGTCTGTTCTTAAATGACATAAGGGTGGAATGGTATTCTGGAAGTTTGGGCTTCCCTAGAAAACTTTTAAAAAACAAAAGAGCCTTTAGTAATCCCTGCCCAGTTTACTTGGATAATGACAAAAGACTGTGTATGTGGGCAGACATGATCTAACCTTGCCTATCTGTCCAGGAGTTCTTCTGCATTCTCCTGCTCTTTGCCTCTTCCAACCATATGGGACTTTTCTTTGTCCCACTTAACTCCCCCTGCTCTCCCACTGTAACCTTAACCATTTGTCCATAGCTAACTTCTATTCATCCTTAAGAGTTTGGCTCAGGTGTCAGTTCAGAAATCCTCCCTACCTTTCCTTAGTAGACCAGTAGGCTCTCAGAACCAGCAATCTTTGTGACACTGGTTACACAATTTATGCAGTTAATTGATTTAAGTTTTAGTCTCATTATTTGACTAAATTTGAGTCTCATTAACTCAATGAAGTGGGAACCACATTCTATTAATGTTCACCAACATGTTAGATGAATGAATGAAGAAAGGAAGAAATGGAAGAAGGTTAGTTAGCCTTGAGTAAGGCAGTTTTGGGAAACAAGCAGCACGAATGCTAAGCAAGGCTGAAGAACTGGCTTCACGACACACCTGGAGGAATGTCCTGCCTGTGCCTGTCTCAAGGAGGTACTTTCCTAACAGGTGACTATCAGCACCTTAGCTTCCACTAATGGTTCACAATCCTTTCCTAATGTCAGCTTCCAACAGATCCCTCAGTCATCTGTGTCTGATGCCAAGAAAGAAAGGGCATAATCCATAAAGATGGATGTACCCATTGCAATTAATCTCCAATTTTCCTTACATAGCCCACTCTCCCCTTGGTAAGCAGCTCTCCTACTTCTCAACAGCTGCATTCTTTATTTTTAAAATTAAAGTATACATATATAAGACACATACATTTGAAGAATATGGTTTGTTGAAAATGCCCAACAGCACCCTGACCAGCCTATGGAACACTACCAGGACCCCAGAAACCCTCATGCCTCCTCCAGTCATTACACCTCTAGGTAGCCACTAGTCTAACTTCTGTCACCATTGGATAGGTTTTGTCTGTTCTTAAATGACATAAGGGTGGAATGGTATTCTGGAAGTTTGGGCTTCCCCTAGAAAACATTTGAATGCAGTAGTTTATTGGGGGACTGACCCCAGGAGACAGGAGTAATGAAGCGGAGAGAGTTAATTAAGAAAAAGCCAGTATGACAGGTGTGTTACCGAGACGATATGTAATGCTTTCCAGAATTGTCCAAGAAATGGGAGAACAGGAGCCTGAAATACTTACACACTAGCTTCTATTCCTTATTCTATACGATTCTGGGCTGTAATTGATCTTAATAGGCTCCAGCAGCATGGAAGGACATTTGGATTATTTTCAGTTTGGAATGGTATTGCTGTGAATGTTCTTACAGCTGTCTTTGGAGGACATATATGTACACATTTGTACACATTCCTGTTGGGTATATAAGGGGTGGAATTGTTGGGCTATATGGTATATGTATATTTAGCTTTAGTAGATATTGCAAAACAAAGTGATTGTACTAATATATATTCTTATTAACTGTAAATGAAATTTTCAGTTGCTCCACATCCTTTCCAACACTTGATACTGTTAGTCCTCTTAATTTTAGGTTTTTTAATCAGTATGTAGTGGTATCTCACTTTGTCTGATTTCTTTTTGGTAAACTTTTTATTGAATTATAATTAACATAGAAAATGCAGAAATCAAATGTATGGCTGTTGACTTTTCACACACTGAACACAAACAACAGCTAGAAGTCAAGAACTGGAAAACCACCAGCACTGTAGCCCCATGCATGCCGGTGGCTCTCTTCCCACCTATATGCCAGCATCCCAAGCAAACATTATCCTGACACCAAAGGCTGTTTTTGCCTGATTTTGAACTGCAAATAAATGGTATAATATGTAGCTTTTTGTGTGTGGCTTTTTGATTCAACATTATGGGCAATTCATCTATATTGTTGCATGTTCATACTGTTGTAGAGTATTATGTTGTAAAAATATACTGCAATTTATTCATTCTGTGAATAGGTATTTGTACTGTTTTTGGCTGTTATGAATAAACCTGCTATGAACATTCTAGAAGATGTCTTTCTGAACACATGTATCTATTTCTTCTGACTATGAAACTAAGAATGAAGGTCTTGGGATAAAGAGTATTCCACACACCCTTGCCCTGCTATATTTTCTCTCTAATTTTAAAGATGCCTACTGGTATCACATTATTTTTTTTTTCTTTTATAAAAAATAAAGACTTTAATGTTGGAATAATGTTAGATTTACAGAAAGGTTGCAAAGACGTACAGAGAACTCCTTGTATATACCTCATCCATTCTTTCTTAATATTTGAACACTACCATGGCACATTTGTCAAAACTAAGAAGCCAACACTGGCATATTACTGTTAAACTCCAGACCTTATTCAGATTTCACCAGTTTTTCCCTACATAATGGGTGTGTTTCTGCAGTTTTGTTACCTGAATAAAGGCATGTAACCACCACCGCAGTCAGTATTATATAGAGCTGTCCTGTCACCACAAAGGAACCCTTGTACTATTTATCATCTCATGTGCTCCTGCATCCTCCCACTGCCATCCCTGACCTGTGAAAACCACTGATCACTATAATTTTACCATTTTAGTTCGAACCTTTTCATTGCTGTGGATGTACCAGTTTAACTCTTTATCTGTCTCAGGACATCTGGGATGTTTCCAATTTGGAACTGTTACAAACAAAGCTGCTGTGAATAATTGTGCATCAGTTTTTGTGGGCATTTTGTGGTAATCGGTGAGTAGCAATGTAAATATATGTTTATTTTTATTAAAAACTGACAAGCTACCCGAGATGCTGTATTATTTTACATACCCACGGGCACAAACAACAGCTAGAAGTCAAGAACTGGAAAACCACCAGCACTGTAGCCCCATGCATGCCGGTGGCTCTCTTCCCACCTATATGCCAGCATCCCAAGCAAACATTATCCTGACACCAAAGGCTGTTTTGCCTGATTTTGAACTGCAAATAAATGGTATAATATGTAGCTTTTGTGTGTGGCTTTTTGATTCAACATTATGGGCAATTCATCTATATTGTTGCATGTTCATACTGTTGTAGAGTATTATGTTGTAAAAATATACTGCAATTTATTCATTCTGTGAATAGGTATTTGTACTGTTTTTGGCTGTTATGAATAAACCTGCTATGAACATTCTAGAAGATGTCTTTCTGAACACATGTATCTATTTCTTCTGACTATGAAACTAAGAATGAAGGTCTTGGGATAAAGAGTATTCCACACACCCTTGCCCTGCTATATTTTCTCTCTAATTTTAAAGATGCCTACTGGTATCACATTATTTTTTTTTTCTTTTATAAAAAATAAAGACTTTAATGTTGGAATAATGTTAGATTTACAGAAAGGTTGCAAAGACGTACAGAGAACTCCTTGTATATACCTCATCCATTCTTTCTTAATATTTGAACACTACCATGGCACATTTGTCAAAACTAAGAAGCCAACACTGGCATATTACTGTTAAACTCCAGACCTTATTCAGATTTCACCAGTTTTTCCCTACATAATGGGTGTGTTTCTGCAGTTTTGTTACCTGAATAAAGGCATGTAACCACCACCGCAGTCAGTATTATATAGAGCTGTCCTGTCACCACAAAGGAACCCTTGTACTATTTATCATCTCATGTGCTCCTGCATCCTCCCACTGCCATCCCTGACCTGTGAAAACCACTGATCACTATAATTTTACCATTTTAGTTCGAACCTTTTCATTGCTGTGGATGTACCAGTTTAACTCTTTATCTGTCTCAGGACATCTGGGATGTTTCCAATTTGGAACTGTTACAAACAAAGCTGCTGTGAATAATTGTGCATCAGTTTTTGTGGGCATTTTGTGGTAATCGGTGAGTAGCAATGTAAATATATGTTTATTTTTATTAAAAACTGACAAGCTACCCGAGATGCTGTATTATTTTACATACCCACGGGCAGTGTATAAGACATCTAGTCTCTCCACATTCTTGACAGGATCTGGGACTGTCACTGGATTTCATTTTCATGGGTATATGGTGGTTTTCTGTTTTTGTTTGCTTGTTTGTATTTCTCTACTGGCTAATGATGTTGACCATGTTTTCATGTGCTTATCTGCTAGCCATACATCCCTCTTTGGTGAAATATCTGTTCATGTCTTTATCCATTTATAACTGGATTGTTTTTAAAGCTGCTGGGTTTTAGTTCTTTATATATTGTAGACACATGTCCTTTATTTAGATGGCTTGCAGATATTTTGCCCCATTTCTGTAGCCTGTCTTTTTGTCTTCTTAAGAGTCTTTCTGGAACAAAATTTTTGGTGAAGTCCAATAATAATTTTCTTTTATGATCATGCTTTTAGTGTCATTTCTAAGAATTCTTCACTAGGTCCTGCCAATTTTCTCCTATGTTTTTCCCTTAAAACTATTATAGTTTTACCTTTTGTGTTTAAATCTATGATTCTTTTAAAGTTTTTTTTTTTATATAAGATGTGAGATTTAGACTGAAGAATGTTCTTTTTTGTTTTTTTTGAACTATAGCTATTCAATTATTCCAGCACCATTTGTTGAAAAGACTATCCTTCCTCCACTAATATACTCCTGCACTTTCATCAGAAATCAACTGAGGGACTTCCTTGGTGGTCCAGTGGGTGGGGAGTCCGCCTTGCAGTGCGGGGGGGCACCAGTTCAGTCCCTGGCCCAGGAGGGCCCCGCGTTCCACGGAGCGACTAGACCCGTGTTTCAGATTTTGAGCCCATGCTCTGGAGCGCAAGTGCCTGAAGCCAGTGCTCTGCGGTGAGAGAGGCCGCTGCAGTGGAAGGCCCATGCAGGCCAAAGAATGAAGGATGGATGAAAATAGATAATTAAATTAAAAAGTAAGACAAAGAGCCAATAGAGGAGGCCAAGAATTTAAAAAAAAAAAATCAACTGAGCATACTTGTATGGATCTATTTGTAGGTTCTCTCTTTTGTTCCATTATTCAGTTGTATCCATTTGTGCACATCATACTTTCATTAACTGTAGCTACATAGAAAGTCTTCGAATTGGGTAGAATGTTTCTTTCCACTTTACTATTTTATTTTTTCAAACTTGTTTTAGTTACTTCCTTTCATTTCCATATACATTTTAGAATATGCTTGTATGTTAAAAATCTTACTTGTATTATGATATGAAATGTATTAAATCTGCAGATTAATTTAGAATTGATGTCTTTACCATGTTGAGGCCTTTAGTCCATGAACAGGCTATGACTTTATAGTTTCATTGGGAAATGAATTTTCTCACTGCATTGAGAATTTTGTAGACTCATCTGCCTAGACAGTCATGTCACCCGCAAATAGGGGTTTTCTTCCTTTCCAATATCTATGCCTTTTGTTTTCTCTACTTACATTCTTGCACTAGCTAGGATTTCTAGTACTAAGATGCATAAAGGTGGTAAGAGCAGACATCTTTGTTCCCAGTTTTAGGGAGAAAATACTCAGTCTTTTATCATAAATATGATGTTAGCTGGTAGGTTTTTCACACATGCTCAGGTTGAAATAACTTCCTTCTCTTCCTAACTCACAACTTACAGGATCATAGTTCCCCAGTCAAGGGTCAACCTTTGCACCATCCAGTAGAAGGAAGCATGGAGTCACAACTACGACAATACTAGGAAATTCCTGGTGATAAGGTCATTTAAAAAATACTGATCCTGGGACTTCCCTGGTGGTCCAGTGACTAAGATTCCACACTCCCAATGGAGAGGATCAGGGTTCAATCCCTGGTTGGGGAACTGGATCCCACGTGCCGCAACTAAGACTCGGCTCAGCCAAATAAGCTAATAAAATAAAAATAAATGTTTCTTTAAAAAAAAAAATACTGATCCTGAGGGCTTCCCTGATGGTCCAGTGGGTAAAGAGTACGCCTTGCAGTGCAGGGGGCACCGGTTCAATCCCTGGCCCAGGAAGATACCACAAGCTGTGGAGTGGCTAGACCGGTGTGCCCAATCACCAACCAGCGCTCTGGAGCACATGCGCCCAGAGCTGGTGCTCTTTAACGAGAGAGGCCACAGCAATCTGAGACCCTCACAGCCCAAAGAATAAAGATGAGTGAAAACGAATAAATAAGCAGTAATAGAGGCCAAAATTAAAAAAAAAAAACCCAAAACTGATCCTTCCAATCCAAGAATATGATATATCTTTACATCTATTTGTGTCATCTTTATTTTCTTTCATCAGCATTTTATAGTTTTCAGATTACAGGTCTTCTGCCTCCTTATGTAGGCTTATTCCTATGTACATATACCATTTTCCTTTATCCGTCTCTTTAATGGACATCTACTTTACTTCTACCTATTGACTACCATGAATAAAGCTGCTATTAACATGATATATGAATATTCAAGTTTATGCTTTCACTTTTTTTGGCTATGTACTTTTTTTTTTTTTAAGATTTATTTATTTATTTTATTTTGGGCGGGGGTCGGGTTGGGGAGGGAGGGGAGCAGGCGGGCCACTTCTATTGGTCTTTCATTTCTCTATTTTCATCCGTCTTTGTTCTTTGGCTCCTGTGGGCCTCCCATCGCTGTGTCGTCTGTCGTTGCAGAGCACCGGCTCTGGGCACATGCGCTCCAGAGCTCCAGCTCGGTGATTGGACACATCAGTCCAGTCACTCCGCAGCACATGGGATCGTCCCAGGCCAGGGATCGAACCGGCGCCCCTTGCATTGCAAGGCGGTGTCCTTACCCACTGGACCACCAGGGGAAGCCCTGGCTATGTACTTTGAAGTAGACTATCTGGATCATATGGGAACTCACCATTTTCTACAGTAGTCACAGCATTGATTTTTTGGCCATACCACATGGCTTGTGGAATTTTAGTTCCCCAACCAGGGTGGAATCCAGGCCCCCGGCAGTGAGAGTATCGAATTCTAACCAGTTGACTGCCAGGGAATTCTCCCATTTTAAATTCCCACCAGCAACGCAGAAATGTACAAATTTCTCCACATCCTCCCCATCACTTGTTATTTCTTTCTTTCTTTTTTTGAAAATAGCTATTCTAATAGATGAGAAGTGGTATCTCAGTGTGGTTTTGATTTGCATTTCCTTAATTGTTACTGTTAAACGTTTTGCAAGCTTATTAGCCAGTTTTATATGTTCCTTAGAGTACTGTCTATTCAAGTCCATTATTTATTTTGGCTGTACTGGATCTTCACTGTGGTGAGCAGGGGCTACTCTTTGATGCAGTGTGTGAGCTTCTCATTGTCGCAGAGCACAGGCTCCAGGTGTGCAGGCTTCAGTGGTTGGCTTGGCTCAGTAGTTGTGGTGCATGAGCTTAGTTGCCTTGTGGCATGTGGGGTCTTCCTGGACCAGGGATTGAATTCATGTCCCCTACATTGGCAGGCAGATTCTTTACTACTGGATCACCAGGGAAGTCCCTTTTGCCCATTTTTTGATCCAATTGTTTGTTTCATTTTTTGTTGGGTTTAAGAAATCTTTTATGAATTCTAGGTATTGTTCCTCATGAGCTACATGATATTCAAATATTTTCTTTCATTCTGTGGGCTGTGTTTTCTTGCTGTTGATTTTCTATAGTGTTTTTTTAGTGATTGCTTAGATACTACATTATACATACAAGATTGATCACAGTCTACTGCTTTTATTTTATCAGATTGAGCAAAATTTTGAAAACTACCTTATTTAGATCCCTTTACCATGTTCCTTCATCACAAAATTGTCTTAAATATGTTTTACCTACATAGAGAATCAAAACAGACAATTTTATTTTTGCTTCAGCCATCAAGCAGAATTTTTTTAATTCAAGAAGTGGGTAGTATGTTTAGTCATATTTTTACTTTTTTCATTCTTTTTCTTCATTATGAATGCTCCAAGATTTTTGTTAAGATCCTTTTTAAAAGATCTTGCTTTATTCTTAAGTATAGGTTGGTTGACAGAAATTCCTAAGTGTTCCTTTATTTGAAAGTGTCTTTAATTAACTTTCTTTCCTGAAGGATATTTTCCCTGGATGAAGAATTCAAGTTTGACCATTTTTTCCAGTCCTTGAAGTGTGCCACTTCTTTCTGGCCTCCATGATTTTGCATGAGAAATCTAATAATTCAAATTCTCATTCCCCTGTAGGTAGTGCATTTTTTCTCTGTAGGTGTTTTCAGATATTTTCTTCATTCTTAGTTTACAGAAGTTTGATTATGATGTTCTGGGTGTGGATTTCTTGGGGTTCATCTTGTTAGACTAGACGTGTTATGCTAGACCTTTTGAATCTCTAAGTTTATGTCTATAACCTAATTCGGGAAATTTAACCTTTTTTTTAATTAAAAATTCTCATTCTTGGGCTTCCCTGGTGGTCCAGTGGATAAAGAGTCCACCTTGCAGTAGTTGTGGTGCATGAGCTTAGTTGCCTTGTGGCATGTGGGTCTTCCTGGACCAGGGATTGAATTCATGTCCCCTACATTGGCAGGCAGATTCTTTACTACTGGATCACCAGGGAAGTCCCTTTTGCCCATTTTTTGATCCAATTGTTTGTTTCATTTTTTGTTGGGTTTAAGAAATCTTTTATGAATTCTAGGTATTGTTCCTCATGAGCTACATGATATTCAAATATTTTCTTTCATTCTGTGGGCTGTGTTTTCTTGCTGTTGATTTTCTATAGTGTTTTTTTAGTGATTGCTTAGATACTACATTATACATACAAGATTGATCACAGTCTACTGCTTTTATTTTATCAGATTGAGCAAAATTTTGAAAACTACCTTATTTAGATCCCTTTACCATGTTCCTTCATCACAAAATTGTCTTAAATATGTTTTACCTACATAGAGAATCAAAACAGACAATTTTATTTTTGCTTCAGCCATCAAGCAGAATTTTTTTAATTCAAGAAGTGGGTAGTATGTTTAGTCATATTTTTACTTTTTTCATTCTTTTTCTTCATTATGAATGCTCCAAGATTTTTGTTAAGATCCTTTTTAAAAGATCTTGCTTTATTCTTAAGTATAGGTTGGTTGACAGAAATTCCTAAGTGTTCCTTTATTTGAAAGTGTCTTTAATTAACTTTCTTTCCTGAAGGATATTTTCCCTGGATGAAGAATTCAAGTTTGACCATTTTTTCCAGTCCTTGAAGTGTGCCACTTCTTTCTGGCCTCCATGATTTTGCATGAGAAATCTAATAATTCAAATTCTCATTCCCCTGTAGGTAGTGCATTTTTTCTCTGTAGGTGTTTTCAGATATTTTCTTCATTCTTAGTTTACAGAAGTTTGATTATGATGTTCTGGGTGTGGATTTCTTGGGGTTCATCTTGTTAGACTAGACGTGTTATGCTAGACCTTTTGAATCTCTAAGTTTATGTCTATAACCTAATTCGGGGGAAATTTAACCTTTTTTTTTTTTAATTAAAAAATTCTCATTCTTGGGCTTCCCTGGTGGTCCAGTGGATAAAGAGTCCACCTTGCAGTGCAGGGGGCACTGATTCCATCCCTGGCCTGGGAGGATCCCACGTGCCGCGGAGCAGCTGGACGAGTGTGTCCAATTAGGAGCCAACGCTCTGGAGCGCGTGCATCCAAAGCTGGAGCTCTGCAACGAGAGAGGCCACTGCGATGGGAGGTCCACACAGGCCAAAGAATAAAGATGGATGAAAATAAATGGATAAAAAATTCAATAGAAGAGATCAGAATTTTAAAAAAATTCTCATTCTCTTTCTGTTCTTCTTGGACTCTGATCAGTCAAATGTTAGATCTCTTGTTATTGTCCTACAAGTACCTGAGAGTTTTTGTTTTGTCTCTTTTCTCCCTGTTGTTTAGACAAGGCATCTTCTATTGTTCTATCTTCACAGTCACATATTCTGTCCTCTGTCATCTCTGTCTGTATGATTTTAGCCCATCCAGTTAGTTTTAAATTTCAGTTGTTTTAGTTTTAAGTTCTAAATTGGAAATTTAGATTTTCAATGGGAATGCAATTTTGTTCTTATCTGTGTCTCCTATTCCTTAGCTGAGATTTTCTGTTCTTTCCTTTGTTTTTAGCATATTTATAATTTCTCATTGAAGCATTTTTATGATGGTTGCTTTAAAATCTTTTTCAGATAATTCCAACATCAGTGTTATTTTGGTGTTCATTTGGTTCTTGGTATGATAAGTGGTGTTTCTGGACATTGTATTCTGGACATTCTGGGTATTATTTTATGACTTTCTAAGTCTTATTTACATCTTGTATTTTAGCAGTTCTCCAATGACACCTTGCTGGTGGGGTAAGGAAGGAAGGACGCCTCTTTTTCCACTTGGTGGGAGTGAAAGTTTGTGCTCTCTACTGAGCTTCTGCTGACATGGGAAAAACGCTTTATTACTGCTGGGTAGGAGTAGAAATACAGACATTTGATTAAGCCTCTACTGACCTAAGGAGTATCTAGAGGGGTACTTTGTTACTGTCAGGCAGGAATGGAAGTCTTGGCCCTCTATTCAGCTTCTGAGGGAGAATGGTGTGTCATTACTACTGGATGAGATGGAATTCTGTGTTCCTTATTTAGGATTACTGACTGCAGTTTTTGCTTTGGTGGTTTGGAGTAGTATGAATATTGTTAAAAGATCTTCTACGCTTTAGGCCACCCCTTTGCCAGTTCTTTGGCTAAAGAGAGGATTTGGGGAGGGACTTTTCAAAAACCTGTAACAATTTCAAAGTCAGCTTGCAATATCTAAAGACAAACTTGGGATTTTGAATGGGATTGAATATAACCTATAGATCAAATGGAATGAATTTTTATAATTTTGAGTCTTCCAAACAGTGAAAATAATATAACTATATTTTTGGCCTTCTTTAATTGTTTTAGTATTATTTAGTGACTTTCATGCACTTCTTTCATTAGAATTTATTAATTTTGGATACCAATATAAATGCTATCATTTAAGGTGTCTCATTTTATAATAATTTTTCCAATAATTTATTTTTATAACTTTGTATTCTGGTTCTTGCTAGATTAACTTTTTCATTCTGTAGATTCATTTTGGACTTTCTATGTATTCAGTCATGCTGTCTGTGGATAATAAAAGTTTTGTTTCTTCTTTTCAATATTTATTGCTTCCTCTTGCCTATTACACATTATTAAATAGAAATTGTTTGGTTCATTGTTGAACAAAAATTGTGATAAAGGCTCACACTGCCTCATTCCTGATCTCAGGGATAAAGTTTTTACTATTTATTAGATTTTAATAAAACCAATAACCATGATGCTTGCTTTAAAGATTTAATAGGGACTTCTCTGGTGGCCCAGTGGCTAAGACTCCTGGCTTCCAATGCAGGAGGCCTGGGTTCGAGCCCTGGTCAGGGAGCTAGATCCCACGTACTGCAACTGAGACCCAGCGCAGTCAAATAAATAAATAAATTTAAAGAAAAAAGAAAGATTTTGTAAATGTTTCATTAGATCAAGGATATTCTTTTTTATCACCAGTTTGCAAAGATTTTTTTAAAATCATGAGTGGGTATGAATTGTTATCAACTGCTTACTCTCCATCAGTTGTGACAATTACATGTTTTAGTCTTTATTTTGAATGTTTTAAAACATTTTTATTGGAGTATAGTTGATTTACAATGTTGTGTTCATTTCAGGTATACAGCAAAGTGAATCAGTTATACATGTACATATATCCACTCTTTTTAAGATTCTTTTTCCATGTAGGCCATTAGAGTATTAAGTAGATTCCCCTGTGCAGTGGGTCCCTGTGCAGTCCCTACTGAGTATTCTACGCTTTAGGCCACCCTTTGCCAGTTCTTTGGCTAAAGAGAGGATTTGGGAGGGACTTTTCAAAAACCTGTAACAATTTCAAAGTCAGCTTGCAATATCTAAAGACAAACTTGGGATTTTGAATGGGATTGAATATAACCTATAGATCAAATGGAATGAATTTTTATAATTTTGAGTCTTCCAAACAGTGAAAATAATATAACTATATTTTTGGCCTTCTTTAATTGTTTTAGTATTATTTAGTGACTTTCATGCACTTCTTTCATTAGAATTTATTAATTTTGGATACCAATATAAATGCTATCATTTAAGGTGTCTCATTTTATAATAATTTTTCCAATAATTTATTTTTATAACTTTGTATTCTGGTTCTTGCTAGATTAACTTTTTCATTCTGTAGATTCATTTTGGACTTTCTATGTATTCAGTCATGCTGTCTGTGGATAATAAAAGTTTTGTTTCTTCTTTTCAATATTTATTGCTTCCTCTTGCCTATTACACATTATTAAATAGAAATTGTTTGGTTCATTGTTGAACAAAAATTGTGATAAAGGCTCACACTGCCTCATTCCTGATCTCAGGGATAAAGTTTTTACTATTTATTAGATTTTAATAAAACCAATAACCATGATGCTTGCTTTAAAGATTTAATAGGGACTTCTCTGGTGGCCCAGTGGCTAAGACTCCTGGCTTCCAATGCAGGAGGCCTGGGTTCGAGCCCTGGTCAGGGAGCTAGATCCCACGTACTGCAACTGAGACCCAGCGCAGTCAAATAAATAAATAAATTTAAAGAAAAAAGAAAGATTTTGTAAATGTTTCATTAGATCAAGGATATTCTTTTTTATCACCAGTTTGCAAAGATTTTTTTAAAATCATGAGTGGGTATGAATTGTTATCAACTGCTTACTCTCCATCAGTTGTGACAATTACATGTTTTAGTCTTTATTTTGAATGTTTTAAAACATTTTTATTGGAGTATAGTTGATTTACAATGTTGTGTTCATTTCAGGTATACAGCAAAGTGAATCAGTTATACATGTACATATATCCACTCTTTTTAAGATTCTTTTTCCATGTAGGCCATTAGAGTATTAAGTAGATTCCCCTGTGCAGTGGGTCCCTGTGCAGTCCCTACTGTAGGTCTCATTATCTATTTTATATATAATAGTGTATATATATATTAATCCCAATCTCCCGGTTTATCCCTTCCCCCAGTTACCGTCTGGTAACCATACGTTTATTTTCTACTTCTGTTTAGTATAAAAGCTCATTTGTACCCCTTTTGAGATTCTTTTTTTTTTTTTAATTTTGGCCTTTTTTATTGATTTTTTACTTATTTTTCATCCATCTTTATTCTTTGGAGGACTGTGTGAGCCTCCATCAGAGTGGTCTTTCTTGTTGCAAAGCACAAGCTCTGGGCGCATGTGCTCCAGAGTGCTGGCTGGTAATTGGACACACCGGACACACCATCCAGGTGCTCCATGGCATGTGGGATCTTCCCATGACAGGGATCAAACCAATGCCCCCTGCACTGCAAGATGTACTCTTTACCCACTGGACCACCAGAGAAGCCCTGAGATTCTATTTTGAATGTTAAATCAACTTTGCATTCCTAGGATAAAATCAACTTGATGTAATATTTACCCTTTTTATATATTATTATATTTGTTTTGCTGATGTTTTATTTAAGATTTTTGTATCTATGTTCATGAGAGAAACTGACCTACAGTTTCTGTTCTTACAGTGTTGTTTTCAGGTTTTGGTTGTCAAGGTTATGAAACAGAATTTCCTCTTTTCCTATCCCTTGGAATTTTCTGTGAAATATAGATGTTTATTTATTCTTAAAATATTTGGGAACTTTTACTGATAAAGCCATTCTTTGGGAATTTTTAATGATGGATTAAAATTGCTATTAGCTTTAGTACTATTTTTAAGGATTTTTTTTTTTCTATTTTATTTAGATTTCTTGGTATAATTGCTCATAATCTCACATCTTTTAATCTTTGTTATATCTCATTAACACTGTAATTTTTCTTTTCTGGGGGGGGGGTGGAGTAGGGAGGGAGGGGAACGGGCGGGCCACTTCTATTGGTCTTTCATTTCTCTATTTTTCATCCGTCTTTGTTCTTTGGCTCCTGTGGGCCTCCCATCGCAGTGGCCTCTGTTGTCGCACAGCACCGGCTCTGGGTGCATGAGCCCCAGAGCTCCGGCTCGGTGATTGGACACATCAGTCCAGCCGCTCCGCGGCACGTGGGATCTTCCCAGGCCAGGGATTGAACCGGCGCCCCTTGCATTGCAAGGCGGTGTCCTTACCCACTGGGCCACCAGGGAAGCCCTGTAATTTTTCTTTTAATTTGGGTTATTTAGAAGACAGTCTATTGCTTAATTTCTTAAGTTTATTATTTAGTATCTAAGCAAGATTTTTATAACTATCTTTTCCTTTAAATTTTATACATTTATTTTTGCCTATTCTGGGTTTTTACTTGCTGCCACAGGCTCTTCTCTAGTTGAGGTGAGCAGGCTTCTTGTGGCGGTGACGTCTCTTGTTGTGGAACTCAGTCTCTAGGGCACAAGGGCTTCAGTAGTTGTGGCACATGGGCTCCATAGTTGTGGCTCTGAGGCTCTAGAGCACAGGCTCCATAGTTATGGCTCACAGCTTAGTTGCTCTGCAGCATGTGGGATCTTCCCAGATCAGGGGTCAAACCCGTGTCTCCTGCATTGGCAGGCGAAGTCTTTACCACTGAGCTACCAGGGAAGCCCTATAACTATCTTTTTTTCAATTTATTTTTGGCTGTGCTGGGTCTTCATTGCTTTACAGGCTTTCTGTAGTTGTGGTGAGTGGAGTTTCTTCACTGGAGTGTGTGGGCTTCTCACTGTGGTGGTGTCCCTTGTTTCAGAGCACAGGCTGTAGGGTATGCAGACTTCAGCACTTGCAGCACCGGGCTCAGTAGCTGCAGCTCAAGGGCTCTACAGCACGAGCTTAGTTGCCCTGTGACTTGTGGGAACTTCCCAGACCAGGGATTGAACCCGTGTGTCCTGTATTGGCGGGTGGATTCTTATCCAGCGCACCACCAGGGAAGTCCACTATCTTTTATTTATAGCTCAGTTCCACTGCGTTCAGAGAACTCTCTATTATTTCATTTCTTTGAAATGTGTTAAGAATGACTGTTGCTAGGTATATATTCCATTTTGGCAAATATCCAAAGCGTATGTTGCTTTAGAAGAATGTGCATCCTGTGGGGTTTGGCTTCACTGTTCTATGTATATCTGTTTCATTAGTTGTTTATTTATATCCTTTATGTTCTTTGCAATTTTCTGTCAGACTGTCCCATCATTTAGTGACAAAGATGTATTAAAATCTCCAACTGTGATTGTAATTTAATCTGCTTCACCCTCTGTTCTGTCATTTTGCTTTATATATATTTGAGGTTGTGTTATTAAATGCATACAATTTTAGGATTTTTACATCTTCCTGTTGGATTGGCCCTCTTGTCATTATGAAACGCCCTTAGTCTCTCTCAGTGCTCTTTCCTTTAATGTCTACTTTGACTGATATTAGCATAGCTAAACTAGCTTTCTTTTTGTTAAAATATGCATGGTGTATATAAATATATATGTATTTCCTTTTGACTTTTTTTTGTCTTTATATTTTAGATGTAGTAGTTCACATAGGAAATAACAGAATAAATAAAAATCTCTGTTACGCAGTTGCAGAGAGTTTAACAACGCTGTTGCCTACAGGAATGTAGATGGTAGAAAATGTACCTAATGAAATTAGCAATCTGGGAATTCCTGGGGGTCCGGCTTTCACTGCTGAGGACCCTGGTTCAGTCCCTGGTCCGGTAACTAAGATCCCTCAAGCCTCGCATGGCCAAATAAATTAATAAAGATGAAGCAGAGGGTCAGTAAAATCTTTTAAGACTTTAGGAAGATCTAAGGTCATGCCTCAGAGAATGGTTCAGTTAAATGGTAGGACTTCCAGAAAGTTTCAGAGTGTAGGACATGAGCAGTCTCAGCAGCAATTCAAAGCAGAGCAGTATGCCAGAGAGATTTATTAATGTGATTTTTGTCCAGCCAGATAAATTTCAGCAGAACCACCACTGGGCAGAACAGTAAAACAGGAGGGAAGTCTTTCATTGTGGAACCCCGGGTGGGATTGGCGGGTGGATTCTTATCCAGCGCACCACCAGGGAAGTCCACTATCTTTTATTTATAGCTCAGTTCCACTGCGTTCAGAGAACTCTCTATTATTTCATTTCTTTGAAATGTGTTAAGAATGACTGTTGCTAGGTATATATTCCATTTTGGCAAATATCCAAAGCGTATGTTGCTTTAGAAGAATGTGCATCCTGTGGGGTTTGGCTTCACTGTTCTATGTATATCTGTTTCATTAGTTGTTTATTTATATCCTTTATGTTCTTTGCAATTTTCTGTCAGACTGTCCCATCATTTAGTGACAAAGATGTATTAAAATCTCCAACTGTGATTGTAATTTAATCTGCTTCACCCTCTGTTCTGTCATTTTGCTTTATATATATTTGAGGTTGTGTTATTAAATGCATACAATTTTAGGATTTTTACATCTTCCTGTTGGATTGGCCCTCTTGTCATTATGAAACGCCCTTAGTCTCTCTCAGTGCTCTTTCCTTTAATGTCTACTTTGACTGATATTAGCATAGCTAAACTAGCTTTCTTTTTGTTAAAATATGCATGGTGTATATAAATATATATGTATTTCCTTTTGACTTTTTTGTCTTTATATTTTAGATGTAGTAGTTCACATAGGAAATAACAGAATAAATAAAAATCTCTGTTACGCAGTTGCAGAGAGTTTAACAACGCTGTTGCCTACAGGAATGTAGATGGTAGAAAATGTACCTAATGAAATTAGCAATCTGGGAATTCCTGGGGGTCCGGCTTTCACTGCTGAGGACCCTGGTTCAGTCCCTGGTCCGGTAACTAAGATCCCTCAAGCCTCGCATGGCCAAATAAATTAATAAAGATGAAGCAGAGGGTCAGTAAAATCTTTTAAGACTTTAGGAAGATCTAAGGTCATGCCTCAGAGAATGGTTCAGTTAAATGGTAGGACTTCCAGAAAGTTTCAGAGTGTAGGACATGAGCAGTCTCAGCAGCAATTCAAAGCAGAGCAGTATGCCAGAGAGATTTATTAATGTGATTTTTGTCCAGCCAGATAAATTTCAGCAGAACCACCACTGGGCAGAACAGTAAAACAGGAGGAAATGAAGAGAAGTCTTTCAATCCTCAAACTCCTTTAGAACTGAAGCAAGCTAAGAAAACTACTCAACTCCAAATAGAGGCTAGCTTTCATCTGAAGTGAAGGATAACTGAGTGAGCACAGCTATGATCTGAGTGGAGCCATGAGCCACAGAGAATTATTCCTGGGATCTGAGTCCTGATAATCAAGGGCTTGCCAGTAAGTATCTTACTGGATTTTAGATTTTTGTGACTCTGTGCTCATCATTCCCCACCCCCACTTCTTCTTACCGTGGTTATCCCATACCTGTTCTGCCTTTATATGTTTGGTGTGTGTAGAAGCCAGATGGAAGCTGTTTAGCTCAGTAGTCTCACAACTAAGAGGAACTGTACTCAAGAAACTCTTATGAAGGGAACCACACATGATGTACTTCAGCTATATTCAATTTAGATGATGTGATTGTGGACTTTGAGCTGATATTACAATGGAACATGACTTTTGGGGTTCTTGGGAGGTGTGAGTATAAAATTTTGAGCATATATTCATGTGTAAGTTGGACAAGAATCAGTGAAGGCCAGAGGGAAGACTATGACAGCCAGTCTTCAAGATGGTCCAGTGAGTCTCAGCTCCTGGGCATTTTATAATGTAAGTGGGGAAATTTATCAAGAGAACATAACAATCTTAAGTGTTGATGAACCTCATAACAAAATTTCAAAATACATAAGTGCAAATCTGAAAAACTGCAAGGAGAAATAAATTCACAATTACGGTTAGAGATTTCAGTGTACTACCTTTTCCATTCTTGATAAAACAAGTAGGCAGAAAGTTAGAAAGGACATACTAGACTTGAACAACACTATTAAGCAACATGAGGTAGTTGAAAATGATAGACCACCTGACCTAATAAAAGCAGAATATAATTCTTTTCAAGTGGTCATGGGGCAGTCATCAAATAGGCCATAAATAAGTCTCAATAAATCCAATATTCAAGTCATACAAAGTATGTCTCTCACCACATGCTATTGAACTAGAAATTGATAACAGAAATATCCCTAGAAAATCCCAAATATTTGTTAAGTAAGTCCCATACCTGTAATTTTATTATGATCTTGATTGACGGGTCCTCCACTGTGATCTAGGTCACCATGTACACTGGCTAACTGGAATAAAGGAAAGAAAAACTGTAAAAACTTGCTTTTCCAGCACAGAAGAAATACAGATAATAATTACACAAGAGTTCAGTTTGGAGGTGAGGTAGAGAAGTCCTTTGGGGCTAAAGATTAGGGTATTGGCAGGGATCTGGTGTGGATCCATTTCCTTCATTCCCAGTTCCCCCAGTCACCAGATTCCTCAAGGGTAGAGACTCAGAAAAACGAGTAACTTTGCAAACACATTAATGGATCTACATGGGGCCAATTATTTTTACTTCCTCACGTGCCTACTAAGACCTCATTAATGAACACAACATCCTCCCCAGCTGTGAGCTGATAGGTTGCCCATGGGAAAAAATGACTCTGGGGTGTCTCTTGCCAGTACAGAATCAGCTGTCTCCCTGTTTGGGGTTGCTGTCTCCCTCCCCTCACCACGTGAGAGGTTAAAGTCAGTAGCAGGCTCTAATCCTCAGACTCAGTCTATGGACACAAGGAATCTGGCTTTGTCATCACTGTTTTTCTGTTGAAAGCTTGTGTCCTGATCCCCAGATCAACAGCTCTACCACCAAGTCACATGCTTTGTTGGAATTAAATGGTTTTCTTAAGAACATCTAAAGCAATCTTGAAGGAGGAAATCTGCTAGTGTTTGACTATCACCAAGTAATACTCGGATTTCTGGAAATTGTTAACTACTGACACATCTTCTGGAAGGAAGAGAATGTCCAGGACAACCACCCTATCCCACAGGCTGATCTGATTTTCCAAGACATGAAGAATTTTAGCAAGTTAGAAAAGGATATTTATATGTGGCTCAGGGGAAGGTACTCCATGGTTTAGTGTTTCAGACCACTCCAGCATCCTTTGAAAGACTGTCAGAGATGTCAGTTTCTCCACAATCCCTTGCTTGACTAACTTTACATACTCTGAATAGTTTTGAATAGGTGACTGCAGACTGGAGAAGAGGTATGAGAGAGGACAGAGAAGAAGAAGAGAGAGTAGACATAAAGCAGGTAATAAATCAGAGGCTCTGATCAACTATGTGTTGTATTACCCACTACCCTACCCTGTTCCTACCTCCCAGCCTGAGTGTTGGCCACAATCCTATTCTTCTTGGCTTTTGTATATTCTTTGAATCAGAGAGGTACTTGTAGACCTGCTACCCACACTGAAACCATCTACTGAAGAAGGTATGAAGTTGAGTCTTAAGAAGTTCTCTTCACAATCATTTCTCAGCTTTCTTGAAATTTCTATAAGCTATTTCATCCTGAGATTTTTATAAAGACTTCTTTGAAGTCCTTGTAGTGTGCCTTGAAGGTGAGTTGGCTTTTGACACCCAATAAGGCCAATGACATTTGCAACCCAGGTCTAGGATTATCCACACTCCTGCAATAATGGGGTTTATGATAAACTAACAACTATTGGGTTAAGAATGGCTGAATGTTACATCTCAGCGACATCAAATTAGTAAGTTATGCTTCATGTGCTCTAAAAGAAGTAACCAATACCATGTGTTCAAATTTGCCCTCTTGGGTTAAAGTCAGTAGCAGGCTCTAATCCTCAGACTCAGTCTATGGACACAAGGAATCTGGCTTTGTCATCACTGTTTTTCTGTTGAAAGCTTGTGTCCTGATCCCCAGATCAACAGCTCTACCACCAAGTCACATGCTTTGTTGGAATTAAATGGTTTTCTTAAGAACATCTAAAGCAATCTTGAAGGAGGAAATCTGCTAGTGTTTGACTATCACCAAGTAATACTCGGATTTCTGGAAATTGTTAACTACTGACACATCTTCTGGAAGGAAGAGAATGTCCAGGACAACCACCCTATCCCACAGGCTGATCTGATTTTCCAAGACATGAAGAATTTTAGCAAGTTAGAAAAGGATATTTATATGTGGCTCAGGGGAAGGTACTCCATGGTTTAGTGTTTCAGACCACTCCAGCATCCTTTGAAAGACTGTCAGAGATGTCAGTTTCTCCACAATCCCTTGCTTGACTAACTTTACATACTCTGAATAGTTTTGAATAGGTGACTGCAGACTGGAGAAGAGGTATGAGAGAGGACAGAGAAGAAGAAGAGAGAGTAGACATAAAGCAGGTAATAAATCAGAGGCTCTGATCAACTATGTGTTGTATTACCCACTACCCTACCCTGTTCCTACCTCCCAGCCTGAGTGTTGGCCACAATCCTATTCTTCTTGGCTTTTGTATATTCTTTGAATCAGAGAGGTACTTGTAGACCTGCTACCCACACTGAAACCATCTACTGAAGAAGGTATGAAGTTGAGTCTTAAGAAGTTCTCTTCACAATCATTTCTCAGCTTTCTTGAAATTTCTATAAGCTATTTCATCCTGAGATTTTTATAAAGACTTCTTTGAAGTCCTTGTAGTGTGCCTTGAAGGTGAGTTGGCTTTTGACACCCAATAAGGCCAATGACATTTGCAACCCAGGTCTAGGATTATCCACACTCCTGCAATAATGGGGTTTATGATAAACTAACAACTATTGGGTTAAGAATGGCTGAATGTTACATCTCAGCGACATCAAATTAGTAAGTTATGCTTCATGTGCTCTAAAAGAAGTAACCAATACCATGTGTTCAAATTTGCCCTCTTGGGTTTTGTATCTCAGTTTCAAATAGGGCATGTTATATTTTGGGGCATTACAATGCTTTCTTCTGGTCACCACTCACAGTGTTCCATCCATAGCCACAGTGCCTTCATTATCTACTTGATAGCTAAATTTTTAAAAAATTATTTATTTATTTGGCTGTGCCAGGTCTTAGTTGAGGCATGTGGGATCTTTTAGTAACAGCACGTGAGATCTAGTTCCCTGGCCAAACCTGGGCCCTCTGGATTGGGAACCTGAAGTCTTAACCAATGGACCACCAGGAAAGTCCCTTAACAGGTAAATTTAATTATCCATAGCTCCAGAGTCTTTCACTCCCCTGGCAGATTCTGGAAAGTCTGCCAGTGGGATAAACTAGAATATTTTGCCTGTTCATTACAGCTCTTTCCTCTCTGGAAACTTCCCACAATCTTTCACAGCTGGATTCTCCTCAGGGCAGGAAGAGGGGGCTCAATTTTGTCCCTTTCTATCTTCTTCAATCACATCTGCTGGTTTCAAAGTCTTCACAACTGAGGATCCTCACCAAGGAGCACAGGGTACTTAATTGACCCCAGAGCCCAGAGAGAATTCAGGAACAGAGCAGCCAATCGAGCAGGAGAGAGTGTGGCATTTGGGTGGTACATCCATGACTTTATTCATTCTCTGAATATAAGAGGCATTTTGGGCGGGGAGGGGGGGGGCGCATTTCTATTGGTCTTTCATTTATTTGCATCCATATTTGTTCACTGGCCTGTGTGGGCCTCCCATCACAGTGGCCTCTCCTGTAGCAGAGCACCGCTCTGGGGGCATTTTTACAAAGCCTTAGTCCCAGGAAGGGACTTCCCTGTTGGACCCAACAGCCCTTGAGAACAAGGTGATTCTATTCACTGGAAATGATGGTGCCTTCATGAATGATGGGTGGCATTTTCACCTTGGCTGATGCTCTGGAGTGCAAGGTCTCAGTGTACTCTCAGCAGCCCTATACCGCCCTAATCTCTCCACATCCCAACCCCCATCACCTTTAGAGTCCTCAGTAGTGCTTGGCTTGTGCCAAATTCTGAGAGGCTACTTTATAGCTGAGCCAATGAACTACCTTCCACCCTTCTAGAATTCATGATCCTCTGAAGGCCTGTTTAGTCACTCTTGCTTATGTTTAGTATACATGTCTATTTTGTTTGATAGTAGGTTGCTTGCCAAATCTTGTTGTTGTTCCATTTATTTTTTTTTTGAACAAAAAATAGTATCTTTATATAAGCTATTAATAGATACCTAAATATAATACGGTTTTTTTAAAAAAAACTTAAAAAAAATTGGCCTCTTTTATTGGTTTTTTATTTATTTATTTTCATCCATCTTTATTGTTTAGCCTGTATGGGCCTCCCATTGCAGTGGCCTCTCTCATTGCAGAGCACTGGCTCTGGGCACATGCGCTCCAGAACACTGGCTGGTAATTGGACACACAGGTCCAGCCGCTCCATGGTACGTGGGATCTTCCTGGGCCAGAGATTGAACCGGTGACCCTTGTACTGCAAGGCGGACTCTTTATCCACTGGACCATCAGGGAAGCCATACAATATGTTTTTTTTTTTTTTAATCTTTTTGGGGGGTGGGGTGGGGAGGGAGGGGAGCAGGCAGGCCACTTCTATTGGTCTTTCATTTCTCTATTTTCATCCGTCTTTATTCTTTGGCTCCTGCGGGCCTCCCATCGCGGTGGCTTCTGTCGTTGCAGAGTGCCGGCTCTGGGCACACGCGTGCCAGAGCTCCAGCTCAGTGATTGGACATATCAGTCCAGCCACTCCGCGGCACGTGGAATCTTCCCAGGCCAGGGATCGAACTGGTGCCCCTTGCACTGCAAGGCAGTGTCCCTACCCACTGGACCACCAGGGGAAGCCCACAATATGGTTTCTAAAATGAAATCATGTGTTTATAGTTGTATTCATAAAGTACACTAATCAAAATCTATAAAACATTGACAGAAAATCCAAATACAAATGATATTCCTCTGAACTTCATGTTTCATTGAACTTCAAAACCCACCAGTCTTTTAGTCCTTTTCTTGTACATTATTCTATACCCACATTCTCTGCATTGGATGGGATCCCTTGATTTTATTTCATTTTCTGTGTGACATTCTCCACAGATATGTATCACTGCATGCTGTTTGGGGGGTTGAACGTCCTTTTGGGTGTCCATTGTTGTCCGTAACATGGAGAAACTTTTCAACCTTTGCAAACAGATTCCGACTCGCCTTTGTCCACTTATTATTTTTTATTGTTGTTTAGATTTGTGTTAGATCTGTCACTTCAGTAAGAATAATCAAAGCGAACATTCTTTCTCAGTGTGCCAGGCTTTGTTCAAGTGCTTTACATGAATTAACTCATTGAATTTTTCCAATAATCTTTTGAGACTAGTGTTGTTATCTCTATTTTACAGAAAACTGAAAATCAGAAGTAGAGGTTAGTAACATTCCCAAGGTCACCCAGCTTTTGTTCCCAGCTTGGAGCCTTGCCAGTCTGATGTCGAGCTTGTGTGCTTTAAACACAAAACACTGGCTGGTAATTGGACACACAGGTCCAGCCGCTCCATGGTACGTGGGATCTTCCTGGGCCAGAGATTGAACCGGTGACCCTTGTACTGCAAGGCGGACTCTTTATCCACTGGACCATCAGGGAAGCCATACAATATGTTTTTTTTTTTTTTAATCTTTTTGGGGGGGGGGGTGGGGGGGGAGGGGAGCAGGCAGGCCACTTCTATTGGTCTTTCATTTCTCTATTTTCATCCGTCTTTATTCTTTGGCTCCTGCGGGCCTCCCATCGCGGTGGCTTCTGTCGTTGCAGAGTGCCGGCTCTGGGCACACGCGTGCCAGAGCTCCAGCTCAGTGATTGGACATATCAGTCCAGCCACTCCGCGGCACGTGGAATCTTCCCAGGCCAGGGATCGAACTGGTGCCCCTTGCACTGCAAGGCAGTGTCCCTACCCACTGGACCACCAGGGGAAGCCCACAATATGGTTTCTAAAATGAAATCATGTGTTTATAGTTGTATTCATAAAGTACACTAATCAAAATCTATAAAACATTGACAGAAAATCCAAATACAAATGATATTCCTCTGAACTTCATGTTTCATTGAACTTCAAAACCCACCAGTCTTTTAGTCCTTTTCTTGTACATTATTCTATACCCACATTCTCTGCATTGGATGGGATCCCTTGATTTTATTTCATTTTCTGTGTGACATTCTCCACAGATATGTATCACTGCATGCTGTTTGGGGGGTTGAACGTCCTTTTGGGTGTCCATTGTTGTCCGTAACATGGAGAAACTTTTCAACCTTTGCAAACAGATTCCGACTCGCCTTTGTCCACTTATTATTTTTTATTGTTGTTTAGATTTGTGTTAGATCTGTCACTTCAGTAAGAATAATCAAAGCGAACATTCTTTCTCAGTGTGCCAGGCTTTGTTCAAGTGCTTTACATGAATTAACTCATTGAATTTTTCCAATAATCTTTTGAGACTAGTGTTGTTATCTCTATTTTACAGAAAACTGAAAATCAGAAGAGAGGTTAAGTAACATTCCCAAGGTCACCCAGCTGGTTAGTGGTGAGGTCCCAGCTTGGAGCCTTGCCAGTCTGATGTCGAGCTTGTGTGCTTTAAACACAAAATGTACAGTCTCTAGAATATAAGCTTCCTGAAGTCAGACACACTTCAACTCCTGACTGGAAGAACAGAGAGCTAAGTATGTAGAAGATGCTCAATAAAGTGTTGGTAAGTAATTGTTTAATTATTTAGAATTTTTTAAGATCCTTAAGAGGGCTTCCCTGGTAGCTCAGTGGTGAAGAGTTCGCCTGCCAATGCAGGAAACATGGGTTCAGCCCTTGATCTGGGAAGATTCCACATGCTGTTGAGCAGCTAAGCCCATGAGCCACAGGTACTGAGCCGGTGCTCTAGAGCCTCAGAGTTGCAACTACTGAGCCCATGTGATGCAGCTACTGAAGCCTACGTGCCCTAGAGCCCGAGTTCCACAACAAGAGGAGTCACCGCAACAAGAAGCCTGCTCACCTCAACTAGAGAGTAGCCTCCACTCCCTGCAACTAAAAAGCCTGCAGCAGCACTGAAAACCCAGAAAGCCAAAAATAAATAAATAAATAAAAGTTAAAAAGAATAAGTTAAAAAAAAAAAAAAGATCCTTAAGAGATCAAGTTGTGCATATTTCTTTTATATTTTCCACTGCTGCTCAAGTAATGCTTCAAGCTGAAGAGACCTTCTCTATGACAGCATTCCATTGACAAAGTCAGACTTCCTGGGTGAGAACAATCTTCAGAAGGCTGTCCTTGGGGCAGAACTAAGCCAGTGAGAGCCTGTGGATGTTTCATCTCTTTCTGGTGGTCCTCTTTCCACATCACAGAGCACTGAAGAAATATGGAATGGGCAAACCTGAGCCAAGGGATTGAGTTTGAGCTTTTGGGTCTCACTAGTGACCCTCGGCTCCAGAAGTTGCTCTTCACAGTGTTCCTTGGCATGTACACCATCACGCTGCTGGGGAATCTTATCATGTTTCTTCTGATCCACATGAGTGCCACCCTGCACACACCCATGTACTCCCTCCTGAAGAGCCTCTCCTTCTTGGATCTCTGCTACTCCTCTACGGTTGTCCCTCAAACTCTGGTGAACTTCTTGGCCAAGAGGAAGGTGATCTCCTACCTCGGCTGCATGGCTCAGATGTTTTTCTATGCGGGTTTTGCCACCAGTGAGTGCTATCTCATTGCTGCCATGGCCTACGACCGATATGCAGCTATTTGTAACTCCCTACTCTACCCAGTCACCATGTCTCCCACCGTCTGTGTCTCTTTGATTGTGGGATCCTACAGTGCAGGATTTCTCAATTCTCTAATCCACACAAGCTGTATATTTAGTCTGAAATTCTGTGGCGCTAACATTGTCACTCACTTCTTCTGTGATGGACCGCCCATCCTGTCTTTGTCTTGTGTGGACACCTCAATGTGTGAAATCTTGCTCTTCATTTTTGCTGGGTTCAACCTTTTGAGCTGTACCCTCACCATCTTGGTCTCCTACCTCTTAATCCTCATCACCATCCTGAGAATGAACTCAGCCCAGGGAAGGTCCAAGGCCTTTTCCACCTGTGCTTCCCACTTCACTGCTGTGTGCCTCTTCTATGGCACAACACTCTTCATGTACTTGCGCCCCAGGTCCAGCTACTCCCTGACCCAAGACCGCACAGTTGCTGTGATATACACAGTGGTGATCCCACTGCTGAACCCCCTTATCTACTCTTTGAGAAACAAGGATGTGAAAGAAGTTTTAAGAAAGATTTGGGAAAGAAAAGTAATGGAATGACCTTCTCAGTTCATCACCACCTATCTTTAGGAAGCTGAGAGAATGTTATGTAGTGCCAGCCTGAACACAGACCCATGCTCAGCCCTGTCTATAGGAGGCACTCTGGGCTGCAGGTACCCCAGCATCTGCCTGCCTCAGAAAGGCTGGACGGTGTCATAGAAACTAAAAAGAAGGAAGGAATGCTTGTTGCATAATTTGACCCGCTGGCAGTATCTAGGCATGCCTTTGTTCTGATGCTTCTCATGTTTTCATGTGTGCAAATATTTTATTTTCTTACTACAAACTGACATTTATATTCTTCATAATGAAGTTCTCCTCTTAACCAATGCAAAGACCGTCACTGCTTGGGCAAATCCTTCTCCTTATCTACAATCTCCTCTTTGTAAAAACTGACTCCTTGACTTAAACTAAATTTTTTGATTGTCTAATTGTTTGAATGATACTGTAATGGAAATTTCAAAAGCTCAGATGATGTTTTGTTGTCGTTACTGACATTCTTCTTGGTCAAATACCTACCTAGTCACTTCCAAACTAGGTGAACTTGGGCAAGTTACTTAGCTTTTCTGAGCCAACAGTTGTCTCATCTTTGAATTGTTGTGAGTTTTAAGTATTCAATTAGATACTGCAGATAAATTATTCAGCACATGATAGGCGTTCCTAGACTTCCCTGGTGGTCCAGTGGTTAAGTCTCCATGCTTCAACTGCAGGGTGCACGAGTTTGTTCCTTGGTCAGGGAACTAAGATCTGGCAGGCTGTATGCCCCACATTTTCTTTTCTATCAACCCTCAGTTGCTTCAGTCGAGTCTGACCCTTTGCGATCCCATGGACTGTACCCTGCCAGGCTCCTCTGTCCATGGGATTTTCCAGGCAAGAATACTGGAGTGGGTTGCCACGCCCTCCTCTAGGGGGTCTTCCCCACCCAGGGATCAAACCTGCGTCTCCTGCATTGGCAGGTGGATTCTTTACCACTGAGCCAGTAGGGAAGCCCTTCTTTTCCAATAGTGTGGAATAATTTAAGTAAAATAGGAATATCTGTTCTTTAAGGATGATATACTCTGCTATAAAACCACCTGAAACTGGTGAATTTTAAAAGGTAGACCTTTAATCACTCTTCCAATGTATTATATAGTTATTAATTTCATTTGGATTTCCCCCTGCTTATTAAGTCAATTTTGTCATTTATATTTTGCTCAAAATTATATCCCTTCTTCTAGATTTTCAAATTTATTGTCATGAGTTCCACATAATATTCTCTTATAAATCTTGTATTTGTTCTTTAGGTCAGCAACATCTCCACTTACTCTTCTAAATCTCTCCAGAGAGTTTGTTCCATTTTTTAGGATGATCCAAAGAAAGATCCTCTACCATAAAATGAGAGAATGGATTAAATGGTCTATAAGAATTTTCTGGATGCCAAGATTCTAGGAGATAAATATTTGAAGAAAGCCAATGTTGAGGAAGGATTAAACACATATACTGCCTGATTCTAATTCCAGCTCTGCCACTCACTATCAGTGTAAATTTGAGGAAGTTCTTTTACCTCTCTGCTAAGGTTTTCTCATTTGAGAAATAGGGATAACAAAATCTACTTCATGTATAAAACTGTTGTGAAAATTAAATGACATAATACTTATTCTTGTGGAAGTTAAATGATATAGTATCCGAAACAGGATCTAACCCTTTCATAAATTTGTATTAGCTACTTCTATTTCTTCTATGTGTTTCTGTGTTTATATTACCTTACACATTCTTCATATGTTTGTTTTATTTTCCTTAATAACACTTAGCAGAAGATTTTATCAACTTTTTTAAACATTCTGTTTTGTTGCTTCTCTTCTTATTTCTACAATGTGTCAGTTTCCATTTTATTAATGTCAGGGTTTTCTTTATGAATTCCTTCTTTCTTTTAATTTATTTTGCTTTTCTTTTGTCAAGTTATTAACACTGAAAACCTACAAGAGAGTATTTTAAACATATTCATGTCTAAAATGCAATCACTCACCATCCGGCTAAAGAGACAGTATTACTGATACACTAGAAAATTATTCTTGCTTTACCTTCCAGGAAGTGCTTGTTCATAAGTCATGCCTTTTTTAGTTTTTTGGCATGCTGAAAACTGGAACAAAGATAAAATGTCTGGAGCACAGTAACCATACTGGGTCAGAAGGTGGCCTTAACCCCAGAAGTTCTATGCAAAGAATGGCAGGGTGGGAAGACAGAGGAGTTTGGGTCACTGGAGAGGAACCCATATTTTGCATTTTATGTTATATGTGACTAAACATAATTTACACTGCCATTGACATAGGAGAGCAGAGAAAACAATGTCACGGAAATTTTTAAAGGAACAAAATTGTATTTGTTCTTTAGGTCAGCAACATCTCCACTTACTCTTCTAAATCTCTCCAGAGAGTTTGTTCCATTTTTTAGGATGATCCAAAGAAAGATCCTCTACCATAAAATGAGAGAATGGATTAAATGGTCTATAAGAATTTTCTGGATGCCAAGATTCTAGGAGATAAATATTTGAAGAAAGCCAATGTTGAGGAAGGATTAAACACATATACTGCCTGATTCTAATTCCAGCTCTGCCACTCACTATCAGTGTAAATTTGAGGAAGTTCTTTTACCTCTCTGCTAAGGTTTTCTCATTTGAGAAATAGGGATAACAAAATCTACTTCATGTATAAAACTGTTGTGAAAATTAAATGACATAATACTTATTCTTGTGGAAGTTAAATGATATAGTATCCGAAACAGGATCTAACCCTTTCATAAATTTGTATTAGCTACTTCTATTTCTTCTATGTGTTTCTGTGTTTATATTACCTTACACATTCTTCATATGTTTGTTTTATTTTCCTTAATAACACTTAGCAGAAGATTTTATCAACTTTTTGAAACATTCTGTTTTGTTGCTTCTCTTCTTATTTCTACAATGTGTCAGTTTCCATTTTATTAATGTCAGGGTTTTCTTTATGAATTCCTTCTTTCTTTTAATTTATTTTGCTTTTCTTTTGTCAAGTTATTAACACTGAAAACCTACAAGAGAGTATTTTAAACATATTCATGTCTAAAATGCAATCACTCACCATCCGGCTAAAGAGACAGTATTACTGATACACTAGAAAATTATTCTTGCTTTACCTTCCAGGAAGTGCTTGTTCATAAGTCATGCCTTTTTTAGTTTTTTGGCATGCTGAAAACTGGAACAAAGATAAAATGTCTGGAGCACAGTAACCATACTGGGTCAGAAGGTGGCCTTAACCCCAGAAGTTCTATGCAAAGAATGGCAGGGTGGGAAGACAGAGGAGTTTGGGTCACTGGAGAGGAACCCATATTTTGCATTTTATGTTATATGTGACTAAACATAATTTACACTGCCATTGACATAGGAGAGCAGAGAAAACAATGTCACGATAGGAACAAAATTCTGTTTTTCTCCAAAGATGGGAGGTACCATAACATATCCATATAGAGGAAAAAGTTGATGGTGCAGAAGAGAGACAGTATAGCTCGAGGAGCAGAGCCAATGTGTAAGGAAAAGGGATTGGAGTCCAGCACCCAGATGAGGGGACCGGCCTTAAATTGTAATGAGAATAGTTCATCCATTGTCACAGGAGAGAAGGCAGACAGGTATAGGTCTAGCTGTTTTCAGTACCTTGGTGAAAAAGTTAAAGCAGTTTTCAGTTGCATTTTTCTAATTTCACAGTGAAATATGAAGTGAGTGATAAAATCATACGAGTTCATCTCTAAAATGGGGATAATAGTGTTTGCTTTCAAGAGTTAATGTATATGCAAGTAGGCCACATATAATAAACACAACATGGCCAGATTTGCTCTGCAGTATTGAAATCTCTAGTAGGCCTAATTGCACAGCAAGAAATGAAACTTGGAAATAGCTAAGTTACATGACTGTCTCATATGGGTTTATTAGGTTATATTTCTATGGCACAGAGAAAATCTATGAGCCTGGAACTCAGGTGTTAGTTGGGGTGATGAGGCTGACCGACCTCCTCTCAAAACCAAAATGGAAGACAGCTCTGCTGTTCTTGGTTCTTACTGCGGAGGCAAGGCCCTCACTGCTATACTGAACTTTGGGTGCAGCCCCATGAGGAACAAGGGAAGGGTCTGGGAAGCTGCTTTAACTTTTTCCTCATTCTCGAAGTCTTCATCCTCTCATTCTTAAAGTTCTTGAACTTCAGCCAGTCCTCATAATCTGTCCTAGCCTAAGTAGTCACTTTGGAATGTGTATTATTGTCTGGATTGACATAGCTTGTTGGAGAAAAATAGTGGTTAAAATAGTGGTTCTTATAATATTCCCTCATGCTTAGAGGCCATATAAAAATGTCACACTCAACATAAGAGTTTTTATGACAATGTTTAGGGTGTGGCTCTCTAGCAGATTCAAAAGATGCAGTTAATTGGGAATTCTCTGCCTCATGTGGAAGACCATTTTAACCTAATATTAGATGGAAATCTGTCTCCAGATTAGTTTTGCCCTACTGGTATCAGTCTGCTCTCTGGAGTCACACAGGTATTTTTATATGGTGATCACTTTCATTTCCCCAATTTTTCTCTTCAAGCTAAACCTCTATACCAGTGTTTTCCAATGTGTGGTTAGCAGATATTTATAAAAATTCCTGAGTCTCAAAAAAAGAAAAAAAATCCTGAGTCTCATCCCCTAAAAAGTGAATCTGCATTTTAATTTGTACTTTTAAGTAACTTACCAATGGGGCTTTCCAGGTAGTCCAGTGAGTAAGGACACTGCCTTGCAGTGCAAGGGACGCTGGTTCAATTCCTGGCCTGGGAAGATCTCACATGCCGCAGGCTGGACCGATGTGTCCAACTATCGAGCTGGAGCTCTGGAGTGCATGCACCCAGAGCCAGTGCTCTGTGATGAGAGAGGCCATAGCAATGGGAGGCCCACACAGGCCAAAGAACAAAGATGAATGAAAATAGATAAATGAAAAGACCAATAGAAATGGCCAAAAAAACAAAAACAAAAAAAACTTACCAATGGATTCCCACACACCCTAAGGTTTTAGAACCATCACAACAAATTCAAGGGACCATGCCACTCTTATCACCAGTATAATCCCTACTCCTGGCATAATAATGCAATAACTATTAAATGAAAGAATGGATAAATAAATTATGGCAATCGGTCATGATTATTCCTTCAGAAACCAGAGAACACTTTACCTTAGGGCAGTGGCTTTCAAATTTCTTGGTTTCAGGATCCCAAACAGCTCACCTTAGGAAACCCCAGATATATATATACCTTACTATGTATAAAATAGATAACTAGTGAGAACCTACTGTAGAGCACAGGGAGCTCTACTCAGTGCTCTGTGGTGACCTAAATGGGAAGGAAATATTTAAAAGAGTGGAGGGACTTCCCTGGTGGTCCAGTGGTTAAGACTCCAGGCTTCCAATGCAGGAGTCACAGGTTTGATCCCCGGTTGGGGAACCAAGATCCACATCCCTCAAGATACAACTAAAAATAATAATAAAATAAAAGAGTGGATATATGTATATGTATAACTGATTTAATTTGCTGAACAGCAGAAACCTAACACAATATTGTAAAGTAACCATACACCAATAAAAGTTAATAAAAAGAAAAGAAAACCCCAGAAAACAATAGACTATACAAAACACATTTTCTATTAGCTATTACAGTATGATGTCAGTACACTTCCTGTAGCCTCTGGAAATTTCCTCTGTGTACTCATAAAAACATGAAAATGAAAAAGGAAAATAAAAATCTTAGTATTATTTTGAACATAGTTTTGCCCTCTTGGACTTCCTGAAAGGACTACCCTTTTGTGAATCACAGCTGGAGGGAATGTTTTGGCCATAGAGGCAGTGTTACCATGGTTAAGTGCGTGTACTCTAGAGCACGGACTTCTGGATATGAATCAATTCTTTATTGGCTAGCTGTGTGACATTAACTTTCCTGTGCTTTATTTCCATTAACTGTGAAAAAGGAAAATAGTGCCTGCATTTTAGGGATGTTGTAAGGATTAAGGGAATTAAGATGCTAGAAGTGCTTAAGATGTGGTCAAGCACAGAATAAGTATGACAAAGATACATATAATACTATTATTAGAAATGAAGATATCATCATTATTATTATTATAAATGCTACATGAGTGCATGTAACTGTTATTTTCTCTGGTCCCTTCTGAAAGCTTTTTCACGAATACCAACCATATTTGCAGCCCATATGTCCTTGCAATCTAGTAGGCAGCTGTAGTCAGAGGTCACAGATTCGGAAAATACCTTTTTGTAACTTTTTTCTCTGAGTTCTTTTCTAATTCCCTGGCACTATTTGTTGCAGTTTATTGCAAAAAGAACTTCTAGTCTGTACCTCTTAGTATGAGTCTGTTGCATACTTATTCCCTTTTCTTTGCTTGCCTTACCTTTTTTTATTTTTAATATTTATTTGTTTATTTGGTTTTGCTGGGTCTTAGTTGCAGTATGTGGGATCTAACTCCCTGACCAAGGACTGAACCCAGGCCCCCTGCATTGGGATGCTGGAGTCTTAGCCACTGGACCATCAGAGATGTCCCTGCCTTAATTTTTTTGAAAGGTACTTCTCCCCTACAGTAATGTCTTTGACTCGGTTAGCTATAAAAGAGATTTTTTTTTCTTTTTAAGGACATGCTTACTTGTCTCTCTCAATGTTCTAATCCATCATCATTTTAGTAGTTTACAGATTCTTTGGTGCTATTTACCTTTAAAACCCTTTCAATTTTTCCCCAATTAAAGGTTTCATTTAACAAATAAAAAGAGTTTTTGGCTCAATATTAAGGACAACTTCCCCCCCCACATCTAAATTGATTTAACTTTCACTTTTCAGTTTGAATGCGAAATGGCACTTTTTAAATTTTACTTTTAAAATTGAGGCAGCATTGATTTGTAACATATAAGTTTCATGTGGACAGCATTATAATTTTTGACTTTTGAATACTCAACGGTATTTTTTCCACCCAAAGTCTAGTTTTCTACACAGTTGGTCCCTCTCAACCTCCTTCCCAGCTAGTAAGTTCCATTAAACTTTCCTGGATATGAATCAATTCTTTATTGGCTAGCTGTGTGACATTAACTTTCCTGTGCTTTATTTCCATTAACTGTGAAAAAGGAAAATAGTGCCTGCATTTTAGGGATGTTGTAAGGATTAAGGGAATTAAGATGCTAGAAGTGCTTAAGATGTGGTCAAGCACAGAATAAGTATGACAAAGATACATATAATACTATTATTAGAAATGAAGATATCATCATTATTATTATTATAAATGCTACATGAGTGCATGTAACTGTTATTTTCTCTGGTCCCTTCTGAAAGCTTTTTCACGAATACCAACCATATTTGCAGCCCATATGTCCTTGCAATCTAGTAGGCAGCTGTAGTCAGAGGTCACAGATTCGGAAAATACCTTTTTGTAACTTTTTTCTCTGAGTTCTTTTCTAATTCCCTGGCACTATTTGTTGCAGTTTATTGCAAAAAGAACTTCTAGTCTGTACCTCTTAGTATGAGTCTGTTGCATACTTATTCCCTTTTCTTTGCTTGCCTTACCTTTTTTTATTTTTAATATTTATTTGTTTATTTGGTTTTGCTGGGTCTTAGTTGCAGTATGTGGGATCTAACTCCCTGACCAAGGACTGAACCCAGGCCCCCTGCATTGGGATGCTGGAGTCTTAGCCACTGGACCATCAGAGATGTCCCTGCCTTAATTTTTTTGAAAGGTACTTCTCCCCTACAGTAATGTCTTTGACTCGGTTAGCTATAAAAGAGATTTTTTTTTCTTTTTAAGGACATGCTTACTTGTCTCTCTCAATGTTCTAATCCATCATCATTTTAGTAGTTTACAGATTCTTTGGTGCTATTTACCTTTAAAACCCTTTCAATTTTTCCCCAATTAAAGGTTTCATTTAACAAATAAAAAGAGTTTTTGGCTCAATATTAAGGACAACTTCCCCCCCCACATCTAAATTGATTTAACTTTCACTTTTCAGTTTGAATGCGAAATGGCACTTTTTAAATTTTACTTTTAAAATTGAGGCAGCATTGATTTGTAACATATAAGTTTCATGTGGACAGCATTATAATTTTTGACTTTTGAATACTCAACGGTATGTTTTCCACCAAAAGTCTAGTTTCCATCCATCACTACACAGTTGGTCCCTCTCAACCTCCTTCCCAGCTAGTAAGTTACCCATCTGTTCTCTGTGTCTATGTGTCTTGCTTTTTAGTTTGTTCATTTTTTTTTTCCATTCCACATGAGTGAAATCATGTGATATTTGTCTTTCTCTATCTGTCTTATTTCACTTAGCATAATATCCTCAAGATCTATCCAGGTTGTCACAAATGGCAAGATTTCACCTTTTTAAGGCTATATATAGTTTTATTGTATTCATTTATCATTTATAATAGTTTTTAGTGGAATCTTTTGGGTTTTTCTATATGTAAAATCATGTTATCTGCAGACAGTGACAGTTCTATTTCTTCCTTTCCAATTTGGATGCATTTCTGTTTCTTGTATAACTGCTCTGGTTAGGACATACAATGCTATGTCGAATAAAAATGGTGAGAGTGGGCATCCTTATACATGTTTCTGGTCTTAGACAGCTAACTTTCAGTTTTTTACCACCGAGTATGATATTAGTTGTGGGCTTGTCATAAATGGCCTTTATCATGTTGAGGCTTTTTCCCTCTATATCCACTTTATTGAGAGTTATCATAAATGGATGTGGAATCTTGTCAAATGCTTTTTCTACTCTATTGAGATGATCATATGATTTTTATCCTTCATTTACTAATGGGGCATATCATGTTGATTGACTTGCAGATATTGAACCACCCTTGCATACCTGGAATATATCTCACTTGATCATGTGTATGAACATTTCTACATAATCGACTCGGTTAGCTATAAAAGAGATTTTAGTAGTTTACAGATTCTTTGGTGCTATTTACCTTTAAAACCCTTTCAATTTTTCCCCAATTAAAGGTTTCATTTAACAAATAAAAGAGTTTGGCTCAATATTAAGGACAACTTCCCCCCCCACATCTAAATTGATTTAACTTTCACTTTTCAGTTTGAATGCGAAATGGCACTTTTTAAATTTTACTTTTAAAATTGAGGCAGCATTGATTTGTAACATATAAGTTTCATGTGGACAGCATTATAATTTTTGACTTTTGAATACTCAACGGTATGTTTTCCACCAAAAGTCTAGTTTCCATCCATCACTACACAGTTGGTCCCTCTCAACCTCCTTCCCAGCTAGTAAGTTACCCATCTGTTCTCTGTGTCTATGTGTCTTGCTTTTTAGTTTGTTCATTTTTTTTTTCCATTCCACATGAGTGAAATCATGTGATATTTGTCTTTCTCTATCTGTCTTATTTCACTTAGCATAATATCCTCAAGATCTATCCAGGTTGTCACAAATGGCAAGATTTCACCTTTTTAAGGCTATATATAGTTTTATTGTATTCATTTATCATTTATAATAGTTTTTAGTGGAATCTTTTGGGTTTTTCTATATGTAAAATCATGTTATCTGCAGACAGTGACAGTTCTATTTCTTCCTTTCCAATTTGGATGCATTTCTGTTTCTTGTATAACTGCTCTGGTTAGGACATACAATGCTATGTCGAATAAAAATGGTGAGAGTGGGCATCCTTATACATGTTTCTGGTCTTAGACAGCTAACTTTCAGTTTTTTACCACCGAGTATGATATTAGTTGTGGGCTTGTCATAAATGGCCTTTATCATGTTGAGGCTTTTTCCCTCTATATCCACTTTATTGAGAGTTATCATAAATGGATGTGGAATCTTGTCAAATGCTTTTTCTACTCTATTGAGATGATCATATGATTTTTATCCTTCATTTACTAATGGGGCATATCATGTTGATTGACTTGCAGATATTGAACCACCCTTGCATACCTGGAATATATCTCACTTGATCATGTGTATGAACATTATGAACATTTAAATATATTATTGTACTTGGTTAGCTAATTATTTTTTTAAGAGATAATCATCTGTAATTCTGTAACAGTGAGCTTTTTTTTTTTTTTTTTTTTGTTATTTATTTTTGGGCGGGGGTCGGGTTGGGGAGGGAGGGGAGCAGGCAGGCCACTTCTATTGGTCTTTCATTTGTCTGTTTTCATCCGTCTTTGTTCCTTGGCTCCCGTGGGCCTCCCATCGCGGTGGCATCTGTTGCCAAGCGCTGCTCTGGGCGCATGCGCTCCAGAGCTCCGGCTCGGTAATTGGACACATGGGTCCAGCCGCTCTGCGGCACGTGGGATCTTCCCAGGCCAGGGATCGAACCGGCGCTCCTTGCACTGCAAGGCGGTGTCCTTACCCACTGAACCACCAGGGGAAGCCCGGTTAGCTAATATTTTGTTGAGAATTTTTATATTGATATTCATCAGTGATATTGACCTGTAAGTTCCTTTTCCTATATTGTTCCTGTCTGATTTAGATATCAGCATAATTGTTTTATAAAATGAATTAGGAAGCATTGCCTCCTGTACAACTTTTTGAAATAGTTTGAGGATTGATATTAAACATCCTTTGAATGTTTGGTGGAATTCAAGAGAGAAGCCATCTTGTCTTGGACTTTGTTTTTTCAGGGGAAGGTTTTTTTATTACTCTTTAAATCTCATTACTAGAGATCAGTTTATTCAGATTTTCTATTTTTTCATGATTCCTTCTTGGTTGTATGATTGTATGACTCAAAGAATTCACATTTTTTTTTTTAGGTTGTCCAATTTGATGATATATAGCTGTTCATAGCGTTCTCTTATAATGCTTTGTATTTCTGTTTTTTATGTTGTAATTCCTCTTATTTCATTTCTGATTTTGTCTGAGCCTTCTCTCTCTTTATTTTGTATCTTTTCAAAGAACCAACTCTTAGTTTCATTGATCATTTCTGATATTTTTCTAGTCTCTTCACTTAATTCTACTCTGATTTTTATTATTTCCTTCTTTGGGTTTTATTTATTCTTTTCTAGTTCCTTTACATATAAGGTTATCTTTTTGAGATTTTTCTTGTTTCATGAGGTAGACCTGTATTACCATAAACTTTTATTTTTGTACTGCTTTTGCTGTATCCCATAGATTCTGGTATGTCATATTTTCATTTATGTTCAGGTGTTTTTAAAATTTCTCCTTTGATTTCTTCATTGACTCAATAGTTTTTCAGTGACATGTTTTTCCATCTCCATGTTTTTTCCTATTTTTTTTCTCATAACCAATTTCTGATTTTACATTGTTATGTATGAAAACGATATTTGATGTGATTTCAGTCTTCTTAAATTTACCGAGAGTTGTTTTGTGTCCCAGCACCTAGTCTATCCTTGAAAATGTTCTATGTGCACTTGAGAAGAATGTGTATTCTCTTGCTTTTGAATGGGATCTTCTTTAATTGGGTCTACCTGATTAAAGATTGATATTTTCTCATTGAATTTCTGTCTGGATAACCTATACATTGATGTAGGGGGATGTTAAAAGTCCCCAACTATTATTGTGCTGTTGTCTACTTCTTCTTATAGGTATATTAATAATCAATTCATATATATTAGTTGTCTGTATATTAATAAATGTTATATCTTCTTGAAGGATTTTCCCCTTTGTTTTATAAAATGTCCATCCCTTCACTTTGAGCCTATGTTTGACCTTAGAGCAAAACGAGGTAAGTCTCCTGAAGGCTGCATATAGTTGGGTCCTGTTTTTTAATCCATTCAGCCACTCTGTACCCTATACTTAGTGAATTCAATTCATGTGCCTTTAAAGTGAATATTGATATATACGGACTTGGTCCTGCCATTTTATCTTGTTTTCTAGTTCCGCTCTATCTCCATTATTTCTTTTTCCTTGTGTTTCCATCTGTTATTTTGGTTTGGTAGTTTTTTAGGATGTTTTTCTGTTTCCTCTTTTTCATGTTTCATGTCTCTGCTCCAATTTTTTCGCGGTTACCATTAGGTTTATATAGAATGTCCCACTGAGGAAATCATCCTTTTTAGGACTATAGTTTCTTTTTCTGCTTGTAGCATCTTGTCTTCATGTGCCTATACAGGTTTGCCCTTTCCTCTTGCCTTCCATGTTCTTATTGTGACAAACCGTCCCTTTTTTTTCTTTAAATTTTGGCCTCTTTTACTGATTTTTTCTTTTATATGTTTTCGTCCATCTTTATTCTTCAGCCTGTGCGGGCCTGCCATTGCAGTGACCTCTTTCATTGCAGAGCACTGGCCCTGGGTGAACGCGCTCCAGAGCACTAGCTCATAATTGGCCACACCAGTCCAGTCGCTCTGCGGCTTGTGGGATTTTCCCAGGCCAGGGATCGAACCGGTGCCCCTGCTTTGCAAGGCAGACTCTTCACCTGCTGGACCACCAGCAAAGCCCCCATTCTTTTTTATCATGAATTCCTTACCAAGTTGAAGTAGCTATAGTTATTTTTAATGCTTTTTCCCCTGTAAACTTTATATGGTAATTGTTTAACAGTCTATTCTGATATAGAGTTCTAATTTCCTGATTTTATTTGTCACTTTACTCAAAGTTTTGTGTAGTTTTGCCTTTTTGTTTCAGGTATAAGAACTCCTTTCAATATTTCTTGTGTAGGTCTAGTGGTGATGAATTCCCTCAGCTTTTGTTAGTCTGGCAAGGCATTTATTCCCTCCTTCATATCTGAATACTAACTTTGCTGGACAGAGTATTATTGGGTAACAGTTTATATCTTTCAGTATTTTGAGTATGTCGTTTTGCTCTCTCCTGGCCTGTAGAGTTTTTGCTGAGAAATATGCTGATAGCCTATGGGGGTACCTTTGTTGTTTACCGTCTTTTTTCCCTTGATGTCTTTTTCTTTGTCATTGACTTCTGACAGTTTTACTATAATGTGTCTTGGAAAAGGTCTTTCTGCACTGATACAATTAGATGTTATACTAGCTTCATGAATGTATACACCCAGTTCCTTCCCCAGGTTTGGAAAATTCTCAGCTATTTTTCCCTTAAAAGTTCTTTGCCCCCTCCTCCTCCTTTCTTCTGGGATATTACCCATTATCCTTATGTTGCTTTTCCTAATGCAGTTATATACTTCTCAGAGAGTTTCTTCATTAAACAAACAAACAACAAAACAGTTCTATCTCCTTTACCACATGAATCATTTCTAGATTTCCATCTTTGGGTCTGTGAATTTTCTCTTCAGTATTATCCTCTCTATTTTCAATGCTTTCTAGTGCATTCTTCATCTCATATATTGAGTTCTTCAGCTCCAGAATTTCTACTTGGTTCTAGTTTCATTCTCTTTGGTAAAATATTCCTTCTGTTCATTGATTCTATTCCAGAGTTCACTGAGATGTCTTCTACATTTTCTTGTAGCTCGTTTAATTTCTTCATGACAGCTATTTCTGAATTCTCTAACAGATTAAAATCTTCTGTGCTTTTGTTTCATTTCTGTAGACTCATCATTTTGTTTTTTAGATACTGTGTAATTATGTAATTTTTTTTTTTTTTTTTTTTGATGCTTGATGAATTGGTCCTCTGCCAGCGCATTTGAAATAGTGCACACTTCTGTTTTTTTCAAACTTAAAAAAATTATTCATTTATTTTGGCTATTCTGGGTTTTCATTTGCAGCCACAGATTCTCAAGTTGCAGGGAGTGGGGACTACTCTGTAGCTGAGGTGAGCAGGCTTCTTGATGTGGTTAACTTTTCTTGTTGTGGACCTCAGGCTCCAGCACATGGGCTCAATTGCTAGAGCACAGGCTCAATAATTGTGGCTCAAGGGCTTAGTTGTTCCGTGACATGTGGGATCTTCCCAGATCAGGGATTGAACTTGTGTCTCCTGCATTGGCAGGCAAACTCACTACCACTGAGCCACCAGGGAAGCCCCCAACACTGTTTTTATTCAAGTATGATTTTAACAATTTAACAGACGGGTCACTAGAAGGCTTCTTTATCAGTAGGTGGCTAACACAGGGACTTCTATGACATGCTGATACAACCCAGTCAATTAGATGTTATACTAGCTTCATGAATGTATACACCCAGTTCCTTCCCCAGGTTTGGAAAATTCTCAGCTATTTTTCCCTTAAAAGTTCTTTGCCCCCTCCTCCTCCTTTCTTCTGGGATATTACCCATTATCCTTATGTTGCTTTTCCTAATGCAGTTATATACTTCTCAGAGAGTTTCTTCATTAAACAAACAAACAACAAAACAGTTCTATCTCCTTTACCACATGAATCATTTCTAGATTTCCATCTTTGGGTCTGTGAATTTTCTCTTCAGTATTATCCTCTCTATTTTCAATGCTTTCTAGTGCATTCTTCATCTCATATATTGAGTTCTTCAGCTCCAGAATTTCTACTTGGTTCTAGTTTCATTCTCTTTGGTAAAATATTCCTTCTGTTCATTGATTCTATTCCAGAGTTCACTGAGATGTCTTCTACATTTTCTTGTAGCTCGTTTAATTTCTTCATGACAGCTATTTCTGAATTCTCTAACAGATTAAAATCTTCTGTGCTTTTGTTTCATTTCTGTAGACTCATCATTTTGTTTTTTAGATACTGTGTAATTATGTAATTTTTTTTTTTTTTTTTTTTTTTGATGCTTGATGAATTGGTCCTCTGCCAGCGCATTTGAAATAGTGCACACTTCTGTTTTTTTCAAACTTAAAAAAATTATTCATTTATTTTGGCTATTCTGGGTTTTCATTTGCAGCCACAGATTCTCAAGTTGCAGGGAGTGGGGACTACTCTGTAGCTGAGGTGAGCAGGCTTCTTGATGTGGTTAACTTTTCTTGTTGTGGACCTCAGGCTCCAGCACATGGGCTCAATTGCTAGAGCACAGGCTCAATAATTGTGGCTCAAGGGCTTAGTTGTTCCGTGACATGTGGGATCTTCCCAGATCAGGGATTGAACTTGTGTCTCCTGCATTGGCAGGCAAACTCACTACCACTGAGCCACCAGGGAAGCCCCCAACACTGTTTTTTATTCAAGTATGATTTTAACAATTTAACAGACGGGTCACTAGAAGGCTTCTTTATCAGTAGGTGGCGCTATAACACAGGTTTTTGGATTCTCTTACCTAATGAAATCTGATTGATTACATTCTTTGCAGCTGAAGATGGAGAAGCTCTATACAGTCAGCAAAAACATTTGGAGTTGACTGTGGCTCAGATCATGAAATCCTTATTGCAAAATTCAGACTAAGTTGAAGAAAGTAGGGAAAACTACCAGGCCATTCAGGTATGACCTAAATCAAATCCCTTACAGTTATACAGTGGAAGTGAAAAATAGATTCAAGGGATTAGGTCTGATAGAATGCCCGAAGAACTACAGATGGAGCTTCGTAACATTGTACAGGAGGTTGTGATAAAAACCATCTCCAAGGAAAAGAAATGCAAAAAGGGAAAATGGTTGTCTGAGGAGGCCTTACAAGTAGCTGAGAAAAGAAGAGATGTGAAAGGCAAAGGAGAAAAGAAAAGATATACCATCTGAAGGCAGAGTTCCAAGAACAGCAAGGAGATATGAGAAAGCCTTCCTAAGTGAACAACGCAAAGAAACAGAGGAAAAAGGGCAGAACGGAAAGACTAGAGATCTCTATAGGAAAAATAGAGATATCAAGGGGAAAATTCTATGCAAAGATAGGCACAATAGGACAGAAACGGTATGGATCTAACAGAAGCAGAAGATATTAAGAAGAGGTGGAAAAAATACAAAGAAGAACTATATAAAAAAGATCTTAATGAGCCAGATGACCACGATGGTGTGATCACTCACCTAGAGCCAGACATCTTAGAGTGTGAAGTCAAGTGGCCTGGAGTGGGGACTACTCTGTAGCTGAGGTGAGCAGGCTTCTTGATGTGGTTAACTTTTCTTGTTGTGGACCTCAGGCTCCAGCACATGGGCTCAATTGCTAGAGCACAGGCTCAATAATTGTGGCTCAAGGGCTTAGTTGTTCCGTGACATGTGGGATCTTCCCAGATCAGGGATTGAACTTGTGTCTCCTGCATTGGCAGGCAAACTCACTACCACTGAGCCACCAGGGAAGCCCCCAACACTGTTTTTTATTCAAGTATGATTTTAACAATTTAACAGACGGGTCACTAGAAGGCTTCTTTATCAGTAGGTGGCGCTATAACACAGGTTTTTGGATTCTCTTACCTAATGAAATCTGATTGATTACATTCTTTGCAGCTGAAGATGGAGAAGCTCTATACAGTCAGCAAAAACATTTGGAGTTGACTGTGGCTCAGATCATGAAATCCTTATTGCAAAATTCAGACTAAGTTGAAGAAAGTAGGGAAAACTACCAGGCCATTCAGGTATGACCTAAATCAAATCCCTTACAGTTATACAGTGGAAGTGAAAAATAGATTCAAGGGATTAGGTCTGATAGAATGCCCGAAGAACTACAGATGGAGCTTCGTAACATTGTACAGGAGGTTGTGATAAAAACCATCTCCAAGGAAAAGAAATGCAAAAAGGGAAAATGGTTGTCTGAGGAGGCCTTACAAGTAGCTGAGAAAAGAAGAGATGTGAAAGGCAAAGGAGAAAAGAAAAGATATACCATCTGAAGGCAGAGTTCCAAGAACAGCAAGGAGATATGAGAAAGCCTTCCTAAGTGAACAACGCAAAGAAACAGAGGAAAAAGGGCAGAACGGAAAAGACTAGAGATCTCTATAGGAAAAATAGAGATATCAAGGGGAATATTCTATGCAAAGATAGGCACAATAGGACAGAAACGGTATGGATCTAACAGAAGCAGAAGATATTAAGAAGAGGTGGAAAAAATACAAAGAAGAACTATATAAAAAAGATCTTAATGAGCCAGATGACCACGATGGTGTGATCACTCACCTAGAGCCAGACATCTTAGAGTGTGAAGTCAAGTGGGCCCTGGGAAGCATTATTACAAACAAAGCTCATGGAGGTGATGGAATTCCAGCTGAGCTATTTCAAATATTAAAAGATGATGCTGTTAGAGTGCTACACTCAAAACGCCAGCAAATTCGGAAGACTCAGCAGTGGCCACAGGACTGGAAAAGGTCAGTTTTCATTGCAATGCCAAAGAAGGTTCAAGCTACTGCACCATTGTACTTATTTCACAAACTAGCAAAGTAATGCTGAAAATCCTCCTAGCTAGGCTTCAGCAGTAAATGAACTGAAAACCTCCAGATGTACAAGCTGGATTTAGAAAAGGCAGAGGAACCAGAGATAAATTGCCATCAGCTGGATCATAGAAAGAACAAGGGAGTTCCAGAAAAACATCTACTTTAGTGTCACTGATTAAACTAAAGCCTTTGACTGTGTGGATCACAAAAATCTGTGGAAAATTCTGAAAGAGATGGGAATACCAGACCACCTCACCTACCTCCTGTGAAACCTGTATGCAGGACAAGAAGCAATAGTTAGAACTGGACATGGAACAATGGACTGGTTCCAAATTGGGAAAGGAGTACATCAAGGCTGTATATTGTCATCCTGCATATTTAATTTATATGCAAAATATGTCATGCGAAATGCCAGACTGGATGAAGCACAGCTGGAACCAAAATTTCCAGGTGAAATGTAAATAACCTCAGGTATGCAGATGACACTACCCTTATGGTAGCGAGCAAAGAGGAACTAAAGAGCCTCTCAATGAAGGTGAAAGAAGAGATGTGAAAGGCAAAGGAGAAAAGAAAAGATATACCATCTGAAGGCAGAGTTCCAAGAACAGCAAGGAGATATGAGAAAGCCTTCCTAAGTGAACAACGCAAAGAAACAGAGGAAAAAGGGCAGAACGGAAAGACTAGAGATCTCTATAGGAAAAATAGAGATATCAAGGGGAATATTCTATGCAAAGATAGGCACAATAGGACAGAAACGGTATGGATCTAACAGAAGCAGAAGATATTAAGAAGAGGTGGAAAAAATACAAAGAAGAACTATATAAAAAAGATCTTAATGAGCCAGATGACCACGATGGTGTGATCACTCACCTAGAGCCAGACATCTTAGAGTGTGAAGTCAAGTGGGCCCTGGGAAGCATTATTACAAACAAAGCTCATGGAGGTGATGGAATTCCAGCTGAGCTATTTCAAATATTAAAAGATGATGCTGTTAGAGTGCTACACTCAAAACGCCAGCAAATTCGGAAGACTCAGCAGTGGCCACAGGACTGGAAAAGGTCAGTTTTCATTGCAATGCCAAAGAAGGTTCAAGCTACTGCACCATTGTACTTATTTCACAAACTAGCAAAGTAATGCTGAAAATCCTCCTAGCTAGGCTTCAGCAGTAAATGAACTGAAAACCTCCAGATGTACAAGCTGGATTTAGAAAAGGCAGAGGAACCAGAGATAAATTGCCATCAGCTGGATCATAGAAAGAACAAGGGAGTTCCAGAAAAACATCTACTTTAGTGTCACTGATTAAACTAAAGCCTTTGACTGTGTGGATCACAAAAATCTGTGGAAAATTCTGAAAGAGATGGGAATACCAGACCACCTCACCTACCTCCTGTGAAACCTGTATGCAGGACAAGAAGCAATAGTTAGAACTGGACATGGAACAATGGACTGGTTCCAAATTGGGAAAGGAGTACATCAAGGCTGTATATTGTCATCCTGCATATTTAATTTATATGCAAAATATGTCATGCGAAATGCCAGACTGGATGAAGCACAGCTGGAACCAAAATTTCCAGGTGAAATGTAAATAACCTCAGGTATGCAGATGACACTACCCTTATGGTAGCGAGCAAAGAGGAACTAAAGAGCCTCTCAATGAAGGTGAAAGAGGAGAGTGAAAAAGCTGGCCTAAGACTCAACATTCAAAAAACAAAGATCATAGCACATGGTCCCATCACTTCATGGCAAATGGATAGGCAAACAATGGAAACAGTGCTAAGATTTTATTTTCTTGGGCTCCAAAATCACTGCAGATGGTGACTGCAGCCATGAAATTAAAACACGCTTGCTCCTTGGAAGAAAAGCTATGACAAACCTAGACAGCATATCAAAAAGCAGAGATATCACTTTGGCAACAAAAATCTTTATAGTCAAAACTATGGTTTTTGGGGGCTTCCCTGGGTGTCCAGTGGGTAAAAAGTCTGCCTTGCAGTGCAAGGGGCAACGGTTTGATCCCTGGCCTGGGAAGATCCAGTGTGGCGCTGAATGACTGGACCGGTGTGTCCAATAATAAGCCAGTGCTCTGGAGTGCATGCGCCCAGAGCTGGTGCTCTGCAGCGAGAGAGGCCTCTGTGGTGGGAGGCCCACACATGCGAAACAATAATAAAGATGGATAAAAAAACCCCGATGACTTGGAGTCAAAAAAAAACAACTATGGTTTTCCCAGTAGTCAGGTATGGATGTGAGAGCTCGACCATAAAGAAGGCTGAGCGCTGAATAATTGGTCCTTTGAACTGTGGTGTCGGAGGCTCTTGAGAGTCCCTTGGATTGCAAGGAGATCAAACCAATCAGTCCTAAAGGAAACCAATCCTGAATATTCATTGGAAGGAATGATGCTGAAGTTGAAGCTCCAATACTTTGGCCACCTGATGCAAAGAGACGACTCACTGGAAAAGAGCCTAATGTTGGGGAAAATGGAAGGGAAAAGGAGAAGGGGATGACAGAGGGCAAGATGGTTGGATGGCATCACTGAGTCAATGGACATGAGTTTGAGCAGGCTCCAGGAGATGCTGAAGAACAGTAAAGCCTGGCGTGCTGCAGTCCATGGGGTCACAGAGTCAGACACATCTGAGTGACTGAACTGAACTGAACCTGAGTGCTGCCTATATTTGAGAATTAGCGCTTTCCATCTTCCATTACCTTTGCCAGAGGTGTCACTGGTGCCCTTGTCATAGCCGCTTGTGCCTCAGGGATTCCTGGTGCCCTGCTGCTGCTGGTAACACTGTTGTTGCTGGCATCATCACCAGGGGCACTGGGACAGCAGGCACCTTTGCCTTCTCCAGGGTTGTTGGGGTTGCAGGTATTTCCACTATGAAGAGAATTGGGGGGCTTCCCTGGTGGTCCAGTGGGTAAGGACACTGCCTTGCAGTGCAAGGGGCGCCAGTTCGATCCCTGGCCTGGGAAGATCCCATGTGCTGCGGAGCGGCTGGACCAGTGTGTCCAATTACTGAGCCGGAGCTCTGGAGCACATGCGCCCAGAGCCAGTGCTCTGTGACAACAGAGGCCACCATGATGGGAGGCCCACACAAGCCAAAGAACAAAGATGGATGAAAATAGATAAATGAAAGACCAATAGAAGTGGCCCACCCACCCCACCCCCACCAAAATAAATAAATAAATAAATGTTTAAAAAAAAGAGAGAGAATTGGGGGAGCCAGGATCTGGGGCACCTCCACCATGTCTGGAGTTGTTTGGTTTATAGGAACTGCTACTGTAGGTGAGGGCGGGGGATGCAGGGAGAGTTGTGGGCAGCACCACACTTGGAGGAACTGAGTCTTGGCCCACCAGTGCTGCTGCCCAGGTTCCTGTGCCCACACATATAGGTGCAGCAGAGAGGTTGAAGCTATATCTGCTGCCCCTTCTCCTGCTATGCGGTTTGCTGGGCTCAGCTACTGTGGCCAAGAGTATCATGGGCACTGCTTCTGCCTCTGCTGTTTCCCTACCTTTCATCTTCTCTGTGTTCCAATCCACCCATGTTCACATGCACAGATGGGTGGCTCTCTCCAGCATTCTGGTGTGTTGGGTAGGGAACTATTCTTGAGTTAGGGATGTTTTGCTAGTTGTAAGTTGAAGGAGTGACACAAAGGGAGCTTCTCACCCTACCATGATGCTCATGTATCCTCCAGGAAAACTTTAAAATATTTAAAACCCAGATTGTAAAGGTTTTATATCTATATCTATCTATCTATATCTATATCTCCTAAGTCACTTCAGTCTTGTCCGACTCTTTGTAGTCCCATGGACTGTAGCCTCCCAGGCTTCTCTGTCCATGGGATTCTCCAGGTGAGAATACTGGAGTGGGTTGCCATAGCCGCTTGTGCCTCAGGGATTCCTGGTGCCCTGCTGCTGCTGGTAACACTGTTGTTGCTGGCATCATCACCAGGGGCACTGGGACAGCAGGCACCTTTGCCTTCTCCAGGGTTGTTGGGGTTGCAGGTATTTCCACTATGAAGAGAATTGGGGGGCTTCCCTGGTGGTCCAGTGGGTAAGGACACTGCCTTGCAGTGCAAGGGGCGCCAGTTCGATCCCTGGCCTGGGAAGATCCCATGTGCTGCGGAGCGGCTGGACCAGTGTGTCCAATTACTGAGCCGGAGCTCTGGAGCACATGCGCCCAGAGCCAGTGCTCTGTGACAACAGAGGCCACCATGATGGGAGGCCCACACAAGCCAAAGAACAAAGATGGATGAAAATGGACAAATGAAAGACCAATAGAAGTGGCCCACCCACCCCACCCCCCAAAAATAAATAAATAAATAAATGTTTAAAAAAAAGAGAGAGAATTGGGGGAGCCAGGATCTGGGGCACCTCCACCATGTCTGGAGTTGTTTGGTTTATAGGAACTGCTACTGTAGGTGAGGGCGGGGGATGCAGGGAGAGTTGTGGGCAGCACCACACTTGGAGGAACTGAGTCTTGGCCCACCAGTGCTGCTGCCCAGGTTCCTGTGCCCACACATATAGGTGCAGCAGAGAGGTTGAAGCTATATCTGCTGCCCCTTCTCCTGCTATGCGGTTTGCTGGGCTCAGCTACTGTGGCCAAGAGTATCATGGGCACTGCTTCTGCCTCTGCTGTTTCCCTACCTTTCATCTTCTCTGTGTTCCAATCCACCCATGTTCACATGCACAGATGGGTGGCTCTCTCCAGCATTCTGGTGTGTTGGGTAGGGAACTATTCTTGAGTTAGGGATGTTTTGCTAGTTGTAAGTTGAAGGAGTGACACAAAGGGAGCTTCTCACCCTACCATGATGCTCATGTATCCTCCAGGAAAACTTTAAAATATTTAAAACCCAGATTGTAAAGGTTTTATATCTATATCTATCTATCTATATCTATATCTCCTAAGTCACTTCAGTCTTGTCCGACTCTTTGTAGTCCCATGGACTGTAGCCTCCCAGGCTTCTCTGTCCATGGGATTCTCCAGGTGAGAATACTGGAGTGGGTTGCCATGCTCTCCTTCATAGGATCTTCCTGACTCAGGGATCAAACCTGAATCTCCTGTACTAGCAAGTAGATTCTTTACCACTGAGCTATCAGAGAAGCCCTATATATGTATATCTATATATCTATATCTATATATACACATATACATATTCACTGGAGAAATTTTGAAAACATATTTTTAAAAGTAAATAAAATTTGGGTTTCCTTGGTAGTCCAGTGGGTAAAGAGTCCACCTGGCAGTGCAAGGGGCACCAGTTCGATCCCTGGGCTGGGAAGATCCCATGTGCCACAGAGCGGCTTGACCGGTGTGTCCAATTATGAGCCAGCGCTCTGCAACACATGAGCCCAGAGCTGGTGCTCTGCAACAAGAGAGGCCACTGCAGTGGGAGGCCCACACAGGCCAAAGAATAAAGACGGATGAAAATAAATTAAAAAAAAAATAAAAAGAGGGAAAATTAAAAACAAAAAGTAAATAAAATTAATCTACAAATATCCCACTGAAATATAATCATTAATATTCTAGTATATATACTTCCAGTAGTTTTCTGTCCTATGAAATATGTATGTTTTTACAATAAAATTGGTTTCATTCAAGTATACTGATTTGGATGCACCTCAATGCAACATTATTTACAACTGCCAAGATGGGGAAACAACCTAACTATCCATCAGCAGATGAATGAGTAAGAAGAAATGGTAAGTTTGGTGAAATACTACTCAGCCTTAAAAAAAGAATGAAATTTTGCCATTTGCAGCAGTATGAATGGAGCTGGAGGGTACTATATGATGAACATTCCTTTATTAAATATTATTCGATAGCATGTTTTAAAAAAGAGTCAAGTAATTCAGGATTATTGTAGAAAAGCTAGAACATCATTCCTAAATGACCACCATGAATGACCAGAGTAGTTTGATATTTATCTTTTTACACTTTTTCCCCTTTTTATTGGCTACATTGGGCCTTAGCTTAGAATCTTCACTGTGGCACACAGGCTTCTCTCTAGTTGAGGCATGCAGGCTCCAGAGCTAATGGGCTCTGAGTGAACTTGAACTCTCTAACTGAAGCGCCCAGGTTAAGTAGCTGCATTATTCAGACTTAGTAACTCAACTAGTTCCCTGACCAGGGACGAGACCCATGTCGCCTGCACTGGAAGGTGACTCTTAACTACTGAACCACCAGGGGAGTCTCTATCCTTCTATACTATTTTTCCCCCTATGCATCTACTTCTAGAAAAACACAACTAACTATAAGTACTATTTTGTAATGTGCTTTATGTATACAATTCAGTGACATTTCTTGAAGTTAAATTCACAAAACATAAATTTCATCATTTTAAAGTATACAATTCAGTGGCATTTAGTACATTCACAGTGTTGTTACCATTACTAAATGGCAATTCCATTACCATTATCTCATTCCAGAGCACTTTCAGCATCACAAAAGTAAATCCCGTAGCCACTGAGAAGTCATGGCCCATTTTCTCTTCCCAGCTCGTGGCAACCATTAACATGCCTTTTGTTTCTGTGCATTTGCCTATTCTGGATATTTCAGAAAAATGGAATCAGACAGTATGTGGTCTTAGGGGTCTGGCTTCTTTCACTTAGCACCACTAGTGTACTCCAGGTTCATCCATGTTACAGCACAGTGGAATAAGAAACGTTCCATTATATGGATAGACCACATTTTATTTATCCATTTACCGCTGAGGGTCAATAAAATTGGTTTCATTCAAGTATACTGAATGCAACATTATTTACAACTGCCAAGATGGAAACAACCTAACTATCCATCAGCAGATGAATGAGTAAGAAGAAATGGTAAGTTTGGTGAAATACTACTCAGCCTTAAAAAAAGAATGAAATTTTGCCATTTGCAGCAGTATGAATGGAGCTGGAGGGTACTATATGATGAACATTCCTTTATTAAATATTATTCGATAGCATGTTTTAAAAAAGAGTCAAGTAATTCAGGATTATTGTAGAAAAGCTAGAACATCATTCCTAAATGACCACCATGAATGACCAGAGTAGTTTGATATTTATCTTTTTACACTTTTTCCCCTTTTTATTGGCTACATTGGGCCTTAGCTTAGAATCTTCACTGTGGCACACAGGCTTCTCTCTAGTTGAGGCATGCAGGCTCCAGAGCTAATGGGCTCTGAGTGAACTTGAACTCTCTAACTGAAGCGCCCAGGTTAAGTAGCTGCATTATTCAGACTTAGTAACTCAACTAGTTCCCTGACCAGGGACGAGACCCATGTCGCCTGCACTGGAAGGTGACTCTTAACTACTGAACCACCAGGGGAGTCTCTATCCTTCTATACTATTTTTCCCCCTATGCATCTACTTCTAGAAAAACACAACTAACTATAAGTACTATTTTGTAATGTGCTTTATGTATACAATTCAGTGACATTTCTTGAAGTTAAATTCACAAAACATAAATTTCATCATTTTAAAGTATACAATTCAGTGGCATTTAGTACATTCACAGTGTTGTTACCATTACTAAATGGCAATTCCATTACCATTATCTCATTCCAGAGCACTTTCAGCATCACAAAAGTAAATCCCGTAGCCACTGAGAAGTCATGGCCCATTTTCTCTTCCCAGCTCGTGGCAACCATTAACATGCCTTTTGTTTCTGTGCATTTGCCTATTCTGGATATTTCAGAAAAATGGAATCAGACAGTATGTGGTCTTAGGGGTCTGGCTTCTTTCACTTAGCACCACTAGTGTACTCCAGGTTCATCCATGTTACAGCACAGTGGAATAAGAAACGTTCCATTATATGGATAGACCACATTTTATTTATCCATTTACCCGCTGAGGGTCATTTGAATCATTCCCATCTTTTCACTATGAATATTCATATGTAATTTTTTGTCTGAACACCTGTTTAGTATATACCTAAGAGAAGAATTGCTGGCTCATACAGTAATTCTATGTTTCACCTACAGAGGAACTGCCAACCTATTTTCCACAGCAGCATTTATGCTCCTACCAGCAACACGTGAGTGTTCCAATATCCCCACATTCTTGCCAACACTTGCTATTTTGCATGTTACTGTTGTTTTTATAGTTCTCCTAGTAGGAGTGAAGTAGTAGAGTAGTATCTCCCTGTGGTTTTGAATTATATTCCCCTAATGACCAATGATGCTCAATATCGTTTTCATGTGATTACTGGCCATTTGCAAAGTTTGGAGAGAAAAATTTGAATAAAAAAGTCTTTTGCCATTTTTTAATTGGATAAAATCATGCATTTGTTTTTCACTTATGAATATACCATGGGCATCTTTTTACTCTTTTTGTACCAGTATAATATAGTATAGTCTTTCCATCTCTAGGCTTGTTATACTTTAAAAGACAACTGGGACTTCCCTGGCAGTGTGGTAGTGAGGACTCTGCTTCTACTGCAGGGGGCATGGATTCAACCCCGGTCAGGGAACTAAGAGTTCACATGCTTTGTAGAGTGGTCAAAATTTAAAAATAAACATAATAAAATAAAAAGCAACTACCTTATTGTCTAAAAGTATTCCTGCAAGAAATTCCTAGATGCAGAATTGCTGGGTCAAGGGTAGGCAATTTTACTTTTTTTGGCCAAGCCATGCAGCATGCAAGATTTTAGCTTCCTGACCAGGGATCAAACCTGTGCTTTCTGTAGCAAAAGTACAGAGCCCTGGGTCACCAGGGAATTCCCACGGGGAGGCAACCTGTATGCACGAGATGTTAAATTGCTTTCCATTACAGTTGTACCAAGTTACAGTTCTACCAGCAGAGTAAGAAAGTGCCTGTTTCCTTGCACACTCCTCAATGATGGGTTTTATGTATTTAAAAATATAATATGATTGAAAAAAAAAGTAAATCTTAAAATATACATCTATAACATGATTGACCCAAAGTAGCATTGTATTGTTTTAAATGGCATTTATTTAGCAATTTCCCAGGCAGTCCAGTGCTTAAGATTCCTGGCTTTCACTGTAGGAGGCATGGGTTCCATCCCTGGCTGGGGATCTAAGATCTACATGCTGTGCAATGCAGTCAAAAAAATAGATTAAAAAAAATTGTGTTTTAACTACTATGAATATAAATCATCTTTCATGTATTTATTGGTCATTTAAGCTCCTTCCCAGCATTTCTTTATTTGGTATATTGACTATTTTGTCTTTATCAATTTTTCTATATGAAAAGATTCAGGGACTTCCCTAGTGGTCCCGTGGCTAAGACGCCACACTTCCAATGCAGGGGGCCTGGGTTTGGTCAGGGATCTAGATCTCACATGCCACACTAAGTCCCAGAGCAGCCAAATAAATAAATTTAAAACTATTTTAAAAAAGATTCAATATTGATGCCAACAATCTTTTTAGCTTTATGTTACTCTGTCATCTTTTACATTTGAACTTTACCTTATTGATTTTTTTTGGCCACTTTTATTGGTCTTTCATTTATTTATTTTTCATCCATCTTTGTTCTTTGGCCTGTGTGGGCCTCTCATCACAGTGGCCTCTCCTATACCAGAGCACCGGCTCTGGGCACATGCACTCCAGAGCACTGGCTTGTAATTGGACACACCGGTCCAGTTGTTCCACGGCATGTAGGATCTTCCCGTGCCAGGGATCAAATCAGCGCCCCTTGCAATGCAAGGTGGACTCTTTATCCACTGGACTACCCAGGAAGCCCCTTATTGTGATTTTTTGAAAGAAAACTTAAATTTTTTAATGTAAAATCAATCTTTCTCTTTTAAGTTTCTGCTCTGAGTGTTTGATCTAAAAAGCTTTAAATTGCCCTGGGTTACATAAATAATTACCCTATATTTCTTCTCCTATTTTTATGGTTTTGACTTTTTCCATTTATGTCCAGAGTTTATTTTGGTGTATGGTATATAATAGAAGTGTAACTTAGTTCGCGTATGTAGTTATTCCAACATCATAAACTGATGTTATTTTTATATTTTTAATTTATTTATGTTTGACTGTGCTGGGGTTTTTGTTGCTGCATTTAGGCTTTCTCTAGTTGAGGCCAGTGGGGGTGGGGTGGTGATGGCTATTCTTCATTGTCTTGGCCGGGCTTCTCATTGCTCTGGCTGCTCTTGTTGCAGAGCACAGGCTCTAGGCGCTCAAGCTTCAGTCGCTGCAGCTCATGGGCTCTAGAGCGCTAGCTCCGTAGTTGAGACACACGGGTTTACTCTGCAGCATGTGGGATCTTCCTGAACCAGGGATTGAACCAACGTCCCTTGCATTACAAGGTGGATTCTTAACCACTGGGCCACCAGGGAAGCCCTGATATTACTTTATAATTAACTAATAAACAGCGCTACTAAAATGTATTAAATCTTGTACACACTTGAGCTCTTCTTTTGACTCTCTATCCTGTTCCATTTATCTACCTCTTCTGATGCCAATACCATAGTGTGGGTTTTTTTTGGCCATTTCTATTGATCTTTCATTTATTTATCTTTGTTCTTTGGCCTGTGTGGGCCTCCCATCTCAGTGGCCTCTCATCACAGTGGGCTCTGGGCACATGCGCTCCAGAGCTCCTGCTCAGAAGTTGGACACATCAGTCCAGCCGCTCCGAGCATGTGGGATCTTCCCAGGCCAGGGATTGAACCGGCGCCCCTTGCACTGCCAGGTGGTTTCCTTACCCACTGGACCACCAGGGAAGTCCTACCATAGTGTTTTAATTTTTCATCTTTATAACATACATTAATAGCTGATAGACCAAATCTCACCTTATTACTCATTGTAAAGAAACTTAAATTTTTAATGGACTACCCAGGAAGCCCCTTATTGTGATTTTTTGAAAGAAAACTTAAATTTTTTAATGTAAAATCAATCTTTCTCTTTTAAGTTTCTGCTCTGAGTGTTTGATCTAAAAAGCTTTAATTTGCCCTGGGTTACATAAATAATTACCCTATATTTCTTCTCCTATTTTTATGGTTTTGACTTTTTCCATTTATGTCCAGAGTTTATTTTGGTGTATGGTATATAATAGAAGTGTAACTTAGTTCGCGTATGTAGTTATTCCAACATCATAAACTGATGTTATTTTTATATTTTTAATTTATTTATGTTTGACTGTGCTGGGGTTTTTGTTGCTGCATTTAGGCTTTCTCTAGTTGAGGCCAGTGGGGGTGGGGTGGTGATGGCTATTCTTCATTGTCTTGGCCGGGCTTCTCATTGCTCTGGCTGCTCTTGTTGCAGAGCACAGGCTCTAGGCGCTCAAGCTTCAGTCGCTGCAGCTCATGGGCTCTAGAGCGCTAGCTCCGTAGTTGAGACACACGGGTTTACTCTGCAGCATGTGGGATCTTCCTGAACCAGGGATTGAACCAACGTCCCTTGCATTACAAGGTGGATTCTTAACCACTGGGCCACCAGGGAAGCCCTGATATTACTTTATAATTAACTAATAAACAGCGCTACTAAAATGTATTAAATCTTGTACACACTTGAGCTCTTCTTTTGACTCTCTATCCTGTTCCATTTATCTACCTCTTCTGATGCCAATACCATAGTGTGGGTTTTTTTTGGCCATTTCTATTGATCTTTCATTTATTTATCTTTGTTCTTTGGCCTGTGTGGGCCTCCCATCTCAGTGGCCTCTCATCACAGTGGGCTCTGGGCACATGCGCTCCAGAGCTCCTGCTCAGAAGTTGGACACATCAGTCCAGCCGCTCCGAGCATGTGGGATCTTCCCAGGCCAGGGATTGAACCGGCGCCCCTTGCACTGCCAGGTGGTTTCCTTACCCACTGGACCACCAGGGAAGTCCTACCATAGTGTTTTAATTTTTCATCTTTATAACATACATTAATAGCTGATAGACCAAATCTCACCTTATTACTCATTAGAAACCCTTTCTTTTCTTCCTTCCTTTTCTTTCATTATCATTTGCTTACTCTTCCAGATGCCCTTTAGAATAACTATTGAAAACAAAACAGAAAACTTGAAATAGAAGCTGTGGAAATTGAGAACTGACAATAATCATATTAATACCACAGGGCTGCCTTTAGGATTCAGCTGCAGTTTAAGATCATGAATTTGTTGTGGATCCAGTTGCCATGATTGGGTGATTTTCTCCAGTGACTATTACTGTTCATGTTTCAGTTGAAAATAAATGACTGTCCGGATTTTGCACAGGAGTTTCTATGCTCAATAGAACACATGCTAAAGCTCCTTCACACTTAAGTGTATTTATTCATTCATTCAGTAAATGTGTATTAAATGTTTCCTCTACGCCATTCACTCAGCTAGGTTCTGCAGTTATAAGGATGAATAAAACACAGTTCCTGCTTCAAAAATGGGCACATAGATGATAATTTCATTTATAGGGAAAAACTTTTATTTACCCTCTTGGTTTCATAACTGGAGCTTGTGAATTAAATTGATAAAAGGCAAATTAACAGGCAAAAAGACATATATATTTCACTTGTCAATATTTCAATCTTTATGTATACAGAAGATTTTCATATAAAAGAAATAAAGGCTCAAAGACGTGATTAGACACAGGGATCATATACTATTTTAACAAAGGGTGATAAATTGTGGAGAAGCGACAAGACAAAGGAAAAGCATCTTGGGCCTCTAGGGGCGGAAGCTACTTCTTGTTTTTGTTCCATTTATCTACCTCTTCTGATGCCAATACCATAGTGTGGGTTTTTTTTGGCCATTTCTATTGATCTTTCATTTATTTATCTTTGTTCTTTGGCCTGTGTGGGCCTCCCATCTCAGTGGCCTCTCATCACAGTGGGCTCTGGGCACATGCGCTCCAGAGCTCCTGCTCAGAAGTTGGACACATCAGTCCAGCCGCTCCGAGCATGTGGGATCTTCCCAGGCCAGGGATTGAACCGGCGCCCCTTGCACTGCCAGGTGGTTTCCTTACCCACTGGACCACCAGGGAAGTCCTACCATAGTGTTTTAATTTTTCATCTTTATAACATACATTAATAGCTGATAGACCAAATCTCACCTTATTACTCATTAGAAACCCTTTCTTTTCTTCCTTCCTTTTCTTTCATTATCATTTGCTTACTCTTCCAGATGCCCTTTAGAATAACTATTGAAAACAAAACAGAAAACTTGAAATAGAAGCTGTGGAAATTGAGAACTGACAATAATCATATTAATACCACAGGGCTGCCTTTAGGATTCAGCTGCAGTTTAAGATCATGAATTTGTTGTGGATCCAGTTGCCATGATTGGGTGATTTTCTCCAGTGACTATTACTGTTCATGTTTCAGTTGAAAATAAATGACTGTCCGGATTTTGCACAGGAGTTTCTATGCTCAATAGAACACATGCTAAAGCTCCTTCACACTTAAGTGTATTTATTCATTCATTCAGTAAATGTGTATTAAATGTTTCCTCTACGCCATTCACTCAGCTAGGTTCTGCAGTTATAAGGATGAATAAAACACAGTTCCTGCTTCAAAAATGGGCACATAGATGATAATTTCATTTATAGGGAAAAACTTTTATTTACCCTCTTGGTTTCATAACTGGAGCTTGTGAATTAAATTGATAAAAGGCAAATTAACAGGCAAAAAGACATATATATTTCACTTGTCAATATTTCAATCTTTATGTATACAGAAGATTTTCATATAAAAGAAATAAAGGCTCAAAGACGTGATTAGACACAGGGGATCATATACTATTTTAACAAAGGGTGATAAATTGTGGAGAAGCGACAAGACAAAGGAAAAGCATCTTGGGCCTCTAGGGGCGGAAGATTTCAGGAAATCTGAAAATTGGTAAAAGATAATGGTGATCTGAGCAAGGTTTCTTTGTATATATACATGATGGTGCTGAGTCTCTGCAGTATAATGGTTGCTTTTCTTCCTCCCACTATGAGAGATGGGAGGAAGACAACCTTCAAAAAGGGAAATTTATGTTAAACCTTTATTAGATAGAGGGAGGGCAAAGACTTATTCCTGAGTGTGCTGCTTATTTGCCTTCCAATGAAAATAATCTCCATGCCAATGTGGCACATTTTGGGGTGATGCCTTCTGCTCCCCTTCACAGTAAGTATAGAACTTATGTGTAGAGCATTAAAAAAGTACATGGTGTGAGGGGAGAGGTCGAGGCAGCTTGGGTAAGGCACAGAAGTCAGAAAGGTATGTGCCAGAATGAGATGTTTTGACTTAGCTATTTTGACATGACATGGCTTTAACTTTTCAACGGTGTCTTAATTGTTCTGACTGTTCACTAATGTGCACAAGAAACAGTCTTGACCCCACCCCACCCATCACTGAGTCACTGTTGTCATCATAACCCTTGGGCTAACCAAAAAGGAAAAAGAGAAAGAGGAAGAGGGCAAATGATGGGACGGAAGTGTTTATCATACATATTAATTTGTAAGTAAAACAAATTTCTAGGACTGCAGCCTTCCTCAGGTTGCTATCACTGAGGAGTGTAGTACAAGGGAGGGGATGTGAGAGTTGACACTGGAAAGGAAAAGGGTACTGCACCATTTTAAAAAGCTTGGACCTGATCCTGCAGGATGGAGATGACCGAAGAGCTATTAAGCAGGGAAACTGTGTGATCACATTCATGTAGTTATGTGAAAGATCCTCCAGGAGGGTGGTCCTGGAGGCACAGCTATTTAGGAGCCTTTTTCCAGATAAAAGGCAAATTAACAGGCAAAAAGACATATATATTTCACTTGTCAATATTTCAATCTTTATGTATACAGAAGATTTTCATATAAAAGAAATAAAGGCTCAAAGACGTGATTAGACACAGGGGATCATATACTATTTTAACAAAGGGTGATAAATTGTGGAGAAGCGACAAGACAAAGGAAAAGCATCTTGGGCCTCTAGGGGCGGAAGATTTCAGGAAATCTGAAAATTGGTAAAAGATAATGGTGATCTGAGCAAGGTTTCTTTGTATATATACATGATGGTGCTGAGTCTCTGCAGTATAATGGTTGCTTTTCTTCCTCCCACTATGAGAGATGGGAGGAAGACAACCTTCAAAAAGGGAAATTTATGTTAAACCTTTATTAGATAGAGGGAGGGCAAAGACTTATTCCTGAGTGTGCTGCTTATTTGCCTTCCAATGAAAATAATCTCCATGCCAATGTGGCACATTTTGGGGTGATGCCTTCTGCTCCCCTTCACAGTAAGTATAGAACTTATGTGTAGAGCATTAAAAAAGTACATGGTGTGAGGGGAGAGGTCGAGGCAGCTTGGGTAAGGCACAGAAGTCAGAAAGGTATGTGCCAGAATGAGATGTTTTGACTTAGCTATTTTGACATGACATGGCTTTAACTTTTCAACGGTGTCTTAATTGTTCTGACTGTTCACTAATGTGCACAAGAAACAGTCTTGACCCCACCCCACCCATCACTGAGTCACTGTTGTCATCATAACCCTTGGGCTAACCAAAAAGGAAAAAGAGAAAGAGGAAGAGGGCAAATGATGGGACGGAAGTGTTTATCATACATATTAATTTGTAAGTAAAACAAATTTCTAGGACTGCAGCCTTCCTCAGGTTGCTATCACTGAGGAGTGTAGTACAAGGGAGGGGATGTGAGAGTTGACACTGGAAAGGAAAAGGGTACTGCACCATTTTAAAAAGCTTGGACCTGATCCTGCAGGATGGAGATGACCGAAGAGCTATTAAGCAGGGAAACTGTGTGATCACATTCATGTAGTTATGTGAAAGATCCTCCAGGAGGGTGGTCCTGGAGGCACAGAAACTATTTAGGAGCCTTTTTCCATGGTAGGTGAGAAGTGGTAGAGGCCTGAACTAGGGCAAGGGTGGTGGTGATGAGAAGATGGATTCAAGAGCAGGAAAAAAATCTATAGGATGTGGTGAGCATCTAGCCATAGGAAATGAGGGAAAGATGTTTAACACTCAGCTTGTGTAACCCAGCAATAACACTAGCTAAGATGAAAAAGTCAGAAAAGGGATGAGGGGCGCAAGAAGATTTAAGGTTCTGGATGTGCCAATATAGCTCTTGCAGGTCTTTTTTTCTTTCCTTAAAATTTTATTATTTATTTATTTTTGGCTATTCTGGGTTTTCACAGCTGCTGCAGGGAGTGGGGACCACTCTCTAGCTGAGGTGAGCAGGCCTTCTGCTGCAGTGACTTTTCCTGTTGTGGAACTTGGGCTGTAGGGCACACGGGCCTCAGTCGTTGTGGCCCATGGGCTCAATGACTGCAGCTCTGAGGCTCCAGAGCACAGGCTCTATAGTTGTGGCTCACGGTCTTAGTTGCTCTGCAGCAACGTGGGGCCCTCCCGATCAGGGATCGAACCCGTGTCACCTGCATTGGCAGGCAACCTCTTCATCACTGAGTTACCAGGGAAGCCCTCTTGTAGGTCTTTGTAGGTTCCTTCTATTATAAAGAAGAAGAAGAATTATTTATTTATTTTTGGCTATGCTGGGTCTTGGTTGCTGCTCACAGGCTTTCCCTAGTGGCTGTGAGTGGGGGCTACTCTCTTGTGGTGCGCGGGCTGATTGCCGTGGCTTCTAGTTTCAGCACATGGGCTCAGTAGTCACAGCTCAGTATCTAGAGTGCTGGCTCAGTAGTTGTCGGGCACTGTCTTAGTTGTCCCATGGCATGTGGGATCTCCCCGGAACAGGAATTGAATGCATGTCCCCTGTATTGAGTCACCAGGGAAACCTAGTTCTTTTTAAATAAAAGAATCTTGGAGAAGTTAAATACTAAGTTCTTAAAATTCTTCTTACCATATCTTAGGGCATTGGTTTTCATGCTGCATGAAGGCACTGTTTTGCTCCCGACTTTGTGTGATCACATTCATGTAGTTATGTGAAAGATCCTCCAGGAGGGTGGTCCTGGAGGCACAGAAACTATTTAGGAGCCTTTTTCCATGGTAGGTGAGAAGTGGTAGAGGCCTGAACTAGGGCAAGGGTGGTGGTGATGAGAAGATGGATTCAAGAGCAGGAAAAAAATCTATAGGATGTGGTGAGCATCTAGCCATAGGAAATGAGGGAAAGATGTTTAACACTCAGCTTGTGTAACCCAGCAATAACACTAGCTAAGATGAAAAAGTCAGAAAAGGGATGAGGGGCGCAAGAAGATTTAAGGTTCTGGATGTGCCAATATAGCTCTTGCAGGTCTTTTTTTCTTTCCTTAAAATTTTATTATTTATTTATTTTTGGCTATTCTGGGTTTTCACAGCTGCTGCAGGGAGTGGGGACCACTCTCTAGCTGAGGTGAGCAGGCCTTCTGCTGCAGTGACTTTTCCTGTTGTGGAACTTGGGCTGTAGGGCACACGGGCCTCAGTCGTTGTGGCCCATGGGCTCAATGACTGCAGCTCTGAGGCTCCAGAGCACAGGCTCTATAGTTGTGGCTCACGGTCTTAGTTGCTCTGCAGCAACGTGGGGCCCTCCCGATCAGGGATCGAACCCGTGTCACCTGCATTGGCAGGCAACCTCTTCATCACTGAGTTACCAGGGAAGCCCTCTTGTAGGTCTTTGTAGGTTCCTTCTATTATAAAGAAGAAGAAGAATTATTTATTTATTTTTGGCTATGCTGGGTCTTGGTTGCTGCTCACAGGCTTTCCCTAGTGGCTGTGAGTGGGGGCTACTCTCTTGTGGTGCGCGGGCTGATTGCCGTGGCTTCTAGTTTCAGCACATGGGCTCAGTAGTCACAGCTCAGTATCTAGAGTGCTGGCTCAGTAGTTGTCGGGCACTGTCTTAGTTGTCCCATGGCATGTGGGATCTCCCCGGAACAGGAATTGAATGCATGTCCCCTGTATTGAGTCACCAGGGAAACCTAGTTCTTTTTAAATAAAAGAATCTTGGAGAAGTTAAATACTAAGTTCTTAAAATTCTTCTTACCATATCTCCCTAGGGCATTGGTTTTCATGCTGCATGAAGGCACTGTTTTGCTCCCCAGACCTTTAAGGTTGTCACAGTTAAGGGGAGGAATGCCACTGGTACTTCATGGTTAGAAGCCAGGGATGCTGCTAAATAAACAGCCTTCAAGGCAAGGGACAGCCTTCCACAAGTAATTATTTGGTCCAAATGTCAGAAGTACAAGCTGATAAACTCTGTTTTAGGGACTAAGGAACACTTTAAACTTTTGCCCAGAGCCAGTAATTCAAATTAGAGAGTACTGATGGGTCCATGTGAAAAACACCGTTCACTGGGCTTCCCTGCTAGTCCAGTGGTTAAGAATCTGCCTTGCAATGCAGGAGATGCTAGTTCAATCCTTGGTTCTTGGAGATTTCCACATGCCATGGGCTATGAAGCCCATGCCCCACAACTACTGAGCCTACGCTCTGGCGCATGCAAGCCACAACTACTGAGCCTATGTGACATAACTACTGAAGCCCAAGCACCATAGAGCCTGTGCTCCACAAGAAGCCATCTCAAGCTTCCCTGGTAGCTCAGTGGTAAAGAGCTCGCCTGCCAATGCAGCAGACACGAGTCTGATCCCTGATCTGGGAAGATCCCACATGTTGCACAGCAACTAAGCCCGTGAGCCACAACTATTGAGCTTGTGCTCTAGAGCCTCAGAGCCGCAACTACGGAGCCCACGTGCCGCAACTACTGAAGCCCATGAGCACTAGAGCCTGAGTTCCACAAGAGAAGTCACCGCAACAAGAAGCCTGCTCACCTCAATTAGAGAGTAGCCCCCACCTCCTGCAATTAGAGAAGAGCCTGTGGCAGCAATGAAAACCCAGAATAGCCAAAAATAAATAAATAAAATTAAAAAAAAAAACAAAAAGAGAGAAGCCAGCTCCAATGAGAAGCCCACGCACCATAGCTAGAGAGTAGCCCCCGCTTGCCACAACTAGAGAAAGCCTGTGCACAACAACGAATTCCCAGAGCAGCCCCCTTCCCACTGCTGAAACAAATCTTAAATGTTGGAGAAGTTAAATACTAAGTTCTTAAAATTCTTCTTACCATATCTCCCTAGGGCATTGGTTTTCATGCTGCATGAAGGCACTGTTTTGCTCCCCAGACCTTTAAGGTTGTCACAGTTAAGGGGAGGAATGCCACTGGTACTTCATGGTTAGAAGCCAGGGATGCTGCTAAATAAACAGCCTTCAAGGCAAGGGACAGCCTTCCACAAGTAATTATTTGGTCCAAATGTCAGAAGTACAAGCTGATAAACTCTGTTTTAGGGACTAAGGAACACTTTAAACTTTTGCCCAGAGCCAGTAATTCAAATTAGAGAGTACTGATGGGTCCATGTGAAAAACACCGTTCACTGGGCTTCCCTGCTAGTCCAGTGGTTAAGAATCTGCCTTGCAATGCAGGAGATGCTAGTTCAATCCTTGGTTCTTGGAGATTTCCACATGCCATGGGCTATGAAGCCCATGCCCCACAACTACTGAGCCTACGCTCTGGCGCATGCAAGCCACAACTACTGAGCCTATGTGACATAACTACTGAAGCCCAAGCACCATAGAGCCTGTGCTCCACAAGAAGCCATCTCAAGCTTCCCTGGTAGCTCAGTGGTAAAGAGCTCGCCTGCCAATGCAGCAGACACGAGTCTGATCCCTGATCTGGGAAGATCCCACATGTTGCACAGCAACTAAGCCCGTGAGCCACAACTATTGAGCTTGTGCTCTAGAGCCTCAGAGCCGCAACTACGGAGCCCACGTGCCGCAACTACTGAAGCCCATGAGCACTAGAGCCTGAGTTCCACAAGAGAAGTCACCGCAACAAGAAGCCTGCTCACCTCAATTAGAGAGTAGCCCCCACCTCCTGCAATTAGAGAAGAGCCTGTGGCAGCAATGAAAACCCAGAATAGCCAAAAATAAATAAATAAAATTAAAAAAAAAAACAAAAAGAGAGAAGCCAGCTCCAATGAGAAGCCCACGCACCATAGCTAGAGAGTAGCCCCCGCCTGCCACAACTAGAGAAAGCCTGTGCACAACAACGAATTCCCAGAGCAGCTCCCTACCCCCCTCCCCAAAAATCACTGCTGAGAAACCAAATCTTAAATGTTGGAGAAGAAATTAAAGGTCATATATTAAAAAATTTGGTTGATATTTGAAAATCACTTCGACAACCTATCTGTACAGAAGCGCATTGCACAAAACACCTCATACACTGCCCAGAAGTTGAGAGACTAACTTCAAAGTAGCTCATCTTTAGAAAGGTGTTCCACTTCTCTTTTTTGGTCAAAAACTGGTCTTTCTATAATACATAACCACTTGACCCAGCTTCAGTTCTTAGGCCTACAAAGAATAGTTTCTCTTCCTCATAATTTTCTGTGAGATTTACAAAGATATCAATCCTGTTTCCCTTATGCCATGACTTTGACTCCTCTCACTTTACCTACAGCACAAGAGTTGGTACAGAGCATTTTCTTTATACATAAAGTGAGCACACACTATAAGGAAACAAAGCAAATTAAATCATATGTGAGGAGCTTGGACTTGCAGAAAAATACTTTAAACAAAAAGCTTTACAATGGCAAGTAAAAACAGACAAGAATCAACAAAGACAACTCGTTCACTATGGATATAACACAGGGAAAGTTTCTGACAAGAAAAATAAACCAAAGATTCATGGGCTTCTCTGGTAGCTCAGATGGTAAAGATAAATAAAACAAAGATTCAGATGATAAGCAAAATCAAGAGTAACATACAGGACTTCCTAGGTAATCAAGTGCTTAAGAATTTGCCTGCCAATGCCAGAGACATGGTTCAGTCCCTGTCCCAAGAAGATCCTACATACTATGGGGCAACTAAGTCTGTGTGCCACAACTACTGAGCCCATGTGCTGCAACTACTGAAGGCTGCATGTCCTAGAGCCCATGCTCTGCAACAAGAGAAGGCCCAGCAGTAAGAAGCCTGGACATCGAGACTAGAGAGTAGCCTCCGCTTGCCACAACTAGAGAAAGCCCCTGAGCGGCAATGAAGACCTAGCACAGCCAAAGATACACAGGTTTTCAAAAAAATTTATAAAAAAATAAAAAGGAATAACATGAAACATAAAATATAAATAAGGCTAAAAAATGTACGCAAAGAAGGAAAAACAAAAGAAACAGAAGACAGCTCCCATTAAGTAAACAGCATCTTGACGCTGAATTTTTGTCTTTTTTTTTCTATTTAAATTAATTTTTTCTTTTTTACAATGTTGTGTTTGTTTCTGTCATATAACAATGAAAATCAGCCATAATTATACATACCTCTCCTCTCTCCCCAACCTTCCTCCCCTCTCCCCATCCCATCTGCCCAGGTCATCACACAGTACCAGACTCCCCTGAATTTTTATACAGGGGAAAGCATATTAAAACAAACAGTAAAGATAGCTGTTTCTCCTCCTGCTGCTCCTCCTTCTAATCCTCTTCTGTCCCTTCCTCTTCCCATTACTCTTCCTCCTCCGATTCTGGGGTTAAGGATAATGAGGGTCTGGTGGAGTCCAGGCTCTCCATAGAAAGCTGAACATGGGGCTTCCCTGGTGGTCCAGTGAGTGGACACATGGGGCTCGGTCCAAACAAAGCAAATTAAATCATATGTGAGGAGCTTGGACTTGCAGAAAAATACTTTAAACAAAAAGCTTTACAATGGCAAGTAAAAACAGACAAGAATCAACAAAGACAACTCGTTCACTATGGATATAACACAGGGAAAGTTTCTGACAAGAAAAATAAACCAAAGATTCATGGGCTTCTCTGGTAGCTCAGATGGTAAAGATAAATAAAACAAAGATTCAGATGATAAGCAAAATCAAGAGTAACATACAGGACTTCCTAGGTAATCAAGTGCTTAAGAATTTGCCTGCCAATGCCAGAGACATGGTTCAGTCCCTGTCCCAAGAAGATCCTACATACTATGGGGCAACTAAGTCTGTGTGCCACAACTACTGAGCCCATGTGCTGCAACTACTGAAGGCTGCATGTCCTAGAGCCCATGCTCTGCAACAAGAGAAGGCCCAGCAGTAAGAAGCCTGGACATCGAGACTAGAGAGTAGCCTCCGCTTGCCACAACTAGAGAAAGCCCCTGAGCGGCAATGAAGACCTAGCACAGCCAAAGATACACAGGTTTTCAAAAAAATTTATAAAAAAATAAAAAGGAATAACATGAAACATAAAATATAAATAAGGCTAAAAAATGTACGCAAAGAAGGAAAAACAAAAGAAACAGAAGACAGCTCCCATTAAGTAAACAGCATCTTGACGCTGAATTTTTGTCTTTTTTTTTCTATTTAAATTAATTTTTTCTTTTTTACAATGTTGTGTTTGTTTCTGTCATATAACAATGAAAATCAGCCATAATTATACATACCTCTCCTCTCTCCCCAACCTTCCTCCCCTCTCCCCATCCCATCTGCCCAGGTCATCACACAGTACCAGACTCCCCTGAATTTTTATACAGGGGAAAGCATATTAAAACAAACAGTAAAGATAGCTGTTTCTCCTCCTGCTGCTCCTCCTTCTAATCCTCTTCTGTCCCTTCCTCTTCCCATTACTCTTCCTCCTCCGATTCTGGGGTTAAGGATAATGAGGGTCTGGTGGAGTCCAGGCTCTCCATAGAAAGCTGAACATGGGGCTTCCCTGGTGGTCCAGTGAGTAAGGACACTGCCTTGCAGTGCAAGGGGCGCCGGTTCGATCCCTGGCCTGGGACGTACTGTGTCCCACGTTCTGCAGAGCGGCTGGACCGATGTGTCCAACTACTGAGCAGAAGCTCTGGGGCGCATGTGCCCAGAGCCAGTGCTCTGCGGCGACAGAGGCCACTGCAATGGGAGGCCCACACAGGCCAAAGAGCAAAGATGGATGAAAATAGATGAATGAAAGACCAATGGAAGTGGTCAAAAAAAAAAAAAAAAAAAAAAACACACAAAAAAAACCCCAGCGTGTAAAGCATACAGGAAGGGCTAATAAGGACAGTTCTATATATCTATTAATACTTTAACAATTGGGAGATTTCAAATACATTATTATAATGAAAGAAAAGTACCAACTAGAGGTTTTCCTGCTTTTCTCCCTGCATGAGTCACTTGCTGCTCAGTTACCAGTAGCTCAGCTACAAGGGCCGTCTCCTAGATTCCCTACGCCCTGGACATGGACCTCTGATCACTACAGTGTTCAGATCCTGTCATATTTATAGGAAACACTGCCTTAACAGTGACACACTGCCACTGTCCTGCTCAATCCAGCAGTCAAACGTCAAACTGGAAGCAGCACTGATTGGACAAGCCAAGAATGAAGGGTGTGTATACATAGAGCAACATAAAATGGGCCTAGACAAGAAAACGAAATCCTGATGGGATAATCATCTCTTCTCACGAAGATAAAGAATACCTCAGCCCCAACAGTGAGTGGTAAGAGGCTGCGGGGCATTCTTCGGGCCAAGCAGGCCAGGTCAGCTCCGATTACTCCTGGGTAGTTGAGTTTACTGATTTCCTGGCTCAAGTCCAGGATTGCATAACACATAGAGGCCCAAGGGGCGGAGAATGACCCAGAAGGGCCCTGTGCTTCCTGCCTACTTGGTACGCACTTGGCATGCACTGCGGCCCAGGTGGACTCATAGCGGGGGAGGAATCTGGCACACCGCGCACAGTGAGCAGAGACTCCTCCAACTAAACCGCGGACACATGCCATTACCTGGAGGGGCGGCCCTTTGTGAGACCTTAACCAGGGAAGCAAAAAGGCCACGAGATGGCAGCAGAGGACAAAGCCCAGGACACAAAACCTGAACCATCTGCAAAAGATAACTTCATTTGGAAAATGTCAGTGGTCTACAATCATGCATTTTAGGTCAGAATAAATTACTGAATTTCAAAGAAATGAGGGTAAAATTCATCAACTTGGAGAATTTCCCAACCACTATAGAACTCAGTTGCACAGGAAGCCACGTATTTCTTAAAGGCTTAAAGAAAGGGATAGGAGTCAAGGCCTTTAAAACTGACGTCAGCAAGAACCTTGTCACAGTCACTTCTTTCTGTGAAGTTCCAATGGGCAGCAGTTCAAGTAAAACATGAGCAACTTCTACAGAGGCTGCCAAACTGATGGAGAGATACAATGGTTGCCAGGAAGCACTGCAGCAAAGCAGAATACAGCGAGGGACTCTGGCAGCAGGCAGTAGGAAAGGGTAGGGGGGATTACGAGGACCATAGGACAAGTCTCACACAGTCTTCACTTGCAGCTAGCAGAGAATAATGCAAAGGAAAGGGGCATCAGTAGCACTGGGACCAAGGCTCTGATCTTCCCACTGATCCTCTAAAGCTCCTCTGGTTACATACTCTTCCTCCCACTGAAGCTGTCACTACCAAAAATGTCAAATAACCCTAGTGGGGCAAAATTCCCCTCCCTGATAACCAATGAGAAGGATATGATTTTTCAAAAAAGACTTCGAGAACCTCATGTTAAATCTCTCCAAGACTCCTGAATTTTAGAAGAATCCTTGAGGGCCTACAGGAACCATATTGCACATCCAAAACCTACATTTCTACCATATGTGTATTAATGAAGAGACAGTAACTGAAGGACTGATTACTCCTGGGTAGTTGAGTTTACTGATTTCCTGGCTCAAGTCCAGGATTGCATAACACATAGAGGCCCAAGGGGCGGAGAATGACCCAGAAGGGCCCTGTGCTTCCTGCCTACTTGGTACGCACTTGGCATGCACTGCGGCCCAGGTGGACTCATAGCGGGGGAGGAATCTGGCACACCGCGCACAGTGAGCAGAGACTCCTCCAACTAAACCGCGGACACATGCCATTACCTGGAGGGGCGGCCCTTTGTGAGACCTTAACCAGGGAAGCAAAAAGGCCACGAGATGGCAGCAGAGGACAAAGCCCAGGACACAAAACCTGAACCATCTGCAAAAGATAACTTCATTTGGAAAATGTCAGTGGTCTACAATCATGCATTTTAGGTCAGAATAAATTACTGAATTTCAAAGAAATGAGGGTAAAATTCATCAACTTGGAGAATTTCCCAACCACTATAGAACTCAGTTGCACAGGAAGCCACGTATTTCTTAAAGGCTTAAAGAAAGGGATAGGAGTCAAGGCCTTTAAAACTGACGTCAGCAAGAACCTTGTCACAGTCACTTCTTTCTGTGAAGTTCCAATGGGCAGCAGTTCAAGTAAAACATGAGCAACTTCTACAGAGGCTGCCAAACTGATGGAGAGATACAATGGTTGCCAGGAAGCACTGCAGCAAAGCAGAATACAGCGAGGGACTCTGGCAGCAGGCAGTAGGAAAGGGTAGGGGGGATTACGAGGACCATAGGACAAGTCTCACACAGTCTTCACTTGCAGCTAGCAGAGAATAATGCAAAGGAAAGGGGCATCAGTAGCACTGGGACCAAGGCTCTGATCTTCCCACTGATCCTCTAAAGCTCCTCTGGTTACATACTCTTCCTCCCACTGAAGCTGTCACTACCAAAAATGTCAAATAACCCTAGTGGGGCAAAATTCCCCTCCCTGATAACCAATGAGAAGGATATGATTTTTCAAAAAAGACTTCGAGAACCTCATGTTAAATCTCTCCAAGACTCCTGAATTTTAGAAGAATCCTTGAGGGCCTACAGGAACCATATTGCACATCCAAAACCTACATTTCTACCATATGTGTATTAATGAAGAGACAGTAACTGAAGGACTGACTATAGGGCAAATCTGGTACTCGGTTTTAAGAAAGTTATCAACAATGTAAAAATCAGAAGATTTTACATTTAAAGTGTCTGAAAAAAAAAAAGTCTGAATTTCTGACTCTTACAGGAAAATTGGAACAAGGACAATACTAAGTCCACAGTCCCATATAGCAATAATTTGCTAGAATTGAGTGGGCTTAGCCCTTAGACAGAACATGGGCTCTCTAGCTTGCCATAGTTCCCATCACTCTCTATTAACTTAGACCTATTCTACTTCACTCATTTATACTATTTCTCATCCCTACCGGCAAGTCATTTTCAACCTCTGAAGTGCTTTATAGTTTAAAATTTTTTTTCATGTGTGATTTTACTTAAGCCGTAGTACTCCAGTAAGGTAAAGAGGGTAAATCTCCATTTAAGCAAAATGTGTTTCAGAGAGGTCTGATTTGCCCAAACTTACACATCAAAACCAGAGTCTAGATGATTTCCTGACTCCCAGTCTTATTATTCTTGGGGGTGGGGGTGGGGGTTGGGGTGGGTGTAGGGTCCTATTAAGAACTTCATTTTTATGGACTTACCTGACAGTCTAGTGGTTGGGACACCATACCTCCACTGCAGGGGGCACGAGTTTCACCCCTGGTCATGGAACTAAGATCCTGTGAGCCGCATGATGTGACCAAAAAATTAAAAAAGAACATTTTACTGGTTCATGTATCAAAACCAAAGAAGTAGATATGGGTATAATTGCTGGAACGGATGGATTTCCACTGCTTAGCTGTTCAAGAATCCTTGCAAATGATTACTTCCTCTTCTTCCAATGAACTATTTCTACTCCCCTTCCAGATACACGAAGCTTGCCCTTCTAACTGTCCTAAAGTTGAGGGTGTGGCTACTTCACTTGCTTTGGTCAAAGAAGTGTGTGCAAAGCTATGTATCCCTTTGAGGCAGAAACATTTATAAACCCAAACAATTCTTCATGTTTACTACTTCACAGCTGGGGAAGGGGCTGGAGGTTAGGGTGGGGGGTCTCATGGTGACAGGGTAGGATCCCCAAGTGGTGATGCTCCATGGGTTTCGGTACCTGAATAATTTACACGGAGTGGAGCACTCTGCCAGACTACCTTAGACTAGCAGTGTGAGAGTAAACCTGTGTGGTTTTAGGCCATTGAGATTTTGGCAGTTACCACAGCATAACCCAGTCTAACGTGATCCAAGATTCATCTGCATGGTGACTGAACTTCTCTAAGAACTAAAATGCAATTCCTAGATATCTGATCATATCACTAAAAGCTGTTGCTCCTATGTGGAAGATGGTGAGAATGAACTGTTGACTTTTACACCTAGTTTCCTCGGCTACTACGACCTTCTGATTTTGAGGAAAATTATTTTGAGGGCTTCGCAGATGAGCTCTCCATTCTTCTGGCATTTAGAAGGGAGGAGGAAGAGATGGAGGAGGCCCAGATCTTGTTTTCTCATTTCAGAGCCTAATCCCGAACTGTCCCCACCCACTAAGACTCACACAATCTTGTCATAGGGCGACTATTGCCACTCCCGAGGTGCCACCAACAGAAAGGAGCCGCCGCTGCAATGCCAGGGCAATGCAGCCAGGCTGCGCTCGTTCCTCACTGGGGCCTGGGCTTGGCTACGCCTGGAGAAGCAGCCTTCTCCAGGGAAAGAAGCCTTCTCAAGTGGGAACAAAAATGAGTGTGAGGCGCACACCCATTCCGGGCACTAGGTGAACTTGGGGTGAGTTCTCTCAGCGCTGCAGCTCTGGTCAACTTCTAGTTTCTCGAGCGGCGAGTAAGCTGTCGGGCTGGTGTTACTGCGGGCCCCCGTTGTCCTGGGCTTCCTCAAGCCCACCTGAGCTTGCCATCTTTGCACACTTGTGCAAAGGTCGTAAACGGTAGGGGCTGAGCGCCACCTGAGCTTCGGCGACAGCGCCGCAGCTGGGATCAAAGGTCGGCAGGGCTGTCGAGAGGCCGAGCCTGCGCAGTCCCGCTCCCGCCCTGGAGAGAAAGGGTGGCGGCCACGCGGGCTCGTTACACCGGCGTGCTCACAAGAGGCGGGAAAACCTTAGGCTGGGCCGCCGTGTCCCTCCCTCTTCCTCCCCCGTCCACCCGTCTGCGCAGCCAGTCCGTCCTCCTCCAGCGCCCAGGCCCCGGGGGAGGGGGATGAGACGGCCCTGGCTTCCGACTCATCATCTCTAACCCCTTTTCTCGCGCGCGCTCCAAGTCTCAGGACTTTGGACCTCGGCACTGTGGGAGGGGGCACGGCGACAGCACCTGGGACACCCCAGCTCTGCCGAGGGCCAGCCCGCAGCCTCTCCCCATCTCCGAAGCTGCCTGATGGATGAAGGTAGACCCCCAGTCCACTTGCAGTTACCGAGGTTGGCGTGGTGGCGCCCCCGGGTAGACTAGCCCGCACAGCTTCTCCCTGCACGAGGAGCCAGTGGTTGCGTCCGAGGAAACTCTCGGCTAGGCCCCGACTTCGGCGCCTCGCGTCACTCAGCAGATGCACAGCGCCCCCACCGCGGAGGGAAGGCTCTTTATTTCCCAGCAGGCCACAGGACGGCGAGGCATCCTGGGATTTGTAGTTTCCGCTAGAGCAGAAAGGCACCAGCTCGAAGGGGCAGAACGAAAGCACCCGTCGAGAATTGATTTCCGAGTGGGCGTGTACGGGAAGCCGGGTTTGGAGTGAATGGAACGGTGAAAGGTGGAAATCTTGGGAGCGAGATGAGGCAGTTGTGAAGCTGGGGAGGCAGTGGGAACGAGAGTAAGAATGGAAAGGAGGAAATGGGTCTAGCTGAAAATTGGTTTATGGCTATCTGGCAGGTGGTCAGATTCTCAGGGCTGTGAGGTGATGGAAGATTCAGTCTAGGCCTAGTCAGAATGAAAGTTGAAGGCACTCCACCAGACTTCATGTAGTCTCAGGGGACACCACCTAGTTTGAGTTCCGTGGGATGGGGTGCAGGAGGGTCTGGAGAATGTTCCCAGCAGGTAGAAGAGCAGCACGTCCGCTTCCACTTGCCAGCTCACTCATTTGTTCTCTGTGCTGTGCTAGCCACTGTGAGACCAGTCTCCAACTCAGGAACTTCCTCCAACTCTGACAGGCCCTGAAAAGCAGACAAGGGTGAGGTGAGCAAACTGTAAGGGTGAGAAATGAGGAATCCTAGACAGATGCAGCTTCCTCCTCTATTTTTAACTCTTGTTCCCACAGCCCTTCCAATATTTAGTCAGATTCCTAATGCTCTCCCAGATTTCTAGCCCCAACCATTTAGAAACCCAGTTTCCTCTTACCCATCACTAGGAGAGAAATACCCAAAGCCAGAAAACCAATCAGTTTCAGTTTAACACCCCTCCTTTCCCCTCATTCCATTATTTCTTCTTAAGTGTCACTGACCAGAACAGCCCATGAAAAAAATGAGCTGCTAGCTAGCTGCTTCCTCCCTACCCTCAATACCTCCTGTAGCTCCTGATAGTGTAGACTCTGGCTTCTGCAGCATCCTGGCTTCCTCTGGCTCAGCAGGAAGAGGGAGTATGCTGAGACCAGCACTCCCCCTAGGGTGAAGGCCTCAGTGCTGATCTCCAACACCAGCAAGCCAGCTAGCTGTAGGTAGATGGGGCTGAGGGTGTGCTGCAGGGGACCCTGCACCTGTTTGCCCTTGCCGTTTCCCCTCCTCTTACCTCCTCATCCTCCCACATTCTCCTTTATTCACTTGTACCTGGGAGTGCACAGTTGAGGCAGACATCAAGGCTGTCTTCATCACCTCGACCAGTAACACAATGAAGCCCGAGATCAGACTGAAGGTGTTGAATATCATCATGGCGCGCACCTGCCAGTGAGCCAGTTCAGCCCTGCCCAGCCTAGGGACTCAGTGGAACCTCGAGTCCCATTTGTAGTCTAGCTGAAAACAAAACTCAGCGCCTATTCCTCTACCTCCAAATGAGACTGTGAGCCCTTGAACTTTCTTGTTTTTCCCTCCTTAGGGTTTTAGGGTAGTCATGGGCAGAGGAGAGCTGACACAAAGAGTCAAGAGTTAGACATCCACTTCCTGGACTGAGATGTGCGTATGTTAGGGGGTGGGAGAAGAGTAGTACATTCTCTTCCCCTCTTACCTTCCAGAGACGGGGTGCTCTGCGCAGCTCTAGGGTAACAGTCCCAGTGAAGAGACCCTGAATGATGAGAAAGGCAAGTGGTGAGGCCTGGACTGTTGGGGAGGGGCCCCCAGGACCTTCCTTCCACCCTCCCACATGGTAGTTCTTACCAGTATGCCGGGCCCAAGTGGCAGTGCTGTGCTCATGTGACAAGCAGAGTTCAGGCAGGCAACTGAGATAGCGAAGGGCACCACAGCCACTGCCAGCCACAGCTGGCTCACCTGGAGGCCAGATGCAGTGTAGTTGAAGGGGAACTGTCAGGGACTCCCTTCTTTCCTCCCAATCCTTGCCTCTTCCAGAGATCAGCAATTGGGAGGAAGGCACAGTGCCGGAGAGTGATCAACCAAGGGCCATAGAAGGAGGAGATATCATTTAATTTGTTCTGTAATTAATTTGTGTAAATTGTGGTAGTTTAGTTACTTACGTATTTGTCTTTCCCACATGATGGAACCTACTTGGAGTTTAAGGGTCTTGCCTTGTTCTGTTTCCTCCACCCTCCTCCCACTCTGAGCCTAACACACTTTCAGGCATGTGGTAGGTGCTCATAACCTTGGGTAAAATTGAATTGGGGTACAAGTGAACAAGCTGAAAGTTGGGGTGGGGCATTCTGGCCTCACCGCCAGCACCAGGAGGTATCCACTCCGCCTGTGCCTGGCCCAGTGCTGTAGCTTTTCCAGATGAAGGCTGGGTCTCTCTTGCTCTTGCTGACCAGATCTCTCCTCCATGGCTCCCTTGACCACTGGAGCCCTGTGCTTTCTAGCCTGGGAAAAATTATGATTATCTATCAGGAGAAAGGACATACAGCAACATCTCTTTCAACAGCCCCTCTGCCTACTTCCAATAACCAGGAAGTTGAGGCTCAGGTCCTCACACCTACCTGGTTTGAAGCAGCTGCTCCAAAGGGATAGGTCCCAGCGGGGCCTGAAGGTCCTGGTGGGGCCTGGTAGCTCAGAGCGGACGGCAGACTTGTCCTGGCAGAGACAGGCTATCAGGGCTGAGGTGTGGCGGGGCAAAGGTCCTTACAGGGGCCTAAGGAGCCAGGGAGTGGCAGTGGGCAGACACCAGCCTCAGTCCACTCCACAAGACTCCCAGCTCTATCTCATTCTGTTTCTGTTTCCTCTTTCTGATCACTCACTTTATCCATGTGGACACTGCTACCCTGGGCCCCAATTTCCCCCAATTTCAATCTGATCTTTTTCTTTTTAGGGGGCTTCCTCCTTAAATTACTTTCTATTCTGTAGGGAAATCCCACATTACTCTCTGGATTAGCCCCATCATTCTCACTGGAAGCTTTGTCCCAAGACCAGCCAAGACCTGGCTTCCTATCGTACTTTCTGGACCATTTCTCCTCTCTCATTCTTTTCTTGAAAGATTTACTCTGGACCGGGCACTAAGTGGATGGAGAGCTCTATTTATAGAAGGGATTGTTTTTGACTCAGTGATAACCCGTAGTTAGACATGTTAGAAGATGGTCCTTAAACGGTCAGTCTTGGAAAGGACACTATTGCAACAATTTATATTTTTGAGGGACAGAAGTTGCCTTGCAGCCAAGCCAGCTCTGACACTTTCCTAGCTATGTGGCCTTGGATACATTATTCTACCAATATGAACCTCAGTGTGCTAAAACTGAGTGATTAAAAGGGGGACAGTAATATGACTGGGAAGGGTTGTTGACTCAGGATGGGTGCATAATAACCATCAATGAGGCTGAGTAGGTCATACTGATATACCTGATGCCCGTATACTACAGCAGCACTTATTCAAAAGCTAAGCTGGGGTCATTTATTTCTATAGCACAGGGAAGCCTGGCGTGCTGCACTTCATGGGGTTACAGAGTCAGACACGATTTAGCTATTGAACAACAACAATAAAGAAGCAGAATCACCTGGGCTTAAATATATATTCTGTAGATCCAAACTAGGCAAGCCCATCTTGGTACAGAGCCTGACTTCTGGAGGCAACCATATCTATATTCAAATCCCAGATCAACGCAGGTGACCTCAGGCAACTTACTTAATCTCTGTTTCCTTATCAATAAAGGGAAGTTAATACCAATTTCAAGAAATTGCCTTAAGTATTAAAAGAGGAAATGTATATGAACCGACTCAGTCCAGCACCTGGCATATACGTGCTCAATAAATGTTAATGGTTATGATTATTATGGATGACATAAGAATTCTGAACCAGAAGACCCCTGGAAGTCAGAACAAGGAGGCAAGGTCCTGGGAGGCAAGTGGCCTCCTTTGTGAGCCACTTCTGCCCTGCCCAGTGCTGGGCCAACTCAGTGGAACATTGTGCTTGCTCTTCTTTCCAGGGGACTTAGAATCACATTTAAAGGGATCTTAAGATCTATTGTGTCTACTCCCTCCTCAATCTTTATGTTCATTAATTTTATTTTGTGGCGTTGGCCTGATAGAAGAGGAAATGTTCGGCTTGCACTGAATAGCCTTGAATGGTTAGGCCAGTGGAAAGAGATTCTTTAGCCTCCTTTTCCTTACTTGTAAATGCAGACTAATTATATTTCACTGTGTTATTGGAAGGATTATATACTATTAAATATGTGAATCGGCATTCAGTAAATATTGATTAAATCTAAGTATCCAATGTACAAATTTGTAGATTTGTAAATCCTGCCTAAATTACCATCTCTTGGAGGAAGAGTACTACATTCGCCTTCTGTGTTCATCCCCCACGGCACTGAGCACAGTGCTTGGTACTAAGTAAGCACTCAGTAAATATTTGATGTATTGAAGAGCCATTAAAGTGACTTAGGAATGGAAAAACAGAATTCGAGAGGAAGGAGCAGGAATTGTTTATCAAGAACAGAAAGGACCAAAGAGTAACTTTAATAATGTTTCTTATACGGCCGACATTAACTAAGCTGGGGTCATTTATTTCTATAGCACAGGGAAGCCTGGCGTGCTGCACTTCATGGGGTCACAGAGTCAGACACGATTTAGCTACTGAACAACAACAATAAAGAAGCAGAATCACCTGGGCTTAAATATATATTCTGTAGATCCAAACTAGGCAAGCCCATCTTGGTACAGAGCCTGACTTCTGGAGGCAACCATATCTATATTCAAATCCCAGATCAACGCAGGTGACCTCAGGCAACTTACTTAATCTCTGTTTCCTTATCAATAAAGGGAAGTTAATACCAATTTCAAGAAATTGCCTTAAGTATTAAAAGAGGAAATGTATATGAACCGACTCAGTCCAGCACCTGGCATATACGTGCTCAATAAATGTTAATGGTTATGATTATTATGGATGACATAAGAATTCTGAACCAGAAGACCCCTGGAAGTCAGAACAAGGAGGCAAGGTCCTGGGAGGCAAGTGGCCTCCTTTGTGAGCCACTTCTGCCCTGCCCAGTGCTGGGCCAACTCAGTGGAACATTGTGCTTGCTCTTCTTTCCAGGGGACTTAGAATCACATTTAAAGGGATCTTAAGATCTATTGTGTCTACTCCCTCCTCAATCTTTATGTTCATTAATTTTATTTTGTGGCGTTGGCCTGATAGAAGAGGAAATGTTCGGCTTGCACTGAATAGCCTTGAATGGTTAGGCCAGTGGAAAGAGATTCTTTAGCCTCCTTTTCCTTACTTGTAAATGCAGACTAATTATATTTCACTGTGTTATTGGAAGGATTATATACTATTAAATATGTGAATCGGCATTCAGTAAATATTGATTAAATCTAAGTATCCAATGTACAAATTTGTAGATTTGTAAATCCTGCCTAAATTACCATCTCTTGGAGGAAGAGTACTACATTCGCCTTCTGTGTTCATCCCCCACGGCACTGAGCACAGTGCTTGGTACTAAGTAAGCACTCAGTAAATATTTGATGTATTGAAGAGCCATTAAAGTGACTTAGGAATGGAAAAACAGAATTCGAGAGGAAGGAGCAGGAATTGTTTATCAAGAACAGAAAGGACCAAAGAGTAACTTTAATAATGTTTCTTATACGGCCGACATTAACTATCTCTATAATCGCCCCTCCTCCTCCCCCAAAAGAGAGACAGAAATTGTAAGGGAGAGGCTTTGAGATAAAACCCCAGGAAGAACTTCCCGAGTCTGTGCATGTTGGGGCAGAAAGAGCGGCAGAGCCAGCTCCTTCCCTGGTATGTCCGGGTTTAGGGTGGGAGGGGCAGTCCTGCTTGGAGGCTGGGGGAAGGACGAGATGACCTTTCAAAATCTCTTCCAGTCTCCTGTTGGAATCATCCGTGCGCCCCACCCCCGCGCCCCCCTTCCCTCCCTCCGACAGCGCCCCCAGTCTCCAAACAGCCTGCACCCCGCCCCTGGCGGTTGCCTCTTGCGGCTCCCGGGGTCCCCAGATCCCTGTGCCCGGAGCCAGAGCCCCGTTCCCGCTCCAGCTCCCGTGCGGCTCCCAGCCCCGCCGCGCCGCCCCCCGCATGCTAATGGCCGGGCCGCCTCCCGCCGCACACAATGCGGGCCAGGGCCGGGGCGGGGACCGGGGAGGGGCGGGGCCGGGCCGGGGCAGGGGCCGGGGCCCGGCGCATCTCCCCGGCCCCACGTAACGCTGACGCCCGCCCCCGGCCGCCGCCCGCCGCCGCCGCCGCCGCCGCCGCCCGCTCCGCCGCCGCCCGCCCGGGGCTCGTGAGTAGCTGCTCCCCACTCCCGGCCCCTCCGCCACCGGCCCCGCCCCGGCCCCGCCCCTCCCGGAGGGGCCCGCTGCGCGCCCGGCTCGGAGCAGGTGCAGGGGCGGGGCGGGAGGAGCGGCGCGGCCCCAAGCAAACTTCGCCCAGAGCTCCTGGGGGCGGGGTGGGGGCGGCGGCCTCGGAAGCCTGGAGGGCTAGGGGGGCCTCGAGGGAGGGGGGGCAGGTGGGGGAGCCGGGAAAGCGGACACCAAAGGGGAAAGGCCAGCGGGGGCTGTGGCGGGGCGGGGGGGGGCGATCGTCTTTGTAGGGGCCCGAAGGCAGGGCGCGAGGGGCCTGGGGGTGCAGGGCGGGCGAACTGGGAGCCAGACTGGATGAGTGCCCCCCGGCCCAGGTAGGGCTGATGGAGGAGGGGGAAGGGACCCAAACTCTCCCGGAGCGGGGGTGGGGGAGGGGAGAGGATGGGGGGGTGCTTCCCTCTCTGCGTCCCAAACAAAGTGTCACAAAGAGCTCGGCCGGCGGCAGCAGCGGAGGCGGCTGCAACTCAGCTTTTGTTCTCCGGCCCGGGTAACAGAGCCCTGGCCTTCAAGTCTCCCAACCTTGTCCCCCATCATCCTTCTGGTTTATCTTCCCTGGGAAGGGTTCTGGGGTGCTGTTAGAAGAACCTCTTGGGCAGGATCAAAGGTCTTGCCCTACTTGCCAACCTACTTCTGGGAGGGAGATTTTCCAGAGGCTTTCCTACCCTCTCCCCCACCCCCTAATCTGAGAACTGAGATTCATATGGGTGCTAAGACTCTGACCTTTCTAGGGTCAGCTCCAGCTAAGGGGGCTTACAGCTGGCTACATGCCCCTCCCCCGAATCCAGGTCCTTCAGAACTTTCAGAAGAGGGGTCAACTTGGGACATGCCTCTAGGATAAGATTTACCACGGTGGAATGGCTGTAGATGAGCTGGTATACCTCCCTCTCACATCATGCGGTACTTTTGAAACCCAGGACTGAGGTCTGTAACCCCACCTCAGGACAGTGAGGATGGAGGAAAGGAGGCTTTACCAATAACTCAGTCTAAAAGCTGGGCAAGCTGTGCTGTGGAGTCTGGGGGAGCCACCTGAGCAGTGGAGTTCTGAGGGCCATGGAGAGGAGACCATAAAAGTGAATTAGTGGTGTGTCCATGTGATAAAGATGGTCTTGACTTTGGACCACCTAAGGAGTTCCCTTTCAACTCCATCTAGTGCAGCATTAACCATAATTGTTAAGAGGACTTGGAAGAGGATTCTCAGAGGAAAAACATCAAGTATTAGAGATGACCAGAGAAAGAGCTAGTTCCTGTATTTCAGGTCCTAGTCTTCAAGTCCTGAACCCTTGCCCCTTACACTTTGACCCTAAGAACTTTTGAACCCCAAAGCTTGAGAGACAATCTTCACGGTCCCCCAGACAGCAGATGCAACTTGTTCCTGTTGTTTCTAAGAGTCTTCTCACCAACCCTTCCATCCTTCCCACCTCAGTAAGGTTTGATGGTTCACAGCCACTTCCCCACCAGCTCTCCTAGCACATGAAAGGAACTGGCCTATTGCTTTGGAAAGATTCTGGATTCCTGTGCCTGGCCCTGCATCCCTGTAGAACCCAAACAAGGGCAAGATAACCCTTGATTCCCAGTGGGGATGAGAAGTAGGTCAGTACTACTGTCTGGCTAAGTCTCATGGATGCCTTCTGGTTTATCTTCCTGGGAAGGGTTCTGGGGTGCTGTTAGAAGAACCTCTTGGGCAGGATCAAAGGTCTTGCCCTACTTGCCAACCTACTTCTGGGAGGAGATTTTCCAGAGGCTTTCCTACCCTCTCCCCACCCCTAATCTGAGAACTGAGATTCATATGGGTGCTAAGACTCTGACCTTTCTAGGGTCAGCTCCAGCTAAGGGGGCTTACAGCTGGCTACATGCCCCTCCCCCGAATCCAGGTCCTTCAGAACTTTCAGAAGAGGGGTCAACTTGGGACATGCCTCTAGGATAAGATTTACCACGGTGGAATGGCTGTAGATGAGCTGGTATACCTCCCTCTCACATCATGCGGTACTTTTGAAACCCAGGACTGAGGTCTGTAACCCCACCTCAGGACAGTGAGGATGGAGGAAAGGAGGCTTTACCAATAACTCAGTCTAAAAGCTGGGCAAGCTGTGCTGTGGAGTCTGGGGGAGCCACCTGAGCAGTGGAGTTCTGAGGGCCATGGAGAGGAGACCATAAAAGTGAATTAGTGGTGTGTCCATGTGATAAAGATGGTCTTGACTTTGGACCACCTAAGGAGTTCCCTTTCAACTCCATCTAGTGCAGCATTAACCATAATTGTTAAGAGGACTTGGAAGAGGATTCTCAGAGGGAAAAACATCAAGTATTAGAGATGACCAGAGAAAGAGCTAGTTCCTGTATTTCAGGTCCTAGTCTTCAAGTCCTGAACCCTTGCCCCTTACACTTTGACCCTAAGAACTTTTGAACCCCAAAGCTTGAGAGACAATCTTCACGGTCCCCCAGACAGCAGATGCAACTTGTTCCTGTTGTTTCTAAGAGTCTTCTCACCAACCCTTCCATCCTTCCCACCTCAGTAAGGTTTGATGGTTCACAGCCACTTCCCCACCAGCTCTCCTAGCACATGAAAGGAACTGGCCTATTGCTTTGGAAAGATTCTGGATTCCTGTGCCTGGCCCTGCATCCCTGTAGAACCCAAACAAGGGCAAGATAACCCTTGATTCCCAGTGGGGATGAGAAGTAGGTCAGTACTACTGTCTGGCTAAGTCTCATGGATGGTGTTTAGGGCCTGACTATAGAGCATTCTGGTTACTGCCTACTGGCTGTACATGCATGATCTGGGTTCCAGGTCAGTTCATAAAATCTGGGGGTCTGTCAATGGTTTCTCCTACTGAGAAAAACTCATGGGATCAGGATCTTGGGATCTCTTTGATTCTGGAGATCTTGACTGGGTCCAGGAGGGTCGTTCAGTGGCTTTTGCTGATTTGAGGCCACCCTCTGGGGAAACTTTCCCTGCTTCAGAGTTCAGCCACAATTTGAGCCTTCTCATATATCACTGCATTTCCATCCTGGAAAACTGCGATGTGCAAAGCAATTTTTTTGTTTTGTTTTGGGGAAAGAAGGTTTGCCCAAATTCTACTGTACTTGCCTTGGATATGAGGTCAGCCTCCCATGAGGTATTTTGTTTACTATCCTATAGGCAGTTTTAGGGGGCCCTAGAATCTTCTCAGAATCAGCGTATGTGCTCATAGGTTAGTCAGCTATGACCATGCAGTATTCCCAGCCTCCTCCCCCTCCTCCCCCACCATCTGCTTCCTCTGAATATACCAGATTGGCTGTACACCAGGATGTTCCGGGAATCCCCAGGAGAGCAACAGAATGTGATGGACCCAAATATGATGCCTCAGTAACTCATTCCAGGATGTACAAACTGTAACTGTCAGAACACTCCTTATAGCTAATTAAAATTCTTCTAGCTACATCTATTTTCTATTACATCTGTCTATTTTCAGTGACATCCAAAAGGCCAAAATAATCCCTCTGATACCACTGTTTTTTTACCCCCTTCTTTGGTTTCCAGACAGGAATTTTTAAAAATCCTCTGGCTTTTCTCAGTGTCTTATATGTGGTGCTACCATGGCAAATGTGGCTCCTCTAGCACTTCTTTGCTCTATCTATGGTATGGAGGTAGCCAAAGTGGCTCCTCTAGTAGCCCACTGCACTCTCCATGGTACTGAAGGAATGACCATTTGTTTCAACATCTCTCTGGGGTCCAGAAGAGTCTTATGATTCAGAATCACAAAACTTTTGAACTGGAGGGGACCATCGGTATAAACTAGTCTAACCCCCTTCTTTTACAGACGGGTAAACTGGGAAGTTAAGTGATCTACTAAACATTGCAGGGCTATTAGTGGTCTGACTGGGCCCACAATAGTCTTGTACCCCTCAGTCTACTCTAATTCATCTTTCATCGTACTATTTAATGAACTCAATGAGGCTCTTGGTCTCAGGAAAAGAGGCTTATTTGGAGGATTCAGAAAATGAGAGTGGATGCCTTAATTTGAAGCTACAGAAATAAGAATGTTAAAAGTTGTGATGGAGGTTGTTTTGTGACCCTTGGACAAAGACATTTTGTTAATTAACCTCCTGTTAAGAAAGTTTCCATAACCCAGATTCCACATGTTGTAGGTACCTGACCCTTCATAGAGTTTTATCCCATCTACTGAATGTCAAAAATTAAAGCAGCCTTGGGTCTACAGAGCCTTTTCTCTTTGCAGTGCTGACTCCTCGCCTCATGACCATAGGGGCCTTCTCAGAATCAGCGTATGTGCTCATAGGTTAGTCAGCTATGACCATGCAGTATTCCCAGCCTCCTCCCCCTCCTCCCCCACCATCTGCTTCCTCTGAATATACCAGATTGGCTGTACACCAGGATGTTCCGGGAATCCCCAGGAGAGCAACAGAATGTGATGGACCCAAATATGATGCCTCAGTAACTCATTCCAGGATGTACAAACTGTAACTGTCAGAACACTCCTTATAGCTAATTAAAATTCTTCTAGCTACATCTATTTTCTATTACATCTGTCTATTTTCAGTGACATCCAAAAGGCCAAAATAATCCCTCTGATACCACTGTTTTTTTACCCCCTTCTTTGGTTTCCAGACAGGAATTTTTAAAAATCCTCTGGCTTTTCTCAGTGTCTTATATGTGGTGCTACCATGGCAAATGTGGCTCCTCTAGCACTTCTTTGCTCTATCTATGGTATGGAGGTAGCCAAAGTGGCTCCTCTAGTAGCCCACTGCACTCTCCATGGTACTGAAGGAATGACCATTTGTTTCAACATCTCTCTGGGGTCCAGAAGAGTCTTATGATTCAGAATCACAAAACTTTTGAACTGGAGGGGACCATCGGTATAAACTAGTCTAACCCCCTTCTTTTACAGACGGGTAAACTGGGAAGTTAAGTGATCTACTAAACATTGCAGGGCTATTAGTGGTCTGACTGGGCCCACAATAGTCTTGTACCCCTCAGTCTACTCTAATTCATCTTTCATCGTACTATTTAATGAACTCAATGAGGCTCTTGGTCTCAGGAAAAGAGGCTTATTTGGAGGATTCAGAAAATGAGAGTGGATGCCTTAATTTGAAGCTACAGAAATAAGAATGTTAAAAGTTGTGATGGAGGTTGTTTTGTGACCCTTGGACAAAGACATTTTGTTAATTAACCTCCTGTTAAGAAAGTTTCCATAACCCAGATTCCACATGTTGTAGGTACCTGACCCTTCATAGAGTTTTATCCCATCTACTGAATGTCAAAAATTAAAGCAGCCTTGGGTCTACAGAGCCTTTTCTCTTTGCAGTGCTGACTCCTCGCTCAGTGCTCTTCTATGAAAGACCCTTAAGTAAAGTAATGTTGAGTCCTTTTCTTTCTCAGTAATCTATTTCAGTTTCACAATGCCTGTTGTAAGGAAGTTCTTTATATTTCAGATATTCTTTCTGTCTCAGGCCAAAAAAAGTAGGTTAGGCCCACGTTTGTCTAGCCTTGACCAGAGATGCACTTCTATATCTACGCAATACAGGTAGACTAGATGACTTAGGCCTAGGTCATTCTCCTAGGCCTATTTCCATGAATCTTAATTCTGGGCTTGCTTCTAGGTCCTAATGGTCCTAATGGTAGTGTCCTCTGCAGCTTAGAATCAGGAGCTCCCCCTCACCCCTCAGTCCTCTTCCTCTCAGTGCTCTTCTCCTTCCTCAGAACTGGAGCTCTGCACATCCCAGGCCCAGGGAATTTTAGCCTGGAGAATTTTAACCCTTTTCAGCTCAGAGCATGTGCTGAGCCCCTATCTGTGCAGATGGCCCAGCCCCGCCCCCCGTCCCTCACTCCAGCCTCTTGAGCTCAGAGCCAGTGTAATCCTCCTCTTGTGTGAGGGAGCCTCTCCCCTGCAGAGAGGAGGAAAGCCTGCTTCGGAACAGCCCTGGACAAAGGGGCTGAGATGCCCCATCAAACTGCAGGCTCCAAGGTTTGAAACAAGGGGATGAATTCTATCTGGTATTTGCAGTTTTTAACCCCTCCCCAAGGCCAGCAGCGCCCCTCAACTTCCACTCCTCCCCCAACTCTCTCCTCATTCCCTTTCCCTCTGACTCTCTCCCCCTTCGTGCCCCTCCCCCTCTGTCTGTCTCCAGACTCTGCTGTGGGGAGGTGTTTCTCTCCCATGCATGAATGAGTCTCTGTAATGAATGGAAATGAATGGATCAGGAATCCAGGCGGAGGGAGGAAAAATGAGGGGGAAAGACAGAAAGACAGGGTGAAGGCAGAGGGAAGAACTATGGAGCCTGGAAGAATGTTTGGCTGGCTGGTCAGTTAGGGGTCTGAGAGCAACTGGTCCCACTTGGATAGCTGAGAAGCATGGCAAGCCCACCCCATTTGCTTTTCCCGCGGCACAGCCCAGCCTAAATGAGAGAAAAATGCACTGTGATGGTCTCTTCCACCACCAGGGAGGCTGGGAGGTGGGTGGGGGACATAATGGTGGTGGTGATGATGGTCATGGTTCTGATTAAGGCATTTAAAATGAATAATTTGGGGGAAGAAATCTGGCGTATCAGGGAGGCTTGTGGACCAATCAAGTAGTACAAGTTTTGAAGACAGCAGCCCCCTCCTGTCTCAGGGTGTAAGGGAGGAGAAGGGATAGATTTCATGATGCTAAGAGCTTCAGGGTCTTCGGAAGAGGCTGGGGTTAAGGGTGACTTTTTCCACTGCTGAAAATTAGGGCTCATCTTTCCTCCAAATCTGTCTCTCTTGCTTTAGCTCTTCAGCACCTGTTGCCTTCAGTAGCAGCTTTTCCTCCTCCTCCTCCCTGCACTCCTCAGAACCAAAGAATGTGAAGGGCGTCCATGGAGGTGAGTGAAACTCTGACCTGAACCTACAGGTAGCTGCAGCTATACTTCCTTTCCTCCCGACCTTTCTCTCTCTGACCTCCCATTATGAAAAAGTTATTTCTGTGGCCCCTAAAGCTCAATTCCCTTTCATTCCCTACCTTTCCCGAGGTGAGTGGGAGGGGCACCTGGTGTTCTTGGTTCAGGCCCCGACCCCAACTCCCTCGGGTTCCTTGGACTCTCCGTGTCCTTGTTTCCCCCACAGTGCTCCCTTCTCCATTTCCCCCTCTGTTCACATCTTCCTCCACAGGGCTCACGTCCCCGCGCCCCGGGCGGCCATCTAGCGCCGTCGCCACCAGCCTTCGACGGCGAGCTGGATCTGCAGCGCTACTCCAACGGGCCAGGTGTGAGCGCCGGGTCTCCGGGCATGGGAGCAGTGAGCTGGTCTGAGAGTCGCGCAGGCGAGCGGCGCTTCCCCTGCCCTGTGTGCGGGAAGCGTTTCCGCTTCAACTCTATCTTGGCTTTGCACCTGCGGGCGCACCCAGGCGCTCAGGCCTTCCAGTGTCCGCACTGCGGCCACCGTGCTGCGCAGCGGGCGCTGCTGCGCTCACACCTGCGCACACACCAGCCTGAGCGTCCCCGAAGCCCTGCAGCGCGCCTGTTGCTGGAGTTGGAGGAGCGCGCGCTGCTGCGGGAGGCCCGGCTGGGGAGACCTCGAAGCTCAGGGGCCTTGCAAGCCACCCCTGTCACTGAGGGCCTGGCGCGGCCCCAGGCTCCTTCGTCGTCCGCTTTCCGTTGCCCCTTTTGCAAAGGCAAGTTTCGCACCGCGGCGGAGCGCGAACGCCACCTGCACATTCTGCACAGGCCCTGGAAGTGCGGCCTGTGCAGTTTCGGCTCCAGCCAGGAGGAGGAGCTGCTGCACCACAGCCTGACGGCCCACGGGGCTCCCGAGCGCCCCCTGGCGGCCACCTCGGCTGCGCCCCAGCCTCAGCCTCCACCCCAGCCCGAACCCAGATCGGTTCCTGAGACGGAGCCAGAGCCAGAGCCTGAAAGTGAGGCAACCGCCGCTTCAGCTCCTGCTGTTCCTGAGGAGCCCCCCGCGCCTCCGGAGTTCCGCTGTCAAGTGTGTGGTCAGAGCTTTACGCAGTCCTGGTTTCTCAAGGGCCACATGCGCAAGCACAAGGCCTCCTTCGATCATGCATGTCCTGTTTGTGGCCGCTGCTTCAAGGAACCCTGGTTCCTTAAGAACCACATGAAGGTGCACGCCAGCAAGCTGGGCCCACTGCGTGCCCCTGGGCCTGGTTCTGGGCCTACCCGGGCCCCGCAGCCTCCTGACCTGGGCCTACTTGCCTATGAGCCTCTAGGGCCTGCACTTCTCTTGGCCCCGGCGCCCACCCCGGCTGAGCGCCGTGAGCCTCCAAGCCTCCTGGGCTACCTGAGCCTGCGAGCCGGCGAGGCTCGGCCCAATGGTGAGGGCGCTGATCCTGGGGCTGGCCGCAGCTTTGGAAACTTCCGCCCACTGCCCTCTACTCTCCCGGCCCGGGCACGCCGGCACCGTGCGGAGGAGCCAGAGGAGGAAGAGGAGGTGGTGGAGGCTGAGGAAGAGACCTGGGCCCGCAGCAGGGCGGTGGGCCCTCTGGCTTCACTGCCCTCGCACCCAGGCGAGGGCCCAGGGCACTCTGCACCTGCTGCGGGGGCCCAGGCGAGGTCCACCACCACGCAGGGTATGTAAGGGTCTCCTCTGAGGTTTCCGCATCCTGGCCCACTCTGACGTCACCGCTGCCTTCCTGCCCCCTCCATTTTTTTTTTTTTTTTTTTGGTCACTTCTATTGGTCTTTCATCTATTTATTTTCATCTATCTTTGTTCTTTGGCCTGTGTGGGCCTCCCATCACAGTGGCTCCTTCGTCGTCCGCTTTCCGTTGCCCTTTTGCAAAGGCAAGTTTCGCACCGCGGCGGAGCGCGAACGCCACCTGCACATTCTGCACAGGCCCTGGAAGTGCGGCCTGTGCAGTTTCGGCTCCAGCCAGGAGGAGGAGCTGCTGCACCACAGCCTGACGGCCCACGGGGCTCCCGAGCGCCCCCTGGCGGCCACCTCGGCTGCGCCCCAGCCTCAGCCTCCACCCCAGCCCGAACCCAGATCGGTTCCTGAGACAGAGCCAGAGCCAGAGCCTGAAAGTGAGGCAACCGCCGCTTCAGCTCCTGCTGTTCCTGAGGAGCCCCCCGCGCCTCCGGAGTTCCGCTGTCAAGTGTGTGGTCAGAGCTTTACGCAGTCCTGGTTTCTCAAGGGCCACATGCGCAAGCACAAGGCCTCCTTCGATCATGCATGTCCTGTTTGTGGCCGCTGCTTCAAGGAACCCTGGTTCCTTAAGAACCACATGAAGGTGCACGCCAGCAAGCTGGGCCCACTGCGTGCCCCTGGGCCTGGTTCTGGGCCTACCCGGGCCCCGCAGCCTCCTGACCTGGGCCTACTTGCCTATGAGCCTCTAGGGCCTGCACTTCTCTTGGCCCCGGCGCCCACCCCGGCTGAGCGCCGTGAGCCTCCAAGCCTCCTGGGCTACCTGAGCCTGCGAGCCGGCGAGGCTCGGCCCAATGGTGAGGGCGCTGATCCTGGGGCTGGCCGCAGCTTTGGAAACTTCCGCCCACTGCCCTCTACTCTCCCGGCCCGGGCACGCCGGCACCGTGCGGAGGAGCCAGAGGAGGAAGAGGAGGTGGTGGAGGCTGAGGAAGAGACCTGGGCCCGCAGCAGGGCGGTGGGCCCTCTGGCTTCACTGCCCTCGCACCCAGGCGAGGGCCCAGGGCACTCTGCACCTGCTGCGGGGGCCCAGGCGAGGTCCACCACCACGCAGGGTATGTAAGGGTCTCCTCTGAGGTTTCCGCATCCTGGCCCACTCTGACGTCACCGCTGCCTTCCTGCCCCCTCCATTTTTTTTTTTTTTTTTTGGTCACTTCTATTGGTCTTTCATCTATTTATTTTCATCTATCTTTGTTCTTTGGCCTGTGTGGGCCTCCCATCACAGTGGCCTCTCTTGTCGCAGAGCACTGGCTCTGGGCACATGCGCTCAAGAACTCCAGCTCAGTAGCTGGACACGTCGGTCCAGCTGCTCCGCAGCACGTGGGATCTTCCCAGGCCAGGGATTGCACCGGCACCCCTTGCACTGCTAGGCGGTGTCCTTACCCGCTGGACCACCAGGGAAGCCCCCTACCCCCTCCTTTTTAAAAGAACATGCCTCTTCTCAGTTTTCCTTCCATGGAGACTTTCCTACTCTTTGAGGGCACAGTCCAACTATCTGCAAGTCTTTTTTTTTTCCTCTTCAAGCCGTAAATATAGTTTCCTCCTGGGGTGGGAGGGGAAGCAGTCCTATGGGTGGGTATGGGAGTACATGAACCTAATAGAGTTAGGGCAGAGCGTCCCTCTGACTTCTTTTAATGTGTGTATTACAGAGGAGAATGGGCTGTTAGCTGGAGGAGCCCGGTCCGAAGGGGGACGGGGGGCCACCGGCAAGGATTGCCCCTTCTGTGGAAAATCCTTCCGTTCAGCGCATCACCTCAAAGTGCACCTGCGAGTGCACACAGGTGAGGGGGTCAGCCTCGGGATGTGGAGGGGTCTGAGGTCTGAAAGCCAGTGAAGGGAGCCGAGGGGAGCCGGTGAGAGGACTACAGGAAACGCCTCCTGATTCAATCAAAGGGCTGGGAGAGGCAGTATTTTTTCCTGGCCCAAAGGTCTGTACGTGGAGTGAAATGCGGATTGGGGCGGGCAGTGGTCGTGACCCTGGTATTATCGCACCTCCCTTTCCAGGCGAGCGCCCCTACAAGTGTCCGCACTGCGACTACGCGGGCACTCAGTCCGGCTCGCTTAAGTATCACCTGCAGCGCCACCACCGGGAGCAGAAGAGCGGGGCTGGCCCCGGGCCACCCCCAGAGCCACCGCCCGCAACCCAGCGGGGTTCCGCCCAGTCATCGGGAGCCAAGCTGGCTTCGCAGCCTGCGACCTGGGTGGAGGGCAGGGCGAGCCCCCGGTCTCCTTCGAGCGGCACCGCGCCGGGGTCCCGGAGGAAGCCCGCCAGCCCCGGGAGGACCCTGCGCAACGGGCGAGGTGGTGAGGCCGAGCCCCTGGACCTGTCCCTGCGGGCAGGGCCGGGAGGCGAGGCTGGGCCGGGGGGTGCCCTTCACCGATGCCTCTTCTGTCCCTTCGCCACTGGAGCCCCCGAGCTCATGGCCTTGCACCTACAAGTGCACCACAGCCGTAGGGCTCGGGGCCGCAGGCCGCCCCAGGCCGATGCATCCCCTCCCTATGCCCGAGCACCGTCTGGAGAGACCCCTCCCAGCCCTCCGCAGGAAGGGGAGGAGGGCCCCGGGCTGCTGAGATCGGGAGAGACAGGGCTAGGGGGGCAAGAAAGGTAGGGAGCCCTCTTAGGGGGCCGTTAGCTTAGTGAGTTTACCCCGCCGGAGCGGGGCAGCAATAGAGGTAGTTGGGTAGAGCAGCCAGCAAGGGGCAGCGTGGGACCCGTATCCCAGCCCCAGGCGGACCAGAGGTGGAGGGGCAGAGGGCGTTAGCAGGGTGAGCGGGCGATACCCACCCAGCCCAGGGGAGAGTCACAGTGCCTTAGCAGTGGCAGAGGTGAGGATCAACGAACGGGGTCCCAGGGCTGGCAGAGAGGAGTGTTCCTGTGGCGGGGCGGCTCTGCCAGTCTTTGCTGGTCCATAGGTGTGAGAGTTTATTTTTGTACAATGGGTGGGGGTGGGGGGCACTGTACCCTTCTAGCCCCTTCCGGGGCCCTGTAGACGTTGCTATTTTTGGTACGATTCCTGTCATCCCTGTCGCAGAGTTGTGTCTCTAATAAACAGGTGTCTTGAGGCACAGGGCACTGTGTCTGCCTATGTCCTATGTCCTTCTTGGGCCACTGGATCCAGAAAACAGTCACTTCCCCAAGCCCTTTTATCACCCAAAGAGCTTAGGAAGAAGCTTGGGCTTTACCCTTGGGCTTTGTCTTCCGTAGCTCTGGGGCAGGGCCCGGGAATTAGCATTTTACCATGTAGCCTAAAGTATGCCCCTGTGCTGTGATCTGAGGATGTCATCTGGAGGAGCTGCTGGGTGGATGGTGCTAGACCCCAGCTTGACTATGACCAGCTCGGCCTCAGGAAGTGCATGTGATGTGCGAGGAGGAACCTCAAAGGGTGCATTGAGCCTCTGGAGGCCACTCCTCTGGGAGGGTGCACATTCAGCGAGGCCCAGCTTTGTGCCCATAAGAGGCACAGCGTACCTTGCAGCCTTGACTTTATTTTCTATGTTCTAGTTAACGGCTGGGTGAGCAGAAGTGCTCAAGTTAGCGGTATCACCTCAACCCTGAGGTCTGCTCTAGCTCTTCGAAGACAAAGTGTGAGTAAATATATTTAATATAACAATAGTATTATAATAGCAGTAATTACATATATAAAGTTTGCAGTCCCGTGCCCCACCCTTCTGTAATGGTTTGCCTGGCTGTGTCCTATGACCCCCCAGAAGGGAGTCACCAGGAACTGGCAGAGATGAAGTCTTCTCAGGGAGAGTCAGGGGGCCACATGAAGGGAGAACACAGGCTGTCGAGGCAGGCGGTGTCCCAGGAGGATCCCCGGGCCCCAGATGGGGAAGGACTGGACGAGCGAAATTCCCCCACCTCCAGGGTATAAAGGCAAGCAAGTGTGGACACGGTTTCCTGCAGGAAGGCACCTGGCTGGGGAGCGCGAGAGACAGCGGTAGCAGGGAAACTCACTGGTCCTTGGACCTCCTCTCAGTCCAAGAAGCAGAGGGAAGGCGTCCAGTGCTCTTCCAGTCCTCCACGCTGTGCCCCCAGTACCCCAGCCCAGAGTGTGCTGAGAGGGGGGCGGTAGCCAAGCTCCGGATCCTCTCTAGAAGCCAGGAGAGAAAAGGGAAGCTGTTGACTCCCATCACCAGGGAAGGGAAGCGGGAAGGATGCAGGATGTGGTAGAAGGCGGGGACCAACTCACCCAGTCACAGAGGTGTGGTGGGGTCGCTCAGGGCCCGGGTATGAGTCTGCAGGAAGAGGAAGTTCAGTAAGTTTAAAGCGCAAGAAATGATCTCTTACCTGGAGAGGTTACATAACCGCCCCCCCCCCACCACAATCCTGTCAATTAATTCACCCTTCTTTCCTCCTCATCTTTCCTGCATTTTGCTGATTTACTCTAAGTCCAAACCAGGCTGTTGGAATTCTCCCCTTTCTCTCACTCCTGCACTACACTCCAGATTCCTTTTCACTTCTGACCTTCATCGCTCTAGGGGAGAAGAGAAAGGCAGACTGGGCCATACATCCATCTAACCTGTAGCCTTGGTGGGAGCACAGGCTCACTGATCCCCTGCCCCCGTGAGCTGAACAATCAGCAGACCCCACCCTGGAAGTGGCCGAAGAGACCTAGCTCAGCACTGTTGCAAAGACTTACCTGCCGGGATAGCCCTAAGATCCCTCCACCGGACAGAATGGGAGTGCTGCTCCCCGGCTGTGGGGGTTGCAGGCTGGGGCTGTTTCTTGGTCCTGGGGACACATCTCCAGAAGAGTCAAGTGTTTCTGGAGCTGGAGGGGAAGCTAGGGTGAGAGTTGAGTCTAGAACCCCTCAAGCCCCAATGCTCCATCAGGGAGAGTCAGGGGGCCACATGAAGGGAGAACACAGGCTGTCGAGGCAGGCGGTGTCCCAGGAGGATCCCCGGGCCCCAGATGGGGAAGGACTGGACGAGCGAAATTCCCCCACCTCCAGGGTATAAAGGCAAGCAAGTGTGGACACGGTTTCCTGCAGGAAGGCACCTGGCTGGGGAGCGCGAGAGACAGCGGTAGCAGGGAAACTCACTGGTCCTTGGACCTCCTCTCAGTCCAAGAAGCAGAGGGAAGGCGTCCAGTGCTCTTCCAGTCCTCCACGCTGTGCCCCCAGTACCCCAGCCCAGAGTGTGCTGAGAGGGGGGCGGTAGCCAAGCTCCGGATCCTCTCTAGAAGCCAGGAGAGAAAAGGGAAGCTGTTGACTCCCATCACCAGGGAAGGGAAGCGGGAAGGATGCAGGATGTGGTAGAAGGCGGGGACCAACTCACCCAGTCACAGAGGTGTGGTGGGGTCGCTCAGGGCCCGGGTATGAGTCTGCAGGAAGAGGAAGTTCAGTAAGTTTAAAGCGCAAGAAATGATCTCTTACCTGGAGAGGTTACATAACCGCCCCCCCCCCACCACAATCCTGTCAATTAATTCACCCTTCTTTCCTCCTCATCTTTCCTGCATTTTGCTGATTTACTCTAAGTCCAAACCAGGCTGTTGGAATTCTCCCCTTTCTCTCACTCCTGCACTACACTCCAGATTCCTTTTCACTTCTGACCTTCATCGCTCTAGGGGAGAAGAGAAAGGCAGACTGGGCCATACATCCATCTAACCTGTAGCCTTGGTGGGAGCACAGGCTCACTGATCCCCTGCCCCCATGAGTTGAACAATCAGAAGACCCCACCCAGGAAGTGGCCGAAGAGACCTAGCTCAGCACTGTTGCAAAGACTTACCTGCCGGGATAGCCCTAAGATCCCTCCACCGGACAGAATGGGAGTGCTGCTCCCCGGCTGTGGGGGTTGCAGGCTGGGGCTGTTTCTTGGTCCTGGGGACACATCTCCAGAAGAGTCAAGTGTTTCTGGAGCTGGAGGGGAAGCTAGGGTGAGAGTTGAGTCTAGAACCCCTCAAGATTACCTTAAGCAACCAAGCTGCTCCATCAGGGAAGGAAAAGCTCCATAGCAACAGGAAGCTGTAAGTCACCATAGCAATCCAGTGGCAAGAGAACCCCCCTACCAAGAGGCAGGAAATTGTCAGCGGCATCATTAGAGTAACCAGGGAAGAAGCGACAGGAAACTATAAGGATTGCCGTGGTCAACCAGGAGGGTACAACAGGAAGCTGAAGCAGTTCCATAGAAACCCAAGGAGAGCTCTAGAGAGAGAGGTACAGAGGAAGTGCTTCTTAGCAACAAGCTGCTGTAAGCATTACCCTAGCAACCAGATGGAAGGCTCTTTTAGCAATGGGGGAAACTGTACATAGTTGTCATGGCAACCAGGCCACTTGGCTACAGAAAGGAATTGCTCAGCAGCAAGCAGCCTGAACATCACCATGATGACCCAGCTGTCGGGAGCCACCCCTTCAGAGGTGCCTCACCCAGGGCAATTTGCTTGACGTCCAGATCCCAGGCCTCCTCCTCGACGCGGGCAGGCAGGGAACAGGCTCCCGGGGAGAGACCGGGAAGGGAAGGGCCGGCATGCTCAAAGGATGACACGGCCACCGAGGCCCGGGTGCGGGCAGCTGCAGAGAGTTGGGGGGTGGAGGGGTGGGGTGCTGGTGTGGGAAAGCCCTCCTGGCTCCCTGAAATGACTCTCATCTGATAGAGGGGCTCCCAGGCAGTCCCACGGTTTCTGGGAAGATAGCCACTTGTGACCCTTCCTCACTTTCCACCACGCCTCCTGCCTGCATCCATCTAACCTGTAGCCTTGGTGGGAGCACAGGCTCACTGATCCCCTGCCCCATGAGTTGAACAATCAGAAGACCCCACCCAGGAAGTGGCCGAAGAGACCTAGCTCAGCACTGTTGCAAAGACTTACCTGCCGGGATAGCCCTAAGATCCCTCCACCGGACAGAATGGGAGTGCCTGCTCCCGGCTTGTGGCCCCAGGGAATGGGAGTGCTGCTCCGGCTGTGGGTTGCAGGCTGGGGCTGTTTCTTGGTCCTGGGGACACATCTCCAGAAGAGTCAAGTGTTTCTGGAGCTGGAGGGGAAGCTAGGGTGAGAGTTGAGTCTAGAACCCCTCAAGATTACCTTAAGCAACCAAGCTGCTCCATCAGGGAAGGAAAAGCTCCATAGCAACAGGAAGCTGTAAGTCACCATAGCAATCCAGTGGCAAGAGAACCCCCCTACCAAGAGGCAGGAAATTGTCAGCGGCATCATTAGAGTAACCAGGGAAGAAGCGACAGGAAACTATAAGGATTGCCGTGGTCAACCAGGAGGGTACAACAGGAAGCTGAAGCAGTTCCATAGAAACCCAAGGAGAGCTCTAGAGAGAGAGGTACAGAGGAAGTGCTTCTTAGCAACAAGCTGCTGTAAGCATTACCCTAGCAACCAGATGGAAGGCTCTTTTAGCAATGGGGAAGCTGTACATAGTTGTCATGGCAACCAGGCCACTTGGCTACAGAAAGGAATTGCTCAGCAGCAAGCAGCCTGAACATCACCATGATGACCCAGCTGTCGGGAGCCACCCCTTCAGAGGTGCCTCACCCAGGGCAATTTGCTTGACGTCCAGATCCCAGGCCTCCTCCTCGACGCGGGCAGGCAGGGAACAGGCTCCCGGGGAGAGACCGGGAAGGGAAGGGCCGGCATGCTCAAAGGATGACACGGCCACCGAGGCCCGGGTGCGGGCAGCTGCAGAGAGTTGGGGGGTGGAGGGGTGGGGTGCTGGTGTGGGAAAGCCCTCCTGGCTCCCTGAAATGACTCTCATCTGATAGAGGGGCTCCCAGGCAGTCCCACGGTTTCTGGGAAGATAGCCACTTGTGACCCTTCCTCACTTTCCACCACGCCTCCTGCCTGCTTTCCCTCGCAAAGTCTTGACTTCTGGGGGCCACCCCCCAGCACTCTGGCCCTCACCTCTTCCAGTGAGCAGGGCACTCAGTGTCCGCTCCCCAAGTGCTTTGATGTCCAGGAAGGGTTTATTCCCAATGCCCATGGAGACCATCTGCTGCACTCGGAGCTCTAGGAAACAAGAGACCATGTTACCAACCTCTTTGCTCCTTCCCAGCTCTCATTCCTTTGGTGTCTCTTGCTGCTCTTCCTGGTGTGATGTGGATGGTGATGGGGGTCCTTGACTTCCCCTTCAGACATCTGTCTCTTCTCTCCTACCGGTTGCATCCTGCCTATTTAGCATTCTGGCTTCCCAACTTCTTTTTTATTTTTTTTTTATTTTTTGGGGGGGCATGGTGGGGAGGTAGGGGGGCGGGCGGGTCACTTCTATTAGTCTTTCATTTGTCTATTTTCATCCATCTTTGTTCTTTGGCCTGTGTGGGCCTCCCATCACGGTGGCCTCTGTTGTCGCAGAGCGCTGGCTCTGGGCGCATGCGCTCCAGAGCTCCAGCTCGGTAACTGGACACATGGGTGCAGCCACTCTGCGGCACGTGGGATCTTCCCAGGCCAGGGATCAAACCGGCGCCCCTTGCACTGCAAGGCAGTGTCCTTACCCACTGGACCAGCAGGGAAGCCCCTGGCTTCCCAACTTCTAACACTCACCTTCTTCCCTTTATCTTGGGCATTGAGAGCAAAATTCACATTTTTATATACCTTAACCGTTTATCAAGTGTTTCCATATATATTCACCTTATTTAATCCTTCCTATCACACCAAGATGTTACTTTCCATTTTTCAGATGAGTGGAATGAGAAATAAAAATGAAAAACAAAAACTAGCAGAACACCTCCCCAAACAAACCAAACTAGTCCTGGTGACGCAGAAATTAAGTTCTGGAAGGCAAGGCAAGTGCAGTGAGCACCGGCTGACTTTCTTTCACCTAGCCATTTGCTCTCACCTCCCTGAAACTTTAGCTTCCTCTTTCCTTTTGGTACATCTTAGATTAATTTCTATCTCAGCAATCCCTCTCATGTCAGATCTTGAGTCTTATCATACATCATTCTCTACCCTATACCCACTCCCCACCGCCCAAGGCACTCTCCAGCTAAGCCCCTGCCATAACCTCGATCCCAAGCATGCCCTCTCCCGGTTCTGCCCGGTACCTTTGTTGTGAGCTGCCTGTCTCCACAGCAACTGGGCAATAGAACTTGTCCACTTGAGTTTGATCTCTGGTGAGGCTGCTTGCAGGGTGTATGCCTCTCGTGCACGCCGCCGCCGAAACCACAACTCAAAGCAGAGCCCGCTGTCCCCGATGTTTTCTGTTAGCCCCATGTCAGCCGTCTGAGAAAGAGCAAGAGAGTGGGTGAAGACGGAGCGCATCCTGACTAGATGGTACCACGGGGAAAAGCAATGCGCTTAGCTTGGCATCTGGGAGATGCTCAGGGAATGTTTGCTCAACACCTACCATGTGCCAAGTGCTTTACATTTAGTTTTCATGACAAGCACAATTTACAGAAGCGGAGGCTGTGCAATACCCGAAGCAACTTGTCCAAGGGCTTACCATAACTTGCTAGAGAAAGAGGTCAAGCCCATGGCTGTGTTCTTCCAAACCTAAGCTTTTTTTCTCTATACTGGACTTGACCGGAACTAGTATAGGAGCTCTGAGTCAGAAACTCTTCGAATCATGCCACACTGCCTGGTCTGGGGCTAGGCTGCTACTGATGTCTATCTGGATATCATGGCTGTCTCCCTAAAGCAAGTTCTCCCTACTCTTGGGTTCTTCCCCAGGTTCTTCATCAGGTTAAGCTGTATTTATCGTGTCCTCTCTTTGTCCCTCAGGGACCACCCCTAACTCAGAAAGCATGTGTGTTCTTCATTGGAAAGGTCCTCCTCTCTTCTGGTTTGGAATGCCCCATGGATCTTCCGTGTGAGCACAGAGAACCCTGTGGAGTAGTGCAATGACCAGGACTTCTGTCACCTCGACACCCTAACCTGATGTTTGATTACAGGCCAAAGCCTGTTCTAGCTGATACCGATTCTGAACCTGGGTTGGCATTGAATTTCCAGCACATCCTGAGTTCTCAAGAAGAGCATGATTTCCTGTCCCTTCCCTGTGGTTTCCCACCACCACCCTGCCCCCAGGCATTGTACCTTAAAAGCCTGCTTGTAAACAAAGGTCTCTGACCCCCCTTCAGGGCCCTTGAGCTTGCTGAACAGGAGGAGATGCTCAAAGAGAAAGACATGGCGAAGGCACTTTTTCCGGCCACAGATGACTGTGAAAGGGTCCCGGTGCAGCAGTTGACCCTGCTCCTTCAGATCTATCTGGGGAAAGAAGAAGGAAAAGGCATTGGCCCTGGAGCCCTTTGTATATATTTTACAATGAGTAAAAATGGGATTTATAGGGCAAGAGGCCTAATGCACTGGTTCTCAGGCAGAGTCAGGAAATGAGGAACACCCCTGGCCTAGAATCCATCTAGTGGTCCCCATGCACAACACAATGGATTTGGTAGTACAGCCCTGCCTCAGAAGATGGAAGATGCATCACACAGTAGGCAATGGGTGAGCTTTTGTATGTTAGGGATCCAAGCACCATTTAGCCCCAGGAAGAGAATCAAATTAGCCAAGAACTGAAAGGAAAAGAAGTCCACCCCAGAGGAGGTGGGTTTCCAAGCTGTTGTGGAACCTTAGGACTGGAAAGAGACTGAGAGAATAGGTATGTGTTGAGATACCAGATGAAGTGCAGGGTAGATGGAGACAGGAATTAGGAAAGGAATAGGAAAGCAAGAGGCAGAAACAGTCACAGGAGGTCAGGCAGGACATAGATTCTTTATCAGTAGATGAGGAAATTGAGGTCTGGTGAAGTTCAGTGACTTGACCAAAGCTATCCAGTTTGTTAAAAATGACAGCCTGGGGCCCTCTGACCTTGAGTCTAGTTTTCTGGTCAGCAGCCCACACTGCTTCTGAGGCCACAGAACAAGGCAGCCTGAGCTGGTGGGTCTGGAGCCATGGCCTCACCTCGCAGCCACGCACCGCCTCTGCCGCCAGCAGGTCTCTTCCACGGGTCTCTTGTTCCCGGAGCAGCTGCACAGCAGCCCCAAGGGCCTGGCGCTCAGAACTTGGTTCGGGCCCAGCTTCCCTTAGGAGCTCTTCTAAGAGCCGCCCATACCTGGCCAGCTGCTCCAGCGGCTGCTGCAAGGCCCGGGGCAGGTGAGGGCCCCCCTCCAAGGTGCCCTAGGTAGGGAAGGAAACAGACAGGAATGAGGGGAGGGGCTGGAGCTGGAGAAGGCTGAGCCCTGTGGGAAAGATGGGAGGTACTCTGTGTCTTGGGGAGTAGATCAAGTCCAGATACACCTGAAGGTAAGGCGAAATACTTTCCTCCAGAAAAAAAAGGAGGTAGGAGGCCTGCAGGAGACTCCGCCATCCTCTATATCTAGAAGGAGAATGGAAGAGGAATACAAATAATCCCTGGTCTTTTCCGGTTTTCAACTTTTGAAGTCACTTTCACATCTTTTGACGTGAGGTTTTTTGACACTTCGAGCACTTGCTAGTTAAATGTAGTGAATACTGCCCACATTTACTGGACACAGAAACAGCAGCCAGGAAGGATCTAGACCCTTGCCCACAGTCCCAAGGGGACTGGTCAGGAACCCAGCTTCACCTGGCTCCCTGACCAGTGTGTGTCTCATTCTGGCAGTTTTGGGAGAGTACTGGTGGATGATGTTCCAGGGCCCATCTAGGAAAGCTTGATTTTCCCTGAGAGATTCTGAAGTTGGGTGGAATTTAGGTCTTTCTGGCTTTTCCCCTTCTCATGCTGGTGGGAGAAACAGTTACCTTGGTTGGGGGGCTGAGGGCAGTCAGACCATTCTCCAGTTTGTGGCGATGCTTCACGTACTGGGCATAAAGGCTGAACTGGTCCCCTGTGCCAGTCCCGTTCTCATGCCCCCCCCTGGGCAGACAAGGCCTTGAGGTCAAGTTCAGTGACTTGACCAAAGCTATCCAGTTTGTTAAAAATGACAGCCTGGGGCCCTCTGACCTTGAGTCTAGTTTTCTGGTCAGCAGCCCACACTGCTTCTGAGGCCACAGAACAAGGCAGCCTGAGCTGGTGGGTCTGGAGCCATGGCCTCACCTCGCAGCCACGCACCGCCTCTGCCGCCAGCAGGTCTCTTCCACGGGTCTCTTGTTCCCGGAGCAGCTGCACAGCAGCCCCAAGGGCCTGGCGCTCAGAACTTGGTTCGGGCCCAGCTTCCCTTAGGAGCTCTTCTAAGAGCCGCCCATACCTGGCCAGCTGCTCCAGCGGCTGCTGCAAGGCCCGGGGCAGGTGAGGGCCCCCCTCCAAGGTGCCCTAGGTAGGGAAGGAAACAGACAGGAATGAGGGGAGGGGCTGGAGCTGGAGAAGGCTGAGCCCTGTGGGAAAGATGGGAGGTACTCTGTGTCTTGGGGAGTAGATCAAGTCCAGATACACCTGAAGGTAAGGCGAAATACTTTCCTCCAGAAAAAAAAGGAGGTAGGAGGCCTGCAGGAGACTCCGCCATCCTCTATATCTAGAAGGAGAATGGAAGAGGAATACAAATAATCCCTGGTCTTTTCCGGTTTTCAACTTTTGAAGTCACTTTCACATCTTTTGACGTGAGGTTTTTTGACACTTCGAGCACTTGCTAGTTAAATGTAGTGAATACTGCCCACATTTACTGGACACAGAAACAGCAGCCAGGAAGGATCTAGACCCTTGCCCACAGTCCCAAGGGGACTGGTCAGGAACCCAGCTTCACCTGGCTCCCTGACCAGTGTGTGTCTCATTCTGGCAGTTTTGGGAGAGTACTGGTGGATGATGTTCCAGGGCCCATCTAGGAAAGCTTGATTTTCCCTGAGAGATTCTGAAGTTGGGTGGAATTTAGGTCTTTCTGGCTTTTCCCCTTCTCATGCTGGTGGGAGAAACAGTTACCTTGGTTGGGGGGCTGAGGGCAGTCAGACCATTCTCCAGTTTGTGGCGATGCTTCACGTACTGGGCATAAAGGCTGAACTGGTCCCCCTGTGCCAGTAGGGAAGCCGTACGTCATCTCCATGAAGCCCTGCAGACAAGCCTCTCCCTTCCCACCTCCACATCCTGTGCGGCCCGAAGGAGGAGCAGGCCATCAGGGGGCACTCAGTCTGCCTGGGGAATGACAGGCTCCAGTGGAGAGAGCAAAGGTCAGGTGGCACCTGATGTCTGGGACACAGAGGCTGAGTAGAACCAGGAACGAACCCAACAAACAGCACTAGGTCCCAGCGTCTTGGACTGCAAATTCTGGTGGGGGGAGGGGCGGGGTGGGAGGAACCGAAAAGGAGGGACAGTGGATGGGGCTGAGACCTGTGAAGGGAGAAGCCCTGGAAGAAGTTTCAGAGGCTCACTCACATGGCGAAGGAAGCAGGCCCCAATGCGCAGGGGGTGGGTGGCGCAGCCCTGAAGCTCCCGCAGAAAGTGTGTCCGGTGGAAACTGCGGAGCCTCTCCCTGGCGCTCAGGGCAGCAGCCCAGGTGCCCCGCAATTCCGGGGTCAGCTCAGGCCCCGGAGGTGGCACCGGTTCACTCAAGGTAGCCACATATTCCTGCTCACAGGCAATCAGCTCGGACACCAGACGTTGCTGGGCGCTGCAGGTGCCGCAAGGAGAGAGAGGAGGCTGTGGCACGGGAGGCAGTCACACCCCAACCATGTCATATTCTTTTCCTGGGGGGCAGCTGGGCGTGCCGCTTGGGCACCAGCTAGGCTACGCTCTCACCTGATGCTTCGCTTGCGCTCCATCCGGGGGGTGCCCACTCCCCAGGGCCCTTCCGGCCCCCCGGCCCGGCCCAGCAGCACGTGTTCTCGGGGCGAGCACGTCCTGTCTACGACCTCCGTGCTGGTGACCTCGAGGCCTCGGATCAGCACGGTCCGTGGTGGTCTGCCTTCTGCTTCTGGACCCAGCTCGGCACCCTCCTCCTCACAGTCCTCCCCACAGGGGGCCAGGGAGCAGTGGGACGGGGCTGGCCGTGGCCCGGGGCTGCTGGGGAGTAGCAGGGAGCTGAGGCTGGGTGAGGGGCTGTGGGGGCCTCGTGGGGCACCTCCGCTGCTGGCACTGTCTGCCCGTCGTCGCCGGTGGCCCCGGGGACTCGCCTCCTCTCCCAGCTGCTGCTGAATCCTCCGCTCCAGCTCTTGGCAGCGGGCCCGGCAGCGGCCCCATTCTCTCAGAGCTGCGGAGCTGCCCAGGTCCAGGGCCAGGGCCCGCATCTCCTGGAAGGTGCCAGCGCTGGGCTCAGGGGTGCGCCGCAGGGCCAAGGCTGCCAGAACCGCCTCCCGCCCTGGCCCTGCTCCTGCCAGTCTCGCAGAACCTTCATCCACCCATTCGTGTGCCTACAAGGCCAAAAGGGTAGGGAGTGGGGACAGGAAAGAGTGAGGTTCTGGGCCACTCCCACAAGCCGCCCCAAGAACAGCACCTGTCCGCCTTCACTGATGGCTTCCCAGGCCTCTCAGGACACCTCCTCTCACAGTCCTGCCTCAATGCCTAACAGGTCGCTCTTGGGCGGTGAACTTACAGAGACAGAGGGCATGTGTCCGGTGGAAACTGCGGAGCCTCTCCTGGCGGGCAGCCCAGGTGCCCCGCAATTCCGGGGTCAGCTCAGGCCCCGGAGGTGGCACCGGTTCACTCAAGGTAGCCACATATTCCTGCTCACAGGCAATCAGCTCGGACACCAGACGTTGCTGGGCGCTGCAGGTGCCGCAAGGAGAGAGAGGAGGCTGTGGCACGGGAGGCAGTCACACCCCAACCATGTCATATTCTTTTCCTGGGGGGCAGCTGGGCGTGCCGCTTGGGCACCAGCTAGGCTACGCTCTCACCTGATGCTTCGCTTGCGCTCCATCCGGGGGGTGCCCACTCCCCAGGGCCCTTCCGGCCCCCCGGCCCGGCCCAGCAGCACGTGTTCTCGGGGCGAGCACGTCCTGTCTACGACCTCCGTGCTGGTGACCTCGAGGCCTCGGATCAGCACGGTCCGTGGTGGTCTGCCTTCTGCTTCTGGACCCAGCTCGGCACCCTCCTCCTCACAGTCCTCCCCACAGGGGGCCAGGGAGCAGTGGGACGGGGCTGGCCGTGGCCCGGGGCTGCTGGGGAGTAGCAGGGAGCTGAGGCTGGGTGAGGGGCTGTGGGGGCCTCGTGGGGCACCTCCGCTGCTGGCACTGTCTGCCCGTCGTCGCCGGTGGCCCCGGGGACTCGCCTCCTCTCCCAGCTGCTGCTGAATCCTCCGCTCCAGCTCTTGGCAGCGGGCCCGGCAGCGGCCCCATTCTCTCAGAGCTGCGGAGCTGCCCAGGTCCAGGGCCAGGGCCCGCATCTCCTGGAAGGTGCCAGCGCTGGGCTCAGGGGTGCGCCGCAGGGCCAAGGCTGCCAGAACCGCCTCCCGCCCTGGCCCTGCTCCTGCCAGTCTCGCAGAACCTTCATCCACCCATTCGTGTGCCTACAAGGCCAAAAGGGTAGGGAGTGGGGACAGGAAAGAGTGAGGTTCTGGGCCACTCCCACAAGCCGCCCCAAGAACAGCACCTGTCCGCCTTCACTGATGGCTTCCCAGGCCTCTCAGGACACCTCCTCTCACAGTCCTGCCTCAATGCCTAACAGGTCGCTCTGAGCTGGTACAGAGACAGAGGGGCTTCAATGAAAGGATGGCCAACACTTACACGGAATTTACAAGTGGCAGGCTGTGTACTAAGAGCGTATTAAGTACTGCTTATATAATCCTCATGCAGCTTTGTGAGGTAAGTGCCACGAGGCATACTCAGGTTTAGTCTCCTGTTCCAGGTACTTTATCAGCTGGGTGGCAGAGCCGAGAGTCAAAGCCCAGGGATGGCCTCCTAAGTCCTGGCCTCTAAGAGCTCCCTGATCAACTTCCCCAGGCAGAAGAAAGGTAGCAGTGGGCACGAGAGGAAGAAGCTCGGCATATACCTGCTGGAAGAAGCGCTGTAGCCGTAGAGCCCGATGGAGGCCACTCTCAACCTGCTCCAGGCGCTGTTCAAAGACATCCAGAATCTTCTGGGAGGCAGTGTCCTCCTCCAGGGCCAGGGCCTCCCTCGCCTGAGCCAGGCGCTCCTGGAGAGGCAAGGCTGCTCTGAGGCCTGGCCCTCAGTCCAGCCGTCTCCCCTTCCTCCCCTCTTCCCCTTCTCACCTCAACCTCTGCACTGAAAGCCCGGAACTGTAGCTCTGTCTCCTGTAGGGCAGGCAGGGAGTCCCCAGGCACCGCGAAACTCGCCAGCTGCTCCTCCCCAGGGCCTGAGAGCCACTGCAGTGCCTGGGGCAGACAGGGTGGGAGAGCAGGGCCATGAGGAAGAAAGGGGCCATGAGGGGCAAAGGAAAGCTGAGGTCCAGCTCCGACCTCACCATCCTGACCTGCAGAACCTCGGGGGAACCACGTCATCTCAGCTGTAAAGTGGGAATGGTAACAGTGAGTAGTGATGCTTTCCACAAGGCTCAAGGGAGAAAGTGAGTAAGAGATCTTTGTAAAATACCACTTGAAGGGGAGACTGGGCAGTCAGGAAGTGCTGAGAGATCTGTGCTAGGGTTCCAGGGATCTGCCTGGAGGTGAAATAGATAAAGCTGGTGTGAACTGGAGGCAGGAGGGCCAGGAGAAATGTCACACTCACAGAGCCTAGGGACAGGTAGGCGGTGGTTACAAAGGGACCAGGCTTGGAGAGACAACCCAGGCGTGTGTGTGTGTGTGTGTGTGTGTGTGTGTGTGTGTGTGTGTGTGTGTGTGTGTGTGTGTGTGTGTGTGTGTGTGTGTGTGGCTCTGTTTGCCTATTATGGGGCTCCAGGAACTCTCATGTTCATTCTGGGATGTTTGACCAAAAAGGGATGGTAATTCTTTCCTCTGAAGAAAGACTGGAAGCTGGGGCAAGACAGCCTGAAGACAAGAAGTCTGAGAATGTTCCCAATAACCCGTGCCAACAGTAAACATTCTGCAGTCCTCCGCTGAAATCATCTGATCATCCTAAAGCCCTAATGCCTTACTGTCACCTCCATTCTGCAGACGAGGACTTGAGAACTCAGCGATGCTTTGAGACTTGTCTCTCACTCCTAGTAGAGCAAAACTCAAACTGAGCACTTTAGATTCCAAATCCTGTGTGCTAACCATTTTTAAACAGGGCTGAAACAGCTAGAAGCCAGCAAGCAAAGTCGGAGATACAAACCTGCTGGATGTTGCAGTGGAGGAAGCTAAACGTGCAGAAATCTCAGGAACAGAGAGCCCTGCCCTCACCCTCCTTTGACACTGACCCTGAAATGACCCTTCCCCTGAGGCCACATGCAGGTCCATGAGGTGTTTACCCAGCACGCTTAGGAAAGATGGAGGAGCAATCAGATTTCAAAGACTCTTCGACCCCACAAAGTAGGTTGGAGGGCGGATCCCTATGGAGCTCTTCATCTCGCAAGAAAAGCATCAAGTGTCAGAGAAGCCAGCATTATCCCAGAATCTTTCTCACAAAGAGACTAAGGTTTCCAAGGCATTTAGCAGCTTCCATCCTCCCCTCTTTCTAAGGTGGAGGGAGGTGGGACCTTTCCAGCTCGGGTTTGGGGATGACTTTGCTTCAGGGGTGAAGGGAGCCAGTGTCAATGGACATTTGTTATTATTATTTTTTAAATTTTGGCCTCTTCTGTTTTCATCCATCTTTAGTCTTTGGCCTGTGTGGGCTTCCCATTGCAGTGGCTTCTCTTGTTGCAGAGCACCGGCTCCAGGCACACGTGCTCCAGAGTGTTGGCTTGTGACTGGACACATGGGTCCAGCCACTCTGCGGCATGTGGGATCTTCCCGAGCCAGGGATCAAACTGGCACCCCCTGCACTGCAAGGCAAACTCTACCCACTGGACCACCAGGGAAGCCCCATTTGTTATTTTTGAGCTAAGGAGGTAGGCACCCAGAATCAATGAACTCTTCCCATAGTCCCCTAGGGCACCCAAGCATCTCTCACAATCTCTTAAGGATCCTTGAACAAGTATCAACATTGGGAGGGGGTGATCTAGCTGAAATGCTCTCTCCCTCTTGTTGCATCTCACACCGGCCATGATCAACTTCCAGGGACAGAAGGAGGGAGGGAGTGCTGTTCAACCAAGCCATGTTAGGAGAACCTTCAGGTGTAAGTATCAGTGGGAAAAGGGGTGCTAGAGGCCAGGCCCTTAGGTGGAGTAGGAGGTGGGGGGGTGCCGGCTCACCTGCTGGAGTCGGTGCAACCGTTGCCGCTGCTCCTGCTGCTGCACGTGCAGGTTGGAGAGGCGCACCAGTTGGTGAATGGCTTCATCCACCTCCTGATACAGTGCAGCTGGGCCTGGGCCCTCCAGCCTGGGGAGGAAGCGGGCAGAATGAACCACTGCCCTTGTCAAGCTTCCTGCCAACCCCATCCCATCCTTGCGTCCCAACGTGAGGGGTGACACAGCATCCTAGGTCAGCATGTGGGCTTGTATCTGAATCCCGACTCTTCCATTTACTGACAGACCTCAGCCAAGACATTAAACACTTCTGATCCTCCAGATCCCCATTTATAATCATACCTAGCATCTAGGGATGTTATGAGGATTGTAAGGGGAGATGCATGATATCCTGTTCAGATACATGCTTTGTAAGAATTATCTGGTAGCCAAAGTGAAATGACACAGGAGGCTGCTGTGTCTCCAGCCACCGTGTCCACCTGCCCCCGCGTACCCATCCCTCATACTTGTTGCTGTGAGTGGAGCGCAGCCTCATCAGGATGGCGCCTCCGTCCCTCTGCAGCTCTGTCAGCCGGGGATCTGCCAGTACCCTCTGCAGGGGCTCGGGCATTCCTGCCACCTCCTGCGGGGCAGGGAGAAATTGGCATTTAGGGTTCCACCAGAAGGTCTTCAGCTCAGCCCCATCCCCACCCCACCCCTGTGCCCTTTTGTCCCCTGTCATTTCATACCTCTCCCTCTGGCTCTGCTGCTCTCTCCAGCTCCTCGATGGCTTGCCGTATGGAGCCCAGTACGCCTCGACACAGGCGGCACAGCCTCGCCACTTCCTGAAACACACACATGGGGACGGAGTCCAGGGACAGAGTTTAGGATAGGGGGCTAAACCCTAGGGCAGAGGTGGGGCAACCCCAGAGACTTTTTTGGGGGGCAATGCTGGATCGAGTTCCTGACTTTGTTGCTTCCTAACTGTAAGGCTTTAAGCAGGTTCAGAAAATTCCCTGAACCTCCGCGTCCTCACTGTAAAGTCATAATAAGACATACCAGACTTCAAGATTTAAAGAGATTACACTAGATTAACAGTTAGTATGGGCTTCCCAGGTGGAACTAGTGGTAAAGAACCTGACAGCCAATGCAGGAGACATGAGAAGAGCAGGTTCGATTCCTGGGTCAGGAAGATCCCCTGGAGGACATGGCAACCCACTCCAGAATTCTTGCCTAGAGAATCCCATGGACAGAGGAGCCTGGCGGGCTATGGTTCATAGGGTCACAGAGGAGGACACGACTGAAGTGATTTAGCATGCACAAGCACGTAGCATAGGACTGACACATTTTACAGCTTAGTAAACACGAATCTCCTTTCCCTCATCTGCACTGACTTTTCACAGTATAAAACTGTCCTCGCAAAACAAAAACAAAACCTCACCTCCTCTCTGCCTATGCAGGTGCATTTCCCCTTTGACCCACAGCTTAGAGACCATGCTACTAACCCCCTTTAATGCTCAGTTCAGATGATGTTCATATCTCTATTCTTGAATACAGCATTTAGATTAATAAAATCAGAGATTATATCCTAATTCCTATACTTTGTGGGCACGAATCTTGCTGCTGAAATGCTGGTGCAGGGAGCAGGTACAGAAAGGCACTATCTCCAGAAGTAAGGTCCAGTAACTTGTTCCAGGTCACTTAGAATCAGAACCAGCCCCTCTGACTCTAGAACCCCAGGGACACTATTTTGCACACTTCTCCAGTTGTTTCTGACTTATCTTCCACCAAAAATGATATGCTATTTAACATCATATTAAGAATCACAAAAATTAAGATTACAGATCAATATTACTAATGAACCTAGATGCAAAAACACTCAACAAAACATTAGCAAACCAAATCCAGTGATACATTAAAAGAATCATACACCATGATTAAGTGGATTTATTCCAAAGATGCAAGGATGGTTCAACACTGGTAAAGCAATCAACATGAAACACCACATTAATAAACGAAAGATAAAAATTACACAATCATTTTGATAGATGTGGAAAAACCTTTTCACAAAATCCAGCATCCACTTAGGATAAACACTCTCAATAATGTGGGCTAGGAGTGAAACACCTCAATATAATAAAGGCTACTTATGACAAACCCACAACTAACATCATACTCAATGATGAAAAGCTGAAAGCATTTCTTCTAAGATGAGGAACAAGACAAGGATATCCTTTCTTACCATGTTTATTCAACATAGTTTTGGAAGTCCTAGCCACAGAAATCAGATAAGGAAGAGAAAGGTATCCAAATTGAAAAGGAAGAAGTATAATGGTCACTGTTTACAGATGATATGAAACTATATTTAGAAAATCCTAGAGATACCATCAAAAAATGACTTGAATTTACCAGTGAGTTCAATAAAGATGCAGGATATAAAATTAACATACAGAAATCTGTTGCATTTTTATACACTAACAATGAACTATCAGAAAGAGAAATTAAGAAAACAGTCCCATTTATAATCATATCAAAAAGAATAAAATACTTAGAAATTAACCTGACTAAGGAAGTAAAAGACGTGTATTGGAAAGTTATCAGATTTGTAAAAATATATATTTATTTATTTGTCTGTGCTGGGTCTTAGTTGCTGTATGTGGGATCTAGCAGCCTGACCAGGGATTGAACCCAGGCCCCCTGCATTGGGAACCTGGAGTCTTAGCCACTGAACCACTAGAGAAGCCCTGCTATCACATGTTGATGAAAGAAACTGAAGATGACACAAACAGATGGAAAGATATACCATGCTCATGGATTGCAAAAATCAGTATCATTGAATGTCCATACCAATCCCTATCAAAATATCAATGGCATTTTTCACAAAACTAGAACAAATAATTCTAAAATTTATATAAAAATATAAAAGACCCTGAATAGCCAAAACAATCTTGAGAAAAAGGAAAAAAAGTTGGAGGTATCATGTTCCCTGATTTTAAACTATACTACAAAGCCACAATGATCAAAACAGTATGATACTGGCACAAAACAGACACACAGACCAGTGGAACACAGTAGAGAACCCAGAAATGAATCTACATACATATGGTCAATTAATCCATGGTAAATGAGGGAAGAATATACAGTGGAGAAAGACCATCTCTGCAGTAAATGGTGTTGGGGGTACTGGACAGCTTCCTGCAGAAGAATCAACCTGGACTACTCATTCACATCATGTACAAAGATAAATTCTAAATGGATTAAAGACTTGAATGTAAAACCTGAAACCATAAAACTTATAGCAGAAAACATAGGCAATGCTCCTTGACATCTGTCTTACTAATATTTTTTTGGATACATTTCTTTTAGTCAAGGGAAACAAAAGTAAAAATAAACAAATGGGATTATATCAAATGAAAATGCTTTTGCATAGTGAAGGAAACCATCAACAAAATGAAAAGACTGCCTACTGGATGGGAGAAGATATTTGCAAACAATATATCCTATCAGGGGTTAATATCCAAAATATACAAAGAACTCATACAACTTAACATCAAAAAAAACAAGCAACCCAATTAGAAAATGGGCAGAGTTTCTGAATAAACATGTTTCTAAAGACATACAGATGGCTAACAAGCACATGAAAATATGCTCAACATTAATAATCGTCAGGAAAATGCAAATCAAAACTATAATGAGGTATCACCTCACATCTGTCAGAATAAAGAAGTGCAGGTGAGGATATGCAGGAAAGGGAACCCTCATGTGATGGGAATGTAAACTGGTGTAGCCACCATGGAGAAGAGTATGGACATTCCTCAAAAAATTAAAAGCAGAACTACCAAATGATCCAGCAATTCTACTCTGACTATCCTAAGAAAATGAAAACAGTAATTAGAAAATATATATCCACCTCTATGCTAACTGCAACATTATCACAATAGCCAAGATACGGAAGCAATTTAAGTTCCCATCAGTAGATGAATGGCTAAAGAAGATGTGGTACACACACACACACACACACACACACACACTAGTATTACTCAGCCATAAAAAGGGATGAAACCTTGCCATTTGTGACAACATGGATAGATTTAGAGGGTATTATGCTAAGTGAAATAAGTCAGACTATGTATGATTTCACTTACATGTGGAATCTAAAAAACAAAACAAATGAACATAACAAAACACAAGCAGAGTTATAGATACAGAGAGCAAACAGGTGGTTGTCAAGAGGGGAGAGGATGGAAATAGGTGAGGGGGTTTCAGAGGTACAAAATTCTCAAAGTAAATGAGTCACAGGTATAAAATGCACAGTGTGTGGAATACTGTCAGTATTTATGTAATGTCTTTGCATGGTAGACAGGGACATAGTACAAGATAAATTCTAAATAAAACTTGAATGTAAAACCTGAAACCATAAAACTTATAGCAGAAAACATAGGCAATGCTCCTTGACATCTGTCTTACTAATATTTTTTTGGATACATTTCTTTTAGTCAAGGGAAACAAAAGTAAAAATAAACAAATGGGATTATATCAAATGAAAATGCTTTTGCATAGTGAAGGAAACCATCAACAAAATGAAAAGACTGCCTACTGGATGGGAGAAGATATTTGCAAACAATATATCCTATCAGGGGTTAATATCCAAAATATACAAAGAACTCATACAACTTAACATCAAAAAAAACAAGCAACCCAATTAGAAAATGGGCAGAGTTTCTGAATAAACATGTTTCTAAAGACATACAGATGGCTAACAAGCACATGAAAATATGCTCAACATTAATAATCGTCAGGAAAATGCAAATCAAAACTATAATGAGGTATCACCTCACATCTGTCAGAATAAAGAAGTGCAGGTGAGGATATGCAGGAAAGGGAACCCTCATGTGATGGGAATGTAAACTGGTGTAGCCACCATGGAGAAGAGTATGGACATTCCTCAAAAAATTAAAAGCAGAACTACCAAATGATCCAGCAATTCTACTCTGACTATCCTAAGAAAATGAAAACAGTAATTAGAAAATATATATCCACCTCTATGCTAACTGCAACATTATCACAATAGCCAAGATACGGAAGCAATTTAAGTTCCCATCAGTAGATGAATGGCTAAAGAAGATGTGGTACACACACACACACACACACACACACACACTAGTATTACTCAGCCATAAAAAGGGATGAAACCTTGCCATTTGTGACAACATGGATAGATTTAGAGGGTATTATGCTAAGTGAAATAAGTCAGACTATGTATGATTTCACTTACATGTGGAATCTAAAAAACAAAACAAATGAACATAACAAAACACAAGCAGAGTTATAGATACAGAGAGCAAACAGGTGGTTGTCAAGAGGGGAGAGGATGGAAATAGGTGAGGGGGTTTCAGAGGTACAAAATTCTCAAAGTAAATGAGTCACAGGTATAAAATGCACAGTGTGTGGAATACTGTCAGTATTTATGTAATGTCTTTGCATGGTGACAGATGGTAACTAGACATCATGGTGATCCTTTTGAAATGTATGGAAATACTGAGTTACTCTTATATACCAGGAACTAAAACAGTGTTGTAGGTCAATTATACTTCAAAAACAAACAAACTAAACAAACTCAAAGGAAAAGAGATCAGATCTTTGGTTATTAGAGGTGGTAGATGAAGAGGAAGGGGAATTGTACAAAGATAATCAAAACATACAGACTTCCAGTTAAAGGATCTGATGTGTACTAGGGATGTACTAAGGATGGGATCTACAACACAGTAAATGTAATTAACACTGCTGTATGTTAAATATGAAAGTTGTCAAAAGTAAAGCCTGAGTTCTCATCACAAGGAAAAAAGTCTTTCTTATTTAGCTTTGTATCTATACGAGATGATGAATATTCACAAGACTAGTTATGGTAATCACTTCATGATTAGTAAAATCACTGTGTTGTACACCGCAAAGTTGTTTAGTGCCGTATGTTAACTATATCTCAAAACTAGAAGAAAAAAGAATTTATTTGACATACTCCTCCCATCTTCCCAGTAACCCAGGGTACATGCACATAAGTCTTTTGCTCATAAGTACTTGTTGAATTTGTTCATAAATATGTTTTGAATTATGAACCATAAATACGTATGAGCTAAATGGAAGGGAAACCACTGTTTCCCAGCTCCTTGGTCATGTCTCAGATCTACTGTCTTTCCTAGAATGTTCTCTGCTGGGTCACTCCTGGCTCCCGGTGTCCTGGGTTGGGGAGGGGAAGCTTACCTGGTGTGTCTCTACCCAGTGGCGGGGAGAGGGCTCCCTGTGACCTCCTAAGTCCCACTGCAGCTCCTCTGGCTTGGCCACTTTTTTCAGATCACCCTCTGACAGCAACTCGATACCCTGTAGACATGGGAAGACAGGCAGTTTCTGGCCTGGACATAGCCTGGGGCTCCAACTAGCCTCTTCTCTCTCCACGATTGATGGGAGCTAGGTGGGAGTCAGGGGCTCAAACCTGAAGCCCATGGAGTTCAGCTGGAGGGTCATCATGTGTGAGAAGCAATAGCCGTTGAACGAGGGGAGAGTCTCCTGAGTCCTGAAGGCAGAGAAGAATAACCCTAAACTGTGAGCAAGTAGGTGGTCTGGAATGACCACTATAGAAGAGTTAGGGCCCAGAAAAAGTAACTGTTGCAAGGGATTGGTTACCTGAAGTTGACTCAGGACAGGAATGAGAGCTGGAGGCAGTGGGGGTGCCTTGCGAAGGTCCAACAGGACAGACAGTCCCAATATCTGCAGATCAGGTCTGTGGGGGCAGAAGAGCCAAGAAGACGGTCTATCAGTGTGTGTGTGTGTGTGTGTGTGTGTTACTCATCCTCAGGAGAAATTAGTTCCTGGGGATGGGACAAAGGGTGAAAGCCTGGAATGTGCATCTAAGCGGTAGTGATGACGTAGCAACTGGGAGTCTATATTCATACGCCCACCTGGTCATGCAATCAGTTAAAAGAGTCAGGAATTTTGTGCTCTGGAAGAGTATGAATTCAATCTTTACTGCCTAATAGGTTCTGATGTTCAGGAACTAGTTGTTGGATGAGAGAATCCATGTTCTGCTAATCCAGGTAGTGTCTCAGGAGACTGAAAGTCATAGGGCCAATTTTGAGGGTTGATGAAGACATTGTGCAAATCATTGTGCAATGTCAATGCCTTGAAAATATCTGAGAGTCTTAGGAGTAGGTATCCTAGAGGTCAGTGTTCTGCAGAGAGAGGAGGGCAGGGTTCTTGTGACCCATGAGGTGACTATGCAGGGTGCCAGCCTGGGCCTCGGTTACCTGAGCAGTGAGTGGAGGTAATGAAGAGCAGTGCTCAGCACGTCGTGGGAGGGTGGGGGCTCCTCGGGAGGGCACGGTGGGGTAATGGTCAGCAGAGCTCGCCCACTCTGGTCCACCCCTCCTGAGGACACAAAATGGCCAGGCTGTCCTGGCTGGGCGCAGGCCTTGGCTACCTCCCGTCTACCCCGCCTCCCTCTGCAGCCCACCCTGGAGGCTTCTCCTTCCTCAACCCCTTCCCTTCAGGCACCGCTGCCCACTGACCAGTCAGGATGAGGAATCCAGACGTCATTAAGTCCCAAGCTACACCAGGGTCATCTGAGACGGAGACTGGAGGGGCCTCTTCAGGGATGCTCTCCCTTTTCATTTCCTGCACAGTGTCTGGAGGTGGTGTCAGGGGGTCCGAGACGAGCCCTTCTGGATCGTCGGGGCCTGAAGACATGAGCAGAGCTGTGGGCCTGAAGTGAGGAGCGGTCTGGCTGTTCTGTTCCCAGCTTCACCTCTGCTCTTCCTCCAGCACCTTCCTGGGGGCCCACCTAACCCAGCCCTTGCCCTACTGACCTCGGTGTATTCTCACCTGCCAGGCACACCAGGCTCGGCCCCTCTGGTTCTCTTTCTCTGGCCCTCTCTTCTACAGGCCCACAGGCTTCTGGGGGGCGAGGTTCTTTTTCATCAGCTGGTTTGAGCTCCTCTCTCGGCTCATGTGCTGGCTTGCCTGGGCCTTCGTGCTCCTCTATAACTGGGCTGCATCCTGGAAGTTCGTGTTCATTCGGTGGGGGCAGGCTGACAAGGGCTTCCTGGTGGCTGGTCTCTTCTTTGTCCCCAGGGTTCACTGCGGCACTGTCCCCTCCTCGGTTAAGAGCCCCTCTGCCGGCAGCTCGCTTCTTTCTCCTATTTCCTTTGCCTGTTCTCCGAGGGGTACCAGGGAGCCCTTCAGTCCCCTGGCCTGCTCCGACCTCCCCTGGCCTCAGAGGGCAAGGCTCGGAAGCCTCCCCTAGAGCCTCTACCGGGGGCTCAGATCCCTCCAGGGCCGCTGTCTCGGGAAGAGCCTCAGCCTCAGCTCCTGGGGGAGACCCGGGGGAGGCTCCAGTGCTGCTCCCCTCACCAGGTGGGCGGGCTCCATCCTGGTCCCGAAGCCCCAGGCCCTTCTGGTGCAGCCACGCCCGGTGCCTCCGATGCCGGCCCTTCCCTCCAGCACCCTTGCGTGTGGGTACCGTCCGGGTCCTGGAGAGGCCCGAGGAGCCTTCAGCATCCATGGGGCTCCCCCTCACAGGCAGCGTCACCTCCAGCAGCTCCACATACTCGCCCTCAGGTCCTTCAGCAGGGCATTGTGCCCATCCCCAGGACTCCGGGTGCCCAGGGCCTCCTCAGGGAGTGGAGGGCTAGGAGCCCTGGGGTCCGGAGGGCAGTTCTGGGGCAGTGTGCCTGGCCGATGTCCAACCATGAGGCCTCCTTTGGGGGTACAATCAGGGCAGATGAGCTCGACTGGTGTGCCCCTGGCAGGTGGTGTCAGGGTCCGAGAGCCTTCTGGATGCGGGGCCTGAAGACATGAGCAGAGCTGTGGGCCTGAAGTGAGGAGCGGTCTGGCTGTTCTGTTCCCAGCTTCACCTCTGCTCTTCCTCCAGCACCTTCCTGGGGGCCCACCTAACCCAGCCCTTGCCCTACTGACCTCGGTGTATTCTCACCTGCCAGGCACACCAGGCTCGGCCCCTCTGGTTCTCTTTCTCTGGCCCTCTCTTCTACAGGCCCACAGGCTTCTGGGGGGCGAGGTTCTTTTTCATCAGCTGGTTTGAGCTCCTCTCTCGGCTCATGTGCTGGCTTGCCTGGGCCTTCGTGCTCCTCTATAACTGGGCTGCATCCTGGAAGTTCATGTTCATTCGGTGGGGGCAGGCTGACAAGGGCTTCCTGGTGGCTGGTCTCTTCTTTGTCCCCAGGGTTCACTGCGGCACTGTCCCCTCCTCGGTTAAGAGCCCCTCTGCCGGCAGCTCGCTTCTTTCTCCTATTTCCTTTGCCTGTTCTCCGAGGGGTACCAGGGAGCCCTTCAGTCCCCTGGCCTGCTCCGACCTCCCCTGGCCTCAGAGGGCAAGGCTCGGAAGCCTCCCCTAGAGCCTCTACCGGGGGCTCAGATCCCTCCAGGGCCGCTGTCTCGGGAAGAGCCTCAGCCTCAGCTCCTGGGGGAGACCCGGGGGAGGCTCCAGTGCTGCTCCCCTCACCAGGTGGGCGGGCTCCATCCTGGTCCCGAAGCCCCAGGCCCTTCTGGTGCAGCCACGCCCGGTGCCTCCGATGCCGGCCCTTCCCTCCAGCACCCTTGCGTGTGGGTACCGTCCGGGTCCTGGAGAGGCCCGAGGAGCCTTCAGCATCCATGGGGCTCCCCCTCACAGGCAGCGTCACCTCCAGCAGCTCCACATACTCGCCCTCAGGTCCTTCAGCAGGGGCATTGTGCCCATCCCCAGGACTCCGGGTGCCCAGGGCCTCCTCAGGGAGTGGAGGGCTAGGGAGCCCTGGGGGTCCGGAGGGCAGTTCTGGGGGCAGTGTGCCTGGCCGATGTCCAACCATGAGGCCTCCTTTGTGTACAAATCGAGGGCAGATGAGCTCAGCCCAGGGCAATCGCTGAATCCCAGAGGGCGCAGACAAAAGGCAGGTGCTGAGGCGACCTGTTGGCCTATCTTTGTTGATGCCTTGTAGCCACTCCGGTGTGAACAGGTACGCACAAGCCTCATGGGGCACCGGCAGCTCCTGCACTCGGCCACCCCCTGGGGCCAGGCACTTGAGTGCCAGGCGGGGTGCTTGGGCTGCCGAGGGCACCACTTGCAGGTAGAAGTCTCCTGGGCGCAGCAGCTGCCAGGGGAGGGCTGCCAGCTGCACCACTACTTGCTCGTGCAGGCAGAGGGGCCAGCCCTCATGGAAGAAGAGGAAACCGCTGTACTGGGCCTGGGGAGAGAGGTGGCGGGCTGTGCTCAGGCATCTGCTGATGAAGCCAGCAGGAGGCGGGGAGTTAGAATGGGAGGAGCCTAGGCAGGAGTGGCCTGATGCCTGGTGGGTTATGACCCCAGGGGAGCAGGGGGAGATACCTTTGGGAGTGCATGTGAAAGAGGAAAGGATGAGGACTGATCAGTTTTCTGGCGGTGGGAAGCTTCTCGAGGAAGCTAGTTCACGAGTGGAAGGGCAAGACCTGAGTCATTATAAAGCCATGGTCAGCACATGCCACTGCCTTGGAGGAGTTGGAGACTTGCAAGAGGACTTTATAGCTGTAGAAGTGACTCTGTTGAGTCATCCTTGGGGGAGTCAGTATCTTGAAAAAACTGGTATGAGGAGGGAATGTCTGGAATTGGGTCTCGAGGGTCAGGGTCTTTGGGAGTTGATGCTTCTCAGGGGTCAGTATTCGGGGAAGATGAGTGTCTATATGTTAACACAGGAGTGGTAAGTGCCCCTGTGGGGGTCAGTTTCAGGGAGGCAGTGACTCTGGGTAGGGAGAAATGAGCCAGTCTGACTGGTGTCTGGGGTGAGGCAGTGGACCCTAGGGGAGACAGAAGAGGAACACATTCACTCACACAGGCTTCCTGTTGGATCTTGGCAAGCAGGTGCTTGGCAGGCACCAGGAAGTCCAGCGTGTACCTCAGCGCATCCTCTCGATAAGTCCTCTCCACCACCTGGAACACTTGGCCCAACAGAGTGGGGGCTGTCGCTTCGAAAGGTGGGTACAGGGCTGCCAGAGTGCTCTGCACACAGTCCTCTACTGGCTCAGGCTCCTGGGAGAGACAAAATCAGACAGCAGATTCCTAGAGATCACCAAGCATGGTTCCTTCTTCAAGGCTGGCTCTGTCGCCCAGGGGTCCCATCTTGTACAAAGGGTGTGCAGTCAGGAAATGCTGGTTGAATGAGACAGGAATGGGGCCGGGCCAGAGGGCACTCTAAGACCTTGGCTTTTGGAGATCTGGGGAGACTTTTTGGTGAACGTCTTTGATCAGGGCTGAACCTGGTTCTTACAAACTGGGATAATTGCATAGGCCCTCCTTGGGAAGAGATGGGCCCCTGGGCCATCAGGGAAGTCACTAAGGCGGAGAGCTCTGAAGGGTGGAGCCCTTTCACACAGCTGTCCTGCCAGTCCCTTCTCACAGGGCCCATCAACCAGAGAACCCCCATTTAAGTAGGAGCCACCACCCAGAAGCAATCATATGCTAGAGGTGGTGATTGGGTGGGAAGAAGGAGGACTGAGGGGCTATCTGTCTTGAGTCTCTCTAGCACCCCAAATCCTCTCCCAGTGGCTCTAAAGGAATCACTCATTCCCCAGAGCCTGTGGGATTAGGTTACAAAGACTTGGGTGGGGACAGCTGAAAGAGCAAAAAGTCACAAAGGCAGCTTGTAGGGAAAGGAGGAGGAGGCCTTGCTGGTATGTATAAGAGCTGAAATATTTTCTGATCTCTGTAGGTCCTGTCTGCCAACCTCCTCCCCGGGGCAGGGGCACCATCCAACAGTCTCAGCCCTGCTTCCGAAAAACTGGTATGAGGAGGGAATGTCTGGAATTGGGTCTCGAGGGTCAGGTTTTGGAGTTGATGCTTCTCAGGGTATTCGGGAAGATGAGTGTCTATATGTTAACACAGGAGTGGTAAGTGCCCCTGTGGGGGGCAGTTTCAGGGAGGCAGTGACTCTGGGTAGGGAGAAATGAGCCAGTCTGACTGGTGTCTGGGGTGAGGCAGTGGACCCTAGGGGAGACAGAAGAGGAACACATTCACTCACACAGGCTTCCTGTTGGATCTTGGCAAGCAGGTGCTTGGCAGGCACCAGGAAGTCCAGCGTGTACCTCAGCGCATCCTCTCGATAAGTCCTCTCCACCACCTGGAACACTTGGCCCAACAGAGTGGGGGCTGTTGCTTCGAAAGGTGGGTACAGGGCTGCCAGAGTGCTCTGCACACAGTCCTCTACTGGCTCAGGCTCCTGGGAGAGACAAAATCAGACAGCAGATTCCTAGAGATCACCAAGCATGGTTCCTTCTTCAAGGCTGGCTGTGTCGCCCAGGGGTCCCATCTTGTACAAAGTGTGTGCAGTCAGGAAATGCTGGTTGAATGAGACAGGAATGGGGCCGGGCCAGAGGGCACTCTAAGACCTTGGCTTTTGGAGATCTGGGGAGACTTTTTGGTGAACGTCTTTGATCAGGGCTGAACCTGGTTCTTACAAACTGGGATAATTGCATAGGCCCTCCTTGGGAAGAGATGGGCCCCTGGGCCATCAGGGAAGTCACTAAGGCGGAGAGCTCTGAAGGGTGGAGCCCTTTCACACAGCTGTCCTGCCAGTCCCTTCTCACAGGGCCCATCAACCAGAGAACCCCATTTAGTAGGAGCCACCACCCAGAAGCAATCATATGCTAGAGGTGGTGATTGGGTGGGAAGAAGGAGGACTGAGGGGCTATCTGTCTTGAGTCTCTCTAGCATCCCAAATCCTCTCCCAGTGGCTCTAAAGGAATCACTCATTCCCCAGAGCCTGTGGGATTAGGTTACAAAGACTTGGGTGGGGACAGCTGAAAGAGCAAAAAGTCACAAAGGCAGCTTGTAGGGAAAGGAGGAGGAGGCCTTGCTGGTATGTATAAGAGCTGAAATATTTTCTGATCTCTGTAGGTCCTGTCTGCCAACCTCCTCCCCGGGGCGGGGGCACCATCCAACAGTCTCAGCCCTGCTTCCTCTAGGCTCACCTCCCTAAGTGAATCAGTAGGAAATCTTTCTCCATCTCAGAACCTAAACAGCCACCCCTCAGGCTATTCCTTTACAAACTTATTTCTCTTTCAAGGTGGCTCTGGAATCCCTTTCATCAGGTTTCTTCGGTGTAACTGGGCAAGAGGGATGCTCAAATGGAAGTGTTTACCTAGGTCTCTACTCCCAGTTACCCTCCCTCTCGCCCCCACCCCACTCCACCCCGGCCGGTTTTGCCCTGAGGACAAAACTGCATATTTTACTGTAGTGTCCTTCCAGCTTGAGTGTTGCGTGCCTGTCCCGACCGTCTGAGAAGCGAGGCAGCCACTCCAGAGACCGACAGTCTGTGCGTCAGCAGAGACCCAGCCCCAAGGTGTGTGGGCGAGCAGACAGACCCCCCAGTGTTCCGGGGACCCGGCCTGCGCAGGGAGCGTGGGTGGGGGAGGGTGGGGATGGGCGGGGTGAGGCAGAGTGGGGCCGTCCGCTCGGAGGCCTGGAAGGGGGAGCTAGAGCTGGAGCAGCGAGGCAGCTGCAACCCATTAGGGGCGGTGAGCTCATGGCTGAGCTAGAGTCTCAGCCACAGGAAACGGCGGCAGGCGGGAGGGGAGGAGGGGTCTGGGGTGGAAAAGGGCGGGCAGGAGCCCAAAGACCCGGCCTCCAGCCGGCCCGGGCCAGAGAGGAGAGCAGAGAGACTGAGTCAGCTCTCCCTGGCCCAGTTCCTCTTTCTTCTAGTTCCAGTCTCTCTGCCAGGGGGTGCCCTTCCTTCTGTAGAGAAACAGCCCGGGTGGTGCTCCTCCCCCTGCCTCTGCGCCCTGCGGTGAGCGCCCCCTGGCAGGGCCTCTCCCCCTCCTCCACTCCCTGCTATGAGCGCCCCCTTCGGCTTACCCCCACTCCGCAGTGGGCGCTCTCTGGCAGTGCCCACACCTGCAATGACTCTTCAGAGTACTTTTGGAGTGAAAGTTCACAGAACAGTGTCCACTCCTATTGGGGCCACGGGCCGTCCCTTAGGGGACAGCTCTGGCAAAAAATGCTGGTATGTATAAGAGCTGAAATATTTTCTGATCTCTGTAGGTCCTGTCTGCCAACCTCCTCCCCGGGGCAGGGGCACCATCCAACAGTCTCAGCCCTGCTTCCTCTAGGCTCACCTCCCTAAGTGAATCAGTAGGATATCTTTCTCCATCTCAGAACCTAAACAGCCACCCCTCAGGCTATTCCTTTACAAACTTATTTCTCTTTCAAGGTGGCTCTGGAATCCCTTTCATCAGGTTTCTTCGGTGTAACTGGGCAAGAGGGATGCTCAAATGGAAGTGTTTACCTAGGTCTCTACTCCCATTTACCCTCCCTCTCGCCCCCACCCCACTCCACCCCGGCCGGTTTTGCCCTGAGGACAAAACTGCATATTTTACTGTAGTGTCCTTCCAGCTTGAGTGTTGCGTGCCTGTCCCGACCGTCTGAGAAGCGAGGCAGCCACTCCAGAGACCGACAGTCTGTGCGTCAGCAGAGACCCAGCCCCAAGGTGTGTGGGCGAGCAGACAGACCCCCCAGTGTTCCGGGGACCCGGCCTGCGCAGGGAGCGTGGGTGGGGGAGGGTGGGGATGGGCGGGGTGAGGCAGAGTGGGGCCGTCCGCTCGGAGGCCTGGAAGGGGGAGCTAGAGCTGGAGCAGCGAGGCAGCTGCAACCCATTAGGGGCGGTGAGCTCATGGCTGAGCGAGAGTCTCAGCCACAGGAAACGGCGGCAGGCGGGAGGGGAGGAGGGGTCTGGGGTGGAAAAGGGCGGGCAGGAGCCCAGAGACCCGGCCTCCAGCCGGCCCGGGCCAGAGAGGAGAGCAGAGAGACTGAGTCAGCTCTCCCTGGCCCAGTTCCTCTTTCTTCTAGTTCCAGTCTCCCTGCCAGGGGGTGCCCTTCCTTCTGTAGAGAAACAGCCCGGGTGGTGCTCCTCCCCCTGCCTCTGCGCCCTGCGGTGAGCGCCCCCTGGCAGGGCCTCTCCCCCTCCTCCACTCCCTGCTATGAGCGCCCCCTTCGGCTTACCCCCACTCCGCAGTGGGCGCTCTCTCTGGCAGTGCCCACACCTGCAATGACTCTTCAGAGTACTTTTGGAGTGAAAGTTCACAGAACAGTGTCCACTCCTATTGGCACGGGCGTCCCTTAGCTGCGCCCTCCTGCTTCCTGTGCCCCAAGTCGCTGCTGCCAGGGTCCCCAACCCGCTGCAGGGAGCTCCTGCCAGTGTTCCCTCCCCTCCGCAGCGGGAAAGCTCCGAGACGGTGCTTCTGTTCCCTGCAGCGTGAGCTGGGGGCACTCCTCCCCCCATCGCACCTCGTCTCAGCTCTGGCACCGTCACGCCCCCTGGCACCGTGAGCCCCCTCCCCACTCTGTCCACTACAGAAATGCGGCAGCATCGCTTTCTCTGCGGGAATTTCCCTTTTTGGCTAGGTCCCTGGCCCCAGCCTAGCCACAGCTGTGACCGATCCCCCAGGGCCGGATGGGTGGGCCCGGCTCACCGGACTGGGAACCGGGATGGAAAATGGTGGTTCCAGGCAGGTCATTTCTCATGACCCGAGGCCAGGCCCCCACCAGGGCTGCAGCAACACGAACCCGCGGGGATCTCCCGCGGGTAAGGAGTTGGGATCGGGAAGGGGAGGGAAGATTCTGCAAAGGAAGGCACAAGTCAGGACCGAGGAGGGCGAGGGGAGGTGTGTGGATTCGAGGGAAGAGACCTAAGGGAGGTTGGGGGAGGGGGCGAAGAAGAAGAAAAGAGGGCAATACCCAGTGGAGACAGAGCCAGACAGTGGGGCAGACGACAGATCAAAGAAAAGAAGGGGGATGGGAGCAAGCAGAGTCCCAGGAGGGCTGAAGAGTTCCAAGCTGGAACAAGAGGCACCCAGCCGGGGGCTGGCGATCCGCAGCGGATTGCGTGGAGGCGGAGGGGACACCGGGTGGCGACGCGGGACTCACCATGGCTCGGCTCGGGGCCGCGTCCGACGCTCGGGCCGGCGGGCGGGGCCGGGCGCGCCGCCGCGTCCCTCCCGCCGCTCGCGTCTCGCCGGGTCTGGCCAGGGGACAGCTCCCGCCGCGGTGGCGGCTCGGCCCGCTCGGGCTCCCAGGCCGCGGGGCCCCACCAGGGAGGGTCGGGACGGCCGCCCCTCCCCGCCCCGCCCCGCCCTTCAGGGCTGGTCTCCGCCTCCGCGGCCGACCCCCCGCAGGGACTCCCGCTCCCGCGCTTGGCCTCGGGCCTCGCCCCCCCGACGCCCCCGGCCGATCTGACCCGCTCTCCCGCAACCCTCTTCCTCCTCCGCCCCGTCTTCCACCCCGTAGCCCCGGCCCTGACCCTCGGAGGCTAGTCCTGCCAAAGATGCCCCTCTTTTCCCGCCTCCGCCTCGCTCCCTACGGAATCAGTTTAATCTTCGCAAGGGACAGTCCAGAGACTGGGGCGTGCGTGAATTCCTTGGGGTCCTCAGTCTAGGACTGGAGTCATCGGATGGCCGGAAGCCTCCTGACTCTAACTTGCCTAGGAACCTCTTCTCCCCTCTGTTGCCAGACTTCGGCGGCACCTGGAGCTCGGAAGAGACCCTCCACACACACACACACACACACACACACACACACACACGCACGCACACACAGCCCCTGCTCACTTCCCTTGGAGCGGGGAGTAGGAAAATCGGGGGATTACTCCCATTCTCCCGGGGCTTGCCTGCCCTCCTCCATTCCCTCCCATCTCCTCCGGCCTCGAGCCTTCGGGCTCCGACAATGGGCTCCTCTGTGCGGCCTGGGGAGGGCGGAGGCGTGGGGGAATTAAGGAACGGTGAAGGCTTGGGGAGGGGGGGTGGACGTCGAGGCTGAATGCGCGCAGGGTCCCAGGATCAGGATCCTTCTGCAGGGGCGGACGTTTTCTGAGTTGTTTCCTCGCTTCCCCTTCCCCTCTGCATCCCCTATCTCTCCCTTAGCTAGCGGAGGGAAGGCACCGGGCCTCAATTCAGGCCCACGATCTGGATACAAGACCCTTCCTACTTTGGGGGCGGCGAAAGAGAGTCTCCTGGGGGCGCTAGGGCTCTTGGCCGCGTGGATGGCGATCTGACGCAGTAGACAAAGGGGGTAGGCTAGTTAAGAAAGTTCTAGCCTCACCCATCCTCCACTGTGTCTTGATGGGAAATGAGGCCCTGGCTAGGGTCCCCCAGGAGGCCCGGAGGAGGCTTAGGATAGCGAGGAGCTGGCTTGTCCCTTCTCTGAGAAGGCACCTGGAAGCCCTGCAAAGGCGGAGAGGTGGGCGGGGGGCACTTCTAAAGAGTGGGCATTTGAGAAGATAGGAGAACCAAATAGAGCCGAGAGACGGACGTGAATGCAAGTACCACGGCGACTGGGTGGTGCTGAAGTGACGTTTGGAAAACGTCCTGTGGAGACAGCTCCAAAGAAGCCAGGAGGCTGGAGCCTGAGTGAGGGCAGTTTTTGGAACTGAAGCTGGAGGAGGGGTGGAGGTGGGGGCGTCCCTAGGTGATGGGCTCTTCTCACCTGCTCAGAACACTAATCTCCGTTCTTTCTCCTCTCCGCGGGATCTGAAAAAGAGTAGAGAGAGAATGTCTGTCCTTTTTGGAGGCAAGAAGATCCCTCTGCTCCTTAGCGTCCAAAAAAAAAAAAAAAAAATCTGGGGCAGCAAACCTCAGCGACCGTCTTCCTAGCAGAGGCAGAGAGCTGGAGCTCTTTTCCATCAATGAGTTATGGACTCTTCAGTCATGCAGCCTCTCCAGCTTCCCTGTAATTAGTGCTGAGAACTGAGAGAGTGAGATTTTGCTACCCCCTGGTGTCCACTTTGTAAATGCTGCCCAGCGGCTAGTTTCAGAGGTCAGAATTTAGAAGACTTTCTTAGGGGGTTTATTATGAACTTTATTCACTTGTTTCAAACCCAGCTCACCCGTTCCTAGTGGTGATGGAGTCTAAACTTTCCCTTACCAGGTCTTAACATTCTTCATACTCAAGCAAATTGTTTGGGGAACAGTTGGTAGGATCCAAGGGTCCTACAAAGCTGGCTCTTGGACTTGGGGGGAAAAATGAATGGGTCTTCCCCACCCCCATGGAAAAAAGGGAGTTATTGAAAGGTTTTGAGCCTATGAGGTGAGGGGTTTTGGATGCAGGGTCTGAGATCCAGGTATTCCTTTCCAGGAGTTTTAATCAGTGCTAAATTAGAAAGATTTATTTTGTTAAATAAGGATGTGTATATGTGTGTGTGTGTATATATATATATATGTATATGTATATATATAGTGGTTAAATACCACTTTCTCTAAGGATGCAGGCTCTTAGCTAATACTTGTGTGCCTGTGCAATGGAATGTGTGTTGATGTGAACGTTTTGGGGAGATGTGAAGTAGAAAGATTAAAATGGAGGAAACAAAGGCTAGAAATAGACCAGACGTAGAAACTCTCTCTAGCATTCACAGAAAGTTCTCACCAACTTCAGAGTCCTTGGAGCATATCAAAACTCCCATTTTCCAGATGAAACTCTGGCTTATTTGAAATGGAAAAACAACCGTAAGCTATACAGTAAGTGGAGAAGTCAGAATTTGAACTCCAGCAGCTTGACAAGAGAGCCGTCATTTTTTTTTAAATTTTTATTTATTTCTTTTATTTTTGGCTATTCTGGGTTTTCACTGCTGCCACAGGCTCTTCTCTAGTTGCAGGGAGTGGGGACTACTCTCTAGTTGAGGTGAACAGGCTTGTTTTTGTGGTGACTCCTCTTGTTGTGGAACTAGGGCTCTAGGGCACATAGGCTTCAATAGTTGCGGCTCCGAGGCTCTAGAGCACAGGCTCAATAGTTGTGACTCATGGGCTTAGTTGCTCCACCGCATGTGGGATCTTCCTGAATCAGGGATCGAACCTGTGACTCCTGCATTGGCAGGCGAATTCTTCCCACCAAGCTACCCGGGAAGCCCGAGAGCCTACATTCTTTTTTTTTTTTTTTTTTTTGAGAGCCTTCATTTCTTAACCACTACATTATAGAGTTTTATCTAAGCTGTCATGAGTTCCATTAAAAAATCGCTTTGGATGCTACTCGCTTTGTCTGGTTTGAACTAGGTATCACCAAAGCCCACACCACCAGCATCTTGCCTACCCTAATGCAGTAGTTTCCATACCGCTCTACCTGTCTTGCTTTCGCTGCCTGAGAAACTGTTCTCTGCACCTTCACCAGAGTGATCATCTAAAACCCTTGACCATTATCCATTCATCTGTTGTTGAACCTCTAGGTTGTTTCCATGTCCTGACTGTCGAAAACAGTGCCGCAGTGAACACTGGGGCACATGTGTCTTTTTGAATTGTGGTTTTTTTCAGGGCATATGGATAAAGAAACTTCCCTGGTGGCTCAGTTGATAAAGAATCCACCTGCAATGCAGGAGGGGCTCTTAGTAAGCCTGTGCAATGGAATGTGTGTTGATGTGAACGTTTTGGGGAGATGTGAAGTAGAAAGATTAAAATGGAGGAAACAAAGGCTAGAAATAGACCAGACGTAGAAACTCTCTAGCATTCACAGAAAGTTCTCACCAACTTCAGAGTCCTTGGAGCATATCAAAACTCCCATTTTCCAGATGAAACTCTGGCTTATTTGAAATGGAAAAACAACCGTAAGCTATACAGTAAGTGGAGAAGTCAGAATTTGAACTCCAGCAGCTTGACAAGAGAGCCGTCATTTTTTTTTAAATTTTTATTTATTTCTTTTATTTTTGGCTATTCTGGGTTTTCACTGCTGCCACAGGCTCTTCTCTAGTTGCAGGGAGTGGGGACTACTCTCTAGTTGAGGTGAACAGGCTTGTTTTTGTGGTGACTCCTTTTGTTGTGGAACTAGGGCTCTAGGGCACATAGGCTTCAATAGTTGCGGCTCCGAGGCTCTAGAGCACAGGCTCAATAGTTGTGACTCATGGGCTTAGTTGCTCCACCGCATGTGGGATCTTCCTGAATCAGGGATCGAACCTGTGACTCCTGCATTGGCAGGCGAATTCTTCCCACCAAGCTACCCGGGAAGCCCGAGAGCCTACATTCTTTTTTTTTTTTTTTTTTTGAGAGCCTTCATTTCTTAACCACTACATTATAGAGTTTTATCTAAGCTGTCATGAGTTCCATTAAAAAATCGCTTTGGATGCTACTCGCTTTGTCTGGTTTGAACTAGGTATCACCAAAGCCCACACCACCAGCATCTTGCCTACCCTAATGCAGTAGTTTCCATACCGCTCTACCTGTCCTGCTTTCGCTGCCTGAGAAACTGTTCTCTGCACCTTCACCAGAGTGATCATCTAAAACCCTTGACCATTATCCATTCATCTGTTGTTGAACCTCTAGGTTGTTTCCATGTCCTGACTGTCGAAAACAGTGCCACAGTGAACACTGGGGCACATGTGTCTTTTTGAATTGTGGTTTTTTTCAGGGCATATGGATAAAGAAACTTCCCTGGTGGCTCAGTTGGTAAAGAATCCACCTGCAATGCAGGAGACCTGGGTTTGATCCCTGGGTTGGGAAGATCTCCTGGAGAAGGAAATGGCTACCCACTCCAGTATTATTGCCTGGGAGATCCCATGGACAGAGGAGAGTGGTAAGCTAGAGTCCATAGGGTCACAAGAATCGGATGCGACCTAGCAACTAAACCACCACCACCATGGATAAAGAAGGTGTACATACATACAATGGAATATTATTCAGTCATGAAAGGAACAAATTTGAGTCAGTCTTCGTGAGGTAGGTGAACCTAGAGCCTGTTATACAGAAAAAGTCAGAAAAAGAGAAACAAATATTGTATATTAACACATATATATGGAATCTAGAAATGAACGTATTTGTGGGGAAGGAATGGAGATGCAGATGCAAAGGATGGACTTGTGGACACAGCTGGGGAAGGAAAGGGAAGGATGAATTGAGAAAGTAGCATTGACATATATACTCATCACATGTAAAATAGATAACTAGTGGGAAGGTGCTATATAACACAGGGAGCCCAGCCTGGCACTCAGTAGTGACCTAGAGTCATGGGATGGGAGGCGGGAGGGAGGCTCAAAAGGGAGCAGATATACATATATAATTATGGCTGATTCTCATTGATGTAGAGCAGAAACCAACACAACATTGTAAAGCAATTATCTTTCAGTTTAATAAAAAACAAAAACCTCCAATCAGATCACATCAACCGCTTCTAATGGCCTCCGCTTTGCCTCCTGACTATCTCTCCAGCCTTATCTCTTACCACTCTACTGATGTGGGAAGCCACCAGTGAGCCTCCGGTCATGGTGGCCTTTCAATTCAATTCACACAGGCTTTGGTTATTTCTAATTTGGGGCCCTTTTACTCTCTTTCCCTTCTGTCCAGAGTCTTCTCACAATTCTAGGGGCTGGCTCTCATCCTTCAATCCTAATTAAAGTATTCCATTCTCAAATATCTTCCCTAAAGTGGACTAAACTGGTCTCTCATTTGTTGTCCCTCTAATAATGTATATTTTCTGTTTTGTTTTCCTCACAGCATTTATCTCTACCTGATTATGTTTTCATTTCTTTGATTATTTCCTGTTTCTCATAATAAGTGCACCTCTACCACCACATATCATTTGAAATTAAGCTTCACTGAAAGTCAAGGATCTGTGTATTTTGTCACTGCTCTGTCTTAGATAGTTTCTGACTAGGTTCCAAAAGATCTCACCAATACAGGTGAAGACTGAAAAGGGAGCAGAAATCCCCATATAATAGGGATGATAGTGGGAACAGGTGAGAAACCAGGAGCAAGTGGGGAGGCCAAGGCATGGAGTCCACTGCTCAGTTTTTCTTTCTTCCTGAAGATAAGATATGTGAATCCCCATGTTCACTGCTGTATTATTTACAACATGCAAGACATGGAAACAGCCCAATTATCTGTTGATAGATGGATAAAGGAAATATTATATATATAATATATATATATATGCAATGGAATATTTTTCAACTGTAAAAAAGAATGATATCTTGCTATTTGAAGCAGTTTAGATGGACCTGGAGGGCATCATGCTAAGTAAAATAAGTCCGAGAAAGACACCATTTGATCTCATTTTAAAAAAATCCAGGACTTCCCTGGTGATCCAGTGGCTAAGATTCTGTACTCCCAATGCAGAGGGCCCAGGTTCAATACCTGACTGGGGGACTAAATCCCACATACTGCAACTAAGAACTGAAGCAGTCAAATAAATAACAAAAATAAAATAAAAATAAAATTAGGGCTTCCCTGGTAGCTCAGTGGTAAAGAGTTTGCCTGGCAATGCATGAGTCACAGATTTGATCCCCGATTCAGGAAGATCCCACATGCTGTGGAGCAAATAAGGCTGTGAGCCACAACTATAGAGCCTGTACTCTAGAGCCTTGGAGATGCAACTATGGAGCCCATGTGCTGCAACTACTGAAGTCCACATGCCCTAGAGCCCTAGTTCCACAACAAGAGAAGTCACCGCAACAAGAAGTCTGCTCACCTTGACTAGAGAGTAGCCCCTACTTCCTGTAACTAGAGAAGAGCCTGTGGCAGCAATGAAAACCCAGCAATCCTAATTAAAGTATTCCATTCTCAAATATCTTCCCTAAAGTGGACTAAACTGGTCTCTCATTTGTTGTCCCTCTAATAATATATATTTTCTGTTTTGTTTTCCTCACAGCATTTATCTCTACCTGATTATGTTTTCATTTCTTTGATTATTTCCTGTTTCTCATAATAAGTGCACCTCTACCACCACATATCATTTGAAATTAAGCTTCACTGAAAGTCAAGGATCTGTGTATTTTGTCACTGCTCTGTCTTAGATAGTTTCTGACTAGGTTCCAAAAGATCTCACCAATACAGGTGAAGACTGAAAAGGGAGCAGAAATCCCCATATAATAGGGATGATAGTGGGAACAGGTGAGAAACCAGGAGCAAGTGGGGAGGCCAAGGCATGGAGTCCACTGCTCAGTTTTTCTTTCTTCCTGAAGATAAGATATGTGAATCCCCATGTTCACTGCTGTATTATTTACAACATGCAAGACATGGAAACAGCCCAATTATCTGTTGATAGATGGATAAAGGAAATATTATATATATATAATATATATATATATGCAATGGAATATTTTTCAACTGTAAAAAAGAATGATATCTTGCTATTTGAAGCAGTTTAGATGGACCTGGAGGGCATCATGCTAAGTAAAATAAGTCCGAGAAAGACACCATTTGATCTCATTTTTAAAAAAAAGTCCAGGACTTCCCTGGTGATCCAGTGGCTAAGATTCTGTACTCCCAATGCAGAGGGCCCAGGTTCAATACCTGACTGGGGGACTAAATCCCACATACTGCAACTAAGAACTGAAGCAGTCAAATAAATAACAAAAATAAAATAAAAATAAAATTAGGGCTTCCCTGGTAGCTCAGTGGTAAAGAGTTTGCCTGGCAATGCATGAGTCACAGATTTGATCCCCGATTCAGGAAGATCCCACATGCTGTGGAGCAAATAAGGCTGTGAGCCACAACTATAGAGCCTGTACTCTAGAGCCTTGGAGATGCAACTATGGAGCCCATGTGCTGCAACTACTGAAGTCCACATGCCCTAGAGCCCTAGTTCCACAACAAGAGAAGTCACCGCAACAAGAAGTCTGCTCACCTTGACTAGAGAGTAGCCCCTACTTCCTGTAACTAGAGAAGAGCCTGTGGCAGCAATGAAAACCCAGAATAGCCAGAAATAAATAAATAAATATTTAAAAAGTTCATAGATGCAGAGAACAGATTCCTGGTTGTCTTGCAAGAGGTGGGTTGGTAGGTGGGTGAAAAGGATCAAAAGATACAAACTTACAAAATAAGTCACGAGGATGTCGTGTGCATTATGGTGACAAAAGTTGATAATGTAATTATCGATGATAATAATTAGTAACACTGTATTATGTATTTGAAAGCTGTCTAGCCACGTAGCTCTTAAAAGTTCTCATCACAAGAAAAGAGAGATGTAACTGTATGGTGATGTAGACTTATGGTGGTGATCATTTTGCAGTACATTACAAATACTGAACTTTTATGTGTTTACTTGAAACTGGTATAATGTTATATGTCAATTATACTTTAATTAAAAAAAAAACACGTGCAATGTCTTCTGGGTCAGGCATAGGTTCACTGGTCTAGAAGAATCTGAAGGAAGCACTGGTTTGGAGACAGAGTTCTGGAAAAACTAAATTCACTTATGGACTTTATTGGTGTACAAAAACAGGAACTCTTTACACAGTTGTAATCCATTTGAAAATATAGGTTTTTTTTTTTTAAAAAATGGGTTTTTTGGCCACTTTTATTGGTCTTTCATTTATTTATTTTCTTCCATTTTTGTTCTTTGGCCTATGTGGGCCTCCCATTGCAGTGGCCTATCTTGTTGCAGAGCACTGGCTCTGGGTGCACGCGCTCCAGAGTGCCAGCTCGGTAATAGGACACATCAGTCCAGTTGCTCCGCTGCACGTGGGATCTTCCCAGGCCAGGGATCGAACCAGTGCCCCTTGCACTGCAAGACGGTATCCCTACCCACTGGACCACCAGGGAAGTCCCTATAGGTGGTTTTGTTTTAGTGGGTTAGGTACATGGCATGCAGGACCTTAGTTCCCTGACCTAGGATCAAACCCGTGCCCCCTGCATTGGAAGGCAGATTTTTAACCACAGGACCACCAGGGAAGCCCCAGTGTTCTCTTTTCTTCATGTTGTATTGCCCACACATGTTTCTGTGCATCGATATAACTTTTGTACACTTGCCTCCGGTTCAAGTGATGATTTGATGCTTTAGTTAAAGCACTATAAGTAGTTGCCCCATCATTTGTTCAGTCACTCTAGAGAAATGTGTATGATTTCTGCAATTTCTATTTTTCTGTTGTTCCACAAAAAAAGTTACAATTTACTTCCTCACTTTGAGCTGTTTCCATTCTAATGTCGAATGGGGGGGCAAAAGATACAAACTTACAAAATAAGTCACGAGGATGTCGTGTGCATTATGGTGACAAAAGTTGATAATGTAATTATCGATGATAATAATTAGTAACACTGTATTATGTATTTGAAAGCTGTCTAGCCACGTAGCTCTTAAAAGTTCTCATCACAAGAAAAGAGAGATGTAACTGTATGGTGATGTAGACTTATGGTGGTGATCATTTTGCAGTACATTACAAATACTGAACTTTTATGTGTTTACTTGAAACTGGTATAATGTTATATGTCAATTATACTTTAATTAAAAAAAAAACACGTGCAATGTCTTCTGGGTCAGGCATAGGTTCACTGGTCTAGAAGAATCTGAAGGAAGCACTGGTTTGGAGACAGAGTTCTGGAAAAACTAAATTCACTTATGGACTTTATTGGTGTACAAAAACAGGAACTCTTTACACAGTTGTAATCCATTTGAAAATATAGGTTTTTTTTTTTTAAAAAATGGGTTTTTTGGCCACTTTTATTGGTCTTTCATTTATTTATTTTCTTCCATTTTTGTTCTTTGGCCTATGTGGGCCTCCCATTGCAGTGGCCTATCTTGTTGCAGAGCACCGGCTCTGGGTGCATGCGCTCCAGAGTGCCAGCTCGGTAATAGGACACATCAGTCCAGTTGCTCCGCTGCACGTGGGATCTTCCCAGGCCAGGGATCGAACCAGTGCCCCTTGCACTGCAAGACGGTATCCCTACCCACTGGACCACCAGGGAAGTCCCTATAGGTGGTTTTGTTTTAGTGGGTTAGGTACATGGCATGCAGGACCTTAGTTCCCTGACCTAGGATCAAACCCGTGCCCCCTGCATTGGAAGGCAGATTTTTAACCACAGGACCACCAGGGAAGCCCCAGTGTTCTCTTTTCTTCATGTTGTATTGCCCACACATGTTTCTGTGCATCGATATAACTTTTGTACACTTGCCTCCGGTTCAAGTGATGATTTGATGCTTTAGTTAAAGCACTATAAGTAGTTGCCCCATCATTTGTTCAGTCACTCTAGAGAAATGTGTATGATTTCTGCAATTTCTATTTTTCTGTTGTTCCACAAAGGAAAATATAAACGGTTCACACAAATTTACTCCTCCTCACTTTGAGCTGTTTCCATTTGGCATATTTTACTGGCTGAAATTATTGGATCAAATATTAAAAGCCAGTAGATAGCTTGTGTTGTGGCAGTTTTGGAGGACAAGGTTTTATAAGCTTTCCAGAGCTGTGATTTGTATATTTTCCTAGCCTCATTCCTTTGCTCTGAAAACAAGTTGTGTGCATTGAACATTTATGAAGACTTCAATGTGCCAGCTATATCCAGTGGCAGTAGGAGCTCTCATTGGCAGACTCCCAGCTGAGCCTCCAAGGTCAGGCAACCTGGGAATTACATGAGCATGGAGTTCTGTCTCCAGCCCCACTGCCAACCCCTCAGTCTTCAGAACAGCTAGGCGGGTGGACACAAATTGGTCTCCGGTGCCTTGACATCTTGTTTGCTGTGCTCATTTTTGCCTTCTGTGTCTCTGCCTCTGTTCCACCTATTCTTTGTTACAAACCTTTCAATATACTATGCCATGGATCCTGCCATGGATCTGAAATGTCTCAGGCCATAGGACTAACACACACACACGCACTGATACATATGTACATGCGGCTGTTGCTTAGTCACTTCAGTTGTGTCCAACTCTGTGTGACCCCATGAACCGCAGCCTGCCAGGCTCCTCTGTCCATGGAATTCTGCAGGCAAGAACACAGGAGTGGGTTGTTATGCCCTCCTCTAGGGGGATCTTCCCAATCCTGGGATGGAACCTGGGTCTCCTACATTGCAGACAGATTCTTTATCACTGAGTCATCAGGGAAGACCTATATATATATATGTATTTGAGACCCCCGTGGACTGTGGCTTCACAGGCTTCTCCATCCATGGAGTTTTCCAGGCAAGAATACCGAAGTGGGGTTTCCCTGGTGGTCCAGTGGGTAAGGACACCACCTTGCAGTGCAAGGGGCACTGGTTCGATCCCTGGCCTGGGAAGATCCTACGTGCTGTGGAGTGACTGGGCTGATGTGTCCAACTACTGAACCGGAGCTCTGGAGCATGTGCACCCAGAGCCGGTGCTCTGCGACAAGGAAGGACACTGCAATGGGAGGCCCACACAGGCCAAAGAACAAAGATAAATAAATGAAAGATCAATAGAAATGGCCAGAAAAAAAAAAGAATACTGGAGTGGGTTGCAGTTTCCTTCTCTGATATATACATATATATCAATAAATAACCAACAAGGACCTACTTAATAGCACAGAGAGATCTACTAGAGGCTATATAATAACCTATATGGGAAAAGAATCTCTGAAAAAGAATAAGTATATGAGTATGTATTACTGAATCACTCTGCTGTACACCTGAAACTTACAATATTGTACACAATATCGTAAGTCAACTAGATGCCAATAAAATTTTAAAACGTAAATAAAAAACAAAAAAAAAACCCAAAAGCCCAAGCCAAATGTAGCCAGTACCTAAGTGATTGATTCCAAGTAAGAGTTACATTATCTTTTTTGGGGGGTGGGGGGGGGGCGGGTTGGGGACGGGGACAGGCGGGCCACTTCTGTTGGTCTTTCATTTATCTATTTTCATCCATCTTTGTTCTTTGGCACATGTGGGCCTCCTATTGCAGTGGCCTCTGTCGTCGCAGAGCACTGGCTCTAGGTGCACGTGCTCCAGAGCTCCGGTTCAGTAGTTGGACACATCGGTCCAGCCGCTCTGTGGCACGTGGGATCTTCCCAGGCCAGGGATCGAACTGGTGCCCCTTGTACTGCAAGGCGGTGTCCTTACCCACTGGACCACCAGGGAAGCCCCTACATTATCTTTTTAAAAAAATTAGTTACATGTTAATTTACTTGCCTGCATTGGGCCTTAGTTGCAGCCTTTGGGATTTTTCGTTGCAGAGTATGGACTCTCTAGTTGTGGTGCGTGGGCTCTGTAGTTGCAGTTCGTAATGGGCTTAGTTGCTCCACAGCATGGGGGATCTTAATTCCCAGACCAGGGATCAAACCCGTGTACCCTGAATTGCAAGGTGGATTCTTAACCACTGGACCACCACCAGGAGTCCTGATATTCTCTTGTTTTTTTATTTCTACTAAAAGATATTTGCACTTCAAACAAGGTGCTTCTGGTCCCCAGAGAATCTGTAACTGGTGGAATATAGCCCTCCTAATCTAACATAACTTCTCCTCCCCACCATGAACACATGTGTTTACATACACACACACGTTTCCAGGCAAGCAGCCTGATTTATTGAAGGAAACAGTTGCTTAACAATCTGTTGTTTTTTAGAAGCCATCCTACTTGGAAATATGTAGTTTCAAAATTCCAAATTTGGCCAGGGAGGAAACATCCCTATTGAGGATGGAGACTCAGCTATATAGTCTCTGGGTATTTCTCTTTCTTGGAGTATGTTTAGCTGAATTCCTCTGCCAGCACCACATTGGCCTCAGGGAAGCCCTGCTTCCCTTTCTCAGTTCCTCTGGAATACAGAATGACACACGTGAAGGCTGCACAAAGCAGGAGAGGAGGGCACCTAGGAGAAAGAATTCTGGGTCAGTTCCAACCCCACCCCTGCGAGCTCTGTGCCTTGAACCTGGCCTGCCCAGCTAGATGCCAATAAAATTTTAAAACGTAAATAAAAACAAAACCCAAAAGCCCAAGCCAAATGTAGCCAGTACCTAAGTGATTGATTCCAAGTAAGAGTTACATTATCTTTTGGGGGTGGGGGGGTGGCGGGTTGGGGACGGGGACAGGCGGGCCACTTCTGTTGGTCTTTCATTTATCTATTTTCATCCATCTTTGTTCTTTGGCACATGTGGGCCTCCTATTGCAGTGGCCTCTGTCGTCGCAGAGCACTGGCTCTAGGTGCACGTGCTCCAGAGCTCCGGTTCAGTAGTTGGACACATCGGTCCAGCCGCTCTGTGGCACGTGGGATCTTCCCAGGCCAGGGATCGAACTGGTGCCCCTTGTACTGCAAGGCGGTGTCCTTACCCACTGGACCACCAGGGAAGCCCCTACATTATCTTTTTAAAAAAATTAGTTACATGTTAATTTACTTGCCTGCATTGGGCCTTAGTTGCAGCCTTTGGGATTTTTCGTTGCAGAGTATGGACTCTCTAGTTGTGGTGCGTGGGCTCTGTAGTTGCAGTTCGTAATGGGCTTAGTTGCTCCACAGCATGGGGGATCTTAATTCCCAGACCAGGGATCAAACCCGTGTACCCTGAATTGCAAGGTGGATTCTTAACCACTGGACCACCACCAGGGGAGTCCTGATATTCTCTTGTTTTTTTATTTCTACTAAAAGATATTTGCACTTCAAACAAGGTGCTTCTGGTCCCCAGAGAATCTGTAACTGGTGGAATATAGCCCTCCTAATCTAACATAACTTCTCCTCCCCACCATGAACACATGTGTTTACATACACACACACGTTTCCAGGCAAGCAGCCTGATTTATTGAAGGAAACAGTTGCTTAACAATCTGTTGTTTTTTAGAAGCCATCCTACTTGGAAATATGTAGTTTCAAAATTCCAAATTTGGCCAGGGAGGAAACATCCCTATTGAGGATGGAGACTCAGCTATATAGTCTCTGGGTATTTCTCTTTCTTGGAGTATGTTTAGCTGAATTCCTCTGCCAGCACCACATTGGCCTCAGGGAAGCCCTGCTTCCCTTTCTCAGTTCCTCTGGAATACAGAATGACACACGTGAAGGCTGCACAAAGCAGGAGAGGAGGGCACCTAGGAGAAAGAATTCTGGGTCAGTTCCAACCCCACCCCTGCGAGCTCTGTGCCTTGAACCTGGCTATTCCATGAGCCGAGCCACTCTTCTTTCTGAAGGCTTGGTAAAACCTGCAGATAAGGAAACATCAGGAAATACAAGCATTGAAGCTACTCTGTGTAGATGAAAACAGTCCAGAAAATGAATTGGTCTTCCAGTGTCGGTGTGAACTTTTTTTTTTCACTTCTAAAATTCTGTTTGTGTGTGAATTTTTTAAATGTCCTTTTTGTGCCCAGAAAAGAACATGTAGAGGGTTACTTTGGCTTTTTAAAATGTGTGTTCCCTATGTTAAAGATGCAAATCAGAAGCTCAGTTCTTCCTTAAGTTTTTATGTTTTAATTTTTTTTTTTTTTAGTTTTGTCCTCTTTTATTGGTTATTTATTTATTTATTCTCACCCATCTTTATTCTTTGGCCTGTGTGGGCCTCCCATTGCAGTGGCCTCTCTTGTTGTAGAGCACTGACTCTGGGCCCATGAGCTCCTAACTGGACGCACTGGTCCAGCAGCTCCACAGTACGTAGGATCTTCCTGGGCCAGGGATTGAACCGACGCCTCTAGCACTGCAACGTGGACTCTTTGCCCACTGGACCACCAGGGAAGGACTAATAATTTTAAGTTTTTATGTTTAACTTACAAACAAGTATATCTTAATAGTCACTTTAAATGATGGTATTTGATGACTGTTTGGTACCATTTATAAATGTAGTTAATGACTCCTTCGAAGTATACCTAAAATATGCTTTACCTGTTTAATGTATTCCATGTCCTTACAAAGTAACTCAGTTACCTGAGCTGGCCAACCACGCATTCGTGAATACCTAAAAAAATTCTTAGAAGTCTGACAATTTATAAGTATGGTTATTAAATTCCTAAGTTTTCTTAAATATTCCAAAAGTAGTTTTAAAGGAAAATTCTACAATAAAAAGGATGTATATGTATGTGTGTGTGTGTGTATATATATATATATTATATACATATATATTTATGTGTGTGTGTGTGTATATATGAGCTACTTCGTTGTACAGCAGAGATTGGCACAACATTGTGAATCAACTACACATCAATAAAAAAAAAAATGGGGACTTCTCTGGTGGACCAGGGGTTAAGAGTCTGCTTTCCAAGCAGAAGCCTGTGCACCCCAACTAGAGAGAAGCCTATATGCTAAGCTACTGAGTCTGTGCTCTCTGGAGCTCGTGCACGCAAAGAAATCTGCACACCTCAACCAAAATGCTCCTGCATGCCACAACTAAGACTCGCGTAACCAAATAAATAAACATTTATAAAATTTTTTTTAACTTGAAGAAAAAAATAAAGGAAAATTCTATTTCAAGTCACACATCTAAACTACACATTTAAAATTAAAATTGTAAGACCAATTTGTTATTGTAACAGGCTAGATTCTCTTAAACACCGTAAATACCTAAAATACAAAATACGCACAAAGTCCTTAATTCAAACGCATTATTGCCATGTACTTGACTCGTGTAAATATTTTTATCCTTAATTTACAGTTTTCTGGATGGTGAAACAAACTTACCCACTAAGAAATAATTATGTCATCCTGAACGTCTGGGGAGTGCCTTTGTGAGCTGACTTTTTGGAAATATGTTCTCAGAGGCTCAGAAAGTATAATCAGCAGAGATTTGGTCCCAAGGCTTTTGAAGAGCTCTTCTCAGGCCTCCAACTGCCCCACTGGGTCATGGCTTATGAATACTGTGTCATTAGTCTCTGAATGCGTCAATTTCATGATCCATGGCACCTGGATTCAAATTACACTCCATCTAATTCTTCAGCCTACACACGGAAGTCAGAAACTCCTACCCAAGCTGCTACACCACTTGTTTGGATATAATTAGTCTATTTAAAGATCCATTCTGTTCTGAATTCTTTCCACACTCTTGCCAGCTTCTGGAGCCACAATTCTTACAGATATCCAGTGGTTTAATTTTTTCTTGGTGCTGCCTGACTCTGATTACAGACCTAATGTTATGTCCAAGACATGTGTCAGGAATATTAACATTTAACAGAGAACAAACAGAGAACCTAACCTCTAGGTTAGGATCAATGAAACCCTGGGACGGGTGGGAGAGAAATGTTACAGAATCCACTTGATTCGTTATACTCTTCTATTGCTGTTTTTATTTTTTGGCTTCACCCCTTGACATGTAGGATTCCCTAACCAAGGACTGAACCTGCACCTCCTGCATTGGAAGGTGGAGTCTTAACCAGTGGACCACTGGGGAAAATCCTATTCTATTAATGTTTAATAGCATTTTCCAAGAATGCCCCCAACAGGCTATATGCTAAGCTACTGAGTCTGTGCTCTCTGGAGCTCGTGCAAAAGAAATCTGCACACCTCAACCAAAATGCTCCTGCATGCCACAACTAAGACTCGAACCAAATAAATAAACATTTATAAAATTTTTTTTAACTTGAAGAAAAAAATAAAGGAAAATTCTATTTCAAGTCACACATCTAAACTACACATTTAAAATTAAAATTGTAAGACCAATTTGTTATTGTAACAGGCTAGATTCTCTTAAACACCGTAAATACCTAAAATACAAAATACGCACAAAGTCCTTAATTCAAACGCATTATTGCCATGTACTTGACTCGTGTAAATATTTTTATCCTTAATTTACAGTTTTCTGGATGGTGAAACAAACTTACCCACTAAGAAATAATTATGTCATCCTGAACGTCTGGGGAGTGCCTTTGTGAGCTGACTTTTTGGAAATATGTTCTCAGAGGCTCAGAAAGTATAATCAGCAGAGATTTGGTCCCAAGGCTTTTGAAGAGCTCTTCTCAGGCCTCCAACTGCCCCACTGGGTCATGGCTTATGAATACTGTGTCATTAGTCTCTGAATGCGTCAATTTCATGATCCATGGCACCTGGATTCAAATTACACTCCATCTAATTCTTCAGCCTACACACGGAAGTCAGAAACTCCTACCCAAGCTGCTACACCACTTGTTTGGATATAATTAGTCTATTTAAAGATCCATTCTGTTCTGAATTCTTTCCACACTCTTGCCAGCTTCTGGAGCCACAATTCTTACAGATATCCAGTGGTTTAATTTTTTCTTGGTGCTGCCTGACTCTGATTACAGACCTAATGTTATGTCCAAGACATGTGTCAGGAATATTAACATTTAACAGAGAACAAACAGAGAACCTAACCTCTAGGTTAGGATCAATGAAACCCTGGGACGGGTGGGAGAGAAATGTTACAGAATCCACTTGATTCGTTATACTCTTCTATTGCTGTTTTTATTTTTTGGCTTCACCCCTTGACATGTAGGATTCCCTAACCAAGGACTGAACCTGCACCTCCTGCATTGGAAGGTGGAGTCTTAACCAGTGGACCACTGGGGAAAATCCTATTCTATTAATGTTTAATAGCATTTTAAAGATATTATTTTTTCTTCCCTCTTAATCCAAACAGTAAATCCTTGATTGCAATCACTTGGGTATATTTGCTTGGTTTCAAATCACAGCTGACCCCCAAATCGCAGTGTTTGTTGAACCCATGCTAGAAACCTAGTGATATTTGGAAAAACTTTTGCGCCCCCTTAAGGTAGTACCTGGTTTACCTGGTGGCTCAGATGGTAAAGACTCTGCCTTCAGTGTGGGAGACTTGGCTTCAGTCCCTGTGTTTGGAAGATCCCCTGTAGAAGGGAATGGCAACCCACTCCAGCATTCTTGCCTGGAGAATTCCATGGACAGAGGAGCCTGGCTGGCTAAGGGATCACAAAGAGTCAGACATGACTGAGTGACTAACACTTCCACTTCCAGGGTAGTACCTGGGACGACCTGAGTGGTTCCAGGTGGCACTCATGGTAAAAAACCTGATTACCAGTGCAAGAGATATAAGAGAGGGATGTGGGTTTGATACACTGGAGAAGGGCATGGCAACCCACTCTAGTATTCTTACCTGGGAATTCCCATGGACAGAGGAGACTGGAGAGCTATAGTCCATTGGGGTCGCAAAGAGTCAAGACACAAATGAAGTGACTTAGCCTGCAAGCATGGGATAGATGGGGAGTTAGTGGAGACTCAAGCAAGCAAAAAAGAATGCGTAGACACAGGTGTCTCTTAGATTAAGACTTTGACTTAGCCCCTTGCAAAGCATTTGGATAGATGGGGGTAGTGAGGTATATCCAGTGGTTTAATTTTTCTTGGTGCTGCCTGACTCTGATTACAGACCTAATGTTATGTCCAAGACATGTGTCAGGAATATTAACATTTAACAGAGAACAACAGAGAACCTAACCTCTAGGTTAGGATCAATGAAACCCTGGGACGGGTGGGAGAGAAATGTTACAGAATCCACTTGATTCGTTATACTCTTCTATTGCTGTTTTTATTTTTTGGCTTCACCCCTTGACATGTAGGATTCCCTAACCAAGGACTGAACCTGCACCTCCTGCATTGGAAGGTGGAGTCTTAACCAGTGGACCACTGGGGAAAATCCTATTCTATTAATGTTTAATAGCATTTTAAAGATATTATTTTTTCTTCCCTCTTAATCCAAACAGTAAATCCTTGATTGCAATCACTTGGGTATATTTGCTTGGTTTCAAATCACAGCTGACCCCCAAATCGCAGTGTTTGTTGAACCCATGCTAGAAACCTAGTGATATTTGGAAAAACTTTTGCGCCCTCTTAAGGTAGTACCTGGTTTACCTGGTGGCTCAGATGGTAAAGACTCTGCCTTCAGTGTGGGAGACTTGGCTTCAGTCCCTGTGTTTGGAAGATCCCCTGTAGAAGGGAATGGCAACCCACTCCAGCATTCTTGCCTGGAGAATTCCATGGACAGAGGAGCCTGGCTGGCTAAGGGATCACAAAGAGTCAGACATGACTGAGTGACTAACACTTCCACTTCCAGGGTAGTACCTGGGACGACCTGAGTGGTTCCAGGTGGCACTCATGGTAAAAAACCTGATTACCAGTGCAAGAGATATAAGAGAGGGATGTGGGTTTGATACACTGGAGAAGGGCATGGCAACCCACTCTAGTATTCTTACCTGGGAATTCCCATGGACAGAGGAGACTGGAGAGCTATAGTCCATTGGGGTCGCAAAGAGTCAAGACACAAATGAAGTGACTTAGCCTGCAAGCATGGGATAGATGGGGAGTTAGTGGAGACTCAAGCAAGCAAAAAAGAATGCGTAGACACAGGTGTCTCTTAGATTAAGACTTTGAATGGTTGGCTCTGATGTTTCCCCTAACCAAGACTGAATGATGGCAGGAGGAGAGGCAAGTTTGGCAGCCAGGTAGATCTGAGCGCAGGGCTGAGAGTTCTTGTTATGATGTCTGCAGGAAGCTGAGGGGCTCTTAACAGTAGAGAGATAGATGTGTGTGCCTGGAACTTGGGAGACAGGGCGGGAGAGGTGCTTTGGGGAGCAGATAAGTGGCAGTTGAAGCCATGCAACTGTATCAAGTCACTCAAGAGAGTTCAGTGTGAGAGGAAAAGAGCTAAGAATAGGACCCTGAGAAATACCATCATTTAAGGTGCAGACAGAGGAAGTAGAGCCTGCCCACAGCACTGGGGCAAAGACAGAGGAGCAGAAAGATGTTTCCCTCTCATTTCCTGTATATCTTCCTTGGTCAGAAGCACAGGGTGGGTATGATAGTAACAGGGACAGACAGAATGTGGTGTGGGAGGGCTGTCTGGATGCTGTGGGGGGAGGCTATATTTGGCCAGGATGGTGTGGGTGTGGTAGGGGGCAAGGAGCTTTGCTTTAGGTCTCTTGCCAGAAGGCAGGGAAGGGGGCTGGAAGTCAGACTTTTTGGATTCTCTACATTTTTTTTTTTTTTTGCCTCTTCACATTTCTCCAATCATCCTTTCCTTACTTTGAGCCCTAGCCTGTGTAGGAAAATCTCTTTTTAAATATGGGACGGGAGAGATATGGGCGAGGCAGAGTCAGAACAGGGAAGGAGAATGGTTGTCTTGCTATTGAGTGTGTGTACTTGTGTTTGTGTTGTGTATACACGTGCACACATGTGAGTACATGCCCCTGTGTATGTGTATGTGTATGGGCGTGTATGTCTTATGCTGGCATTCAATTTATATATGTATATGTATATAGTGTTTGTCTGTGTATTTATCGTGATAAGTATAGAGATCGAGAGGTAGCACTGGGAGACTTTTATGCCATTCTGATACACTGATTTTATGTTCACTGAATCTGACTATAAAAAATATGGCCTTGTGTTTTCCATATCTGTATATTCTATTTCATTTTTCCAGTAATTCATTTTATTCTATTTTATTAAAGTACTGGTCTCTGTCAGACTGCTCTATAAAACTGATCCTTCACCACAGTTAGTTGGAAAAGCACAAATGAGAACCCAATCAAGAGTTTTAGAAGGTCCTGGTTCTGAAATTCCCAAGGGAAGGAAATTCACTTCAAAAGTTCGAGGTTCCTGCTCTGGGTCATACTAGTGAGGCATGATGTCAGGTCTTGAGCTCAAGGGATCCAGCCTCAGGTCTGACGGCCGTCCTGGGGCTCAGCCTGCCCTTCCTCTCCCTCCTCCTCTACATGTGACATGGGACCACTAGGCAGTTTTTAAAGCAGTGGAAGGCAGAGCCAAGGCTGCTCCTTCGAGCCTGAGCCTACTCAGGGTGCTGTCCTCTCTTCTGCCTGCAGGGCACATGAGGCTGAAGCTTCACAGAGATAAAGAGGGATTTCAAACCTCCATACTTCCCCCCAGACAGTAAGGCACACACTCAATCAGGAAAAGAAGGATCTTTTATTGTAGCAAAATCAGACACATTCCTTTGCCCAACACAGAGAACCCAGACAGACTCTGGGCCTCTTTCCTTAGATGATTTCCCCTAGGGTTCCCTCAGGACTGCCCAACCACAGCTATTCCGAGGTCCTGACTTCAGTTTGTAATTTGGTGTTCTTCTTTAAGATGATCTCCAAAATCGCAAGTGCCATGAGCCCCACAAAACCTGGATCCACCCATGTTAAGAGCCTTGGTGCCTGAAAGACCACATGGGCATCCACACCAAGCAATGGTGAAGGGCTGAGGGGAATCACCTCTTTCTTTATCATTTGGAGCATCCACAGAACCTCGTAATGAATTAAGAGTAGGTGAAGTTGGCTGCGTGGGAGAGAAGCAGAATTTGCAAAAAAGGGTGAGGATTAGTGAAGAACTCAAGGAAGAAAATGCAGCTGCAGCATCAGAAGTGTGCAGAGCTTGGGGTGTGGGAAACACCTGGCCTTAGACAACATTATCCCAAAACACAGGACCAGTTGGTACCTCAGATCGTCCTTCTGTTGTGGAGGGTCACAGGCCATGAAGAAGAATGCATCCAGTTTCTTCTTCTTGTACCTGTAGTTTGGGCACCTTCCTGAGATGAGCTCACACATAGTCAGGGACACAGGCTCTGACTATAAAAATATGGCCTTGTGTTTTCCAATCTGTATATTCTATTTCATTTTTCCAGTAATTCATTTTATTCTATTTTATTAAAGTACTGGTCTCTGTCAGACTGCTCTATAAAACTGATCCTTCACCACAGTTAGTTGGAAAAGCACAAATGAGAACCCAATCAAGAGTTTTAGAAGGTCCTGGTTCTGAAATTCCCAAGGGAAGGAAATTCACTTCAAAAGTTCGAGGTTCCTGCTCTGGGTCATACTAGTGAGGCATGATGTCAGGTCTTGAGCTCAAGGGATCCAGCCTCAGGTCTGACGGCCGTCCTGGGGCTCAGCCTGCCCTTCCTCTCCCTCCTCCTCTACATGTGACATGGGACCACTAGGCAGTTTTTAAAGCAGTGGAAGGCAGAGCCAAGGCTGCTCCTTCGAGCCTGAGCCTACTCAGGGTGCTGTCCTCTCTTCTGCCTGCAGGGCACATGAGGCTGAAGCTTCACAGAGATAAAGAGGGATTTCAAACCTCCATACTTCCCCCCAGACAGTAAGGCACACACTCAATCAGGAAAAGAAGGATCTTTTATTGTAGCAAAATCAGACACATTCCTTTGCCCAACACAGAGAACCCAGACAGACTCTGGGCCTCTTTCCTTAGATGATTTCCCCTAGGGTTCCCTCAGGACTGCCCAACCACAGCTATTCCGAGGTCCTGACTTCAGTTTGTAATTTGGTGTTCTTCTTTAAGATGATCTCCAAAATCGCAAGTGCCATGAGCCCCACAAAACCTGGATCCACCCATGTTAAGAGCCTTGGTGCCTGAAAGACCACATGGGCATCCACACCAAGCAATGGTGAAGGGCTGAGGGGAATCACCTCTTTCTTTATCATTTGGAGCATCCACAGAACCTCGTAATGAATTAAGAGTAGGTGAAGTTGGCTGCGTGGGAGAGAAGCAGAATTTGCAAAAAAGGGTGAGGATTAGTGAAGAACTCAAGGAAGAAAATGCAGCTGCAGCATCAGAAGTGTGCAGAGCTTGGGGTGTGGGAAACACCTGGCCTTAGACAACATTATCCCAAAACACAGGACCAGTTGGTACCTCAGATCGTCCTTCTGTTGTGGAGGGTCACAGGCCATGAAGAAGAATGCATCCAGTTTCTTCTTCTTGTACCTGTAGTTTGGGCACCTTCCTGAGATGAGCTCACACATAGTCAGGGACACAGGCTCTGACTCTGGTGGCAGTTTTTATGGCCATTCTTACAGGCTATGATAGGGGTCTGACAAGTGGTGGCCACGCAGGAGATGGATTCATGAAGGAAGATGTTGAGGTCTTTGCAGCGTTTGGAGTACTCGTTGATGCTGCCCACCACAGCACTGCAATCCTGAGTCCTGGGCTGCACCTGCTGAGTTTCAGACCACTGAGCTGGGGTTGTGTTTTTAGGCTTGGCACTGACTGTATCATTGGTCACCTACAGCGCCAGCCTCAGTAGCAGCCACAGAGTACGAAACCCTGCTCTGACGGGTGCCATCTCTCCCAGGGGGCGCAATGGCACAGGAGAAGTGGGAGGTGGGTGACTAGGTCACCAAAGGGGTGCCCTGCTAGTCCTTCTAAGCATTTCATACTGTAAATCAATTATTGCAGGGTTCCTACAACCTCAGATATTTAAAAACACTACTGGCATTTAATTGCTCAGTCCCAGCAGATAATGTATTGATAACATTTTATGCCCCCAATAAATATGTATACTGTTTTTCCTTCATAAGAATTTTATGAGGTATGATTTCTTTCTTACAGAAATATACTGAGGCTCAGAAAAGCTAAGGAAATTTTCCATCATCACACAGCTAGAGAGTGCCAAACACAGGCTTTGAATCAATGTTTCTCGGCTTCCAAAACGCTTATTCTTTCCACATTCCCACCTTTCTTGTTTGAAACTCTGAGAAGTCAGACCACAAAAGGAAACCAGTTATGGAAGAAAGTAAGCCAAAGGTCCATACCTTGCTCTTCCAGGCTAGCTCAGACATTCTTGAAAATCAGTATTAAGGTTGTGGTGTCAGGCTAGTTCCTCTCTGTTCTGTGGTCCAGTTTCTCACTGACGTTAGAAAAACAGTCACTTTCACTGTTCCAGCCTTGACTGACGTCTAGTGGAGAAAGTTTTAGAATGACAGAATCAGAGCAGAAGAGTTTCTTCAATATCATCTCCATCAACTCTATTTTACAGATGAAAGAGTAGGAGGGCCTGAAAGAGTCATTGCCCTTCCCAAGGCCACCAGCTGAGTGGCAGAGCTGGGACAGGAGGTTCCAGCTTTCAACCCATCCCTTTGGTCTAATGCCAAGCTGAAAAGGGAAAGATGAAGTATTTCCCATAGAGACAGAGCCTAGTGAGTGTGTCTGTTTGTGGTTAAGTGAAACATGAGCACTGCCTTTGATAATTCTCTTTTAATGACATTAAGGAGAAAGTTTCCTATCAGGACGGGAAGGTAAAGTCTTTGTTTCTACCCACTTTTCAGTACAGACAACAGACCTCAGGCTGAGCCTTTAGCTGAAAGCAGTATCTGGATAGAACTTTAAAAATATATATACATATGGATGCACTGGGTTTGCTGAGGCACACAGGCTTCTCTGTGAAGCAATGGGCTTAGTTGTTCCACGGCATGTGGGATTTTAGTTACCCGATCAGGGCTCAAACCCACATTTTCTGCATTGTAAGCAGATTCTCAACCACTGGACCACCAGGCAAGGCCCCCCAGAGTTTTAAATTATTTGATGAGAACATTATTTTTGCTTCTGTTTATCAAGTGACCCTATTATTCTTTGAAATATGATACTGCACAGTTTAATTCTCAAAGAACTATTTGAACTCAGTGCATACATATAAAATGAGTAAATGATAATACTGACAGTATTGTAACAATTATCAAGGGAGGAAGCAAATGATTGAAGTGGGGGCTCTTGCTTTAGCTCCAGCCTCTCAGGTCTGTGCTGGTGTGTTGAGCCCTCGCCTGCACCTTAACTTCTGTGTGACTTCACTGCCTCTGCGATAAAATGCAAAGTGGCAAAAATCACTTAAACTTCTACGCCACCTCCCACGATTGGCATTGCCAGATGAGAAGCTTCGGAGATGTTTGCCTTTCTGTCTCCAAGGTGGAGCCTGGTTCCTCGGGGATCCTTTCCTGTACTCCTCCTCACAAAGCGAACAAAACAGTGCTTTTTGATCTCAGGGGAGCATTATCCAGCAAATAGCTGCCTTGTTCCTAAGAGAGCAAATACATTGAATTGGCCCAAAGTTTATTCCGTTCAGTTTTTCCGTAAGATGTTACAGAAAAACCCAAACTAAAATTTTGGACAACCTAATATATATACATTTCTCTTTTGCAGGCTGCCAGCTGACCCTTCCCCGTTGGAATGGAAGGATTGCCATATGGTTATTTATTTGCTATTGCAGACCCAATCCTCTGGGTTTTTGTGTGAGAGCGTAGGAATGGCAGCAGGAGCCGAGGGTTGGCAGGAACATTTCACACCAGCCCAGCTGACTGACCACAGACTTTGCAAGCTCCGAATCCAGTTAAGTTGCAAGCATGCTTTTGCTCAAGTAGGTACTGATCCTGCAATTGGCCAGCCCCACTCAGAGAGGGCTGAGGAAGGGGCTCCTTTGATTGTGTATTTGATCTTAGTTATTCTTCACAAGTCTTCCCTGTGGTCACTTCTCAGGGGTGTTATGCATTAAGCACAAAAGGCCCCGTGCCTAGGGTCTGGGGGATTTTCAAAGGCCTACAATATTTGAGACTAGGAAAAAAAAAATATTGGCTCCAATTTAGGAAAAATCAACTATAAAATCATTAGCAGATCTCCCTAAGGCAAGGCCCCCAGAGTTTTAAATTATTTGATGAGAACATTATTTTTGCTTCTGTTTATCAAGTGACCCTATTATTCTTTGAAATATGATACTGCACAGTTTAATTCTCAAAGAACTATTTGAACTCAGTGCATACATATAAAATGAGTAAATGATAATACTGACAGTATTGTAACAATTATCAAGGGAGGAAGCAAATGATTGAAGTGGGGGCTCTTGCTTTAGCTCCAGCCTCTCAGGTCTGTGCTGGTGTGTTGAGCCCTCGCCTGCACCTTAACTTCTGTGTGACTTCACTGCCTCTGCGATAAAATGCAAAGTGGCAAAAATCACTTAAACTTCTACGCCACCTCCCACGATTGGCATTGCCAGATGAGAAGCTTCGGAGATGTTTGCCTTTCTGTCTCCAAGGTGGAGCCTGGTTCCTCGGGGATCCTTTCCTGTACTCCTCCTCACAAAGCGAACAAAACAGTGCTTTTTGATCTCAGGGGAGCATTATCCAGCAAATAGCTGACTTGATCCTAAGAGAGCAAATACATTGAATTGGCCCAAAAGTTTATTCCGTTCAGTTTTTCCGTAAGATGTTACAGAAAAACCCAAACTAAAATTTTGGACAACCTAATATATATACATTTCTCTTTTGCAGGCTGCCAGCTGACCCTTCCCCGTTGGAATGGAAGGATTGCCATATGGTTATTTATTTGCTATTGCAGACCCAATCCTCTGGGTTTTTGTGTGAGAGCGTAGGAATGGCAGCAGGAGCCGAGGGTTGGCAGGAACATTTCACACCAGCCCAGCTGACTGACCACAGACTTTGCAAGCTCCGAATCCAGTTAAGTTGCAAGCATGCTTTTGCTCAAGTAGGTACTGATCCTGCAATTGGCCAGCCCCACTCAGAGAGGGCTGAGGAAGGGGCTCCTTTGATTGTGTATTTGATCTTAGTTATTCTTCACAAGTCTTCCCTGTGGTCACTTCTCAGGGGTGTTATGCATTAAGCACAAAAGGCCCCGTGCCTAGGGTCTGGGGGATTTTCAAAGGCCTACAATATTTGAGACTAGGAAAAAAAAAATATATTGGCTCCAATTTAGGAAAAATCAACTATAAAATCATATTAAAAATATTTACTTACCTGCTACCACATAACATAAAATTGATTCCACTTATTTTGGAATTTGGCAACTCTACTTTGGAAAACAATCTTGGATTAGTTTTTTTTTTTTTTTTTTTTCTTCTTCTTTTTTTTTTTTTTTTTTAAACCTTTATTTTACTTTTAACTTTTACAGAGTTTTGTTGTTCACAGACATGCATGTTCTCAGATTAGTCACACGTATATCCCCCCGTTCCCTCCCCTCCCGACCATCACACAGCACCCCTGAAGGATCCCCTTTTCTCACAGAGCAATGACTAGAGCTATTTTCTTCACTTATGATAGTACAGGCCTTCATGCTACTTCCCTTACGCCTCTCACCCACTGTTCCTTCCCCAAAATATCCATATGTCCACTGTCCATGTCTGTCTTTCTGTCGCTTCACTGCATGTGCCATCATCACCATCCTACTAGATTCCATATATATGTGTTAATATACTGTATTTGTCCTTCTCTTTCTGACTGACTTCACTTTTTAGGATACGTTCTAGATCCAGCCACCTCATGAGGGCTGATTCTTCTGCATTTCTCTTTACAGCTGTGTAGTATTCCATTGTATATATGTACCAGAGCTTTTGGATCCATTCGTTCGTCGATGGGCATCTAGGTTCCTTCCATGTTCTAGCTATTGTATAGAGAGCTGCAATGAACATTGGGGTACAGGTGCTTCTTTCAGTTTTGATTTCATCAGGGTGTAAGCCTAAGAGTGGGATTGCTGGGTCATATGGTGCTTCTATTTTTAGTTTTTTAAGAAATCTCCAGACTGTCTTCCATAGAGGCTGTATCAATTTACACTCCCACCAGCAATGCAGGAGTGTTCCCTTTTTTCCGCAGCCTCTCCAGCATTTATTGTCTGTCGATTTGTGGATGATGGCCATTCTGACGGGTGTGAGGTGATATCTCATTGTAGTTTTGATTTGCATTTCTCTAATTATTAGTGAAGTTGAGCATCGTTTCATGTGTTTTTGGGCCATCTGTATGTCATCGTTGGAGAGGTGTCTGTTTAGGTCCTTTTCCCATTTTTTGATTGGGTTGTTCGTTTTTCCAGTGCTGAGTTGTCTGAGTTGCTTGTAGATTTTGGAGATTAATTCTTTGTCTGTTGTTTCATTTGCTATGATTTTCTCCCACTCTGTGGACTGTCTGTTCAGCTTTTTTGTAATTTCTTTAGCTGTACAAAAGCTTTTAAGTTTCATTAGGTCCCACATGTTCATTTGTCTTTTTAGTTCCGCTATTCTAGTAGGTGGGTCAGAGAAGATCTTGCTTTGATTGATGTTCTTGAGGGTTTTGCCTATATTCTCCTCTAAGAGTTTGATGGTTTCTGGCCTTACATTTAAGTCTTTAATCCATTTTGAGTTGATCTTTGTGTATGGTGTCAGGGTATGTTCCAACTTCATTTTCTTGCATGTAGCTGTCCAATTTTCCCAGCACCATTTGTTGAAGAGGCTGTCTTTGTCCCATTTTATATGTTCGCCTCCTTTGTCAAAAATAAGGTACCCATAGGTGCGTGGCTTTATCTCTGGGTTCTCGATCTTGTTCCATTGGTCGATATTTCTGTTTTGTGCCAGTACCATACTGTCTTGATGACTGTTGCTTTGTAGTAGAGTCTGAAGTTGGGGAGGCTGATCCCCAGCTCCATTCTTCTTCCTGAGGATTGCTTTGGCTATTCGAGGTCTTTTGTGTTTCCATATGAACTGTGTTATTCGTTGGTCTAGTTCTGTGAAGAATGTTATTGGAAGTTTGATAGGGATCGCATTGAATCTATAGATGACATTTGGTAGTATGGTCATTTTCACAATATTGATTCTCCCGACCCAGGAACACGGAATATTTCTCCATCTGTTTAACTCTTCTTTAATGTCTCTCATGAGTGTCTTGTAATTTTCTGTGTACAATTCTTTTGTTTCTTTGGGTAGGTTTATTCCTAGATATTTGATTCTTTTGGTTGCGATGGTGAAGGGGATTGCCTCTTTGATTTCATTTTCTGATTTTTCATTGTTTGTGTATAGGAATGCCAGTGATTTCTGTATATTTATTTTGTATCCTGCAACTTTGCTGAATTCGTTGATTAACTCTAGTAGTTTTGTAATAGTGTCTTTGGGATTTTCTATGTATAATATCATGTCATCTGCAGATAGAGAGAGTTTGACTTCTTCTTTTCCAATCTGGATTCCTTTGATTTCTTTCTCTTCTCTTATTGCTATTGCTAGAACTTCCAGGACTATGTTGAATAGTAGTGGTGAAAGTGGACACCCTTGTCTTGTTCCTGATCTTAGAGGGAATGCTTTCAGTTTTTCACCATTGAGGATAATGTTCGCTGTGGGCTTCTCATATATGGCTTTCACTATGTTAAGATAAGTTCCTTCTATGCCCATTTTTTGAAGAGTTTTTATCATAAATGGATGCTGTACTTTGTCAAAGGCTTTTTCTGCATCTATTGAGATGATCATGTGATTTTGTCTTTCAATTTGTTGATATGGTGTATCACATTGATTGATTTGCGAATGTTGAAGAATCCTTGCATGCCTGGGATGAACCCAACTTGATCGTGATGAATGAGCTTTTGATGTGTTGCTGAATTCTGTTTGCTAGGATTTTGTTGAGGATTTTGGCATCTAGATTCATCAGTGAAATTGGCCTATAATTTTCGTTTTGTGATGTCTTTGCCTGGCTTTGGTATCAGGGTGATGGTGGCCTCGTAGAATGTGTTTGGAAGTGTTCCTTCCTGGGCAATTTTTTGGAAGAGTTTTAGAAGGACAGGCATTAGTTCTTCTTTAAATGTTTGGTAGAATTCACTTGTGAAACCATCTGGCCCTGGGCTTTTATTTTTGGGTAGATTTTTGATCACAAGGTTGATTTCTGAGCTTGTGATTGGCTTGTTCATAGTTTCTATTTCTTCCTGGTTGAGTCTTGGGAGATTAATCTTCTCTAAGAAACTGTCCATTTCTTCCAGGTTGTCCAGTTTGTTGCCATAGAGTTGTTCATAATAGTCTCTTATAATCCTTTGGATTTCTGCATTGTCCGTTGTAATCTCTCCTTTTTCGTTTTTGATTTTGGTGATCTGGTTCTTCTCTCTCTTTTTCTTAATGAGTCTGGCCAGTGGTGTGTCGATTTTATTGACTTTTTCGGAGAACCAGCTTTTTGTTTTATTTATCTTTACTATTGTTTCTTTTGTTTCTTTTTCATTTATTTCTGCTCTGATCTTTATGATTTCCCTTCTTCTGCTGGCTTTGGGGTGTTTTTTTTCTTCTTTCTCCAGTTGTTTTAAGCGTAAGGTAAGGTCGTCTGTTTGAGATTTTCCTAGTTTCTTGAGGTGGGATTGTAATGCTATAAACTTCCCCCTTAGAACTGCTTTTGCAGTATCCCATAGGTTTTGCACTGTCGTGTGTTCATTGTCATTTTCTTCTAGGAATTTTTTTATTTCTCCTTTGATTTCCTCAATGATCAGTTGGTTTTTTAGGTATGTGTTGTTTAATCTCCATGTGTTTGTGTTTTTAGCAGTTTTTTTCCTGTAGTTGATCTCTAGTCTCACTGCACTGTGGTCCGAGAAGATGGTTGATAGAATTTCAGTTTTCTTGAATTGACTGAGGATTGATTTGTGGCCCAAGATGTGGTCTATCCTGGAGAATGTTCCGTGAGCACTTGAGAAGAAAGTGTATTCTTCTGCTTTTGGATGGAAAGTCCTAAAGATATCAATGAGGTCCATTTCTTCTAGTGTGGCATTTAAGGCTTGTGTTTCTTTATTAATTTTCTGTTTGGATGATCTGTCCATTGGTGTGAGAGGAGTGTTAAAGTCTCCTACTATGATTGTGTTTGGAAGTGTTCCTTCCTGTGCAATTTTTTGGAAGAGTTTTAGAAGGACAGGCATTAGCTCTTCTTTAAATGTTTGGTAGAATTCACTTGTGAAACCATCTGGCCCTGGGCTTTTATTTTTGGGTAGATTTTTGATCACAAGGTTGATTTCTGAGCTTGTGATTGGCTTGTTCATAGTTTCTATTTCTTCCTGGTTGAGTCTTGGGAGATTAATCTTCTCTAAGAAACTGTCCATTTCTTCCAGGTTGTCCAGTTTGTTGCCATAGAGTTGTTCATAATAGTCTCTTATAATCCTTTGGATTTCTGCATTGTCCGTTGTAATCTCTCCTTTTTCGTTTTTGATTTTGGTGATCTGGTTCTTCTCTTTCTTTTTCTTAATGAGTCTGGCCAGTGGTGTGTCGATTTTATTGACTTTTTCGAAGTGCCAGCTTTTTGTTTTATTTATCTTTACTATTGTTTCTTTTGTTTCTTTTTCATTTATTTCTGCTCTGATCTTTATGATTTCCCTTCTTCTGCTGGCTTTGGGGTTTTTTTGTTCTTCTTTCTCCAGTTGTTTTAAGCGTAAGGTAAGGTCGTCTGTTTGAGATTTTCCTAGTTTCTTGAGGTGGGATTGTAATGCTATAAACTTCCCTCTTAGAACTGCTTTTGCAGTATCCCATAGGTTTTGCACTGTCGTGTGTTCATTGTCATTTTCTTCTAGGAATTTTTTTATTTCTCCTTTGATTTCCTCAATGATCAGTTGGTTTTTTAGGTATGTGTTGTTTAATCTCCATGTGTTTGTGTTTTTAGCGGTTTTTTTCCTGTAGTTGATCTCTAGTCTCACTGCACTGTGGTCCGAGAAGATGGTTGATAGAATTTCAGTTTTCTTGAATTGACTGAGGATTGATTTGTGGCCCAAGATGTGGTCTATCCTGGAGAATGTTCCGTGAGCACTTGAGAAGAAAGTGTATTCTTCTGCTTTTGGATGGAAAGTCCTAAAGATATCAATGAGGTCCATTTCTTCTAGTGTGGCATTTAAGGCTTGTGTTTCTTTATTAATTTTCTGTTTGGATGATCTGTCCATTGGTGTGAGAGGAGTGTTAAAGTCTCCTACTATGATTGTGTTGCTGTCAATGTCTTCTTTTATGTCTGAAAGTGTTTGTCTTATGTATTGGGGTGCTCCTGTGTTGGGAGCATAGATATTTATGATTGTTATGTCTTCTTCTTGGATGGATCCCTTAATCATTATGTAGTGACCTGCCTTGTCTCTTAGAATCTTCTTTACTTTAAAATCTATTTTATCTTAAAAATTTTTTTTTTGTCCTTTTATGGGAACTCTCAGTACCACGATTGCAGAAGAAGTGCCAATCCGAAATAACTTAGGGTCAAATAATTTCACAAGTAAAACTTTTAATATCACTTCAGGTATATTTCTGTAAGAACGATATTAAATGAGGAATATACATTTTATATATTCAGCGTGGCATGGTAAAATGTTAAAATGCCTAATGTGGTATGGGGGTATGAAACAGAGCCCTGAACATTCTAGGGCCAGTTACTTTGAGTGTATCATTTACTGCTTTCCTAAAAGGAGCCTGGATAATACACTCTACATTACTTTAGGGTCAGGTCAGCCCAAGGCTGTCCCACAGCAACAAGAGGAAAGGATATTGCTGCACCATTCAGTGATCACGTAGTATGTGCTTGGTATTGTGCTAGGTACTCTGTTAAGGATTATAGCTATCACTTAAAATTGCTTAGGGACTTCCCTGGTGGTCCAGTGGTTGAGACTTTCTTTCCATAGGTTTTGCACTGTCGTGTGTTCATTGTCATTTTCTTCTAGGAATTTTTTATTTCTCCTTTGATTTCCTCAATGATCAGTTGGTTTTTAGGTATGTGTTGTTTAATCTCCATGTGTTTGTGTTTTAGCGGTTTTTCCTGTAGTTGATCTCTAGTCTCACTGCACTGTGGTCCGAGAAGATGGTTGATAGAATTTCAGTTTTCTTGAATTGACTGAGGATTGATTTGTGGCCCAAGATGTGGTCTATCCTGGAGAATGTTCCGTGAGCACTTGAGAAGAAAGTGTATTCTTCTGCTTTTGGATGGAAAGTCCTAAAGATATCAATGAGGTCCATTTCTTCTAGTGTGGCATTTAAGGCTTGTGTTTCTTTATTAATTTTCTGTTTGGATGATCTGTCCATTGGTGTGAGAGGAGTGTTAAAGTCTCCTACTATGATTGTGTTGCTGTCAATGTCTTCTTTTATGTCTGAAAGTGTTTGTCTTATGTATTGGGGTGCTCCTGTGTTGGGAGCATAGATATTTATGATTGTTATGTCTTCTTCTTGGATGGATCCCTTAATCATTATGTAGTGACCTGCCTTGTCTCTTAGAATCTTCTTTACTTTAAAATCTATTTTATCTTAAAAATTTTTTTTTTGTCCTTTTATGGGAACTCTCAGTACCACGATTGCAGAAGAAGTGCCAATCCGAAATAACTTAGGGTCAAATAATTTCACAAGTAAAACTTTTAATATCACTTCAGGTATATTTCTGTAAGAACGATATTAAATGAGGAATATACATTTTATATATTCAGCGTGGCATGGTAAAATGTTAAAATGCCTAATGTGGTATGGGGGTATGAAACAGAGCCCTGAACATTCTAGGGCCAGTTACTTTGAGTGTATCATTTACTGCTTTCCTAAAAGGAGCCTGGATAATACACTCTACATTACTTTAGGGTCAGGTCAGCCCAAGGCTGTCCCCACAGCAACAAGAGGAAAGGATATTGCTGCACCATTCAGTGATCACGTAGTATGTGCTTGGTATTGTGCTAGGTACTCTGTTAAGGATTATAGCTATCACTTAAAATTGCTTAGGGACTTCCCTGGTGGTCCAGTGGTTGAGACTCTGTGCTTCCACTGCAGTGGGTTTGATCCCTGACTGGGATTCTACATACTGCCGGGTGTGGCCAAAAATTAAAAAAAAAAAAAAAAGTGCTGTGTGCCAAGGTCTTGTGCTTTATGTACAATTCAATATGCAAAGCAATATTGTGTACTCCCTGTTATTTCCATTTTATAGAAAAAGAAACTGAGGCTTGGAGAGGCTAAGTTCACAGATGTGTCAAGTGGCAGGGTCAGGACTGAAAAAGAGGGAGAGCTGGCCCCAAAGTTGTGTTGTTCCCTCCTTGCTACATTACTGTTTTTTAAATGTGATTTTAAAATCTATTAGTTGTCTGTTTTATTTTTGGTTGCACTGGGTCTTCATTACTGCAGGCTTCTTCTTCTTTTTTTTTTTAAAAGATTTATTTATTTATTTTGGCAGGTGGGGCACTTCTATTGGTCTTTCATTTGTCCATTTTCATCCATCTTTGTTCTTTGGCCCCTGTGGGCCTCCCATCGCGGTGGCCTCTGTTGTCGCAGAGCACCGGCTCTGGGCGCATGCGCTCCCGCGCTCCGGCTCGGTGATTGGACACATCAGTCCAGCCGCTCCGCGGCACGTGGGATCTTCCCAGGCCAGGGATGGAACCGGTGCAAGGCGGTGTCCTTACCCACTGGACCACCAGGGAAGTCCTACTGCAGGCTTCTAACTGCAGTGGCTTCTCTTGTTGCAAAGCACAGGCTCTAGGTCCATGGGCTTCCGCAGCTGCAAAGCTTGGCCTCATTAGTTGTGGTTCCCTAGGCTTAGATGCTCTTGGCAGGTGGAATCATCCTGGACCAGAGATCAAAGTCCCCCTTACTTTAAAGGCCCCCTGCTTTCTGATAGCTTGAAAAAGCTAGATGCCCTGAACATTCTAGGCCAGTTACTTTGAGTGTATCATTTACTGCTTTCCTAAAAGGAGCCTGGATAATACACTCTACATTACTTTAGGGTCAGGTCAGCCCAAGGCTGTCCCACAGNAACAAGAGGAAAGGATATTGCTGCACCATTCAGTGATCACGTAGTATGTGCTTGGTATTGTGCTAGGTACTCTGTTAAGGATTATAGCTATCACTTAAAATTGCTTAGGGACTTCCCTGGTGGTCCAGTGGTTGAGACTCTGTGCTTCCACTGCAGTGGGTTTGATCCCTGACTGGGATTCTACATACTGCCGGGTGTGGCCAAAAATTAAAAAAAAAAAAAAAAGTGCTGTGTGCCAAGGTCTTGTGCTTTATGTACAATTCAATATGCAAAGCAATATTGTGTACTCCCTGTTATTTCCATTTTATAGAAAAAGAAACTGAGGCTTGGAGAGGCTAAGTTCACAGATGTGTCAAGTGGCAGGGTCAGGACTGAAAAAGAGGGAGAGCTGGCCCCAAAGTTGTGTTTTTCCCCTCCTTGCTACATTACTGTTTTTTAAATGTGATTTTAAAATCTATTAGTTGTCTGTTTTATTTTTGGTTGCACTGGGTCTTCATTACTGCAGGCTTCTTCTTCTTTTTTTTTTTAAAAGATTTATTTATTTATTTTGGTGGGGGTGGGGTGGGGAGGGAGGGGCGCAGGTGGGGCACTTCTATTGGTCTTTCTTTTGTCCATTTTCATCCATCTTTGTTCTTTGGCCTGTGTGGGCCTCCCATCGCAGTGGCCTCTGTTGTCGCAGAGCACCGGCTCTGGGCGCATGCGCTCCAGCGCTCCGGCTCGGTAGGTGGACACATGGGTCCAGCTGCTCCGCGGCACGTGGGATCTTACCAGGCCAGGGATCAAACCGGTGCAAGGCAGTGTCCTTACCCACTGGACCACCAGGGAAGTCCTACTGCAGGCTTCTAACTGCAGTGGCTTCTCTTGTTGCAAAGCACAGGCTCTAGGTCCATGGGCTTCCGCAGCTGCAAAGCTTGGCCTCATTAGTTGTGGTTCCCTAGGCTTAGATGCTCTTGGCAGGTGGAATCATCCTGGACCAGAGATCAAATCCTTGTCCCCTAATTGGAAGGTGGATTCTTGTCCACTTTACCACCAGGGAAATACCCACACTGCTTTCTGATAGTTACCTTATGGGCTGATCACCACTCCATGAATATTCTAATAGATTGGGCTTCTTATCACCTCTTGGACATGTTTTGTTCTCTTTGACTTATTTCTGCCTTTTTTTTCTATTCCCTACAGGCTCTCCCTCGACTATTATCCCTCCTTCACAGCCTAGCTTAGTCCTTTGAGCTTGTGCGTGAACCTTCCTGTGCAATTCTACCTGGGGTGACTCTTTCCTGAACATAGCCTCCTTCATCATTAACTCCGGGTACCAGTCATGTGGATGCTCAATCAGGTCCTACCTTGTTTTGTTATTTGATCCTTTTCATGTGTATCCAATCTTCCCAACTAGATACTGATTCCTGAGACAGGAATCAGATCCTTTCACGCTTCTGAATCTCCATAGTTCTGAGTATGTGGATAGCTCAGAGGGATACTCAGTAACTGTGTGTTGAACGGAATTGCCACTCTGGTCCTCTCAGTCTCCTCATCATTTGTAATCCAAAGAATTTCAGCTGAATAATTTCTCAAAAGTCCCTCTAGGCCCAAGATTCTGTGAAACAAGAGAAATCATCAAAGTGCTAGTGGCCAGACTAGAACGTGAGAGAAGATCCTGCAGGAAGATTCCAAAGGAAGCTCCAAGAGGTGGGGAAGTGGAGAATAAGCACTAATCCTGTAGAGACCAGTTTTTTCAGGATAGACTAGGAGGTATGGATGAGGGGCCCAGAAAAGTCTATCTGGGTTGCTGGCCTGAGGTAGTCTTTGAACTACAAACGCCACCTTCAGTATGGCTGTCAGGCTTCATGCTGGAGGCAAGGGACAGCCTCTTCAGAAGGAGGGCAGGTTCTGGAAGAGCAGGCCTTGTGTAGGAGGGGCCAGGGCCACTGCAAATAACCAGAAGTGGCGAAGGGGGGAAATGGGCTGTATGTACATTTTTCTGGTCCTCTGCTTGGACCTTGTGTGAGACTGTCCAGAACGGAGTCCTGGCCTATCAGTAGAGGGCACTGGTGGGATCTGTTCCTAGAGGTGCTTGAGGACAAGTTCAGCTGTGAGTAACCAGTTGGAAGCATCACTTGCTCTGTCAAGTTACTCCTGACTGCAGGTGAGGCGCACTCTTGTGGACTGTGCTTTCCGTAGGCGCCAAGGCTGAGGCAGGCTGGGGTGAGACTCCCTCAGGTAAAATTTCAGGGAGAGGCAACCTGAATGAAGGTATAACGTTAGCTTCAGGAGGCAGGTGGCCGTTGATCGTGTTCAGTTTGTCTGGTCACAGTACGGAAAGCTAACTTTCTGTCAAACAGCTCATGCATCCATGAGTACCACCTGGGATCAGGACAGGTGACTGGAAGCAGCACTTCCTTCTAATGACGGATGTCCTGACCATGGACGCGGATGGATGGATCCCCTGACGCTGTGGCATTTCAGCTCTGCTGTGAAACACTATTGCACTGCTAATTCAGAAAGGAGATTGTAATTGTGAATATTCTTCTCCTCAATTAGTTTGTGAGGATATATAAAGATATCCTCAAGAGAAGGGGAAGAGGGGAGAAAAGACAAAAATGCAAATAGAATGAAAGTCCAGGAAGCTGGGCAGAGGCAAGCTCAGCCTGGAAAAGCCCAGAGGAAAGCGAGAAGGACGAGCAGCATGCAGGGTGGCATCCTGCTCCAGTGCAGCTCTAAGTACAGCAGGGCTACCTCTTCCCCACTTCTCTGAACGTCCACCTTGCTCTGCTTCCTGAGACCCTAGGTCTTGGCACTGAGTCAACAGCCAGGCCAGAGGACCTGGGTGAGTTTCACATCAGAGTTTGGGTGAGTTTGCCTGAAAATTTCACAAGGAATATCTCCAAGAAGGATTCTCCTTCAAAAGAACTGGAGACAAGACCCGTGGCCATGAGATGTCTTAGATTCCTCAGAGAGCTATCACAGGAAATCTTTGTTCCCAGTGGCTGATGCTCTCTCTCACCAGCTTCATTTTTCTTTACTGGGTGACTCTTTGGGGCCTTCTCAGGGAGCCCAGTTCACCATGATCTTCTTCAGTGGGTGGACTGTCTTCCTTTGTTCCTGACTATAGTATCTGTCCTCAAGATGGAAAGGATGTGGTCGTCAGTCCAACCAGCCTGGAGGCATGTGACTCCCTGGCGAGTGCTATTTCAAGCTTGTATTCAGTGTTCAGACTTCCCAGGGATGAGCATGACAGTGCTAAAAACAATCTGAGTGAAGAGAGGGTTCTAGGTCCCAGTTTCAAGTTCTCTATGCTTATTTTCTTATTTTTACTTTGTGAAGAAGCATCTTACCGCTCTGGCTCTGTGACTATCATATCTTCCTCATCCAGTTCCTTTTTCCCTCCTGATTGGGTTTTTATTTTTTATTCTCTTGCTTGGTCACTTAAGTCGTGTGACCCTATGGGCTGTAGCTCACCAGGTTCCTCTGGCCATGGGATTCTCCAGGTAAGAATACTGGAGTGGGTTGCCATTCGGTTCCCGACCCAGGAATTGAACCCTGCATCATCTCCTGCATTGGCAGGCAGATTTTTAACCCACCCGCACATGTAATATTTCCAAAGGAAAGGAGATTGTAATTGTGAATATTCTTCTCCTCAATTAGTTTGTGAGGATATATAAAGATATCCTCAAGAGAAGGGGAAGAGGGGAGAAAAGACAAAAATGCAAATAGAATGAAAGTCCAGGAAGCTGGGCAGAGGCAAGCTCAGCCTGGAAAAGCCCAGAGGAAAGCGAGAAGGACGAGCAGCATGCAGGGTGGCATCCTGCTCCAGTGCAGCTCTAAGTACAGCAGGGCTACCTCTTCCCCACTTCTCTGAACGTCCACCTTGCTCTGCTTCCTGAGACCCTAGGTCTTGGCACTGAGTCAACAGCCAGGCCAGAGGACCTGGGTGAGTTTCACATCAGAGTTTGGGTGAGTTTGCCTGAAAATTTCACAAGGAATATCTCCAAGAAGGATTCTCCTTCAAAAGAACTGGAGACAAGACCCGTGGCCATGAGATGTCTTAGATTCCTCAGAGAGCTATCACAGGAAATCTTTGTTCCCAGTGGCTGATGCTCTCTCTCACCAGCTTCATTTTTCTTTACTGGGTGACTCTTTGGGGCCTTCTCAGGGAGCCCAGTTCACCATGATCTTCTTCAGTGGGTGGACTGTCTTCCTTTGTTCCTGACTATAGTATCTGTCCTCAAGATGGAAAGGATGTGGTCGTCAGTCCAACCAGCCTGGAGGCATGTGACTCCCTGGCGAGTGCTATTTCAAGCTTGTATTCAGTGTTCAGACTTCCCAGGGATGAGCATGACAGTGCTAAAAACAATCTGAGTGAAGAGAGGGTTCTAGGTCCCAGTTTCAAGTTCTCTATGCTTATTTTCTTATTTTTACTTTGTGAAGAAGCATCTTACCGCTCTGGCTCTGTGACTATCATATCTTCCTCATCCAGTTCCTTTTTCCCTCCTGATTGGGTTTTTATTTTTTATTCTCTTGCTTGGTCACTTAAGTCGTGTGACCCTATGGGCTGTAGCTCACCAGGTTCCTCTGGCCATGGGATTCTCCAGGTAAGAATACTGGAGTGGGTTGCCATGCCCTTCTCCGGGGATCTTCCCGACCCAGGAATTGAACCCTGCATCATCTCCTGCATTGGCAGGCAGATTTTTAACCCACTGAGCAACCTGGGAAGTCCTTCGTTTTCATAGTGATTCACAGATACAAAGATTTCTAAAAAATTGTAAGCCTTGAGGGGAAAAAATGCAAAATAAATCAGAACCAAATATATATTCCTTTTTTTTTTAAAGATTTATTTATTTATTTTGGGTGGGGGTTGGGTCTGGGAGGGAGGGGAGCAGGCAGGCCACTTCTATTGGTCTTTCGTTTCTCTATTTTCATCCGTCTTTGTTCTTTTGCCTCCTGTGGGCCTCCCATCGCAGTGGCATCTATCATTGCAGAGCGCTGGTTCTGGGCGCATGCACTCCAGAGCTCCGGCTTGATAACTGGACACATGGGTCCAGCCACTCCGTGGTACGTGGGATCTTCCCAGGCCAGGGATCGAACCAGAGCCCCTTGCACTGAAAGGTGGTGTCCTTATCCACTGGACCACCAGGGGAAGGCCATATATTCCCTTTTAAAGTATGAGTAAACATTGGTAAATGATATTTGGGCTATATTTAACATTTTTAGTGACTGTGATAAAGATGGGCATTCACTATTACTCAAAAAAGGTTCTGAATTATGGCTTGTAGTTTTAAAATATCAGCACAAATTGTTTTTTAAGTTCTATTTATGAAATTTTCTTATGAAACAAAAAAGGAATAAATTAGTAATATTCTAAACAATATAGGACTACATTAAAAATTTTCATTCTGCCTGAGTGCAAGGGCACAGGTTCAATCCTTGGCCGGGAAGATCCTGCATGGTGTGGAGGCTGGAACCCATGACAGTGCTAAAACAATCTGAGTGAAGAGAGGGTTCTAGGTCCCAGTTTCAAGTTCTCTATGCTTATTTTCTTATTTTTACTTTGTGAAGAAGCATCTTACCGCTCTGGCTCTGTGACTATCATATCTTCCTCATCCAGTTCCTTTTTCCCTCCTGATTGGGTTTTTATTTTTTATTCTCTTGCTTGGTCACTTAAGTCGTGTGACCCTATGGGCTGTAGCTCACCAGGTTCCTCTGGCCATGGGATTCTCCAGGTAAGAATACTGGAGTGGGTTGCCATGCCCTTCTCCGGGGATCTTCCCGACCCAGGAATTGAACCCTGCATCATCTCCTGCATTGGCAGGCAGATTTTTAACCCACTGAGCAACCTGGGAAGTCCTTCGTTTTCATAGTGATTCACAGATACAAAGATTTCTAAAAAATTGTAAGCCTTGAGGGGAAAAAATGCAAAATAAATCAGAACCAAATATATATTCCTTTTTTTTTTAAAGATTTATTTATTTATTTTGGGTGGGGGTTGGGTCTGGGAGGGAGGGGAGCAGGCAGGCCACTTCTATTGGTCTTTCGTTTCTCTATTTTCATCCGTCTTTGTTCTTTTGCCTCCTGTGGGCCTCCCATCGCAGTGGCATCTATCATTGCAGAGCGCTGGTTCTGGGCGCATGCACTCCAGAGCTCCGGCTTGATAACTGGACACATGGGTCCAGCCACTCCGTGGTACGTGGGATCTTCCCAGGCCAGGGATCGAACCAGAGCCCCTTGCACTGAAAGGTGGTGTCCTTATCCACTGGACCACCAGGGGAAGGCCATATATTCCCTTTTAAAGTATGAGTAAACATTGGTAAATGATATTTGGGCTATATTTAACATTTTTAGTGACTGTGATAAAGATGGGCATTCACTATTACTCAAAAAAGGTTCTGAATTATGGCTTGTAGTTTTAAAATATCAGCACAAATTGTTTTTTAAGTTCTATTTATGAAATTTTCTTATGAAACAAAAAAGGAATAAATTAGTAATATTCTAAACAATATAGGACTACATTATGCAGTTAAAAAACAAGCCAAGGCTTCCTTGGTGGTCCAGTGGGTAAAGATTCTGCCTTGCAGTGCAAGGGCACAGGTTCAATCCTTGGCCCGGGAAGATCCTGCATGGTGTGGAGGCTGGACCCACGTGTCCAATTACAAGCCAGTGCTCTGGAGCGTATGCGCCCAGAGCCGGTGCTCTGCAGCAAGAGAGGCCACTGCAATGGGAGGCCCACACAGGCTGAAGAATAAAGATGGATGAAAATAAATAAATACAAAATCAATAAAAGAGGCCAAAATTAAAAAAACAAAAAGTAAGCCAAAATGAAAAATGTGTGCTGAAATCGCATCCAGTTCTTAAAAAGAAATGCTAGTCAGAGGCACAGTCCTTAGAGAGCAATTTAAGGAAAACCTTATTAAGGCCAGTGTGCTCCTGGCCTAGACTGAATGCAGATATGCACAAAGTGCACACAAAGCCATGAGATATTTGTCTTCCTTCCCAATTTTACCAAAACTATTTTGGGAGGAGGGAGAGGAAGAAATCTAAAGCATTGTTTTTACAGACAATAAAACTATGATGGAATTTGTTGAAAAATTGAAATCAGTTATTTAAAAAGTGATTTTAAATGTTTCTGCTCTGAAATAATTTCAAACTTACATATGTTTTATAGATACACCAAGCTCCGCTATATATTTCACCCAATTTTCTAATTGTTGACATTTCTAAACTGTTTGGGACTAGGTTACAGACCAAATGCTCCATCGCCCCTTCATACCAAAATGAATATTTCCCAATTACAAGTACCCCTCGCCTGCATAACTGCAGCATAGACATCAAAACCAGGAAATTCACCTCAATCCACTATTGCCACAAATGAAATTGTAGTAAGACATGAGACATCTATGCACGTGGCTATTTTATAAATACTAAGTGAAAGGAAAAAGGCTGTAGAGGAAGCTAATGCCTGCTGGTCATGACTTGGAGTGTTTAGTTAATTCTCCTCTGCCATTACTAGCACTTCAGGGAAAAGTCTTAGAAACATTGCTCTGGGGCACTAGCTGACCATGAAATCCTAGCCCCGGACGTGCCAACCTCGTAATATTCTAAACAATATAGGACTACATTATGCAGTTAAAAACAAGCCAAGGCTTCCTTGGTGGTCCAGTGGGTAAAGATTCTGCCTTGCAGTGCAAGGGCACAGGTTCAATCCTTGGCCCGGGAAGATCCTGCATGGTGTGGAGGCTGGACCCACGTGTCCAATTACAAGCCAGTGCTCTGGAGCGTATGCGCCCAGAGCCGGTGCTCTGCAGCAAGAGAGGCCACTGCAATGGGAGGCCCACACAGGCTGAAGAATAAAGATGGATGAAAATAAATAAATACAAAATCAATAAAAGAGGCCAAAATTAAAAAAACAAAAAGTAAGCCAAAATGAAAAATGTGTGCTGAAATCGCATCCAGTTGTTAAAAAAGAAATGCTAGTCAGAGGCACAGTCCTTAGAGAGCAATTTAAGGAAAACCTTATTAAGGCCAGTGTGCTCCTGGCCTAGACTGAATGCAGATATGCACAAAGTGCACACAAAGCCATGAGATATTTGTCTTCCTTCCCAATTTTACCAAAACTATTTTGGGAGGAGGGAGAGGAAGAAATCTAAAGCATTGTTTTTACAGACAATAAAACTATGATGGAATTTGTTGAAAAATTGAAATCAGTTATTTAAAAAGTGATTTTAAATGTTTCTGCTCTGAAATAATTTCAAACTTACATATGTTTTATAGATACACCAAGCTCCGCTATATATTTCACCCAATTTTCTAATTGTTGACATTTCTAAACTGTTTGGGACTAGGTTACAGACCAAATGCTCCATCGCCCCTTCATACCAAAATGAATATTTCCCAATTACAAGTACCCCTCGCCTGCATAACTGCAGCATAGACATCAAAACCAGGAAATTCACCTCAATCCACTATTGCCACAAATGAAATTGTAGTAAGACATGAGACATCTATGCACGTGGCTATTTTATAAATACTAAGTGAAAGGAAAAAGGCTGTAGAGGAAGCTAATGCCTGCTGGTCATGACTTGGAGTGTTTAGTTAATTCTCCTCTGCCATTACTAGCACTTCAGGGAAAAGTCTTAGAAACATTGCTCTGGGGGGCACTAGCTGACCATGAAATCCTAGCCCCGGACGTGCCAACCTCGAGGGTAAAGAATGATGACCCTTATCAGGGCTTCCTTGGTAGCTTAGTGGTGAAGAGTTTGCCTACCAATGCAGGAGACATGGATTCAATCTCTGATGCAGGAAGATTCTACATGCTGTGGAGCAGCTAAGCCTGTGAGCCTCAACTATGGAGCCTGTGCTCTAGAGCCTCGGAGCCAAAACAGCTGAGCCCTTGTGCTGCAACTACTGAACCCCGTGAGTCCTAGAGCCCGAGTTCTAGGACAAGAGAAGTCAGCGCAACAAGAAGCCTGCTCACCTCAACTAGAGAGTAGCCCCAATTCCCTACAACTAGAGAAGAGCCTGTGGCAGCAGTGAAAACCTACAATAGCCAAAAATGAATAAATAACAATTTAATAAAGGAAAGATTACCCTTACCAAAGATGAAATATTTTGGATGTTTCAGACCCATCTGGAGGTCCACCTGCTGGAATCTCTGCAGTGTTTTCACCTTGGCCCTGAACAGTGATGGGGAAGTGAAGACCTTTTTTCTTGCTATGTGCCCTTATTTATGTCTCCAGCAGGCATGGCTTAGGGATGTGCTCGACTAGTTTACCATCAAGTTCTTGGGTGCTATTTTTTTTCACATCTTATTGATACAATGTGAGCATTCAGGTGAAGAGGATTTGGTCCACAAGTAAGCGGCAGAAAGGTAAACAGTTCAGGATCATGGGCACTGAACACTCTTTTTTGGCTGAACATGTTTTTGTCTCAGTCTGGGAACCTGCCCATTTGCTGATTGATTTGCCAGTCATGTATAGTGAGTTTGACCATGGAAGATATCTGAGATCCATTTAGGACCATTAACTAGAATGACATGTTGGAAATGTCACTGGCTGGTTCAAGAAACCTGAGTTCTTATTTCAACTAATCATATGATCTTGGGTCTCCTGGGTCTCATTTTTCTCAGTTGCAAAATGGGAAGGAAAGAACTAGATGATCTCTGAGGTCACTAGATACAATCTCTTATGACATGATTTTATGAAAATCTACTGAAAGAGCCAAAGCCATGTGGATGTAAAGTTCTATCATGTTGCTAAATGCCAGGGCCCAAGTAGGAATTCGTACTGATTCATACCAGGTCAGTTTGTTTGCTAATTTATTTATAATGGAAATATGGTTCATTTATAATATTGTGTTAGTTTCAGATGTATAGTTTATGGGTTTTTTTGGCCTCTTTTTTAAAATTATTATTAGTTCTTCATTTATTTTATTTTCAACCATCTTCATTCTTTGTCCTGTGTGGGCCTCCCATTGCTGTAGCCTCTCTTGTTGCAGAGCATTGGCTCTGGGTGCATGCGCTCCAGAGCGCTGGCTCATAATGGGACACACCTGTCCAGTCATTCCGCGGCATGTGGGATCTTCCCAGGCCAGTGATTGAACCTATGCCCCTTGCATTGCCAGGTGGACTCTTTACCTACTGGACCATCAGGGAAGCCCTAGTTTATGTTTTAAATGTGTAACTTCAACTAAGTTTCTAGGTGAAAGGTCATCGAAAAGAATAACTGTGATGTTTTCCCATTGTATCCGTGATTACCCTTACCAAAGATGAAATATTTTGGATGTTTCAGACCCATCTGGAGGTCCACCTGCTGGAATCTCTGCAGTGTTTTCACCTTGGCCCTGAACAGTGATAGGGAAGTGAAGACCTTTTTTCTTGCTATGTGCCCTTATTTATGTCTCCAGCAGGCATGGCTTAGGGATGTGCTCGACTAGTTTACCATCAAGTTCTTGGGTGCTATTTTTTTTCACATCTTATTGATACAATGTGAGCATTCAGGTGAAGAGGATTTGGTCCACAAGTAAGCGGCAGAAAGGTAAACAGTTCAGGATCATGGGCACTGAACACTCTTTTTTGGCTGAACATGTTTTTGTCTCAGTCTGGGAACCTGCCCATTTGCTGATTGATTTGCCAGTCATGTATAGTGAGTTTGACCATGGAAGATATCTGAGATCCATTTAGGACCATTAACTAGAATGACATGTTGGAAATGTCACTGGCTGGTTCAAGAAACCTGAGTTCTTATTTCAACTAATCATATGATCTTGGGTCTCCTGGGTCTCATTTTTCTCAGTTGCAAAATGGGAAGGAAAGAACTAGATGATCTCTGAGGTCACTAGATACAATCTCTTATGACATGATTTTATGAAAATCTACTGAAAGAGCCAAAGCCATGTGGATGTAAAGTTCTATCATGTTGCTAAATGCCAGGGCCCAAGTAGGAATTCGTACTGATTCATACCAGGTCAGTTTGTTTGCTAATTTATTTATAATGGAAATATGGTTCATTTATAATATTGTGTTAGTTTCAGATGTATAGTTTATGGGTTTTTTTGGCCTCTTTTTTAAAATTATTATTAGTTCTTCATTTATTTTATTTTCAACCATCTTCATTCTTTGTCCTGTGTGGGCCTCCCATTGCTGTAGCCTCTCTTGTTGCAGAGCATTGGCTCTGGGTGCATGCGCTCCAGAGCGCTGGCTCATAATGGGACACACCTGTCCAGTCATTCCGCGGCATGTGGGATCTTCCCAGGCCAGTGATTGAACCTATGCCCCTTGCATTGCCAGGTGGACTCTTTACCTACTGGACCATCAGGGAAGCCCTAGTTTATGTTTTAAATGTGTAACTTCAACTAAGTTTCTAGGTGAAAGGTCATCGAAAAGAATAACTGTGATGTTTTCCCATTGTATCCGATCCATTGAAAAACAGTAGATCACCCTTGGTGGTATTTTTGTGTAATCAAAGACAAACTAGCAAATGGGGCTGAATCAGAGGGTGGGAAAAATACTGAAGGTCTTCCATGATGGAGATGAAGGGACACTAAGCTTGCCTAAGGTCTAGTTTAAATGGCTCAAGAAGGGAAGCTGGAAATGCAACTAGGATCTTCTCTCCATCAACTGCTGTGATAATTGAAACCTTTGGAGAGGAGCTGGTAAGGAGGACACCTCCAAAAGTTAGTGACCTTAAGTCCTCTGTCTTCTTTCCATATCTTTGGATTCAAGGATGGGAGATGAGAACAACCCCTTATGCAGTCCTTTTTAAAAAACTAATTTTATTTAATTATTTATTTTTGTTTGGCTATTCTGGGTTTTCACTGCTGCCACAGTCTCTTCTCTAGTTGTAGGGAGTGGGGGCTACTCTCTAGTTGAGGTGAGCAGACTTCTTGTTGCAATGACTTCTCTTGTCATGGAACTCAGGCTCTAGGGCTCATGAGCTTCAGTAGTTGCTGTGCAAGGGCTCAGTTGTTGTGGCTCCGAGGTCCTAGAGCACAGGCTCCAATAGTTAGGGCTCACGGGCTTAGCTGCTCCACAGCATGTAGAATCTTCCTGGATCAGAGATCGAACCCATGTCTCCTGCATTGGCAGGTGAACTCTTTACCACTGAGCTAAGCCCCCATTATGCAGTCTTAATAGAAGTACTCAATAGCTTTCCCCCGCTCACTCTAATTGAAACCATTGCCCCAACACTACTCCAGAGAGGGTAGAGAAATCAATGCATACTATCTTATTTGTCTAAATTTTGAACCTTACCTTATCTCCTCTTGGCTAGGAATTTTTGTGTTTTTTTGGCCAAAGAAGACTGAGGAGGAACTTGGCCTTCTTTTGTAAGTTCTTTGTTCTGTCACGGAAGTCAGGCCTGCTCCATCCATCACCGTCTTGGCCACTCAACATTTGACATCAGAGTAATAAGTATAAATGATTACATCTCTCAGACTTTTCCTGCACACCAGTTGTGCTGCTGTACTAAGTGCTTTATATATGTTGTCATATTTAATCTGCATAATACTCTATGAAGTAGGTGACCTTTGCACAGATGAGGAAATTCCAATCTCTCTAAGTCAAGAGGACTTTTCCATCATGGGCATGTTTCCATTTTTTTTTTTTTAAAGATTTATTTATTTTATTATTTATTTTTGGGCAGGGGTTGGGTTGGGGAGGAAGGGGAGCGGGCGGGCCACTTCTGTTTGTCTTCATTTCTCTATTTTCATCCGTCTTTGTTCCTTGACTCCTGTGGGCCTCCCATCGTGGTGGTGTCTGTCGCTGCAGAGCGCCGGCGCTGGGCGGTTGTGCTCCAGAGCTCTGGCTCGGTAATTGGACACATCAGTCCAGCTGCTCCATGGCACATGGGATCTTCCCAGGCCAGGGATCGAACCTATGCCCCTTGCACTGCAAGGCAGTGTCCTTACCCACTGGACCACGAGGGGAAGCCCTGTTTCCATTATGAGTAGACATCTTTCCTTGTCTCTCCTCTTGTGAACTTCCTACGAGGACTGATAGCAATGTTGTCTCATGCTTCATGGATGTTTCCAAGCTTGCTTACTGATTTTGGAGTCCTGAACAGGAAAGCATCTCAGTTAGGGAGTGGGGCTATTTGTTGAGGTGAGCAGACTTCTTGTTGCAATGACTTCTCTTGTCATGGAACTCAGGCTCTAGGGCTCATGAGCTTCAGTAGTTGCTGTGCAAGGGCTCAGTTGTTGTGGCTCCGAGGTCCTAGAGCACAGGCTCCAATAGTTAGGGCTCACGGGCTTAGCTGCTCCACAGCATGTAGAATCTTCCTGGATCAGAGATCGAACCCATGTCTCCTGCATTGGCAGGTGAACTCTTTACCACTGAGCTAAGCCCCCATTATGCAGTCTTAATAGAAGTACTCAATAGCTTTCCCCCGCTCACTCTAATTGAAACCATTGCCCCAACACTACTCCAGAGAGGGTAGAGAAATCAATGCATACTATCTTATTTGTCTAAATTTTGAACCTTACCTTATCTCCTCTTGGCTAGGAATTTTTGTGTTTTTTTGGCCAAAGAAGACTGAGGAGGAACTTGGCCTTCTTTTGTAAGTTCTTTGTTCTGTCACGGAAGTCAGGCCTGCTCCATCCATCACCGTCTTGGCCACTCAACATTTGACATCAGAGTAATAAGTATAAATGATTACATCTCTCAGACTTTTCCTGCACACCAGTTGTGCTGCTGTACTAAGTGCTTTATATATGTTGTCATATTTAATCTGCATAATACTCTATGAAGTAGGTGACCTTTGCACAGATGAGGAAATTCCAATCTCTCTAAGTCAAGAGGACTTTTCCATCATGGGCATGTTTCCATTTTTTTTTTTTTAAAGATTTATTTATTTTATTATTTATTTTTGGGCAGGGGTTGGGTTGGGGAGGAAGGGGAGCGGGCGGGCCACTTCTGTTTGTCTTCATTTCTCTATTTTCATCCGTCTTTGTTCCTTGACTCCTGTGGGCCTCCCATCGTGGTGGTGTCTGTCGCTGCAGAGCGCCGGCGCTGGGCGGTTGTGCTCCAGAGCTCTGGCTCGGTAATTGGACACATCAGTCCAGCTGCTCCATGGCACATGGGATCTTCCCAGGCCAGGGATCGAACCTATGCCCCTTGCACTGCAAGGCAGTGTCCTTACCCACTGGACCACGAGGGGAAGCCCTGTTTCCATTATGAGTAGACATCTTTCCTTGTCTCTCCTCTTGTGAACTTCCTACGAGGACTGATAGCAATGTTGTCTCATGCTTCATGGATGTTTCCAAGCTTGCTTACTGATTTTGGAGTCCTGAACAGGAAAGCATCTTGGTAAGAGTTTTGTGACTACTGTTTCTCTCTCTCCATGATGGAATGGTGAGTGGAAGGAGGGCTTTAGAGTGAGGATCTGAAGTCTTTGAAGCTCTTTTGGAGGCCCAGCTGTGCAGTAGCATAGGAGAAATGTGGTGAAAGGAGCCAAGGCTCTCTCCGAGAAGGCTCTTCCCTGGATGTTGTTGCTATTGGTCTGTTTTCTGCTGCTGTAGCCATAAGGTTATCCCCTAGGGCAATCGACTCTATGAAGAGGGCCGTCTGAATCAATGTGAGGAAAAGGGTCCCAGTCTCAAGGGCATTTCCTCTTCCTGCCCTCTGCCTTTGAGATCAGGACCCTTTTCTCCTATTAATTCAACTGGTCCTCTTCATAGTGTCTATGGATCTTCAGAGCATGGTGACTTTGAGGGAAACAAAGTCATGTCAGAAAGTCTCCTACCTTGTTTACCTCAGATAGTCTCACTTCTAGAAAGTTAGCTTACACTAGCTCCAGTTCTTGGGTTATATTCTTCATGGAATTCCATTTCTGCTCCTTAGATAGATGCAGGTTGAAACAGTTTTATTTACAATCATCTACACAAGGCTTTGAAATATCCCTCTGAACCTCCTTCTCCCCTCTCCAAGTTCCCACCCCCAGCAACAGATATGTCATAACTAACCAGTCTTCTTTTCCCATTTTTCTTTTTTTTGGCGGGGGGGGCGGGTTGAGGAGGGAGAGGGGCGGGTGGGCCACTTCCATTGGTCTTTCATTTATTTTTCATTTATTTTCATCCATCTTTATTCTTTGGCCCATGTGGGCCTCCCATCGCAGTGGCCTCTGTTGTTGCAGAGCACCGGCCCTAGGCGCATATGCTCTAGAGCTCCGGCTTGGTAGTTGGATACAGCGGTCCAGCCGCTCCGTGGCACGTGGGATCTTCCCAGGCCAGGGATCGAACTGGCGCCTATTGCACTGCAAGGCAGTGTCTTTACCCACTGGACCACCAGGGAAGCCCCTTTTCCCATTTTTCTGCCTTCAAGTTAAGAAGGTATTGAGATGGAGCCTTGGGTAATCGGCACAAACCTGTTACTCATTTTGGACCTCAGCTTTAGCCTTTGAAATTCTGAATATTCCGATGCCTATTTCAACATAATTCCTAGCATCCCTGAACTTGGCTGTGATCAGGTAAAGGAACTGGTGACTGTCAAATCTAATCAATTAATGCATTATGAAGACAAGGCGAGTCACTTGGGTTCATTGTTAATAGCTGAATAATCTCTTTCAAATATTTGTGAGCACTCTGAACGTAACTGGAAGTGGAATTTTCCTTATGAACTTTAAAAGTGTTGAAATTCTATCAGTCGGTGAAAATATAAATACATATTATTATAATAAAAATGAAATAATTGATTGTAAAAGCTTATACTTGGTCTCCTTGATGGCTCAGAGGTTAAGAATCTGCCTGAGGGCTTCCCTGGTGGTCCAGTGGGTAAAGAATCCACCTTGCAGTGCAGGGGGCACTGGTTCGATCCCTAACCTGGGAAGATCCCACATGCCGTGAAGCAGCTGGGCCAGTGTGTCCAGTAATGAGCCAGTGCTCTGCAATGAGAGAGGCCACTGCAATGGGAGGCCCACACATGCCAAAGAATAAAGATGGATGAAAAATTTTTAAAAATGATGAAAATGATGACTTTGAGGCAAAAAAAGAAAAGGAAAAAAAAAAAAAAAAAAGAATCTGCCTGAAACGCAGGAGATACAGGAGGTGTGGGTTTGATCCCTGGATAGGCAGGGCCTCCTTGGAAAAAGAAATGGCAAACTGTGCTAGTATTCTTGCCTGGAGAATCCCATGGATAGAGGAGCCTGGTGCGCTACAGTCCAAAGGGTCATAAAGAGTCAAACATGATGGAGCGACTCAGCATGAGCACAGGAGCTCACACTACGCATAAAATTTATTAAGAACTTTCAGGTAAAGATCGTTCCTTATTTTCTTTCTTTTTTTTTCTTTTAAAGATTTATTTATTTATTTATTTTGGGCGGGGGTCAGGTTGGGGAGGGAGGGGAGCGGGCGGGCCACTTCTATTGGTCTTTCATTTCTCTATTTTCATCCGACTTTGTTCTTTGGCTCCTGTGGGCCTCCCATCGCGGTGGCGTCTGTCGTCGCAGAGCGCTGGCTCTGGGCGCATGCGCTCCAGAGCTCTGGCTCGGTGATTGGACACATCGGTCCAGCCGCTCTGCGGCACGTGGGATCTTCCCAGGCCAAGGATCCAACCGGCGCCCCTTGCGCTGCAAGGCGGTGTCCTTATCCACTGGACCACCAAGGGAAGCCCAAGATCGTTCCTTATTTTCACTTATATTTTATTTTTGATTTTCATTAGTTTACAGTTATATAAATAATAGAAGAGCATGAATTAGATGGATAACTTTAGGAAAAAACCTCATATACTTTTTGAGCCAAAAATATTTATAACACTTTAATAAATAGCACAGTCACTATTTAATTTAACAAATAGCACAAAGCAGAACAATAGAAATTGGATTATATCATGATTCTATGATTTCATTATATTATAATTTATATTGTAATCAACATTTCTCATATTAAATAAACTAATCCTTAAAAACTACACTTTTTAGGAAGATTTTAAAATTGAGGTTTGATCTGCATGCAATAAAATACACACATCTTAAGTATACAGGTCCGTAAATTTTTACAAAGTAAACATATACAGAGCAGGAACCAAACTTTTCCAGCTTACTTCTTACACTTTCCCAGTTAGTACTCTCCAAGGCTACCACTATTCTGACCACTATCATCATAGACTGCTTTAGAATTATGGTTAATTTTTAGTTGCTATTTAGATTATGAGTTCTTCGAGAAAAAAAATCATGTTTGGAAACTCTTTTTAAAATAATTTTTTATTTTATTTATTTATTTATTTTTGACTATTCTGGGTTTTCACTGCTGCCACAGGCTTTTCTCTAGTTGCGGAAAGTGGGGACTACTCTCTAGTTGAGGTGAGCAGGCTTCTTGTTTCAGTGACTCCTCTTGTGGAACTAAGGTTCTAGGGCACATGGGCTCAATAGTTGTGGCTCTGAGGCTCTAGAGCACAGGCTCCATAGTTGTGGCTCACAGCCTCAGTTGCTGCTCAGCATGTGGAATCGTCTCAGATCAGGGATCGAACCCCTGTTTCCTGCATTGGGAGGCGAACTCTTTACCCCTGAGCTATCAGGGAAGCCCCGGAAACTTTTTATTTTGAGAGAATACATTAATTTTAGTTGCTTAAAAAGTTGGTGAGGAGGATGTCTCCCAAAACCACAATACCCATGAGAAAATCATCAATAAAGCGCATAAGAAGAGTTGTGAAAAAAGAATAAAGTGAAAAGAAAAATCAGCTACCCCACAGTCTTGGTTATCCATGCACCTCAGTTGAAAATCATCTATTTAGAGTGGGAAATGTGTACTACAGTGACCACAGATACATAGACTTTACGGTCATTTGGCATTTGGTTATAAAGTATCCTTATTGCCCCTCTGTTTTTAAGCTCATCAATGTATGGGCCTCACACTCAGCTTGAATGATTCAGTGTTTTGCACCTCTTTCTTTCCATTGTCCCTTCCCTCACCATCTCAAACCACCCAGTCTAACTAGCAGGTAGTCTGTCTGTAGACTTTATTCTCTAGCTGACTCATAAACATCCCTCCAGCAGAAGAAAGCCCTCAAGGAGAACCTAAGGAGAACCGAGTGGGGTATCTGCTTGGTCTGCATGTTTGCCCAAGGTGAGTACAATAGGGCACTGCTCCTGTTACCTGCTACTAGCTATTATTATTGAATGTCTGTCCTGGGGTCCCCTGAGACTTCAGGAACATCATTTCTAAATCTTCCTGCAGTATATTTTTGTCCAGTTAGTACTCTCCAAGGCTACCACTATTCTGACCACTATCATCATAGACTGCTTTAGAATTATGGTTAATTTTTAGTTGCTATTTAGATTATGAGTTCTTCGAGAAAAAAAATCATGTTTGGAAACTCTTTTTAAAATAATTTTTTATTTTATTTATTTATTTATTTTTGACTATTCTGGGTTTTCACTGCTGCCACAGGCTTTTCTCTAGTTGCGGAAAGTGGGGACTACTCTCTAGTTGAGGTGAGCAGGCTTCTTGTTTCAGTGACTCCTCTTGTGGAACTAAGGTTCTAGGGCACATGGGCTCAATAGTTGTGGCTCTGAGGCTCTAGAGCACAGGCTCCATAGTTGTGGCTCACAGCCTCAGTTGCTGCTCAGCATGTGGAATCGTCTCAGATCAGGGATCGAACCCCTGTTTCCTGCATTGGGAGGCGAACTCTTTACCCCTGAGCTATCAGGGAAGCCCCGGAAACTTTTTATTTTGAGAGAATACATTAATTTTAGTTGCTTAAAAAGTTGGTGAGGAGGATGTCTCCCAAAACCACAATACCCATGAGAAAATCATCAATAAAGCGCATAAGAAGAGTTGTGAAAAAAGAATAAAGTGAAAAGAAAAATCAGCTACCCCACAGTCTTGGTTATCCATGCACCTCAGTTGAAAATCATCTATTTAGAGTGGGAAATGTGTACTACAGTGACCACAGATACATAGACTTTACGGTCATTTGGCATTTGGTTATAAAGTATCCTTATTGCCCCTCTGTTTTTAAGCTCATCAATGTATGGGCCTCACACTCAGCTTGAATGATTCAGTGTTTTGCACCTCTTTCTTTCCATTGTCCCTTCCCTCACCATCTCAAACCACCCAGTCTAACTAGCAGGTAGTCTGTCTGTAGACTTTATTCTCTAGCTGACTCATAAACATCCCTCCAGCAGAAGAAAGCCCTCAAGGAGAACCTAAGGAGAACCGAGTGGGGTATCTGCTTGGTCTGCATGTTTGCCCAAGGTGAGTACAATAGGGCACTGCTCCTGTTACCTGCTACTAGCTATTATTATTGAATGTCTGTCCTGGGGTCCCCTGAGACTTCAGGAACATCATTTCTAAATCTTCCTGCAGTATATTGGGTAGATGTTGTTAGTCCAATATACGGAAACCTAGTTGCAAAGAGGTGCGTTTTTTTTCTTGAAGTTATAGAGTCACAAAGGACTGAGCCAAGATTTACACCCAATTGTTTCCAGTTCCAAAGCTTATCCTGACTCTGGTAAGGCATAAAGGAGCACTGGAGTGTTGGGGAGGGGCAGGTAGGCAGTAGACTACTCTGCAGCCAGGAAGTGAAGGTCTAACAAGGTAGTTTTAGGTGCTCACCTAGAGTGGGCATGGGGCCGGCATGCGCATAGTGAAGTTTAGGGCTGAGATTAAGGAAGAGAGAAGGGGCTGGTGGTGATCGGGGCTGCAGGCCATGCTGGGGGGCAGCTAGGAGTGGGAGGCTATCAGCACTGAGACATGTAAACCCACAGTTTCTCCAGTTCTGCTCACTAGGAAGGGAGAAGTGGTGTCTGCAGGCCGTGGGGGACAGGGAGGCAGCATTTCCACATCTCAGTTCGTGTGGCCTGGGCGGATGGCCAGAGCGGAGAGCCAGGGAAGCACCGAGGCAGGAGAGATCACTATCAGGAGGAAGGAAGCTCTGGCAGCTCCCACTAGCTTGTTTGTGACAAGCAGGCACTGGGCCACGGAAGTCCCTTGAGGTCAAGGGAAATGTGATCCCAGACCAGAGGGATGAAGCTGCGACACTCCCCTGACACTGTGCCTTCAGAGCTGGGTGAATAAGTGAGCCAGAACCCAGCCCAGAGCCCAGGATAGGAGAAGGGGGAGGGCAGGGAGGCAGGGTGAGGTAGGGAGAGAGAGAGAGGATTAGGATCCTTGGAGCACCTCACCCACAGTCCTGTGGCTACAGAGGTAATGACCTTTACTGCAGCCAGCATGGGGTGACTGGCTCTTCAGAGCTGACTCATAAACATCCCTCCAGCAGAAGAAAGCCCTCAAGGAGAACCTAAGGAGAACCGAGTGGGGTATCTGCTTGGTCTGCATGTTTGCCCAAGGTGAGTACAATAGGGCACTGCTCCTGTTACCTGCTACTAGCTATTATTATTGAATGTCTGTCCTGGGGTCCCCTGAGACTTCAGGAACATCATTTCTAAATCTTCCTGCAGTATATTGGGTAGATGTTGTTAGTCCAATATACGGAAACCTAGTTGCAAAGAGGTGCGTTTTTTTTCTTGAAGTTATAGAGTCACAAAGGACTGAGCCAAGATTTACACCCAATTGTTTCCAGTTCCAAAGCTTATCCTGACTCTGGTAAGGCATAAAGGAGCACTGGAGTGTTGGGGAGGGGCAGGTAGGCAGTAGACTACTCTGCAGCCAGGAAGTGAAGGTCTAACAAGGTAGTTTTAGGTGCTCACCTAGAGTGGGCATGGGGCCGGCATGCGATAGTGAAGTTTAGGGCTGAGATTAAGGAAGAGAGAAGGGGCTGGTGGTGATCGGGGCTGCAGGCCATGCTGGGGGGCAGCTAGGAGTGGGAGGCTATCAGCACTGAGACATGTAAACCCACAGTTTCTCCAGTTCTGCTCACTAGGAAGGGAGAAGTGGTGTCTGCAGGCCGTGGGGGACAGGGAGGCAGCATTTCCACATCTCAGTTCGTGTGGCCTGGGCGGATGGCCAGAGCGGAGAGCCAGGGAAGCACCGAGGCAGGAGAGATCACTATCAGGAGGAAGGAAGCTCTGGCAGCTCCCACTAGCTTGTTTGTGACAAGCAGGCACTGGGCCACGGAAGTCCCTTGAGGTCAAGGGAAATGTGATCCCAGACCAGAGGGATGAAGCTGCGACACTCCCCTGACACTGTGCCTTCAGAGCTGGGTGAATAAGTGAGCCAGAACCCAGCCCAGAGCCCAGGATAGGAGAAGGGGGAGGGCAGGGAGGCAGGGTGAGGTAGGGAGAGAGAGAGAGGATTAGGATCCTTGGAGCACCTCACCCACAGTCCTGTGGCTACAGAGGTAATGACCTTTACTGCAGCCAGCATGGGGTGACTGGCTCTTCAGAGCGCTCCTGCATTGCCTCACGGGTGAACTCTTACCCAGTGCCCCTGTGGTCCCTGCAGAGGTCTCCATTGCTGACCCAGTATAGTGAACTGCATGTGGAGTCAGGAGACTCAGTTTCAAATCCAAGTTCTGCTACTAACCAACCTGACAAGCTCTTTTATTAATAAAGCTTTCTGAAATCTCATTTTCCTCATCCCGAAAGAAGTGAGTAATCCCTCCCAAGTCTCTCTCACTGGGGGTGCACGGAGCTACACCGTGAAGAGCCTGAAATGCTGTATAAATGTGAAGTGCTGCTAAGAGCTGCTTCCCTTCTAGCCGCCTCCCTGCACACAAGCCCCCTCAGTACCACATCAGGCTGGGGAAGAGGCCTCGAGTAGGAACAGGAGTAAATGTAAATCCCATACACTCTTTTTTCCCAATTCCTCCTTCCTCTTGCCAAGCTGCCACAAGAAGGCAAGGTAGGGGAGAGATGTATGAAACACAGACCAAGGAACCCACACCCCTAAGTTTTTCGGAGAAAAGTTTCTGGGGAAACAGCAATAAAAAGTAGAGAGCTCACCATCTCTGTTGAAGCTTAGCCTGCTAAGATATTACATTAACCTCCTAGGCCCCCATCCTCAGAGGAGCCTGAGCCAGGAAGGACCCTGAGGGATGTCTGAAGAGAACCTTCTGGCAGAGAGGAGTGGTCCCAAGGCCTAGAGAGGGAATTGAGGCATAGCCCAAGCACAGGGAAGGCTGGAAATCTAAAGGACTTTGTCTAAGTGGACAGGAACCAGCTGAAATTTCCCAGTGTCCCCTTTCTTGGGAGGTTCACAGGCCACGATGTAAGAAGCAACCCATTTCTTCTCCTTGTACTTGCAGTCTGGGTATTTCCTTGAGGTGAGCTTACATTTGGTCAGTGACACAGGCGCCTGGCTCTGGTGGCAGTTACTGCGGCCTTTCTTGCAGGCTATGTTGGGAGTCTGACAAGTGGTGGCCACACTGGAAAAGGACTCATGCAGGAAGGTGTTGAGGTCTTTGCAGTGTTTGGAGAAATTGTTGATTCTCCGCATTGCTGCGTTGCATCCTTGAGGACGGGGCTGCACGTGCTGAGTTTCAAACCACTGGGCTGAGGTCATGTTTCCCGGCTTGGCACTGACCGGGTCCTCGGCCACCCACAGCCCCAGCAGTAGGAGCAGCAGCAGAGGGCAGAATCTTTCTCTGGTTGGTGCCATCTCTCTTAGGGGAAACAGTCAGGAGGGAGGGCTGGGGTCTCTGGAGACAGAGAGCAGGAGGTGGAAATTAGCCCTCCTGAACCTGCTCCTTCTAGCCGATCACCGTCTCCCTCCACTGCGGCCTCGTTCCACCCTCCTGCTGTGTCGCTTTCTCCTCCCCTCCTCTCTGTGTGTCTTTAACTGCTATGACCCCATCTGTAAACTTAGGGCTCTGTTCCCTTCATCTGGTATCCCTGTCCTCCATTCATTCTGTCCCACATGCCTCCCTGACATTCTTGCTCCATCTCCTCTCCCTTACATCCATCCTTCTGTGTCCCTGTGTTTCTATCGCTTTCCCCGTGTCTCATCCCTTCCATGACTCCATCCCATCTTCTCCACAGCGCCATTTTGTGCCCCCAGCCCCCAGCATCGCTCGCCTTTCTCCCCTGTGTGTGTCTTCATCCCTCCCACATGGAGTCCCTCCCTTGTCCACCTTGTCACTCGCCTAAGCGTACTCTTATTTGACCAGCACACACCCCTTCCTTGTTTTCTTTCCTCACCCATGTTCTGCTGTCGGCCTCACCTTGTCAACGAGTTCTCCTGTTGCAACTCTGGCTCAGTGGGACACACCTGTCCTCTTCTGGGCTTCAGATCTCTGAGGGCCTCATCTCACCACAGACTCCTTAAAAGCTGGCCTGGCCTGTGGTGCCTTCATTTGGGTGCGGGCTGGGGAGCAGCCCTGGGTCAGGAAATGAATCAGGTTCATGCCTCTCCACTTACATATTCGAAGTGAGTAGATATCTATGGAGCTAGCACACCTGTCTAAACATCTTCAGCAATGAGGAAGTCTGACTCCTCACACTCGATGACTAGAGCTGGCCCCAGCCACAAGGTTTTAATAACTCTGACAAGACACCTGACCCAGGTGTCTACCCCAGATGAGAGCTATCATTTAACGTCTCCTGCATACACCTCTGGCTCTGATTCTGGGAAGAGCTAGTCGCTGTGGTGGTAAGGACTGCCTTCTTCTGATCTGAGACCTAGAATAGTCTAAAAAGTTACTTTGAATGACTTTCTGTCATCAGAACGTATTGTTAATCTTTTGGAGGAGATAGAGGAGACAGGGAAGTGGACCAATCATCACTGTCACAATTCCCAGCACCTTCCCAACTCAGCCATTCTACAGAGATTCATCCCTCTGGGTCCCTTCCGTTCTAGGGTCAAGTCTGTGGCCATACCACCATGAATTGCCCCTTCTCATCTGTTCCAGGGTCAAGCATAGTCACCTGGCTTCACCTGGAGATGACGCCCAACACCTCTCATCCTCCACTCTTTCCCTTATTACTTTATTAAAATTTGCAGTGCTTAGTGTCCAAATTTGAAAATGCTGGTGGTGCTGCTGCTGCTCCACATCCTGCTAGACTTTTCTCTACCCATGGTCCCTGTTCCCTGTGGCAGAGAGAGCTGTGTAGAGAGCTTGGGTCGGTGCTGCTCTAGTCCAGTGAGCTCGGCATGGGAGACTCAGAAGAACTGAGACACCAAGGAAGAGAAGCATCTCTGCCTGTGGATGGGAAGGCCTAGAAAGAGGAGGTGAACAGTGTTTTCAGGATTTACTTGTAAGCAACAGGTGATCTCAGAATTGTGGGTTTAGGTTCCTTCACATAGTCAGTCTTCATTGAGCATCTACTGCCAGGGATTCTCTGAACTCTGGCTCAGTGGGACACACCTGTCCTCTTCTGGGCTTCAGATCTCTGAGGGCCTCATCTCACCACAGACTCCTTAAAAGCTGGCCTGGCCTGTGGTGCCTTCATTTGGGTGCGGGCTGGGGAGCAGCCCTGGGTCAGGAAATGAATCAGGTTCATGCCTCTCCACTTACATATTCGAAGTGAGTAGATATCTATGGAGCTAGCACACCTGTCTAAACATCTTCAGCAATGAGGAAGTCTGACTCCTCACACTCGATGACTAGAGCTGGCCCCAGCCACAAGGTTTTAATAACTCTGACAAGACACCTGACCCAGGTGTCTACCCCAGATGAGAGCTATCATTTAACGTCTCCTGCATACACCTCTGGCTCTGATTCTGGGAAGAGCTAGTCGCTGTGGTGGTAAGGACTGCCTTCTTCTGATCTGAGACCTAGAATAGTCTAAAAAGTTACTTTGAATGACTTTCTGTCATCAGAACGTATTGTTAATCTTTTGGAGGAGATAGAGGAGACAGGGAAGTGGACCAATCATCACTGTCACAATTCCCAGCACCTTCCCAACTCAGCCATTCTACAGAGATTCATCCCTCTGGGTCCCTTCCGTTCTAGGGTCAAGTCTGTGGCCATACCACCATGAATTGCCCCTTCTCATCTGTTCCAGGGTCAAGCATAGTCACCTGGCTTCACCTGGAGATGACGCCCAACACCTCTCATCCTCCACTCTTTCCCTTATTACTTTATTAAAATTTGCAGTGCTTAGTGTCCAAATTTGAAAATGCTGGTGGTGCTGCTGCTGCTCCACATCCTGCTAGACTTTTCTCTACCCATGGTCCCTGTTCCCTGTGGCAGAGAGAGCTGTGTAGAGAGCTTGGGTCGGTGCTGCTCTAGTCCAGTGAGCTCGGCATGGGAGACTCAGAAGAACTGAGACACCAAGGAAGAGAAGCATCTCTGCCTGTGGATGGGAAGGCCTAGAAAGAGGAGGTGAACAGTGTTTTCAGGATTTACTTGTAAGCAACAGGTGATCTCAGAATTGTGGGTTTAGGTTCCTTCACATAGTCAGTCTTCATTGAGCATCTACTATGTGCCAAGGAGCTTGGGATATCCCAGTGAATGAAAGAGACAAAAATCCCTACCTTTGGAATGCTTATGTTTCATTGAGGGAATAGAAACCCTATATTTCATTGGAGGAAAGACAGTAAAAAATACATATTTTGCTCAAAGTGATCATTGCTAAAGACAAAACAGCAAATGGAGATTGGTAGACAGTGATTTTAAAACAGGGTCGTTGGAGCAGGTGACTCTGGGCAAACACTTGAAGGTGAGAGAGTGAAGCTTGTCTGGGGAAGATTGTTCCAAGCAGAGGGGACAGCATTGTAAAGGCCCCAAAGAAGACAGCTGCTTGGGGAGGTGGAGGAACACGAAGGAGTCCAGTGTGTGATAGGGTCAGAGAGAGACCAGAGACCAGTTCATAGGAAGCCTCAGAGATCATTAGAAGTACTGAGGGTTTTGTTGTGCACACCAGGGATCCCTAGGAGGGCTCTGAGCAGAGCTGGCCTAATGGCTAGGATTCCAGGCTTTCATTGCCATGGCCTGGGTTCAATCCCTGGTCAGGGAACTGAGATCCTGCAAGATCCTGCAAGCCAGCCAACCAGGGGTGGAGGCGGGGGGAGAGGCAGAGGAGTATAAGGCCCACCTGTTTAAAGATCCCCTGACTGATGCAAGGAGGCGACTGTGAAGAGGCTACGCAAACCATCCAGGTCCTACAAGCCAGAGCCATGCACCTTGTGTCCTGGTCCAGAAGTTAGGATTTTGAGTCAGAAAGGTGGAGATGTTTGTTTTGAGGATGGGGACATCATTTTAGTAGCTAGAGAGCACAGCTGTAGGTCAAGGATCTTTGGAAGAAAAGAATGGTGTTGGAGGAAGAAACACCACTAGATGGCAACAGAGAACCAGGGCAGGTTCACCCCGGCCTCTGGCTCCCCTGGGTCCCCTTGGTGAGGCCTTGGCTGTGGTAATAGCATTCACTGCTTTGTTCAGGTGCCTGATTCTTTGTAGTTTGAAGTGTTTTCAGGATTTACTTGAACAACAGGTGATCTCAGAATTGTGGGTTTAGGTTCCTTCACATAGTCAGTCTTCATTGAGCATCTACTATGTGCCAAGGAGCTTGGGATATCCCAGTGAATGAAAGAGACAAAAATCCCTACCTTTGGAATGCTTATGTTTCATTGAGGGAATAGAAACCCTATATTTCATTGGAGGAAAGACAGTAAAAAATACATATTTTGCTCAAAGTGATCATTGCTAAAGACAAAACAGCAAATGGAGATTGGTAGACAGTGATTTTAAAACAGGGTCGTTGGAGCAGGTGACTCTGGGCAAACACTTGAAGGTGAGAGAGTGAAGCTTGTCTGGGGAAGATTGTTCCAAGCAGAGGGACAGCATTGTAAAGGCCCCAAAGAAGACAGCTGCTTGGGGAGGTGGAGGAACACGAAGGAGTCCAGTGTGTGATAGGGTCAGAGAGAGACCAGAGACCAGTTCATAGGAAGCCTCAGAGATCATTAGAAGTACTGAGGGTTTTGTTGTGCACACCAGGGATCCCTAGGAGGGCTCTGAGCAGAGCTGGCCTAATGGCTAGGATTCCAGGCTTTCATTGCCATGGCCTGGGTTCAATCCCTGGTCAGGGAACTGAGATCCTGCAAGATCCTGCAAGCCAGCCAACCAGGGGTGGAGGCGGGGGGAGAGGCAGAGGAGTATAAGGCCCACCTGTTTAAAGATCCCCTGACTGATGCAAGGAGGCGACTGTGAAGAGGCTACGCAAACCATCCAGGTCCTACAAGCCAGAGCCATGCACCTTGTGTCCTGGTCCAGAAGTTAGGATTTTGAGTCAGAAAGGTGGAGATGTTTGTTTTGAGGATGGGGACATCATTTTAGTAGCTAGAGAGCACAGCTGTAGGTCAAGGATCTTTGGAAGAAAAGAATGGTGTTGGAGGAAGAAACACCACTAGATGGCAACAGAGAACCAGGAGCGGGTTCACCCCGGCCTCTGGCTCCCCTGGGTCCCCCTTGGTGAGGCCTTGGCTGTGGTAATAGCATTCACTGCTTTGTTCAGGTGCCTGATTCTTTGTAGTTTGAACTTTTGGGTAGAGAATTACGCCTCTGCTGCTGTAGGAATGTAAATGTTTGGAGATAAAATCTAAGGATTAAAGCAGAATGTGAGATGGTAATGATAACACATGCAGCGAAGCGATGGAAGAACAGACATGGAGAACAGACATGGATATTGTGGGGAATGAACAGTGGGTGGGAGGCATAGAAGGAGTAACATGGAAATTTATACCATCATATGTGAAAAAGATAGCTATTGTCATTGGAATGTGGGAATAGGGGGTCCTGCAGGGGTGCTGTGCCACTGCCTGGAGGGGTGGGGGTGGGGGGACTGGGAGGGGGCCAGGGATATACATATGACTCATCTGGGATTATACATATCTGTAAACAACAAAACTCTGCAAAAATGAAAAGTAAAATTAAAATTAAAAAAAAAAGAAAAGCAGAATGTGGACAGACTAAGGATCCACCCAGGCCAGTCCTGCTCTGGACTGGAGGCTGGGGTTAGAGAAGGGTGGGAGGCCAAGAGCTCATTTGGATTCCTCGCCTGGACTCCTCCTCGCTTCTTATTCTAGAGTGAGATGATTCTAAACCACAGCTTGCACTGCCCTCTGCTCTTGTGTTTTCCAGTCAATATAATCATCCAGTTGGCTCTTTGACTTCATCGACTTCATTGTGTGGGGTTCTCCAAAGCTGGCCTTAGTGCTCTGTGAAAGTAAACATGGCTGCACTGTCTCAGGTCAAAGGGAAGAGGGAGTCAACGTTTAGATTTGCACGTGAAAACTGAAAAGTTAAACTGACTGTTTACACAGTTAAGGCTGAAACCCTTACTTTGCCTCCACTATTTGGATAGGGCAGGTGATTTTGTTTATTCACTGAAACTATCCAGTTTCCAAGATCCACTTTACTTTGCACTCAGTAGAATAATTCTGCCATGCTCCCTTCATTGCATTCAGAGGGCGAGAGAGGATGGAGGAAGGGGAACAAGGTTAGGGAGAACAAAAGGAGTCAGGCATCGGGCCAAGGACTGGTCGGGAAGTCTGGCAGAAGGAAGAAGAGAAAAATTAAAGAGGGGCGTTTTTTTTCTCAAGTCGCTTAGTTGTGTCCGACTCTTGGTGACCCCATGGATGAGCCATGGACTTCTCCAGGCAAGAAAACTGGAGTAGATAGCCTTTCGTTTCTCTAAGGGAATCTTCCCAAGCCAGGGTTCGAATCCAGGTCTCCTGCATTGCAGGTGGATTCTTTACTGGTCTGAGCCACCAGGAAAGCTCAGAGAGAGGAGAGAAGACAACAAATGGTGGGAGAGAAGATGGGAGGGAAACAAGCCTCTGTGCAGGGATGTAGGGTAGCCTTCTTCTCCTTCTAGTGTCACGGTCTCTGCTCTCGGCCTAACCTCTCCGGAGGCTACTGCTCTGTGTGTGGTGTGCGGTGTGTGTGTGTTTAAACTTGTTGGGGTGGGTGTTGTGAAAATCCCAACCGTGCCATGTGGACCTCTGCCTGTCTTCCCCACAGGACAACAGCTGCTACTTCCTCTAGCCTCACTGGGAGGGGTGGAGGGGGGCTGGGGGAGAGGAGGTTGAGCCTGGATTGGTGCCCACCCTTCAGAGCCCAGCCTCTCTCTCTTCCGGAGTTCCACACGAGCCTCTGGAGACCAATGGAAAGCCCACGAGCCTTTCCTTCCAAGCAGGAGCGGATCCAAGTTCTGTTACCCTAACTGTGTTGCTGCTAGGATAAATAAAGGTAATGGACTCATTTTGCAGACGGGGAATGTGAAACAAGCAGCAAGTTGGGGTCAGATGTGAGATTCACTTTGGGTCTTTGAATTCTCATGACCTTTCCTGGAACAGCTGTGGCTCTGGAGGAGCCCGCAGGGACAGAAGGTTGAGATCCTTGGCTCCCAGACCAGTGCCTTTAGACCAGCCAGGGTGTAGGAGTGGGGGACCTGGTCTGGGGTTGAGAGGCCTCGCCAGGTCACTCTGTCTCATAAGCCATTGCCAGTACCTTATTTATCTATAGAGTAAAATGAAATTCCTTAGCTTGATATTCAAGGTCTGCCACAATCTGGCAAATCGATCTTTCTAACTTTGTCTCTGACTTTTCTCCCACTGAATACCTCAACCTCAGCCAGGCTGGATTCTTCTCTTTTCTCAAACATACCTTTCAAAATTCTCCTTCACTTTTTCCTTTTTTTTTTACTTCCACATTAAGAATTAAAGAGGGGCGTTTTTTCTCAAGTCGCTTAGTTGTGTCCGACTCTTGGTGACCCCATGGATGAGCCATGGACTTCTCCAGGCAAGAAAACTGGAGTAGATAGCCTTTCGTTTCTCTAAGGGAATCTTCCCAAGCCAGGGTTCGAATCCAGGTCTCCTGCATTGCAGGTGGATTCTTTACTGGTCTGAGCCACCAGGAAAGCTCAGAGAGGAGAGAAGACAACAAATGGTGGGAGAGAAGATGGGAGGGAAACAAGCCTCTGTGCAGGGATGTAGGGTAGCCTTCTTCTCCTTCTAGTGTCACGGTCTCTGCTCTCGGCCTAACCTCTCCGGAGGCTACTGCTCTGTGTGTGGTGTGCGGTGTGTGTGTGTTTAAACTTGTTGGGGTGGGTGTTGTGAAAATCCCAACCGTGCCATGTGGACCTCTGCCTGTTTTCCCCCACAGGACAACAGCTGCTACTTCCTCTAGCCTCACTGGGAGGGGTGGAGGGGCTGGGGAGAGGAGGTTGAGCCTGGATTGGTGCCCACCCTTCAGAGCCCAGCCTCTCTCTCTTCCGGAGTTCCACACGAGCCTCTGGAGACCAATGGAAAGCCCACGAGCCTTTCCTTCCAAGCAGGAGCGGATCCAAGTTCTGTTACCCTAACTGTGTTGCTGCTAGGATAAATAAAGGTAATGGACTCATTTTGCAGACGGGAATGTGAAACAAGCAGCAAGTTGGGGTCAGATGTGAGATTCACTTTGGGTCTTTGAATTCTCATGACCTTTCCTGGAACAGCTGTGGCTCTGGAGGAGCCCGCAGGGACAGAAGGTTGAGATCCTTGGCTCCCAGACCAGTGCCTTTAGACCAGCCAGGGTGTAGGAGTGGGGGACCTGGTCTGGGGTTGAGAGGCCTCGCCAGGTCACTCTGTCTCATAAGCCATTGCCAGTACCTTATTTATCTATAGAGTAAAATGAAATTCCTTAGCTTGATATTCAAGGTCTGCCACAATCTGGCAAATCGATCTTTCTAACTTTGTCTCTGACTTTTCTCCCACTGAATACCTCAACCTCAGCCAGGCTGGATTCTTCTCTTTTCTCAAACATACCTTTCAAAATTCTCCTCACCCTTCCCCCACTTTTTTTTTTTCAGGCAGCTTTCAGGTTGCAACTATTTTTCCCCCTTTATATACATATTTTGTTTAAAGTATAGTTGACTTACGATGTTTCAGGTGCACAGCAAGGTGGTTCTGTTATATACAAATATATTATTTTCAGATTATTTTCCATTATAGGTTATTACAAGACATTGACTATAGTTCCCTGTGCTATGCAGTAAACCTTTGTTGCTTGTTGCATATCTATTTTTTTTTTAATTACAGTGTCTAACAAGGGTAATCGAAAGGTTTTAGCTAGGCAAAAATTCATGTTTTCTAATATATATATATTATACTTAATATTTTTATATTTTTATTTTTTATTTTTTTTTTTTGGGGGGGTTGGGGTGGGGGGGGAGGGGAGCAGGCGGGCCACTTCTATTGGTCTTTCATTTATCTGTTTTCATCCGTCTTTCTTCTTTGGCTCCTGTGGGCCTCCCATCGTGGTGGCCTCTGTCGTCGCAGAGCGCCGGCTCTGGGCATATGCACCCTGGAGCTCCAGCTCGTAATTGGACACATCAGTCCAGCCGCTCTGCGGCACGTGGGATCTTCCCAGGCCAGAGATCAAACTGGCGCCCCTTGCACTGCAAGGTGGTGTCCTTACCCACTGGACCACCGGGGAAGCCCAATATATATTTTTAAATAAATGTTTTATTTTGGAGTATTAATGTTGTGATAGTTTCAGGTGGACAGTAAAGGGACTCAGACATACATATACTTAAATCCATTATCTCCCAAACTGCCCTCCCATCCAGGTTTCCACATAACACTGGAATGTCTCATGTGCTACAGAACATGCTCATAATTTTCTTTGTCTCCATTTAACTGTTCCTTGAGATTCATCCCAAGGTTTCAGGTGACCCTTTTTCCCCCCAGAAAACTTTCTTTGACCCTCCTAGTTCAGAAGGAGCTTTCTCATCTCTAAATTCCTACAATATTTACTGTCTTCAAGATGTATAATTTTCTATCTTGAACCATTGTTTTTCTTCATGGCAAATCGATCTTTCTAACTTTGTCTCTGACTTTTCTCCCACTGAATACCTCAACCTCAGCCAGGCTGGATTCTTCTCTTTTCTCAAACATACCTTTCAAAATTCTCCTCACCCTTCCCCCACTTTTTTTTTTTCAGGCAGCTTTCAGGTTGCAACTATTTTTCCCCCTTTATATACATATTTTGTTTAAAGTATAGTTGACTTACGATGTTTCAGGTGCACAGCAAGGTGGTTCTGTTATATACAAATATATTATTTTCAGATTATTTTCCATTATAGGTTATTACAAGACATTGACTATAGTTCCCTGTGCTATGCAGTAAACCTTTGTTGCTTGTTGCATATCTATTTTTTTTTTAATTACAGTGTCTAACAAGGGTAATCGAAAGGTTTTAGCTAGGCAAAAATTCATGTTTTCTAATATATATATATTATACTTAATATTTTTATATTTTTATTTTTTATTTTATTTTTTTTTGAGGGGGTTGGGGTGGGGAGGGAGGGGGACAGGCGGGCCACTTCCATTGGTCTTTCATTTATCTGTTTTCATCCGTCTTTCTTCTTTGGCTCCTGTGGGCCTCCCATCGTGGTGGCCTCTGTCGTCGCAGAGCGCCGGCTCTGGGCATATGCACCCTGGAGCTCCAGCTCGTAATTGGACACATCAGTCCAGCCGCTCTGCGGCACGTGGGATCTTCCCAGGCCAGAGATCAAACTGGCGCCCCTTGCACTGCAAGGTGGTGTCCTTACCCACTGGACCACCGGGGAAGCCCAATATATATTTTTAAATAAATGTTTTATTTTGGAGTATTAATGTTGTGATAGTTTCAGGTGGACAGTAAAGGGACTCAGACATACATATACTTAAATCCATTATCTCCCAAACTGCCCTCCCATCCAGGTTTCCACATAACACTGGAATGTCTCATGTGCTACAGAACATGCTCATAATTTTCTTTGTCTCCATTTAACTGTTCCTTGAGATTCATCCCAAGGTTTCAGGTGACCCTTTTTCCCCCCAGAAAACTTTCTTTGACCCTCCTAGTTCAGAAGGAGCTTTCTCATCTCTAAATTCCTACAATATTTACTGTCTTCAAGATGTATAATTTTCTATCTTGAACCATTGGTTATTTCTTCATATATATTCGCTTTACTTCAATTTTGACTTTCAATTCTCAAAAGACAAGGAACATCTGCTATACTACTTCTGCGCCTCTCACCGAATACAGCAGAGTGCCTTGCATTTAAGAGACCCTAAAGGATTCAAAGTCTAGGCTAGAAAGCATTCATTCTGCCCTTGAGTGATCTCATTCCAGGTGGTCTCACCTGAATGGTCCCAGTGCCATCTGAGGAACTGACATTGCAGCTCCTGGACTTTAACCCTGGGGTGAAGGCGAACCTATGACATGAAGGTTGAAATGACTGAAACAATCCTTGGAGCTCAAGGACAACCGAGGGCCCAGTTTCCTATTTGAACAATTTGACTTAAAAAGGGCAAAGGTAAAGTCACCAAGATTGTAATGAGTTCACTTAGGGGTCCTCTCAGTCATAGGGAATCATCCTACACTTGTCAATCTAACCAGTGGTTCTAGAAATCCTACTGTTGGGGGAGGAGGAGGGAAGGAGTGTGTAAATAGCTATATGCATTTTATGGGAAAAGTAACAAAAGCTTGTTTCAGTGATGGATTGTCAGTAATCCTTTTGCTAGTAGAACCACCAACACCATCACAAGTGACGTCTAACAAAACCATTTCTAAGTCTTAGATATTTGCCAATCTTTCACTGTAGAAGGCATAAGTCAGTCTGTTCTTGTTAGGAAATCTGATTCTGATCCATTTCTAAAGTCTTAGATATTTGCCAATCTTTTCACTGTAGAAGGCATAAGTCAGTCTGTTCTTATTAATGTTGTGATAGTTTCAGGTGGACAGTAAGGGACTCAGACATACATATACTTAAATCCATTATCTCCCAAACTGCCCTCCCATCCAGGTTTCCACATAACACTGGAATGTCTCATGTGCTACAGAACATGCTCATAATTTTCTTTGTCTCCATTTAACTGTTCCTTGAGATTCATCCCAAGGTTTCAGGTGACCCTTTTTCCCCCCAGAAAACTTTCTTTGACCCTCCTAGTTCAGAAGGAGCTTTCTCATCTCTAAATTCCTACAATATTTACTGTCTTCAAGATGTATAATTTTCTATCTTGAACCATTGGTTATTTCTTCATATATATTCGCTTTACTTCAATTTTGACTTTCAATTCTCAAAAGACAAGGAACATCTGCTATACTACTTCTGCGCCTCTCACGAATACAGCAGAGTGCCTTGCATTTAAGAGACCCTAAAGGATTCAAAGTCTAGGCTAGAAAGCATTCATTCTGCCCTTGAGTGATCTCATTCCAGGTGGTCTCACCTGAATGGTCCCAGTGCCATCTGAGGAACTGACATTGCAGCTCCTGGACTTTAACCCTGGGGTGAAGGCGAACCTATGACATGAAGGTTGAAATGACTGAAACAATCCTTGGAGCTCAAGGACAACCGAGGGCCCAGTTTCCTATTTGAACAATTTGACTTAAAAAGGGCAAAGGTAAAGTCACCAAGATTGTAATGAGTTCACTTAGGGGTCCTCTCAGTCATAGGGAATCATCCTACACTTGTCAATCTAACCAGTGGTTCTAGAAATCCTACTGTTGGGGGAGGAGGAGGGAAGGAGTGTGTAAATAGCTATATGCATTTTATGGGAAAAGTAACAAAAGCTTGTTTCAGTGATGGATTGTCAGTAATCCTTTTGCTAGTAGAACCACCAACACCATCACAAGTGACGTCTAACAAAACCATTTCTAAGTCTTAGATATTTGCCAATCTTTTTCACTGTAGAAGGCATAAGTCAGTCTGTTCTTGTTAGGAAATCTGATTCTGTCATCAGAACAGAATTTCCCAACCTCAGCACAAGCTACAATTTTGTCTGGACACCTCTTTGTCATGGGAGCTGTCTTGTGCAATATAAGATGTTGAGCAGCATCTCTGGTCTCTTCCCACTAGATGCCAGCAGCACCTCCCAGTTGTGACAACCAAAAAATCGTCTCCAGACATGATCTAATTGCTCCCCCTTGAGTACTACTGAATTAGACATGTGACCTCAAGCAAGTCATTGTCCCTCTTTAAATGTTAGTTTCTTTGTCTCTAGGGTGATTCTTGTATAAGTCCAGTGGAATGGGGGAACAATTCCACACACCTCAGGCTTCAGGAGCAGATGAATCCATGACAAGATGTCAGAATGGATGAAGCAATCCTCTGAATCAGGATGGGATTTTAAAGACCGGATCACAGAGATTGCAGGTTGGAACCCAAAGATCCATCACACCTGTAGCACTTTTCCTGGTCCTGTAATCATGCCTTTGTAACATATGTTCATATGTGTGTTGTTCCTGCTGAATTATAAATTTGATCTGGACTGGAACTGTCTTCTTCACTTTTCTATTTTCCCCAACATTTGTTATAGCACTTTTCAGATAGCATCTAACAATTTTAAAATATTTTCAAGTAATCAGCATGGCGTATGGCGAATAGAAAGCTTGGAGAAGACAGATTAGAGTTAGGCATTAGAGGGGGCCCTAGATGGGCAGTGGGAATGTGGGGAGGTCACTTGGCTCGTGTGAGGAATATACGACTTTGCAGATGTTAAGTCGAGTTGGGAATAAAAAGAAAGTTGGTAGAGGACCTAGGAGGACATACCCAGTTATCCAGTTATATTTATGTGTTTCAGAGGGAACCTTGTGAGGCAAGGAAAGCATCGACCTCATTCTATAGCTATATGCATTTTATGGGAAAAGTAACAAAAGCTTGTTTCAGTGATGGATTGTCAGTAATCCTTTTGCTAGTAGAACCACCAACACCATCACAAGTGACGTCTAACAAAACCATTTCTAAGTCTTAGATATTTGCCAATCTTTTTCACTGTAGAAGGCATAAGTCAGTCTGTTCTTGTTAGGAAATCTGATTCTGTCATCAGAACAGAATTTCCCAACCTCAGCACAAGCTACAATTTTGTCTGGACACCTCTTTGTCATGGGAGCTGTCTTGTGCAATATAAGATGTTGAGCAGCATCTCTGGTCTCTTCCCACTAGATGCCAGCAGCACCTCCCAGTTGTGACAACCAAAAAATCGTCTCCAGACATGATCTAATTGCTCCCCCTTGAGTACTACTGAATTAGACATGTGACCTCAAGCAAGTCATTGTCCCTCTTTAAATGTTAGTTTCTTTGTCTCTAGGGTGATTCTTGTATAAGTCCAGTGGAATGGGGGAACAATTCCACACACCTCAGGCTTCAGGAGCAGATGAATCCATGACAAGATGTCAGAATGGATGAAGCAATCCTCTGAATCAGGATGGGATTTTAAAGACCGGATCACAGAGATTGCAGGTTGGAACCCAAAGATCCATCACACCTGTAGCACTTTTCCTGGTCCTGTAATCATGCCTTTGTAACATATGTTCATATGTGTGTTGTTCCTGCTGAATTATAAATTTGATCTGGACTGGAACTGTCTTCTTCACTTTTCTATTTTCCCCAACATTTGTTATAGCACTTTTCAGATAGCATCTAACAATTTTAAAATATTTTCAAGTAATCAGCATGGCGTATGGCGAATAGAAAGCTTGGAGAAGACAGATTAGAGTTAGGCATTAGAGGGGGCCCTAGATGGGCAGTGGGAATGTGGGGAGGTCACTTGGCTCGTGTGAGGAATATACGACTTTGCAGATGTTAAGTCGAGTTGGGAATAAAAAGAAAGTTGGTAGAGGACCTAGGAGGACATACCCAGTTATCCAGTTATATATGTGTTTCAGAGCTAAAAGGCACTTGCATACTGACCATCTCATTGTATTCGTGCAACCTTGTGAGGCAAGGAAAGCATCGACCTCATTCTATAGAAGAGGAAACAGAAGCTCAGTAAGCCACCTGAGGTCAGGTCCTACACTTTTTACCCATGTGCTGTTCCATTTCTGTAACTGTGTCGGTGGAGGCGAGTGATGATACGGGGTAGCAAATGAAGGAAGAGGAAGACCAAGAGGCATGAAAAGCTCCTTTCTCTTCCAAGAGAAGCTGCAGCCTTGTGCAAATAAGGAAGAGGTGGCATGCTCTGAGGCTGGGGCCACACAGTGCTAGCTTCCTCAAAACAAAGACTTGAGTCAGCCAGGCTCTGGCACCACCCTGCATGGGCTCCCATGGGGTGTTGCCCGATAGACCAGCCTGAAGGATACAGATGAGCCACCTGCCTGTGTGGCTTTCTCCCTCACTTGCTTGGCTGTGCACACATCCCTAAGGAGGTGCTCCAAGCAGAAGTTTTTTAAACAGAGACCTCTGGGCTGATCTTCACATGAGTTAACTCAGAGGAACTGGTGGGGGTGGAAGTGGGAGGCAAGAGCAGCATTCTGAGTAGAGGAGATAACAGTGGACTACATGTGGTGGAAGCAGGCAGGCATGGAGATGCAACTAGAGACGTGGTGGGGGCCGAGTCATGGAGGTCTTCTGTCCTATAAGGTGGAGAGTCCTCTTGGAGTTGGAAAGTGTGTGGTGTGCCAGAGATGGGAGATCCTGAGCAGGGAAAAAAATAGGAATGGAAGAGGCAGGTTCAGGAAAAGTGTCAGTTGAGAGGTCAAATCGACTTTGTTATAGCACTTTTCAGATAGCATCTAACAATTTTAAAATATTTTCAAGTAATCAGCATGGCGTATGGCGAATAGAAAGCTTGGAGAAGACAGATTAGAGTTAGGCATTAGAGGGGGCCCTAGATGGGCAGTGGGAATGTGGGGAGGTCACTTGGCTCGTGTGAGGAATATACGACTTTGCAGATGTTAAGTCGAGTTGGGAATAAAAAGAAAGTTGGTAGAGGACCTAGGAGGACATACCCAGTTATCCAGTTATATATGTGTTTCAGAGCTAAAAGGCACTTGCATACTGACCATCTCATTGTATTCGTGCAACCTTGTGAGGCAAGGAAAGCATCGACCTCATTCTATAGAAGAGGAAACAGAAGCTCAGTAAGCCACCTGAGGTCAGGTCCTACACTTTTTACCCATGTGCTGTTCCATTTCTGTAACTGTGTCGGTGGAGGCGAGTGATGATACGGGGTAGCAAATGAAGGAAGAGGAAGACCAAGAGGCATGAAAAGCTCCTTTCTCTTCCAAGAGAAGCTGCAGCCTTGTGCAAATAAGGAAGAGGTGGCATGCTCTGAGGCTGGGGCCACACAGTGCTAGCTTCCTCAAAACAAAGACTTGAGTCAGCCAGGCTCTGGCACCACCCTGCATGGGCTCCCATGGGGTGTTGCCCGATAGACCAGCCTGAAGGATACAGATGAGCCACCTGCCTGTGTGGCTTTCTCCCTCACTTGCTTGGCTGTGCACACATCCCTAAGGAGGTGCTCCAAGCAGAAGTTTTTTAAACAGAGACCTCTGGGCTGATCTTCACATGAGTTAACTCAGAGGAACTGGTGGGGGTGGAAGTGGGAGGCAAGAGCAGCATTCTGAGTAGAGGAGATAACAGTGGACTACATGTGGTGGAAGCAGGCAGGCATGGAGATGCAACTAGAGACGTGGTGGGGGCCGAGTCATGGAGGTCTTCTGTCCTATAAGGTGGAGAGTCCTCTTGGAGTTGGAAAGTGTGTGGTGTGCCAGAGATGGGAGATCCTGAGCAGGGAAAAAAATAGGAATGGAAGAGGCAGGTTCAGGAAAAGTTTCAGTTGAGAGGTTGTCAGGGCTGTGAGACAGATGGACTCATGCTCATACGGAGTACTCACGATGTGCCAAACCTTGGGCTAAGAACTCCTGATACACATCTTAATGAATCCTAATACTGCTCCAATATTATCCTCATTGACAGAGGAAGAAACTGAAGCTTATACTGGTTTAGTGAACTAAGAGCGTTTGGTTCACAGCATGGAAGCATTAGAGTCAGGATTCAATTCCTAGTATGTTTTACTCAAAACCTTTGCTTTTAACCATCTGCAGTGAAGTGAAAATGAAAGTCACTCAGTTGTGTTTGACTCTTTTGCAACCCCATGGACTGTGTAGCCTTGCCAGGCTCCTCCATCCATGGAATTCTCTAGGCAAGAATACTGGAGGGCTTCCCTGGTGGTCCAGTGGGTAAGGAGTCTGCCTTGCAGTGCAAGGGGTGCCCGTTTGTTTCCTGGCCTGGGAAGATCCCACATGCTGTGGAGCAGCTGGACTGGTGTGTCCAATTATGAACTGGTGCTCTGCAACGAGAGAGGCCACTGACATGGGAGGCCCACACAGGCCAAAGAATAAAGATGGATGAAAATGAATGAATAAAGAACCAATAAAAGAGGCCAAAATTTTAAGAAAAATACTGGAGTAGGTAGCCATTCCCTTCTCTAAGAGATCTTCCCAACCCAGGGATTGAACCCAGGTCTCCCCACTGCAGGCGGATTCTTTACCGCCTGAGCCACGAGGGAAGCCCATGCAATATGCAATACCGCCTCCAAACAGATGGGATTAGGGAGAGAGTGAGATTTAAGGACCGTTCTCAGAGACCTCTGGGCTGATCTTCACATGAGTTAACTCAGAGGAACTGGTGGGGTGGAAGTGGGAGGCAAGAGCAGCATTCTGAGTAGAGGAGATAACAGTGGACTACATGTGGTGGAAGCAGGCAGGCATGGAGATGCAACTAGAGACGTGGTGGGGGCCGAGTCATGGAGGTCTTCTGTCCTATAAGGTGGAGAGTCCTCTTGGAGTTGGAAAGTGTGTGGTGTGCCAGAGATGGGAGATCCTGAGCAGGGAAAAAAATAGGAATGGAAGAGGCAGGTTCAGGAAAAGTTTCAGTTGAGAGGTTGTCAGGGCTGTGAGACAGATGGACTCATGCTCATACGGAGTACTCACGATGTGCCAAACCTTGGGCTAAGAACTCCTGATACACATCTTAATGAATCCTAATACTGCTCCAATATTATCCTCATTGACAGAGGAAGAAACTGAAGCTTATACTGGTTTAGTGAACTAAGACGTTTGGTTCACAGCATGGAAGCATTAGAGTCAGGATTCAATTCCTAGTATGTTTTACTCAAAACCTTTGCTTTTAACCATCTGCAGTGAAGTGAAAATGAAAGTCACTCAGTTGTGTTTGACTCTTTTGCAACCCCATGGACTGTGTAGCCTTGCCAGGCTCCTCCATCCATGGAATTCTCTAGGCAAGAATACTGGAGGGCTTCCCTGGTGGTCCAGTGGGTAAGGAGTCTGCCTTGCAGTGCAAGGGGTGCCCGTTTGTTTCCTGGCCTGGGAAGATCCCACATGCTGTGGAGCAGCTGGACTGGTGTGTCCAATTATGAACTGGTGCTCTGCAACGAGAGAGGCCACTGACATGGGAGGCCCACACAGGCCAAAGAATAAAGATGGATGAAAATGAATGAATAAAGAACCAATAAAAGAGGCCAAAATTTTAAGAAAAATACTGGAGTAGGTAGCCATTCCCTTCTCTAAGAGATCTTCCCAACCCAGGGATTGAACCCAGGTCTCCCCACTGCAGGCGGATTCTTTACCGCCTGAGCCACGAGGGAAGCCCATGCAATATGCAATACCGCCTCCAAACAGATGGGATTAGGGAGAGAGTGAGATTTAAGGACCATTCTCAGATTTCTCGCAGAGGTAACTGAGGAAATGAGAGAGGCAGGAGGGAAAGCAAGTTGGAGGAAGATGGATTTGGTTTTGGAGTCTACTTTGTGCTGTCAGAAAGAGCAAGTTTGAGCTTTCCTGGTGGCTCAGTGGATAAGAATCCTCCTGCAGTGCAGGAGACACAGATTCGATCCTTGGTCCAGGAAGATTCCACATGCCTCAGGGCAACTAAGTCCTGTGCCACAACCACTGAAGCCCATATACCTAGAACCTGTGCTCTGCCATGAAAGAAACCACTGCAATGAGAAGCCTGTGCATTGTGACCAGAGAGTAGCCCCTGCTCTCTACAACAAGAGAAAGCCTGTGCACAGCAATGAAAACCCAGCATAGCCTTAAATAAACAAAAGAAAATTTCTTAAAAAAAGAAAGAGCAAAGTTAAGGGGGCTGTGAATGAGGAACCCCATGGGTCTCCCTGTGTCCCCCACCCCTCCTGAACCACACACTGACTGGCCTGGGAACACTTAGGGATTTCTGTTCTGACTATCCTTTACTGCTCTTCAAGGAGAAAGTGGTAAGCTGTTCTAAGACACAACCTGGACAACAGGTGTGTGGAGGCAAGGCCAAGAGGCCTGTGGAAGTCAAGGACTGTGAAAGGGCAGGAGTTGATGAAAAAGATTTAGTAGCCTGCCCCCCTCCTTTTTTTTTGACATGATAAACTACAGCAAGAATCTGATCCGTTGGGCACAGGTGATCCATCCCCACCCTCAAGCCCAGGCCGTGCCGTCTGCGCCCACCAGAGAAGTGTGAGGCTTTGGGGTCAGCATGCATAGGTTTCCAAGAGTCCTCTGACTCTAAAGTGCTTGAGGTTACAGGTTAGAGGGGAAGCTGACGATGAGGACTATGAGGAGTACCCACGGAGGTCTTTGAATCTTAGCCCAGCACACAGGGGGAAGAGAGGCTCCCTTGTAGCCCCCGGGGCTTCAGGGACTGTGATTAGAGCGTGGGAGACTCCCTGTTCTCTAAGGCTCAGGAATAAGCAGCACCTCGTTCCTCAGAAACATGACAGTGCTTTCCTGGTCACCTTTCTGTAGAAGCAGAGCCTGTGAACCAGAGAAGACATCAAAGGAAGTCCCAGAACTGCAGGACTTCTGGCAAGGGGACTGGGACTAAGTGTTCTGATGATACCAGAGAGGAGGCGAGTAGAAAGCAACATCTCTTGCCTCCTCCCTCTCCAGCTCCCTCAGCACAGGGGCTCCTCAAACCCAGGGACACTCCCTCCTCCCAGACCCATCTTATCCACCAACCATTCTAGCCTCTTCTCTCACCTGTGGGCTGTCCTTGACCTCAGGCTGTCCTTCCAGCTCCTGTCTCTCCTCAGCCTCCATCAGAGAAGTGGAGCTGCACCTGTCCCTTCTGGACCCTCTGTATTTTTACCAGAAGGATTAACTGGGCAGGAATAAGCAGGAAGAGCCTCTCACCCAAGGAACAGTTGGGCCACTTATTTCGTAAGTGTTACATCTCCTGGATGGATAGAGCAAGGTTGGGATTCTAAGGTAGACTCAGGGAGGGGGGAATGGCTAGAGGTGGCTGACCAGATGGGTGACCTTGGGCAAATGGGTCCTCTTTCTGATGCTTGATGACTTGGGCTGGATGATCTCTAAGGGACAGTCCAGCGTTGAGGGCATAGGGGAAGGCACACTGGGAATGCTGAGGGGACACTGGAGGCTCTGGGGCCCTTGTGAAAGGGCAGGAGTTGATGAAAAAGATTTAGTAGCCTGCCCCCCTCCTTTTTTTTTGACATGATAAACTACAGCAAGAATCTGATCCGTTGGGCACAGGTGATCCATCCCCACCCTCAAGCCCAGGCCGTGCCGTCTGCGCCCACCAGAGAAGTGTGAGGCTTTGGGGTCAGCATGCATAGGTTTCCAAGAGTCCTCTGACTCTAAAGTGCTTGAGGTTACAGGTTAGAGGGGAAGCTGACGATGAGGACTATGAGGAGTACCCACGGAGGTCTTTGAATCTTAGCCCAGCACACAGGGGGAAGAGAGGCTCCCTTGTAGCCCCCGGGGCTTCAGGGACTGTGATTAGAGCGTGGGAGACTCCCTGTTCTCTAAGGCTCAGGAATAAGCAGCACCTCGTTCCTCAGAAACATGACAGTGCTTTCCTGGTCACCTTTCTGTAGAAGCAGAGCCTGTGAACCAGAGAAGACATCAAAGGAAGTCCCAGAACTGCAGGACTTCTGGCAAGGGGACTGGGACTAAGTGTTCTGATGATACCAGAGAGGAGGCGAGTAGAAAGCAACATCTCTTGCCTCCTCCCTCTCCAGCTCCCTCAGCACAGGGGCTCCTCAAACCCAGGGACACTCCCTCCTCCCAGACCCATCTTATCCACCAACCATTCTAGCCTCTTCTCTCACCTGTGGGCTGTCCTTGACCTCAGGCTGTCCTTCCAGCTCCTGTCTCTCCTCAGCCTCCATCAGAGAAGTGGAGCTGCACCTGTCCCTTCTGGACCCTCTGTATTTTTACCAGAAGGATTAACTGGGCAGGAATAAGCAGGAAGAGCCTCTCACCCAAGGAACAGTTGGGCCACTTATTTCGTAAGTGTTACATCTCCTGGATGGATAGAGCAAGGTTGGGATTCTAAGGTAGACTCAGGGAGGGGGGAATGGCTAGAGGTGGCTGACCAGATGGGTGACCTTGGGCAAATGGGTCCTCTTTCTGATGCTTGATGACTTGGGCTGGATGATCTCTAAGGGACAGTCCAGCGTTGAGGGCATAGGGGAAGGCACACTGGGAATGCTGAGGGGACACTGGAGGCTCTGGGCAGGGACACCCAGGGACACCTCTGTCTCCAACTACCTTAACTCTGCCAGCAGGAAGAATGGCACCACATGTGGCCCAGTTCCTTTTCCTCCAGGTTGTTCTAGGGACAGCTTTGGTGGAAAGCATGAAGACTCCATTTCTCATCAAGCAGTTCCGTACCATACACATGGACTATCCCAAGGTTGACTACGCAAAAGGTTTCCAGAATTACTGCAATGGTCTGATGTCCTACGTCCGGGGCAAGGAACAAAGCTGGTATTGCCCACAGATCCATTATGTCTTACATGCCCCTTGGACAATCGTCCGGAAGTTCTGCAAGCACAGTGAGAACTTCTGTGAGAATTATAACCAGTACTGCACAATCAGCCAGGACTCCATCCCCCTCACAATCTGCTCCCTGTACAAGAGTCAGCCACCCACCAGCTGCCAATACAACAGCACCTTAACCAACCAAAGGCTCTATCTGCTCTGCTCTCAAAAGTATGATGGTGAACCCATAGATGTCATTGGCCTCTACTAGAGAAGGGGGGCATTCGGTCTGAAACAGCACCGCCCCCACCCCCAGCAGCCACCACTATAGACTAGTCTGTCCTCACTCCTGTAGCTCGGATCCCCGGTACAAGGCTTCCTTCTTGGATTCACAGGCAGGCAGGGGCCCCTCCCAAGCGACCAGGGAGGTAGGCAGTATGGCCAGAGTTCTGGTAACCATGCAAAGTTGTACTGTTTTCTAAGCTTTTTCTCACTTGTTGCCCTCCCCCGCCACCCCCACCACCATCCTCCCTCTCCCACAGACAGTTTTACCCACCCAAGAAGCTGACTGTGTCCAGTTGGCAGCAACTGTCTATCTGCTGGGCCAGATCCTGAATCCTGGCAGGAGGCCCAGAGCCTCAGCTCACACCATGGCACCGGTTTCAAGTCTCAAATCCCCATCCCTGCCACCCTTCCCTTCTCAGTCTTCCCCATCTCCCTTCTGAGCCCCTTCACTTGCTCACCCAGACAGTGGGTGTCTCCAGCTATAGGACGCTCCTTGAGAGTCTTAGACTCATATTAGCTTCATTTCTCCAGGCCACCCTCAGCTCTCAGGCTGCTCCCTTTTTGGAATCACTGATTTCCTCTTCGTGCAACCTGTCCTGTCTGCTATCCTTTCACCATGGCGCCCCATTCAGTCTCTCCCCACACTCCTAATTTCTTCAGTCACCTTATAGTCTTTCTCTGACCTCTTTTCCTTCCATCCTTCTCACCTTGGTCCACTCGAGTTTTAGGTTATCTTCTCTGGCCTGTTCCCCCAGAGATTCCTGCATCCTTTTCCTTCCTGAAGCTCCTTCTGATATTCCCCAAACTCCAGGATCTGCCTCTGACAAGGCAGAGGTGAAATGGGCCCAGCTGTGGTCACAGAAGGTGTTAAAACCATATTTGAATTATGTAAGCTATAACCATTGGATGAGAAGGGTACATGGGACCTCTCTGTATTATTTTCCATCTGCCTGTGAATCTTATCATTGCAAAATAAGAAAATAAAAATCAAAGTAGTTCTGATTTTGTTACTTTTTCTGCAGGGCATCAGCACTCCTACTCTCAGAGTCCTGGAGGTCAGTCAACTCTGGCCCCATCTTCCTGGGTTACCCGTGGCAGTAGAGTCAGTAGGATCTTCTGTTTTCATGTCTGCCATGATGGAGGTGGGTGGGGTGAAACTCAACTCTGGGTTGGGTTGAAAATAGTCTCCCTTGCCCTTGTTGTTGTTGTACTGTGTGCTCAGTTATATCTGACTCTTATGATCCCATGGACTTAAGCCTGCCAGGCTTCTCTGTCTCCATGGACTGTAGCCCACCAGGGTCCTCTGTCCATGGAATTTTCCAGACAAGAATACTGGAGCGAGTTGTCATTTCCTTCTCAAGAGGACCTTCCTGACGCAGGAATCAAACCCAGGTCTCTTGCATGCCTCCTGCATTGTAGGCACATTCTTGACCACTGAGCCACAGGGGAAATCTTTAGCTCTAGAATAAACTCATACCAGGAGTTAGACTAAGTAGATCCTTGGCCCACCCTCTCTGACTTCTATTTCTCTCACCCAGACAGTGGGTGTCTCCAGCTATAGGCGCTCCTTGAGAGTCTTAGACTCATATTAGCTTCATTTCTCCAGGCCACCCTCAGCTCTCAGGCTGCTCCCTTTTTGGAATCACTGATTTCCTCTTCGTGCAACCTGTCCTGTCTGCTATCCTTTCACCATGGCGCCCCATTCAGTCTCTCCCCACACTCCTAATTTCTTCAGTCACCTTATAGTCTTTCTCTGACCTCTTTTCCTTCCATCCTTCTCACCTTGGTCCACTCGAGTTTTAGGTTATCTTCTCTGGCCTGTTCCCCCAGAGATTCCTGCATCCTTTTCCTTCCTGAAGCTCCTTCTGATATTCCCCAAACTCCAGGATCTGCCTCTGACAAGGCAGAGGTGAAATGGGCCCAGCTGTGGTCACAGAAGGTGTTAAAACCATATTTGAATTATGTAAGCTATAACCATTGGATGAGAAGGGTACATGGGACCTCTCTGTATTATTTTCCATCTGCCTGTGAATCTTATCATTGCAAAATAAGAAAATAAAAATCAAAGTAGTTCTGATTTTGTTACTTTTTCTGCAGGGCATCAGCACTCCTACTCTCAGAGTCCTGGAGGTCAGTCAACTCTGGCCCCATCTTCCTGGGTTACCCGTGGCAGTAGAGTCAGTAGGATCTTCTGTTTTCATGTCTGCCATGATGGAGGTGGGTGGGGTGAAACTCAACTCTGGGTTGGGTTGAAAATAGTCTCCCTTGCCCTTGTTGTTGTTGTACTGTGTGCTCAGTTATATCTGACTCTTATGATCCCATGGACTTAAGCCTGCCAGGCTTCTCTGTCTCCATGGACTGTAGCCCACCAGGGTCCTCTGTCCATGGAATTTTCCAGACAAGAATACTGGAGCGAGTTGTCATTTCCTTCTCAAGAGGACCTTCCTGACGCAGGAATCAAACCCAGGTCTCTTGCATGCCTCCTGCATTGTAGGCACATTCTTGACCACTGAGCCACAGGGGAAATCTTTAGCTCTAGAATAAACTCATACCAGGAGTTAGACTAAGTAGATCCTTGGCCCACCCTCTCTGACTTCTATTTCTCTCTCCCAACAAAACATGGACTGCAACAGGTGAGGAAGGTGGAGGGACAGGGAAGGGTCTAATTGCTGGTATCTGGGCCTTATTATGGCAAATCAGAAACAGCTACTCCCCTTTGGGACGGTGGCAGGGAATGGATACTGGTAATGTGTGAGCACAAGTAGCAAATACTTTTCCCTCCACACCTGTTTATCTCCAAATATATTCCTCAGCCATGTCCTTCTAAGCAGTTGTTGAGGGGGATGCTACCCAATGAGGAGGCAGGAAGAGTAAAGGGTATGTTTCTGGGAAGTCCTGCTCTTAGGTGTCTTGGCTCTTCTCTCTCTCTCTGCACCAAGGGGCCCTTCGTCCTTCCCTGGGTGGAAGACAGAGCTCATGAGTTGCTGCACACACAGATGTTTATTATTTCCCAAAGCTCCCTGGTGTTCAAGAGGCAGGGTCAAGGACCGACAGGCTAAGATGCGACTACTCGCTAGCTGCTGGCCTTCTTATCATAGGTGCCAGCACCCTTGTAGCCGCTCACATAGCCTGAGTTGTCAGTCACATCTTCCCGTCCGCGATGCCTTTGCCCTTGCCACTCTCGTCAAAGCGCTCCTTGTGGGTGCCCGTGTACTTGCTGGTGTCCGTCAGTCGGCTCACCCCGCCCACTGTTGTAGCTTTCTGTGAGCCAGAGGGTGAAGAGTCTGAGCCCTCTCCCTTCCTTCCCTCCACTGTCACGCCCCTCTCTAGAGATGGCCTCCTAGTAGTTCTACTAGTTCTCCAAGCCCTTGTTGTTGTTGTACTGTTGTAGTTATATCTGACTCTTATGATCCCATGGACTTAAGCCTGCCAGGCTTCTCTGTCTCCATGGACTGTAGCCCACCAGGGTCCTCTGTCCATGGAATTTTCCAGACAAGAATACTGGAGCGAGTTGTCATTTCCTTCTCAAGAGGACCTTCCTGACGCAGGAATCAAACCCAGGTCTCTTGCATGCCTCCTGCATTGTAGGCACATTCTTGACCACTGAGCCACAGGGGAAATCTTTAGCTCTAGAATAAACTCATACCAGGAGTTAGACTAAGTAGATCCTTGGCCCACCCTCTCTGACTTCTATTTCTCTCTCCCAACAAAACATGGACTGCAACAGGTGAGGAAGGTGGAGGGACAGGGAAGGGTCTAATTGCTGGTATCTGGGCCTTATTATGGCAAATCAGAAACAGCTACTCCCCTTTGGGACGGTGGCAGGGAATGGATACTGGTAATGTGTGAGCACAAGTAGCAAATACTTTTCCCTCCACACCTGTTTATCTCCAAATATATTCCTCAGCCATGTCCTTCTAAGCAGTTGTTGAGGGGGATGCTACCCAATGAGGAGGCAGGAAGAGTAAAGGGTATGTTTCTGGGAAGTCCTGCTCTTAGGTGTCTTGGCTCTTCTCTCTCTCTCTGCACCAAGGGGCCCTTCGTCCTTCCCTGGGTGGAAGACAGAGCTCATGAGTTGCTGCACACACAGATGTTTATTATTTCCCAAAGCTCCCTGGTGTTCAAGAGGCAGGGTCAAGGACCGACAGGCTAAGATGCGACTACTCGCTAGCTGCTGGCCTTCTTATCATAGGTGCCAGCACCCTTGTAGCCGCTCACATAGCCTGAGTTGTCAGTCACATCTTCCCGTCCCGCGATGCCTTTGCCCTTGCCACTCTCGTCAAAGCGCTCCTTGTGGGTGCCCGTGTACTTGCTGGTGTCCGTCAGTCGGCTCACCCCGCCCACTGTTGTAGCTTTCTGTGAGCCAGAGGGTGAAGAGTCTGAGCCCTCTCCCTTCCTTCCCCTCCACTGTCACGCCCCCTCTCTAGAGATGGCCTCCTAGTAGTTCTACTAGTTCTCCAAGCTCTTGTTCAACCCCTGGCAAGGTGCCACTTGCTTAGGGCTCAGGTGCAGATGAGAGGATGAACTATGATAAGAGCCATCCACTTGTGAGGAAGGAATCTGGTGCATGAGAATGAGTAGAGAGGTATGTGTGGATTTGTCTGCTTTCAGAGAAGCTATTTTGACTAGGTTGCAGCCATAGGATTTCAACCCCAGACCCCTAAAGCACAAGGTCCATCTTGCAGGGAAGGCCCTATTTGAAATCTAGAGTAGAAAAAGCTTTTAATAGAGGGGATAAATGGGGAACAGAAGGTGAGTAAGAGGCAGAAAGTCAGATATTAGATCTTACATAAGAGCAAGAAGAGAAGTGGGAAGCAGGTACCAGGTCCTATGTATTCAGTGCCTCCTGCCCAATCCAAGCGACCCAACCCTGGTTGCCTGGCCCAGATCCTAGACACTTGGGAATGAGTCTAAGTTTTTCTATTAAAATAGCTGTGAAAAGAAAAATAAAATAGTTGTGAACCCTGGGTAAGTCACTTTCTCTCAGTTCCCTCACCTCTGAAATAACTTGATGATCTTTAAATTAGTCTATTTCAATACTAACAGTGCCCAGAGGCCTTCAGCCCCGTCTTCCTGGAGCACCAATGTTGGCAAGGTTAGGGACATTGGTGGGAGGAGGGGAGAAGGGAGCAGCAGGGTCTCAGGGAAGTAGAGTCAGAGGTTAGCAATGAAGACTGTCACTCACAGTAACACCGGTGGTAGCTGGATCCTTGCCCTCCATGAGTGAATAAATGCTCTCTAGGACTTCATCTGGGCTTTTCCCCTTGAATCTCTTCTGGCCCAGTTCCTTCATTGCTTCCTGGAACTGTTGGAATGTGATGGTTCGGGCATTCTTGGCCCTGGTCAGTCAGACAGAAATCCAGGAACTTGGGAACATGAACTCATCACCTCCCAAGGTTCGACGCTCCCCTTATGCAGACAGGGCCTCTACACACTGAGGGTTTTGAAGTCAGGGACTAGCAGAGCCAGGTACCCAGTGGGTGCTCAGGAGATCTGGTACAAATATTTCACCACAGAAACCCTTCCATGTCCCATGACGTTGTTGTTCTACTCACCAACCCCACCGCCATCTTTGGTCCCTTACTTGACTTTGCTGAACACAATGTCCACGTCAGTGGAGGTGACCATCTTGCCATCCATGATGCCACAGTCTTTGCACAGCTTGGAGAAGTTCTTGTTATTAATTTCCACCTCCTGACGATTGGTGCATGAGAATGAGTAGAGGTATGTGTGGATTTGTCTGCTTTCAGAGAAGCTATTTTGACTAGGTTGCAGCCATAGGATTTCAACCCCAGACCCCTAAAGCACAAGGTCCATCTTGCAGGGAAGGCCCTATTTGAAATCTAGAGTAGAAAAAGCTTTTAATAGAGGGGATAAATGGGGAACAGAAGGTGAGTAAGAGGCAGAAAGTCAGATATTAGATCTTACATAAGAGCAAGAAGAGAAGTGGGAAGCAGGTACCAGGTCCTATGTATTCAGTGCCTCCTGCCCAATCCAAGCGACCCAACCCTGGTTGCCTGGCCCAGATCCTAGACACTTGGGAATGAGTCTAAGTTTTTCTATTAAAATAGCTGTGAAAAGAAAAATAAAATAGTTGTGAACCCTGGGTAAGTCACTTTCTCTCAGTTCCCTCACCTCTGAAATAACTTGATGATCTTTAAATTAGTCTATTTCAATACTAACAGTGCCCAGAGGCCTTCAGCCCCGTCTTCCTGGAGCACCAATGTTGGCAAGGTTAGGGACATTGGTGGGAGGAGGGGAGAAGGGAGCAGCAGGGTCTCAGGGAAGTAGAGTCAGAGGTTAGCAATGAAGACTGTCACTCACAGTAACACCGGTGGTAGCTGGATCCTTGCCCTCCATGAGTGAATAAATGCTCTCTAGGACTTCATCTGGGCTTTTCCCCTTGAATCTCTTCTGGCCCAGTTCCTTCATTGCTTCCTGGAACTGTTGGAATGTGATGGTTCGGGCATTCTTGGCCCTGGTCAGTCAGACAGAAATCCAGGAACTTGGGAACATGAACTCATCACCTCCCAAGGTTCGACGCTCCCTTATGCAGACAGGGCCTCTAAACACTGAGGGTTTTGAAGTCAGGGACTAGCAGAGCCAGGTACCCAGTGGGTGCTCAGGAGATCTGGTACAAATATTTCACCACAGAAACCCTTCCATGTCCCATGACGTTGTTGTTCTACTCACCAACCCCACCGCCATCTTTGGTCCCTTACTTGACTTTGCTGAACACAATGTCCACGTCAGTGGAGGTGACCATCTTGCCATCCATGATGCCACAGTCTTTGCACAGCTTGGAGAAGTTCTTGTTATTAATTTCAGTGCCACCTCCTGACGATTCGCCAAAGACAGCAAACCGCTGGAACGTTCTTTCTGCTTCTGATGCCATGGTCAACTGGAGGTGGCAGAGGACAGTAGGGCGGAAGACTCGGAGGTGAGGGAGGGGGAGAAGGGAAGACTGAGGAGTAATGATGATGAAAGGTTACAGTAAAATCAGAATCAGCATCAGGAACACACACACTCCCTTCCGACCTATTATTCCCACTACGAGGGATACTAGCATGGATCCTACACTAATAATTGCCATTAACTGCCCACTTCCCCACAGTGTCTGTGTACCTGAGAGTACCCGGATGCTGTCTGACCTTTCTCAGCCTCTGTACGTAAGTGTGTGCAGATTTGTGGGAGCTGGCTGGCTGAGGAGACTGTGGGACAGTGGGGAGGAAGACAGGGGTGAAGAGGAAAGCTTCTGTGACCTCAGCAGTCCCTCTGTGACCTCAGCAGTGTTTATGTGACATCATTTTCAGTCCCTGTTACCACCTTAATCTTGGGGGAGGGGTCTTTGGTTTTTACCTTGCATGCTCCGTTGAGCATGTTGCCAACATCCTGATCCCTACAACTGACCCATCTTGACTCATCAGTTCACCCCGCTTTGATCCAGTCCTCTGGGTCCTGGTTCCATTTTATGCTCTGTTCCTCAATGAAAAGTTGAGTAGGATTCAGAGAAGGAGTTAATGGAAACAAGTTGACATCAGTCCAAAACTGTCCTTTTTTTCTAGTCTCCTGGCCTGGTAATGACCCATATGGAGAATCCCTCTGGCTTTGGCAGGCCAGTTGCAATAAGAACTTGGAAGTTTCCAGTTTGGGCCCCACATGGAAGCATGGGCCTTGGAAGGTCACACATCTGGGTAGGTTAGGGCGAGGGTGACCCTCAGACTCTAAAAACCTTCCAGGTAATTTTAATTTTCTGTGGAGGTCAGGGATTTTTTTTTCCTCCATGCCACATGACTTGTAAGATCTTTTGTTCCCTGAGCAGGGATTGAACCCCAGACTCTCAGCTGTGAAGGCTTTGATTAACCACTGGACTACCAGGGAATCCCCTCCTCCCTCTTTTAAAAGTAATGCTATAATTTTACTCCGTTTTTTCTACATATGTTGTTTCTTCTTTCAGAAGGCATTTCTCTTTGGCCTTTTCTTTGGCTGGAAACCATTTAGAGGGATGAACTTCACTGCTCCTAAATAGAGCAAGTAGATTGGTGACTTCCCTCCCCATCTCATCTAATCAGTCACCGATTCCTATGATTTCCCTTGTCTTATAAATCCACTCCTTCCTTCCCATTCCTATTACTTTCACTCTTTATTTAAGTCCCTGTCATCTCATATCTAGTTGATCATCCTAGCTTCTAAATGACCTCTTTTCTAAGTCAAATGTCTCATCCTTGCCCACCCCACAGCTTATCTTTTTAACACCCCCCATCAGATTTTTTTTCACAAAACAATTATTTATCCATAGCACCTGCTCAAGAACGCTCTAGATCTTCAATCCTTTTTGAAAAGTCAAAACTTTTTGTCTGTCATTCAAGGACCTTTGCACTTGGGTCTGATCTACCTTATCAGATGTCACCCACCTTTCACCTTCATCGCTCTGCCTGTGCGGCCATAACGACCTAATCACTGTATGCTTCAGGGGCTACTTGAAGCCTAATAGAGGATAAGCACCCTTGGAGTAAATTGAATCTGGGGATGTAAGTCCTAGATAAGTCATTTATTTGCTGAGTGGCCTTGAGGAAGACATTAAACATCTCTGAGCTTTAATTTCTTCATCTGTACAGTGAGGACAATAATATTTATAGTATCAGGGAGCTTCCCTGGTGACTTCGATGGTAAAGAGTCTGACTGCAATGCAGGAGACATAGGTTCGATTCTTGGGTTGGGAAGATCCCCTGGCATAGGAAATGGCAATCCACTCCAGTATTATTACCTGGAAAATACTATAGACAGAGGAGCCTGGAGGGCTACAGTCCCTGGGGTCACCAAGAGTTGAACATGACTGAGTTACACTTTCACAGTCACTGTAGTATTAGGCAGTACTATAAGAGAATTACCTCCCCCGTGGTAGCTACTATGCAATTCATCAAAGTAACTTGCGTGTTTCTGTCCCCAGAGTTTTCCTCAAGATCTGTCTCTACCTCGATAAAATGCCCCTCCTTCTCACTCAAGTATTCTATCGTTGTACTTCTCTTAAGGTGCTTTACCCTAGGGACAAAACCCTTTTCTCCTCTGAATTATACTATAATGGTTTCTAGCCTGTGGGACTGCAGCCTCTTGGGGCAAGAGTTTCTGAGTTATTGCAAAGGCCTCTGGAACCTATATGTGTACAAAAGACTGGCCATTGAGTAAATAATAAATTTTGCACATGTAGGTGCAGAGATGCATACATGTTGTACTTGTCAGAAAATTGAACAGACTTATCTGAAAGTATGTGCGAATTCATTTTGAGTTATATTTAATAACTGACCTCTTTTCTAAGTCAAATGTCTCATCCTTGCCCACCCCCAGCTTATCTTTTTAACACCCCCCATCAGATTTTTTTTCACAAAACAATTATTTATCCATAGCACCTGCTCAAGAACGCTCTAGATCTTCAATCCTTTTTGAAAAGTCAAAACTTTTTGTCTGTCATTCAAGGACCTTTGCACTTGGGTCTGATCTACCTTATCAGATGTCACCCACCTTTCACCTTCATCGCTCTGCCTGTGCGGCCATAACGACCTAATCACTGTATGCTTCAGGGGCTACTTGAAGCCTAATAGAGGATAAGCACCCTTGGAGTAAATTGAATCTGGGGATGTAAGTCCTAGATAAGTCATTTATTTGCTGAGTGGCCTTGAGGAAGACATTAAACATCTCTGAGCTTTAATTTCTTCATCTGTACAGTGAGGACAATAATATTTATAGTATCAGGAGTTTCCCCTGGTGACTTCGATGGTAAAGAGTCTGACTGCAATGCAGGAGACATAGGTTCGATTCTTGGGTTGGGAAGATCCCCTGGCATAGGAAATGGCAATCCACTCCAGTATTATTACCTGGAAAATACTATAGACAGAGGAGCCTGGAGGGCTACAGTCCCTGGGGTCACCAAGAGTTGAACATGACTGAGTTACACTTTCACAGTCACTGTAGTATTAGGCAGTACTATAAGAGAATTACCTCCCCCGTGGTAGCTACTATGCAATTCATCAAAGTAACTTGCGTGTTTCTGTCCCCAGAGTTTTCCTCAAGATCTGTCTCTACCTCGATAAAATGCCCCTCCTTCTCACTCAAGTATTCTATCGTTGTACTTCTCTTAAGGTGCTTTACCCTAGGGACAAAACCCTTTTCTCCTCTGAATTATACTATAATGGTTTCTAGCCTGTGGGACTGCAGCCTCTTGGGGCAAGAGTTTCTGAGTTATTGCAAAGGCCTCTGGAACCTATATGTGTACAAAAGACTGGCCATTGAGTAAATAATAAATTTTGCACATGTAGGTGCAGAGATGCATACATGTTGTACTTGTCAGAAAATTGAACAGACTTATCTGAAAGTATGTGCGGAATTCATAGTTTGTCTCCATCAGGGGCTTCTAAAGCCATCATTTGAGAATGGATGTCCCTGATCTCCCACGTGAAAAGGGCGGGAAACTCTTGCTAGGACTTACTGTTTAAACAATTAACCTTATATTACATCATTCGTAACTTTTTTTATCTTTCTATCTTCTGTCAACTACTCGATCCTAAGCTCTAGAGAAGTTATGACAAGATTCACACTTGGAATTCCATCTATACAGTGACTTGCACGGAGCAGGTCCTTACTGTTGCTCACTGGAAGGTATGGTTTGAAGCTGCTTCTGGTCCAAGAGAAGGAAGTTGGAAGAAAGTATTCTTGTTGGGCCACTGGCCCTGGGCTAGGCTGAGACCTGCCTGGATAAGGAGGAACCCCATCTTAGAGCAGAAGCAGCCTGATTACTGCCTGCAGGCTGAGACCCCTAGCCTAGGAAGCAAACAGATTCCAGTGGAAATTTCCCGGCTCCTGCCTGCTCTACGCCCCTGCGTAGGCCCCTTATCAGGTTCCCCCTGAGTCATCCTGACCCAGAGACGAATTTAGATGCTGGAACCTCCAGGTCCTTCCCTCCCCCACTCCAAGTAAGACCTACTTTAGATATATCAGAGGAGGCTGCAGGCAGAATGTCTCACTGCAGGCTCTCTCTCACTCCTAGCTCCAGTTGGGCTGGAGAGATCTCTCTTCGGTCCTGTGCATTTTCATCTATAGTCTCAATTTCAGCAGGCTTTTCCTTGTCCAGAGAGTGTTAAACTGGCATCCAGAGGGGAGAGGGGACTAGGCGAGGAGCCAGGGTGCCCAGCTTCTGTGCTAGTTTATGGGTAAATTGTTATGAAGTGAGTGGAGGGAGGGAATGGAGAAAAACTTGGGTGCCCCACATTGAGGGGGTCTAAAGGGAATCCTTTAGGTTTGGGGTTGTTGAAAGCTGGGCTTGATCATCAGGATCTACTTTGGTCACCTCCTTTCTCTTGGCCCCTCCTTTCCAGTAGACCCTGCCAAGTGGGGATGAAAGGGGCATTCATGTTCTTGGTTGGGAGGGGGTTGTGGGTGGTGAGCGGGGCGGTGGGGGGTGGTTCCCAGGCAGGAGGGGGAAGGCAGTTTAGGGGTCTTGGGGGGGCAATCTGAGCTGGTGTTGCAGTTGGCAGCTCCAGTTCCATTGGCCATTGTTCCCAACTGGCCTGGTGCCCAGCCCCCGAAATGGCATCTCAGGAACCAGGCTGAAGGAGGTTGGGGTGGGGACCTCTGAGGGGAGGGAAGCTGGAACCAGCGCAGGTGGGGAGAAACCCAGTCTGTGTCCTTTTGTATAAGACAACTTTGAATCCCTTTAGCCACATTACTTTTCCGTTTTGGGTGGTTTTTCTCTTAGGGGCCTAGAAAGAGAGCAGGGTGAGTGAGAGATCCAGGATGCCAAATCCACCCAGGCCTGGAGAGACGGAGCAGCCCCTGGGAAACCATCTCCTGGGCAATGCTATTTTGCCAGGCCGAGCCGGTCTCACCCTCCTTCTCTGGGCCAGACTGGAAGGGGTTAGCACCAAAGCCACAGGGTCTCTTGGGCCCCAGCCCAGGACACAGTGTCCTCAGCAAGCCCCCACCCCACTTCCACAGAGTTAACTCCACCCCCCGCGCTTGTTTACCCAGGAGTTAGAACCCGTGGGGGTCCTGGCCCCACCTCCGCCCCTCCTTGGGGCCTTGACCCCGTTGGCCATCCTCTCCCCGCCTCCCGAGATCTCCCTCTATTTATAGCGGCCCCCCGCATTCCCTGCCCCCCCCTCCCCGCCTTGTTTTCCAACTTCTCAGGGAGCAGCCCGGAGAGCAGGCGTCGGGACACTGCAGAGAGAGGAGGTACCCGGACCCTGGGCGCCCCAGAGCTGGAACTCCTGCTCCCTCAACGTCCCCACCCCCCAGTCCGTGCAGCCACACCTTCCCTCCCCGTGGTCGAGACCCCCGCCTCCTCAGAAGCGATCATGCCTCCCAGCCCTCTGTTTCCGGGCTTGTGGAATCAAAATCGTTGGGTGCCAGCACCCTGGATTCGTCTTCCGTCCCCGCCTCGGAGTCTGGGGGCGAAGGAAGGAACCCGAGTGCGACAGGCAGGACCAGGTCACCAGTGGGGGCGGTGTTGAGAGCGAGCGTGGGGATCCCCCGCGGGACTGAGGGATCCCCCACGCCTACAGCGCCCCGTTGCGCCGGGAGAGGGGGGACGTGGGGAGGGCGGGCTGGAAACGAAGCACCCAGCAGTTGGCTTTCTTTAGAGTTCCTCTCGGGACCCCAGGGAGCCCCTCCCTGAGCGCAGACGGCCAGGGGCGGGGTGAAGCGGGGCGTGTTTACAAGGGGTCTGGGGCGGATCTGCGGGGAGCTGGCGGCCCGTGGGCGGGCTGGGGCGGGCCGGGGGCGGGTCTGTGGGGAGCCCAAGCCAGGGCGGGCCTGGGAGTCAAAGGCAAGTGAAGGTGGAAGCGGCCGCAGCGGCAGCAGGTAGGGGGAAGGGCGGGAGTGGAACCGCGGGGCCAGGCTGGCGCCAGAGGGGCCGGGAGGCAGTTTGATCCCAACCCTTCGGAGTAGACGGCTCCCGGGAAGGGGCCCTCCTGGAGGGCCGCAGGGCCGCGGCGCACAAAGGCGGAGGCTCCGCGGGCTGCAGGGCGTGTTCGGGGCGTGTGCGAGGTTGTGTTCAGGGTCCAGGGCGCTCCGCGTCAGCCGCGCGAGTTGTCAGTCCCCATGCGGACGTGCAGCGAGGGGACTCGGAGGGACAGGTCTCGGGAGCTGGGCCCAATCAATCCCATCTGTCCTCCGCATCCCTTCCCAGCTGGCGCTCGGCCCTTGCGGGTCATCGGGTCAGGCTGGGAAGAAACTGTGAAACCGCCCCCCCCCTCCCCCCCCCCGCCATTGCCCCTTCTCCATTCTCGGGACCCACATGGAGACTGGGTGGAGGAGAGAAGCCAAGGCACGAGGCATAATTTTTTCTTTACAAATGGTGGAAAGAAACAGTGGTGCTCTGCTACCACATCTCACTCATGAGCTGTCAAAAATCTAGGGGATCCTCTAGTCCCCATATTTGTTTGCAAATAAGAAATTGAGGGCAAGAGTAGTTTCAGACTGAGCCAAGGTCACAGCAGAGCCCGGACTAGAATCCAGAGGTTCTGACACCAGCCACGCTCTTTCCTCCACATCAGCACTTCCTTCTCTCCTCTCGCCGCCCCGCCCCCTGCCCCCTCCCATCGCCCCCGTCCTACTCTGGCTCTCCAAGCCTGAATTGATACCTGGTCTCTGCTGCCCCGCAGACCCCTCCAGTCTGTATTGATTCTAATTGAAGCTTGGAGAAGACTTGTTCCCTGGACTCGGGAGTGCAGATTGGGAGGGTTGGTGATCTGGCAAGGGCTGGTGACCCAGGTAGTCCAGGTGCTGGCTTAGACTTTCTGTCCCTAAGAGACCCAGGGTCTGTCTCCCATGTCATTCACCTCATTGCCTTGTTTTCTCAGACCCCAGAGCCAGGAGGAGTGAGAACCTTGACCCCTAACCTCACTTCATCCAGCCAATAGGAGCCCAGTAAGTGACCCCACCCCCCAGGCTGCTAGCCCTTTTCTGTGCTGGTCTGCACAGGTGCTCTGCCCCTCCTAAGCCCCAAAGGTTGAATGCATGCTACTTTATTCACAGTCAGGCGTCTTGGGAGGAAGAGAAGTCTTTGGGTCTCTTGGACACAGATGTCCCTTGTCCTTTTCTTGTTTCCCTTCCCCCGCTTGGTCATATTACTCGGGTCATTTTTAGCCCCTTTCCCTTTGCGCTGCTGACCTTGGCACTTTAGCTGAAGGCGCATGGGGGCAGGTTGTGTTCAGGGTCCGGGCTGAGCGCAGTGCGAGCTCAGCGAGGGACTCGGAGGACAGGTCTCGGGAGCTGGGCCCAATCAATCCCATCTGTCCTCGCATCCCTTCCCAGCTGGCGCTCGGCCCTTGCGGGTCATCGGGTCAGGCTGGGAAGAAACTGTGAAACCGCCCCCTCCCCCGCCATTGCCCCTTCTCCATTCTCGGGACCCACATGGAGACTGGGTGGAGGAGAGAAGCCAAGGCACGAGGGATAATTTTTTCTTTACAAATGGTGGAAAGAAACAGTGGTGCTCTGCTACCACATCTCACTCATGAGCTGTCAAAAATCTAGGGGATCCTCTAGTCCCCATATTTGTTTGCAAATAAGAAATTGAGGGCAAGAGTAGTTTCAGACTGAGCCAAGGTCACAGCAGAGCCCGGACTAGAATCCAGAGGTTCTGACACCAGCCACGCTCTTTCCTCCACATCAGCACTTCCTTCTCTCCTCTCGCCGCCCCGCCCCTGCCCCTCCCATCGCCCCTGTCCTACTCTGGCTCTCCAAGCCTGAATTGATACCTGGTCTCTGCTGCCCGCAGACCCCTCCAGTCTGTATTGATTCTAATTGAAGCTTGGAGAAGACTTGTTCCCTGGACTCGGGAGTGCAGATTGGGAGGGTTGGTGATCTGGCAAGGGCTGGTGACCCAGGTAGTCCAGGTGCTGGCTTAGACTTTCTGTCCCTAAGAGACCCAGGGTCTGTCTCCCATGTCATTCACCTCATTGCCTTGTTTTCTCAGACCCCAGAGCCAGGAGGAGTGAGAACCTTGACCCCTAACCTCACTTCATCCAGCCAATAGGAGCCCAGTAAGTGACCCCACCCCCCAGGCTGCTAGCCCTTTTCTGTGCTGGTCTGCACAGGTGCTCTGCCCCTCCTAAGCCCCAAAGGTTGAATGCATGCTACTTTATTCACAGTCAGGCGTCTTGGGAGGAAGAGAAGTCTTTGGGTCTCTTGGACACAGATGTCCCTTGTCCTTTTCTTGTTTCCCTTCCCCCGCTTGGTCATATTACTCGGGTCATTTTTAGCCCCTTTCCCTTTGCGCTGCTGACCTTGGCACTTTAGCTGAAGGTCACTGTCAGTGGTGTACTCTCACTACCCATCCCGTGGTATCTTTAGAGTACCCAGTCACTGAGCCACGAGTTTCACCCCCTACCGAACTAGGAGTGTGGGGTGGCCCCTAAATATAGACCGGGGAAACATGAGCTGCACTGCTGCCCCACCCTGGTCTTTCCATCCAGGCCCGGGAACGGGGTACCGAGAGGTGTGGGTGTTGAGGGGGTGTTGGGATGGCTGGGCTGAAAGGAAGTGTGTCCCAAGTCCTCTTCCTCAAGTCCTCTTCTTGCGCCACCTGGCCCTGCAGCTGGGAGCCGGACAGGCTCTCTCTGTGTCCTGGAGGGGTCTTCAGCTCCTGGGGCCCTCCGCACCCTGCACTGTCCAGTGCTGAGAGAGGAAGCCAGGTGTTGGAGGAGGTGCGGGGGTGTGGAGGCGGCCTCCCCAGTCTCTGTGTTTTCTCACCCTGCCAGATCACCATGGCGGAGCTGCAGGAGGTGCAGATCACAGAGGAGAAGCCGTTGTTGCCAGGGCAGACGCCCGAGGTGGTCAAGGTTATCAGAGACCCTCTGACTCCCAGGCCTGAATTCCAGACCTCCAAGCATCCCCCTCCCTTCTTAACGTCCCACACTCACAGTCTCATTCTGATTCACACCCTCCGCGACTGAGAGTCCCGCCTTTTGTCCTGTCACTACGCTAACCTTCATCCTCTCCACGTCTCTCTTTGTCAATCTCTGTCTTTGATCTCTGTTGGTCTCTTTACCTACCTTTATCTGTATCTCTCTCTGTGTGACTGTACGTGGCTGTGCGTTTCTGTGTGTGTCTGTCTCTGTGTGTCTCTCCAGGAGGCTGAGTTAGCTGCCCGAATCCTCCTGGACCCGGGACAGGTAACAGCTTGGGGCAGCCCCAGGTGGGAGGAGGGCTCTCCTCTCCCCAGGAAGGAGGGGCCCCTACCTGGTCTCTCCTCTCTGCTTCTTCTCCTTCTAGTCCAGTCCTTTCCTGTCCCCATCGCCACCCTTTCCTCCCTTCTCCTCCCTTCTCAGAGTTCCCTGGTGCTCTCTAATCTTTCAGAATTCTCTTCCATCCTCAAATTTATCTTCCACTGTCACTTTTATGTAAATCCTTGCAGATCCTACTTCTAACTTTTGGTTTCATCTCCTTTCTTTGCCCCTATCCCTCTAACTCCCCGACCATTGTGGGGTTTCCTCTCCTGCCTCTTTTCCTCTGAGCCTAACTCCTGCCTGATAGGGACCTGTTTTCCTGCAGACTCACTCTGTGGAGACACCTTATGGCTCTGTCACTTTTACTGTCTATGGCACCCCCAAACCCAAACGGCCAGCGATACTCACCTACCATGATGTGGGACTCAACTGTAAGGACCTTCACTTCCTCTCCCATTTCTTTCTGGGGACGGGCTGGTGGAGGGGTGGGGGAGGATAAAACCCCATTGTGAGGGGAAGGGGGAAGTATGGGAAGGGAGCCATGTGTCAAGGAGATGTTCTCTCCTAGTCTGAATGGAGCATGAAAGAAAGAGGGTGAGTTCTGACCTGGGGACATTTTTCCTGTCTGACTCAACTGTTGGGGTGATGGGGATTCTCTTTAGATAAATCCTGCTTCCAGCCGCTGTTTCAATTTTGGATATGCAGGAAATCATTCAGAACTTCGTGCGGGTTCATGTGGATGCCCCTGGAATGGAAGAAGGGGCTCCTGTGTTCCCTTTAGGGTGAGAATTAGCTCCTTCCCTCCTCATCAGACTGTGAGGCACGTGGCAGGTATGGAGAAGATTGGACCAGGGAGGAGGAAAGGGAGGGCAAGTGGTGCTTCTGGGAGAGAATGAGGAGGACACGGAGGTGGGGCCACAGGGGAAGGTTGGTATTTTCCTTAACATTCCTTTTTACCCCAGGTATCAGTACCCATCTCTGGACCAGCTTGCAGACATGATTCCTTGCATCCTGCAATACTTAAAGTGAGAGGACTGGGGACCCCTCCAAGCCAGTGTTCTCTTTCCAGCACAGGGTGGCTTTTCGAACTCCTGGGCGAGCTCTGTCTGGACTAGATGTATCCTCCCCTCCCCGTGTTCCAGTCTCACCTTCGAGAGGAAGTGGGCGGCTTTGGAAAGCTGACCTGAGTCAGCAGAGCAGCCCTAAGGGATAGAGAAGAAAAGGGAGCTGTGTACCTGGCCCTGCCTCAGGCTGGGAGGGTCTTCTCTGATCTGGAAGCCAGGAAGAAGAGGAGGGGCAACATAGTCCCGGAAGCCAGATCCTACTTCTAACTTTTGGTTTCATCTCCTTTCTTTGCCCCTATCCCTCTAACTCCCCGACCATTGTGGGGTTTCCTCTCCTGCCTCTTTTCCTCTGAGCCTAACTCCTGCCTGATAGGGACCTGTTTTCCTGCAGACTCACTCTGTGGAGACACCTTATGGCTCTGTCACTTTTACTGTCTATGGCACCCCCAAACCCAAACGGCCAGCGATACTCACCTACCATGATGTGGGACTCAACTGTAAGGACCTTCACTTCCTCTCCCATTTCTTTCTGGGGACGGGCTGGTGGAGGGGTGGGGGAGGATAAAACCCCATTGTGAGGGGAAGGGGGAAGTATGGGAAGGGAGCCATGTGTCAAGGAGATGTTCTCTCCTAGTCTGAATGGAGCATGAAAGAAAGAGGGTGAGTTCTGACCTGGGGACATTTTTCCTGTCTGACTCAACTGTTGGGGTGATGGGGATTCTCTTTAGATAAATCCTGCTTCCAGCCGCTGTTTCAATTTGCGGATATGCAGGAAATCATTCAGAACTTCGTGCGGGTTCATGTGGATGCCCCTGGAATGGAAGAAGGGGCTCCTGTGTTCCCTTTAGGGTGAGAATTAGCTCCTTCCCTCCTCATCAGACTGTGAGGCACGTGGCAGGTATGGAGAAGATTGGACCAGGGAGGAGGAAAGGGAGGGCAAGTGGTGCTTCTGGGAGAGAATGAGGAGGACACGGAGGTGGGGCCACAGGGGAAGGTTGGTATTTTCCTTAACATTCCTTTTTACCCCAGGTATCAGTACCCATCTCTGGACCAGCTTGCAGACATGATTCCTTGCATCCTGCAATACTTAAAGTGAGAGGACTGGGGACCCCTCCAAGCCAGTGTTCTCTTTCCAGCACAGGGTGGCTTTTCGAACTCCTGGGCGAGCTCTGTCTGGACTAGATGTATCCTCCCCTCCCCGTGTTCCAGTCTCACCTTCGAGAGGAAGTGGGCGGCTTTGGAAAGCTGACCTGAGTCAGCAGAGCAGCCCTAAGGGATAGAGAAGAAAAGGGAGCTGTGTACCTGGCCCTGCCTCAGGCTGGGGAGGGTCTTCTCTGATCTGGAAGCCAGGGAAGAAGAGGAGGGGGCAACATAGTCCCCGAGGAACCAGACAGACCAGTCTTTCCCTCCCACTCCCTCTGCTTCCTCCAGACCAAGTCAGAAGGAGTGGGAGAAGGGAAAGAAAGCCGGTGGAGGCCTCCTGGGCAAACTCTTGTGCTGACGGTGCCTGGGCTCTGTCCTTGGCTTGGCTTTTCCTGGGCACCAGGGCCCTGGGCAGCTCCGGTTCACCTCTTTGGCTCTTTCTCCTGATTCTTCCTGTTGTTCACTAAAGTCGTATCTTTTTTTTTTTAAGATCTTGCTTCAAGTTCCCTTCTTCCCAGTTCCTCTAGAGGAACCAGGAACGAAAACAAAACAAGCTGAACTAGATCCTGAAAGTTGAGAATAGACAAAGAGCTACATAGGAAACAGTGTCTAGTTGGTTGGTGTGTGGATATTTCACTCTCCTGGCGGGAGCTGGGGAAAGACTTGAGGGACTGACCTCCCCCGCCAGTGCCCATTTTTAGCTCCTTGGCACCTTCTTTTTTAGCGTCCCCCAAAGGAAGGTCCCTTTCTGTTGTCTATGCCCATGGCCTTAGGAAGGAAGGTGCGGAGTTTTGGAGAGTCAAAGTTTTGGATATCAGATCTATATTTGCCTTTCGCAGTTTCTCCTCAATAATTGGAATTGGTGTTGGAGCTGGGGCTTACGTCCTGTCACGATATGCTGTAAGAAACAAAAAAACAACAGACAAGGAAGGGGAAGGGGGGTCCAAGACCCAGGCAGTGTTTACTAGGATGTGCTTAGCGGGAGGCTGTGGGTACGAGGGTGGGAGGCAGGCCCCGTGGAGCCTGGGGTGGGTGGAGCGCAGTGAGGAGGGGAGAAGGCCTTGCCTGCCTCCGCCTTGACTTCCCTTCCTCCTGCTGCCCCTCAGCTTAACCACCCGGATTCCGTCGAGGGTCTTGTCCTCATCAACATCGATCCCAATGCCAAAGGCTGGATGGATTGGGCAGCCCACAAGGTTTGCAGGAGCCTGCGCACTGAGATCTAGGGGGGTTTCTCCTTGTGTGGGTCCATGTAGGCTCTGACGACACAACTGATTGGCCTGTGGGCTTCAGGGAGGGGGGATAGAGCAGGAAAGAAGCTTGGGCCGCTTCTCTTCCTCATGTCCTGAGCTTCTCACCCACCCGGTCCTCATAGCTAACAGGCCTCACCTCTTCCATTTCGGAGATGATCCTTGGACATCTGTTCAGCCAGGTGAGTGGTTGTGGAAGATGGAAGAAGTAGAGGGAACCAGCAGAGGGGTGACTTACTTACTTGGGATGGGATTTGGGGAGGGAAGAAGGCTTGCCTCTTCGCATCCAGGAACTTGTTTTGAAATTCTCTTCAGACCCAATTATTCTCCCTCTTTCTTCCTTTAGGAAGAGCTGTCTGGAAATTCTGAGTTTATACAAAAGTATAGAAATATCATTACACATGCCCCCAACCTGGATAACATTGAACTGTACTGGAACAGTTACAACAAGTGAGTGGGCATGGAAGAGAAATGCAGAAGCAGTAGTGGGGTTGTGGGAGGCACCGAGGGGCCGAAGGGAGACTGGGAAGCAGGCTGGGCAAGGGGGCAGGAATTGGTGGGTAGCAGGGGCAGCTGCAGGACAGACCTCATGGGGAGAAGAGCAAGGAGCCGGCCCCTCCCCTCTTGTTACTTCCTTAGCCTTCTGGTTTCCCTGCAGTAAGTTGATCTTGTGTTCTTGTGCCTTTCATCCCCTTCACTGCCCTCTGACCAGGGACCTTGGACACAGGGGACCACAGGACTCATGCTTGAGGCCCGTCCGCCACTGTCTCCTTCAGTTGCCACTTGTCATCACCCATATTTGACTCTAATTTTGGGGAGGAGGATCGCTTTCTTATGGGGGAGCTGGCTTATGTCTGGTGGCGGGGGATGGGTAACACAGCTTGCCTAAAATTCCTACTCTTCTTTTAAACCCTCTTTAGTCGCCGAGACCTGAACTTTGTACGTGGAGGTGATGTCACCCTCAAGTAAGCCGTTAGGGAGAAAGCTTTGCCCCTCTCCCTGGATCTTCTCTAGGTGGTTACACCCTTTAGAAGGAGAGTCTTGTGCCAGGGGATTTTCTTGTCACTGCTTCTTCTATCCTGTTTCTCACCCCCACCGCCGGCCTTTACCCCTGTGAACCCTGTAGGTGGGTCAGCGGGGATCAGAAGGCTGTTTTCTCTCTGGAGGCACCTGCTCTTCGGGGAAGAGGTGGGGGAGGGAGTGCCAGGGGCTCACTACCTGATTCCTGACACTCCCCGCCTCTAGGTGCCCGGTGATGCTGGTGGTAGGAGATCAAGCACCCCATGAAGATGCCGTGGTCAGTAGGGTGTCTTGGGGTGGGTGGGGGAGGGAGGGTGGCAGTCAGAGGGCTGTCATGCCAAGAGGCAAGCTCTGTGTGGGACAGGCTTAGAGTAACTTTGGGGCAAAGAGGCTGATTCCTGACAAGAACGAAATGGGCAGGGGCTTGATAAGAAAGGAACTGGGAGAGCTTTCCTGGTGTTCCAGTGGTTGAGACTGCATGCTCCCAATGCGGGGGACACATGTTTGATCCCTGGTCAGAGAACTAAGATTCCATATGTCGTGGATGTGGGCAAAATAAAAAAAAAAAATTGGGTCTGGGTCTCTGGTTCCCTTGGTTGGGAGGGGCCACTGGGAGTGACTTCATTCATTCAGCCTCCTCCCTACTCCAGGTGGAATGTAACTCTAAACTGGACCCCACCCAGACTTCTTTCCTCAAGGTCAGTAACCCTACCCCACAGCCAGTCTGACTCTTGGCCCCCTGTGCGGAGCCATAGATCCTCTCTAGACTCAGCTGCTAGGCTGGCATCCAGGGTCCTGCATGAGAGCCAGTGGGTGGGTGGAGTGAAAAAGAAAAAAAAAACCCCAACGGCCTGGAGTGGGGAACCTAGGGGAGAGAGACCCTCTTCTGCCTCTCAGCATGGCTGGTTGGTTTATGTGTGTGTCACTTTTTCTCTCCTGAACAGATGGCTGACTCCGGGGGGCAGCCCCAGCTGACTCAGGTGAATACCCTTGCCATTTGTGGGATGGGGTATTAGCGGCCCTGAATGACACAGCTTGCCTAATTAAAGTCGCCGAGACCTGAACTTTGTCCGTGGACGTGATGTCACCCTCACGCCAGCCGTTAGGGAGAAAGCTTTGCCCCTCTCCCTGGCTCTTCTCTCGGTGGTTACACCCTTTAGAAGGAGAGTCTTGTGCCAGGGATTTTCTTGTCACTGCTTCTTCTATCCTGTTTCTCACCCCACCGCCGGCCTTTACCCCTGTGAGCCCTGTAGGTGGGTCAGCGGGGATCAGAAGGCTGTTTTCTCTCTGGAGGCACCTGCTCTTCGGGGAAGAGGTGGGGGAGGGAGTGCCAGGGGCTCACTACCTGATTCCTGACACTCCCCGCCTCTAGGTGCCCGGTGATGCTGGTGGTAGGAGATCAAGCACCCCATGAAGATGCCGTGGTCAGTAGGGTGTCTTGGGGTGGGTGGGGGAGGGAGGGTGGCAGTCAGAGGGCTGTCATGCCAAGAGGCAAGCTCTGTGTGGGACAGGCTTAGAGTAACTTTGGGGCAAAGAGGCTGATTCCTGACAAGAACGAAATGGGCAGGGGCTTGATAAGAAAGGAACTGGGAGAGCTTTCCTGGTGTTCCAGTGGTTGAGACTGCATGCTCCCAATGCGGGGGACACATGTTTGATCCCTGGTCAGAGAACTAAGATTCCATATGTCGTGGATGTGGGCAAAATAAAAAAAAAAAATTGGGTCTGGGTCTCTGGTTCCCTTGGTTGGGAGGGGCCACTGGGAGTGACTTCATTCATTCAGCCTCCTCCCTACTCCAGGTGGAATGTAACTCTAAACTGGACCCCACCCAGACTTCTTTCCTCAAGGTCAGTAACCCTACCCCACAGCCAGTCTGACTCTTGGCCCCCTGTGCGGAGCCATAGATCCTCTCTAGACTCAGCTGCTAGGCTGGCATCCAGGGTCCTGCATGAGAGCCAGTGGGTGGGTGGAGTGAAAAAGAAAAAAAAAACCCCAACGGCCTGGAGTGGGGAACCTAGGGGAGAGAGACCCTCTTCTGCCTCTCAGCATGGCTGGTTGGTTTATGTGTGTGTCACTTTTTCTCTCTCCTGAACAGATGGCTGACTCCGGGGGGCAGCCCCAGCTGACTCAGGTGAATACCCTTGCCATTTGTGGGATGGGGTATTAGCGGCCCTGAATGACACCCTTTGCTACACTCACCTTCTCTTGTCTCACCTGCTGTGGCTGTGGGCTCCAGCTTCTAACCTCACTTCACTGTCTTCTTTTCCTCATTTTACTTCCACAGCCAGGCAAGTTGACTGAGGCCTTCAAGTACTTCCTGCAAGGCATGGGCTACAGTGAGTATGGGGGTCAGAGACTGTCATGAGGACAAGGGGTTGCAGCATAGGAGGACGGAGGGCCACTGGGGAGGAACCACGTTGGCTAATTCCTGGATTTACCGCCATCTGTTGAATTAAGCTCATTGACGCCTGGCCCCATTTGTAACTCTCGTCTCCACCCAAGCACTCCACTCTGAGTTGCTTGCTTCTCTTCCCACCTCCTCTGTAACTGCTGGCTTCTCCTTCGTCCCCACAGTGGCCTCGTCCTGCATGACCCGCCTGTCCCGGTCTCGCACAGCCTCCCTGACCAGTGCAGCATCCATCGACGGCAACCGGTCCCGCTCCCGTACCCTGTCCCAGAGCAGCGAGTCTGGGACACTCTCTTCGGGGCCCCCGGGGCACACTATGGAGGTCTCCTGTTGAATGACCCTTGTTGCCCTGGTGTGGGACCCAGCCCCCACCTCCCCCAGTACTAACCTGGGAGGTGCATAGGGCACTGGGCGGAAGTGAGCAAGGGAAGCTGGGCAGATCATATGGAGAGATGACCTTGATCTTTGATTGCTACCCTAACCTTGACCTCTAACCTGTGATTTCCCTCAGCTCCTGGGAGAGATGTCCTAATATCTCTTAGGGACCCAGACCCCTAAATGATCCCTCTCCTTCATCTTGGTGTTAAGGCGGAGAAGGCATGTAACCCTGCTCCCTAATCTGGGTGTCCGTAGCGAAGGGACAAGAGGTTGTTGTAGTTGTCTGTGGTGCCTCCTCCCGCCTCTCCCTCCTTATCCCAGATGGCAAGGGTAAGGGGCTCGGGGCTGGGGCTCCACTCACCAAAGCTGACATGGCGTCCTGTTACCCCTTCAGACCTCTGGAGGGCATGGGCCTAAATGAATGTGTGGCAGGGAGACCTGCTGGTGGGTCAGTGGTCCTCAGGATGTGCTGGCCGGTGGAGGGACCAGCCCTTGCTACACTCACCTTCTCTTGTCTCACCTGCTGTGGCTGTGGGCTCCAGCTTCTAACCTCACTTCACTGTCTTCTTTTCCTCATTTTACTTCCACAGCCAGGCAAGTTGACTGAGGCCTTCAAGTACTTCCTGCAAGGCATGGGCTACAGTGAGTATGGGGGTCAGAGACTGTCATGAGGACAAGGGGTTGCAGCATAGGAGGACGGAGGGCCACTGGGGAGGAACCACGTTGGCTAATTCCTGGATTTACCGCCATCTGTTGAATTAAGCTCATTGACGCCTGGCCCCATTTGTAACTCTCGTCTCCACCCAAGCACTCCACTCTGAGTTGCTTGCTTCTCTTCCCACCTCCTCTGTAACTGCTGGCTTCTCCTTCGTCCCCACAGTGGCCTCGTCCTGCATGACCCGCCTGTCCCGGTCTCGCACAGCCTCCCTGACCAGTGCAGCATCCATCGACGGCAACCGGTCCCGCTCCCGTACCCTGTCCCAGAGCAGCGAGTCTGGGACACTCTCGGGCCCCGGGCACACTATGGAGGTCTCCTGTTGAATGACCCTTGTTGCCCTGGTGTGGGACCCAGCCCCCACCTCCCCCAGTACTAACCTGGGAGGTGCATAGGGCACTGGGCGGAAGTGAGCAAGGGAAGCTGGGCAGATCATATGGAGAGATGACCTTGATCTTTGATTGCTACCCTAACCTTGACCTCTAACCTGTGATTTCCCTCAGCTCCTGGGAGAGATGTCCTAATATCTCTTAGGGACCCAGACCCCTAAATGATCCCTCTCCTTCATCTTGGTGTTAAGGCGGAGAAGGCATGTAACCCTGCTCCCTAATCTGGGTGTCCGTAGCGAAGGGACAAGAGGTTGTTGTAGTTGTCTGTGGTGCCTCCTCCCGCCTCTCCCTCCTTATCCCAGATGGCAAGGGTAAGGGGCTCGGGGCTGGGGCTCCACTCACCAAAGCTGACATGGCGTCCTGTTACCCCTTCAGACCTCTGGAGGGCATGGGCCTAAATGAATGTGTGGCAGGGGAGACCTGCTGGTGGGTCAGTGGTCCTCAGGATGTGCTGGAAACACTCAGTGTGGAAAGAGAAGCTGGAATGGGAGGTGGTGGGCAGTGGACAAGTGTGATGGCCGGATTGGAGTGGGCAGTAGGAAGGGGGCTGGGGTCATTGGCTGCTCTAACTTTGGTAGCTGTCTAGACGGCGTGTGTCTAGAGTGGGGTGGGTGGGGGAGCCAAGCTGGGCAGGGCTGCTTGGGGCTTGGCATCGGGGTGGGAAGGGCTGCCTTGAGGCTCTGACCACAGTGTGTTATGTGTGGGGGGTGCCCTCCAGTCTCCCACAACTTCTGCTGTAACAATAAACTGTAGAGGAATCAGAGCTCCATTATTCTTCTTTGTCTGAATATGCCTGCTGCATGCCCCTTTCCTGCCCTCTCCCTGCTTAGCCCTTACATTTCTCTTCTCAGAGTGACAAAAACCGTAGGGGGGTGTCTTATATAGCCTAAGTGTTGGTCGTGTCTGACTCTGTGGTTCCCATGGACTGTAGCCCACCAGGCTCCCCTGTCCATGGGATTTTCCAGGCAAGAATACTGGAGTGGGTAGTCATTCCCTTCTCCAGGGGGTCGTCCTGACCCAAGGATTGAACCCGAGTCTTCTGCCTTGCAGGCAGATTCTTTACCATCCAAGCCACCAGGGAAGCCCCTATATAGCATAGACAAGTTACAAAATGTGACCTCAAAAAAAAATGACCTCATAGTCATGGGTCCCTACTCTAATAGCATGGTACCATTCTTGATACATTTTTTAAAAAGGTATTTATTTATTTGACTGCACTGGGTTTTAGTTGCAGAATGTTGACTTGTGGCATGTGGGATCTAGTTTGCTGACCAGGGATCAAATCCGGGCCCTCTGCATTGGGAACATGGAGTCTTAGCTTCTGGACCACTAAGGAAGTCCCTGTCTTCCTTATTATATCCCATATTGATAGGATTTTCCAGTTGGGGGTAGGAGGAGCTACTCAGATCTTAGGAGACTTTCTTATCAGTGGAATGGACCACTGAAAGATGCCGTAGGGAAAAAAATGCCATAGGATTTCAGAGACGTAATCAACATCATGATATAAAGAAGGAAGCATACAAAATAGACATTAGTGTCCCAGGACATCTTTTGACTCATTTTCTGGCAGGATCCTCCCTAGGGTCATGTAGATTCCATCTTCAATGGTTCATACAGTCAATAGAGCAGGCCTCATGCAGTTGCTAGAGGAAGGTTGGACTGCTTACAGTGGATCCCAATCTGAAGACTCCTTCAGGAGAGTTACAGCAAAAGAGAGGACTTCATCTCTCCTGTGACTCACAGAGTTAATTATAGACTATGTGTGTAGTTCTCTGAGGAGCTTTTCAAGTAAGAACAATAATTGAGAAGACTTCAGACAGTTTGTGGCTGCTGCAGGCTGATTCTTGTGCTTTGGGGGCATGGGAAGTGAAAAAGAGAAGGCACCATATAGCGTTACTGGCATGAGGCTTGTAAATGGACTATTACAAGGTCATTTGTCAGATTAGTTTGTATAATGGAGACCCCACAGGCAATTACACTTTCCTCAGTGGAGATAAACTGAGGACTAATGCAGCTTGGGATCTGATGCAGACACAACATCAGATAAAAGTGCAGCATGGGGCTTCCCTGGTGGTCCAATGGCTAAGACTTCACCTTCCAATGCAGGGGATGTGGGTCAATCCATGGTCCAGTAGCTAAGATCCCATGTGCCTGTGGCCAAGAAACAAAAACATAATAACAGAAGCACTACTGTAACGAATTCAATAAAAGATGTAAAAAATTTAAAGGCAAAAAAAAAAGGAGCATGGAACATGTACTTGAATCTTGGTTTTTTCCTCACGGTCTCTCACAGGACCAAATCAATCTTAAATGCAGTAGGCTAGGATCAGAAGGTGTGGTATTGGGTGACCAAAAGAGATGCAGAAGTTACAGAGCCAGCTACTGATGGGGAGGGTGGTGGCTGACCACACACAGGGCAGGCAGCAAGCAGTGCTTAAATGGCATGCTAAAGAAACCCCAAAGCATAACTGGAATCACTGGACCAACCAGCCTCTAGATGAGTGTGGAGAAAAGGCAAAGAACTTACAGCCTTGACCAGCAATACCCTGCTTGAACCTAAAGATGCCGAGGGAAAAAATGCCATAGGATTTCAGAGACGTAATCAACATCATGATATAAAGAAGGAAGCATACAAAATAGACATTAGTGTCCCAGGACATCTTTTGACTCATTTTCTGGCAGGATCCTCCCTAGGGTCATGTAGATTCCATCTTCAATGGTTCATACAGTCAATAGAGCAGGCCTCATGCAGTTGCTAGAGGAAGGTTGGACTGCTTACAGTGGATCCCAATCTGAAGACTCCTTCAGGAGAGTTACAGCAAAAGAGAGGACTTCATCTCTCCTGTGACTCACAGAGTTAATTATAGACTATGTGTGTAGTTCTCTGAGGAGCTTTTCAAGTAAGAACAATAATTGAGAAGACTTCAGACAGTTTGTGGCTGCTGCAGGCTGATTCTTGTGCTTTGGGGGCATGGGAAGTGAAAAAGAGAAGGCACCATATAGCGTTACTGGCATGAGGCTTGTAAATGGACTATTACAAGGTCATTTGTCAGATTAGTTTGTATAATGGAGACCCCACAGGCAATTACACTTTCCTCAGTGGAGATAAACTGAGGACTAATGCAGCTTGGGATCTGATGCAGACACAACATCAGATAAAAGTGCAGCATGGGGCTTCCCTGGTGGTCCAATGGCTAAGACTTCACCTTCCAATGCAGGGGATGTGGGTCAATCCATGGTCCAGTAGCTAAGATCCCATGTGCCTGTGGCCAAGAAACAAAAACATAATAACAGAAGCACTACTGTAACGAATTCAATAAAAGATGTAAAAAATTTAAAGGCAAAAAAAAAAGGAGCATGGAACATGTACTTGAATCTTGGTTTTTTCCTCACGGTCTCTCACAGGACCAAATCAATCTTAAATGCAGTAGGCTAGGATCAGAAGGTGTGGTATTGGGTGACCAAAAGAGATGCAGAAGTTACAGAGCCAGCTACTGATGGGGAGGGTGGTGGCTGACCACACACAGGGCAGGCAGCAAGCAGTGCTTAAATGGCATGCTAAAGAAACCCCAAAGCATAACTGGAATCACTGGACCAACCAGCCTCTAGATGAGTGTGGAGAAAAGGCAAAGAACTTACAGCCTTGACCAGCAATACTGCTGCTCTGCTCATCATGGAAGGGAAGGCAGGTCTCCTCAGTACATTTACCTACAAAGAGAACACTGTTACCAAGGTATTCTTTAAAAGAGGGAGTAATTACATTCATGGGTACATATGAGAGAGTGTGTGAATCTGCCATGGAGGTGGGGTGTGAATGGGTGGTGACTGTGTATATCTTTTTCCTACATGTCTTTGCATCTATAAGAAACCCAAGAGTTCGGTAGAAGGAGAGAGGCTGTTTGCTGGGAGCAAGGGAGGGGGGGCTTTGCTGTCCTTGACTGACCTCTGTGCTTTGTTCGTCCTGCACACTCGAGGCTAGCCCACGGGATACAGTGCCCCCCTGTGGTTGGCATGGTTCTTCCTAGGTCTCCCCAGCTCCCAGATCCCTTCCTAACTCCCCTATTGCTCTCTGTGATTGTAGCAGTAGCTATGGAGGGAGGGCCTGAGACCGTCGCGGTCAGCAGTAGTTTGTGGCTCCTGCCCATTCTCAAGACCAGAGCTCAGAGGAGAGGTGAGATGACTTCATAGATGTTGAACCACAAAGAACGTTCCTTTTATCTTGGCTTCAGGCTGAGGACTCTGTTTCTCTCTTTGTCTCATTCTTGAGGAAGTGTTTCCCTGACTTTAGGAACAGAAGCCTAAGACAGCTAAGCAATGGTGCCACGGGAAGAAGATTAAAACTAGATGAGAGCCTCATGGGGTTAGCTTAAAAATTCTGGAGCTCCTCAAGAGATACGAAAGGGTGATTTTCTAAAGGAACACATGAAGCAGTCAAACGGCAGTGGGAGGGACAGATGTTAAGCAAGCTTTAGAGAATATTCCTCTAACAGGGAAAAGCCACAGTGGGAGACATTACTTTTCTGGAGATTTTAGGACAAACAGGAAAGTGTGAGTCAATTCTGACCAGAGACCAAGGGTGTGGTCAAGTGTAGATGGTGCCCAGAGCAGTGCTTAAATGGCATGCTAAAGAAACCCCAAAGCATAACTGGAATCACTGGACCAACCAGCCTCTAGATGAGTGTGGAGAAAAGGCAAAGAACTTACAGCCTTGACCAGCAATACTGCTGCTCTGCTCATCATGGAAGGGAAGGCAGGTCTCCTCAGTACATTTACCTACAAAGAGAACACTGTTACCAAGGTATTCTTTAAAAGAGGGAGTAATTACATTCATGGGTACATATGAGAGAGTGTGTGAATCTGCCATGGAGGTGGGGTGTGAATGGGTGGTGACTGTGTATATCTTTTTCCTACATGTCTTTGCATCTATAAGAAACCCAAGAGTTCGGTAGAAGGAGAGAGGCTGTTTGCTGGGAGCAAGGGAGGGGGGGCTTTGCTGTCCTTGACTGACCTCTGTGCTTTGTTCGTCCTGCACACTCGAGGCTAGCCCACGGGATACAGTGCCCCCCTGTGGTTGGCATGGTTCTTCCTAGGTCTCCCCAGCTCCCAGATCCCTTCCTAACTCCCCTATTGCTCTCTGTGATTGTAGCAGTAGCTATGGAGGGAGGGCCTGAGACCGTCGCGGTCAGCAGTAGTTTGTGGCTCCTGCCCATTCTCAAGACCAGAGCTCAGAGGAGAGGTGAGATGACTTCATAGATGTTGAACCACAAAGAACGTTCCTTTTATCTTGGCTTCAGGCTGAGGACTCTGTTTCTCTCTTTGTCTCATTCTTGAGGAAGTGTTTCCCTGACTTTAGGAACAGAAGCCTAAGACAGCTAAGCAATGGTGCCACGGGAAGAAGATTAAAACTAGATGAGAGCCTCATGGGGTTAGCTTAAAAATTCTGGAGCTCCTCAAGAGATACGAAAGGGTGATTTTCTAAAGGAACACATGAAGCAGTCAAACGGCAGTGGGAGGGACAGATGTTAAGCAAGCTTTAGAGAATATTCCTCTAACAGGGAAAAGCCACAGTGGGAGACATTACTTTTCTGGAGATTTTAGGACAAACAGGAAAGTGTGAGTCAATTCTGACCAGAGACCAAGGGTGTGGTCAAGTGTAGATGGTGCCCAGAGCAGTGTAAATCATAACATAACCCTCACTTCTCACCAACATTAGAATTTTCTTCCAACTGGATTAATATACAGTAAAAAAATAGAATGGTTTCTGTTTTTGAGTTCTAGTGAGTTGAAAGAAAGTAACTCAGGGACTTTCCTGGTGGGACAGTGGATAAAAGTCTGCGTGTCAATGCAGGGAACAAGGGTTCAATCCCTGGCCTGGGAAGATCCCGAGTGCTGTGGAGGAACTAAGCCTAGGCACCACAACTACTGAGCCTGTGCTTTACCTGGAAGCTGCAACCACTGAAGCCCAACAGCTATTGGAGCCAGCAAGTTCTAAGGCTTGAGAAACACAACTCATGAGCCCATCTGCTGCAGCTACTGAAGTCCATGAGCCTAGAGCCTGTGCTCCACAGCAAGAGAAGTCACCACAATGAGAAGCCCACACACCTACTAGAGAGGAGCCCCACACTCTCCACTAGAGAAAGCCTGTGCACAGCAATGAGGGCCTGGCACGATCAAATAAATAGAGTTATACACAAAAAGAGTAGCACCACAAAACTGAAATAAAAAGGAAATAATTGACAACTGGCATTTTTAAGCACCTCCATAGACTGAGGGGTGGGGGTGGGCATAGGCCCTGTCTGTATCCCTTTTTGCTTCACCTTTGCTAGTAACCATGGGCTGCTCCCTCAGGTCAGGGGCCAGGGTCAGGGGGAAATGTGACAGTATCTGGCTGGTTGGCACACTCCCATGACCAACCCACTCCAGTCAGCTGTTTCTTACTCTTATCACTCAGAGCCAGGAGCAAGGGACACTGGAAAACTGTCCTTCAGGAGAGGGGAGAAACAGCATGAATTGTTTCATAAGAATTAGTCTAAAGCTCTTTGGCTTTTGCTCCTGGGTGGATCTTGCTCACATGTGCTGTTCTCTGAATGGCCTCCTACCTGGCTCTGGGATATTCACTGAATACTACTCATGATGCTGTTCCCTATCTCCCTTTTTTCTTACAACAGCAGTATCTAAACCTAACCCTTAGCTCATAAGCAAAGAATGGTGGGGAGCTCCAGAGGGTTACTTCCAAGAATCATTTGTTTATTTTTCATTTATAATTATGGACTTGTGAGATCTCATAATTGAACCCTGGGCTATGTAAAAAATCAGCCTGCAATGCAGGAGACCTGGGTTCGATCCCTGGGTTGGGAAGATCTTCTTGAGGAGGGCACAGCAACCCACTCCAATATTCTTGCTTGGATAATCCTCACGGACAGAGGAGCCTGGCAGGCTGCAGTCTACGGGGTTGCAAAGAGTTGGACATGACTGAGTGGCTAAGCACACACACAGGGCAGAGAAAATGCTGAATTCCAACCACTAGGCCACCAGGGAACTCTCCCAGAGACTCATTTATTGGTACAAAAGTGGAAAGTTGGCTCAAAGCGGGAAGGCAGTTGGAAGTCTCATTCTTCTGTTTTTGGGTTTTTTTTTTTTTCTTGTTTAAATATTTTAAAAATAAATGGAGTGGAGAATGAGGGGTGAAGAATAGACACAGAAAGAAGACTTGAGAAGAGTTGAAAACTGTTACATGTAAATTCTGTGACTATTCCAACTAGCTTTTCCTCTTACCCACTTTCCCAACTGGTATATCTTTATTCCAATCTTTTTTTTTTTGCCTGTCTCTCCTCCCCCCACACTCTTTACTCCGATTTTTATCTTTCAACTCTTATGATTCTAATTCTTCAGCTACAATCTATCCCTCAAGGCTGAGTGAATCAAGTTTCACTCCTGAATCTGGCTTCTCGTCACCACACCCCAGCTCTCCCTCCTGTCATGTGGTTCTTGTTCCATTCTTCCTCATTTCTAGCTCATTCAGAAATCACATTCATTTTCTGCTCCCTTAGAGCTCTCTTTGACTCCTTGCAGGGGGTTGGAGCTTTTGAAAGCAATCAAGATTGTTCCTTTTCTTGACCCTAATGTTCTCTCTATGCAGCATTCTCTAGCTCTATTCCAGCTCTTGATACAACAGGGTTCAAACTAAAGATGGGTTCAGTCCTGGTTGGTCAGAATCTCGGGAAAGGAAAAGGAAATGGTGTTTGGAAGGATGGCTGAAAGCAGAGCAGGACAAGGAGAATCTAAAGTTCCCTGGCATGGGAGGAGGCCAAAGAATGCATGACCTAGTCACGCTGGAAATCTCTGGCCTCTGCTTCCTGTCGTCAAATGTTGATAGCGTCAGTGACCCAGAAACACGCGGAGAGCCCCAGAGTCTAATGTGCTCCTCCTCAGGCCTCCTTTCTAGGGTCCTGCAAACCTCTGTACCAGAAATAGCTCCCCGAGTTCCATATAATTGTGTCCCTTCCAAAGTTCTGGCATTGAAGGCAGCAGAGACTCGACAGTGTGGGAAATGTCTTCTGTTTGGCCTTCCAGATTTCTTTAGGATCCGTGCCTTACAAGACAGACCTATCTGCAACGCACTCATAGACATGTTTGCCCTTGGTTTATGTTTGGGTATGGACAGCCTTGGCACTAGGGCAAAGAGCAGAAGGAGAGTGAGGATACTCCTCTGACTTCCTCCTAGTCCCTACACATTGGTTGTATCCCTGTACGAAGGCCACAGCTCTTACTGGCGGGCTCTCTAGAGTTTCTGGTAGCTGCTCCCTCTGTTCAGCCTTGGTAACAGCCTTGTTATTACCCATCCCCAAGGAGCTGCATCATTCCTTGTTGCTCTGTCTGAACCCTGACTACACCTTTCTAGAGACTCCCTCTATCAAACTTGCCTCACTTACCCAAAGTGCTCTGTTTTCTTAGGACACCCTAGCAGAGAAGATGGGGAGGGAAAGGTAAGGAAGGAGAAGAAAAACTACATCTTGAGTTTTTCTTAGAATCACAGAAACATGGGTTTGAAATCCAGGTAGCCATCAAGTGATTTAACTTTTCTGAATCCCTTGACTTATCATAGGGATTCTATTGACCTGGTAGGGCTGGGTAGGTGAGATAGAACAGTCCTTGATATTATTCCTACACTGGAGTGAATGCCATGTGAGTGCAATTAATACTGAAAGGAAAATGAAATAGAATGATGCTTCAGGGAAATTCCTTGCCATGTCAGATATTTTGATTTAGCTTTACCTGAGGCTTGTCTTCTCACTGATCCCTGTGTGTATAAGCTAGGTGAGTGAGGAGGTTTATGTATCTTAATTTATGGGGAGGGGAATGGGATGGACAGGAGACAGACTAAGTCAAGAATGAAACTCAGAAGACTTTGTCTATGTTAAGGCCATTTAGGCCTCCACACCAGAAATATGAAGGAGGGGAACTGGTGAGTGGTTGAGCTCTCAGAGCACACTTCTCTTTCCCTATTTCTCTCATAAGTCTGACACATTCCTCCATCCTACGGATCAATGGCTGGGCAACAGCTATCTGCTCCTCCTCAGTTTTAGATAATGTATATGTCCTGATCAGCTCTTCAGAGAAGCAACCCACTGCAGGAATTACTCAAACTTAAAGGCAAATGCTCTAGAGATGGGGAGCTGTAGCCATAGTGGCAGGTAAGGCAGGCAGAAAGAAAGTCACTAAGTCATGGGGTGAGCCCAGTAATCGCCCCAGGTATCTGGCCCCTTCCTCCCTCTCCAAACCCACTGCTTCTTAATCTCTCAGGACAAGGCAACTGGAAAGAGACAGAGGCTAAGAGAGGAGCAAGAGTATCCCTGAAGCCACATGGGGCTCAGCATGAAACAGAGGACGCAGATGAAAATAGGCTCCATTTAGCCTTATCTCAAGGGTCTGTTGGAGACTTTGTGGGAGGCTGATAATAGGCACTGGGAATGGGGAGGGTGTGCCGAGCGTAGGAGAAAAATCTAGATCCCTAAACCTCTTCTCTCTAAATGCCGCAAGCTTTGGCTCAGTTTCTTAAATCTGTGCATAAGGTGGTGGTGAGTTGGTGGAATTTCAGCAACGCTCCCCTGACTGGAGGGGCTGGACTGGCAACTGACAGAAAGGCCCGGGGCCTAATTCCAGAAGACAAGACTGTATCCCAGACTCACCCTTCCCACTCTCTACTCCACCACCTCCTGACCAGGCACCTCCTAGGCCACCCGGAGAAAGGAAGCACAGCACGGCTGAAGGGGAAGGGCAAAATGACATTTTATTACATATAGCAGCATCAACAGGGCAGAACTCAGATCCTCTCACTTATAAGCACTCAACCAAAACACATTTTTCTCAGTCCTATATGAGAAATGGCAGCTCATGGAGTGAAAAGTTGGGGTCCAGGTTATGGCATGACACCTAGTGAATGTCTCTGTGTCTCAGTGAAGAAATGTCAGAGGGCAAAGTTATCTGGGTAGCTTCCCCTGGGGGTCGGAAGGTCGTCTGGCTCCGTCAGGAAAGTCAGGAATCTCTCAGGCCCACAAGGCAATGAGAGCCATAAAAGCAAACCCAGCAGCTACACAGCCCCACTTGGCCAGAGGCGCTCCAGGATTTGCGAGTTCCTGGGGCAGAATTTCCACAAAGGTGACGTACAGAAATGTACCAGCTGCCGTGCCTTCTAACACAGCCTGCACCAAGCCCTGCCCCGAGTCTCTCTGAGGCACAGCCAGCCCTAGGACTAGGCCCAGTGGGGACATAAGAGCTAGAGACAGAATGGAGAGGATGGCCCAACGAGAGCCAGTGCCTACCTGCACCAGCCGCAGTCCCACACCAAACACTACGATTGTCTTGTGAGCCAGGACAGCGAGACAGAGCTGCATGGCAGATGCAACAGTGAGCTGAAGCCCCACTGCGAGGCCTTCAAACACGGAGTGAAAGGACAGCGAGAGCAAGAGGAGGAATGCTCGGAGGGAACCCCGTGAGGGTGAGGGCAGAGGTCCATGGCTGTGGGGTTCAGGCGCGTGGGCTGTGCCCAAATCCTGCTCCTGCACTTTTGATGTTTCAGCAGCCCCGGAACAGAACTGCAATGCCAGCGACTCCAAAAGGAAGACAAGGAAGAAGCCCAGGGAGATGACGAGCTCTCCGTAGGGATACTCCATCTGGGTGGGAACAGAAAGAGGGGTTGTGAGATGGGAAAGTGTGCTGTGCTTGTGCTCATACGGTCTACATCTATGGACTGTAGCCCACCAGGCTCCATGGGATCTTCCAGAGCCAGGCACCTCCTAGGCCACCCGGAGAAAGGAAGCACAGCACGGCTGAAGGGAAGGGCAAAATGACATTTTATTACATATAGCAGCATCAACAGGGCAGAACTCAGATCCTCTCACTTATAAGCACTCAACCAAAACACTTTTTTCTCAGTCCTATATGAGAAATGGCAGCTCATGGAGTGAAAAGTTGGGGTCCAGGTTATGGCATGACACCTAGTGAATGTCTCTGTGTCTCAGTGAAGAAATGTCAGAGGGCAAAGTTATCTGGGTAGCTTCCCCTGGGGGTCGGAAGGTCGTCTGGCTCCGTCAGGAAAGTCAGGAATCTCTCAGGCCCACAAGGCAATGAGAGCCATAAAAGCAAACCCAGCAGCTACACAGCCCCACTTGGCCAGAGGCGCTCCAGGATTTGCGAGTTCCTGGGGCAGAATTTCCACAAAGGTGACGTACAGAAATGTACCAGCTGCCGTGCCTTCTAACACAGCCTGCACCAAGCCCTCCCCCGAGTCTCTCTGAGGCACAGCCAGCCCTAGGACTAGGCCCAGTGGGGACATAAGAGCTAGAGACAGAATGGAGAGGATGGCCCAACGAGAGCCAGTGCCTACCTGCACCAGCCGCAGTCCCACACCAAACACTACGATTGTCTTGTGAGCCAGGACAGCGAGACAGAGCTGCATGGCAGATGCAACAGTGAGCTGAAGCCCCACTGCGAGGCCTTCAAACACGGAGTGAAAGGACAGCGAGAGCAAGAGGAGGAATGCTCGGAGGGAACCCCGTGAGGGTGAGGGCAGAGGTCCATGGCTGTGGGGTTCAGGCGCGTGGGCTGTGCCCAAATCCTGCTCCTGCACTTTTGATGTTTCAGCAGCCCCGGAACAGAACTGCAATGCCAGCGACTCCAAAAGGAAGACAAGGAAGAAGCCCAGGGAGATGATGAGCTCTCCAAAGGGATACTCCATCTGAGAACAGAAATGGGGTTCGTGAGATGGGAAAGGGTGCTGGGTTTGTGCTCAGTCATGTCTGGCTCCTAGTCATCCTATGGACTGTAGCCCACCAGGCTCCATGGGATCTTCCAGGCAAGAACCCTGGAGTGGGTTGCCATTTCCTCCTCCAGGAGATCTTCCCTACCCAAGGACTGAACTTGTGTCTCCTGTGTCTCCTGCACTGCAGGTGGATTCTTCACCCCTGAGCCCCCGGGGAAGAAAGGAAGGGAAGAAACGGCACTGAATGGATGTGGGAATGGACTGAAGAGAATGGGAAGTGTGGTAACAGAACATAAAAAAAAGGACATGAAGCCAAAAGTGGACATGGACATTTGACCACAAGAATACCAGAGGAAAGAAGGGCAATGATATCCATATGGTTAGAAAAATGGCGAAATGATTTGAAGCATGTCAAAGGATCGGGAGAAAGAATGATAGTTGAAGCGTTCTTTCTGGGTTTCACAAGCCCAGGGGGATTGACTGGGTGGCTCCACCTTTCCTTGACCATACTGGAGCTGAGGAGCAGCAGGAATTCCTGGAATTCCACACATAAATCCTCTCACAAAGATCTGGGCTCTGGTTTTTCTTACTGTGCAGGTATGGCTGGTGGGAGACACTTACATAAGCTGAATCAGCATCATGAGAATGCCCCTTACTGTTTGTCTTGTTCTAGGGAGAAAAAATAAATAAAAAGCACAAATTAGATGAGGGAAATCAGCTCAGCTTCCTCTCCTGTGCCTCTGGCTCTACCACTTTCCTTCCACTGTTTCCATAAACTCCACACAAGAGCTGTCATCTTCCTTGTTATTCCTTCCGTCCTTGACTTTGTTACTTTCCCCACTTCCGTTCCCTGGTTCTGTTCATCAGTCTGGCCTCACAGCCTTGCAGCTCTGTGGCTCACCTGTGTCACCAACTTCTGGATCTCTGATTTAATTCCCTCCAAGGCTTCAGCTGTCATGTGCATAAACCCTGCTCCCAGGAAAATGCCAGCGGAAGTGCAGCCCAGGAAACTGAGGACCCGGCGATGACGACCTAATTAAAGGCAGGCGTTACAATCCAGCTGGCAAAGAGGAGACAGGAAGAAGGTGATGGAAGAGCCATGAGCAGCGCTCAGTATCCCCGGCTTGGGGATGATGAGAGAATCAGAGCAAGAGATCAGGATAGGGTGACAAGGTTGAAGTCGCACTTGGGTTATGGAGACAAAAGATGTGATAGGACTATACCTGTGGCTGTAGCCGTCTGGAACCATTTGAAGCAGATAGGAATAAGGCCAGAGATCAGAGTGAGCACCAGCAGGGCAAACAGGCAGCCAAGTTTTGCTCCTAGTAGAGGGTCCATCTTCATGGTGCAGGGTAAGTAGAGGCCTCAAGAGTAGCAAATCGAGTTATATAGTCTTTGGAGTAGGAGTGGTATCTCAGGTGGTCAGAGCGGGACTCCACTCTTCTGAGTTTCAGAAGGCTATTGGGATCCTCTTTCTGTTCTGTGTTGCCTCTTCTTGCGTAGCCTTTCGTAGGAAGCTTGCCCAGCCCGTTTCTCGCCCTTCCCCTATATGCAGGCCCCTCCCCTGGCTGCCGCCTTCCTGAATTTAGAAACCAGAAACTCCAGACTCCTTGCCAGGCACAACGTGGTGCTGTGTCTTCTCCTCTTCAATGCTATGACTAATCCAGAGGCTGTGCAGCCTTAGTTCTGGCTGGAAGGGCTGTTCTAATCCAGTGTGTCTATGGTATAGCTCTTTCTGGCTGTTTTGTGTCAGGGACAATCTGGGTCTGCCTCACTCCGGACATTTGATCTAAGCCTTCCATGCCCTGTCTATCCCATGCTAAATTCTATAGGTTGCTACGCTTGATATCTGAACTGCATCCTTTCAGAGGGGATTTGGGGCCACTTGGGACAAGGAGGTGGGGCTGGGAAGTGGAGCTGCCACTACTCTGTGAGAACTAGCAGAGGTGGGGACTCCCCTATCCTGTAACCCCAGAAAAATAGCTCCAGGCATGGAAATGTCTAGAAGGAAGTGGAGAGTTCTAAAGAGTTCTAATATTACAACACTGATATTGTTACAACTTTTGACTATGCCTTTTTCCTGATAATAAATAATAGGAGAGGGATGGAGTTTTTTTTTTTTTAGTTTTTTTATTTGGCTGCACAGGGTTTTAAGTTGCAGCATGTGGGACTTTAGTTCCCTGAGCAGTGGTCGAACCCGGGCCCCCTGCATTGGGAGAATGCAGTCTTAGCCACTGGACTACTAGGGAAGTCCCGATGGAGAGTTTTAAGACCAAGATCTAGCTTTGAAATAGCAAGGTCTAGGGTCAAACTGGGAAATGAACCAAGTAAGCCTGGACATTCAAGGATGGAGATAGAAGACTGAGGCCTGAAGGGAACCAACTCTTGAGGGAAAGGCCTATGATGTAAACTCTGAGGGAGCTGAGGAAATTGAAAGGGAAGAAGAAAAAAAAAAAAGAAGCCAAGCAGCTGCTGATTCCCTGTGTTCGGGTGGCCTGTGTAACAACCCTGAGACCTGTTAAGCCAGTCCTCAGGGAGCTGGGGGTGGCTGTCCCCATTCCCCCCTCCCCTCCCCTCATCTGGTGGAAGCAGCAGGATTCTTCCAGGAGCGGGTGAGCTGGAGATGGGGGGCAGAGGGGACTACTGAAAATCTGAGGATTCTCTTCATTATAGGATAGGCCATGACAACAGGGCTCTGTCCCTTTTAAGAATCACAAGATCCATTTTCATTCTTCGAAAACTTTTTATTATTATTAAAACCTCAAGTGAACATAGATATTCAGGGGTACCGTTGCTGAGACTCGTCCTCTATTCACCAGAGTGAACACAAACATAAACACAGAGTTTTGGGAGAAGTATGAAAGAGTGGCTTTAATTGTCCTAGGAGGCCACCACAGGTGAATGCCCTCAAGACTGCACCCTCCTTCGAGAGAGACAAGCAAGGGGTCTTACAGTTTGAGAGTGGAAACTAGGGTCATAGATGAGGATCCAGGGGAGATGCAAGCTCGCATTTCTTCACTTCTAGAAAATTTCAAAAGCGTCAAAGTTGGTGGTAGGTGCTCCTGGGACTGGCTCTGGTGGTCCTTATCACACCGTGACCTCCTTTCTGGAAGGAACAACGCTCACAGGGAAGGGAGTGTTAGGTAGCGTTTCCTTGGAGGAGTAAACACCAGGTGCATAGTACAATTCTAGCTAGAAGGCAATAATTTGTGCAGTGCAATTAAGAAAGGAACGGAGCTGTGAGAGGATGGCTGAGCGAGTTGAAAGAATAAGGTCGGCCACAATGGAGGCTTTTGAACAAGTTTTGTGTCCTAACAGCACTGGCACTCCCATCCTGAATACCAGGCAGCTTCAGCCCCGGCAGTCATGACGACAGACAACACTCATCCCCCATCTGTGTCAACGCTCGGGGGGTCTTCAGCAGGAGATGGGGGGAGTTTCGATGGTGTGACCACAGGTAAAAGGATGAGAAACTGAGGAAATTGAAAGGCCTATGATGTAAACTCTGAGGGAGCTGAGGAAATTGAAAGGGAAGAAGAAAAAAAAAAGCCAAGCAGCTGCTGATTCCCTGTGTTCGGGTGGCCTGTGTAACAACCCTGAGACCTGTTAAGCCAGTCCTCAGGGAGCTGGGGGTGGCTGTCCCCATTCCCCTCCCTCCCTCATCTGGTGGAAGCAGCAGGATTCTTCCAGGAGCGGGTGAGCTGGAGATGGGGGGCAGAGGGGACTACTGAAAATCTGAGGATTCTCTTCATTATAGGATAGGCCATGACAACAGGGCTCTGTCCCTTTTAAGAATCACAAGATCCATTTTCATTCTTCGAAAACTTTTTATTATTATTAAAACCTCAAGTGAACATAGATATTCAGGGGTACCGTTGCTGAGACTCGTCCTCTATTCACCAGAGTGAACACAAACATAAACACAGAGTTTTGGGAGAAGTATGAAAGAGTGGCTTTAATTGTCCTAGGAGGCCACCACAGGTGAATGCCCTCAAGACTGCACCCTCCTTCGAGAGAGACAAGCAAGGGGTCTTACAGTTTGAGAGTGGAAACTAGGGTCATAGATGAGGATCCAGGGGAGATGCAAGCTCGCATTTCTTCACTTCTAGAAAATTTCAAAAGCGTCAAAGTTGGTGGTAGGTGCTCCTGGGACTGGCTCTGGTGGTCCTTATCACACCGTGACCTCCTTTCTGGAAGGAACAACGCTCACAGGGAAGGGAGTGTTAGGTAGCGTTTCCTTGGAGGAGTAAACACCAGGTGCATAGTACAATTCTAGCTAGAAGGCAATAATTTGTGCAGTGCAATTAAGAAAGGAACGGAGCTGTGAGAGGATGGCTGAGCGAGTTGAAAGAATAAGGTCGGCCACAATGGAGGCTTTTGAACAAGTTTTGTGTCCTAACAGCACTGGCACTCCCATCCTGAATACCAGGCAGCTTCAGCCCCGGCAGTCATGACGACAGAAAACACTCATCACACATCTGTGTCAACTCTCGGGGGGTCTTCAGCAGGAGATGGGGGGAGTTTCGATGGTGTGACCACAGGTAAAAGATCGCCCCAGGAACTGACACGGGCACAGCGATACACATCCCTACAGAAAAGAGGGTCAGTGAAGGCTGCAGGTTCTTGCTACCTCCCACGGCCTCTGCTCACACCCTCCGTACCTGCCATGTCTGCGGGCTGTGATCACAGCGTGTTGCATATGCCCATCTGGACAGCACAGGTGACAGTGCACATGGCGTGGCCGTCTAAGAACCGGCTGCGTGATTCGGGGCCAGCGATTAGCCTCTTCCGGAGACCCTCGGGCAAGGACTACCAAGGAGAACTTTTCTTCTTTTGGCTTCTTGTTCTAACATAAGGATGTAAAACCAAAAGAAAAAAAGATAAGGATAGAGAAATAGCTTGGAGATAAAAGATGAGGGAAAAAAAAATTTTTTTTGAACCTCATTTCTCTGATTCTTTCCATATTCTATAAATCACACACATTCATGCCCTAAAACTCTCCAAACATCCTCTGAATTTCCCAAATCCTCCTGCTTTTTGAATGTTTCTCTTTGTGCTTTCCCAGGCTACTTTCTCCCTAACACAGTATTCCCAGAGTACATACCCAGCTGAAGGGGATGGGATGGTAGGCCTGGGAAAAGCTGCAGGCCAGGGGCTTCAAGGCTGTCAACTGGGGACAGGGAAGTTCATGGGGACACTGTGAACATAAAGATGTGAGGTAAGACAAAAGAACCACAGATCATAAAACAAACACACTTAAGAGTGATAGAGTCAAGAAGGGCTAGGGATGAGGGGGCACAGAGCAAAGGGTAAAGAAAGCCAGGGGAATCACTAAGAAAGAAACCAGACATGTACACAGAGTAGTTGAAGGGGGTCTAAGCTTTAAAACCTCTTTTTCTGGTCAGACCTAAGTTCAGATCTTTGCATGCTGGAAAAGGCAGAAGTAATACTCACTGGGGCAAAGACAAAACCAGGTCGAGGGTCCAAAGGTGACTTCTCTTTTCCCTGAAATCAAAGGAAATAATTAGGTTGGGATGAGGGGGTCTGTTCACCTAACTCAATCTCTGTACTCAATAAATTGAGGACTCCTCTAACACGCAATTCTCGTAATTATTAACTATGTTCTTTGAATTAAGCTGGCTGTTTCTCTAATACTCCAAACAAAGAACTTTCTCTTTGCAGCAGGAGAAAGGCAGAAACTTGGCACAGAGTATGGTGTTCTCCCTTGTCAGCAACATCCACTCTCAAAAAAATCCCATCCCAAGACTAGGAAATTTAGGGTTACACACTGGCTCATACTTGTCCTAAACAGATGAGGTTCTTGGCTCAGAAATGCCCTAGATCAGGGGTCACAAAAAAAGGTCCAGAGAATAGGCAAAACCTGTTTCTTTCCTAACTATTCTACTGCTATTTGTATGGTGAAAACAACCACAGGCAATAGACATACAGTCACAGACACGTGGCCATAGACGAACAGATAAACACAGCTAATATAAAAACAGGTAGCAGGCTGAATATGATCCATAGGCCTGAGGCTGCCAACCACTAGCCTTTAACATAGTGACTTCATATGTTTACTATCTTTAGAGTTACTAAACTATAGTTACTTACTCTTGTATGACAGAGTCCCTTCAGTTTTCAAGGGAGTTTCAGGAACTGGTGAGAATAAGTGGGGAATGGAGGGTAAGGTGAAAGGAGAAAGAACCTTACGTTAAGGACCAGGTCCCTGGCGTCCATGAGAAGGGAGTGCCCAGCTTTTGTTCCATTCTCCACCAGTATCTGATAACAAAAGGGGAAAGTAAGAAGCCTTGAGTTCTGTGAAAACATAAATGTCAGTAGTTCTGTAAGAGTATTCCCAAACAGAATAGGGATTCTAAAAGAAATGGGTATCACATGTATGATGTGGATGGAGACCTGAAAAGAGGGACAAAGGGATCTATGTAGAAGGGAGATGGATAAGAAAGAAGACAAGCTCCAATGGGGACATGGAAAGGCATGAAACAAAGACAATAAGCTGCTTAAAAGCAAAAGGGGTTCCACTCACCAGAAAACGACCTGTCTTGCGCCACAAGGTTTGGACTACATTTGCACGGTCAGCCTTGCTGGGCAGTTCACTGAGAGAAAAGGCTGCTACCACTACATCGAACTGTACCTGGTGCACAAGACAAGGAACATGTCAGACTGGACCTTTCCCTCTTCTAAGAGTACAACAAAGGTCTATCCCACTCAATCTCTTCTGCTTTCTTTTACATTCTAACATTCAGTGCTAGGTTGCAAAGCTGAGGCCACAGTTTTCCATCTGCACACTCCACCTCTGATATATTTTAAACACTGCCACTTGCCTTGGGTGATACAGGTAGAAACTGTCTGAAAACCCGACTAGGAAAGGTTCCCTTTGTCCTAAACAGATGAGGTTCTTAGCTCAGAAATGCCCTAGATCAGGGTCACAAAAAGGTCCAGAGAATAGGCAAAACCTGTTTCTTTCCTAACTATTCTACTGCTATTTGTATGGTGAAAACAACCACAGGCAATAGACATACAGTCACAGACACGTGGCCATAGACGAACAGATAAACACAGCTAATATAAAAACAGGTAGCAGGCTGAATATGATCCATAGGCCTGAGGCTGCCAACCACTAGCCTTTAACATAGTGACTTCATATGTTTACTATCTTTAGAGTTACTAAACTATAGTTACTTACTCTTGTATGACAGAGTCCCTTCAGTTTTCAAGGGAGTTTCAGGAACTGGTGAGAATAAGTGGGGAATGGAGGGTAAGGTGAAAGGAGAAAGAACCTTACGTTAAGGACCAGGTCCCTGGCGTCCATGAGAAGGGAGTGCCCAGCTTTTGTTCCATTCTCCACCAGTATCTGATAACAAAAGGGGAAAGTAAGAAGCCTTGAGTTCTGTGAAAACATAAATGTCAGTAGTTCTGTAAGAGTATTCCCAAACAGAATAGGGATTCTAAAAGAAATGGGTATCACATGTATGATGTGGATGGAGACCTGAAAAGAGGGACAAAGGGATCTATGTAGAAGGGAGATGGATAAGAAAGAAGACAAGCTCCAATGGGGACATGGAAAGGCATGAAACAAAGACAATAAGCTGCTTAAAAGCAAAAGGGGTTCCACTCACCAGAAAACGACCTGTCTTGCGCCACAAGGTTTGGACTACATTTGCACGGTCAGCCTTGCTGGGCAGTTCACTGAGAGAAAAGGCTGCTACCACTACATCGAACTGTACCTGGTGCACAAGACAAGGAACATGTCAGACTGGACCTTTCCCTCTTCTAAGAGTACAACAAAGGTCTATCCCACTCAATCTCTTCTGCTTTCTTTTACATTCTAACATTCAGTGCTAGGTTGCAAAGCTGAGGCCACAGTTTTCCATCTGCACACTCCACCTCTGATATATTTTAAACACTGCCACTTGCCTTGGGTGATACAGGTAGAAACTGTCTGAAAAAGACACCTGGAACATAAGGCACCCCAGATCCTGAACCACCTGTGGAAGAAATAGAGATGAGGCAACCATGAGTGCAGGTGAGAACTGAAGGGACAGTCCAATAAGAAACATGGCCCTGAGAATAAAGAAAAACGCTAGCTGAGGGTGAGACGCAATAGAGGAGGCAGCTCTAAAAAGAAAAGGACAGAGGCAGTACTGGGTTCCTTGTCCTGTTCTCCTTACCCTACCCATCCAGAGTCCAACAAAGGCCTCTAGCATCTTCTGCAGGGCTATGGCATCAGACTCATCTTTAACTTCTAGCCCTTTCCTCTCCTCCCCAATAAAAGAGCCTTTCTTGTACTCCATTGCTGTTTAAAAACTTCTTCAGCTTTGGAAAAGCCCTTCCTTACACTCTGTCCTCACCTTTCAGTAGCTTTTCTGCCAATTCCAACATGGCAGCTGAGCTGTCCACACACATATACTCACGTAGGCTCTGGCCCCAAGTACTATGAGCAGCCCTAAAATGGTAAAAAATAAATCGCCAGTCCTCATGACAGAGTCATCCCTACAAGAGACCCCTCTCCCCCAACCCACCCTTGGAGAAAATAGAGCGCTGTTAAAATAGTTGGGAAAATGAACAATGTTGTTTTGTTTCATTTACAACTCCATAAAAAGAAGTAGACTCAAAAACTATTTGCATACCCCAAAAATCTTGATGAAATGTAAAATCCCTGCCCTGAACCAAATTCCTTTCCCTTTTTAATCCTTCTAACCATGAGTCTTTTTTTTTTCACTTCACATTTCTTTAAACTCTGGCCCTAATCCATGTACCTTCTCATGCCTTGTCTAATCTGAGTTTCCAATTTTCCTGTTCTCCCTCTGGTTCTCTAATCTCTTGATAAGGACATGGTGAAACTCTAGCTCTCTAGAGTCAGAATTGACAGAAACAGAGAAAGGTCCTCTCACCAGGTGACAGAGCCAGTACCCGAGCCAAAATCCATCAAGGTTTGTGGCTGGAACTCTGGAAGTCGAGCTTGGATCTGAAGAAATATTCAACACACCACAGTGCAGAAGGAAGATACTTATTTAGGGTCTTGGTAAACATGAATTAGGGGACCACAACGGAGGAAATGAAGGTCTTTTAAAACTCAATATAAATGCTTTATAGAGCAGAAAAAAGTGATTCTAAAAAAAGTGATTCTAAACCCTTTTGGGGTCAAAAAATCCTTTCAGAGGATAAAGAGAACCTCTTGAAAAAAAAAAAAAAAAATGCACATACAGTGTCCCAAGTATACTATCCCAGATGACTTTAGGAATAAAGGAACTGACAGTCACCTCATGGAATGCTCTTGAGACTGCTGCAAAGCCACCATCCAGTCTTGCTGCCATATACACCAGGCTCAGTCCCTCATTGTAGCTGCCAGAAAAATCAGTCATACCACTGGGAATTAACCTCCATCCTGAAACTCCCCTCTGGACTTCTAGGAAATGAGATCTCTGCAAAGGGTTCTTCCAGCTCAATACTCTCACTGCTCAACACAGATGAGTCCTAGTGAGGCTTATAAACCTGGTCCCTTTTTCAAACCCTAAATAGTGAAACTACTCCCCCAACTCTCCTCCTCCCAAGTCAAACTCTTCTTTCTTCTGCAGCTCTTCCAGTCTCCCTTACCTCAGTTCTTGCCAATGATAGGTAGTTCTGCGCAAGGCACGCAGGACTTCTTCATGAAGTTTCTCCATCTGACTTGAGTCTGGGGTGGGAACAAGGACTGGAAGTGAGGACCTAGGAAGAACAGGGCTCAGATACAATATCTGAATTTGCTGCCTGCCATTCTTTCCCAATTTTCATGTGGGAAAAGCTTAAGAGAGAAGCCAAACTAGAGAAAAGTTTCAGGTAAGAATAACAATGACCACCACCACTACCACCAAAGTGCATCAGATAATATATTGCCTCTAACAGCAGTTTGTTTAATTCAGCCAACTCTCTCTCACAAGTCTTGTTCTATATTAAAAAACAAGTGTAAGAAAAACTTAAAGGATAGGATAGGGGCCATCCTGGTGATCCAGTGGTTAAGACTCCATGCTCCCAATACAGGGAGCCTGGGTTCAATCCTTGGTCAGGGAACTAGATCCCACATGCCACAACTAGGAGTTCAGATGGCGAAACTAAAAGATTCCAAACACTGCAACGAAGATCGAAGATCTTCAGTGCTCCAACTATGACTCAACGTGGCCAAATAAATAAGTAAGTATTAAAGAAATAAAACCCTTAAAGGATAGGATAAAGACAGTACTTAATAGATTTCTTCACTTCCCTCAAATTTAATAATGTGTTGCCTTCAAAGTTCCTATAGGAACTTGACTTAAACCTCATGACTGTGCTCAGTTCAGTACTATTTCATCTAGGGAGTGCCTACACTAACCAGGTATTACAAGAAGTTCAGGGAATACAAGATGAACAAAAGGCAGGCCTCTTAATATGAAGGAACTCACAATCATGAAAATCACTTGTCAAACTATACTTATCCTCTTTTCCTTGTAGGACTGGAGAGGGACTTGACCTGAACAAAAATTTACAGACGGTCTTAGTTCAGTGGACTTGGAGGGAAAAAACAAAAACCTAAATTTCAACAGAATACTGAAGTACTCACTGATCTTCACTCAAGCCATGAACTCAATCTCAGAAATTAACTTTCCTCTTTTAGAAAGGCATCATTGTAATAAGGCCCGAAACTCGAAATTTAAATAGTGAAACTACTCCCAACTCTCCTCCTCCCAAGTCAAACTCTTCTTTCTTCTGCAGCTCTTCCAGTCTCCCTTACCTCAGTTCTTGCCAATGATAGGTAGTTCTGCGCAAGGCACGCAGGACTTCTTCATGAAGTTTCTCCATCTGACTTGAGTCTGGGGTGGGAACAAGGACTGGAAGTGAGGACCTAGGAAGAACAGGGCTCAGATACAATATCTGAATTTGCTGCCTGCCATTCTTTCCCAATTTTCATGTGGGAAAAGCTTAAGAGAGAAGCCAAACTAGAGAAAAGTTTCAGGTAAGAATAACAATGACCACCACCACTACCACCAAAGTGCATCAGATAATATATTGCCTCTAACAGCAGTTTGTTTAATTCAGCCAACTCTCTCTCACAAGTCTTGTTCTATATTAAAAAACAAGTGTAAGAAAAACTTAAAGGATAGGATAGGGGCCATCCTGGTGATCCAGTGGTTAAGACTCCATGCTCCCAATACAGGGAGCCTGGGTTCAATCCTTGGTCAGGGAACTAGATCCCACATGCCACAACTAGGAGTTCAGATGGCGAAACTAAAAGATTCCAAACACTGCAACGAAGATCGAAGATCTTCAGTGCTCCAACTATGACTCAACGTGGCCAAATAAATAAGTAAGTATTAAAGGAAAAAAAAAAACCCTTAAAGGATAGGATAAAGACAGTACTTAATAGATTTCTTCACTTCCCTCAAATTTAATAATGTGTTGCCTTCAAAGTTCCTATAGGAACTTGACTTAAACCTCATGACTGTGCTCAGTTCAGTACTATTTCATCTAGGGAGTGCCTACACTAACCAGGTATTACAAGAAGTTCAGGGAATACAAGATGAACAAAAGGCAGGCCTCTTAATATGAAGGAACTCACAATCATGAAAATCACTTGTCAAACTATACTTATCCTCTTTTCCTTGTAGGACTGGAGAGGGACTTGACCTGAACAAAAATTTACAGACGGTCTTAGTTCAGTGGACTTGGAGGGAAAAAACAAAAACCTAAATTTCAACAGAATACTGAAGTACTCACTGATCTTCACTCAAGCCATGAACTCAATCTCAGAAATTAACTTTCCTCTTTTAGAAAGGCATCATTGTAATAACTGCTCTGCCCAGAAACTCAAATAAAAATTTGTAGTTATCTATTTAAGAGGCTGTGGGATTGTGGAATTATTACTCGCTCTTCATTTCCCTCTGCTCTTTCCATTTGGCCTACTCTTTACTCTTATGACCTACCTGCATTTTCCAGGAATTTTTTCTCAAGATGAACTGCCCGTTTTTGCAGCTCCGCTGGCTCTACAGGTAAACGCCGGCTCCAGAGATAATTGGTCAGTGCTTGCGCCTGCTTCTCCACGTTGGGCACCGCGCCTCTACGGACCAAAGATGCAAAGTTGAATCACTTACACGCACGGCCCAGTCTCCGCTTCTTCTCAAGCCTACATTTTCCCCCGTTACTCACCCAACAGCAGTAACTGCGCGGCGTCAGCCAATGCTTGCGGCAGCCGCACGCATGACAGCTGCAGGATGCCAGGGTGCCGGCGATGGGCCCACTTGCCCAGGAAATCGGACTTGTTATCCACGTGGGATACGCCGGGCACGAGGGCAGCAAGCGCCTGCAGGGAAAGAAAAGCTAACTGGGGGGCAAAGGGGAGGGCTGTGGGCAGTGGCTAAGGAAGGAACTGCCGAAAGCGCTCCTACTCGGAGAGGAGCTGTTCATCACAGCCACAGCCTCTTCGAAAGCAGGGAAAACAAATACTCACTCGGAACGGGGCCGTTATTCCAAGACTGCGGCTCCATCTGCCTAATGTCTGCAGATACCCCGATCCTCTAGCGGTCGCCATGGCGCCAGCGGTAAACCGGAACCGGAAATAAAGGTGCAGTGACCGTCTCCCTTAGTAGCTGCGGCGAACATTCTCGGTTAACTTCGGCGCGGGGCAGAAACAGCCAATGCGGAGAACGAGGACTTGCTAGTAGCCAATAAACAATCGATCTGTAAATCGCCTTGGAGGCCGTTACGTGTACCCTCAGTTCCGGCGTAGCCGGAAGCCTGGTGACTTCTACGCTGCGTTGTGATTTGTCTCCGCCTCCAGAAATCGGAGGGGCCGGATTGGGTAAATTTCAACAGAATACTGAAGTACTCACTGATCTTCACTCAAGCCATGAACTCAATCTCAGAAATTAACTTTCCTCTTTTAGAAAGGCATCATTGTAATAACTGCTCTGCCCAGAAACTCAAATAAAAATTTGTAGTTATCTATTTAAGAGGCTGTGGGATTGTGGAATTATTACTCGCTCTTCATTTCCCTCTGCTCTTTCCATTTGGCCTACTCTTTACTCTTATGACCTACCTGCATTTTCCAGGAATTTTTTCTCAAGATGAACTGCCCGTTTTTGCAGCTCCGCTGGCTCTACAGGTAAACGCCGGCTCCAGAGATAATTGGTCAGTGCTTGCGCCTGCTTCTCCACGTTGGGCACCGCGCTCTCTACGGACCAAAGATGCAAAGTTGAATCACTTACACGCACGGCCCAGTCTCCGCTTCTTCTCAAGCCTACATTTTCCCCCGTTACTCACCCAACAGCAGTAACTGCGCGGCGTCAGCCAATGCTTGCGGCAGCCGCACGCATGACAGCTGCAGGATGCCAGGGTGCCGGCGATGGGCCCACTTGCCCAGGAAATCGGACTTGTTATCCACGTGGGATACGCCGGGCACGAGGGCAGCAAGCGCCTGCAGGGAAAGAAAAGCTAACTGGGGGGCAAAGGGGAGGGCTGTGGGCAGTGGCTAAGGAAGGAACTGCCGAAAGCGCTCCTACTCGGAGAGGAGCTGTTCATCACAGCCACAGCCTCTTCGAAAGCAGGGAAAACAAATACTCACTCGGAACGGGGCCGTTATTCCAAGACTGCGGCTCCATCTGCCTAATGTCTGCAGATACCCCGATCCTCTAGCGGTCGCCATGGCGCCAGCGGTAAACCGGAACCGGAAATAAAGGTGCAGTGACCGTCTCCCTTAGTAGCTGCGGCGAACATTCTCGGTTAACTTCGGCGCGGGGCAGAAACAGCCAATGCGGAGAACGAGGACTTGCTAGTAGCCAATAAACAATCGATCTGTAAATCGCCTTGGAGGCCGTTACGTGTACCCTCAGTTCCGGCGTAGCCGGAAGCCTGGTGACTTCTACGCTGCGTTGTGATTTGTCTCCGCCTCCAGAAATCGGAGGGGCCGGATTGGGTAGGTGGGTCTGTGCAGGGGTCTCCGGAAACGCGTCACAGCCTGGCGAAGAGTTTGTCTTGACTATCAGTGTTCTTTGTTTTACCCTCAAGACTGAAGTCTTGGAGTTGTTACCTCTTGTATGAAATAGAGAGACTGTTGTAATGGAAAGATGAACAAGGAAAGCCAAATTTAGGCGGCCGAATTGGTGGAATAATAGATAATAGATTTAACGTTTTTTACATGTTAGTTTCTCTTAATATTAAACCAGTACTTTTAAACCAGATAAATACCTACCATGAGAACATTATGTGGCAGGTAGTGTGGCAAACACTGTAATATGGTACTACCTCATCTAATCCCCACAATTCTAAAGGATAGCTTGTTTAAACCCCATTTTGCATCCAAGGGAAGTAAACCTTCAGGTGGCTATTGTACCTGAGATCTCAGTTTGTTAGCTGAAAACAAGTTCTAAACTTTGGCAATATAAGACTGATGTTCACCTTTAAACGTATGATCTACTGGATAGTATTGGTACTTAGAATGCAAGTTAGCAAGTGCCAAATACAAATTGGCACTTGCCGTCTACCTCTATAAGGAGTAAATCATGTGATGTTGCAGCTGTTCTGTCTATCTCTATAAGGGTTAAATCATAAACTGCTATAGCTGCTGACGTTTAGCACTCTCTGAAAGGGGGCGATAAGAATGGGGCATTCTGTGCTCTGGGGAAAACTGGCAGAAACGGCCTTCAGATAGCTAGACAAAAAAACTGAAAATGACTGCGGCTCCATCTGCCTAATGTCTGCAGATACCCCGATCCTCTAGCGGTCGCCATGGCGCCAGCGGTAAACCGGAACCGGAAATAAAGGTGCAGTGACCGTCTCCCTTAGTAGCTGCGGCGAACATTCTCGGTTAACTTCGGCGCGGGGCAGAAACAGCCAATGCGGAGAACGAGGACTTGCTAGTAGCCAATAAACAATCGATCTGTAAATCGCCTTGGAGGCCGTTACGTGTACCCTCAGTTCCGGCGTAGCCGGAAGCCTGGTGACTTCTACGCTGCGTTGTGATTTGTCTCCGCCTCCAGAAATCGGAGGGGCCGGATTGGGTAGGTGGGTCTGTGCAGGGGTCTCCGGAAACGCGTCACAGCCTGGCGAAGAGTTTGTCTTGACTATCAGTGTTCTTTGTTTTACCCTCAAGACTGAAGTCTTGGAGTTGTTACCTCTTGTATGAAATAGAGAGACTGTTGTAATGGAAAGATGAACAAGGAAAGCCAAATTTAGGCGGCCGAATTGGTGGAATAATAGATAATAGATTTAACGTTTTTTACATGTTAGTTTCTCTTAATATTAAACCAGTACTTTTAAACCAGATAAATACCTACCATGAGAACATTATGTGGCAGGTAGTGTGGCAAACACTGTAATATGGTACTACCTCATCTAATCCCCACAATTCTAAAGGATAGCTTGTTTAAACCCCATTTTGCATCCAAGGGAAGTAAACCTTCAGGTGGCTATTGTACCTGAGATCTCAGTTTGTTAGCTGAAAACAAGTTCTAAACTTTGGCAATATAAGACTGATGTTCACCTTTAAACGTATGATCTACTGGATAGTATTGGTACTTAGAATGCAAGTTAGCAAGTGCCAAATACAAATTGGCACTTGCCGTCTACCTCTATAAGGAGTAAATCATGTGATGTTGCAGCTGTTCTGTCTATCTCTATAAGGGTTAAATCATAAACTGCTATAGCTGCTGACGTTTAGCACTCTCTGAAAGGGGGCGATAAGAATGGGGCATTCTGTGCTCTGGGGAAAACTGGCAGAAAAGGCCTTCAGATAGCTAGACATTTTTAGGGTATGATTTTTATGAGCCCAACTTCCTCATCTAGAAAAGTAATAACATCTTTTTAAAAATTTTATTATTTATTCATTTATTTTTGGCTATTCTGGGTCTTTGTTGCTGCTGACGGGCTCTTCTCTGAAGAAGTTAGCAATTAGTAATGGTATGCTGCCCAGAAGCATGTAGACCTCAGACCAGTTCAAACTGGATAGTTGATGATATTGACTCCTCTTTACCTCACCACCAACCCATCCGAAAAATGCAAACTTGTTGCTGCCTTGATCCTTATCACCTACTTGACTGTAAGACCACTCCCTGTTCCCCAGGGAGGAGGGCAGAGTTCTTGAGGTGCTAACTTACTGTGTTCCCTCATTGGCTGGCAAAGAAATAAAGCCACTGTATCATTTTTTCCTCCATACCTTTGTCTCTGTATTTCTTTTTGGCATCAGTCCACAGAGAACCAAGATTTTGACATCAATACCAATTAATGCTTTCCATTAGTTATTTAATTTCCTTTATAAGTAAGTGATGTTGTTGAAATAACTTCCACAGAAATTAGGGGAGCACTTATGAACTATGATTAAATAGAATGTGGTAGTTTAGCTACTTCTCCTTGGTTTATTAACCTCTGTGTCTGATTTTGCTTATCAAGTCAATAGAGCCACCTGGTGACGACAGCACTAACTTTTCATCTTAAGATATTTGACTTCTGTCTTCCCCCAGATTGGATGAATAATTTATCCTCACCTGACTGACTGATGCAGGCCACATAGGAGGTCTCAAGCCATAGTCTTGATGTCAAAGGCAGATCATTCTTCCCCTTGCAGTGTCCCTGGTTATGATGGTAATGAAAGTGGGCTCTCACTATGGGTATTTAATTGCTGAAATATAAAGATTTTCTCTTCTTCTTCTTCTTTTTGAAACATTTTCTTTTCTTAGTTAAAATGTACCCCACTGAATTAGTATGAGAAATATCCAAGATGTGTGTGTGAAACTGAGAAAAATCCTGTGGGGCTCCTAGACATGGAGGCATTTTCATCCCTCATTTCTTGTAGGCAAGACTCAAGCCCTATGCCTTCCTTGAGTTCCAAAGGGCAGATTCAAACAGTTGCTAATCAAAGAGGGAGCAGTCAAGAAACCCCCTGAAGTAAGATAAATGGGACCAGAGATGTTATTCTTAAGATTAGGAGACTGGCTGTCTGAGACAAGATTAAGGGAGTGCAGGCCCTTGTTGTTAGTCACCGAGCTGTGTCTGACTCTTTGTGACCCCATGGACTACAGCACTCCGGTCTTGCCAGTCCTTCACTGTTTCCACCAGTTTGCTCAAATTCTTGTCCATTGAGTCAGTAATGCCATCCAACCATGTCATCCTCTGTCACCCCCTTTTCCTCCTGCCCTCAGTCTTTCCCAACATCAGGGTCTTTGACAGTGAGTCAGCTCTTCACATCAGGTAGCCAAAGTTTTGGAGCTTCAGCATCAGTCCTTCCAATGAATATTCAGGGCTGATTTCCTTTAGGATTGACAAGTTTGATCTCCATGCATTCCAGGGGACTCTCGAGAATCTTCTCCAGCACCACAGTTTGAAAGCATCAATTCTTTGGTGCTCAGACTTCTTTATGGCCCAACTCTCACATTCATATATAACTATTGGGAAAACCATGCCTTTGACTATATAGAACTTTGTTGGCAAAGTGATGTCTCTGCTTTTGAATATGCTGTCTAGGTTTGTCATAACTTTCCTTTCAAGGAACAAGTGTCTTTTAATTTCATAGCTGCAGTCATCATCTGCAATGATTTTGGAGCTCAAGAAAATAAAATCTGTCATTGCTTCCAGTTTTCTCCCTTCTGCTTGCTGTGAAGTGATGGGACCAGATTCCATGATCTTTGTTTTTTTAATGTTGAGATTTTTTTTTTTTTTAATAATTGTCCAAAGACACACATGTAAGTACATTTCTTAAAGTTTCTTTTCTTTTTTTTTTTTTTTTAAGATTTATTTATTTATTTATTTTGGGCGGGGGTCGGGTTGGGGAGGGAGGTGAGCAGGCGGGCCACTGCTATCGGTCTTTTGTTTCTCTATGTTCATCCGTCTTTGTTCTTTGGCTCCTCTGGGCCTCCCATCGCGGTGGCGTCTGTCGTTGCAGAGCGCTGGCTCTGGGCGCATGCGCTCCAGAGCTCTGGCTCGGTAATTGGACACATCAGTCCAGCCGCTCCACGGCACGTGGGATCTTCCCAGGCCAGGGATCGAACCGGCGCCCCTTGCACTGCAAGGCAGTGTCCTTACCCACTGGGCCACCAGAAGAAGCCCTAATGTTGAGTTTTAAGCCAGCTTTTTCACTCTCTTCTTTCACCTTCGTCAAGAGACTCTTTGGGGGAAGACCTTTCCCAGAAGGCTCTTCACCGACCCAGAGAATGCTGGGAAGGACGGTCTTGCTCCTGCTGACTGGAGTCCTTCGTAGTTGACCTTCAACTTCTTTCCCCTGGGTACTGAGTCACAAATGAATTCCAAAGTTAAAGATTGTTCCAGAGCCCACGTGCAACAACCACATAAGGGTTTTTCTTAAAAGGCAATTCAGCATCAGTCCTTCCAATGAATATTCAGGGCTGATTTCCTTTAGGATTGACAAGTTTGATCTCCATGCATTCCAGGGGACTCTCGAGAATCTTCTCCAGCACCACAGTTTGAAAGCATCAATTCTTTGGTGCTCAGACTTCTTTATGGCCCAACTCTCACATTCATATATAACTATTGGGAAAACCATGCCTTTGACTATATAGAACTTTGTTGGCAAAGTGATGTCTCTGCTTTTGAATATGCTGTCTAGGTTTGTCATAACTTTCCTTTCAAGGAACAAGTGTCTTTTAATTTCATAGCTGCAGTCATCATCTGCAATGATTTTGGAGCTCAAGAAAATAAAATCTGTCATTGCTTCCAGTTTTCTCCCTTCTGCTTGCTGTGAAGTGATGGGACCAGATTCCATGATCTTTGTTTTTTTAATGTTGAGATTTTTTTTTTTTTTAATAATTGTCCAAAGACACACATGTAAGTACATTTCTTAAAGTTTCTTTTCTTTTTTTTTTTTTTTTAAGATTTATTTATTTATTTATTTTGGGCGGGGGTCGGGTTGGGGAGGGAGGTGAGCAGGCGGGCCACTGCTATCGGTCTTTTGTTTCTCTATGTTCATCCGTCTTTGTTCTTTGGCTCCTCTGGGCCTCCCATCGCGGTGGCGTCTGTCGTTGCAGAGCGCTGGCTCTGGGCGCATGCGCTCCAGAGCTCTGGCTCGGTAATTGGACACATCAGTCCAGCCGCTCCACGGCACGTGGGATCTTCCCAGGCCAGGGATCGAACCGGCGCCCCTTGCACTGCAAGGCAGTGTCCTTACCCACTGGGCCACCAGAAGAAGCCCTAATGTTGAGTTTTAAGCCAGCTTTTTCACTCTCTTCTTTCACCTTCGTCAAGAGACTCTTTGGGGGAAGACCTTTCCCAGAAGGCTCTTCACCGACCCAGAGAATGCTGGGAAGGACGGTCTTGCTCCTGCTGACTGGAGTCCTTCGTAGTTGACCTTCAACTTCTTTCCCCTGGGTACTGAGTCACAAATGAATTCCAAAGTTAAAGATTGTTCCAGAGCCCACGTGCAACAACCACATAACTCACCTCAGCCTGTTACTGCTTCCTCAGTAAAGCACCCTGGAGCTTTACAGCTTTGGGTACAAAGCTCAAACCTTGGATAAGAGAAGAGCTACCAGTCAAGGAGCCTCAGGTTATTTGGACCATATTCAAAGGCTTGTGTATTGAAAATGGCTTTGTAGTTCTCTGCGTTCAATTATTCTAACATCAAGAAACATCTCTCTAAAAACATAGTAATGAAGACAAGCAACATACTGCAAGAAAGAGTCTGTAGGACCTTCTATGTATAAGCCCCTTGGATGCTACGTCTTAAAAATCCTGAGAAGTTCATGGACATACCCAGAGTTCCAGACTCACCAGTCTAAAAGAGGAGGAGATCTCAAAATGCTTTTCTATTATTGCCAGTGAAAAAACTGATGACAAAGAACAGAGTAAATTTCTGTGATGATACCTGTAAGAACCTGGTACCTCCAAGAGTCCTATGTTCCAGTCTTTGTATATATTTTTAGTTGTGAATCCTACCATCATGCTTTTCCAAATGTGGGAGGACTGTGGGAACTTTACTTGGATTCTCATTTTTCTGCACTCCTGACCTCTGTTGAGTCTCCCTGGTTATCAAGGTGTGGATGCTCACTTGATGCTTCTACTACCTGTGAGATTGTTTTCCTTTTTTTTTTTTTCTTTTTTATTATGTTATTGTTTTCCTTTTAATTCTTAAAAAATCTTTGTTTTCCATTATTTTCTTTTAAATTGGTTTCTAAGTTTTACCAGTTTCAATATAGACTTTTTATCTTATATAGTTATTAGCATCTTTGCTTATTACCTGTAGAATTCTGAAGGCAGTAAAACTAGTGCAATGTTTTCTGTGTAATATATATATACTGTATAGGTATGTGTATATTCTTATAAATCCTGATTAAACACTTTATTGAAAATAAAAAAAGAGGCTCTTTAGTTCCTCTTTACTCTCTGCAATTAGAGTGGTATCATCAGCATATCTGAGGCTGTTGATATTTCTCCTGGCAATCTTGATTCCAGCTTGTGATTTATCCAGTGAAGCATTTTGCTTGATGTACTCTGCATATAAATTAAATAAACAGAGTGACAATATATAGCCTTGATGTGCTTCTTTCACAATTTTTTTTGGGCCACTTCTATTGATCTTTCATTTATTAATCTTTGTTCTTTGGCCTGTGTGGGCCTCCCATCACAGTGGCCTCTCTTGTTGCAGAGCACCGGCTCTGGGTGCATACACCCCAGAGCCCCTGCTCAGTAGTTGGACACATTCGTCCAGCTGCTCCGCGGCACGTGGAATCTTCCCAGGCCAGGGATTGAACTGGCGCCCCTTGCACTGCAAGGTGGTGTCCTTACCCACTGGACCACACGGGAAGCCCTTCTTTCACAATTTTGAACTAGGCCCTTCACACGGCCTCATCTTGTCAGAGACCCAAGCCTTGAACCACTGCTGTAAAACTTCTCATCAAATCCTCCTGGGTTGGCACACGTAGGTTTTGAGGGCAGGAGCCCACTGTATTTCCCTTTGCCCAGAGCAAAAGCCATTCTTTTATACTTCACTCAGAGCTCTGACATTGAATTTGGCACTGGTGTACGGAGAGGCTGAGCTCTTAGTATCAAGGGGACAAAATTTCTAAAATGTAGGAAACTGTTTTGCTCACCAACATATACACAACAGTTAATGCTTGTCACATCAAAGGCTCTCAGAAAGAAATATCACTTAACTAAATATTAGTAATCTGCGAATGACTGTTGTCTTAACATAAGAGTAAAAAGTTAAGTATCCTTTTATTGGTGTCCACATAGTAATCTTTATTTTTGCAATGGAATGGCATGGATTATTATTATCTGTTCCTCTTTTGGATCCTGTGCCATGGTTCTATTTTCTTTTAAATTGGTTTCTAAGTTTTACCAGTTTCAATATAGACTTTTTATCTTATATAGTTATTAGCATCTTTGCTTATTACCTGTAGAATTCTGAAGGCAGTAAAACTAGTGCAATGTTTTCTGTGTAATATATATATACTGTATAGGTATGTGTATATTCTTATAAATCCTGATTAAACACTTTATTGAAAATAAAAAAAGAGGCTCTTTAGTTCCTCTTTACTCTCTGCAATTAGAGTGGTATCATCAGCATATCTGAGGCTGTTGATATTTCTCCTGGCAATCTTGATTCCAGCTTGTGATTTATCCAGTGAAGCATTTTGCTTGATGTACTCTGCATATAAATTAAATAAACAGAGTGACAATATATAGCCTTGATGTGCTTCTTTCACAATTTTTTTTGGGCCACTTCTATTGATCTTTCATTTATTAATCTTTGTTCTTTGGCCTGTGTGGGCCTCCCATCACAGTGGCCTCTCTTGTTGCAGAGCACCGGCTCTGGGTGCATACACCCCAGAGCCCCTGCTCAGTAGTTGGACACATTCGTCCAGCTGCTCCGCGGCACGTGGAATCTTCCCAGGCCAGGGATTGAACTGGCGCCCCTTGCACTGCAAGGTGGTGTCCTTACCCACTGGACCACACGGGAAGCCCTTCTTTCACAATTTTGAACTAGGCCCTTCACACGGCCTCATCTTGTCAGAGACCCAAGCCTTGAACCACTGCTGTAAAACTTCTCATCAAATCCTCCTGGGTTGGCACACGTAGGTTTTGAGGGCAGGAGCCCACTGTATTTCCCTTTGCCCAGAGCAAAAGCCATTCTTTTATACTTCACTCAGAGCTCTGACATTGAATTTGGCACTGGTGTACGGAGAGGCTGAGCTCTTAGTATCAAGGGGACAAAATTTCTAAAATGTAGGAAACTGTTTTGCTCACCAACATATACACAACAGTTAATGCTTGTCACATCAAAGGCTCTCAGAAAGAAATATCACTTAACTAAATATTAGTAATCTGCGAATGACTGTTGTCTTAACATAAGAGTAAAAAGTTAAGTATCCTTTTATTGGTGTCCACATAGTAATCTTTATTTTTGCAATGGAATGGCATGGATTATTATTATCTGTTCCTCTTTTGGACTTCCCTGGTGGCCCAGTGGTATAAAGAATATGCTGGCCAAAGCAGGAGAAACAGGTTCAATCCTTGGGTCAGGAAGATTCCATGGAGGAGATGTCAACTCTTCAGTATTCTTGCCTGGGAAATCCCATGGACAGAGGAGCCTGGCAGGCTACAGTCCATGTGATCACCCAAGAGTTGGACACAACTGAGTGACCAAACAACAATAATATTCCTCTCTTAGTGGTCCTCATTTCCTGCTTAGGGGTTTTCAGAATGTCCTTCTTTTGTTATGTTTTAGACAGTCTCTTTTTTTATTTTTTATTTTTTTTGGGGCGAGGGGGTTGGGGAGGAAGGGGGGCGGGTGGGCCACTTCTATTGGTCTTTCATTTGTCTGTTTTCATCCATCTTTGTTCTTTGACTCCTATGGGCCTCCCATCGCGGTGGCCTCTGTTGTCGCAGAGCACCGGCTCTGGGCGCATGCGCTCCAGAGCTCCGGCTCGGTAATTGAACACATGGGTCCAGCCGCTCTGCGGCACGTGGGATCTTCCCAGGCCAGGGATCGAACTGGCGCCCCTTGCACACTGGACCACCAGGGGAAGCCCTAGACAGTCTTTTTAAAGGCAGTGGTGGGAATTGCTTATAGTGGGAATATTTGAGATCTACCTATTTCTAAAGCCAAGTCTCTAACTTCTGCCAAAGAATATTCCTTCTATCTCTGATTATTGATTCTGTGTCTTGTGTTTTATATTCATTTTTGGAATCTTAGTATATTTTAAGCTAATTCTCTAGGAATCTCTAGCTTCATCCTTTTCTTCCACTGTGGTTAAGAACATTATCATTACCAACTGCACATTGCATTCTAATGTGTTTGACATTGAATTTGGCACTGGTGTGGAGGCTGAGCTCTTAGTATCAAGGGGACAAAATTTCTAAAATGTAGGAAACTGTTTTGCTCACCAACATATACACAACAGTTAATGCTTGTCACATCAAAGGCTCTCAGAAAGAAATATCACTTAACTAAATATTAGTAATCTGCGAATGACTGTTGTCTTAACATAAGAGTAAAAAGTTAAGTATCCTTTTATTGGTGTCCACATAGTAATCTTTATTTTTGCAATGGAATGGCATGGATTATTATTATCTGTTCCTCTTTTGGACTTCCCTGGTGGCCCAGTGGTATAAAGAATATGCTGGCCAAAGCAGGAGAAACAGGTTCAATCCTTGGGTCAGGAAGATTCCATGGAGGAGATGTCAACTCTTCAGTATTCTTGCCTGGGAAATCCCATGGACAGAGGAGCCTGGCAGGCTACAGTCCATGTGATCACCCAAGAGTTGGACACAACTGAGTGACCAAACAACAATAATATTCCTCTCTTAGTGGTCCTCATTTCCTGCTTAGGGGTTTTCAGAATGTCCTTCTTTTGTTATGTTTTAGACAGTCTCTTTTTTTATTTTTTATTTTTTTTGGGGCGAGGGGGTTGGGGAGGAAGGGGGGCGGGTGGGCCACTTCTATTGGTCTTTCATTTGTCTGTTTTCATCCATCTTTGTTCTTTGACTCCTATGGGCCTCCCATCGCGGTGGCCTCTGTTGTCGCAGAGCACCGGCTCTGGGCGCATGCGCTCCAGAGCTCCGGCTCGGTAATTGAACACATGGGTCCAGCCGCTCTGCGGCACGTGGGATCTTCCCAGGCCAGGGATCGAACTGGCGCCCCTTGCACACTGGACCACCAGGGGAAGCCCTAGACAGTCTTTTTAAAGGCAGTGGTGGGAATTGCTTATAGTGGGAATATTTGAGATCTACCTATTTCTAAAGCCAAGTCTCTAACTTCTGCCAAAGAATATTCCTTCTATCTCTGATTATTGATTCTGTGTCTTGTGTTTTATATTCATTTTTGGAATCTTAGTATATTTTAAGCTAATTCTCTAGGAATCTCTAGCTTCATCCTTTTCTTCCCCACTGTGGTTAAGAACATTATCATTACCAACTGCACATTGCATTCTAATGTGTAGATATTTAGATTTTTGGCATTTGATGGAGCTTTGTAAACTGTACCTTTTACAGTGTGGAAAGGGGAAGTTATAAACAAAATTAAAATATGTATTCTAAAGTAGAGATGTGGGTCTCTTTCAGGGTTAGTAGGTCTTGCTAATAAATTTGAGACCAAATTAGATATTCAACAAGTAGACTTGGTACATTTCTACTTGTTAAACTTCCATGTTGCTCTAGTGCAATTTAATCGTGACTCTGGGCTTATGGTGATATTTGCCCCTGGGAGAGAAGGCAAGGCCAGGAAAATTCTCTAACAGTGATACAGACTCACTAGATTGACCAAGTTCAGTTAGAATAGATTGCTTTATAACTTCGAAGGATTCAACAGGCCAAGAACTGCAAGAATAAGGAATATGTGTTTTATTTTGAGTAATAAGATGAAAAGGTAAAGTCCATAGGTTTCAGGGTTTCAAGAGTACAGGCAATCCTGAGAGAACATATTTACAACACATCACATTCACTTAATTAATGCTGCATTTACATTTGTTTCTGTCAGTTAGCTAAGCATGGAGTAAGTGAAGGTATAGTGTAGGAAAATAGGAACAGAGACATGCCAGCTAGAAACAATGAGTGTGTTTATCACGCCAGTGTTTCTGTGCCATGTCACTGCTGCCTAATGACTGTTGCACATCAGTAACCTTCACCCGCCAGATTTTCTTCCTCACTTTTGCACAAGGAGGGTAGGTCTCTTCAAAAACTAGTGGTCATGGACTGCAGGAAATCTGATTCAGCTTTCTCCACTAGAGGTAAAGGGATATTGGAACTTGATTGTTCAAGGTTGATAGATGGTGTGGCTGCCTGGGCTCTTCATGCTAAAACTCATACCAGGGGTTGAGTTACTGCAGGCAGCCAGGATCCTGACCCTAGGTCCCCATTAGTTCTTCCACAAAAACAAGGTGTTTACTTATTTTAGATATAAACACTTGGAATCTTAGTATATTTTAAGCTAATTCTCTAGGAATCTCTAGCTTCATCCTTTTCTTCCCCACTGTGGTTAAGAACATTATCATTACCAACTGCACATTGCATTCTAATGTGTAGATATTTAGATTTTTGGCATTTGATGGAGCTTTGTAAACTGTACCTTTTACAGTGTGGAAAGGGGAAGTTATAAACAAAATTAAAATATGTATTCTAAAGTAGAGATGTGGGTCTCTTTCAGGGTTAGTAGGTCTTGCTAATAAATTTGAGACCAAATTAGATATTCAACAAGTAGACTTGGTACATTTCTACTTGTTAAACTTCCATGTTGCTCTAGTGCAATTTAATCGTGACTCTGGGCTTATGGTGATATTTGCCCCTGGGAGAGAAGGCAAGGCCAGGAAAATTCTCTAACAGTGATACAGACTCACTAGATTGACCAAGTTCAGTTAGAATAGATTGCTTTATAACTTCGAAGGATTCAACAGGCCAAGAACTGCAAGAATAAGGAATATGTGTTTTATTTTGAGTAATAAGATGAAAAGGTAAAGTCCATAGGTTTCAGGGTTTCAAGAGTACAGGCAATCCTGAGAGAACATATTTACAACACATCACATTCACTTAATTAATGCTGCATTTACATTTGTTTCTGTCAGTTAGCTAAGCATGGAGTAAGTGAAGGTATAGTGTAGGAAAATAGGAACAGAGACATGCCAGCTAGAAACAATGAGTGTGTTTATCACGCCAGTGTTTCTGTGCCATGTCACTGCTGCCTAATGACTGTTGCACATCAGTAACCTTCACCCGCCAGATTTTCTTCCTCACTTTTGCACAAGGAGGGTAGGTCTCTTCAAAAACTAGTGGTCATGGACTGCAGGAAATCTGATTCAGCTTTCTCCACTAGAGGTAAAGGGATATTGGAACTTGATTGTTCAAGGTTGATAGATGGTGTGGCTGCCTGGGCTCTTCATGCTAAAACTCATACCAGGGGTTGAGTTACTGCAGGCAGCCAGGATCCTGACCCTAGGTCCCCATTAGTTCTTCCACAAAAACAAGGTGTTTACTTATTTTAGATATAAACACATTTTCTACTTTTAAAAATTTCTCTTGAAAACAGATTCAAATAATAAGATTTACATGCACATGTTCATGAGATTTAAAAATAATAATATATTTATAATTTGGCAATGTGAAGTGAAAGCTCTTGATCAAAACAATTCACTTCAGTAGATGAGGCATCCTTTTAAAAATACATAAACAAATTGCTTCTCAGGTGGCTCAGTGGTAAAAAGTGTGCCTACCAGTACAGGAGACATGGGTTTGAGCTAAGGGTCCAGAAGATACCTGGAGGAGGGAATGGCAACCAACTCCAGTATTCTTGCCTAGGAAATTTCCTGAATAGAGGAGTCTGGGGGACTACAGTCCACAGGGTCGCAGAGTTAGACATGACTGAGCACCAGCAAATCTCACAAATTACCATATGCCTCCAATATTAGTTGGCTGGCATCCATCTGATTTGTCCCATGTGCCTTAGAGCTATAAGCAGTCTCCTGTTGTCACTCAATCTTTCCATCAACTGAAGCCCATAGCCTGGTCTGGCCAGATTCCTTCAAAGGAACTGAGTTCCTTTCCCTGTCATCAGCCTAAAGGAAACCTTTATGTTTGTTTATAATTAATTATTCATTTATTATTTGTCCACACCAGGTGGCATGTGGGATCGATCTCCCACAGGGTCAAACCTATATCTCCTACATTGCAAGGTGGATTCTTGACCACTGGACCACCAGCAAAGTCCCTAAGAAGCCCCAGTATTTGTAACCTGTAGCAAAACATGAGGAAAAGGCAAAGAACTCCAACCAGCATCAGCCTTGTCTGGCAATAGCTGTTGTTCATATTGGAAGGGAAGGTAGATCTTAGTACATTCACCTACAAAGATGACACTGCTATCAGGGTAATCTTTGGGAGAGGGAGTACATATGGCTATGTGTACTTATGTGAGAGTATTATACAGTCCATATTTTTGAAAAATGCATAGTAATGAGTAATCACTTCCACAAGACTCTTAGGCAATTAACAAGGACCTACTATATAGCACCGGGAACTATATTCAATATCTAGTAATAACTGTAAGGGAAAATAATCTGAAAAAGAACACACACACACACATAGATAGATAGATAGATTGATAGATATTTGTATAACTGAATCACTGTGCTGTACACTTGAAACTAACATGATGCCATAGATCAACTATACTTCCACTAAAAAAATAAGTAAATAAGTTACAAAGATGTAACTCCCATCCCACCCTCCCACCCCCAAAAGACCTTAGCTAAACAAATTGCTTCTCAGGTGGCTCAGTGGTAAAAAGTGTGCCTACCAGTACAGGAGACATGGGTTTGAGCTAAGGGTCCAGAAGATACCTGGAGGAGGGAATGGCAACCAACTCCAGTATTCTTGCCTAGGAAATTTCCTGAATAGAGGAGTCTGGGGGACTACAGTCCACAGGGTCGCAGAGTTAGACATGACTGAGCACCAGCAAATCTCACAAATTACCATATGCCTCCAATATTAGTTGGCTGGCATCCATCTGATTTGTCCCATGTGCCTTAGAGCTATAAGCAGTCTCCTGTTGTCACTCAATCTTTCCATCAACTGAAGCCCATAGCCTGGTCTGGCCAGATTCCTTCAAAGGAACTGAGTTCCTTTCCCTGTCATCAGCCTAAAGGAAACCTTTATGTTTGTTTATAATTAATTATTCATTTATTATTTGTCCACACCAGGTGGCATGTGGGATCGATCTCCCACAGGGTCAAACCTATATCTCCTACATTGCAAGGTGGATTCTTGACCACTGGACCACCAGCAAAGTCCCTAAGAAGCCCCAGTATTTGTAACCTGTAGCAAAACATGAGGAAAAGGCAAAGAACTCCAACCAGCATCAGCCTTGTCTGGCAATAGCTGTTGTTCATATTGGAAGGGAAGGTAGATCTTAGTACATTCACCTACAAAGATGACACTGCTATCAGGGTAATCTTTGGGAGAGGGAGTACATATGGCTATGTGTACTTATGTGAGAGTATTATACAGTCCATATTTTTGAAAAATGCATAGTAATGAGTAATCACTTCCACAAGACTCTTAGGCAATTAACAAGGACCTACTATATAGCACCGGGAACTATATTCAATATCTAGTAATAACTGTAAGGGAAAATAATCTGAAAAAGAACACACACACACACATAGATAGATAGATAGATTGATAGATATTTGTATAACTGAATCACTGTGCTGTACACTTGAAACTAACATGATGCCATAGATCAACTATACTTCCACTAAAAAAATAAGTAAATAAGTTACAAAGATGTAACTCCCATCCCACCCTCCCACCCCCCCAAAAGACCTTAGCTAAGCAAAGCTTTATATTAAAAGAGATAACTTGTGCACAAGGGGAAAAAAGTGTCAGCTCCCTGAGGGGGTCAGTTGTTTTTGCAACAAAGGGAGGGTTTATCTTATGATCACCAATAATTTTCAGAAATCATCAAACTTGTTTGATCAGCAGCCGGGTGACTCCATGATGGCTATCAGGGATAAGAGCATGTCTGTGAGGGGATAGAAGTACCTGAGAATTTTCTGTAAGAAAGTACCAGAACAGATAAGGTTAAAATTTATAGTTGAGTTTCTTATCCCGTGGCAACTAGGTATACTCATTAGTGTAACAGAGATAAAGGTCATCTTTTACTGCTGTGAGCCTGATTTTTGTCTCTGGAACTTAGGCCCCGAGAGCCTTTGTTTTCTAGCTTCCAAGGCCAGTTTTTCCCCAAGACTATTCACCAGTCCTTTTCCAAAATGGCTGTACTCTTTTTTCCTATCTCAAGAGCATGTGTATGTTATCTGTTGTGGAGGTGGACTGTGAATGGAGGGTGACTGTGTGTGTCTGTTTCCTCCAGGTTTCTCTGCATCTGTAAGAAACACAAGAGTTAGGCAGAGGGAGGACGCTGTTTGCTAGGAGCAAGGGAGTGGGTCTTTGCTGTTCTTGACTGACTTTTCTACTTTGTTTGTCCTACACACTCCAGGCTACCCCATGGGAATGCAGTGGGCCCCTGTGTTTGGTATGGCTCTTCCTAACTTTCCAAGCTCCCAGGTCCCTTCCTAAGTCAATCCTGAATCTGGCTTCTCATCACCATACCTCAGCTTACTCAGCTGTCCCTCCTGTCCAATGGTTCTCGTTCCATTCTTCCTCATTTCTAGTTCATTCAGAAATCACATTCATCATCTGCTCCCTTAGCGCCCTCTCTGGCTCCTTGCTGGGGATTCAGAGCTTCTGAAAGCAATCAGGATTGTTCCTTTTCTTGACCCTAATGTTCTCTCTATGCAGCATTCTCTAGCTCTATTCCAGCTCTTGATACAACAGGGTTCAAACTAAAGATGCGTTCAGTCCTGGTTGGTCAGAATCTCGGGAAAGGAAAAGGAAATGGTGTTTGGAAGGATGGCTGAAAGCAGAGCAGGACAAGGGGAATCTAAAGTTCCCTGGCATGCGAGGAAGCCAAAGAATGCATAACCTAGTCACTCTGGAAATCTCTGGCCTCTGCTTCTTGTCATCAAATGCTGATAGCGTCAGTGACCCAGAAACACGCGGAGAGCCCCCGAGTCTAATGTGCTCCTCCTCAGGCCTCCTTTTTAGGGTCCTGCAAACCTCTGTACCAGAAATAGCTCCCCGAGTTCCATATAATTGTGTCCCTTCCAAAGTCCTGGAGCTGAAGGCAGCAGAGACTCGACGGTGTGGGAGTTTTCTGTTTAAAGGGAACAGGGCAGGCAGATTGACCTTCTAAAAGCACAGCTGAAATTTTTTTTATCCTCATTTCAGCAAGATCTCTGTGTTGTTACAGTCCAAATTTATACATAATTTATGTTCTTTGGATGGCAATAGATGTCAAATTAGCCAGAGTTTCCTGAATCATAGTTATTAGTTTATTTTTAAAAATGAATTTAATTTGAAAATATTTTGCTCTGTTAAGTCTATAGCAACTGGCATTGTCAATACAATTCTTAAAGCAAATAGATTTGGAAATGAATTGTTAGTTTTTACATATCATGTTCTCATACTGTAATGGGGGTTGCATATGATAAATTAACATTATTACATTAAGTATCACTTTATTATATAAAGTACTATACCTTATAATTTTTGCTACTTCTTGAAGCAGCATCTACATACATAGAGAATTATAAAGAATTAGTATCAAGTTCACACATGTTTTCCAAACTGACATATAAACAAATTTAAGACTAACACAAACTGTGCCTCAGCTGCAATGTACAACTATTAGGAAAATTGTGCTAATATTTGAGTATCTTCAGAATTGTGCATTGGAACATGAAGGGGAGAAAGAAAATAGGTGCTTGGCACTATGATACATCATAGTATAAAAATGTATTGCAGGGGGCTTCCCCTGGTGGTCCAGTGGATAAGGACACCGCCTTGCAGTGCAAGGGGCGCCGGTTTGATCCCTGGCCTGGGAAGATCCCACGTGCCGCGGAGCGGCTGGACTGATGTGTCCAATCACCGAGCCGGAGCTCTGGGGGGCATGTGCCCAGAGCCGGCGCTCTGCGACAACAGACGCCACCGCGATGGGAGGCCCGCAGGAGCCAAAGAACAAAGACGGATGAAAACAGAGAAATGAAAGACCAATAGAAGTGGCCCGCCTGCTCCCCGCCCTCCCCAAACCCGACCCCCGCCCAAAATAAATAAATAAATCTTTAAAAAAAAAAAAATGTATTGCAGGGACTTCCTTAGTGGCTCAGTGGTAAAGAATCTGCCTGCTGATGTGGGAGATTTGGGTTCAGTCCCTGTTCTGGGAAGATCTCACATGCTGTGGAGCAACTAAGTCCATGTGCCACAACTACTGAGCTTGTGCTCCAGAGCCAGGGAGCCATAACTATCCCGTCGAGTACTGAAGCTCGCATGTCCCATGTTTGTCAGTCCAAATTTATACATAATTTATGTTCTTTGGATGGCAATAGATGTCAAATTAGCCAGAGTTTCCTGAATCATAGTTATTAGTTTATTTTTAAAAATGAATTTAATTTGAAAATATTTTGCTCTGTTAAGTCTATAGCAACTGGCATTGTCAATACAATTCTTAAAGCAAATAGATTTGGAAATGAATTGTTAGTTTTTACATATCATGTTCTCATACTGTAATGGGGGTTGCATATGATAAATTAACATTATTACATTAAGTATCACTTTATTATATAAAGTACTATACCTTATAATTTTTGCTACTTCTTGAAGCAGCATCTACATACATAGAGAATTATAAAGAATTAGTATCAAGTTCACACATGTTTTCCAAACTGACATATAAACAAATTTAAGACTAACACAAACTGTGCCTCAGCTGCAATGTACAACTATTAGGAAAATTGTGCTAATATTTGAGTATCTTCAGAATTGTGCATTGGAACATGAAGGGGAGAAAGAAAATAGGTGCTTGGCACTATGATACATCATAGTATAAAAATGTATTGCAGGGGGCTTCCCCTGGTGGTCCAGTGGATAAGGACACCGCCTTGCAGTGCAAGGGGCGCCGGTTTGATCCCTGGCCTGGGAAGATCCCACGTGCCGCGGAGCGGCTGGACTGATGTGTCCAATCACCGAGCCGGAGCTCTGGGGGGCATGTGCCCAGAGCCGGCGCTCTGCGACAACAGACGCCACCGCGATGGGAGGCCCGCAGGAGCCAAAGAACAAAGACGGATGAAAACAGAGAAATGAAAGACCAATAGAAGTGGCCCGCCTGCTCCCCGCCCTCCCCAAACCCGACCCCCGCCCAAAATAAATAAATAAATCTTTAAAAAAAAAAAAAATGTATTGCAGGGACTTCCTTAGTGGCTCAGTGGTAAAGAATCTGCCTGCTGATGTGGGAGATTTGGGTTCAGTCCCTGTTCTGGGAAGATCTCACATGCTGTGGAGCAACTAAGTCCATGTGCCACAACTACTGAGCTTGTGCTCCAGAGCCAGGGAGCCATAACTACTGAAACCATGTGTCGCAAGTACTGAAGCTCGCATGTCCCATGCTTTGCAGCAAGAGAAGCCACCACAATGAGAATCCTGCACACCACAACTAGAAAAAAGCCTGTGCAGCAACAAAGACCCAGCACAGTCAAAAGAAAAAAAAAAAACATATTTCAAAAAGGTTTTGCCGTCATGCTCTCAGAGAGAATTTGACAAGTTTGTCTTTTTGTCTTTAATCTATATGCTTTTGCTGCCTTGTCCTCCCTGTACTTGGAAGCAATGTCTATCTCTTATCCTGGCAGAGGCACAGTTTACGAGCAATCTTGTCCCGTGCAGGGGCTTCCCTGGTGGTCCAGTGGGTAAGGACACCACCTTGCAGTGCAAGGGGTGCCAGTTCGATCTCTGCCTGGGAAGATCCCATGTGCAGAGTGGCTGGACCCATGTGTCCAACTACCGAGCTGGAGCTCTGGAGCACATGCGCCCAGAGCCAGTGCTCTGCAACGAGAGAGGTCACTGTGATGGGAGGCCCACTCAGGCCAACGAACAAACGTGGATGGAAATAGCTAAATGAAAGATCAATAGAAGTGGCCAAAATAAATAAATAAATAAAATCTTGTCCCTTGGACACAGTCACCTTTAAGGATCTGGGCAAAAGATGTTAGAGCCATGTCAGTCCTGGAAGCAGAAGTTCAGGGTGATATTAGATTGCAGGGAATTTCAACGGACAGAGGCACCTCTGTGTTGTTTAGTAAGCTTATGCATTTGTCCACATTAGTTATGTATGGGGTTTTCTTAAACATGAGGCCCAAGGAAGGGATTTCTGGCTGTACCTTCAGCACTTCCTAATAAGTGTCTGATCAAAAATTTTTTGAGTGAATTAGATGAGTTCCTGAAAGAGATGTGTTGCTGACTCTCTGGATCCTCTATAGTTGGTAAATTAAAAAAAAAAAAAGAAAAAGGAAGCATTTCTTTAGAGTGAGGAGGAGGACAATGAGGACAGATAGTGGGGAGAGTTTTCAGGGAAGATCTCACATGCTGTGGAGCAACTAAGTCCATGTGCCACAACTACTGAGCTTGTGCTCCAGAGCCAGGGAGCCATAACTACTGAAACCATGTGTCGCAAGTACTGAAGCTCGCATGTCCCATGCTTTGCAGCAAGAGAAGCCACCACAATGAGAATCCTGCACACCACAACTAGAAAAAAGCCTGTGCAGCAACAAAGACCCAGCACAGTCAAAAGAAAAAAAAAAAACATATTTCAAAAGGTTTTGCCGTCATGCTCTCAGAGAGAATTTGACAAGTTTGTCTTTTTGTCTTTAATCTATATGCTTTTGCTGCCTTGTCCTCCCTGTACTTGGAAGCAATGTCTATCTCTTATCCTGGCAGAGGCACAGTTTACGAGCAATCTTGTCCCGTGCAGGGGCTTCCCTGGTGGTCCAGTGGGTAAGGACACCACCTTGCAGTGCAAGGGGTGCCAGTTCGATCTCTGCCTGGGAAGATCCCATGTGCCGCAGAGTGGCTGGACCCATGTGTCCAACTACCGAGCTGGAGCTCTGGAGCACATGCGCCCAGAGCCAGTGCTCTGCAACGAGAGAGGTCACTGTGATGGGAGGCCCACTCAGGCCAACGAACAAACGTGGATGGAAATAGCTAAATGAAAGATCAATAGAAGTGGCCAAAATAAATAAATAAATAAAATCTTGTCCCTTGGACACAGTCACCTTTAAGGATCTGGGCAAAAGATGTTAGAGCCATGTCAGTCCTGGAAGCAGAAGTTCAGGGTGATATTAGATTGCAGGGAATTTCAACGGACAGAGGCACCTCTGTGTTGTTTAGTAAGCTTATGCATTTGTCCACATTAGTTATGTATGGGGTTTTCTTAAACATGAGGCCCAAGGAAGGGATTTCTGGCTGTACCTTCAGCACTTCCTAATAAGTGTCTGATCAAAAATTTTTTGAGTGAATTAGATGAGTTCCTGAAAGAGATGTGTTGCTGACTCTCTGGATCCTCTATAGTTGGTAAATTAAAAAAAAAAAAAGAAAAAGGAAGCATTTCTTTAGAGTGAGGAGGAGGACAATGAGGACAGATAGTGGGGAGAGTTTTCAGGGTAGGAGAAATTTAGAACTGTCAGCCAAGAGACTAGTTTAGAAATGTTCTCTAAACAAAATACTGATGAACTCTCGAGTTGACTTTGTATGGACACAAGGAGGGTGGTTTCTATGTGAGCCATGAAGGCAGGGCTTAGAGTTCAGATTGAAAGAATGCTGCTTCTTTAGAGATCAAGGGATAAAAAGCTCTGGCCTAAACTGGTGGCTCAAATGGTAAAGGATCCACCCATAATGCAGATGTGGGTTCTATCCCTTGGTCAGGAATAGCCTCTGGGGAAGAAAATGGCAACCCACTCCAGTATTCTTGCCTGGAGAATCCCAATGGACCAAGGAGCCTGGCAGGCTATAGTCTATGGGGTCACAAAAGAGTCAGACACAACTTAGCGACTAAGCCAAAACAAAGTGAGGACTGGTAGTACGTGTGAACTTTGAAAAGAACTGCATCAGGCTTCACAGCCTGAACGGTGGGTGAGACTTTTCCATGCCAAATTGCGTGGCTTGAGACAGTGTCTATAAATTTTCCCTAATGCTCTCTGTCATATCTTGTGAAGAGTCATCGTTACCATGGTAAAAACATTTTTTATATAACCATCTATCAGAGGAAATGAGAGGCCTCTCTCATACCAGAGAGGTATAGGACAGGGTAGAATCTGGGGCCCCCTTTTAGGTTGAAAAAGACTGTCCTTGAAATTTATATGACACCAGCTTAACCAGCTGATTGCAAAGCTGGCTAAGCAGTTTTCAATTTGGGCATGTCCGTGATGTGTGCTCTGGCGATATGACCTGCTGCCTGCTCCTGCTTTCCCTCTCCATCTCGAGGGTTAAGGGAAGACGTTCTAGAGAATAGACTTGGCACATTTCAAGGGATAGACAGGATGGATCTTTTTCTATAGGCTTGTACTATTCCAGAAATTTCAGGCATCCACTGAAAACTGTCAGACTGTGTTTCCATTTTTTTAACACTTAAAGGAAATTTACTTATTTATCTATTTATGGTTGTGCTGGTTGGATCTTCATTGCTGCTTCTCAGCAAAAGTGTTTCTATTTTCCAATTTTAAGCTTAAATGGAAATGTGGAGAGTTTTCAGGGTAGGAGAAATTTAGAACTGTCAGCCAAGAGACTAGTTTAGAAATGTTCTCTAAACAAAATACTGATGAACTCTCGAGTTGACTTTGTATGGACACAAGGAGGGTGGTTTCTATGTGAGCCATGAAGGCAGGGCTTAGAGTTCAGATTGAAAGAATGCTGCTTCTTTAGAGATCAAGGGATAAAAAGCTCTGGCCTAAACTGGTGGCTCAAATGGTAAAGGATCCACCCATAATGCAGATGTGGGTTCTATCCCTTGGTCAGGAATAGCCTCTGGGGAAGAAAATGGCAACCCACTCCAGTATTCTTGCCTGGAGAATCCCAATGGACCAAGGAGCCTGGCAGGCTATAGTCTATGGGGTCACAAAAGAGTCAGACACAACTTAGCGACTAAGCCAAAACAAAGTGAGGACTGGTAGTACGTGTGAACTTTGAAAAGAACTGCATCAGGCTTCACAGCCTGAACGGTGGGTGAGACTTTTCCATGCCAAATTGCGTGGCTTGAGACAGTGTCTATAAATTTTCCCTAATGCTCTCTGTCATATCTTGTGAAGAGTCATCGTTACCATGGTAAAAACATTTTTTATATAACCATCTATCAGAGGAAATGAGAGAGGCCTCTCTCATACCAGAGAGGTATAGGACAGGGTAGAATCTCGGGCCACATTTTAGGGAGAAAAAGACTGTCCTTGAAATTTATATGACACCAGCTTAACCAGCTGATTGCAAAGCTGGCTAAGCAGTTTTCAATTTGGGCATGTCCGTGATGTGTGCTCTGGCGATATGACCTGCTGCCTGCTCCTGCTTTCCCTCTCCATCTCGAGGGTTAAGGGAAGACGTTCTAGAGAATAGACTTGGCACATTTCAAGGGATAGACAGGATGGATCTTTTTCTATAGGCTTGTACTATTCCAGAAATTTCAGGCATCCACTGAAAACTGTCAGACTGTGTTTCTATTTTTTTTTTTTAACACTTAAAGGAAATTTACTTATTTATCTATTTATGGTTGTGCTGGGTTGGATCTTCATTGCTGCTTCTCAGCAATGAATGGTGGCTTCTCTAGTTGCGAAGCACAGGCTCTGGGCACACCAGCTTCAGTAGCTGCAGCACATGAGCTTAGCTGCTTCAAGGCATGTGAAATCTTCCCAGTCCAGGGATTGAACCTCTGTGCCTACCTGCATTGTGAGGTGGATTCTTATTGACTCTACCACCAAGGAAGTCCCAGACTGTATTTCTTATCTGTGCCACCTACCAAGAAAACAAAGTCTGAAATGTGGAGAATCTTAACTGCCCTGGGCCTTGGAACAAACTTAGGTTGTAAATTGCCCTCTGAGTCCCAATGATATGGATCTATGACATTTAGGAAACAAGTCCTTCATTCAATTACAAGATTGGGCCTGTGGCTCCTTGCTTAAGGGGAGAAAGAAATTTGGCTGTAGCCTTGGCAAGTTGTCAGAAAATGCTTACTAAGCTATAAAGAGCCAATTCAAAACAAAGGATTAGGATTAGTGAAATAAACATCAGGGAAGCTATTTAAGTTAGCTAGTAAAGAAAAACATGTTAAAACATTAGAATAGGGACTTCCCTGGTGGTCCAGTGGTTAAGACTCTGTACTTCCACTGCAGTGGGCATGGGCTCCATGTCTGGTCAGGAAATGAAGATACCCTCATGCCTTGCAGTCAAAAAACCCAAAACCAGAAACCTTAGAACTAAGATGGCTTCTCCTAATAAAACAGCAAACTTACAGTGAAACTTATATACCATAGCAGATGGTGTTATAAATAGGTGCTGATTTTTTTGGAGAGTAGTTTGCAATATATCAAGAGCCAAAAGGAATGTTTGTGTCTTTTGATCCACTGATCTCAATTTTGTTACTCTGTAAACATGAATAGAGTCCTTTCCCCTTGATAACATTCTAGACAGAGACAGCAGAGGCTGGTGTTGCATATTGTGCCCTTCAGGAACTGTCAGTCGGCTGAGGGAAAACATACCAATAATCCGATCATCATAATAAAAAGGTGAATGGGGAAGAGAGGAGCCCAGCTGCAGGTCTGGAAGCGTATGGCAGGAAACAGGAAAGGTTTCCTGTAGGAGATGTCACCACACTGAATCTGGGAGGATAAATAATCACTAGAAAATCATGCAGAGAAGGATGGTCCAGGCAGAGCCAGACTAAGACCTGGAGGTGGTTGTCCCTGGTTCAACATGGCGAGAGTGCAGGCCTAGAAGAGATTTCAGGGAGTTATTCAACCATTCTCAAGGCTGACATTAGAAAGAGTTTCTACATGTTTAGTTTCATTCACTTGACTCTGGCTTTTATTTTCTGCCTAGGGATAAATATTCATCCCTTCAGTCTCCGGTATAGACATGGGCAAATAGGCTACCTTGCTTCAAACTCCCCTGTAGTAGCAGCTGGCAAGCATGATCTGCATTGCTTGGGTCCTTCAGCACAATGCAGGACTTCAGTGATCCCTGAGCCCCTAAGAAGAAGCAGAGATGACTTCCTGGGTAGCAAAGTTGGAGCCACAGGGCACCAGACAGGCAGGACTCACATGATCCTTTCCCTTCCCCATGGCAGCTCCATCTGGCATGGGGCCTCTGATGTCTTGATAGAGCAGAGAGTCAGGCCACAATACAAGAGGAAGTGATGGGAGTATACACTATGTGTCTCTGGAGAAGAACGAACTTATTCTGTTCACCAGCAGAATGATGCCTGCTCATCAGCATTGCCAAGAGTGAGATGTTTGTGCGAGTTGCTCAGTCCTGTCTGAGTCTTTGCGCCCCCATGGACTGCAGCCCGCCATGCACCTCCGTCCTTGGGATTCTCCAGGCAAGAATAGTGGAGTGATAGCCATTTCCTCCTCCAGGGGATCTTCCCGATCCAAGGATCGAACCCAGGTCTCCTAGATTGTTGGCAGATACCTTAATGTCTGAGCCACCAGGGAAGTGGACAAGAGTGAGATGGGAGACCCTTTAGAAGAGCCAGAAGTCAGCAGATGTGACTGAAAGCCTGAGAATTATAACCTAAAAGAAAAGTTAAAGGGGAGGGCTTGGGGAAGGTAGTTTTGCAACACTAAAAAGAGTCAACATATAATTTGTTTTTATATTCCACCTCATCCCAAAAAGCTGAATAGGGTCACAACTGCAGTATATTCGTCCCCAAGGCATTCAGCCATATAAGAAAGCACTCTCTAGCAGTGACTGTGTAGACCCCGAGAAGGAATCTGGGAGATCCCGAAAGAGTTCTACAAATAAGAGAAACCCTGTCATCCCCCCGCCATGCTGTGAATGGCTAGATGGCTGAGATGGCTTTAGGGACTTGGGCACTCCCCTTTCACTTAGCAGGTGGCTTCATTTCATTTGGTAAAGATTTATTTAGCAAGTGCTATGGAACATGTATCGTAAGTGAAAGTGTATCTTTTCCTTCAGTTTTCCAGATGAGGGATAATGATTCTTGTCTATGGGCCTGTGGTAAATCAGAATGGGATCTGAACTACAGGGGAAGCCCTGAATCTAGGAAGGATGAGGCCAATCAGGGCTGAGTGGTCAGGCTGAACCAACTAATAGAATCAACTAATAGAATCAACTAATAGAAAAGCAAAGACTCGGCTGAGTGAGGGGGTGACCCAGTAACCAGGCTGCGGTGCATACAGTTGATGAGGCATTTGGAGAGCTGACTCAGAGTGTGGACTGTGACCAAAAAAGTCTTGAAACCAAAGCTCTATGAGTCTCATGGTGGAAGGAGAAGAGTACTAAGGAATTAGGGCTTTTCTGCATAGAGCCATTAGAGGGAGCACTGTTACCTACAGAGTCAACACCAGTTTCTGTTCCTCCCATCTCAGCTCCTGCTCTTTGAATTTTCCATCCTCAGGCCCTCTTCCCTTCCATCCAGCTGTCTCTGAGGGCCTCTTCCTCATTGTGTATCTGTGACTATTCTTTTATCCAGGCCCTTTGATTTCCTGGCTTCAAATCAGAGAGCCCCAGGGCTATTTAGGGTAAAGGAATGTCAGGCTGGAGACTGACTTGTTGCTCAGACACGGTTGCATTTGGCTAAAGGATATACACTTTCTAGTTAGGCTCTCTTCCTCTTCATCACTGCTCTTCCAGATGAAATGAACAATCGTATTCCTTCCCCATATAACCTGTGGCTAAAAAGAGGCTCAGGGAGAGGAGACAATTATCTGGGGAGTCCAGAAAACTGGGGCTGCCTTCCATTTTTTCACCCTCCTGGCCCTGTCTGGGTCTGATTTCTCCGGGGACCAGCAGCTTCTTGTGGTGCATGTCCTCATATATTGCTTGAAGTCCTATTTGAGTGGCAAGACTGGAAGTCTCAACTTTCATCTCTGAAAGATAATGGGAGAGTGCCTGTTACTCAGTCCCACTGCACGCAGTCCCTCCCTCTCTGGGTGATATAATGGTACACCTTGGGAGGGACAGACTCTCAACACCTCTCCATTTGAGATCCTCAGTCCAGGGCCAAGTAGAGGAGGCTGCACATGAGATCAAGACTGTGGAGGAAGGACTCTCACTCAAAGGGTAGCAATTGTTGTGGTGACTCTTCTGTGGTCCTGAGGAGAAGAGAGACTGAGTGGCTAAGTGAGGTAGTCATAAATAAGGCTAAGTGAGCATGAGAGGAAGAGGAGACTGGTGGGGCTTTCTTAGTTTGCAGCATGAGGCAGGTTTCTACTGGTGGGGAACTTTATTAAATTAGAAGGGCTCATCAGTATTCTAGGCTGTCTCTCACTTTTTTTTTTTTTTTTTTTGGCCTCTTTTATTGGCCTTCCATTTATTTATTTTCATCCATCTTTGCTCTTCGGCCTGTGTGGGCCTTCCATTGCAGTGGCCTCTCCTGTTGCAGAGCACTGGCTCTGGGTGCATGCGCTCCAGAGCACTGGCTTGATATTGGACACACCGGTCCAGCCAGCTCCGTGGCATGTGGGATCTTCCCGTGCCAGGGATCGAACCTGAGCCCCTTGTACTGTAAAGCGGACTCTTCATCCACAGGACCACCAGGGAAGCTCCTGTCTCTCACTTTTTAGCTGACTTCAGGGAGGTCACGGAAACTGTCAGAAAGTCAGTTATCTCCTTGTAGAATAGAATTGTAAAAATGCTTGGGTTAACTCATAAGGTTGTGTGAGGATCAGATGGGTGGGAGAAGCTCTGTAACCCTTACAGCAATTCACGAATGTAAGTTATGGCGGTTACTGAAGAGCCGGGAGGTAAGGACCATAGATCCTTTGGGATAAGATGGGATCTCTACACCAGGTCTAGAGGGAGGAGGGGAATGTGGCCCTTTTCTTGTGTGACTGCTCCCCTCACCTCAGTTCCTTGAAGAAATCTAGACACCAGCACTATGGTCAGGAATGTGCTGGGCCATGGGCTTCACTGGTGATGCAGTGGTCAAGACTCCCAGGATTCCACCGCAGGGGTGACTGGCTGGATCTCTGGTCAAGGCACTAAGATCATGCATGGCCCAGCCAAAAAGTTAGGGGAAAAAAAAAAGCATGGCTGGATGGCAATAAAGGAAGGGGAAGCCCCAGAGAAGAAAAGAAAGGAACCCAGTTGAGGGTGTGGCCAAGCGAGTGAGCAGGTGCTGAAGAGGGGAGTGTCAGAAAATTCCCGTGGAGAGTGGGGAGAACTGGCAGTACTACATTTCTTAGCTAGGAGGAGGACAGACACCTGGTCTCTGGGAAGAGATTGATCCTCACTGTGTGTCCTTCACAGAAAACATAGCTATGTCATGGGCCCTCCTCCAGGTTTCTGCGGCCAAATCAGACTGTTTTCTCCCAGGCCTCTGACTCCCATAGCATCATCATGACTATCCCAAGTCCAGGATCCTGCGTGGCCCAGTTAGTACCGCCACGTGAAGACGCAGCACAGGAGACTGGTCTCTAGGGTGTGCAAGTCCCTCAGTACCGTCTCTCACCAGAGCTTGCAAGGGATCCGTGACATGCAGCGCCATATCTACCAGGTGCCTGAAGGACTAACTGTTATCGCTTCCTCTGAAAACCCATGACCCAGTGTGTGGCCTCTCTGGAGTCCTGGCCGTCTGACTACCCTTAGAGATCTAGGGTCTGGTCCTGGCACATCAGAGTGGCCTGTGTGCAGAACCAGTGGATTCATTGGGAAGGCTGGACTCCTGGTCTTCAGGTCCTCTGTGGGTGGCCTGAGGATCTCGGCCTTAACTAGGCCGCCTTCAGTCGTGCTTCCCCTCATTAGACTTCTTCCCTGAATCTGTACCTCTCACTGACCCAGCTGCCATCTCTCTCAGGGTCGCTCATGAGCCAGGGAGTGGGGTGAGGAGAAGTGAGTGAATGACCAGAGAAGGGCTATGCAGGCCCTTCCTGCCAGAGTGCAGGGCCCCTCCGTGACATCCTAGGCTGAAACTTGCCACTTTTCCAGCTTTTCCTTGGTCCCCCTTCCAACTGAGGAATCTTAGCAGGGTTCGCACTGTGAGGGATCGGAGTAGGGCAGCATTTACTTCGGGAAGCCTTGATCCCGGCCCTAGGGTGATGCTGAGTCATGGAGCTCATTGGTTCACCCGCGGTTCTCATAAATCTCTGATCCTGGCTGACAGCCTTTCTTCTTGCGGGTCCACCCTCTTTTCCCGCTGAGGCGCCTTTCACTACATGGGCCGGCAGGGGGCGCTATGTTGCTCGTTCTCTGAGAGCCAGGAACGCAATAGAGCAATTTTTCCCCTTTGGGTCTGCTTAGCAAGGCTGAGACCATGAGGCTTTATCTTTTAAAAGCCTTTTTGAGCCCGGAGTGGAACAACAGAGGAATAGACACATAGGATTTAAATATCTTAAAACAGATCAGTTGCCGAAGTACAAGATTTGTGCCCTTCTGCAGCGACCTGGCCCCAAAGCTCCATCTCACTTGTCTTCTGGGACATGGTCACGGTTTTCCAAATAGAGAAAGACAACAGACACAAGGATTGAGCATTCCTTTATGTACCATGAGCCTCCAGCAGTAGAGAGAAGATGGCAGAGGACCAGGGGAGGAGGGAGAGAGCTCAACAGAGTGCTTCTCTTTTCTGCTCCAAGAGCAAGGGTTCTCTGTGAGGGTCTGTGTCTATCGTTTGCATCTCTGTCTCTGCTAGGGCAGCAAATATTGTAAAAGTATAAACTCAAGGGGGTTCCCTGGTGGCTTAGTGGTAAGAGCCAATGCCCGAGACACGGGTTCGATCTCTGGTCCAGGAAGATCCCACATGATGCAGAGCAACTAAGCCCCTGGGCCATAGCTATTGAGCCTGTGCTACAGCTGTTGAGCTTGTGCACTGGAGCCTGGTACCTGCAACTACTGAGCCAGCTGGCAGCAACTGCTGAAGCTGAGTCCTCTAGAACCCACGCTGTGGTAGCAAGAGGCCGCCTTCAGTCGTGCTTCCCCTCATTAGACTTCTTCCCTGAATCTGTACCTCTCACTGACCCAGCTGCCATCTCTCTCAGGGTCGCTCATGAGCCAGGGAGTGGGGTGAGGAGAAGTGAGTGAATGACCAGAGAAGGGCTATGCAGGCCCTTCCTGCCAGAGTGCAGGGCCCCTCCGTGACATCCTAGGCTGAAACTTGCCACTTTTCCAGCTTTTCCTTGGTCCCCCTTCCAACTGAGGAATCTTAGCAGGGTTCGCACTGTGAGGGATCGGAGTAGGGCAGCATTTACTTCGGGAAGCCTTGATCCCGGCCCTAGGGTGATGCTGAGTCATGGAGCTCATTGGTTCACCCGCGGTTCTCATAAATCTCTGATCCTGGCTGACAGCCTTTCTTCTTGCGGGTCCACCCTCTTTTCCCGCTGAGGCGCCTTTCACTACATGGGCCGGCAGGGGGCGCTATGTTGCTCGTTCTCTGAGAGCCAGGAACGCAATAGAGCAATTTTTCCCCTTTGGGTCTGCTTAGCAAGGCTGAGACCATGAGGCTTTATCTTTTAAAAGCCTTTTTGAGCCCGGAGTGGAACAACAGAGGAATAGACACATAGGATTTAAATATCTTAAAACAGATCAGTTGCCGAAGTACAAGATTTGTGCCCTTCTGCAGCGACCTGGCCCCAAAGCTCCATCTCACTTGTCTTCTGGGACATGGTCACGGTTTTCCAAATAGAGAAAGACAACAGACACAAGGATTGAGCATTCCTTTATGTACCATGAGCCTCCAGCAGTAGAGAGAAGATGGCAGAGGACCAGGGGAGGAGGGAGAGAGCTCAACAGAGTGCTTCTCTTTTCTGCTCCAAGAGCAAGGGTTCTCTGTGAGGGTCTGTGTCTATCGTTTGCATCTCTGTCTCTGCTAGGGCAGCAAATATTGTAAAAGTATAAACTCAAGGGGGTTCCCTGGTGGCTTAGTGGTAAAGAGCCAATGCCCGAGACACGGGTTCGATCTCTGGTCCAGGAAGATCCCACATGATGCAGAGCAACTAAGCCCCTGGGCCATAGCTATTGAGCCTGTGCTACAGCTGTTGAGCTTGTGCACTGGAGCCTGGTACCTGCAACTACTGAGCCAGCTGGCAGCAACTGCTGAAGCTGAGTCCTCTAGAACCCACGCTGTGGTAGCAAGAGAAGCCACTGCAATAAGAAGCTGCCCACCACAACTAGAGAGTAGCCCCTGCTTGCTACAGCTAGAGAAAAGTCGATGCAGCAGTGAAGACTCAGTACAACCCAAAATAAATACATAAATTAAAAATATATATATATTCAAACTCAAACATTACTGCTTGGTGTGTATCCAGTGAAAAGGTGCTTCCCTGGCAGCTCAGGTGGTAAAGAATCTGCCTGCAATGTGGGAGACCCAGGTTCAATCTCTGGGTCGGGAAGATCCCCTGGAGAAGGAAATGGCAACCCACTCCAGTATTCTTGCCTAGGAAATCCCATGAACAGGAGCCTGGTGGGCTGCAGTCTATGGGATCGCAAGGAGATGGACATGACTGAGCTGTTAACACTTTGACTTTGGATCCAGTGAAAATAATGTCTTCCTCTATTATTTGTCTTTTAGCCCCCAGTTTCTTTTCTAAAAACAAAAAAAATAAGTATATAGTTTCTTTGTATCCTTTCACAGCCTATACATAATACATACACTTATACATATATGTAGGTTTATTGGTATGTATAGAGGTTTTCATGTTTCTCCTGCACTTACCCAACACATAGTAGTATCTTATACAGTGTTCTGTACCTTATTTTTAACTACTAACTATGTTTTGGTAAAGGATATACCTCACACTAGTTGATGGCTGCATGCAGTAAGAAAAGAGATTGAGCATTCCTTTATGTACCATGAGCCTCCAGCAGTAGAGAAGATGGCAGAGGACCAGGGAGGAGGAGAGAGCTCAACAGAGTGCTTCTCTTTTCTGCTCCAAGAGCAAGGGTTCTCTGTGAGGGTCTGTGTCTATCGTTTGCATCTCTGTCTCTGCTAGGGCAGCAAATATTGTAAAAGTATAAACTCAAGGGGTTCCCTGGTGGCTTAGTGGTAAGAGCCAATGCCCGAGACACGGGTTCGATCTCTGGTCCAGGAAGATCCCACATGATGCAGAGCAACTAAGCCCCTGGGCCATAGCTATTGAGCCTGTGCTACAGCTGTTGAGCTTGTGCACTGGAGCCTGGTACCTGCAACTACTGAGCCAGCTGGCAGCAACTGCTGAAGCTGAGTCCTCTAGAACCCACGCTGTGGTAGCAAGAGAAGCCACTGCAATAAGAAGCTGCCCACCACAACTAGAGAGTAGCCCCTGCTTGCTACAGCTAGAGAAAAGTCGATGCAGCAGTGAAGACTCAGTACAACCCAAAATAAATACATAAATTAAAAATATATATATATTCAAACTCAAACATTACTGCTTGGTGTGTATCCAGTGAAAAGGTGCTTCCCTGGCAGCTCAGGTGGTAAAGAATCTGCCTGCAATGTGGGAGACCCAGGTTCAATCTCTGGGTCGGGAAGACCTCCTAGAGTAGGAAATGACAACCCACTCCAGTATTCTTGCCTAGGAAATCCCATGAACAGGAGCCTGGTGGGCTGCAGTCTATGGGATCGCAAGGAGATGGACATGACTGAGCTGTTAACACTTTGACTTTGGATCCAGTGAAAATAATGTCTTCCTCTATTATTTGTCTTTTAGCCCCCAGTTTCTTTTCTAAAAACAAAAAAAATAAGTATATAGTTTCTTTGTATCCTTTCACAGCCTATACATAATACATACACTTATACATATATGTAGGTTTATTGGTATGTATAGAGGTTTTCATGTTTCTCCTGCACTTACCCAACACATAGTAGTATCTTATACAGTGTTCTGTACCTTATTTTTTTAACTACTAACTATGTTTTGGTAAAGGATATACCTCACACTAGTTGATGGCTGCATGGTATTTTGGTCTATTTTGGTCTGGCTCAGTAGTTGCAGGTACCAGGCTCTAGTGCACAAGCTCAAGATACAATCAAGCAATTTGTTCCAGTCTTTTACTGCTATCAATAAGATGGAATGTATATCCTGGAACAGAAGTGCAACAACAAACCCTTTGTATTCAGCTGTTGACAAGCTCCCTCCCATACATGATGTATGGTCCCAGGTCCTGAGCTCTGAAGATTCTGCATGCTCTGGGGGTGGGGCAAAAGCTATGAGTTGGCGACATCAAGCCTTCTAGATGCATCCTGCGTCACTGGCTCCAAGGAAGCCTGGGAGACTATTATTTTTCAGAGCATAACAGCACGACCAGAGGATGTTTCCTTGGAATGAGAGCCCAGTAGCATACCTGCACATGGAAGTCAGCATTCTTGTTTCAAAGTTCTGATCTTTTAATACCAGAGAAAACAAATGTCTGTTTATATGTGTTAGACGAATTAGATACAAGTAGGAACAGCTAATGTAGTTTCATATGTAGAAAATTTTAGAGCAAATGTGAGTTCTCATTTTCAAGCAACTTCTACAGGGTAAGCAGTTTACTTCAATTGACTCCTTTAACCCTCACAACTCATGAGGTAGATACTATTATTCTCGTTTTAAACATGATCAGCACAGTTGGCCTACAGAGTTCACAGGCAGTAGTGGAAGAATCAGGAGTATCTTCCTCCAAAGTCAAGTGTTTCCATTTATGCCAGGCTGCTTCTTAAGGGGAGCTGGGGTGCACAGTATATTAGGGTATCTTTGACAGAAACTTATGTTGAAGAAAGGAAGATGGTTCCAGAAGGTATTTAAATTATGACTGAGCTGTTAACACTTTGACTTTGGATCCAGTGAAAATAATGTCTTCCTCTATTATTTGTCTTTTAGCCCCCAGTTTCTTTTCTAAAAACAAAAAAAATAAGTATATAGTTTCTTTGTATCCTTTCACAGCCTATACATAATACATACACTTATACATATATGTAGGTTTATTGGTATGTATAGAGGTTTTCATGTTTCTCCTGCACTTACCCAACACATAGTAGTATCTTATACAGTGTTCTGTACCTTATTTTTTTAACTACTAACTATGTTTTGGTAAAGGATATACCTCACACTAGTTGATGGCTGCATGGTATTTTGGTCTATTTTGGTCTGGCTCAGTAGTTGCAGGTACCAGGCTCTAGTGCACAAGCTCAAGATACAATCAAGCAATTTGTTCCAGTCTTTTACTGCTATCAATAAGATGGAATGTATATCCTGGAACAGAAGTGCAACAACAAACCCTTTGTATTCAGCTGTTGACAAGCTCCCTCCCATACATGATGAATGGTCCCAGGTCCTGAGCTCTGAAGATTCTGCATGCTCTGGGGGTGGGGCAAAAGCTATGAGTTGGCGACATCAAGCCTTCTAGATGCATCCTGCGTCACTGGCTCCAAGGAAGCCTGGGAGACTATTATTTTTCAGAGCATAACAGCACGACCAGAGGATGTTTCCTTGGAATGAGAGCCCAGTAGCATACCTGCACATGGAAGTCAGCATTCTTGTTTCAAAGTTCTGATCTTTTAATACCAGAGAAAACAAATGTCTGTTTATATGTGTTAGACGAATTAGATACAAGTAGGAACAGCTAATGTAGTTTCATATGTAGAAAATTTTAGAGCAAATGTGAGTTCTCATTTTCAAGCAACTTCTACAGGGTAAGCAGTTTACTTCAATTGACTCCTTTAACCCTCACAACTCATGAGGTAGATACTATTATTCTCGTTTTAAACATGATCAGCACAGTTGGCCTACAGAGTTCACAGGCAGTAGTGGAAGAATCAGGAGTATCTTCCTCCAAAGTCAAGTGTTTCCATTTATGCCAGGCTGCTTCTTAAGGGGAGCTGGGGTGCACAGTATATTAGGGTATCTTTGACAGAAACTTATGTTGAAGAAAGGAAGATGGTTCCAGAAGGATATGCATTTTAAAAAACTTGGTTGGGTAGACACTACCAAGGATCCCTACAGATACAGTACAAGGGAGCAAAAGGACCTCCCTAAGTCCATGTAGCATCACAGAGCAATGCTCATCTCTGCATAGAATGGTTTGATGGATCTTTTGACATCCTCAGAACATGAATCTTATTCATATGGGAGCTTCTCTTGGGGTGAAAAGAATGGACACCCAGTGGGAAGTTCCCATGTCTCTCCTAAGGGCCCACTGACTTGGCCCTGGAATGGCCATGGCAGTGAGGGGATGGAGAAGTCTTCCTGCTCTCAGGTCATGACTCTTTGAAGGAAATCTTAAAATCATCCCAAACGTAGTCATCTGGGTCAGGGGCTTCCATTGTTCAACAACTTATTTAACAGTTTCCATTCCTGACTCAGGAGAGGAATCCCAGGAAGGAGACTTGCCTTCTAAAAATACCATTTCTAATACACTGCCCTGCAACAGGAACTAATTCAAGAGAGAACTTTCTGGAAGGATTCATCAGTGTCTTTGCAGAATCACTATGACTCAACTTGGCCAACATTGCTACCCAGCCCAGGAGGTTGTCTCGAAAATGAAGAAGAAATGTGCCAAGAGAGGGATGAAAAAAAGAGAAAAAAGAGAGAGGAGAGAAAGATAGGTAATGAGAAAACAAATGTCTGTTTATATGTGTTAGGCAATTAGATACAAGTAGGAACAGCTAATGTAGTTTCATATGTAGAAAATTTTAGAGCAAATGTGAGTTCTCATTTTCAAGCAACTTCTACAGGGTAAGCAGTTTACTTCAATTGACTCCTTTAACCCTCACAACTCATGAGGTAGATACTATTATTCTCGTTTTAAACATGATCAGCACAGTTGGCCTACAGAGTTCACAGGCAGTAGTGGAAGAATCAGGAGTATCTTCCTCCAAAGTCAAGTGTTTCCATTTATGCCAGGCTGCTTCTTAAGGGGAGCTGGGGTGCACAGTATATTAGGGTATCTTTGACAGAAACTTATGTTGAAGAAAGGAAGATGGTTCCAGAAGGATATGCATTTTAAAAAACTTGGTTGGGTAGACACTACCAAGGATCCCTACAGATACAGTACAAGGGAGCAAAAGGACCTCCCTAAGTCCATGTAGCATCACAGAGCAATGCTCATCTCTGCATAGAATGGTTTGATGGATCTTTTGACATCCTCAGAACATGAATCTTATTCATATGGGAGCTTCTCTTGGGGTGAAAAGAATGGACACCCAGTGGGAAGTTCCCATGTCTCTCCTAAGGGCCCACTGACTTGGCCCTGGAATGGCCATGGCAGTGAGGGGATGGAGAAGTCTTCCTGCTCTCAGGTCATGACTCTTTGAAGGAAATCTTAAAATCATCCCAAACGTAGTCATCTGGGTCAGGGGCTTCCATTGTTCAACAACTTATTTAACAGTTTCCATTCCTGACTCAGGAGAGGAATCCCAGGAAGGAGACTTGCCTTCTAAAAATACCATTTCTAATACACTGCCCTGCAACAGGAACTAATTCAAGAGAGAACTTTCTGGAAGGATTCATCAGTGTCTTTGCAGAATCACTATGACTCAACTTGGCCAACATTGCTACCCAGCCCAGGAGGTTGTCTCGAAAATGAAGAAGAAATGTGCCAAGAGAGGGATGAAAAAAAGAGAAAAAAGAGAGAGGAGAGAAAGATATGTAATGAGAAAAGATATTTATTTATGATATAGGAATTAGTTTTCATTTCTGAATTAGTGGAATCCTTTGCTGACTGCATTAGATGTGCCAAGCCTTGTATTAAGGGCTAAAGCTAGGAGAGGATTGGATTATGTCGTGGGAGGCTCTGTCTTCTTTTTCTTCTACAATCTTGTTCCAAATTTACATTTTGAACTCAGTAAGGTGCTTCTACTCAAGCTCTGAAAGTACTATGGCATCAGATAACAATTAAATCTCCTAAGATTCAACAGGTCAGTTCAGTCTTCTCCTACCCTCTTCAAGCTTTTTAATCCTACTCCAACCCACTAAAGAGCCTTGTCATATAAAAAGAGGTGAGAATTCCCTGGGGGTTCACTGGTTAGGACATGTGAACTTTTCAACTTTCATTACTGAGGCCCCTGGTTCAATTCCTGGTCAGGGAACTAAGATCCCACGAATGTGGCCAAAAAAAAAGCCTAATAGTTGAGAGAAATAGAGCCAGGGAAGGCTGTTTGCAGAGGAGGAACACAGGTTCTGCTTTTTGTATCGTCCCTTGTTTTTAGTTCACATACACATGCTCCATCTCATCACTTTCTGATGGTAGAAACTTGAGTCTTTGAATTTCTTCAAAGATTGTTCAAAATTTTGCTGAGAATTAGTACAGTTTGTTAAGTACTTCTTGAGCTTTTCCCTCTGTTTCATTTGGATTGGATTTATTTTCTCTTAATTTTCAATCTGGACCTGATTATTGCTTCTACTCTATGTCAGTCAACAACCCAAAAATACACAGAAGTCTTTCTGTAAAAGAATGACTCTCTGGTATTGTGTAAAGGACTCTAATCTAGGTTTCTAGAATTTTGCCTTTATTTATATTTGTGCTGTTTTCCACACAACTGTCATGTACCTTCCCAGGGCTTATATTTCATTACGTAAACTGGGAATTTTCTTTTTGTAAACCAGTTATTTATGTGCTCCTTCTGAAATGGTGTTAATCACAGGGTGTATCAAGATACATGAAATGTAGTCCAGATCCCCGAGTAACCTATGGAAAGTAGAGAATCTGAATTTGTGATAGAAGTACAATAGTATCACTTGTGTAAACGTGATTTAATGAGAGTTCAGGAGATGGAGGAAGTTACTTTCTCTGATGAGTTCAGGAAGGCTTCCAAGAGGAAGTTCCCTCTGTGCTGGGTCATGAGGATGAGCAGGGGTTTGCTGGGCCTTAGGGAAAAGTTGGGAATTGGTATGCAACGGTGCCCCAAAGTGGGGAAGGCTTGAGTGTTAAGAGAGATTAAATCACTGGCCCAGATTCTAGGTGAGAACAATTGTAATCAGACTCTTGAACTGGTCTAATATCATCTTTCAACAAAATTAATCCACATAATTTTGTGCTCCCTTTCTGTATTCTTGTCTGCAACTGCAATCATATTACCATTGATGTATCCTATAAATATGGACCACAGACATAGACCTGGTTAGGATTTGAAGGCAGAGCAAATAATACTCAGTTCTGTCATCTTATTTTGTGGAATTCTATTTTTTTCAGTATCAAGCAAGTTTTTATATGTACACTTGTGTGTGAACCATTTTTTATAGGCCTGGGCATGTGTGCTAAGTTGTTTTGGTTGTGTGTGACTCTCTCCGATGCTGTGGACTGTAGCCCACAAGGCTCCTCTGTCCATGGGGTTCTCCAGGCAATAATATTGGGTTGCCATGCCCTGCTTTAGGGGATCTTCTTGACCCAGGGATTGAACCCGCATCTCTTATGTCTATCTGCACTGGCAGGCAGATTCTTTACCACTAGCGCCACCTGGAAATCCCCTTTTATAGGTGATGAGAGTACAAAAGTGAATTAGGTATAATGTACCCCTTCCGCAATGATTTAGAGTCTCAGTGGGCAGCAAGGTTGTACTCAAGTGTCTAGAATATGAGGCAAATCCCATATACTCCAGACATAGGGGTTTGTCTGGCTCAAGAGCTGATCTGATTGGCCTAGTCCATGGGTCTTGTTGTGGTATTATTTTTTAATGTTTCATCTGATTTTTGGAGTTGATGGTAACATTTCCAATGGGAATTTTCATATAGAAAATATGGACCCTTGACTTGCCTTAAAATTGCCCCGAAATGTGGTCATGTAAACATCAGCTAGAGCAGAGTAGCAATGGCCATTTCTAAAAAGCTCAAATAGTCTTCCCTTGTTCTATTTTTCTTCCTGACTCCCATCCTGTCTGTTCACTCAGTGATGATACCTATCTGACTCCTGTGCACATTGGGGTTTACGAACCGTAAGACTTGTTAAGTGTCCTGAGAGAAGTCTGCCTGATCCTTGTTATTCTCCTTTAGATTGTGTTCAGGGGCTTCCCTGGTGGTCCAGTGGATAACGAGTCTGCCTTGCAGTGCAACAGACACCAGTTCGATCCCTGGCCTGGGAAGATCCCATGTGCCACTGTGCGGGTGGACTGGTGTGTCCAATTGTGGGCTGACGTCCTGGAGCACATGTGCCCAGAACTGGTGCTCTGCAGCGGGAGAGGCTACCATAATGGGAATCCCACACGAGCCAAAGAGAAAAGATGGATGAAAATAAATAAATAAATGAACAATAAAAGAAGTTTTTTTTTTTTTTTTTAAAAAGATTGTGTTCAGAGAACATCCCCAAACACATTTTCCAGTAGCTTCTTCTATAAATCCTCTCTCCACATTTCTAATGGCCCTCCTTTTCCTTCAAATCAAATCCAAGTGACCCAGTTGACAGGAACGATCTTGGGCTGAGGATCTGTTTATTTGAAAAGGAATGCATACCAACCCATAATGAAACTGGACACTCAGCATGATTTTTTTCAGTATCAAAAGACTGCTAAATGTGAGCTCGTTCTATTATTTCATTAGTTTAATCAATTCATCAGTGTTACCACTGCCACTGGATTATCAGCCAATGTCATTATGCCTTTATTTGTAATCCAGGGACATTGTAAAATAAAGACTTGGGGAAAAGTCTTCTGCATTGTGGTAGAAACAACTGTTGAGGGCATTGGCCACAGGCTTTATCAAAGCCATCTTGATGTTCAGTACTCAAAATGTATTCCGCTTTAGGGGCCTTCTTGCAATGTGCGCCCTTAACCTGCTGATATGGAGAGGCCAACTGTCAATGCCTTCCTGCACACGGCTTTCCCAATGCGTTGACTGTTATGGGGCAACAGTGCACGCTGCTTGCTGGCCACACATGAAGGACTGTGGTAGAAACATTTTATAATTATCAAGTTTTAGAACAGAGTCGATTAAATATCCTGCCCCCAAACGGAATGAGTCAACAGACACCAGTTCGTTCTATTTTTCTTCCTGACTCCCATCCTGTCTGTTCACTCAGTGATGATACCTATCTGACTCCTGTGCACATTGGGGTTTACGAACCGTAAGACTTGTTAAGTGTCCTGAGAGAAGTCTGCCTGATCCTTGTTATTCTCCTTTAGATTGTGTTCAGGGGCTTCCCTGGTGGTCCAGTGGATAACGAGTCTGCCTTGCAGTGCAACAGACACCAGTTCGATCCCTGGCCTGGGAAGATCCCATGTGCCACTGTGCGGGTGGACTGGTGTGTCCAATTGTGGGCTGACGTCCTGGAGCACATGTGCCCAGAACTGGTGCTCTGCAGCGGGAGAGGCTACCATAATGGGAATCCCACACGAGCCAAAGAGAAAAGATGGATGAAAATAAATAAATAAATGAACAATAAAAGAAGTTTTTTTTTTTTTTTTTTAAAAAGATTGTGTTCAGAGAACATCCCCAAACACATTTTCCAGTAGCTTCTTCTATAAATCCTCTCTCCACATTTCTAATGGCCCTCCTTTTCCTTCAAATCAAATCCAAGTGACCCAGTTGACAGGAACGATCTTGGGCTGAGGATCTGTTTATTTGAAAAGGAATGCATACCAACCCATAATGAAACTGGACACTCAGCATGATTTTTTTCAGTATCAAAAGACTGCTAAATGTGAGCTCGTTCTATTATTTCATTAGTTTAATCAATTCATCAGTGTTACCACTGCCACTGGATTATCAGCCAATGTCATTATGCCTTTATTTGTAATCCAGGGACATTGTAAAATAAAGACTTGGGGAAAAGTCTTCTGCATTGTGGTAGAAACAACTGTTGAGGGCATTGGCCACAGGCTTTATCAAAGCCATCTTGATGTTCAGTACTCAAAATGTATTCCGCTTTAGGGGCCTTCTTGCAATGTGCGCCCTTAACCTGCTGATATGGAGAGGCCAACTGTCAATGCCTTCCTGCACACGGCTTTCCCAATGCGTTGACTGTTATGGGGCAACAGTGCACGCTGCTTGCTGGCCACACATGAAGGACTGTGGTAGAAACATTTTATAATTATAAACAGTGTTTGGCGTAGCCTTTCTTCAGAACAGAGTCGATTAAATATGACCAAATTTTTGATTTTTGGCTCCATTTTTTCCCTACGGTTCTTGTTTGTTTGTTTTTTTAAAATTATTCTGTGAAAACATTTTTTTCCAGGTAGAATTTTTCAATTTAAACCTCAAGGCACAGCTGTTTGTAAAAATATGAAATGTATACAGTTGGCAAGAAGTGAGCTCACTGATGTCAAAGAGTACACGGATAAATATTGACGTGTTAGTTGTGAGGTATTTCTTTTAATGTGATGAATAATTGATATGTCACATCTATGGTTTCATAGGTATTATTGCTTAAAACAAAACTGTGTGAAAAACTGAGTTGACAAAAAGGGGAAAAATCAATGAATAATACAGATGAAATGGAGCTATGGTGCAGGAGCTCTGATGTCTGGGAGACCCTGAGATAAAGTCAGATTTATCTATGCCCTAATTGTCTGACTTCTCAGTTGGCACTATTCCACTTGTTTTTCAATAAGAGTCATCACTGCTGATAATTTTTAGAAGTTAAAGCTTTCCCTTTTAGGTCATTCAGAGGACTTTGGGGGCTCTTCATTGTTAAGCTATGCTCTTCATCTAAAGCCAGGATATTTTCCTGTGTGGAGTGTTATCCCATGTTTCATCTTGGTCTCACGTGAGAGGAACAAGCTTTTTTGTTTGTTAAAGTGCATGGCTTTGAAAAAAAATAAAAGATGGAACAGAGTTTGACTCATAGCTCTGCTGTTCATCAACCACGGGACTTCAGTCAAGGAGTTTGCCTTCCTTTTCCTTCCAGAGGAAGAGTAAAATTCCTTCTGGATACTGTCCACAGACATCCTAGGTCTGCTGGTGGGTCACGCTGGATCTTGAGCATAGGTGAAAACACTAGAAAGTGTAGGGAGTGTTACCTATGGGGCTTTTTTCCCTTTTGCCCAATGTGCGCCTAACCTGCTGATATGAGAGGCCAACTGTCAATGCCTTCCTGCACACGGCTTTCCCAATGCGTTGACTGTTATGGGGCAACAGTGCACGCTGCTTGCTGGCCACACATGAAGGACTGTGGTAGAAACATTTTATAATTATAAACAGTGTTTGGCGTAGCCTTTCTTCAGAACAGAGTCGATTAAATATGACCAAATTTTTGATTTTTGGCTCCATTTTTTCCCTACGGTTCTTGTTTGTTTGTTTTTTTAAAATTATTCTGTGAAAACATTTTTTTCCAGGTAGAATTTTTCAATTTAAACCTCAAGGCACAGCTGTTTGTAAAAATATGAAATGTATACAGTTGGCAAGAAGTGAGCTCACTGATGTCAAAGAGTACACGGATAAATATTGACGTGTTAGTTGTGAGGTATTTCTTTTAATGTGATGAATAATTGATATGTCACATCTATGGTTTCATAGGTATTATTGCTTAAAACAAAACTGTGTGAAAAACTGAGTTGACAAAAGGGAAACATCAATGAATAATACAGATGAAATGGAGCTATGGTGCAGGAGCTCTGATGTCTGGGAGACCCTGAGATAAAGTCAGATTTATCTATGCCCTAATTGTCTGACTTCTCAGTTGGCACTATTCCACTTGTTTTTCAATAAGAGTCATCACTGCTGATAATTTTTAGAAGTTAAAGCTTTCCCTTTTAGGTCATTCAGAGGACTTTGGGGGCTCTTCATTGTTAAGCTATGCTCTTCATCTAAAGCCAGGATATTTTCCTGTGTGGAGTGTTATCCCATGTTTCATCTTGGTCTCACGTGAGAGGAACAAGCTTTTTTGTTTGTTAAAGTGCATGGCTTTGAAAAAAAATAAAAGATGGAACAGAGTTTGACTCATAGCTCTGCTGTTCATCAACCACGGGACTTCAGTCAAGGAGTTTGCCTTCCTTTTCCTTCCAGAGGAAGAGTAAAATTCCTTCTGGATACTGTCCACAGACATCCTAGGTCTGCTGGTGGGTCACGCTGGATCTTGAGCATAGGTGAAAACACTAGAAAGTGTAGGGAGTGTTACCTATGGGGCAGCACTATTGGAAGGCTTAATCCCAACTGCCTTGTATGAAATGGGTGCATCAAAGAGGTGGTGACTTTCTTGTTATTTTCAACATATTTTGCTTTTTATTTTCAGCACTCTGAAAGTCATAAATATTGTGAATGATGCAGAGATATTTTGTGATGCATAGTGCCCATCAAAGCTTCCTCTTAGATTTAATCAGTTTTAGGCCTTTTGCTTTCCTATTAGACCAGAGGCTGGTGAACCTCACTGGAGATAGCCAAGAATGGAACAACTCTGCTGTTTGCTGACTGACAGCAAACTATTCAGGCCTTCAGTTTGACTGGATGAGGCCCACCCACATTAGGATGAGGAATCTGTTTTACTCAGTCTACTAACTAATTTTTATTTTTTAATACTCATTTTTATTACTTTATTTGGCCATGCCAGGTCTTCGTTGTGGCACATGGAATCTTCAGTCTTCGTTCTGGCAGGCGGGATCTTTAGTTGTGTAGGCCCCAAGAAGCTTAGGCCTCCAGAGCTAAACTGGCCACTTAAGGAAAACTGGGCAAGAGTCCTGACATGACTTTCCCATAATCCCAGGGTGAAGGACTGAGAGCAAGATATCGCAAATAACATCTTACATGCAAGGGGTTTGTGGCGGTATAACTGACGACAAGCTGTCAGTTGCTGTTCTCATGACCAGATCCTTAAGAGAATTGTTGGGAAACATCATGTTCTGCTAAGAACATAAACAGGACTATTAGGGGTCAGGAGTTAAACATTACGGTATAGAACGTTGAGGTCTAAGCATTGTAGGATGTTGATCATTATTATTTTGCTGTGAAAAAACAGGTGCTTATGCTGCACATACAAGGAAGCAGTCTGAGACAATAAAAAGATACGTGTGGACTCAGAGCAGTGCTACTGCCTTCTAGTGGCTTTAGCCCTCTAACCCCCTCCCTATTTCTTTGTTTGTTTCTTTATTCTTCTGTGGCACCATACTTTCAGGTTTGTTCGTTCTCGGTCAACCACGGGACTTCAGTCAAGGAGTTTGCCTTCCTTTTCCTTCCAGAGGAAGAGTAAAATTCCTTCTGGATACTGTCCACAGACATCCTAGGTCTGCTGGTGGGTCACGCTGGATCTTGAGCATAGGTGAAAACACTAGAAAGTGTAGGGAGTGTTACCTATGGGGCAGCACTATTGGAAGGCTTAATCCCAACTGCCTTGTATGAAATGGGTGCATCAAAGAGGTGGTGACTTTCTTGTTATTTTCAACATATTTTGCTTTTTATTTTCAGCACTCTGAAAGTCATAAATATTGTGAATGATGCAGAGATATTTTGTGATGCATAGTGCCCATCAAAGCTTCCTCTTAGATTTAATCAGTTTTAGGCCTTTTGCTTTCCTATTAGACCAGAGGCTGGTGAACCTCACTGGAGATAGCCAAGAATGGAACAACTCTGCTGTTTGCTGACTGACAGCAAACTATTCAGGCCTTCAGTTTGACTGGATGAGGCCCACCCACATTAGGATGAGGAATCTGTTTTACTCAGTCTACTAACTAATTTTTATTTTTTAATACTCATTTTTATTACTTTATTTGGCCATGCCAGGTCTTCGTTGTGGCACATGGAATCTTCAGTCTTCGTTCTGGCAGGCGGGATCTTTAGTTGTGTAGGCCCCAAGAAGCTTAGGCCTCCAGAGCTAAACTGGCCACTTAAGGAAAACTGGGCAAGAGTCCTGACATGACTTTCCCATAATCCCAGGGTGAAGGACTGAGAGCAAGATATCGCAAATAACATCTTACATGCAAGGGGTTTGGCAAGCGGTATAACTGACGACAAGCTGTCAGTTGCTGTTCTCATGACCAGATCCTTAAGAGAATTGTTGGGAAACATCATGTTCTGCTAAGAACATAAACAGGACTATTAGGGGTCAGGAGTTAAACATTACGGTATAGAACGTTGAGGTCTAAGCATTGTAGGATGTTGATCATTATTATTTTGCTGTGAAAAAACAGGTGCTTATGCTGCACATACAAGGAAGCAGTCTGAGACAATAAAAAGATACGTGTGGACTCAGAGCAGTGCTACTGCCTTCTAGTGGCTTTAGCCCTCTAACCCCCTCCCTATTTCTTTGTTTGTTTCTTTATTCTTCTGTGGCACCATACTTTCAGGTTTGTTCGTTCTCGGTCAGGCACTGACAAGTTGCAGTGTAAAGACTCCTGGTTGGGGCATATGGAATCGAGTTCCCTGAAAAGCGGAAGTCACTCAGTTGTGTCCTACTCTTTGCGATCTCAAAGAAGGTCTGGAGTCTGAGACAGGAAGGACTGGTAACTTGAAGGAAGTGAGACAGATGCCCTACTCTCTGTCCATTTCCTCCACTAGGACAGAGAGTACAACTCAGATCCTCTTTCTTCTCACTCCTGGACAAGACAGTCTACTTCCAGTCCAAGAACTTTGTAAATCTCCTCAGTTGACTCCTCAGGTCCACCAGTAGAAGTTAGGGGCACTCCTTGCACTTGAAATAAGACTTTTCCACCCTGATCAGGTTGAGTTTCCAGGTTCAGCAGCATCAAGCATGGTCAATCACTCCCTCCTTCTTGATGAGGCTGACCTGGCAATGGGGCTTCTTGTGACAGAAACAAGGGTGAAAGGCATTTAAGATCAGTCTTGGTGCCCTCAAGATAGATAAGCGTGTCAATCTGCAAGACCACTGTCTCCTGGCTCCTTCATGGCTCTTATGTTAAAATGCTACTGGTCGCTTCCCCCCATTCTTCTTGCTGAATCTTCCCCAGTAGATCTCATCATCCTGTCTACACAGCTTGCACATTTATTATGCTTATTCTCTCTCTTTTTGGTCTGCTGTATTTTCTGATGACTCTCACACCTAGGTACTCAAGAAATGTTTGCAGAATAAGGCTTCTCAAGTCAATTGCCACCACACCAACATTCCTAAGATGTCAAGGTCACTGACTGATAGAGGCTCCATGCCAGCCTTTACCAACTTATCCGTGCAACTGAAGCTCCACGCTGGTCACCCACCAGGCCAAATGAGGGGCTGGTCCTCGTTCCTAGTAGTATTGTTATGGTGATACAATCCCTTTTTCATCTGTGGGGATCCTTAGTCCAGCCTTCTGCTCCAGTGTCTGCTCCGGAATCCGCACCCCTGCGATCTCAGCCCGCTGCCTCTCTCATAGCCTCTCCGAAAAGGCCCCTATTTAAAGTGGAAGCATGTGTAAATAAGCTTTCCACCAGCAGAGGGCAGGAGCTGCTGCGAAATTTTTGTGGGAAACTGGCGCCTCAATCAGCCCTAACTCATTTTCTTGGCTGGTTCTCAAACTCCTCTCCCTCTTCTCCTTAATAACTGAATCGTATTCCTTTGTAAGGATATGCTATTGTATTTTATACAGTCCCATATTCAGGATATTCTGTTTGTTTCCAAACTTTCATTAGTATAAACAAATTGGAATGCATATGGTGGAACAAAGCAGCAATATTAAGCGCAACGTCCTTCTTTATAGGGCATGTGCTATTGACCAGTCAGCCCAGGTACTACGGGTCTTCCTAGGGCCTTACGTTCTAAAGCTTCTGCCTGAGCGGAAGATGCGGGAATGCTGTGACCTGAGTACAGAAAATTCTTCCCAGTGCACATGCTGTCCATGGACCTAATGAAGCCTGGGGAAAGTGAACATTTTCGACACAATTCAGTTCATTACTCTTGGAACAGGAATCTGAGGAGTCAGTATCAATTGGGTCAAACTTTGGTGTTTTAATACTGGAGAAGGTTAAAATAATGACCATGTTTATGTATGGAGGATAAAGTAAGATACCAGGGTAGATAACTTATTATTTTTATATTCACACTGAACATATTTGAGAGCAAATTGAAAGCTGTCATTTGTATAACAGTTTTAAAATGTAAACTGACCCTCACAATAGTCCCTCAGGCAGGTATGATTATCCCATTTTAGAGATTCTAGTGAGGCCCAGAGAGTGATGTCATAGCAGGTGGAAGCAGAGCTTGATGTTCTCCTTCACTGTGGCTGCTCCTTAGAGGAAGGCAGGAGGCACAGTAGGTTTAAGGTAAGTGACATCCATTCAGGTTGCCTCTGAGTCTCTTGTCACCAGGCCAAATGAGGGGCTGGTCCTCGTTGCTAGGAGTTTTGTTATGGTGATACAATCCCTTTTTCATCTGTGGGGATCCTTAGTCCAGCCTTCTGCTCCAGTGTCTGCTCCGGAATCCGCACCCCTGCGATCTCAGCCCGCTGCCTCTCTCATAGCCTCTCCGAAAAGGCCCCTATTTAAAGTGGAAGCATGTGTAAATAAGCTTTCCACCAGCAGAGGGCAGGAGCTGCTGCGAAATTTTTGTGGGAAACTGGCGCCTCAATCAGCCCTAACTCATTTTCTTGGCTGGTTCTCAAACTCCTCTCCCTCTTCTCCTTAATAACTGAATCGTATTCCTTTGTAAGGATATGCTATTGTATTTTATACAGTCCCATATTCAGGATATTCTGTTTGTTTCCAAACTTTCATTAGTATAAACAAATTGGAATGCATATGGTGGAACAAAGCAGCAATATTAAGCGCAACGTCCTTCTTTATAGGGCATGTGCTATTGACCAGTCAGCCCAGGTACTACGGGTCTTCCTAGGGCCTTACGTTCTAAAGCTTCTGCCTGAGCGGAAGATGCGGGAATGCTGTGACCTGAGTACAGAAAATTCTTCCCAGTGCACATGCTGTCCATGGACCTAATGAAGCCTGGGGAAAGTGAACATTTTCGACACAATTCAGTTCATTACTCTTGGAACAGGAATCTGAGGAGTCAGTATCAATTGGGTCAAACTTTGGTGTTTTAATACTGGAGAAGGTTAAAATAATGACCATGTTTATGTATGGAGGATAAAGTAAGATACCAGGGTAGATAACTTATTATTTTTATATTCACACTGAACATATTTGAGAGCAAATTGAAAGCTGTCATTTGTATAACAGTTTTAAAATGTAAACTGACCCTCACAATAGTCCCTCAGGCAGGTATGATTATCCCATTTTAGAGATTCTAGTGAGGCCCAGAGAGTGATGTCATAGCAGGTGGAAGCAGAGCTTGATGTTCTCCTTCACTGTGGCTGCTCCTTAGAGGAAGGCAGGAGGCACAGTAGGTTTAAGGTAAGTGACATCCATTCAGGTTGCCTCTGAGTCTCTTGTCTAGGATCAGCATATCATCCAGGCTGAAATACCTGCTTTATCAGGGCTTTGCTTCCTAGGTAATAATGTTGTTTCCTTAATAAAATGTATTTACAGGGATACATTTATGTTCCATAAGGAGTTTCTATTCCTTATAAAATGTGTCTCCATTCTAATGGTTCTCTCACCTGTTACACCCTCATTCATTCTCTCTTCAGACAGAAGCTATGTTTATAAACATGCATATAAAATTATTTTTGCCATTTTAATTGAATACATAAATACATATATGATATGTATAATTATTATATGATACTTTTAAGCACCTGAGTTAAATGGTTTTACCACAGCATAGATACTTTCTGTTCAGCTCTTTCATTAGACTCTGCTATTCATCCTGAATATAGGTAAATGTGTATTTCTTTTGGGGTATTTGCGATGTCATATTGTATACTACTTGTTTTTTAGTAAAGCAGTTGTTAAAGTGTGGTCCAAGGACCCTGATGGTTGCAAGGCAATAAATTCTGCCAGCAATCTGAATGAATTTAGGAATAGATGCTCTGTTAATCAAGTCTCTAGATGAGAATGCAGTCTGGCCAACACTGAGACTGCAAACTTGAGAGACCCTGAGCAGAGGACTCAGAAAAACTGTGCCTGGATTCCTGATCCCAAAAACTGTGAGATAATAATTCTATGTTGCTTATAAACTGTTAAGTTTGCATTAATTTATTATGAAAAATTAAAATTGATACTATCTAGGAACAGGAATCTGAGGAGTCAGTATCAATTGGGTCAAACTTTGGTGTTTTAATACTGGAGAAGGTTAAAATAATGACCATGTTTATGTATGGAGGATAAAGTAAGATACCAGGGTAGATAACTTATTATTTTTATATTCACACTGAACATATTTGAGAGCAAATTGAAAGCTGTCATTTGTATAACAGTTTTAAAATGTAAACTGACCCTCACAATAGTCCCTCAGGCAGGTATGATTATCCCATTTTAGAGATTCTAGTGAGGCCCAGAGAGTGATGTCATAGCAGGTGGAAGCAGAGCTTGATGTTCTCCTTCACTGTGGCTGCTCCTTAGAGGAAGGCAGGAGGCACAGTAGGTTTAAGGTAAGTGACATCCATTCAGGTTGCCTCTGAGTCTCTTGTCTAGGATCAGCATATCATCCAGGCTGAAATACCTGCTTTATCAGGGCTTTGCTTCCTAGGTAATAATGTTGTTTCCTTAATAAAATGTATTTACAGGGATACATTTATGTTCCATAAGGAGTTTCTATTCCTTATAAAATGTGTCTCCATTCTAATGGTTCTCTCACCTGTTACACCCTCATTCATTCTCTCTTCAGACAGAAGCTATGTTTATAAACATGCATATAAAATTATTTTTGCCATTTTAATTGAATACATAAATACATATATGATATGTATAATTATTATATGATACTTTTAAGCACCTGAGTTAAATGGTTTTACCACAGCATAGATACTTTCTGTTCAGCTCTTTCATTAGACTCTGCTATTCATCCTGAATATAGGTAAATGTGTATTTCTTTTGGGGTATTTGCGATGTCATATTGTATACTACTTGTTTTTTAGTAAAGCAGTTGTTAAAGTGTGGTCCAAGGACCCTGATGGTTGCAAGGCAATAAATTCTGCCAGCAATCTGAATGAATTTAGGAATAGATGCTCTGTTAATCAAGTCTCTAGATGAGAATGCAGTCTGGCCAACACTGAGACTGCAAACTTGAGAGACCCTGAGCAGAGGACTCAGAAAAACTGTGCCTGGATTCCTGATCCCAAAAACTGTGAGATAATAATTCTATGTTGCTTATAAACTGTTAAGTTTGCATTAATTTATTATGAAAAAATTAAAATTGATACTATCTATGTGTATTCATTCATTCAGAAATTTACTTAACATCTGATTGTACTGTTCTAGGCCTAAATGAGGCCTTTTATTTCACATAGTGGGTCTCAGCCCCAACCTTTGATCATTTCTCCCTTTATTCAGCAGGAAAACATCATAATGACAGGTAGGTCAGTTGTGTGCACTCAGGTGATGACTGGGTCAAGCTGCACAGGCTTATCCTAACATATAGGTCCCTGATTTAGAATTATTTGTAGGTAGAGTTGTCCTGAGCTCTCAAGGCAAATAGTATCTCCACTTTCTCTCACTTTGGAATAGCCCCAGTATGGAGACACTCTCCATTTTCACGTAGGCTTCTGGAGTCAGGGTCAGTTAAAGGGAGTCCCAAATGCCAGGCTGGGGACAGGTGATGACAGAATCACCTGAAGAAACATTTGGAAGTGCTGACTCCTGAGCTCCCAAATTCTGCAGTTTTCTCAATGCAACAAAGGCATAGGCAAAATTCTCTTGGTGACTGAGTAGAACACAATGATTTGGTATTAGCAATCACCACAGTGCCTCAGTTTCTCATAAAGCATCGTTTTTGTTTTTGTTTAATTTTGGTCTCCTTTATTGGACCTTCATTTATTTATTTTCGTCCATCTTAATTCCCTGTTCGGCGTGGGCCTCCCATAGCAGCCACCTTTCTCCTTGCAGAGCACTGGCTCTTGGTGCACGCGCTCCAGAGCACTGGCTCACAATTGGACACACCGGTCCAGCTGCTCCGTGGCACATGCGATCCTCCCGTGCCAGGGATCAAACCGACGCCCCTTGCACTGCAAGGCGGACTCTTTACCCACTGGACCACCTGAGAAGCCCCTAAGGCATCTTAATAAAGACCATGGAACGTGCCCACTGAATTCAACCTCATTTGACTTCTCAGTAAAACAATCCCCATTCTGTGGTTGAAAATTCGACAGTTTATGAATAGATGCTCTGTTAATCAAGTCTCTAGATGAGAATGCAGTCTGGCCAACACTGAGACTGCAAACTTGAGAGACCCTGAGCAGAGGACTCAGAAAAACTGTGCCTGGATTCCTGATCCCAAAAACTGTGAGATAATAATTCTATGTTGCTTATAAACTGTTAAGTTTGCATTAATTTATTATGAAAAAATTAAAATTGATACTATCTATGTGTATTCATTCATTCAGAAATTTACTTAACATCTGATTGTACTGTTCTAGGCCTAAATGAGGCCTTTTATTTCACATAGTGGGTCTCAGCCCCAACCTTTGATCATTTCTCCCTTTATTCAGCAGGAAAACATCATAATGACAGGTAGGTCAGTTGTGTGCACTCAGGTGATGACTGGGTCAAGCTGCACAGGCTTATCCTAACATATAGGTCCCTGATTTAGAATTATTTGTAGGTAGAGTTGTCCTGAGCTCTCAAGGCAAATAGTATCTCCACTTTCTCTCACTTTGGAATAGCCCCAGTATGGAGACACTCTCCATTTTCACGTAGGCTTCTGGAGTCAGGGTCAGTTAAAGGGAGTCCCAAATGCCAGGCTGGGGACAGGTGATGACAGAATCACCTGAAGAAACATTTGGAAGTGCTGACTCCTGAGCTCCCAAATTCTGCAGTTTTCTCAATGCAACAAAGGCATAGGCAAAATTCTCTTGGTGACTGAGTAGAACACAATGATTTGGTATTAGCAATCACCACAGTGCCTCAGTTTCTCATAAAGCATCGTTTTTGTTTTTGTTTAATTTTGGTCTCCTTTATTGGACCTTCATTTATTTATTTTCGTCCATCTTAATTCCCTGTTCGGCGTGGGCCTCCCATAGCAGCCACCTTTCTCCTTGCAGAGCACTGGCTCTTGGTGCACGCGCTCCAGAGCACTGGCTCACAATTGGACACACCGGTCCAGCTGCTCCGTGGCACATGCGATCCTCCCGTGCCAGGGATCAAACCGACGCCCCTTGCACTGCAAGGCGGACTCTTTACCCACTGGACCACCTGAGAAGCCCCTAAGGCATCTTAATAAAGACCATGGAACGTGCCCACTGAATTCAACCTCATTTGACTTCTCAGTAAAACAATCCCCATTCTGAGATGGTGGAAGTCATGATGAGAGATCAAATGCAATTTTTTGGTATGATAGTTCATCTACAACCAGTATCCACCTTCCACTGCCTAGAACAACAGCTTGATACCAGAAAAACCATGGCTGAATTTCTGGTCTCACAAAATGTTGCAGGTGAGCAGCAGGGTGGGTATGAACCCAGGCTTCAGTATGGGACAGCCTCACCCTGACCACACACCACGCCCTCTGACCAATATTCCACAGCAGCAAGACTCCAAAGTTTTTGCTTTGAGAATCACTAGAAGTTATTTAGGGGACTTCCCTGGTGGTCCAGTGGCTAAAACTCTGCATCCCAATGCAGGGGGCCTGTGTTTGATCTCTGGTCAGGGAACTAGATCTCACATGCTGCAACTAAGAGTTTGTATGCTAGAGATCCGCTGCAGCTACCGATACTGCTGAAATGAAAGGGTGAAGATCCCATGTGCCACAGCTAAGACCCAGTGCAGCCTAAATAAATACATAAATATTTTAAGAATAAATAGAAGTTATTGATAACAGCAAAGAGCTTTTGCTTATGTTGATTATATTATATCTATTTACCTTATTAGAAATTAGAACCAAGAAATTATTTTTTTTAATTTTTACTTTTTTGGGGGCCTCTAAGTCATCGTTTATTTTTCATCTATCTTTAGTCTTTGGCTTGTGTGGGCCGCCCATTGCAGTGGCCTCTCTCGTTGCAGACCACCGGCTCTGGGTGCATGCGCTCCAGAGCGCTGGCTGGTAATTGGACACACCGGCCCAGCTGTTCCTCCACATGTGGGATCATCCTGGACCAGGGATCGAACTGGGGCCCCTTGCACTACAAGGCGGCCTCTTTACCCACTGGACCACCAGGGAAGACCTCAAACCAGGAAATTTTAGAATGCTTAGTCATTAGTTCAAAAATCATTTAATAATAACAATATTGAATCATTAAATGTTGATATATATTATGGATTTTTAAAAAACCCTATTTTCTAAAACAAAAAAAAAATTTATAAAATGAATACGATTGTTTCATCTTTTCTCTAATGGCTAACTTTGTACTGACAATTGGATTCTCATACCTGCTTTTGCATTCATCCATTGTACTATGTTGCTTTGCTGTATTACGTAAAGAGAATCTGACCTCACATAGATATATAGTTTGAAAAGTAAGAACCTAATGTACTGTGCCCTGCTCAGTTGCTTCAGGCATGTCTGACTCTTTGTGACCCCAAGGACTATAGCCTGCCAGGCCCCCTGTCCATGGGATTCTCCAGGCAAGAATACTGGAGTAGGTTGCCTTGCCCTTCTCCAGGGGATCTTCCTGACCCAGGGATCAAACACGTCTCCTGCATCTCCAGCTTTGGCAGTTGGGTTCTTTACCATTAGTGCTACCTGGGAAACCCAAGAACCCAATAGATACAGTGAGAGAAATTTGCCTGAAGTGTGCACCAAGAACGAGAAGAGATGGAAATGGAGAAAGAGAGGGAAACTTTGGTTTTTCTTTTCATCATCAGAGTCCTGATAAGCTTCACATTAAGCCATAACAGTCCTTTGTTTCTCAGGACAGTGTAACTGTTTTTTCAGATTGTTACAACATCATCAGCAAGGCCAAGTACTTGGAGGGAATGGCCTTCAGCACACTGTTGTGGCCGGAGGAGCTCCTGAAATGGTCAAAGCTGTGGAGGACACTGTGGGCCCGAAGCTGATTAAGTCTGTGGGAAGGTGTGTGTGCCTGTGTGCTTAGTCGCTTCAGCTGTGTCCAACTCTTTGTGGCCCTGTGGACTGTAACCTGCAAGGCTCCTCTGTCCATTAGATTCTTCAGGCAAGAATACTGGAGTGGGATGCCATGCCTTTCTCCAGGGTATTTTCCAGACCCAGGGATCAAATCCATGTCTCTTATGTCTCCTGCATTGGCAGGCAGGTTCTTTACCACTAGCGCCACCTGGGAAGTCCTGGGACGATGCAGAGGATATTAAAATAGATGAATAAATGAATCAATTTAATTCTCAATTTGATTTTGGATCTCTGTTTTCAAGATAACTGCTCGTGACTAAAGACCATGGCAAATGGCTCTCGCATTTTGTTAAAAATCAAGTGAAGAATTCATTCTTTCTCATTATCAGTTGCCACTAAGGCTCTTGACACCCCTCCAGACAAATTTCATCTTCCAGGTGACACTGAATTTCCGGTGAGTTCAGAAGTGCACTGACTTAGTGTAGGTGAGTCCTGGTGTCCTGTGCCAGATTTGGTAACGTCTATATGGTGCACCGTGGGTTGTATTTTGTAACTTAGTGGGAATGTGGGAGCGATTTGATCTACCTGATGCTCTTATTGTCCATGTTAATCACACTGCTGTTCCCGCTCACTAAGCTCTCTTATGTCACCAATTTTGAGTCCAATATATCTTGAAATAATAAGAATGCTGAAGTAGACATTGTTCTTATGAAACTGTTATAACTCAGACTTGAGACACAAATAACAATTATCCATTAAACAGTTTAATTATTTTAAAAAAGCTGTTTTTCATGGGTAATTTGAATTGGGGATGAGAATAGAATTTCTGTGCTCTCTTCCCTATGCCTTGCCTTACTCACTTTTTTCCCCTTCGAGTTTTCGTGAGATATAATTGACGTATAGCCCTAAACTATATACATTTAAGGTGTACAGCACAATTATTTGATTTACAAACATCATGAAGTGATTACCACAATAAATCTAGTGAACATTCATTATCTCCTATGGATAGAAAGTTAAATAGAAAAAACTTTTGTTTGTGATGAGAACTCTTAGGATTTACTCTCTTAACAACTTCCATATATAACATATGGTGGTGTTAATTCTATGTATCATGTTCTACATTACATTCCTAGGACTTATTTATCTTTTAATCCAAAGTTTTAGTATCTTTATTCAATTCCTCCCTCTCATCCCCCACCTCTGGTAACCACAAATCTGATCTCTTTCTATGAATTTGTGTCGTTTGTTTGTTTCTGAAGCGTAATTGACCTACAACGCTGTGTTAGTTCCTGACACGTAGCAGAGTGATTCAATATTTTGAAATGAGCACCATGACATCTAGTCGTCATCTATTATCAAAGCTATTATGTAATTATTGACTATATTCCCCACACTGTAAATGTGTACCCGTGACTCATTTGCTTTTTTTAAATTTGTATTTGTTTACTTATTTATTCTTGGCTATTCTGGGTTTTCACTGCTGCTGCAGGCTCTTCTCTAGTTGCAGGGAGTTGGGGCTACTCTCTAGTTGAGGTGAGCAGGCTCCTTGTTGCGGTGATTTCTCTTGTTCTGAAACTCAGGCTCTAGGGCACACGGGCTTCAGCAGTTGTGGCACATGGGCTCAATCATTGCGGCTCTGAGGCTCTAGAGCACAGGCTCCATAGTTGAGGCTCATAGGCTTAGTTGCTCTGCAGCGTGTGGGATCTTCCCGGTTCAGGGACTTAACCCATGTCTCCTGCATTAGCAGGTGAACTTTTCACCACTGAGCTCCTAGGGAAGCCCTCATTTGTTTTATAACTAGAAGTTTGTACATCTTCATTTCCCTCACCGTTTTTTTTCCTTATTCCACTGCCCTCAGGCAAACCCCTGTTTGTCCTCTGTTTCTATGGCTCTGATTCTGTTTTGTTATGCTTTTTATTTGCTTTTTGGATTCCACATGTAAGTGAAATCATACAGTGTTTGTCTTTCACTGTCTGACTTATTTTACCAACATAATGCCCTCTGGGTCCATCCATGTTGCCACAGTCTCTCCCTTATGTGATTCAAATGGAAACACAGTGCATAAAATCTCAGTATCAAACAAAAACCAATCACATGGTTAGATCAGATTCCTCTCCTTATCTGAGGGTCATTTGAGACAGCCCCCTTGACACCCCCCAGAGGAACCTACTCTGCACTATTACTGATGTTAGAACATAAAGTGCAAGCAGTAACAATGTGAACTGCCCTTTTGCTTTGTGCTGGACCTTACAAAGTGTGTTACCACCTTCATGACTTCCACTCCTCCAAGAGTGGAAGATCTCCTCTGAGATTGGGTACTATTATGAGCATTTTACTGTGGGACCTGAGTCTGATAAACATGCAACAAACAATGAAATCTGGGTGGATGAGACTGGCTCCGCGTAGGGCTTGGGTGAACATGACTAACTCCTTGTTCACCTTTACAGTTCACCCCCCCAGATAAACATTAACTCACGTATTTGCTGACATTGTTATGAAGAAGCTCAGGACGACCCACTAGTTACGTACTTGCTGACCTTTCCTGTTGTGAAGAAATTCCAGCTGCAGGTGTGGATAGGATTCTCGGATCATTTGTAAAAAACAGGTACTGTACAAGGTCGATGGTCAGCTTACTTTGCACTATTAGCAGATGAGGTCTGAAGTTACTCAAGTGCTGTTTTCTTGCTTCTGTACAATCTTTTACACCATACATACCCTGAAACCAATAGGTTTGTTAAGCTATAACCACTGGTGCCGATGTAGCTGTAGATAAGCATACCTGCCTCTTACCCTCTTGACCTTTGTAAACAACTTCTGTGGAGAGAAAACGAAAAATGGAAAAATCCAAGATTGTGCAAATTGTGATGACTGCCTATAAAACTCTGTACCCTCTTTCAGTTGGGGCTGCACATTTGAGCCACTTTTAGGCTGTGTGCAGTCACTGGCCAACAATAAAGACTCCTAATTCGGCTTTTTCCTGCTAAGAGTGGTCTCTGTTTCTTCTCAGCACAACATTACAAAATTGGAAATGGAGGCTTAGGAAAGAGAAGTGGGCTCTGAAGAATGTATCTTTGGAATATACTAATGTGGACAATGAACTATTCTAATAGTGGCGACCGTGCTGCTGGCCTCAGGTTCAACACAGCCAGATCTTGCATGGCTATCACAGAGGGTAATGGGAGCCAAGCCACAGTTTTGCCATCACAGAGCACAGAATCCTCCTTGCTCTGTCTTGAATCCTCTTGCTTCCTGGGAAAGAAGAGCTGCTTCTAAGTTTTAGGGCCACCAGTTCCCTTTGACCTCAACCCAATCTTCAGCCCAGGGACTGGGGAAGAGCAGGAACAGAGGAATAGCAGGAAGAGCATGGGGAAGCCTGTTGGGCTGGAAGGAGAGCATGGCCTCTGGGAGTGGGAACAGCAGGAGCTGTGTGGGAGGAGGAAGGTGCATTTTCCAGGCCAGAGGAAGTCTCTTTTGTTTCCCTCTCCCTCCACTTTGAATCCTTCACTAAAATCTGATCATTTGAACTTGAAAACATAATCTTGAACCTGCACTTTTTCTTCTGTTCTGTTGCTATCACCATATCCCATGCCTCTGGGATTTGGTCTGGCTACCACGAGTTCCTGACTGCCCACAGTTCCTGCACAGCTGCCAGATTCCCCATCAGGTCACGTTATTATAGCGTCTAACAGGCTCCATTGAGACCCCATAGGAAATTACTCTTTACCTGTATCTTCACAGGTGTGTAAGAGCTGAGCCTCATTAATCTCTATCATTAATGCTCATGATTAAAATGTTCTTGTCCAGTGAGATTAACTTTTATTTTTCTAACATTTTTCTAATATGTTTTTCTATCAGGCCCCTTAAATGCTCTCTCTCAGGGTGGCTATCCCCTTAGTTTCTGCATGACCAGCTTCTGATATTGCTCAGAAGTTACTCCTTCACTGGGTTCCTGACAACTACACCGCAGATTCATTTCTATGAGCTCATGAGACCCACTACAGGTGGCCTGCTGCATGGATGTGAAACCCATGGATGCGAAAGACCAACGGTACTACCTCCTTTTATATAAGAGACTTGAGCATTGATGGACTTTGATATCTGTAGGAATCCAGGAACATTTCCATGAGGATATTGAGAGAAGGCTGTACATTGTATTCCTCAGTATAATTTTCCTCCCTGATACTTATCACCTGAAAAAATAATTTCCAAAAAAAATTGTAAGTTCAATAGAACCATAAGGGCAGAAATGTCTTTCTTTACACTGTATCCTCACAACCTTAGAAAACTACTTAGAACACAATACCTGCCCATGGGTTATCTATTGCATTCAAGAATGATGAATGAATGAAGGAAGGGATGACTGGATGTTGACAAGGCAGAGAGTGATGGGGCAGCTGAGGTGACTGTTGAATATGTGGTGTCTATATCTAGGAAGAGACACATAGTCTGCTGAGACAAGGGGAGGTTTATTCACTGCATCATGGCCAATGTGACTCCAGCCTTGCGGTATCCCAACTCTTCCTTCTGTTACTCTAAGGCTGTTGGAAGAGTGAGATCATGTCTAGCCACTCTCTATTAACCTAAAGTCAATGGTTTCTGTTGAGTCCTGGAATTTTCCAAACCTAGGGTCTCCATGCAATAATTTGGGTCAACAGATCCACCCAGAGGAGGACATCCTTCAATGGCTTCTCCAGAGAGGATGCTCAAGTGCAGCTGCTGTGTGTCGTACTATCAAGAGCAAGAATGAATGAACATACGGAGGGTGGGAGGCAAGGACATTGCTATATATCTGGGCCAGGAAGAGGAGCTGATAAGAAGGAAGTCAGGAACCTCTCAAGGACTGAGGTACAGAGTTGTTGACATGCCACCTCTGTTCTATTCTGGGTGAAGTGCTGCAGAAGATTCAGCCTGTCATCTTCCAAACAATCAATCACTTGAATGCTGCATCTGACCAGAGTGCAAAGAGCTTTCCCTCTCATTGATTCCTGAATGCAGCCTTGTGATGGAGGGTGAGTGGGAGCTTTCAGTATCAGTCCCCGTTTCTGTCAGTCTACATTTCCGGAATCCTCGAGCCTGAGCCAGTGCCCCTTCCTGACCTCAATGTGAATGAGCCACTGATCCATCCTTGGGAGAGGTTCCCATTCCAGGCCTCTTTCCTTACCTTCTGCCACCGCATAACCAGCTGCTCCCTCCTGCAGGACATAGAAGTCCCCAGGAAAGAGTTTTCAGCCCTTCTCCAGGTAGTATTGGAATCTGACAATATATGACCCAAACATTTAATCTCATTCCACATTAGACTTAAACTCTGGATCCACTCCTAGGATAGCCATACATACCTGAAGGTTTGATACACTTATTTGAAAACAAATCTCTGAGGCTAAAATTTGCTTTTTTCCTTTTGGTCTTTTCACAGTATGATAGTCCGCTTTCTTTTCATTTTTACACCATATGGTTTCCTTCTATCATTCAGTATACATTCTTAGATCAGAATCAAATACATTTGTTTCTAGGTACTGAAGGCTCTGTGCCCCCTGGTATTGAAATAAGCACCTATGAGTGAAAGCCCCAGGGTCCTGCCCTACAGCAGAGAGAAGGAAATATGTGCGGAACTTTAGGACACAGGAGCCTTTCCCTTAATGTTTCCCATTTTCCCACAAATCTCAAGTGAGAAGGGGACAATCCTCTAGACCAGAGTGAAACACATGACAAAAGAGCACAAACAGACATGCAGAACCTTTTGGGTAATTCTGCAATTTATTGCAGGTGCACCAAGAAGCTTCAGCTGAGCAAAGCGTAAAAGGGAACTGAGGGCTGGTGCCAGGAGGACTGATGCTGACCTCCTGGGAGGATGGGGCATGTGACTCTGGCTGAGACCGTGGAGCTTGACAGGTGAGCATGGGCCAAAGTGCTGATCCAAAGTCTAGATGATGTCATCCAAGTGAACTGGAACTAAGGGATACATGGGACTGTCCCGAGGTGATCTTTTATCACAGGCAATGATGAAGATCTTCTGTGTTTGTGTCTGTCCATAAACACATTGTGTGTAAATCGATGCTTTTCTTGTCAGATTGCAGTAGGTTATAGGCACTTGGACTGAGCTATTATGACAATTCCTCCTGCTGGATTTAGAGCACTTTTTGCTTGGGGTGTTGTTACAAATACCAGCTACATAAGCAAACGTTTTGTGGAGAAAAGTATTTATATCTTTGCATACCCTTTTGTAACTGTTAACCACCCGCATTGCAGCATTGCACTGAGGGTGAGTCATATTTACGTGCTGAATATCAAACCACTGAGCCGGGGTTAAATTGCCAGGTGGGGCTTGGAGCGAGATCACCATTCCCAAGAGCACCAGCAGCCAAAAGAGACCAAGCTGGGAGTCCCGTTGTACTGGAATCATGTTTCCTGTGAAAACAAGAGTATCTTCTGCATCCTGGCAACTAATACACTCCCTCCTGCTCCCCCAGCAGGCCCCCTTCTATCTCTGTGGTTTTAGCTCCTTTCACCTTTGCCCCCCAAAGTCTGTCCTCTGTCCTGGGCACTAACTTCAACTCTAGGGCTCTTTGTCTTACCCAGTCTCTGCAGTAGCTCCTGTGCAAACAGATCCAGCTGGCGGGCCTGGAGCTTGAGGGCAGCTGGTCTACTCCCATCCTTCGATTAGATATATGGAGCAGTTCCTGTGGGTGGGGCTGGCAGAAGCAGGAGGGTTCTGAGTCCAGGACATGAAGAAACCTACAGATGGGCACAGGGCCCACTTGTGCAATGAGCTTCTTTGTTTCAGCATTTGCTTATCCATGTGTACACAGGGATACAACACTGCTGCTTCTCTTAAAGCAAATCTAATTCCAGGCATTCTGTGCGGGGCAGAGCTCTGCCATTGGGTTTGGACCTCCTAAATGAAAAATATCACTGCAGAATGGCCTTAGACTTTGTAACCATGCTTGGGGGCAGCACACTGCAAGACTGAAGCACATAAAGGCAGGCCCAATACTCAGAGCAAATAGAGTCAGGGAGGCTTGTTCACACAAGGGGAACTCAGGTATCATTTTTCATTTTTAGTAATCATCCTGGTGTTTAGTAATCTCGCCCATGTGTTCTTTGTCACCTCACCACCCAGTGCTAGAAACTTAAGCTCTTAATTTCTCACACCTCAAAATCCTGTAAGTAACTAGTTTGTGATGCATCTACACGTTTTGGTTCTTGTCATTTTTTTACCCCTGCATCCCATGCACTGAATTCACTTTTTCTTGTTTTTACCCTGGCCCGAGTTTTGCCTTCACTTCTTCTGACCCAAAAGAAGGTCTGTAAAATCTTCCAGAGAATGAACATTTAGTATCATAGAAGGGATTGCAAGCTAGAGCTTGAATTCCTGCATTCTTTTCAACCTGCGCTATTTTCTACATAACAGCCTGCCTTAGAGTTGTCCTTCACAATTCATTTCTTGATGTTAACAAGGAAACATTTTTTAAACTTATAAAATGAGCATCAGTGGATAAGACATTTCATTCCTGGAGCTATGAGAAGTCGTAGCATATAACTTAATGAATGAAACATACTCTTGGTTCTCAGAGAAGCAGAGGAAAATAATTGTAGACCCATATTTTTAGTCTTCCCTGATGGCTCAGGTAGTAAAGAATCCACCAATTAAGAAGACCTGGGTTCGATCCCTGGATCAGGAAGACCCTGGAGAAAGAAATGGAAACCCATTCCAGTATTCTTGCTTGGAGAATTCCATGGACAGAGGAACCTGGCGGGCTATAGTCCATGGGGTCTCAGTGTTGGACACAACTGAGTGACTGACATTTTGACTTTAAGAGGTAAAAGCACTGTGTGAAGATGGCTTCATGGGGGCACTGAGGACAGAGGGCTAGGAAGGCTTCCAGGGGAAATGTTTATTTGGACTGGGTCATAAAAGATCAGAGTTTAGGGACTTCAGGGAATACGGGAGCATTCTAAGCTAAGAATATAGTATGGGACATTGTACAGACAGGAAAGGTGTATTAAGACATGAAAAACCTTCAGCTAAGAGATTTTATGATCTAAAAGTTGGAAAACTGGATTAAGTCCTAAAAACATACAGTAGTGCACCCCTTTAAGAAAATTAATCCACTTCAGTTTTTAATACCTTTCTAAACTTTGGAAATGTAATTATTTGACCATTGATATCTTTAAATAAACATGGACATAATGATGACCTAGATAGGACTCAGTGTCTTGAAATCTGGATACTGGATTCTGCCTGAAATCCTGTTCTGCCTAAAATGGATTCATATCTTTTATCATGAAACAAGTTTTTTTTTTTCCCATGTATATTTTGGGAAAAGCATTCTCATGAGATATGAGGCTATAAAACTGAATCAGATGTAGGTTAACCCCTCTGTGATGCTGACAACCATGGCATAGAAGGATCTATACTTAAGCGTGTATAAGATGGCCTGAAAATCATTCAGTCTGGTCACAGGGGATGCAGCTGACTCAAAGACCTATTTTGGATCAGCATATCCAGTTCTACGTTTAATACTGGATTTTAGATATTTATACTTCAAATTGGGGAAATTCACAGGAAAATCTGCATTCCTGCATTATCTTTAAAACCTGGGAGATGCTGGTGCACTGAGCCTTCGTCACCACCAGGGATCAATTACAGCTGAGGAGCCCCACCTCTGTGGAAGGTGGTAGTGGTCCACAGCTTCCACTCACTCTGCTCTGACCTACTGGTCGCCTCCTGTCCTTCACACAGACACTGCCCTTCACGCTTGCTACACGCGTCCTTAGAGGCGACTCCCACAATCTGCAATCACGCTCCACCTTTAAAATTGTATTCGGAGCACACCTTCTAGGATTTTCCAGGCTGGTTCATCCATAGCATCCCTCTATGCATCTTTCCCTTATATTAAATCTCTTCATATAAATTTTGTTGGTTAATCTGTATATGGTTCAGCAACTGCCACTAATCACAACTACCAATTTTAGGTAATGTGCCTTTTCGCCTTGGTTGTTTTCAGACTACAAAGAGACCTCTTTCCTCAATGTGAAAGCAAGGTTTTTGTTTTTGTTTTTTTTCATGGAGAATAAGTTTCCAAATCTATCTTTGTCCTGAGGCCTACCACATACCCTCTTCAGAAAGTTAAGGCCAAGGACTTCCCTGGTGGTCCAGTGGCAAGAATGCCATGCCCCCAGTGGGGCCCTAGTTGAACTGCCTAGTCAGGGAACTAGATCCTGGTGCCAAAATTAAGAGCGGGCACCACCAAACAAACTGAAAAAAAAAAAAAAAAAAGTTAAGATCAGGTAAAGGACCTTGATTTGAATCAAAGCTCTACCGCTTATGAGAGATGAGACACTCTGTGTACTATCAATACTTGGCCAAGTGGCACACACCAGAGGGTGGGATATTTTAAGCCATGTGACCAGTCATGCAGGGACATGAACACACAAAATTGTGAAATCTACAACCTACAATCTAATAATAACACACTGGTCAGAACTATTGTGTGAATTAAACAGAATAGCCAAGGATAGTAAAGTTAAAAAAGAGACAGTTCCTCTTTTCTTGGCCAATTATCAAGCAGCAGTTAAAGGATATTGAAATATAGGTATTAGATCTCAACTCAGTTTCCTGCCAGGTGTTAGTCAGCTCTTGCCCTGTTGCCTAAATAGACAAAAGGCTTTTGAGGCCTGTCTGCCAGGAAGACTTATCAAGATGGATCTATGAGGGGCTTTGCTGATTGTCCAGTGGGTAAGGACACCACCATGCAGTGCAAGGGGCGCTGGTTCGGTCCCTGGCCTGGGAAGATCCCACGTGCTGCAGAGCGGCTGGACTAATGTGTCCAGCTACCGAGCTGGAGCTCTGGAGCTCTGGTACCCCTCCCTGCAACCTTATTAGCAGGTCCCTTAGCTGATTTTGGATTCCTGGGAAGGTGTGTAGTGATTTCTTCCCTTCCCTTACTGAAATGCAGACCATAGTCTCAGAAAGCTTCTTCCATAATAAGAACATTCACAATTTAAATTGTGGAAACAAAAACAATATAATCTTTGCATAAAAGTGATTTGGGGGGCTTGAATTCACTAATAACTGTTTTTAAGAAAAGTTAGATTTAATTGGATTAACAATTCATAAAGGGAAACTCAATTTGTGAACAAAACACTTATCCTTACCTAAATATGTATGAACCAATAGGGTACACAGCAAAACACACACACAGACTCATATACACAAGTCACGCTTCATTAGGACTTCAAGACAGAAAATGATGGAGCTAAAAGAGACCGTTAGTCTGTAACCTCCATTTTAGAGATGAGTAGAAGGATGAGGTGATTTGGCCACCTCCAAGAGCAAGCTTGTGACAGACAGGCACCCAACTGCAGGTTTCTCTCTTCCTATTTGTCGTGATGTCACAGGTACTCTGTGATGCTGATAAAGACTGTGTGTGTGAAACAGTAAACATGAAACTAGTCGTACAAGGCCATCTGTTTAAGATTATTGACAGACCCGAGAGTTTCTAAATGGCCTTCCCCTTCAGGTCTGGAAAGAAAATATCCACAATATAATTCCTATAGGATTAGAGGAAGGAGGAAAGGCAATGAAGGCTCCATTTCTGCTAGGAGTATCCACCGCTGAGAAGGGCATGTCTGTCTCCATGGATGTCATCTTCTCTGCAAAAGTCCTGCCCTGAGCCTCTCAGGTAACTCAAGAAAGGAGCCAGAATATTAGGCCCAGGGACAGGAGCCTGACACTCCATCCTTACTCAGACTTCCTGGACACTAGTTGGGAAGTTTCTTCATGACAAAATGTATACATAGAAAAGCCAGAATCTTTATTCTGAGGCAGAGGACAATGTGAGGGAAACATGAGGTTTACTCTCTTAGAATTGAATACACCCATTTTTCTTCCCCATTAACAAAACTTAAAACAGGCATATGTATTTAAGGAAGCAGAAAAATTTTCTAAGATGTAAGGCATATGCCAATTAATTTCCAGGCTCACCCACTGTAGAAAAAGTGTAGCAGAGACACCTGCTTCATTCATAGGCTGTCGAATCAGGAGGCTGATATATGCAAACACTTGGGAGATATACATCTTTAGGTTAGCTACTCCCAAAATTAGTTTGAAAATGCCTGTGTATCTCAAAAACAATATAATCTTTGCATAAAAGTGATTTGGGGCTTGAATTCACTAATAACTGTTTTTAAGAAAAGTTAGATTTAATTGGATTAACAATTCATAAAGGGAAACTCAATTTGTGAACAAAACACTTATCCTTACCTAAATATGTATGAACCAATAGGGTACACAGCAAAACACACACACAGACTCATATACACAAGTCACGCTTCATTAGGACTTCAAGACAGAAAATGATGGAGCTAAAAGAGACCGTTAGTCTGTAACCTCCATTTTAGAGATGAGTAGAAGGATGAGGTGATTTGGCCACCTCCAAGAGCAAGCTTGTGACAGACAGGCACCCAACTGCAGGTTTCTCTCTTCCTATTTGTCGTGATGTCACAGGTACTCTGTGATGCTGATAAAGACTGTGTGTGTGAAACAGTAAACATGAAACTAGTCGTACAAGGCCATCTGTTTAAGATTATTGACAGACCCGAGAGTTTCTAAATGGCCTTCCCCTTCAGGTCTGGAAAGAAAATATCCACAATATAATTCCTATAGGATTAGAGGAAGGAGGAAAGGCAATGAAGGCTCCATTTCTGCTAGGAGTATCCACCGCTGAGAAGGGCATGTCTGTCTCCATGGATGTCATCTTCTCTGCAAAAGTCCTGCCCTGAGCCTCTCAGGTAACTCAAGAAAGGAGCCAGAATATTAGGCCCAGGGACAGGAGCCTGACACTCCATCCTTACTCAGACTTCCTGGACACTAGTTGGGAAGTTTCTTCATGACAAAATGTATACATAGAAAAGCCAGAATCTTTATTCTGAGGCAGAGGACAATGTGAGGGAAACATGAGGTTTACTCTCTTAGAATTGAATACACCCATTTTTCTTCCCCATTAACAAAACTTAAAACAGGCATATGTATTTAAGGAAGCAGAAAAATTTTCTAAGATGTAAGGCATATGCCAATTAATTTCCAGGCTCACCCACTGTAGAAAAAGTGTAGCAGAGACACCTGCTTCATTCATAGGCTGTCGAATCAGGAGGCTGATATATGCAAACACTTGGGAGATATACATCTTTAGGTTAGCTACTCAAGGAGCAAAAATTAGTTTGAAAATGCCTGTGTATCTCAGGCCTATAAAGCAATGAGTGGGTGGTAGGCACCTCCTTTCTCAGCAAGTCTTTCTCTTTTCTCCTCACCACTTAGAGAAAAGAAGTGGAATGAGGTAGCAGGAGGATGTGAGAACAGTAGTTTCCATGAGTACAAGAAGAATAAGTGTAGATAGGGGCCTGCCTACATGCAAGAGACTCATGTTTGATCCCTGAGTGGGGAAGATCCCCTGGAGAAGGAAATGGCAACCCACTTCAGTATTCTTTCCTGAAATGTCCCATAGAAAGAAGAATCTGGTGGGTTAGTGTCCGTGGGGTCACAAAAGAGTCAGATATGACTTAGGGACTAAAAAATGACAACAGGGACATTAAATGTTTGGGCCAAGTTCTTAGAAATAGTTCTCTTGAGGGAAAGGGACCATACCCTGCTTTTTGACCCCACTCTTCCTTGACCTGCTTTCACAGGGAATATGAATCTGACGTGGACCCTTCTTCTTCTGCTTCTCCTGGAGCAAACTGTCTTCACTCCAGGCCTTCCCCTCTCAAGACAGCATATAAACTACCCCAGGGCATGGGTCCCGGGCTGACACCACCGACACTGTGACGTGATGATGAGGCGATGGTGGCTGATCCATAGGGGCAGGTGCAAGCAGGCCAACACCTTCATTTATGAGGATTTGGCCACCACAGCAGATTTCTGCAGAATGCCAGCTGTGCCTCGTACCAAGCAGCCGCTCCTTGCAAAGCTGCCGCAACAGTACTCACGATGTCAGTGTCACCAGCTGCTTCGCCAAGGCAGGAACCCAGCCCCTCAACTTCCACTACCAGAAGAAGGATTCCATCTGGCTGATCCGTGTGGGCTGTGAGGACGGGGCCCCTGTTCACCTGGGTGGCTAGGCTCCTCCCTGCCCTGACATGGGAAGCCAATTGTACTCCACACCTCCAGATATTTGAGGCTCTGCCAGTCTTCCCTGTAAATGCTTCTTTTCTTGCCTGCCGATCCCTTATTTTCTCCAGTCACCAACACTCCTCTCATAACCTCTCCCTGAACCTAACTCCGAACCAGACCCCATACTACTGCCGCGGTGTTTTTTCTTCTTGGTTGAACTGCGGTGGCCCTCAGGGCATGTGGGATCTTATTTCTTCCACCAGGGATGGAATCCACGCCCCTTGTATTCGGAACAGAGTCTTAACCACTTGACCAACAGAGAAGTCCCTCATGGTGTCTGTTTTTTGGGTGTAGTACGAGATGGGGGTAGGGGAATTGGGGCAGAGGAGCGTAGGGAGAAACCCCTTGTAGCTCATAAAGGGCATTTACTCTAGAAAAGCCTTGCTGCCCGCGGAGCGGCTACACAAGCCAGGCTGGCTGCGCTGAATTTTGCCAGGAGCTGCTCTAAAAAGAACTCTCCCGGGCGCCGGCCCAGGGCAACCCAGCGTGGCCCCGCTCGCAGGGTCCTCCTGACGGACCGTTAGCTCCCTTCTCCTTAATACACTCCTGCTGAAGGGATTTGGGACGACCCCCGAGAGGGAAACCTGCTTCCTTCACAGAAAGAAGCCGCTGATGCGTGGGACACAACAGGTGAAGGAGCCTCTCCGGGAGGACAGGCGACTGCACGCGGTGCAGTCCGCTAGGCGTCTCCTGCCCTTGGTCTTGACTTCCTCAACTGGCCCGCAGGGGGCGCTGCGCCACCTTGAGTCCGAGGTGAAGCAAGCCTTGAGGGGCTTTCTCGGCTCCTCGAGATCAAGGGAGATGATTTGAAAGTGTCTTGGTTACTGACACAGGAATGGAGGATAACAGATGACTAAACAGAAAATTCAGCCAGCATAAATATTAGTACAAACTAACTTTCAAAACCCCCCAGAGATTTCTGAGTTTACTGCAACTTTGATGCTCTCCTGCTTTTTAGTATTTAAAGTTCTAGCGCCGCAGGTGTAGAGGAAGGTTCTGCACAGGGCATCTGTGTTATAAGGTTTGCAATTTGGTTGCCTTGATAAAAACCAACTTCGTTCTTCCTTGGAATCCGTTATATAAACATTACATATAATTATATTTTCATACATATTGGGTGCATCCATATATATATATATTTATATATGCTGTTGTGTAGTCATTTGTATTATTTTTTGGATTGGCAAAAGACACTCTTTTGCCACCCCCATGGACTGTAGACTGCCTGGCTCCTCTTTCCACGGGATTTCTCAGACAAGAATACTGGAGAGGGTTACCATTTCCTTCTCCAAAAGTCATTAAATATATAAATAAAAATGTTCTACCAGTCATTTATTATCCTACTTTCTGTTCGTTGTCTCAGTGATCATCTGTCTGGACTTCCTGCTTTGAGCTCTAGTTGTCCTCTAGCACTGAGCCACGACTGGAAACCCAGAGACAAAACGTCTCACCCATGCTCTCCATTTCCCAGCCCCTCCTGCTGCAGACAGGAGCCTTCTTCCCATTGTTTACTGAAAACATTACCACTTGACTTATAAAGCAAGTAGTATCTGCTTTTCCAGGTGGCTCAGTGATAAGAATCCACCAATGCAGGAAACGCAAGAGAAGCAGGTTTGATCCCTGAATCTGGAAGATCCTCTGGAAAAGTAAATGGCAACCCACCCCAGTATTCTTGTCAGGAAATTCCACGGACACAGGAGCCCAAAGGGCTCCTTGGGGTCACAAAACATCAGGAGCAACCTTCCCACTGGGTTGGTTCTTCTAGAATCTTCTTTCCCACTGGGTTGGTTCTTCTAGAATCTTGACATCAGCCTGAATCAACTTGGTCTTTTACTCTGGATTCCTGGTCCCTCTCCTTGGGAACCAGCTCTTTAGCCAGTTTAGCATATCCTGACCAAAACCAGCTTTTAAAATTTGCTCAGTAGCCTAACTCAGGGGTTTCTGTGTGACTGACGATCAAATAGGGACATGACAGAGGGAAAATTGGCAACTGTGTTGGTATCATAACAGATCCCCTGAAAACTGGTGCTGTGATGGAGTGTTTGATTCTAACCCACATTAATGCATAGCTATCAATACAGAAACCAGGGGTGTAGAGGAAGGTTCTGCACAGGGCATCTGTGTTATAAGGTTTGCAATTTGGTTGCCTTGATAAAACCAACCGTTCTTCCTTTGAATCCGTTATATAAACATTACATATAATTATATTTTCATACATATTGGGTGCATCCATATATATATATATTTATATATGCTGTTGTGTAGTCATTTGTATTATTTTTTGGATTGGCAAAAGACACTCTTTTGCCACCCCCATGGACTGTAGACTGCCTGGCTCCTCTTTCCACGGGATTTCTCAGACAAGAATACTGGAGAGGGTTACCATTTCCTTCTCCAAAAGTCATTAAATATATAAATAAAAATGTTCTACCAGTCATTTATTATCCTACTTTCTGTTCGTTGTCTCAGTGATCATCTGTCTGGACTTCCTGCTTTGAGCTCTAGTTGTCCTCTAGCACTGAGCCACGACTGGAAACCCAGAGACAAAACGTCTCACCCATGCTCTCCATTTCCCAGCCCCTCCTGCTGCAGACAGGAGCCTTCTTCCCATTGTTTACTGAAAACATTACCACTTGACTTATAAAGCAAGTAGTATCTGCTTTTCCAGGTGGCTCAGTGATAAGAATCCACCAATGCAGGAAACGCAAGAGAAGCAGGTTTGATCCCTGAATCTGGAAGATCCTCTGGAAAAGTAAATGGCAACCCACCCCAGTATTCTTGTCAGGAAATTCCACGGACACAGGAGCCCAAAGGGCTCCTTGGGGTCTAAAACATCAGGAGCAACCTTCCCACTGGGTTGGTTCTTCTAGAATCTTCTTTCCCACTGGGGTGGTTCTTCTAGAATCTTGACATCAGCCTGAATCAACTTGGTCTTTTACTCTGGATTCCTGGTCCCTCTCCTTGGGAACCAGCTCTTTAGCCAGTTTAGCATATCCTGACCAAAACCAGCTTTTAAAATTTGCTCAGTAGCCTAACTCAGGGGTTTCTGTGTGACTGACGATCAAATAGGGACATGACAGAGGGAAAATTGGCAACTGTGTTGGTATCATAACAGATCCCCTGAAAACTGGTGCTGTGATGGAGTGTTTGATTCTAACCCACATTAATGCATAGCTACTACGGTTAACAAGGCTTTATAGAGGGGGATCTAAAAAGTCAGTAGAACCATCCAGGGAAGTTAAAAGTGGAACCATCACATATAATATGCCAAAATGCATCACATATATAATGCAAAAAATGGATTGCATTTATTTTCTTCTCCTGAAAGGTCTATCTCTAAGATCTTTAACCCTGCCCCCCCACTATCTTAAAAGATCAGTATTGCAGGAAGGAAGATACCACAATGTGCTCCAAGGCATTAAATACATTTAATGATTCACATTAGTCAATGGTTACAGGTCAAGGCTTTATAATTAAAACACTTGTTAAGTTCATTCAGAGGGGGTAAAAGTAAATAAAGCCATTTCTTTCTTTGACTTCTCTTCTGCTTTTTGTTGTCCTGATAGTGACTTGTAAGGATCTCTAATCACCTTGTAGCTTAGAAGATCAGTACTGCAGAAACACGAGTCATACTGATACTTTGCTGGGGAGAAGGAGGCCGTTCTTGTGGGTTGAGGAGGGTTTAAGAAATCTGCATATCCTAGTTGGTTCTAAGATACTTACAAAGCATGTGAGAAGATGGAAAGTTCTTGTAAGTCTATTTAACTTAAATTTTTTTATCTCCAAATGTTTTGACCCTGGAACCCCCTTTCTCCATGGCTCTGGATAAATTTTGGCAAGTGCTCTTGAAATGTTCATGGTCTCCTTTGTGTGCTGAAATCTTTACCTTCTCTTGCTTGCTCTTAATTGTCTCTGGAGTCTTGGTGTCCCACCAGGCAGGGAACCTGAAAATGAGGAGGACACACAGTTCTGAACAGAACTAATGGTGCCCATAGGTCACAGAGCTTCGCCAGGGAGAAACTTACAAACACTGATGGAAATGTCAAGCCATTTACCTTGACAGCACAAGGACCTACAGAAAAACTACGAAGGAACTTCCTGCAGCCTTTCTTCTCCAGGATGAATGTGAGAGCTTACTCCCACTCTTTTCCTCATAAACATCTCCTGCCTCTGAGATGTGGATTGTCGAAACAATGGGAAGAGTCTGATCTGAGGGGACTTGTAAATGAAGTTGCAGAAGGTAGATTCTATTCCCTGATGCCACTGAGCAGTCTGAATCCAGAAAGCCTCTCCTTAAGGTTCTATAGCCAGAAAGGCCTTTGTATGGGAACTCCCAGCAAATATCCACTCGTTCTTCCCTTTAGCATTTTCTTTCCAAGGAAAGTTCTAGAATAAGACACTTTCCCCATATCTAATCTTAAGTAAAGAGTGGGTGTATAATTTTCACTTTTCTGATCAGAATTTCTGTGTCTTCTTTTTCAACTGGAACAAAAGGTAAGGATCTTTTTACCCTAGAAAATGAACCTCTTTTAGGGTAAGGAATGAATCAGCACATTAAAGTATGCGTGCGGTTGGGATGGGGGTGGTCCAAGGAGATCATAAGGAAAAGTCAGAAAGACATCTGAGGCACCAGCCTAGTGAGGCCTGCCAATAAGTGAAAAACAAAACCAAAAATGAAAACAGTGAGTTCTACCTATTACCGAATGATATGAATCACTTTAATTCTGGAATTCACGTACGCTATTACACTTACGTGAATTAGATATAATTCCTGACTTTCAAGCATCTGCCTCTATTTTAGCAAGATTATCTTAAGCAATAGTACTATATAAGCACAAGCCTTGATTGAGCTATATTAATGCATATAGATGGAATCTAGAAAAGTGGCACTGATGAACCTACTTGGAGGGCAGGAATAGAGGTGCTCACATAGAGAACAGCCCTGTGGACACAGAAAGGGGAAGACAAGGGTGGGAAACTTGAGGGAGTGGCCTTGACATGTATACACGACCACGTGTAAAGTAGCTGGCTAGCAGGTAGCTGCTGTAGGGCACGGGGAGCTCAGCTCGGTGCTCTAGGATGACCCAGACAGGTGGAATGGGGGCAGGATGGTGGGAGCCTCAAGAGGAAGGGGAATACATGAATATGTATGGCTGATTTACCATGTTGAACCAGAAACTAACGCAACATTGCAAAGCAATCATATTCCAATAAAAAAAATTCACTGCAAAATAACTAGCCAGAGTTATTGGAGAATGCTCTTTTTACTATTCATTTATTTGTTCATTTATCAACTATTATTTAAAAGTCGGTAGATCTACTTGTAAATGAAGTTGCAGAAGGTAGATTCTATTCCCTGATGCCACTGAGCAGTCTGAATCCAGAAAGCCTCTCCTTAAGGTTCTATAGCCAGAAAGGCCTTTGTATGGGAACTCCCAGCAAATATCCACTCGTTCTTCCCTTTAGCATTTTCTTTCCAAGGAAAGTTCTAGAATAAGACACTTTCCCCATATCTAATCTTAAGTAAAGAGTGGGTGTATAATTTTCACTTTTCTGATCAGAATTTCTGTGTCTTCTTTTTCAACTGGAACAAAAGGTAAGGATCTTTTTACCCTAGAAAATGAACCTCTTTTAGGGTAAGGAATGAATCAGCACATTAAAGTATGCGTGCGGTTGGGATGGGGGTGGTCCAAGGAGATCATAAGGAAAAGTCAGAAAGACATCTGAGGCACCAGCCTAGTGAGGCCTGCCAATAAGTGAAAAACAAAACCAAAAATGAAAACAGTGAGTTCTACCTATTACCGAATGATATGAATCACTTTAATTCTGGAATTCACGTACGCTATTACACTTACGTGAATTAGATATAATTCCTGACTTTCAAGCATCTGCCTCTATTTTAGCAAGATTATCTTAAGCAATAGTACTATATAAGCACAAGCCTTGATTGAGCTATATTAATGCATATAGATGGAATCTAGAAAAGTGGCACTGATGAACCTACTTGGAGGGCAGGAATAGAGGTGCTCACATAGAGAACAGCCCTGTGGACACAGAAAGGGGAAGACAAGGGTGGGAAACTTGAGGGAGTGGCCTTGACATGTATACACGACCACGTGTAAAGTAGCTGGCTAGCAGGTAGCTGCTGTAGGGCACGGGGAGCTCAGCTCGGTGCTCTAGGATGACCCAGACAGGTGGAATGGGGGCAGGATGGTGGGAGCCTCAAGAGGAAGGGGAATACATGAATATGTATGGCTGATTTACCATGTTGAACCAGAAACTAACGCAACATTGCAAAGCAATCATATTCCAATAAAAAAAATTCACTGCAAAATAACTAGCCAGAGTTATTGGAGAATGCTCTTTTTACTATTCATTTATTTGTTCATTTATCAACTATTATTTAAAAGTCTAATGTTGTCCAAAAAATGGGGGAAATGTGCTAAGCAATGGAACTCAGTGTGACAAAGAGAAAGGGTCATATGCTTTCCTTTTTTAGATTTTTTTTTTTTTAGTTTCTCTTTATATTGGAGTAAATTGATTAACAATGCAGCCAGTCCCTACTCTTCTGAACATGCATGGTAGTGGAGGCAGAGAAATGTTAAATAAGGAACAAATACATAATTGAAGATTCTAATAAGAGCTATGAAGGTGGTCAGAGGATAGAGGAGCTGGTGGAGGAAAAGAAGAGAATTGCTACAGACTGAAGGTTTGCGTCCTCCCAGGTTCCTGTGTTGAAGTCCTAACCCAGAATGGGATGGTGTTAGGAGGTGGGACCTTTGGGAGGATAGGTCGTGAGGGTGGAGCCCTCATGGATGATATTCATGTCCTTTTCAAAGAGATTCTAGAAAGCTCCTAGCCCCTACTACTACGTAAGGACCTGGCAAGGACAAGAGCCATCTGTGAGCCACAGAGCAACCTCTCCCCAGATATCAAGTATGCTTTTGCCATGATCTTGGACTTCTCTGCCTTCAGGACCACAAGAGCTGATTTCTGTTGCTCATAAGCCGCCCAATCTGTGGAAGTTTGTTGTAGCAATTTGGAGGCCCTCAGACAAGAACTACAGAGAGAGTGATCAAAGGAGAACCTTTGATAAAGGGAAATTTAAACGGAAAGCTGATGTCATATAAAAAGACATTTCAGGCAGAAAGAGCAGAAAGCACAATAGTTGAGAGGCCGGCAAAGGCTTCGCATCTTTCAGGTACCTACAGAGACTGGAAAGACTGAAGTCAGAGGGTGTGAGATGATGAAGAGATGGAAAGAGAAGACCTATGCAATAGAAGAGTTAGCAGAAAGGTTAGCAGGGGATTGTCCAAGGAATAGATTTCCTGTCCCAGAATTGGCATGACATCAGGAAAAGAATTTTAAGAGGAAAACATTCAGTTCCCCAATAAAAAATTCACTGCAAAATAACTAGCCAGAGTTATTGGAGAATGCTCTTTTTACTATTCATTTATTTGTTCATTTATCAACTATTATTTAAAAGTCTAATGTTGTCCAAAAAATGGGGGAAATGTGCTAAGCAATGGAACTCAGTGTGACAAAGAGAAAGGGTCATATGCTTTCCTTTTTTAGATTTTTTTTTTTTTAGTTTCTCTTTATATTGGAGTAAATTGATTAACAATGCAGCCAGTCCCTACTCTTCTGAACATGCATGGTAGAGGAGGCAGAGAAATGTTAAATAAGGAACAAATACATAATTGAAGATTCTAATAAGAGCTATGAAGGTGGTCAGAGGATAGAGGAGCTGGTGGAGGAAAAGAAGAGAATTGCTACAGACTGAAGGTTTGCGTCCTCCCAGGTTCCTGTGTTGAAGTCCTAACCCAGAATGGGATGGTGTTAGGAGGTGGGACCTTTGGGAGGATAGGTCGTGAGGGTGGAGCCCTCATGGATGATATTCATGTCCTTTTCAAAGAGATTCTAGAAAGCTCCCTAGCCCCTACTACTACGTAAGGACCTGGCCAGGAAGAGAGCCATCTGTGAGCCACAGAGCAAGCTCTCACCAGATATCAAGTATGCTTTTGCCATGATCTTGGACTTCTCTGCCTTCAGGACCACAAGAGCTGATTTCTGTTGCTCATAAGCCGCCCAATCTGTGGAAGTTTGTTGTAGCAATTTGGAGGCCCTCAGACAAGAACTACAGAGAGAGTGATCAAAGGAGAACCTTTGATAAAGGGAAATTTAAACGGAAAGCTGATGTCATATAAAAAGACATTTCAGGCAGAAAGAGCAGAAAGCACAATAGTTGAGAGGCCGGCAAAGGCTTCGCATCTTTCAGGTACCTACAGAGACTGGAAAGACTGAAGTCAGAGGGTGTGAGATGATGAAGAGATGGAAAGAGAAGACCTATGCAATAGAAGAGTTAGCAGAAAGGTTAGCAGGGGATTGTCCAAGGAATAGATTTCCTGTCCCAGAATTGGCATGACATCAGGAAAAAGATAAAGAGAAACCCCCAGTTTCTTAAAGAAAGGGACATGTTGATTACAGACTATCACTGCAATGAAGTAGAGATCCGCCCCCAACGAGGAGCTATGCAAGATCTGCCCCAAACAAGTGCACAGCAGCACCGTCTCAGGTGACCAGCTCTCTCTCCACAGGGACCCTTAGAGTGGGGAGGGTGTCTCTCAGCTTCTGAGGGCCTCCTGCAGAGGAAACAGGGATGCAGTGAGCCTCATTACTAGACAGAGAAGTTGAGTGAGGATTTCCATGGAGGAGCCCTGCTCACATTTCTAATATCCGCAGCTGTGATTAGGAGTATCCATTGAAATACCAGCAGCAGTCACACAATCAGCTGTGTTGAGTAATGATGCCTTGTGTTCAGATGATGATTTATCATAAGTAGTAAGAATAGAGGGTGTTTTCTGGCAGTATACAGTGGTTAGGATTCCATGCTCTTGCTGCAGAGGGCACAGGTTCTATCCCTAGTGAGGGAACTAAGATCTTGCAAGCTATATGGACAAAAAGGGAGCAAGAGACAAATCAGAACGCAGGCACAGATTTGACATCATTATTATAGAGCTGCAGAGAAGGGCAGTGAACTAACCTACCGGATTGCTAAGGATAGATGTTGAAACTCATTTCATCAGTTTTCTATGTAGTTTTCCTTTTTTGCCAACACAGGGGAAGAGGTAGACCAATCTCTAAATCATTCAATTATCCCATACGTTAATGGTGATTAAAGATCACCAACAGAATAAAGAACTTCTGTTTTATTTCCCCCTTCTATCTCTTTGGCCTGATTTCCTCCTTTACTGGCATCATTTATTGTGGTCTACTCAACCTATCCAGGCAGAGAGCAGCCAGCCCCTCCTCTCTGGGTGTATGGCCACTCGGTACAGCCTGTCTCAGTGCCTGATGGCATTTTTCTCAGGATGGGTTCATTGAAGCCTGCTCACAGACCTTTACATGTTCCTGTTTAATATCAAGGCCTCCTTCTCATTCCTCTGCCTGTGGGAAAGCCTGGACCTGCCCCTGCCCCACTGTAGCTCCTCCAGCAATGGCTTCAGTCTTCCGAGGTCACCCACCCACCGCTCTCTTTTGTGTGCTTTTCAGCTGTCTCCATGGTGTAGCCTGAGGCTTGTGTCACTCATGCGAAAGTCTGGAGTCACAGGCATGGAGGCTCTGCAGATTCCTTTCGTGTGTCATCCACCCCCTCTCATCTGTGTACCGCAGGGAGACTTGTCCAGCTGTGAACACCCACACACATTCTAAGTCTCAATGTAGCTGTCAGCTACTCTGTAGAGCCTTCCTTGGAATAATTTCTTTTCCTTTCTTTATGTTCTTTGTGTATTGAAAACTTTCTGTAATGGTTTGGCTCCCCCTATAGAAGCGTAAGTGCCTGAGGGCAGGTACTGTGTCTCATCTCTCTGTGTTAATAAGGACTGGTGTGTAGTAGATGCCTTGTAAATACCTGTCAAAGTTATAGTGAACATCAATCATAAGAGAAGTCAATGAGGTCAAAAGGTCATAACACAGTAGCCCTATATTAGTTTGCTTCCCATCTGGTTGGAAACTGAATTTATGTAGGGAGACGATGGAAAATCCCAAGCCCCCAAATCACAAGATAAGCGGTGCAGAAAGTGGTTCTGTGAGTTCAGAGGGAGATTAGATCCCTCAGGGCTGAAACAGCCAGGCGAGACTATGGACAGTCAGGGGCTGGTTGGCTGGAGTTTGAAGGGGAACAGGATGTGAATGGATGGACAAGTGCACCTTAGGCAGCAGGCATGCAGATAATTCAAAGGCACATTCAGAAAATGGTAAATAGACAAAATTGGCTGGAAATAGTGTATTTAACTGTGATACAATACTTTTTATTAAATCTGTTTTGTATAGAAATTTATCAGTCGGCCCAATAATATCCTTGACAGCATACATGTTTCTACATGTAGCCCCTTCCCTCAGCCTATAAATGTATCTTGCCCACTGATTGTCAGTTGGGGCGTTGGCCTTTGGACAAATGTCTGCCCTCCCCACCTTCCAGTTGCCAGTATCGGAAACAGAACAAACTTTCTTTTACTCACCTGGGTCTCTTAAATGCTTCTCATGTAGTGAACAATCCAACCCCACTTTTCGGTAACAAGACTTTGGCATGCCTAGCAGGTAGGCTATTGAAGAATCTTCTTTGGGTTACAGAAAACTTGTTCATATTTGAACTGTGATCCTGAAATCTTGTTGGACCAACTCCTTGGCATTCTTCTGGCACTAAAAAAGTGCTACAAGAATGTCTGTTTTCATGCAACCATGCCCAATACCGTGGTGGAGGAATGCAAATCATCCTGTGAGGACCCTTTAGGGCAGCTCCTATAACTTATTTCTGTATTCCCGTTGTTGAATGAATGAATCAGTTCAGTTCAGCTCAGTTGCTCAGTTGTGTCTGACTCTTTGGGACTCATGGACCGCATCACACCAGGCTTTTCCTTTCTTTATGTTCTTTGCGTATTGAAAACTTTCTGTAATGGTTTGGCTCCCCCTATAGAAGCGTAAGTGCCTGAGGGCAGGTACTGTGTCTCATCTCTCTGTGTTAATAAGGACTGGTGTGTAGTAGATGCCTTGTAAATACCTGTCAAAGTTATAGTGAACATCAATCATAAGAGAAGTCAATGAGGTCAAAAGGTCATAACACAGTAGCCCTATATTAGTTTGCTTCCCATCTGGTTGGAAACTGAATTTATGTAGGGAGACGATGGAAAATCCCAAGCCCCCAAATCACAAGATAAGCGGTGCAGAAAGTGGTTCTGTGAGTTCAGAGGGAGATTAGATCCCTCAGGGCTGAAACAGCCAGGCGAGACTATGGACAGTCAGGGGCTGGTTGGCTGGAGTTTGAAGGGGAACAGGATGTGAATGGATGGACAAGTGCACCTTAGGCAGCAGGCATGCAGATAATTCAAAGGCACATTCAGAAAATGGTAAATAGACAAAATTGGCTGGAAATAGTGTATTTAACTGTGATACAATACTTTTTATTAAATCTGTTTTGTATAGAAATTTATCAGTCGGCCCAATAATATCCTTGACAGCATACATGTTTCTACATGTAGCCCCTTCCCTCAGCCTATAAATGTATCTTGCCCACTGATTGTCAGCTGGGGCGTTGGCCTTTGGACAAATGTCTGCCCTCCCCACCTTCCAGTTGCCAGTATCGGAAACAGAACAAACTTTCTTTTACTCACCTGGGTCTCTTGAATGCTTCTCATGTAGTGAACAATCCAACCCCACTTTTCGGTAACAAGACTTTGGCATGCCTAGCAGGTAGGCTATTGAAGAATCTTCTTTGGGTTACAGAAAACTTGTTCATATTTGAACTGTGATCCTGAAATCTTGTTGGACCAACTCCTTGGCATTCTTCTGGCACTAAAAAAGTGCTACAAGAATGTCTGTTTTCATGCAACCATGCCCAATACCGTGGTGGAGGAATGCAAATCATCCTGTGAGGACCCTTTAGGGCAGCTCCTATAACTTATTTCTGTATTCCCGTTGTTGAATGAATGAATCAGTTCAGTTCAGCTCAGTTGCTCAGTTGTGTCTGACTCTTTGGGACTCATGGACCGCATCACACCAGGCCTCCCTGTCCTTCACCATCTCCCAGAGCCTTCTCAAACTCATATCCAGTGAGTTGGTGATGTCATACAATCATCTCATGCTGTGTCATCCCCTTCTCCTTCTGCCCTTGCTCTCTCTCTCTCTCTCCACACACACACACACACACACACACACAGTAGGAGGCTTCCCTGGTGACTTTGTGGTAAGTAATCTATCTACAATGCAGGAGATGCCAGTTCGATCCCTGGGCTGGGAAGATCCCCTGGAGGAGGAAATGTCAACCCACTCCAGTATTCTTGACTTAGAAATCACCTGGACAGAGGACCCTGGTGGGCTAAAGTCCATGGTGTCACGGAATAATCAGATACATCATACACACACACACACACACAAACACACACACATATATGCTTTCCAGATGGTGTTAGTGGCAAAGAACCTATATATCAGTCACTTTGCTGTATACCTGAAACTAACACAATAGTCTAATTCAAGTATATCTTAAAAGTAAATAAGTAAAAATAAAATTGTCTTCCAGCTAATACAGGTCCCTTTCTGGGAGGAAACTCTACTGCTAAGAAATATGATGTTCCCTGGAGGAGTTTGAGCTGGATGGAGATGTGATTGCACTATCACCTGCATTGTCAGGAGTTCAGGGAATGCACACCTGACCTATTTGCTTTGTCATTTTCTCTGCTAAGTGAGAGAGGCTATGAAAGGACTGAGTATGGGCACATAAAAATCTACCTTTGATAAACTTTATTTTTATGCTCTACTTAATATTTGCATCAGTATAATATATATCAGTGAGTCTTAAGAAACATATGCTTCCATAATATGAAACAGATTATCCAATAATTGAGAAACTTTTATGTGTATCACGACAGCATAAAAGTCTCGATTATCTAACACTGTTAGCCCTGTATATGTACGGCTCCAAAGTAGCTTCCTGCTCCTAGTGTGGTTAAAAAAACAAGAGAGAAGAAAGAAATATAATGTTCTCTATTTCTTCTCTAAAGGGGATTTGGCATTTTGGCTTATCTCAGGTTCCTCTCCTCCACTCTGGCCTATGGAAGGAGAGGTCAATGTAGATAAGAATGGCCACACACACTACTTCAACCACCCATGAGGATAGAAATGGCCAGAACTGAACTGGGTGAGCTCACAGAGGATTCCTTCTCCTCCATGTTCAGGTACTCATCCCTTCTTCTCCAAATCTGGGAAGCCTTCCAGCTGGGGACAACTGGACACCTCTTTGACTTCCCCTCATAGAGGTGCTGGTGGGATATGTGGAATTCTTGCCAAAGCAGTTCCAGGACTCCTTGGGAGAGAAAGGACCTTCCCTTCTCGTCCCTTCCTGCGATCCATATTATGTGCCTTTTGATAACTTCCAAAGATCATTTAGTGCAGAACAAATAGTGGCTTTTTCTGTTGCTAATAGAAAGAAAGGTTCTTGTTGGCAAAGACTCTGCCTCCCTAGAAGTGCCCAAAGAGGATGACTTGGGCAATTCCCCACCTCTTCCTAACAATGACCTTTCCTGTGGATGGAGACGATGATGTCTCTCCCACCTGCTCTTCTTGGAATCCAAGCCCCCTCTTAATTTGTGTAAGGCCCACATCCTTGGGTAGAGTGGTTGCAGAAACTGCCTTCTTTCTCAGAGACCAAGCTAGAGACCCAGGTAAGCAGCCCAGGTGGTGGTCTCAGGAGCTGCTTCTACTTAAGGGTTGGAGAAGGGAAATCCTGCCAGGCTGAGTGAGACCAGCCTGAGAGTTGGACTGGACAGACATGGGTAGGGGTCGGAGCTGGGGCCAGGAATGCAGGCTGGAGAGAGCTCATGGTGCTGGAGAAGGAGCAGCCTCCAGGTTGGGAACCATCTATACCTCTCTTAGGAACACAGTGAATCCAGGACGGGGTCTGAGCTTTCCTTGTGCTGTAAGACCACAGGGCCCTGTCAACCATGACCCTGGATGAGTGCTGGGTGGTTATCTCAGGAGTACAACTTGTCTTATTCAAAATCTGGCTTATTTATTTAATGGTTTATTCAAAAGACTCTTCTAATGAGCCATGCGAGCACTGGGTACAAAGATGTATTTTCAGATGTATTTCATAGCAAAAATCCTTCTGTATCCAAAGACAGGACCGCTAGTATTTTAAGTCATTTCTAGGGTGACCACCCTGAGGGGAGGATGACCCCTCTGTGGGGAGTGGGAGCCAAATGCTTGTGGAAAGAATATATGTGTGTGTGTCCTTACTTAGAAAGCTCTTAGGAAGAGGGACGTCTTTCTGGTTGACCTGCAGGGAACCTGTAAGCCAGGGAAGCTGCAGGTGGGAGCTGGGGTTCTCTTTTAAGGTGATGCTTTTCTTCTTCTTCCCCTTTTTCTATTCAGTCTCTTCCAGTGGAGTGAGGTCACCATTGCTTCAAAATTCCTGGTCCTGTTGCCACTACTGGTCTTGCTGCTGCTGGCGGTCCAGCCTTCTCTGGGCAAGGAACCTGCAGCTGTGAAGTTCCGGTGGCAGCACATGGACTCCGGCGGCTCCCCCAGCAGCAGCTCCAACTACTGCAACCTAATGACGTTACGCCGCAAGATGATCCAGAGGCAGTGCAAGCCAGTGAACACCTTCGTGCACGAGTCCCTGGCCGATGTCCAGACTGTGTGCTCCCAGAAAAGTCACCTGCAAAAATGGGCAGACCAACGACTTCCAGAGCAACTCAGTCATGCACATCACATACTGCTGCAAGACAGGCAGCTCCAAGTACCCCAACTGTGCTTACAAGACCACCCGGGAGGAAAAACACATCGTTGTGGCTTGTGAGGAAAACCATATGTGCCAGTCCATTTGGATGGTTCACTGTAGGTCTCTACCTGAGACCAGAGCAGCCAGGTGCTGGAGAAGGAGCAGCCTCCAGGTTGGGAACCATCTATACCTCTCTTAGGAACACAGTGAATCCAGGACGGGTCTGAGCTTTCCTTGTGCTGTAAGACCACAGGGCCCTGTCAACCATGACCCTGGATGAGTGCTGGGTGGTTATCTCAGGAGTACAACTTGTCTTATTCAAAATCTGGCTTATTTATTTAATGGTTTATTCAAAAGACTCTTCTAATGAGCCATGCGAGCACTGGGTACAAAGATGTATTTTCAGATGTATTTCATAGCAAAAATCCTTCTGTATCCAAAGACAGGACCGCTAGTATTTTAAGTCATTTCTAGGGTGACCACCCTGAGGGGAGGATGACCCCTCTGTGGGGAGTGGGAGCCAAATGCTTGTGGAAAGAATATATGTGTGTGTGTCCTTACTTAGAAAGCTCTTAGGAAGAGGGACGTCTTTCTGGTTGACCTGCAGGGAACCTGTAAGCCAGGGAAGCTGCAGGTGGGAGCTGGGGTTCTCTTTTAAGGTGATGCTTTTCTTCTTCTTCCCCTTTTTCTATTCAGTCTCTTCCAGTGGAGTGAGGTCACCATTGCTTCAAAATTCCTGGTCCTGTTGCCACTACTGGTCTTGCTGCTGCTGGCGGTCCAGCCTTCTCTGGGCAAGGAACCTGCAGCTGTGAAGTTCCGGTGGCAGCACATGGACTCCGGCGGCTCCCCCAGCAGCAGCTCCAACTACTGCAACCTAATGACGTTACGCCGCAAGATGATCCAGAGGCAGTGCAAGCCAGTGAACACCTTCGTGCACGAGTCCCTGGCCGATGTCCAGACTGTGTGCTCCCAGAAAAGTCACCTGCAAAAATGGGCAGACCAACGACTTCCAGAGCAACTCAGTCATGCACATCACATACTGCTGCAAGACAGGCAGCTCCAAGTACCCCAACTGTGCTTACAAGACCACCCGGGAGGAAAAACACATCGTTGTGGCTTGTGAGGGAAAACCATATGTGCCAGTCCATTTGGATGGTTCACTGTAGGTCTCTACCTGAGACCAGAGCAGCCAGGTGCACCACTTTATCACAAGGGCATCTGCCTGTCCCCTCTTGTTCCTTTCCCTGGGGGCAATAACGCAAGTTAGTTAGGACTCTTGCCCCTGCAGCAAACCAAACTCATGTTTCTCTGGCATGAGGGAATAACTCAAGCTAATTAGGGCTCTCATCCAACTTACACTTACAATTATGCTCACCTGGACTGAGGCTTGCTCCTGTGTGGTTTCCGGATGAGGAATGGATTGTGATATGGGATCTATGTTAACCAAATCACTGCTTCTTTCAGTGGAACGTACTTGAGACCACCTGAATTACTGATGCTGCCCCAAGCAGCCGTGCATGAGGACTTCAGTAACTGTGGTTCATGGGCTTCGTTGCTTTGGGGTATGTGCAGTCTTCCCAAACAAGCGATGGAATTCATGTCTCCTGCACTGACAGGCAGTGCCACCAGGGAAGTTCCCATTTTCCTATTTTTTTTTTTTTTTTTTTGAGGAAGCTATTGCTAAATCAGACCACAGGACTCTGTCAACTGTGATCCTGGATGAATTCTGGATGGTTATCTTGGGGGAACAACTTGTCTTACTCAAAAGTTGGCTTATTTATTTAGTGGTTTATTCAAAAGGATCTTCCAATGAGCCACGTGAGTGCTGGTTACAAAGGTGTTTTATTTTTCTGATGTATTTCGTATCAAATCCTTCTGTATTCAAAATAAGACCGTTAGGATTTAGGTCATAGGCCTACCTCACACTTGGCCCCAGGCGGACCCCTATGCCACAGTCCTCACCATCGTGCTCTCTACCCACAGATCCAAGGTCTACTCCAGATGACGGAGCTTCTCCGGGGCAGGAGCTGTGTCTCTCTTGTCCCCGGAGCTCACCTACTGGGTCATTATTCGTGATTTCCTCAGTATCAAAAAGCACCCAAGAGTGGGGACATGGAGACAGTCTTTTTTTTTTTTTTAAACCTTTATTTTGCTTTTAACTTTTCAAAATACGATGTTCCCAGCTGCAAGACAGGCAGCTCCAAGTACCCCAACTGTGCTTACAAGACCACCCGGGAGGAAAAACACATCGTTGTGGCTTGTGAGGGAAAACCATATGTGCCAGTCCATTTGGATGGTTCACTGTAGGTCTCTACCTGAGACCAGAGCAGCCAGGTGCACCACTTTATCACAAGGGCATCTGCCTGTCCCCTCTTGTTCCTTTCCCTGGGGGCAATAACGCAAGTTAGTTAGGACTCTTGCCCCTGCAGCAAACCAAACTCATGTTTCTCTGGCATGAGGGAATAACTCAAGCTAATTAGGGCTCTCATCCAACTTACACTTACAATTATGCTCACCTGGACTGAGGCTTGCTCCTGTGTGGTTTCCGGATGAGGAATGGATTGTGATATGGGATCTATGTTAACCAAATCACTGCTTCTTTCAGTGGAACGTACTTGAGACCACCTGAATTACTGATGCTGCCCCAAGCAGCCGTGCATGAGGACTTCAGTAACTGTGGTTCATGGGCTTCGTTGCTTTGGGGTATGTGCAGTCTTCCCAAACAAGCGATGGAATTCATGTCTCCTGCACTGACAGGCAGTGCCACCAGGGAAGTTCCCATTTTCCTATTTTTTTTTTTTTTTTTTTGAGGAAGCTATTGCTAAATCAGACCACAGGACTCTGTCAACTGTGATCCTGGATGAATTCTGGATGGTTATCTTGGGGGAACAACTTGTCTTACTCAAAAGTTGGCTTATTTATTTAGTGGTTTATTCAAAAGGATCTTCCAATGAGCCACGTGAGTGCTGGTTACAAAGGTGTTTTATTTTTCTGATGTATTTCGTATCAAATCCTTCTGTATTCAAAATAAGACCGTTAGGATTTAGGTCATAGGCCTACCTCACACTTGGCCCCAGGCGGACCCCTATGCCACAGTCCTCACCATCGTGCTCTCTACCCACAGATCCAAGGTCTACTCCAGATGACGGAGCTTCTCCGGGGCAGGAGCCGTGTCTCTCTTGTCCCTGGAGCTCACCTACTGGGTCATTATTCGTGATTTCCTCAGCATCAAAAAGCACCCAAGAGTGGGGACATGGAGACAGTCTTTTTTTTTTTTTTAAACCTTTATTTTGCTTTTAACTTTTACAGAGTTTTGTTGTTTACAGATACGTATGTTCCCAGACTAGTCATACGTATATCCCCCGCTTCCCACCCCTCCCGACCACCACACAGCACCCCTGAAGGATCCCCTTTTCTCACAGAGAAATGACTAGAGTTATTTTCTTCACTTATGATAGTACAGGCCTTCATGCTACTTCCTTTACGCCTCCCACCCTCTGTTCCTTCCCCACAATGTCCATATGTCCACTGTCCATGTATTCAATCACTGAGGGGCTTCCGGGATCCAGCCCCTCTGCTGGCTGCACCACACCCTCCACTTTCTTGTTCTTTCTTTTCGCTCTGTGACTCACCGGTGGGAGTGCAGCTGCGATGACAGTGCTGTTCTCACCTAACCCACAGCAGCAGAGTGTGGACACACATTGCATGCTGACACCCTTCTTGTGTGATCACAGCTCTGGGAGGTCTGTGGGGGCACTGAGGCCCCCCTCTTCCTTGCCTGTGTTTTGTGTCTGGAAGGAAGAACCCCCAGCAGCTCTGACCTGGGCAGACTTTCGGGAAGATGCAGCCACTCCTGTTCCTGGTAGCCTTTCTTCTGCCTCCCGGGCTGGGACAGGTGAGTGACAGTCCCCATTCCTGAGACCCGAGCCAGTCTGACATGACCTCCTGCAGTCCTGACCCTTCTGCCTAGCTCCAGTTTCTGAACCCCAGCTCCCATTCCAACCAAGACTACAAGACCAGTGGTGCGTCGACACTCGGCAAGGATGGCTGGCAGGCAGGCAGGAAGCTTTCCACTAAGAGCTTTGGTGGGTCTCAGCCTCTTTCTCACCACCAAGAAAGTGCGCTGTGCATTTGGTGGAGGATGTGAAGCTACAAAACACAAGTAACTAAAATCCTTTACTCTATTCACAAAAAGACAATTCACACAAACTATCCACAGTATGAGAGTTGTCAGTGGACCTAACTGAAACCAGTGAAATTTCTCAGTGTGTGCGACCCCTCCCTCCTGCCAGGAGAGGAGCCCAGGGTGGGACTGATCTCACCTACGGGTCATACGTGATTTCCTCAGCATCAAAAAGCACCCAAGAGTGGGGACATGGAGACAGTCTTTTTTTTTTAAACCTTTATTTTGCTTTTAACTTTTACAGAGTTTTGTTGTTTACAGATACGTATGTTCCCAGACTAGTCATCGTATATCCCCCGCTTCCCACCCCTCCCGACCACCACACAGCACCCCTGAAGGATCCCCTTTTCTCACAGAGAAATGACTAGAGTTATTTTCTTCACTTATGATAGTACAGGCCTTCATGCTACTTCCTTTACGCCTCCCACCCTCTGTTCCTTCCCCACAATGTCCATATGTCCACTGTCCATGTATTCAATCACTGAGGGGCTTCCGGGATCCAGCCCCTCTGCTGGCTGCACCACACCCTCCACTTTCTTGTTCTTTCTTTTCGCTCTGTGACTCACCGGTGGGAGTGCAGCTGCGATGACAGTGCTGTTCTCACCTAACCCACAGCAGCAGAGTGTGGACACACATTGCATGCTGACACCCTTTTTGTGGGGATCACAGCTCTGGGAGGTCTGTGGGGGCACTGAGGCCCCCCTCTTCCTTGCCTGTGTTTTGTGTCTGGAAGGAAGAACCCCCAGCAGCTCTGACCTGGGCAGACTTTCGGGAAGATGCAGCCACTCCTGTTCCTGGTAGCCTTTCTTCTGCCTCCCGGGCTGGGACAGGTGAGTGACAGTCCCCATTCCTGAGACCCGAGCCAGTCTGACATGACCTCCTGCAGTCCTGACCCTTCTGCCTAGCTCCAGTTTCTGAACCCCAGCTCCCATTCCAACCAAGACTACAAGACCAGTGGTGCGTCGACACTCGGCAAGGATGGCTGGCAGGCAGGCAGGAAGCTTTCCACTAAGAGCTTTGGTGCGCCTCAGCCTCTTTCTCACCACCAAGAAAGTGCGCTGTGCATTTGGTGGAGGATGTGAAGCTACAAAACACAAGTAACTAAAATCCTTTACTCTATTCACAAAAAGACAATTCACACAAACTATCCACAGTATGAGAGTTGTCAGTGGACCTAACTGAAACCAGTGAAATTTCTCAGTGTGTGCGACCCCTCCCTCCTGCCAGGAGAGGAGCCCAGGGTGGGACTGATCAGAAGTTGCTAGATGACCACACCTAAATCTCTCCAGGTGCCTTGACTCTGCCCCAGGCCCCAAGCAGCCCATTTTTGGCTTAGTTGTTAGAGGTGAGGCAGTGTCCTCGTACAAAAGGACTTTGTTCTGATGGCTGCTCACTGCAGATGAGGGTGAGGGGCAGTGGTCAGCCTACCTACCCGTCCGGAGGCTCTGACACAGATCCCATCATTACCCAGGAGCTGAGCCCAGGGGAGCCCAGCCTCACTCCAGGATCCTGGTAACTCAGGACCATGAGAACAGACCAAAAGCAGCAGTAAGTTGATGAAAAGCTGAAAAATTGAGCAGGTAAATTTTGAGGTCTATGGGTCAGAGGCGAGAGCACGAGGCAAGGTTAAGATGGGCGCACCCACACTGGCCAAAGAAAGCATCAGAAGAGAATGAAAGCATGAAGTGAGAGTCAACATGAAAACTCAGAGTAGCTTCTCAATATTGCTAGAAAGCTCCCAAGAGCCCTGTCCTCATGCATTGAGAAGCACAGGGCCCAGAGTCACTTGGCTCTAAAACCGTCTGTCACCTCAATTTCCCCTCAGCTGCAGCCCTGCCCTGGTGCCAGAGCCTGTCACAGCTCCTAGCTGTAACTCCTGCAACCCCACAATCCCCACAGCGCTTCTCTGTGCAACTCAATCAACATCACCCTGGGGGCCCACAACATCAAGTAGCAGGAGGTGACCCAGCAGGTCATTCCAGTGAGAAGAGTCATCTCCCACTCAGACTCTAATCCTAAGAACTATGCCACGTGCCCACGTGGGGCACACGGCTGCACTGGTACTCGGACACTTTCATTCCAGAGTTCTGCATCCTCCATGACCTCATTCCTATCCTTGCTCCTATACGACCCCTTCTGTGGTCCCACGATGGTCCTGCAGTCTCTGTAGGCCATCAATAGGTGAAAATGTTTTTCCTCTGCCTTCATCCAATGAGGAAAGCTGACCGACCACAGCCATGAGCCCCACAGGCTGCCCAGGAGCTGGGAGCTGGTGCTTCCACGGATGCTGTGCAGTGTGGCTGACTGGGGCCGGCATGAATATGTCCCACCCGAACAAACTACAGAAGGTAGAGCTGAAAGTCCCAAGGGCTGAGAAATGCATTTCTCTCTACAAGTATTACAGGAGCAGCACCTACATAGTGTGTGGGGAACCTGAGAAGGAGGAAGAGTTCTTTTAAGGTGAGATTCCCCAGTATTATCTGTTCAAAGCCTTGGTCTCTGGATCTGGGACCATGGGAACGAGCTCTGTCCCTGTGGCCCTCGCCCATTCTTCTATCCAGTCTCTGCCCCTTGGCCCTGGTGGTGGTGGACATTGCCTCACATCACGCATGGGCAGAGGTTTCCTGCGGGAGGAGCAGGGACACTGTCAAGGCCAGACAGAAACCTTAGGACCAAAAAGGCCCTGATATCAACCAGGGCCCTTAACAGAGACCATTCATTCCTGGGCATCATGGAGGAGGAGAACAGAAGAAGGTCCAGCTCAGCCCTTGCTCCCTGTGCTCACAGAGCGACTCCGGAGGCCCCCTCGTGTGTAATGGTGTGGCCCAGGGCATTGTCTCCTATGGACAAAATGATGGGACACCTCCAAAAGTCTTCACCAGAATCTCCAGTTTTCTGCCTTGGATCCAAAAAACAATGAAACAGTAGGAACAGCAGGGACCAGACTGAGTTTTCCCCAAGGACCTGTCCATCTTCCCTGGAATGGAGGCATTGGGCTAAGTGGGAGGAGGCAGGGCTGCCTGAAATTTAATAAACTTTCACCTCTTGAGCAGAAATTATGGATTCTTCCTTGATTTATCTCCCCACATTCGTTGGACACCTGCTGTGCCAGGCACCATGTGTTCACATTTCTGACCTTCCCTCTGCTGCACATATGCCACACTCCCCTGGCCCCAGCTCTGGAATAAAAGCTACTGTTGCACCAACAGTCAGCTCTCTCCAGTCACATGTCCCCAGTGTGAGCTCTCCCTCCAGGCTGGCCGTGAGCTCCATCAGAGAAGGAGATGCCTCCTGAGGAACACGACCCTCTTCTCGAGGACCCTTATGTTTCCCCCTTCCCATCCCCCAGCTGACCGACCACAGCCATGAGCCCCACAGGCTGCCCAGGAGCTGGGAGCTGGTGCTTCCACGGATGCTGTGCAGTGTGGCTGACTGGGGCCGGCATGAATATGTCCCACCCGAACAAACTACAGAAGGTAGAGCTGAAAGTCCCAAGGGCTGAGAAATGCATTTCTCTCTACAAGTATTACAGGAGCAGCACCTACATAGTGTGTGGGGAACCTGAGAAGGAGGAAGCGTTCTTTTAAGGTGAGATTCCCCAGTATTATCTGTTCAAAGCCTTGGTCTCTGGATCTGGGACCATGGGAACGAGCTCTGTCCCTGTGGCCCTCGCCCATTCTTCTATCCAGTCTCTGCCCCTTGGCCCTGGTGGTGGTGGACATTGCCTCACATCACGCATGGGCAGAGGTTTCCTGCGGGAGGAGCAGGGACACTGTCAAGGCCAGACAGAAACCTTAGGACCAAAAAGGCCCTGATATCAACCAGGGCCCTTAACAGAGACCATTCATTCCTGGGCATCATGGAGGAGGAGAACAGAAGAAGGTCCAGCTCAGCCCTTGCTCCCTGTGCTCACAGAGCGACTCCGGAGGCCCCCTCGTGTGTAATGGTGTGGCCCAGGGCATTGTCTCCTATGGACAAAATGATGGGACACCTCCAAAAGTCTTCACCAGAATCTCCAGTTTTCTGCCTTGGATCCAAAAAACAATGAAACAGTAGGAACAGCAGGGACCAGACTGAGTTTTCCCCAAGGACCTGTCCATCTTCCCTGGAATGGAGGCATTGGGCTAAGTGGGAGGAGGCAGGGCTGCCTGAAATTTAATAAACTTTCACCTCTTGAGCAGAAATTATGGATTCTTCCTTGATTTATCTCCACACATTCGTTGGACACCTGCTGTGCCAGGCACCATGTGTTCACATTTCTGACCTTCCCTCTGCTGCACATATGCCACACTCCCCTGGCCCCAGCTCTGGAATAAAAGCTACTGTTGCACCAACAGTCAGCTCTCTCCAGTCACATGTCCCCAGTGTGAGCTCTCCCTCCAGGCTGGCCGTGAGCTCCATCAGAGAAGGGAGATGCCTCCTGAGGAACACACGACCCTCTTCTCGAGGACCCTTATGTCTCTTCCTCACCCACATCTACTCCCCTACCTCCTGTCCCATATGCCAGTGCCCATGGGGCAGCATAAGAGAATCCAGAATTAGAAGGGGGACCACCTGAGAAGCCCTTGGGTCGAGGGGGCACTTATCCACACTAACAAAAATGAGAGAGATTTACAAAGATGTCATTTACCGCATGATTGTTCCCTCCCTGCATCAGAGCTGGAAGAGGTGAGAAGTCTGAGAAAGTTTCAGGAGGGCTGTAAGTATTCCTGGCTCAGCTCAAGGGCCTGTCACAGCCCTGTCTTGGAGTCCTGGGCCCGGGGCCCCGTGTAGCCTCTGAGCAGAAACCACATCATCATTTAGCCACAAGTGACCTTGAAGATGTTCCTCTACCTTGGTCTGAGCCAGCCATTCCCCACCTCCATCATTCCCATGTGTGCTTGTGTATAAATGTGTATTTATCTCCAAAGGAAACTCACCTTAAAGGAAAGGATTGGTTTCAAGGTATCATGAAGTTTCAAAGGGTATCTGTAACCTGTAGGTTACTCGATACAGTTTTTTCTTCTATTTTTCATCAATTGCTGAAGTTTTTACAAGTATGTACTTGGAAAAGCAACCTCACTTTTAAAACATGCAGCTTCGAGAGGACTGAAGAGAAGTGGGTGGCTGAACGGTGAATGGAGAGTGAGCATCAACTTTCACAAAATGTGTTCTGGGTAGAAAGTAACACGTACTCATCAAAACATATTCCTCATAAGTGTAACATTACATTAGTGCTTGCTAAGTTACACAGGCTGTCCAACTCTTTGTGACCCTATGGACCACACAGCCTGCCAGGCTCCTCTGTCCCTTCATCATTGTAAGACAACCAGATACAGAGCACATAGATAAGAAAATGAGAAGAAGTGGAGTTCCAGCACCCTCAGACAGTCATCATTAATGCTGATTTAAGAGTGGATGCATGTTTCCTTCCACTCTTTTTCTGTTTATTCATAAGATACTGTTCTATTTATTCATAAGATAACGGTTCCTTCACTAGGGATTGGCCTGTATACAATTCCTCATGCCTTCCTTATTCCTCTTTTTTCCATCCTCATATTGGTGAGTGTTGGGATCATCTGCACATGTTTAGGATTGCCTGGGACAGGGTTATCAGAGGCATATTTCTAGGATATGGACAGAGAATATGGCATCTGTTTCCCCTTCATCAGTCACCAGCATTTCTGGAGAGGTGGCCCCTCCTGACTCACAAGCACCCTGATTTGGGTGAGACGGCCCCCATCTCAGCGACAGTTGTGCTGGATACCTCAGCACAACCCAATCAGGTCACCTGATGCCAAAGGACCGAGTGATGGTTTGTTTTGGTCCAGTGAATATCCAGTTCAGGACTTTGGTTCAAAATTTTGGGATAAGAAAAGCTCTCTCTATTACAGAGTGCTTATATTTAAAGAGGAGATTTTAAACCCTCCAAAAATGTGAGCCCGGAACCCTGGCAAGATAAGAAAAGGGGTTGCTGTCTGGGGCACTTGGTGAGTTGGAGTCTGTGTGCTTCTAAATCAGCTCCAGTCTCTGCCTCACACTTGGCCCCAGGAAAACCCCTATACCACAGCCCTCACCATCGTGCTCTCTACCCACAGATCCAAGGTCTACTCCAGATGACGGAGCTTCTCTGGGGCAGGAGTCGTGTCTCTCTTGTCCCTGGAGCTCACCTACTGGGTCATTATTCGTGATTTCCTCAGCATCAAAAAGCACCCAAGAGTGGGGACATGGAGACAGTCTTGATTCAGTCACTGAGGGGCTTCCGGGATCCAGCCCCTCTGCTGGCTGCACCACACCCTCCACTTTCTTGTTCTTTCTTTTTGCTCTGTGACTCACCGGTGGGAGTGCAGCTGCGATGACAGTGCTGTTCTCACCTAACCCACAGCAGCAGAGTGTGGACACACATTGCATGCTGACACCCTTCTTGTGTGATCACAGCTCTGGGAGGTCTGTGGGGGCACTGAGGCCCCCCTCTTCCTTGCCTGTGTTTTGTGTCTGGAAGGAAGAACCCCCAGCAGCTCTGACCTGGGCAGACTTTCGGGAAGATGCAGCCACTCCTGTTCCTGGTAGCCTTTCTTCTGCCTCCCGGGCTGGGACAGGTGAGTGACAGTCCCCATTCCTGAGACCCGAGCCAGTCTGACATGACCTCCTGCAGTCCTGACCCTTCTGCCTAGCTCCAGTTTCTGAACCCCAGCTCCCATTCCAACCAAGACTACAAGACCAGTGGTGCGTCGACACTCGGCAAGGATGGCTGGCAGGCAGGCAGGAAGCTTTCCACTAAGAGCTTTGGTGGGTCTCAGCCTCTCTCTCCTCACCAGGAAAATGGGGTTTGCATTTGGTGAATGATAGGAAGCTACAAAACATGAGTAAGTAAAACCCCAAACTCCAGCCAAGAATGGACAACTCATCCACAGTGGACCCAGCTTAAACCAGTGAAATTTCTCAGTGCCTGCCCTCCCTCCCTCCTGCCAGGAGCGGAGCCCAGGGTAGGACCGATCAGAAGTGGCTAGATGAGAGCACCCAAAGCTCTCTGGGCACCCTGACTCTGACCCAGGTCTCTGGCAGCCCATTTCCTGCCCCACCTCTCCTGCCTCCCAGCCCCCACTGCCCCAGTGTCTTTCACAGTAGCCTTGACCCCATCCCTGTGGCCTTGAATCCCACCAGCCCTATCCCCACCAAACCTCAGCCGAAGTTAATTAGAGGTCATTCACTCATGTGGCCAAAAAACATTGACTCAGATCCTGGGATGCTTTATGCCCTAGGACGTGAGGATTTTAGAAAACCCAATTCCATAAGCTCCTAGGTAGATTATTAGAAAATGGCATGAATCAGGATGTTTGGAGAGGCTCAGAGGGATCCAGGAGACTCAGTAAGAATGAGGGCTCATCAAGAGGTCCCGTCCACCATCTGCTGCGCTCTGCCATCTGGAAGACAATCTTGGCCTCCTCCACATGTGTGTGTGACTCAGAGCGTGGAGAAAAAGACTGCTTTGGGTTCAGAAAATGTTATCCCACTGCAGTGAGGACCTGGGGGGCTCTCCCCGAGTCTGACGGGCACTGTCGGCTCACTGTAACTACCACCTTCCTGGTCTCCCTTCTAACCACAACTGCTCCCATCTCCCCGTCTTGGGCTGAGCCCCTCCCGGTGTTTTGTGTCTGGAAGGAAGAACCCCCAGCAGCTCTGACCTGGGCAGACTTTCGGGAAGATGCAGCCACTCCTGTTCCTGGTAGCCTTTCTTCTGCCTCCCGGGCTGGGACAGGTGAGTGACAGTCCCCATTCCTGAGACCCGAGCCAGTCTGACATGACCTCCTGCAGTCCTGACCCTTCTGCCTAGCTCCAGTTTCTGAACCCCAGCTCCCATTCCAACCAAGACTACAAGACCAGTGGTGCGTCGACACTCGGCAAGGATGGCTGGCAGGCAGGCAGGAAGCTTTCCACTAAGAGCTTTGGTGGGTCTCAGCCTCTCTCTCCTCACCAGGAAAATGGGGTTTGCATTTGGTGAATGATAGGAAGCTACAAAACATGAGTAAGTAAAACCCCAAACTCCAGCCAAGAATGGACAACTCATCCACAGTGGACCCAGCTTAAACCAGTGAAATTTCTCAGTGCCTTCCCTCCCTCCCTCCTGCCAGGGGGCGGAGCCCAGGGTAGGACCGATCAGAAGTGGCTAGATGAGAGCACCCAAAGCTCTCTGGGCACCCTGACTCTGACCCAGGTCTCTGGCAGCCCATTTCCTGCCCCACCTCTCCTGCCTCCCAGCCCCCACTGCCCCAGTGTCTTTCACAGTAGCCTTGACCCCATCCCTGTGGCCTTGAATCCCACCAGCCCTATCCCCACCAAACCTCAGCCGAAGTTAATTAGAGGTCATTCACTCATGTGGCCAAAAAACATTGACTCAGATCCTGGGATGCTTTATGCCCTAGGACGTGAGGATTTTAGAAAACCCAATTCCATAAGCTCCTAGGTAGATTATTAGAAAATGGCATGAATCAGGATGTTTGGAGAGGCTCAGAGGGATCCAGGAGACTCAGTAAGAATGAGGGCTCATCAAGAGGTCCCGTCCACCATCTGCTGCGCTCTGCCATCTGGAAGACAATCTTGGCCTCCTCCACATGTGTGTGTGACTCAGAGCGTGGAGAAAAAGACTGCTTTGGGTTCAGAAAATGTTATCCCACTGCAGTGAGGACCTGGGGGGCTCTCCCCGAGTCTGACGGGCACTGTCGGCTCACTGTAACTACCACCTTCCTGGTCTCCCTTCTAACCACAACTGCTCCCATCTCCCCGTCTTCCAGCCCCTTCTTTCAGAGGAGATCATCGGGGGCCATGAGGCCAAGCCCCACTCCCGCCCTTACATGGCTTTTGTTCAGATTCTGGATAAGGAGCGTCGGAAGAAGTGTGGTGGTGTCCTCATACAGAAGGACTTTGTTCTCACAGCTGCTCACTGCAAGGGAAGGTGAGGGGCCTCACTCCTGCGGCCTGGACAGGAACCCACCCTCTCCTTAGGGGCTGAGCCCAGGGGAGCCCCTCCTTACCCCAAGATCCTGGAAATCAGGACCACAAGAGTTCATCAAACAAACCATCTTACGAGCAGGACTAGGGTAATGAAATGCTGAGAAATAAGAAAGGTAAGTTTTGAGGTCAGTGGGGCAGAGGTGAGAACAAGAGATAAGGCTGCAAAAGGAGAACCTATACTGGCCAAATAAAGCATCAGAGGAAGATGAAAGCGTGCAGTGAGAGTCAAAACTCAAACTCAGAGTAGCTTCTCAATATTGCTAGAAAGCTCCCAAGAGCCCTGCCCTCAAGTCATTGAGTAGCACAGGGCCGAGGGTCACCCAGCTCCAAAACTGTCGTCTCAATTTCCCCTCAGCTGCAGCCCTGCCCTGGAGTCCCCTGCCTGCCACAGCTCCTGGGCTGTAGTCCTGTGGCCCCACCATCTCCACACCTCCTTTCTGCTCTCCGTGCAGCTTAATCAACGTCACCCTGGGGGCCCACAACATCAAGCAGCAGGAGAGGACCCAGCAGGTCATCCCAGTGAGAAGAGCCATCCCCCACCCAGACTATAATCCTAAGAACTACTTCAATGACATCATGTTACTGCGGGTAAGGAGACCTCCCCACTTCTCCTGCCCTCTTGGGATCAGATCATTTCCCCTCCCAGGACCTCCTGCCCCTTTCCTCCCACCCGTCGTGGCAGCCTGACCAGTCCCATTGGGGCAGGTGAGAGGTGGGGGTCCATGCAGCCTCATCATGGCATCCAGGCTCAGATACCACTGGCTGAGCCAGATTCTTGCCTCTTCCTATCAGCTGGAGAGAGAAGCCAAGCAGACTACAGCTGTGAAGCCCCTCAGCCTGCCCAGAGCCAAGGCCCGAGTGAAGCCAGGACAGATGTGCAGTCTGGCCGGCTGGGGGCAGGTGGCCATAGGCACTCAAACCACCACACTGCAGGAGGCAGAGCTGATGGTACAGGAGGATTCAGTGTGCGAATCCTTCTTCCACGGTCGCTATAGCCGGGCCACCCAGATTTGTGTCGGGGATTCAACAAAGGTGAAGACCGGCTTCAAGGTCAGGTTCCCTGCACTGAAGTATGCAGATCCAGGGAGAGGAACTTGGGAAGGTCTGGGTAGAACAGAAGCCCTATCTTTAGCCTCAGCCCGAGAGCTTGGGCAGCCTGGTCCATGGATCCAAAGGTTTTTTTTTTTTTTTTTTCACCCCCTGAGGGGGCCAGGGTAGAGGGTGAAGAAGGATCAGTCATCGCACAGCTGCCTTATCACCAGAGTTTCCATGAAAAAATTGACAGAAAGATAGACCTGAGTCCGTTGGCAAAGAGCACTCAGAGCCAGGCTGGAGTCCCAGGGCCGGCAGGGAAGACAGGACCCTGAGGAGGCCCACTCAGGCCTTATCTCTCTGCCCACAGGGAGACTCCGGCGGACCCCTCGTGTGTAAAAATGTGGTCTACGGTACTTTCTCCTGTGGTAAAAGTAACGGGACACCTCCGGGAGTCTTCACCAAGGTTTCACACTTCCTGCCCTGGATAAAGAAGACAATGAAGCGCCTCTAACAGCAGCTTGAGACTGACCTTTCTTTGTGCTGACCATTGTTTTGGGGTAGCAGCAAGAATCCCAGAAGGCTTGGCAGTGGAGTCACAGGGCCAAAAATAAATAGATCTCTAAAGCGATTATGACTGAATTCCTGTTTATTCATGGAACCGTCTCAACTTGGCAACCAAACTGCTCTAGGTCGCCCTCTGCTGTCAGTTTTGGGCTTTGCTTCCTCCTTCCTCAGCCCTCTGCGGCTGTTTGTCGCTAAGTCATTTTCTGACTAGCGGCCCCAATAAAACATAGGGATCTTCCCAAAAGGACCATAACCAAAGCTGTGATACCACTGGCTGAGCCAGATTCTTGCCTCTTCCTATCAGCTGAGAGAAGCCAAGCGGACTACAGCTGTGAAGCCCCTCAGCCTGCCCAGAGCCAAGGCCCGAGTGAAGCCAGGACAGATGTGCAGTCTGGCCGGCTGGGGGCAGGTGGCCATAGGCACTCAAACCACCACACTGCAGGAGGCAGAGCTGATGGTACAGGAGGATTCAGTGTGCGAATCCTTCTTCCACGGTCGCTATAGCCGGGCCACCCAGATTTGTGTCGGGGATTCAACAAAGGTGAAGACCGGCTTCAAGGTCAGGTTCCCTGCACTGAAGTATGCAGATCCAGGGAGAGGAACTTGGGAAGGTCTGGGTAGAACAGAAGCCCTATCTTTAGCCTCAGCCCGAGAGCTTGGGCAGCCTGGTCTATGGATCCAAAGGTTTTTTTTTTTTTTTTTCACCCCCTGAGGGGGCCAGGGTAGAGGGTGAAGAAGGATCAGTCATCGCACAGCTGCCTTATCACCAGAGTTTCCATGAAAAAATTGACAGAAAGATAGACCTGAGTCCGTTGGCAAAGAGCACTCAGAGCCAGGCTGGAGTCCCAGGACCGGCAGGGAAGACAGGACCCTGAGAAGGCCCACTCAGGCCTTATCTCTCTGCCCACAGGGAGACTCCGGCGGACCCCTCGTGTGTAAAAATGTGGTCTACGGTACTTTCTCCTGTGGTAAAAATAACGGGACACCTCCGGGAGTCTTCACCAAGGTTTCACACTTCCTGCCCTGGATAAAGAAGACAATGAAGCGCCTCTAACAGCAGCTTGAGACTGACCTTTCTTTGTGCTGACCATTGTTTTGGGGCAGCAGCAAGAATCCCAGAAGGCTTGGCAGTGGAGTCACAGGGCCAAAAATAAATAGATCTCTAAAGCGATTATGACTGAATTCCTGTTTATTCATGGAACCGTCTCAACTTGGCAACCAAACTGCTCTAGGTCGCCCTCTGCTGTCAGTTTTGGGCTTTGCTTCCTCCTTCCTCAGCCCTCTGCGGCTGTTTAGTCGCTAAGTCATGTCTGACTCTTTGTGACCCATGGACCGCGGCCTCCCAAGGCAAGAATACTGGAGCGAGCTGCCATTTCTTACTCTAGGGCATCTTCCCAGGCCAGGAATCAAACCTGCATCTCTTGCACCTCCTGCTTGGCAGGTGAACTCTTGAGCACTGAGGTACCCTTAGCCCTGGCTCCTGCCTAAATCCCATGCGGTTTGTATAGAGTTTCATTGATTTCTCAGTTGCACCTCTCTGGTGTTTAGCCTTTTGCCAGGGATGAATCTATAGGGCAATTCATTAAAGAGGACAATCTTCTCTCCCCCAAAATGGTCCTCTGTGGGTCTTAGAAATGTCTTACCTTCTCTAAGTCAAATGCTGTCACCAACCCCTCAACAATTTGTCAAAGAACAAGTCAGAGGAAGGAGAATGACTCCAAGAATGTAGGACATCAGGGAGCCATGCCATGGACACCCAGTTTCCTGTTTCCAGGGCCTCTCTTTCCAGTGAGGGCAGGCTGCACCCATAACCGGGACTGTTTAATGCTTAGGAGGCTGAGATATTCCCATGATGGCTCTCAGCCTCACCCAGGCCTCATCTCCACACCCTACCCCAGGCCCAGCCTGAGACACAGAAAACCTCGCTCCTTCTGTACTGTCTCACACCAGTCCCTGTTTTCTACCCGAGTGTCGGCCACCAGCATCTTTCCCTTGCAGTTCACCTGGTTTTGAGCCAGTCTCCCTCTTTTATTTATTTATTTTTTTGGTCGCTTCTACTGGTCTTTCATTTATTTATTTTCATCCATATTTGTTCTTCGGCCTTTGTGGGCCTCCCATCACAGTGGCCTCAGTTGTCACAGAGCACCGGCTCCGGGCGCATGTACTCCAGAGCTCTGGTTGGGTAGTTAGTTGGACACATCCATCTAGCTGCTCCGCGGCACGTGGGATCTTCCCAGGCCAGGCAACGAACCAGAGCCCCTTGCATTGCAAGGTGGTGTCCTTACCCACTGGACCACCAGGGGAGTCCCTCCCCCCTTTTTTAAACATTTGTTTATTTTTTAATTTTCATCCATCTTTATTCTTTGACCTGTGTAGGCCTCCCATTGCAGTGCTGTCTCTTGTTGCAGAACATCGGCTCGTAATTGGACCCACCAGTCCAGCCGCTCCACGACATGTGGGATCTTCCCAGGCCAGGGATCGAACCGGTGCCCCTTGCACTGCAAGGCAGACTCTTTACCCACTGGACTACCAGGGAAGCCTCCGGCTCCTTCTTATCTCCCTAACAGAGTTCCCAGTGCCCCGTGTGCACTCTCCTCTTTCGCCTGTCCCTGCCAGACTGAACCTTCCAGCCAGTTCCTGCTGCTTATCAGAGGATCCAGTACCCACCTTCCACCTTGGAAGGGCCAGCTTAGGCCCTGGGGCCAGCCCAGTATCCCTCAGGGGCTTAGCTACCACCAAGGCCTGTAGAGTCACTTTCAGCCTGGCCTGGCGTTGGACCTCTGACTCCCCCCTGCTGGTAACTGGGTTGTGGCAGCCTTGTGAGTCAGAGGGACCCAGGGCTGCTGAGCAGTAAAGTACCACATTGCCATCTGTTAGTAGATCAAATATTGATCTTTCTCTTTGTGCCAGCACACAACAGTCTCTCTCTGAAGTCAGGAAACTTTTAGTGGTGAGAAATTTCCTTTAAATTCCCCTGGTATCTCTCCTTCCAGAAGTAAGTTTAGTTTGGCACAGATAGATCTGTATTTGGAATCTGGAAGAAATCTTGCTTTGAAAACAGTTAAATTTTCTGTATTTTAGCTGGGTTGCGCATTAGAGTTTCACACTCATGATCTTGTTTGATTCCAGAAGGGCAATGTAAAATTGGAAGAGGCTTGGAGACCCACAGGTCCTGGGTTTTCCAATCTGCTCTATGGGGTCAGTGTCAGGAGGCGAGGGAGGGAGGAAGGGAAGAGGCACTTGTAACAGCCTGATCTTTCATTATATTACATGTAGAGACATGAACTTCAGGCCACAAATTTAAAGGGTAAGACCCAGATATACTGTACCCTTCAAATGGCACCACCAGTGGACTGGGTGTGACAGAACATATCAAATTCACAGTAACTGGGCAAATATGGAGTCAAGAAAGATGAACATAGAAAAGAGAAGAAACTTCACTAAAAAGAATAACAAATAAATTATTCTTTGACCTGTGTAGGCCTCCCATTGCAGTGCTGTCTCTTGTTGCAGAACATCGGCTCGTAATTGGACCCACCAGTCCAGCCGCTCCACGACATGTGGGATCTTCCCAGGCCAGGGATCGAACCGGTGCCCCTTGCACTGCAAGGCAGACTCTTTACCCACTGGACTACCAGGGAAGCCTCCGGCTCCTTCTTATCTCCCTAACAGAGTTCCCAGTGCCCCGTGTGCACTCTCCTCTTTCGCCTGTCCCTGCCAGACTGAACCTTCCAGCCAGTTCCTGCTGCTTATCAGAGGATCCAGTACCCACCTTCCACCTTGGAAGGGCCAGCTTAGGCCCTGGGGCCAGCCCAGTATCCCTCAGGGGCTTAGCTACCACCAAGGCCTGTAGAGTCACTTTCAGCCTGGCCTGGCGTTGGACCTCTGACTCCCCCCTGCTGGTAACTGGGTTGTGGCAGCCTTGTGAGTCAGAGGGACCCAGGGCTGCTGAGCAGTAAAGTACCACATTGCCATCTGTTAGTAGATCAAATATTGATCTTTCTCTTTGTGCCAGCACACAACAGTCTCTCTCTGAAGTCAGGAAACTTTTAGTGGTGAGAAATTTCCTTTAAATTCCCCTGGTATCTCTCCTTCCAGAAGTAAGTTTAGTTTGGCACAGATAGATCTGTATTTGGAATCTGGAAGAAATCTTGCTTTGAAAACAGTTAAATTTTCTGTATTTTAGCTGGGTTGCGCATTAGAGTTTCACACTCATGATCTTGTTTGATTCCAGAAGGGCAATGTAAAATTGGAAGAGGCTTGGAGACCCACAGGTCCTGGGTTTTCCAATCTGCGCTCTATGGGGTCAGTGTCAGGAGGCGAGGGAGGGAGGAAGGGAAGAGGCACTTGTAACAGCCTGATCTTTCATTATATTACATGTAGAGACATGAACTTCAGGCCACAAATTTAAAGGGTAAGACCCAGATATACTGTACCCTTCAAATGGCACCACCAGTGGACTGGGTGTGACAGAACATATCAAATTCACAGTAACTGGGCAAATATGGAGTCAAGAAAGATGAACATAGAAAAGAGAAGAAACTTCACTAAAAAGAATAACAAATAAATTATGTGAGTATGAAAAGCAAAATTCAGCATATTGAAAATGAAGGTGAAAAGCAAATAAAACCTTATTTTTAAAAAATTGTTTATTAATTTTTTTTTTGGTTATTCTGGGTTTTCACTACTGCCACTGGCTCTTCTCTAGTTGTGGGGAGTGGGGCTCCTCTCTGGTTGAGGTGAGCAGGCTTCATGTTGCGGTGACTTCTCTTTTTGTGGATCTTGGGCTCTAGAGCACACAGGCTTCAATAGTTGCAGCACATGGAGTCAATAGTTGTGACTCCGAGGCTCGAGAGCACGGGCTCCATAGTTGTGGTTCATGGGCTTAGTTGCTCTGCAGCATGTGGGATCTTCCCAGATCAGGAATCAAACCTGTGTTTCCTGCATTGGCAGGCGGACTCTTTACCACTGAGCTACCAGGGGAAACCCAAAATCTTATTTTTCACTTAAGACAGTCCCTAAATCCATCTGCCAGGTCTTCCCTGGAGCTCACAGTGCCAACAGAGGCATGTATGAGGGAAAAGCTGAACTTACTCATGAAGGTGAGCAAGCAAAGGGTAGATGTGCACCAGCCGGGTACAGCCTTAGGCCACAGAAGTAAATGACGACACTCTAAAGTGATGTCGCCACATAGAAGGAATGTAGACAGCCCAGAAAGTCAGCCAGGGCGTAAGTCAGAGCCAGTGGCCAAGTGGGCAAGGACATCTACCACCCCAGGCAAGGGTGTGTGGCCTTGAGGGGCAGTGCCTGATGAGTCAGGCTTCCCCTTACATGTTATAGAACCACTTGACATAATATGATATACACTAGAAGAAAAGCTCTTACCTTATGATGCTGTAGCATCATGATCATGGGACTGCCCTTGATGATACGTGTTTCCTGAAAATGATTTCTAAATATGTTTACGTTATTTCTCTCTTGGATCTAGCGATTTTTATTTCTAAGACTTTAACCCATGTAAGATCTAAAATGTATATGTCTGTATCAAATTCACAGTAACTGGGCAAATATGGAGTCAAGAAAGATGAACATAGAAAAGAGAAGAAACTTCACTAAAAAGAATAACAAATAAATTATGTGAGTATGAAAAGCAAAATTCAGCATATTGAAAATGAAGGTGAAAAGCAAATAAAACCTTATTTTTAAAAAATTGTTTATTAATTTTTTTTTTGGTTATTCTGGGTTTTCACTACTGCCACTGGCTCTTCTCTAGTTGTGGGGAGTGGGGCTCCTCTCTGGTTGAGGTGAGCAGGCTTCATGTTGCGGTGACTTCTCTTTTTGTGGATCTTGGGCTCTAGAGCACACAGGCTTCAATAGTTGCAGCACATGGAGTCAATAGTTGTGACTCCGAGGCTCGAGAGCACGGGCTCCATAGTTGTGGTTCATGGGCTTAGTTGCTCTGCAGCATGTGGGATCTTCCCAGATCAGGAATCAAACCTGTGTTTCCTGCATTGGCAGGCGGACTCTTTACCACTGAGCTACCAGGGAAGCCCAAAATCTTATTTTTCACTTAAGACAGTCCCTAAATCCATCTGCCAGGTCTTCCCTGGAGCTCACAGTGCCAACAGAGGCATGTATGAGGGAAAAGCTGAACTTACTCATGAAGGTGAGCAAGCAAAGGGTAGATGTGCACCAGCCGGGTACAGCCTTAGGCCACAGAAGTAAATGACGACACTCTAAAGTGATGTCGCCACATAGAAGGAATGTAGACAGCCCAGAAAGTCAGCCAGGGCGTAAGTCAGAGCCAGTGGCCAAGTGGGCAAGGACATCTACCACCCCAGGCAAGGGTGTGTGGCCTTGAGGGGCAGTGCCTGATGAGTCAGGCTTCCCCTTACATGTTATAGAACCACTTGACATAATATGATATACACTAGAAGAAAAGCTCTTACCTTATGATGCTGTAGCATCATGATCATGGGACTGCCCTTGATGATACGTGTTTCCTGAAAATGATTTCTAAATATGTTTACGTTATTTCTCTCTTGGATCTAGCGATTTTTATTTCTAAGACTTTAACCCATGTAAGATCTAAAATGTATATGTCTGTATGTAAATGTGTGTGTGTGTGTGTGTGTGTGTGTGTGCACGTGCATATCTGTAGGGAGTTATTTTTACAGATGTTCATCACACCGTTATGTAATAATAGACCTCAAATTAGAATTAGTATTACTGTCCAACATAGGGGATATGGTAAAATATGGCACATTTATATTATATATTTTCCAGCCATTATCCACCACTCTAGAAAACACACATAAGAAAACAGAAGAGCGAAAACTAGGCCGAAGGCTTCCCTGGTAGCTCAGTGATAAAGAGTTCGCCTGCCAATGCAGGAGACACAGGTTTGATCCCTGATCTGGGAAGATTCCACATGCTGTGGAGCAACTAAGCCTGTAAGCCACAACTATTGAACCTGTGCTCTAGAGCCTCGGAGTCACAACTACTGAGCCCATGTGCTGCAACTATTGAAGACCATGTGCCCTAGAGCCCAAGTTCCACAACAAGAGAAGTCACCGCAATGACAAGTCTGCTCCCTCAACTAAAGAAGAGCCTGTGGCAGCAGTAAAAACCCAAAGTAGCCAACAAAACAAAACAAAAGAAAAACTAGGCTGAGAAAACTAAAGAAAGTAAAGTAGGCTAAGACTATTAATAGAAAAATCATAAAAAACTGAATAAACATTTGGGGAAAAGTGAAAGCTTACTAATTAATCAATGCAAATTGAAGTATTAATGATTTTTTACGTATATGATGGGGAAGAATTGACACAAACAGTAATAACAAGATTCAGAGTGAACACTGAAAAAATGCAGTTTTATACTTTGTACACAAATGTTCTTTTAAAACAAAGGAGAAGAAACCATAAAACTCTTAGAGGAGAATATAGGCAAAACCCACAAGGACATCAATAAAAGCAAGATTTTCTCTGACCCACCAACTAAAATAGCGGAACTGAAAAGAAAAATGAACATGTGGGACTTCATGAAACTTAAAAGCTTTTGTACAGCAAAAGAAATTACAAAAAAGCTCAACAGACAACCCACAGAATGGGAGAAAATCATAGCAAATGAAACAACAGACAAAGAATTAATCTCCAAAATCTACAAGCACCTCAGACAACTCAGCACAGGAAAAATGAACAACCCAATCAAAAAATGGGAAAAAGATCTAAAGAGATGCCTCTCCAAAGAGGACATAACAGATGGCCCAAAAGCACATGAAACGATGCTCAACCTTACTTATTATTAGAGAAATGCAAATTAAAACTACAATGAGATACCACCTCACACCCGTCAGAATGGCCATCATCAAAAAATCTGCAGACAATAAATGCTAGAGAGGGTGTGGAGAAAAGGGAACCCTCTTGCATTGCTGGTGGGAATGTAAATGGATACAGCCTCTATGGAAGACAGTATGGAGATTTCTTAAACAACTAAAAATAGAAGCACCCTATGACCCAGCAATCCCACTATTAGGCTTATATCCTGATGAAATCAAAACTGAAAGAAGTACCTATATTCCAATGTTCATTGCAGCTGTCTATACAATAGCCAGAACTTGGAAGCAACCTAGATGTCCATTGATGAATGAATGGATACAGAAGCTCTGGTACATATATACAATGGAATACTACTCAGCTGTTAAAAGAAATGCAGAAGACTCTGTCCTAATGAAGTGGCTGGCTCTAGAACCTATCATCAAAAGTGAAGTAAGTCAAAAAGAGAAAGACAAATACAGTATACTAACACACACATATGGAATCTAGTAGGATAGTCTTGATAACACAAGCAGTGAACACATGGAAAAACAGACAGAGCATAGACATAGGGACATTGTGGGGAAGAAATAGGGAGGGGGAAGCATTGAGGGAGTAACATGGAAACCTATACTGTTATGTGTGGAAAAGATAGCTAGTGTCATAGTGCTAAGGGAATAGGAGTGCTTACAATGGCTTGGGGCAAAGGTCTGGAGGGGTGGGATGGGGGGTGCCTGGGGGTTGGGTATGACTGATCTGGGAACATACATGTCTGTGAACAACAAAACTCTGTAAAACCTTTAAAATAAAGAATAATTTTTAAAAAAAGACCATAAAAAAAACCCAAAAACAAACTAAAAAAGGAGAAAAGAGTCTGATGTAACCACCAACCACACCAGGAAAAATGAACAACCCAATCAAAAAATGGGAAAAAGATCTAAAGAGATGCCTCTCCAAAGAGGACATAACAGATGGCCCAAAAGCACATGAAACGATGCTCAACCTTACTTATTATTAGAGAAATGCAAATTAAAACTACAATGAGATACCACCTCACACCCGTCAGAATGGCCATCATCAAAAAATCTGCAGACAATAAATGCTAGAGAGGGTGTGGAGAAAAGGGAACCCTCTTGCATTGCTGGTGGGAATGTAAATGGATACAGCCTCTATGGAAGACAGTATGGAGATTTCTTAAACAACTAAAAATAGAAGCACCCTATGACCCAGCAATCCCACTATTAGGCTTATATCCTGATGAAATCAAAACTGAAAGAAGTACCTATATTCCAATGTTCATTGCAGCTGTCTATACAATAGCCAGAACTTGGAAGCAACCTAGATGTCCATTGATGAATGAATGGATACAGAAGCTCTGGTACATATATACAATGGAATACTACTCAGCTGTTAAAAGAAATGCAGAAGACTCTGTCCTAATGAAGTGGCTGGCTCTAGAACCTATCATCAAAAGTGAAGTAAGTCAAAAAGAGAAAGACAAATACAGTATACTAACACACACATATGGAATCTAGTAGGATAGTCTTGATAACACAAGCAGTGAACACATGGAAAAACAGACAGAGCATAGACATAGGGACATTGTGGGGAAGAAATAGGGAGGGGGAAGCATTGAGGGAGTAACATGGAAACCTATACTGTTATGTGTGGAAAAGATAGCTAGTGTCATAGTGCTAAGGGAATAGGAGTGCTTACAATGGCTTGGGGCAAAGGTCTGGAGGGGTGGGATGGGGGGTGCCTGGGGGTTGGGTATGACTGATCTGGGAACATACATGTCTGTGAACAACAAAACTCTGTAAAACCTTTAAAATAAAGAATAATTTTTAAAAAAAGACCATAAAAAAAACCCAAAAACAAACAAAAAAAAAAGGAGAAAAGAGTCTGATGTAACCACCAACCACACCAGGAAAAGTGGAGAAGGCAATACACCCCAAAGTTACACAAATCAAATCTTAAGAAATACGATTTAATCCAGCATTAATTGGGAATTTGTTTTTCAAAAATTTTATAACATTGACCAATATGGACACTTTAAAGTCATGATATAGAATTATAATTTCCACATTAAAGAATGATCACTAGATTTAAGTCAAAAGAAGGTTAACAGCAGTACATACTACAGTCCATTTTTATTTATACATGCATTTTCCTTTTCGGTTTTTTTTTTTTAATTCCTGCATACCCATTTATTTAAATTATCTACAACATTTATGTATAATTTAGATAATGTAAGTGTCTTTTTAAAATGTGAATGAGATTCTAAAAGGACCTTCACTGATAGATGTTTTAATAAAATGAGGAAACGTTTGTTGAATGAACTAAAGGATTCAAAACTGAATACATTGTAATCACACCTATAAAAAATGAGCATGTAAAAAACCTGGATGAAAATATGTCTGTTAACAGTATTCAGTTAAATGGTGAAATTAAGGCTGACATTTTTCTTCTTTCTGCTTTTAATTTATTTGCTATTTTAAAATGTATCATTCATAAAATAATTTTCTTTAAAACAAATTTCTGTATTAGGAAAAGGTAGGCCTAAGTAAGTTGGCACATGTTAAAATAACCCTGACTATACTAACAGGTCAACTTTAGCATTTCATGGCTAGCACAATAGAATTCTATTTCTTGCTCAGTAACAGTCCAAAGTGAGTATTCCTGGTGAGAAATGCCCACTTCCACTCTCAAGTATTCAGGTTTGGGCCATAAAATACATAGTTAGCCCAAAGTTAAGGGACCCAGACTCCATCTCCTAACGATGCTTTCAAGTTCCCTATGTTCATCTGTGTCAAGCCCTGGAAAGGGAAGAAACTAGACGATCAGGCATAGGAATTGTTACAGCCCAGCTCTGAAGGGGCTCACAGCATTTCAGTCACCTCCCACTTGCAGGAACAGTGGCAGAACCACATCTACGCTCAATGGAGATTGGACGGTGCAGTTCACCTATGCCCCCTGGGAAGAAAGGAAATTTGTTTGGTTAAACTGCCATATCTTCTTTACCACAGCACTTAATCCTGTTTGCTGTTTAGAAGGGTCATGGCCCTCAATTTTTTTCTGCTTATTTTGCTATAGAAAAATCAGATTAAATTAGATAAATTTTCATTTATCTGTTCTTGCTTTTAGATTTTTATAACTTTTTTTTATTGATCTTTAAATCATTTTATTGGTCTTTAAATCATTTTGAATTTATATCTATATATGATGTGAAAAAGTGTCTCATCTATTTGTTTTACACATAGCTGTCCAGTTTTTCCAGCAACATTTGTTGAAAAGATTGTCTTTCTCCTTTGTAGAGTCTTGCCTCTTTTGTCATAGATTAATGGACCATAGGTGCATGGGTTTATCTCCTAGATTAAATGAACTGTAGGTGTGTGGGTCTATGTTCTGTTCCATTGATCTATGTGTCTGTTTTTATGCCAGTACCATGCTTCCTGTGGAGAAGGAAATGGCAACCCACTCCAATATTTTTGCTGGGAAATCCCATGAACAGAGGAGCCTGGTAGGCTACAGTCCATAGAGTCGTGAGGAGTCAGACATGACTGAGTGACTAAGCATGCAAAACCATGATATTTAGATTGCCTTAGTTTTGTAAAACAGTCTGAAGTCAGCGAAGATGACTCCAGCTTTGCTCTTTTTTTCTCAGGATTTCTTTGGCAATTTGTTGTCTTTTGTGGTTCCACGTGAATTTTAAGGTTATTTTTTTCTAGTTCTGTGGAAATTGTTGTGGGTATTTTGATAAGGACTGCAGTAAGTCTGTAGATTGCTTTGGGTAGTAAGGTCATTTTAACAATATTAACTCTTCTGATCTAAGAGCACCAGATATCTTTTCCTTTCTTTGTATCAGTTCCAATTTCCTTCATCAATGTTTTGTAACTTACTTCCTTGGTTAAGTTTATTCCTTAACTTTATTCTTTTTGATGTGATTTTGAACAGGATTGTTTTATTAATTTTCTCTTTCTTGATAGGTTGAACTAGAAAGGAACTTTGTTTGGTCTAAACCTTTCAGTCACCTCCCACTTGCAGGAACAGTGGCAGAACCACATCTACGCTCAATGGAGATTGGACGGTGCAGTTCACCTATGCCCCCTGGGAAGAAAGGAAATTTGTTTGGTTAAACTGCCATATCTTCTTTACCACAGCACTTAATCCTGTTTGCTGTTTAGAAGGGTCATGGCCCTCAATTTTTTTCTGCTTATTTTGCTATAGAAAAATCAGATTAAATTAGATAAATTTTCATTTATCTGTTCTTGCTTTTAGATTTTTATAACTTTTTTTTATTGATCTTTAAATCATTTTATTGGTCTTTAAATCATTTTGAATTTATATCTATATATGATGTGAAAAAGTGTCTCATCTATTTGTTTTACACATAGCTGTCCAGTTTTTCCAGCAACATTTGTTGAAAAGATTGTCTTTCTCCTTTGTAGAGTCTTGCCTCTTTTGTCATAGATTAATGGACCATAGGTGCATGGGTTTATCTCCTAGATTAAATGAACTGTAGGTGTGTGGGTCTATGTTCTGTTCCATTGATCTATGTGTCTCTTTTTATGCCAGTACCATGCTTCCTGTGGAGAAGGAAATGGCAACCCACTCCAATATTTTTGCTGGGAAATCCCATGAACAGAGGAGCCTGGTAGGCTACAGTCCATAGAGTCGTGAGGAGTCAGACATGACTGAGTGACTAAGCATGCAAAACCATGATATTTAGATTGCCTTAGTTTTGTAAAACAGTCTGAAGTCAGCGAAGATGACTCCAGCTTTGCTCTTTTTTTCTCAGGATTTCTTTGGCAATTTGTTGTCTTTTGTGGTTCCACGTGAATTTTAAGGTTATTTTTTTCTAGTTCTGTGGAAATTGTTGTGGGTATTTTGATAAGGACTGCAGTAAGTCTGTAGATTGCTTTGGGTAGTAAGGTCATTTTAACAATATTAACTCTTCTGATCTAAGAGCACCAGATATCTTTTCCTTTCTTTGTATCAGTTCCAATTTCCTTCATCAATGTTTTGTAACTTACTTCCTTGGTTAAGTTTATTCCTTAACTTTATTCTTTTTGATGTGATTTTGAACAGGATTGTTTTATTAATTTTCTCTTTCTGAAAGTTAAGTATTAGTGTGTAAAAAAGCAACAGATTTATGTGTAGAATATCCTTGTGAAGTTATCTTGTCCTGGCGTTTTGATTGTTAGGAATTTTTTTTTTTAATTAGAAATTCAGTTTCACTACTAGTGATTGATCTGTTCAAATTATCTGTTTCTTCTTGACTCAGTCTTGGCAGGTTGTATTTTTCTAGAGATTTGTCCATTTCTTCTTGGCTGACCAGTTTGTTGGCAAGTAGCTGTTTGCTGTATTCTCTTGTGATTTTTTTGCATCTCTACGATGCCAGTTGTTATTTCTCCTGTTTCATTTCTTATTTTGTTTACTTGAGTCTTCTTTCTTTTCTTCTTGGTGAGCCTGACTGAAGGTTTATTGTTTGTTTATCCCTTTAAATGAATCTGCTCTTGATTTCATTGATTTTATTTCCATTGTTTATCTCCACTTTGTTTCCTCTCTGACCTTATTATTTCTTTCCTTCTGCTCACTTTGTTCTTTTTTGTTTGTTTGTGAATACTTTTGATGCTAGGTAACTTTACTTATTTAAGATGTTTATTGTTCCTTGAGGAAGGCTGTGTTGCATTAAAATTCTCTCTTAGAATTGCTTTTGCTGTCTCTCATAAATTTTGGAGTGTTGTGTTTCCATTTCATTTGTCTTTCATTTCACTTGTGGTGGGAAGACAATGATGGGACAACACAAGCACATCAGTAGAAGTTCCCCAAGGAGCTTCCAAAACATCCATCGAAGAGTGATGTTAAGGCAGCCCTGAGGATTTCCAGAATGCCTCAGGAATACACTGGTCTCCCGCAAACTCAAGGTTATGTTGGTTTCTGACCAAAGAAGCAGCAAAAGAGGGAAGGGAAGTGCCCCCGCACCATCTGGCAACTGCCTGCCCAGAAGTTTTGGACTGTTGGTGGCATTTGGAGCCTAGGAAGGAGATGGGAAACACCCTGTCTAGTGTCCCAACATCCCAGAGGAGGAAAAAAAAAGTAACCGAAGGAAATGTAATAAAACAGTCAGAAGTAGATGTAACTAGCTAGGAATGTGAAGATCATTTATGTTTTGTAACTTACTTCCTTGGTTAAGTTTATTCCTTAACTTTATTCTTTTTGATGTGATTTTGAACAGGATTGTTTTATTAATTTTCTCTTTCTGAAAGTTAAGTATTAGTGTGTAAAAAAGCAACAGATTTATGTGTAGAATATCCTTGTGAAGTTATCTTGTCCTGGCGTTTTGATTGTTAGGAATTTTTTTTTTTAATTAGAAATTCAGTTTCACTACTAGTGATTGATCTGTTCAAATTATCTGTTTCTTCTTGACTCAGTCTTGGCAGGTTGTATTTTTCTAGAGATTTGTCCATTTCTTCTTGGCTGACCAGTTTGTTGGCAAGTAGCTGTTTGCTGTATTCTCTTGTGATTTTTTTGCATCTCTACGATGCCAGTTGTTATTTCTCCTGTTTCATTTCTTATTTTGTTTACTTGAGTCTTCTTTCTTTTCTTCTTGGTGAGCCTGACTGAAGGTTTATTGTTTGTTTATCCCTTTAAATGAATCTGCTCTTGATTTCATTGATTTTATTTCCATTGTTTATCTCCACTTTGTTTCCTCTCTGACCTTATTATTTCTTTCCTTCTGCTCACTTTGTTCTTTTTTGTTTGTTTGTGAATACTTTTGATGCTAGGTAACTTTACTTATTTAAGATGTTTATTGTTCCTTGAGGAAGGCTGTGTTGCATTAAAATTCTCTCTTAGAATTGCTTTTGCTGTCTCTCATAAATTTTGGAGTGTTGTGTTTCCATTTCATTTGTCTTTCATTTCACTTGTGGTGGGAAGACAATGATGGGACAACACAAGCACATCAGTAGAAGTTCCCCAAGGAGCTTCCAAAACATCCATCGAAGAGTGATGTTAAGGCAGCCCTGAGGATTTCCAGAATGCCTCAGGAATACACTGGTCTCCCGCAAACTCAAGGTTATGTTGGTTTCTGACCAAAGAAGCAGCAAAAAGAGGGAAGGGGAAGTGACCCAGCACCATCTGGCAACTGCCTGCCCAGAAGTTTTGGACTGTTGGTGGCATTTGGAGCCTAGGAAGGAGATGGGAAACACCCTGTCTAGTGTCCCAACATCCCAGAGGAGGAAAAAAAAAGTAACCGAAGGAAATGTAATAAAACAGTCAGAAGTAGATGTAACTAGCTATGGATATTGTGAAATGTATCACAATCTTTTTTTTATGTCTTACAATTTTTTATTTTATTCTTTTAAAAAATTTTTATTTTACTTTTTACTTTTACAGAGTTTTGTTGTTTACAGATATGTATGATCCCAGGTTAGCAATGTGTATATCCCCCCCATCCCACCTCTGCAGGATCCCTTTTTCTCACAGTGCAATGACAATAGCTATTTTTTTCACATATGATAGTACAGGTTCTCACGTTCCTTTCTTTATGCCTCCCACCCACTGTTCATTCCCTGCAGTGTCCATATGTCTACTGTCCATGTCTGTTTTTCCATCGCTTCACTGAGTGTGTTATCATTACCATCCTACTAGTTTCCATATATATGTGTTAGTATATTGTACTTGTCCTTCTCTTTTTGACTTACTTCACTTTTTATGATAGGTTCTAGAGCCAGCCACTTCATTAGGACTGATTCTCCTGCATTTCTTTTTACAGCTGTGTAGTATTCCATTGTATATATGTACCAGAGCTTTTTTGTCCATTCATTCATTGATGGACATCTAGGTTTCTTCCATGTTCTAGCTATTGTATAGAGAGCTGCAATGAACATTGGGGTACAGGTGCCTCTTTCAATTTTGATTTCATCAGGATAGAAGCCTAAGAGTGGGATTGCTGGGTCATAGGGTGCTTCTGTTTTTAGTTTTTAAAGGAATCTCCATACTGTCTTCCATAGCGACTGTATCCATTTACATTCCCACCAGCAATGCAAGAGGGTTCCCTTTTCTCCACACCCTCTCCAGTATTTATTGTCTGTTGATTTGTTGATGATGGCCATTCTGATGGGTGTGAGGGGATAGCTCATTGTAGTTTTGATTTGCATCTCTCTAATAACAAGTGAGGTTGAACATCATTTCATGTGTGTTTTGGCCATCCGTATGTCCTCTTTGGAGAGGTGTCTGTTTAGGTCCTTTTCCCATTTTTTGATTGGGTTGTTCATTTTTCTGATGTTGAGTTGTCTGAGTTGCTCGTAGATTTTGGAGATTAATTCTTTGTCTGTTGTTTCATTTGCTATGATTTTCTCCCATTCTGTGGGTTGTCTGTTGAGCTTTTTTGTAATTTCTTTTGCTGTACAAAAACTTTTGAGTTTCATTAGATCCCATATGTTCATTTTTGTTTTTAGTTCTGCTATTCTAGTAGGTGGGTCATGGAAGATCTTGCTTTAATTTATGTTTTTGAGTGTTTTGCCTATATTCTCCTCTGAGAGTTTTAGGGTTTCTGGTCTTACATTTAGGTCTCTTACCCATTTTGAGATGTATCACCATCTTATTTGTTCAAATATTGCTTTCTTTCATTAAAATACAAAATAAAAGCATACATACCTCTCTTTATTGTCATATATCCCTTCTCTACACAAATATTCCCTCTAATCCCTAAACTCTGGCTTTTCTTTCTTTCTACTTTGATGGCTAAGCCATCATTCCACTTATTGATGATTAATACTTCTGTGTACAGTATTGACATATTTACCTATCATGAAGGTATTATTTTCACATATTCACGCTTGGATCCATAATCCACATAAAATGGATTATTGAACATGGTATGAAATAAGGTGTGGGGAGCTGCCCTATTTCAAGGGGTTTCTTTTAATGAAACATAGCTCTGGGAGCTTCCCTGGAAACAGGGGCTAATAACAGCATAGCTCTCTGTCCCGCCACCCCAGGTATTGTGAAGACACACCTGAGCTATCATAAAGGACACCTGGAACCTCGGTCAACAGATGAAAAGGGCTTGAGGGGCTTTATGCCCCGGAGCCATTGTAATCTAAAGAACTTTGTGTAGATTTTTAGTTAACCCAGTTAATGACATACCAGGAGGTAATACCTAGTTAATGACCTGTCTGATGGAAACTAACAGGATGCTAGGTCCGAGAAACCTGGCCTAAAGCACGTATACACTACTGTTTGCTGTGTGTTATCTGATTTTGAGAAGTACAAAATGTATGAGCAAATTCAATAAACTGGTCAGCAACTTGTCAGCAACCTGCAGAGTTGTCTGCCTCTTTGCTGTCCCTCTCAACCCCATTCTTTCTGTCCTTTCTTTCTTAGCTGTTTTGCCACTCTCTTTAGGTTCTGTTTGACTGCCAGCTGGACCAGCAATAAGGGTCAATTTTTTTTCCCTCCACTTAGAAATATGTGTGCTTACTGGGCACCATAGAGGTATATATTGTCCTAGAGCCACTCATTGAGGAGAAAAAAGAAAATAGTCTTTTCCCCACTCTCTGTCATAAATCCTCCACCATAAACCAAGTGTTCAATATGTGTGTGTCAGTGTCCAGACTGTGGGATCTCTATTTCTTGTCCATTAGTCTATGTCTCTAGGCTCCCATCAGTTCCACACTATCGTCATTACTGTGGTTTCATTTTACTAGAGCAAGACTGCGCATCTTATTTTCAGTCTTCAAGATTGTCTTAGCTAGTGTTGACCATTGGTTTCTTCATATGTATTTGGAATCAATTAAGTGCTATGAAATATCTCTTGGGTACAATGAATCTATAGATCACTTCCTGGAGAACTGACATTAAAAAAATATTTTCTCTTCCAAACATCAACATGGAATATCTCTGTTTAGGTCTTGCTAAGTGTCTCTTCATACAATTTTACACAAATTTTCACCAAAGAGGTCTTGCACCTCGTTTTTAAGATTTATATTTCATTATCTGATAATTTTCATGATTTAAATGTTAACTTCTTCAACATTTCCAACAGTATTATAGCATATGGGAAGATCCCCTGGAGAAGGGCATGACAACCCACTCCAGTATTCTTGCCTGGAGAGTTCTATGGACAGAGGAGCCTGGGGAGGTTACAGTCCATAGGACCACAAAGAGTCAGACATGACTGAAGCAACTTAGCGCATTATATGATATATCAAAATATGATTAATGTTTCAGTTGAATTGGTGCCCAGCAAATTTGTCAAACTATCTTATTAACTGTAATAATTTATCTGCAGATTCTTGGGCATTTTCTAGATACACTATAGCATTTCAAATATTCATGGTTTTATTTCTTCTTTTCATGACCTATGCCTTTCACTTCTATTTCTTGCTTAAGTGCAGTAGATCTCTGGTATAATACTGAAGCAATAATTACTTTTCCTTGTTGAATGATCTGACATACATCAATATTCAGGTGACATTAGTCTGTAATATTCCTTTCCAATATTGTCTTTAATGGGCTTGACATTGAGGTTTTGTGAGTCTCATAAAGGAGATGGGTAGTATCTACTCTCCAGAAGACATTGTATAGTGTTTTTTGTATTTTGTAGAGATGTTCAGTGAGGTTTTACGAGCATGTGGCTGTCCTGATGGAATGTTTCTGAAAACTGAATCAATGTATTTAATGTTTATAGGAAAATTCAAACTACTTGGGTACACCATTAATTTATATTTTTAGAAATTTGTCAGTTTCATGTAGATTTCCAAAATTATTGGCTTTCCATTGACATATAAGATAACATAGACATGATTTATGTATGTATAGACACACCCATATCTCCCATGTACAAACCCTTTCTCAGCTATTCCAAATATCTTCTCCCACCCTGTGACTCTACTTCTCACTATCTTAATAATATTTTAGATAATCAGAATTTCACGTTTATTCATATATACCCAACAGATTTTTATGTAGATCAATTTACCATTTTTACTTTGCAATTATTGATGGTTTAGTTTAGTCCAGTTGCTCAGTCAGTTGCTCCCATTCTTTGTGACCCCATGGACTGCAGCATTTCAAGCTTCCCTGTCCTTTACCATGTCCTGGAGCTTGCTCAAGCTGTTTTCCTGAAGGATCTCACCCTCAGTCCTGGTACTCTTTGTTGTGTACAGAATCACGTTTAGTGAACAAGTCAGAAACCAGTTATTTCCACTCCAGACAAAGACGTTTATTAAAGCTCTAAGAACTGCCCTGGAACTGGGCTCTGCCTCAAAGAAGGAAAGTCAGCCTCAGGGGGTGTCACTCTGGTCCCCACTGTTTGAAGCGTCTCATTGTTTTCTTTATCCAGGACAGGAAGTGAGCAATCCTGGTGAAGACTGCAAGAGGGATCCCCATCCTGTCTCCATAGGAGACAATGCCCTGGGCCACATTGTTACACGCAAGGGGGTCCCCCCGGAGTCTCCCTGCAGGCAGAGGAAGAAGGGACATTGAGTTCTCCAGGACTCCCCATTTTTTATGCCCTCCCCCAACCCTCTGAGAAGAGGAGGAGGTGAGGAACCTGGGGAGGGGGCGTGAGATGGGAGGTTGGTGGAGTGCAGAGGTCAAGTTTCTGGATTTCTTCATTAACTGGGCTTCAGCGCTGGCTGTGGTTACTTCTTCAGCCCACCTTAGGTCAAGGGACCTTTGCTGGCCTCAGGAAAGCACTGCTCATGGAGGTCCTGTGTGTCTGGTGTTCCTTCTATTCCCCCCGAGACTGGATGGATGGGGGAAAGCCCCCTCTCCCTCTGGCATGGACCCCAGACTGAAACCATGGAGATGTAGTCTGTCCCCATTGCCCAGTCTGCCCAGGTCCCTGTGTCAGTGTTGGCAGATCTTACCAGAAAGGCAGACTTCCTCTCTCTTGGGTCCCCACACAAATCTGTGACTGACCAGTGTAGAAACTGAAGTGTCCACTGCATGCCCTATCCCTCTGCACCTTCAGTCACACATCTTGCAGGCTGTTTGTTCTTGTGTTCAGTCCGGTGAGGCCCCAGCTGGCCAGGGTGCACAGGGTCCCGTGTCTCAGTTTGTTCTGGGTCCAAGGCAGAGACACTGGCCTCACAAATTGATCACGTTGAACTCTGTTTGCCAACTGACAGGAAGTGTGCAGGCACTCAGGGACTGTCTACTCTATGCTCACCCCATGCCCACCACCACCCTGGGAGTCTGCCCCTCTTCCATCTCCCTGGTCCCAGGACACATGAAGCCCCCCAAGGTGGGAGAGAACTGCCCAGTCAAAGAACCAGAGGCTCAGTACCTGCAGTAGCATGATATCATTCTGCTTGTGGTGTGAATTGTATCTGGGGTGGGGGATGGGTCTGAGCACAGGGATGTGCTGCTGGGTCCTTTCCAATGTCCTTATGTTATGGGCCCCCATGGTGATGTTTATTTGGCTGCGAAAGAAAGGGAGCCTAGAGGCAAACTTGAATGGCAGGAACTGTGGTCCCCAATACAGGTCAAGTGACTGCTCAGAGTGGCGAGACCTCCGCTGAGGGACGGGAGGGACAGGCAGGCTCTCAGGTGGAGCGTAGTGCAAGTCTCCTGCAGGCAGAGGAAGAAGGGACATTGAGTTCTCCAGGACTCCCATTTTTATGCCTCCCCAACCCTCTGAGAAGAGGAGGAGGTGAGGAACCTGGGGAGGGGGCGTGAGATGGGAGGTTGGTGGAGTGCAGAGGTCAAGTTTCTGGATTTCTTCATTAACTGGGCTTCAGCGCTGGCTGTGGTTACTTCTTCAGCCCACCTTAGGTCAAGGGACCTTTGCTGGCCTCAGGAAAGCACTGCTCATGGAGGTCCTGTGTGTCTGGTGTTCCTTCTATTCCCCCCGAGACTGGATGGATGGGGGAAAGCCCCCTCTCCCTCTGGCATGGACCCCAGACTGAAACCATGGAGATGTAGTCTGTCCCCATTGCCCAGTCTGCCCAGGTCCCTGTGTCAGTGTTGGCAGATCTTACCAGAAAGGCAGACTTCCTCTCTCTTGGGTCCCCCACACAAATCTGTGACTGACCAGTGTAGAAACTGAAGTGTCCACTGCATGCCCTATCCCTCTGCACCCTCAGTCACACATCTTGCAGGCTGTTTGTTCTTGTGTTCAGTCCGGTGAGGCCCCAGCTGGCCAGGGTGCACAGGGTCCCGTGTCTCAGTTTGTTCTGGGTCCAAGGCAGAGACACTGGCCTCACAAATTGATCACGTTGAACTCTGTTTGCCAACTGACAGGAAGTGTGCAGGCACTCAGGGACTGTCTACTCTATGCTCACCCCATGCCCACCACCACCCTGGGAGTCTGCCCCTCTTCCATCTCCCTGGTCCCAGGACACATGAAGCCCCCCAAGGTGGGAGAGAACTGCCCAGTCAAAGAACCAGAGGCTCAGTACCTGCAGTAGCATGATATCATTCTGCTTGTGGTGTGAATTGTATCTGGGGTGGGGGATGGGTCTGAGCACAGGGATGTGCTGCTGGGTCCTTTCCAATGTCCTTATGTTATGGGCCCCCATGGTGATGTTTATTTGGCTGCGAAAGAAAGGGAGCCTAGAGGCAAACTTGAATGGCAGGAACTGTGGTCCCCAATACAGGTCAAGTGACTGCTCAGAGTGGCGAGACCTCCGCTGAGGGACGGGAGGGACAGGCAGGCTCTCAGGTGGAGCTTAGTGCCCTTGGTCTCCCCGGCCTTGAGCTGGAGGCGGTGGATGGCAGAGTGACTTTAAATTTAGCCGCCCCTATGAGAAATAGATAGAAGAGATTGAATTCATATTTTGACCGTGGTAGGTATGTTTAGTCTCCCTCTCTTGTTCGTTTTCATCAGGTCCTCCTTTCTCCCCATTCACACTGGCCCTTTCCTTGGCCCCAAGCTCCACCTGGTCTTGTTTTCACCCTAGAACCCTGCTTTCAATGGTGCGCAAGTTTATCAGGACCTTCCTTGCTGCCGGGCAGAAGCCCCACAGTTCCTCACCTTCCCAAGCAATGAACTGCTGTCATCACAAAGTCCGCAAGCACCAGGAACCCCCGAAAGGCTTTCAGACCCATTGCAGTTCGGATCCGAATATACGCCATGTAGGGGTGGGAATGGGGCCTGGCCTCTCGGCCTCTGATGATCTGTCCTGGAAGGAAGCATTAGGCTTATCTCTGCATGGGCACGTGTGTGGGCGTCAGCTTGGTGGCTCCAGCAAGACTGGAAGCTGGAGAGACAGAAGAGACGCCGCGGGGGCAGGGGAAGCTGCTGGCTGGTGAGAATGGGGGTCCTCAGGGCACCAGCATTGGAGGAGGCTCCAGGCTTCTGTAGGAAGTGCTGCTGGCTCTCTCACCCACCTCAGTGTCCTCCCACCTGCCCAGAAGGCAGCCTTCCTCACAAGCGGGTTTCTCTGCTGTGGGCATGGCAGATCCAGAGCCCTTCTGGTGAAGTCTCTCCCTGAAGTTCCATGACACTTTGTTCCTGAGGGAACTTTTCAGATCCTTGTGAATTGAGCGCATGACCAGCTCACGAATTTAAGGATCTCGAGATGAGCTGATAGGCCTGCTATCACTGTATCTTGATCTCCTAGGCTGTGCCACAGGGGCTGTAGACGAGTTCAGAGAGCATGCTTATCTAGTAAGTAGTACGTGCCAGGGAGGTTCTGAGAGTTTTCTGTAGTCTACGTCACTTAACTCTCATCGCCACTCTGACGTAGGCTGGATATAATTCCTGTCCTACAGATGATGACCCTGCTTCCCTGGGCGCTCTGTGGTAAAGACTCTACCTGCAAGGCAGGAGATGTGGGTTCGATCTCTGGGTCAGAACAATCCTCTGGAGAAGGAAATGCCAACCCACTCCAGTATTCTTACCTGGGAAATTCCGTGGAGAGAGGAGCCTGTAGGTTAGAGTCATTGGGGTCGCAGAAGGGTCAGACAGGACTTAGGACTACCAACAGTGGACAGTGAATCTGAGGAGCTGTGGACTCATGCAGGCTGCCCAGTGATACAGGGCCAGCCAGTGCCTGGGTGGTCTGGCTCCAGAGTCAGTGGGGTGGGGTTGGCCTCTGAGGATGGGGATGGTCATTCACCTGCCCAAGCCCTGGGGGACAAGAGAAAGGCCCCCAGGAGCAGGAGTGGCTGCATCTTCCCCGAAGGCCGCCCAGTCCGTTGCTGCCGATGCTTCCTCCTTCCAGACTTTGAGTCCCTGAAAGAGGAAGGAAGGGTGAGGGTGGGAGGCCTTGAGGATTCTCAGTCCCATTCTCCTGCTGCTGCGGTAAGTTTCCCCACCCAGGGCTGCCCAAGAGGCTTGCCCACCAACTGCCAGGGACCAGGGAGAAGGCAGTAACTGAAGCCATCAGCGCAATAGCGCCCACAGCTGCTGAGTCAGTGCTGGCCGTGGAAATGGGAACCCAGGGCACCAGGGGTGGGAGCTGGGCACCGCATGCCAGAGGCCCAGACCCACCAAATTCAATAATGTCCCCACAAGCACCAGAGCTGAGATCTGTCTACTTCCTCCTTCCTGTTCACCAGGGAGAGGAGCCTGCCTGTCTTCACTCCTGCTTCTGGGCCCCCGTCGAGACCCTTGCTGCTCCCACATCTTTCTAGAAGTTGTCAAGCACTCTGAGTAGCTCTGTGTCCTGGGTGGGTGGAGGGCACTGCCAGAAAAAGAAAAGTGAAGAACTGGGAGGCTCTGCCACTGACCATTTCTCTCTCAGGTCACTTGAGCCCCAACTGAACTCTCAGTGAATCGTGGACACTGGCGATGCCTTCTGTTTTCCTACTTCTTCCTGAGGTGAACTTTCTTGTGTCCCAGAAGGTTCCTTGCCTGCAGAAAAGGCCCAGTGACTTCCTTTTGTTGACAGCAGTCAGACTCTGTGGAAAAGCCTGTCGGAACCTATTCATCCATGAGAGACCCATCAAGCTAATCCCGTCTCTGCCCCAGGGGTGCTAGCTCCTAAGAAGGAGGTACCTGACTGCTGGGTTACCTGTAACACATGAAGACGTGGACCCAGGCATCCAATCATTGAGAGAAAAGCAGGGCTGGCCATGTAAACTGGCACAGGGGGCTGTTAGACACTCCTAAAAATACTTGGAAGAGTTTCTGTTGGCACGGAGAGTACTACAGCATGGTTAAAGTTTGGACAAGTAGAATAAGGTAGATTGAACATTTTCAAATGAATGGCAAGTCAAAGGCAGAATTTTCAATAGTGACGGTGAGTGGATGCTAACCAGGAAGAAATACCTTCATGTCATTTGGGAAGATTTTAAAACATATCTTATAGATTGATTAGTAATGATACAGAAGTTCTGAATCAGTCAGTTCAGTTCAGTTGCTCAGTCTTGTCCCACTCCTTGCAATCCCATGGACTGCAGCATGCCAGGCTTCCCTGTACATCATCTCCCAGAGTTTCAAACTCACGTCCATGAGTCCATGATGCCATTCAACTGTCTGATCCTCTGTTGTCTTCTTTTCCTTCTATCTTCTATTTTCTCAGCATTTTAGGGGGGGGTTTTTTTTTTACCTTTAGGAATGCACCGCATGCCAGAGGCCCAGACCCACCAAACAATAATGTCCCCACAAGCACCAGAGCTGAGATCTGTCTACTTCCTCCTTCCTGTTCACCAGGGAGAGGAGCCTGCCTGTCTTCACTCCTGCTTCTGGGCCCCCGTCGAGACCCTTGCTGCTCCCACATCTTTCTAGAAGTTGTCAAGCACTCTGAGTAGCTCTGTGTCCTGGGTGGGTGGAGGGCACTGCCAGAAAAAGAAAAGTGAAGAACTGGGAGGCTCTGCCACTGACCATTTCTCTCTCAGGTCACTTGAGCCCCAACTGAACTCTCAGTGAGTCGTGGACACTGGCGATGCCTTCTGTTTTCCTGCTTCTTCCTGAGGTGAACGTTCTTGTGTCCCAGAAGGTTCCTTGCCTGCAGAAAAGGCCCAGTGACTTCCTTTTGTTGACAGCAGTCAGACTCTGTGGAAAAGCCTGTCGGAACCTATTCATCCATGAGAGACCCATCAAGCTAATCCCGTCTCTGCCCCAGGGGTGCTAGCTCCTAAGAAGGAGGTACCTGACTGCTGGGCTACCTGTAACACATGAAGACGTGGACCCAGGCATCCAATCATTGAGAGAAAAGCAGGGCTGGCCATGTAAACTGGCACAGGGGGCTGTTAGACACTCCTAAAAATACTTGGAAGAGTTTCTGTTGGCACGGAGAGTACTACAGCATGGTTAAAGTTTGGACAAGTAGAATAAGGTAGATTGAACATTTTCAAATGAATGGCAAGTCAAAGGCAGAATTTTCGATAGTGACGGTGAGTGGATGCTAACCAGGAAGAAATACCTTCATGTCATTTGGGAAGATTTTAAAACATATCTTATAGATTGATTAGTAATGATACAGAAGTTCTGAATCAGTCAGTTCAGTTCAGTTGCTCAGTCTTGTCCCACTCCTTGCAATCCCATGGACTGCAGCATGCCAGGCTTCCCTGTACATCATCTCCCAGAGTTTCAAACTCACGTCCATGAGTCCATGATGCCATTCAACTGTCTGATCCTCTGTTGTCTTCTTTTCCTTCTATCTTCTATTTTTCTCAGCATCAGGGTCCTTTCCAGTGAGTCATCCCTTGCATCAGGTGACCTAAGTATTGGAGTTTCAGCTTCAGCATCAGTCCTTCCAGTGAATATTCAGGGCTGATTTCCTTTAGGAATGACTGGTTTGATTTCCTTGCTGTCCAAGGGACTCTCAAGAGCATTCTCCAACACCACAGTTCAAAGGCATCAGTTCCATTTGAGAGCAAAAAAATACAAGGTCACATGGAGAGCCATATCATCATGTCTCTTCAACATTATACTAGAGATTTTAGTCAGCATAGTTGCACAGGAAATAGAAGTGAAAGATATAGGACAGGAAAAGAAGAAATAAAACTAAATATTCAAGATCTAGTGTACATCAAGAATATCCCCATACCTGCAGATCAATGATTATAATTAACAAGAGAGTTTGACAAATTTTCTAGGCACAAAATTGATCTAAACTTAATCATATTCTATATAGAGTATAATACTGCTAGAAAATGAAATTTGAAAAAAACAACACGAAATCATGAAAATTGTCAGATAACTAAATATAAATCTAAGGAAAATATGTGCAAGACCTCTTTGGTGAAAATTATAAAACTATATTAAGATACATTAAGAAGACTTGAACAGAGAGATATTTTATGTTCATGTTTGGAAGAGAAAATACCTTTAAAATGTCATTTCTCCAAAAAGTGATTTAGAGATTCACTGCACTCAAGAGGGAGTTCACAGAACTGAATTGGTTCTAAATAGATGTGGAAAAATCCACAACCAGCAATAGCTAAGGAGTCTTGAAGAATGAGAACTAGATGGGAGGTCTTGCTTTATCAAATGAAGTCACAGTAATGAAGATGGTACGGTGTGTATGGGGCATAGAGACACAGACTAATGGACAAGAGAAAGAGAGCCCATACCCATTGGGACAATGATACACACATGTCAAGGGCTTCCCAGGTGACTCAGCAGTAAAGAATCTGACAGCCATTGCAGGAGGCCCAGGTTTGCTTCCTGGGTTGGGAAGATCCCCTGCAGAAGGGCAATGGCAGCCCACTGCAGTATTCTTGCTTGAGAATCCCATGGAGAGAGGAGCCTGATGGGCTACCGTACATGGGGTCACAAAGACTCGGACATGACTTAGTGAATAAAGAACCAAGACACATATATCACACACAGTTTATGAAGGAGGTTTTATAACAGAGAGTGGGGAAAAGACTTTTTGTTTCCTCCTTAGTATGTGGTGCTAGAACCATAAACGTCTTTGTGGTGTCATATAAGGAGACATCTTTCTACATGGAAGAAAGACGCACTGGATCCTGTTGCTTCTTGATGCTGGGGGCCCCAGAGTGATGCAGATTGAGCTTCCCAGAGAGCAGAGTGGGGATGTGAGGAGTGTGGACTCACAGGAGACACAGCCCAGGAGCTGTGATGGGCAGGCAGCACCAGGGCAGGGCTGCAGCTCAGGGGAAACTTTTGAAACCTCCCTCTCCCATTTCCGGTAGGGTGGACAAGTGCCCCCCTTCAACTCACAGCTTCTCAACTGATTATCCTCCCAAATCTGGATTTTCTTATGTTGCCCTATGGGCACTGGGATATGGGACACTGGGTAAGGGAGTAGATGTGAGTAAGCAGGAGACATGAGGATCCTTGAGAATAGGGTTGTGTGTTCCTGAGGAGGTGTCTCCCTTCTCTGATGGAGCTAACGGTCAGCCTGGAGGGGAACTGGCACTGGGGACGTGTGACTGGAGGGAGCTGGCTGTCGGTGAAGCAGGAATTTTTATTCCAGAATTAACAGGCATGGGTGGGGGGGGTTATGTGCTGGAGAGGAAAGCTTGTGACAGATCAGAAATGTGAACTATTGGTTGCCTGGTAAAGCAGGTGCTTAACGAACGTGTTGAGATAAATGAAGGAGGAAACAGTGATTTGTGCTCAGGAGATGGAAGTTTATTAAGTTCCAGGCAGCTTAATCTCCACCCAATTTGTCCCACACCTCTACACCAAGGAGATGGACAGATTAATCCGAGGGGCACTTCAGACTGGTCCCTGAAGTTTGTAGTATCTCATTGTTGTTTGGATCCAGTACACAAAGCTGGAGATTCTGGTGTAGACATCTGGAAGTGTCTCTTTTCCATAAGACACAATGCCCTGGGCCACACCGTTACACACAAGGGGGCCCCCAGAGTCGCCCTGTGGGCAGAGAGAACAAGGGCTGAGCTGGACCCTATTTGGGTGTGGTCTCTGCTGCCCTGGAGTGGGGTTTCTCTGTCACTGACTAATGTCAGAGCCTGTTGGTACTGAGGTTTTATCCTGGCCTTGACAATTACCCTTCTCCTCCCACAGGAAGCCTCTGCCCATATGTGACTGTGGGGCAGTGTGCACCACCAGGGTCACAGGACAGAGACTGGGCAGGAGGACAGGCTGAGGACACAGGGACAGGGTTCGTTCCCACAGCCCTGGATACTCAGAGCTCGGTTGTGCCCAGGGCTTGGCATGGATAACAGGGGCTCTCACCGAAAACGAATTCTTCCTTTTTCTTGGGTCCCCAACACATATCTGGGTGGTGGCATTGAAATATTTCTGGTAGCGAAATACGCATTCCTCGTCCCTTTGGATTTCAAGCTCTACCTCCTGCAGTTTGTCTGCATAGTCGCTGTTCACTCCAAGGCGGCCCCAGCCAGCCAAACGGCACAGCATCCGTGGAGCCACGAGCTCCCAGCTCTTGGGCAGTCTGATGGGGCTCACAGCCACAGTCAGGTCAGCCTTCCTTGTCAGCTGAAGGCAAAGGAAAGGCATTCTTACCTACTGATGGCCCACAGAGAGTGCAGAGACAATGGTGAGATTACCTTCCTCACAGTCCTGGGACCGCAGAAGGAATGGTACAAAAGAAAGGAGAGGAAGGAGGGCATGGTGGATGTAGAAGCCCAGGAGGAGAGTGTCCCAGAACCAGTGCAACCATGTCTCCCACCTGTAGTAACATGATGTCATTGGAATGGTCCCTACTATTATAGTCTGGGTGTGGGATGGCTCTTTTCACAGGGATGGCCTGCTGGGTCCTCTCTGGCTGTCTGATGTTGTGGGCGCCCAAGGTGACACTGATTGAGCTGCAAAGAGAGGGAGCCGGAGTCATGAGAAACAGGGGCCCAGAACCTGAGGGAAAGAGCACAGCTTGGGATGGGGAGGGACTGGAGAGAATGCTAAGTAGTGGGCCCCAGGGCTGAGCATCTCTGTGCTGTCGGGTTCCTGGCAGCCCGGGCAGGGTGACAGTTCCTGGGTCGACAGAGGGTGCTCCGCCCTGCACAAGCTTGGCTGTCTCTGAGGAGAATGTGAATTTCTCACATCTGTACCCTGGGCTCCAGGGCACAATCATGACTTCCTTCCATCCCAGATTTGATCCGTCCCTTCTGTCCATGTACCATTGGCATTGACCTCCCTCCAAGCCTACCTGTCTTCTGAAGAGCTTCCCCTGTTACCTGGTGGCTCAGGGCTGCAGCCCCTGAGAAGAGGGTCAGCAGAGGCTTGGGGGCTCAGGGCGCTGCTCCTCACCTTCCCCAGCAGTGAGCTGCTGTCAGCACAAAGTCCTCACGCACCAGGAAACCTCCACAGTTGAAAGTTTCCTCTGAAACCTGATATTGAAGAAACGCCATGTAGGGATGAGAGTGTGGCTTGGCCTCATGGCCCCCGATGATTTTCCCTGAAAGAAAGATTGCAGCCTGTCTGCGGGGCTCATGGAACCAAAGGCTTCAGAGGGGAGATGGGACCAAGTTTGTTGGTCTTTGAGGGAATTTGACTTGACTTCAGAAAGTTCCTAGGGAAGGACATAGACCAGCGCATATACAAGTGTGGCATCTGAGCAGGTCTGTGCCATGGCGGGTGGGTCTGGGCCTTGGATGGTGGGGACGGTCACTCACCTGCCTCCCCAGTGGGGGACAGAAGAAGGGCCAGCAGGAGCAGGAGCACCAGCATCTCTCCAGGAGGCCTGCTCAGATCTAACCTGCTGCTTCCTTCTGGTCTTTTAAGCCAAGGGTCTCATCTGGTGTTGTGGTCTTTATCACAGGATGTTTCTCTGAGAGCATCTCACCACTGTCTGATCAAATCTTGAGGTCTGAGTGGAGTTAGAACTTAACAAAAGCCTCGGGTAAGTTCTTATCTGTGGTGGGGTGGTGGGGATGCTGCATCAGCCATCTCAGGTCCCTGGGCCCAGAAACCCAAGTTGGGGATGCTGCATTTTCTTTTAGATCATCACAGTGATTGTGTGCATTTCGTCAGATGTCTCCTGGAGAGAATGCTAAGTAGTAGGCCCCAGGGCTGAGCATCTCTGTGCTGTCGGGTTCCTGGCAGCCCGGGCAGGGTGACAGTTCCTGGGTCGACAGAGGGTGCTCAGTCCTGCACAAGCTTGGCTGTCTCTGAGGAGAATGTGAATTTCTCACGTCTGTGCTCTGGGCTCCAGGGCACAACTACAGTTTCCTTCCATCTCAGATTTGATCCATCCCTAATCTCCATGCACCATTGGCATTGACCTGCCCACCAACCCTAAGCCCACCTATCCTCTGAAGAGCTTCCCCTGTTACCTGGTGGCTCAGGGCTGCAGCCCCTGAGAAGAGGGTCAGCAGAGGCGTGGGGGCCCAGGGCGCTGCTCCTCACCTTCCCCAGCAGTGAGCTGCTGTCAGCACAAAGTCCTCACGCACCAGAAAACCTCCACACTTGGAAGTTTCCTCTGAAACCTGATATTGAGGAATCGTCATGTAGGGACGAGAGTGTGGCTTGGCCTCATGGCCCCCGATGATTTTCCCTGAAAGAAAGATTGCAACCTGTCTGCGGTACTCATGGAGCCAAAGGCTGCAGAGGGGAGATGGGATCAAGTTTGTTGGTCTTTGAGGGAATTTGACTTGACTTCAGAATGTTCCTAGGGAAGGACCTGGACCAGAGCACGTACGAGTGTGGCATCTGAGCAGGTCTGTGCCATGGTGGGTGAGTCTGGGCCTCGGATGTTGGGGATGGTTACTCACCTGCCTCCCCAGTGGGGGACAGAAGAAGGGCTGGCAAGAGCAGGAGCACCAGCATCTCTCCAGGAGGGTTGCTCAGATCTGAGCTGCTGCTTCCCTCTGATCTTTTAACTTAAATGTCTCCTCTGGTGTTGTGGTCTTTATCACAGGAGGCTTCTCTGAGAGCATCTGACCACTGTCTGATCAAATCTTGAGGTCTGAGTGGAGTTAGAACTTAACAAAAGCCTCGAGTAAGTTCTTATCTGTGGTGGGGTGGTGGGGATGCTGCATCAGCCATCTCAGGTCCCTGGGCCCAGAAACCCAAGTCTCATGATGACAGATCAAAGAATGTCTTGGTTTTCATGCTTCCTTTTAGATCATCACAGTGATTGTGTGCTGAGGCTCCTTTGTGTGAGAGACCGTGGGAAACTTTGAAGATAAGCTCTCTTGCTTCTGGTGGAAGAGAGAATACGATCATGGTCAGAAGAGAATGGTCAGATCCACGGTGTTGGATGGCCAGAATGATGCTAAAGGAATGCATGAGGCATTGTAGACAACCCAGTTCCAAGTCAGGTGAAGGAATGGCATTTTAGGAATAAATGAACTAATAGCAGAAGGAAACATTTTAACCATCAGCGATGATGATCTGAGAGTGGGGTGGAATTGCTGGTAATTGTAAAGTTCTTACTCACAGGTCCTGTATATCTCGCTGTCTTTTTAAGACAACTTCTGCAATTACACCAAAATACACTTTTCCATAATCAAAGTTCACTCACTATGCATACATTTCAGCCATACATTCTTCTCTTTATCCCAACCTTCGCTAAGCTGCATGGTTTTTGTTTTTTTTTTTTAATTTTTTTTTAACATTATTTTTTGGGGCGGGGGGAGCGGGTTGGGGAGGAAGGAGGGCGGGCGGGCCTTTTCTATTGGTCTTTCATTTATCTATTTTCATCCATCTTTGTTCTTTGGCCCGTGTGGGCCTCCCATCGCAGTGGCCTCACTCATCGCAGAGCACCGGCTCTGGGCACATGCGCTCCAGAGCTCTGGCTCGGTAATTGGACACATCAGTCCAGCCGCTCCGTGGCACATGGGATCTTCCCCGGCCAGGGATCGAACTGGCACCCCTTGCACTGCAAGGTGGTGTCCTTACCCACTGGACCACCAGGGAAGCCCTAAGCTGCATGTTTTAAAAATGAAATGACTTTTTGGAATAGAGTCTTATGAAAACAATTCAGAGATTGGTGGAAAACAAAACGACAAACTCAATAAGTTATAAGACATGGGACATCTTTGAAATATTAGGACACCCTGAATCTAAACATTTTTATTACCGTGACTTTCCTTTAGAGAGAAATGTATTTATACACAGGCATGGGAATAATGTGGGTGGGGAGGGGCCGGCTCAGACCAAGATGAAAGAGCGTCCTCAGGGTCACTTGTGGTTGAAGGAGGCTGTGCCATCAGGGCTACCTGGGGCCCTGAGCCCAGGACACCAAGACAGGGCTGTGATAGGAACTTGAGTTAGGGCTGGGAATACTGACGGCCGTCCTGAAAGTTTAAGAGACTTCTCACCTCTGGTCTGCTCTGATGTTAGGAGAGAACACTCCTGCTCTAAGCTACACCTTTCCAAACCTCCCACGTTTCTGGTAAAGGAGACAAGTGCCTCCCACCTTGCCTCAGCCAAAGGGCTTCTCCAGTGGTCCTGCTTCCAAATATGGATTCTCTCATGTTGCCACATGGGCATGGGATAGTGTTGAGTAGGGGAGTAGGTGTGGATGGGAAGGAGGCATATGGATGAGGCCTGAGGGTCCTAGAGAAGAGGGTATCGTGTTCCTGAGGAGGTGTCTCCCTTTGTTGGAGGGGGAGCTCATACTGGGGACATGTGATGGAGCTCTCTGTTGGTGCAGTGGGAGTTTTGATTCTAGAACTGGAATGTGAGAGGGGAGGTAGGGGGGTGGGAGGAGGGGGAGTACCTGCTGGCGGGGAAGATCCGAAGTGTAAACAGATGGTGCCTGACACACAGGTGCTTAACTAATGTGTTGAGATAAATCAAGGAGGAACCAGTGATTTCTGCTCAAGAGGTGAACGTTTATTAAGTTCCAGGCAGCTCCCCGCCCCCACCCACTTTCCCCAATGCCTCCATGCCAGGGAAGATGGAGGGGTCCAGCCTCCACTGAAGGGGCACCTCAGTCTGGTCCCTGCAATTTGTAACGGTTCATTGTTGTTTGGATCCAGGACATAAAGCTGGAGATTTTGGTGTGAACAGTTGGAGCTGACCCAGATGATTCTACGTAGGAGGCAATACCCTGGGCCACACCGTTACACACGAGGGGGCCCCTGGAGTCACCCTGTGGGGAAAGAGCAAGCACTGAGCTGGACCTTCTGCAGGTGTGGTGTCCCTGTGGCTCCGGGGTGGGTGGTCTCTGTTAGGGCTCCTGGATGACATCAGGGCCTGTTGGTCTTGAGTTTTCATCCTGGCCTTGAAAATCCCCTTTCTCCTCCCTCAGGAAGCCACAGCCCATGTACAACTGGGGGAAGTGCCCAACACCCCCAGGGACACAGGACGGAGGCTGCGTAAAGGGACAGGCTGGGGACAGAGGGACTCGACTCGTTCCCATGGCCCAGGCTCCTCAGGGCTCAGCTATGCACAGACTGCATGGATAACCCTCACCGAAAAAGAATTCTTCCTCTTATATGGATCTCCAACACATATCTGGGTGGTGGGGATGTAATATCTGAAGTGTGCGGTGCATTTCTCCTCCTTTTGGACTTCAAGATCTACCTCCTGTAGTTTGTCTGCACTTGGCATATTCACCTCCAGCTTACTCCAGCCGGCCACACTGCACGTCATCCCTGGCATCACCTTGTCCACGCTCCCAGGCAGACGAATTGTCCTCACAGCATTCGTCATGGTGGCCTTCGGGTCCTAGAGAAGAGGGTATCGTGTTCCTGGGGATGGTTGGGGGCTCATACTGGGGACATGTGATGGAGCTCTCTGTTGGTGCAGTGGGAGTTTTGATTCTAGAACTGGAATGTGAGAGGGGAGGTAGGGGGTGGGGGGAGGGGGAGTACATGCTGGGGGGAAGATCTGAAATGTAAACAGATGGTGCCTGACACACAGGTGCTTAACTAATGTGTTGAGATAAATCAAGGAGGAACCAGTGATTTCTGCTCAAGAGGTGAATGTTTATTAAATTCCAGGCAGCTCCCGCCCCCACCCACTTTCCCCAATGCCTCCATGCCAGGGAAAATGGAAGGGTCCATCCTCCACTAAGGGGGCACCTCAGTCTGGTCCCTGCAATTTGTAACGGTTCATTGTTGTTTGGATCCAGGGCATAAAGCTGGCGATTTTGGTGTGAACAGTTGGAGCTGACCCACACGTTGTTCCATAGGAAACAATGCCCTGGGCCACACCGTTACACACGAGGGGGCCCCCGGAGTCGCCCTGTGGGGAAAGAGCAAGCACTGAGCTGGACTTTCTGCAGGTGTGGTGTCCCTGCGGCTCCGGGGTGGGTGGTCTCTGTTAGGGCTCCTGGATGACATCAGGGCCTGTTGGTCTTGAGCTTTCATCCTGGCCTTGAAAATCCCCTTTCTCCTCCCTCAGGAAGCCGCAGCCCATGTACAACTGGGGGAAGTGCCCAACACCCCCAGGGACACAGGACGGAGGCTGCGTAAAGGGACAGGCTGGGGACAGAGGGACTCGACTCGTTCCCATGGCCCAGGCTCCTCAGGGCTCAGCTATGCACAGACTGCATGGATAACCCTCACCGAAAAAGAATTCTTCCTCTTATATGGATCTCCAACACATATCTGGGTGGTGGGGATGTAATATCTGAAGTGTGCGGTGCATTTCTCCTCCTTTTGGACTTCAAGATCTACCTCCTGTAGTTTGTCTGCACTTGGCATATTCACCTCCAGCTTTCCCCAGCCGGCCACACTGCACGTCATCCCTGGCATCACCTTGTCCACGCTCCCAGGCAGACGAATTGTCCTCACAGCATTCGTCATGGTGGCCTTTCGGGTCAACTGAAAGCAGAGGAAAGGCAGTCTCACCTACTGGAGGCCCACAGAGACTGCCGGGCAGTCGTGGGCTTGCCTTCTTCACAGCCCTGGGACCTCAGAAGGGGTTGTATGGGAGGAAGGAGAGGAAGGAGGGCATGGGGGATGCAGAAGCCCAGGAGGAAAGCATCCCGGAACCAGTGCAGCCAAGTGCCCCACCTGCAGTAACATTATGTCTTTGGCATGTGTCACATTATCATAGTTTGGATGGGGGATGACTCTTTTCACAGGGACGACCTGCTGGGTCCTCTCTGACTGCCTGTTGTTGTGGGCGCCCAGGGTGACTCTGATTGAACTGCAGAGAGAGTAGAGAGGGTGTGGGAGTTAGAGGAGAAACAGGCCAGGAGCCTGAAGGAAAGAGCACTGCTTGGGGTAGGTCTGGAGGGGAGAGTGTGCTAGCTAACGGGCCCTGGGCTGAGCAGGGTGCTGTCTTCCTCTTCCCCTCAACAGCCCGGGCAGGGTGGCAGTGCCTGAGTTCACAGAGGGTGCTCCGTCCTGCACAAGCTTGGCTGTCTGAGGAGAATGTGAATTTCTCACATCTGAACCCTGGGCTCCAGGGCACAATCATGACTTCCTTCCATCCCAAATCAGTCAATAAGCAAAAGGATTAGATCATTTCTAATTTGGGTGCTTTTCTGAGGATTAGTGGCTTTTCATTCAAAGCACAATTATGTAACACAACAGGTTGACTGATGAAAGAAGAAACACCACATGATTATTCAACTGAAGGGAGAGAAAGCATCAAATATTCAGTCTTCTACCTTAAAAAAATTCTTAACCAAATAGAAGCTGATAAGGGGGCATTTATTCTCTGCAAAAATCCCACAGCCATCATTATACTTAATGATGACATGTTGAGTGTTTGTCATGCAAAATCAAAATACTACAATGTTATACAGATAGCCATAATCATCATTCCTCTTCAACATTACACTAGAGATTTTAGTACATATAAGCAGGAAATAGAAGTAAAAGATATAGCACAGAAGAGAGGAAATAAAACTGAGTATTTGATATATAGCATACATCAGGAAAGCCCAAGAACCCACAGGTCAATTATTACAAATAATAAGAGTTTGACCAATTTTCTGGACACAAAACCAGTTCAGACACCAATCATCTTTCTATATATACTATAATAGGAAATTAAATTTGAAAGAAACATTAAAATCATGATAACTGTCTATAACTAACTCCATGTTCATGTTGGAAGAGAAAATGTTTTTACAATGTCATTCTCCAAAAAGTGATCTACACCCAAGAGGTATTTCGCAGAACTGAATTGGTTCTAAATAGCTGTGGAAAAAAACTAGTAGCCAGCATTAGAGAAGACAGTCCGGAAGAAGGAGAATAAGATGGGAGGTCTTGCATTAGTAAATGAATGCATAGTAATGAAGATACTGTGGTACTGATGAGGGCATAGAGACCTAGACTAATGGTCAGGATAGTGACCTGACACACACGGAGACATTATACACACTTCCTGAATGCTTGGTGTGTGATGGAGTTTTATGGCAGACAGTGGGGAGAAGACTTTTTTGTCTCTTCAGTAAGTGGTACTTCGGAGAATAAATGTCCTGGAGTATAAGGACACATCTTTCTAACTGGAAAAAAACCCTCTTGACCCTGCTGTGTCCTCTCCTGCTTCGTGATGCTGTGGGCCACCATGGTTCCGTTGATGGAGCTGCATGGAGAGCAGAGAAGGGATGTGAGGAACAAGGAGTCAAGGGGACACAGCTCGGGAGCTGGGATGGGCAGGCGACCCCAGGGCAGGGCTGCGGCTGAGGGGAAACTGAGGTGACAGATGGCCCTGGGGCTAAGTGACACTGTGCTGTGTGCTTCCAGTGACATGAAGGCAGGGCTTCTGGGAGCTTTCTCAGTCCTGTGAGTTTGCTCTAGGAGCTCACAGAGACATGTTTTCCAAAATTGCCTGGTGAGTTTGCTCTAGGATCATGCAACATCAAAATACTACAATGTTATACAGATAGCCATAATCATCATTCCTCTTCAACATTACACTAGAGATTTTAGTACATATAAGCAGGAAATAGAAGTAAAAGATATAGCACAGAAGAGAGGAAATAAAACTGAGTATTTGATATATAGCATACATCAGGAAAGCCCAAGAACCCACAGGTCAATTATTACAAATAATAAGAGTTTGACCAATTTTCTGGACACAAAACCAGTTCAGACACCAATCATCTTTCTATATATACTATAATAGGAAATTAAATTTGAAAGAAACATTAAAATCATGATAACTGTCTATAACTAACTCCATGTTCATGTTGGAAGAGAAAATGTTTTTACAATGTCATTCTCCAAAAAGTGATCTACACCCAAGAGGTATTTCGCAGAACTGAATTGGTTCTAAATAGCTGTGGAAAAAAACTAGTAGCCAGCATTAGAGAAGACAGTCCGGAAGAAGGAGAATAAGATGGGAGGTCTTGCATTAGTAAATGAATGCATAGTAATGAAGATACTGTGGTACTGATGAGGGCATAGAGACCTAGACTAATGGTCAGGATAGTGACCTGACACACACGGAGACATTATACACACTTCCTGAATGCTTGGTGTGTGATGGAGTTTTATGGCAGACCGTGGGGAGAAGACTTTTTTGTCTCTTCAGTAAGTGGTACTTCGGAGAATAAATGTCCTGGAGTATAAGGACACATCTTTCTAACTGGAAAAAAACCCTCTTGACCCTGCTGTGTCCTCTCCTGCTTCGTGATGCTGTGGGCCACCATGGTTCCGTTGATGGAGCTGCATGGAGAGCAGAGAAGGGATGTGAGGAACAAGGAGTCAAGGGGACACAGCTCGGGAGCTGGGATGGGCAGGCGACCCCAGGGCAGGCCTGCGGCTGAGGGGAAACTGAGGTGACAGATGGCCCTGGGGCTAAGTGACACTGTGCTGTGTGCTTCCAGTGACATGAAGGCAGGGCTTCTGGGAGCTTTCTCAGTCCTATTGTGAAATTGCTGTGAGTTTGCTCTAGGAGCTCACAGAGACATGTTTTCCAAAATCCTCATGCCCTCGGGCCTAATGCGTCCCAGGATCTCAGTCAATGTCTTTTCATTGCAAGAGTGAAAGGCCTCCAGTTAGCTTTGGCGGAGGGTGAGATAAGGCTGGTGGGATTCAAGGCCACAGGGATGGTGGGGGGCACCTCCGAAGACAGTGGGGCAGCCAGGGTGTGGGAGGCGGGAGAGGTGGGGCAGAAACTGGGCTGCCTGGGGCCTGGGGCAAGGTCAAGGCACCTGGAGAGCTTGGGGTGTGGTCATCTAGCCACTTTGGGTCAGTCCCACCCTGGGCTCCTCTCCTAGCAGGAGGGAGAGGTGGTGGTCACCAAGAGATTTCACTGGTTTAACTGAGTCTTTGGACAGTTCCTGTGCTGTGGATGCTTTGCCTGAGTTGTGCTTTCCTGGACGGAGTTTGGGGTTTTATTTACTTGTGTTTTGTAGCTTCACATCCTCCATCTGAAGCACAACCCACATTCCTGGTGAGGAAAGAGAGGCTGAGATCCACAAAAGCTCTTTGTGAAAAACTTCCTTCCTGCCACCCGTCCATCCTTGCTGAGTGTCTGTGACGCTTTGGACTTGCAGTCTTTGTTGAGTTGGGAGCTGGGTTTCAGTTATTGGATCTGGGCAGAAGGGTCAGGACTGCAGGAGGTCTAGTGAGATGCCATCAGGCCTCAGGCATGCACCTGTCCCAGTCCGGGGGGCAGAAGAAAGGCCATCAGGAGCAGAAGTGGCTGCCTCTTCCCGAATTTCTGCCCAGGTCAGAGCTGCTGGGGTTTCTACCCTTCATACATAAAGCCCAGGGGAAGAAAGGAAGGGAGCCTTAGTGTCCCCACTGACCACCCAGAACAGTGCTCCCCTTGAGCAGGGTTCAGCATGCAGTGTGTGTTCCCTTACTCTGCCCTGGGTTAGGTGAGATCGACACTCTCACCACGGTTGCACTCACAAATGCTCAGCACAAAGAATAAGGAAGTGAAGGCTGCAGTGCAACCAGTGTTGCCTCGTCCAGGCTTGTACTACTTGCTACACAACAGGCCAATAAATCGAGAGGTGAGTTGCTGAAACAGGAATAGTGACTTTATTCACAAAGCCAGCAGACCAAGAAGATGGTGGACTTATGTCCCAAAGAACCATCTAGCTTGAGACAGAATTCAGGCTACTTTTATAGTAAAAGGGAAGGGAGTGAAGTCAAAGATTTCCTGGTTCCAGCCAGCCTCAAGAGACTTGTGCTACTTTCTTCTGTTCTGCCGGCTTTCATCAATACGCCTGTTTCCCATGAGCAAAACAAAGGTATTTTAGCTTACTGCTCATTCCCTGGGAGTCAGGGTTCCAGAGCCGGGCCATCATGTATAGGCAATGTTACAGGCAATATAGCGTTAGTGATGAATGTAACAGAATACCAAAGTTCCTCCCTATCATGCTGGCAGAGGAGCTGGAACCGCAGGAGCCCCTCAGTCACTGAATCAAGAACATCTCCATTTCTCCACTCTTGGCTCTTGTTCTGTTCTGATGAGATCAATAGGGGAGGTCCAGGGATATGAGAGATACAGCCTCTGTCCTTTAAAGGTGATAGCATGCTGTTGTAGAACTAGAATCGGTGGGTAGAGGACCGATCAGTGGGTGTGTGAGGGCTGTGACTCAGGGTCTGCTTGGTGGCAAGTGTGAGGAAGCTGCTGGATTTACTTTAGGAGCACACAGACCTGGACACACCCAAGTGCCCCAAATAGCAGCCCCATTTCCTCTCTTGCCAGAGTTCCAGTTTCACTTATTTAGAGGATAGGAATCATTACAAGAAAGGCCATCAGGAGCAGAAGTGGCTGCCTCTTCCCGAATTTCTGCCCAGGTCAGAGCTGCTGGGGTTTCTACCCTTCATACATAAAGCCCAGGGAAGAAAGGAAGGAGCCTTAGTGTCCCCACTGACCACCCAGAACAGTGCTCCCCTTGAGCAGGCTTCAGCATGCAGTGTGTGTTCCTTACTCTGCCTTGGGTTAGGTGAGATCGACACTCTCACCACGGTTGCACTCACAAATGCTCAGCACAAAGAATAAGGAAGTGAAGGCTGCAGTGCAACCAGTGTTGCCTCGTCCAGGCTTGTACTACTTGCTACACAACAGGCCAATAAATCGAGAGGTGAGTTGCTGAAACAGGAATAGTGACTTTATTCACAAAGCCAGCAGACCAAGAAGATGGTGGACTTATGTCCCAAAGAACCATCTAGCTTGAGACAGAATTCAGGCTACTTTTATAGTAAAAGGGAAGGGAGTGAAGTCAAAGATTTCCTGGTTCCAGCCAGCCTCAAGAGACTTGTGCTACTTTCTTCTGTTCTGCCGGCTTTCATCAATACGCCTGTTTCCCATGAGCAAAACAAAGGTATTTTAGCTTACTGCTCATTCCCTGGGAGTCAGGGTTCCAGACCCGGGGCCATCATGTATAGGCAATGTTACAGGCAATATAGCGTTAGTGATGAATGTAACAGAATACCAAAGTTCCTCCCTATCATGCTGGCAGAGGAGCTGGAACCGCAGGAGCCCCTCAGTCACTGAATCAAGAACATCTCCATTTCTCCACTCTTGGCTCTTGTTCTGTTCTGATGAGATCAATAGGGGAGGTCCAGGGATATGAGAGATACAGCCTCTGTCCTTTAAAGGTGATAGCATGCTGTTGTAGAACTAGAATCGGTGGGTAGAGGACCGATCAGTGGGTGTGTGAGGGCTGTGACTCAGGGTCTGCTTGGTGGCAAGTGTGAGGAAGCTGCTGGATTTACTTTAGGAGCACACAGACCTGGACACACCCAAGTGCCCCAAATAGCAGCCCCATTTCCTCTCTTGCCAGAGTTCCAGTTTCACTTATTTAGAGGATAGGAATCATTACTTTAATGTAAATAGTTTGTGACAGAGAGTCTTTATCCCACAATTTGGAACAAGAATCCTGGACGTGATAGTCACTGGACCCAAACTAACCATTACCAGGTCCTCCAGTATTCAGTGACATGCCTGGCTTGGGCTGAGGTAACTAGCTTCCCTCAAGCTGTGATGGAGGCTGTCCCACCCACACTAGGGTGTCTGTGAGTGAGGAAGGGCTTCCTTCCAAACATGCTGGTTATTGGTGTCGGTGAGGGGGAAAAGTGACGCTCGTCGTCCTAATAATTACTCCCCACAAAGTCTTCTGTCTGCAGCATCCTGAGAACCACGTCTCAGGGATCTCTGGGCCAGGCCATCCTAAACATGTGCAGATGATCCCAACCCTCTCACCTGCATGAGGACAGGAGAAAGGTGAATGGAAAGGAAGGCTTGAAGAGTTCTAAAGGGACCCAAACCCAGGTGAGATGAAGGAACAGCATGAAACAAATAAACAGTTAAAGAACAGAAGGAAACATGCTTAACCATTAATGTCGATGATCCGAGGTTGTGGAATTGTTGGTCATTTTAAATTTCTCACTTCTGTATCTTTTATTTAGTTGTCTTTGTATGATAAGTATGTCTTGCTTTTACATCCAAATACATGTTGCCATAGGGGAAGCTCACTCTCTCTGCAAATGTTCAGCAAACCACTTCTCTTTGGTCAAGTTTCTCTAAGCTGTATGTTTTAAAAATGAGATTACTGGGGCTTCCCTGGTAAAAGAGCTCATGATACATCATCCATTTCTCCACTCTTGGCTCTTGTTCTGTTCTGATGAGATCAATAGGGGAGGTCCAGGGATATGAGAGATACAGCCTCTGTCCTTTAAAGGTGATAGCATGCTGTTGTAGAACTAGAATCGGTGGGTAGAGGACCGATCAGTGGGTGTGTGAGGGCTGTGACTCAGGGTCTGCTTGGTGGCAAGTGTGAGGAAGCTGCTGGATTTACTTTAGGAGCACACAGACCTGGACACACCCAAGTGCCCCAAATAGCAGCCCCATTTCCTCTCTTGCCAGAGTTCCAGTTTCACTTATTTAGAGGGATAGGAATCATTACTTTAATGTAAATAGTTTGTGACAGAGAGTCTTTATCCCACAATTTGGAACAAGAATCCTGGACGTGATAGTCACTGGACCCAAACTAACCATTACCAGGTCCTCCAGTATTCAGTGACATGCCTGGCTTGGGCTGAGGTAACTAGCTTCCCTCAAGCTGTGATGGAGGCTGTCCCACCCACACTAGGGTGTCTGTGAGTGAGGAAGGGCTTCCTTCCAAACATGCTGGTTATTGGTGTCGGTGAGGGGAAGAGTGACGCTCGTCGTCCTAATAATTACTCCCCACAAAGTCTTCTGTCTGCAGCATCCTGAGAACCACGTCTCAGGGATCTCTGGGCCAGGCCATCCTAAACATGTGCAGATGATCCCAACCCTCTCACCTGCATGAGGACAGGAGAAAGGTGAATGGAAAGGAAGGCTTGAAGAGTTCTAAAGGGACCCAAACCCAGGTGAGATGAAGGAACAGCATGAAACAAATAAACAGTTAAAGAACAGAAGGAAACATGCTTAACCATTAATGTCGATGATCCGAGGTTGTGGAATTGTTGGTCATTTTAAATTTCTCACTTCTGTATCTTTTATTTAGTTGTCTTTGTATGATAAGTATGTCTTGCTTTTACATCCAAATACATGTTGCCATAGGGGAAGCTCACTCTCTCTGCAAATGTTCAGCAAACCACTTCTCTTTGGTCAAGTTTCTCTAAGCTGTATGTTTTAAAAATGAGATTACTGGGGCTTCCCTGGTGGTCCAGTGGGTAAAGAGACCGCCTCACAGTCCAGGGGCACCAGTTGAATCCCTGGCCCAGGAGGATCCCACATGCCAAGGAGTGGTTGGACCGGTGTGTCCAATTGGGAGCCAGCAGTCTGGAGCCTATGTTCCCAAAGCCAGTGCCAATGAGAGAGGCCACTGAGACGGGAGGCCCACACAGGCCAAAGAATAAAGATGGATGGAAATGAATGGATGGAAAATCAATGAAAAGAGACCAAAAAAATTTTTTTTAATAGCAAAAAAAAAGAAAACCCAAACCAGATTACTTTCCTGAGTAGATTCTTATACAAAAATTCAGAGACTGGGTTTCCTTGGTGGTCCAGTGGGTAAGGACACCGCCTTACAGTGCAAGGGGTGCCGGTTCAATCCCTGGCCTGGGAAGATCCCACGTGACATGGAGCGGCTCTACCGATGTGTCCAACTACTGAACCAGAGCTCTGGAGTTCATGCGCCCAGAGCCGGTGCTCTACGATGAGCGAGGCCACTGCGATGAGAGGCCCACACAGGCCAAAGAACAAAGATGGATGAAAACAAATAAATGAAAGACCAATAAAAGTGGCTGAGCAAAAAAAAATTCAGAGATTGTTGAAAAAGAGAACAAAAAATTACTCAGTGATCTATAGGGTATGTAACACCTTTGAAACATTAGCATACCTCAGATCCAAAAATTTTTATACACCGAATTTCCTTTGGAGATGGTAAGTATACCTATGTAGATGCACATATGTGGAAATGATGGTGATGGGGAGAGGCTGGCTCAGACCAAGGTGGAAGAGGACCCTCAAGGTCACTTGAGCTGAAGGAGGCTGTCCCTTCAGGACACCAGACATGGCACAGGGCCCTTGGCCCAGGACTCCAAGACAGGGCTGTGACAGGCACTTGAGCTGAGCCTGGTATACCTTTCGCTCTTCTGAAACTTTCTTGGACGTCTCACCTCTGCCAGCTCTCATGTGGGGAGGGAACACTCAGGCAGTAAGCTACACCTTTGCAAACTGCCCCATTTTCTGTTAGGGTAGACAAGCGTCCCTGGCCCTCATCAGCCTCAGGGCTTCTCAGGTGATTCTCCTTTGAAATCTGGGTTCTCTCATGTTGCCCCATGGGCACTGGAATAGGCTGGGGTAGGGGAGTAGGTGTGGATGAGAAGGAGGTACATGGACGACACATGACGGTCCTTGAGAAGAGGGTTGTGTGTTCCTGAGGCAGTGTCTCTCTTCTCTGATGGAGCTCACGGTCAGCCTGGAGGGGAGCTGGCACTGAGGCCATGTGACTGGAGGGAGCTGGCTGTCATGAAGCTGGAATTTTTATTCCAGAATTGACAGGCAAAGGTGGGGGATTTATGTGCTGGAGGGGAAAGCCTGTAACAGATCAGAAATGTGAACTAATGGTTGCCTGTCACAGCAGGTGCTTAATGTATGTGTGAACAAAGGAAGAATCTGTCATTTCTGCTCAAGTGATAAAAGTTTATTAAGTTCCAGGAGGCCCTCCTCCACCCACTTTCCCCAATGCCTCCATGCCAGGGAAGATGAAGGGATTCATCCCAGGAGCACCTCAGTCTGGTCCCTGCAGTTGGTAACGGTTCATTGTTGTTCGGATCCAGTACATAAAGCTAGAGATTCTGGTGTAGACGTCTGGAGTTGTCCCAGACTCTTTTCCATAGGAGATAATGCCCTGGGCCACACCGTTACACACGAGGGGGCCCCCGGAGTCACCCTGTGGACAGAGAGGGCAAGGCTGAGCTGGACCTTCTTAACATTTATTTATTTATTTATTTTTTGGGGGGCGGGCTGGAGACGGAGGGGGTGCGTGGGCCACTTCTATTGGTCTTTCATTTGTCTATTTTCATCCGTCTTTGTTCTTTGGCTCTTGTGGGCCTCCCATCGCAGTGGCCTCTGTTGTCGCAGAGCGCAGGCTCTGGGTGTATGTGCTCCAGCAATTGGACACCTCAGTCCGGCTGCTCTGCGGCACGTGGGATTTCCCAGGCCAGGGATCGAACCGGCGCCCCTTGCACTGCAAGGCGGTGTCCTTACCCATTGGACCACCAGGGAAGCCCTGAGGTGGACCTTCTTTAGCTTTAGTCCTCCTGAAGCCCCAAAGCAGGTGATCTCTGTTAGGAGTCCTACCTCATATCAGGGCCTTGATGGTCCTGAGAATTCAACCTGGCCTTTCCAATTCCACTTCTCCAAAAGTAAGCCTCTACCAATACCTGACTGAGGGGCAATCTGCATCCCTCAGGGACAGGTGGACAGGCTGGGACAGAGTGATAGGGCTCAGTCCCACTGCCCTGCATCCTCAGAGCTTGGCTATACACAAGACTTTGCATGGTTGACACTGGGCTACTCACCGAAAAAGAATTCTTCCTCTTCTTTGGATCTCCAACACACATCTGGGAATTTTTATTCCAGAATTGACAGGCAAAGGTGGGGATTTATGTGCTGGAGGGGAAAGCCTGTAACAGATCAGAAATGTGAACTAATGGTTGCCTGTCACAGCAGGTGCTTAATGTATGTGTGAACAAAGGAAGAATCTGTCATTTCTGCTCAAGTGATAAAAGTTTATTAAGTTCCAGGAGGCCCTCCTCCACCCACTTTCCCCAATGCCTCCATGCCAGGGAAGATGAAGGGATTCATCCCAGGAGCACCTCAGTCTGGTCCCTGCAGTTGGTAACGGTTCATTGTTGTTCGGATCCAGTACATAAAGCTAGAGATTCTGGTGTAGACGTCTGGAGTTGTCCCAGACTCTTTTCCATAGGAGATAATGCCCTGGGCCACACCGTTACACACGAGGGGGCCCCCGGAGTCACCCTGTGGACAGAGAGGGCAAGGCTGAGCTGGACCTTCTTAACATTTATTTATTTATTTATTTTTTGGGGGGCGGGCTGGAGACGGAGGGGGTGCGTGGGCCACTTCTATTGGTCTTTCATTTGTCTATTTTCATCCGTCTTTGTTCTTTGGCTCTTGTGGGCCTCCCATCGCAGTGGCCTCTGTTGTCGCAGAGCGCAGGCTCTGGGTGTATGTGCTCCAGCAATTGGACACCTCAGTCCGGCTGCTCTGCGGCACGTGGGATTTCCCAGGCCAGGGATCGAACCGGCGCCCCTTGCACTGCAAGGCGGTGTCCTTACCCATTGGACCACCAGGGAAGCCCTGAGGTGGACCTTCTTTAGCTTTAGTCCTCCTGAAGCCCCAAAGCAGGTGATCTCTGTTAGGAGTCCTACCTCATATCAGGGCCTTGATGGTCCTGAGAATTCAACCTGGCCTTTCCAATTCCACTTCTCCAAAAGTAAGCCTCTACCAATACCTGACTGAGGGGCAATCTGCATCCCTCAGGGACAGGTGGACAGGCTGGGACAGAGTGATAGGGCTCAGTCCCACTGCCCTGCATCCTCAGAGCTTGGCTATACACAAGACTTTGCATGGTTGACACTGGGCTACTCACCGAAAAAGAATTCTTCCTCTTCTTTGGATCTCCAACACACATCTGGGTTGTGGGGATGTAATCTTTGAAGCGATCAGTGCATTTCTTCTCCTTTTGGACTTCAAGATCTACCTCCTGTAGTTTGTCTGCACTTGGCATATTCACCTTCAGCTTCCCCCAGCCGGCCACACTGCACGTCATCCCTGGCATCACCTTGTCCACGCTCCTGGGTAGACGAATTGTCCTCACAGCATTCGTTATGGTGGCCTTTCGGGTCAACTGAAAGCAGAGGAAAGGCAGTCTCACCTACTGGAGGCCCACAGAGACTGACGGACAGTCGTGGGCTTGCCTTCTTCACAGCCCTGGGACCTCGGAAGGGTTGTATGGGAAGAAGGAGAGGAAGGAGGGCATGGGGGATGCAGAAGCCCAGGAGGAAAGTGTCCCAGAGCCAGTGTGGCCAAGTGCCCCACCTGCAGCAACATGATGTCGTTGGCATCTGTCACATTATCATAGCCCTTGTGGCGGATGGCTCTTTTCACTGGGATGACCTGCTGGGTCCTCTCTGGTTGCCTGATGTTGTGGGCACCCAGGGTGACATTGATCGAGCTGCACAGAGAGCAGAGATGGGGCAGGAGTCAGAGGAGACACAGGCTAGGAGCCTGAAAGAAAGAGCACTGCTTGGGGAGCATCTGGAGGGGAGAAAGTGCTAGCTAATGGGCCCCAGAGTTGAGCATCTCTGTGCTGTCTGGTTCCTGGCATCCTGGGCAGGGTGGCAGTTCCTGAGTCCACCAAGGGTGCTCAGTCTTGCACAAGCTTCACTGTCACTGAGGAGAAAGAATTTCTCACATCTGTACCCTGGGCTGCATTGGCATTCACCTGTCCCTCCCTCCCAAGCACACCTGTCCTCTGAAGAGCTTCCCCTGTTACCCGGTGGCTCAGGGCTACAGGCCCTGATAAGACAGTCAACAGAGCCATGGGGGCCCCGAGCACTGCTCCTCACCTTCCCCAGCAGTGAGCTGCTGTCAGCACAAAGTCCTTACGCACCAGGAAACCTCCACAACTGAAAGTTTCCCCTGACCACTTGTACCGAAGAAACGCCATGTAGGGACGAGAGTGTGGCTTGGCCTCATGGCCCCCGATGATTTTCCCTGAAAGAAAGATTGCAGCCTGTCTGTGGTGCTCATGGAACCAAAGGCTGGAGAGGGGAGATGGGACCAAGTTTGTTGGTCTTTGAGGGAATTTGACTTGACTTCAGAACGTTCCTAAGGAAGGACCGAGACCAGAGCACATACGAGTATGGCATCTGAGCAGGTCGGTGCCATGGCGGGTGGATCTGGGCCTTGGATGGTGGGGACGGTCACTCACCTGCCTCCCCAGTGAGGGACAGAAGGGCCAGCAGGAGCAGGAGCACCAGCATCTCTTCAGGAGGGCTGCCCAAATCTGACCTGCTGCTTCCCTCTGGTCTTTTAACCCGTGTGTCTCCTCCCATATTGTGGTTTATCACAGGAGGTTTCTCTGAAAACGTCTCACCACTTTCTGATCAACTTGGGGTCTGAGTGCAGTTAGAATTTAACAAAAGCCTTGGGTAAGTTCTTATCCACTGGGTGGTGGGGATGCCACATCACCCACCTCAGGTCCTGGAGTCCAGAAACCTGAGTCTCATGATAATAGACCAAAGAACATCTTCGTTTTCATATTTTTCTTTAGATCATCAGAGTGATTGTGTGCTGAGGCCATTTTGTGTGAGAGACTATGGGAAGCACTGTAGAAAAGCTCTCTTGCTTCTGGTGGAAGAGAGAATACCCTCATGATCAGACAAGGATGGTGAGAGCCATGATGTGGGATGGCCTGAATAGTGAAAAAGTAAAACTAAAGAGGGCTTATTCAAGTTATGAAAGAAGTGTGTGGTTTAAAATAATAGCAACCTTCCTTTACCCATGAATCTGCAACTTGCTAAGGGTACAGTGTGCATAAGCACCCTTCTGTTCCCCTCAGTGTCAGGAAGGCTTGAAGACCAGAGGCCGAATGGAATGAAGTCTCCCTCACACATGCTGAGTGGTTGGTGCTGGCTGTCCACTTGGCAATTTTTTTTCATTTGTTCCCCAGCAGTGAGCTGCTGTCAGCACAAAGTCCTTACGCACCAGGAAACCTCCACAACTGAAAGTTTCCCCTGACCACTTGTACCGAAGAAACGCCATGTAGGGACGAGAGTGTGGCTTGGCCTCATGGCCCCCGATGATTTTCCCTGAAAGAAAGATTGCAGCCTGTCTGTGGTGCTCATGGAACCAAAGGCTGGAGAGGGGAGATGGGACCAAGTTTGTTGGTCTTTGAGGGAATTTGACTTGACTTCAGAACGTTCCTAAGGAAGGACCGAGACCAGAGCACATACGAGTATGGCATCTGAGCAGGTCGGTGCCATGGCGGGTGGATCTGGGCCTTGGATGGTGGGGACGGTCACTCACCTGCCTCCCCAGTGAGGGACAGAAGGGCCAGCAGGAGCAGGAGCACCAGCATCTCTTCAGGAGGGCTGCCCAAATCTGACCTGCTGCTTCCCTCTGGTCTTTTAACCCGTGTGTCTCCTCCCATATTGTGGTTTATCACAGGAGGTTTCTCTGAAAACGTCTCACCACTTTCTGATCAACTTGGGGTCTGAGTGCAGTTAGAATTTAACAAAAGCCTTGGGTAAGTTCTTATCCACTGGGTGGTGGGGATGCCACATCACCCACCTCAGGTCCTGGAGTCCAGAAACCTGAGTCTCATGATAATAGACCAAAGAACATCTTCGTTTTCATATTTTTCTTTAGATCATCAGAGTGATTGTGTGCTGAGGCCATTTTGTGTGAGAGACTATGGGAAGCACTGTAGAAAAGCTCTCTTGCTTCTGGTGGAAGAGAGAATACCCTCATGATCAGACAAGGATGGTGAGAGCCATGATGTGGGATGGCCTGAATAGTGAAAAAGTAAAACTAAAGAGGGCTTATTCAAGTTATGAAAGAAGTGTGTGGTTTAAAATAATAGCAACCTTCCTTTACCCATGAATCTGCAACTTGCTAAGGGTACAGTGTGCATAAGCACCCTTCTGTTCCCCTCAGTGTCAGGAAGGCTTGAAGACCAGAGGCCGAATGGAATGAAGTCTCCCTCACACATGCTGAGTGGTTGGTGCTGGCTGTCCACTTGGCAATTTTTTTTCTTTTTGTTGGGGGAGGCGGGTTGGGGAGGGAGGAGGGTGGGTCACTTCTATTGGTCTTTCATTTATCCATTTTCATCCATCTTTGTTCCTTGGCCCATGTGGTCCTCCCATTGCAGTGGCCTCTGTTGTCTCAGAGCACTGGTTCTGGGCGCATGCCCTCCAGAGCTCCGGCTTGGTAATTGGACACATCGGTCCAGCCACTCCATGGCACGTGGGATCTTCCCAGGCCAGGGATCGAACTGGCGCCCCTTGCAATGAAAGCGGTGTCCCTACCCACTGGACCACCAAGGAAGCCTGGCAAATTTGTTTTGACACAGGGCCCCCTAAGTCATCTTACTTTGTAGGATTCTTTGGCTTCCTCATAACACAGTGGCTGACTTCCCCAGAGCTAGCAGTCCCTACAAAGTGAGCCAGCTAGAAGCTGTATTGGTTTCATGGATGGCAACCATTCTACCATGTTGTGCTGCTTGGGGAATCCAGAGCTTCTTCCAGATTAAACAGGTAGGGCCCTAGAGCCCACCTCCCAACAAGGAGTGGGATGTTGCAGTCATGTAAGAAGAACCTGGTTTTCCCAGTAGTCATGTAAGGATGTGACAGTTGAACTATAAAGAAGGCTGAGCACCAAAGAACTGATGCCTCTGAACTGTGGTGTTGGGGAAGATTCTCGAGAGCCCCTTGGACTGCAAGGAAATCAAACCAGGCAATCCTAAGGGAAATCAACCCTGAATATTTCTTGGAAGTGCTGATGCTGAAGCTGGAGCTCCAATACTTTGGCCACCTGCTGTAAAAAGCCGGATGTTGGGAATAATAGAAGGCAAAAGGAGAAGGGGATGACAGAGGATGAGATGGTGGGATGGCATCACTGAGTCAATGAACATGAGCTTGAGCAAGCTCCGGGAGATGGTGAAGGACAGGGAAGCGTGGTGTGATGCGATGCATGGGGTCACAAAGAGTAGGACACAACTGAATGACTGAACTGAGCTGATTAAGGGACAACAACCACTCTGATATTCTTGCCCGGAGAATTCACAGGCCAGCTGGGGGTCAGCATGCAACCAGTGTCTCATTTCTCTGCCCTGGGTTAGGTGAGATCGACACTCTCACCACGGTTGCACTCACAAATGCTCAGCACAAAGAATAAGGAAGTGAAGGCTGCAGTGCAACCAGTGTTGCCTCGTCCAGGCTTGTACTACTTGCTACACAACAGGCCAATAAATCGAGAGGTGAGTTGCTGAAACAGGAATAGTGACTTTATTCACAAAGCCAGCAGACCAAGAAGATGGTGGACTTATGTCCCAAAGAACCATCTAGCTTGAGACAGAATTCAGGCTACTTTTATAGTAAAAGGGAAGGGAGTGAAGTCAAAGATTTCCTGGTTCCAGCCAGCCTCAAGAGACTTGTGCTACTTTCTTCTGTTCTGCCGGCTTTCATCAATACGCCTGTTTCCCATGAGCAAAACAAAGGTATTTTAGCTTACTGCTCATTCCCTGGGAGTCAGGGTTCCAGAGCCGGGCCATCATGTATAGGCAATGTTACAGGCAATATAGCGTTAGTGACGAATGTAACAGAATACCAAAGTTCCTCCCTATCATGCCGGCAGAGGAGCTGGAACCGCAGGAGCCCCTCAGTCACTGAATCAAGAACATCTCCATTTCTCCACTCTTGGCTCTTGTTCTGTTCTGATGAGATCAAATGAGAGATACAGCCTCTGTCCTTTAAAGGTGATAGCATGCTGTTGTAGAACTAGAATCAGTGGGTAGAGAGGGCTATGACATGGGATCTTCTTTGTATCAAGTGTGAGGAAGCCAATTTGCTTTAGGAGCACATAGACCTGGAAATACCCAAGTGCCCCAAATAGAAACCCTACTTCCGATCTTGCCAGGCTTCCAGCCTCATATATTTGGATTGTTTAGGATCCCCTCTTCAAAGTAAATGAAAGGGGGTGACAGAGGATGAGATGGTGGGAGGGCATCACTGAGCTTGAGCTTAAGCTCCGGGAGATGGTGAAGGACAGGGAAGCAAAGGGGAAAGTAGGACACAACTGAATGACTGAACTGAGCTGATTAAGGGACAACAACCACTCTGATATTCTTGCCCGGAGAATTCACAGGCCAGCTGGGGGTCAGCATGCAACCAGTGTCTCATTTCTCTGCCCTGGGTTAGGTGAGATCGACACTCTCACCACGGTTGCACTCACAAATGCTCAGCACAAAGAATAAGGAAGTGAAGGCTGCAGTGCAACCAGTGTTGCCTCGTCCAGGCTTGTACTACTTGCTACACAACAGGCCAATAAATCGAGAGGTGAGTTGCTGAAACAGGAATAGTGACTTTATTCACAAAGCCAGCAGACCAAGAAGATGGTGGACTTATGTCCCAAAGAACCATCTAGCTTGAGACAGAATTCAGGCTACTTTTATAGTAAAAGGGAAGGGAGTGAAGTCAAAGATTTCCTGGTTCCAGCCAGCCTCAAGAGACTTGTGCTACTTTCTTCTGTTCTGCCGGCTTTCATCAATACGCCTGTTTCCCATGAGCAAAACAAAGGTATTTTAGCTTACTGCTCATTCCCTGGGAGTCAGGGTTCCAGAGCCGGGCCATCATGTATAGGCAATGTTACAGGCAATATAGCGTTAGTGACGAATGTAACAGAATACCAAAGTTCCTCCCTATCATGCCGGCAGAGGAGCTGGAACCGCAGGAGCCCCTCAGTCACTGAATCAAGAACATCTCCATTTCTCCACTCTTGGCTCTTGTTCTGTTCTGATGAGATCAAATGAGAGATACAGCCTCTGTCCTTTAAAGGTGATAGCATGCTGTTGTAGAACTAGAATCAGTGGGTAGAGAGGGCTATGACATGGGATCTTCTTTGTATCAAGTGTGAGGAAGCCACTGGATTTGCTTTAGGAGCACATAGACCTGGACATACCCAAGTGCCCCAAATAGAAACCCTACTTCCGATCTTGCCAGGCTTCCAGCCTCATATATTTGGATTGTTTAGAATCCCCTCTTCAAAGTAAATATTCTGTGACAGAGATTGTCTTATCTCACAATTTCGAGCAAACTTCCTGGACTTGGTATTGGAGCCAAACTAACCATCACTGGGTTCTTCAGCATTCTGACCTGACTGGCTTGTGCTGAGGTGTCCATCACTTTTGGAATTGAGCTAGGAAATGTGCCCCCAACGTGAGGGTGCCTATCATTGTGAAGGGCCTTCCTTTCCAAGAACTGTGGGTACTGGTGAAAGATGATCTGGGAGTGGTGCTCATCATCCTAATTATTACTGCCCATGAATTATTCTCTGTCTCGTGTCCTGAGAATCATGTCTCTGATGGCTCTGGGCTAGGCCTTCATGAACATATGCAGATGATCCTAACACTCTCCCCAGAATGAGAACAGGAGAAAGGAGAATGGAAAGGAAAGTGTGAGGAATTGTAAACAACCCAATTCCAAGTCAGGTGAAGGAAAGGAATTTTAGGAATAAACAGCAGAAAGAAACATACTTAAACATTAATGACGATGATCTGAGGGTGGTGGAATTGCTGGTGGCTTCAGATTTCTTATCTGTCCTATGTTTAGCTGTCTTTTTATGACAGCTTTTGCTTTTACACCCGTACTCAAAGCTCACTCACTATGCAAACGTTCAGCCAATCACTTCTCTTTAGCCCAACCGTCTCTAAACTGCATGTTTTAAAAATGAGATTACTTTTTGAATAGAGTCTTACACAAAAATTCAGAGATTGTTGGAAAAGAAAACAAAAAAGTACTCAATAAGCTATTGGTATGGGATACCTTTGAAACACTAGGATGCCTTGTAGCGAAAAAATTTTATTATAATGAATTTCCTTTATAGACATATGCATTTATACATGCCCATGAGAATAATGGAGGTGGGGAAGGGCTGGCTTAGACCAATGAAACAGCAGTCTCAGGGTCACTTGTGGCTGAAGGAGGCTTTGCTGTTGGAAGCCCAGGGCTCAGGACTCCAAGACGGGGCTGTGACAGGCATGTGAGCTGTATCTGGGAACACGATGGCACTCCTGAAAGCTTCCCAGGCTTGTGAGCTCTGGTTGCTCTGATCTGGGAGCAGAAGGCTGCATGGTGTTTCTTTCCAAACGTCCTCTCGATTCTGTTAGTGTGGACAAGGGACGCCTCGATCCCAGGGCTTCTCAGCTAGTCCTCCATCCAAATCTGGATTCTCTTGTGCTGCCCCATGGGCACTGGGATAGGGCGGGGCAGGGGAGTAGGTGTGGATGATGGGGAGGCGTACGGAGGAGACATGAGGGTCCTCGAGAAGAAGGTCGTGTTTCCTGAGGAGGTGTCTCCCTTCTCTGACTGAGCTCACGGTCAGCCTGGAGGGGGAGCTGGCAGTGGAGGTGTGACTGGAGGGAGCTGTCTGCCTGTACAGTGGGAGTTTTTATTCCACAGTTGGAAGGTGGTGGGGTGGGGGCGATGTGTATGTATGTGCTGGAGGGGAAGATCGGAAACGTGAACAGATGGTGCCTGTGCCACAGCAGGTGCCTAACGAATGCACGGAGATAAATCAAGGAGGAACCAGTGATTTCTGCTCAAGAGGTGAATGTTTATTAAGCTCCAGGCAGCCCTCCATCACCCACTTTCCCCAATGCCTCCATGCCAGGGAACATAGAGGGGTTCATCCTGGGGGCATCTCAGTCTGGTCCCTGCAGTTGGTAATGGTTCAATGTTGTTTGGATCCAGTGCATAAAGCTGGAGATTCTGGTGTAGATGTCTGGAGTTTTCCTATCACTCTTTCCATGGGAGACAATGCCCTGGGCCACACTGTTACACACGAGGGGGCCCCCAGAGTCACCCTGTGGACAGAGAGAGCAAGGGCTGAGCTGGACCTTCTTCAGTTCTAGTCTCCCTGAAGCCCCAAAGCAGGTGGTCTCTGTTAGGAGTCCTACCTCATATCAGGGCCTTGATGGTCCTGAGAATTCAGCCTGGCCTTTCCAATCCCACTTCTCCAAAAGTAAGCCTCTACCAATACCTGACTGAAGGGCAATCTACATCCCTCAGGGACAGGTGGACAGGCTGGGACAGAGTGATAGGGCTCAGTCCCACTGCCCTGCATCCTCAGAGCTTGGCTATACACAAGACTTTGCATGGTTGACACTGGGCTACTCACAAAAAAAGGTTTCTTCCTCTTGTTTGGATCTCCAACACATATCTGGGTGGTGGGGATGTAATATCTGAAGCGATCGGTGCATTTCTCCTCCTTTTGGACTTCAAGATCTACCTCCTGTAGTTTGTCTGCAGGGAACTCATTCACCTCCAGCCTCCCCCAGCCGGCCACACTGCACGTCATCCCTGGCATCACCTTGTCCATGCTCCCGGGTAGACGAATTGTCCTCACAGCATTCGTTATGGTGGCCTTTCGGGTCAACTGAAAGCAGAGGAAAGGCAGTCTCACCTACTGGAGACCCACAGAGACTGCCAGACAGTCATGGGGTTGCCTTCTTCACAGCCCTGGGACCTCGGAAGGGGTCATATGGGAGGAAGGAGAGGAAGGAGGGCATGGGGGATGCAGAAATCCAGGAGGAAAGTGTCCCAGAACCAGTGCGGCCACGTGCCCCACCTGCAGTAGCATGATGTCGTTGGCTTTTGTTACAGTATTATAGTGTGGGTGTGGGATGGCTCTTTTCACAGGGATGACCTGCTGGGTCCTCTCTGGCTGCCTGATGTTGTGGGCACCCAGGGTGACATTGATCGAGCTGCACAGGGAGCAGAGATGGGGCAGGAGTCAGAGGAGACACAGGCCAGGAGCCTGAAGGAAAGAGCACTGCTTAGGGTGGGTCTGGAGGGGAGAGAGTGCTAGGTAACGGGCCCCAGAGTTGAGCATCTCTGTGCTGTCTGATTCCTGGCATCCCGGGCAGGGTGGCAGTTCCTGAGCCCACAGAGGGTGCTCCGTCCTGCACAAGCTTGGCTGTCTGAGGAGAACGTGGATTTCTCGCATCTGTACTCTGGATTTCAGGCATAACCGTGGCTTCCTTCCATCCCAGATTTGATCCATCCCTAATCTCCATGCACCACTAGCACTGACTTGTCCTTCCAACCCCAAGCCCTCCTGTCCTCTATGAACTTCCAGTGCTACCTGGTGGTCCAGGCCTGTAGCTCCTTAGAAGGGGGCCAACCACAGGGTCAATAGAGGCATGGGGCCCTGGGCACTGCTCCTCACCTTCCCCAGCAGTGAGCTGCTGTCAGCACAAAGTCCTCACGCACCAGAAAACCTCCACACATGCGAGTTTTCCATGGCCTCTTCAACTGAAGAAACACCATGTAGGGACGAGAGTGTGGCTTGGCCTCATGGCCCCCGATGATTTTCCCTGAAAGAAAGATTACAACCTGTCTGCGGTGCTCATGGAGCCAAAGGCTGCAGAGGGGAGACAGGACCAAGTTTGTTGGTCTTTGAGGGAACGTTCCTAGGGAAAGACCAGGGCCCCGCCATGTGAGAGTGCAGCATCTAAGCAGGTTTGTACTATCTAGGGTGGATCCGGGCCTCAGATGGTGGGGACGGTCACTCACCTGCCTCCCCAGTGAGGGACAGAAGAAGGGCCGGCAGGAGCAGGAGCACCAGCATCTCTCCAGGAGGGTTGCTCAGATCTGACCTGCTGCTTCCCTCTGGTCTTTTAAGCTGAGTGTCTCCTCCCATAATGTGGCGTTTATCATGTGAGGCTCCTCTGAAAGCCTCCAACCACATTTTTGCGGGTAAGGGTGAACTATTAAACTAACTATAATCAAAGCCACTGATACGTTCTCATCCATTGTGGCAGGGGCAACATGGGGATGTTGCATCAGCCCGTCCTCAAGACCTCAGGTCCCTCAGCCCCAGAAACGTAGGTCTCATCATGCTAGATCAAAGAAAGTCTTTCTCTGTGTGCTTCATTTTAGATTATGTACTGAGTCTCCTTTCTCAGTGAGACTTTGCACAACATGGAGATGAGATTCCTTGCTTTATGTAGAGGAGACAAACCATGATCAAACAATAATGGTGAGATCCATGGTGTGGGATGGACAGAATGATGTGGAAGGGATGTTGAAGAAGGCTTATTGCAGTTACTAAAGGACTGAGTGGTTTAAAATAACAGCAACATTTCTTTACCCGTGAACCCGCATTTTGCTCAGGGTACAGTGTGGATAATGCCCTTCTACTCCCCTTGGCATATGGAGGCTTGAAGCCCAGAGGCTGAATTACTTGAAGGTTCCCTCACACATGCCCAATAGTTGGTGTGGGCTGTCCACTGGGCATGTTGATTTTTTTCCACAAAAGTCCCTCTAGTCCTCCCACTTTTTTTCTTTTTCCAAAGAAAAATAATAGATAAAATTTATTTCTCAAATACATCACCTGCTGAAGAAAAACAATGTAGTAACATGCATTTATTACAAGAAAAGTAAACCCAGAGTGTTATAATGTATACATCCAAGGCAATTGTCACAAATTATGTCCTGTAGGGCAAATCCATCTGCTGCCTATTTTGTGCATACAATTGTATTGGAAGACAGCCTTGCCTGTTCATTCGATGTTTTGTCTATGGACGCTTTTCTTATGTAATATCAGAGTTGATACCTCTGACCTAAGCTATTATTTAACGGCCACAGTGAATACAGATGTTCTCAGCATGTACAATATCCTGAATATGACATTAACTCAAAACTCTGATAACAAAGTTTACTTTTTATATCACTGGAATTTGCATCTGAAACTGGAACTGGAATTCTGCTTCTGTGAGTCTTCCACCAAGGGAACATTTGCATGTGATGATCACCATATCTATCCGAAATCTTGGTCACGTCAGGGAACCCTCTGTCCGTCTTACCAGGTAAGGCCTCCGGCCTCCAAGGCTATCGTGGAGACATCCCAATAGTCTTGAGGTCTCTGTTCTGGCCTCCAGGACTGCTGTGGAGAAGTCCCAACAATCCTGAGGTCTCTGTCCATTCCGTGATCCTAGATAGCTACTTGGGACGCCAGTCTCTAACTTGCCTCACTCTCTCAGCCACCCTGGGTGACGACATGGAAAGTTAGGAGTCCAAACTCGATGCCCAGACTCTGCTGGGCTGTCTTACACGCAGCTTCTCCAAACTGAGCTTTTCTCAGGATCTCCGCCGTAAACAGCTTATATTTTACTGTAATACCATCTGGCCCCAATACCCTCTAGACAATCAATCTAAATGGCTAGCAACTGGGACTGTCGATTTTAATATCCTCACTGACTTAGATAACTTTTGCCGCAGGAAAGGGAAATGGTCTGAAATTCCCTATGAACAGGCCTTTTGGGATCTATGCTCCCGTCCCTCCCTCTGCTCTGGCTGCCCCACCACCCAAATCCTCCTAGTCCTACCACTTTACGGAATTCTTTGGTTCTCTCAGAACACAGCAGTTGATTTCCCCAGAGTGAGCATCTCCTAGAAAGGGAACCAGCTAGAAGTTGTGTTCTTTTCATTACCTAGACTTTGATGTCATAGGGCACCTATTCTGCCATAGTCTACTGCTTGAGGCAATCAAGAGCTCCCAGAGTTATCAATGAAAAAATTAAACATCCAAGGCAATTGTCACAAATTATGTCCTGTAGGGCAAATCCATCTGCTGCCTATTTTGTGCATACAATTGTATTGGAAGACAGCCTTGCCTGTTCATTCGATGTTTTGTCTATGGACGCTTTTCTTATGTAATATCAGAGTTGATACCTCTGACCTAAGCTATTATTTAACGGCCACAGTGAATACAGATGTTCTCAGCATGTACAATATCCTGAATATGACATTAACTCAAAACTCTGATAACAAAGTTTACTTTTTATATCACTGGAATTTGCATCTGAAACTGGAACTGGAATTCTGCTTCTGTGAGTCTTCCACCAAGGGAACATTTGCATGTGATGATCACCATATCTATCCGAAATCTTGGTCACGTCAGGGAACCCTCTGTCCGTCTTACCAGGTAAGGCCTCCGGCCTCCAAGGCTATCGTGGAGACATCCCAATAGTCTTGAGGTCTCTGTTCTGGCCTCCAGGACTGCTGTGGAGAAGTCCCAACAATCCTGAGGTCTCTGTCCATTCCGTGATCCTAGATAGCTACTTGGGACGCCAGTCTCTAACTTGCCTCACTCTCTCAGCCACCCTGGGTGACGACATGGAAAGTTAGGAGTCCAAACTCGATGCCCAGACTCTGCTGGGCTGTCTTACACGCAGCTTCTCCAAACTGAGCTTTTCTCAGGATCTCCGCCGTAAACAGCTTATATTTTACTGTAATACCATCTGGCCCCAATACCCTCTAGACAATCAATCTAAATGGCTAGCAACTGGGACTGTCGATTTTAATATCCTCACTGACTTAGATAACTTTTGCCGCAGGAAAGGGAAATGGTCTGAAATTCCCTATGAACAGGCCTTTTGGGATCTATGCTCCCGTCCCTCCCTCTGCTCTGGCTGCCCCACCACCCAAATCCTCCTAGTCCTACCACTTTACGGAATTCTTTGGTTCTCTCGTAACACAGCAGTTGATTTCCCCAGAGTGAGCATCTCCTAAAACGGGAACCAGCTAGAAGTTGTGTTCTTTTCATTACCTAGACTTTGATGTCATTGGGCACCTATTCTGCCATAGTCTACTGCTTGAGGCAATCAAGAGCTCCCACCAGATTAAAAAGGGAGGAGCCTAGCCTCCACCTCCCCACAGGAGGTGGGATGTTGAAGTCATCTAAGTGGGGTGGAGGTACACAATGGCGGCCACGTCTCCATCGTGGAAATGGGGCAAGACATGGATTTGATAAAGTTGTTCTTCTAAACATCTTGATCCCAAACCTCTTAAACAGCAATCACACCTTACTGAAAGAAACAGAGCCCATGGGCAATAGTGATTCTGACAGAGAGATCCAGTGAACCCAAGTGTTTCCTCAACCCATGTGGGATTGGACACCCTGCACTGGGCCACCTGGATGAGATATCAGAATACATGTGAAGTGAAGAAGATTGCCCTCCACAGGGAGTGAACCCCCAAGTGCTGTGAGAAGGGTGCTTATACAAGCAGCTGACTAGTCTCCTCCTCAAGGATACTTCAGGGATCTCAACAGAAAGGGCAGTCTGGTGGGATGTATCAGAGCAAGACGAATAGAACAATGTGGGCATTGGTGTGAGGGGCGGCCTGACATGGATCACCAGGGCCTTGGTTGGGGGAGCATGGGATGCACTTAGAGATAAGTGAGCAATCTGTTTTGTAAATCTTTGTGGCTACTAATCAAATACTTCAGCATATTAAGATTCATGACCAGGTTTCTTACTGTCTGAAGATGGATGCTATTGGTGGCATCAATGCTAATTTCCTGGGTGTGACGGTTGGACTGTGGTCAGATAAGTGTATCCTTGCTTGTAAAAATTTCACTCCAAAGTTTTTGAGGGGTGATGGAGCACCATGTCAATAACTTTTGTCTCAAATGTTTCAGGAAAACAGAAGTTGTTGTATTCCAATTGCTACTGTGAAAAGGACATTGCATAATGGTCTGAAATTCCCTATGAACAGGCCTTTTGGGATCTATGCTCCCGTCCCTCCCTCTGCTCTGGCTGCCCCACCACCCAAATCCTCCTAGTCCTACCACTTTACAAAATTCTTTGGTTCTCTCGTAACACAGCAGTTGATTTCCCCAGAGTGAGCATCTCCTAAAACGGGAACCAGCTAGAAGTTGTGTTCTTTTCATTACCTAGACTTTGATGTCATTGGGCACCTATTCTGCCATAGTCTACTGCTTGAGGCAATCAAGAGCTCCCACCAGATTAAAAAGGGAGGAACCTAGCCTCCACTTCCCCACAGGAGGCGGGATGTTGAAGTCATCTAAGAAGTGGGGTGGAAGTACACAATGGCGGCCACGTCTCCATCGTGGAAATGGGGCAAGACATGGATTTGATAAAGTTGTTCTTCTAAACATCTTGATCCCAAACCTCTTAAATAGCAATCACACCTTACTGAAAGAAACAGAGTCCATGGGCAATAGTGATTCTGACAGAGAGATCCAGTGAACCCAAGTGTTTCCTCAACCCATGTGGGATTGGACACCCTGCACTGGGCCACCTGGATGAGATATCAGAATACATGTGAAGTGAAGAAGATTGCCCTCCACAGGGAGTGAACCCCCAAGTGCTGTGAGAAGGGTGCTTATACAAGCAGCTGACTAGTCTCCTCCTCAAGGATACTTCAGGGATCTCAACAGAAAGGGCAGTCTGGGGAGATGTGTCAGAGCAAGACGAATAGAGCAAGGTGGGCATTGGTTTAAGGGGCGGCCTGACATGGATCACCAGGGCTTGGTTGGGGGAGCACGGGATGCACTTAGAGATGAGTGAGCAATCTGTTTTGTAAATCTTTGTGGTTACTAATCAAATACTTCAGCATATAAAGGTTCGTGATCAGGTTTCTTACTGTCTGAAGATGGATGGTACTGGTGGCATCAATTCTAACTTCCTGGGCCTGACGGTTGGACTGTGGTCAGATAAGTGTATCCCTGCTTGTAAAAATTTCACTCCAAAGTTTCTGAGAGGTGATGGAGCACCATGTCAGTAACTTTTGTCTCAAATGTTTCAGGAAAACAGAAGTTGTTGTATTCCAATTGCTACTGTGAAAAGGACATTGCATAATGATCAAGGGGTCAATCCAAGTAGAAGATGTAACAACGTTAGATATATAGACCCAACATGGGAGCACCTAAAAACATAAATTAAATATTAACGCACATAAAGGGAGAAATGGACAGCAATACAGTAACAGTATGTGGCTTTACCACCCCAGGTACGTCAATGGACGGATCATTCAGAGAAAAACTGAATAAGGAAATACAGGCCTTAAATAACACACTAGACCAGATGAATATGTGAATGTGTGTGTATATATATATATATTTATATATATAATATATTTATATGTTATGTATATTCATATTTTAAATAAATATATAAATAATAAATATATACTTATTATATATGAATATATATGTTTATACATATATGCTATATATTTGTATTTTATTATGTATTATAAATATAAAAGTTATATACACATTTCATATAATTATTTTATATACATATATATTTATATATTATATATAAATGTGTATATATGACTAAATAAGCCAATTAATAAAAATAAATTTGTGTATATTTTTATAATTATGAATATTATTATATAATGTAACATTATATTATATCATATATAATATACAAATTGGAAATGTATAATATGTTAAATAGATTATATATAATGCATGTATATATACAAATATATATTTCTACAGGGAAGTGTCTAAGTAGAGTTGGGAAGGATCCTTGAGACTTCCAATAGGAGACCGGGAAGTCATTACAAGGACAGGAATTTTATCATCTGAGAAGCATACAGAGGCATTTTATCTGAAGGATCCTAGCTAGTGGAGTTCTTTACCTATTGTGGTAGCTCATCACTTTATTCTTCAAGGATTTTCGTGGTCTTCCTTTTATTGGATAAAGTAGCCTTTCACTGACCATCACTAATAAGAATGGAAATACCAAGTTACCAAGGTGTGACTCAGGGGATCTCATCTTCCCTTAGCAACCAGGATCAACCACCGTATCCTGCTTGTAAAAGGAGAGGTGATGGAGCACCATGTCAGTAACTTTTGTCTCAAATGTTTCAGGAAAACAAAAGTTGTATTCCAGTTGCTACTGTGATAAGGACATTGCATAATGATCAAGGGGTCAATCCAAGTAGAAGATGTAACAACGTTAGATATATAGACCCAACATGGGAGCACCTAAAAACATAAAATAAATAGTAACACACATAAAGGGAGAAATGGACAGCAATACAGTAACAGTATGTGGCTTTACCAACCCAGGTACATCAATGGACGGGTCATTCAGACAAGAACTAAATAAGGAAATACAAGCCTTAAATAACACACTAGACCAGATGGGTATGTGTATGTGTGTGTGTGTGTATATATATATATATATATATAATATATTTATATGTTATGTATATTCATATTTTAAATAAATATATAAATAATAAATATATACTTATTATATATGAATATATATGTTTATACATATATGCTATATATTTGTATTTTATTATGTATTATAAATATAAAAGTTATATACACATTTCATATAATTATTTTATATACATATATATTTATATATTATATATAAATGTGTATATATGACTAAATAAGCCAATTAATAAAAATAAATTTGTGTATATTTTTATAATTATGAATATTATATTGTTATACAATGTAATATTATATTATATCATATATAATTTTATATAAATTAGAAATATATAATATATTAAATATATTACATATAATGCATGTATATATATATATACATATATATTTCTACAGGGATGTGTCTAAGTAGAGTTTGGAAGGATCATTGAAACTTCCAAAAGGAGACTGGGAAGTCATTACAAGGACAGGAATTTTATCATCTGAGAAGCATACAGAGGAATTTTATCTGAAGAATCCTAGCTAGTGGGGTCCTTTATCTGGGGTCGTAGCTCAGCACTTTATTCTTCAAGGATTTTCGTGGTCTTCCTTTTATTGGATAAAGTAGCCTTTCACTGACCATCACTAATAAGAATGGAAATACCAAGTTACCAAGGTGTGACTCAGGGGATCTCATTTTCCCTTGGCAATCAGGATCAACCACCTAACTTGGATAGTAACCCATTTATCTGTCTGGCGATTACTCTCCTACAAACTGAGGCCTCTAAATCAAAAGAGTCCAAGGTCCTAGAGACAGAAGCAAAAATTCTGAGACTGAGTTACTAGGTTTAGTAGGAGGAATTATAGCCATCCCTACAGCCGCTTCGTTGTTTCTAGAATCTTGTATTCCAGCTATGAGAAACAACACTACTCATTCTACTCATTGCTGGTTTAAAGCGTACACCACATCCTGAAGGACAGCATCCCAATCTCGAAGGTGGTTGTCGTCCCACTATCCGCATTGTCCAGTCTTACACAATTCTCAGGCCAGCTGCTTCTGGGTGATAGAGGACAGGAACCCATTGCTTCAACGTTCCTTCACAGGAAAACATTTGCAGGCCCGAACTAGTGCTAGGTGGGGTACAGAGGCGGGAAATAAACGCTGGCAAACCACAGTGGGTGGTACCAGCAGCAGCATGGTCATGGGTAGGGAAGGCAGAGCCATCCCAGTTCCAAAGCACAGTCCCGGAACGAACGAGCAAGGACTTGACCTTTCAGGCCCATCACCCCCGGAGCTGGCCTGGCGGTTCCTTCCCCGGGCGTAGTGGGAACTGAATCTGTTTGTGGATCTGGAGGGAATAAGGGGTGGGAGAGGCCTTGGCCAGTAGAGGCATTTCATTGCAGGTCATTACAGTTAGTTTTAAATTTATATTTATTTATTTATTTATGTCCTAATTTCTGGCTGTGCTGGGTCTTTGTTGCTGCCTGTGGGCTTTCTCTAACTGCAGGCAGCAGCAGCTACTGCTCTTCCTGGAGGTGCATGGGTTTCTCTTGCAGTGGCCACTCTTGCTGCAGGGCACAGGCGCGAGGCACACAGGCATCCGCAATTGTAGCACACGGGCTCACTAGCTGTCTTGCACAGGCTTATTTGCTCTGAATCACATAGCATCTTCTTGGATCAGGGATGGAACCCATGCCCCTTGCACTGGCAGGCAGATTCTTATCCACTGAGTCACCAGGGAAGTCTGGAGATACTTTATTTTCTTTCTCATTTCTATTGCAAAAATCTTTAAATAAGTTACAGAATGTTTCCTCAAAGGTGGAGGATGGAGGCTATCTCCACAGACCAGAAGGTTTGAAATTATCAGCATGCTTCAGGGGCTTCCCCACTTCCAACCAAATGTGCCCGTGAGCAGACACATCAGCTCACCAGGAAGTCGTCTGAGTTTGTGTCTGAGGACAGCCGCCCTGGAAGCCCATGGGGCTGCTGTGTGGGAGGCCGGTGTCTGAGCAGAGCTCCTGTCTTGTCCAGGATGCCAGAAATGCATCCGCAGGCCAGGGCTAGATACTGTGGAAGTCCTCTTGCTGGCCTGGCTGTCACAGGGCCTGGCTCAATCCTAACTCGATGGTGCCTCCAATCGGTCATTACCCCTCCTGGGATTCTGTCTTCCTCATCTCTCAAAGAAGGATGAATGTCTGCAACAAATATTCTTAAACTTTTTCATCCACAGAACCATATCATCCAAGTAAGTGTCATACTTGAGCTGAATATGTATGTGGCTGGGCACCTTTTTAAGCACTCTATGTGTTTTGTTTCTTTCCTTTCCTTTGTGTAGTTTACAGTCAGGGACCGAGGTCCCTCTTATGTCTGGGGATGTTTTTTGGCTCTAAATCAGAAGCTCCGTCCTCACTGCTCTTCTTTCGTGAACGTGCCCCAGGTCACTAGGAGATCATGGTGCTGCACAATTGGGGCCCAACTGGATGGGAAAGAGCATGCGATTAGGGCTGCTTGATCCCAGAGTATTGACACATGCCTCAGAGGAGCGCGGTGCCTTGTGTTGAGGGCAGGATGGCACCAGCGCAGGGCTGGAACGCACGCTCAGTTCCCAGGTGGTGCCACGCAGCAGTCCAGACCTTGGCAGGATGGCAGCAGGGAGCGTCTGTCGAGGGGAGACCAGCACAGGGAGGTCCTCGCTCGGCAACAATCACATACTCTCCAAACCAAGACCTTCCTAAGGAAGAAAAGTCTAGATCGTCTTGGACCCTATGGGGCAGCAGTAACCATGACAAGCTACAAGCAGAGGCACGTGGGGCATGCTGGGCTAGACGTGAGAGATGTCCAAGTGAGAGAGATGGGGTCAAGGGATCTGGAGACACATCCCTCTAGGGGCGGTCCACACTAAAAATCTTTAAATAAGTTACAGAATGTTTCCTCAAAGGTGGGGGATGGAGGCTATTTCCACAGACCAGAAGGTTTGAAATTATCAGCATGCTTCAGGGGCTTCCCCACTTCCAACCAAATGTGCCCGTGAGCAGACACATCAGCTCACCAGGAAGCCGTCTGAGTTTGTGTCTGAGGACAGCCGCCCCGGGAGCCCATGGGGCTGCTGTGTGGGAGGCCGGTGTCTGAGCAGAGCTCCTGTCTTGTCCAGGGATGCCAGAAATGCATCCGTAGGCCAGGGCTAGATACTGTGGAAGTCCTCTTGCTGGCCTGGCTGTCACAGGGCCTGGCTCAATCCTAACTCGATGGTGCCTCCAATCGGTCATCACCCCTCCTGGGATTCTGTCTTCCTCATCTCTCAAAGAAGGATGAGTGTCTGCAACAAATATTCTTAAACCTTTTCATCCACAGAACCATTTCCTCAAAGGAAGTGCTACACTTGAGCTGAATATGTGTGTGGCTGGGCACCTTTTTAAGCACTCTATGTGTTTTGTTTCTTTCCTTTCCTTTGTGTAGTTTACAGTCAAGGACCCAGGTCCCTCTTATGTCTGGGGATGTTTTTTGGCTCTAAATCAGAAGCTCCATCCTCACTGCTCTTCTTTCGTGAATGTGGCACAGGTCACTAGGAGATCATGGTGCTGCATGATTGAGGCCCAACTGGATGGGAAAGAGCATGCGTTTAGGGCTGCTTGATCCCAGAGTATTGACACATGCCTCAGAGGAGCGCGGTGCCTTGTGTTGAGGGCAGGATGGCACCAGCGCAGGGCTGGAACGCATGCTCAGCTCCCAGGTGGTGCCACGCAGCAGTCCAGACCTTGGCAGGATGGCAGCAGGGAGCGTCTGTCGAGGGGAGACCAGCACAGGGAGGTCCTTGCTCGGCAACAATCACATACTCTCCAAACCAAGACCTTCCTAAGGAAGAAAAGTCTAGATCGTCTTGGACCCTATGGGGCAGCAGTAACCATGACAAGCTACGAGCAGAGGCACGTGGGGCATGCTGGGCTAGACGTGAGAGATGTCCAAGTGAGAGAGATGGGGTCAAGGGATCTGGAGACACATCCCTCTATGGGTCCTGCCTGGTGCCAGCACAGGCCTGGTCCCTCTCATACCCCACTCTGCCAGGCCATTAGCTGGGCTGGCATGTCAGTGGAGAGGCTCTCTGGAGCCCAACAGAGCTCCGGTGTGCTGGCTGGGTGTGATATGAGGAAGGGGTCAGCTCAGATCGATGTGGTCTGGGTGGGACAGGAATTGGAGGGCTCTGAGAACGTGTGGTGGTGAGCAGGGATGGAGAGGAAGGGGCAGCCAGGAGATGGGAGGAAGAGCTGGGCCCAGAGTTCAGAGGAGGGCAGAGCAGGACACTCGGCCGGGGTGAGAACGAGGGGCTTCTCAGGAGACCCAGCCCTGCTCTGGGCCAGATCCCCTGGCTGTGGGGGAGAGATGTCTGCTCAGGAAGCCCCCCTGCCCACCCTCTCCAGTCCTCTGTCCTGGAGCGGCAGCCCCAGGCTGTGCTTCTTGGTGTCTGGGACCCTTGGTGTGATCCGTTCCTCCCGGCCATGTACACACAGAAAGGTGCTAAGGAGTTCATTCGGGGCCCCAGGACCAGAGAGGTTCCTGTTTTCCCCTGATGGTGCTCAGCTTCAGCTCTGGCAGGAGGTCAGGCCCCGAAAGACAGGTGTGGGTAAGCAGATCTGAGGGATGGCTTTGCATAGGGTTTACGGGAAGCTACGTTGGGAGGGGGAAGAGGAGGAAGCTGAGAACAGCAGAATTCTGTCATTGAATTTCGAAGCACACAGTGAGTATCTGTGAATAACTGCCAGTGAATAAACAGGAAAGGAGCCCTTAGTGCTCTGCTGAGAGACATCTACTGAGCTGCAGTCACTCTCAACCCCACAGAGTGATTCTGGACCAGTCCCAGGGATGATGGTCTGAATCCTGCTGTCAGAGACTTCTCATGGCTTTCTTTATCCAGGGCAGGCCCGTGGAGGTGATGCATTTTTTGTCCATAGGAGACAAGGCCCTGGGCTAAGTTGTCACACAGGAGAGGGCCCCCGGCGGCTCCCTGAAGACAGAGGAGAGGAAGGACTGAGCCAGCTCTTATCCTGGTCCTGCCCTCATCTGGCTCCAAGTCCCCTCTTGGAGAAGGTCACCTTGCAGGGTCTCCATCAGAGCACACGGGAGCCTGGATAGGCCGCTCAAGGGCCCCCTGCTGCCAAAGCCTGACTCTGGACATTGTCAGAGCTTCACTGCACCCAGGTGGCAGCTCCATCTCCTGCCCCAGGCCCCTGATGCATTCCCCAGGAAGACACTGTGGGACTGTTGGCTCCAGGCTGGCTTCCAAGGAGAGGGTAGCAGGTGGGTGGGGCTGACACTCAGCACTTAGGAGGAGCCAGGACCCAGCTCAGGTTTGCTCTCAGAGCAGCAGGTAATCACACAGAACCCCCGGGGCAGGCTCCCTCTTGCGCCTCAAGGCTGTTCTCCTCCTGGGCGCAGACTGTAGAGCTAGTGTCCCCGAGTTCTCAGCAGGCCTGACCCTCTGCCCTCTCTGCCGCCCACAGTGCTGGAGACTGTGGAGGTCACACAGAGTGTGTGGTCGGGAGCAGCCGTTTGTGGCTGTCGTTTGTGCAGGGCTGCTGGTGCTGTCCCACCTCTTATCGGCTCCACGTATGGGTTTTGCAGAAGTGAGTGCCACAAGATCTTCTCTGCATCTCAGATCAAAGCTCCACAGATGGTAGATCTTCTCTGATCAAGGTGGCCTGTGAGGAGGGCCCCGTGTGAACCAGATCATCTAAACCTGAGGTTCTCAGTGGAGGCCGATTCCTGCCCAGCTCCCTCACAGCTCCCCCCACTCCACTCATGGCAACTCCCTTGGGGGACATTTAGGAAAGCCTGGAGACATTTCCGGTTCAGAATTTGGTGGTTGCTACCTGCGTTTAGTGGGGAGAGGCCAAGGATGCTCTAAACATCCTATGATTCAGAATGTTCTTAGTGATTCTCACTATCCTTAAAGATCCTCAGAGCTGGTGTGAGTTGATGTGGGCATTGGGTTCCTGCCTCTCCAGCAGGACAAAGGCACAAACCTACAAGCATACAGATGAATCCAAAGGTTCAGCAAAGAGTATTTATCCTTATCATGTGCAAGGCAGTCTGTTAAGTTTCCATTCCTCTCCATCTCATTTTATGCCACTCTGGTTTAAAATGCAAGCTACCCTCCACTTCAAGCATGGTTACCTCCAATTGGAAAAATGTTCATGTGCATCTCTCTCTCCCTCCAAACCAAAGGCTCCTAGGCAGAAGAGAGTGACCAAAGACCATTAGGTAGGGGAAGAGATCATACGCTATGTCTGGACTTCAGATACATTATCATGCAAACAAATGGGGTTGGAACTACGACGTAAGAGCTCTTGCATATATCAACTATTGTCACTCTCTTAGGTGTATTGTTATGTTTACAACAATCCTGTGAAGTAGGTAAAATTATCTATATAAATCTGGCTATCAAAGGTTATGGCTCCACAATAGATTTTTCTCATTTCATACAATGGGCCTTCTTGCTCTAACAGCAAAGACCGATAGAGAAATTGAGTCCTACTAATGGGAATGTTGATGTAGAAGAATGGTTTGTTCTAGGGCCACTGGGATTCCTACTCTCACATGAGGAATCAAGCTCGTTTGGTTGAAATATGTTATACAGCAATGTCTGTATCTGAGGTTTGACTCTGTTTTCCCATCACAGTCCTCGGAATTACCATTACCACCACTTTACTAATGTCGAATTTAGACTTAGGTACATTAACATGATTCAAATAACACAACTCATAACTATTATTATTGAGTCTTCAAGCACACCTGCTGTGTTCCCCAGACTTGAGATTTCTAAAAACCAAACCTATGTCTATTCCTGTGAAGGCCTGTGATACATTTTGAATTCCCTGGGGTCTCTTACATAAAGGGAAGGCATTATTTGGGATTCTGAAAATGCAGATGGAATTATAGTTGCGCAGACTCTGACCAAGCTGGAACCTGAACTCCTAAACCCTCCAATGCTCCTGTGCAGTAACAGCAGTCCATCCCCTCCAGTCTGAGAGACTAGTAGTTCCCTGCCTGAAGAATCTGTAATGGGATCCCCAGAGGCAGGTGCTTTTTTTTGTAGGCTGTTGAAGGCACAAACCTACAAGCATACAGATGAATCCAAAGGTTCAGCAAAGAGTATTTATCCTTATCATGTGCAAGGCAGTCTGTTAAGTTTCCATTCCTCTCCATCTCATTTTATGCCACTCTGGTTTAAAATGCAAGCTACCCTCCACTTCAAGCATGGTTACCTCCAATTGGAAAAATGTTCATGTGCATCTCTCTCTCCCTCCAAACCAAAGGCTCCTAGGCAGAAGAGAGTGACCAAAGACCATTAGGTAGGGGAAGAGATCATACGCTATGTCTGGACTTCAGATACATTATCATGCAAACAAATGGGGTTGAAACTAGGAGGTTAGAGCTCTTGCATATATCAATTATTGTCACTCTCTTAGATGTATTGTTGTGTTTACAACAATCCTGTGAAGTAGGTAAAATTATCTCTATGAATCTGGCTATCAAAGGTTATGCCTCCACAATAGACTTTTCTCATTTCATACAAAGGGCCTTCCTGCTCTAACAGCAAAGGCCAATAGAGAAATTGAGTCCTACTAATGGGAATGTTGATGTAGAAGAATGGATTGTTCCAGGGGCACTGGGATTCCTACTCTCACATGAGGAATCAAGCTCGTTTGGTTGAAATATGTTATACAGCAATGTCTGTATCTGAGGTTTGACTCTGTTTTCCCATCACAGTCCTCGGAATTACCATTACCACCACTTTACTAATGTCGAATTTAGACTTAGGTACATTAACATGATTCAAATAACACAACTCATAACTATTATTATTGAGTCTTCAAGCACACCTGCTGTGTTCCCCAGACTTGAGATTTCTAAAAACCAAACCTATGTCTATTCCTGTGAAGGCCTGTGATACATTTTGAATTCCCTGGGGTCTCTTACATAAAGGGAAGGCATTATTTGGGATTCTGAAAATGCAGATGGAATTATAGTTGCGCAGACTCTGACCAAGCTGGAACCTGAACTCCTAAACCCTCCAATGCTCCTGTGCAGTAACAGCAGTCCATCCCCTCCAGTCTGAGAGACTAGTAGTTCCCTGCCTGAAGAATCTGTAATGGGATCCCCCAGAGGCAGGTGCTCTGTAGGCTGTTGGTAGGTTGCTTAAGAGAATAAATTAGTTGATCGTGATCATGTTTAAGAAGAGGCTGAACAACTCTGGGTTCTTTCGTGGGCTAATGTGCAGAAATACAGAGAAGGTCAACAAGGCTTGATCTTGAAGGTTGCATCCATGTTTTCCACGATGATAAATCTTTCTTAGCAGTTACAGGGTGCTGTGAACATTCTATTTCCCGAAATCACTGGGTTTGTCTATCGAATTCATTTTGCCACTTAGATGAATACCAGACATCTATGCCTGTTTCACGTCCAACGAGGCTGAAGAGAATAAGGTATAGGAAATTTGTTCCTTCTGTACTTTTGCTGGAATCCATCTGGAGTTCTCTAATGTTTAGCTTCACTTGAAAGTTTCCCTTTTCTTCTGACCTTCATTGTGTTATAGTCTTTAATTATAGGGCTCTTAGGCTCTCTCCCTTAGGCCCACGGACATTTTCTTTGTTTCTCTCCTGTCTTTCTGTAGCCAAGTACATATGTAGGTGTGCATGTATTGTGTGTATGTATTCCTGTACTGGTGCTCGAGGGCACTGGTGAACGCAGTAACCAGTGAGGCAAGAGGCTGAGAGGAGATGGAATCCAGCGTCTGAGTGGGACAGCTCCCTCTGGGCTGAGGGATGGCAGAAGAACTTCTTTGGCTTTCTCACTTCACTTGAAGGCTCACCAGTCTCTCTGTCTATCCAGAGTCATATGAAGCTGTCTCAAACCATCCCTTTCCTGTGGATTTAGGTAAAGTCCCTGTAGTCTGGCATGGTTCTCTCACACACCTCTCAGTGTGGCCAGTCCGTCTATCAGCAATCAGTATCAACCATGCCAACAACACAGAGTTCTGTGCACCTTAGAAGCAAATATGTCCATGGGGACGTTCTTATACCTGTCTGAGCAAGGCTATATGGACTCAACTGTTCTTTTACGTGCTCCCCTAAAGCTCGTTGGATTGTGATTACTCCCAGAAATGGGGACAAGATGTTGCTCTGAGCTCGCCTGGACAGAGTCCAAGGGCCTGGCCTCCAGGATGTCTTCTATGCCCTCCCATCTTTTGGCTCAGTTAATGGAGGAGATGCTACTCAGGACTCTTCCCTTAGCTTTCCAGGATGTGAATCAATATTTTCTCAGGTCGTGATTCCTCCCTTTAGTCTTTCCATATTTCTGCATTTCCTTATCTCTAACACAACCAAATAGGCATAACTTTCTCTTTCCCCTACATGCCACATACGGTTGATGTAATTTTGAAGCTTTGAGTGGTCCGCTGATGCTGCTTTGGTGAAGGGGTCTAAGCACCAAGATCTCTTGTGAAGAGCTGATTCTTCAGTTCTCCTAAGAAGAATATCATAAAAGGGGGAGAGGAGTGGATTTCCTAAGACAAATATCTCTGGGTTAAATGCGAGATCACACCCTTGGGAAAGATCACGGATTTGGGAGCCAGGTGGATCACACTGAGAGCTTGGCATCAGACTACATTGGAATCCTGGTAGGATCTCCTACCAACTTTGTGTTTGGGGCACATTTCTTCATCTTTCTTAGTCTCCCCTTTCCCATTCATCTGTAAAATGGGCATCAGAATGGTGGGATTCAATAAGAGGTGAGGGGTGAATGCACCAGGTAAGTGCTTAAAGATACTTACTGCTGTATTAGCTTCATTCACCCCCAAGACTGAGGACCTCTTCCAACAGTTTAGTTGGTGCATTTAGACCACTAGTATTCAAAATGAGTGTTGGCACAGAATCTCCTACATGTTCCTGTTTTCTCTTTGTTGGCCTTGTTCTTTGTTTCTAGTCTGCCTCTAATGCATCTCTGCCTTTTCTATTTTTATTTTTTTTAACTTACAGTTCATTCCTCTAAGAATGAAAATTACTGCTGTCTTTCTGAAATAAAGGAATTCTCTTCCTACTTCTGGAAGACGTGATGGCTGCCACCAGTTGCAAGTGGTTGTCAAGTATGGCACTGACTTCTTCCAAATGCTTAGAGTGTTGTTCAGACTGCGTCAGAAGGCCAGACCCATGAAATCCTCTGATAACTGTGTTATTTTTCTGTGGTCACTGTAATAAAATACCACCAACGTAGTGGATTAAAGGGGCTTCCCAGGTGGCACCAGTAGTAAAGAACCAACTGCCAATGCAGCAGACATGACAGATGTGGGTTTGGTCTCCAGGTCAGGAAGATTCCCTGGAGGAGGGCATGGCAACCCACTCCAGTGTTCCTGCCTGGGGAAACCTACGGACAGAGGAGCCTCGTGGGCTACAGTCCATAGGGTTGCAAAGAGTCAGGCATGACTGAAATGACTTGGCGTGTATGTACCTTTGGTTGAAACAATACACACTTATTTTCTTACATTTCTGGAGGTCAGAAGTCTGGAAGTTCCCCTAGAATGTCAGAGTGAGTCTGGCCCCTAAACTACCTCAGAGTCACCCAAATCAGTTGCTGTCTCCCTTCAGAAATGACACAGTGTCTCCAGGTCTTCCAAAAGAGAAATCTGAGTTCGGTCAACTTCTCCAAAATTTCCTCCTACAGGTGATGCTCAAAGCTCTCAATCTCACACCCACCAGCATCTGAGCTAGATGCCTCCATTCACCGCCATGCACCCCCAAATACAAGGGAGATAGAACACAAACTCCAGGAGCTCTCAGGAGCCCTTAAAGGGCTCTCATAAAGATTTCAGCATGGTCCCTAAGAGGCCTAGAAGACAAGCCTGGCCCATGCAAGAAGGAGCTGCCACTGCTGGCCCCAGACCTGACCCATAGACTCCATCTTTCCCACTGTCTATCAGTCCATGGGTCTGGGCTGCCACTGATCCACCAGGTTGTTCTTTGTTTCTAAAGTACTTGGGCCACTAGTATTCAAAATGAGTGTTGGCACAGAATCTCCTACATGTTCCTGTTTTCTCTTTGTTGGCCTTGTTCTTTGTTTCTAGTCTGCCTCTAATGCATCTCTGCCTTTTCTATTTTTATTTTTTTTAACTTACAGTTCATTCCTCTAAGAATGAAAATTACTGCTGTCTTTCTGAAATAAAGGAATTCTCTTCCTACTTCTGGAAGACGTGATGGCTGCCACCAGTTGCAAGTGGTTGTCAAGTATGGCACTGACTTCTTCCAAATGCTTAGAGTGTTGTTCAGACTGCGTCAGAAGGCCAGACCCATGAAATCCTCTGATAACTGTGTTATTTTTCTGTGGTCACTGTAATAAAATACCACCAACGTAGTGGATTAAAGGGGCTTCCCAGGTGGCACCAGTAGTAAAGAACCAACTGCCAATGCAGCAGACATGACAGATGTGGGTTTGGTCTCCAGGTCAGGAAGATTCCCTGGAGGAGGGCATGGCAACCCACTCCAGTGTTCCTGCCTGGGGAAACCTACGGACAGAGGAGCCTCGTGGGCTACAGTCCATAGGGTTGCAAAGAGTCAGGCATGACTGAAATGACTTGGCGTGTATGTACCTTTGGTTGAAACAATACACACTTATTTTCTTACATTTCTGGAGGTCAGAAGTCTGGAAGTTCCCCTAGAATGTCAGAGTGAGTCTGGCCCCTAAACTACCTCAGAGTCACCCAAATCAGTTGCTGTCTCCCTTCAGAAATGACACAGTGTCTCCAGGTCTTCCAAAAGAGAAATCTGAGTTCGGTCAACTTCTCCAAAATTTCCTCCTACAGGTGATGCTCAAAGCTCTCAATCTCACACCCACCAGCATCTGAGCTAGATGCCTCCATTCACCGCCATGCACCCCCAAATACAAGGGAGATAGAACACAAACTCCAGGAGCTCTCAGGAGCCCTTAAAGGGCTCTCATAAAGATTTCAGCATGGTCCCTAAGAGGCCTAGAAGACAAGCCTGGCCCATGCAAGAAGGAGCTGCCACTGCTGGCCCCAGACCTGACCCATAGACTCCATCTTTCCCACTGTCTATCAGTCCATGGGTCTGGGCTGCCACTGATCCATGTAGACATAAGAGAAGAAATCATGATAAACACATTTGATTATAAACTCTCTTTATGAAAATCAAACATACGTACACAATGTATTTATTTGATTGCTTTTGGCCGTGCTGGGTCTTTGTTGCTGTATGGGCTTTTCTCTAGTTGCGGCAAGCAGGGCCTACTCTCTAGTCACGATGCACGGGCTTCTCGTTGTGGTGGCTTCTCTTGTTGCAGAGCACAGGCTCCAAGTGGGTGGGCTTCAGTAGGTGCAGTGCATGGCCTCAGTTGTTGTGGCTTCCAGGCTCTAGTGCACAGGCTTAATAGTTGTGGCACAAGGGCTTAGTTGCTCTGTGGCATGTGGAATCTTCTTGGATCAGAAATCAAACCTGTGTCTCCTGCAGGCAGATTCTTTACCTCGGAACCACCAGGGAAGCCCTTTGCAATTATTTTTTTCTAAAAAAGGAACTTGGCAGGTTCTCCAGTATAAAAGCACTTATACTGGAGTGGTAATAAACCATTTTGATGACTTTTACCCTAACTCTCCTTTTATGTTTATATAATTCAATAAGAGTTTAAAAACATGAAATCTAGGGGCTTCCCTGGTGGTCCAGTGTGTCTGCCTTGCACTGCAAGGGGCACCGGTTTGATCTCTGGGCCCGAGAGGATTCCACATACTGCAGAGAGGCTAGACTGGTGTGTCCAATTATGAGGCAGTGCTCTGGAGCGCATGCGCCCGGAGCCAGTGCTCTGCGACAAGAAGGGCCGCTGCGATGGGAGGCCCACACAGGCCAAAGAACAATGGTGGATGGAAATAGCACTTCCCTGGTGGTCCAGTGGGCAGAGAGTCTGCCTTGCGGTACAAGGGACACTGGTTCGATCCCTGACCTGGGAAGATCCCACATGCCCCAGAACAGTTGAACTGGTGCATGAAAATAAATGGATTCAAAAAATCAATAAAAGAGACCAAAAAATTTCTTTAAAAGATGGGTGAAAATAAATAAATGAAAGACCAATAAAAGTGGCCAAGAAAGATCAAAGGTGAACTACAAGGAGCAGAGGCTCTATGTGTGGCGTCAGCTCGGGAAACCAGCACAAACACACTGAGTTGGAGTTCTGGTCCCATCTACTGTTGAATCCCAGACTCAGGAACAGCACATTCACACATCCACAGGGCAGAACTTCTTTCCACAAAGGTGGACACTGGAGTCGTGGGGAGAGTGGTCAGCCTACCCTGCCAGCCCAGCCCTCTGGAAGTGGTGGGGCCAGTGGACACCGCCCAGGCTGAGCCCAGGACGAACTGGTCCCTAAGGGCTGACAGGCACTGGCACCAGCTTGATCTTCTGGATCTTTCTCGTCTTCCAATGAACTTCAGTTTGCAGAAAGAGAGTGATCCATATCAGTGTTTTTCAAATCACAGGTATCGTCCTTGAAGTGAGGAGGAGCTTACATTATACTCTAGACTGGAATGAAATGTTATAACAAGAAGTAGAAACTAATGGAAAGCACTGCACGCGATAAGGATAAACATTGTTTCCTGAAACACTGGATTCTTCTGCCTGTGTGTAGGCTTGTGTTCGTGTACGCACACATACATGTAGTTCATGCCCTGGGGCTTTTTGCACAATGTATTTTCTACTGTTCATCATGGCCTTATGAGCGCATGTGCTTCTGAATTCTCAGTGTAAAGACTCTCCACACTCACGTCTCTGATGGGACTTGACAAGCTGTCCTGCCTGGGAAGGCCATGAGCCCTACGCCTCCACGCCAATGAACACCCATGGTGGAGAGCTCCGGAGGCCATGACCTGGGAGTTCAGGCCTCAACTGCACCTCAAGCAAAACAGAGGGCATCTCTAGGACCATTTCTGATTCAAAAGACAGCAGGCTCAGTAGGAGAGAAGAAAATGTGACCACTGGTGGTCCAGTGGGCAGAGAGTCTGCCTTGCGGTACAAGGGACACTGGTTCGATCCCTGACTTGGGAAGATCCCACATGCCCCAGAACAGTTGAACTGGTGCATGAAAATAAATGGATTCAAAAAATCAATAAAAGAGACCAAAAAATTTCATTAAAAGATGGGTGAAAATAAATAAATGAAAGACCAATAAAAGTGGCCAAGAAAGATCAAAGGTGAACTACAAGGAGCAGAGGCTCTATGTGTGACGTCAGCTCGGGAAACCAGCACAAACACACTGAGTTGGAGTTCTGGTCCCATCTACTGTTGAATCCCAGACTCAGGAACAGCACATTCACACATCCACAGGGCAGAACTTCTTTCCACAAAGGTGGACACTGGAGTCGTGGGGAGAGTGGTCAGCCTACCCTGCCAGCCCAGCCCTCTGGAAGTGGTGGGGCCAGTGGACACCGCCCAGGCTGAGCCCAGGACGAACTGGTCCCTAAGGGCTGACAGGCACTGGCACCAGCTTGATCTTCTGGATCTTTCTCGTCTTCCAATGAACTTCGGTTTGCAGAAAGAGAGTGATCCATATCAGTGTTTTTCAAATCACAGGTATCGTCCTTGAAGTGAGGAGGAGCTTACATTATAGTCTAGACTGGAATGAAATGTTATAACAAGAAGTAGAAACTAATGGAAAGCACTGCACGCGATAAGGATAAACATTGTTTCCTGAAACACTGGATTCTTCTGCCTGTGTGTAGGCTTGTGCTCGTGTACGCACACATACATGTAGTTCATGCCCTGGGGCTTTTTGCACAATGTATTTTCTACTGTTCATCATGGCCTTATGAGCGCATGTGCTTCTGAATTCTCAGTGTAAAGGCTCTCCACACTCATGTCTCTGATGGGACTTGACAAGCTGCCCTGCCTGGGAAGACCATGAGCCCCACACCTCCACGCCAATGAACACCCATGGTGGAGAGCTCCGGAGGCCATGACCTGGGAGTTCAGGCCTCAACTGCACCTCAAGCAAAACAGAGGGCATCTCTAGGACCATTTCTGATTCAAAAGACAGCAGGCTCAGTAGGAGAGAAGAAAATGTGACCACGCAGTTCCTGTGGTTACCCGCCTGGCCCTTCCCTCGCTTGCTGAGAGTTAAAAACCCAAGACTGGGAAACAGAAGCAGCACCTGCCTTGAGCAGTCTCTCTGAGAAGATGCATCATCCTCCTCTCCCGCTGCTGCTCCTCCTCCTCTGTGCTAGAACCCAAGCTGGTGAGCCTCTCAGTCACTCCTGAAAACTGTAAGATCAGCCCCCCAAACGAGACTAACTCTGAAGATCGCTGGCTCTCAAACAGAACCCCAGGATGTCTCTCCAACACTCCAGAGTGAAGTTTTCACTTAGGCTCTGGCCACCCACTCTGTAGCCTATGGTCATTCACAGGAATAAGGAATCCACCTTAATGGAGGGAAAGCCCAGAGCAGGTGGCCCCAAGCGGGTGTCTTCTCTATATGTAGTGTGTGACGCTCTGATTAAAGCTCTGTCAGAGAGCTTCCCTTCATCTTCTGGCCTTGTAATCTGGCCAATTTCTGAGCCACATGGGATATGGAGAAGGTGGACACAGGCACCTGTAGAACCTGTCCTGCACGGTGACAGAGGAGGGTTGACAAGGGCCGGATGGGCGTGCGGGAGACCCAAGGTGAACCTGACCGCCCGGCATCTGCGGCCAGCTTGGCTCCCTCACCTGGAGGAAGGAGAGCAGACACCTGAGCCCCCTGAGAGGAAAAGAGCAGAGCACAGGACGAGGACGAGGACGGATTCCAAAGGAGCCTCTCCCAGCTTTCAGCCAGCTGGTGCGTTCTCTGGGTTTCAGGCGAGATCGTCGGGGGCACAGAGAGCAAGCCACACTCCCACCCCTACATGGCTTACCTGGAAGTTGTCACCTCGCAGGGTACGCAGGCGACTTGTGGTGGTTTCCTGATAAGAAGGGACTTTGTGCTCACGGCTGCGCATTGTGGAGGAAGGTAAGGCAACAGGGACATGTTTATGTCCAAATGGGATTTGAGCAGCCAGGGAGTAGCCAGAGACACCCCAAGGAGCGTCAGGGGGAGCTCCTGGGTCTGATATCTTTATTGAGAGACAGTACTTGGCCTCAAGGAAGTCATTCTCAAAGCCAAACAGTGGCCCTGGCCCTCAGTCACTGTGAGGTCAGCTCCCCTCAAAGGAAAGGGGCCCTGTGCCAACATCCCCTCTAAAATCCACTCCCCTTCCCAACCCCAACACATGATATCCAGACTCACTCTTCAGGGGCCCACCCAGCTCTTGGGCCACTTCCTCTATGCCCCTTTCAAGAACACTGACCTTTAGTTCCCAGGGACCAGAACCTACACTTGCCATGGGAGACAGAGAAGAGGGTCCACCTGAGACCCCCCCTCTGCTCCCCTCTTTCCTCTGACACCTCTAACCTCTGAGAGATGGCTGTCATTGGGGCAGTCTGATTAGGAAGTGCCCATCCTGTCCCCCGGGTCCTCCATGGCTGTTCACTCCCCAGGACCTTGGACATCATCTTTGTTTCCTGGGCAGGCTCTTCCCTGTGTCAAACCCGAACCCCTCTGGTACCACGAGGAGCCCAGAAAAGGGAGGTGGGAAGGGACCACCTGGGGGACTCCAGTAGTGTGTGATGCTCTGATTAAAGCTCTGTCAGAGAGCTTCCCTTCATCTTCTGGCCTTGTAATCTGGCCAATTTCTGAGCCACATGGGATATGGAGAAGGTGGACACAGGCACCTGTAGAACCTGTCCTGCACGGTGACAGAGGAGGGTTGACAAGGGCCGGATGGGCGTGCGGGAGACCCAAGGTGAACCTGACCGCCCGGCATCTGCGGCCAGCTTGGCTCCCTCACCTGGAGGAAGGAGAGCAGACACCTGAGCCCCCTGAGAGGAAAAGAGCAGAGCACAGGGCGAGGACGAGGACGGATTCCAAAGGAGCCTCTTCCAGCTTTCAGACAGCTGGTGCACTCTCTGGGTTTCAGGGGAGATCCTCGGGGGCACAGAGAGAAAGCCACACTCCCGCCCCTACATGGCTTACCTGGAAGTTGTCACCTCGCAGGGTACGCAGGCGACTTGTGGTGGTTTCCTGATAAGAAGGGACTTTGTGCTCACGGCTGTGCACTGTGGAGGAAGGTAAGACAACAGGGACATGTTTATGTCCAAATGGGAGGTGAGCAGTCAGGGAGTAGCCAGGAACACCCCAAGGAGCGTCAGGGGGAGCTCCTGGGTCTGATATCTTTATTGAGAGACAGTACTTGGCCTCAAGGAAGTCATTCTCAAAGCCAAACAGTGGCCCTGGCCCTCAGTCACTGTGAGGTCAGCTCCCCTCAAAGGAAAGGGGCCCTGTGCCAACATCCCCTCTAAAATCCACTCCCCTTCCCAACCCCAACACATGATATCCAGACTCACTCTTCAGGGGCCCACCCAGCTCTTGGGCCACTTCCTCTATGCCCCTTTCAAGAACACTGACCTTTAGTTCCCAGGGACCAGAACCTACACTTGCCATGGGAGACAGAGAAGAGGGTCCACCTGAGACCCCCCCTCTGCTCCCCTCTTTCCTCTGACACCTCTAACCTCTGAGAGATGGCTGTCATTGGGGCAGTCTGATTAGGAAGTGCCCATCCTGTCCCCCGGGTCCTCCATGGCTGTTCACTCCCCAGGACCTTGGACATCATCTCTGTTTCCTGGGCAGGCTCTTCCCTGTGTCAAACCCGAACCCCTCTGGTACCACGAGGAGCCCAGAAAAGGGAGGTGGGAAGGGACCACTGACCCTTGGGAGAGACTCCATGCCCTTCTTTCAGAATGGGCGGGTCTCAGGAGACACCTCTGTCAGTGCTTCACCTTGCCCTTCTTCTCCCTCACGCAGGTCTATAACGGTCATCCTTGGAGCCCATAACATAAAGCAGAAAGAAGACACATGGCAGAGGCTTGAAGTCATGAAACAGTTCCCTCACCCCAAATACGAACACTCTTTCGATCCCCAAGACATCATGTTACTGAAGGTGCCAATTCTTCCTCCCCTTCCCCACTCCCTGCTCTCCAGAGCTTCTCCTTCAGGTCCCATTGCCCTGACACTTTCCCAAGCCTGCCTGTCACCCACAACCCCCAGCTCAGCCTCTGGAAGTGGCTGAAAAGTGGACCAGCTGCCCCAACCCTTCCTAATTGCCTCCAATGCTCCCCAAGCCCATTTCCGTCACTGACAGCCCTCCTCTCTGTCACAGCTGAAGCAGAAAGCCAACCTGACCCTGGCCGTGGGGACACTCCCCCTTCCACCCCAATTCAGCTTCATCCAGCCCGGGAGACTGTGCCGGGTGGCTGGCTGGGGAAGAACAAGTGTGATGGAGCCAGTCTCAAACACTCTGCAAGAGGTGAAGCTGAGACTCATGGGCCCCAAGGCCTGCAGCCACTTCCCTACTTTTGACTACAACCTCCAGCTGTGTGTGGGCAATCCCCGCAGCACGAAATCTACATTTAAGGTGATCCTCTGACTAGGGTCTTCTCCACACATCACTGTCTAGGGCGCACACATCTTTGGAAGGTGGTGGCGTCCGTATGTCAGGCAGCGACCAAGTGTGAGACCTTCAGTCTGAGGACCTGGGACTGTCCCTCTGCAGATCATCCTCCCACAGCCCCATGGGGTTTCTGATCAGGCTCTGCACAGGGTCGGGGATGCTGCCCAGGGTCCCAGGTGCTAGGGGGGAAAGGAAGAAACAACATCAGACAGAGACACCTCACAAGGAACAAGGGCTTGCAGGTCTGACGACAGGTCCGACTGCTAAGAGCTGGGACCACAGGGAGGAGTGGGTGGTTTCCCTGACTCACATTATCTCTCTTGCTCTCTCTGTCCCACAGGGAGATTCAGGGGGCCCTCTCGTGTGTGCTGGGGTGGCCCAGGGCATTGTCTCCCATGGACGGTCAGATGCCAAGCCCCCTGCTGTCTTCACCCGGATCTCCCATTACCGGTCCTGGATCGACAAGGTCCTGAAAGAGAAGTAACCTGGAACCTGAGCCAGCCCGAGGAGAAACCTGGACTGGGGCTGCAATAGGTTCTCTGTGCCACTCCCTCTGGACCTGCCTCTGGGTTTCCTCCTGAAGTCCTGTCATAGCCCTAAACCTCTGGAAGACTTCTCCATGTCACAGAATGCCCAATAAAGCCCAATATTTTCCTCAGATTCCCAGTTGCCAGACCGATGTTTGTGTCTCCTCTCTCTGCAGTCCTCTCTTCCCCGCATCAGGCATTCCATAAGCTTTGAAAGGTGTGTGGTGTGTGCATAAGAGACTTAGGCAAAGACGATACAATGAAGAAAAAGAGGGAAAGAAAGAAGAGAAAGGGATTCCCTGGAAAGGCAGGACCCCTATGTCCACCTTCAAGAGCAACAGATCCTTCCCTGCCTTCATCAACAGCTGCACAGAAACTCTGAGTATCTTCAGGGATATTCCGAATCACTAAGAACATTTTGAATTATAGGATGTTTAGAGCATCCTTGACCTCTCCCCGGGGAATGCCAGTAGCAACAGCCTCCCCTGCACCAAGTTCTGAGCCGAAAATATCTCCAGGCTTTGCTAAATGTCCCCCAGGGGAGGAAATGCCATGGTGGGAGAAGGTCGTGAGGGAGCTGGGCAGGAATCAGTCTCCACTGAGAACCTCAGGTTTAGATGATCTGGTTCACACTGGGCCCTCCTCACAGGCCACCTTGATCAGAGATGATCTACCATCTGTGGAGCTTTGATCTGAGATGCAGAGAAGATCTTGCAACACTCACTTCTGCAGAGTCCATATGTGGAGCCGATAAGAGGTGGGACAGCATCACCAACCCTGCACAAACAACAGCCACAAACGGCTGCTCCCAACCAGCAGGATGCCAAAGGTCTCGAACCTGCCTGGCCTCCAGTTCTTGCCAGATGAGGGCCCGGCTGAGGGAGAGGAAAGGGGCAGGACAGGGCCGGACGCCACTGGAGACTGTGGTTGATACCACTCCTCGCTTCTGAGTGGATGGGGATTCCTTTCAGTTAAGTGAACCCTTTCCTGAAAGTCGTCTTTAATAAATAATCAGATATATACACCACAGTTTATGAATAAAGATTTTATCTCAGTGTTTTCAATAGTAGAAAACCTGGATTCCCACCCATTAAACCAAGTTTAAATTGTAAATTCACATGATAGAATATATTGAATGTGTTAAAAACTTTATTTCAAAACATTGAATCATGGAGGAACATTCAACACAGGAATGCTTTTTAAGAGCAATATAAATATCTCTCTATGGTAGAATATCAATTTTTGTAATTGTGTATTTGATATATGCATAGGAGGAAAACTGGAAGCAATTCACATCAACATAATTATGGGAAGAATACACTATTAGAGGCTAGGATTAAGAACTATCTTTATTCCTTTATATGCTGGTTCTGAAGCCCAGGTTTTCTAACTGTTGTTGACTCAATACCATCTATGGATCAACCCATGCATAAGCACATACACCTGTTCATTCTACCGTTGGCCAGGGTTTTCTCTGTGGGAAGTAAAAATCCTGGCACTTCCAGATCACATCACTCACTCAGCCCATCCACGATGCTGCTAAAGAAGCTAAGCCTTCATGGGATCCCTTGGGCCAGTGCACAGGCAGGCTGGCCCCTCCTTGTCCACTAGTGCCTTGCATGAACGTTCCTTTGTCTTTCGCAAAGGGAGTGGTGGCCAGGGATTTATATCCATGGGAATGATGTGAGCTGGGAAATACAATTGTTCACACTGGGCCCTCCTCACAGGCCACCTTGATCAGAGATGATCTACCATCTGTGGAGCTTTGATCTGAGATGCAGAGAAGATCTTGCAACACTCACTTCTGCAGAGTCCATATGTGGAGCCGATAAGAGGTGGGACAGCATCACCAACCCTGCACAAACAACAGCCACAAACGGCTGCTCCCAACCAGCAGGATGCCAAAGGTCTCGAACCTGCCTGGCCTCCAGTTCTTGCCAGATGAGGGCCCGGCTGAGGGAGAGGAAAGGGGCAGGACAGGGCCGGACGCCACTGGAGACTGTGGTTGATACCACTCCTCGCTTCTGAGTGGATGGGGATTCCTTTCAGTTAAGTGAACCCTTTCCTGAAAGTCGTCTTTAATAAATAATCAGATATATACACCACAGTTTATGAATAAAGATTTTATCTCAGTGTTTTCAATAGTAGAAAACCTGGATTCCCACCATTAAACCAAGTTTAAATTGTAAATTCATATGAGAGAATATATTGAATGTGTTAAAAACTTTATTTCAAAACATTGAATCATGGAGGAACATTCAACACAGGAATGCTTTTTAAGAGCAATATAAATATCTCTCTATGGTAGAATATCAATTTTTGTAATTGTGTATTTGATATATGCATAGGAGGAAAACTGGAAGCAATTCACATCAACATAATTATGGGAAGAATACACTATTAGAGGCTAGGATTAAGAACTATCTTTATTCCTTTATATGCTGGTTCTGAAGCCCAGGTTTTCTAACTGTTGTTGACTCAATACCATCTATGGATCAACCCATGCATAAGCACATACACCTGTTCATTCTACCGTTGGCCAGGGTTTTCTCTGTGGGAAGTAAAAATCCTGGCACTTCCAGATCACATCACTCACTCAGCCCATCCACGATGCTGCTAAAGAAGCTAAGCCTTCATGGGATCCCTTGGGCCAGTGCACAGGCAGGGTGGTCCCTCCTTGTCCACTAGTGCCTTGCATGAACGTTCCTTTGTCTTTCGCAAAGGGAGTGGTGGCCAGGGATTTATATCCATGGGAATGATGTGAGCTGGGAAATACAATTGATCAGAGGGAGTAGATAAAATGGTCCTGACCAAGTCTTTCCTTTGCTACCCAAATCTAGTTTCACCTTCTTTTGGTTAATATTTATTTGGCTCTGTCAGGTCTTAGTTGCAGGACACGGGAGCTTTTGTTGCACACTGTGGGATCTAGTTCCCTGACCGGGGATTGACTGTGGGCCCCCTGAACTGGCAACCCAGCGCCTTAGCTACTGGACCAACAGGGAAGTCCCACATGCACCTTCTTATGGTATCTGGATCTTGTCTGAGAACAAGATGCCCGTCCTTCTTTCCTGAGAGGGAAGGTACAAGTTCAAAGCTTCGGTGTAATAGCTAATCACAGATTCCCTGGTAGCACAGCTGGTAAAGAATATGCTTGCACTTCAGGAGATACACGTTTGATGCCTGGGTTGGGAAGATCCCTTGGAGAAGAAAATGACAACCCACTCCAGTATTCTTGCCTGGAGAATTTCATGCACAGAGGAGCCTGGTGAGCTACAGTCCACGGGGTCACAAAGAGTTGGACCCGACTCAGTGACTTTCACTTCACAGTCTCCTAAAAAGGTTTAAAGCAGGTTGGCAAATCAGGCTACAGCCTCCTCTAGGAGCCTGCCCCTAGGTCTTAACTGATGGTTCTCATCTGACCCCTCTACTGCCCTTTCTAGATTTCCCTCCCCTTTGACCAACATTTGAGTTGGTCTGGGCTGTCTGTCTGCTGGGGTGATTGAGGTTAAGACTTTTTTTTATATGCTGGTTCTGAAGCCCAGGTTTTCTAACTGTTGTTGACTCAATACCATCTATGGATCAACCCATGCATAAGCACATACACCTGTTCATTCTACCGTTGGCCAGGGTTTTCTCTGTGGGAAGTAAAAATCCTGGCACTTCCAGATCACATCACTCACTCAGCCCATCCACGATGCTGCTAAAGAAGCTAAGCCTTCATGGGATCCCTTGGGCCAGTGCACAGGCAGGGTGGTCCCTCCTTGTCCACTAGTGCCTTGCATGAACGTTCCTTTGTCTTTCGCAAAGGGAGTGGTGGCCAGGGATTTATATCCATGGGAATGATGTGAGCTGGGAAATACAATTGATCAGAGGGAGTAGATAAAATGGTCCTGACCAAGTCTTTCCTTTGCTACCCAAATCTAGTTTCACCTTCTTTTGGTTAATATTTATTTGGCTCTGTCAGGTCTTAGTTGCAGGACACGGGAGCTTTTGTTGCACACTGTGGGATCTAGTTCCCTGACCGGGGATTGACTGTGGGCCCCCTGAACTGGCAACCCAGCGCCTTAGCTACTGGACCAACAGGGAAGTCCCACATGCACCTTCTTATGGTATCTGGATCTTGTCTGAGAACAAGATGCCCGTCCTTCTTTCCTGAGAGGGAAGGTACAAGTTCAAAGCTTCGGTGTAATAGCTAATCACAGATTCCCTGGTAGCACAGCTGGTAAAGAATATGCTTGCACTTCAGGAGATACACGTTTGATGCCTGGGTTGGGAAGATCCCTTGGAGAAGAAAATGACAACCCACTCCAGTATTCTTGCCTGGAGAATTTCATGCACAGAGGAGCCTGGTGAGCTACAGTCCACGGGGTCACAAAGAGTTGGACCCGACTCAGTGACTTTCACTTCACAGTCTCCTAAAAAGGTTTAAAGCAGGTTGGCAAATCAGGCTACAGCCTCCTCTAGGAGCCTGCCCCTAGGTCTTAACTGATGGTTCTCATCTGACCCCTCTACTGCCCTTTCTAGATTTCCCTCCCCTTTGACCAACATTTGAGTTGGTCTGGGCTGTATGTCTGCTGGGGTGATTGAGACATCTAACTCTGAGGGGGTGAGTCTTTAGTTGCCTTGTATATATGCAATTGGAGTGGCTGCCGTTGCCCATTTCTAATTCTCACTGAGCTTAAAAATACAAGGGATGGGGCTTCCCCTGGTGGTCCAGTGGGTAAGGACACCGCCTTGCAGTGCAAGGGGCGCCGGTTCCATCCCTGGCCTGGGAAGATCCCACGTGCTGCGGAGCGGCTGGACTGATGTGTCCAATTGCCAAGCCGGAGCTCTGGAGCGCATGCGCCCAGAGCCGGCGCTCTGCAACAACAGACGCCACCGCAATGGGAGGCCCACACGGGCCAAAGAACAAAGACGGATGAAAATAGAGAAATGAAAGACCAATAGAAGCGGCCCGCCCGTCTCCCTCCCTCCCCACCCCACCCCCCAAAAGAAAAAAAAAAAAAAAAAAAAAAATGTTAAAAAAAAAAATACTTAAAAAAAAAAAAAAATACAAGGGATGCCCCAGCAAGTCCCCTGGGCTCACGTCATACTCTCCTCTTCCCTCTTTGCACAGCAGCAATCCTAGCTTCCCGTGGAATCACAGTCAGTGCCGCCAGCCAGGATACCACCTCCGTTCTGTGCCTGCTGGTCCACTGACCTGAGGAGCCCAAAGGGCTAGGTGATAGCAACAGCTTCCCGTTCACGGACCCTTTACTGTCTCCTTTGGTGAAAGCACTTTCCTCCTAAACATCTGGGCCCCCAGCAACATGGCTTTGAGCTTTCCTTATTCCCTCTAACTCCAGGGAAATCTGTAGCAACTGAAAGAGCCATGCGTCACGGGAGTCAGTGCCCTCTCCTTTGCTCCTTTTCGAACTTTTCATCCACCTGCTCCTTTCTTTCCACCCCTTCCATCATCCCCACACCTACCCAAGGGAGACTGGAGCACAGGTAAACCAATATCAACTCATCAGACGTGTCCTTAACGATGATTCTCGGTCCCATGGCTGCTGGCAGTCTCTATCCCTCACACCCTCTTAATACACCAACATCAGGCTTTTGACTTAAAGTTACTGAACTCTCCAGAGCCCCAGGTCTTAGGACAAAGTGGGACGCGCCATGAGCCTGCAGCTCTCTGGAGTCTCAGGGCTCAGCAAGTCATCCAGACTAAAGGAAAGGTATCAGGCCACTGAATGAGAGGCCGGTACAGGGCAGGGCCTCTCCAACCCAGGAAAGAGACCCTTCGGCCTCAGACAATCCTGGCGCTCGAGCCACCTCTGAGTGTACCTGAAATCCAACCTGTCGCTGACATCAGAGTGACCCCATGTTTCTATAGAATTCTAGCCAGAAGGTTTGAAATGAAGCCACGCCTCCCATCAAATGCTTTTCTTAAAATTCGTTGTCACATACGGGATGCTCTTCACCACCTACCAGGGGAACCAGGACCAGGAAACGAGTGCAGAAGCCCTCCAGCCCCAGGATACCCAAGAGGAGCCTAAGGTGAATGCCAGGCTGCAGTTCTGGGGTCATGAAACAGACTATAGGAGACAAGGAAGACAGGCCTTCCTGCCTGGCTTCTCCATCGGCAGGAAGTCTCCTGTCTCCACGGCCATCCAGGGACTGCCAGCAACACCCCCTCCCTTCTGCCTCAGAGCCTGGGAGTCCTCGCCCCAAATCGACTCAGAAATGCTGTATAATGTGACTCGAAGAAAATAGAATATACAAAGAAGTACATTCCCTTTGACTGCAATAGTGCGGAATACTATCCATTTTGGAAGAAAACGAGACAGAAGTCTTCAAAAATGGAGATAACAGTGTCAGAATGAGAAAGACTTACCCCACCTCTTTAAAATTATATCTGGGCCACCAGGGAAGTCCAGAAAACTGGATAATTGTTCTTTTGCCTCCCTTCACGCACACATTCTTGGCCTGTCTCGCAGTAGGACAGAAACTGGAATTATCGTGATTGCCCAGAAAATAGTGTTTCTGAAGACTGTAAAACCAATGGCTTGTTGTGGACAAAGGATCTGTTGCTGTGCCCTGATAGTGGACAAATCAGACGTGTACACACACACGCACAGAGAAACATGTGCATATTTATCAGCTCTGTGTACAGGCTGACTGAGGCCTGAGGACCTGGCAGGGAGCATGTAACACCCTCTCCTTCCACCTGCCTCTCCTCTCTGACTTCCTGGGCCAGCCCTGGGCACTGCTTGTATGAAGAGACTTTTGCGCCCTCTGCTGACAACAGCAATGCCTGCAACCTACATCTGGGCTACCTAGGGCTTGAGCAATAAGCCTTGGCTGCCTGGGGGAACTCCCCTCCCTCTGGTGCAGGAAGAGGGAAAAACCGAAGAGAGGGGAAAGAAAGGAGATGCAGGACAAACAAAGAAGGGAGGAGTGGGACCGGGACCCTTTGCGTCCTTAGAACCATCAGGATGAAGGATTCAGCCCTGTCCCCCTCCAACAACCTCAGCAGCGGCTCATGGCTGTCACATCTTCAGATGTTCATCATCACCTCCTGGAGACCTCATGGTGGCACGACCAGTCCCCAGGGAGCTTCTCAGGCTCTGGCTGTGATGCCTGAAGGACCACAGGACTTCCTGTGCCTGGAAGACTTTTCTACTTTCTCTGGAAATGCCAAGGCCCAGGCCCAGACCTTCAGTCTTAGAGGCAGGAGAGCTAAATGGTAAAAAGTTATGGGCTTAGGAGCCAGACTGGCCTCCACTAGCCACATGACCTTGGGCTCCTAACCTTTCCAACTTCACCTCTGTATCCTTGCCCTCAATATGAATGGAAATGAATATTCATACAGAGCATAGCCCAGGGCCTGGTACATAGTAAGTAGGCAATAAATGCCAGCTATTATGATTTATGTGGTATCAGAGAAGACTCTTGAGAGTCCCCTGGATGGCAAGGACATCGAACCAGTCAATCCTAAAGGAAATCAGCCCTGAATATGCATTGGAAGGACTGATGCTGAAGCTGAATTTCCAATATTTTGGCCACCTGATGCGAAGAGCTGATTCATTGGGAAAGACCCTGATGTTGGGAAAAATAGAAGGCAGAAGGAGAAGGGGATGACAGAGGACGAGATGGTTGGCTGGCATGACCGACTCATAGGATATGAGTCTGAGCAAGCTCCAGGAGATAGTGAAGGACAGGAAGTCTGGCGTGCTGCAGTCCCTGGGGTCACAAAGAGTCAGACACAATTGAGTGACTGAACTGAACTGATTCTGATTTCTGCTGTTTCTTCCCTTGCCATGGGCTTCTTGAGGGCTGACGGCCACAGTACCATCAGAGTCTCTGCAGCTTGCGCGGCATCCTGGCAGGTCGAGGGATGGAGGGGTCATCAGAAGCCCCTCCTTACAGAAGGTCATGGAGTTGGTCAGATTCCTGCCTGGAACACCAGCTGTGGCTGCCTGACAAACCGATTCTCTTTCTCCTGGAGAAGCCTTCCCTGCGCCTCTGCAGAGCTGTCCTCCTGGCTGGGCGGATGGTCCATGGTGTACATCTGACCTGGCCTGGCCTGGTTAGCAAGGCTGTCCTCTGGGGTTTTAGACTTGGGGCCACAGAGAGTCAGTTCTCTCCTGGGGCAGAGCCTCCATGTTATGACACTTGAAGGCTGAGAATGGCTGTGTTTTCTGTCTTTTGGACAAAACCAGTCTACGCCAATGGGGAAGAAAGAGGCTGCTCTACAGCAGGAAGCAAAAAATGAGGTCTGGGACAGGGCTGGTTCCACGTGTCACTTGTGCCCACCTGTGTCACCTCCCTTCCCCCAGCTCAACTACTGAATGCCATGAGATGCTTTCAGGATGCCCCCTATAAATCCCCACTTCTGTAGAAGCTAGCATGAGTTGGACTCCTGTCCCCTGCAAGCAAAAGGACAAGGACGTGCTCCTTGACCCCCCTCGGCCCCCTATTGATGGCCTCTCCTCTGTGAGTCTGCACTCTCAGGAGCTCCCTTGCCCTACGTCTATACATTCCTGCTCCCCAAATGTTCCAAAGCTGTTTTCCCTCTTGTGCTTAGAAAGAGTTTTTCAAGTGTAATATGTTCATTGCAGAGTCTCAGTCTGTTGCACTATAAACATGAAATTGTTTTCTAACAACTAACCTCCCTCACCCAGCTGTGTCCTGCTGAAAGTCCCTGGCCCCCTGGGTAGCAGGGCTCTTAGTGACATCTTGGCTGTACGGCACAACTCCCCTGCCATGTTCATCTATTGGAACAGTCTCGTTTCAGCAGCCAGCACTCTGTCCCCTGTGTCTCCTCCAGCGGGGCTGTGTGGCCCAGAGTGAAGGGGAATCTGACCCCAGACCCATCCTCCCCATCTCTCTTCTGGGTGTCTCTGGGACCAGAGGGCCAGGAGACGGGTGCGGAAGCAAGTCTTACAAGCCTGTCCTCTCTTGGTGGAATTGCCACCGCTTCCCTGGCTACTCTGACCCATCCTCTGTTCAAAAGCTGACTCCCTCTAGAAGGCCTGTGCATTCCTTGCCGCCTGAGAGCACGGCCCTCCTGGGCAAGGTAGCACCCTGTCAGTTTGAAGGCCTGTGCATGTCCTCCTGGCTGGGCGGATGGTCCATGGTGTACATCTGACCTGGCCTGGCCTGGTTAGCAAGGCTGTCCTCTGGGGTTTTAGACTTGGGGCCACAGAGAGTCAGTTCTCTCCTGGGGCAGAGCCTCCATGTTATGACACTTGAAGGCTGAGAATGGCTGTGTTTTCTGTCTTTTGGACAAAACCAGTCTACGCCAATGGGGAAGAAAGAGGCTGCTCTACAGCAGGAAGCAAAAAATGAGGTCTGGGACAGGGCTGGTTCCACGTGTCACTTGTGCCCACCTGTGTCACCTCCCTTCCCCCAGCTCAACTACTGAATGCCATGAGATGCTTTCAGGATGCCCCTATAAATCCCACTTCTGTAGAAGCTAGCATGAGTTGGACTCCTGTCCCCTGCAAGCAAAAGGACAAGGACGTGCTCCTTGACCCCCCTCGGCCCCCTATTGATGGCCTCTCCTCTGTGAGTCTGCACTCTCAGGAGCTCCCTTGCCCTACGTCTATACATTCCTGCTCCCCAAATGTTCCAAAGCTGTTTTCCCTCTTGTGCTTAGAAAGAGTTTTTCAAGTGTAATATGTTCATTGCAGAGTCTCAGTCTGTTGCACTATAAACATGAAATTGTTTTCTAACAACTAACCTCCCTCACCCAGCTGTGTCCTGCTGAAAGTCCCTGGCCCCCTGGGTAGCAGGGCTCTTAGTGACATCTTGGCTGTACGGCACAACTCCCCTGCCATGTTCATCTATTGGAACAGTCTCGTTTCAGCAGCCAGCACTCTGTCCCCTGTGTCTCCTCCAGCGGGGCTGTGTGGCCCAGAGTGAAGGGGAATCTGACCCCAGACCCATCCTCCCCATCTCTCTTCTGGGTGTCTCTGGGACCAGAGGGCCAGGAGACGGGTGCGGAAGCAAGTCTTACAAGCCTGTCCTCTCTTGGTGGAATTGCCACCGCTTCCCTGGCTACTCTGACCCATCCTCTGTTCAAAAGCTGACTCCCTCTAGAAGGCCTGTGCATTCCTTGCCGCCTGAGAGCACGGCCCTCCTGGGCAAGGTAGCACCCTGTCAGTTTGAGCTCCGCTGCCTCCCACCGTGCCCTCTCCCCACCCCGCCATCTGTCTCCTGTTCCTCCTTCCTCTCCATAGGTAGCCCCGAGGTACATCACAGAGCCCGCAGATGACGCGGACACCCATCTGGGGGAATGACATGCTGGTCTCGCCTTACAAGACATTCCCTGCAGCATCAGGGAGGAAAAGCACCCCCACCTTCCCTACAAGAGGGAAGAGCAGCCACATGCACGGCGCTCCCCATGTGGCAAACGACTCTCCCCACCCTGGATCCTCTGCCAGTCACTGCAGGCAGCCGGCCGTGGTGCTGATGAGAGAAGAGCCATCCACCCCCTCGCAAGCCCTGCAGAAGGAGATGTTGTGAGCTCCTGGCCGCACACTGGCGGCTCTCTGAATGCAGGGACACAGGGTTCCTGGGGCCTTTCGTACTCAGTTTGGGATCTTGGCTGCATCCAGAACAAGGCATGTCCCACACAACATCCAGTGTGCTGGTACAGGGCTCTCGTCCCTCCCAGGGCCTGGCTGATCAAAAGAAGATAAAAGAAAAAACAAACAAAAAAACCTGAGATGCTAAAAGAAGGGAAAGCCCAATAAACAAATACAATTTTTAAATATTTTTTTTAACTTTTATTTTACTTTTAACTTTTACAGAGTTTTGTTGTTTACAGATATGCATGTTCCCAGATTGGTCATATGTATATCCCCCCCCCCCCACCCCTCCCCACTGTATTTCTTTCCTTTTTTTTTAAGATTTATTTATTTATTTTTTTTTGGGCGGGGGTCGGGTTGGGGAGGGAGGGGGTGGGCGGCCCACTTCTATTGGTCTTTCATTCATCTATTTTCATCCATCTTTGTTCTTTGGCTCCTGTGGGCCTCCCATCGCGTGGCCTCTGTTGTTGCAGAGTGCCGGCTCTGGGCGCTCGTGCTCCAGAGCTCCGGCTCGGTAATTGGACACATGGGTCCAGCCGCTCTGTGGCACGTGGGATCTTCCCAGGCCAGGAATCGAACCGGTGCCCCTTGCACTGCGAGGCGGTGTCCTTACCCACTGGACCACCAGGGGAAGCCCTCTTTATTTTTTATTTTTGGCTGCCTTGGGTATTTGCTGCGGCATATGAGATCTTCACTGTGGCATGCAGGATCTTTTGTTGCATCCCTGGGCCTCTCTCTACTTGTAGTGCACAGGTTTAGTTGTCCCACTGCATGTGGGATTTTAGTTTCCCAAGCAAGGATCAAATGCCTGTGTAGGAAGGCAGATTTCTTAACCATTGGATCACTAGGGAAGTCCTCTTAAAATTTTTCTTAAATTAAAAAAAATAAAATAAGGACAAGCTCCGATCCAGCCTGGAAGCCAGAGGAAGCACATCCCCATGGCAGGAATGTTAGGGATCCATGGAACATATGCACGATCGATCAAGCTGGATTGAAGGGAGACTCCAAGGGCTGGCTCACAACAGCAAGTTTCTGAGAAGGTAAACTTCCTTCAGGAGACAAAAGTAGATGAGATCCTGGAAGCACTTGCCAACTGCCCTGAATTGGGAGAACAGCTGGTGGTCTGTGGGGCTTGCAGAGAATATGTCATCCTGAAGCCCTTTCAGGGCTGTGGATCAATGGCATTTGGGAGGAGCTGACTGGAGGGCCTCAGAGTGCATGTGGCTGCTAGACCAATGGATAACTGGAGAGAAGCTCCTCTTTGAATCAGCTTCTCCCTGGTACCATGTTTCTTCTGCCTCGACAGGGTGAGCTCAAGTCTTGTCATAGCAGCATTGATTGCCTACAGGAGCGGCCTGGCCTAGAGCTTGCCCCGGGTGAAGAAGCAAGACTCCCCACTGGGTCACCTCCAATCAGTTCCCACTCCTTCCCCCTAACTATATCCCTGAGCTGGCAATAGCCCTTGAAAGGCTCTACTTGAGTAGAGAAAGAACAGAACAGGATACACACACACACACACACACACACACACACACACACTACAGCCAGCACGACCCACAAGCTAACTCTGGAGATGAATTGAGGGGATTTGTGTTCACAGACAGTTGGTGACATGCATTGGCATTAATTAGTCCTTCAATCTAAAAGATGACAGGACCGTTGGAAAAACATTCAGGTGGATGGTGAGCAAAAAAGAATCCATTTCTTTCCCTCTTGTTTGAAGGAAAATAATAGGATCTAACAAAATACTGATTTTTTTTTTTAAGGTGAAGTAAAAGCAAACACACATCCACACATGCACACACATGCAAACACACAGTCTTTGAAAAGATTCTGTATCATGAAGGCAAACAGCAAGTCCCTCAAAGAGCAGAGAGAAACCATTCCTTTGAAGATGATTTATCACAGATACACAAATAACTTTCAGGCCACATCTGCTTTGCATGCACTTCATGTAATTAAAATACAAACTCTAAGAAAGGAGAGTTGAAACACAAGATGGGAAGAATGAAATGAGACGGCTGTTGGCTGAGAGGCAGGTGGAAGTCAGAGGCAAACCATATAGAAGAAGGAAAGGAAGGAAGGAAATTAGGAAGAATGAAAGCAAGAAAGACTGTAAAGAAATGACAAAGGCAACAGCAGATAAAAATTACACTATGATGGTAAAAGACAGAATGGAAACTACAGAAGATTGAATCTGTAAACATGGGGACAAATCTAAGTTCTCTGAAGAAGGAAAAGCTCAAAGGAAAAAAAAATAAACAGAGAGATCACAGTAGACATTGAGGCCCAAAGAAACTGAGTGCATGAAACAATAGCAAGACTCAAAAAAAGGAAATGATACTCCTGAGCTGATGGGAGGCCTGAGTCTATATATTTAAAAGGTTCCTTTTTATCTCAGTCAAATTAATTAAAAAAAAAAAACCTTGGAAATATCATGCAAGACTTTGTCCATTTTAAATAAATAGTTCTATGCGGCTTCCCTGGTGGCTCAACAGTAAAGAACCTACCTATCAATGCAGGAGATTTGAGTTCAACACTGATTCGATACCTGGGTTGGGAAGACCCTCTAGAGGAAGAATGGCAATCCACTCCAGTACTGTTGCCTGGAGAACCTCATGGAGCCTGGTGTGCTACAGTCCATGGTCGCAAAGAATTGGACACAACTTAGTGACTGAACAACAACAAAGTAATCCCATAAGCACCCATGCAGAGGGGAGAAATGGGAGAAACAGCTATAACATTCCTAAGTAACACGTTTAACTGCAAGAGAGATTCCATTCCATGGGATGTTGGGAAGTACTTATGTTACCAACCAGGGTTGTTGGCCTTCCCCAATCCATAGAAACTGACTAGAGGCCAGACAAGAAATTCAGACAAGGCTCTAACTGGCGCCCTCGTTGCAACAAGTGTTTTGCCCATTCTTTAGGCAGTGCTGAGTGCAGAGGGCATGGGCAATACCCTAGTTTTTGCTCCTGACACACTGTTTTTGCTTCAGGCTCTTCAAAAATGGCAGGGTTTTCCTTTTTTTTGTCTCTTTGTACCTTTTCTCCAGAATTTGTCCCAACTGGGCATGCACACAGTTATTTTTAGTCCCACACAGTGTCTTCATATTTTGTTGCTGGAGGAAAGGTATGTCCAGGTGCAAGTCCTGTCACTGCAGCAAAGGGTCCCAGCCTATCTCAGTTAACCCTCAGTTAAGACCTCTCAGTTAACAAAACCAACTTGTGAGATGCAGAGTGAAGTGAAACATGGCAAGATCCCATACCGAGGCTTTCTCAGGGTGTTGAAAGCATTTGTGAAATTAATGATACTAGCAAGCAGAGTTTTCCAGGTTTATTTAACAATGAAATCCTTTGCCATGAAAGACAGGTGCTCCATGCAACACACTTTGGGAACCACACTTGTATGGAATTTTGAGAGATCTCAATTGTGACCTAAAATTCCCACCATCTGCACTCATGCACGAAGACAACAGAAAAAGAATTTCTTGTATTCCAAAACTGAGCATACCTGCCATGTGTAACCTTTCATGGGGGAAGATACACAAGGATGCACTCTTAGCAGGCAGGGACGATTGAAATAAGCAAAATTATAGTAAACAGAAAAATCAGTATGGAGAAGTTGTTGCATAAAAGATGTATTAGTGAATATTAAAACCTTGTCAGGCATATGGTAATATATGTATCCATCAGAGTCCGGTCACGAGACAGAAATCACAGCAGAAACCACATCCTTCCCTCTCTGGTCCCAAGCCCCAGCGGGCTGACCCCACAAACCACAGTCATCGTCCAGGCTTCCTGATCCTCCCAGCTTTCAGCTGGATTCTGACAACAGGGAGCAGGGCTGGAGCCTGGAGGGTGGGGGTGAGAAGCATTGTTGGATTCTTCCTGCTCCCTCACCACGTCAGCGACCTCTCTCAGGCAGTATAGCAGTGTCTCCTGCCTCAGCACTTGCCTGACCTAGTCTCCCAGATGCCAGCTCTCTCTGGATTCCTCGCTCGTCCCTGCCGCCCTGTGGATGGTGGTATCTCCCCAGCAGTGCTAGTCTCTGAGTGTCTCGCTGTCCCTCGTTTGTCCCCTTTGCCTCACCCACACTTCAATAGAGTCCCTTCAGTAAAGCCTCTCTGTTTAGGGACTTCTCTGGTGGTCCAGTAGCAAAGACTCCGCAGTCCCAACGCAGGAAGTCCAGGTTTGACCCCTTGTTGGGAAACAAGATCCCACAGCTGCAGTAAGATCTAGCATGCTGCAACAAAGGTCAAAGATCATAGGCACTGCAACTAAGACCTGGAGCAGCCAATAAAGAAATATTTTAAAAAGTCAAATAAATAAAGTCTCTCTATTCAAACCATTTGGGGGGGAAATGTTTCTTGCCTGGACCTTGACTCACACACTTCCCAACTCTTTAATAAAGTGGGAATAATCCTAATATTAAAACCTGACCAATGGCACAAACAAAACCAGAACGAATCAGTAAGTCATTCACTAGCCTCTTTCATATAGATGTAAATAAAGTCCTAATAAAAATTCAGTCAGATTAAAGTCCAAGCCCAGTCCAACAATGTATTAAAAGGAGGGCCCAGTGCTATCACCGTAAGCATCTTTGTCTCAGAAATCCTTGCCAAAAACATTTTTGCTACAAACATTTTTGCTGTGTAACCGAATGGACCGGGAGGCAGTTTCGTTGAGAAAGATCAAATAAACGGTTGACATTTGGGGTTTGACAGTTTGGTTTCCGCTGGTTGAAATGTGTGAGCATTTCTTCAGGTTAGCAATGTTACTGATGGCTTTATGGAGCTGATAGAAAACAATGATTTTGCCCAAGAGTTGGTTTCTTATTCCGGAACACACTACACTGGAGGAGAAAGAGGCCTCAAGGGCCTGGAAGGCGCAAAGGTGAGCCCACTCTTTCCACCCAAGTCTGGAATGACAATCAATGGAGAGGGGACATTATATGAAGAGCTAATGACAGTGTAGAGGTCTTCCTGGCTCACGACAGAGCTCAGGTACAAATACAATCTAGGATTTGTGAACAGATGCCTTGCCTACTGACAGGAAGAAATTTTAGCTGGAAAGAAAGAGCAATGCCAAATGAGAGGACAAGTCCTCTTGTTGAAGCAAATGTGCAAAATACTGTGAGTGGAAGACCTGGAAGACAAATGCATATAGGCCCAATCCACAAAATAACATCAGTTATTTGTGTAGTATTGCTATGAATCTATATACATTTTAAGTGTATTAGAATCCATTGTATTTTAAAATAAGGCCTTTCAAATTTCCTTATTTATTCTTCACAATTCTGTCCTTCATAATGTCCCTCTTAAACTTTTATGGCAAAATTGTTTTATGGCCAGTTATGTGATGTAAAATGTTTGTGGCAAAGATGTTTGGGTAAAAATACTTACAGTGAAAGTACTTAAAACCATGAAAATATGAGCAAACACTCCTGGAATGTTCAGATGATACTATATCAGAACTTCAGGAAACTGATTAACCACAGCAATAGATCAAAGGAGAAAACAATCATTTTCCATGCTGAATAGATGTTTGGTAAATTTCAACATCCATTCCTGATTTTCTTTCAAAAACTCAAGTGAACTAGAGATAAAAGTATGCTTTTACCATGTGCTTTCACATGGTAAAAAATTATTAGCTCTCAAACCCACAGCCAACACCAAAGCAATGAAATACAAGAAGCGTTCTCATCAAATATGGGAGCAAGACAAAAATTCTACTGTCTTGTTATTCAATGTTATTCTAAAAATTCTAGCTAATGCAATTAGAAAAATATATAACAAGAAGAGAATAAATCATAATTATTTGCAAATATGGCTCTCTTCTTAGAAAAACTAAGAAAAGAAATACAAAATTATCAGAAGAGTTTAGTACAGCAGCCAGTTAGTTATAAAATAACCACAGAAAAGTTAGTATCTTCTCTTCTTTTCTACTTTCCGATAACTTGTTGGAAAACATTATGAAAAGTTAAATAAATAAAGATGCTGTCTTAGTTATCCATTGCTGCATAGCAGATTATCCCCAAAGCTTAGTGGTTTAAGTCAACAGTTTTTATTATCTCATAGTTTCTGTGGGTCAGGAATCTGGGGGTGACTGAGCTGAGCTCACTGTCTCATGGGCCCTCACAAAGCTATGATCAAGTAGTTGACCAAGGCTGTGGTCTCATCTGAAGGTTCAAGTGGGAATGCTCACTCATGTGGCTGCTGGGCTGAGGATCTCAGTGCCTTGTCGCACGGGCTTCCCATAGGCAGCTCACAGCATGGCAGCTGGTTTTATTAAAGCAGGCAAGTGAGAGAGCCTGAGAGAGAATGGGAGCTCTGTCTGGCAAGACAGAAGTCAGTCTTTCACAAGCTAATCTCAGAAATGACAGCCCGTCACTTTTTTCCATATTCTAGACACAGAAGCAGTTCATTAGGTCCAACTCACACATAAAGGGTGGGGATGGTGCCCAGGAGTGACTACCAAGGACCATGGCGACCATTTCAGAAGCTGCTAACCACAGATGTCATTGTCGTATTTCATGAAAAGAAGCACCAGACACAGACATTCATCCATAAAACTTTACTTTAAAATATGAGCAAACACTCCTGGAATGTTCAGATGATACTATATCAGAACTTCAGGAAACTGATTAACCACAGCAATAGATCAAAGGAGAAAACAATCATTTTCCATGCTGAATAGATGTTTGGTAAATTTCAACATCCATTCCTGATTTTCTTTCAAAAACTCAAGTGAACTAGAGATAAAAGTATGCTTTTACCATGTGCTTTCACATGGTAAAAAATTATTAGCTCTCAAACCCACAGCCAACACCAAAGCAATGAAATACAAGAAGCGTTCTCATCAAATATGGGAGCAAGACAAAAATTCTACTGTCTTGTTATTCAATGTTATTCTAAAAATTCTAGCTAATGCAATTAGAAAAATATATAACAAGAAGAGAATAAATCATAATTATTTGCAAATATGGCTCTCTTCTTAGAAAAACTAAGAAAAGAAATACAAAATTATCAGAAGAGTTTAGTACAGCAGCCAGTTAGTTATAAAATAACCACAGAAAAGTTAGTATCTTCTCTTCTTTTCTACTTTCCGATAACTTGTTGGAAAACATTATGAAAAGTTAAATAAATAAAGATGCTGTCTTAGTTATCCATTGCTGCATAGCAGATTATCCCCAAAGCTTAGTGGTTTAAGTCAACAGTTTTTATTATCTCATAGTTTCTGTGGGTCAGGAATCTGGGGGTGACTGAGCTGAGCTCACTGTCTCATGGGCCCTCACAAAGCTATGATCAAGTAGTTGACCAAGGCTGTGGTCTCATCTGAAGGTTCAAGTGGGAATGCTCACTCATGTGGCTGCTGGGCTGAGGATCTCAGTGCCTTGTCGCACGGGCTTCCCATAGGCAGCTCACAGCATGGCAGCTGGTTTTATTAAAGCAGGCAAGTGAGAGAGCCTGAGAGAGAATGGGAGCTCTGTCTGGCAAGACAGAAGTCAGTCTTTCACAAGCTAATCTCAGAAATGACAGCCCGTCACTTTTTTCCATATTCTAGACACAGAAGCAGTTCATTAGGTCCAACTCACACATAAAGGGTGGGGATGGTGCCCAGGAGTGACTACCAAGGACCATGGCGACCATTTCAGAAGCTGCTAACCACAGATGTCATTGTCGTATTTCATGAAAAGAAGCACCAGACACAGACATTCATCCATAAAACTTTACTTTAGTAAAGTCTTAGTTAAAAAGACCTTAATGATAGAAAGACACACCATGTCCCTGAACGGAAGCATTGAGTGTTGCAAAGAAGTTATTTGCCACTACATTAATGTATGAATTTAATCCAGTTCCAATTCCCAGACAGATATTTTGTGTTGTATTAGTTTAACTTGGCAAAAGAAAAAAAAAAAGTTCGGGGCTTCCCTGGTGATCCAGCGGGTAAAGAGTTCGCCTTGCAGTGCCGGGGCACGGGTTCAATCCCTGGTCTGGGAAGATCCCACGTGCTGATGAATGGCTGGACCAGTGTGTCCAATTACCAGACAGTGCTCTGGAGCACATGCGCCCAGAGCCCGTGCTCTGCAATGAGAGAGGCCGCTGCAATGGAAGGCCCACACAGGCCAAAGAATAAAGATGGATGAAAAATAAACCATGACTTAGAGGCCAAAAAAAAAAAAGCATTTTTAAAAAAAGTTCATCTAAATGACAAGCACTAATAATAACTTTTGGCTGTCTAGTGGTTAAGATACCCACACTTCCATTGTAAGGGACATGGGTTTAATTCCTGTAAATTAAGATCCTGCATGCTAAACAAGACTTGGTCAAAAATAAATAAATAAAAATAAATAAAGAAAGAAGATTTTTATTCTCAGGTAATATCCTTTATTTTAAAAATACAATTATTAAAATAGGGCAATGTGAAAATGATATGATAAGTCAATGGTACAGAATAGAAAGCGCAATCAAACAGAAAAATAGTCAGTATATGATAAAATGGCCTTTCAGATCACTAGAAATTCATTTCTGGATTATTTTATGAGTCATGTTGGGACAGTGGCTTAATCTGATTTAAAGTTGTGTTCTTACCTCTTACCACCTACAATAAAATAGATTAAAGAGTTAAATAAAAAGATGAAATGAACTTATAAAATCTTATAAAATCTTGAAATTTAATTGAAAATGTATAAATTTTTGGTGAAGACAAAAGGCCATACAACAATAAAATCTGAGATCATAACAGAAAAATAAAATACCTTGGCAGCTTAAAAATGAAGCACTTCAGTATATCAGAGACATATAAAAAATACAGAAGCAAATGACAAACTTCAAAAATCACTTGCACAATATATGACAAAGAACAATATATGAAAAGATGTTTAGTATACTACATCTTAAAATCAGGACAAAGAAGATGAACATTACAATAGAAAATAGTCAAAGAATATGGAAATTCACCACTCATTCATTATTCAACTAATGTTTACTGAGTGACTCAGAGGTCACAGTCAGCCTAATGATTTGCCTCTACTCAGGACTAGCCACTCTGTTCTCTGTTTATGTGTGTCACTCCCACTAGGCTGTGTGCTGTTTGGGGATCCCACAGTCAGCACAGTAAGGAAACCACAGCCAGAACAGCAGGCTAAGGGCAACATGCTGATTGAATGGGTGGACACATGAAGGAATGATTCAGAAAAACAGATCAAACGGAATAAGGGATATGTGAAAGAACAGAAACAAACAATAGAGAAAAACCTCAAGCCACTGAAACAGAGGGAGACAGAGAAAATGAGTGAATGCAAAAAAGGGGGATTTTGAAAAAGATAGAAAAAAAGTAAAGAAACTCAGAAAGAGCCAAACGGAAGTTAAAGATACAAAGGCAGGAAAAACAAAAGCAGAGAAACAGACAGACAGATAGAGAAAAAAAGAGCCTTCCCTGAGCCTTCTTGTTTAGTCACTAAGTCATGTCTGACTCTTATAGTCCATGTGACCCCATGGACTATAGACAACCCGCCATGCTCCTCCATCAGTGGGATTTCCCAGGCAACAATACTGGAGTGGGTTGTCATTTCCTTCTCCAGGCAATCTTCCTGACCTAGGGATCAAACCTGCATCTCTTGTGTCTCCTGCACTGGCAGGCAGGTTCTTTACCACTAGCACCACTTGGGAAGCCCTCCATTATTAGCCTTGCCAGGCTGCTATTAGAACCACTGGGCTCCTGCCTCAGTTTCCCTGCCAGTTCTCCAGGGTTTACTGGGCTGCAGCCTGTGAAACTGGCATCCTGTTTGGTCCTGCCAGCTCTCTCCTTTGGGCAGAGGGCTCTGTGACCTCTTCCTCCACACCACAAACTGGCTGAGCACCACCCCAATCCCAACCAGGGGCTGTCCTACCCAGCAGGCCCCAGCCAAGGTCTTCAGCAAAATCCCTCCACCCAGGGAAGTCTCCCTGGGAGGAGATCCACTCACTGATCCTGTAACCATGATCTTCCACGCCTCTGTCCGCTCTGGACCCTGGGATGGGAGGGTTTGGGGAGGGTGGACAAGGAAAGTTACCATTCAGCGCCTCTCCAGAGGAGGAGAAGCTCTGGAAGAGGAGAAACTGGATGGGCTAGGGGCCAAGGGATCAGGGGATCGAGGAGGCTTCCTGTCTCACAGAGCTTTGCCCTGATGCCCAGACTGTTTTATCAGCTCTGGTATTTCCAATTCCCGAGGCAAGCATGGAGGAGGGAGCCTCAGAGAGTTAGGAGAAAAAGCAGAGTGGGAGGTGCCCAGAGCCACCGAATTCCCCTGGGTCCTAGAGAAGCATGGGTCCCTTCTCTTCCCCCATCCCCATCTGTCCCTTGAAAAGGCTGTGACCTCACCTCCCTCATTAGCGGGCTTCTCCAGAGTTCCAGCCCTTGAAGAGGGGCACTTCCAAACCAAAGCGCCCCAGCCCCCTCTGGGGGCCCCTCCATGGTTGCCTAGGCCCTGGGGACCTCTGAAGCCGCCCTGCCTCCTCCACCACTGCCCCAGATGTGGCCGCGGGGGAGGGGCGGGTCAAGGTCCAGCTGGCAGTGGTCACTTGGTGGTCCCTTTGCTGCAGAGTCAGCGTGTTCCGTGCCAGCTCACCAGGCCTCCTCGCTCAGCACTTCCTCTGGCCCCATTTTTAGAAGCAGCAGCTGAGGCCTCCACAGTCCACTGCCAGCTGGGCTGGGGCTTCCACCCCCGGCTTTGCACAAACAGGAGTGGGTTGTCATTTCCTTCTCCAGGCAATCTTCCTGACCTAGGGATCAAACCTGCATCTCTTGTGTCTCCTGCACTGGCAGGCAGGTTCTTTACCACTAGCACCACTTGGGAAGCCCTCCATTATTAGCCTTGCCAGGCTGCTATTAGAACCACTGGGCTCCTGCCTCAGTTTCCCTGCCAGTTCTCCAGGGTTTACTGGGCTGCAGCCTGTGAAACTGGCATCCTGTTTGGTCCTGCCAGCTCTCTCCTTTGGGCAGAGGGCTCTGTGACCTCTTCCTCCACACCACAAACTGGCTGAGCACCACCCCAATCCCAACCAGGGGCTGTCCTACCCAGCAGGCCCCAGCCAAGGTCTTCAGCAAAATCCCTCCACCCAGGGAAGTCTCCCTGGGAGGAGATCCACTCACTGATCCTGTAACCATGATCTTCCACGCCTCTGTCCGCTCTGGACCCTGGGATGGGAGGGTTTGGGGAGGGTGGACAAGGAAAGTTACCATTCAGCGCCTCTCCAGAGGAGGAGAAGCTCTGGAAGAGGAGAAACTGGATGGGCTAGGGGCCAAGGGATCAGGGGATCGAGGAGGCTTCCTGTCTCACAGAGCTTTGCCCTGATGCCCAGACTGTTTTATCAGCTCTGGTATTTCCAATTCCCGAGGCAAGCATGGAGGAGGGAGCCTCAGAGAGTTAGGAGAAAAAGCAGAGTGGGAGGTGCCCAGAGCCACCGAATTCCCCTGGGTCCTAGAGAAGCATGGGTCCCTTCTCTTCCCCCATCCCCATCTGTCCCTTGAAAAGGCTGTGACCTCACCTCCCTCATTAGCGGGCTTCTCCAGAGTTCCAGCCCTTGAAGAGGGGCACTTCCAAACCAAAGCGCCCCAGCCCCCTCTGGGGGCCCCTCCATGGTTGCCTAGGCCCTGGGGACCTCTGAAGCCGCCCTGCCTCCTCCACCACTGCCCCAGATGTGGCCGCGGGGGAGGGGCGGGTGCAAGGTCCAGCTGGCAGTGGTCACTTGGTGGTCCCTTTGCTGCAGAGTCAGCGTGTTCCGTGCCAGCTCACCAGGCCTCCTCGCTCAGCACTTCCTCTGGCCCCATTTTTAGAAGCAGCAGCTGAGGCCTCCACAGTCCACTGCCAGCTGGGCTGGGGCTTCCACCCCCGGCTTTGCACAAATAGCACCAGTGGCCTTTCCTGAGCTGCCCACCCAGGTGCAGGGGCCGCGGCTCAGCAGCCAAGCATCATGGTGGGTGGGCGAGACTCTGCCCCATCCCAGGTGGGGGACAGAGGGCAGGGGTACCCAGAGCTTGATTCATCCTTTCCCCCTAACTAAAGAAACTTCTGACCCACAGTGGGCCTCCAGGTCCTTTTCTCTGCAAAGCAGTAAGGCATCCCATGGCTCCTGTCCTTTCTTGGCTTCCTAGACACTTTGCTGGTTGGGTCTGAGGCCTCCTCGTCCCCTCCCAGATTTTCCAGAGCCTGGAGTTCCAGCACAGGATCAAAGGACCCTGGCCGTCCCATGGGAAGCCCAGAGGCAGAGCAGCCCAGTCCGGGACATATTAGATTTTTAATAAATTCACACACTACCAAGAAGCTCTTTCAGCCCTATAACCCAACTCTCCAAGAATCCTTGAGCCTGGTTCCTAGTGCCAGGAACTGGCAACAAGCCTCAACCACAGGGCTAGGTCTTAAAACCGTGGGTGTGAACCCAGCCCATAGGAACAGGGCCTAGTGAGGAGCTGCCTGCCACCCGCCCCCCACCTCCAGACAGCTCAGGCCCAGCCTGGTGACTCGAAGCCCTCATTTGACCCCAGCTCTGCAACCTTTGCTGCCTTTCCAGGTCTCTCTCAGATCCCCACTCAGCTTCTAATCAAAGAATGTCAGGACACCTCCAAAGACTCAGGCGAGGCCTTGATCTGTGTGTGCAGAGGTGGAACCGGGTAGGCTCCGCTGAGCTCAGAGATCTGGGCAGGGGGAGGTCTTATCAGCCATTTTGGGAGACCCAGACTGGGAGAGAGAAAGAGGGCAAGGGAAGGAGTGGAGAGGAGGGAAGAGGAGAGGCCCCAGGGGTTGGCCCTGAGCTGGGTATGAGAAAAAGGTGCTGCAGACAGATAAAAAGATGAAAGGGACAGAGAAAACGGGGAAGGGGGAAGACCCTTGGGGATGAAGCCCTCCCTCCTCTCATCAGTCCAGAGGAAAGAAAACAACAGGGGTCACGTGTGCTGGGTACTCTTCATAATCCGGTTATTTCACCCTCCCAAATACACCACGAGAAAAATTATTACCCCTAGGTTATAGCTGAAGACTTTGAAGCCCTAAGAGTTTCACAGGCTTCCCTCGGGAGCGTCTGGAGGCCAGGCCAGGACCCCAGGTCTCCAGTCCCAGCAGCGAGGCTGACAGGGCTGCAGCCCTGGCCCCCCGCGCCGGCGCTGAGGCCCAAGCTATGTTCAGAGCAGAGTTTATTCAAACAGAGCCTAACAGGAAACTTGGCTCCTCTGACTCACACTGATTCGACCTTATTAAGAAAAAAGAAAGAGGAGCAGGAGCCAGCATTGGGTAGGGTTTCACGCCAAGGGCTGGCTCCCAGGACAAGGCCAGCTGAGCACGGACGGCCTGTGCCCTGAGCTCCCCGCAGCTTCAAGGCCCCGAGGCAGCCCTGTCCTCTGCCGGCTCAAGAAGGATCCTGCCTTCTCTGCTCTGCCAGGGGGGCTCCCCTTCCTCCCAGCCATCCTCTCTTCTTCCTCTGTGCCTCCTCTTCCCTTCCCCTCCCTGTCTGGGGGTACCCTGAGGCCTGTTTCCACCGCTCCTCCTCCTCTTCTCCTGGCGCTGCTGCCCATCTGGCTGGCGGGAGGGCCTACAGGACCCCAGGGATTCCAAGCAAGCAGCTGAGGCCAGCACTGCAGGGGGGCAGGCGGGAGGGAGGGAAGGCTTAACCCTGCCGGTTCCGTCCAGGCCCTCAGCATCTGGTTCACTGTCCTGCTCCAAACTGGTTGTTCTTTGCAGGAATCCTGTCTAGAGTCTGAGGTCTAACCCCACACTGGGGAGCAGAGGGCTCATGGTGAACGGTTACTGGCTGGATTACGAGGTATATGGATGCCCCAACTCACCAGAACCCCCAAGCCTCATCGTGATGCACAGTGTGACCAGAGAGCACACGCTGGCAGGCAAGGATGAAGAAGGAAGGGCCCAGGGTCTCTAAGGAACGTTCACTCTGCCTACCTCCTCCCAATGTGATCTCTAGGCTTTTCCAAAGTAGGAGGGGAATCCAGAGAGACCAAGGGCAGGTTCTTCCTCCTTGATGTTTAAGCCCTAAGAGTTTCACAGGCTTCCCTCGGGAGCGTCTGGAGGCCAGGCCAGGACCCCAGGTCTCCAGTCCCAGCAGCGAGGCTGACAGGGCTGCAGCCCTGGCCCCCCGCGCCGGCGCTGAGGCCCAAGCTATGTTCAGAGCAGAGTTTATTCAAACAGAGCCTAACAGGAAACTTGGCTCCTCTGACTCACACTGATTCGACCTTATTAAGAAAAAAGAAAGAGGAGCAGGAGCCAGCATTGGGTAGGGTTTCACGCCAAGGGCTGGCTCCCAGGACAAGGCCAGCTGAGCACGGACGGCCTGTGCCCTGAGCTCCCCGCAGCTTCAAGGCCCCGAGGCAGCCCTGTCCTCTGCCGGCTCAAGAAGGATCCTGCCTTCTCTGCTCTGCCAGGGGGGCTCCCCTTCCTCCCAGCCATCCTCTCTTCTTCCTCTGTGCCTCCTCTTCCCTTCCCCTCCCTGTCTGGGGGTACCCTGAGGCCTGTTTCCACCGCTCCTCCTCCTCTTCTCCTGGCGCTGCTGCCCATCTGGCTGGCGGGAGGGCCTACAGGACCCCAGGGATTCCAAGCAAGCAGCTGAGGCCAGCACTGCAGGGGGGCAGGCGGGAGGGAGGGAAGGCTTAACCCTGCCGGTTCCGTCCAGGCCCTCAGCATCTGGTTCACTGTCCTGCTCCAAACTGGTTGTTCTTTGCAGGAATCCTGTCTAGAGTCTGAGGTCTAACCCCACACTGGGGAGCAGAGGGCTCATGGTGAACGGTTACTGGCTGGATTACGAGGTATATGGATGCCCCACCTCACCAGAACCCCCAAGCCTCATCGTGACGCACAGTGTGACCAGAGAGCACACGCTGGCAGGCAAGGATGAAGAAGGAAGGGCCCAGGGTCTCTAAGGAACGTTCACTCTGCCTACCTCCTCCCAATGTGATCTCTAGGCTTTTCCAAAGTAGGAGGGGAATCCAGAGAGACCAAGGGCAGGTTCTTCCTCCTTGATGTTTAAGCCCAAGAGGGGGATTTCTGCCCCACAGTTCCCACAACCAAGGTTGGAGAAGGCAGCCCAAGGGGGCATTCAGAGTGATTTCTTAGACACCTAAGTTGTTCAGACTTCTGATGCCCCTCCTGTTCTCTGCTGAGACAATAATAGAGAACCTGCCAAAGCACTCTCAGGGACCATCTGGCCTAATCCTCTACTGATCAGATGTGCTAATTGGATCAGAACAGGGTTAAAGACTTGCCCAAGATCATCCAGCAACTGAATCACAGCAACTGGATTAGGCCCATTCTCCCAAACCCTCTATTCTGTCCCTCTGTGCACACGCCCATAGTGCCTCCCAGTGACTCCTATCCCACATCAAAGACAGCCCCCTGAATTCTATTTTATCCAGGCGCACACTTGGGCTGTTTCTAGGCCTTAGTGACTCCAGAGATGCATGACGGAAACCACACACTGATGGGCAGGAAGCTGATCACTCCCATGTTTCCACAAGCTCTGCTCACAGGAAGGCAGACTTCCATTCTACAGACTGGGAGAGCAAGGCCCAGGGGTGTGCCGAGAGGGAAAAAGCTGAAGCTCCATCTTCTCTGTGCTCAAGCCCAGTGAACCAAGGTGCACCTGAGGTCCAGAATTAGAGGGTGGTTCAGCCTCTCCCCCAAGAAGTGGGAGTCAGCATCTCCCCCTCGAAGGTCCACCAACAACAGGGTGTCTCAGTACTGCTTTGGAGAACAGGAGCCCTGGGGTCCTGGGGCAGAGGCTGGAGGCAACAGCAGTCAGGGGCTCATTCAAACCCAGATAAGAAACCAACAAGATGAAACCAAGAACGCTGGGTTCAAAGCAAAGAGAAATAACCAGAGTGCTGCTGACACTCCAGCCCTGGTATGCCTGCCAGGCCCCACTCACCAGGTCCGCGTCCCCAGAGGCCCCCTCCTGCACCTTATTTCATTCCTTTCCTCAGAGGCAGATCTGTGGCTTGGCTGGGAGCTCCAGGGACTGAGGGAGCGCAGCAGCTGTGGGACAGGCCACATAGCTAAAACCCGGCGGGCCATAGGGCCCCGCGGAGGAAGCCCCAGCAGGCGGACCCCACCACCCGAAACCTCCCAACGCTCCCAGCCTGTTGCTTATTCATTGAGAGTGGGAAAGCGCCTGCCGAGCGGCCAGCCAGAGCCGGGCAGGCCATGTAAGGCCCCCAGGCGGTCCTGCCTGCCCGGTGCCCTGCGGAGAGCCTCGTGCAGCCCTGGGCACCGCCCCTGCCCTGCCCTGACCCCTTGGCCTCGAAATGCTGTCATCGGAGGAGCCGTCCCGCTCGGGACAAGGCCAGGATGGACAAAGTTAGAGCTGGGGCAGGCAAGGAGCCGTCCTGTCCTCGAGGCCGTGGGAAGAGAAGCGCGCACAGGGGGCCGCTCCTGAGAGCCTCTCGGTCCACCCGGCCTCTGCAGAGAGGCCACCATGGCTCTGGCCCGAGCCAGCTGGCAGCTGGTGTGGGGCGCCTGCGTCTGCGTCCTGGTGCACGGGCAGCAGGCGCAGCAAGGGCAGGGCTCGGACCCGGGACGCTGGCGGCAACTGATCCAGTGGGAGAACAACGGGCAGGTGTACAGCCTGCTCAACTCGGGCGCAGAGTATGTGCCGCCGGGGCCTCCGCGCTCCGAGGGTAGCTCCCGGGTGCTGCTGGCGGGCGCGCCCCAGGCCCCTCCGCGACGCAGCCAGGGGGGCCTGCGGCGTCGGCAGGCGCCGTCCCTGCCCCTACCCGGGCGCGTCGGCTCGGACACCGTGCGCGGCCAAGCGCGGCACCCTTTCGGCTTCGGCCAGGTGCCCGACAACTGGCGCGAGGTGGCCGTCGGGGACAGCACGGGCATGGCCCGGGCCCGCACCTCCGTCTCCCAGCAACGACACGGGGGCTCCGCCTCCTCCGTCTCGGCCTCGGCCTTCGCCAGCACCTACCGCCAGCCGCCCTCCTTCCCGCAGCAGTTCCCCTACCCGCAGGCGCCCTTCGTCAGCCAGTACGAGACGTACGACCCCGCGTCTCGGACCTACGACCAGGGCTACGTGTACTACCGCAGCGCGGGCGGCGGCGGCCTGGGCGCCGGGGCGGCGGCCGTGGCCTCGGCGGGAGTCATCTACCCCTTCCAGCCCCGGGCGCGCTACGAGGAGTACGGGGGCGGCGGCGAGGAGCAGCCCGAGTACCCGGCCCAGGGCTTCTACCCGGCCGCCCCCGAGAGGCCGTACGCGCCGCAGCCGCCGCAGCCCCAGCCCGCCGACGGCCTGGACCGCCGCTACTCGCACAGCCTCTACAGCGAGGGCACCGCGGGCTTCGAGCAGACCTACCCCGAGCCGGGCCCCGACGCCGCGCAGCCCAACGGCGGCGGCGGCGGCACCTACGGCGGCGGCGACCCCCGCCTCGGCTGGTACCCGCCCTACGGCAACATGCCCCCCGAGGCCTACAGCCCGCCGCGGGCGGTGGAGCCGCAGCCGCCCTTCCGCGTGCTGGAGCCGCCCTACCTGCCGGTGCGCAGCTCCGACACGCCCCCGCCGGGGTCCGAGCGCAGCGGCGCGCAGCAGGGCCGCCTGAGTGTGGGCAGCGTGTACCGGCCGAACCAGAACGGTCGAGGTGAGTCCTTGCGGGCGCCCAGGCCCTCGTCCTACCTTTACACAAGGCCATCCTCCGCTCCTGCTAAATCAGGCCCTGACCCCCATCGGCAGCCCCAAGGGCCTTCGCCCCGTCCACGCATCCCCATCGGCACCAGGGTTTGGCCAGGCAGGCCAGGGGCGCTGACTTGGCGGGTAGGGGGTGGAGGGCCTGGACAGACTTTGGAAAGAGTCGCTGGCTTGGGTCTTCGGAGGACAAAGTCAAGGAGCCCCTCTCCGGGCCTCCTCCCTCATTCACATGGAGGTATGTCCTCCAAGGTTGGGCGCTTCTCTGCCAGCCTCACCGGCACGCTGGCCGCCAGCCGGGTGCCGGCCCGGTCCCGGGGTCCGTCTCGGCCTCGGCCTTCGCCAGCACCTACCGCCAGCCGCCCTCCTTCCCGCAGCAGTTCCCCTACCCGCAGGCGCCCTTCGTCAGCCAGTACGAGACGTACGACCCCGCGTCTCGGACCTACGACCAGGGCTACGTGTACTACCGCAGCGCGGGCGGCGGCGGCCTGGGCGCCGGGGCGGCGGCCGTGGCCTCGGCGGGAGTCATCTACCCCTTCCAGCCCCGGGCGCGCTACGAGGAGTACGGGGGCGGCGGCGAGGAGCAGCCCGAGTACCCGGCCCAGGGCTTCTACCCGGCCGCCCCCGAGAGGCCGTACGCGCCGCAGCCGCCGCAGCCCCAGCCCGCCGACGGCCTGGACCGCCGCTACTCGCACAGCCTCTACAGCGAGGGCACCGCGGGCTTCGAGCAGACCTACCCCGAGCCGGGCCCCGACGCCGCGCAGCCCAACGGCGGCGGCGGCGGCACCTACGGCGGCGGCGACCCCCGCCTCGGCTGGTACCCGCCCTACGGCAACATGCCCCCCGAGGCCTACAGCCCGCCGCGGGCGGTGGAGCCGCAGCCGCCCTTCCGCGTGCTGGAGCCGCCCTACCTGCCGGTGCGCAGCTCCGACACGCCCCCGCCGGGGTCCGAGCGCAGCGGCGCGCAGCAGGGCCGCCTGAGTGTGGGCAGCGTGTACCGGCCGAACCAGAACGGTCGAGGTGAGTCCTTGCGGGCGCCCAGGCCCTCGTCCTACCTTTACACAAGGCCATCCTCCGCTCCTGCTAAATCAGGCCCTGACCCCCATCGGCAGCCCCAAGGGCCTTCGCCCCGTCCACGCATCCCCATCGGCACCAGGGTTTGGCCAGGCAGGCCAGGGGCGCTGACTTGGCGGGTAGGGGGTGGAGGGCCTGGACAGACTTTGGAAAGAGTCGCTGGCTTGGGTCTTCGGAGGACAAAGTCAAGGAGCCCCTCTCCGGGCCTCCTCCCTCATTCACATGGAGGTATGTCCTCCAAGGTTGGAGGCGCTTCTCTGCCAGCCTCACGGGTGAAGCGCGGAGCCTCAGGGTCAGAAAGACCTCAAGGGGCGCCTCTGGAGGTGCGGCAAGCGTCGGGTCACTGGGCATCTGTGAGCTTAGCCTGCATGAATAGGAGGTTAGAAGACAGGAGCTGGCATGTTAGGAGGGCAGCCTGGATGACCCCAGGTTCCTCCCGGGGACAGGGCCAGGCCCAGAGGAGGGAGGCAAGTGAGGCCCTGGCCTGGGCACCCAAAACCTTCATAACCGAAATAAGTAATATTTCAATGGATTTTTAGATTTAAAAATGCCCAAAAGAGAGACGAACAAAATATAAAATTGTAAGTAGAATTGCACCGTAATGGTGCCACACCAAACTGTGTTCAAGCTTGGGAAAAACTGAAAAATCAGCAATCGCGATCTGACTCTGTCTGAAATTTTGATATGTTCTTTATCAGATTTGTTTTGCAGTAATGTTAATTTCTTTTAAAAACACTGTCTCAAATATCACTGCTCTTAGTGACAGTTTTTAGGTGCCCTCTTCAATTGTGCACTGCAGGCAGGGCCCTCAGTCACATCCCTCCATTCAGCCCAGTCCTGGCCCTGGGGGAAAGTCCCGGGAGGCAGCGGTGGACAGGGATGCGGGAGGTGTTGAAGATGACTTAGTCTTGGGAAAGCCTGAGCCATCTAAACGCAGACGCAGTGGAAGGGGCAGCCTTCCTTCTTCGGATGAGCAGCTCCACACATGCTGTTCCAAGACAGGCTGCCTTGGCAAGGACCCCTGAGTGGTCTGACCGGGGCTGAAGGGCCAATGGCCTTAGCTCTGCTGTCCTAGAATTCCCCTTCCTGCTCCTGTCTGTGCAAGTCCAAAGTCAGCTTTGGTCAAGGTTTTCCATTCAGAGCCCAATGACTGTGCACTCCACCCCAGCCTTGGCACTTTCAGGCTGCAGTTAATACCCTGCTTCTCAGCTCCACACCAGGGTTGCTGGGCCAGGCCTCCCAGGTGAGAGCTGAGCATTGCGGGGCTCAGGGAGCACAGGTACTGCACCCCCAGCCTTTGCTCCTCTGCCTCTGTCCGAATGGGCCCATATTTTTGCCTCCAACCAAACTGATCTTGGGTGAGAGGCTGCTGCTGGGCTCCCCAGGGTGACTGTCTCTCTAGGGATTGCTGGAGCCCAAGGCAGGTGGAGATGGCGTGGAAGGGTCGGGGTGCAGGCTAGATCGGAGCTCATAGAGAGGCCCGAGGGGGAGCGGCACCCGCTCTCCCATCATGTGCTCGCCTTCCCATCCTGCTAGGCTGGGACCGTGGAAAATCCCGGTTCAGGAAAAGCCAAGCCTTGTGCTTGAGATCAGACCCCCAGGCCTGGCGTGGGAGTCCAGGGTGCATTCTCCGAGGCTGACCTCACTCCTCCTGGCCGCACACCCAGGGGTCCAAGGCTGGGCGCTGGCAGCCCGCGCGTGTGTGGGCGTGGATGTGTCCTCACAATACCAAACACATGTGCGCGCCGCCCATGGCCTCCACGTTTGGGTGGTTTCCAAGTGCCTCCGGAGCCTGGTTTCTTCCTTGAGCGCCTGTACCCCCTTTCCTCCCACCCTGGAGAGGGGGACCCAAGGCTTCCTGCAGTACCATTGTCTCAGACACGTGTGACTGGAAGGAAGGCAAGGAAACAGGGACCCAGGCCACATACCTGGCCTGGCTGTGGCAGCAGGTCCAGGGAGAGGCCGGTGGGGGGGCCCTGCCTGCTGCCCAGGCCCAGCTGCTTCCCCTGAGCTGTGCCCCTCCCTCTCCCATAGCCAGGCCTCTTCTCCTGGCCTTCTTGTCCCTGTTCTCACCTCCCCACAGCCTCAGCTTCTCTGATCTGGTGACCTTTGTGAGGACTAAGATGACTCCAGGTCCTGGAAAGCCATGGCTTTTCTCCCAGGGCTCCGCCTTACACTCCTGACCTGATTCACCAGCTCTGGCCACCCTGTGAAAGTAATATGAAGCAGCTGCCCCGGCAGGATGGCCAGTGGAGGGCATCCTCCCAGGGCATCTATGAGAGCTGAGCATTGCGGGGCTCAGGGAGCACAGGTACTGCACCCCCAGCCTTTGCTCCTCTGCCTCTGTCCGAATGGGCCCATATTTTTGCCTCCAACCAAACTGATCTTGGGTGAGAGGCTGCTGCTGGGCTCCCCAGGGTGACTGTCTCTCTAGGGATTGCTGGAGCCCAAGGCAGGTGGAGATGGCGTGGAAGGGTCGGGGTGCAGGCTAGATCGGAGCTCATAGAGAGGCCCGAGGGGGAGCGGCACCCGCTCTCCCATCATGTGCTCGCCTTCCCATCCTGCTAGGCTGGGACCGTGGAAAATCCCGGTTCAGGAAAAGCCAAGCCTTGTGCTTGAGATCAGACCCCCAGGCCTGGCGTGGGAGTCCAGGGTGCATTCTCCGAGGCTGACCTCACTCCTCCTGGCCGCACACCCAGGGGTCCGAGGCTGGGCGCTGGCAGCCCGCGCGTGTGTGGGCGTGGATGTGTCCTCACAATACCAAACACATGTGCGCGCCGCCCATGGCCTCCACGTTTGGGTGGTTTCCAAGTGCCTCTCCGGAGCCTGGTTTCTTCCTTGAGCGCCTGTACCCCCTTTCCTCCCACCCTGGAGAGGGGGACCCAAGGCTTCCTGCAGTACCATTGTCTCAGACACGTGTGACTGGAAGGAAGGCAAGGAAACAGGGACCCAGGCCACATACCTGGCCTGGCTGTGGCAGCAGGTCCAGGGAGAGGCCGGTGGGGGGGCCCTGCCTGCTGCCCAGGCCCAGCTGCTTCCCCTGAGCTGTGCCCCTCCCTCTCCCATAGCCAGGCCTCTTCTCCTGGCCTTCTTGTCCCTGTTCTCACCTCCCCACAGCCTCAGCTTCTCTGATCTGGTGACCTTTGTGAGGACTAAGATGACTCCAGGTCCTGGAAAGCCATGGCTTTTCTCCCAGGGCTCCGCCTTACACTCCTGACCTGATTCACCAGCTCTGGCCACCCTGTGAAAGTAATATGAAGCAGCTGCCCCGGCAGGATGGCCAGTGGAGGGCATCCTCCCAGGGCATCTATGAGGGCTGTGCCAGCCATGCCTGGCACAGGCCCTCCAGCCCTGTCCTCACACAGCCAGCCGGAGCTGTGGCTGCCTCCTCCCTGGTCCCTTCCAGCCCGTCCTACGCGTGAGGCAGGTACACGCTTGTATTGCCGACCGTATTACTCTCCTGCCCGAAGGTTCTGGGGCTCCCAAGGCCTTTAGGACAAATGCCTTAGCACAGGAGCCTTCTCTTAGCAGATTTCAAGCGCTTTAGCCTATTGGTCCAGAACCTGAGGCAGCTCCTTCCCTGTCCTCCTCCCTCTCTCAGCCTCCATAGCCCCCCAGGGACCATGCTGCTTCTGGGCCTAGGTGTTTCATCTCCCTGCACTCACACAGGGGTATTCCCAGGGTCTGCCCTTCTCCGTCCAGCCTCCTGTACCCAAGAGGCCAGATAGGGGCCCCCAGTCCCTGAGAGCAGCCTGGGCTCCCTGCTCTGCCCCCACTACCTCCCCCACATACCCCCACTCTCCTCCCACCAGTCTGCCTGTCCCACTGGGGTCACCCACCCACCTCCACAAGGACAAACAGAGCAGGCTTCCACCCAACAAGCACCCAGAGTTAGAGTTAGAGCCCCAGCTCCAGCCATTTGCAGAGGAGCCCCCACTGAGCTTAGTGGCCTCAATGCATAATTTCACTCGCCCCACCTCCGCCCGCAGCCTCCTAGAGAGTTGGGGCTTACGGTTCAGTGGTTCAGATGAGAAAACGGAGGCCTTGGCGGGGGATCTCCCAGCTGGATGTGGACGATCTAGATTTCACACTGAGCCACACTGAGCCTGTCATGTCTTTATGGCACTGAGTGGACCCAGGAGGACCCACAAGCCACCTTCGAGCCCCAGATCCTCCAGCTACCTCCAGGGGGATAATTCTGCTAGCATGCATCGGACACTTTCCACATCACCCCTCTTCATTCCCACAACAGCCCCACCAGCCAGATGCTGATACCATCCCGTCTCATAGATAAGGTGATGGGTCACTTGCTGATTGTCATGTGACTTCTTAGTAGTGAAACCAGAATTTGAGTTCTTAACCCCCATACATTTTTTTTTTTTCCTAAACGTTAAGGCTTGCCTTATACATCCATTTGGTCATTTAGCAGATACTTGACTCCTACCATGTTCTGGGCAGTGGGCACTGGTTGTGACAGAGTGAAAGTGAGAGTGCACAGCTGTAGAAGCAAAGGACACCTCCCCCGTGTGGTGTTAGTGTGAATCCCTGTTGTTCCCACTCCAGTACACTTAACAAGCACCTTGGATACACCTGACACTGTTCTTGTAACTTTACAGTTAGAGTCATTTAATCCTTATAATGAGCTTCCCCAGTGGCGCTAGTGACAAAGAATCCACCTACCAATGCAGGAGACAGAAGAGACGCAGGTTCAATCCCAGGGTCGGGAACATCCTGGTGGGCTACAGTCCATCAGCCACAGAGGGTCAGACATGACTGAGCACATACGCAGTCCCCCCAACAACCCTTGGTATCACTATCACTCCCATTTTGCAGATGAGGAAACTGAGGCCCTCAGAGTTAAGTGACTTACCTACAGTCACATAACTGGCAGAGGCAGAATCGCAGCTCAGCATCCCTTCTTCCTTCCTTAAAGTTGTCCCTAGTCACTCCTTCAGAAAGAAGTGGAGTCTCAGGCTGAGGAAGTTGGGGTAAAGGGTCAGACAGCTTTGGAGACAGAGAGGTCTGAGTCCTCTTGCTACTCCCCTGTTTGGTAATTGGGGGTCACTGGTGTCAGAACAAACAAGTCGTGTCCAGGACAACCTCCTCACAGGCAGACTTCCTGTCTCCTCTCGTATCTTCTAGTTGAGGGCCACATCCTCTCCCCCTGCTCTCAAGCTGGACCATCCCTGCAGGAAGAGGCAGCTCCTGTTTTAAATAATCATGATTGCCACTGATATTATTGAACCCTTAATATGCACCAAGGGCTTCCCTGGTGGTTCAGATGGTAAAGACTCTGCCTTCATTGCAGGAGATCTGGGTTCGAGCCCTGGGTCGGAAAGATTGCCTGGAGAAGGAAATGGCAATCCACTCCAGTATTCTTGTCTGGAGACTCCTATGGACTGAGGGGGGCTACAGCCCATGGGGTCGCAAAGGAATTGGATACGACTGAATGACTTAGCACAGCACAATCTGCACCAGACATTAGGCCAAGCATTTTATTTGTATGGTCTTCTTTAGTCCTCCCAGCAAGCTTGTGAGGTGCTATCACCCTCATTTTACAGAGGAGGCAACTGAGGCTAGAGAAGTTTCGTAACTCGTCGGGGTCTTAGAATTCATCAGCAGCCAAGCTCAGATCCAGGCTGACTCTCCTCACCTAACCGCCCAACCTCCCCTCTGCTCCTGCCCCTCAGAGAAGGGTACTTCTCTACCTTCATTGTTTCTCTTGGGTCTAAACCACCTGACACAAAAAGGTGAATTTTTTGCAACAGAGCCTTTTGAGGTGGTAGCCCAGCGGGGGCGCTTGAGGCCTTACAGACACCAGACTACTGCCGCTCTTGGCCCAGGACAGGGGTGGTTTGGGCCTCCCCCCTCCCATCCCTCCTCTTCTCTCCCCACGCTAGCCTCCGCACCCCCCTGCCCCCTCACTGCCCATCTCAGTGCCCTCTCACCTCCAAAGGGGCACTTCTCCCTAGCAGCCACAGCCCACATCCACCCCCCTTCTATCCCAAGAACACTCCTTAAAGTTGTCCCTAGTCACTCCTTCAGAAAGAAGTGGAGTCTCAGGCTGAGGAAGTTGGGGTAAAGGGTCAGACAGCTTTGGAGACAGAGAGGTCTGAGTCCTCTTGCTACTCCCCTGTTTGGTAATTGGGGGTCACTGGTGTCAGAACAAACAAGTCGTGTCCAGGACAACCTCCTCACAGGCAGACTTCCTGTCTCCTCTCGTATCTTCTAGTTGAGGGCCACATCCTCTCCCCCTGCTCTCAAGCTGGACCATCCCTGCAGGAAGAGGCAGCTCCTGTTTTAAATAATCATGATTGCCACTGATATTATTGAACCCTTAATATGCACCAAGGGCTTCCCTGGTGGTTCAGATGGTAAAGACTCTGCCTTCATTGCAGGAGATCTGGGTTCGAGCCCTGGGTCGGAAAGATTGCCTGGAGAAGGAAATGGCAATCCACTCCAGTATTCTTGTCTGGAGACTCCTATGGACTGAGGGGGGCTACAGCCCATGGGGTCGCAAAGGAATTGGATACGACTGAATGACTTAGCACAGCACAATCTGCACCAGACATTAGGCCAAGCATTTTATTTGTATGGTCTTCTTTAGTCCTCCCAGCAAGCTTGTGAGGTGCTATCACCCTCATTTTACAGAGGAGGCAACTGAGGCTAGAGAAGTTTCGTAACTCGTCGGGGTCTTAGAATTCATCAGCAGCCAAGCTCAGATCCAGGCTGACTCTCCTCACCTAACCGCCCAACCTCCCCTCTGCTCCTGCCCCTCAGAGAAGGGTACTTCTCTACCTTCATTGTTTCTCTTGGGTCTAAACCACCTGACACAAAAAGGTGAATTTTTTGCAACAGAGCCTTTTGAGGTGGTAGCCCAGCGGGGGCGCTTGAGGCCTTACAGACACCAGACTACTGCCGCTCTTGGCCCAGGACAGGGGTGGTTTGGGCCTCCCCCCTCCCATCCCTCCTCTTCTCTCCCCACGCTAGCCTCCGCACCCCCCTGCCCCCTCACTGCCCATCTCAGTGCCCTCTCACCTCCAAAGGGGCACTTCTCCCTAGCAGCCACAGCCCACATCCACCCCACTTCTATCCAAGCCAAGAACACATGGAAAACTCCCCAGGGCAGTGGCTGGAATGGCAGGAGAGGAAGGGCGGGGGGAGGAGCGGGTGGTCGGCCTGGCAGCCCACACCTGCTTCTAATTCTGTGCCCGGCATTCCTGCGGAGCAGGAGTCCGCAGGGAGGGAGGCCGGAAGGGGAGGCTGGGTCCGGTCCCAGCCCTGCCCTGACCTAGCAGCCTCCTCCCCACAGGCGGCTGGACCCAGAGGGCCTGTCTGTCTGGATAAGGGATTATAGGGCCAGGCTGCACCTGGGTCCCTCTCCCCTTACTGATGGGCACCCAGAAACCAGGCATTTCAGTGTCACCTGAAAATGGGGAGAGGGTATCAGAACACCAGAGCAGAAGGTGCTCCGATGAGAAGTTGAGGCCTGAGGAGTGTCAGCCACCCGAGTCTCAGGAGACAAGCCACCCTTCCTCCCTGTCATGGGCCAATGAGAACCATGGTTTTCCAACTTCAGAGCTAATCCTTTTTGAAAAGCCTCTGCAGGATAATGAAGGCCGTGCTCACACGGGCAGGGCCGGCAGACCCTTTGTGGAGTGCCGGTGTTTGTCCTGCTGCTAGCTGAGGGTGTACAGGTGCTAGGCCCCAAGCTGGGTACAGGGAATTCAGAGGTCCCCTGGACCCATCCCTGTTCTCACCGAGGTCTCAGCCCAAGCAGGCAGGATGCCATGGCCCACTTCCATCTCCCTCGACTCACCAGCTCTTAGAACCAGCCAAGCTCAGATCCAGGCTGACTCTCCTCACCTAACCGCCCAACCTCCCCTCTGCTCCTGCCCCTCAGAGAAGGGTACTTCTCTACCTTCATTGTTTCTCTTGGGTCTAAACCACCTGACACAAAAAGGTGAATTTTTTGCAACAGAGCCTTTTGAGGTGGTAGCCCAGCGGGGGCGCTTGAGGCCTTACAGACACCAGACTACTGCCGCTCTTGGCCCAGGACAGGGGTGGTTTGGGCCTCCCCCCTCCCATCCCTCCTCTTCTCTCCCCACGCTAGCCTCCGCACCCCCCTGCCCCCTCACTGCCCATCTCAGTGCCCTCTCACCTCCAAAGGGGCACTTCTCCCTAGCAGCCACAGCCCACATCCACCCCACTTCTATCCAAGCCAAGAACACATGGAAAACTCCCCAGGGCAGTGGCTGGAATGGCAGGAGAGGAAGGGCGGGGGGAGGAGCGGGTGGTCGGCCTGGCAGCCCACACCTGCTTCTAATTCTGTGCCCGGCATTCCTGCGGAGCAGGAGTCCGCAGGGAGGGAGGCCGGAAGGGGAGGCTGGGTCCGGTCCCAGCCCTGCCCTGACCTAGCAGCCTCCTCCCCACAGGCGGCTGGACCCAGAGGGCCTGTCTGTCTGGATAAGGGATTATAGGGCCAGGCTGCACCTGGGTCCCTCTCCCCTTACTGATGGGCACCCAGAAACCAGGCATTTCAGTGTCACCTGAAAATGGGGAGAGGGTATCAGAACACCAGAGCAGAAGGTGCTCCGATGAGAAGTTGAGGCCTGAGGAGTGTCAGCCACCCGAGTCTCAGGAGACAAGCCACCCTTCCTCCCTGTCATGGGCCAATGAGAACCATGGTTTTCCAACTTCAGAGCTAATCCTTTTTGAAAAGCCTCTGCAGGATAATGAAGGCCGTGCTCACACGGGCAGGGCCGGCAGACCCTTTGTGGAGTGCCGGTGTTTGTCCTGCTGCTAGCTGAGGGTGTACAGGTGCTAGGCCCCAAGCTGGGTACAGGGAATTCAGAGGTCCCCTGGACCCATCCCTGTTCTCACCGAGGTCTCAGCCCAAGCAGGCAGGATGCCATGGCCCACTTCCATCTCCCTCGACTCACCAGCTCTTAGAACACTCTGTGCATGGAGACCTGGGCCACAGTGGGGTGGTAGCAGATATGTGGCAGAGGAGGGAGCAGAGAGGGGCACTGGGTGGTGGCAGAAGAGGGCTCACGAGATAGGCCTTGGAGCCTCAAAATTGTACCCTGAAGAGGCATGTGCGCATGTGTGCCTGTGTAGCAAGGAATTCCAGGATGAGGGCGCGATGGGGTCAGAGGTCTGGGGCAGAAAAGGTCAGTTGTGCTAGGAGCTGCCTATCACTCCTTAGGGTTAAGAGATCTGGAAGGCTGGGTTAAGGCCAGACCACAGAAGACTGGCTGAGGATGGGTATTACCATCTCACGAGGAACTTCAGGCATTCAGCAGATATTCCTGGAGTGCCTTACACTGTGCTGGTGCAGGTCTTGAGCTGGATGTTCATTAGTTTAATAACAAACAAAAGTCTTGCCCTGTGGATCTTGTATTTTCATGGGTAATCATAGTAAGTAAATAACAGCAGACGGCAAGTGCTGTGGAGAAAGCAGAGAGGCGTCAGCCAGATGCGGAGAGCTAGGAGAGCTTGCCAAGGTGGCAGGGTGAGCTTTATGGAGGTGACATTTGAATACTTAAAGGAGGCAAATGAACGAGCCATGCAGCTGTCTGCCAGTAGAGCGTTCCTGGCAGAAGACACAGCCAGTGCAAAGGCCCTGAGACAGAAATTCCCTGGCGCTTTCAAGTGTTTCAGCACAGTTAGAGCAGCGTGGCATGGGTGTGGGGGCGTTTTAGGAGACAGGTCAGAGAGGTAGCAGAATCCAGACCATGGAGGGCCTCTAGGCCACTGTGAATGCTTTGACTTTGACTCTCCATGCAATGGGGGAGCTATTACCATGACCTTTAAGCAGGGTCTCTGACCGCTATGCTGGAAATGATCAGTGCAGAAGCAGACAGGGAAGTCTGAGAGGAGGCTGGTACAGAGATCCAGTCAGCCGCCAGGCCAGGAGTAACAGGGGGTGGGGGGAGCAGTCAGTTTCAGGATGTATTTTGGAGACAGAGCTGCTGAACTTTTCTGATGAACTGCATGTGGAGTATAAGAGAAAGAGAGGAGTCAGGCACAACAGGCAGGGCTCTACCCTGTGTGGTTGAAGGGGTGGGGTTACCATAACGCTAAGGTGGGAAGACCATGGGCTGAGTGAGTTTTGTAAGACAAATAAAAAGTTCAGGTCAGGGCTTCCCTGGTGGTCCAGTGGGTAAGGACACGGCCTTGCTGTGCAAGGGGCGCCGGTTCGATCCCTGGCCTGGGAAGATCCCATGGGCCATGGAATGGATGGACAGATGTGTCCAACTACCGAGCCAGAGCTCTGGAGCGCATGCGCCCAGAGCCAGTGCTCTGCAACAAGAAAGGCCACTGCTATGGGAGGCCCACACAGGCCAAAGAACAAAGGTGGAAGTAAATGACCAATAGAAGTGGCCAAATAAAAAGTTCAGGTCACCGTGAAGGGTCAAAGGGGCGGGGAGGGAACCCAGGAGCCTGCGGGGTCCACAGAGGCTTCTGGAGGTGGGGGTGGGGCATGAGGCAGGGCCTGCAGAGGTGGGCCGGCGGGAGGGTAGGGGCTGCCCTTGGACTGCCTTGCCCCGTCTGATGGGGGCCGCAGATGGGTGCTAGAAGGAGGAGGAGGGAGGAGCACCAGGTGGTGGCAGAGAGAAGGGCTAGGAAGGTGGGCTTTGGGACCTCGAGACTGTACCCTGACATAGGTGTGTGTGTGTGTCTGTGTATGTGTGTGTGTAGCAAGAATTCCAGGACAAGGGCACTATAGAGTCAGAGGTCAGGGTCAAAAAGGTCAGTTGTGTTAGGAGCTGCCTCCTGATCCTTAGGGTTAAGAGATCTAGAAGGCCAGACTACAGAAGGCCTTGGCTACCACCCTGAGTAGTCTGAGCTTGATTCAGTAGGTGATGGGGAGCCACGGAAGGTTCTGGGCCAGGCTCTATAACCATCCTAGCTCGTTTGCCTGGATTGTACTGCCCTTCAGGGCAGGCCACAGTGGATCCTGCAGCTGCCTTGCTGGCCTGCTTGTCACCCAGGTGTGGCAATGACAGTTTAATGTCCTGATTATTAGACGATCATTTCACAGAGCCCAGAGCTGCCCTGGAGATTCTCCCAGTTCATCCTTATTCCAGGCCATGCTCTCAGAGCTTTCTGCTTTCCCCACCTAGGGGCTGCTCTGGAGTCTGGCCACTCGGGCCAAAACATCCCTCTGTGCACATATTTCACAATGCACTGACTGGTTCCTGCTGGACATTGTTTATCCTCCCGCCTCGGGCTGGAGAGATTAGGGCTCTTTGGCATTCCATTTGCCTTCAGCTGCTTTGTGTGAGCAGGGGGCCTGGGGAGAAGAATTTCCAAGGAGACGCGGTTTATGGAACTCACAGAAAAGGGGAATCCAAGAGGAAAACAGGTGAGGTGCGGGCACGCGGCAGGAATGTAACCTCAGACTCTCCGGTCTGGGCAGCCGCCAGGAACCGCTGAGCAGGAGGGAACAGATTCCTCCTAAAGCAGGAAGGATTTAGGTCAGACGGTGGGAGAATTTCCTGGCCGCTAAAGTATCGTCTACAGAGGTTGTGAGAGGTCCTGGGCTCTTGCCCAAGGCTGGGGAATGGACTGAATAACTCCTGGAAATATTTTAATCTCCAAGTGTTTATGGAGCCATCAAACCTGCTCTCAAGGGACAGTTACTCTAACCTCCCCATCATCCACGTGGGGAGACTGAGCCTAAGGAAGGGCAGGGACCCGGACAACAGGGCGTTGGGTGAAATGGCAAAAATCGCCCGCTGAACTCTTTCCGGCAAGAAGACCCCGCTGTGTCCTGCCGGGGAGGGGGAAGACAGTCCTCAGCCTTCCGCGGACTGGCATGGGGGCCAGCCGGCAGTGCCAGCCCAGCTTGGGTGCGGTGGGAGGACATCAGGCCCCCAAGAGGCAGCGTGAAGGGGCCTTAGATCCCCCAGAGAAGAAGCCCCGGAGGCAGAGTGAGAACGCAGGCGCTGGTGCTTGTCCCGCTGCTGTGTCCTCCTGGCCCTGGAGGGGCCCCGTAGGCCGAAGGGCCTCCTCTAGACCAAACTCACACCCAGCCCCTCTCCAGACGAGTGGCCAAGCTTTGGTCATCCCAGAAGCCTTTGCCCTCCGACTCAAGGTCCCCAATCCTCGTCCAGACTGTGCAGCCTGAACCCCCATGCAGCGCATTGGTTTTGGGAAAGAGTGGTCACAGGGGGCCAGCCCCGTGCTCCACGCCATGAGTGCGGTGAAGGACAATCCGTCTGCGTTAATGGAAGCAGTGAGGCCAAAAGAGGGGCCAGGCTAGCGCAGGGCCTCACAGCAGGACCATGACGGTAGGGTAAGAAGTCAGGCTCCCGCTCCCTCCTGGGCTTGGAAGGCAGGACACCAAAGGTGACCAGGCCTCCTGGGTAGCCTGAGCAAGACCATTGCCCAGCCTTTGAGGGGTCAGCCCCGCTCCCAGGAGACTGGTTAGATCGGCCATGGAGGGTACATACTGTGGAATAGTACTTGCAATGACCAGCAATGAACTTGATGTATCTTACAAGTTTATATTGACTGGAAATCACAAAACAGTGAGACCCATAAGTACCCATTTATGTACTTTGTGAATACATCCTTTCCCGTATACAGACGGTGGGAGAATTTCCTGGCCGCTAAAGTATCGTCTACAGAGGTTGTGAGAGGTCCTGGGCTCTTGCCCAAGGCTGGGGAATGGACTGAATAACTCCTGGAAATATTTTAATCTCCAAGTGTTTATGGAGCCATCAAACCTGCTCTCAAGGGACAGTTACTCTAACCTCCCCATCATCCACGTGGGGAGACTGAGCCTAAGGAAGGGCAGGGACCCGGACAACAGGGCGTTGGGTGAAATGGCAAAAATCGCCCGCTGAACTCTTTCCGGCAAGAAGACCCCGCTGTGTCCTGCCGGGGAGGGGGAAGACAGTCCTCAGCCTTCCGCGGACTGGCATGGGGGCCAGCCGGCAGTGCCAGCCCAGCTTGGGTGCGGTGGGAGGACATCAGGCCCCCAAGAGGCAGCGTGAAGGGGCCTTAGATCCCCCAGAGAAGAAGCCCCGGAGGCAGAGTGAGAAGGCAGAGCGCTGGTGCTTGTCCCGCTGCTGTGTCCTCCTGGCCCTGGAGGGGCCCCGTAGGCCGAAGGGCCTCCTCTAGACCAAACTCACACCCAGCCCCTCTCCAGACGAGTGGCCAAGCTTTGGTCATCCCAGAAGCCTTTGCCCTCCGACTCAAGGTCCCCCCAATCCTCGTCCAGACTGTGCAGCCTGAACCCCCATGCAGCGCATTGGTTTTGGGAAAGAGTGGTCACAGGGGGCCAGCCCCGTGCTCCACGCCATGAGTGCGGTGAAGGACAATCCGTCTGCGTTAATGGAAGCAGTGAGGCCAAAAGAGGGGCCAGGCTAGCGCAGGGCCTCACAGCAGGACCATGACGGTAGGGTAAGAAGTCAGGCTCCCGCTCCCTCCTGGGCTTGGAAGGCAGGACACCAAAGGTGACCAGGCCTCCTGGGTAGCCTGAGCAAGACCATTGCCCAGCCTTTGAGGGGTCAGCCCCGCTCCCAGGAGACTGGTTAGATCGGCCATGGAGGGTACATACTGTGGAATAGTACTTGCAATGACCAGCAATGAACTTGATGTATCTTACAAGTTTATATTGACTGGAAATCACAAAACAGTGAGACCCATAAGTACCCATTTATGTACTTTGTGAATACATCTCCACTTCCAGTATATTGCAGACCTTACACAGAGACTCAGATGTTCAGAGGTATGGCTAAGGCTCAGGGTAAGGATGAAGGTCAAAAACCTTAATTATGAGAGTGGCCTTGCACAGACCAGTAATTATGGTTGCTTGGAAATGAGAATTCAGATCAATTCAGTTCTCTGCATTTGTAAAAAACAAGTGTCTCCAAGAAAATTCCCCATGAACGTACTTGTCAGTGTCTCCTGCTGCCAGGTCCACAGGCTGGCTGACGCCATCCATTCCACATAAGAGACCCCGGCTCCCCCCACACAAAATTACACCGCATGACAGGTGGTCCTCCCTGCCTTCTGAGCCAGCCTCACCCGCCCTCCAGGATCTTCCTTTACCATGCCCATTTCTTGGGATGGTGGAGAGGAGAGGTGAGCACAGGTCTGGTGGGAACCGGACTTCACACAGCATTGGCCACCCTGTGCGGAGGGCCTGGATGTACCCCGCAAACCAGAGGGAGCACACCGGTACCCCTCCCCTGCCTCCACAAGCCCCCGCTCGAGCCTTCCCTCAGTCCCCTTCCAGCATCCCACAAGCCAGCCTCACAGCCAGGCCACTGTGGAGGGGCTGAGAGCGCAAGCCTGCAGGCCAGGCTGCCGATGGAACGCCTCCTCCGGGAGAGCGGCAGAGAAGGAGGCATTGTTCCTTCCTGGGAAAACAGAACCAGCTGAGGAAGGGGGCCGGCTGTTCCCAGAGCCCTCGGCGGCGGGGCATTCTGAAGGGGGTCGGAAGGGACCCAGCCTGAACCCTGGAGGCTGCTCTCTTTTCCAGTAGTTTCCCCAGGGCCGTGAGGGTGTGACAGAGGAGAAGGGTGGGCCAGGGGGAGCCAGGGGTGTCACAGGACCCCTCTGACAGTCAGAAGTGCACAACAAAGAACATTAAACAGTGATCTGGGTGGTTCCGTTTAAGTTCTAGAAAAGACAGGACTCATCTAAAGGGATTAAAAAGCAGGTCAGTGGCTACCTGGGGAGGAGGGAGGGAGGTTTTACTGACAAGTGGCAGAGAGGAACTTGCAGGGATGATGGAAACCTCAGCATCATGGTTTAGTGCGAAAATCACTGTGTGCATAAAATCTGTGACCTTACAGAGACTCAGATGTTCAGAGGTGTCTCAGGGTAAGGATGAAGGTCAAAAACCTTAATTATGAGATGGCCTTGCACAGACCAGTAATTATGGTTGCTTGGAAATGAGAATTCAGATCAATTCAGTTCTCTGCATTTGTAAAAAACAAGTGTCTCCAAGAAAATTCCCCATGAACGTACTTGTCAGTGTCTCCTGCTGCCAGGTCCACAGGCTGGCTGACGCCATCCATTCCACATAAGAGACCCCGGCTCCCCCCACACAAAATTACACCGCATGACAGGTGGTCCTCCCTGCCTTCTGAGCCAGCCTCACCCGCCCTCCAGGATCTTCCTTTTACCATGCCCATTTCTTGGGATGGTGGAGAGGAGAGGTGAGCACAGGTCTGGTGGGAACCGGACTTCACACAGCATTGGCCACCCTGTGCGGAGGGCCTGGATGTACCCCGCAAACCAGAGGGAGCACACCGGTACCCCTCCCCTGCCTCCACAAGCCCCCGCTCGAGCCTTCCCTCAGTCCCCTTCCAGCATCCCACAAGCCAGCCTCACAGCCAGGCCACTGTGGAGGGGCTGAGAGCGCAAGCCTGCAGGCCAGGCTGCCGATGGAACGCCTCCTCCGGGAGAGCGGCAGAGAAGGAGGCATTGTTCCTTCCTGGGAAAACAGAACCAGCTGAGGAAGGGGGCCGGCTGTTCCCAGAGCCCTCGGCGGCGGGGCATTCTGAAGGGGGTCGGAAGGGACCCAGCCTGAACCCTGGAGGCTGCTCTCTTTTCCAGTAGTTTCCCCAGGGCCGTGAGGGTGTGACAGAGGAGAAGGGTGGGCCAGGGGGAGCCAGGGGTGTCACAGGACCCCTCTGACAGTCAGAAGTGCACAACAAAGAACATTAAACAGTGATCTGGGTGGTTCCGTTTAAGTTCTAGAAAAGACAGGACTCATCTAAAGGGATTAAAAAGCAGGTCAGTGGCTACCTGGGGAGGAGGGAGGGAGGTTTTACTGACAAGTGGCAGAGAGGAACTTGCAGGGATGATGGAAACCTCAGCATCATGGTGGTGGTTGTAACGATTTGCAAACATTTGACAAAATGTATCAAACTGTGTGCATAAAATCTGTGCAGATTATAACTTTAAAAAATCATTTTTATAAAAAGAATAATTGCAAGTAAAGTCCTGGAAAAAAGTTGAGACCTGGAAGCTCCTCCTGGGGTTTCCCTTACTTGCTGTGTGACTGTGGGCAAATTCATTGCTCTCTCTGAGCCTCCCTTCCCTCCAGCACCTTTGTGTGTCCTAGGGTCCTGAGGGAGACAGGGTGAGGACCACGCTTGTGAAGGATTGGAACCGTCAAATATGAAGCCACTAATCATTAAAGAAGCTTGCCTGAGCAAGACCATTGCCCAGCCTTTGAGGGATCAGCAGTGAAGCATGGTGGGTTGCCCTGCTGAGGGGGTGAGTGGGGCCCAAGCCCTGCCCTCAGGGAGTGCAGGGTCTGGAGGGGAGTAGACACAGGCAAATAAGTCTGATTACAGATCAATACAGATATAGTGATGAGGCAGAAGTGTGTGCAGCTTGGAATGTCACTGCCCATCTGAGACGACTTCCTGGAGCAGGAGGCATCTGATCGAACCTGGGATTCTTCAAGAGTAAGAGGGAAATGACCTTCTTTGGTTCAGTGTAGGACCAGGACCAGGGTTCAGTATGTGATTGACTCAAGGCGCAGTCAGAGACCAGGAGCAGCACCAGCCCTTGCTGGCCCCGAATGCCCCCGGCCTCCTGGCTGGCTCTTCCAGCTTCCCTGGACGGCACAGCCAACTCACGAAATGGCCTAGAGAGGAAGGGTCGGGCCAGGAAGCGTTGTGGAGCCATCTGTGCGATGTTTATTGAAGCCTGGGGTGGGGGCGGCTGTCTGGTGCCAGGTGCTGGGTCTCATGAAGCTTCAGGCCCAGCTGACCCACGACCACATGTGGCTGGGGAAAGGGTCTTGGATAATGGGAAGGGGATCGTCCCAGGCCTCTTCACCCCTCTACCCCCTCACTCCCAACACACACACACACACACACACACACACACAGACGCAAGCATCTCGGGACCACAGGGCGAGAAACAGCTTGATACAGAGGTGGCCCTTGCTTTCAGGGCCTGACGCTCCCTGGGGAAATGACTGCGAGCATTCCTGGGGGCTTGAGTAACGGGGCCTAGGCTGGCCAAGACAGCCCCCACCAGCCAGGAGCCACCTCATCCTCACCCACCCCTGTGCTCCGAGCTTCCTCTTCATTCCAAGGAGGTGAGATCACACTGGCGGCTCCTGCCTGAGGCCTGGGCCCCAGGGCAGGCAGGGGTCAGGTCTGGGGGCCCCGGGGATGTGCTTGCGAGGGGTGCCGTGCAGGCAGACATCTCTGGGAAAGGCTCAGAAGCCAGAGTCCCCTTGCTCTGGCTCGTCGTCTGGACCTGTGAGCGGACAGGGGGGCTCTGAAAGCAAGAAGAAGGGGCCAGAAGCCTGTTTCTATGACTAGAGCGCCTTCATCATGCCTGCCCCTCCAAGAACAGAGGGCTTGAAAGAAGCTGAGAGGATCTTACAGCTTCCTTTTGTCATTTATCTGCAAGGACCCGGCCGCCTGGGAGGGGAGGGGCCGTGGAGGCCCAGGTCATTCTGCTTTAAGCTGGTGGCTGATCTGGGATGGAGCCCAGGGCTCTGGAGTCCCCTGCCCGCCTCCCACCCCACGCCATTCCCCACCCCTTCCACACGCCCAGCGTCAAGATCTTCCCTTCATTGACTGCGTGTGGATAGGGTCGGACACCTGAGTTCGGTTTCTTCTTAGTCCTAATCACTCCCTGGGACTGAGTTATGTACAAGGGGGTGATGCGAGGGAGGAGAGGAGGGCGGGGTAGGCAGAATGGACAGACCTTGGCTCTAGTCTAACCAGGGGAACAAGTGATCCAGGGACTGGAACAAACTCCAGACTTCCCCTGGGCACTCGGCCCTCGGCCCTGCAGGGGAGGGAGCCAGGCCCTCCTCAGACCGGAGGCCAGACACTGCAGACAGGGGAAGGTGTGGTCAGCTCTGGGGGCCAATGGCAGGATGAAAGGAATCCTGAGAAAGGCGGGCAGGAGGCCCAGGCCGAGAATCCTGCCCTGTCAGCAGCGTGGTCCGGGACATGTTTTCCGGTGAGCCCATCCCTTCCTGACCGCCCTCACTTCTGCCAGCTGCCATTCACCTGGCTCTGCCCACAGGCCTTCTGGGACACCCTGGAGGTCGGAAGCCCAGGGCTCTCTCTTGGTGGTTCACAAAGAAAGCCAACTGCATGGGGAGAGAGGGGCAGAGGGTGTTGAGACTGGTGCCCAGGGGCCTGGAAAATAAGGACCTGAGGGGAGTGTCTGCATCGGGATGGCTTGGTTCACTTGGTCCTGCCTCCGGGCCCTTGTCCGTGCTACTCCCCCTGCCGAGAGCATCCCTCTGTCTTCCCCAGTTCTCTACATCCCTGCCAGTCTCCCCAGTCCTGCTTCCCAGGAGGCTCAGCGGTCCCCACAGCACAGGGCTCTGGAGGTGAGACCCTGCCCCCAGACTTCCCTGACCCTACACCTGAGAGAGGACGGTTCAAGTCACACACTTCACTCCTGCACATACCGGGAGGCTTCCAGAAGGAGGTGACACCCAGTAGAGAGAAAGGAGAATGACAAAGGGCATTTGGAGCTGGCGAGGCCTCTGACCCTCGTCAGTGCCAAGCTGTTGCTCCCTCCTCACTCTCTCTCTCTCTCCCGCTCCTCCCTCTAGGTCTCCCGGACTTGGTTCCAGACCCCAACTACGTGCAGGCGTCCACTTACGTCCAGAGAGCCCACCTGTACTCCTTGCGCTGCGCTGCGGAGGAGAAGTGTCTGGCCAGGTAAGGAGACGAAGATGAAGTGTGGACCGTCCCCAGGAGTCGCCCAGGACCTGTGCTGGCACTGGCCAGGCTGCCTGCAGGCTGCGCCACCCTGGCCGCCTCGTTGGTGGGCCTTGGCTGCCCCCAGGGCGTCGGGTGGGGAAGGCAAGGGGGCGATCCGTCACTTATGTATACATCCCTCTGTGAGGACTTAATGGCGTTTCATCTTCACACCAGCTCCAGAGGGTCTGAATTTTTTTTTCATTTTTAAAATTATTTTTATTGAGATATAGTTCACATGCCATGACACTGCAGACAGGGGAAGGTGTGGTCAGCTCTGGGGGCCAATGGCAGGATGAAAGGAATCCTGAGAAAGGCGGGCAGGAGGCCCAGGCCGAGAATCCTGCCCTGTCAGCAGCGTGGTCCGGGACATGTTTTCCGGTGAGCCCATCCCTTCCTGACCGCCCTCACTTCTGCCAGCTGCCATTCACCTGGCTCTGCCCACAGGCCTTCTGGGACACCCTGGAGGTCGGAAGCCCAGGGCTCTCTCTTGGTGGTTCACAAAGAAAGCCAACTGCATGGGGAGAGAGGGGCAGAGGGTGTTGAGACTGGTGCCCAGGGGCCTGGAAAATAAGGACCTGAGGGGAGTGTCTGCATCGGGATGGCTTGGTTCACTTGGTCCTGCCTCCGGGCCCTTGTCCGTGCTACTCCCCCTGCCGAGAGCATCCCTCTGTCTTCCCCAGTTCTCTACATCCCTGCCAGTCTCCCCAGTCCTGCTTCCCAGGAGGCTCAGCGGTCCCCACAGCACAGGGCTCTGGAGGTGAGACCCTGCCCCCAGACTTCCCTGACCCTACACCTGAGAGAGGACGGTTCAAGTCACACACTTCACTCCTGCACATACCGGGAGGCTTCCAGAAGGAGGTGACACCCAGTAGAGAGAAAGGAGAATGACAAAGGGCATTTGGAGCTGGAGAGGCCTCTGACCCTCGTCAGTGCCAAGCTGTTGCTCCCTCCTCACTCTCTCTCTCTCTCCCGCTCCTCCCTCTAGGTCTCCCGGACTTGGTTCCAGACCCCAACTACGTGCAGGCGTCCACTTACGTCCAGAGAGCCCACCTGTACTCCTTGCGCTGCGCTGCGGAGGAGAAGTGTCTGGCCAGGTAAGGAGACGAAGATGAAGTGTGGACCGTCCCCAGGAGTCGCCCAGGACCTGTGCTGGCACTGGCCAGGCTGCCTGCAGGCTGCGCCACCCTGGCCGCCTCGTTGGTGGGCCTTGGCTGCCCCCAGGGCGTCGGGTGGGGAAGGCAAGGGGGCGATCCGTCACTTATGTATACATCCCTCTGTGAGGACTTAATGGCGTTTCATCTTCACACCAGCTCCAGAGGGTCTGAATTTTTTTTTCATTTTTAAAATTATTTTTATTGAGATATAGTTCACATGCCATAAAATTCACCTTTGAAACTGCGAATGAGGGTCTGTGTTACCCCAGCAATAGCTGAGGAGCAGTGAGAGGAGCTGAAACCTCCAGATGTGAACGGCACCATGGGAAGGTTCCTCGTGGGGAGCCTTCTCGGTGCTGCCAGGACCAGGAGGCAGGGTTACGGAGCCATCTGCCCAGAAGACGGGTGGAGGCTGTCCAGCAGGGGCCAAGGGCACGCGGGACGCTGAGGCTTTGGCTGCGTGTGGCACTCGAGAGGAAGGACAGCAGTTTACTTGAACCCGGGAGGCGAGCACAACTGACTCCCCATTATTCCTGGGTGAATCTCACTTTAGGAGAGCATGCTTCTAAATTCATCGATGGCAAATGTTCCTTTCAGATATGTGTGCTCTGAGGACATCTCCCGTGCTCAAAAGAACGGAAGATTATATTGACCTACTTCTTGTGTTGACATCCCTTACCCAGAACCAAGCGACAGGGAGTGGAAGGAGAGCTGGCAGGGGCGGTGGGCAGGCTGGAGCTGCGCGAGGCCGGCGGAGGGAGAGGCTGGCAAGGCTGAGGCATCCGTGCAGGCTGGGCGTGGGATACAGGCCTAGAAAATGCAGCAGGACCGACCCCCTGGAGCGCCAGGGCCCCGGGAGACCATTCAAAGCGTGGGCCACAGGCCGGTGCCAGCTCATGACAGCAGGCAGGACTCAGACGAGAGGAGGGACTCGCTCCAAGCCTCACCGCGAGTCTGTGGCCAAGCTGGGCCTAGAACCCAGGCCCTAATGAGTTCCCACGGTGTGCTGAGCCCAACAGAAGGGTAGGATTTAACTGAACAGAGGGAAGGAGGATGTTCTGTTCCAACGCAGACACAGACGGATTCCAAGCCTCCCTCAGACAGGGCCAAGGGCCTCGTGTCCTGGCAGACAGGAGCCTGCACCGCCTGGTGTCCAGACAGCGTCTCAGAGAGAGCTGATCCCACGACCGGGCACCTCCTGCCTCTGGCCTTGGGGCTCAGCCCTTAACGATGGCTAGGAACATCCTCTGTGAGGACTTAATGGCGTTTCATCTTCACACCAGCTCCAGAGGGTCTGAATTTTTTTTTCATTTTTAAAATTATTTTTATTGAGATATAGTTCACATGCCATAAAATTCACCTTTGAAACTGCGAATGAGGGTCTGTGTTACCCCAGCAATAGCTGAGGAGCAGTGAGAGGAGCTGAAACCTCCAGATGTGAACGGCACCATGGGAAGGTTCCTCGTGGGGAGCCTTCTCGGTGCTGCCAGGACCAGGAGGCAGGGTTACGGAGCCATCTGCCCAGAAGACGGGTGGAGGCTGTCCAGCAGGGGCCAAGGGCACGCGGGACGCTGAGGCTTTGGCTGCGTGTGGCACTCGAGAGGAAGGACAGCAGTTTACTTGAACCCGGGAGGCGAGCACAACTGACTCCCCATTATTCCTGGGTGAATCTCACTTTAGGAGAGCATGCTTCTAAATTCATCGATGGCAAATGTTCCTTTCAGATATGTGTGCTCTGAGGACATCTCCCGTGCTCAAAAGAACGGAAGATTATATTGACCTACTTCTTGTGTTGACATCCCTTACCCAGAACCAAGCGACAGGGAGTGGAAGGAGAGCTGGCAGGGGCGGTGGGCAGGCTGGAGCTGCGCGAGGCCGGCGGAGGGAGAGGCTGGCAAGGCTGAGGCATCCGTGCAGGCTGGGCGTGGGATACAGGCCTAGAAAATGCAGCAGGACCGACCCCCTGGAGCGCCAGGGCCCCGGGAGACCATTCAAAGCGTGGGCCACAGGCCGGTGCCAGCTCATGACAGCAGGCAGGACTCAGACGAGAGGAGGGACTCGCTCCAAGCCTCACCGCGAGTCTGTGGCCAAGCTGGGCCTAGAACCCAGGCCCTAATGAGTTCCCACGGTGTGCTGAGCCCAACAGAAGGGTAGGATTTAACTGAACAGAGGGAAGGAGGATGTTCTGTTCCAACGCAGACACAGACGGATTCCAAGCCTCCCTCAGACAGGGCCAAGGGCCTCGTGTCCTGGCAGACAGGAGCCTGCACCGCCTGGTGTCCAGACAGCGTCTCAGAGAGAGCTGATCCCCACGACCGGCCACCTCCTGCCTCTGGCCTTGGGGCTCAGCCCTTAACGATGGCTAGGGAAGTGGCCCTGAGGCTGGCCGAGACAGCTGTCCGCAGTCAGCTGAAGAGGGGAAGCCTGCAGCCACCCTCGCTTCCACCTACGGGGGCTGCGGGCGTGTGTCCCCTCACGGCTGCCTCCCTGCTGCTTGCCCTCCTTTCTCTTCCTCCTCACCATGCCCATCTCAGCTGGCTACTAGGGGACAGCAAGTGAATTAGGGGCAGGCAATCTGCTGCACCCTGTGCTCCCTGCACAAAAAAGGGCAGGTCGCTGGCCCTGGAGCCACACAATCAGGGAGAGGTGGCCTCCTCGCCCGGACCTGGCTCAGGGTATGTGTGGTATCAGGGTGTGTTGGAGGCACCATTGTTAGATCTGACAGACAGTCAAGATAGCTCTTATTGGGACAATCCAAGCAGACTTCCTGGAGGAGGGGACCTGAGTTGGCGCTAACAGGCTGGGTGGGTTCTGGGACAAATGAACAGAAGTGAATGAGTTAAGTCTGTTTGGGAAACAGTATTCGAAGCTGAAACAGTATTCCAGGATGTAGGGGGGCAGGAAAGTTAGAATCTCCTGGATAAGGCCATTTTTAAAAAGCCCTCCAAAGGTTTTTTGTGGCTTTTTTTTTTTTTTTTTTTTTGCCACTTCTACTAGTATTTCATCTATTTATCTTTGTTCTTTGGCCTGTGTGGGCCTCCCATCGCAGTGGCCTTTATCGTTGCCAAGCACCTTCTCTGGGCGCATGCGCTCCAGAGCTCCGGCTTGGTAAGTTGGACACATCGGTCCAGCCGCTCTGCAGCATGTGGGATCCTTCCAGGCCAGGGATCGAACCGGCACCCCTTGCACTGCAAGGCGGTGTCCTTACCCACCAGCCCACCAGGGAAGCCCCCCCCTCCAAGGTTTTGATATACCCCCATGCTTAGGGGCTGTCCCCAGATGAGAGTCACCTGCAGGCATCAGGGGTCCTTAGAGGGTCGTTATCAAGCCCTGCTTTAGAGAGTCTCCACCGGCAGCTGCAGCCCATGGCAGGAGTGAGGGACGGCCAGTGACGGGAGCAGAGGCCTGAGCCTTGACTGCAGTGTAGGGGTCAGCTGTGAGAACCCTCAGGGGCAAGACGGCCTGTGCAGGGTGTCTGCGGCCAGTACTCCAGGAACTCGGGTCTCCCCCTCTGTCCCCACAGCACAGCCTACGCCCCCGAGGCCACCGACTACGACGTGCGGGTGCTGCTGCGTTTCCCCCAGCGCGTGAAGAACCAGGGCACCGCGGACTTCCTCCCGAACCGGCCGCGGCACACCTGGGAGTGGCACAGCTGCCACCAGTGAGTGGGTGCTGTCTTCTGAGACCTGCGCCCCACAAACACCCGGGGAGGGGCGGTGCTGGGGGAGGGCCCCGTGAGGTGTTTTCTGCCAGGAGTGCATCACGGTAGGGTGGGGGCAAGGATTTCTCCGAGGTGCCTTAACCAAAGCTGGGCTGGAAGATGAGACCTGGAAGATTTGTCTTGAGAGGGGATGGAAGTGTCAGGAAGGCAGGGCATCGCCCAAGGGAGGCCGGCACAGGTGGGAGCCCAGGAAGGAGTGAGGGGCCCCAAGGAGGTGCCTTCTGAGGGTGGCTGGCTCAGCGGGAACACCAGAGATGCTGCCTGTGGGACCCAGGGACCCAGGAGCCCAGACTGGTCAGGAGGTGGAGTCACCTGGGCCATCTCAGGAGACGAGTGGGCTGGGTAGCCAGGGCTGACTAGGCCTTCTCCCGCTTCGTGTCTCACCCCAGGCATTACCACAGCATGGATGAGTTCAGCCACTACGACCTGCTGGACGCAGCCACGGGCAAGAAGGTGGCCGAGGGCCACAAAGCCAGCTTCTGCCTGGAGGACAGCACCTGTGACTTCGGCAACCTCAAGCGCTACGCATGCACTTCTCACACGCAGGTCGGGCTGGAGAGGCCGGGCCGGGGCTCTGGAGGGTGGCAAAGCCGCCTGGGTGGGGGGAGGCTGGGTCAAGCTGAAGGCGGGCTAGTGCCGAGGCCTCTGGCCACTCAGCTCCCCCAGAGTGCGGGTCTTCTCGCCAGTCCCAAGGCCACCCCGGGGCTCCTCAGGGCCTCCCTCCACCTCCATTCCCAGTACTGTCTGCTCATGGAAGGAGAGGGACATTCCAAGGAAGTCCGGATGATGTGATGTTCCATTTGCCTAGCTGGGCACCCAAATCCATCTTTCTGTCCAAACATCCAGAGAGTGTCCTTCTGTCCTGCCTGTCTGTCTCTCTGCACATTTGTCCGTCCGCCTCTCCCAGGCATCCCCCCACCTTCGTTTACCCCCTCCATCTGGCTGTTACATGGCTCTAGTCCATCCGCCCAGTGGACCTGGTACGGGTGGACCCACACTGAGCAGCCACCGGGCAGCCAGGGTCAGGAGGAAGGAGGCCCCGGGCTGCTGACGTGGGAGTGGTGTGGCTGGCTGAGGAGTGCACAGCAGCCCAACCTCTGCGCTGTCCCTTTTCCCAGGGCCTAAGCCCCGGCTGCTATGACACATACAACGCGGACATCGACTGCCAGTGGATTGACATCACCGATGTGCAGCCCGGAAACTATATCCTCAAGGTGGGACCCCTGTCAGAAGCACTCCTCCAGCCTGAAACTCAGGCTCGGTGCCCCTGCCTCTGACCTCTGGGTGTTAGATCTCAGAGGCAGTCACGATCTCTCCAAGGGGGGCAGCAATCCAGGCAGACTTCCTGGAGGAGGGGACTGGAGTTGGGTCTAGGAGGCTGGGTGGATTCTGGGCCAAGTGAACAGAAGTGAAAGAGTTAAGTCTGTTTGGGAAATAGTATTCGAAGCTGCCCTGTTGCTATGCAACTAATGATGCTCTGAGGTCTGCACATCCCATCTGAAGGTCTTAGTCTCAGACAGACACGGCCTCTTCCCATAAAAACACCAAGGAAGGGCTTCCCTGGTGGTCCAGTGGGTAAAGACACCGCCTTGCAATGCAAGGGGCGCCGATTCGATCCCTGGCCTGGGAAGATCTCACGTGCCGTGGAGCGGCTGGACCGATGTGTCCAATTACCGAGCCGGAGCTCTGGAGCGCATGCACCTAGAGCCGGTGCTCTGCAACAACAGAGGCCACTGCGATGGGAGGCCCACACAGGCCAAAGAACAAAGATGGATGAAAATAGATAAATGAAAGACCAATAGAAGTGGCCTGCCCACCCCGCTCCCTTCCCAACTCACACCCACCTCCCCCGCCAAAAAATAAAAATAAATAAAAAATAAATAAAAAACACCAAGGAAACTGCAGCCCCGGTGTGGGGATGCTAGAAGAGGTGGTAACTCTCTTCCCAAAGTGACAGAGAACTTGGAGAGCCATGTGGTTCATCCCCCTGTCTGTGGCCAAGGCAGTCTCTGTGCTATCCCAGAGAAGACACTGCCCATCCCTGAGACACTCAGCTCTTCACAGGACCCCAGCAAAGCCAAGGGCTCCTCTGACCAACAGTCCCCTCTGGCCTGAATCACTTCTCCACATCAGCTCACTCCAGTGCCCCCTGCCTGGGCGGGGTGGGGGACAAGTAGAGAAGCACATCGAGGGCACAGAGCCCAGCATGGTACACTCACACAGGCTGGGCAAGGGCAAGGTCATCATGGCCTCACTTGGGGAAGCCAAATCTTAGCCTCTTCCTTGCAGGTGCAAAGCTGGGGGGTGGGGATTCACTCTTTTAGGCTCCCTGGGCTCACTGCTCTGCTCTGGAAAAAAAGAAGAGCAGAGAAGGTATGCCTGGGAGACAGCTTTAACCTGCATGGAGATGGGCGGCTAGGAGACTGCGTTCAGAACATGGCAGCCTGGGACCAGTGGACTGCAGCCCGGTCCTGAGCACCTCTCCCTGGGCTCAGCGGGGCCTCTGCTCAGCCTCACCCAGGGCCCAGGGTTGTGAAGGGTATCCTTTCCCTTCCCTCATTCATCCACTCAACAAACTCACACAAAAGCCCTTCTGAGTTCTAGGCTCCAAGGATTCAAGACGCGTAAGTAATGCACAGTACTTACCTCTAAGGAATGTAACTTAAACATAACATCACTGCATCTTTTCTTAAATGTTCAGCAGATAAGGTGGGGTGTAGCCTAACCCAGTGACGCCATCCCCTATCAGTCCAACATTTTAAAGATTCCTTGTGTCCTGACAGCTCTTCAGCTAGGTTATGCTTGGGTCATCCTTTCAATGAGTGTCAGGTGCCCTGGGTTCCAGGACAGGAGATGCCACCTGCTATCAGACAGGCCGTCGGTGGATCATCTAGACGGGCATGCTTGGTGACAGGGTGCGGGCCTCGGAGTCAGGGAGGCCAGGCATGGGATCCCTGCTCAGCCCCTCCCTCACTGTGTTGGGCTCCCTGGGACAGTGGCTCTGAACGGCCTGTGCAGGTTCCCCTGGCCTGGGCTTTGCTTGAGGCAGCCTCCAGTTTCCTGGGAAGGGTGATCGAATGATGCTTTCTTTGACTATGAACTGTTTTTTTACTCCCTGTCTCTGCCTCGTCTCCCGTCTCTCTCTCAGAGTGTCTCTTGGTCTTGTGTGGTCTTTCTCCATTTGCCTGTCTCCCTCTGTCTTCTCTGCATCTGCGCATCTGCCTTTTCACCTTCCCTGGCCTCCTGACCAAATCGCCTTCTCTCTGTTCCTTTCCTTCCTCAGGTGCACGTGAACCCAAAGTACATTGTTTTGGAGTCTGACTTCACCAACAATGTCGTGAGATGCAACATCCGCTATACGGCAAGGCTCATCTTTCCCCTTTGGGGAAAAAGGTGCAAAGCTGGGGGTGGGATTCACTCTTTAGGCTCCTGGGCTCACTGCTCTGCTCTGGAAAAAAAGAAGAGCAGAGAAGGTATGCCTGGGAGACAGCTTTAACCTGCATGGAGATGGGCGGCTAGGAGACTGCGTTCAGAACATGGCAGCCTGGGACCAGTGGACTGCAGCCCGGTCCTGAGCACCTCTCCCTGGGCTCAGCGGGGCCTCTGCTCAGCCTCACCCAGGGCCCAGGGTTGTGAAGGGTATCCTTTCCCTTCCCTCATTCATCCACTCAACAAACTCACACAAAAGCCCTTCTGAGTTCTAGGCTCCAAGGATTCAAGACGCGTAAGTAATGCACAGTACTTACCTCTAAGGAATGTAACTTAAACATAACATCACTGCATCTTTTCTTAAATGTTCAGCAGATAAGGTGGGGTGTAGCCTAACCCAGTGACGCCATCCCCTATCAGTCCAACATTTTAAAGATTCCTTGTGTCCTGACAGCTCTTCAGCTAGGTTATGCTTGGGTCATCCTTTCAATGAGTGTCAGGTGCCCTGGGTTCCAGGACAGGAGATGCCACCTGCTATCAGACAGGCCGTCGGTGGATCATCTAGACGGGCATGCTTGGTGACAGGGTGCGGGCCTCGGAGTCAGGGAGGCCAGGCATGGGATCCCTGCTCAGCCCCTCCCTCACTGTGTTGGGCTCCCTGGGACAGTGGCTCTGAACGGCCTGTGCAGGTTCCCCTGGCCTGGGCTTTGCTTGAGGCAGCCTCCAGTTTCCTGGGAAGGGTGATCGAATGATGCTTTCTTTGACTATGAACTGTTTTTTCACTCCCCTGTCTCTGCCTCGTCTCCCGTCTCTCTCTCAGAGTGTCTCTTGGTCTTGTGTGGTCTTTCTCCATTTGCCTGTCTCCCTCTGTCTTCTCTGCATCTGCGCATCTGCCTTTTCACCTTCCCTGGCCTCCTGACCAAATCGCCTTCTCTCTGTTCCTTTCCTTCCTCAGGTGCACGTGAACCCAAAGTACATTGTTTTGGAGTCTGACTTCACCAACAATGTCGTGAGATGCAACATCCACTATACAGGTCGTTACGTTTCGACAACAAACTGCAAAATTGTCCAGTAAGTGCTCGCCCATCCCGTCCCCCAGCCCAGCCCCTCTCCTTGCTGAGGAGCAGGCAGGCCACCTGAAACATGTAGGAGCCCTGCCCTGGGGGTCACCTTGATGGCCACGCACAGCTACAGCTGAGCCAGCTCACGGGCTGAGCAGAAGAGGCTCCTGTGCGCCCACCCCAAGCCCAGTGCTCAGATGGAGGGGTGCTCAGGCTGTGGGCGTTGATCTTGGGCGTGGCTTCCCATCTTTCCTCAAGTAGAGACCAGCAGGAGGCCGCCTAGGTGGGTGGAGGTGCAGGGCTCTGCAAGTCTCCTTCTGTGACTCGCTCGCTCTGTGGCCTCAGGCAGCTCACCTCACCTCTCTGAACCCCTTTTCTCTTCAGCACTTCCCACGCAGGCTGGAGAGGCCAACGAAAGGGCTGACATCCATGTGTGTTTCAGAACCCTCACACTGGCGCTCTGGGAACGGCAGCGGTGGGAGCCTTAGTGTCCCCGTCAGGTGGATTGAATGAAGCAGTCGCAGATTAGAGAGATTCTAGCTGGCGTCACTTCCAATCGGTTATCAGTCCCTGCGCTCTGCTGTAGAGGAAATTGGTCCAGTTGGAGCCCGGGCCCCTGGCACAGGGCTCCTCAGCTCCTCTACTTTCCAGGCTGGCTGTCCTCAGCCTCTCTCCTGATTCCTTACGTGAACTGCTTTTCAGAGGGACCACCAGCTTACAAACTCAGTAAGAAATCCAGTCACACTCTGAATTTTAAATGCTTGATCATATCAAAGCAACTCTTTTTCCGTCTATAAAAAAACAAAGGAAAAAGGAATTGTCTTCTAGAGCTGTAGTCTGTCAGCACGGGGACAGCTGACAGGGGTTCCAGGGCCGAGAGAAGCATCTTTCCCAAACGTGCGTGCATATTAATGGTTGACAGATATGAGAGGCTTAGCCTATCACCAGGGTCAGGGCTCAAGAGTGTGACCGGGATTAGGGTTCAGTGTGTGACCAGGATTAAGGCTCAGCGTGTGACCAGCGTTGGGGCTCAGCATGTGACCAGGGTCAGGGCTTGGTATGTGAGGGCTTACTGTGTGTTTACACACAGCTCTTTCACCCTTGGCTGCTTACCACGAAGCTGACCGTTCACAGCCCCCACTACACCGTGAGAACAGTGGCCTCTGGTTCAATTCAGAGATCCTGTTCCTCATTAGCAGGATTAGATCAGAATTATCTAGGTCACAGAGTGAGCTGGAAATGACTGACTCCTGTTCCATCCCTGGCATCCTAGCCCTTGGGCAGGCCTGGGTTTCCAGCACCATCTTGCTCCTCAGGGTTTGCCTTGTTCAGACTATTAAAAATCCAAGGGTCGCCTAAACAGTAGAGGCTTTCTGGGAAGCAGTTTAGGGAAGGAGGAGCAGGGGTGGGTAGGAGGGAGGCAGGGGCCATACCAGAGAGAAGGTGTCTGCGGGGAAGTGAGGGAGGCAGGGAGCCCATATGCCCTCCTGTCCATCGGGCTGCTGGAGAGAGGGCGTCCAAACAAGCTTCCCCTTTCCCAGAGGCACTGTGAGCTGAGGCCCCGCAGCGGGGTGTACAGAGCCGCTGCCCCATGCCCTTTCCAGCTCCCCTGGGGCCTGCGGGCTCCGGGAATGCCGAGGCCCTTCCTTCCGAACCCTTTACATAAGTGCCTGGAGAGGCGCAGGTCTCATTAGCTGTCTCCTCGACCCTGGCCGCAGGCAGGCGGCTGGGCCGGCGCACAGGAAGCCAGAGGGAGCGTTCCCAGAAAGGCCACGGGACTGACGCCTGTGGGTTTCAGTCGTGTTTCTGAAGAGGAAAAGAGGAGGCCTTTTCTTTTTTTCATTCAAAAGTAGAGTTAGGAGGAATCAGAAAGTATTTCCAGACAGTAGCACATCTGCTATCGGCCTAGGAAACAACGTGGAGCTCAGGGCATGCGGAGCGGTGCTGCCGAGATGGTGCCCTGGGTGGGAGGCCATGAAACCCCTCTTTTCAGAGCTGAGGGTGCAGGAACCCTTTCCCTGAGCCCCCATGACTGAGGGCAGTGGAGGCCCACAGCCGCCCTCCCACGTGGGCTCTGGGCTGCGGAGGGGAAGCGCTCAGCTGGGGACATGGTGGCAGCCTCGCTGACCATTGAGAGAGGGTCCCTACCTCTCAGCCTGCCTCTGACCGGCTTGCTTTCTTTTCTTAGATCCTGATCTCGGGGAGGCGGACAGGCTGCCAACCTCCCCAGAGCAGGCCCTGCGCCCCAGGCAGCCTCCCGCCAGGACAAGCCCGGCCGAGGGGCCCAGCCGCGTCCACAGGCAGGGGCAGCTGGACGTGGGAGCATCTTCCCTGCCCGCCTCAGGGAGCGAACGGGACCAAAACCACAGGGATTCCGGATGCCAGGCCCCACTGTGTACTTAACTTTCCCCTACAACGTAATTTTGTTGGTTGTTGGTTTTTATTTTTTATATTTTGGCCATACCACAGAGTCGGATTGCCCAGGCCTGGGCTGAATAAAACAAGGTTTTTCTACTCTGTGGTTCTGCATGTGGCCTGCTGACCGGGATGACCAGAGCTAGGTTGGACTCGGGACACGCTTGGGCTTCGTCCTTCCCAGTATAATGTGGAAAGGGCAGCCAGCCGCCTGTCAGGACCACAGCTGGACCGAGAAGGCCTCGAGCCCACGGTGGAAGCCCCACAGGGTTTATCTCTGGGCCAAGCCCGCTCTGCCGGGAGAGGCACTCCTGGCACCGGGGGAGGGGCCCGGATAGCTCATCCTCCGTCACCACCCACCTCGCGGCATCACACTCCCACCCCCTGCTCTCTCCCGCGGTCACCCCCTCCACCACACACTCGCTCCCTTCTTGCATACTGGACACCTGCTGAATGCACAGCCTGTGGTGGAACTGAGCAGACACGGGAGAATCAGACACAGGTCCTGCTCACAGAGGGTGGAGGGGTGCACCCCCAGGATGAATTCCACATCAAGTGAGACAGCCCCAGGGGGCAGCCCAGGGTGGAGCCCAGGAAGGGAAGGGAGAAGGGTTGACCCGGAAGAGCCTGAAGGAGGCGGTGGCCCTCTCGCTCGTGTCCTCGCAGTGATGCCCTGAGTTCCTGAGCCCCCATGACTGAGGGCAGTGGAGGCCCACAGCCGCCCTCCCACGTGGGCTCTGGGCTGCGGAGGGGAAGCGCTCAGCTGGGGACATGGTGGCAGCCTCGCTGACCATTGAGAGAGGGTCCCTACCTCTCAGCCTGCCTCTGACCGGCTTGCTTTCTTTTCTTAGATCCTGATCTCGGGGAGGCGGACAGGCTGCCAACCTCCCCAGAGCAGGCCCTGCGCCCCAGGCAGCCTCCCGCCAGGACAAGCCCGGCCGAGGGGCCCAGCCGCGTCCACAGGCAGGGGCAGCTGGACGTGGGAGCATCTTCCCTGCCCGCCTCAGGGAGCGAACGGGACCAAAACCACAGGGATTCCGGATGCCAGGCCCCACTGTGTACTTAACTTTCCCCTACAACGTAATTTTGTTGGTTGTTGGTTTTTATTTTTTATATTTTGGCCATACCACAGAGTCGGATTGCCCAGGCCTGGGCTGAATAAAACAAGGTTTTTCTACTCTGTGGTTCTGCATGTGGCCTGCTGACCGGGATGACCAGAGCTAGGTTGGACTCGGGACACGCTTGGGCTTCGTCCTTCCCAGTATAATGTGGAAAGGGCAGCCAGCCGCCTGTCAGGACCACAGCTGGACCGAGAAGGCCTCGAGCCCACGGTGGAAGCCCCACAGGGTTTATCTCTGGGCCAAGCCCGCTCTGCCGGGAGAGGCACTCCTGGCACCGGGGGAGGGGCCCGGATAGCTCATCCTCCGTCACCACCCACCTCGCGGCATCACACTCCCACCCCCTGCTCTCTCCCGCGGTCACCCCCTCCACCACACACTCGCTCCCTTCTTGCATACTGGACACCTGCTGAATGCACAGCCTGTGGTGGAACTGAGCAGACACGGGAGAATCAGACACAGGTCCTGCTCACAGAGGGTGGAGGGGTGCACCCCCAGGATGAATTCCACATCAAGTGAGACAGCCCCAGGGGGCAGCCCAGGGTGGAGCCCAGGAAGGGAAGGGAGAAGGGTTGACCCGGAAGAGCCTGAAGGAGGCGGTGGCCCTCTCGCTCGTGTCCTCGCAGTGATGCCCTGAGTTCCTGGACACTGGATCCGGGCTGGAAGAAGCAGAGGAAGGCGCCTCCCTGTTCTTTCTCCTCCCACAAGCCCTCAGGACACCTTTGCACCACCCATCTGCATCCTGCCAACTCCCTTCCTTCCCAGGGCAGTGACGGTAGTGAGAAAGGAGAAGAATCCTGACCCAGGAACCAGGGCTGTGGGTTCCAGGGCTCTTGCTCACTGGTTGTGTGATTTGGGGCAAGGATGCTACACATAGGGGTCTCAGTGTCCGCATCAGTAAAATGGAATGCTCCCCTACGTGGTCCACTTGTAACATGGAGAATTGGTGAGCTACTTAGGTGTTAGACCATTCCTCCAGGTCACTGTGGTCTCCCCAGCCTGTGACACTCAGAGTCATCCAAGGACAGGTTTTGGCTCTCACACTGTTTGTGCCTCAGGACCCCTGGAGCAAGTAGGTGTCAACAGGGTGCAGATGGGCGGGACCTCCTGGAGCCAGGCTATGCTTCAAGAAGGCCCTGGCCTGGCTCACTCACCAGCCCAGGCAGAGGAGGGACTGGACGTGGCTGCAGGCCCTCTCACCCTCCCTCCCTGAGTCTTGCGAGGATTTGACTCTTTTCTGGCTCGGGTGAGGGCTGAGGCTCTGCTGCTCTCCGTCGCGGGCCTGGGCGGCTGGACTGAGAAGGTATGCAGGCAGAAGCTGCCTTCCAGAGGTCTCATTCTGCTGCAACCTGCACCCCAGTGTGCCTCTGAGATTCTGTCCTAATTCTAGCCCCACCCCACTCCTTTCTAGGTGCCCCTAGGAGGGCAAGGGAGGTTTCAGACAAGGTCACCAAATTTCAGGCCATCAGAAGGTCCCAAGAGGTAGAGTCAAGAGTCTCCAGTTGTCAGGTTAGAAGATGAAGCCTAGAGCGGGAGCCTACCTGAGGCCAGGCTTCAGCAGGTGCTCAAAGGAGACTCCTGGAGAGGCGCTGTGCTCTTTGTGGGGCAGCGGGGGCAGTAATCTGGAGGAGCTAGAAGGTGGGAATGAGCGAGGCCACAGCAGAAGGTGCAGGAGGGGAGGAGGAACAAACTACCTTCAAGCCTGAGCCAAAAAAGGGTTATTCCTTGGCAGACATCTTCCAAGAAAACAGTGTGGGGCTTTCTGGGAGGTGAGAGGCTGAGTGCCAAACAGGTTCCCTCTTGGTTCACAGCAATGCCTGTGCACTCAGCCCCTCCCCTCTGCATTGGGCCTCGGCACTTGCACTGGCCCCCACACCTGATGCCAACCCCTGGGGCCAGCGTCCTAAGGGAAGTTCCCACTTGCCTGAAGCTTCAGACTGAGTGCCTTTCCAGCTCGGGGCAGGGGGATCACTCCCCAGCTCCCACACTGGAAGTGTGACTCCCCTTCGTGGTCAAAATAATAAGGACTGGGCTTCCCTGGTAGTTCAGTGGTAGAGTTCGCCTGCCAGTGTGGGAGACACGAGTTCAATCCCTGATTCGGAAGATCCCACATGCTGCAGAGCAACTCTGCCTGTGAGGCACAGCTATTGAGCCTGCCTAGTTGACCCCTGGAGCAAGTAGGTGTCAACAGGGTGCAGATGGGCGGGACCTCCTGGAGCCAGGCTATGCTTCAAGAAGGCCCTGGCCTGGCTCACTCACCAGCCCAGGCAGAGGAGGGACTGGACGTGGCTGCAGGCCCTCTCACCCTCCCTCCCTGAGTCTTGCGAGGATTTGACTCTTTTCTGGCTCGGGTGAGGGCTGAGGCTCTGCTGCTCTCCGTCGCGGGCCTGGGCGGCTGGACTGAGAAGGTATGCAGGCAGAAGCTGCCTTCCAGAGGTCTCATTCTGCTGCAACCTGCACCCCAGTGTGCCTCTGAGATTCTGTCCTAATTCTAGCCCCACCCCACTCCTTTCTAGGTGCCCCTAGGAGGGCAAGGGAGGTTTCAGACAAGGTCACCAAATTTCAGGCCATCAGAAGGTCCCAAGAGGTAGAGTCAAGAGTCTCCAGTTGTCAGGTTAGAAGATGAAGCCTAGAGCGGGAGCCTACCTGAGGCCAGGCTTCAGCAGGTGCTCAAAGGAGACTCCTGGAGAGGCGCTGTGCTCTTTGTGGGGCAGCGGGGGCAGTAATCTGGAGGAGCTAGAAGGTGGGAATGAGCGAGGCCACAGCAGAAGGTGCAGGAGGGGAGGAGGAACAAACTACCTTCAAGCCTGAGCCAAAAAAGGGTTATTCCTTGGCAGACATCTTCCAAGAAAACAGTGTGGGGCTTTCTGGGAGGTGAGAGGCTGAGTGCCAAACAGGTTCCCTCTTGGTTCACAGCAATGCCTGTGCACTCAGCCCCTCCCCTCTGCATTGGGCCTCGGCACTTGCACTGGCCCCCACACCTGATGCCAACCCCTGGGGCCAGCGTCCTAAGGGAAGTTCCCACTTGCCTGAAGCTTCAGACTGAGTGCCTTTCCAGCTCGGGGCAGGGGGATCACTCCCCAGCTCCCACACTGGAAGTGTGACTCCCCTTCGTGGTCAAAATAATAAGGACTGGGCTTCCCTGGTAGTTCAGTGGTAGAGTTCGCCTGCCAGTGTGGGAGACACGAGTTCAATCCCTGATTCGGGAAGATCCCACATGCTGCAGAGCAACTCTGCCTGTGAGGCACAGCTATTGAGCCTGTGCTCTAGAGCCTTGGAGCCACAACTATTTAACCCATGTGCCTTAACTACTGAAATCCGTGAGTCCTAGACCCCGAGTTCCATAAGAGAAGTCACCGCAACAAGAGGCCTGCTCACCTCAGCTAGAGAGTAGTCCCCACCCTCTGCAACTAGAGAAGAGCCTGTGGCTGCAGTGAAAACCCAGAAGAGCCAAAAATAAATAAATTAATTAAATTACCAAAAAAACCCCCCACAAACAACAAAGATACTAAGGATCCCTTGGTGGCTCTCTGAGGCCTCTGAGCCCTGCTGGTCATGCCCAGGGATGGGCCCAACACAGCTGCTTCTCACTGTGGCTGTGTTGGGTTTGTACCCAACCACAGCATTTGTTGGAAAACCCTGCATACCTCCCCACAAACCTCCTTCCATTCCCCAGATTGAGTCCTGCAGACGGTGCCCTCGGGCAGGGCTGCACCAACCTGCGAAGGAGAGTGAGAGGTGCTGCCACACCCAGGAAACATCACTGAGGTCTTGGGATTTCAGGTCAGGAAAGCAGCCAGGACTCGACACCCAAGGACACACCTGACACACATCCCCCTGGGAAGTGCAGGAGAACTTTCTAAAAGTGAGAAAGTCCTAAAAATGTTCTAACAGAGAAACTCAAGGTGTGGAAGGCAGGGGAAGCAGATATGGATTTTGGCTCCTATATGCCCTAGCTATGCGAAATCACTTCTCTACACACACACACACACACACACACACACAGCCTCTAAGACATCATTCTTTTATTTTCATCCATCTTTTCTTTATTCTTTGGCCTGTGTGGGCCTCCCATTGTAGCGGCCCCTCTCGCTGCAGACCACTGGCTCTGGGCCCATGTGCTCCAGAGCGCTGGCTCGTAATTGGACACACCGGTCCAGCTGCTCTGTGGCACGTGGGATCTTCCTGGGCCAGGGATTGAACGGGTGCCCCTTGCACTGCAAGGTGGACTCTTTACCCACTGGACTACCAGGGAAGCCTGAAATCGCTTCTTTTAAAAAAAAAAAATTAAACAAAATTTAATCCACTTTGAGCCCCTGGTTACCAGGTGGGGCATTCTATATCCTGAGTTATTTTACTCCCGCCCTGGAGGCCTCAAAAGGCCCAGAACATCTGAGAAGGGTCCTACGGCCTTTGGTCCCCTCAAGTAATTACACACAGGCTTGATGAATGAACCTTCCAGGGCAGGAGTCTCTGCTTCCTACAAAACTTGGGCAGAAGGACATCAAGTCTCTCAAAGCTCATACATCCTCAGGGCACCAGAAGGAGCAGGACACTGTCCTTGCTTCTAGCAGAGTCACGATCCCCACCTCCCAAGTCTGGGGGAAGATGACTCTCCCTCTTTTCTCTGCCTGCTTCCCCCACAACCCCCCCTACTCCTTCCTCCTTTGCTCTTCCTGTTTGGGGCAACCTTCCATCACCCCACAGTGTGCCTCGGCTCACAGAAGTCACCTCAGATCTGGACTGAGGTGGGGAAGTGGGGAAGCACAGTTACTTCCCAGGGTGGAGGGAAAAAAGGACCCAGCACTAATGACGATGATGATGTTTAACTTCCTCAACAGTTAGCCATTTTCAACAGGGCCAGTTGAAAGTGTGAAAGTGTTAGTCACTCAGTTGTGTCCAACTCTTTGCAATCTCAGGGACTGTAGCCCCCCAGGCTCCTCTGTTCATGGACTTCTCCAGACGAATATGGAGTGGGTAGCCATCCCCATCTCCTGCATTACAGGTGGATTCTTTACCATCTGAGCCACCAGGAAAGTCCAGTTATGTGCCAGGCTCAGCCCTAAATGCTATACAAAAGTTATCCTATTGAATTCTCACAATGACCCTATGAGGAAGGCACTGTTATTATTCCCTTTTTGCTGATGGGGAAGTTGAGGCCTGGAGAATCATATGACTTGCCCCAGTTCCCTCAGCTAGTCAGTAGGAAAGCCAATATTCATACACTGAGCCATTTTCTGGAGACAGGGGTGTGGCTTCCATCAGATCTTCAAGGCATAGGCGACCAGACAAAAAGCCGTATGCCTGCGCTTTGAAGCACAGTCAGGACGCTGTTCAGACCTTCATCTCCTTCCTCCACAGCTCTCTAGATTCATGACTCCTGAAAACAGCAGCTCAAACAGTGGTTGGGCAAGAAGAAACATTATTCCTCTTAGAAGCAGTGGAATTCATGTCTAGATTGCTCTTCACGGGAAGGGGAAGGAAGAGGCAAATTATAATTGACAACCCATCAACTGGTCTAGTCAAGAAAATAAGATCAAATATGAGGTTAGAAAGGAAATATTAACACAGCTATGGAGATGATTTTTGAAATTTAAGAGAATAGCACATACATTCTCCATGCTGATTAATTAGTGTTTCAACATTAAATACCAATATTCTAGGGATAGGTGCATAATTGCCAAAATTGACTCAGTGAGTGAAAGACCTAGAACTACAGAAGAAATTGTACGTATTTTCTCTAAAAAAGATATAAGATGTAGAGAGCATTCTATGAGTTCTTCCAAACTGGAAAAACAGGCCATTTCTATTTCTCTATTTAAACTTTTCCAGAGCATTTGGGGGAAATGATGAATGGATTTTATGCATCCAAATTGATTTTATAAAGTTCACATAATCCTGACACTCAAATCTGATAAAGTTAAGCATCCTCCCTACTGACCTTCATGATGACAACCACGGACAATTTTTCCTCGGCATGGGTACAAAACCCTGGACGAAAAGCCAGCAAATGAAATGCTATTACAATGATACCCAAGGCAGTCAGAGTTGCCCACAACTGTCCAGCACCTAGTGTTTGGTATGCTTTCCTGGACCCCAGATCTGTGCTGGGGCAAAACTGGACCCAATATCTGGATCCAGGCAGTTTGAACCCAACAGTCCCTTTGCACAGTCCTAAGTGCTCCTCTCAGGAAGCAGACAAAATCAAATGGAGCAGGTGTGCAAAACTTGCAAAGATACAAAAAAGGCCACAGCTTGAATAATTGCTGCTTGCTGGGACCTTGCAGTCAGCTGGAATATCACAGTGGGTTGATAATTTGTCACTTCTTTTCCTTTTTGAGAAATTCTCACCTGTTTGTTTGTTTTTATTTATTTAGGGAGGGTGGCATGGGGAGGGAGAGGGACACGGGGTTAGAAGCAGCAGCTCAAACAGTGGACGCTGTTCAGACCTTCATCTCCTTCCTCCACAGCTCTCTAGATTCATGACTCCTGAAAACAGCAGCTCAAACAGTGGTTGGGCAAGAAGAAACATTATTCCTCTTAGAAGCAGTGGAATTCATGTCTAGATTGCTCTTCACGGGAAGGGGAAGGAAGAGGCAAATTATAATTGACAACCCATCAACTGGTCTAGTCAAGAAAATAAGATCAAATATGAGGTTAGAAAGGAAATATTAACACAGCTATGGAGATGATTTTTGAAATTTAAGAGAATAGCACATACATTCTCCATGCTGATTAATTAGTGTTTCAACATTAAATACCAATATTCTAGGGATAGGTGCATAATTGCCAAAATTGACTCAGTGAGTGAAAGACCTAGAACTACAGAAGAAATTGTAATGTATTTTCTCTAAAAAAGATATAAGATGTAGAGAGCATTCTATGAGTTCTTCCAAACTGGAAAAACAGGCCATTTCTATTTCTCTATTTAAACTTTTCCAGAGCATTTGGGGGAAATGATGAATGGATTTTATGCATCCAAATTGATTTTATAAAGTTCACATAATCCTGACACTCAAATCTGATAAAGTTAAGCATCCTCCCTACTGACCTTCATGATGACAACCACGGACAATTTTTCCTCGGCATGGGTACAAAACCCTGGACAAAAGCCAGCAAATGAAATGCTATTACAATGATACCCAAGGCAGTCAGAGTTGCCCACAACTGTCCAGCACCTAGTGTTTGGTATGCTTTCCTGGACCCCAGATCTGTGCTGGGGCAAAACTGGACCCAATATCTGGATCCAGGCAGTTTGAACCCAACAGTCCCTTTGCACAGTCCTAAGTGCTCCTCTCAGGAAGCAGACAAAATCAAATGGAGCAGGTGTGCAAAACTTGCAAAGATACAAAAAAGGCCACAGCTTGAATAATTGCTGCTTGCTGGGACCTTGCAGTCAGCTGGAATATCACAGTGGGTTGATAATTTGTCACTTCTTTTCCTTTTTGAGAAATTCTCACCTGTTTGTTTGTTTTTATTTATTTAGGGAGGGTGGCATGGGGAGGGAGAGGGACACGGGGGCCACTTCTATTGATCTTTCGTTTATCTATTTGCATCCATGTTTGTTCTTTGGCTCCTGTGGGCCTCCCATCGCCGTGGCCTCCGTCATCGCAGAGCACCGGCTCAGGGCGCATGTGCTCCAGAGCTCTGGCTCGGTAGTTGGACACACGGGTCCAGCCGCTCTGCGGCACGTGGGATCTTCCCAGGCCAGGCATCTAACCGGTGCCCCTTGCACTGCAAGGCAGTGTGCTTACCCACTGGACCACGAGGGAAGCCCTGTTTGTTTTTAAATAAGTTACTTTCTCTACTTTCTTTCTGCTGGACTTGGCCACATCTGATTTAGTCATGTCCTAGTGGAATTCCTTCTTTGCTGTATTTATATGCATACTTTCCCCCTCCCCCCCACCCTCCGCCAAAAAAAAACCCCTTGGGAACAGTGCTTATGGGGACCTCAGCAACAGAATCCTGGATTGAAGGGACTTGATCCAATGAGCAGGGTACCTATCTCAGGCAAGAGAAGGAGGACCTTGGCCTCGGTCTGGCGTCCCCGTAGCCTGGGAGTTTCTCAGTCAGCAAATAGGACTGTCACTGCCCCAGGAAGCCACTAGATGGCGAAGGGCTGTATTTCCAGGATGTGCTGTGCTAAGTCCCTTCAGTTGCATCCAACTACATTTGAGACCCTATAGACTGTAGCCTGCCAAGCTCTTCCATCCATGGAATTCTCCAAGCAAGCATACTGGAGTGGGTTGTCATTCCCTTCTTTAGAGGATCCTCTTGACCTGGGAACCAAATCCGGGTCGTCTGCATTGCAGGCAGATTCTTCACTGTCTGAGTTTCCAGGGATTCCCATTTCCAGAATACGTGATATCAAAAGCCATCTCATTTCTGATTCACAGCGATTGCCTCTTTCACTTATAAAATATAATTCAGATATATCAAGGAATAATCCACATACAGTAAAATTCACCCATTTTAGGCATACATTTTGATGAATTTCAACCGCCCCCCCCAACCCCAATCAGGATGTAAAATATTTCCATGACCCTTAAATTGTGTTATGCGTCTTTGTAGTCAGTTTTCTACCTCCACCCACATCTCCTGGCAACTATTCATCTGCTTTCTGTCCCTATAGTTTTGTCTTTTCCAGAATCTCATGTAAATGGAAAGATTCAGTATGTGGTCTTTTCTATGTGTCTTCTTTCACTTGTCATAATGCTTTTAAAACTCATCCAGGTTTGTGTGCATATGAACCGTTTGTTCCTTTTTGTAGCTAAGAAGTATTCCACTGTGTGGACCACAACTTGTTTTTCCGTTTATCAGAGATTATGTATTTGGTTTATTTCCAGTTTGGGGACATTATGAAAAAATAACTACAGTCAATATGTCAATATATATATACAAGTCTTTGAGTGGGCATACATTTGATATTTTTCTTGGGTAAATACTTAGGGATGAAGCTCTCAGCCATATAAGTATATGTTTAACTATACAAGAGACTCTCAAACAGTTTTCCGAAGTGGCTCTTGCTCCACGAAGTGACTATTGCCAGCTCTTCCTATCATGTGTGTGCTTTTAAAACCATGTGAGGAAGTATATATCAGTATTTCATTGTGGCTTTAATTTTCATTTCCCAAATGACTAATAATGTTCAGCATCTGTCCACATACATATTTTCCATCATATCTCAGTCTGATGAAATTTCTGTTCAAATCCTTTGCCCATTTTTTTTTGGGGGGGGAGGGGAGCGGGCGGGCCACTTCTATTGGTCTTTCATTTCTCCATTTTCATCCGTCTTTGTTCTTTGGCTCCTGTGGGCCTCCCATCGCGGTGGCATCTGTCATTGCAGAGCGCTGGCTCTGGGCGCATGCGCTCCAGAACTCCGGCCCAGTAATTGGACACATCGGTCCAGCCGCTCCGCGGCACGTGGGATCTTCCCAGGCCAGGGATCGAACTGGCGCGCCTGCACTGCAAGGCGGTGTCCTTATCCACTGGACCACCAGGGAAGCCCTTTGCCCATTTTTTAATTGCCTGTCATATTATAGAGTTGGAAGAGTTCTTTATCTATTCTGGATACAAATCCTTTATCAGCTAAATGTTTTGCAAATATTTTTGCCGTAAAATTCACCCATTTTAGGCATACATTTTGATGAATTTCAACCAACCCCAATCAGGATGTAAAATATTTCCATGACCCTTAAATTGTGTTATGCGTCTTTGTAGTCAGTTTTCTACCTCCACCCACATCTCCTGGCAACTATTCATCTGCTTTCTGTCCCTATAGTTTTGTCTTTTCCAGAATCTCATGTAAATGGAAAGATTCAGTATGTGGTCTTTTCTATGTGTCTTCTTTCACTTGTCATAATGCTTTTAAAACTCATCCAGGTTTGTGTGCATATGAACCGTTTGTTCCTTTTTGTAGCTAAGAAGTATTCCACTGTGTGGACCACAACTTGTTTTTCCGTTTATCAGAGATTATGTATTTGGTTTATTTCCAGTTTGGGGACATTATGAAAAAATAACTACAGTCAATATGTCAATATATATATACAAGTCTTTGAGTGGGCATACATTTTTATTTTTCTTGGGTAAATACTTAGGGATGAAGCTCTCAGCCATATAAGTATATGTTTAACTATACAAGAGACTCTCAAACAGTTTTCCGAAGTGGCTCTTGCTCCACGAAGTGACTATTGCCAGCTCTTCCTATCATGTGTGTGCTTTTAAAACCATGTGAGGAAGTATATATCAGTATTTCATTGTGGCTTTAATTTTCATTTCCCAAATGACTAATAATGTTCAGCATCTGTCCACATACATATTTTCCATCATATCTCAGTCTGATGAAATTTCTGTTCAAATCCTTTGCCCATTTTTTTTTGGGGGGGGAGGGGAGCGGGCGGGCCACTTCTATTGGTCTTTCATTTCTCCATTTTCATCCGTCTTTGTTCTTTGGCTCCTGTGGGCCTCCCATCGCGGTGGCATCTGTCATTGCAGAGCGCTGGCTCTGGGCGCATGCGCTCCAGAACTCCGGCCCAGTAATTGGACACATCGGTCCAGCCGCTCCGCGGCACGTGGGATCTTCCCAGGCCAGGGATCGAACCGGCGCCCGTTGCACTGCAAGGCGGTGTCCTTACCCACTTGGCCACCAGGGGAAGCCCCTTTGCCCATTTTTTAATTGCCTGTCATATTATAGAGTTGGAAGAGTTCTTTATCTATTCTGGATACAAATCCTTTATCAGCTAAATGTTTTGCAAATATTTTTGCCCTGTCTATGGTTTGTATTTTATTTTGCTTACTAGTAATTTGGGAAGGGCAGAAGTTTTTTATTTTGGTAAAAGTCAATATAATCATGACTTGCTTCCTTTATGAATTGTACTGTTTCTTTTATCTAAGAAATCTCTACCTAAATAAAGTCATAAAGATCTTCTCTATTTTCTAACATAAACATATAGCGCTGGGCTTCCCTGGTGGTCCAGTGGGTAAGGACACCGCCTTGCAGTGCAAGGGGCGCCGGTTCGATCCCTGGCCTGGGAAGATCCCACGTGCCGCAGAGCGGCTGGACTGATGTGTCCAATTACCGAGCCGGAGCTCTGGAGCGCATGCGCCCTGAGCCGGTGCTCTGCGACAACAGAGGCCACCGCGATGGGAGGCCCACACAGGCCAAAGAAAAAAAAAGATGGATGAAAATGGACAAACGAAAGACCAATAGAAGTGGCCCACCTGCTCCCCTCCCTCCCCACCCCACCCCCACCAAAATAAATAAATAAATAAATCTTTAAAAAAAAAAAAACATATAGCACTATAACTTTCAAGTGCTGCTTCAAATTTTGATATGGTGTGTTTTCACTTTCATTTAATTAAAATATTTCTAATTCATCTCATGGGTTTTTCTTCTTTGAATCATGAGTTATTTAAAAATGTATTGATGAGTTTCCAAGTATTTGGGGATTTTCCAGATATCTTTTGGTTACTGATTTATAGTTCAATTTTATTATGATGAGAGAACATACTTGTATGATTTTAATTATTTTTAATTATTTGTTGAGACTTGTTTTATGGCTTAGCATATGGTCTAACTTGGTGCAGTTCCATACAGCTGGAAAGGAATGAATATCCTGCTGCTGTTGGGTGGAGTCAACCCTATAAATGTCATTCAGATTAAGTTGGTTAATAGTGTTATTCAAGTTACCCATTTCCAGGTCGATTGTTTAGTCACTCATTCTATCAAATATCGAGATTTGCCTATTTCTCCTTTCAGGTCTATCAGGTGTACTGGTATGTATCCTGATGGGTCTATTCTCCAGGTCATCACTTTGAGGTCGTTTTACTTCTTGAGGAACTTGACCTTTTTTTCATTACCAGTTGCCTCTCTTTCTTCTTAGAAATAGTCTCTGTTCCATAATCAACTTTGTCTCTTGCTAATACAGACACTTGAGCTTTGGGTCAGTGCATGTCTTTTTTTCATTCGTTTGCTTTTAGCCTACCTAACTCTTTATATTTACAGTGGGTTTCTTGCACTTAGCTGTCTCAGAGGATTTTCCCTCGCTCTTTGCTTGCAAAGGTCCCTGCCTGTTTCCGCCTTGGAAACAGAGCGGGTCCTTCTGCCTGCCCCGCTCGCCCCTGCGGGTACACGGCTTTGATGTTTCCAGGTCGTCCTGGGCTCAGCCTCAATGAGCTTGCGTACCTGGGGCTCACAGGGTGCACTTTGTCAGTGTTCTCGACCCTTGCCTTGGTCTTGGCAAGAGAACCTTGCCTTGGTCTTGGCAAGAGAACCTTTCCTTTCCCCACAGGCACAAGTGAGGCTACTAACTTTTTAAAATATTTTTTAATTAATTTATTTATGTGTTTGGTTGCGTGGGAGTCTTAGTTGCAGCACACGGGATCCTCCACCTTTGCTGTAGCATGTGGAGTCTTTAGCTGCAGCATCCGAACTCTTCGTTCTGACGTGGGATCTAGTTCCCCGACCAGGGATTGAACCCGGGGCCCCTGCACTGGGAGGCGTTGTAGCCACTGGACCGCCAGGGAAGTCTCCAGTGGGGGTACGGACTTCTACCACTCGCCTGAAGCAGTGGGAAGATGAGGTTGTGAGCCCATCTCCAGCAGCAGTCAGTCACCCTTTGCACGTCTGTGCCACCGCGGGGTCCTCTTCCCTCTCCCACTACTGCTCAGCCTCTAGGCTTCCTCCTTGGAAAGAGCTGGGGATGGGGGCAAACTCCCCTGCCCCCGACAACATGCTCTCCCCAAGGCAAAATCATTTGCCTCTTTGAAATTCAGTTTTCTTGGTTGTTTAGTCACTCATTCTATCAAATATCGAGATTTGCCTATTTCTCCTTTCAGGTCTATCAGGTGTACTGGTATGTATCCTGATGGGTCTATTCTCCAGGTCATCACTTTGAGGTCGTTTTACTTCTTGAGGAACTTGACCTTTTTTTCATTACCAGTTGCCTCTCTTTCTTCTTAGAAATAGTCTCTGTTCCATAATCAACTTTGTCTCTTGCTAATACAGACACTTGAGCTTTGGGTCAGTGCATGTCTTTTTTTCATTCGTTTGCTTTTAGCCTACCTAACTCTTTATATTTACAGTGGGTTTCTTGCACTTAGCTGTCTCAGAGGATTTTCCCTCGCTCTTTGCTTGCAAAGGTCCCTGCCTGTTTCCGCCTTGGAAACAGAGCGGGTCCTTCTGCCTGCTCTCGCTCGCCCCCTGCGGGTACACGGCTTTTGATGTTTCCAGGTCGTCCTGGGCTCAGCCTCAATGAGCTTGCGTACCTGGGGCTCACAGGGTGCACTTTGTCAGTGTTCTCGACCCTTGCCTTGGTCTTGGCAAGAGAACCTTGCCTTGGTCTTGGCAAGAGAACCTTTCCTTTCCCCACAGGCACAAGTGAGGCTACTAACTTTTTAAAATATTTTTTAATTAATTTATTTATGTGTTTGGTTGCGTGGGAGTCTTAGTTGCAGCACACGGGATCCTCCACCTTTGCTGTAGCATGTGGAGTCTTTAGCTGCAGCATCCGAACTCTTCGTTCTGACGTGGGATCTAGTTCCCCGACCAGGGATTGAACCCGGGGCCCCTGCACTGGGAGGCGTTGTAGCCACTGGACCGCCAGGGAAGTCTCCAGTGGGGGTACGGACTTCTACCACTCGCCTGAAGCAGTGGGAAGATGAGGTTGTGAGCCCATCTCCAGCAGCAGTCAGTCACCCTTTGCACGTCTGTGCCACCGCGGGGTCCTCTTCCCTCTCCCACTACTGCTCAGCCTCTAGGCTTCCTCCTTGGAAAGAGCTGGGGATGGGGGCAAACTCCCCTGCCCCCGACAACATGCTCTCCCCAAGGCAAAATCATTTGCCTCTTTGAAATTCAGTTTTCTTGGTTGCCTATGGCGACCTCAGTTCTCTCATGGGTTTAAAAAATTATAGTTTTGCAGATCACATGGCTTCTTCTGGTCAGAATGGGAGGGACCTTTTCCTGTGTCTTTCTCCATCCTAAGAGGAAGTGAAACTCTTCTCTTTCACGTCTATGTGCAAATCATCAAAGGGGTTTCCAGACACTAAATGCCCTCTGACTCCAAACATTTTCTCAGGTAACGTATGACTTATGTCTCACCACTTTTCTCATTTCCCCATAGCCTGTGTTTGCTGTCACTTGTGTTGCTGGTGTTTCCTGAGCCTTGACAATGTGCCGGCACTAAGCCTATTTCAGACCATCCCTGACTCTTTCTCTCAGGCCCACATCCAGCCTATCAGGAGATCCTTTGGCTCTATCTATAAAATATCAATATTACCAGTTCATATCTAAGAATGGACCTAACAAGGGCCCAGCCATTGCATTTATCTCAGAGAAACGAGGACATAAATTCATGGAGGAACTTGTACACAGATGTTTATAGCCGCTTTACTTGTCATAGCCCAAACCTGGAAACTACTCAGACGTCCTTCAGAGACAGAAGGCTGAAACCAGCGGTGATGGATTCACACCACAGTCCAGCACTTGGCAAGAGAGGGGGTGAACGAGCAGACACACCCAACACCTAGCATGCATCTCCAGGGAGGTATGCTGAGTGAAAAGGCCGGCCTCATAAGGATACACACTGCAGGATTCCATTTATGTGGCAATCCTCAGTAACACAGTCACAGAGCTCGAGTACAGATCTGTCGCTGTCAGGGTTAGCCACAGGAAGGAGGGGTGTAACTAGAAAGGGGTGATGCCGAGGATGGCACCATAGAGCCCCCTGACTGCTCCAGCCTACACACGTGACAAAATAGTGTAGAGCTACTCACACATCAGCACATGTATAACCAGTGAAATTTGAGAGTTCCTTGGACTGCAAGGAGATCAAACCAGTCAATCCTAAAGGAAATTAACCCTGAAATTTGAGAGTTCCTTGGACTGCAAGGCGACTCGAAACCTGATGCAAAATCATTTGCCTCTTTGAAATTCAGTTTTCTTGGTTGCCTATGGCGACCTCAGTTCTCTCATGGGTTTAAAAAATTATAGTTTTGCAGATCACATGGCTTCTTCTGGTCAGAATGGGAGGGACCTTTTCCTGTGTCTTTCTCCATCCTAAGAGGAAGTGAAACTCTTCTCTTTCACGTCTATGTGCAAATCATCAAAGGGGTTTCCAGACACTAAATGCCCTCTGACTCCAAACATTTTCTCAGGTAACGTATGACTTATGTCTCACCACTTTTCTCATTTCCCCATAGCCTGTGTTTGCTGTCACTTGTGTTGCTGGTGTTTCCTGAGCCTTGACAATGTGCCGGCACTAAGCCTATTTCAGACCATCCCTGACTCTTTCTCTCAGGCCCACATCCAGCCTATCAGGAGATCCTTTGGCTCTATCTATAAAATATCAATATTACCAGTTCATATCTAAGAATGGACCTAACAAGGGCCCAGCCATTGCATTTATCTCAGAGAAACGAGGACATAAATTCATGGAGGAACTTGTACACAGATGTTTATAGCCGCTTTACTTGTCATAGCCCAAACCTGGAAACTACTCAGACGTCCTTCAGAGACAGAAGGCTGAAACCAGCGGTGATGGATTCACACCACAGTCCAGCACTTGGCAAGAGAGGGGGTGAACGAGCAGACACACCCAACACCTAGCATGCATCTCCAGGGAGGTATGCTGAGTGAAAAGGCCGGCCTCAGAAGGATACACACTGCAGGATTCCATTTATGTGGCAATCCTCAGTAACACAGTCACAGAGCTCGAGTACAGATCTGTCGCTGTCAGGGTTAGCCACAGGAAGGAGGGGTGTAACTAGAAAGGGGTGATGCCGAGGATGGCACCATAGAGCCCCCTGACTGCTCCAGCCTACACACGTGACAAAATAGTGTAGAGCTACTCACACATACACAGCACATGTATAACCAGTGAAATTTGAGAGTTCCTTGGACTGCAAGGAGATCAAACCAGTCAATCCTAAAGGAAATTAACCCTGAAAATTCACTGAAAGGACTGATGCTGAAGCTGAAGCTCTAGTACTTTGGCCAACTATATGCAAAGAGCCGACTCACTAGAAAAGATCCTGATGCTGGGAAAGATTGGAGGCAGGAGGAGAAGGTGGCAACAGAAGATGAGATGGTTAGATAGCATCACTGACTCAATGGACATGAGTCTGAGGGAACTCTGGGGGATAGTGAAGGACGGGGAGAGTCTGGTGTGCTGCAGTCCACAGGGTGGCAAAGAGTAGGACACAACTTAGCAACTGAACAATAACTATTCCAGCACCTAAGACATTGCCTTGTCAAATGTAAAGTGAGTGCCCAATACAGTTCTTTACAATGAATGAATGAATGAATGAATATGGGATTATGCATGTGTACAGATATATCTAATGACATCTACTGCTTTTTGGATGCTTGGAGTTAACTGGACATTATGCTAAATGCTTTCATATATTACCCCCATTTTTACTCTTTATATCTCTCCTATAGGGTAGGTTGTGTTGGCCAAAAAGTCCATTAGGGTTTTTCCATAAGATCATATGGAAAACCTTGAGTGAACTTTTTCACCAACTCATTATTATCAGGACCGCTTATTATCCCGGTAAGGTAGTCCCAAGGTACACAATGACCAGAATCACAGAACTTCTCAAGAACCTACATAAAATGTTTAAAGCCCAAAAGTCTGGCTCTAAAATGCAAAAACTACAGAATAGCCCAAATTAATAAATGTTTAATCAAATGTCTACAAAATATTATCAATTGTTAATTTATATCATTAATACTGTCAACTTCTTTTTTTTGCTCTAAATGCCCAAATTACCTCAGTAACACAGTCACAGAGCTCGAGTACAGATCTGTCGCTGTCAGGGTTAGCCACAGGAAGGAGGGGTGTAACTAGAAAGGGGTGATGCCGAGGATGGCACCATAGAGCCCCCTGACTGCTCCAGCCTACACACGTGACAAAATAGTGTAGAGCTACTCACACATACACAGCACATGTATAACCAGTGAAATTTGAGAGTTCCTTGGACTGCAAGGAGATCAAACCAGTCAATCCTAAAGGAAATTAACCCTGAAAATTCACTGAAAGGACTGATGCTGAAGCTGAAGCTCTAGTACTTTGGCCAACTATATGCAAAGAGCCGACTCACTAGAAAAGATCCTGATGCTGGGAAAGATTGGAGGCAGGAGGAGAAGGTGGCAACAGAAGATGAGATGGTTAGATAGCATCACTGACTCAATGGACATGAGTCTGAGGGAACTCTGGGGGATAGTGAAGGACGGGGAGAGTCTGGTGTGCTGCAGTCCACAGGGTGGCAAAGAGTAGGACACAACTTAGCAACTGAACAATAACTATTCCAGCACCTAAGACATTGCCTTGTCAAATGTAAAGTGAGTGCCCAATACAGTTCTTTACAATGAATGAATGAATGAATGAATATGGGATTATGCATGTGTACAGATATATCTAATGACATCTACTGCTTTTTGGATGCTTGGAGTTAACTGGACATTATGCTAAATGCTTTCATATATTACCCCCATTTTTACTCTTTATATCTCTCCTATAGGGTAGGTGTTGTGTTGGCCAAAAAGTCCATTAGGGTTTTTCCATAAGATCATATGGAAAACCTTGAGTGAACTTTTTCACCAACTCATTATTATCAGGACCGCTTATTATCCCGGTAAGGTAGTCCCAAGGTACACAATGACCAGAATCACAGAACTTCTCAAGAACCTACATAAAATGTTTAAAGCCCAAAAGTCTGGCTCTAAAATGCAAAAACTACAGAATAGCCCAAATTAATAAATGTTTAATCAAATGTCTACAAAATATTATCAATTGTTAATTTATATCATTAATACTGTCAACTTCCTTAATTATTAAATGTAGTGTTCATAAGAATTTCATTCTATTTGGAAATAATTTGTAGATTAGATTTTTTAAAATTCTGTAAGTACTTCCAGAATGTAAATGAATGCCCATGGAGTGCTGAGAACTTGCATATAATTACACAGTGAATGATTTTGTATTAGTCACTCAGCTGTATCCGACTCTTTGCAACTCCATGGATTGTATCCTGCCAGGCTCCTCTGTCCGTGGAATTCTACTCTTAGCCAAATAATTTCCAAGACAAACTTAGAAAAATCACTTCATATTATTTTAGGTTAATGCGTTATGTTTAATGTGGCAATTCTGTGCATTTTAATAATTGATTTGGGGGAGGAACTTCCAGAACACGTCATCCTAGGAAGGTCTTAAGATGCTCTTTAATATAATTAGCTCCATTTTGCAGACTTAGCTCTGTCATCTGCAGTTTCCTGGTTACCCTCTCTGGTCAACTCCTGGCCAATTTCTCACACTATTCTGCCCTGCACTTCCCCTCCTACTTGCTCATCACTGCTCAGCCCACCCTGGGCCTGGGTGCACATAGAGATGTGTATGTGAACAGGTACAGGAATGATCAAGCAAGGTGAGGATCTCCCAGGCCTGTGCCTCAGGCCCTGGGTCTGTTCTTCACTTTCCCTCCACTGTGGCAACTCCTTTGCCCCCAAGACCCTTCCCAGCCCTTCAAATTCCAGGAGCAAACCAGGTGTTCCCCAAACTGCCACAAGATGGGGCTATAAGCTCATGACTGGGCCTTCAAGGAGCGGAAATGCAGAGAGGGCAAGATGCCCCAGGAGACCCCTGAGTGCCCTCCTCACAAGCATTTTCTGCTCCTCAGGGGTGACTCTGGCTCCTCAGGGGTGACTCTGGCTCCTCCAGGGCGACCCTCAGGACCTGTTTTGCCCCTGTGGTAGGCATGGTGGGTTGGCTCCTACTTCCTCTTGCTGTCTCAGTCTCCCTGTTGCTTTGTCTCTCCTTGCTCATCTTCTAGCATCCCTCTCCATCTGTCTGTCTCTCTCTCCCTGTCTCCCTCAGCCTCTCCTTTCCTCATGTCTTCACCTGTCCTCTCTGTCTCTCTACCTTCATCTCACTCAGCAAATCTAATTCTGCTTCATCTTATGCAACAAATTCATTTGTTTTTTAATGTGTATTTATGTATTTGGTTACGCTGGCTCTTAGTTAAGGCACACAAACTCTTAGTTGTGGCATGGGATCTAGTTTCCTAACCAGAGATCGGACTTGCGCTCTCTGCATTGGGACTAGCCTTAGCCAAATAATTTCCAAGACAAACTTAGAAAAATCACTTCATATTATTTTAGGTTAATGCGTTATGTTTAATGTGGCAATTCTGTGCATTTTAATAATTGATTTGGGGGAGGAACTTCCAGAACACGTCATCCTAGGAAGGTCTTAAGATGCTCTTTAATATAATTAGCTCCATTTTGCAGACTTAGCTCTGTCATCTGCAGTTTCCTGGTTACCCTCTCTGGTCAACTCCTGGCCAATTTCTCACACTATTCTGCCCTGCACTTCCCCTCCTACTTGCTCATCACTGCTCAGCCCACCCTGGGCCTGGGTGCACATAGAGATGTGTATGTGAACAGGTACAGGAATGATCAAGCAAGGTGAGGATCTCCCAGGCCTGTGCCTCAGGCCCTGGGTCTGTTCTTCACTTTCCCTCCACTGTGGCAACTCCTTTGCCCCCAAGACCCTTCCCAGCCCTTCAAATTCCAGGAGCAAACCAGGTGTTCCCCAAACTGCCACAAGATGGGGCTATAAGCTCATGACTGGGCCTTCAAGGAGCGGAAATGCAGAGAGGGCAAGATGCCCCAGGAGACCCCTGAGTGCCCTCCTCACAAGCATTTTCTGCTCCTCAGGGGTGACTCTGGCTCCTCAGGGGTGACTCTGGCTCCTCCAGGGCGACCCTCAGGACCTGTTTTTGCCCCTGTGGTAGGCATGGTGGGTTGGCTCCTACTTCCTCTTGCTGTCTCAGTCTCCCTGTTGCTTTGTCTCTCCTTGCTCATCTTCTAGCATCCCTCTCCATCTGTCTGTCTCTCTCTCCCTGTCTCCCTCAGCCTCTCCTTTCCTCATGTCTTCACCTGTCCTCTCTGTCTCTCTACCTTCATCTCACTCAGCAAATCTAATTCTGCTTCATCTTATGCAACAAATTCATTTGTTTTTTAATGTGTATTTATGTATTTGGTTACGCTGGCTCTTAGTTAAGGCACACAAACTCTTAGTTGTGGCATGGGATCTAGTTTCCTAACCAGAGATCGGACTTGCGCTCTCTGCATTGGGAACTTGGAGCCTTAGCCACTGAACCACCAGGGAAGTCCTGCAACAAGTCCATTTTAAAACCCAGTTTCTGCTGCCTATCACATGATGGACACTGTCCATCTCTGGAAAGGTGGTAGAAACACACTGGAGCTCCAGTCCAGGGCAAGCAGGTCCCAGCAGAGGATTGTGGTGGGCAAATTCCTTCTATCCTTGATCTCCTCCCTCTCCTCTCCACCCTTCCTCTCCCCTCTTCACCTCTTTCCTCTCCCTCTTTCCAGCCTCTCTCCTGGCTGAGCAGCGTCTCTGCTATCCGAGCCAGCAGATGGGGAATGTGCCCCCTGCTCTGCCCACCCCTGCACACCCCATACAATGGAGTCATGCTAAGCAGAGCAACACAAGCCCCAGAATCTTGAGACCCTCTTTATTCCAAGCAATCTCACTGCCCTGGAGCCCCACTGAGGTGGAGGAAGTCATGGGCTAGGAGCCATGAGACAGGTTCTCGGCCCAGTTCTGCCACAAATCTCTCTGGGAAGGCTTTCTGTGGGCCTGCTGGCTCTCGGTCTTCCCATCTGTGGGTCAATCACCTCTTGCTGTCTTGGCTGGGGAGCTGGACTCCACTTGGCCTAGGATGGGAATCAAGAACCACTCACCTGGAGGAGCCAGAAAATCCCTCCTCTCAGCGTCCACCCCTCCAGTACACAGAGGTCCCCATCCCCTCATCCCTCTCACGGCGTGGTTTTGGCTCGGAAGCCCCACCAGAGGGCTAACCCAACGAGGCCTGTGTGAATGACCCAGTGACTGCGACTGACCACTAGCACGTCTTTTCCTTAAATTATTCAGTTCATCAACATCCCAGAGCCCACTCCACCCCCATATGCACAGGAGTGTGTGGATTGTGCCCCCAGCCCTGTTTCCTCCCTTCTTTCTCTAGGGCGAGGTGTCAGTCTTGAACCATCAGAGTGCAGGACCCCATTCCCTTCTCTCCCTCTACAGGCTCCCTCTGCCTGTCTCCCTACTGTACTGGATCTTTCTCCATAATATCCTCTCTTTCATCTTAAAAATGCCTACCTCCACACTAGCTGATGCAATTATACAAGAGAAAGTATTTTAAAACACTGAAATGAGGAGGTGAAGTTATCAACATCTGCAGATGACTGTATATTGAAGATGAAGTACTATGAATAAAAATAGTAAGGTAAGAATCAAGTTAGTAAGTACAAGAACTCTTACAGAGAAGTAAACCGCATTTTGATCGGATAATATAATGAAAGAGCCCATTGATAGCAGTATCAGGAAAGACACAGTACCTGGGAATAAACTTAAAAGAAATGTTCAAGACCAATATGAACATTGTAAAATGTCTGAAAAACACTAAAAGGAAAAAAAAAAGACATAAAAACCTGCCAGTTCACGGACAGGAAAATTCAGTTATCATAAAAACTGCAATCATCTGAGTTGCTTCACACAATTAATATAATCTCAATGAAGATATAAAAAAAATTTTTGGCCTCTCTCCTGGCATGCAGGATCTTAGTTCCTGAACTGTTAATCAGTTAAGCTCACTCTACTTGCCGCACAACAGGCCAATTAATCCGAGAGAAAACGACTTTATTCGGAAAGCAGCTAACTGAGAAGATGACAGGCTAGTGCCTCGGAAAAAAAATCTTATTGGAGTTTGGATGCCAGATTATTTTATAGATCAGAGATGGAGGGAGGTGAGGAAGCAAAGCAAAAAGGCCATTAATCTTACAAACGTCTCTTAAAATGGCAAGTCTCAGGCAGAGGAAGTGTTAACTTTTCTTCCTGCCATCGACAGATGGATGGGATTCTTGCACAAAGGCATCTCAGCGTCCCCTCCAGTCTTTTTCCCCCCCACGGCGTGGTTTTGGCTCGAAGCCCCACCAGAGGGCTAACCCAACGAGGCCTGTGTGAATGACCCAGTGACTGCGACTGACCACTAGCACGTCTTTTCCTTAAATTATTCAGTTCATCAACATCCCAGAGCCCACTCCACCCCCATATGCACAGGAGTGTGTGGATTGTGCCCCCAGCCCTGTTTCCTCCCTTCTTTCTCTAGGGCGAGGTGTCAGTCTTGAACCATCAGAGTGCAGGACCCCATTCCCTTCTCTCCCTCTACAGGCTCCCTCTGCCTGTCTCCCTACTGTACTGGATCTTTCTCCATAATATCCTCTCTTTCATCTTAAAATGCCTACCTCCACACTAGCTGATGCAATTATACAAGAGAAAGTATTTTAAAACACTGAAATGAGGAGGTGAAGTTATCAACATCTGCAGATGACTGTATATTGAAGATGAAGTACTATGAATAAAAATAGTAAGGTAAGAATCAAGTTAGTAAGTACAAGAACTCTTACAGAGAAGTAAACCGCATTTTGATCGGATAATATAATGAAAGAGCCCATTGATAGCAGTATCAGGAAAGACACAGTACCTGGGAATAAACTTAAAAGAAATGTTCAAGACCAATATGAACATTGTAAAATGTCTGAAAAACACTAAAAGGAAAAAAAAAAGACATAAAAACCTGCCAGTTCACGGACAGGAAAATTCAGTTATCATAAAAACTGCAATCATCTGAGTTGCTTCACACAATTAATATAATCTCAATGAAGATATAAAAAAAATTTTTGGCCTCTCTCCTGGCATGCAGGATCTTAGTTCCTGAACTGTTAATCAGTTAAGCTCACTCTACTTGCCGCACAACAGGCCAATTAATCCGAGAGAAAACGACTTTATTCGGAAAGCAGCTAACTGAGAAGATGACAGGCTAGTGCCTCGGAAAAAAAATCTTATTGGAGTTTGGATGCCAGATTATTTTATAGATCAGAGATGGAGGGAGGTGAGGAAGCAAAGCAAAAAGGCCATTAATCTTACAAACGTCTCTTAAAATGGCAAGTCTCAGGCAGAGGAAGTGTTAACTTCTCTCTTCCTGCCATCGACAGATGGATGGGATTCTTGCACAAAGGCATCTCACTTTAACAGGTTAAATAAACTATGATACACCCATACCCTGAATCCTATGTAACTATTAAAACAAAACTGAATAGGGAAAGTCCAGGCGCATTAATACGGAGAGATTCTCAAGCACAATGTTAAGTGAACAAATTAACATTGTATTTCCTATGTTTCCATTTCTGTTAAAAAAAAAAAAAAATCCCAGTAAAAAATATATTTGGATTTTCTTATAGTGTAGTTTTTTAAAACTCCAACCTTGTTTTTTTGGGTAGGCAGCACAGCCTGTTGACTCTTAGTTCCCTGACCAGGGACTGAACCTGCAGCCTCTGCAATGGAAGCAGTCTTAACTACTGGACCACCAGGGAAATCCTAAAACCCCAACTTCTGGAAGAATAACCAAGACACTAACACCAGAGGATACCTGTTTGAAAATATGTGGATGGAGTCAAGAGTATAAGGAACAATTTTCATAGCATGCCTTTCTAGAAATTCTCTATTCAAAACTAAATACTTATTTACAATAATATCAGAATAATACATTATATATTGATAAGGCATAGTATGCTTTAGCTATCATTATTCATCAGGTTATCTTGAGGGAATAAATGCAGCAGGTGTCTGGAGCAGCACAGGGGCAGAGTGGGCACTCTGTCAGTTACACTGTGAACCCCTCCCCACCAAGACCCCTGCACACATCCCCTCAAGACTCCAGGTTCCAGTTCCCCCAACTGGAGGTGCCCCACTGTCCCTTCCTGTGGCCACACAGGGCCTCTGCCCAGGGCCTCCCCCATTTCCTTTCTTCTCGCATCTCCACACAGCTGTTTGTGTTGGGCATCCATTCCTCAAAAAGCCTTCTCTGATCACTCTTTCCTGCCTCCTCACTGAAAGGTCCAGCGAAAAGGCAGGCGGTAGAAAGAAGAGACGGCTACGTCATGTCAAGCAAAGCTTTAATCAGGTCAGCCAGGCTGTCTCTCAGAGAGAAGAGAGCAGCCTCCAATTGGCCTTGAGGTGACTCTTGTATAGTGAGGCACTAAAAATTTACAGCAAGACATATGGGTCTTTGTTCTGGGAAGGGAAACTGGAAGGGGGAGGCAGGGTCCTGCTTATCAGGCAAAACTGCCAGATGAGGTGACCGCCAGACGTCACTGGTGGCAGAACAGGATGCAAGACATGGTCGATGATCAGATGTTTTGCAACCTGTTTATCAACTTCTGAGGGAGGGAGAACTGACAGTTACCCTGACACTCACGTCCTGCCCTGTCACGCGCCCCCTTACCCCCGGGACTGCAACGTCTGCTTGGTCCTCCGAAGCCCAGAGGCCTTGAGCCTGTGGGTTCCCTTTCCTGGAGGGCTGGCCTGGCCTAGGAATGCGTTCCTCTGGATGGAATGAGGAGATTAACCACTAGCAGCAGACTCTGCTCTCCACCCACACAGCCAGCCAGAAAAGTTTCCATTTCCCCTGGTGATGCTGCTTCTCTAACCCTCACAAAGGAAATCTGTGTTTCGGTTTCCTTTAAACTCTCATGAAGGTGCCTGGGGCTTCCCGTCACACCTGGTAGGGCCCTGTGTGCAGCAGCAGCGGAGGGAAGAGTGAATAGCTCAGGCACGAAGCTCGTGGTCCAGCAGGGAGGGTGGGCAGTCACGCGAGAACAGCGACAGAGGCGGTAGAGAATGGGGACACAACGCAGCAACAGCCCTAAAGTGGTTGGGGAGCCCAGGCTGAGCTGAGACCGGCCCCCACTAGGGCTCAGGCGCGGTGGGCGTGTGGCTGGCGGTCATGGGAGGGAAGGCTTGTGGACAGGCAGCCCCGGCTGGCGACCTCAAGAGCCGTGGAGAGAGGAACAGAGCAGGGTCAGTAGCCTGGAGCTCTGGCCCTCCAGGGAAGGGCCCTGGGGCTGGAACCTGAAACCAGCGGCGGCTTGGTCTACTCTGGGAGGATCTGCAAGAGGAGGGCCAAGGCCGGCACTGGCAGGAACAAAGGGTAAACTGGATGAAGCCTGGTGCCAAGGCGGCTGGACAGGGCCCTTCAGGGGAAGACTTGGTGCCAGAGGACAAGCCAGAGGCTGTTCCTCAAAGAGGAGGCTAGAATTTCTGTGGATTTTTTTCACAAGCCTCTCTAGGATAGAAGATCCATTTCTTAGAACCTAAGATGTCTCAGGCCCTCCTTCTGTGGGGTCCCTGGGGTTTGGGCCGCGTCAGTGGGGAAACAGTGACCTAATGTTTGCCAGACCAGCTCTGCCACACCCCACCCCCTCTCTCCTGCGAACCTCTACTCAGGCTACAAAGAGAAACAGTGCCCACTCCTGCCCGCTGTGAGACCCCTGTCAGGAACGGGAACAGTGGGTGATTCGGGAGCACTGTCAGGGCCCGTTGCACCCTTCAGGGCCTGGGTCCTGGCCTGACAGCAGAGGCATCACCTCAGAGACCTCCTCCCCACCCCCACAGTCCAGATTTCTCTCCAGATACACTGTAAACATCTCGTTTATTTGAGGTTTTCCAACTTCTGGTAAGAAGCAGGGCCCCTTTCATGCTGCCCTGGCCCCAGCCCGTCAGGCATGCAAGACTGAGCTGAGAGATGAGTCAGGGCACCCTCAGGGGCAGGGCAAGGGAGAAGTCGCCCCGCTCCGCCCCCACATTTGTTGCTCCCCTACGCCAGTCTGGGCTGACGTGCAAGTCAGCAAGGCAGACCCAGACCAATCTCAGATCCCTCCCACTGCAGAGACCTCTCCCTGGCCCCACCTCCCTCCCTCCCCAACCCCCTCAGGTCTCCTCTCTGACCCCTGCTTCTGGAGCTTGGAGCCTGAGCCACGTGCATAGCTCCCTCGCCCTGGGACCACATCAACTGCTGTTGGGCTGTTTCTGTTGGCCATGCCTCCAGTTAGGTCACCCGAGAAGCAGTGCAGGCCTGGCTCTCCTGTCATCGCTTGTGTACCCAGTGCAGGCTGGGCGCACAGCAGGGGACCAGGATCAGCAAAGGCGTGCCCAGAGAACCACCGTGGGTGCCTGCACTGGCTAACCTGAAACCAGCGGCTTGGTCTACTCTGGGAGGATCTGCAAGAGGAGGGCCAAGGCCGGCACTGGCAGGAACAAAGGGTAAACTGGATGAAGCCTGGTGCCAAGGCGGCTGGACAGGGCCCTTCAGGGGAAGACTTGGTGCCAGAGGACAAGCCAGAGGCTGTTCCTCAAAGAGGAGGCTAGAATTTCTGTGGATTTTTTTCACAAGCCTCTCTAGGATAGAAGATCCATTTCTTAGAACCTAAGATGTCTCAGGCCCTCCTTCTGTGGGGTCCCTGGGGTTTGGGCCGCGTCAGTGGGGAAACAGTGACCTAATGTTTGCCAGACCAGCTCTGCCACACCCCACCCCCTCTCTCCTGCGAACCTCTACTCAGGCTACAAAGAGAAACAGTGCCCACTCCTGCCCGCTGTGAGACCCCTGTCAGGAACGGGAACAGTGGGTGATTCGGGAGCACTGTCAGGGCCCGTTGCACCCTTCAGGGCCTGGGTCCTGGCCTGACAGCAGAGGCATCACCTCAGAGACCTCCTCCCCACCCCCACAGTCCAGATTTCTCTCCAGATACACTGTAAACATCTCGTTTATTTGAGGTTTTCCAACTTCTGGTAAGAAGCAGGGCTCTCTTTCATGCTGCCCTGGCCCCAGCCCGTCAGGCATGCAAGACTGAGCTGAGAGATGAGTCAGGGCACCCTCAGGGGCAGGGCAAGGGAGAAGTCGCCCCGCTCCGCCCCCACATTTGTTGCTCCCCTACGCCAGTCTGGGCTGACGTGCAAGTCAGCAAGGCAGACCCAGACCAATCTCAGATCCCTCCCACTGCAGAGACCTCTTCCTGGTCCCATCTCTCTCCCTCCCCAAGCCTCTCAGGTCTCCCTCTCTGACCCCTGCTTCTGGAGCTTGGAGCCTGAGCCACGTGCATAGCTCCCTCGCCCTGGGACCACATCAACTGCTGTTGGGCTGTTTCTGTTGGCCATGCCTCTCCAGTTAGGTCACCCGAGAAGCAGTGCAGGCCTGGCTCTCCTGTCATCGCTTGTGTACCCAGTGCAGGCTGGGCGCACAGCAGGGGACCAGGATCAGCAAAGGCGTGCCCAGAGAACCACCGTGGGTGAGCAGGGCTGCCTGACTCAGCCTCTCCCTGGCTCTGGTGTTTCCCAGCCTCCACTCGTTGGCTCCTGCTGGGCATGAAACTCCTTAGGGCTTCAACAATCCAAGATGCAGTGCCAAGGCCTCCTCCTCCTGGATGCCCCCCTGGCTGGATGCCAGGCTTGGGGCTGGGCTACGAACAGGCAGTCAAATCTGCTACTTCAAGGCCCTGAGGACAGCCTCCAGCTTCATGGCCACAGCCAGGTCGCCCTTCACCTTCAGCCGCCCGCTCATGTAGGCTCCCAGAGGCCACAGCTCCCTGGACAACAGGGCTCGCAGGTCCTCCTCGGACATCTCCACCACTACATCAGGGGTGACATCAGGCACCCCGTGTCCCACCCTCCCTTGTCCTGTGGGGAGAAAGAAAACAGCGTTAATCGGGGGATAGCTGTGCCGCAGGGGCTAGACGAGGGGAGCAGGTCCCACTGGGGGGGTTGGAAGAGTGGCTAAGGGTTCAGGTTCTAACAGCTAGCGCTCAAGTCTTATTGACTGTGTGATCACCCAGAGCCTCAGTTTCCAAACTTGTGAAATGGGCGTGATGATAATCACAAATCATGGGCTCATGATGAGAAGCAGGCAAGAGGACGCATGAAACAGGCTCAGACAGCGCCTGGCTTGAACAGGACCGCAGCGCACGCACGGCTCCTGGCACAGCTCGGCCGTCTGGGCTGTGCTGCTCACGAGGACGGGGCAGGGAGACCAAGGCCGGGCGGACCACTGTTTACAAGTGGCGTGTGAGCCCGACGGCTACGGGACTGTGCCCTAAACTGCTGGCAGAGCAGGGCCCGGTCTGAAAAGGACCCTGGGTGACAGGGCTACAAGCAACCCCAGGGAGAAGGCGGGGGCAGGGAGGTCAGCAGCACCTGCAGTGAGGTCCAGGAAGTAGACGCTCTGGGGGCCACTGGGCTGGACGACGTTGAACTGGTAGCAGGCCCCGACCTGGCTAATCAGGGCCTCGGACAGGAAGGGCTTCAGAGCTGTCAGCAGCCCCTCAGCCACAGGGTGCCCCGGGCTGGACCCGGCATCCCCGTAAGGGGCGGACGGCTCAACCTCGCTCACCATCTCCAAGGTATCTGCTGGGGGTGGCCAAGAGGATTGAGGAGGGAGACGGAGAGAAGGAGGTCAGCATGCTGCCAAGGTCAGGATCACAGTGGCCTCGGTGCCCTCACAGCAGTTGAGCAGCGCTGGACACCAAGCTGAACACCCCAGGGAGCTCGCCACCCTTTCCCTCACCTGGTCCAGGGAGCGGGGCACCTCCTGCCACTGAAGACATGCTGCCTCCCAGGAAGTGGAGGGCCAGCTGCTGCAGGGTGCTGTCCAGGCTGAGCCCAGCGGGGCTGTCCTGGGGCGGCTGGAGCACAGCCTCCACTGCCAGCTCCACGCGGTCCACCTCCAGCCCCCAGGCCCTGGTCACGTCGTTGATCTCCAGCTGGAGGAAGTGTGGGGAGAAACAGCACTCGTTTCACAAAGGTCCTGTCCAGAGCCCCTTCCTCAGGCAGGCTGGTGTGACCAGAGTGGCACACGAGGTGCCAGGCCGGCCCTTGAGAAATGCCCAGCCCAGACAGAGGCAGGGCGCAATTACAACCTGGCTGAGGGCAGCTGGGGGTAAGCAACCAGGAGGGTACAGGGCAGGGCGGAGGGTGATGCCAGGAGGAGGCTTTACGAGAGGGACCCTGATAATCACAAATCATGGGCTCATGAGCAGCGAGGACGCCTGGCTTGAACAGGACCAGACGCACGGCTCCTGGCACAGCTCGGCCGTCTGGGCTGTGCTGCTCACGAGGACGGGGCAGGGAGACCAAGGCCGGGCGGACCACTGTTTACAAGTGGCGTGTGAGCCCGACGGCTACGGGACTGTGCCCTAAACTGCTGGCAGAGCAGGGCCCGGTCTGAAAAGGACCCTGGGTGACAGGGCTACAAGCAACCCCAGGGAGAAGGCGGGGGCAGGGAGGTCAGCAGCACCTGCAGTGAGGTCCAGGAAGTAGACGCTCTGGGGGCCACTGGGCTGGACGACGTTGAACTGGTAGCAGGCCCCGACCTGGCTAATCAGGGCCTCGGACAGGAAGGGCTTCAGAGCTGTCAGCAGCCCCTCAGCCACAGGGTGCCCCGGGCTGGACCCGGCATCCCCGTAAGGGGCGGACGGCTCAACCTCGCTCACCATCTCCAAGGTATCTGCTGGGGGTGGCCAAGAGGATTGAGGAGGGAGACGGAGAGAAGGAGGTCAGCATGCTGCCAAGGTCAGGATCACAGTGGCCTCGGTGCCCTCACAGCAGTTGAGCAGCGCTGGACACCAAGCTGAACACCCCAGGGAGCTCGCCACCCTTTCCCTCACCTGGTCCAGGGAGCGGGGCACCTCCTGCCACTGAAGACATGCTGCCTCCCAGGAAGTGGAGGGCCAGCTGCTGCAGGGTGCTGTCCAGGCTGAGCCCAGCGGGGCTTTCCTGGGGCGGCTGGAGCACAGCCTCCACTGCCAGCTCCACGCGGTCCACCTCCAGCCCCCAGGCCCTGGTCACGTCGTTGATCTCCAGCTGGAGGAAGTGTGGGGAGAAACAGCACTCGTTTCACAAAGGTCCTGTCCAGAGCCCCTTCCTCAGGCAGGCTGGTGTGACCAGAGTGGCACACGAGGTGCCAGGCCGGCCCTTGAGAAATGCCCAGCCCAGACAGAGGCAGGGCGCAATTACAACCTGGCTGAGGGCAGCTGGGGGTAAGCAACCAGGAGAGGGTACAGGGCAGGGCGGAGGGGGTGATGCCAGGAGGAGGAGGACCCTTCCAGGCAATGGGAACAGCATATGCAAAAGTCAGGGAGGAGCACCTCGAATGTTCAGGGACCCTGGAGGAACCACGACGCCCTTGAGCTGGAACCTCAGGTACGGGCTGGGCCACAAGAGACAGCCGAGGGGGCAGACGTGGCTGCTCTCTCATTTAGACTTATTCTGAGGCACAGGGGGCACCCCCGAGAGGAGATGAGCAATAAAGTGACAGAGCAGTCTTGCTTGTTGCAAAGATTCTATTGGTTGTTATGCAGATGCTGGACTGGAGGGGCTGAGGATGGAAGCAGGAGACCGGGGGGACTTCGTTTCAAACTACAGGCAAATGTGATGCAGAAGCGGTGTCCGCAGAGAGGCGGCCATGAGCCGAGACACAGGGTGGGGGGCACGACTCTGCAGACTCGAAGCTGCAGAAGGACCCCAGAGAAACAGAGCCCTGGGCTTCTCAGCTGCCTGCGTGTGGGGAGGAGCTGGGGGAGCCAGGCTTCTGGACTGGGTTCCTGCACGGATCATGAGTGTGGGCGTTCACCCAGAGACCCCACACAGAGGAAGACAAAGACTCGGGGGAAGGTAGGGAAGGAATGATGACTTTTTAAATACATTAAGCTTGAGGGCTCTATGGGACAGCCAACCACAGCTGGGTAAGTAGGCCCAGGAAGTAGGACAGAGTGGGACTGAATCAGTGCCATGGATAATTAGTGTCCAGAAGTATCGAAAAGCCCCAGGTGCATAAAGCTCTCCTGGGAGGTCTCGGGTGAGAAGAGACCACTGGGGGGGGCTCTATGGGACGCTAGGGTGCTCCAGGCTGAGCCCAGCGGGCTGTCCGGGCGGCCAGACGCCCCCCCCCGCATTGATCTCCAGCTGGAGGAAGTGTGGGGAGAAACAGCACTCGTTTCACAAAGGTCCTGTCCAGAGCCCCTTCCTCAGGCAGGCTGGTGTGACCAGAGTGGCACACGAGGTGCCAGGCCGGCCCTTGAGAAATGCCCAGCCCAGACAGAGGCAGGGCGCAATTACAACCTGGCTGAGGGCAGCTGGGGGTAAGCAACCAGGAGAGGGTACAGGGCAGGGCGGAGGGGGTGATGCCAGGAGGAGGAGGACCCTTCCAGGCAATGGGAACAGCATATGCAAAAGTCAGGGAGGAGCACCTCGAATGTTCAGGGACCCTGGAGGAACCACGACGCCCTTGAGCTGGAACCTCAGGTACGGGCTGGGCCACAAGAGACAGCCGAGGGGGCAGACGTGGCTGCTCTCTCATTTAGACTTATTCTGAGGCACAGGGGGCACCCCCGAGAGGAGATGAGCAATAAAGTGACAGAGCAGTCTTGCTTGTTGCAAAGATTCTATTGGTTGTTATGCAGATGCTGGACTGGAGGGGCTGAGGATGGAAGCAGGAGACCGGGGGACTTCGTTTCAAACTACAGGCAAATGTGATGCAGAAGCGGTGTCCGCAGAGAGGCGGCCATGAGCCGAGACACAGGGTGGGGGGCACGACTCTGCAGACTCGAAGCTGCAGAAGGACCCCAGAGAAACAGAGCCCTGGGCTTCTCAGCTGCCTGCGTGTGGGGAGGAGCTGGGGGAGCCAGGCTTCTGGACTGGGTTCCTGCACGGATCATGAGTGTGGGCGTTCACCCAGAGACCCCACACAGAGGAAGACAAAGACTCGGGGGAAGGTAGGGAAGGAATGATGACTTTTTAAATACATTAAGCTTGAGGGCTCTATGGGACAGCCAACCACAGCTGGGTAAGTAGGCCCAGGAAGTAGGACAGAGTGGGACTGAATCAGTGCCATGGATAATTAGTGTCCAGAAGTATCGAAAAGCCCCAGGTGCATAAAGCTCTCCTGGGAGGTCTCGGGTGAGAAGAGACCACTGAGGGAAACCAGGAAACAGAACGGCAGGAGGACAGGGAGTGACCAGGAGTATGCAATAACGGAAGCTCAAGGAAGCAGACAATCCGAAAATAAGAGAAAGAAGGACCCATGGAGTCCCAGGCTCCCTCCGGGTGAAGCGAGGGGAGCCCTGAAATGTGTCCATGCTGGCAAAAGGGAGGCCATGGTGGGATCCGCAATGACGTCAGTCTTAGAAGCCTGGGAGAGCCTAGACTAACAATAGGAGGGAGGGAAGGAAAGGGAAGAGGCGGGTGAAGAGCTAGAGGGGGTGTAGGTAAAGGGAGGGCACGTGCCCACGCAGAAAGGTGAGAAGAGGATGGATCGAGGGAGGGAGCCGAGCCCCGGGCCCGGAGCACTGTGTGGTGCAGAGGAAGCAGGTGCTTTCAGTGAGGCAGCGAAACAGCACAGACAAGAGAGGAGCTTGGAGGAAGCTGGATACACTGAGGCAGACGAGATGCTGTGTGTGAGAGACCTACTGTTACTACCGCAAATAGAATTTTCTTGGGGATTTCGGTCAGTTGATACACTTCCTGAAGGGCCTGGCACCTCCAGGGGGCATTACCTCACGCCCCTCCCCGTCCTCTGACCCTGGAGAAAGCCCGAGGTGAGCGTGAGGAGCAGGTGACACGCCTTCACATGTGTATTTCCACCCCCTCTCGTCAGAGGAGGGATCTGAGGTGCATTCCAGTGTAACTGCTCATTCTCAGAGAAGAGACCAGAATTAGGTCCAGAACAAAGAACACAAAACACAAAGATGCACATGCTGCCTTGGAATTCCCCAGAAGGTGACTGGGCCCAGATAGCCCCTGTGCCTTTTTCTCCCACTGGCCCCAGGAGGCTGCTGAGGGCCCCTCTAGTGCCTTCATGGCAAAGCTGCAGGGCAGTGCAGGATAAAACCTCCGCCAGTCAGGGGCAGACCTCAAGAGTTTCCGTCAGGCCACACCCCCGTCCCAGCCCCTTCACCTCTCAGGGCCGAGCTTGCCCAGGATGGCTATGGTCAATGCCTATCTTCATTCCTAACTCACAGATGCACCCAGACCGCTGACTCTTCACAAGTGGTAACACTTTTGGGACATAAGGTAAACTGAGGCCCAGAGTGATCTGGTGCTTTGCTAAAGTGCCCTGACCGGGTCCAGGTGCCAGGCACAGAAATCTGTGTGGACAGAACTGCCTACCAGGAGCTGGTCGCTGATCTTGAGTCTCTCCATCTGGATGTCCCGTAGAGGCCTCTTGAGCAAGGCCTTGGTCATGGCGTTCTGGGCCGTCACGCGCGTGGCGGTATTTAGGTCCTTCACCGTCATCACCGACAGTACCGGGTCCCAGATGCGGAACTGGACATCGGCCCCCACGGACAGCACAGCTCCATCCTTAGAGGTCAACTGTTAGCGGAAGCTGTGAGAGACTGGCTGGGGCCACGGGGAGGCCCGGCCCACAGAGAGCACCCAACCTGACCCGCTCGCCTGTCTCTGGCTCCTTAGAGTAAAATGACAACCCCAAGGAGACAGGGTTAGATATGTGGAGCAAGGATGTCCTCCCAGCCTCCCTCCACCTCTTTCTGGTGTCTTCGCCACCCCCACGGCTACTCACAGACCAAGGTACTGGCATCCACAACACACTCAGCACAAGACCCCACTCCCTCGGTCCAGGGAAGTCGAGAAGCCCCTCACCTTGCAGGGAGGAACACTGAAGGCTCGTGTCCTCAGATCCACCCTCTGAAAAGAGTCAATGAAGGGCAGGAGCAGAACCATTCCGGGTCCTTGAGGGGTGCGGATCCGGCCCAGTCGAAACACGATCATGCGTTCACGTGGGCACGATCTGTTCATTCTCAGAGAAGAGACCGGAATTAGGTCCAGAACAAAGAACACAAAACACAAAGATGCACGTGCTGCCTTGGAATTCCCCAGAAGGTGACTGGGCCCAGATAGCCCCTGTGCCTTTTTCTCCCACTGGCCCCAGGAGGCTGCTGAGGGCCCCTCTAGTGCCTTCATGGCAAAGCTGCAGAGCAGTGCAGGATAAAACCTCCGCCAGTCAGGGGCAGACCTCAAGAGTTTCCGTCAGGCCACACCCCCGTCCCAGCCCCTTCACCTCTCAGGGCCGAGCTTGCCCAGGATGGCTATGGTCAATGCCTATCTTCATTCCTAACTCACAGATGCACCCAGACCGCTGACTCTTCACAAGTGGTAACACTTTTGGGACATAAGGTAAACTGAGGCCCAGAGTGATCTGGTGCTTTGCTAAAGTGCCCTGACCGGGTCCAGGTGCCAGGCACAGAAATCTGTGTGGACAGAACTGCCTACCAGGAGCTGGTCGCTGATCTTGAGTCTCTCCATCTGGATGTCCCGTAGAGGCCTCTTGAGCAAGGCCTTGGTCATGGCGTTCTGGGCCGTCACGCGCGTGGCGGTATTTAGGTCCTTCACCGTCATCACCGACAGTACCGGGTCCCAGATGCGGAACTGGACATCGGCCCCCACGGACAGCACAGCTCCATCCTTAGAGGTCAACTGTTAGCGGAAGCTGTGAGAGACTGGCTGGGGCCACGGGGAGGCCCGGCCCACAGAGAGCACCCAACCTGACCCGCTCGCCTGTCTCTGGCTCCTTAGAGTAAAATGACAACCCCAAGGAGACAGGGTTAGATATGTGGAGCAAGGATGTCCTCCCAGCCTCCCTCCACCTCTTTCTGGTGTCTTCGCCACCCCCACGGCTACTCACAGACCAAGGTACTGGCATCCACAACACACTCAGCACAAGACCCCACTCCCTCGGTCCAGGGAAGTCGAGAAGCCCCTCACCTTGCAGGGAGGAACACTGAAGGCTCGTGTCCTCAGATCCACCCTCTGAAAAGAGTCAATGAAGGGCAGGAGCAGAACCATTCCGGGTCCTTGAGGGGTGCGGATCCGGCCCAGTCGAAACACGATCATGCGTTCATACGTGGGCACGATCTGTTCATAACAGCAAGGGAAAGGGTCAAAAGCACAGAGCTAATGTGGACAACGATGTCTGCCCAGGTCTCTCCCTCGCGTCTCTCCCTCTGGGTCAGGGTCAGGTATGTTTCTAGATGAAGAAATCAAAGTTCTGAGGGAATAACTGACTTGCTCATAACCCACAAAGTCCCCAAGTGAAACAGACAAAGCTTGGAGGCAGTTCTGAGTGATTCTAAAAGCCACACTCTCATGAGCTTTACTGCACTGACTTGATCCTCAGTGAAACCTTTCATCTGTGTGATCTGCAGCTAGATATGACTCAACCCAGGAGACTGTCTGCCCTTGTCTTAGTTAAGCAACAAGCTGGGCTGCTCTAATAGCAACCCTGAGGGAAGGGCTTTGCCAACTTCGGGTTCCTGGAGTCCTGGAGAAAGGAAATACATCCGAATTGAGAAATGAAGGCTCCGAGAGGCAGGGACTTGCCCAAAGGGCACATGGTATTTGTTTCAGTGGCAGTTTCAGGATTAGGATTCAGGGCCTTCTAAGGATTCCCTTCCAGACCCGAAGCTTTCTAGAGACAGTTGCCTGGGGCAGCCTGAGGGCAGGCTTCCACCCTCACTGCAGCTCCCAGGTGCGAGCCTCAACTCCAGCTCATCCTTTCCCTTCTACACCATCCCTTGCTGTAAACAAGGTCAAATTCTTATTACTCATCACCTACTGGCCCAGGTTGAGTGTTTTCATTTCTAATTTAGCATAACCCAAAGGGAAGAAGATATTTGTGTGCAGCTTAAAAGCCAGTGTTCAGACCCCTAAACTTGGGTGTTTGGGTAGACTTGTTTCTGCCACTTTTCAAAATTACAAGGATGTCCTCCCAGCCTCCCTCCACCTCTTTCTGGTGTCTTCGCCACCCCACGGCTACTCACAGACCAAGGTACTGGCATCCACAACACACTCAGCACAAGACCCCACTCCCTCGGTCCAGGGAAGTCGAGAAGCCCCTCACCTTGCAGGAGGAACACTGAAGGCTCGTGTCCTCAGATCCACCCTCTGAAAAGAGTCAATGAAGGGCAGGAGCAGAACCATTCCGGGTCCTTGAGGGGTGCGGATCCGGCCCAGTCGAAACACGATCATGCGTTCATACGTGGGCACGATCTGTTCATAACAGCAAGGGAAAGGGTCAAAAGCACAGAGCTAATGTGGACAACGATGTCTGCCCAGGTCTCTCCCTCGCGTCTCTCCCTCTGGGTCAGGGTCAGGTATGTTTCTAGATGAAGAAATCAAAGTTCTGAGGGAATAACTGACTTGCTCATAACCCACAAAGTCCCCAAGTGAAACAGACAAAGCTTGGAGGCAGTTCTGAGTGATTCTAAAAGCCACACTCTCATGAGCTTTACTGCACTGACTTGATCCTCAGTGAAACCTTTCATCTGTGTGATCTGCAGTTAGATATGACTCAACCCAGGAGACTGTCTGCCCTTGTCTTAGTTAAGCAACAAGCTGGGCTGCTCTAATAGCAACCCTGAGGGAAGGGCTTTGCCAACTTCGGGTTCCTGGAGTCCTGGAGAAAGGAAATACATCCGAATTGAGAAATGAAGGCTCCGAGAGGCAGGGACTTGCCCAAAGGGCACATGGTATTTGTTTCAGTGGCAGTTTCAGGATTAGGATTCAGGGCCTTCTAAGGATTCCCTTCCAGACCCGAAGCTTTCTAGAGACAGTTGCCTGGGGCAGCCTGAGGGCAGGCTTCCACCCTCACTGCAGCTCCCAGGTGCGAGCCTCAACTCCAGCTCATCCTTTCCCTTCTACACCATCCCTTGCTGTAAACAAGGTCAAATTCTTATTACTCATCACCTACTGGCCCAGGTTGAGTGTTTTCATTTCTAATTTAGCATAACCCAAAGGGAAGAAGATATTTGTGTGCAGCTTAAAAGCCAGTGTTCAGACCCCTAAACTTGGGTGTTTGGGTAGACTTGTTTCTGCCACTTATTGGCCCCCAGTAAGACTTTGGACAAGGTTAAGCTTCAGTTTCCTCATGCGAGAGTGAACAATTCTTGCCCAGTCCATTTCACAGAGGTGTGACAATACTTAGGGGAAGGGAGCAGAGGATGGGGAATTCATGCACCAACATTAAAGCTCTCAATGTGGCCAACCAGTCTGGGGGCTGACCCAGCTAGCCTTACCTTCAGGGCAAACCAACCAGAAATGGGGAAAGTAACCAGCAGCAACAAGAACCCCAGGAAACTGATGAGGCCATGGCAGAAGCAAGCAGGCCAACTCTGAGGTGCATCTGGGGACAAGAAAGCAGAGGCAGTCAAGAAATGCCAAGCAGGTGTGGCAGGACAGCTTCAGGCTGAGTGAACTCGGTCATGTGTACCTTCTGCCCACCTCCTCCGTCAGCAGCTCCTCACTTCTCAGAGCTAAGATGCTCTTTCCTAGCTCACAGTACTTCATCTCACTTGAGTGCCCTAAGGACCATCAAATACTTACCTTGCCTAATACTAACCCCAGTTTTTTGGACAGGTGCTGGTTAAGGACTGTTCCCTCTTCCCACATATCACAACTATTCTGTTCCAAGTCCCACCCTCACAATGCCCATTCTCTGCTAGGCAGTAGTCACTGGAGCTGAGAAGCCAATCACGCGATGCTCTGCTCACTGGGCTGAGCAGGGGTCAGTCTTTTTGCCTGATTTTAGCCACCTCCCATGGCTGAGAAAGCCAGGAGCACCACAGCGTATGTAAACACGCGCTAGGCTAAACTGAATGCTGCTGGCCTATCCTTTCCTCTACTCTCAGCCCCAGAAATGTGCTTTCAAGGTGTCTTTTTTGGAGATAACGCCTTAACCCTAATGAGATAAAGCATCGATGGCTCTCCAGCAGATGTCAGAGGCAAGGGCTAAGACATTCTTTCTTGGCTCACAATGCTTCATCCCACTTGAATGCTCTAAGGACCATCAAAATGCATGCTTCAATGTAAAGCAGCTTCAAGTGAGAGGTTGGGGCGGGGCCGGGAAGATGAGACTCATCTCAAGCATAGGTCCCTGCCCCTGGTGAATGAGGACCCCAGGATGGGAGTCAAAGCTGAGAAAACCCTAGGATCTGGGATGGTATTATTTTCTACTCTTTCCTCTCCTAACCCTGAACAGGATCCTCTGCTCCACCTTTCCAGTAATACCATACCCTTTGGGTTGAATCCCAGAAGACTAAATCTGTTTTGCTGCCTCGTTCTAAAATGTGGACCCAGCAGGAAAAGAACCCTTGGATAGGGGCAGCTGTCATTAGCGGAGCGTCACAGAGGGGCCGAACTCTCTGGGGTTTGAGGCACGTAGGGGATCTGGTCAATATGGTCCAAAGATCTCCTCAAGGCAGAAAGGGCCTGGGAAAGACAAAACAGGCCTCTGAGGGCCTGCCTTTCTGGCCTGCACATCTCTGCTAGGAAACAGGGAGATGCTCAAGCTCAGGGAATCTAGAGGTGTCCCAGGTGAAGATTTTACCACTTCTCTGCAGCCAAGTGCTCTAGGAGTGCTGGTGACCTCCGATGCCTAGACCTTAGTTTCGTTCTAGACAAAATGGAAACCTGAAACCTTCGGGCTGATAAATGGGAGAGGCTTCTTGGAAGATGAGAGAGCTCTGGTGCTGCCACCCGGTAGCCCTAGGAAGGGCGGAGCGGCGTTAGTGTCCCGGCGCCGACCCAAGCCTTTCTCCACATCGTGGAGATCCCCCCTCTCAGTCCCTCCTCTTAGGGTGCGAGGGCGCAAGACCCGCTGACTTTCGAGAGACAGACAATTCGAGGGTGCCAGCTGATCTCCCTCGGATCCGCTGCGCTGGGCGGCCACTCACCGGCCCCCGGCCCGACTCCGCCCGGCTCGGGGGACAAGCAGCCCTTCTGCGAGCCCAGGAAGCCGAAGCTCGAGTGCTGGAAACGGTCAAAGTCCCCTAAAGGAAGCGCCCGGTACCCAGACCGGTCGAGCATGGCTCCTAACAAGGGCCACGCCCCGCAATCCGGGGCGGTACCGGATTGACCAGCAGGCCGCTACACTGCCCCTCCCCTGCCGGCCGCCGCTTCCTGTTTCGCTTGGGTTGCCTGGGGCGGCGGCCGGGGCGCAGGAGGAGGCGGCCAACCGTGCGCGGCTCGGACTTTCGCACAGCGCCCCCTTGCGGTGGGAGGCCCGAACTGCATCCGCGGGGCTGGGAGGAAGGGTAGTCCGTAGTTTGTGGAGGCCTGCAGAGGTCGGCTCCTTCTACACCCTTTTCTTACTACATCTTAGAATAGGAGCAGGTACAGAAGCTGACCTTTGGAGGGGAGTCTGCAGGAACTGAATCTCCTCTAGAAGCAAAGGAAATGCTACCAGCCTTCTCAGCACAAACTCACAAACTCGGGACGGGATTTTTGAGAAGGTTGCCCTTAGGATTTCTCCAAGGTATGATCAGCAGATTATTCCTCTTTGTACCCCTCCTAAGCCCAGCATGCAGGGGCTGACACAGAGAGGATCTCAGTGCTTATCTATTGAATGAAGGGGTAATTAGGCCATTGCGGGTCAAGGTGGGGCAGGAGGGCCTGGATCGTGGGCACAAAAAGAAAGAAATTCTGTGTTCAGACCTCAGGGAGCACGGTGGAGTAAAGAAGGAGGGGGCTGCACAGTGCTATCCCAGGGCAGCCTTCCAGAGCACCAGAGGGGAGACCCTCAGTCTTGCAGATGCAGAAATAGCATGCCCCTTGCCCTAGTACCCAGAAGTAACTTGCTTTTCCATGGTGTATGAAAACCCAAATGCAAAAGGTGGATTTATTCTGAGAAGTATTAATTTCCAAAGAGGCCGACTGTGTTCCAAAGCGGGCAAAGAACTTAATAAAGCTTTCCTCGTTCCACACATGCCAGACCTGCCTCCACAGGCCCCTCAGCCAGAGCCCCCTTCCAGGTCCCTTCTGCCTATGGCTGCTGATCGTCCTCGGCTTTTCCTAGTGTAGTGGCGGGCTCCTAGAGCTCTGGAAGCACTGATCAAGCAGCAGGGTAGACTAAGCTCCTGAGGCTTTGCACCGTCGCTAGAGAGGAGGTCTTCCCATCCTCCCACCCTCTCCCAGACTACAGGTTTTAAAAGAGCGGGGCCCTGTTACCAAGCTGAAACAGAATCCAAAATTGGGTACTCAGGAGTCTGCACAATGACTGGGATGCTTTGACGTTCAAAGACAGGAGCACTGGACAAGGATGCCACCTGGAGCTGTATCCTCTCCCTGCACCAGCTGAGGGCTGGGGCTTCTCCTCTGGCCCAGCGCTAACTTGCTCTCTCCTCACTCTTCTCATACCTGCTCATCGGCTCTCCCCATTCCCTCCCCAGTCCCTATGGCCTTCCAACAGTCACCCGAGGGATCATCCTGTTGCCTTCCTCTCCCCTCTGTGCTCCCAGTGTCTGACTCAGGTCCTTCTCTCATCCCATAGCCACTGTCCTAGACCACCTGTCCCCAGGTTGTCAGACAGACTGTCCGAATACAGGCAATGGATATTGTTCCTTGTTTTCAAACCCTTCAGCAACTCTCTGTTGTCCACAGTACTGGTCCGTCTCCTTAGTTATCTTGGCCCAGCCCTTCCTGGGCTGACATTATTCACGGGTCCCCTCTTGAATCTGAAAATAACCAAAATGAGTTGCTTCAGGCTCTGTTTCAAACCTCCATGCCTTGGCATACACTATTGTCTCGGATGAAAGCGTGCCCCGCCTCATCTCCCAGTCTCTGACTCCCTGGCGAATTCCCACCATTCTTTCAGTCTCAGCTGAGGGATCTCCTTTCAGGCCAGTTTCTCCAACACTGAAAATCTCGCTGTAGGGGGCCTGCTCCTCCGAAAGATCCGGGGTGGCTCAGACGGTAAAAAATCTGCCTGCAGTGCAGGAAACCCAGGTTTGATCCCTGGGTCAGGAAGGTCCCTTGGAGAAAGGAATGGCAACCCACTCCAGAATTCTTGTCTGGAGAATTCTATGGAAAGAGGCGCCTGGCGGGCGCCATGGGATCGAAAAGAGTCGGAGATGACACAGCCACTAACACTTCCACTTCCTTTCTCCAAAGCAGGAGCCACGCATGACCGGCCTGTGTGACTCTTGCTCCCAGCTGAAGGCTGGCACAAAGCTGAGCCAGTGTGAGCCGAATGAAAAGTTTCAAAGCCGAGGGAGGAGGCTGTCTCCATCCCGATCGGCTCTGCGCCTGTCCGTGCGTCTCCTCCTCGGCTCCCTCTCTCCCTCCTCTCTGCTCTGGGCGTGCCTTCAGCAGCCGAGGTCTGCCGCTCAGCCCCTAGAACCGCCGGTAGCTACTGTCTCACTTCCTCTCGGGAGGCGGGCCCTGAGGTGGCACCTCCCCTGTAGGGCTGCCAGGGAGCTCAGCCCTCTGGCGCACACTTCTGGTTGTTTCTCCGCCCTAGAGGAGGCAGAACAGAATCGAAACTGCGCCGGGTTCCATGCAGAACAGAATCGAAACTGCGCCGGGTTCCATGCAGCAGGATCCTGAACGCGCCGGATCTCCGGAACCCCAGCAGGACCCCGCACTGCCCCACGCCCCCACCATGCCTCCCCCGGACTCCCTCTGCGAAGGCCACCAGTCCAGCCACAGCGACAGCCCCACAGAGGTACTACTGCGTTTGGCGAGATGGGGGTTCAGGCTTTGTTGATTGGCTGTGGTCGGGGCAGATGTGGAGCTGGGGAGCAGGGGAACTTCACCAAATATCTTGAAAAATGACAAGAAGGGAGAGCAGGCGCGAGGGTCCTGACCTCGGTGAGGGTAGGCGGTCGTGGAAGGTAGAAAAGAGGAGCAGCACGCTCTGGGGTAGGGGCTCTCTGGGCTGCGACTGTCCACGAGCAGTGGGGTAAGAGGTTGAGGGCAGCGGCACTCCGCACCAGGCTCTTCCGCCAAGCTGGGGACCTGCCTCTTAGCCCCTACCTCAGGTGAAGGGACCTTCTCGCTGTAGGGGCCTGCTCCTCCGAAAGATCCGGGGTGGCTCAGACGGTAAAAAATCTGCCTGCAGTGCAGGAAACCCAGGTTTGATCCCTGGGTCAGGAAGGTCCCTTGGAGAAAGGAATGGCAACCCACTCCAGAATTCTTGTCTGGAGAATTCTATGGAAAGAGGCGCCTGGCGGGCGCCATGGGATCGAAAAGAGTCGGAGATGACACAGCCACTAACACTTCCACTTCCTTTCTCCAAAGCAGGAGCCACGCATGACCGGCCTGTGTGACTCTTGCTCCCAGCTGAAGGCTGGCACAAAGCTGAGCCAGTGTGAGCCGAATGAAAAGTTTCAAAGCCGAGGGAGGAGGCTGTCTCCATCCGATCGGCTCTGCGCCTGTCCGTGCGTCTCCTCCTCGGCTCCCTCTCTCCCTCCTCTCTGCTCTGGGCGTGCCTTCAGCAGCCGAGGTCTGCCGCTCAGCCCCTAGAACCGCCGGTAGCTACTGTCTCACTTCCTCTCGGGAGGCGGGCCCTGAGGTGGCACCTCCCCTGTAGGGCTGCCAGGGAGCTCAGCCCTCTGGCGCACACTTCTGGTTGTTTCTCCGCCCTAGAGGAGGCAGAACAGAATCGAAACTGCGCCGGGTTCCATGCAGAACAGAATCGAAACTGCGCCGGGTTCCATGCAGCAGGATCCTGAACGCGCCGGATCTCCGGAACCCCAGCAGGACCCCGCACTGCCCCACGCCCCCACCATGCCTCCCCCGGACTCCCTCTGCGAAGGCCACCAGTCCAGCCACAGCGACAGCCCCACAGAGGTACTACTGCGTTTGGCGAGATGGGGGTTCAGGCTTTGTTGATTGGCTGTGGTCGGGGCAGATGTGGAGCTGGGGAGCAGGGGAACTTCACCAAATATCTTGAAAAATGACAAGAAGGGAGAGCAGGCGCGAGGGTCCTGACCTCGGTGAGGGTAGGCGGTCGTGGAAGGTAGAAAAGAGGAGCAGCACGCTCTGGGGTAGGGGCTCTCTGGGCTGCGACTGTCCACGAGCAGTGGGGTAAGAGGTTGAGGGCAGCGGCACTCCGCACCAGGCTCTTCCGCCAAGCTGGGGACCTGCCTCTTAGCCCCTACCTCAGGTGAAGGGCCACCTGTTAGGGCGGATGGGAGGTAGTAGTCTTATCGCACAAGCTGGGAACCCCGGACATGTGCCAGGTGTGGAAGATCCAGAACCCTAGTTCCCAGTTCAGAAAGTAGGACAGAGGTGTCTGGCTAAGGTCTGTGGTTTCTCCTTCTCTAGGAAGCTTTTTGGATCCTTTTCATGGAGCACCTTGCTCTCCCAACCCCTATTCCAGGGAGTTTATTAGTCTTTTCCTGCACAGTCTCCCCACCCCCAAAGGAAGTACTTAGATCACTTGCTCTGTGTTCTTCCAGGCCCTTTTTTACTCTCCTTCTTGAAAGTACAAATAATACCATAATTGTTTAACTTTTATTCTTTGCATTATAATACCTAGAAATATTATTAACAATACTAATTAACATGTATGAGTATTTCTTATGTGCCAGGTACTGTAGATAGCACTTTTTGTGGTAAAATAAAGATAACGTGTGTATGTTGTGTATGTTCTAGGTGGACAGTTCAGTGGCATCAAACACATTCACAGTGTTTGTAACCATCACCACCATCTGTTTCCAGAATTTTTTCATCCAGAGTCTCTACCCTTTAAGCTCCTCATTACCCTCTTCCCCTGGAGCTGGTATACCTCTAACCTATTTCCTGTTTCTGTGACTTTGCCTAGATCAGATATTTTATATAAGTGGAGTCCTACAATAGTTGTCTTTTCATGTCTGGCTGATTTTACTTAGCATAATGTCTACTTGTTGTAGGCGTATATCAGAATTTCCTTTTTAAGACTGAATAATATTCCATTGTGAGTGTGTGTGTGTGCGTGTGTGTGTGTGTGTAGATAGATAGATAGATATACCACATTTTTTTTTATCCGTTTGTCTGTTGATGGACAGTTGGTTTGTCTCTGCTTTTTGGCTATCATGAACAATGCTGTGTACTGAATAATGAAAGTACAAGTATCTGGGTCCTTGTTTTCAGTTCTTTGGGGCATATAGCTAGGTGTAGAATCGCTGGATCATATGGTAGTTCTATATTTAACTTTTTAAGTAACCATCAAAGTGTATTAAGCATTTTATGTGAGGTTATATGACACACATTTAGGGCTCTCCTTTTTTAAAAAAGTCCCCTGAAGGCAGAAATTTGTCCTGAAATTAGGGTCTTCAAGCCAGACGCCAGGGACTGGCTCACAGCAGTGAGCGGCCAGCGAGACAGCAAAGCTTCATCTATATTTACAGCCACTTTCTTGCATTATTGAATTATCACAATGTAATAACAATAAAAATAAAGTGCACAATAAATGTAATGCATTTGAATCATCCTGAAACCACTGCTCGCCCCTTTCCCCTTTGCCTGAAAAGCTGTCTTTCACAAAACTGTACCTGGAGTCAGAAAGGTTGGGGATCGCTGCTATCTATGCATGTATCTCAGGGCCTAGTACCAGAAGCAGATGCCTAGTGAATTGTAGACCTGAGAGTGGGAAGGCCTGAATCAATGGAGGATCGGGATACTGATGAGCTTGAGTTTTTCATCCTCCAATGACAGCCTGGTATGCAACAGGAAGTCCCACTCTGGGAGTCCAGCCACAGGGTGGGTGTCCTGCAGGGTGGGAACTTGTGGGACTTCACCTCTCATCTCGCTCTCTGATTCCCCAGCAAGCCACGGAGGAAGAGTTCCAGTTCTTGCGCTGCCAGGCCTGCCGCGCAGAAGCCAAGTGCCCCAAGCTGCTGCCTTGTCTGCACACGCTGTGTTCAGGATGCCTGAGTGGTGGGCCGGGTGTGCAGTGCCCCGTCTGCCGGGCTCCCTGGCCCTCAGGCACTGACACGCAGGCCCTGAACAACGTCTTCTTCGAGAGCCTGCAGCGGCGGCTGTCGGTGTACCGGCAGATCGAGCGAGAGCAGGCGCTTTGCACACGCTGCAAAGAGCCCGCCCACTACTGGTGCTTTGAGTGCGAGCAACTGATCTGTGCCAAGTGCATCGAGGCACACCAGTGGTTCCTCAAGCACGAGGCCCTGCCCCTGGAGGAGCTCCGCAGCCAGTCCGTGCGGGAGTTTCTGGACGGCACGCGCAAGTCCAACAACATCTTCTGCTCCAACCCCAACCACCGCAGCCCTATGCTGACCAGGTGAGCAGGCCTACCAAGGATGGGGTGGTGCATCTAAGAGCAAGGTAGAGGATGCCGGGAGCAGAGATCTAGAGTCTCACAGCTGGGGGCGTGGGTCAAGGTCTTGCACTTAAAAGGTGAACCACACACCAGCAGTATCCGTAGGGATGACCCCAGTTTATGCTCTCCCTTGCGAATGGATGGATAGTAATTGTTTCCATTTCCCCCTTACAAGAAAGAATGCTGCCGAGTCATCTTTTCATCCATATCCAGAAATTTCTTCAGGATATATTTTTAGAAAAGCCATGACTCAGTGAAAAGTTTTACATTTCCACATGTTACCAGACTTCCCTTTAGAAAGTCTTAAGAGTGGAATTTTCCGTAAGCACTGCTACACGATCTCGCCATTGCTGGATTATAGAGTGAGATGCCGGCCTTTAGTTTCTGGCTGAAACGTGCTCCCGCGCTTCCTGGGAGTGTCCGTATGAAAAAAAAACACCTCATTCCATTTTAATTATTTTTACTAAACAGCACAGGGCTTTAACTCAGGTTTTTTTTTTTTTTTTTTTGGATAGATAAAATACTTGTATATGGTTGAAAAATTAGAAACAGAACTTATAGAGAGGACAGTTTCCATTCCACTTTGTCCTACATCTGCCTGATACTCTCTGCTTCTTCCCTCCTCATCCCCAGTTAGCCATTGTCATCAGCTTTAACGTTTCTAGAGTTCGTGAATATACACAGTTAGGAGGATATATCATAGTGATTCGTTTTTCCCTCTTTTCGCAAAAAGGTAGCATACCTGTGTGAACTTTTAATGCCCCTCCCTCCCCACGGTAGATAGCTTGTGTGTGATTTGGGGGGATCCGCTTTCAAAGTGAAGGTATTCTCTGCCCACAAGGGGCACACTGGGACAGTGTGCCATCACTGCTCAACCGTGGCTTGCTTGCTTCCTGCTAGGAGGTTTACTGCCTGTGCTCACCAAGCACGAGGCCCTGCGGGGCTCCGCAGCCAGTCCGTGCGGGAGTTTCTGGACGGCACGCCAAGTCCAACAACATCTTCTGCTCCAACCCCAACCACCGCAGCCCTATGCTGACCAGGTGAGCAGGCCTACCAAGGATGGGGTGGTGCATCTAAGAGCAAGGTAGAGGATGCCGGGAGCAGAGATCTAGAGTCTCACAGCTGGGGGCGTGGGTCAAGGTCTTGCACTTAAAAGGTGAACCACACACCAGCAGTATCCGTAGGGATGACCCCAGTTTATGCTCTCCCTTGCGAATGGATGGATAGTAATTGTTTCCATTTCCCCCTTACAAGAAAGAATGCTGCCGAGTCATCTTTTCATCCATATCCAGAAATTTCTTCAGGATATATTTTTAGAAAAGCCATGACTCAGTGAAAAGTTTTACATTTCCACATGTTACCAGACTTCCCTTTAGAAAGTCTTAAGAGTGGAATTTTCCGTAAGCACTGCTACACGATCTCGCCATTGCTGGATTATAGAGTGAGATGCCGGCCTTTAGTTTCTGGCTGAAACGTGCTCCCCCCTTCCTGGGAGTGTCCGTATGAAAAAAAAACACCTCATTCCATTTTAATTATTTTTACTAAACAGCACAGGGCTTTAACTCAGGTTTTTTTTTTTTTTTTTTTTGGGTTGATAAAATACTTGTTTATGGTTGAAAAATTAGAAACAGAACTTATAGAGAGGACAGTTTCCATTCCACTTTGTCCTACATCTGCCTGATACTCTCTGCTTCTTCCCTCCTCATCCCCAGTTAGCCATTGTCATCAGCTTTAACGTTTCTAGAGTTCGTGAATATACACAGTTAGGAGGATATATCATAGTGATTCGTTTTTCCCTCTTTTCGCAAAAAGGTAGCATACCTGTGTGAACTTTTAATGCCCCTCCCTCCCCACGGTAGATAGCTTGTGTGTGATTTGGGGGGATCCGCTTTCAAAGTGAAGGTATTCTCTGCCCACAAGGGGCACACTGGGACAGTGTGCCATCACTGCTCAACCGTGGCTTGCTTGCTTCCTGCTAGGAGGTTTACTGCCTGTACTACCAGATTCCACAAGCACCGATATTATTGTTTGAATTTGGATTTCTTTCTTTATTATTAAGACTGTTCAGTGACTTTTCATTGGCCATTGAACTTCTTCGTTTGTGAATCCTACTGAGGCCCTTTGCTTGTTTGTTTATTTACTCTTAGGAATTAGTCTTTAATTGTAAGAGCTTGTTACAGTGCAGATATTTTTCTTGTGTTGACCGTTGTCATTCATTTAATAGGAGGTGTTGTGTTCAAGTTTTTAGTTCTAAATAGTTTAATCCATTAATCTCTTCCTTTATGGTATCTGGTTTTGATCAGATTTTTCCCATGCCAATATCGAAAAAATTTACTTGTACTCTGTTTTAATAATTTGCTTTTATAATAAAATCCTTAATTCCCATGGAACTTATTTTTTGTGTGTGATATAAGGTAGGAACACTCATGTTGCATTTCTCTCCAAATAGAAAGCCAGTTCTCTCTATAACTTTGACTGAATAATCCACTTTCTGTTTGATTTTGCCCATTTTTTAAGATTGAAGTATAGTTGATCTACAATATCGTATAAGTTATAGGTGTACAATACATTGACTCGTAATTTTTAAAGATTATATTTCATTTTATTATAAAATATTGGTTATATTCTCCACGCTGTACGATATATCCTTGTAGCTTATGAATAATTTACTCTTGGCGTTGATCTGAAACGCCCTTTTAATCTTGTACTAAATGTCCATGTAGTCATGAATATGTTTTAAAATCTTTATTCTGACCAACAGAGTGCAGAACACTATTCATAGGCTAATCTTGACTGCTGCAAGGAGTTCTGTAGCTTTATATTTGATAGGGTGAATTCCCATTCTTTCTCAGAAATAATTGTGCTCTTACAATTCATGCAGTTTCAGAATTTGCGTATTCTTCAGGATTTTGATTCAGATGCCAAAGAATTGGCCTCATCTCTGGTTACATCTTTTGGGTTTTATAGTTTTATTCACAAATATCTTGAACTTTTAAATTATAGTTAAATTTATAGTGTGTAGGGAAGGTGCCTGGTAGCTCAGCAGTAAAGAACCTGCCTGAAATGCAGGAGACCCAGGAGACACAGATTCAGTCCCTGAGTCGAGAAGATCTGGAAATGGCATCCCACTCCAGTATTCTTGCCTGGGAAATCCCATGGACAGAGGAGCCTGGCAGTCTACATGAGGTCACAAACAGTTGGATAGGACTGAGCATGCACTGCCCGTGAGATATTGTGTACTAATATTATGAATGGAATATTTTCTATTATAGTTTCTAAATAGTTTAATCCATTAATCTCTTCCTTTATGGTATCTGGTTTTGATCAGATTTTTCCCATGCCAATATCGAAAAAATTTACTTGTACTCTGTTTTAATAATTTGCTTTTATAATAAAATCCTTAATTCCCATGGAACTTATTTTTTGTGTGTGATATAAGGTAGGAACACTCATGTTGCATTTCTCTCCAAATAGAAAGCCAGTTCTCTCTATAACTTTGACTGAATAATCCACTTTCTGTTTGATTTTGCCCATTTTTTAAGATTGAAGTATAGTTGATCTACAATATCGTATAAGTTATAGGTGTACAATACATTGACTCGAAATTTTTTAAAGATTATATTTCATTTTATTATAAAATATTGGTTATATTCTCCACGCTGTACGATATATCCTTGTAGCTTATGAATAATTTACTCTTGGCGTTGATCTGAAACGCCCTTTTAATCTTGTACTAAATGTCCATGTAGTCATGAATATGTTTTAAAATCTTTATTCTGACCAACAGAGTGCAGAACACTATTCATAGGCTAATCTTGACTGCTGCAAGGAGTTCTGTAGCTTTATATTTGATAGGGTGAATTCCCATTCTTTCTCAGAAATAATTGTGCTCTTACAATTCATGCAGTTTCAGAATTTGCGTATTCTTCAGGATTTTGATTCAGATGCCAAAGAATTGGCCTCATCTCTGGTTACATCTTTTGGGTTTTATAGTTTTATTCACAAATATCTTGAACTTTTAAATTATAGTTAAATTTATAGTGTGTAGGGAAGGTGCCTGGTAGCTCAGCAGTAAAGAACCTGCCTGAAATGCAGGAGACCCAGGAGACACAGATTCAGTCCCTGAGTCGAGAAGATCTGGAAATGGCATCCCACTCCAGTATTCTTGCCTGGGAAATCCCATGGACAGAGGAGCCTGGCAGTCTACATGAGGTCACAAACAGTTGGATAGGACTGAGCATGCACTGCCCGTGAGATATTGTGTACTAATATTATGAATGGAATATTTTCTATTATAGTTTCTAACTGGTTATTATTAACATTCATTAATGCTATTAATTTATGTATATATATGCTATATCTAGCCATCTCATTGGGCTCTTTTATTCCTGTAAGTTTTTCCATTGATTTTTTAGATTTTCTAGGTAAACAGTCATATCACCTACAAATAATAAAAACTTTTTTCTTTGAGTATTTATATATATATATTACCATTATTTAACTTCATTTCATTGGATTAGCCAGAACTGCTAGAACAATATTGTATAATGTGGAGCGATTAGAAAAGGCAACTTTGCTTTGTACCTATGTTTCATGAGAAAGTTTCTTAACATTTGTTTGTTTAGTATGATCTTAATTACTGACTTCTTTAGGGGACTTTTAAAAATCATGTTTAGAAAGTTGCCTCCCGCTTCTGATTTACTAAAGGTTTTGTTGTTGCTGTTGTCTTAACTCAGGAATAGGTCTTCATTTAGACTCTGAAGGTGTACTTTCATCTTTTAGTATAATGAATGGTATCATTAGGTTTCTTTATGTGGAACTTTTTTTTTAATTCCCTGGAGGATGTACTCCTTTTGGTCATGAAGTGAAGTGAAGTGAATTGAAAGTCGCTCAGTCGTGTCCGACTCTTTTCATGGACTGTAGCCTGCCAGGCTGCTCTGTCTATGGAATTCTCCAGGCAGGGATACTGGAGTGGGTAGCCCTTCTCTTCTACAGGGGATCTTCCCAACCCAGGGATCGAAACCAGGTTTCCCGCATTGCGGGCAGATTCTTTACCAGCTGAGCTACAAGGGAAGCCCTTAAGTGTCTTTTTTTGGCAGTTAGTAAGAGTCATTATCACATTATAACCCGCTTGTCATCTATAATCTTATATTCTAATTGGTGTCATTGCCCACAGTAATTTTTCTATATCTTCCTCTTTCTTTAATTATTTAGTGTTATTAATTTCCCATTTGCCTGGAATACTTCAAGTAATTTTTTGGGTTGTGTTTTGGAGTTTACTTTCCAGAACCTTGAGTTTCTTACTTGCATGTTCTTCTTTGGCTATCATGTGTATGTATTTATAATGAGGTTCTTATTTGCATGCTCTTCTTTGGCTATCCCGTGTAAGTATTTATAATGTTTCATGACTGCATGCAACTTGTAGGACTTTAGTTCTGTGACCAGGGCTCGAACGCCGACCTGTGGCACTGAGAGTATGCAGTCCTAACCACTGGACTGCTGTCCCATTTAAAGGAACGTTTAACTAGTTGTAAAATTCTGAGGTCACAGACACAAATGTCTCATCTTGGAATATATAAACATTCCTTCATAAATTTGTGGACTCCAGTGTTGCAGGTGAGAGATTCAATTATTGTCTAATTATTTTTCCTCAGTAAGTAATCTCTCTCTTTTTTTTTTTTTTTTTTGGTTGGGGGGCAGGTTGGGGAGGGAGGAGGGTGGGCCGTCCGCTTCTATTGGTCTTTCATTTGTCTATTTTCATCCATCTTTGTTCTTTGGCCCGTGTGGGCCTCCCATCGCGGCGGCCTCTGTTGTCACAGAGCGCCGGCTCTGGGCGCATGCGCTCCAGAGCTCCGGCTTGGTAGTTGGACACATCCGTCCAGCCGCTCCGCGGCACGTGGGATCTTCCCAGGCCAGGGATCAAACCCGCGCCATTGCAAGGCGATGTCCTTACCCACTGGACCGCCAGGGAAGCCCAAGTAATCTATTTTTATTTGCTAAGGAGTTTTTCTAAAGATCCTTAGTGAACAAAGGATCTTTTTTTTGGGTCTTTCTGTGATGGGTCTTTGCTGCTGTGCGCAGGCCTCCTCTGGCTGCAGAGAGAGGGGACTGTGGTCTGTTTCTGTTTTGTTAATAAGTTCGTTTGTATCATTTTTTTTTATAGTTCACATGTGAGTGATATATGATATTTGTGTTTCTGACTTCACTCAATATGGCAGTCTCTGTGTGTGCGTGTTCAGTCACGTCTGACTCTGTGGTTCCCATGGACTGTAGCCCACCAGGCTCCTCTGTCCATGGGATTTCCAGGCAGGAAAACGGGAGTCGGTAGCCTATCGTTTCTCCAGGGGCCCTTCCCAACCCAGCGATTGAACCCAGGTCTCCACATAGTGAGCAGATTCTTTAGTCCAACGTGACTACATTTTCTGCCAAAGAGCAATTCCTTGACTACCCTTTGGGTTAAGGTTTGTATACACTGGTGGAATATCTGTATCAGAGAAGATGGTCCTCAGAAGAAGCACCTGCAGATCTTAAAAATGGACCTGGGGGGCTTCCCTGGTGATCCAGTGGGTAAAGAGTCCGCCTTGCGGTGAAAGGGGCACCAGTTCCATCCCTGGTCCAGGAAGATCCCATCGTTCCTCGGAGCAGCTGGACGGGTGTGTCCAATTACCATCCAGCGCTCTGGAGCACATGCGCCCAGAGCTGGTGCTCTGCCATGAGAGAGACCACTGCTATGGGAGGCCCACACAGGCCAAAGAATAAAAAGATGGATGAAAATAAATATAATTAAAAGAGGCATGATGGGGAAAAGAAAAAAAAAGAATTAAAAAAAAATTTGTATTGGACTATAGTTGCTTTACAATGCTGTGTTACTTTATGCCATACAGCAAAGTGAATCAGCTATACATATACATATATCCCCTCTCTTTTGGATTTCGTTCCCTTTTACGTCACCAAAGGGTGCTGAGTAGCACTCCCTGTGCTACACAATAGGCTCTCATTAGTTACCTGTTTTTTGCATAGTAGTATGCATATGCTAGGCCCAGTCTCCTGGTTCTTCCCACCTGCCTTCCCACTTTGGCACCCATACTTTTGTTCTCTACATCTGTGTCTCTATTTCTGCTTTGCAAAATAAGATTATCTATACTGTTTTCCTAAATCTCCCATGTAAGCAATATTATATGATATTTGTTTTTCCCTTTTGGACTTATTTCTCTCTCTGTGAGAGTCTCTAGGCCCATCCACATCTCTGCAAATGGCACAGTTTTGTTCCTTTTTTCTGGCTGAGTAATATTCCATTGTATAGATACCACATCTTCTGTGTCCATTCCTCCTTCAGTAGACATGTAGGTTGTTTCTGTGTCCTGGCTATTGTAAATAGTGCTGCAGGGAATTCTGGGGTGCGTGTATCTGTTTGACTTATGGTGTTCTCCAGATATTTGCCCAGGAGGGGATTGCTGGTCATATGATAGTTTTATCCCACAGCCTCCTATAAGATTCTTTAGTCCAACGTGACTACATTTTCTGCCAAAGAGCAATTCCTTGACTACCCTTTGGGTTAAGGTTTGTATACACTGGTGGAATATCTGTATCAGAGAAGATGGTCCTCAGAAGAAGCACCTGCAGATCTTAAAAATGGACCTGGGGGGCTTCCCTGGTGATCCAGTGGGTAAAGAGTCCGCCTTGCGGTGAAAGGGGCACCAGTTCCATCCCTGGTCCAGGAAGATCCCATCGTTCCTCGGAGCAGCTGGACGGGTGTGTCCAATTACCATCCAGCGCTCTGGAGCACATGCGCCCAGAGCTGGTGCTCTGCCATGAGAGAGACCACTGCTATGGGAGGCCCACACAGGCCAAAGAATAAAAAGATGGATGAAAATAAATATAATTAAAAGAGGCATGATGGGGAAAAGAAAAAAAAAGAATTAAAAAAAAATTTGTATTGGACTATAGTTGCTTTACAATGCTGTGTTACTTTATGCCATACAGCAAAGTGAATCAGCTATACATATACATATATCCCCTCTCTTTTGGATTTCGTTCCCTTTTACGTCACCAAAGGGTGCTGAGTAGCACTCCCTGTGCTACACAATAGGCTCTCATTAGTTACCTGTTTTTTGCATAGTAGTATGCATATGCTAGGCCCAGTCTCCTGGTTCTTCCCACCTGCCTTCCCACTTTGGCACCCATACTTTTGTTCTCTACATCTGTGTCTCTATTTCTGCTTTGCAAAATAAGATTATCTATACTGTTTTCCTAAATCTCCCATGTAAGCAATATTATATGATATTTGTTTTTCCCTTTTGGACTTATTTCTCTCTCTGTGAGAGTCTCTAGGCCCATCCACATCTCTGCAAATGGCACAGTTTTGTTCCTTTTTTCTGGCTGAGTAATATTCCATTGTATAGATACCACATCTTCTGTGTCCATTCCTCCTTCAGTAGACATGTAGGTTGTTTCTGTGTCCTGGCTATTGTAAATAGTGCTGCAGGGAATTCTGGGGTGCGTGTATCTGTTTGACTTATGGTGTTCTCCAGATATTTGCCCAGGAGGGGATTGCTGGTCATATGATAGTTTTATCCCACAGCCTCCTATAAGATTATTGAGAAAGAGAGAATTGTTGCAACAGGCCAGAGCATTAACAGAACAGGGCAGGACACAGGGTTTCCTGACCGTAGACTCTTGTCTGTGAAGGGCCTGGCCTGCTGCTGCTGGCCGCCACACGCAGGCAGTCCTCAATTAACAACCAGGCCGAGCTGCAGAGAAAGGATTCTCTACAAGTTGCTTGTCTAGAGCTCAGAGTATATTTTCCCTTAGATTATTCAAAGAAAGCATGCTATTTAAGCAATGTTAAATTTAATTTTCCTTGATTCTGACAAAAGAAAAAGATACTGAAGTAAAATTAGGCTTCTTGTTGTTCAGTCACTAAGTCATGTCTGACTCTGTGGGACCCGTGTGCCCGGCTTCTCTGTCCTCCGCTATCTCCCAGGGTTTGCTGAAATTCGTGTCCATTGAGTTGGCGGTTCCTTCTAACCATCTCATTCTCTGCTGCCCCCTTCTCCTTTTGCCTTCAGTCTTTCCTGGCAACAGGGTCTTTTCCAGTGGATTGGCTCTTTGCATCAGGTGGCCAGAGTATTGGAGCGTCAGCATCAACATCAGCATCATTCCTTCCAAGGAATATTCAGGGTTGATTTCCTCTAAAATTGACTAGTTTGATCTCCTTGCAGTCCAAGGGATTCTCAAGAGTCTTCTCCAACACCACAGTTCAAAGGCATCAATTCTTTCACACTAGCCTTCTTTATGGTCCAACTGTCGCACGACTCATACATGATTATCTATACTGTTTTCCTAAATCTCCCATGTAAGCAATATTATATGATATTTGTTTTTCCCTTTTGGACTTATTTCTCTCTCTGTGAGAGTCTCTAGGCCCATCCACATCTCTGCAAATGGCACAGTTTTGTTCCTTTTTTCTGGCTGAGTAATATTCCATTGTATAGATACCACATCTTCTGTGTCCATTCCTCCTTCAGTAGACATGTAGGTTGTTTCTGTGTCCTGGCTATTGTAAATAGTGCTGCAGGGAATTCTGGGGTGCGTGTATCTGTTTGACTTATGGTGTTCTCCAGATATTTGCCCAGGAGGGGATTGCTGGTCATATGATAGTTTTATCCCACAGCCTCCTATAAGATTATTGAGAAAGAGAGAATTGTTGCAACAGGCCAGAGCATTAACAGAACAGGGCAGGACACAGGGTTTCCTGACCGTAGACTCTTGTCTGTGAAGGGCCTGGCCTGCTGCTGCTGGCCGCCACACGCAGGCAGTCCTCAATTAACAACCAGGCCGAGCTGCAGAGAAAGGATTCTCTACAAGTTGCTTGTCTAGAGCTCAGAGTATATTTTCCCTTAGATTATTCAAAGAAAGCATGCTATTTAAGCAATGTTAAATTTAATTTTCCTTGATTCTGACAAAAGAAAAAGATACTGAAGTAAAATTAGGCTTCTTGTTGTTCAGTCACTAAGTCATGTCTGACTCTGTGGGACCCCGTGTGCCCGGCTTCTCTGTCCTCCGCTATCTCCCAGGGTTTGCTGAAATTCGTGTCCATTGAGTTGGCGGTTCCTTCTAACCATCTCATTCTCTGCTGCCCCCTTCTCCTTTTGCCTTCAGTCTTTCCTGGCAACAGGGTCTTTTCCAGTGGATTGGCTCTTTGCATCAGGTGGCCAGAGTATTGGAGCGTCAGCATCAACATCAGCATCAGTCCTTCCAAGGAATATTCAGGGTTGATTTCCTTTAGGATTGACTGGTTTGATCTCCTTACAGTCCAGGGGACTCTCCAGAGTCTTCTCCAACACCACAGTTCAAAGGCATCAATTCTTTCACACTAGCCTTCTTTATGGTCCAACTGTCGCACGACTCATACATGACTCCTGGGAAAACCATGACTCTGACTGTTACGGACCTCTGTTGGCAAAGTGATGTCTCTGCTTTTCAATATGCAGTCTAGGTTTGTCATAACCTTCCTTCCAAGCAAAATAAGACTTAGTAAACTTCAAAGAAATACTTCTTCATCCTAAAATCTTTCATAAAAGACCTCACTAAGATTAAGCCAAATAGGGCTTCCCTGGTGGTCCAGTGGGTAAAGACACTGCCTTGCAGTGCAAGGGGCGCCGGTTCGATCCCTGGCCTGGGAAGATCCCACGTGCCGCGGAGCAGCTGGACCGATGTCTCCAATTACCGAGCCGAGCTCTGGAGCACATGCGCCCAGAGCCGGTGCTCTGCGACAACAGAGGCCACTACAATGGGAGGCCCACATGGGCCAAAGAACAAAGATGGATGAAAATAGATAAACGAAAGACCAATAGAAGTGGCCCACCCGCCCCGCTCTCTCCCCAAACCCCACCCCCCAAAAATAAAATAAATAAATAAATAAACTCTTAAAAAAATAAAGATTAAGCCAAATAATTACTGAGACATTAAGAGGCTGGAGTCATTATAGTTCGTTTTTAATGAAATGCATCCATAATAGACAGCAGTAACAGAGTCTTTGCCATGAATACTCAGGATGGTCCACTCTCATGTTTCTCATGTCTTGGTTCCACGTCGCAGTGGCTCTAATGCGCAGCATTGGTCCTTTCACTTTAACACCACTTTTCACGGATTCTTTATTTTGGCTCAGCTCTTGATTAGATGAATGTTGTCAATCAGCAGTTTTTCTCAACAAGATCTACTGTGTTCTGAATTCCTAGAGTCTCCTGGTGTTGAGACTATCTATCAGTTGCTCATGTTTGTATGACATCTTGGCTGGGTGTGAACTACCTGGTCACACTCTTTCCTTTAGAGCTTTATAGACTTCTCTGTATCATCATCAGCATCAAGTGTTCACCAGGAAAGGCCTGAAGACAAATTCATTTGCTTTTTCTGTCTCGATGCCTAAAGATAGTTTTCATTCCTGAAGTTTATTAATGTAACCAAGCTGTCTTGGTTTTGAGCATTTTGTATCAAGTGATTCTGGAACCTGACTTGCTCCTTTAGACTAAAAATTCTGTTATTTCAATGAAATTTTCTTACATTACCCTTCCTCCTCTTTCTTCCTCTTCCTTCCTCATTTTGCTCTTGCTCCATTACCTTTAGTGTTAGTTAGTGTGTTACTCGCTTGGTCATGTCCAGCTCTTTGTGATCCCATGGACTGTTACCCTCCAGGCTCCTCTGTCCATGGAATTCTCCAGGCAAAAATACTGAAATGGGCAGCCATTCTCTTCACCAGGGAATCGTCCCAACTCAGGGCTTGAACCCTGGTCTCCCGCACTGCAGGAGGATTCTTTACCATCTGAGTCACTAGAGAAGCCCATTACCTTTAGTATTACAGTTTTTAATTTATGATTTTATGTTTTTTCATATTAGTTATCTTAACACTGTTACCATAGTTTGGGGGAACATATGTTTAGTGAGTATTGAATGAGTAACAAAAGATCAGAACCACAGTAGACACTCAAAGCTACATAAAGTCATTTTATACCCATTTTTATAAAAGTACTTGAGAATATCAAAATTGTTTGTGTCACATAAGGAGTTCCTGCTTGTTTTCTATGTCACCAGATTCTATTAACATTTAATGATTAACTTTATAGTCACTGAATTGTGTAACAAATATCTGCTTTGGCATATTTGTGCGATTTGGATTTGTTCTGTCAAAGCTGTTAGAGTTGGGGAGGTATTTTGAAATTGGTACAACTAAATAGAAGAGCTGTCTGTTTATATCATATGTTACTTAAGTAATATGGTTTTAAGTTACATATGTGTGTGCATGCTCAGTTGTGTCTGACTCTTTGTGATTCCATGGACTGTAGCCCACCAGACTCCTCTATCCATGGGATTATGCTGGCAAGAATACTTGAGTGGGTTGCCATTTCCTACTCCAGGAGGGTCTTCCAGACCCAGGGATTGAGCCTGCAGCTCTTGCAGCTCCTGCATTGGCAGGTGGATTCTTTACCACTAGCACCACCTGGGAAGCCCTCATATTGTTACCTTAATCACCAAACATCATTTTTCTTATTCATGGCTTTAGTTAATCGATTGTTTCATCTGTGTCCATCTATTTTGCCATTTTATTTATTGAAATTAGGTTGGATTTATATAAAATAGACTGATAAATCACTGCCTATGTGATAACTCTTGTCTTGTTGTCTTGCAAGATTTACTGACATGTAAATCCAAATTGTGTGTGTGTTCACTAGTATTCAGTACTATATAATTGTAGTGCATTATTATACAACTCAGTGAATTTTCCCAAGTGACCTCACTTTGCTCGAAAATCGAATCTCCTTCATTAACATATAACTTGTGCATTACTTAAAATATTTCCTGCACTTGATGCTATTCTGGGAATACTTCCAAGGAGCATCATTACCATCACTTCAGCATATGATGATAATCACAGTTTAGAAATACCATGTGGAGGCACTAGGAAGGGTTGACTGGAGAGACCAGAGGCAAGGAGGCCTACTAGGGGACAGTGATAAAGGAGTCTAAGTTATAATTAGGGCAAGAAAAAAGGCAGTATCCATGGGAAAGGATGTGACAGATATGGGAACCAGAATCCTGTCTTAATCATGCCTACATTCTTGCCCCATACTTGCAACATAGTTGGTATTCAGTCACTTTTTTTTTTTAAGTGAATGAAAGTAGAATTGAACAAAACTTAATGATGAGTAATTGTTGAGGCAGTCTAGGAGAAAAGGAACCTGGAATTCCCCTTAATCTTTGGCTTGAGTGGCCTTTGAGCAATAGCAGCTTTTGAATGGTGGGGCCTTTCACGGCCATAAAGAGGGCAGGAGAGGCAGGGCACTCATGCCTCAGTGCACCTGCTGAATGAGTGAACACTGACCACCAGAACTGCCCAACAGAACACTGACCACCCCGTCTTGAAAGCAGAGACCTTCATAGAAAAGAATGGTGAAGGGAAAGTACAAACGTTCTCTTCCTCTTTGTTGGTTGTGGGTCCCGCATAAGAACATAGTGTGGGGCTTCCCTGGTGGTCACCGCCTTGCAGTGCAAGGGGCGCCGGTTCGTTCCCTGGCCTGGGAAGATCCCACGTGCCGCGGAGCGGCTGGACCCATGTGTCCAATTACCGAGCCGGAGCTCTGGAGCGCATGCGCCCAGAGCCGGTGCTCTGCGACAACAGAGGCCACCGTGATGGGAGGCCCACATGGGCCAAAGAACAAAGATGGATGAAAATGGACAAATGAAAGACCAATAGAAGTGGCCTGCCCGCTCCCCTCCCTCACCACCCCACCCCCACCAAAATAAATAAAATAAATAAATCTTTAAAAAAAAAAAAAAAAGAACATAGTGTGAAATCGACAAGGCTTCCTTCTCTCTTTCCTGGCTTTTCTTAACTTTTCTTATCTTCCTCTCTAAGCCCTCAGGTTTTCTCATCTCTGCCACCACCTTCTCAACTTATGACTATCGAATTTTGGACTAATGCAGCTTTTTACTAAAACCATTGATAGGAAACTTCCAAGGAGCATCATTACCATCATGATAAGATAATCACAGTTTAGAAATACCATGTGGAGGCACTAGGAAGGGTTGACTGGAGAGACCAGAGGCAAGGAGGCCTACTAGGGGACAGTGATAAAGGAGTCTAAGTTATAATTAGGGCAAGAAAAAAGGCAGTATCCATGGGAAAGGATGTGACAGATATGGGAACCAGAATCCTGTCTTAATCATGCCTACATTCTTGCCCCATACTTGCAACATAGTTGGTATTCAGTCACTTTTTTTTTTTAAGTGAATGAAAGTAGAATTGAACAAAACTTAATGATGAGTAATTGTTGAGGCAGTCTAGGAGAAAAGGAACCTGGAATTCCCCTTAATCTTTGACTTGAGTGGCCTTTGAGCAATAGCAGCTTTTGAATGGTGGGGCCTTTCACGGCCATAAAGAGGGCAGGAGAGGCAGGGCACTCATGCCTCAGTGCACCTGCTGAATGAGTGAACACTGACCACCAGAACTGCCCAACAGAACACTGACCACCCCGTCTTGAAAGCAGAGACCTTCATAGAAAAGAATGGTGAAGGGAAAGTACAAACGTTCTCTTCCTCTTTGTTGGTAGTGGGTCCCGCACAAGAACATAGTGTGGGGCGGCCCTGTTGGTCACCGCCTTGCAGTGCAAGGGGCGCCGGTTCGTTCCCTGGCCTGGGAAGATCCCACGTGCCGCGGAGCGGCTGGACCCATGTGTCCAATTACCGAGCCGGAGCTCTGGAGCGCATGCGCCCAGAGCCGGTGCTCTGCGACAACAGAGGCCACCGTGATGGGAGGCCCACATGGGCCAAAGAACAAAGATGGATGAAAATGGACAAATGAAAGACCAATAGAAGTGGCCTGCCCGCTCCCCTCCCTCACCACCCCACCCCCACCAAAATAAATAAAATAAATAAATCTTTAAAAAAAAAAAAAAAAGAACATAGTGTGAAATCGACAAGGCTTCCTTCTCTCTTTCCTGGCTTTTCTTAACTTTTCTTATCTTCCTCTCTAAGCCCTCAGGTTTTCTCATCTCTGCCACCACCTTCTCAACTTATGACTATCAATGGATAATGCTTTCACTCTCTTTGAGCATCCCAGCCTCTCTAATTATGTGTCTCCTTTCCTGGCTGCAGAAATCTTATTTCCTCAACCGTGTCATCCTGGAGATTGCAGGAAACCAGCCTTATTAAATGCATTCATACTACTATGCAAATGACAGTTGGATCCCTTTAATTACCCTCTGGATAATTATTTGAATTTCTGAAGGAGGCTCTTCCTTTCACTGCTCCATTGAAGTGGAAGCTCCCTGTCACCTTGCTGAGATGGGAGTGTGGAGTGGAAAGTTTTTCCATCATCATTCACCAAGCTGGGCACCTGCCCTGCAGTTTTGCTCTGGGGCTAGCTCTCCGCCACTGGTCCTGTTTTCACAAGAGCTTGCTTCTTATATTCTGAGTTGCCCTGTTTCCTAGGACAGAAGAAGTCTCATGCTGCTCTGGTCCTCTGGTGAGAACTGTGGCTGGTCTAGGGCCACATATCCCCACCGGGAACAGAGCAGCTGAGCAACTGTGCCTCGGTGGTGATGTTTCCTTACTGCCCAAGCTTGAGAGGCTCACCCACCAGCAGTAGGGCTAGCTACCCCGACACACACACACACAGCCCTCCTGTGTGGTTAATACCTCCTTGTCTTTTACCATTCCAGAATGACCAGTGTATACCTGGCACTGTACTGGTCACTTCCCATACACAAGCCCTTCGCCTTTGTAACAGTCTATGAGAGGGCATCTTTATCCCTGTTGATCATATGAGAAAACTAAGACTCAGAAAAAGTCATTTACTCAAGGTCTCGTAGATAGGAATCATGGAAGAGCTCACATCCAGGTCTGGTTGGTCCACCTCCAGAGTCCATCCCTTTTGCACTGTCAAATGGCCTCTGGCATGGACACTTAGACCCAGGCAACTTAGGAATGGGAAGACTGAGAACCCAGGAAACTTGTGGGGCCTCTGTTCAGATATGAATAGTGCCATCAATTCACCGAACAGTCATAAAGGGATAAGCAAGATAGTGTATCACAAGAGATAGAGCTTTTTTGTTTGTTTATTTCCCCAGTTTTGCGATGCTCATCTCTGCCACCACCTTCTCAACTTATGACTATCAATGGATAATGCTTTCACTCTCTTTGAGCATCCCAGCCTCTCTAATTATGTGTCTCCTTTCCTGGCTGCAGAAATCTTATTTCCTCAACCGTGTCATCCTGGAGATTGCAGGAAACCAGCCTTATTAAATGCATTCATACTACTATGCAAATGACAGTTGGATCCCTTTAATTACCCTCTGGATAATTATTTGAATTTCTGAAGGAGGCTCTTCCTTTCACTGCTCCATTGAAGTGGAAGCTCCCTGTCACCTTGCTGAGATGGGAGTGTGGAGTGGAAAGTTTTTCCATCATCATTCACCAAGCTGGGCACCTGCCCTGCAGTTTTGCTCTGGGGCTAGCTCTCCGCCACTGGTCCTGTTTTCACAAGAGCTTGCTTCTTATATTCTGAGTTGCCCTGTTTCCTAGGACAGAAGAAGTCTCATGCTGCTCTGGTCCTCTGGTGAGAACTGTGGCTGGTCTAGGGCCACATATCCCCACCGGGAACAGAGCAGCTGAGCAACTGTGCCTCGGTGGTGATGTTTCCTTACTGCCCAAGCTTGAGAGGCTCACCCACCAGCAGTAGGGCTAGCTACCCCGACACACACACACACAGCCCTCCTGTGTGGTTAATACCTCCTTGTCTTTTACCATTCCAGAATGACCAGTGTATACCTGGCACTGTACTGGTCACTTCCCATACACAAGCCCTTCGTCTTTGTAACAGTCTATGAGAGGGCATCTTTATCCCTGTTGATCATATGAGAAAACTAAGACTCAGAAAAAGTCATTTACTCAAGGTCTCGTAGATAGGAATCATGGAAGAGCTCACATCCAGGTCTGGTTGGTCCACCTCCAGAGTCCATCCCTTTTGCACTGTCAAATGGCCTCTGGCATGGACACTTAGACCCAGGCAACTTAGGAATGGGAAGACTGAGAACCCAGGAAACTTGTGGGGCCTCTGTTCAGATATGAATAGTGCCATCAATTCACCGAACAGTCATAAAGGGATAAGCAAGATAGTGTATCACAAGAGATAGAGCTTTGTTGTCATTCCCAGTTGCGATGTTCTCTGATGGTTCTCCCTCCATTGCTTCCTATTTAAAGTCCGAACTCCTTTGTTTAGAATTGATTATGGAAACTTTTGGAAAGTCTCAGTAAATAAAAAGGGAAAGGGAGGAAGACAAAGAGGTAACCACTATCAATGTAGACATTTCCCTTTCCTTTCTGCTGTCTCGATGATCTAAAACAGAATAAACATTGCTCCATGTCACAAAGTGTGCTTTTGTTAAAATAGGAGATCCACCATGGGACTTCCCTTGTGGTCCACTGGTTAAGACTCTGTGTTCCCAATGCAGGGGCCTGAGTTCAATCCCTGGTCAGGGAACTAGATCCCACATGCCACAACTAAGACCCAGCGCAGCCAAATAAATAAATAATTTTTAAAAATATAGGAGATTGTGAACATCTTTTCCAAAAAATAGATCATTTTGAATTTTCAGGCAACTCTATCTGTTGATCGTATGATTTCTTCCTTGGTTATAAGGTCTTTACCATCATGAGGGTAAATAGCCAACTATTGTATCTCCATGCTATTTTTCTTATTTAACTCTGATTCATCAAAAAGTATATCTTGGTGTAGTGTGTGAGGCAAAGCTTCAACTTGATTTACTCCTCCCCAGCCAGTTTTTATGATATAATTGTTGAAAAACCCTTTAATGTCCATTAGTTTGGGATGCTTTTGTTAATTATATAAAATGTGACATTCTGATAGATGCCAGGCTATTTTTCAGGACTATCAGCTCTGTTGTCCTGACCTCTTGCTTGACTCTTAGCCTGCAGAGTTAATTAATAAGGGCAGTTATATAATATTGTCAGTGACCGAGCACATTCCTGTCCTCACACTGATTTTTCAAAAACTTTCTTAGTTTTTTGATCTGTTTACTCCTTCATGTGAAATTCAGAAGCAGTTGGTTAAGTTTAGAACCTCTTAATCTTTGGTTAAGTTTAAGTTGGGACTTTCCTGGTTGTCCAGTGGTTTAAGAATCTGCCTTCCATTGCAAGGGAACACAGGTTCGATCCCTGGTCAGGGAACTAGTATCCCACATGCTGAGTGGCATCTGAATCCACGTGCCACAGCTAGCGAGCCCATGTACTTTAGGGCCCATGCTCTGCAACTGGAGAAGCCCCCACACGCTGCAACTAGAGAAAGCCTGCAAGCCATAACGAAGACTCTGCAGCCAAAAATAATAATAATAAAAATTTAATTGCTTTAAAATATCATTGGTAATTTGGATAAAATTGTTTCAAACCTTTATAGTAACTTCAGAAAAATTAACATTTTAGTATTTAGTCTCTTCAGCTGGGACCTTGATACCCTTTTTTGGTTTTTAGACTTTCTTAGGGGGTTTTTGTCTGGTAGTCTGTGTAAGTTCTACATAGTTCTTGGTGGGGATTATGCCTAGCTTTTTTTGTTTTAAGCATTTTAAAAATTGCTGTTGTGAATGGAAACTTGGAAAGGTTTACCATGTTTCTTTTTATTTGGTTTGCTGGAATGGAATAATTTTTCTTCTCTTAATTCTGGTGTAACTTTGTTGAGCAACTTCTTACTGATTCTATGGTGTTTGAGTTCATTCTTTTGAGTATTCCAAGAGTAAGTAAGTGTCCTTTTACTTACTTGCTCTCTGTCTGGGTTAAGTCCAGGTCCTTGTCTTGAAGCTCCATGTGGGCAGGTGCCCACCTCACCTCTGTCCCAACTAAAAATGCCAACCACACGGGGTGCTCAGTAAGTGTCTTTTGGATGAGGGTGAAGAAACCGTAAGCCAAGGAAATCATTCCTGGTCTTGGGCGGCAGCCCTATCATGGGTCGTTCTGATTCAGGGTCTGCACCTCAGCCTTATCAGAAAGTTGGGGGCTTTGGGCTCCAGGGTATCTAATATAGGACCCTGGAGAGAGAGAGAGACCTGAAGCTAATTGTCTTCTTCCATCCAGAGGGTGAGCGTTAGCTGGTTTCCCTTGGGAGAACCCATTTGGGGTAGAAGGGGCTTAAGAAGAAGACCCAGCAGAGCTTGTGGGTCTTGCTCTCCCTCCAGGCTGGCCACTCTAGGGGCTCCCCTCCCAGGCCTGGAGCATCTTCCTTACCTGGAGCACTCTTTCTTGTGTGTGTGTGTGTGTGTGTGTGTACGTATATATTTAAATATGATGATTTTTTTGAACAATTTATTTATTTATTTTTGACTAGTCTGGGTTTTCTCTGCTGCTGCAGGCTCTTCTCTAGTTGCAGAGAGTGGGGGCTACTCTCTAGTTGAGGTGAGCAGGCTTCTTGTTGCGCTGACTTCTCTTGTAGAACTTGGGCTCTAGGGCACACGGGCTTCAGTAGTTGTGGCACATGGGCTCAACAGTTGTGGCTCTGAGACTCTAGAGCACAGGCTCCATAGTTGTTGCTCACGGGCTTAGTTGCTCTGCAGCATGTGGGATCTTCCTGGATCAGGGATCAAACTTGTGTCTCCTGCACCCAGAGGCACCATGACAGTTCCACCCCTTCCCTAAAAGAGCTGGAATAATCCTCCCACTCATTATCATATGGAATTTCCCAGCTTATAAAAGCTAAGAATGCCATGTTTTCGGGGCCACTGGATTTGCTCTACCATGGCCCACACTCTGTCTGTGGAGTGGACATGTTCTTAGTTAAGGAATAATTTTTCTTCTCAAGGTCAACTTTAGTCTGGGGAGTTCATTCTTTTGAGTATTCCAAGAGTAAGTAAGTGTCCTTTACTTACTTGCTCTCTGTCTGGGTTAAGTCCAGGTCCTTGTCTTGAAGCTCCATGTGGGCAGGTGCCCACCTCACCTCTGTCCCAACTAAAAATGCCAACCACACGGGGTGCTCAGTAAGTGTCTTTTGGATGAGGGTGAAGAAACCGTAAGCCAAGGAAATCATTCCTGGTCTTGGGCGGCAGCCCTATCATGGGTCGTTCTGATTCAGGGTCTGCACCTCAGCCTTATCAGAAAGTTGGGGGCTTTGGGCTCCAGGGTATCTAATATAGGACCCTGGAGAGAGAGAGAGACCTGAAGCTAATTGTCTTCTTCCATCCAGAGGGTGAGCGTTAGCTGGTTTCCCTTGGGAGAACCCATTTGGGGTAGAAGGGGCTTAAGAAGAAGACCCAGCAGAGCTTGTGGGTCTTGCTCTCCCTCCAGGCTGGCCACTCTAGGGGCTCCCCTCCCAGGCCTGGAGCATCTTCCTTACCTGGAGCACTCTTTCTTTGTGTGTGTGTGTGTGTGTGTGTGTGTGTACGTATATATTTAAATATGATGATTTTTTTGAACAATTTATTTATTTATTTTTGACTAGTCTGGGTTTTCTCTGCTGCTGCAGGCTCTTCTCTAGTTGCAGAGAGTGGGGGCTACTCTCTAGTTGAGGTGAGCAGGCTTCTTGTTGCGCTGACTTCTCTTGTAGAACTTGGGCTCTAGGGCACACGGGCTTCAGTAGTTGTGGCACATGGGCTCAACAGTTGTGGCTCTGAGACTCTAGAGCACAGGCTCCATAGTTGTTGCTCACGGGCTTAGTTGCTCTGCAGCATGTGGGATCTTCCTGGATCAGGGATCAAACTTGTGTCTCCTGCACCCAGAGGCACCATGACAGTTCCACCCCTTCCCTAAAAGAGCTGGAATAATCCTCCCACTCATTATCATATGGAATTTCCCAGCTTATAAAAGCTAAGAATGCCATGTTTTCGGGGCCACTGGATTTGCTCTACCATGGCCCACACTCTGTCTGTGGAGTGTGCTTTCTCTGAATCTGAATAAATCCCTTTCTTACCTAAAAAAAAAACCAACCAAACAAACAAACCTTGTGTCTCCTGCATTGGCAGGCAAACTCTTTACCACTGAGCTACTAGGGAAACCCCTAGTATATATTTTTTAATGTGGACCATTTTTTTAAGTCTTTATTAAATTTGTTACAATATTGTTTCTGTTTTATGTTTTGGATTTTTGGCCATGAGGCATGTGGGATCTTAGCTCCTCCACCAGGAATCAAACCTGTGTCCCCTGCATTGGAAGGTGAAGCACTGTTTCTAAGGAAGGGAGATCCACCTCAGACTCAGCCCCTCTCCCATGGATCCAAAACTGGATAATTGACAACTGGTTCTAGTTCTCCTTTAATGTCTATAGCCTATCTGATTGCCCAGAGATAAGAGAATTCTGTTCTTGAATTAAAAACATGCATAATACATTCGCAAGGTTCAAATATGAGAGCAATCTAAAAGGTATATAGTGAAATACCTTACTCCACTTCTGCCCTGCCCCATTCCATAACTACTTCTATTAATTTGTAACCTTTCTAAGGTTTCTTTATTCAGATCCAATCAAATATGAATATATTCTTATTTTTTACCATTCTTACCCAAAAGGTAGCATCCTATACATATATAATCTAATACTCCTATTATTATCCTTATTTTGCCAAGGAGGTTTTTTCCTATAATGATGTTTTTTCCTATAATGAGATTTTTTTTTCCTCAGTTTTTTCCAGCTGCACAGTACTCTATTGAGCAGGTGCATCTTAATTTATAGAACTCATTGTCTAGGGATGGGCACTTAGGTTGTTTCTCCTCTTTCTATTAGGACTGTGTCACATTGTACAGATGTGATGTTTTATGCATAGAGACAGAGCTGCAGAAAAGAAATCTAGAAGGAGAATTGCTGGGTCAAAGGATAAATCAATTTGTAATTTTGATGAATATTGCCCAACTGCCCTCTCTAGAGATATTCATTCTTTTCATAATTGCTTAGCATTTCTCATTTGTAGCGTCATTAATGAGCACTAATAGTTCAGTCAGTTATAATCATGATCTTTGTTAAAAACATTCATGAAGGACATACCTCATTTGATCTTCTCCAGCAGTCCCATGTGAGATGGGAATTATCCCTATTTTACAGATAAGAAAACTGAGGTGCAGAGAGGTTAAGTGACTTGCCAAGGAAGGCACAGAGCTGAGGTCAGAGCCACATCTGCCCAGCTTTCTCTCTGCTCCACCTGCCACTTACCTCAACCAGTGGCCCTGCCTCAGGGCAGTTGAATCTCTGTTCCTTAGATCCAGTGTGCTGAGGCTGGAGGAACTGAAGGCTCATGACCCAGTGGTGACCCCTGTGCCACTTTCCACACATTTCTGTTTCCAGAAAAGCTTTGCTAGCATGAAATGAGTCTCCTGTGTTTGACCAGGAGGATCAAGCCTGTGGACCTTACCACCTTGGGTGACTTACAAAGGTTGAGAGGTGGCAAAGCTGAGGACTCGTGCTTGGTGCCGAGATTTTGGAACTGGGTTGGCCATCAGGCTCTCTGGGACAAACGAATCTCAGTGATGGAGGCCAAAGTGGCCCCAGCTAAAATCCTTTCTTCTGGCCTTAGGTGGGCTCACTTAATTAATTCTCATTGCTGGTGAGAGTAAATTATAGCAGTATTTCTAGGGAAGTAACTTAAATTTTTCCTAGTAGTATTTTAAAATTTTCTGTATTTATTTTTGGCTATACTGGGCCTTCATCACTGTGCAAGAGCTTTCTCTAGTTGTGGTGAGCCAGGGCTGCTCTCGGGTTGTGTGTGGGCTTCTCATTATGCTGGCTTCTCTTGTTGGCGGAACGCAGGCTCTGGGGTACACGGGCTTCAGTAGTTGTGGTGCCCAGGCTTAGTCACTTCATATATGTGGAATCTTCCTGAACCAGGGATCGAACCTGTGTTCTCTGCCTTGGCAGGCAGATTCTTAACCACCAGATCATCAGGAAAGCCCTCCTGGTACTATTTGAAGAGTAATATTTACAGTGTTTCGGAGCCAAGCTACTTGGGTTGTTTATGTTAGTTTCCTGTTGCTGGGAAGATCCCCTGCAGAAGGGAATGGCTACGCACTCCAGTATTCTTGCCTGGAGAAGTCTATAGACAGAGGAGCCTGGAGGGCTACAGTCCACGGGGTCGCCAAGAGTTAGACTGAGTGACTAACACAGTTTGCTATTGCTGCTGTAACAGTTTACCACAAAGGTAGGAGCTTGAACCATCACATATAGATGGTTATTGACCTCTAAAGGCCAGAAATCTGCAATGGGTCTCGTTGAGCTACAATCAAGATGTCCTCAGGACTGTGTTCCTTATGGAGGCTTTTGAGGAGAATTTGTTTTCTTGCCTTCTACAGCTTCTAGAAGCTGCCTGCATTCTAATTTTTTAAATATTTGTTTATTTATTTATTTGACTGCTCCAGATCTTAGTTGCAGCATGTGGGACCTAGTTCCCTGACCAGGGATCGAACCCGGGCCCCCTGCACCGGGAGTGCAGTGTTAGCCGCTAGGCTACCAGCGAAGTCCCTGCCTGCATTCTGTATTTCATGATCCCCTGCCACCTTCAAAGCCAGCAGGAGAGCACCACTGTGATTTCTGTGTCCTCTCTCCCAGCTCCCCACCACCTCTCTCCTCTTTCTTTTATGAGATCTCTTGTGATTACCTTGATCCACCCACATAATTCAGGATAATCTTCCCATCTCAAGATCCTTAATGTAATCACACCTAGCAAGTCCTTTTTGCCATGTAAGGTGTCATAGTCAGGCTCCAGGAATTGGGACTCAGATGGGCGCCATTGTTTTGGCTATTGCAGTTTACAGCTGGACTCAGCCACTTCTAATTGTGTGACCTGGGACAAATTATTGTACCTCGTGCTTAGTTTCCCCATGGTTAAAATGGGAACAATAAGAATTCCCACTCCATGGGATTGTCATAAGGATTAAATGAGTCGATTTTCTGTCAAATGCTTATAATAGTGTGTCTGACACATAGTAAATACTGTGGAAATGTCTGCTGGCTAAAATTCATTAAATAAATAAAAATATACACTCATTTTGACCTAGGAATTCTATATTTTTTAATATATTTAATAGAAACAAAGATCTGTGTGTTAGGCTACATAAAGCATTGCCCATATTGGGGGGCGGGGGGAACACACAAACAGGAAATCCCTGGACTGTCTGTTAACACAGGAGTCCCCAGCCCCCTGGGCTGCAGACCCATACGCCTCAGCAACCTGTTGGGCAAGGAAAGGAGCCAGTGAAGCTTCCTCTGCTGCTCCCCATTGCTCTCATTACAGCCTAAACCACCCCCTCTCCACCCCTCACCCCTCCCCCGCCCCCTGGGGAGAAACTGGTCCCTGGGACTGCTGTGTAACTGCAAGACCGAATCAGTGTGGTCCGCCTGGAATGTAATGGAGCTATGAAAGAATATGTTACATTATGCCTGTAGACCTAGATGAGAACCTAGGGTCCTGAGCAAAAGTTAAATTGAGGAGGAAGTTACAAAATACTCGTTTAGCATGATCTGATTTTTTGAGGGTATCAACCTGCCCAAAATTGTTGTAGCTATCTGAGCCATTTATTATTATTATTAATTTTGGCCTCTTTTATTATTTATTTATTTATTTATCTATTTATTTTCATCCATCTTTATTCTTTGTCCCGTGTAAGCCTCCCAGTACAGTGGCCTCTCTCGTGGCAGAGCACTGGCTCTGGGCACATGCGTTCCAGAGCGCTGCCTAGTAATTGGACACACCGGTCCAGCTGCTCCGCAGCATATAAGATCTTCCCAGGCCAGGAATCGGACCGGTGCCCCTTGCACTGCAAAGCAGACTGTACCCCCTGGACCATCAGGGAAGCCCAGAGCCAGTTATGTAACCTCTGAATGTCTTGGTTTCTTTATCTGTGAAATGAGGATAACAATAGTTCTCCCTTAAGAAACTTTACTGAGGATTAAGCAGGATGAAAGGGATCAAGTCCTTAAGACTTCTGTGGGCAGCAGCAGCAGTGTGTGTGAATATTCACGTGAAGTGGTTCGAATATTCATGGAAAGGTGTGGAGGATGCACCCCTGCTTGCCTGGAGGTGGAGAAAAGAAATCCAGAAGCACTGAGTAGAGATAGTCATCTTTCTTTCTAACTTTCGGTTTCACAGATGGAGGCTAGCCATTGTTACTTTAGTAACTTTTTTATGCCTAATAAGTTTATTGGTAATTTGGATACTATCACCATAAACTGAGCTGAGAAAAGCACAGAGGTAGAAACATACCAGGATTCAACGTTTTGTAATTTTTGGAGAGGTATTTAATAACAAATACTTAAAGAGGGAACAAAAGAAGAAGGCAGGAGAGCCCTACATCAGGTCAACCTTCTTTGTCTGCAGCATCTTCTGCCGAGGCTGCTCCAAGCCGCTGTGCTGCTCCTGCGCGCTCCTGGATACGGGCCACGGTGATCTCAAGTGCGACATCAGCTCGGAGATCCAGCAACGGCAGGAGGAGCTGGACACCATGATCCAGGACCTGCAGGAGCGGGACTGCACCTTCGGAGCGGCGCAGGCGCAGATGCGCTCAGCCATCAGCCAGCTGGGCCGCGTGCGCGCGGACACCGAGGAGCTCATCCGCAAGCGTGTACGGGAGGTGGTAGCGCACGTGCTGGCGCGTGAGCGCGAGCTACTGGAAGGGGTGGGCGCACGTTACCAGCGCGACTATGAAGAGATGGCGGGCCAGCTGGGCCACCTGGATGCTGTGCTGCAGCGCATCCGTATGGGCAGTGCACTTGTGCAGAGGATGAAGCTGTACGCATCCGATCAGGAGGTGTTGGACATGCACGACTTCCTGCGCAAGGCACTCCACCGGCTGCGCCAGGAGGAGCCTCGGAGCCTGCCGGCCACGGTGAGCACGGACAGCTTTGATGAATTCAAGGTGCGCCTGCAGGACCTCGCCTCTTGCATCACCCAGAGCACAGGTAAAGCCACCATCATAGCTGGCCTGTTTACCATGTAAGGGCTTGGGCCTTGCTGCTACCCCTTGGGAAAAACAGGGTAGAAAAGGTAAGTCGCGCGTGACAGAAAAGGAACGGGGGTTTTGGTTAAGTCTCTTGGGTTTGACTACACCATAGATTACAGAGCACAGGATAAATCTAGGGGAGAGGAAGCATCAACATGAGACTGCAGCCACCCAGTGGTCGGGTCTGACTGACTTCTAAGACCTTCAGTATTAGCTGGGATCTTGTGACCCTCAAGGGAGTTAAGAAACTACAAAGCTGAGAACCAGACCCTGTATCATTTTAGCCCCAGAGGGGCCAAGCACTTCAAGAGGTTCTCATAAGCCACCTGTATCCAGCAACAGAGAGGCCAACTGGAACGTGAGGTTAGGGTGGGGCTGAGAACCCCTACCCCGGAGGATGGGTGCTTACCCGAAACCATGCCAGGGCTCAGGGGAGGAAATCTTTGGCCCCTCAGATGGCCTGCCATCTGGACTAGCTGCCAACATTGTGGTCCCTGCCTGGCGTTGGGCACTTGGGTAGTGGGGAGACAGAGGGTCAGTTTCTGACCTGGGGTTGTCCAGTCCAGTCAGGAGACAAGGTCAGGGCACATGACATGGCTGGAGACAGAGACAGTGCTTGGTTCTGCAGCCCACATCCAGGAGTTTCAGCAGCTTTCTGGGTGCTGGAGACAGCAGGGAGGCTGCCGAGTGACACCAGGGGTGCACGGGAGGGCCTCCAGGGTGGGGAGGCTTAAGTGGCTCTTGGACGGAAGCTCTGGTTCTAGTGTGAGGATGCCCTCACTGAGAAAGGGGAAGGAATCCTCAGAATCTGAAGATTGTTGGGCAGGTGGCAGTGATGAAGACCTTGTTCATTCCTGCCCTTGGACCTGGTGGATATGGGCTCATCAAAGTGCAGTGCTAAGTGGGCGTGAGCCTTCTCCACCTGAAAGTGAAAAAGTTGCTCAGTCGTGTCTGACTCTTTGCAACCCCATGGATGAGCCATGGGATTCTCCAGCCAAGAATACTGCAGTGGGGAGCCCTTCTCTTCTCCAGAGGATCTTCCCAACCCAGGGATCAGACCCATGTCTCCCACATTGCAGGCAGATTCTTTACCATCTGAGCTACCAGGAAAGCCCTCCCCCTAGGTGAGGATTATTACCCCTTGTACAGGAAATGACCTCCATAGAGTTTAAACAGCTTGCCTCAGCGGTGGCAGAGAAAGTTCAGTTCAATTCAGTTGCTCAGTCGTGTCCAACTCTTGTGACCCCATGGACTGCAGCATGCCAGGCTTCCCCGCCCATCACCGTCTCCCGGAGCTTGCTCAAACTCGTGTCCATTGAGTTGGTGATGCCATCCTCTGTCATCCCCTTCTCATTCTGCCTTCTATTTTTCCCAGCATCAGTCTTTTCCAGTGAGTCAGCTCTTCGCATCAGGTGGCCAAAGTATTGGAGCTTCAGCTTCAACATCGGTCCTTTCAATGGATATTCAGGATTGATTTCCTTTAGGATTGACTGGTTTGATCTCCTTGTAGTTCAAGGGAATCTCACTTGTTTTCTCCAGTACCACAGTTCAAAGGCAGAGAAAGGAATTATTTTATTCTCCAGTAGGAGAGATACAGATTAAATCAAAACAAACTGCAGGTCTGAAGAGCATCATGCAGTTCTCACTGTGCAGAGAAATCAATGAGCCATAGTGCTGTTAGGATTCATTGTGCTTTGCCTTGGCGGTGGCCTCAAGATGGAGAGAACTGTGCTTGCGGCCTGGAGCCAAAGGCAAGCACTTTCTAATGCCACTCTTCTCTTCTTTCTGGCTGAGTTCTTGCTCACTGCAATCCGAGAGCTTTCTTTCCATCTACAGCCCCTCCATGGAGCTGCCCCAGTGCTGCCAGAGGCCTTGGAGAATGGGTCTCCAGGAAAAGCAATAGGGATGTTTCCTTTGTCACTGTACCAAGACAGGATACCTTTTGCCAGGGGAGGTCCCTGACCAGCCCATGACTTTCTCTATGCTTCTCTAGATGCCACTCCATCCGGAAGAGCCAGCTCAGAAGCTGCCAGCACTCTCGAAGACACTCCTGACCTTGACCTGGTGAGATGGACATGAAGTTTGAAGGGGAAGTGGGTGTGTCCTACAGGATCAGGCAGGTTGGGAGTTCCCCTGTGTCGGGAAGGAAACCGAGTCTTGCTGTCCTGTGTCTGCAGACAACAGTGGAGGGAGAGCACCTGAGAGCACAGCAAGAAGCTCTGAGGAGCCTTCAGTGGGAGGGAGCAGAGGAAGGGCTGGCTATCTCTGGGCTCCTAAGTGCCATAGTAGCTCTTGATGGGCTCAGGAGGGGTTAGGCCCAGAGATGGACAGAAGGTAAAGGAGATGGTCACTGGTAGGCAGGCTCTTGATAGACGTGGCAGATGATCCTCCTCTCTGTGTGGCCTACCCCAGGTCCTTCCCCTGGTCTTCCCCCCTCCATGCTTTTTGGAGAGGAATAGAGAATGGGGCCAGGAGTCAGACAGTGATCTTCGCAGCCTCGGTTCCATCAGTGTGAGTTCAGGGCCAGCATAGTTGCAGGAAGCGTAGCTCTCAGGGTTGGAAAGCACCCACACTCCCTCGCAGGTGGGCGTTCCCTCTGCGGCACCCCAGACCTGTGACTCTCCGGGTGTCACGCAGATACCTCCAGAGATAGGAAGCTCGCTCGTTCTTGAGGCAGCCGCTCCCGTGCACTGCTCATAGAGTGCCTCCCTGGGTGGAATGCAGTGTTACCCCCTTCACCTGTCCTCTTGGCTGCTTGCATGCATGGCTGCTCTCTCCCAGAATAAGCTTCTTCAGTTCCTCCCTGGATCAGGCACCTGGCCTGCTCCCCATCCTTGTCATCCAGGTATATGTGCCTGTCAAGGATCTGGGACCAGGACTGACCAGTCAGTCTTCCATGGAAAGCAGGGCTTATGGGGAGGGCAGTCAGCCTTTCTAGCTTTGCCACGGCATGGCCTGTAGAAGAGAGAGATTGCCGTAGGCTAAGGCGATCAGGAGAGGCTTCCTATAGGAAGCAGAACTTAGCATCTGAGAGCTTTAAAGCTAGGAGAGATCTTGGAGTCTAACCTTCTCTTGTACAGATGATGAAGCTAAGGCCCCAAGGAGGGTGTGACTTAGCCCAAGGCCACATAGCAAGTTATGGGCAGGACTTGAAGCCAATTTGTAACTGTTTGGGTACTGCATTTCCATATACATATATACAAATTTTTTTTTTCAATTTTTTGGCCACTTTTATTGGTCTTTCATTTATCTATTTTCATCCACTTTTATTCTCTGGCCTGCCATTGCAGTGGACTCTCCTGTCGCAGAGCACCAGCTCTGGGCACATGCGCTCCAGAGGACCGGCTTGTAATTGGACACACCAGTCCAGCCGCTCCACTGCATGTGGAATCTTCCTGTGCCAGAGATTGAACCGGCGCTCCCTTGCACTGCAAGGCGATGTCCTTACCCACTGGACCACCAAGGAAGCCCTATAAAATTTTAAAAGGACATTTTGTTCAGTTTCTTTTTTTTTTTTGATAAGTAATACAATCATATAGTCAGAAATATTAATAAAAATATAAAAAGTGGGCTTCCCTGATGGTCCAGTGGGTAAGGACACTGCCTTGCAGTGCAACGGGCGCTGGTTCCATCCCTGGCCTGGGAAGATCCCACGTGCTGTGGAGCGGCTGGACCGATGTGTCCAATTACCGAGCTGGAGCTCTGGAGCGCATGTGCCCAGAGCCAGTGCTCTGCGACAACAGAGGCCACTGCGATGGGAGGCCCACACGGGCCAAAGAACAAAGATGGATGAAAATGGACAAATGAAAGACCAATAGAAGTGGCCTGCCCACCCCCTCCCTCCCCACCCCCACCTAAATAAATAAATAAATAAATATTATATATATATATATATATATATATATGAAGTGGTAATGTCTCCCTCCCATTTTGTCCCCCATCTGTCCAGTGCTTATACCCATATTATTATTGTTGTTTAGTCACTAAGTCATGCCCGACTCTCTGCAGTGCTATAGACTCCCATGCCCATGAAATTTCCCAGGCAAGAATACAGGAATGGGTTTTTATTTTCTTCTCCAGATCTTCCCAGCCCAGGGATCAAGCCAGCATCTCCTGCATTGACAGGCAGATTCTTTACCACTGAGTCACCAGGGAAGCCCTACCTATATCCCTATCTTTATTAACTTCTTATATATCCTTCTGGAATTTATTTACATAGTTACAAGCAAATATGACCATATATTTGCTTTCCTTTTTTTATTGGACAAAGGTAGAAGAGTGCCATATATATATTGTGCCTAGGGCATAATACTGTTGGGGAATTCTTACCCTATCAGTAGGCAGGGAGCTTCCTGATGCCGTTTTGCATCTGCATAGTGCTCTATTAAATGGGTGTATTTATTAAACCAATTCCTTGTCTATTTAGGTTGTTTTGGTATGATAGACAATGCTAGAATGAAAAAATATCCCCAAAGACGTCATGAATGGTGGTGGAAAGTGCCCCAGGTCTCCAGACTACACTGTCTTCCAGGTGCCAGTCGCTGGTTATTGTCTAGTGTAAGGTCTAGGCATTTTTCTGGGTCTTGTCTTGTGATCTCTCACTACCAGTTACTAAGCAGGTTGAACTTGGATTATCGAGAATGTTCTGTGCAAATTCTCTTGCTTTCACTTTGGTGATAGACTTGGGGTGGGGGTGATGGAGCTGGGGAATGGACGTGGGTCACACACCGTGAGTGCAGAGGACAGGTACGGCTTCTTGAGGGAGAGAGGGAGGTGTGGTCTGACTGTGCCAGGAGAGAGGCGCCTCTTGGATTCCTTAGGAGGCAGGAACTGGGCTTCTAGCAGCAGTAGGCATCCCTCTTGAAACTGCTAGTTTGTTTTCATCACTACCCTGTGCCGAGGAAGAGAGGATGATAAACACCAACGGGTTTAATTAACTAGGAGCACTTGGGTGAGACATTGTGCCTCCTCTGTTTGTCATAGGCTCTTGTTATAATAATGTCACAATACTTTAATGGAGAAAAAAAAATAGTTTTAAAGCTGTAAAACAACTCTGATTCAGTCACGATGATTTTTTCATTCCTGTGTGTCCCCTGCTTTATTAACATGGGTAGAGGGGTGTCAGGGAGGCAGAGGCGGAGGAGAGCCCACCCTGCCTTAGGGCGTTCACAGTCCATGTGGAAAGAGGTTCTCTTATACGCCAGCAGTTTTCAGAGACACACAGGGAAGGGTAGATAGGACCTTTTCAACTCTTTCATTTTTTAAAAAAGTATTTTTGGCGGCGCTAGGACTTCATTGCTGTGCTCACGCTGTCTCTAGTTGAGGTGAGTGGGGCTCCTCTCTAGATGTGGTGCTCAAGCTTCTCTCTGTGGCGGCTTCTCTTGTTGCTGAACACACTCTAGAGCCAGAAGCCATGCAGTGAGAAGCCTGCACACAGCCATTGGAGTGTAGCCCCCTCTTGCGGTGACTAGAGAAAGCCCTCACAAAGCAACGAAGGCCCAGCACAGCCAAAAATTAACAAACCAAAAAATCATTATAAAAAAATTAAAACAAATAAAAATAACACTAGATTCAAGCCCTGGTTCAGGCCCTTATTAGGTATATGACCTTACAGAATACTTCACCTCTCTATGCCTTGATTTCCTTCTCTGTAGATGGGCAGTAATCATCATATAGTACCACCTACTTTGTTTTTAACTGTAACTTTATTGTAAGAGTCACATAAGAAAATCCACCATTTTAACTATTTGAACAGTACAATCCAGTGACGTCAGTGCGCTTGCCGTCTGGTACAGCCATCCCCCCTGTGTTTCCTGTACTTTCATTTCCCCAAAAGGAAAGCCTGTGTCCCTGGAGCAGTCACCCTTCACTGTCCTTCCCCAGGAGGTGTGGTCTGACTGTGCCAGGAGAGGCGCCTCTTGGATTCCTTAGGAGGCAGGAACTGGGCTTCTAGCAGCAGTAGGCATCCCTCTTGAAACTGCTAGTTTGTTTTCATCACTACCCTGTGCCGAGGAAGAGAGGATGATAAACACCAACGGGTTTAATTAACTAGGAGCACTTGGGTGAGACATTGTGCCTCCTCTGTTTGTCATAGGCTCTTGTTATAATAATGTCACAATACTTTAATGGAGAAAAAAAAATAGTTTTAAAGCTGTAAAACAACTCTGATTCAGTCACGATGATTTTTTCATTCCTGTGTGTCCCCTGCTTTATTAACATGGGTAGAGGGGTGTCAGGGAGGCAGAGGCGGAGGAGAGCCCACCCTGCCTTAGGGCGTTCACAGTCCATGTGGAAAGAGGTTCTCTTATACGCCAGCAGTTTTCAGAGACACACAGGGAAGGGTAGATAGGACCTTTTCAACTCTTTCATTTTTTAAAAAAGTATTTTTGGCGGCGCTAGGACTTCATTGCTGTGCTCACGCTGTCTCTAGTTGAGGTGAGTGGGGCTCCTCTCTAGATGTGGTGCTCAAGCTTCTCTCTGTGGCGGCTTCTCTTGTTGCTGAACACACTCTAGAGCCAGAAGCCATGCAGTGAGAAGCCTGCACACAGCCATTGGAGTGTAGCCCCCTCTTGCGGTGACTAGAGAAAGCCCTCACAAAGCAACGAAGGCCCAGCACAGCCAAAAATTAACAAACCAAAAAATCATTATAAAAAAATTAAAACAAATAAAAATAACACTAGATTCAAGCCCTGGTTCAGGCCCTTATTAGGTATATGACCTTACAGAATACTTCACCTCTCTATGCCTTGATTTCCTTCTCTGTAGATGGGCAGTAATCATCATATAGTACCACCTACTTTGTTTTTAACTGTAACTTTATTGTAAGAGTCACATAAGAAAATCCACCATTTTAACTATTTGAACAGTACAATCCAGTGACGTCAGTGCGCTTGCCGTCTGGTACAGCCATCCCCCCTGTGTTTCCTGTACTTTCATTTCCCCAAAAGGAAAGCCTGTGTCCCTGGAGCAGTCACTCTTCACTGTCCTTCCCCCAGCCCCTGGCGACCCCCAATCTGCTATCTCGGAGACATGCATTTGGCACTTTGGATATTTCGTATAAATGGAATCGTACAGCATGCATTCTTCTGTGGCTGGCTGTTCACTCAGCATGATGTGTTCCAGGCTCATCCACGTTGTGTGTGTCAGAATAGTATTTTTATTCTGAAATGGCTGAATAGTATTCTCCTAAATGGCTACCACCCCATTGTGCTGATCTCTTTATCACTTAATACACACTTGGGCTGTGTCCATCTTTGGGCTGTTGGGAACAGGTGAGGGGGTGGGCAGTGTCAGCTCGGTGGAAGGATCCCCTCCCTGGTATGACTTGGGAGCTAGAGAGGAGTCGCTTCCATTAGTGTGAGCACGTTGTCAGTGGAGTTGTCTAGGCTGGGTCTCCTTGTCCCCCGAGCCTTGAGTTGTTGGTCAGTGTGATCCCTGAGGTCATCTTCTGGCCTCTAGGATGCATAGGCATTAAAATGGTCCCTGGGTGCCAGCACTTCAGGGTTGCCAGGGGTGAAGTCATGGAGGCTGTGGAGTGGACTCTTGGACCGGCAGGCTCTGGACTAGGCAGCCTACACCTATGTCTGGGCGAGGCCTTAGGGACTGAGCTGACCCCAGGTCTGGGGACCTGGCTTGTCCTGCTGCCGGGTCTTTTTTTTTTTTTTTTTAATATTCATTTATTTGACTGCACTGGGTCTTAGTTGAGGCACATAGGCTCTTTACTTGTGGCATGTGGGATCAGGGATTGAACCGCAGCCCCCTGCATTGGGAGTTCAGGATCTTAGCTATTTCTGACTACCTTTGTTTCCCAACTTTGCAGCCAGAAGAGGTACAGAGGGACCAGGTGCAAGCCCCAGGATTGGCCGTGGTAGTGCCAGTGCCTGGAGCCCACCCTGTGCCAGTGTACGCCTACTCCATCCCAGACCCGTCCCGCAGAGGGGTAAGATTCTCCCCAGCCCCCATCTCCCCTCCCCAGGGCCCAGATTCCACTAGGTGGTAAGAGGTGGAGCCAAAGTGAGAACGCAGACCTCAATAGGCACCTACTGTCTGCCCTCCTGGCTCTTGGCTGCTCTTTCAAGAAGCTCCCCTCCAAGCAGGAGCCCCTCCCAGGGCAGTCAGAGGCCACCAGAGGTCAGTGGTCAGCTGAAGGCCAGTGTGCATGGTGATCTGGGAGGTGCAGAGAGATGTGGTCTTCGTGGCAGACTGTGGAGGGGACAGCAGGAGCAAAGGGCACTGGGAAACACATTCCTGCCACTCAAGGCAGGGTCTCTGCCCACCACTCCAGTGCTGCCCTGGAGGCTCCTGACCCTGCCCTGTGACTCCCCACTGCACAGGACGTCTCCAACACAGCCACACCGCAGAAGAGGAAGGCCTGCCAGACTGACTGCCCCCGGAAGATCATCAAGATGGAGTCTGAGGAGGAAGAATCAAGGCTGGCTCAGAGCTCCCCTGAGCAGCCCAGGCCTAGCACCTCCACGGCCGTCTTGCCGCCCGACCTGGATGGGCTCCCCAGCCCCAAGAGCCCCGTCATAAGAGATGAGATCTCCCTGCCCGACAGCAACCATGAAGCCAGTGACCCTGCAAAGACAGGTAGGGAGAGGGGAGGGCCGCACAGGCTAAGGCCTGAATACTCTCCCCCACGGAGGGGGGCCCCCTCTGCATCCTGACCCCCCAGGAAGCCCAAGGCCAACGGCATTCCCTGTGTGTTTTGCCCTCCAAACACCTGCCATCCAACAGGGAAGGGCAAGTCCAGGGTTTGTCTCGGGGGCGAGAATGGATGGTTTCACCCAGGCTTTGCTGGGATGCCAGTAGGGGGAGCAGGATGGGGTGGAGACCACATTTCCTCGGGTCCTCCCCATGACACACCCTTACAGAACCCACCCAGCATCGCTTCTGCACAGGGTGGGTCTCCGCAAGACATGTTTGTCGGTGGGTGCCTAGCACGTGCCCAGAGAGGACTCGGGTACAGCCCACACCCATTGGTTCCCAAATTTTTCTGGAAAGGCCACCTGCCTAAAGTATTAAGGTATCTTTTATGACCACTGCCAGACAGGAAGCCCTTTCACATGGGTTGACGTCAACCCATAGAATTCTGGAATGTTCAAGACAGTTCTTCCTGGAGCTGTTTCACCCCGTGTCCAGCTTTTTCATTCTGGGTTCCATGCTGACCCCTGTGCCTGGTCACATGGAACTGCGACCCTGGCCACATGCTCAGCCCCAACAGGTTATCCTTGCTCACAAATGCTGTTGGTAATCAAAAGGTTTTGATTGACCTAAAGTGTCTTTTAACGCAAACCTCTTGGCTCACGGAGCTGAAAATTGGGACAAACCAGTGTGCTGCTTTAGGATGGCCAAAGGCTCCAGACCGGGTGGTGCTTGTCACACGCCCTCCACAGGCAGGCAATTCTCAGTCATTCCAACAGCTGGGTTAAGTGTTCACAGACAAGGCACAGCAGGCCATGAAGAAAAGCCGCCTTGAATCACCCTTCTATGCAGGCAGATCCTGGCTTCCCAGGTGGCTCAATGGTAATGAATCCACCTGCCAGTGCAGGAGGCACAAGACATGGGGGGTCGATCCCTGGGTCAGGAAGATCTCCTGGAGAAGGAAATGACAACGCACTCCAGTATTCTTGCCTGGAGAATCCTTCGGGCAGGGGAGCCTGGCGGGCTACAGTCCATGGGGTTGCAAAAGAGTCGGACACGACTGAGCAACTCAACAATAACAACAGGCAGATCCACGCTGGCGTGCACGCTGAATGGTTACAGCCTCCTTGCTGGGAACATGTCACCTGCCCAGCCCACTGGCCTTCAAGGATTCCCCTGGGAGAATACCCTGGCCCCCATCCATGAGCAGCCCTAACAGTAACACCAGCCTAACCCTGTCTCCCCACCCCGTTTCAGAGGAGCGCGTTGTGGTGATCAGCAGCTCGGAAGACTCAGATGCTGAAAACCCGGTGAGTGGCTCAGAAGTTCCGCCCAGGACACTGCCTCCCCCCACTCCAGGTCCCCGGGGGCACAGCCGCAGCAGGTGACTCTCAGACTCACCCTGCACGTGGGGAATTTACCAGCGAGGCAGTGAGTCCTAAGCTGTCCGGAGGATAGTCTCCGCGTGCTGGCTGTGGTGCACCCGGCCCTCCATCCATACCAGGGCGGGAGCTGTCCATTATCACACGCACTCTTCCGAAAAGCTGGACAGGGCTTCCTTCCAGAGCCCTGCATCTTTTCTGGACTAGCCAATGCCTGTGTCTGTGGTTTCCTTATGCATTTTCTGCCCTCAGTGGGGCAAGGCAGGCCAGCACCCATTCTCTGGTTAATGGCAGGTATGACGGGCCAGGTAGGGGTGTGAGGGCACAGGGCAGCACCATGCAGGGCCCAGACAAGCACTCTGTGACTCCATGTAAAAAGAACTTTCTTTAAAGCCATTCCACAATGGAACAAGGAGCCTCATGGGTTGTGACCCTCCTGTCCCCAGAGGTTTGTTGATAGAGGCCAGACTGTCACCTGCCCAGGGGCGAAAGGGATCGGATTAGAGTGGAAGGCTGGCCCCTGAGGGTAGCCCCTGAGGTCCCTGCCAGCCCTCAGTCTGAGGTTCTGTGTTGGAAAGTGTGTGGAGCCCACCGAGACCACCGTGCCTCCCTCCTCGCCTGTTCACCCTCCACTGAGAGCTCGCCGAGTGTTCCACTCCTGCCTCGCCTCTCGTCTGTCCCGGGCCACATGCCGCCCCTTGGCTTGGCTTCCCCGCCATCCCGCCAAGCAAGCTGCCGTCTCCGATGCTGAGAGCCCCAGCCAGCCTGCTGGTCACCAGGAGCAAGCTGCCGTTCACCGTGGGATCAGCTTCCTGTCACGCAGAGGGCAAAGAACCCTGTGCCCTCACAGCTCCTTTCACCCACCCGTCAAAGTGCATGGTGCCCACGCGTGGACATGGCTTCCCTCCACGGGTCAGGCCACCACTGGGCCGCCTGGCCAACGTGCCAACCCCCAGGAGGGTCCAGCCCGCCTCCAAAGGGCCAATGGCCAACGCCACCCCAGGCGACTGGCAGTACGATCCTGTGGCTTCTTACTCCCCAAGTCCCAGGGGCTCAACATCCTTCCCTTTCCTTACTCCCTTGAGATGTTCCTGCGTAACACCTATTACAGGGGAATAATGCGGGGAGGCAGAGCATCCCAGAGTGCTGACGTAGAGGTCTCCACTGGGGATTCCAGCAGAACCCCCATGGAGAGTCCCCAAGTCCGGGTCCCACCGGAGGCTTCTCCAAATGGATTCCCTCCACTCCAGCCCCAAGAGAGGCCACCCACCAGCACGAACCCCCCACAGACAAGCCTCCGAGAGCCCCAGGTGCCTCCCTCTTCTGCAGACTAACCCTGGTCACCTTGAACCCTTAAGGCCAGCACATACCCTCTGCTCCCCGAGCCCCCTGCACCCTGCTGCCCAGCCTGGCCCATGCGCCTGAAGGCCTCACTCACAGTAGGCATCCCGTACATCTTGTCACGGAGTGAACCAGGGAATGAATGGTTCCACGGACCTTTGAGCAAAGAGACTTCAGTCTCCCCAGCCAGGACATTCTCGTTCTTTACATCCTCGGGTCTCTTTGCCCAAGACGAGGAAGTGTCTCACACCCTCTGCACCTCCCACCGCCCTGTGCCCCCACCCAAAGCCTCCCCCCTGGGAAGACCTCTGCCAGGATGTAAGCCCACGAGGGCAGGGATGGTGTGCGGCTCCCAGGCCCTGGCAGGTGCGGCTGCTCAATAAACACTTGTTGGAACGATCACCCTTGCACACCCTTCTTCCGTGACCATCAGATTCCCTGCTGGGCCTCGCTCCTCCCTGCTGGTGTTTTTGTCTCTGCACAGACACCTGGCTCACCTGTGGAGCTCTGGGGCCCTCTTTCCTCCACACCCTGTGAGCATCAGAGGTGGGGGCCGGGCCCTCTGTGCCTCCTAGACTGCTTCCGTCCTGCTACCTGGTAACATCCCCCATTGCCCTTGAGGTTCGGGGTTTCCAGATGAACCCCACTCTCCCCAGCTCATCTTAAGTGTCCTCCTGCCTCCCCTCATGCAGGGAGACTCCTTCCTAGGTTTCCCCTCGATACTCAGGTCTGGCCTTCTTCCTGGGTGACTTCCACATCCACCACCCTGGCCCTCCTCTCCTTGGCTTTTCAGGATCTTTGTCCCATCCCTTTCCTTACTCCCTTGAGATGTTCCTCGTAACACCTATTACAGGGAATAATGCGGGGAGGCAGAGCATCCCAGAGTGCTGACGTAGAGGTCTCCACTGGGGATTCCAGCAGAACCCCCATGGAGAGTCCCCAAGTCCGGGTCCCACCGGAGGCTTCTCCAAATGGATTCCCTCCACTCCAGCCCCAAGAGAGGCCACCCACCAGCACGAACCCCCCACAGACAAGCCTCCGAGAGCCCCAGGTGCCTCCCTCTTCTGCAGACTAACCCTGGTCACCTTGAACCCTTAAGGCCAGCACATACCCTCTGCTCCCCGAGCCCCCTGCACCCTGCTGCCCAGCCTGGCCCATGCGCCTGAAGGCCTCACTCACAGTAGGCATCCCGTACATCTTGTCACGGAGTGAACCAGGGAATGAATGGTTCCACGGACCTTTGAGCAAAGAGACTTCAGTCTCCCCAGCCAGGACATTCTCGTTCTTTACATCCTCGGGTCTCTTTGCCCAAGACGAGGAAGTGTCTCACACCTCTGCACCTCCCACCGCCCTGTGCCCCCACCCAAAGCCTCCCCCCTGGGAAGACCTCTGCCAGGATGTAAGCCCACGAGGGCAGGGATGGTGTGCGGCTCCCAGGCCCTGGCAGGTGCGGCTGCTCAATAAACACTTGTTGGAACGATCACCCTTGCACACCCTTCTTCCGTGACCATCAGATTCCCTGCTGGGCCTCGCTCCTCCCTGCTGGTGTTTTTGTCTCTGCACAGACACCTGGCTCACCTGTGGAGCTCTGGGGCCCTCTTTCCTCCACACCCTGTGAGCATCAGAGGTGGGGGCCGGGCCCTCTGTGCCTCCTAGACTGCTTCCGTCCTGCTACCTGGTAACATCCCCCATTGCCCTTGAGGTTCGGGGTTTCCAGATGAACCCCACTCTCCCCAGCTCATCTTAAGTGTCCTCCTGCCTCCCCTCATGCAGGGAGACTCCTTCCTAGGTTTCCCCTCGATACTCAGGTCTGGCCTTCTTCCTGGGTGACTTCCACATCCACCACCCTGGCCCCTCCTCTCCTTGGCTTTTCAGGATCTTTGTCCCATCCCCCTGCAGCCACCAGCTCCCTGCCCCTGCCTCCTCCCCCAGACCATGCCTTCCCCTGAGAACCTTCCCTCTCAGTGACCACCTTCAGCCTGAGCACAGCCTCCTGTTCTTGAGCTCTCCACGCGTCACTTCACGACCTCTGCTCTCTCTCCCCCAGTTCCTTCTGCTGTTACTCCTGCCTACCAGCCAGCAAGGTCCACCATTCCAGCCAGTCTTTCACCAGTCTCCCCAGACTTCCTGGTGTCCAGTCTCCCCAGACTTCCTGGTAGCCTGCGCTCTGAAGACGCCCCAGGAAGAGTGCCGCAGCAGTCCCCTGCTCAGCACTGCCCCCTGGAGGCCAACTTTGTCTCTGGGGCTTCTTGGCCTTCTGCCTCAGCCTGGCCCCTGCCCTCCACAGCCCCTTGCTGCTCTCCTACCTTCCTAGCTCTGGTCCCTTGTCCCTGCCTTCGCTCTTGGCTGGTGGCTGCACCTTCTTCCTAGGAGGACAGTAGGACAGGTGGCATGGGAGTGGCCCACATCTCGCTCTCCGATGACAGATGGACCTGACCCCATCTCATCCCTCCCTGGTCCTGCCCTCCTGCCTCCTTGGGAGCCTCCCTTCATCTCCCCATCCTCATCTGCATCTTCCAACACTTCTGTGGGCTATACCTAAGCACCCTGCAGAAAGTCTTTCCTATCTTTGCACCCACCCCTCCACCCCTGTTTACCCTTGAACCTTCACCCCTTGGTGCTCCTTCCTCTCCCCAGCCCCCTGCCCTTCCCTGCCATGCCAGCAAGCCCTGCCACCAGCGCCAGGGTAACCTCCGTGCCCCTGAGTCCAGTGATCACCTTCAGTCCTAATGCCCCAAGACTCAGCTTCCCTTGGTTCAGGAGGTTTCCTCCTGCAGCTCTGGCCGCTCCTCCTCACTCCCCCTGGGAGGCTGGGTCTGGAGGCACGAAAGCCAGAGGGTCACTGCTTTTCTCTAGGTGTTCTTCAGAACACCTCATTTTTAAATTTTAAAAAATTAACCATACAGGAATCTGAAGCTTATTGGAAAAGAATATTTTAAAAGAAAACAAATTAGACCCCCCCCCCAAGTAGGTGCATCTCTCACCCCTCACCCCCCTTCCCTGCCCCCTTGCAGTCCCCTGGTGCTCCCAGAGTTCCTTAGGAGGAGGGGGCAGGGCAGCACCTGCAGGGTGCGCCTGGCCCCAACGGGAGAACTGTGGAACACGTGAGTGCATGCTATGTCGCTTCAGTCAGATCTGATTCTTTGCAACCCCATGGCCTGTAGCCCACCAGGCCCCTCTGTCCATGAGATCCTCCAGGGAAGAATAATGGATTGGGTTGCCCTTTCCTCCTCCAGGGTATCTTCCTGACCCAGGGATTGAACCCGCATCTCTTATGGCGCCTGCTGAGCTGTGGCATAGTGGCCTGTTAAGATACTGCATTTTCCAAGTGTACCAGGGTATATAGGCCCCCACTTGGGCTGCAGCTGTGTCAGTGACTGGAGTCCAGATGTGTGGGGGCTCTGGTACTGACCTGGCATGGTGGGCAGGGCTGGGGAGAGGCTGCTCGAGCAGCAGGGGTGCTCTGTTGAGACCTCGCCTCTCCCTGCTGGGAGAGGTAGTGGTGCTGTGGTCTTGGAGAGGCGGGGGAGTCCCAGGTCTGAGGCTGGAGACCTGGGGTGAGGACTGTGCTTAAAAATTAGGTGGATCAGCCACACCTCTGTGGCAGGCCCTGCATTAACAGATACAAAGCAGAAAAAGACATGTTCTCACCCACTCTTGAGGCTTGCCCCAGTGCCCGGTAGCAGCAGGACCAAGCGGAAGCAGGAGGCGGCCCCGCCGAGGCAGACATGCATGGTGACCGGCAGTGGAAGGGAGGCCTCTGGGGAGCAGCTGGTCCAGGGGAGGGACCTGATGTTGGTGAGTGTGCACATCAGAGAAAGAAGTGGGTGCTCGGCGGAGAGTGTGGGAACCGGGGCCTCTGGAGCCTACAGAGGGGCCAGAGCAGTGAGCAGAGGGCTGTAGGGACCGCACGCTGGCTCATGGGATTGTCTAGATTAATAGATACCATGTGAGGTATCTCTGGGGCCTTCAGGCTTGGCAAGAGCTGTGATTTTGTGTCTGCACAATACAGCTGTGCGTCTGGCCAAACAGATCCCAGCTTTTTCTTAAGCTCAAGTGCTGAGAAAGTTCCTCAGGAGTGGAGTACCCTTGATCAGCAGATACTAGATACTAGATGTCAGATACTAGATACTTCAGGGGAAGATGCTGCATAGCAGAGAGCTTGGCTTCTGTCTGATTTGCTGATGCCCAAACATGCAGTGAAGTTATAATTAGGACAGTCTTTCCCAGTCCTGGGTGCACACTGGTATTACTAGGAGGGTTTTACCAAGGACAGATTCCTGGGTCCTAGCCCCGGGATTGTAAGTCACTTGGTTTGGGACACAGCCTGGACATCAAGGTGGTTTTAAGCTACTTATGTACAACCAAGGTTATTGTCCAGTCGGTAAGTCTTGTTCTACTTTGTGACCCCATGGACTGCCAGCCTTCCCTGTCCTCCGCTATCTTCCTGAGTTTGCTCAGCCATGTCCATTGAGCTGGTGATGACATTTTATCCTCTGTCGCCCCCTTCTGTTGGGGGATTCAATTGCACATCTGTATCAAAGAAATGTTGCTCAATTGTGTACGTCAGCCATAAACAGAGGAGATGCATATATGCTGGGATCTGATCTAGATGGGAATGGGAGATGCTGGGTCTTTACAGATAAACCTAGAAGGTTTTTTGGAAGGTGATAAGATGTCAGCCCAGCTGCTTCCTATGAGCACCTCCGTATAGCCAGTGCATCTGCTGTGTCGAGCTGGGATGCAGTTGATCTGCTAAGTTGACTGTGATGAGGATAAGTGAAATAGAGCTCATGAACCTGATTGCATATGTGTCCTAATTGCCTGTGTATCCTGTAAAGTATCCCAGATCCCATGTGGCTCAGTTTTGCAGTCAAAGAAACACGGTCCATTAACCAACTATCTAGTGCTTAGCCTCATCTTTCAAAGACTATTATAGGGAATCCAACCCATAACTCCTTAAATCCTCCATCACTGCATGCTAGCCCTCATCATCTCCCGTGCACTGGTCCCTCCAAGCCTTTTTCCACTTTTCACTTTTCAGTCCTCACATGCGGGCTCTGGTCTCCTCCCCCTTCCAGTTTCTTTTGCTGCCATTCCTTTCCCTTCCAAGCAGATCTCAGCTTTTTCCAACAGAAGCCTTCTCCTGGATTCTTAGGTTCCAGTCCCTGCCACTCCCCCTCTGTGCTTCCCCACATTCCCCACCCCCATTATCCTGATGGTGGAATGAGGTCGAGGAGTGGCAGCGTCCGGGGTGGAACAGAGACAGAAAAGCATCCTCCTCCCGAGCCTCTGTGTGCAGATTTGCTGACCTGGGGCCCGGGTGCACACTGGTATTACTAGGAGGGTTTTACCAAGGACAGATTCCTGGGTCCTAGCCCCGGGATTGTAAGTCACTTGGTTTGGGACACAGCCTGGACATCAAGGTGGTTTTAAGCTACTTATGTACAACCAAGGTTATTGTCCAGTCGGTAAGTCTTGTTCTACTTTGTGACCCCATGGACTGCCAGCCTTCCCTGTCCTCCGCTATCTTCCTGAGTTTGCTCAGCCATGTCCATTGAGCTGGTGATGACATTTTATCCTCTGTCGCCCCCTTCTGTTGGGGGATTCAATTGCACATCTGTATCAAAGAAATGTTGCTCAATTGTGTACGTCAGCCATAAACAGAGGAGATGCATATATGCTGGGATCTGATCTAGATGGGAATGGGAGATGCTGGGTCTTTACAGATAAACCTAGAAGGTTTTTTGGAAGGTGATAAGATGTCAGCCCAGCTGCTTCCTATGAGCACCTCCGTATAGCCAGTGCATCTGCTGTGTCGAGCTGGGATGCAGTTGATCTGCTAAGTTGACTGTGATGAGGATAAGTGAAATAGAGCTCATGAACCTGATTGCATATGTGTCCTAATTGCCTGTGTATCCTGTAAAGTATCCCAGATCCCATGTGGCTCAGTTTTGCAGTCAAAGAAACACGGTCCATTAACCAACTATCTAGTGCTTAGCCTCATCTTTCAAAGACTATTATAGGGAATCCAACCCATAACTCCTTAAATCCTCCATCACTGCATGCTAGCCCTCATCATCTCCCGTGCACTGGTCCCTCCAAGCCTTTTTCCACTTTTCACTTTTCAGTCCTCACATGCGGGCTCTGGTCTCCTCCCCCTTCCAGTTTCTTTTGCTGCCATTCCTTTCCCTTCCAAGCAGATCTCAGCTTTTTCCAACAGAAGCCTTCTCCTGGATTCTTAGGTTCCAGTCCCTGCCACTCCCCCTCTGTGCTTCCCCACATTCCCCACCCCCATTATCCTGATGGTGGAATGAGGTCGAGGAGTGGCAGCGTCCGGGGTGGAACAGAGACAGAAAAGCATCCTCCTCCCGAGCCTCTGTGTGCAGATTCTGTTAACTCTGGGTCTTTAGGAAAGTCTTTTTTACATGCCAGAACTTCCCAGCTGTGTTGCTGGGATTTAAGGCAGGGATGGGGAACTGTTTTCAGTGCTAGCTGGAGGACAGGGGAAGACATTCCGGTGAGACCAGCCCCATGAAACAGCCATAGTTTATGGAATTCCCCAAGGGCAAGAGGAATCTTGGAGGAAGAGGAGTCAGTGCTGGAAAATTCAGCCTTCCCTCCCTTGACAACTTGGCACAAAATGGTGTCCTTTTGTTAAGGGGGACAGCCAGATCTTCAGTAAGTTCAAGATAAAGGATATTCCCATGACTATAAAAAAGAAAACAACCCTAGGGCCATGGGAGGCTCTTAAAAAGTGAGGTTCTCGTGACCATCGTAAATGACCCTGGTATAAAGATGGGGCAATTAGCTCAAGGATGCTGCTCTCCTGGGAACTCAAGTCTTGGAAAAGAGTATCTGAAGAGAAGAATGCTGGCCCTCCAGCCTGAAGAGGCAGGGCCAGAAGACAGAGCACGCAGGCCACTGCAGGCATGTTGGCAGTTTGGAGCAAAGAGAAGAAGGAAGGGAGGAAGGCCATGTCGGTGGGTGGCAGAGAAGACTCGGCCAAGGGGACAGCACTTCAGCCGAAGGCCAGGGGAGGCCACGGCAAGGGGAGGCCAGCTCTTCCCACCAGCCCAAGTTCACAAGTGCCTTTCCTTGTGATCAGAACAGACACCAGAAGATTGGAGATAGGAAGCAGCTAGACTCTCGCATGGGGGAAGAGGCAGTGTCTCCTGTTGGCACTCTAGCAACTTCAAGGAAGACGCTCCCTCCAGGGAGGCGAGGGAGCCCTGACAGCCAGACGGAGACTCTGGCCAAGACATGCCAAGCCAGCCTTTGATGCGTGAGGAGCTCAAGGATACAGACCAGCAAGGCCTATCTTTTGTCAAATTAGGGCCTCAGGCATAAAGTCTCAGAACTCACAGGCTGCTCTGAGACAAACTAGCTTGACTTGGACCCGCAGTGAACAGTCTGATTCTATCAGTGACTAGGAGGACGTTGTTGAGCCTGGGAAAGGGCTGTGAAATGCAAATAAAGAGGAAATCACCCACTCCCAGGAAAATCCAACACACTTCAATTGTGGTTAGCAAAGACTTTGCACTTGGCTGAGGTTTTGTTAAACAAATGTTCACCTGCAAGGTGGAAAGGCCTAAGAGAGTAAGTTAACTCTGCCTCAGGCCTGGGACAGTAGCCAGAGGCCAGAATTCAAGGAGCCCTCATGACCTGGGGTGAGGCCAATTGCATCAGCCACCGGGGGTAGTCTGTAAGAGGGCAAGATTGAGGCCTGCTCTGACTGTCCCAGCAGTGCCCCCAGTCGGCCCTGTGACAGTGGCCATGTCCCGTCCTCCTGGTATTTGGTTAATGTCCACAGGTGACAGGCAAGCCACCAAAGACTGACCGTTCGGCTCTGAAAAGTGTGCAAAGGGTGAGCATTAACTCTTTATGGAAGGTTCCACCTCCCTTTTGAGCCCCAGCCCCCGGGCTTAAACTCTAACAGCCAGAGCCCCTCCCAACCCCGAGGCCTTTCAACAGTGTTCTAGCTTTGGTGCTGGAGAGAATAGCGCCTCAGGTGCCCAGCCTGCAGATCCCCGGCCTCCAGCTTCCCCAAGCGTCTCCCGGATGCCAAACGACAGAGGCTCCCTGGTTCTGAGCCTACTTCTTTCCGCTGTTCTCACAGCCAGGCTCCGTGTGTGCCCTGGAGGAGGTGTCCCTGAGGCTGAACAGCCCTCTCCTCTCCTTTGTGCAGGGTGCTGGGACCTCAGCTCACCTCGGGGACAAGAAAAGCCAGGCTTCTTGCCACTTCGAGAAAAACACCTGAGGTTGGAGATGAGACGCCCTCCCCCGGCCCGCTAGTTCAGGATGTTTGTTCTGAGTTTGATCAGAGAGCTGAAGCATGGAGCAGACCCATCGGGCCCTGCCCACCTCTGCCCAACACCTTCCGGGAGCCTCCACAGCCCGGCCTGCTCACCCACACCATCCCCTCACATCTTTTGTCAAATTAGGGCCTCAGGCATAAAGTCTCAGAACTCACAGGCTGCTCTGAGACAAACTAGCTTGACTTGGACCCGCAGTGAACAGTCTGATTCTATCAGTGACTAGGAGGACGTTGTTGAGCCTGGGAAAGGGCTGTGAAATGCAAATAAAGAGGAAATCACCCACTCCCAGGAAAATCCAACACACTTCAATTGTGGTTAGCAAAGACTTTGCACTTGGCTGAGGTTTTGTTAAACAAATGTTCACCTGCAAGGTGGAAAGGCCTAAGAGAGTAAGTTAACTCTGCCTCAGGCCTGGGACAGTAGCCAGAGGCCAGAATTCAAGGAGCCCTCATGACCTGGGGTGAGGCCAATTGCATCAGCCCCCGGGGGGTAGTCTGTAAGAGGGCAAGATTGAGGCCTGCTCTGACTGTCCCAGCAGTGCCCCCAGTCGGCCCTGTGACAGTGGCCATGTCCCGTCCTCCTGGTATTTGGTTAATGTCCACAGGTGACAGGCAAGCCACCAAAGACTGACCGTTCGGCTCTGAAAAGTGTGCAAAGGGTGAGCATTAACTCTTTATGGAAGGTTCCACCTCCCTTTTGAGCCCCAGCCCCCGGGCTTAAACTCTAACAGCCAGAGCCCCTCCCAACCCCGAGGCCTTTCAACAGTGTTCTAGCTTTGGTGCTGGAGAGAATAGCGCCTCAGGTGCCCAGCCTGCAGATCCCCGGCCTCCAGCTTCCCCAAGCGTCTCCCGGATGCCAAACGACAGAGGCTCCCTGGTTCTGAGCCTACTTCTTTCCGCTGTTCTCACAGCCAGGCTCCGTGTGTGCCCTGGAGGAGGTGTCCCTGAGGCTGAACAGCCCTCTCCTCTCCTTTGTGCAGGGTGCTGGGACCTCAGCTCACCTCGGGGACAAGAAAAGCCAGGCTTCTTGCCACTTCGAGAAAAACACCTGAGGTTGGAGATGAGACGCCCTCCCCCGGCCCGCTAGTTCAGGATGTTTGTTCTGAGTTTGATCAGAGAGCTGAAGCATGGAGCAGACCCATCGGGCCCTGCCCACCTCTGCCCAACACCTTCCGGGAGCCTCCACAGCCCGGCCTGCTCACCCACACCATATCACACACTTGCACACACATTGTGTCAACCCAGGTCCACAAACCCACGCCCCTCATGTACACCCAGGTGCACACACTCACGCTTGTCTGTGGGATCTCATCCTACTCGTGCACCGAGACACCTGCCCTGGTGCGCCATGCACCAGCCGTCCACGTGCGTGTGCACGTTCACATCCATTCGGGCACTCACTTGGAAACCTCCTTTCCCTTTCCCAGTAGCACGTCCTCCCTGAGGTGCACACAGATCCCCGTACCCATGGGCTCGCGTTCTCCACCCACACTCACGCACACACCTGCTTGTGGGTACAGGCTCATGTTGCCCATGTGTACCCTCTCTGCCCTCGCAGCCCTCTGATCTGCTGGTTTTTCTGTGTTTCAGGGCTCCAGAGAGCTGACTGATGGCAGCAGTGAGTCCAGTGACTGCCAGCTGGAAGGCCCCTCATCTCTCGGAGTCCTGGACGACAGCCTGCCTGACGCCTCAGCGGAAGACAGGCCCCTGGTTTTCTTTGACCTCAAGATTGACAATGAAAGTGGGTTCTCCATCCCCACCCCTTTCTAGCTCAGTCCCCACGCCCTAGGAAAAGTGCAGGGAGAGCCATCTCTGAGCCCGGGAGAGCCCTGAGCTGTGGCCAGTGGCTGTAGCCAGAGAATGGGCAGTGCGCCATCCCTCCCCAGCACCCCTGACATGTTTGAACTTGGTTCTTATTGATTGATTGATTTTTGGCCATTCTAGGTTTTCACTGCTGCTACAGGCTCTTCTCTAGTTGCAGACAATGGGGGCTACTCTCTAGTTGAGGTGAGAAGGCTTCTTGTTGCAGTGACTTCTCTTGTGGAACTCAGGCTCTAGGGCACACAGGCTTCAGTAGCTGCAGCACATGGGCTCAATAGTTGTGACTCCAAGGCTCTAGAGCACAGGCTCCATAGTTGTGGCTCATGGGCTTAGTTGCTCTGCAGCACGTGGGATCTTCCTGGATTAGGGATCGAACTCTTTACCGCTGAGCTACAGGGGAAGCCCTGAATTTGGGTTCTTTGAATAAGAATGTCTGCTTTGTCCGGGGCCTGAAGGTGTGAGGCAAGGACCTCCATGAGCCCGTCCTGACTGGTGCTTTCTTTAGGGAGTCTTGGGAACATATTCTAAATAGAAACGCAGTGTGAAAGTCGCTACTGTGACACCAGCAATCCGAACACAGCCACAGGCTGAGTATGGGGTCCATTTGGTCCATGAGCACTGCACAGAGAGGCCAGCAGAGCCAAGGTCACAGAGATATGACCCTTCTCCTTCATCTCTATAGTGCTTACCCTGACCCTGCAGGAGGCAGGTCCAGTCCTGTTGCCTGGGCTCTGGGGTCAGCCCAGGCAGCCACAAGCAGCAGGTGTCTCTAGAGAACAGGGAAGCAGCTTGCACTGGAAGATTCTGGACCATGCTCTGAATGGAGTGGCCCAGTCAGGCGTGCTGTCTGATGCAGTGCTCTGATGGCTGGGGGCCTTAGTTACCTGACGGATGGGCGTGGAGGCTGGGGGAGAGGGGGTGAGGGCTAGGCAGAAACAGTGAGGGGTCTCCAGCGCAGGTGGGTGGAGGCTGGCAGAAGACAGACAGGAGGAACCTGGAGCAAAAGCATTTGGGAATATGGCAAGCCAGCGGGGAGCGGGACTCCCAGCTGGGGAGCAAGGAGCTCCCCATCCCCATCAGAGCCAGGGTCAGAGCTGTGTTTGAGGCTGACGCTTGTTTCCTGCCAGCAGGCCCCAGGTGCGGTCTCTGGATGGTGGGGTTGGCTGCCCTAGATGACCCCCTGCCCCTGGAGGTGCACCCCGAGCGCCTCTGGGGCCTCACACAGCCCTTCTCCTGCCCAGCCCAGAAGATTAGCCAGCTGGCTGCCGTGAACCAGGAGAGCCAGTTTCGCGCTCATCCAGCCTGAGGTGGTCAGCGTGTATCCGCTGAGCCCAGCGGCCTGGCTGCAGCACATGGGCTCAATAGTTGTGACTCCAAGGCTCTAGAGCACAGGCTCCATAGTTGTGGCTCATGGGCTTAGTTGCTCTGCAGCACGTGGGATCTTCCTGGATTAGGGATCGAACTCTTTACCGCTGAGCTACAGGGGAAGCCCTGAATTTGGGTTCTTTGAATAAGAATGTCTGCTTTGTCCGGGGCCTGAAGGTGTGAGGCAAGGACCTCCATGAGCCCGTCCTGACTGGTGCTTTCTTTAGGGAGTCTTGGGAACATATTCTAAATAGAAACGCAGTGTGAAAGTCGCTACTGTGACACCAGCAATCCGAACACAGCCACAGGCTGAGTATGGGGTCCATTTGGTCCATGAGCACTGCACAGAGAGGCCAGCAGAGCCAAGGTCACAGAGATATGACCCTTCTCCTTCATCTCTATAGTGCTTACCCTGACCCTGCAGGAGGCAGGTCCAGTCCTGTTGCCTGGGCTCTGGGGTCAGCCCAGGCAGCCACAAGCAGCAGGTGTCTCTAGAGAACAGGGAAGCAGCTTGCACTGGAAGATTCTGGACCATGCTCTGAATGGAGTGGCCCAGTCAGGCGTGCTGTCTGATGCAGTGCTCTGATGGCTGGGGGCCTTAGTTACCTGACGGATGGGCGTGGAGGCTGGGGGAGAGGGGGTGAGGGCTAGGCAGAAACAGTGAGGGGTCTCCAGCGCAGGTGGGTGGAGGCTGGCAGAAGACAGACAGGAGGAACCTGGAGCAAAAGCATTTGGGAATATGGCAAGCCAGCGGGGAGCGGGACTCCCAGCTGGGGAGCAAGGAGCTCCCCATCCCCATCAGAGCCAGGGTCAGAGCTGTGTTTGAGGCTGACGCTTGTTTCCTGCCAGCAGGCCCCAGGTGCGGTCTCTGGATGGTGGGGTTGGCTGCCCTAGATGACCCCCTGCCCCTGGAGGTGCACCCCGAGCGCCTCTGGGGCCTCACACAGCCCTTCTCTCCTGCCCAGCCCAGAAGATTAGCCAGCTGGCTGCCGTGAACCAGGAGAGCCAGTTTCGTGCGCTCATCCAGCCTGAGGTGGTCAGCGTGTACTCCCAGGGCGTCTCCCTGGAGGCGGGGCTGGAGCACTTCCTGCGCTTCCTGAGCAGCATGCGCCAGCCCATCCTGGCCTGCTACAAGCTGTGGGGGCCCAGCCTGCCCAACTTCTTCCAGGCCCTGGAGGACATGAACAAGCTGGGGGAGTTCAAGAAGGTCGTCTCAGGCTTCTTGGCCACCCTGCCTCTCATCCGGGATTGCATACCTGGGGCCAGCAGCTTCAAACTCAAGAACCTGGCCGAGACCTACCTGGCGAGAAACATTAGCGAGCACAGCGCCCTGGCGGCTGTGATGACCATGCGCGACCTGTGCCGCCTGCTTGAGGTGTCCCCGGGACCCCAGCTGGCCCCACACATCCACACCTTCGGCACCCTGCAGTGCTTTGCCTCCCTGCAGCCCCTGGTGCGGGCGGCCGTCCTGCCCCGGGCCGAGGCCCGCCTGCTGGCCCTCCACAAGGTCACCTTCATGGAGCTGCTGACCGCACACTGCCGTGACCCGCAGGGAGGCCTGAAGAAGTACAACCGTTTCCTGGGCCTACAGACCCCCTCGTTGTCCCCCCCTCAACCTGCGCTCAGCCTGCAGTCTCTGGGCACCTACTTTGAAGGGCTGCGGGAGGGGCCGGCCTCGGCAGGGGCAGAAGGCATCACTGCCCCTCTGTCTGGCCACAGCTTGGCAGAAAGGGCTTTGCAGCAGATCTGAGAGAAGGGGGTGACTGGCTCAGACGCTCTGGGGACAGAGAGGGATGGGGTCCTTGAGCCAGGCCCCGCCCACCACAACCTTCCCAGGGTCCTGGTTCCCAGTTGTCTCCTTTGTCATTTGGTCCAGAATCTGTTCTCTTTCTCTGGGACCAAGTTCCTTCTCTAAAAATCCCAAGAGAAGGTTATCCACAAAAATTGGATGGCAAGCCAGCCTGCCCCTGGAGGTGCACCGCCCAGCGCCCCAGGTGCGGTCTCTGGATGGTGGGGTTGGCTGCCCTAGATGACCCCTGCCCCTGGAGGTGCACCCAGCGCCTCTGGGGCCTCACACAGCCCTCTCTCCTGCCCAGCCCAGAAGATTAGCCAGCTGGCTGCCGTGAACCAGGAGAGCCAGTTTCGTGCGCTCATCCAGCCTGAGGTGGTCAGCGTGTACTCCCAGGGCGTCTCCCTGGAGGCGGGGCTGGAGCACTTCCTGCGCTTCCTGAGCAGCATGCGCCAGCCCATCCTGGCCTGCTACAAGCTGTGGGGGCCCAGCCTGCCCAACTTCTTCCAGGCCCTGGAGGACATGAACAAGCTGGGGGAGTTCAAGAAGGTCGTCTCAGGCTTCTTGGCCACCCTGCCTCTCATCCGGGATTGCATACCTGGGGCCAGCAGCTTCAAACTCAAGAACCTGGCCGAGACCTACCTGGCGAGAAACATTAGCGAGCACAGCGCCCTGGCGGCTGTGATGACCATGCGCGACCTGTGCCGCCTGCTTGAGGTGTCCCCGGGACCCCAGCTGGCCCCACACATCCACACCTTCGGCACCCTGCAGTGCTTTGCCTCCCTGCAGCCCCTGGTGCGGGCGGCCGTCCTGCCCCGGGCCGAGGCCCGCCTGCTGGCCCTCCACAAGGTCACCTTCATGGAGCTGCTGACCGCACACTGCCGTGACCCGCAGGGAGGCCTGAAGAAGTACAACCGTTTCCTGGGCCTACAGACCCCCTCGTTGTCCCCCACTCAACCTACGCTCAGCCTGCAGTCTCTGGGCACCTACTTTGAAGGGCTGCGGGAGGGGCCGGCCTCGGCAGGGGCAGAAGGCATCACTGCCCCTCTGTCTGGCCACAGCTTGGCAGAAAGGGCTTTGCAGCAGATCTGAGAGAAGGGGGTGACTGGCTCAGACGCTCTGGGGACAGAGAGGGATGGGGTCCTTGAGCCAGGCCCCGCCCACCACAACCTTCCCAGGGTCCTGGTTCCCAGTTGTCTCCTTTGTCATTTGGTCCAGAATCTGTTCTCTTTCTCTGGGACCAAGTTCCCTTCTCTAAAAATCCCACAGAGAAGGTTCCAATGCCAAGCAACCACCTGCCAGGTGCCGTCAGATCCCCGTGTGGGCCTGGGCCTTGAACAAGCACACCAGACGCCCAGCCCCTCCCTTCCAGGAGCCAGACCCAGGGGGAGGGAAGGGTGCCTGCTGCAGAAGGCCCGGTTGCTGAGCTCTTGAAGTGGGGCCCCCATATTGCCCCAGCCAACCGAGTTCAGCTTCCAGATCTGTCCTTTCTGTTCCTCCCTGAGCCCTGCCCATGGCCCGGAAGATCTGCTGATAGCACCCAGGGACACCGCCTGCAGCACCAGGGGCCCGCGGGTACCAAAGTGCCTTTCCAACCATACTTCCCCTTAAGGGTTTCGGTTTCTTCAGGCTTTGCCTGCCCTGAGGCCAGCCCAGTTCACTTCCTCTCTGGAGCATTTACTCCTCCAAAGGGCCTTCTCTCAACAGGAGCAGAGGCTGCTACTCCCTGCTTCCAGAAGCAATCTTCCAAGCCTGCTCCCTCCTCCTGGCCACACAGGGCCCCTCGCACTCTCTGCCCTGCCAGTCTCCCCACCCCGAGCCCTTCTGAGTTGTGACCTCCAACCCAGCATAAGTCCAGGGAACTGCCGCGTGGGAATCTCTGGGGTGGGGCCCAGCAGGCTGTTTCAGCAGGTTCTCCAGGCAGTTCTGATGCCTGCCATGTTTCAGCGCGTGGCTCCTGGGACTGGCCTCCCAGGAGAAGCAGTGTGGACCAGTGGAGGAAGTCCTGGCCCTGACTGTGTGCCAAAACCCGGAAAGGGCCCTTGCTGAGCCCCACGTCCCCACCTTTAAAATGGAGCTTGGCAGAAAGGGCTTTGCAGCAGGAGGCTGAGAGAAGGGGTGACTGGCTCAGACGCATCTGGGGACAGAGAGGGCATCACTGCCCCTCTGTCTGGCCACAGCTTGGCAGAAAGGGCTTTGCAGCAGATCTGAGAGAAGGGGTGACTGGCTCAGACGCTCTGGGGACAGAGAGGGATGGGGTCCTTGAGCCAGGCCGCCCACCACAACCTTCCCAGGGTCCTGGTTCCCAGTTGTCTCCTTTGTCATTTGGTCCAGAATCTGTTCTCTTTCTCTGGGACCAAGTTCCCTTCTCTAAAAATCCCACAGAGAAGGTTCCAATGCCAAGCAACCACCTGCCAGGTGCCGTCAGATCCCCGTGTGGGCCTGGGCCTTGAACAAGCACACCAGACGCCCAGCCCCTCCCTTCCAGGAGCCAGACCCAGGGGGAGGGAAGGGTGCCTGCTGCAGAAGGCCCGGTTGCTGAGCTCTTGAAGTGGGGCCCCCATATTGCCCCAGCCAACCGAGTTCAGCTTCCAGATCTGTCCTTTCTGTTCCTCCCTGAGCCCTGCCCATGGCCCGGAAGATCTGCTGATAGCACCCAGGGACACCGCCTGCAGCACCAGGGGCCCGCGGGTACCAAAGTGCCTTTCCAACCATACTTCCCCTTAAGGGTTTCGGTTTCTTCAGGCTTTGCCTGCCCTGAGGCCAGCCCAGTTCACTTCCTCTCTGGAGCATTTACTCCTCCAAAGGGCCTTCTCTCAACAGGAGCAGAGGCTGCTACTCCCTGCTTCCAGAAGCAATCTTCCAAGCCTGCTCCCTCCTCCTGGCCACACAGGGCCCCTCGCACTCTCTGCCCTGCCAGTCTCCCCACCCCGAGCCCTTCTGAGTTGTGACCTCCAACCCAGCATAAGTCCAGGGAACTGCCGCGTGGGAATCTCTGGGGTGGGGCCCAGCAGGCTGTTTCAGCAGGTTCTCCAGGCAGTTCTGATGCCTGCCATGTTTCAGCGCCGTGGCTCCTGGGACTGGCCCTCCCAGGAGAAGCAGTGTGGACCAGTGGAGGAAGTCCTGGCCCTGACTGTGTGCACCAAGTGGAACCCAGGAAAGGGCCCCTTGCTGAGCCCCCACGTCCCCACCTTTAAAATGAGCTAGTTAGCCTGCATGGTCCCAGAACTCACATCCAGCTCTGACATTCTGGGGTTTCTGGAATGCACAGCAGGCTTCTGCGACAGTGGTCTAGGCAGTTTTCATTCTTCGACGCGTGGCCCCAGCCTTGAGCTAACACAAGGTCCCCAGCCTCGTGGAGAACACAGGCAGGCAGTCTCGTCTGACTCGGTACCCCTGCCCCTTCTCCTCTGTCCCCTCTCATCTTCTTCCTTGGCTCCCTGATCCTGGGGGTGCCTCCATGGCTTCCGCTTTCGTGTGGGTGATGCTGTGTGCCCGCACCCCTGCCCCCATCCGGTCGGGGCCCTGAAGACCCACGGAGGCATCGTGTAGGAGCTCGTTGCCTTGTGAGAGCACTGGCTCTGACAGTGAGCTCTGAGGTATTTAAAATGCGAGGCCTAATGTAGGCACTGGCTCTGAAGCTCAGTAGGACAGGCAGCTGGGTGGGCAGGGGGCTGGCCCCTCAGTCTGGCGGTGACGCCGTCTTGGCAATAGCAAGGTAAGGCGTGAGCTGTTCCTCACCACTTTTAATAAAGATGTGAATCTTCAAAGTCTGGTGCACCGATCACAGACTCTGCTCTTCTGACCCCAGAAGTCACTGAGCAGGCTCCTGCCTGGTGAAAGGGGGTGCGGCTTGGCATAACTGTTCTTTGTGGGGGGTCTTTTGGGACTCAGCAGAGCTGAGAACCCCTCAGTGCTGAGGGTCTCAAGGATATGAGCCCTCGTTCTAAGTGGGGAGACCGGGGTAAGTCTGTCTGGGATCATCTTTGAAGAGGTGAGTCCCATAGAGGGAAAGAAGCGCCTCTCCCTAGAGGGAGTCGGGGGCCAGAGACTGGAGTCTGTAGGACACGGATGTCTGCCTCCTGCTGTGTCGTCTTGTGCCCCGGCTGTCTCAGGCGGAGGTCTCATCGGTGCTGCAGGTGCATCCCGGGCACAGGCGGTGCAGGAATTTGTGTAGGAACGTGTTGCCTTGTGAGAGCGCTGGCTCTGACAGTGAGCTCTGAGGTATGTAAAATCAGAGGCCTAATGTAGGCACTGGCTCTGAAGCTCAGTAGGACAGGCAGCTGGGTGGGCAGGGGGCTGGCCCCTCAGTCTGGCGGTGACGCCGTCTTGGCAATAGCAAGGTAAGGCGTGAGCTGTTCCTCACCACTTTTAATAAAGATGTGAATCTTCAAAGTCTGGTGCACCGATCACAGACTCTGCTCTTCTGACCCCAGAAGTCACTGAGCAGGCTCCTGCCTGGTGAAAGGGGGTGCGGCTTGGCATAACTGTTCTTTGTGGGGGGTCTTTTGGGACTCAGCAGAGCTGAGAACCCCTCAGTGCTGAGGGTCTCAAGGATATGAGCCCTCGTTCTAAGTGGGGAGACCGGGGTAAGTCTGTCTGGGATCATCTTTGAAGAGGTGAGTCCCATAGAGGGAAAGAAGCGCCTCTCCCTAGAGGGAGTCGGGGGCCAGAGACTGGAGTCTGTAGGACACGGATGTCTGCCTCCTGCTGTGTCGTCTTGTGCCCCGGCTGTCTCAGGCGGAGGTCTCATCGGTGCTGCAGGTGCATCCCGGGCACAGGCGGTGCAGGAATTTGTGTAGGAACGTGTTGCCTTGTGAGAGCGCTGGCTCTGACAGTGAGCTCTGAGGTATGTAAAATCAGAGTCCTAGTGTAGGCACTGGCTCTGAAGCTCAGTAGGACAGGCAGCTGGGTGGGAGGGGGCTGGCCCCTCAGTCTGGCCGTGATGACCGTCCTGGCAACAGCAAGGCAGGGCGTGGGCTGCTCCTCACCGCATCTTCGCCCCAGGACGGGGCGGGAGGAGGGTGTAGGAATTCGTGCCCCCTGGCCTGGGTGAGGAGCCAGGTAGTGTGGTTTGATCACCATCCTTAGCCTCACCTCCCTGGCTCGCTGTCACTCACTCAGTTGTGTTCGACTCTGCAGCCCCATGGAGTATACAGCCTGCTAGTGTCCTCTGTCCGTGGACTTCCCCAGGCGAGAATACCGGAGTGGGTTGCCATGCCGCCAGGGGATCTTCCTGACCTGGGGATCAAACCTGTGTCTCCTGCATTGGCAGGCGGATTCTTTACTGCTAGTGCCACCTGGCTCTACCTGGGAAGCCCAAGTCTCTAATGGCAAATCCAAGTAGGTCTCCTGTGCTTTGAATCTTTGAATCGATCTCAGGTTTATCTATGTCAATAACCACGAGCTTGCTGAGCTAGCAGTCAGGACACTGAGTTCCAGTCCTCACTCAGTAGACTGTGGTCTGGTACATTACACTCACTGATGCTCAGGCTCCAACTCTGTTAAAAAGGTGTAATATGGGTCGTTTTTACCTCATAGGATCTTGTGTGAACCAGTGAGAAGTGTGTGAAAATAGCCTTTTAATGTATGAAGAATCGCACAGATGTAAGAGCTTATCTTACTGACAACCAAGATGATCTGTTATTACTTTATAAACAATAGAAAAATAAACAGATATTGGATCTTAGCAAACAAAGGACTTGGACTTCAGGGGTACAAAAAACAAGATCTGGAATGGAGCAGACAACTAAGGGTTGGGTGGGGTGGGGGGCTGGTCCTGGGCCCCAGGAAGGAGAGTCAGAGGGTCTGTCTTGGAGTGGTTGAGCAGTAGGTGGCTTTGTGTCCCCAAAACACCCAGATGGGAAGTTTCGGCCACACAGACCTAGAGCTGAGAACAACATTCCTATGGCAACCCTGCCCAGCCCTCCCCGACTCTAGGGCCCCTTTCTGAGACCAAAAAGCTCACTGACACCCCCAGGAAGGTCACTTGAAAATCCACTTTAACCTCAACCTTGCCCCCGCCCCCTGCCCTTTAACTTGCTCAACACCCAGCCGGTGCCCCAGTGCCTGGCGTTGCTCTTGCCCGCCCTGCCCCTTTCCCCCATCCAGCCCTGGCAGGCCACTCCACATTCCAGGAGGTGTAGGAATTCGTGCCCCCTGGCCTGGGTGAGGAGCCAGGTAGTGTGGTTTGATCACCATCCTTAGCCTCACCTCCCTGGCTCGCTGTCACTCACTCAGTTGTGTTCGACTCTGCAGCCCCATGGAGTATACAGCCTGCTAGTGTCCTCTGTCCGTGGACTTCCCCAGGCGAGAATACCGGAGTGGGTTGCCATGCCGCCAGGGGATCTTCCTGACCTGGGGATCAAACCTGTGTCTCCTGCATTGGCAGGCGGATTCTTTACTGCTAGTGCCACCTGGCTCTACCTGGGAAGCCCAAGTCTCTAATGGCAAATCCAAGTAGGTCTCCTGTGCTTTGAATCTTTGAATCGATCTCAGGTTTATCTATGTCAATAACCACGAGCTTGCTGAGCTAGCAGTCAGGACACTGAGTTCCAGTCCTCACTCAGTAGACTGTGGTCTGGTACATTACACTCACTGATGCTCAGGCTCCAACTCTGTTAAAAAGGTGTAATATGGGTCGTTTTTACCTCATAGGATCTTGTGTGAACCAGTGAGAAGTGTGTGAAAATAGCCTTTTAATGTATGAAGAATCGCACAAATGTAAGAGCTTATCTTACTGACAACCAAGATGATCTGTTATTACTTTATAAACAATAGAAAAATAAACAGATATTGGATCTTAGCAAACAAAGGACTTGGACTTCAGGGGTACAAAAAACAAGATCTGGAATGGAGCAGACAACTAAGGGTTGGGTGGGGTGGGGGGCTGGTCCTGGGCCCCAGGAAGGAGAGTCAGAGGGTCTGTCTTGGAGTGGTTGAGCAGTAGGTGGCTTTGTGTCCCCAAAACACCCAGATGGGAAGTTTCGGCCACACAGACCTAGAGCTGAGAACAACATTCCTATGGCAACCCTGCCCAGCCCTCCCCGACTCTAGGGCCCCTTTCTGAGACCAAAAAGCTCACTGACACCCCCAGGAAGGTCACTTGAAAATCCACTTTAACCTCAACCTTGCCCCCGCCCCCTGCCCTTTAACTTGCTCAACACCCAGCCGGTGCCCCAGTGCCTGGCGTTGCTCTTGCCCGCCCTGCCCCTTCCCCCATCCAGCCCTGGCAGGCCCCAGCTCCACCCAGATTTCTACCCTAGACTCACTCTGGTCCCTAATCCCAACCCTGACAATTGTCCACAGATCAGAGTTGATCCTTCAGCACCGCACCTCCCCCAGGCCCCGCCCCTGCCTGTTTCCACCTCCTCCGACTGCAGGCGTGCCTCCACCTCACACCCCAAGTGCCCCAACCCCTGTACCTGGAGCAAGGGGACCTTCCTCACATCTTCACTCCTCATAACTAAGGAAACTACACAAACGGCACGTCAGAGAGAGTCGCACCTTGTGGATCCCGCGACGCAAGGCGAGCTCAGCCAGAGCGGCTTCCAGACTCGCCAGCAGAGGGCGCCGCAGTCCCACTGGGCCTGGTGGTGCGTCCGCGGCTCCCCGTAGGCGCGGAGTGCAGGTCCGGCTCCCGGTAGCAGCCGTCGTTTCCCAAGTGCCACGCCCACTGCGGTGGTGTGGTAGGGATCTTCGGGCAGACGGTGCATGGAGAAGCCTTTTTAACGAGTGAATGGCTCTGTGTTTATTATAACAATCTATTAGAAAAAATATAGCCAGCCTATCAATACCATGATTTCTGGAAAACAGTTGCTCAGAATAACCCTAAAATGACAATTCTTTAAGGGTCTAATTTAAGGACACATATGAAATAATTCCCCCAGCGGCTCAGGCGGAAGGTAAAGAACCTGCCTGCCAATACAGGAGACACAAGAGATGTAGGTTCGATCCTTGGGTTGAGAAGATCCCCTGGAGAAGGAAATGGCAATCCACTCCAGCGTTCTTGCTTGGAGGACCCATGAACAGAGGAGCCTGGCAGGTTACAGACCATGAGGTCACAAAGCATCGGACAGGACTTAGCTACAAAATAACAGTAACAATGAAGTAACTACAAGCTCAGAGGGAACATAGGTATATCAAAATGTTGTCATCTGTAAACAGAGTTCATTTTACTTCTTTCTTACACAGATGTATTATATATCTATTTATACTCTGTGGTCCTTTGGAAGATTTGTTGGAATATTCAAGGTTGTTAGTGTCCTCTCCATCCCAAACCAGTCTTCATTCTCTCTGGGGCCATACGGGCTTCCCTGGTGGCTCAGACAATAAGGAATATGCCTGAGTTGGGAAGATCCCCTGGAGAAGGAAACAGCTACTGACTCCAGTATTCTTGCCTGGAGAATTCCACGGAGAGAGGAGTTGGGTGGGCTACAGTCCATGGGCTCACAGAGTCGGACATGACTGAGCAACTAACACTAACCTACGTTCTGGGGCAATACGGCCCCTGTTGAGAACGTGTGATTTAGGGCAAAGTCCTATCTCCAGTCATAATGCAAGTAAAAGTGCCATGGTGGGTGTTCGTTCTTCTGTGTGGCTCCGTTCATGGTGGGGATGAGGTGAGACTAGGCTCCAGGGAGATGGGAGGGAATGTGGGCAGAGGTCTCTAAGGACACATTTCCCTGGGGTGGCCTTTGTCCTGGACTCAGGCCCAGACACAGTCTGAGCCTGGGGCCAAGGAGGGATGGGGCAGCACCACCATGTATTCTTGTCTTGGAAGCCAGGTGTCAGCTCCAAGCTTCGGGACCTGAATAAAGCAGAGACGATCTAGAATTTCAACCGACTCCCCCTCTCAAAAAAACAAAACAGAAAGTTTGAACATCTCTACCCACTCCTACAAAATGCATTTGCTGCCAAGAGAGAGAAAACAATGCCTTCACTCTTGGCTCAAGGAGCTTCCTTAAACTCAGCGCAGAAGAATTCTTTAAAGATCAGCTGCCTGGACTATGCTGAAGTCAATTAACTGATAAATATTACAAATATCCCAAAGTTGATAGCTAAGCAGATTACAAAAGCAAGCTAGCAAACCGCAGAAAATTTCCACAAAGCTATCCAGCCAAACAAATGTGATAGGCAATATTGCAAAATCCATTGTTGCCTGTCTGATGGTCTAAAATTGAGTTCTTCATGCAGACCAAACGTAGAGGGCCTGAGGATAGGGTTTACCAGAGGGCTGCCCCTCTCCTGGAGTTCTACAGCCACGAAGGCCTGGCCGACACCACAGTGGACTGATTCTAGAATAAAGCTGACCAACCAAGGAGAAGGCAGGGGGTGGGCGAGGCTGGGCCCACGTGGTGGTGCCCTTGTCAAATCTGCTTGGGGCGGGGAAAGAGGTGGAGTAGGAGTTAGGACGTGGGCTTTGGAGGGACCTGGTTCAAATCCCAGCTCTGCTTGAACAAACAGCTTAGCCTCTGTGGTCTCGGATACAAATTAAAGGTGCTAATACATACTTAGAAAATTGTGAGGATTGAGTGAAATACATAAAACATTAATCTTTGTGAAAAGTGAATTGAAAAGAGTCAGTCATGTCTGACACTTTGTGACCACACAGACTGTAGCCCACATAGCTCCTCTGTCCATACGATTCTCCAGGCAAGAATATTGGAGTGGTTTGCCATGTCATCCTCTAGGTCCAGCAATGCTTAATAAAAAAAAATAACTCTACACATCCAATGCCACAGAGGAGAAAGCATGGTGTTGACTCCCAGAAAGCAGCTGGTCTACTCCTCCTCTCCCCATGCCCTCTTCCGCCACCTCCCCACCCCCCACCCCCCTGCCACCGGCTCCTCTCTCTTCCAGTTCCAGTTCATTAGGATATGGGCGACTGTTCCCAACTCCTTCTGGTGCCTCTGTTCACATCTCTTCAATTCTCCTCCACTGTCTCCTCTACCCTGACAGGGTCACCTGGGGCTGCAGGCTGGAGAGATTTACTACCGCCTCCTCCCTCCTTGGCCCCCACCTGGCTACCAGATGCAGCCGTCTGCAGGCAGGTCACTTTCTTGCAGCACAACAAAGATGTGGGTTGGACAGCGGAGGCCTGGAGAGAAGCACATAAATACATCAAGTTTCCATCTAGGTCTAGAGATAAGGGCTCCAGAGACAGGCTGAGGCATCGCTGAACCGGTTCACCCTTCTCAGCCTGTCCACACTGGTTTTGCAGGCAGCAGGAAAGCCTATCTGGGGAACTTCAAAGAAGACACTGCAGAAAACTCTTGGGGGGAGGTCAGGGGAAGGGCTGTTCCTCCTGGGGATGAATTTGGAGGGATGGGCCTAACAAAAAAGAATGGGATGGATCCTAGCCTCTGTTCCAGCTGAGGCCAGTGGGTGGGGAGAAAGGGTTAGCCCCAAGGTGCATGAGAGGAAATGGAATCCAAGACCAGAGGGAAGCTTTTCCAAAATCTCACAGGAAGTCAGTAGAAAAGCACATTCAGCCCCCATGCCCTGGTCTCCAGCTTTGGATCCCCTTACACTGAGCCCTACCTGGTTGTCACCAAGATGGGTCATTAAAACTGGACTTGCCTGGGTACAGACTAGAGGCCCCTCTGCCTCAGGCCAAGACCACTGAGGGAGGGCCTTCCTATCTCCAGACTTCTGCCCCAGTTCACTGCCTGGCTGAAGATCAGCCTGCTGCCATTTGGGCTGTTCCAGTTCAGGGCACAACTCCAGTCTGGCCCAGACATGGGCACGACTCTGCTGTTGGTGTCCACGAACCCCAGAGGAGAATGACAGGGGGCTCACACAAAAAGCCAGAACTCAGAGCTCCTGTCCCACTCCAGAAACACCTGCCCTCTGCCATTGGAGAGGCCTCACCTTCTGAGAGTCTCGAGGGCTTCCTAACCAGCAAGGTCAGAGATGGTCACCAGGCTCAGCCTGCTCTTGACCAGACTGCCCTGGGAGGGCACCTCAGAGGAGCTGCATGCTGGGGGACATTTCCCAGCCCTGTCTCTTCTGGGATCTCCCTCTTTGCCTGTCTTCTCTCAGATAAAGTGGAGGGGTAGGGAGAAAGGACCCCAGTTCTGATGCTCCTCAACTCCAGACACCTTCCTGTCTGTCCTTCATTTAAGGCAGATGCAGGCTTCAAAGAGCCGTTCTGGCTTTGGCCCAGGTGACCTGATGGAGCCTGTCCAAGGGATGCTTGCCTTCCAGAAGCTAGTTCATGCACACAGATCTGACCATGTTGGTAGGTGTAGGAGCCCATAGACTCATCTGCCTAGTTCACAGCTGCAGCCGGGCCAAGCAGGTCACCTGGTAACATAATGGTGGCAGTGAGGGGCCTCAATTACTATTTGTGGAAGGAATGATGCAGCAAACCTGTTTCTGCATGCCCATCATTCTGCTTCTGTGTGCTTTGAGGGAGGGGTTCAGGCTTCTCTCTGGCTGGGGCACAAGGACTCTGGAGCACATGGGTTCAATAGTTGTGGTGCATGGGCTTAGCTGCTCCTCAGCACATGGGATCTTAGTTCCCAGACCAGGGATTGAACCCATGTCCCCTGCATTGGAAGGCAAACTGTTAATCACTAGGCCACCAGGAAAGTCCCTGCTTCTGTGTGCTTTACTTCTGACAGCTCATACCTGCGACTTTCTTCTGAGGCTGGCCCTTCAGATGCTGGAACTGATTGCCTACAGGCACAGAAAGGGAAATGCCTGGAAGTTTCCATCCCCAGGGGCAGCCCCTTACAAATGTCTGATCGCCTGTGTCTGTGAAAGCCAGACTTTCCTCCCTATATTGGGACAAACTCTGGAGTGTGATTATGCCTAGAGCTTCCTGGGATGGGGCTGAGCCGGCCTGAAATCACACCCTGGCTTGGCTTCCCCCACTTCCTCTCCTGCCTCCCCTCTCCCTTGCTGATTCCTGCTGAGGCATTTCCTTAATGGATCACTCGTGTGCAAATTCTTGTCTCTGTTCTGCTTTCTGGGAAGCCATATTCAAAAACAAATGAAAAGCCTGCTGACAGCGAGGCTGAAGATACCCAGGAGGAAATTCAATTTAGTCCATGCCGCCATGCGACCCCTGTGGGCTTTGATGGGGACAGTGGACGCAGAGACCCCGGGTGACCCTCCAGGGGCTTTGGGTCTGGGGGAGGGAGGTGGCGGAAGTTCCCTGGGCCCTGCCCTCATGGGCTCTGCTGGGGGCCACCCTGGGTTTGTGGGGAGGGAGACTCTGACCACATATAGTTATAGTCTCTCTCTCTGATAATACCAGGCAATGGAGAGCCAAGAGTGCCAGAGCAGAGAGGAGTGGCCTCAACGACTAGCAGACTGGTCTTCCTTCTGCATCCCCCTAACCCCACCCCACCAGCCAGGGAGCCTCTAGCAGCCTTGGCTTTTTTCCCTTAAGCCTACATGCCACGCTCTTGAAATATTCATCGATCGGATTTAATCTCTAATCACATCACATCCCCTGGCCCTGGACTCCTACTATGTGAAGGACCACCAGGAAGTGTTTTGGAGCAGGAGTCCCCCTGCCCACAGAGTTACGCACAGCAGTCTGGGGAAGGGGTGAGCTCCTGGCCTCAGGGGATGCTGATGGCCTCAAGAGATGGGGTGGGCTGCAGTGAGCACCTGCCCAGGGGCATGAGGAGGAGAGGCAGTCCCCAGACTTTGTGAAGACCTCCTCCTGCAGGACGCCCTGGCAGACGCCTTCTGGAGGTTCCAGTACAACCTGCATGCCCGCTTCTCCAGCCCAGCAGCCCAGGCCAGTGGCCCTGGAAGGGCCTCAGAGCACATCTAGCCCATTCTTCTACCTGCGCAACGGTACAGACTTAGCATGAGAGAGGCCAAGGAGTTGCTTAGGATCACACAGCACATCCAGGAAGCTGGCACCTTTGTGCCGCCTCCACATTCTTCACAATACCAGTAGAATTCTTCCTCTGGTTTTCCACCTCGACAGTAAATTGCCTCTTTCCTCTGCCATGGGACCCGGTGACAGGTTCAGGATGTAAAGTTGTATAGGAATAGTCTTTGAATTCAGAAACATCTCCTGTTCATAAATACCCAACTAACGACTGAAACTTCCACTGCTCCCAAAATAGCTTTGGATCCCAGCACTGGCATTTCCAAGAACAGATTTTTATCCTTTCAAGAATTCTATGAAAGCAGTATGTATGCCTCTACATACTGTATTCCTCTAGTCTGTTTGCCTCTAGTCTGTACGCCTATTCAAGAGAGCTCCTGGACCCTGGACACGCATTGAGCCCTGACCCTGGTCACAATCTGTGGACATAGTTCTGGTCTAATTTACTGATAAGGAGTATCTACTATGTCTCATTATAATTAAGTCAGCCTCAATTCATTTTAATACAATCTTAGATTACTCTGATCATGTAATTCCTCAACTTCTATTGAAAGGAGATGTCTTGCTTGTAGTGAATCTTGGGACTGACACCTCAACATCCATTTAAAGGCTAGATGGTTGCTTTAGGTCAATCTGTCCCATCCCCTTTGCTAGTGACTGGCCCAAAGATGGAGAGTCCTAAAAAGACCTAAGGAGAGGCAGTAGCTTCTGGAAAGAGAATCTAGTCTCTCTCTTCCAGGAGTCTGCTACTGATAAGCATTTTACCCCCTTGCTGCCATAGCCCCCTGATGACACTGAGGGACATGAGCCTCAAGTTGAAGCCCTGTTGAGGATGGGAGAGGAAAGAGGCAGAAAGAACCCAAGCCTGGCAATATCACAGAGTTACTGAATCAACTGGCCTTGAAGCCAGCCCTGTTTCCTGCTTGGAGATGATGCACTTAATACTTTACAACCCTTGGAGATGGGCATTGTGTTCTCTGAAGATGGAAGATGCTTCCCTGCCCTCCCTTCCCCTGCTTCCCCCTGCCATGGTGGGACTGACTGCCCAGGACTCTGGCTCTGAGGAAACCAGTCCTGCCTGGACTGGATAGAGTAGCTAAGCACGTTGCCCAGACCGGTGTGTTGTGTCTTCCAGACAAGAGTTTCCTATCTTTGGTGAGACACAGACTCAGATAATTACAGGAGATGCCCCTGGAAGAGCTGTCGTTAATTTTGATGGCAATAAAGCGCCTTTCCAGCGAGTTAAGCTAATTTCATGAAAGCCCTGGAAGGAAAGTCATGGACTGGATTCCAGCTTATTAATAATGTCGAGGTTCATTTGAACCACTCAGGAAATGCCTCTGAGTTGCCTCCAGCAATCTGCCACAGGTTGCTACTTTCCTCAGAAATCAACAGTCTTCCCATATGCAAATATGGGATTTTTTTTGTTTTTCCCTAGAAAATAATTAAAGTCACAGAGTCCAATAAATACTTAAACAGATTGTGGTTTTAATTAAAAACCTTTCTTCAGGCCCGCAGCTTTCTTCCTCAATAGGCACACGGGTGACAGCTGCAAATATGAGAATCTGGGTTTAAGCATCTGAGGCTGGAAAGCTTTACAAATAGTCTTCCTAGCCATTCTGATTTTTACCTGTGTCATGGTGTGCTGGAGGCACAGGAGGAGTGAAAAGAGGTCAAGGCCTTTCTTCCTACTGGGAAGGGAGGACACATGCATGTAGGCACATGCTCAGCAGAACCTCGCATCATACCGGTACCCCAGGCTGCAAGGTGATAATGACGACTAATTCTAGCTATTGCTGGAGAAAAAGATAGCTCATTTCTGAGCAGTACCAAAGTGCAGTGCTTTGACTCATTTAATCCTCACAGCAATCCAATAAACTACATATCCTTATTCATCCTCCCCCCACCCTACACAGAGAGATTAAGTAACTTGGCCATGGTCACACAGTGCGTACATGGTGAAGTCTGATGTTAGAAATCTTCCCTCCTAAGCACTATGTAGAGGGGAAGGAGAGATGGAAGTTGGGGGCTGGGGTGGTTTATAAGCAGGATTACAGAAGCTGAAAGGTGGGAAGTTGTGTATTTAATAGATTCTAGCTGGAGGGCAGGTGGAGAGGGTCTCCAAAGTAGGCTACTATGTTGAAGATATGGGATGCCCTTCTGGGTTCTTGCTTTCTTACTCTCAGAGATCCTCCTTCATTTATTTAATCATGCACCTGTCACATTAAATACAGGCACACGGTTTCAAGTCTTTGTCTGCTAATGCCATCACCTCTGTGATTTCTATTGACTTAGTTTTTCTCTCTCTTTGGTACGGGTTCTGTATCTACCTTCTTTGCATATACAGTGATTTTTGATTGTCCACAGCACATTACGGATGCTAGGATGTTTGAGTTTTTTTAAAAGTTGCGCTCTATCAAGCACAAGAAATGTAACTGCCTCCAGCAATCTGCCACAGGTTGCTACTTTCCTCAGAAATCAACAGTCTTCCCATATGCAAATATGGGATTTTTTTTGTTTTTCCCTAGAAAATAATTAAAGTCACAGAGCCCAATAAATACTTAAACAGATTGTGGTTTTAATTAAAAACCTTTCTTCAGGCCCGCAGCTTTCTTCCTCAATAGGCACACGGGTGACAGCTGCAAATATGAGAATCTGGGTTTAAGCATCTGAGGCTGGAAAGCTTTACAAATAGTCTTCCTAGCCATTCTGATTTTTACCTGTGTCATGGTGTGCTGGAGGCACAGGAGGAGTGAAAAGAGGTCAAGGCCTTTCTTCCTACTGGGAAGGGAGGACACATGCATGTAGGCACATGCTCAGCAGAACCTCGCATCATACCTGTACCCCAGGCTGCAAGGTGATAATGACGACTAATTCTAGCTATTGCTGGAGAAAAAGATAGCTCATTTCTGAGCAGTACCAAAGTGCAGTGCTTTGACTCATTTAATCCTCACAGCAATCCAATAAACTACATATCCTTATTCATCCTCCCCCCACCCTACACAGAGAGATTAAGTAACTTGGCCATGGTCACACAGTGCGTACATGGTGAAGTCTGATGTTAGAAATCTTCCCTCCTAAGCACTATGTAGAGGGGAAGGAGAGATGGAAGTTGGGGGCTGGGGTGGTTTATAAGCAGGATTACAGAAGCTGAAAGGTGGGAAGTTGTGTATTTAATAGATTCTAGCTGGAGGGCAGGTGGAGAGGGTCTCCAAAGTAGGCTACTATGTTGAAGATATGGGATGCCCTTCTGGGTTCTTGCTTTCTTACTCTCAGAGATCCTCCTTCATTTATTTAATCATGCACCTGTCACATTAAATACAGGCACACGGTTTCAAGTCTTTGTCTGCTAATGCCATCACCTCTGTGATTTCTATTGACTTAGTTTTTCTCTCTCTTTGGTACGGGTTCTGTATCTACCTTCTTTGCATATACAGTGATTTTTGATTGTCCACAGCACATTACGGATGCTAGGATGTTTGAGTTTTTGTTGTCTTCCTTTAAAAAGTGTTGCGCTTCTATCTAGGAAGGCAGTCAAGAAATGAATACAAGGGCATGGACAGCTGAGTGCAGGTGCAGCCAAGTGGTCTGCACTGTGTACCGTGTCCTGAACATTTCATCACATGTCTATTACTCCTCCTAACTTTGCAATTTTCTGTTCGCCTCTGAAAGAGCAAAAAAGATTGTCTTTTTTAGATATGGGAGTTTTATAGGTCTGGCAATTTGGAAGAATTAAGGATTGCTTTCTAGACCTGGGTACTGAACTCAAAAAGATAGCTCTGACCATGCACAGGGAAGGCTAGGGAGGAGTACAGGATGGTTTCGACCCAGGACACCTAAACTTGTTGGTTGCTCAACCAGTGTCCAGAGGGTGCTGACTGTGCCCTGGAAGTGGGAAACACAGCAAGGCGCCAAGTCGGGACTGTGCTCGGGATGTGCAGGGGTGAAGATGTTGTAGATGCCTGGAACATAGGCTGAGTGGGCCTGCGAAGGAAAGCTTTGGGGCTTAGTTGAGCAGATCCCACTTCGGATTGTTGAGCTGCGGGATGTAAAGCCAGGAGCAGCTCAGGCCTCGGTCCCCGCCGGGTTTGAGCCCAGAGCACCCCAACCGCTGCCCCGCGCCTCTGAGCCCAGCAGGCGGTTTCCAGCAGGGGGCGCTCGCGAACCAGGCCTAGGCCGGAGACTGAAGAGACAGAACCTGGGTCGTGCCAGGATCCAGGGGTTCAACTCGTGCTACCCTCGGAACTGGGCGGGTCGGCAAGGTTGAAGATAGGGACCCTTCTGGGTTCTTGCTTTCTTACTCTCAGAGATCCTCCTTCATTTATTTAATCATGCACCTGTCACATTAAATACAGGCACACGGTTTCAAGTCTTTGTCTGCTAATGCCATCACCTCTGTGATTTCTATTGACTTAGTTTTTCTCTCTCTTTGGTACGGGTTCTGTATCTACCTTCTTTGCATATACAGTGATTTTTGATTGTCCACAGCACATTACGGATGCTAGGATGTTTGAGTTTTTGTTGTCTTCCTTTAAAAAGTGTTGCGCTTCTATCTAGGAAGGCAGTCAAGAAATGAATACAAGGGCATGGACAGCTGAGTGCAGGTGCAGCCAAGTGGTCTGCACTGTGTACCGTGTCCTGAACATTTCATCACATGTCTATTACTCCTCCTAACTTTGCAATTTTCTGTTCGCCTCTGAAAGAGCAAAAAAGATTGTCTTTTTTAGATATGGGAGTTTTATAGGTCTGGCAATTTGGAAGAATTAAGGATTGCTTTCTAGACCTGGGTACTGAACTCAAAAAGATAGCTCTGACCATGCACAGGGAAGGCTAGGGAGGAGTACAGGATGGTTTCGACCCAGGACACCTAAACTTGTTGGTTGCTCAACCAGTGTCCAGAGGGTGCTGACTGTGCCCTGGAAGTGGGAAACACAGCAAGGCGCCAAGTCGGGACTGTGCTCGGGATGTGCAGGGGTGAAGATGTTGTAGATGCCTGGAACATAGGCTGAGTGGGCCTGCGAAGGAAAGCTTTGGGGCTTAGTTGAGCAGATCCCACTTCGGATTGTTGAGCTGCGGGATGTAAAGCCAGGAGCAGCTCAGGCCTCGGTCCCCGCCGGGTTTGAGCCCAGAGCACCCCAACCGCTGCCCCGCGCCTCTGAGCCCAGCAGGCGGTTTCCAGCAGGGGGCGCTCGCGAACCAGGCCTAGGCCGGAGACTGAAGAGACAGAACCTGGGTCGTGCCAGGATCCAGGGGGGTTCAACTCGTGCTACCCTCGGAACTGGGCGGGTCGGCAAGGTCGAAGTTAGAGGTCCAGCTCCAGCTCTCCCCTTGGGTGTATCGAAGTTCGGCACCCCAGCCTAGTCAGAAACCCTTGGTCTGGATTCTTCAGATTTCAAATCTGGGCCCCCCACACTGGCGTCTTCGAACCTTTCGCCCCACGTCTCCCCTACTTCCACGCACCTAATTCGGCGTCTGTTTCTTTAACCATCAAAGACGTGGGCGGAGGTGGGGGTGTTCCCCAGCCGTTCAGTAACCGTATCATCATCAACATGACAAACATTAGAGCGGCTGGCTCCTGAGCGCCTGGCGGCGCCGGTCGGGATGGGATGCGAGCAGTCTTTTCCAAGCTGAGCTCGGAGGCTGATCCTGGAGTCGTAGCTTCCAATCCAGGCCTCGGAGGACCCTACCGGGGCGACTCGGGCTCCAGCCCTGCACGGGCGGGCGCTGAACTCTTCAGGGTTCAAGGCGGGGGTAAGGGTTGTCTTTTCCCCAAGGCAAGCTCCGGGAACAAAAGCGCTTGCTGGGGAACTGGCGGGAGCTGCTGGGATCCGCGGAGTTGACGCCCTTTGCTGGATGGCCACTGCGCCCTTAGCCGCCCTTCTGGCGCCTGGAGCCCTGTCTCTCTGTCAGATTCCTCCGGCTTCTGCATTTTGGCAAAAGAGAAGGAAGGAGGGGCATCTTTCTAGACTCGCAGGCCCCAGAGGTCCCCAGAACGCGGGTGGGGCGGATCCCTGCGGGCCAGGGAAGTTCCCCGCGGAGAGCGAGCCAGATCATTTCCCTTCCATTCCCAAGCTTCTGTCTTCCAGGACCTCAACCCTTACACTTCACCCCTCCCCCACTCCTGGACTATTCCTAGCCGAAGGCAAGAAGAAGCCCCCAAAGGGACTGGATAAAGGGTCCACAAATCACGGGTCTCCTTGCCTAAGCCTCAGTCACGGTCTTTAAGCCAGGTGCCCCTACCCCCGCCAGGACCCCCATCCAGGACTCTATTCTCCAACCTTGCTGTTGGACCCCCATCTCCCCAGGTCCATCTTCAGCCAAGGCGCCTGGAATTGCCCTTCAAGATTCCCAAGATGCTCCGACTGCGCACCCAGGGCACCCACCATGCTCCGCGGACAAAGAGGCCAGCTGGCCGTCTCCCCCAACCTTGCCCCCGTTGGACCCCCCCACTCAAGATCCTTCTCCGCCCCTCCTTGGTCTGGATTCTTCAGATTTCAAATCTGGGCCCCCCACACTGGCGTCTTCGAACCTTTCGCCCCACGTCTCCCCTACTTCCACGCACCTAATTCGGCGTCTGTTTCTTTAACCATCAAAGACGTGGGCGGAGGTGGGGGTGTTCCCCAGCCGTTCAGTAACCGTATCATCATCAACATGACAAACATTAGAGCGGCTGGCTCCTGAGCGCCTGGCGGCGCCGGTCGGGATGGGATGCGAGCAGTCTTTTCCAAGCTGAGCTCGGAGGCTGATCCTGGAGTCGTAGCTTCCAATCCAGGCCTCGGAGGACCCTACCGGGGCGACTCGGGCTCCAGCCCTGCACGGGCGGGCGCTGAACTCTTCAGGGTTCAAGGCGGGGGTAAGGGTTGTCTTTTCCCCAAGGCAAGCTCCGGGAACAAAAGCGCTTGCTGGGGAACTGGCGGGAGCTGCTGGGATCCGCGGAGTTGACGCCCTTTGCTGGATGGCCACTGCGCCCTTAGCCGCCCTTCTGGCGCCTGGAGCCCTGTCTCTCTGTCAGATTCCTCCGGCTTCTGCATTTTGGCAAAAGAGAAGGAAGGAGGGGCATCTTTCTAGACTCGCAGGCCCCAGAGGTCCCCAGAACGCGGGTGGGGCGGATCCCTGCGGGCCAGGGAAGTTCCCCGCGGAGAGCGAGCCAGATCATTTCCCTTCCATTCCCAAGCTTCTGTCTTCCAGGACCTCAACCCTTACACTTCACCCCTCCCCGACTCCCTGGACTATTCCTAGCCGAAGGCAAGAAGAAGCCCCCAAAGGGACTGGATAAAGGGTCCACAAATCACGGGTCTCCTTGCCTAAGCCTCAGTCACGGTCTTTAAGCCAGGTGCCCCTACCCCCGCCAGGACCCCCATCCAGGACTCTATTCTCCAACCTTGCTGTTGGACCCCCATCTCCCCAGGTCCATCTTCAGCCAAGGCGCCTGGAATTGCCCTTCAAGATTCCCAAGATGCTCCGACTGCGCACCCAGGGCACCCACCATGCTCCGCGGACAAAGAGGCCAGCTGGCCCGCTCCATCCCCCCACCCCCGCCCAGCCCCTTCGGACCCACTCCAGTACTGGGGACCTGCTTCCGCTGCCCGCTTCCCCCCCCCTACGGTCAAGATCCTTTTACTCCGCCCCCTCCTCGAAGGCACCTTCTGCATCTCGGCAACCCCCTCGCCCTTCCCCCGGGGCATCTGGTGGGGTTACAGGCAGGGGCTTGTGAAGTTCTGGGTTCTGAATTCTGGGTTGCTGGAGATGTGCTGATCCCATCGGGGCTGCCTTTGGCGATCCGCAGGAACAGGAGAGAGGGAAGGATGCGGAGTCGGCGTGCAGCAGAGTATTCATATTCAATTCACAAAGGCTCCTCGGAACCCTGGTGGGGTGGTCTCTTTAGACGCAGCGCTCCTCACCCATCTCTCTCCCCCACCTAACAGCTCATTAAAATGCTCAACATTCAAACAGGAAGATGGATCTCAGAGACCCCAAACCGATCCACCTCCAGAGACCGGCTCAGTCCGAATAGGGCTGGGGAGCCCAGAGAGCCCAGCGTCTCCGTGTCCAGGGAAAAACCCAGGAAGGAAGGGGCTCTGTGTGTTTTCCCGAGTCTGAGCCCCTTTCTGATTCTGGTCAGCAACTCTGTCTCCAGAACTGCCATCGGCACAATTGGGGAACAGAAATCGAGTTTCATACAAACGCCTCGACCTCTTTGCGCCTTCCCTTCTTGTCGTTCAAAGAAATGTCGGAGTTTCACCAGGGACAGGAGCCGCAAATATTCGAGTCTGCTGAGGCCGACTGTCGTGTGAGGGTGTGAGACAGTAGGGCGGTACGAGCCGAGGAGGCTCGGGGAGACTCCTGGACTATTCCTGCGGGCAGAAGAAGCCCCAAAGGGACTGGATAAAGGGTCCACAAATCACGGGTCTCCTTGCCTAAGCCTCAGTCACGGTCTTTAAGCCAGGTGCCCCTACCCCCGCCAGGACCCCCATCCAGGACTCTATTCTCCAACCTTGCTGTTGGACCCCCATCTCCCCAGGTCCATCTTCAGCCAAGGCGCCTGGAATTGCCCTTCAAGATTCCCAAGATGCTCCGACTGCGCACCCAGGGCACCCACCATGCTCCGCGGACAAAGAGGCCAGCTGGCCCGCTCCATCCCCCCACCCCCGCCCAGCCCCTTCGGACCCACTCCAGTACTGGGGACCTGCTTCCGCTGCCCGCTTCCCCCCCCCTACGGTCAAGATCCTTTTACTCCGCCCCCTCCTCGAAGGCACCTTCTGCGTCTCGGCAACCCCCTCGCCCTTCCCCCGGGGCATCTGGTGGGGTTACAGGCAGGGGCTTGTGAAGTTCTGGGTTCTGAATTCTGGGTTGCTGGAGATGTGCTGATCCCATCGGGGCTGCCTTTGGCGATCCGCAGGAACAGGAGAGAGGGAAGGATGCGGAGTCGGCGTGCAGCAGAGTATTCATATTCAATTCACAAAGGCTCCTCGGAACCCTGGTGGGTGGTCTCTTTAGACGCAGCGCTCCTCACCCATCTCTCTCCCCCACCTAACAGCTCATTAAAATGCTCAACATTCAAACAGGAAGATGGATCTCAGAGACCCCAAACCGATCCACCTCCAGAGACCGGCTCAGTCCGAATAGGGCTGGGGAGCCCAGAGAGCCCAGCGTCTCCGTGTCCAGGGAAAAACCCAGGAAGGAAGGGGCTCTGTGTGTTTTCCCGAGTCTGAGCCCCTTTCTGATTCTGGTCAGCAACTCTGTCTCCAGAACTGCCATCGGCACAATTGGGGAACAGAAATCGAGTTTCATACAAACGCCTCGACCTCTTTGCGCCTTCCCTTCTTGTCGTTCAAAGAAATGTCGGAGTTTCACCAGGGACAGGAGCCGCAAATATTCGAGTCTGCTGAGGCCGACTGTCGTGTGAGGGTGTGAGACAGTAGGGCGGTACGAGCCGCGGAGGCTCGGGGGATAGCGCGTGGGGGCTGATGGTGTGCTTGCTGGTTAGACGACCATGAGGATGCTGGCGGGGGCGGAGGAGGGAGAGAGATGCTCCAGCCTTAAATCCCCAACCCACAGTGCTCAAAAGGAGCAGACGTTTTGTAACCATCCCGTTCCATACCGCCGTCTGCTGCAGTCTCGGAGTCCCAAGCTAGCAAGATCTGAGAGCGAGGCGCTGGGAGCGCAGGCTGGTACCCACCGGCCCTGCCCCACTCGGCGATGCGCACGGGTTCGTGCGCTGGGTGGTGGACTTCAAGCGCTGGGTTAGCCACAAAAGACGAGACGAGACGTACGCAGTCCAGCTGAGGAGGCTGGGCTGGGGTGGTGGTGGGCTGGGGAGGGGAGCGTCGCTTCTCCGCGCGCCCAGCAGGGCGGTGCGGTCTAGTCTCCGGGTTGGACTGCTGGGGGTTGGGTGGGGGCGGGGAAGACCTGGGCTCATAGCTGCCGGAATCCAGGCAAAAATAGCAGGGAGGGTGAGGCGCTCTGCTAACACTATCAATTATGCATCGTGTTGAACGTGGCTTCGGGGAGGAGGCGGCTCGCCGCGAGGGTGCGGGAAGGAAGGGTCCGCGCGAGCCTGTCTGCGCTCAGCTCAGCCAGTCCCGCGCGAGGTCTGTCTACACAGCCGCCTGCCTTTGCGAAAAGAGTTTTAAGGCAGAGACACTCCTCCCCCTTTCGGGCGTGCGCCTTCCAACCGATCCACCTCCAGAGACCGGCTCAGTCCGAATAGGGCTGGGGAGCCCAGAGAGCCCAGCGTCTCCGTGTCCAGGGAAAAACCCAGGAAGGAAGGGGCTCTGTGTGTTTTCCCGAGTCTGAGCCCCTTTCTGATTCTGGTCAGCAACTCTGTCTCCAGAACTGCCATCGGCACAATTGGGGAACAGAAATCGAGTTTCATACAAACGCCTCGACCTCTTTGCGCCTTCCCTTCTTGTCGTTCAAAGAAATGTCGGAGTTTCACCAGGGACAGGAGCCGCAAATATTCGAGTCTGCTGAGGCCGACTGTCGTGTGAGGGTGTGAGACAGTAGGGCGGTACGAGCCGCGGAGGCTCGGGGGATAGCGCGTGGGGGCTGATGGTGTGCTTGCTGGTTAGACGACCATGAGGATGCTGGCGGGGGCGGAGGAGGGAGAGAGATGCTCCAGCCTTAAATCCCCAACCCACAGTGCTCAAAAGGAGCAGACGTTTTGTAACCATCCCGTTCCATACCGCCGTCTGCTGCAGTCTCGGAGTCCCAAGCTAGCAAGATCTGAGAGCGAGGCGCTGGGAGCGCAGGCTGGTACCCACCGGCCCTGCCCCACTCGGCGATGCGCACGGGTTCGTGCGCTGGGTGGTGGACTTCAAGCGCTGGGTTAGCCACAAAAGACGAGACGAGACGTACGCAGTCCAGCTGAGGAGGCTGGGCTGGGGTGGTGGTGGGCTGGGGAGGGGAGCGTCGCTTCTCCGCGCGCCCAGCAGGGCGGTGCGGTCTAGTCTCCGGGTTGGACTGCTGGGGGTTGGGTGGGGGCGGGGAAGACCTGGGCTCATAGCTGCCGGAATCCAGGCAAAAATAGCAGGGAGGGTGAGGCGCTCTGCTAACACTATCAATTATGCATCGTGTTGAACGTGGCTTCGGGGAGGAGGCGGCTCGCCGCGAGGGTGCGGGAAGGAAGGGTCCGCGCGAGCCTGTCTGCGCTCAGCTCAGCCAGTCCCGCGCGAGGTCTGTCTACACAGCCGCCTGCCTTTGCGAAAAGAGTTTTAAGGCAGAGACACTCCTCCCCCTTTCGGGCGTGCGCCTTTCCTTCCCCCAATTCCTCAAAGATGGTTTGTCTCACGTGTTGCGGGGCGTAAAAGAGACTCGCATTCAATTAGCAGCAAAGCTAACGGGCCCTGGCGGGACCCGCGCTTGAGGGTGAGTGAGCATGAATGTGTGCGCGTGCGGGGAGGGGGAGGGGATGGTGAGTGTCCCGGGTGTGAACACTCATCGGTGAGTGAAAATATGTGTGACCAGAGCGAGAGCTGAACACATTGATGCGATTATGACATGAGAATGGGTGATTCTAATATTGAAGAGCGACCATGTCGGGGGTGTGAGGGTCTGTGTCTGTGCCAACATGTTTGAATGGGGGGGGGGGGGGGTACGATTAAGGATAGTGACAATGTCCGCAGATGTGCGAATGGAGGGGAACATGGGTTTTGGGAGTGCGGTGAACTGAAAGAGCCAAGCCCAGGGCGGTGGGCGTGGGGGCGCCCCTTTGTGACCAGGGGAAGAATCTCTGGCTTTAACAAATGTAGATGCTGTGGGAGGTGGGAGAGGCTGTGCGCGAGCCTGCAGAGCCGGGAGCGCGCGAGGACGCTCTTCAGTCTGCAGCCAGTGAGAGGTGGGGGGAACAGACGGGAAAGGCAGCCCTGAAGTGGGCCCTCACGGCCAGGGGAGTTCACCACTTACCTGTCCCTTTCTCTGCCTCCCGACCGTCTTCCGCACAGTCGCAGCAACAGATGTGGGAAGCGCCCTTGGGCTGTCGTCCTGGCTCCCCGACCTCAAGTCTGGAACGAGGGTCGCAACCGGAGGGCAGCGCACAGAGAATTAGAGAGCAGTAGGTAAGCCTCGGAGACCACTGCACAACCCTGACCTGGATGGGGTAGTTTCCATCCAGGGTGCCCGACCCTGCTGGCTCAGGCTAGCGGAGGCTGGGGAGAAGAGGGGAGGGGCCTTCCCTCCGGAGCAAGACGGAGAGGAGAAAGCGGGTTCTAAAGACCAGAGTGTGAGAGGGGCTCTTCCGAAGCTGCCTGGAGCCCTAAGTGGGAGCGGGGAATCTGCTTATAAGTGCGTTTGTGTGACTCGGGATAAGAATCTTTTTACTGGTGGGGGGGGGGGCGTCCTCAGGCATGGTGGACTTGCAGAAAAGAGGCACAATCCCTGACCCATTGGCTAGAGACGCCCCCTACCCTCCCCCACCGTGGGAGCCGCCTAGGAAGGTCTGGAGGGGGGAGTGAGAATCTTTAATGACCTCCCTCCATTGCTCTTGGTCCCAGCTCAGAGAAGCAAGGTTGACTGAGCAGCCTGTAGGTTTGCACCTCCCAGGAGTTGCAGTCCCGGGGAGGCAGCTTTGGTTGCAGTGGGAGAGAGGGCCTGAAGTCCACCTGCAGCAAGTTCTCAGCGTTTGCTGATCTGCTGGGATGTCAGCCTCAAAGGGCTGTGTGCAGGCTCAAGAGTTGGCCCGTGCCCCTGGGTGTGGGTTGGCCCGTGGGAGGACTTGTGTCCTGGTGTCTGTCAGTTCTCACAATGAACAAGAAAGCGCTTTGCCCGGAGTCGGAGAATGCTGTACAAATGAGCTGCTCAGTTGAGAGAACAATGAGGTCTGTGGAATGCGTTGTGTCTGTGTGTCTTTGTGTGTGGTTGTCTATGACACGTGTTGTGATCCCTTAAACCTCTGCCAAAGTCGGTGGTTTGATGGCAGGTGCCTGGGCTTGTGTTTGTATTGTCCAGCGCTTGTATGGGCGTGTGGGGGCAAGTGCTGTGAGGTGGGACAAAGAGTTCAAGGCAGGACAGGTGGTCGGGGACAAATAGAGCCTATGTATCTTTTTCACTGAGTTAAACGAAGGTTTAGAAGCAGAGTCAGGGATCAATGCAAAGCCCAGGGCAGACTGTGTAGCCCAGCCTGTAGTCTGGCCACAGCCTGAAGGAACAGGTAGAGAGAAAAGTGCGACTAGAAGGCTGCTAGAAAAGGAAGTCCGGGCCCTGAGAAGGAACATGCATTGAATCTCTTTTATTGAGCTCCAACTCGTACCTAAGAGAGACTCTGGGTCCAGAGCAGAAAGTTACCGGAGCCCTGGGACCCGCCTTACACAGCTTTACAGGAGGCAGAGCTTTATTGGGAAGGGAAGCTGGAGCTCTGGCGAGTCACCTTCTCCCCTTCCCTCTCCCTCTCCCCCGACTCCCGTCCTCTTCCCCCCTCCCCACCCTGCTCGTTTCCACCTGCAGGATCCGCAATGCTGCCCTTGAGGGCCCTGTATCTGGCTTGGGCGCTGCTAGGAGCGGCCACAGCGTGCCCAGAGCCATGCGCCTGCGTGGACAAGTACGCGCACCAGTTCGCCGACTGCGCCTACAAGGAGCTGCGGGAGGTGCCAGAAGGACTGCCGGCCAACGTGACCACGCTTAGTCTATCGGCGAACAAGATCACCGTCCTGAGGCGCGGGGCTTTTGCCGACGTCACACAGGTCACGTCGCTGTGGCTGGCACACAATGAGGTGCGCACGGTGGAACCCGGCTCTCTTGCCGTGCTGAGCCAGCTCAAGAACCTCGACCTGAGCCACAACCTCATATCCAGCTTCCCGTGGAGCGACCTGCGTAACCTGGGGCACGGCTGGCCAACCCCCCGGGCTCTGGCTAAGAAAGCGCTTTGCCCGGAGTCGGAGAATGCTGTACAAATGAGCTGCTCAGTTGAGAGAACAATGAGGTCTGTGGAATGCGTTGTGTCTGTGTGTCTTTGTGTGTGGTTGTCTATGACACGTGTTGTGATCCCTTAAACCTCTGCCAAAGTCGGTGGTTTGATGGCAGGTGCCTGGGCTTGTGTTTGTATTGTCCAGCGCTTGTATGGGCGTGTGGGGGCAAGTGCTGTGAGGTGGGACAAAGAGTTCAAGGCAGGACAGGTGGTCGGGGACAAATAGAGCCTATGTATCTTTTTCACTGAGTTAAACGAAGGTTTAGAAGCAGAGTCAGGGATCAATGCAAAGCCCAGGGCAGACTGTGTAGCCCAGCCTGTAGTCTGGCCACAGCCTGAAGGAACAGGTAGAGAGAAAAGTGCGACTAGAAGGCTGCTAGAAAAGGAAGTCCGGGCCCTGAGAAGGAACATGCATTGAATCTCTTTTATTGAGCTCCAACTCGTACCTAAGAGAGACTCTGGGTCCAGAGCAGAAAGTTACCGGAGCCCTGGGACCCGCCTTACACAGCTTTACAGGAGGCAGAGCTTTATTGGGAAGGGAAGCTGGAGCTCTGGCGAGTCACCTTCTCCCCTTCCCTCTCCCTCTCCCCCGACTCCCGTCCTCTTCCCCCCTCCCCACCCTGCTCGTTTCCACCTGCAGGATCCGCAATGCTGCCCTTGAGGGCCCTGTATCTGGCTTGGGCGCTGCTAGGAGCGGCCACAGCGTGCCCAGAGCCATGCGCCTGCGTGGACAAGTACGCGCACCAGTTCGCCGACTGCGCCTACAAGGAGCTGCGGGAGGTGCCAGAAGGACTGCCGGCCAACGTGACCACGCTTAGTCTATCGGCGAACAAGATCACCGTCCTGAGGCGCGGGGCTTTTGCCGACGTCACACAGGTCACGTCGCTGTGGCTGGCACACAATGAGGTGCGCACGGTGGAACCCGGCTCTCTTGCCGTGCTGAGCCAGCTCAAGAACCTCGACCTGAGCCACAACCTCATATCCAGCTTCCCGTGGAGCGACCTGCGTAACCTGAGCGCGCTACAGCTGCTCAAGATGAACCACAACCGCCTGGGCTCGTTGCCCCGGGACGCTCTGGGCGCACTGCCGGACCTGCGCTCCTTGCGCATCAACAACAACCGGCTTCGTACCCTGGCTCCTGGCACCTTCGACGCGCTCAGCGCGCTGTCACATCTGCAACTCTATCACAACCCCTTCCACTGCAGTTGCAGTCTCGTGTGGCTGCAGGCCTGGGCGGCGAGCACCCGAGTCTCCTTACCGGAGCCCGACTCCATCGCGTGCGCCTCGCCTCCTGCACTGCAGGGGGTGCCGGTGCACCGCCTGCCCGCCCTGTCCTGTGCGCCGCCCAGTGTGCATCTGAGCTTCGAGCCGCCGCCCGAGGCGCCGGGCAGCCCCCTGCGCTCCGGCCTGACTCTCATGGTACACTGCGTCGCCGAAGGACACCCCACGCCCCGTCTGCAGTGGCAACTTCAGATCCCGGGTGGCACTGTAGTGCTCGTGCCGCTAGTTCAGAGCGGAGAGGACGATGGGGACCGGGCGGAAGACGGGGAGGAGGAAGGAGATGGGGACGGGCCGACGCAGACTGAGGCTCCAACCCCGGCTCCAGCGCACGCTTGGCCCGCGCCCCCAGCCACCCCGCGCTTCCTGGCCCTCACGAATGGCTCCCTGCTGGTGCCGCTCCTGAGTGCCAAGGAGGCAGGCACCTACACCTGCCGTGCCCACAACGAGCTGGGTGCCAACTCCACGTCGGTCCGCGTGGCAGTGGCAGCGGCAGGGCCCCCAAAGCACGCCCCTGGCGCAGCGGGAGACGCTGATGGGCAGGGTCCAACCTCTGAGCGTAAGTCCACAGCCAAAACCCGAGGCAACAGTGTCCTAACTTCCAAGCCGGAAGGCAAAATCAAAGGCCAAGGCGTGGGCCGGCTTAGCGTCCTCGGTGAGGCGGAGACGGGGCCCGGGGAGGGAGAGGAGGAGGCAGGTGAGGGTGAAGAGGCGGAAGCCCCGGTCTCTGCCGACCCGGTGGAGGAGCAGCGCTGTGGCCACGGGGACCCCTCGCGGTACGTGTCCAACCACGCATTCAACCAGAGCGCCGAGCTCAAGCCTCACGTCTTCGAGCTGGGCGTCATTGCGCTGGACGTGGCGGAGCGGGAGGCGCGGGTGCAGCTGACGCCACTGGCGGCTCGCCAGGGCCCTGGGCCCGGCGGGGCGGCGGGCGGGGGGCGACCGGGACGGCGGCCCTTGCGCCTGCTCTATCTGTGCCCGGCGGGGGGCGGCGCAGCCGTGCAGTGGTCGCGGGTGGAGGAAGGCGTCAACGCCTACTGGTTCCGCGGCCTGCGGCCCGGCACCAACTACTCCGTGTGTCTGGCACTGGCAGGCGAGGCTTGCCACGTGCAAGTGGTGTTTGCCACCAAGAAAGAGTTGCCCTCCCTGCTGGTTATCGTGGCGGTGAGCGTGTTCCTCCTGGTGCTGGCCACGGTGCCCCTGCTGGGCGCCGCCTGCTGCCATCTGCTGGCCAAACACCCGGGCAAGCCCTACCGTCTTATCCTGAGGCCGCAGGCCCCGGACCCCATGGAGAAGCGCATCGCCGCCGACTTTGACCCGCGTGCCTCGTACCTCGAGTCGGAAAAAAGCTACCCCGCAGGTGGCGAGGTGGGCGGCGAGGAGCCAGAGGAGGTCCCCGGGGAGGGCCTGGACGAAGACGTGGAGCAGGGGGACCCCAGTGGGGACCTGCAAAGAGAGGAGAGCCTGGCGGGCTGCTCGCTGGCGGAATCCCAGTCCAAGGCCAACCAAGAGGAGTTCGAGGCAGGCTCCGAGTACAGTGATCGGCTGCCCCTGGGTGCGGAAGCGGTCGACATCGCCCCTGAGATTAACGGCAACTATAGGCAGACGGCGGGCTGAACCCCCAGCCCGCCTGGCAGCCCATTCCCATCCCCCATCCTACGTATCTGGAAGCAGACGCATAGGGCTGTTAGGAATTAAGCCCCAACCCCGCCTTCACTTCCTCCACCCCTAGCCTAGACTACTGGGGGCGTCTAGTGGGGAGTGGGGCGATTTCACAGCCCCACCCACGGAGGTCAGTGTCCCTGTGGGCTGAACTCCCCTCCACGTCAAGCACACTTCCCCGTTCCTCCCACCCAGTGTAAGACGCCACCCGCTGACCGTGAGGCGAACTCCAAGCCTCTCCATTTCCACTCCAGTTATCTGCCAAATCCCTCCCCGGAGCCCGCTCCACAGTGGGCTCGGAAGCCCGAGGAAATACAAGACTGCGTTGGAAACATCTGATGGTATTGCCGAAGCTCGGGGCTCAGTCCGGGACCCCCAGCAGACAGTCCCTGGCGTGGAGCCTCAACCCATACTCCGCCCTTTCCGGGCTGCGCATCCTGGAAGCCAGGATTCGGCAGCAAGCCCTAGGTTTTAGTTTCGAAGCCCCCAACTGACTGGGACACTAATTCTTCTGTTCTTCCACCCCGTCTCGGCTTCTGACCGGCTGAAGCCATGGCGGATGCCTGGGGCGCCTTTCAGCTCCGCACTGCGATTTTCATATTTTCGTTGTTTTCAAAGACAGCGACACTCCGGGTCTGGTGCTAACACTCCTTCCTGGCCTCTGGGAAAATTGGGGGTGTGTGTTGTGTGTGTCTGGGGATGGGGGAGTCCGTCTTCACTAGCCCTCTCCTCTAATTTAAAGTGCCGCACAACCACGCGCCCCTTTCCCACGGAGGGTGCGGCCCTGGTCCCGGGCTAGTTTCATTGTGGGGGCCTTGGGGTTTCTGGAGACTCGACAGCTCCGCTTCCGCTGCTGCTCACGGCCCGGACCACAGCTTGAGAAGCCTGCTCTGGCCTCCTGGGCCGGGTCTCCGGTAAGGGGCCAGCGCCCCGGTTCGCACAAAGCCTGCGCGTGACCGTGCGGCGGGATCCGGATGGAGAAAAGCCGTGGGTCCTCGCGGTTCCCCGCCCGCCCCTCCTCCGGCGAGAATAGCGTTTGCCCGGCTGTAGTCCTAGACGAGCGTGCTCTGTAGGAGAAAAGTCTGTGTCGCGTAAAAGTGTGTCAAGTGTGGTGTGGGGAGGCGGGCGGGAGGGAGGGTGGGAGGAGGGGACGAGGCGCGGCGACTCGGGCGGTGGTCTTTTCGTTCTTGCAGAAAAGCCTAGGGGTTGGGGTGGGGGGTTTGGGGCATCGGGGACCAGTTCTGTCCGTGAAGCCCAGCACAAGTGCGGCCCGGGGCGGAATAGTCCCCTGGAGCTTGCGCCCCTTTCTAAGGGCGTCTGTATGATGTGAACAGTCAATAAAACAATCGATTTGAACTGGGCTTGGTGGCTCTTTGTCGGGGAACAGAGGGAGGGGATGCGAGAGGAAACTGCAGAAGGAATGAGCCCCTTGGATCCTCCCGCTGGGATCCTTTGTGTGATTTTTTGCTTGACTGCTTCTTGATATTTGCCAGGTGTTTACACCTGGTGCCAGCCCTTGGTACCTCCAACTTTGGAATGGAGGGATGGAGAGGGGAGACCAAGGTGGGCGAGGGAGGCTAAAAGAGAGTAGGGAGGGCTAGCAGGGAGGGAGGGGTGGTTTTCTGCAGAATGAACTCTTGGGGAGCTCCGGAGGGAGGGTGTGTGTGTGAGGGTGCAGGCATGCACAGTCCCCCTTGGTCTGACACGGTCACTATGACAAGCTATGGTCACTATGACAGGCTCTACGTGTGAGAACTGCCGAGTTTCTGACTCTTAACTCCAGCTTGGGTTTTATAAAGACGCACAGGGACAAGACGGGTGCACAAAAGATGTCGCCAGTCACACAGAGTAGAGCAGGTAATTTAAAGTGCCGCACAACCACGCGCCCCTTTCCCACGGAGGGTGCGGCCCTGGTCCCGGGCTAGTTTCATTGTGGGGGCCTTGGGGTTTCTGGAGACTCGACAGCTCCGCTTCCGCTGCTGCTCACGGCCCGGACCACAGCTTGAGAAGCCTGCTCTGGCCTCCTGGGCCGGGTCTCCGGTAAGGGGCCAGCGCCCCGGTTCGCACAAAGCCTGCGCGTGACCGTGCGGCGGGATCCGGATGGAGAAAAGCCGTGGGTCCTCGCGGTTCCCCGCCCGCCCCTCCTCCGGCGAGAATAGCGTTTGCCCGGCTGTAGTCCTAGACGAGCGTGCTCTGTAGGAGAAAAGTCTGTGTCGCGTAAAAGTGTGTCAAGTGTGGTGTGGGGAGGCGGGCGGGAGGGAGGGTGGGAGGAGGGGACGAGGCGCGGCGACTCGGGCGGTGGTCTTTTCGTTCTTGGAGAAAAGCCGGGGGGGGGGGGGGGGGGGGTTGGGGGCATCGGGGACCAGTTCTGTCCGTGAAGCCCAGCACAAGTGCGGCCCGGGGCGGAATAGTCCCCTGGAGCTTGCGCCCCTTTCTAAGGGCGTCTGTATGATGTGAACAGTCAATAAAACAATCGATTTGAACTGGGCTTGGTGGCTCTTTGTCGGGGAACAGAGGGAGGGGATGCGAGAGGAAACTGCAGAAGGAAGGAGCCCCTTGGATCCTCCCGCTGGGATCCTTTGTGTGATTTTTTGCTTGACTGCTTCTTGATATTTGCCAGGTGTTTACACCTGGTGCCAGCCCTTGGTACCTCCAACTTTGGAATGGAGGGATGGAGAGGGGAGACCAAGGTGGGCGAGGGAGGCTAAAAGAGAGTAGGGAGGGCTAGCAGGGAGGGAGGGGTGGTTTTCTGCAGAATGAACTCTTGGGGAGCTCCGGAGGGAGGGTGTGTGTGTGAGGGTGCAGGCATGCACAGTCCCCCTTGGTCTGACACGGTCACTATGACAAGCTATGGTCACTATGACAGGCTCTACGTGTGAGAACTGCCGAGTTTCTGACTCTTAACTCCAGCTTGGGTTTTATAAAGACGCACAGGGACAAGACGGGTGCACAAAAGATGTCGCCAGTCACACAGAGTAGAGAGCAGGCAAATGATGGACAACAGGGGACATCTGCAAGGCTGATCCTTTAGCCCAGGAGCCGCGCTGTGTGTGCATGTGTGTGTGTGTGTGTGTGTGTGTGTGTGTTGGGTGCTCAGTGAAATGATGCATGAACACCAGGCAGAGTGCACAGTGTTGGTGTGGGCTGAGGTGAGTGCCCATGAACCCTCTGGGGTTGGAAGCACACTGATTTTAGTACTAGAAACTGGGCTTCTTGACAGAGGAAACAAAAGTGATGCTACTGTCCAGTCTACAAGCTGGGGCTGGGCTCTTGTTTCAGCTGAATCCCCCTGGGGGCAGGGAACGACCAGGAAGTGGAAATGGCAGAGGGAAGGAATAGAAGTGAGGGGCAGGTGAAGATTCCATCCCTACTCTCCCTCCTTCTCCTTCCAGTCTATCTTGTCCTCACCCTCTCTGTGGGTATCAGGTCTTCCTAACAGGATCGGGCCACTCTTGGGACAGGCCCAGGTCCTGATACCCAGCATCCCATCCCAATCTGCCTTCTGACAGAGGTAGTGGCTGGGACACTTCCCAGGGCCAGAACCCGGTTTCCCTTCCCAGGCCAGCAAAGCTGTCTCTTAGAAAAATACCCCTTGGGGGCCACAGCTCAAGTCCCCTCCCTGTAACCCTCCCCCACCACTGCAGCCCACACCACTGTCAGTGATTTGCTTGACTGCTTCTTGATATTTGCCAGGTGTTTACACCTGGTGCCAGCCCTTGGTACCTCCAACTTTGGAATGGAGGGATGGAGAGGGGAGACCAAGGTGGGCGAGGGAGGCTAAAAGAGAGTAGGGAGGGCTAGCAGGGAGGGAGGGGTGGTTTTCTGCAGAATGAACTCTTGGGGAGCTCCGGAGGGAGGGTGTGTGTGTGAGGGTGCAGGCATGCACAGTCCCCCTTGGTCTGACACGGTCACTATGACAAGCTATGGTCACTATGACAGGCTCTACGTGTGAGAACTGCCGAGTTTCTGACTCTCAACTCCAGCTTGGGTTTTATAAAGACGCACAGGGACAAGACGGGTGCACAAAAGATGTCGCCAGTCACACAGAGTAGAGAGCAGGCAAATGATGGACAACAGGGGACATCTGCAAGGCTGATCCTTTAGCCCAGGAGCCGCGCGTGTGTGTGCATGTGTGTGTGTGTGTGTGTGTGTGTGTGTGTTGGGTGCTCAGTGAAATGATGCATGAACACCAGGCAGAGTGCACAGTGTTGGTGTGGGCTGAGGTGAGTGCCCATGAACCCTCTGGGGTTGGAAGCACACTGATTTTAGTACTAGAAACTGGGCTTCTTGACAGAGGAAACAAAAGTGATGCTACTGTCCAGTCTACAAGCTGGGGCTGGGCTCTTGTTTCAGCTGAATCCCCCTGGGGGCAGGGAACGACCAGGAAGTGGAAATGGCAGAGGGAAGGAATAGAAGTGAGGGGCAGGTGAAGATTCCATCCCTACTCTCCCTCCTTCTCCTTCCAGTCTATCTTGTCCTCACCCTCTCTGTGGGTATCAGGTCTTCCTAACAGGATCGGGCCACTCTTGGGACAGGCCCAGGTCCTGATACCCAGCATCCCATCCCAATCTGCCTTCTGACAGAGGTAGTGGCTGGGACACTTCCCAGGGCCAGAACCCGGTTTCCCTTCCCAGGCCAGCAAAGCTGTCTCTTAGAAAAATACCCCTTGGGGGCCACAGCTCAAGTCCCCTCCCTGTAACCCTCCCCCACCACTGCAGCCCACACCACTGTCAGGGATATAGCCAGAAGGTTAATGTTTCAGGAAGAGGGTGACTTTGTTCTGCCTGTAAATATGGTGCCTTGGAACAAGGGATAGGGACTGGCCCAATTCCTGTGACTGGCTCAGGAATCCAACCACACGGTTGCATTTGGACACAGGCCTGGCTAGTGAGTGCTTAGCAATGTCAATCCCACCCAATTCTCCCATCATGGGAGGGGAGAGTGTGTGTGGAGGGAGGAGTCCTTCTTGTCCCCCTTGTCCTAAGGATTGAGAATCCTTCTGGAGACTCTCCTAGGACCCTGCACGCCCCCAAGGGATTGTGCAGAGTTGATGAGAGTTCTGCCTCTTCTTTGTCTCAGGCCAAGCTTCCTAAAGAACACGCACTGCTCGGGAAGGCCTCATGCTCTCTGGGTGGGGCCAGGCCCCGAGGCTTGGCCCATAGAACAAGAATAAGTGGGTGATGGTGGCGGAGGACCAGGGTGCTGGGACACTCTGCCCACTGCCCACAGAGACACGACCATCTCAGGAACTCTGCAATTTCTATCTGAATGTTTGGCCCCTGCACAGAACCATCCCGAGCCTCTGGCCTTCCTTCCTGTCTCTTTTTAAATTATTTCTTCTGTTTCCTCCCCCTCTCTCCTCTGTTTTCTTTTTCTTTCTGCCTCTCCTCTTTTCCTTCCGCAAGGAATCTCAACTATTCTCTTGAGGTTTATTTTCCATACTCTCCCTATCAGGTGGCCCTGCAACTTCAATTTATATATATCCAGACATGGGGCTCACTATTCCCTCCTTCCCGCCCGTTGTGGAGCAGCTTGTTTTTATTTTTTAATATTTATTTTATAATGGAGCATAGTTGATTAACAGTGTTGTTTTGGGTTCAGGTGTACAACAAAGTGGTTCAGTTACTCATGTATCTATTCTTTTTCAAATTCTTTCCCCATTTAGATTATTACAGAATATTGAGCAATGTTCACTGTGCTATAGAGTAGGTTGAAAGATTGGCCAAAGGGAAGGGACAAGACGAGACCCACATTCAGGCCAAGAGAGTTTACTGGAGAGTGCTGCCGGGCTGTCTCACAAGAGAGAGAGCAGCCCTGAGAGCTGGGGGTGCAGGTGGAGGTGAAGATTATGTACTGGGACCTAAAGGCATGTAGAAAATTACCAGCTAGTAACACGGACATTTTGCATGCTTCGTTCTCAGGAAGTTTCCTCTGGGTGCTGAGAACCAAGAGGGTCAGGGGCAAGCAGTTGTGCAGGCAGCTGATTAACAGGGTGTGGGCAACTAGCAGCCTGTGGGCAACAAAAGCATGCAGGAGGTTTTTTCTTGTCATAAAGGGAGGAGAGAGGGGGCCTCAGTGATTCTAACATAGGTCCGTGTTAGTTAGCTGTGTTTTTAATGAATTAGTTTAATTGGAGGATAATTACTTTAAAATATTGTGATGGTTTTGGCCACGCAGCAGCATTAATCGTCCATGTGTACACATGTATCCCCCCATCCTGAACCCACCTTCCACCTCCCTCTCCACCCCATCCCTCTGGGCTGTCCCAGAGCACTGTCTTTGGGTGCCCTGCTTCATGCGTTGAACTTGCTATGGTCGTCTCTTTTACATATGGTAGTGCTCATATTTCAATGCTATTCTCCCAAATCCTCCCATCCTCACCTTCTCCCAATGAGTCTAAAAGTCTGTTCTTTATGTCTGGGTCTCCTGCATTCCATATATATGCGTTAATATACCGTATTTGTCTTTCTTTTTCTGACTTACTTCGCTTGGTATAATAGGCTCCAGGGTCATCCACCGCACTAGAATTGACTCAAATGCATTCGTTCTTTAGAGCTGAGTAGTATTCCATTGTGTACATGTACCATAACATCCTTATTCATTCATCTGTGGGTGGACATCTGGGTTGCTTCCTTGTCCTAGCTGTTATAAATAGTGCTACAATGAACACTGAGATACATATGTCTCTTTCAGTTTTGGTTTCTTTGGGGTACATTGCCCAGCAGAGGGGTTGCCAGTTCATATTGCAGCTCTGTTCCGTTTTTTAAGGAATCTCCACACAGTTCTCCATAGTGACTATACCAGTTTTCATTCTTGCCAACAGTGTAAGAGGGTTCCCTTTTCTCCACACCCTCTCTAGCATTTATTGTTTGTAGGCTTGTTGATGATGGCCATTCTGACCAGTGTGAGATGATAGCTCATTGTGGTTTTGATTTACCACTTCTCTAATAATGGTGATCATCTTGTCATGTGTTTATTAGCCATCTGTATGTCTTCTTTGGAAGAAGATACATCTGGTTAGGTCTTTTGCCCATGTTTTGATTGGGTTGTTCATTTTTCTGATATTGAGCTGCACGAGCTGCTTATATATTTTGGAGATTAATTCTTTGTCAGTTGTTTCCTTTGCTATTGTTTTCTCCCATTCTGAGGGCTGTCTTTTTACCTTGCTTAGAGTTTCCTCCATTGTGCAAAAGCTTTTAAGTTGATTTAAGTCCCATTTGTTTATTTTTGTTTTTATTTCCATTCAAATAAAATGGAGGTGGGTCATAGAGGATCTTGGAGCAGTTGAAAATGTATCTCCTCCTCCCTTCCAGGCCCCGGGCTGATGCTGCTCACAGCACGTGCTTTTGAGAAGCTGCAGAAAGCTGGAGGTGAGAGCGCCACCTCCATCCCTCCCTCCAGGGCACCACAGCTTCTCATGCCATGCACACTCTTGAGACTCTGCTGTATGCTGTCAGATGCTGTGCTAGCTGGCTATTTTGTTGTAAAGCTTACGTGGATGGGAATGGAGTGTAATGGGTTGAAGAGAGAAAGAGAATCGAAGTGTCTGAGGGGACCTGGAAAATGCTCAGAGAATGCAGTGTGACAGCAGTAGCCTTGGAACTCAGAGCAATTCATCAGGAGCAGTAATTCTTTGAACTACAGACACCAGATGCCCAGGATGTGGCCTTGAATCAAATCGGAAAACTGTCTGCAGAAAGGTGATTTGAAAGGAGTGCCCCCCTCCACTCCCCCCACCCCCCACTGCCACCCAGTGTCTCCTAAAGATCAGCTGGAATGAGAACCCTCCTGAAATTCATTAGAGAAAGTCCATTAATATAAAGGACAAAAGGAGGCAGGGCCTCTTTGGGGAAGAATATTAGGAATCTCCACACAGTTCTCCATAGTGACTATACCAGTTTTCATTCTTGCCAACAGTGTAAGAGGGTTCCCTCTTCTCCACACCCTCTCTAGCATTTATTGTTTGTAGGCTTGTTGATGATGGCCATTCTGACCAGTGTGAGATGATAGCTCATTGTGGTTTTGATTTACCACTTCTCTAATAATGGTGATCATCTTGTCATGTGTTTATTAGCCATCTGTATGTCTTCTTTGGAAGAAGATACATCTGGTTAGGTCTTTTGCCCATGTTTTGATTGGGTTGTTCATTTTTCTGATATTGAGCTGCACGAGCTGCTTATATATTTTGGAGATTAATTCTTTGTCAGTTGTTTCCTTTGCTATTGTTTTCTCCCATTCTGAGGGCTGTCTTTTTACCTTGCTTAGAGTTTCCTCCATTGTGCAAAAGCTTTTAAGTTGATTTAAGTCCCATTTGTTTATTTTTGTTTTTATTTCCATTCAAATAAAATGGAGGTGGGTCATAGAGGATCTTGGAGCAGTTGAAAATGTATCTCCTCCTCCCTTCCAGCCCCCAGGCTGATGCTGCTCACAGCACGTGCTTTTGAGAAGCTGCAGAAAGCTGGAGGTGAGAGCGCCACCTCCATCCCTCCCTCCAGGGCACCACAGCTTCTCATGCCATGCACACTCTTGAGACTCTGCTGTATGCTGTCAGATGCTGTGCTAGCTGGCTATTTTGTTGTAAAGCTTACGTGGATGGGAATGGAGTGTAATGGGTTGAAGAGAGAAAGAGAATCGAAGTGTCTGAGGGGACCTGGAAAATGCTCAGAGAATGCAGTGTGACAGCAGTAGCCTTGGAACTCAGAGCAATTCATCAGGAGCAGTAATTCTTTGAACTACAGACACCAGATGCCCAGGATGTGGCCTTGAATCAAATCGGAAAACTGTCTGCAGAAAGGTGATTTGAAAGGAGTGCCCCCCTCCACTCCCCCCACCCCCCACTGCCACCCAGTGTCTCCTAAAGATCAGCTGGAATGAGAACCCTCCTGAAATTCATTAGAGAAAGTCCATTAATATAAAAGGACAAAAGGAGGCAGGGCCTCTTTGGGGAAGAAGCAGCTGGTATAGGCTTCTCTGCTTCCTGATCTCCTGTTTGGAATGTACCCCCTGCCCCCGCCAAACACCCACACCCCATGACACCTGAATAACAACCACAATTAAAGCTAACGTCTCTGAGGATTACCTGGGTCAGGAAATGTTTGGACTACTATTTCCTGGCAGTAATCTTGATTTCCTTGTTGGGGTCTCAGGGTGATGCATTTTGGTACACAAAGGAAAAGGGGTAGCATCTTACTATGACTGCCTTGCCCCAGATTTGTTTTTCTTAAACATGAGTTCTCTAAACTCTACCTTTTTAAAAAAGATTTCCCAAGGGCTTCCCTGATGGTCCAGTGGGTAAAGAGTCTGCCTTGCAGTGCAAGGGACACTGGTTCGATCCCTGGCCAGGGAAGATCCCACGTGCCGCGGAGTGCCTGGACCCGTGCATCCAATTATGAGTCGGTGCTCTGGAGCACATGTGCCCAGAGCTGGTGCTCTGCAACAAGAGAGGCCACTGCAATGGGAGGCCTGCACGGGCCAGAGAATAAAGGTGGAGGAGAATAAATAAATAAATAAAACAATGAAAGAGGCCAAAATTAAAAAAAAATTTCCCCAAAGAAATGTTTTTTTTATTGTTGTTGTTGTTTTTCATTTGATTGTGTCAGGTCTTCGTCGTGGTGAGGGTCCTTGGTTGCTCCATGGCACGTGGGGTCTTAGTTCCCTGCCCAGGGATCAAGCCCACATTCCCTGTATTGCAGGGTACTCCACAGGGAAAGAGGAACCTACTGTCTGCAGAAAAGAAGGCATCATCTGCAAAGAGAGAACCTTGGCTGCAAGAGGAGGAGTGAAAGAAACTGGGAGACCTTGTCCTAGGAATTACATGTGTTCTCTGCAGAAAAGGCAAGCCGTGTTAGGATATAGGAAAAGCCTCAGGTAGAGGCCGTGAACTGCCAAGTGTGCCTAATAAATACCTTTATCTTGTACATCTCCAACATAGAGATAAGGACAAGAGTGATTCTGGAAAACTGAGGATGGAACAAGCAGAACCACTTCCGTTACAATGTGTCAATTAATTGATTGCATTTGCAGCACACCCACCCACGCGTATGTGTTCAATGACGAGATTTTGCCTTAGGACTCAATAGAGAATAACATTATTTTGAAAGTAAAAGGTCTGCTGTGACTGGCATACAAAAGAGATGGAGTTATAAAATGTCTTACAATATTAGCATTTATTTCAAAATATGGCCAGTGTTCCTAACGAGACTTGATATGGATTAAAAAAAAAAAGACATCTAAAGGCCCCATGGTGGGTAGACTTGTTGGTTTAAATTAGTTAAAGAGATCTGGCAAGTTTATAAAAGTCTTGCCTTTGGGGCGGGTGATGCATTTTGGTACACAAAGGAAAAGGTAGCATCTTACTATGACTGCCTTGCCCCAGATTTGTTTTTCTTAAACATGAGTTCTCTAAACTCTACCTTTTAAAAAGATTTCTAAGGGCTTCTGATGGTCCAGTGGGTAAAGAGTCTGCCTTGCAGTGCAAGGGACACTGGTTCGATCCTGGCCAGGAAGATCCCACGTGCCGCGGAGTGCCTGGACCCGTGCATCCAATTATGAGTCGGTGCTCTGGAGCACATGTGCCCAGAGCTGGTGCTCTGCAACAAGAGAGGCCACTGCAATGGGAGGCCTGCACGGGCCAGAGAATAAAGGTGGAGGAGAATAAATAAATAAATAAAACAATGAAAGAGGCCAAAATTAAAAAAAAATTTCCCCAAAGAAATGTTTTTTTTATTGTTGTTGTTGTTTTTCATTTGATTGTGTCAGGTCTTCGTCGTGGTGAGGGTCCTTGGTTGCTCCATGGCACGTGGGGTCTTAGTTCCCTGCCCAGGGATCAAGCCCACATTCCCTGTATTGCAGGGTACTCCACAGGGAAAGAGGAACCTACTGTCTGCAGAAAAGAAGGCATCATCTGCAAAGAGAGAACCTTGGCTGCAAGAGGAGGAGTGAAAGAAACTGGGAGACCTTGTCCTAGGAATTACATGTGTTCTCTGCAGAAAAGGCAAGCCGTGTTAGGATATAGGAAAAGCCTCAGGTAGAGGCCGTGAACTGCCAAGTGTGCCTAATAAATACCTTTATCTTGTACATCTCCAACATAGAGATAAGGACAAGAGTGATTCTGGAAAACTGAGGATGGAACAAGCAGAACCACTTCCGTTACAATGTGTCAATTAATTGATTGCATTTGCAGCACACCCACCCACGCGCATGTGTTCAATGACGAGATTTTGCCTTAGGACTCAATAGAGAATAACATTATTTTGAAAGTAAAAGGTCTGCTGTGACTGGCATACAAAAGAGATGGAGTTATAAAATGTCTTACAATATTAGCATTTATTTCAAAATATGGCCAGTGTTCCTAACGAGACTTGATATGGATTAAAAAAAAAAAAAAAGACATCTAAAGGCCCCATGGTGGGTAGACTTGTTGGTTTAAATTAGTTGGAAAGATTTTGTATCATCTGTTGGTCGAATAAGCAATTTAGGTAATTTGAAGATGGTATGATTTTTTTAATTGTGCTAATTGCATGTGCTTTGTCTGGACATGTGAATGTAAGTTCAATAATTAAGTTCAAGTCCACATGGAATAAGAGAATAAAAGTGTTTATATTTTTATCAACTGTTTACTGCTTAAACATTTCCCCTTGTGGATTAGGAGTTAATTTGGTTTTGGCAAATTAGATGCATTTTCTGTTAGCAACACTCTAGCAAACTGGTCCTTAAATTGAGTCTAAAAGCCATTCGAGGCATCCAACCATTTGTGAGAAAAACTTCCACAATCATAGAGATCAGAGAGAAACTTTATAAGAATTGATCAGTGTTGAAATGGAGAAAGAATGGGAATGGAGAATTAATTATCAAGGTTTTGTAATAAAAGTAGCCTATCGTGTATTAAAACTGGCTAAAAGTGCTACTGCTCACCAAATGTTAATAAAAATATTAATAATACCAATAGTAGCTAGCATTTATTGAACTGCTACATATTTAAGGCACATGCTGTGGAACTTATAAGCATTATTTTATTAATCCTTACAGTAATCCTGTGATGTGATATTATTATTTTCCATTTATAGGCAAAGAATCCAAAAAGCAGAGAGGTTAGTCATTTGCTGAAGATCATACAGCTGTGATTTACAAGGCTGAAGTTTGTACTTTGATTATCTGACTCCAACATCAGAGCTCTAAGACACCAAGCCCAACCTCCTCCCAATACCTATATAGATCAGTTTAACGCTAAGGGCAATAATGTATTTTACAGAGTATTGCTAAATTGGCTTCTAATTATGGAATTTGTCTAGAAAAAGAGTTTTTCTTGCTGTCGCTCTTATTTCTCAAAATACCATCCCCCCAATTATAAAAGATAGCCATAATGTAATATAAATGGCTATAGCCACTTTGGGAAAATCTTCGACAGTATTCTCAAGGTAAAGATACACAAAGCTTATGATAGAGCAGTTTCACTTTGGAGACTTTACCCAAGAGAAATGAATACTTATGTCCATCAAAAGACAAATCAGTCTTTTGGTAAACATAAGCACAAGAACATTCATACTGGTTTTATTTGTAATAGCCAAAAATTATAAATAATCTATATGTTTGCTAAGAGTAAAATAGGGTGGGGTGGAGACTATGGTATATTCATACAAAGGAATACCACACAATCATGAAAAAGAAGGTACCCTTACGTGCAACAGCATGGATGTCATAGTGCTGAGTGAAGGAAGACGACGTAATGTATTGCTTCATTTACAAGAAGTTCGAACATGGATCAAACTAATTTCTGGTGAAAGAAGTCAGAATAGTGTTGACAAGCACTAACTAGGAGTGGTAACAATCAAAGGAGTGTTCTGAGGTATGAGAAAGTATTTCATGTCTGGATCTGGATGGCAGTTTCTTTTTCTTTTCTTTTGGCTGCATCTCCAGGCTTGTGCGATCTTAGTTCCCTGACCAAGGATCATACCCAGGCCCTCAGTGGTAAGAACTTGGAGTCCTAATCACTGGACCATCTGGAAATTCTCTGGCTTCATATCCGGAGATGAGTGGTAGTTTCATGGGTCTGTGCATATGTCAAAATTCATCAAACTATAAACTTGACATTCTTGCACTTTATTTATTTCACTCTGATTTTTAAAAATGGAAAAATAGCTCTTGGAATCAAAGCAAGAAAGTCATTTGTACTCATTCTGTTAGAACTGCACTGACCACTGCAACAGCCTTTAGCCACATATGGTTATTCAGCTTTATTTTTTAATGATTTAAAATGAAATAAATACTCAGTTCCTTCATTACATTTCACAGTTCCTAACCACATCCCAAGTGCATAATAGCCATATATGGTTAGTGACTTCTGTATACTGGGTAACAGAGAGAGAGAACATTTTCATCATCACAGAAAATTCTGTTGGTAATGCTCCAATAGAAAATTGAAAAATATAGAACTATATAGGGACTTCCTTGATAGTCCAGTGGTTAAGAATCTGGCTTTCAGTACCTATGACTATTTGGGGATTATGTATACCTGTAAACTGTGTAAAAACGTAATAACAATAACTTCGTTGTACACCTGAAGCTAATGCAACATTGTAAAACAAATATACCCCAATTAAAAAAAAGTAAAAAGAATCTGACTTTCAATTCAGGGACACAGGTTTGATCCGTAATTGGGAAACTAAGATCGCATATACCCCAGGGGAGCTAAGCTCCTGTGCCACAATTATTGAGCCCACACACCTCACCAAAGGGAAAGATCCTACATGCTGTAATAGAGACCTGAGACAACCAAATAAATAAATATATATTTTTAAAAATTATATGTAAAAATCACACTATTTTTAGTACTGCATCCAACAAAAACTATAATTAACATTTTTTAACTCTTTTTTTTGGCCACTTCTATTGATCTTTCATTTATTTATCTTTGTTCTTTGGCCTGTGTGGGCCTCCCATTGCAGTGGCCTCCCTCATTGCAGAGCACCAGCTCTGGGCACATGTGCTCCAGAGCTCCAACTCGGTAATTGGACATATTGGTCCAACCGCTCTGCGGCACATGGGATCTTCCCAGGCCAGGAATTGAACCGGCGCCCCTCGCACTGCAAGGCGGTGTCTTTACCCACTGGACCACCAGGAAAGCCCCATAGTTAACATTATATATTCCTTTCAGTTTTGTTCTAAAATATTTTTTTATGGAATTACATGAATGACATATGAATGCATTCTTTTCCTAAAATAATTAAATGCTGATTAACTGCAACTCTCTTGACCTGCAATCCCAGACCTCTCCCCAGTGATGACCACTCATGCTACTAGGGTAGCATGTAATTTTTCAGACCCTTTTTGCACACATTTGTAAATATGTATGTATCTGCATGGGCTTCCTAGGTGGCGCTAGTGGTAAAGAACCTACCTGCCAATGCAGGAGATAGAAGATCCCCTGGTTCAATCGCTGAGTTGGGAAGATCCCCTGGAGGAGGGCATGGCAACCCACTTCAGTATTTTGTCTGGAGAATCCCATGGACAGAGGAGCCTGGTGGGTTACAGTCCAAAAGGTCGCAAAGAGTCAGACACGACTGAAGCGACTTAGCATGCACACGTGTGTGTATCTATGGAAATATAAGCAGTGTCGTTAGTACCACCCCAGCGTAGGAGCTTCCATTTGGCTCAGTTCAGTCTCCCGAGTGCATGTAAAAGGGTGTTATCTCCACCATCCACACCTCACGGTGGGGCTAGGGCTCCAAGCCCCTCTTCCTGAGCTACTGTGATCCTGAGGTTTTGTGAGAACAAATGTCACCTGGGGCAAGTCAGAGAGGGGACCAAGCACAGTCTCAGCGCAGAGGTGCTTCTCCGATTGGGTGCTCCCGGAGAAAGAGCTGACTGTAAATCCGGCAGAGTGGTACTCCATACTGACTGTGTGGAGAGCTAGCCTGTGGCCCAGGGCCAGCCTGATTGATGGGGTCGCTTGCTAGGGTAAAGCCTGGGAGGTCTGCGGGCGGGACTTGCTCCCACTGGGGCCTCACATAAAGGTCTTTTGCTACTTTCACACCACGGTGGAGCACGGAGCCCTTTTGTGAGGCTGCTTAGGGTCCCGTTGGTACTAACATCATAATTTTCTCTCTGAGCAGCACTGCAGGGTTGTGGCACAGGGCCCCTCTGACTCAAACCAGTACAACTCCTGGTGTCTGCCTTTTGAAGTCTGTCCTTAATTCATTAATTTTTAAATTTTCTTAATTTTAACATATGCATTCATAGCTATTAATGCTCCCCTAAGTGACACTTTAACAACTCCCAAGTTTTGATAGAGAGTATTTGCATTGTTACTTAGTTTTAAATATTTTAGTTCCATGAGGCTTGCTCTTTGACTCATGAATTATTTAGACATGCACTTTTAAATTTTCAAATGTATGCATTTTTCCCTGCCACTTTTGTCTCTGAGACTAATAGTTATATTCAAAGAGTAAGGACTGTATGATGCTGGCTATCTTATTATTAAAACTTGCTCTGAGGAAGAGCATGTAAAACATTTTGGTAAATCTTTATATATATTTGAAAAGAATGCTTATTATTGGATTGTTGGGTTCATGATTATATGTTCATTATATCAAGTTTCTTAATTTTAATGATGACGTCGTCTCACCATTTTTACTCACCATTTACTCAGTTTTTTTGGTCTGCTTGCTCTATTCATTTCTGAGAAAGATGTCGTAAAATCTCTTTCTGTAATTGTGGATGTATCCATTTTTCCTTGTAGTTTGCTCGTTTGGCATTGTGCAGTTTTGAGCAATGCCATATGATATATTCTTTGGCGGTTAGATTATTTTTAAGTACAACATACATACAGAAAAGTATTTTCACAAACAGATAGCATGTGTATCAGCATCCACATCAACAAAAAGAAAATCCTCAGCATCCACAGCCTTCCCATGCTCTCTTCCAGTCACTTTCCTGCCCCCACCGTCCTAACCTCTAACCTCACAGGTTAGTTTCGCCTGTGTTTACAGTATACCTCTGAGAGTGATTCATCCATGTCATAGCATATAGTTCATTCATTCTCACTGTTTTACAGTGTTCCATTGTGTTAACATACCACAATTCGTGTATTCATATTACTGTCGGTGGACAGTTATGCTGTTTCCAGTGGGGGGCTATTAGAAATAATCGTATTATAAACATTCCTATATATGTCTTTGAGGAACTCATGCATTTTTGTAGGAGCAGAATTGCAAGTCAATACAATCTGCATACACATAGCTTTGGTAGACACTTCCAAACAGTTTTTCCATATGTATCAATGGACACTTGCACCAGCAGTGAGTCCTCATCAACACTCAGCACTGTCTGCTTTGGTTTTAGACATTTTGTTAGATATGTAGCAGCAAGCTGAACATTTAAAAGTTTTAAAAGGTTTTGCATTGTTACTTAGTTTTAAATATTTTAGTTCCATGAGGCTTGCTCTTTGACTCATGAATTATTTAGACATGCACTTTTAAATTTTCAAATGTATGCATTTTTCCCTGCCACTTTTGTCTCTGAGACTAATAGTTATATTCAAAGAGTAAGGACTGTATGATGCTGGCTATCTTATTATTAAAACTTGCTCTGAGGAAGAGCATGTAAAACATTTTGGTAAATCTTTATATATATTTGAAAAGAATGCTTATTATTGGATTGTTGGGTTCATGATTATATGTTCATTATATCAAGTTTCTTAATTTTAATGATGACGTCGTCTCACCATTTTTACTCACCATTTACTCAGTTTTTTTGGTCTGCTTGCTCTATTCATTTCTGAGAAAGATGTCGTAAAATCTCTTTCTGTAATTGTGGATGTATCCATTTTTCCTTGTAGTTTGCTCGTTTGGCATTGTGCAGTTTTGAGCAATGCCATATGATATATTCTTTGGCGGTTAGATTATTTTTAAGTACAACATACATACAGAAAAGTATTTTCACAAACAGATAGCATGTGTATCAGCATCCACATCAACAAAAAGAAAATCCTCAGCATCCACAGCCTTCCCATGCTCTCTTCCAGTCACTTTCCTGCCCCCACCGTCCTAACCTCTAACCTCACAGGTTAGTTTCGCCTGTGTTTACAGTATACCTCTGAGAGTGATTCATCCATGTCATAGCATATAGTTCATTCATTCTCACTGTTTTACAGTGTTCCATTGTGTTAACATACCACAATTCGTGTATTCATATTACTGTCGGTGGACAGTTATGCTGTTTCCAGTGGGGGGCTATTAGAAATAATCGTATTATAAACATTCCTATATATGTCTTTGAGGAACTCATGCATTTTTGTAGGAGCAGAATTGCAAGTCAATACAATCTGCATACACATAGCTTTGGTAGACACTTCCAAACAGTTTTTCCATATGTATCAATGGACACTTGCACCAGCAGTGAGTCCTCATCAACACTCAGCACTGTCTGCTTTGGTTTTAGACATTTTGTTAGATATGTAGCAGCATTGCTCTGTGACTATAATTGGCATTTCGCTGCTAAGTTGAACACTGTTGTGTATTGACCATTTGGATATCCTCTTTATATATATATCTTTGGTTTCATATGGCTTCACCGGGTCTTAGTTGTAACACACGAACTCTTAGCCTGCAGCATTTGGAATCTAGCACCCTGACCAGGGATGGAAGACTGGTCTCACGCATTGGGAGCATGAAGTCTTAACCACTGGAACACAGGGAAAGTCCTGGATATCCTCTTAAGCAAAATGTCTTTTAGTCATTCTTCTATTGGGTTATCTAGCCTTTTCTTACTGATTCCTAGAGTTTTTAATATATTTTAATATATTTAAAATTTCTCCCTCTTTATGTCATCCCTTTTCATTCTTTGTGTGTGTGTGTTGAGGGGGGTGTCTTAATAAAAAGCTGTTCTTAATTTTCAATGTTGTGTAGGTGCTAAGTCGTGTCTGACTTTATTGCTGCCCCCTACCAGGCTCCTCTGTCCATGGAATTCTCCAGACAAGAATACTGGAGTGGGTTGTCATTTCCCTCTCCAGAGAATCTTCCCAACCCAGGGACTGAACCCAAATCTCCTGCTTGGCAGACAAATTCTTTACCATCAAGCCACCTGGGAAGCCCAATTCTTAACTTTAGTGTATTTCAATTTATTACCTTTTTCCTATATGGTTAGATCTTTTTTGGACCATGTTTAAGAAACTGTTGCCTATCCCAAGATAAAATATCCTCTAATGTTTTCTTCTAAAAGCATTACTTTTTTTTTTTTTTGACCTTTATGCTTAGATCTGCATGCCATCTGGAATTTATTTTTTGTATATGAAGTGAGGTGAGGTCAAGATTCTTATTTTTCTATGTGGATAACCAGTTGACCCTGCATCTTTTATTGAAAAGATGATCGTCCCCCATTGTGTAAGACCTTGGCACCTTTGTCATTGGTTAGGCAACCACATACATGTGCATTTTTTCTGGACTCTCTGATCCTACTTTAGTCATTGTATCTCTTTTTGTGTCTCTTTCTATGCCTTTCTTCTGCTTTTAAGGATCTTCTTGATCACATTGAGTCCATCCGGATAATCCAGGATAATCTTTCCATTTTAACGTCAGCTATTTTAATTTAATCTGCAACATTAATTCCCCTTTGCCATGTAACCTAACACACTCAGAGGCTCTAGGGATTAGGGCGAGTAGATTTTTGTTGTTTCATCACTAAGTCGTGTCTGACTCTTTGTGACCCCTTGAACTGCAGCATGCCGGGCTTCCCTGTCCTTCACCATCTCCCAGAGCTCGCTCAGATTCACGTTCATTACGTCAGTGATCTTATCCAGCCATCTCATCCTCTGTCACTCCCTTCACCTCCCGCCCTCAAACTTTCCCAGCATCAGGATCTTTTCCAGTGAGTCAGCTCTTTGCATCAGGTGGCCAAAGTATTGGAGCTTCAGCTTCACCATCAGTCCTTCCAAGGAATATATCTTTGGAGGGTCATTCTTCTTCCTTCTGCAATGAGTGATCCAATTTTTCCACATCTTAATAAACATTTGGTGTCATCAGCATTTTTTTGTTTTGTTTTGTTTTAAAAACATTTTGTTTATTTATTTACTTTTCATCCATCTTTATTCTTTGGCACGTGTGGACCTCCCATTGCAGGGCCTCTCTCATTGCAGAGCACCAGCTCTGGGTGCATGAGTTCCAGAGCGCTGGCTCGTAATTGGACACACCAGCCCAGCCATTCCACAGCACGTGGGATCTTCCCAGGCCAGGGATCGAACAGGTGCCCCTGGCACTGCAAGGTGGACTCTTTACCCACTGGACTACTAGGGAAGCCCAGTATTTTTTATTTTAGTCATTCTGACATGTGTGTGGTGATATCTCATTGTGTGTTTTTCAGCTTGCAGTTCTCTAGTGGGGAATGATGCTGAGCATATTTTCATGTGTTTATATACCGTTTACATATCCTTCTCAGTAAATGTCTGTTCATGTTAATGACTTTAGCTTGTTTTCTAATCAGACTGGGTTTTTTTACTGTGGAGTTTTTAAAGTCCTTTTTATACTCAATACTAAATATATGGATATATGGTTTGCAAGTATTTTCTTCCACATTGTAGTTTTCCTTTTTATCCTCTTAACAGAATTTTTCATACAGCAAATATTTTTAATTTAGATGAGGCCAAATTTAACATCTTTTCCTTTTATGAATTGTGTGTTTGCTGTAAAGTTGAAGAATCTTTGCCAAATCCTAGATCCTGAGGAGTTTCTTCTTTATTTTTTCCCCAATTTTTATGGTTATAGGTTTTAGATTTACATCTATGATCCATTTGAAGTTAATTTTGTATAACTTTGTTCGTGTCTGACTCTTTGTGACCCCTTGAACTGCAGCATGCCGGGCTTCCCTGTCCTTCACCATCTCCCAGAGCTCGCTCAGATTCACGTTCATTACGTCAGTGATCTTATCCAGCCATCTCATCCTCTGTCACTCCCTTCACCTCCCGCCCTCAAACTTTCCCAGCATCAGGATCTTTTCCAGTGAGTCAGCTCTTTGCATCAGGTGGCCAAAGTATTGGAGCTTCAGCTTCACCATCAGTCCTTCCAAGGAATATATCTTTGGAGGGTCATTCTTCTTCCTTCTGCAATGAGTGATCCAATTTTTCCACATCTTAATAAACATTTGGTGTCATCAGCATTTTTTTGTTTTGTTTTGTTTTAAAAACATTTTGTTTATTTATTTACTTTTCATCCATCTTTATTCTTTGGCACGTGTGGACCTCCCATTGCAGGGCCTCTCTCATTGCAGAGCACCAGCTCTGGGTGCATGAGTTCCAGAGCGCTGGCTCGTAATTGGACACACCAGCCCAGCCATTCCACAGCACGTGGGATCTTCCCAGGCCAGGGATCGAACAGGTGCCCCTGGCACTGCAAGGTGGACTCTTTACCCACTGGACTACTAGGGAAGCCCAGTATTTTTTATTTTAGTCATTCTGACATGTGTGTGGTGATATCTCATTGTGTGTTTTTCAGCTTGCAGTTCTCTAGTGGGGAATGATGCTGAGCATATTTTCATGTGTTTATATACCGTTTACATATCCTTCTCAGTAAATGTCTGTTCATGTTAATGACTTTAGCTTGTTTTCTAATCAGACTGGGTTTTTTTACTGTGGAGTTTTTAAAGTCCTTTTTATACTCAATACTAAATATATGGATATATGGTTTGCAAGTATTTTCTTCCACATTGTAGTTTTCCTTTTTATCCTCTTAACAGAATTTTTCATACAGCAAATATTTTTAATTTAGATGAGGCCAAATTTAACATCTTTTCCTTTTATGAATTGTGTGTTTGCTGTAAAGTTGAAGAATCTTTGCCAAATCCTAGATCCTGAGGAGTTTCTTCTTTATTTTTTCCCCAATTTTTATGGTTATAGGTTTTAGATTTACATCTATGATCCATTTGAAGTTAATTTTTGTATAACGTGTGAGGTTTAGGCAGAAAACCCATTGCCTGTAAATTTCTCCAACACCATTGATTGAAGAAACTATCCTTCCTCCAGCAAATTGATTTGCATCTTTGTTAAAAATCAGTTGGGTATATTGGAATGGGTCTATTTCTGTGTTCACTACTGTCTTCCATTGATCTAGGTATTGATCCCTTCACTGACAAATACCATATTTTGTGGATTATCATTAATGTCACGTGTGATATTTTGGAGTGATTTCTTCCATTTTAGTTTTCCTTGTCACAATGTTTTAGCAATTCTAGGAGCTTTTCCTTTCCATGAAATGTTTAGAAGAAACTCGTCTATTCTATTTTTAGAAGAGGCTTGTCTATGTTTTTAAAAAACCTTACTGAGATTTTTAAAATAGGAAGTGTATTAAACTTATGGACCTATTTATTATGTTGAGTCTTCTAATCCATGAAAAGTTGTCCACTTGTTTAGGTTATCTTTGATTTCTTTCATGAGCATTTTTTAATTTTCAGCGTACAAATTCTGTGCACATTTTAGAAAATATGTACAGAAGTATTTCATTTTCTTTGGGGTTTCTGTTAAAGGTGCAGTGTTTTTTATTTTGGCTTATATGTGTTCATTATTAGTGTACACAAATGTGATTGAGCTTCCTGGTGGCTCAGTAGTAAAGAACCTTAGTATTCAGGAGACACAGGTTCAATCCCTGATCTGGGAAGATCCCACATGCCTAGGAACAGCTAAGCCCGCGCACCACAACTACTGAAGCCCATGTACACTAGAACTCGTGCTTCACAACAAGAAAAGTCACCATAGTGAGAAGCCTGAGTACTGCAGCTAGAAAGTAGCCCTTGCTTGCCACAACTAAAGAAAGCCTGTGTGCAGCAACAGAGACCTAGCACAGCCAAAAATAAATAGATTTAAAAAAATGATTTTTAAAACTGTGATCTGTGTGTGTGTCAGTCTTATACTCTGCAGGCTTGTTGAACCTCACTTATTCTAAGAACTTTTTGTAGATTCCTTGGAATTTTATAGGGAGATATTTTAATGTTATTTTTATAGCCAATTCTTATATTTAGCCACATGATCAATCAAGTCCTCATTATCACTCTTCACGTTGTTTATTTGTCTCCATTTTTAGCCTGATTGCCAAGCTGGGGACTTAAAAAAACAAAAAAAAATAAAAAATAAAAAAACCCCAAAACCCAGTTTTTGTTTTTATTGATCAACTCTACTACATTTTTCATTTAATTCATTAATTTCTGATTTTTATCTTTACCATTTGTATACTTTCCTTGGCTCTATTTTTTGAAAATTTTTTGCTTTTGAATAAATTCACTAAAGGTTATAGACCCTCTGCATATCCTTTTAGACACAGCCCACCAGTTTTCTCTGCTTTTATTTGTATAAAAGGTTGGAGACGGGTAGTGGTGATGGTTGCATGTAAGTATGAATGAATCGTACACTTAAAAATGGTGGAGATTTTATGTCGAGTATATATTTGACCCCAGTAAAAATAAAAAAAAGTTTGTAATTCCAGTTTGAATTTCCTCTTTAACTCAAGAGTTTTCCTAAGTGGATTTTAAATTTCTCATTTTTTATTTTATTTTATTTATTTTTTTTGGTTTCTATTTTGTGGCTTTGTGGTGGTCGTTGTTGTTTCATTGGCTATCTTTTTTTTTTTTTTGGCCTCTCTTTTATTGATTTTTAATTTATTTTCATCCATCTTTATTCTTTGGCCTGTGTGGGCCTCCCATTGCAGTGGCCTCTTTTGTTTGCATATCACCAGCTCTGGGCGAATGTGCTCCAGAGCGCTGGCTCCTAATCGGACACACCGGTCCGGCCATTTCCAGCACGTGGGATCTTCCCGGGCCAGAGATCGAACCGGTGCTCCTTGCACGGCAAGGCGGACTCTTTACCCACTGGGCCACCAGGGAAGTCCTTCAACTCCTACTTTTTAAAAAAAGTATACACCTAGGACTTTCCTGGTTGTCCAGTGGTTAAGAATTCACTTGCCCACACAGAGGACAAGAGTTCAGTCTCAGGTCTGGGAAGATTCCGCATGCCTTGGGGCAACTACCGAAGCTGAGTGCTGTAACTACAGAAGCCTGAGCACCTAGAGCCTGTGTTCCACAATAAAGCAGCCATTGCAATGAGAAACCTGCCCAGTGCAACTAGATAGTAATTTCCCACTCACAACTGGAGAAAGCCCTTGTGCAGCCAAAAATAAGTACATAGATAATTGTAATGAAAATAATTTAAATGTATATACCTAATGTATGTTTTCCTATTATTAAAATGTATTTTCAATGAAACAGTTCTCTAAGGTTTATAATGAAAAAATAATCCTGCTTTCAGTTCCTTAATGCAAAAACTTTCAACTTTTTCAGCTACTTCTTCCCAATATTTTATTTAAAAAACCATGCTTTTGTGTTATTGTTATTGACTTTCTATGGAGGTTAAAGAATTACCTCTCTCACAAAGCCTCTCTCAGCCTCCTCCCTCTGTCTTCTGATATGATTAAATTATCATTTTTTTGCTAAAATCAATGTTCAGTGTTTACATTACGATAATTACCCAAACATTATTCACAGCTGGTTCGTGTAATTAATTATGCTTCTATTTCTTTTCTTGTAGAAGAACCTTTTGTTCTCCCTAGAGCTGATAATTACCTTGGTTTTTTTTTTTTCATTCTTTCTTTCGCTTGTTTATCTTCTTTGTTTCTGTTACTCTGCCAATGTAGGAGAACTTGAGTCTGATCTCTGGGTGGGGAAGATCCCCTGGAGGAGGAAATAGCAACTGTCCAGTATTCTTGCCTGGAAAATTCCATGGGCAGAGGAACCTGAAGGGTTATAGTAAGAAAGGGCTTAGTGACTGAGCACACCCTAAGACTTATTGCAGAAATGCACGTTTTCTCTCAGCATATTCTTAAAGTGAGTCACTTGGTCAGCTTCTTCTGTTTCCTTGGAGACACTCTCCAGCAGCGCTCCTTCCTCCTGCTCTATCCAGGCTGCTTGCTCCCAATGCCTGCTGCACGGTTGCCAAGAGGCACTCTTTACCCACTGGGCCACCAGGAGTCCTTCAACTCCTACTTTAAAAGTATACACCTAGGACTTTCCTGGTTGTCCAGTGGTTAAGAATTCACTTGCCCACACAGAGGACAAGAGTTCAGTCTCAGGTCTGGGAAGATTCCGCATGCCTTGGGGCAACTACCGAAGCTGAGTGCTGTAACTACAGAAGCCTGAGCACCTAGAGCCTGTGTTCCACAATAAAGCAGCCATTGCAATGAGAAACCTGCCCAGTGCAACTAGATAGTAATTTCCCACTCACAACTGGAGAAAGCCCTTGTGCAGCCAAAAATAAGTACATAGATAATTGTAATGAAAATAATTTAAATGTATATACCTAATGTATGTTTTCCTATTATTAAAATGTATTTTCAATGAAACAGTTCTCTAAGGTTTATAATGAAAAAATAATCCTGCTTTCAGTTCCTTAATGCAAAAACTTTCAACTTTTTCAGCTACTTCTTCCCAATATTTTATTTAAAAAACCATGCTTTTGTGTTATTGTTATTGACTTTCTATGGAGGTTAAAGAATTACCTCTCTCACAAAGCCTCTCTCAGCCTCCTCCCTCTGTCTTCTGATATGATTAAATTATCATTTTTTTGCTAAAATCAATGTTCAGTGTTTACATTACGATAATTACCCAAACATTATTCACAGCTGGTTCGTGTAATTAATTATGCTTCTATTTCTTTTCTTGTAGAAGAACCTTTTGTTCTCCCTAGAGCTGATAATTACCTTGGTTTTTTTTTTTTCATTCTTTCTTTCGCTTGTTTATCTTCTTTGTTTCTGTTACTCTGCCAATGTAGGAGAACTTGAGTCTGATCTCTGGGTGGGGAAGATCCCCTGGAGGAGGAAATAGCAACTGTCCAGTATTCTTGCCTGGAAAATTCCATGGGCAGAGGAACCTGAAGGGTTATAGTAAGAAAGGGCTTAGTGACTGAGCACACCCTAAGACTTATTGCAGAAATGCACGTTTTCTCTCAGCATATTCTTAAAGTGAGTCACTTGGTCAGCTTCTTCTGTTTCCTTGGAGACACTCTCCAGCAGCGCTCCTTCCTCCTGCTCTATCCAGGCTGCTTGCTCCCAATGCCTGCTGCACGGTTGCCATTTGGGGCCTTCTCTACACTATCCTCCTCCAGTTTGCCCTGTCTGATATTGGACCTCCCCTTTCCTATGTTCTCTATCTTCCCTCTTTTGGATGGAGCATATTCTCTAGAGAAAAGGAGAGGACCCTGGTTTCGTGGGACCTAAGATGTATAATTATACAAAATGGAATATCACAGAAAATACATAGAGTAAGAAAAGAAATCACAACAATTTGCATTTTTGAAAATGGTAACATACACCACAAAGTCCAGGAAATTAATCTAACATTAAACTGTATGATATACCTCTGTAACAATTTTCCTCCTGAAATTTCAGCTGTGTCTTTGATGCCTTCTCTATTAGTTGAGGTTCAGTCAGAAGCCAATCTCACTAGAAGGAAAAATTTCTATCTATCCATCTATCATTTTCTATTTATCCATCTATGACTCTTTTATATATCTATCCATTCACCTATCTATGCGTCTTATGTCTCTATCTATAGATCCGTCAGAAAGCTTTGACTCTGCGCATCATGAGAGCTGGTTAAGCAGATGTTATAAGGCTGTTGCCATTGCATCTGCAAAGGCTTTTGACGTCTGCAGGACAGGCAGGGTGGAAAGGAAGTGGGATGCAAACTGAAGAAGGGCAAGAACAAGCTGGGGCCCAGAACATAAAAAGAGACCCACAGGGACTGACTGAACTGTCTCCAGCCTTGATGGTATGGATGTCCTGGGGAATAAGCTGGTAGTCTACCTTGAAGAGCTAAAAGCACAGCTGACTCAAGAGTTGGAGAAGCTGAAGAGGCTCTAGGGAAAGGTGGAAGAGTTGTTCGCCCACCTGCTGCCCCACAGCAAGGAGGTGATTTCCACACCTGAAAAGTAGCTGCTGCTTCCTGCCTGCTCTCTAAACCTTCCTCCAAAATGTCCCTTGTGGCCACCCCAAATGGAGACATACCAGAAAGGGAGTTCTAGGAAACAGTTCAGCCTGGCCAAGTTGACATATTCCAAAGCCACCAGTGCTTCTTAGTGGCAATGGTTTTGTAACATTTTATATTCTCCATTGAGAGAATAAAAAGGTAGCACAGTCTTAACTGTATAGTCAAAGCTATGAGTTTTTCCAGTAGTCATGTACACATGTAAGAGTTGGACCATAAAGAAAGCTGAGCCCCAAAGAACTGATGCTTTCCAACAGTGGTGCTAGAGAAGACTCTTGAGAGTCTCTTGGACAGCAAGTAGATTACACCAGTCAATCCTAAAGGAACATGGATGAGTAGCGAAGTTATCCAGCTATAGTTACAACAAAATGTCAAAAAAAAAATCTTAAAGGAAATCAACCCCGAATATTCATTTGAAGGACTATTGTTGAAGCTGAAGCTCCAATACTTTGGTCACCTGATGTGAAGAGCTGACTCTTTGGAAAATACCCTGATGCTGGGAAAGATTGAAGGGTAAAGGAGAAGGGAACGGCAGAAGACGAGATGGTTACATAGTATAACCGACTCTATGGACACGAATTTCAGGAAACTCCAGGAGATAGTGGAGGAAAGAGGAGCCTGGTGGACTGCAATCCATGGGGTCACAGAGTTAGACACAGCTTAGCAACTTAGTCTCAACTGTAGCATATTTGATCAAAATTTGTTTTCTAGTTTTTCTAGTTGAGATTCATAAAGCATGTGACCTCACATAATTGGACCTGAGAGTTATACTACTATAGTTTTGTGTCCTACAGACATGGACTCTGATAAATTCCGTTTCATGTGGATCCCATTCAAAAAGAAAAAAAAAATGTGTCCTGACATTTAATCAATAATTTGGCTGGGTATGAATTCTAAGTCTAAGAGTATTTTCCTTTAATATTTGGAAGGTTTTGGTCTATTTTGCAACACTGAATATATTCCTGTGATGTGCTGTGCTATGCTTAGTTGCTCAGTCATGTCCAGCTCTTTGCAACCCCAAGGACTGCAGCGCGCCAGGCTCCTCTGTCCATGGGAATCCTCCGGGCAAGAATACTGGACTAAGTTGCCATGACCCTTCTCCAGGGTATCTTCCCAATCTGGAAACTGAATCCAGGTCTCCTGCATTGCAGGCGGATTCTTTTTTTTTTTTTTAATATTTATTTACTTATTAGTCTTAGTTGCATCATGCAGGATCTTTCTTCTGTTGTTGAGGCAGTAGAGCGTAGTTGCCCTGAGCCATGTGGGATCTTAGTTCCCTGATCAGGAATCAAACCCTTGTCCTCTGCATTGGAAGGTGTATTCTTTAACCACTGGACCACCAGGGAAGTCCCAGATTCTTTTTTTTTTTTTTCTTTACAGTCTGACCCACCAGGAAAGGCCAAGAATACTGGAGTGGGTGGCTTATCCCCTCTGCAGGGGATCTTTCTGACCCTAGAAATCGAACTGGCGCCTCCTGCATTCTTAAGCAGCTGATCTACCAGGGAAACCCACATATTCCTGATAGGATTGACCATTGGCGTTGACCCAGCTTCTATGAGAACTGAATTCTCCTTACAGTTTTGTACATATGATGACGGGAAGAATTTTCACAGACCAACTTTTGGTTCCATGCATCTCAGACCTTGGCTTTTCCCCTCTGCCCACCTAGGTAATTCCCAGGTGTCACAGAACAGAGTCATATTATGATACAATATTTGGCTTTGCACCTTTCAGTCTCAGTGCTACAGAAGGTTAGCCCTGTGAGTGAAGGAAGTATTCCCAAACATCATTTTTCTTTATTAATTTTTATGGAGTACAGTTGCTTTACAATGTTGTGCTAGTTTCTGCTGTACAGCAAGTGCGCCAGCTCTACTTACACATCACGCTCATGCTCAATTGCTCAGTCGTGTCTGACTCTTTGTGATGCCATGGACTGCAGCCTGCCAGACTCCTCTGTCCATAGGGATTCTCCAGGCGGGAATACTGGAGAGGGTTGCCGTGCCCTCCAGGGGATCTTCCAGACCCAGGGATCAAACATACCTCACCTATGTTGCCTACACTGGCAGGTGGGTTCTTGACCACTAAGTGCCACCTAGGAAGCCCAATATGTTCATATCTATTCCTAACAACGTATTTTGAGTTTTCTCTCTATCACGACTTTTTTTTTTTTTAACTTTTCCTCCCTTCCATATCTTGCCTTTTGTTAGATTAGTCAAGTTTTACTTATTGCATTTTTCTTCTCGTGATTTAAAAGTTGTAAATTCTATTTCCATTCTTCCAGCTTTTCTATCAAGGAGACAGAAAAATAGATCTGAACCTGTTTCTTCATTTTTCTTTGGCTATAGGGTGTGCTTTGTGGGTAACTAGGTGGAATTTTACCCATCAGAAGGGAAGCTATTGCTTGTGGTCTAGAAAAATATAAAATATAGAGTAAAGCAATCAAAATCACCCCAGGACAGCAGCCCTAAGGGTCTGTCTGTGTAGGGTGTGTGAGTGGATGGTTATTGGAAAATGGCAGGAATGCAGCTCATCAGCACTGGTCTTGGATTTATCAGTCCCCAACCAGGGACTTATCCAAAGTGCCTGCAGATGGAGTAAGAATCCATAATGGCCCCTTACTTACCCTCTGCTTTATCTTGACCACTCTTCAGGCAGACTTCTCTGCACTCCAGGCCCCTGATCCCTGCTTTCCCCCAAGCCTGCCCAAGAACAAAAGTGGTGGGACATGACCCTCCCCCCGCCTCAGCCTCTCCTGGGAACTGCCCAACCACAGCGGAACACTTTTCCTGCCAAACCTCACCGGCATTTCCCCTTGCGTGTTCAGCTTTCCCTCCAAAGATTCTGCTTGTTGTCTCTTGGCTCTCCTCCTCTACCCTATCAACAAAAACCCCTTTTCTGTTTGATTTTAAGATGTTTGCAGATTTCTGAAATGAATGTTCTTTCTATTGCAATAGTCTTTCTAATTTAAAGTTTCTGTCTAAGTCTGGTTACATGTTTATCTGACAAGACAGAATTGTTATTTGCTGAACTAAAAGCCTGGATAACATCAGCAATCTGGAAGGTATACTCTTTACAGGGAGTGAGTATAGCCCCTGATTTTTCTTTCTACAAACTTAAACTTCTCTTGAAACATAATTGCTATTGAATATGTGTTTCCTGAATCTAAAGGTAATGCCACCTAGGAAGCCCAATATGTTCATATCTATTCCTAACAACGTATTTTGAGTTTTCTCTCTATCACGACTTTTTTTTTTTTTAACTTTTCCTCCCTTCCATATCTTGCCTTTTGTTAGATTAGTCAAGTTTTACTTATTGCATTTTTCTTCTCGTGATTTAAAAGTTGTAAATTCTATTTCCATTCTTCCAGCTTTTCTATCAAGGAGACAGAAAAATAGATCTGAACCTGTTTCTTCATTTTTCTTTGGCTATAGGGTGTGCTTTGTGGGTAACTAGGTGGAATTTTACCCATCAGAAGGGAAGCTATTGCTTGTGGTCTAGAAAAATATAAAATATAGAGTAAAGCAATCAAAATCACCCCAGGACAGCAGCCCTAAGGGTCTGTCTGTGTAGGGGTGTGTGAGTGGATGGTTATTGGAAAATGGCAGGAATGCAGCTCATCAGCACTGGTCTTGGATTTATCAGTCCCCAACCAGGGACTTATCCAAAGTGCCTGCAGATGGAGTAAGAATCCATAATGGCCCCTTACTTACCCTCTGCTTTATCTTGACCACTCTTCAGGCAGACTTCTCTGCACTCCAGGCCCCTGATCCCTGCTTTCCCCCAAGCCTGCCCAAGAACAAAAGTGGTGGGACATGACCCTCCCCCCGCCTCAGCCTCTCCTGGGAACTGCCCAACCACAGCGGAACACTTTTCCTGCCAAACCTCACCGGCATTTCCCCTTGCGTGTTCAGCTTTCCCTCCAAAGATTCTGCTTGTTGTCTCTTGGCTCTCCTCCTCTACCCTATCAACAAAAACCCCTTTTCTGTTTGATTTTAAGATGTTTGCAGATTTCTGAAATGAATGTTCTTTCTATTGCAATAGTCTTTCTAATTTAAAGTTTCTGTCTAAGTCTGGTTACATGTTTATCTGACAAGACAGAATTGTTATTTGCTGAACTAAAAGCCTGGATAACATCAGCAATCTGGAAGGTATACTCTTTACAGGGAGTGAGTATAGCCCCTGATTTTTCTTTCTACAAACTTAAACTTCTCTTGAAACATAATTGCTATTGAATATGTGTTTCCTGAATGAATAAATGAATGAATAAACAGTTGCTCAACTCAGGAGAGGGAGTAGGAGGCTGGGAGATCTGGCGCTGGATCCCTCTTTGCCCTAGAAGTTAGGTTCTCCCAGTTCAAATCTGTAGCCACCATGGATTCTGGAAACACATCTGCCTTGGAGACATGTGTAACCAGCGAGAGAAATTTTAAGGTACTTTTAAAAGCTGCACGATTTAGAAGTAGATCTCCTTGCTCCTGCAGGCGGCAGTGACCAGGTGATTAGTCATGTGGCTAATGATGACAGTCTTCCATGAAGTTAAAACAATAACTAGAGATGCAGATATTTTTCCCACTTGAGTTCTCTGTCATCCTGGCCTTGCTTTCTCCACTTTTACCCTCTCTAACTCCTTGTAGCTGGATGCATATAAGTGTTGCAGCAGCAGCCTGGTCCTCCCAAGTGACCGAGGCAGGAAGTGGATCTGTGAATCTCGGGGGCTCTTGACAAAGCCCAGCCAGCTAAAAATCTGTCCACCCTTCCCCTGAAGCTGTTGCTAAGGCAAGTTTCCACCCCCAGCGGCTTTGTCAGGCCTTGTTTATCTTTTCATCACTCTTGATCGGCTCTGGACTATTTCTGGATCTCATATCTGGGATCTCCCAGACAAATCCCGCATCTTTGCCAGCTCTCTGGTGTCTGAGACTGAGAGGCGTGGAAAAACAGCACAGTCTAACTGAACCGGCATTCCACTGTGGCAAAAAAAGTAAATGTGTCCAAAGCAATTTGGGCACACATAAATGTCCATAGTCACCAAACATCCCCCATCACTGGTTTTTCCAAGGAAAAGTCTTGCCTCTTACCCGTCTCTTTGCGTTTTTATGCTCTGATATTAATTTCAATGGATTTTTCTCTCCCCTTTACTTAGAAAAATCATCCTTTTTAGCTGATTATTCCTGCTCTAACTGGTTTCTAGAGCAATTAGAAACAATGTAGTTATTAATGCAAGAGATATTCCCCCTCACCTGGGGTGGGCTCCCTGGGATCGGGCTGCAGGCTGCGACTTACTTTTCTTCACTCATAGGCTCATTTGCAGCTAACCTATAGTCTGGTAGCCTAGCCTCTTCCCAGCTAGCGGACCTGGGCCTACTCCACCCAGTCTGGCAGAGCATCTACTTGTTCTCAGAACTGGGCAGGGAGAGGCCCGTCCACACGTAACTGATGACAAAGTGCGACAGGGGACTTCCCTGCTTGTTCAGGGTTTAAGACTCTGCACTTCTACTGCAGGGGGCATGGGTTTGATCCCTGGTTGAGGAACTAAGATCCCACACACTGCACTGAGCAGCCAATGAATAAATATAACTTTTTAAAAAAGGTGCAGCTGATCTATGCACCCGACATGCTCCCTCTTCCACAAAGGTGGGCTGCACCGCAGTAGCAGCATCTCCCTACCCACCTCCCCAGTGTAAAGCATGGAGGATGCTATGTTAGTGAACCCCTCCCCAACTCACACTATCGATAGAACACTCCTGCCCTTCTCTCAGTCACGTGTAAGGCCCAGAAGCAGTTACACAACTTATAGCATCACCTCCTACCTTTCCAGCCAGTGGACTAGCTGTGTGTCAGTCTAGAATAGCCATCCTGAAACCCAGCTCTCGTTAGGGCAGGCGACACACTCTTGTTCTTCTGTGGTCCTTGCGATGGAGGGAAGTGCCCCCAGGCCAAGTGCAGCAGCCTGGCCAGGGAGGAAGGGATCTGTTCACAAGTCTGGGATGTGACAGGCACTTCTAAGTCAATCAAGAGTTTTCATCTCCCCAGAAACACCGATGCTCGAGGGAACACGGCAGTGCTGAGTTAGACCAGGCACACTACACAGACGAACCCTTGTTATAGTGTTGTTTTCTCAATTGCCTAGTGAAACTAAGTTGTATTTCCTGATTCAGAGGCTGTAATGAAAATGTTCTTTGGGGAAACAAAAGGGGGAATTTTGTCTAACATATGTGTTGGCCCTTTGCAGGGCAGAGCTGATTCTATGAGCTGTTTCAACAAGCACACGTTCTGTAGCACATGGCAACCAAAGCAGGTTCTCCCAAGGCCTGCGGTATTTTGAGTTGAAAGGTGGAGTTTTAAATTGTTTTCCTGATTTCTTTGACAATCTTAGTGAAATCACAGATTATATGAAATAAAAGATGGTTCTCTTGTCCAAAAGCTAACTTTGCTCATCTGTCAGTGTATTGGCAAACAGTGCAAATGTAAATGTTGGAAAATTCCATTTCGCCTATGAGCTTCTCACCAAAGAGAAATTTTAAATCGTACCTGCTACATGTCCTATACACCTTTTACCTAACACTGTTAAAAAGAGGTCTGATTTGCTTACCTAGGATAATGGAAGTTTAGGTCATTTTTTCTATTTCCTGAAAGCATGAAGAAGCACTTAAATTTAATCTATAGAATCAGAAGGAGATAGCCTCCTTAGACACATGCTTGCAAGATGTCTTATAGAATAGACATTAAAACGTTAACCTACTAGGAAATAACACTTTCCAAGTGTGGGATCAGAAGACTGTCTTTCTCTAACTTAGAAGTACATCAAGAGGGAGTCGCCTAGTTGTTTAGTGGTTAGGGTTCCAGATGCTCACTGCCCTGGCGTGGTTCATTTCCTGGTGGGGGATCTGAGGTCCCGAAAGCTGTGTGGCATGTTTTCAACACTCCGCCTCCCAGTCAAATATGTTGAGAATGAGAGTGGAGGAAGGAGCTACTGTGGAATGGAAATCTATATGCCATTTTTCCAAAATTTTCTGACAGTCTTTGAAGAAGCCAAAGAAAAGGATGAACTGAGTGGATCTAGTTCCATTCAGGTGTAGGTTGGACAGAAACTCGTCCAATGAAAAAAACATCACTCATTTCCTGGAAGTAAGACCATTTCAGAACTCAAAACATTATCATCAGTAAAGGGCCACCAAGTTGAACAGGACCTTCTCAGGTTGTTTTTTTTTTTTTTTTTTTTTGCCACTTCTATTGGTCTTTCATTTATCTATTTTTATCCAACTTTGTTCTTCGGCCTGTGTGGTCCTCCCATCACAGTGGCCTCTCTCACTGCAGAGCACTGGCTCTGGGCGCACGCGCTCCACAGCTCTGGCTCCGTGATTGGGCACATTGGTCCAGCTGCTCTGCGGCACATGGGATCTTCCCAGGCCAGGGATCGAACCGGCACCCCTTGCACTGCAAGGCGGTGTCCTTACCCACTGGACCACCAGGGAAGCCCTCAGCTTCTTTGTTGTCAATTATTGGAAATCCAAATCAGTTTCACACGTTCAAATGGCCTCTGTCCTTTAGATCTATCTTTCCTAAGAAAAGAGGTTTAATTTGTGATGATATTCAATATGCTTCAAGATGGACATTTAGGACTTTCTTAGTGGTGGCTCAGATGGTAAAGAATCTGCCTGCAATATGAGAGACCTGGGTTCAATCCCTGGACTGGGAATATCCCCTAGAGAAGGGTATAGCTACCCACTCCAGTATTCTTGCATGGAGAATCCCATGGACAGAGGAGCCTGGCGGGCTATCGTCACTGGGTCTGATATGAGCGAGTGACTTTTTCACTTTCACTTTGGTGGTCCAGTGGTCAGAATTTGCCTTCCAATGCAGGGGACACAGGTTCAATCTCCGGTCAGGGAACTAGATTCCACCTACTGCAACAGAAAATTCCTTGTGCTGCACCTAAGCTGGACGCAGCCAAATAAATAAATTGGATGAGTAAATATCTAAAATAATAAATAAAATGCTGGGCATTTTAGACATGGAGAACATATGGGGTGAATTTATAGACACAAAGGATTGACCCAACAGCTGGTCTCCCAAAATGAGCTTGTAGGTACAGAGAGGAAGGGCATTTCTGGGGAGGTCGAAACTAATTCCTACAAGTCCAAAAATCTGCTGGTACAAATGAGTAAAATCCTAAGTATTCCAGTCTCGCACACATTTCTTGAGAGGTTACCTAGCACAATGTCATCACATTGAACCAACACTGGGACGCTGTGCAGCACAGGCTTGAGAAGAACACAGCTGCAGGTCAGAGTGACTGTACCGTTGCCTCTTATTCCAGTTTACCACTACATAAAGGAAAAGAAGGCTGTCATGAAGGCTGCAGGAGTTCAGAGAGGTGTTACTGGTAAATGAGGCTGAAAGAGTGAAAGTATGCTGCCATAGCATGAGACAGAAGGAAATAGGTCATTGTGACTTTTTATTAAATACAGGTAATATCTATTTAACTGATACTGTTATATTTAAACAGTATTCCTTTTAGAAGTCTTACCTGAGTGTGCACTAGGCGGTGTCCTACCCACTGGACCACCAGGGAAGCCCTCAGCTTCTTTGTTGTCAATTATTGGAAATCCAAATCAGTTTCACACGTTCAAATGGCCTCTGTCCTTTAGATCTATCTTTCCTAAGAAAAGAGGTTTAATTTGTGATGATATTCAATATGCTTCAAGATGGACATTTAGGACTTTCTTAGTGGTGGCTCAGATGGTAAAGAATCTGCCTGCAATATGAGAGACCTGGGTTCAATCCCTGGACTGGGAATATCCCCTAGAGAAGGGTATAGCTACCCACTCCAGTATTCTTGCATGGAGAATCCCATGGACAGAGGAGCCTGGCGGGCTATCGTCACTGGGTCTGATATGAGCGAGTGACTTTTTCACTTTCACTTTGGTGGTCCAGTGGTCAGAATTTGCCTTCCAATGCAGGGGACACAGGTTCAATCTCCGGTCAGGGAACTAGATTCCACCTACTGCAACAGAAAATTCCTTGTGCTGCACCTAAGCTGGACGCAGCCAAATAAATAAATTGGATGAGTAAATATCTAAAATAATAAATAAAATGCTGGGCATTTTAGACATGGAGAACATATGGGGTGAATTTATAGACACAAAGGATTGACCCAACAGCTGGTCTCCCAAAATGAGCTTGTAGGTACAGAGAGGAAGGGCATTTCTGGGGAGGTCGAAACTAATTCCTACAAGTCCAAAAATCTGCTGGTACAAATGAGTAAAATCCTAAGTATTCCAGTCTCGCACACATTTCTTGAGAGGTTACCTAGCACAATGTCATCACATTGAACCAACACTGGGACGCTGTGCAGCACAGGCTTGAGAAGAACACAGCTGCAGGTCAGAGTGACTGTACCGTTGCCTCTTATTCCAGTTTACCACTACATAAAGGAAAAGAAGGCTGTCATGAAGGCTGCAGGAGTTCAGAGAGGTGTTACTGGTAAATGAGGCTGAAAGAGTGAAAGTATGCTGCCATAGCATGAGACAGAAGGAAATAGGTCATTGTGACTTTTTATTAAATACAGGTAATATCTATTTAACTGATACTGTTATATTTAAACAGTATTCCTTTTTAGAAGTCTTACCTGTATGTGTCTTATGAAGTTTGTTGTTCAGTCATTCAGTTGTGTCCAGCTCTTTGTGACACCATGGACTGTAGCAAACCAGGCTCCTCTGTCTGTGGAATTTTCCAGGCAAGATTACTGGAGTCTGTTGCCATTTCCTTCTCCAAGTTTAAGACTATATAATAATTAATCTATAAAATGTAAATATCCAATAGAGTTTAAACAGTTAAAATAAATGGCTGTATCAGAGGACAGAAAGTGCAAAACTCTTGTTAGAGTTTTTCTCACACTCATTACAAGTCTAGTTCTACTATTAACCACCATCGCTATAATTGCTTAAATAATAGCCTTTGTGTACCAGAAACAAAACAGAATAATACATAATTTCAAATAAACACCTATTTTTATATTTGTGGAATAACATTTAAAAAATAAACAGTTCATATGAATATAATTATTTATTACATATTACATTATTATGAGTTTCTTTTATTGGTCTGTTATGGCACAACTGTCTTGGACTGTCTTTCTAAAAAGTTGGTCATCCTGCTTGTCATTCAGCACAATGCTTCTGAGATTCATCCATGTCGGGTGTATCAGTTATTCAATGCTTTTTATTGCTAGTAAGTATTTCATATTATGGCTATACCCTTGTTATTTCTTTTCATTCATTCACTAGCTGTTGTTTCAGTTTGGGGTGATTATGAATAGTGCTTTTTTAAACATATGCATGCAGGTTTCTGTATGAAGATGTGTTTTTATTTTTCTTGAGCAACTCCGTAAGAGTAGAATTGATAGGTTTTGCAGTGAATATAAAGGTAAGCTCCCGTATTGTTTCCCAAGTAGCTGTGCCATTTTGCATGCCCCTGGCTATGGATGAGCTGCTCTGCATCCCAGCAAGCACCTGATTATTTTAGAGCTTTTTTTTTTTTTTTTTAATGTTCCTCTTTCAGCCACTCTAATAGGTGAATAGTGCTGTTTCACAGCTTTAACCTCTCACAGCAGTCACTCTGACCGGCATGCACAACTGCCTTGAAAGAAACTGAGACCGAAAGAAAACAGAGAAGAAGTCCCTCGGTGAAACTGGAGAATGGGACAGGTGTGGAAAGGGCCCTGGGGAATGTATGTGACTTTGGGCAAAGAATCAGCTTGTTGATTAGGAAGAACAAGAAGAGGGGTCAGCTAGACTCTCCGCTCCCCCAGAAGCTCACACCCACAACCCTGAAAGTTCTCAAGAGGAAGAAGGAACAGGGGAGCAGGCGGGACGCTTGCTCAGAAGGTTCAGTCTCAGAGACACTCCCAGGCTCTATGAAGGCAGCCTGCTCTCCACCTCCGTCCCCTGCCCTCTGTCCCTGTCACAGGAGCCCCATACTGTGGGGCAAATGAATGAGGGTCTCTGGGCTGCTGGAGCTGCTCCCTCTCACCATCCTTTTGTGAACCTTGCTCAGAAGCAGTGACTGTCCTCTCTGCCAGCCCAGGGAATGCCCCTGTCTCACCCTATTAGGGAAAACACACTGACTGAAATCACCCATCCTGACCAGGCACCACAGTAACCATCTGCATGAGTTATTTTACAGCAGGAGGTCCTGGTAAGGAACACAGAACTAAAAAGCCACCACTAACCGAAAGAGTTTGGGAGAGGTCAGAAGAAGACACCATGTGGCTGAGCATCTCCTAGAATCCTTCTCGCTGGCATCCATCACCATGAACCACCAGGAAGGATCCTAAGTCTTAATGACTGGCCAACACAATGCAGAAATGAATCCTATCACCATAAAACCCAAGACTGTGAGCCACGTGGAGATCTTGGGATCTCTAACCCTACTGTTCTCTGCCCTTCCCAGTAACACCTTTTGCTTTGACAGCATGTGTGTCTCCTCGGATAATTCATTTCTCTGTGTTAAACAAGAGCCCATCCTCGAGCCCTGGAAAGGGACCAGAGAGGCTCATCAAGATTGACCCTTACTGCATACTCCTGCCTGACTATATAGCCTTTCTCTCCTCTCTAGGGCAGGGGGTATAGTTCTCGAGGCATTGGCCTACTGTGTTCCCGCTTTGTCTGGCAAAGTAACAAAGCCTCTCTCAGCCACTCTATTAGGTGAATAGTGCTGTTTCACAGCTTTAACCTCTCACAGCAGTCACTCTGACCGGCATGCACAACTGCCTTGAAAGAAACTGAGACCGAAAGAAAACAGAGAAGAAGTCCCTCGGTGAAACTGGAGAATGGGACAGGTGTGGAAAGGGCCCTGGGGAATGTATGTGACTTTGGGCAAAGAATCAGCTTGTTGATTAGGAAGAACAAGAAGAGGGGTCAGCTAGACTCTCCGCTCCCCCAGAAGCTCACACCCACAACCCTGAAAGTTCTCAAGAGGAAGAAGGAACAGGGGAGCAGGCGGGACGCTTGCTCAGAAGGTTCAGTCTCAGAGACACTCCCAGGCTCTATGAAGGCAGCCTGCTCTCCACCTCCGTCCCCTGCCCTCTGTCCCTGTCACAGGAGCCCCATACTGTGGGGCAAATGAATGAGGGTCTCTGGGCTGCTGGAGCTGCTCCCTCTCACCATCCTTTTGTGAACCTTGCTCAGAAGCAGTGACTGTCCTCTCTGCCAGCCCAGGGAATGCCCCTGTCTCACCCTATTAGGGAAAACACACTGACTGAAATCACCCATCCTGACCAGGCACCACAGTAACCATCTGCATGAGTTATTTTACAGCAGGAGGTCCTGGTAAGGAACACAGAACTAAAAAGCCACCACTAACCGAAAGAGTTTGGGAGAGGTCAGAAGAAGACACCATGTGGCTGAGCATCTCCTAGAATCCTTCTCGCTGGCATCCATCACCATGAACCACCAGGAAGGATCCTAAGTCTTAATGACTGGCCAACACAATGCAGAAATGAATCCTATCACCATAAAACCCAAGACTGTGAGCCACGTGGAGATCTTGGGATCTCTAACCCTACTGTTCTCTGCCCTTCCCAGTAACACCTTTTGCTTTGACAGCATGTGTGTCTCCTCGGATAATTCATTTCTCTGTGTTAAACAAGAGCCCATCCTCGAGCCCTGGAAAGGGACCAGAGAGGCTCATCAAGATTGACCCTTACTGCATACTCCTGCCTGACTATATAGCCTTTCTCTCCTCTCTAGGGCAGGGGGTATAGTTCTCGAGGCATTGGCCTACTGTGTTCCCGCTTTGTCTGGCAAAGTAACAAAGCCACTCTTTCCTTCTTTTCCATAGCTCTGTCTCTGTATTTCTGTTTGGCATTGGTGCACAGAGAGCCAAGATTTTGGCCAACACTGCCTCTGAGTATAATGCCTTCACCCTCCCAAGCATCTGGGGTATCCCCTAATGGTTCACACACCCTAAGGTCGATCGAGGTGCTCTCCCAAGCCCCCTCTGCCCTCTTCCCATCCACAAACAGCCTTCCTGCTTGGGAGAGAGGCCTTAAATGTCCAGTAGGAAGCGGTAGGGAGAAGAGCCAGAGAAGATCTCCCATTCTCCAGGGTGGACAGGTGGGTGTATCTCTTGTGTGAGCCTTGTGAAGAGGAAAGATGTACCAACAGACTGGGAACTTCCTGAGGGCAGTCACTGAACTGGGGCTGCGCACAGGGCTCCAGAAAACACTAATGATAGTTGGAGTTCTTCCAAGAAGGAGACCCTCAAAATTATCCCAAGTGATGGTCCTCTTTGAAATAAAAAATACTCCCAGTATTGATGGTGTTCTAGAGGGAGCATTATGATGGAGTATCAGGAAGGAGCTTGAGGCTTTAAAAGGGGTCTGATTAGATGCCCTCTCAAGCCTAGCATCATTCTGGGCTCTGTAACTGACAAGGCTTCAGAACTTCAAAGGGCTTCCAGCTGCTTGAAAAGCAGAAATAAACAGAAGCCGCTCATATGTCAATAAAGCCAGTCATTAAGGAAAGTAGGGGCTTTTAATATGAAGCAATGTCAGCACAAGGAGACGTATGCAAAGCTGGGTCATTTTTAACATTTGGCGAAGGCGCATTATTCTTGACAAGGAAAAAAAGAAAAGTAAACGTAAAAAATGCCCAAAAAGGATGTGGCAATTTGCTTTGACAGCATGTGTGTCTCCTCGGATAATTCATTTCTCTGTGTTAAACAAGAGCCCATCCTCGAGCCCTGGAAAGGGACCAGAGAGGCTCATCAAGATTGACCCTTACTGCATACTCCTGCCTGACTATATAGCCTTTCTCTCCTCTCTAGGGCAGGGGGTATAGTTCTCGAGGCATTGGCCTACTGTGTTCCCGCTTTGTCTGGCAAAGTAACAAAGCCACTCTTTCCTTCTTTTCCATAGCTCTGTCTCTGTATTTCTGTTTGGCATTGGTGCACAGAGAGCCAAGATTTTGGCCAACACTGCCTCTGAGTATAATGCCTTCACCCTCCCAAGCATCTGGGGTATCCCCTAATGGTTCACACACCCTAAGGTCGATCGAGGTGCTCTCCCAAGCCCCCTCTGCCCTCTTCCCATCCACAAACAGCCTTCCTGCTTGGGAGAGAGGCCTTAAATGTCCAGTAGGAAGCGGTAGGGAGAAGAGCCAGAGAAGATCTCCCATTCTCCAGGGTGGACAGGTGGGTGTATCTCTTGTGTGAGCCTTGTGAAGAGGAAAGATGTACCAACAGACTGGGAACTTCCTGAGGGCAGTCACTGAACTGGGGCTGCGCACAGGGCTCCAGAAAACACTAATGATAGTTGGAGTTCTTCCAAGAAGGAGACCCTCAAAATTATCCCAAGTGATGGTCCTCTTTGAAATAAAAAATACTCCCAGTATTGATGGTGTTCTAGAGGGAGCATTATGATGGAGTATCAGGAAGGAGCTTGAGGCTTTAAAAGGGGTCTGATTAGATACCCTCTCAAGCCTAGCATCATTCTGGGCTCTGTAACTGACAAGGCTTCAGAACTTCAAAGGGCTTCCAGCTGCTTGAAAAGCAGAAATAAACAGAAGCCGCTCATATGTCAATAAAGCCAGTCATTAAGGAAAGTAGGGGCTTTTAATATGAAGCAATGTCAGCACAAGGAGACGTATGCAAAGCTGGGTCATTTTTAACATTTGGCGAAGGCACATTATTCTTTTGACAATAGGAATAAAGAAAGCAATTAGAAACTCCAGGAAAATAAAACACCGTACAAAAAAAAGACATTGCCCAAATGTAAAGAAAATGAGAATGTGGCAAGCCTTTGAGTACTCGATGGAGCCTAAGAAAACCGAATGCATATGACCTTGATGCATTCTTAGCCCTTTTGAATGGCCTGGGCATCACAACCTTGGATCAGAAGGGAAGGAAATAATCTTTGGGCACATATTCCTTCGCTCAGCAGTGAACTATACCCTTAGTAATATTGGTTTATTGATTTTTTTTTAACTTTTAAAACTGATCTCAGGATAAAATGCAACTGTTGTGTTTATGACTTCAACACAGTGCCATTAAATATCATCATCTTTTAAAATGTCGGACTATTACAGGCAGGTTGAGAGGTGGATGAGTGTGGGGGAAGGGAGGAGAAGGGATAGGAGTGGTGAGTTTCTCTTTTTATATAGTGGGAAGGCATTGGATGGTGCCTCCATTCTCTGGAGTGGGAAGGAAGGGGTACTGTTTAGAGCTCAAAAGCAAGCAACAGAAGACCTGAGACTATTTTAACTAGCAAAACCCAGGAAGAATGGCGGAGAAGAGAACGGGAATGTGTAAGTGAGCTAAAACCTCATTTTTCATAGCAGAGTGTGTTAGTTTCCTAGGGCTTTCACATCGAAGTACCAAAACCTGGTTGGCTGAGACAGTGTACGTTTACCATCTCACAGTGCTGGAGGCTGGAATTCTGAGATCACACTGTCAACAGGGCTGGTGTTGCTGAGACTGTGAAGGAGTGTCCCGCTCTACGTCTCCTAGCTTCGGGGATTTGTTGACAATCTTTGGGGTCGTGGCTTGTAGATGCATTGCTCTAATATTTGCCTTCACCTTCACTAGGGGTCCTCCCCTGTGTCTTTACATGGTATTCCCTCCGTGTTCCTTTTTTTTTTTTTTTAATTAATTAATTTATTTAATTGAGGGGGGTGCGGTGGGGAGGGAGAGGAGCAGGCGGGCCACTTCTATTGGTCTTTCGTTTGGCCATTTTCATCCATCTTTGTTCTTTGGCTCCTGTGGGCCTCCCATCGCTGTGGCCCCTGTTGTCGCAGAGCACCGGCTCTGGGCGCATGCACTCCAGCGCTCCGGCTGGGTAATTGGACACAGCGGTCCAGCCACTCTGTGGCACGTGGGATCTTCCCAGGCCAGGGATCGAACCGGTGCCCCTTGCACTGCAAGGCGGTGCGCTTACCCACTGGGCCACCAGGGAAGCCCCCGTGCTCCTTTTTAAAAATAAGAACACCAATTTTATTGGATTAGGGTCCACCTTAATGACTTCACTTTAAACTAATAGCTTCTTTAAAGATCCTGTTTCCAAATAACACCACACTCTGAGGTACCAGGGGACTTTTACGTGTTTTTGGAGGATACACAATTCCGCCCATAGCACAGTCACTAGATACTCTCTAAAAGTTTCCATATCAAGACAAGATATTCTATACATACAGTTTATTTTGTTAACAGTTTATTCTATATGGGAATATAGTTGATGGTTGGATAGCATCACCAGCTCAATGGACCTGAGTGTGAGCAAGCTCTGGGAGATGCTGAAGGACAGGGAAGCCTGGCGTGCCACAGTCCATGGGGTTGCAATGAGTCAGACACAACTGAGCGACTGAACTGATAGCCCAGTGACAAAGTTGTGATAGTTTCCTGTGGAGAGCAAAGTGATTCCGCCGTATATGTGCGTGTATGCATTCTCCCCCAGACTCGCTCCCCATCCAGGCTGCCGTGCATGTAGGTTGGACTTACACAGGTCAGCAACACTGACACCCAGGTGACGGGACTCCAGCCCAGAGTGCCGTGCTTCAGAGGGCACTACCCTGACTCTAGCTGCGAGTTGCCAGGTTTGGTAGAGTTTCAGTTTCAGATGACAGATAGGCTTTTTTTGCTTTGTTTTGTTTTTGCAGTATTTGTGTGCCTCCATTTAACACTGGGGCCGTACTCACCCTAAGAAATTATTGTTGTTTAATTGGATGTCCTGTATTTTGTCTGACAATCCCACCTTGCACATGCCTTTCAAGGGGACTTTTCCATCTAGAGTCTGCACCCCCACTTCTGGACCTGGGACCCTGGAATTCTCTGACCAGATGAACAGCCTAGAGCCTTCCAGGGTCCCTGTGTCTTCTCACCCTAACCACTCAGACCGAGGCAGAGCTATACCAGGGTATGTGTCCTCTCTAGGCCCGAGTCTGTTGGAGGGAGGAGGGGATGTGGACAGAACTTGGGTGTGAGGGCTGGGGTCTTCACTCCTCTCTACACAGGACCCCTTGTGGTATAGGACAGAACCTGGGGTGGGAAGGAAAAGAAGACAGCTGGCAGCTGGGGGCTGGGGGAGATGGTGAGTGGGCTCTGCCTGCCTGTCTGGCTCTGGAACTCCAAAGAGTACAAGAACTCTAAAGTTGAACTTGGTCTTTAAGTGGTTATGAAGGTACATTTGTCAAGGTAGGAAAATGGAACACATGTAGTTTGCAGGATTTACAACTTCTAAATATTTAGACATATGGTATGTGAGCCCCCAAATGTACCCTTGCCGCCGGCCCTACAAATGTTCTGGGCAGGCCTGATGTGTGTAACCACAGCAGAACTAAAAACAGAAACCATCCCAACTTGTTACCTCTGGGGAGGACGGGGGAGTGGAGGGTGGGAGGCAGAGAACTGTAATATTTTATATTAAGCCTCTCTGTCCATTTGGTTTTCTGTTGTAGGAACTGCATTCTTTGTTATGAAAAATTATTCCAGTTCCAAGCTCCTCCCTCAAGTCTTCCTGACCTGAAGCTCACACTCCCTTCTCCCAACCCCTGCACCCCAACACGGTGTGGCAGTCTGTCCTGCCTGGCTCTCTCCCAGCATTCTCTGCAGCCAATGCTACAGGTCAGCAACACTGACACCCAGGTGACGGGACTCCAGCCCAGAGTGCCGTGCTTCAGAGGGCACTACCCTGACTCTAGCTGCGAGTTGCCAGGTTTGGTAGAGTTTCAGTTTCAGATGACAGATAGGCTTTTTTTGCTTTGTTTTGTTTTTGCAGTATTTGTGTGCCTCCATTTAACACTGGGGCCGTACTCACCCTAAGAAATTATTGTTGTTTAATTGGATGTCCTGTATTTTGTCTGACAATCCCACCTTGCACATGCCTTTCAAGGGGACTTTTCCATCTAGAGTCTGCACCCCCACTTCTGGACCTGGGACCCTGGAATTCTCTGACCAGATGAACAGCCTAGAGCCTTCCAGGGTCCCTGTGTCTTCTCACCCTAACCACTCAGACCGAGGCAGAGCTATACCAGGGTATGTGTCCTCTCTAGGCCCGAGTCTGTTGGAGGGAGGAGGGGATGTGGACAGAACTTGGGTGTGAGGGCTGGGGTCTTCACTCCTCTCTACACAGGACCCCTTGTGGTATAGGACAGAACCTGGGGTGGGAAGGAAAAGAAGACAGCTGGCAGCTGGGGGCTGGGGGAGATGGTGAGTGGGCTCTGCCTGCCTGTCTGGCTCTGGAACTCCAAAGAGTACAAGAACTCTAAAGTTGAACTTGGTCTTTAAGTGGTTATGAAGGTACATTTGTCAAGGTAGGAAAATGGAACACATGTAGTTTGCAGGATTTACAACTTCTAAATATTTAGACATATGGTATGTGAGCCCCCAAATGTACCCTTGCCGCCGGCCCTACAAATGTTCTGGGCAGGCCTGATGTGTGTAACCACAGCAGAACTAAAAACAGAAACCATCCCAACTTGTTACCTCTGGGGAGGACGGGGGAGTGGAGGGTGGGAGGCAGAGAACTGTAATATTTTATATTAAGCCTCTCTGTCCATTTGGTTTTCTGTTGTAGGAACTGCATTCTTTGTTATGAAAAATTATTCCAGTTCCAAGCTCCTCCCTCAAGTCTTCCTGACCTGAAGCTCACACTCCCTTCTCCCAACCCCTGCACCCCAACACGGTGTGGCAGTCTGTCCTGCCTGGCTCTCTCCCAGCATTCTCTGCAGCCAATGCTGCCTCCCCAGGTTGGCTGGCACCCTCTCCTCTTCTTGTCTTCCCCTGTGAAGTGGCCTTGGGATGAGGTCAACACAGCCCTGTGGCCCTGCCTTCCTGTGGTCAGAGTTCCTCTCCTGACTCCATCTCCAGGTGGTGCTCCCCACTGGTATTTCCTAGAAAACTTCTCAAGAGTAGGAGAAGCCTGCAGCCTCTTTCTGCAGGTTTGTAAGGAGCAGTGTTACGTGGAAACCATGCTGTTGCCCGACCCGTTGATGAGAAGCAGGTGTTTGGAGGACTTTCTATTGCCCTGTGAAATGTCCTTAAAATGTCCTGTCCCAAGGAATCCAGTCTGGACCCAGAGTCCCTATCTGTAGGATTGGTTGTGGGGGATAAAGGGACCTCCAGAGTGCTTTCATTTCATGCTCACCCAACTCACTCATTCATTGAACCAAGGGGTATTTACAGAGCATCTTCTCTGTGTCAGGGATTAACAGCAACTGGGGCCTGGAGGGGTGGGATGGGGGTACAGGGAGAGGGGTGGAGGAGGGAAGGGTCAGGGATATACATATGACTAATCTGGGAACATACATATCTGTAAACAACAAAACTCTGTAAAAGTAGAAAGCAAAATAAAATAATTATAAAAAAACACTTACAGAATATGTTAGACTAATTTTAAAAATAAATTTTTGTTAAATAATAAAAGGCATAAAATATTAAAAAACAAAACAACTGGGAAGACAGATTGTCTGCCTTCAACAGGCTTCCTCTCTAGCAGAGGGGTCTCCTGTTAAACACACGGACATAAATGGATGTTTAGTGAATTAACTGAGAAAACCTCTAAAAGGAAAGACAGTTCCAAACAGGTAAGCTAATGGGGGGAAAATGCAACTTGAAGAAACAGACAGTGCAGATAGGACACACACACAAGGGCTATTATTAGAATATAGAATATATATTCATGAAACAAGAACTAGATGTAAATACCCTCACCCAGAGGCAGGCAGTGTTGGAACGGCAGAGTCCAGAGAGTGATGCTGCCTCCCAGACAAGCAGTGCCAAAGTGGGGCTTCAGGCACCTTGGGAGACCCCTGAGAGAGTATCTCAGAAGCGACTGTGTCCCTCAACCTCACCTGGCTGCCAGGTGGATGGTCCTGGGTGACAGAACCATCTCTGTGAGCCTGCGTGTCTCAGAATCCCAGTCAGAAAACTGAAGCCTGGCTGGTGCCTGTCGGAGCTTCCTTGTACCCGGCTGGCGCGCAGTCACACCCCGCCCGCCTCCCCACCCTCCTCTCCCAGCTCCTCTCCCACATGCAGGGATGGGAGACGTCCCAGGACTAAGGGTGGTCCGGCCAGGGAGCCAGTGGGCAGGTTCTGACATGGGACGGCCGGCGAGGGAGGAGGATGTGTTTTCTTACAAAACCAGATCTAAAGTTTTGGCTTCTCAGTGGGACTTTGGATCACGGATCACTCGCTTTGGCCTCAGCTTCTCACTGGAACACACCCACCACCCACGCAGACACGCGGTCACAGAAATGCACACTCAATTCTACACATACACACACACACACACTCCAAAGGACTTAACCCCAACCACCTACAATACACACACCCAAACATTTCCGAACACACAAATTCACACCTAGTGGTCTCACACCCACCTCCACACAAACAGATATACAAACTCATCCACAGGCATAGCTGTCACACCCCTACCCAGACACACACACATACAAGCGTACACACGTTCCCTCACGCGTTCCCAGCCTGGAGAATACTCTCTCCTGTTTTTCTAGTTTGAAGGGAGGTCCGAAGTCTCCCACTTTCCCTGGGTTTCAATTTCTCACCCTTCCTCCCATAACAATCCTGGGAAGACAGATTGTCTGCCTTCAACAGGCTTCCTCTCTAGCAGAGGGGTCTCCTGTTAAACACACGGACATAAATGGATGTTTAGTGAATTAACTGAGAAAACCTCTAAAAGGAAAGACAGTTCCAAACAGGTAAGCTAATGGGGGGAAAATGCAACTTGAAGAAACAGACAGTGCAGATAGGACACACACACAAGGGCTATTATTAGAATATAGAATATATATTCATGAAACAAGAACTAGATGTAAATACCCTCACCCAGAGGCAGGCAGTGTTGGAACGGCAGAGTCCAGAGAGTGATGCTGCCTCCCAGACAAGCAGTGCCAAAGTGGGGCTTCAGGCACCTTGGGAGACCCCTGAGAGAGTATCTCAGAAGCGACTGTGTCCCTCAACCTCACCTGGCTGCCAGGTGGATGGTCCTGGGTGACAGAACCATCTCTGTGAGCCTGCGTGTCTCAGAATCCCAGTCAGAAAACTGAAGCCTGGCTGGTGCCTGTCGGAGCTTCCTTGTACCCGGCTGGCGCGCAGTCACACCCCGCCCGCCTCCCCACCCTCCTCTCCCAGCTCCTCTCCCACATGCAGGGATGGGAGACGTCCCAGGACTAAGGGTGGTCCGGCCAGGGAGCCAGTGGGCAGGTTCTGACATGGGACGGCCGGCGAGGGAGGAGGATGTGTTTTCTTACAAAACCAGATCTAAAGTTTTGGCTTCTCAGTGGGACTTTGGATCACGGATCACTCGCTTTGGCCTCAGCTTCTCACTGGAACACACCCACCACCCACGCAGACACGCGGTCACAGAAATGCACACTCAATTCTACACATACACACACACACACACTCCAAAGGACTTAACCCCAACCACCTACAATACACACACCCAAACATTTCCGAACACACAAATTCACACCTAGTGGTCTCACACCCACCTCCACACAAACAGATATACAAACTCATCCACAGGCATAGCTGTCACACCCCTACCCAGACACACACACATACAAGCGTACACACAATCCCTCACGCGTTCCCAGCCTGGAGAATACTCTCTCCTGTTTTTCTAGTTTGAAGGGAGGTCCGAAGTCTCCCACTTTCCCTGGGTTTCAATTTCTCACCCTTCCTCCCATAACAATCCTTCTGGCCGCATCCCTTCTTGGGTCCTGTCCAGCTAGTGCTGTGTCTTTAAGGAAGCTGAAGCTGCTAAAAGTGAGTGAGAGAGGGAAAAAAAGTTTGGCATCATTTCCCCCTCAAGTTTCTGGTGTCACTTATGAAACACGGGGCCTGTTGCTGCAGAGAGGCAGTCGTTTTGCTGAAAGGAGGGAGTTTACGGGCTGTGTGGGTTTCTGTCCTGCAGCCTCCTCTCAGGAGAAGCTCTCAGGCACCCTGTCTGCATCCGGGCAGGCCCAGGTGTCCAGACCGAAAGGTAGGACAGAGACCTGGCTGTCCCTTCCTCCAGCATCCTCATTTTCCCTTGGCTCTGCAGGCCGTCCGGGGCTAACTCTTTCTTTGTTGCTTTTTGGTTTTCATCTAAGAAGAGGTTCTGCTTGACTGAGAAAGAGTAGTTTGAAGGTAAGTCAGCGGCAAGAGGGCTCCAAGGGCCAGCGGGAGGAGAGGGCAGCCTACTGGGCACAGAGGCTGGACCCTCCTGAGCACTTTCCTGTTGGTTTGGGGTGCTCAGGCAATCCCTAGCTTGGATCTGTCCAGGGGCCAAGGATCCCTCTAACAACCGTTGCTCCGGAAATCCCAGCAGTATTTGGGTTGAGCCACTGGCCTCATCCAAGCCCGCTGAGAGGTCCTGGCAGGGGTTTATTTAGGCAGCTGCCTGGCATAGTTTGAACCGAAAAGGTCAAGGGTGTGAGTCAGTAGAAAGGGCCTGGTGTGTGCTGCGGTCCTGGCCGTAGATGCAGGAGGATGGTAGGTGGGGCGGGTGGGGCGGTGTGCACAAGGGGCCTTGTCTAGGTCGGGGCAGAGCGTAGCTATGGGGGTTCAAAGGGGAGGGGCTGTGGTCAGGAAGTGGGAGGGCAGGAGGGAGGTTCTGCTGAATGCTGGGGAAGGAGGCGGCTGCAAAACAGATTTCAAGTCCTAAAGTCAGCTAGGAGAGGGAGAGGGAGCGCTGGGCTCAGAGGAGGAGCTGGGGTCCTCTTCTGTCCCACCTTTGCCCCCTGCTGACTGCATGACCTCGGGCAAGTCTTGGACCTTCTTTAGGCCTCAGCTTCCCCTTCTGTAGAATGGGGGTGGTGGGCGAGATGGTGTGGGTTGGTCTTAGCTGGATTATGCGGGCAGGGCCTTCTGAAGGGGAAGGGCTCTGGGTCCGGGTGCTGAGGGGGACAAGTGGCTTCTGAGGGTCCTTGGGGTCACCTCAGTGGCATGTCCTTCTCTGCAGGAAGTAGGATGCAGGAGCTGCGTCTGCTGTGCTTGGCAGTCCTCGTGGGACTGGCGCGGGCCTGTCCAGAGCCCTGTGACTGCGGGGAGAAGTACGGGTTCCAGATCGCCGACTGCGCCTACCGCGACCTCCAGGCTGTGCCGCCTGGCTTCTCGGCCAACGTGACCACACTGAGCCTATCGGCCAACCGGCTACCCAGCTTGCCAGAGGGCGCCTTCAGGGAGGTGCCCCGGCTGCAGTCACTGTGGCTGGCGCACAACGAGATCCGCAGGGTGGCCGCGGGTGCCCTAACCTCTCTGAGCCAACTCAAGAGCCTGGACCTGAGCCACAACCTCATCTCTGACTTCGCCTGGAGTGACCTGCACAGCCTCAGCGCCCTTCAGTTGCTCAAGATGGACAGCAACGAGCTGACCTTCATCCCCCGTGACGCCTTCCACAGCCTTCGCACCCTGCGCCGCTGCAGCTCAATCACAACCGCCTGCACACGCTGGCCGAGGGCACCTTCGCTCCGCTGAGAGGTCCTGGCAGGGGTTTATTTAGGCAGCTGCCTGGCATAGTTTGAACCGAAAAGGTCAAGGGTGTGAGTCAGTAGAAAGGGCCTGGTGTGTGCTGCGGTCCTGGCCGTAGATGCAGGAGGATGGTAGGTGGGGCGGGTGGGGCGGTGTGCACAAGGGGCCTTGTCTAGGTCGGGGCAGAGCGTAGCTATGGGGGTTCAAAGGGGAGGGGCTGTGGTCAGGAAGTGGGAGGGCAGGAGGGAGGTTCTGCTGAATGCTGGGGAAGGAGGCGGCTGCAAAACAGATTTCAAGTCCTAAAGTCAGCTAGGAGAGGGAGAGGGAGCGCTGGGCTCAGAGGAGGAGCTGGGGTCCTCTTCTGTCCCACCTTTGCCCCCTGCTGACTGCATGACCTCGGGCAAGTCTTGGACCTTCTTTAGGCCTCAGCTTCCCCTTCTGTAGAATGGGGGTGGTGGGCGAGATGGTGTGGGTTGGTCTTAGCTGGATTATGCGGGCAGGGCCTTCTGAAGGGGAAGGGCTCTGGGTCCGGGTGCTGAGGGGGACAAGTGGCTTCTGAGGGTCCTTGGGGTCACCTCAGTGGCATGTCCTTCTCTGCAGGAAGTAGGATGCAGGAGCTGCGTCTGCTGTGCTTGGCAGTCCTCGTGGGACTGGCGCGGGCCTGTCCAGAGCCCTGTGACTGCGGGGAGAAGTACGGGTTCCAGATCGCCGACTGCGCCTACCGCGACCTCCAGGCTGTGCCGCCTGGCTTCTCGGCCAACGTGACCACACTGAGCCTATCGGCCAACCGGCTACCCAGCTTGCCAGAGGGCGCCTTCAGGGAGGTGCCCCGGCTGCAGTCACTGTGGCTGGCGCACAACGAGATCCGCAGGGTGGCCGCGGGTGCCCTAACCTCTCTGAGCCAACTCAAGAGCCTGGACCTGAGCCACAACCTCATCTCTGACTTCGCCTGGAGTGACCTGCACAGCCTCAGCGCCCTTCAGTTGCTCAAGATGGACAGCAACGAGCTGACCTTCATCCCCCGTGACGCCTTCCACAGCCTTCGCACCCTGCGCTCGCTGCAGCTCAATCACAACCGCCTGCACACGCTGGCCGAGGGCACCTTCGCTCCGCTGACTGCCCTGTCTCACCTGCAGATCAACAATAACCCCTTCGACTGCACCTGCGGCATCATGTGGTTCAAGACGTGGGCCCTGACGGCGGCCGTGTCCATCCCGGAGCAGGATAACATCACCTGCGCGTCGCCCCGCGTGCTCAAGGGCACCCGGCTGAGCCGCCTGCCGCCGCTGCCTTGCTCCCCACCCTCAGTACAGCTCACCTACCAGCCCAGCCAGGAGGGGGCCGAGCTGCGTCCGGGCTTTGTGCTGGCTCTCCACTGTGATGTGGACGGGCAGCCAGCCCCTCAGCTCCACTGGCACATCCAGACGCCTGGCGGCACCGTGGAGATCGCCAGCCCCAATGTGGGTGCGGACGGCCGTGCCCTGCCTGGCGTCCTGGCAGCCCGCAGCCGTCCACGCTTCCAGGCCTTTGCCAATGGCAGCCTGCTCATCCCCGACTTCGGCAAGTTGGAGGAGGGCACCTACAGCTGCCTGGCCACCAACGAGCTGGGCAGTGCGGAGAGCTCGGTGAATGTGGCACTGGCCACGCCGGGCGAGGGTGGCGAGGCTGCGCTAGGGCACAGGTTCCACGGCAAAGTGGCCGAGGGGAAGGGCTGCTACACGGTTGACAACGAGGTGCAGCCGTCGGGGCCCGAGGACAATGTCGTCATCATCTACCTCAGCCGCACCCGGGGCCCCGAGGCTGCAGCAGCGGGGGCAGGAGTCTCTGGGAAACAGCTCCCCGGTCTGCTTCTGCTGGGCCAGAACCTCCTCCTCTTCCTCTTCCTCGCTTCCTTCTAGCCTGACCTGAGGCCTCACTGACTCCTGCCCCGAAGGCAGCTGTGCCTCACAAGTGCCGCAGGGACCTGGGGGTGGCATCTCTCAGAGCCTGCATCGGGGATTTTCCACCTTCCTACCCCCCCTTCTCAGCTCTCCTGGAACATTCACCACAGCCACTTCTAGACTTGCTCAAAGCTAGTGACTAGGACAGAATTGGATGCCCCCACCGTCTGTGGTGCTAATTGCTGCTCAGCCCGTGCCTTGGGGTCTAAAGCCCCCGGCCTTCCACAGCCTTCGCACCCTGCGCTCGCTGCAGCTCAATCACAACCGCCTGCACACGCTGGCCGAGGGCACCTTCGCTCCGCTGACTGCCCTGTCTCACCTGCAGATCAACAATAACCCCTTCGACTGCACCTGCGGCATCATGTGGTTCAAGACGTGGGCCCTGACGGCGGCCGTGTCCATCCCGGAGCAGGATAACATCACCTGCGCGTCGCCCCGCGTGCTCAAGGGCACCCGGCTGAGCCGCCTGCCGCCGCTGCCTTGCTCCCCACCCTCAGTACAGCTCACCTACCAGCCCAGCCAGGAGGGGGCCGAGCTGCGTCCGGGCTTTGTGCTGGCTCTCCACTGTGATGTGGACGGGCAGCCAGCCCCTCAGCTCCACTGGCACATCCAGACGCCTGGCGGCACCGTGGAGATCGCCAGCCCCAATGTGGGTGCGGACGGCCGTGCCCTGCCTGGCGTCCTGGCAGCCCGCAGCCGTCCACGCTTCCAGGCCTTTGCCAATGGCAGCCTGCTCATCCCCGACTTGGCAAGTTGGAGGAGGGCACCTACAGATGGCTGGCGACCAATGAGCTGGGTAGTGCGGAGAGCTAGGTGAATGTGGCAGTGGCCACGCTGGGCGAGGGTGGCGAGGCTGCGTTAGGGTACAGGTTCCACGGCAAAGTGGCCGAGGGGAAGGGCTGCTACACGGTTGACAACGAGGTGCAGCCGTCGGGGCCCGAGGACAATGTCGTCATCATCTACCTCAGCCGCACCCGGGGCCCCGAGGCTGCAGCAGCGGGGGCAGGAGTCTCTGGGAAACAGCTCCCCGGTCTGCTTCTGCTGGGCCAGAACCTCCTCCTCTTCCTCTTCCTCGCTTCCTTCTAGCCTGACCTGAGGCCTCACTGACTCCTGCCCCGAAGGCAGCTGTGCCTCACAAGTGCCGCAGGGACCTGGGGGTGGCATCTCTCAGAGCCTGCATCGGGGATTTTCCACCTTCCTACCCCCCCTTCTCAGCTCTCCTGGAACATTCACCACAGCCACTTCTAGACTTGCTCAAAGCTAGTGACTAGGACAGAATTGGATGCCCTAACTCACCGTCTGTGGTGCTAATTGCTGCTAACCACAGTGCCCATGCCTGCCTCTCAGGGGCAGCATGCCAGCAGGGCTATGCCCTGACCACCTGGGCGGAGCCTAGGACTGACAAGCTGGCCAAGGCGATGGGCAGGGGCTGGGGCTTGAGGCTGAGAGGGGAGGTAACCTGAAGCAGATGGGGCACCAGATATGGAGAGAAGGACATGGAGGAAGTGGCTGCCAGGCTTGAGGCTCTCTGACCTGCTTGAGCTCCTGTTGACCTGTGTTCTCTGACAACCTGGGGGCTTGGAAATCTCTGCCCTCATCTCAGACAGGACTGGAGGATCCAGGATGGTGTTTATCTCCTCTCCCCCTCCCCCCATCCTGGATACCTGCCCTGCCTTCCTCTCCAGGTGGGCATCTGTAGCCTGCCCCTCTGGAAAGGGGTGGCAGAGAAATAAACAGCATTTCTGAGACTCCTCGGCGTCTGCCTGGATTTTGTCTGGATCTAGGAGCCCTGCTGCCTCCATCCCCACCCCGTTCCAGATCAAAATGTGCTATGTATAGGGACAAGCCCCACGAGGAGGCTCTGAAGCCTCTGACCAGAGCCCCCATGACTGCTGAGTCCAGCAAAGTGGAAGCAGGGAGGCCAAGCAATGTGGGGCAGCAGCTGTGAGCCTTGGAGGCTGGCCAGGCCCCTTCCCCCTCCTTCCACACAGTGTCTCCCCATCCCTCTCGACAGCTTGCCGCCCTGCTGAGCGGCTGTCACCAGAGCACAGGAGGACGGCCCCTCTGATGGAAAAGAGCAGGATGGAGCCAAATCCCCATGCTATGCTCCCTTGGGTAAGTCACTGAACATCTCTGGACTTGGGCTTCCTCAGAAAGGGATGGGGTAGGACACGGTAATGCCAAGGGTCCCACTGACTGATTATCTCAGGGTTGATAATCCTAACCCAGTTTGGACCCCTTGGCTCCTCTGGGTCCACTCACAGCTGAGCAGCCTTGGCTTCCTGGAGTAGGATGTGGACTTAAGACCTGAGTCCGGGACAGCTGAGGGACATTTGTGCCCTGAATGTGCTAGCTACTTGCTTGTTTTAAAGTCACTTGTGGTCTCCAAGCCCTCAGGGTGAGGCCTGAGTCCCCCAGCCAGACATCCCTGGCCCCTCTGACCGGCTTTCTGAAGTCAGCCCTCCCCACCTCTCTTGGAACGTCTAGTTAATTGTCCCTTTAACAGTCCAGGATGTGTCATCTGCTGCACGTTTGTTTTTACTGTTCCATCTTTCTGGACATCCCTCTCCTGTCCCTCACGTGACTAAGCCAGCTTTTGAGACTTGGCTTAAGTACCACCTCCTCCAGAAAGCCTTCCTGGATGCCTTTCCCTCACCCCTCACATTGGACTAGGCCCCCCTCCTCCGGCTCCCACAGTCCTGAGTGTCCAGTGTCCCAGACTGATCACACTGTCTTAGGACTGTTTTCACACTAATGCCAGAGACACCGTCTGTCTTCTCATCCCTCCAACACTGTCGATCACTGACACGGGGCTAGGAAGACATTTTTCAGTGGCCTGCAGTGGGGTCAATCCCTCCCTTCCTTGCCCTCTTCCTGGGCATCCTTGACTGTGCCTGGCCTGCCTGGTTTCCTGCCAGCTTGAGGCTGTGGTTTGGGTTTGGGGATGCGGTGGGGCTTGGTCGGCACTAACTGCACAGACACTTCTTGAGGCCCCGCTGATCCAGGTGAGGGGGCGGCCACATCGGCCCCGCCCGCAGCAGCCCCAGCCCCGCAGGGGCCCCCGCCTCAGCCAGCCCCCATAGGCCAATGGACTCCCTGCGTGGCCCTTCCCCTGCAGGCCCGTCTCCTCCCACCTCCGCACATTTACTCACATTGCATTCTCCTGAAATCTCTCCTCCTCCCCAAATCTCGCCCCTTCTCGAAGACCCAGAATCAGTCCTATTTCCAAAGTCCACACTCACACAGCTCAGAGGTGGCACCCGGGTCCCTGGTCTTTCCACCACCTAAAGGGATGGCGGCCACAGGATCCCCTCTGCCCCCGACCCAGTGCCCAGTCCAGCATGTGACCAGAATGCCCCAACCCCAGCCAAGCCCCACAAGCGCAGTGTTGATTCCCTTGGAGTTGGGTTCTTTTTCCGTATATTCCACCCTACCCCACTCAGGAGAGCTGCTTCTTAGGGACAAGTTTATTACAGAGAACACACTGACCTCCTTCATAATGTCTAAGAGCAGACCAACTACAGAAATACCAGCCTCTCGAGTGGGGCCAGCTCCGTGTGGGGCCTGGTTTGAGCCATGACTCTGCTGTCAGGTAGGAGCCCGTGACTTCCTCCTAGGCTGCTTTGTAGGCCACGAGGCCCCGCAGAAGGAGAGGGAGAAAGCTTCTGGAGAGGAGGTGCTGTACACCTTGTCATGGTGGTGAGGTCCAAAGCTGAGTGGGTCGAGCTGGAAGACCAGGCTGTCCTGGCCTGAATCGCCCACCCTGGTCAGAAGAAGGGCTTCTGTGAAGCCTGGAGGCTGGTGGCAGGGCCAGGGTAGGGAGGGGCCTGGACATAGCTGCCCTGCTTCTACTGCTTCCTGGACCAAGAAGTGAAACCACGATCGCCTTCTCCAGAGCCTTCATGGGCTTCCCGAGGTTAAGGGAGCAGGCCCGCACCTTCTCAGAACTCAAGGCTCATACTGCTGACAGGCTTCTACCCAACCAGAGCGACCCCCAGCTGGCCTTGAATCCCCGGGACCTGTGGGCAGAGCTGGTGACAAGCAGAGGGCTGCCGCGGCAGGGTGATGAGGCCAGGAGAGCCATGGAGGGGTGGGCTGGGAGGAGGGGAGGGGCCCTGGCACAGGGGAGGACACGGCCATGTGTGCGGCCTTCCCCCACTCAGGGCTGGGAGCCGTTGGCCCGGGCGCCCGGCAGGGCTGCCTTCCGGAAGGCCTGCAGGGCTGGGTTGTGCAGCAGTGTGTAAGCCAGGCCCCAGCGAGCCCTGCCTCGGCGGGCCCTGGGCCCCGCTCCCCTGGCCGCCAGGTCCTTGGTCTGCAGCAGCCGCATCCCTGAGGAGAGACCTTCTGTGAGTCAGTCAGCAAGCACCCAGCCAACCCTCAGCAAGCACCCAAGACCCGAGCAGAAGCCGGAAATCCCACGTGTAGGGCGAGGGAGGCCGATGAGACTGGAGCGCCGGGCGCCATTTCCCAGGGCGGGAAACGGGGAGAAGAGAGGGTTGCACGAGGTGTTAAGGCTCAGGTCGTCGTCCTCTGCGTGGCCAGCAGAAGAGGGAGACGGGGAGCTCCGCGGAGGGGTTGGAGGCAGGGCTGGGACAAGGGTCCAGAGCCAGCTCAGTGTCCCCCTCCCCGCTTCACACTTCCCAGACAGGAGGGCGGGGGAGGATGCACTGCTCAGGAGAGTGGGGGTGGCCTGCGCAATGGGGGTGACAGAGACCCTTAGTAAGACAGAGGTCTCCTCCATTCTCAAAGTGTGTGCGAACACATGAGACAGGGAGTGTATCCACGTTAGCATCAAGGAAAAAATTACCCTGAGACGAACCAGGAAAATGCCCACCTCTCTCACAGACAGCCCAGGGAGGAAGTGAACATTTTCCTGGCCCTCTCTCCCTTGCATGTGCTGGAGGCGGGGCACGCCTTCCTCCTGGGAGAGCCAGTGGGCTCCACTCCCCGCCATCCCCAGTGGAAAGGCGCACCTTCCTCTTCCTCCCACTGTCTGAGGCCATCCTGGGGGGTCCTGCGGGGCTGGGACCTCTGCGTTCGCAGGAGCAGGGCACAGAAGGCTGTCAAGGCTGGATGGGACTGGCTGACCTCCATCTTCAAGAAGCTGCAGTATGTGTGATAGCCTGGGTGGGGTGGGTTGGCAGCGCTCGTCGGGGAGGGCCCAGACAGCGCCCCACCCCCAACACACACGGACGGTGCCCTGCACACCCTCGCATGCGGGTGTGCGGACGCCTGAACACATGCACTGCACGACCCGCACCCACCCGCGGCTGGGGGTTCCAGATATCCCCCATGGAGAGGAGGCCAGGGCAGACCCTCCTTCCCTGCTTGACCAGCCTGAACATCCTTTGCCCTCGGCTCCTGCCCAGTGACCTTACCGGGGTCGAGTGTGGCGACGCTAGGTGGCAGCAGGCTGAGGTCCATCCGGCCAAGGTGGACAGCGTTGTAGAGCGCCGAGAGGAGCACGCGCCAGACGGCCACCACGGCACCCACCAGCACGTTGACGGGGAAGAGAAGGAAGGTGGCTGTGTAGAGTGCTCGCCTGGGGTCGGGGAGAGGAAGGCTGAGCTGGGTCTTCACACAGAGGCCCTTCCTCAGGTCATTGTTGGACCTAGAGGACCTCAGCTGCTGTGTATTTACAAAGTACATCTTTGTGCACCCTCCTTCTGGTCTGGGTCTGCTGTCTCAACCCAGCTCGCCCTTTCCCCCCACCTGGGAGGCCCAGAGAGCTGGGGAGCCTGAGCTAATGCTGGCTAGCTGCTCAGCGGCAGATCTGGGGTTTACGTCCAGGTCCCCCTGGATCTTTCTATGACCCTGGTGTCTCCCACCTCCCTCCTCTGGATCCCTTGTCCGCGGACACTGAGCCTCTCCTGGGGCCAGGTCCTCCCGCAGCCTAGCAGAGAAACGACCTGCTGTTAACCTTCCTGCAAAGGAGAAAGCAGTGCTGAAAGACAGGGAAAGCTCATGGGGGCATTTCTGGCCCTGTGACAGGTAAACTGAGGCATTTTGAACGAAGCTGGGCCACCGCTCCCTTTGTGGATAGGTGAGCTTTTTAGCACCCACTGGGGCTCCCTGTTAGAGAAAGGGGAAAACTGGCAGTGGATGGAGAGGGGCACTAAGAGAAAGATGGGGAAGCAGCAGCCGAGGGCCTGAGGGAGCCGCCAGCCCAGGAGCCCCCTCACCGATTGGTCAGCGCTGGGCGTCCATGGTGAGTGTCCAGGAAGACCCAGTGCGCCGCCACATTCTGCAGGGTCACAGCCAGGGTCAAGGTCAGCCAGAAGGGCCTGTAGGGGGTGAGGGGATAGGGAGGGTGTCACTGTCAATGGTCCTCGAGGGAGGGGTCCCAGAACCTCGGCCCTCTGCCTCACTCACCACGAGGACTTCAGGTACTGGAGGAGCAGAAGGTTCCTGCCGTGGAGCACGGGCATGAACACCAGGAAGGCCAGGGTCAAGGTCCCCAGAAAGAAGATAGTCTGCTGCACCAGAAGCCCTGCCGGCATCGGGAGGAGGGCAGGGTCAGCCCGCCCTCGCCCCTCCTCCCAGGTGCTCAAAGCTGTGGAACTGGGCAGGCCAGTTTCAGATCCCTGCTCTGTTGCTTAGCTGTGCAACCTTGAGCAAGTGACTTTCTCTCTCTGAGCTTTGGTTTCTTCCTCTGTCAAAAGGGGAGAGCAGTCCCTATCCAGGAAGGTCCCTGTGAGGATGCAGTGAGACAAAATCTGTGGCCACTCTTGGAAAACCAAACAGGGCTTTGTAAATGTTATTTTCCCCCCGGTTGCTCCCAGTGTCCTCGAGGACTAGAAAGTAATTGAAATTCATGTTTACCTTCCTACTGGCCAGAGCCTGGCCCATCGTGGGTTCCTGAAAGCTGGGGAGCCTGAGCTAATGCTGGCTAGCTGCTCAGCGGCAGATCTGGGGTTTACGTCCAGGTCCCCCTGGATCTTTCTATGACCCTGGTGTCTCCCACCTCCCTCCTCTGGATCCCTTGTCCGCGGACACTGAGCCTCTCCTGGGGCCAGGTCCTCCCGCAGCCTAGCAGAGAAACGACCTGCTGTTAACCTTCCTGCAAAGGAGAAAGCAGTGCTGAAAGACAGGGAAAGCTCATGGGGGCATTTCTGGCCCTGTGACAGGTAAACTGAGGCATTTTGAACGAAGCTGGGCCACCGCTCCCTTTGTGGATAGGTGAGCTTTTTAGCACCCACTGGGGCTCCCTGTTAGAGAAAGGGGAAAACTGGCAGTGGATGGAGAGGGGCACTAAGAGAAAGATGGGGAAGCAGCAGCCGAGGGCCTGAGGGAGCCGCCAGCCCAGGAGCCCCCTCACCGATTGGTCAGCGCTGGGCGTCCATGGTGAGTGTCCAGGAAGACCCAGTGCGCCGCCACATTCTGCAGGGTCACAGCCAGGGTCAAGGTCAGCCAGAAGGGCCTGTAGGGGGTGAGGGGATGGGGAGGGTGTCACTGTCAATGGTCCTCGAGGGAGGGGTCCCAGAACCTCGGCCCTCTGCCTCACTCACCACGAGGACTTCAGGTACTGGAGGAGCAGAAGGTTCCTGCCGTGGAGCACGGGCATGAACACCAGGAAGGCCAGGGTCAAGGTCCCCAGAAAGAAGATAGTCTGCTGCACCAGAAGCCCTGCCGGCATCGGGAGGAGGGCAGGGTCAGCCCGCCCTCGCCCCTCCTCCCAGGTGCTCAAAGCTGTGGAACTGGGCAGGCCAGTTTCAGATCCCTGCTCTGTTGCTTAGCTGTGCAACCTTGAGCAAGTGACTTTCTCTCTCTGAGCTTTGGTTTCTTCCTCTGTCAAAAGGGGAGAGCAGTCCCTATCCAGGAAGGTCCCTGTGAGGATGCAGTGAGACAAAATCTGTGGCCACTCTTGGAAAACCAAACAGGGCTTTGTAAATGTTATTTTCCCCCCAGTTGCTCCCAGTGTCCTCGAGGACTAGAAAGTAATTGAAATTCATGTTTACCTTCCTACTGGCCAGAGCCTGGCCCATCGTGGGTTCCTGAAAGCTGTCTGTTGAAACACTGGGCTAATCGTTTACATGCGAGGTGTGCAAAAGGGCTTCCAAGGCTTAAAGTTGACCAGTTCAAGGAATTGGGAATCTGAGTGCTAACAGCTCTTCGACCCCTTTATCATCTTGTTCCACCTCCCCCAGCGAGGTGAGAACTGAAAGAGAAATCGGGCCCTTGCTGGCCTCAGCCCCCTCACATTTGAGGCAACTTTATTCACTACAGTATCCAAGGGGAGAATCAGAAACTTGGAGCATGAGGGGTCCTTGAAGTCCTTCATCTAGTCCAATTCTCTCAGAGTGGGACCACCTTGACAGCCCCCAATAATGGCCACATAACCACACCAGTAGAGGCTAGGGAAGCCTGGCATGCTGCAGTCCATGGGGTCGCAAAGAGTTGGTCACAACTTAGCGACTGAACAACCACCACCAAGCTTGAATACTCCCAGTGACGAGGATGTCACTACGTCCTGGGACAGCCCATTATGATCTAGCCCTCCCTTACAAAAGCAGGAATGTGTGCTCCTTGAACTTTCCAGCCCCGAGTCACTCTCTGTGTGAACACCTGGTGGCACCCAGGAGCCATCCTCCGTAATGGGTGACCCTTCACCAAGGGCTCCTGCACCTATCCCCTCCCCCTCATCGCACCTGTGTGGACTCCCTGAGGGCAGAAGAGGCAGGGGACTTTCTTCCTTTCGCTTTTACCCTAGAGCCAGCTCCAGCACAGACAGGCGCCCAGGGAAAGCCAAGACCTACTGAGCATCCTCCCTTCCCTACTCGGGCCAGAGTCTGGGCCTGCTGAGGTCAGGCAGCGTGGGCAAGGGGGGCTCACCGAGGCAGGTAAAAGCAGTCTGGTAGGCAGTGAAGCTCATCCAACAGAATATGGCCTGGTGGGAAGGGCGGGAGCTCTGGCGCAGGGAGCCCAGGTCCAGGGCACCCCCTCGGTGCAGAGCTCGCAGGTTGGCCCTGGGTTGGGAGTGGGGAAGGCAGAGATCTCAGGGTGTACACATACTTCCTAATTTCCTGCTCTGGGCCAGCCTCTGGCTGAACTCCCAGTCTAAGTTCAACCCACAGCCATGGGCAGGGAAGCCCAAGGTTGTGGGAGCCCAGGGGAGCCTACTCACCCAGCCTGGGAGGTCAGGGAGGGCTTCCCAGAGGAGGTGCTGTCTGAGTTGAGTCTTAAAGGATGAATAAGAGTAAGCTGGTAGGAGGCAGGGCAGGGAGACAAATTAAGACAGAAGGCTCAACCTGAGCCAAGTCAGGAAAGTGAGACACAACAGCAGGGATGGAAAGCGACTTGCAGCTTGGCCAGCAAGGCAGAAGGTGAGTTTCCAGGCTGGCAGAGGCTCGAGAGCTTTGGCTGCCTGATGCAAAGAGCCAACTCATTGGAAAAGACCCTGGTGCCGGGAAAGACTGAGGGCAGGAGAAGAGAGCGACAGAGGATGAGATGGCTGGATGGCATCACCGACTCAATGGACACGAATCCAAGCAAACTCCAGGAGAGGGTGAAGGACAGGGAAGCCTGGCGTGCTGCACACCATGGGGTCATAAAGAGTTGGACAGGACTTAATGACTGAACAACCACAAGAAGTGCCAATCTGGTAAGAGAAGATCCCGGAGCAGGGGCCCTGAGGCCGGACCAACGTTTAGCACACGGACCAGCTCCCTGCCAAGTCCCTGGCCCTCCCCTTCCCACCCACCTGCTCCCAGCCAGAATCCTCTCTCCTTGCAGCTCACACTGCTCAGTGCCCCTTACCATCCGTCCCGAAAGGGCGAGGTAGGCGCCTTGGCCTTCAGCGTCCCGCAAGAACCTCGTGCCCCAGCGCCAGCCAGGCCACCCCGCACCCACGCTCACACGTGCTCTCGCCCACACAGCGTCTCCTGCCCATGGCGCCTTCCTCCCTCATCCCAGGTAGGGTGCCAGCTCTCCCAAGTGGCCCTCCTCAGATGGCACTTCACAGGCCAGCCCTCTGTCACCGTGCCCTGCGTTACTCACAGGCGCTTCTCCAACCAAACAGGGGCGCCTCCCCTTCTCCACGCAGGGCAGCTGGGCTCAGGGACGACCTGGTCCTGCAGGGGCTCTCCCTCCCTCCAGCCCCGGGTTTCTCCCCACAAGCCACCTGGTCAGGGCTCCTACAGGCCCAGCATCTTCCCCACCTTTGCAGCCGTGGGTGTCAGCCTGCCACTGACCTGTGAGTCACCAGCGAGTGCATCAGCATGAGGAAGCCCAAGGTTGTGGGAGCCCAGGGGAGCCTACTCACCCAGCCTGGGAGGTCAGGGAGGGCTTCCCAGAGGAGGTGCTGTCTGAGTTGAGTCTTAAAGGATGAATAAGAGTAAGCTGGTAGGAGGCAGGGCAGGGAGACAAATTAAGACAGAAGGCTCAACCTGAGCCAAGTCAGGAAAGTGAGACACAACAGCAGGGATGGAAAGCGACTTGCAGCTTGGCCAGCAAGGCAGAAGGTGAGTTTCCAGGCTGGCAGAGGCTCGAGAGCTTTGGCTGCCTGATGCAAAGAGCCAACTCATTGGAAAAGACCCTGGTGCCGGGAAAGACTGAGGGCAGGAGAAGAGAGTGACAGAGGATGAGATGGCTGGATGGCATCACCGACTCAATGGACACGAATCCAAGCAAACTCCAGGAGAGGGTGAAGGACAGGGAAGCCTGGCGTGCTGCACACCATGGGGTCATAAAGAGTTGGACAGGACTTAATGACTGAACAACCACAAGAAGTGCCAATCTGGTAAGAGAAGATCCCGGAGCAGGGGCCCTGAGGCCGGACCAACGTTTAGCACACGGACCAGCTCCCTGCCAAGTCCCTGGCCCTCCCCTTCCCACCCACCTGCTCCCAGCCAGAATCCTCTCTCCTTGCAGCTCACACTGCTCAGTGCCCCTTACCATCCGTCCCGAAAGGGCGAGGTAGGCGCCTTGGCCTTCAGCGTCCCGCAAGAACCTCGTGCCCCAGCGCCAGCCAGGCCACCCCGCACCCACGCTCACACGTGCTCTCGCCCACACAGCGTCTCCTGCCCATGGCGCCTTCCTCCCTCATCCCAGGTAGGGTGCCAGCTCTCCCAAGTGGCCCTCCTCAGATGGCACTTCACAGGCCAGCCCTCTGTCACCGTGCCCTGCGTTACTCACAGGCGCTTCTCCAACCAAACAGGGGCGCCTCCCCTTCTCCACGCAGGGCAGCTGGGCTCAGGGACGACCTGGTCCTGCAGGGGCTCTCCCTCCCTCCAGCCCCGGGTTTCTCCCCACAAGCCACCTGGTCAGGGCTCCTACAGGCCCAGCATCTTCCCCACCTTTGCAGCCGTGGGTGTCAGCCTGCCACTGACCTGTGAGTCACCAGCGAGTGCATCAGCATGAGGAAGGTGAGCAAGCAAGACAGGACCAAGGCCGAGACGTAGCACACTGGAAGGTGGAAAGGGGGCAAAGTGGGAGGTCATGGCCTGGGGGGGGTCTCCTGGGAACCTCTGAACTGCTGCCAAGGGGGCATCTGGGTGGGAGTGACCCCGCCCCACTCTACACTCTGAGCGGAGGCCTCTCGTCCCAGTCCCTGTTCTCAGGTACAGTGTAAGTCATTGACCTCGGTGGGATCATGCTGCCAGGTGACACCTGGTGGCCAAGATGGGAGAGGCCAGCTGTGAGGTGGCAGACCTGGCCCTCACCCTGGTCTCACTGCTTCCGCTGCTGTGGGAGAGACGCCATCCAACCCGGCGTCTGCCTCCAGCTCCATGGCTTCCAGGCTGCGTGGCCTCGGGATCATTTGACCACCCAGCCTCAGCTTGTCCTTACCAGGCGCAGTGCTGGGCTGCCCATCTCCCAGCAAGTTGCGAGCCCTCAAATCCCTTCAGGACCTGCATCGGTGGCCTTGGTTCCGAGCACAGATGATCCGAGCCCCTATCAGTGAGGTCTGAGTCCATCGGAATGAGGGAAGTGACAACGGCTACCCGTCTCCTCCCCAGCTCCCCATCCACCCTGAGTTCCCTGCGTCACCAGCCGCTGGGGGAGAATACATGGTCTGTGGTGAATAAGCCTGGTCTTTAAGCAGAACAGGGCTGTGACCCTTCTTCCCTACGCCCACATGCCGTCTCCCTCGGCGTCCTCAGAGCGATCCCCCAGTAGGGGCCCAGGGAGATGTGGGACCCACAAAGGAGCTGAGACTCACAGAGAGGACCTAACCTGCCAGCCACACAGCTAGGAAGGGAGGGAGCAGGTTCTGCAATCATTTCCAAGCAGATCTAGCATGAGTCCGGGGTCTGACCCTGATCTCATTAGTCATCTGAGAGAACTGTTCTTGATTTCCATCAGAGACTCAAGACATGGGAGAGGTGAGCGAGTCCTTGTAGCCCCAGGTGCTAGTGAGGAGGATCTTATCACTCTCCCACAAGCCACCTGGTCAGGGCTCCTACAGGCCCAGCATCTTCCCCACCTTTGCAGCCGTGGGTGTCAGCCTGCCACTGACCTGTGAGTCACCAGCGAGTGCATCAGCATGAGGAAGGTGAGCAAGCAAGACAGGACCAAGGCCGAGACGTAGCACACTGGAAGGTGGAAAGGGGGCAAAGTGGGAGGTCATGGCCTGGGGGGGGTCTCCTGGGAACCTCTGAACTGCTGCCAAGGGGGCATCTGGGTGGGAGTGACCCCGCCCCACTCTACACTCTGAGCGGAGGCCTCTCGTCCCAGTCCCTGTTCTCAGGTACAGTGTAAGTCATTGACCTCGGTGGGATCATGCTGCCAGGTGACACCTGGTGGCCAAGATGGGAGAGGCCAGCTGTGAGGTGGCAGACCTGGCCCTCACCCTGGTCTCACTGCTTCCGCTGCTGTGGGAGAGACGCCATCCAACCCGGCGTCTGCCTCCAGCTCCATGGCTTCCAGGCTGCGTGGCCTCGGGATCATTTGACCACCCAGCCTCAGCTTGTCCTTACCAGGCGCAGTGCTGGGCTGCCCATCTCCCAGCAAGTTGCGAGCCCTCAAATCCCTTCAGGACCTGCATCGGTGGCCTTGGTTCCGAGCACAGATGATCCGAGCCCCTATCAGTGAGGTCTGAGTCCATCGGAATGAGGGAAGTGACAACGGCTACCCGTCTCCTCCCCAGCTCCCCATCCACCCTGAGTTCCCTGCGTCACCAGCCGCTGGGGGAGAATACATGGTCTGTGGTGAATAAGCCTGGTCTTTAAGCAGAACAGGGCTGTGACCCTTCTTCCCTACGCCCACATGCCGTCTCCCTCGGCGTCCTCAGAGCGATCCCCCAGTAGGGGCCCAGGGAGATGTGGGACCCACAAAGGAGCTGAGACTCACAGAGAGGACCTAACCTGCCAGCCACACAGCTAGGAAGGGAGGGAGCAGGTTCTGCAATCATTTCCAAGCAGATCTAGCATGAGTCCGGGGTCTGACCCTGATCTCATTAGTCATCTGAGAGAACTGTTCTTGATTTCCATCAGAGACTCAAGACATGGGAGAGGTGAGCGCAGGTCCTTGTAGCCCCAGGTGCTAGTGAGGAGGATCTTATCACTGACGGTATATTAGGATGACCTGGAGCTGTTTCAGTTCCCATGGCCCAGCGGCTTCCAGCAATTAAGAATCTGCTTTGCAATGTGGGGACCCAGGTATGATCCCTGGTCGGGGAACTAAGATCCCACCTGCTGTGAGGCAGCTAAGCTCATGTGCCACAGCTACTGAGCACACTCATCACAACTAGGAAGCCAGAGCCCCTCAGAGAAAGATCCTGAATAGTGCAATGAAGACCCAATGCAGCTAAATAAATAAATAAATAATAGTTTGAACAAATTCTCACAGCCCAATTCAATCAGAATTTCTGGGCATAGCACCCAGACCTTATCTTTTGAGAAAGAAACCTCAGTCATTCCAACGTGCACTCAGGGTTGAGAACCATTGAACTGGGTTTTGTTTGTTTTCTTCAAAGACAGGCCTTCATGAGCTCTGTTAGTCAGCAGTTGTGTAGAAGGCCTGCTATAGTGGTTCGCAAACTCAGGCTTGCGTCAGAATCGTGGGGAAGGCTAGTCCAGTCACAGAGGCTGAGCCCCGCTCTCCAGTTTCCAAAGTCTGACTAGTCTTGGGAGTTCTCACAAGTTACCAGGCGATTCTCAGGCACGGCCAGGATTGAGGACGACTGCTCCAGAAGCCTGTCCCTGGTTCCCTCATGCAAGGGGACAGAGGGGGGTCTTTTCTGAAAGTAAGGCTAGGAGAAAGCCCTGGACATGCACATCTCTGCCCTGCTCCATCTGCCCTCCAGAGCCAACACGGTGCCCACAAAGATACACTCTGGACTGTCTCAGCCAGGAGGTGAGGAGCGTGCCCACCGAGCCTGCCAAGGTGAGCAAATAGGCTAACCGGGGTGAAGAGTTATCAAGCCCCCTGGCCTTCAGTCTCCACGTGTCTGCCTTTCGCTCCTCTCTCTCGCCGCTGGTTCCCAACTTGGCTCCCTCCTAATCCTGGCACCCACACAATCTTCCTGCCCTTTGCTTCCTCTGGGACCCTGCACCTTCTCCCTTCCGGGCCCGGCTTTGTGGATCAGCCTGTCTCCCCTACCCAGTGAAGAGCCTCTAGGATAAGGCTGGCTTTAGAGCTTCAGTACCCATTTTGCAGCTAGGAAGATGGAGGTTCAAAGGAGTAAAAGGCTTTCCCAGGCCACACAGCCTCTGCCTGCCCCTGCTCCTCCCTGATGCCCACGGTAAGCAAGAGCTGCAGAGCAGTCACTCCGCCACCTGCAATACTGGCGGCCTAAGCTCCACCCATCACACGCGACTCCTCCAGAGCCAAGGTGCCCATGCCAGCCAGGGACTCCCTAGCCAGCAGAGGGTGCAGGCTTCATAACATCTGACCACCAGGCTTTGTCTCAAGGCGGCGCAGAGCCCCAGCCCCAGTGTCAGGAGAGTGTGCTCTTCTCTGGGCTCCATTTCTGCCCGGCTGCACAATCTTCCCCTTGTACCCAGGGAGGATTTGTCTGTGTCTCCTGCATAGGGTAGGTGGGTAACAGGACCAAGGGTTAGAGGAGGCCTCAGACCACAGGAGGGGGTGCTGGTATAGTTCCGGAGCCTAGGAGCTCGTTGTTAAGGGAAGAAAGGAGCATGGCGGTGCTTGGAGGACAGGTTGGAAAGAGAAAGTCTGCGTCCTTCCTAACCCCACCGACCTGCCATAGGATCAGTTCAGAATCCTGGCCCACCATTCCGCTGTGCTGCCTCCTTTCCCGCTTCCCCACTCGCAGCGAAGCCTGGGACTGTCCCCTCCACTCACACACACCACGGGCTGCTACGCCTCCACATCTGTAGAGCTGGGCAAAGTCACTGGGGATGGGGGTGAGAGTGAGAGAGCCCACACAAGCTGACAAGCGGCCGGTGAGATGATCCCTTCAGGCCTCAGAGACTCGGAGCTGGAAGCTCCAGCGCCCCCAGTTTGTAGATGAGGCAGTCAAGACCCAGAGAGGGGACGCCCAAATTACCCCGCGTGTTCGTGGCACCTGGGACGGAGCTCAGGTCCTCACAGCAGTGACATGGGGACTCCCGGAGGCCTCACCTTCCAGAGCCCACAGGTGGTGCTTCACCAACTCCACCACCTCCTGCTTGTCCTCTGAGAGCACGATCCCAAAGCCGGCCAGCAGGTAGGAGACGTCCGTAGTGATCCCGGCCCTCACCTTCTGGATGGTGGGGACCACACCCACCAGCAGCAGCAGGGCCACCTGGAAGAACCCCCAAGTCAGGCAGCAGGGCCTGGCTGCGCCCACACCAGGCTCTCCCATCCCAGAAGTGCTTCCTGAGGCTCCAGAAGAGGAGCGCGAGCGGCCACGTGCCCATCCCCTCTCACTGTGCTCCTCCCCGTCCCTTCCAGCAGCATCCTCGTGCTTCTGGCCAGCCTCACAGGCCTCGGATGTGCTTTCAAGCTATACAAGCGCATGTGTACACCTCTGTCTATCATTCATCTATCTACATTTAGTATAAAATTTCCAATGTTTCCATGTTGGAGAAAGCCAAGTGTCCTATCGATGAGCACAGGCATTGAAGCTAGCCAGACCTGGGTTCACATTTTGGCCACCTAGAGATACTAGCTGGAGGACTTTGGCTGAGTCAAATTCATCTCTCAGCCTCAGTTTCCTCCATCTGTAAAATAGAGAAAGATCACACCTACCTTCCAGGATTTTCGATTTTTTGTCTTTTGTGGGGAAGAGTAGGGGTGGTGGGGGATTTATCGAACATATATTATCTCATTAACTCTTCCTAACTAAAAGGAAGCAATCCTATTTCCTCTGTTTCACAGCTGAGTTAGTGGGTTCAGAGACGTTGAGTAACTTACCCAACATCCCTCGAGGCAAATAAACGAGTGATGATTTAAATCCACATTTCTGTGATGCCAAAACTCAAGCTCTGACCCTGTGTGAGCCCGACAAGGCTTAGCATCCCCTCCCTTCCGCACAGGCCAGCATTCTCAAGACGGCCAGAAGCAACTGAATAGGACTGTGAATCGGGCTTTTGGAGAGCTAAACGGGGGGCCTGAGCCACCTCAGGCTTGGGACTTGGGAGCAGGGGTCAGAGGCAAATGGCATGACAGAGGCAGGACATACCTGGTAGATGGCCGTCCCTGTCAGGGTGACCGAAAGGACCAGCTTCAGGGGGAGTCGGAATCCTGTAGTCCCCAAAATAAGGGGCATGGTGAACCCCAGCACCAACCAGACCCAGGAGCCCCCGCTCACCCAAGGGACCTAGGAAAAGGGCCAGGGCTCACAGGACCCTCGACCACCAAGGCCAGCCAGGGGCTTCCCCTGGTCCCAAGCTGGGGTTGTTCCTCCTGATGAGAATGGTACTGTGGGCAGCAGCTGGCTTGCTATTGCAGCTGTTCTGTGCAAAAGAGAGGTGAGGTCACCTGTCACTCTGGACCTCGGCTCCCCACCCCATACCTCGCTGTGGAATGTAGATGGAGTGTCTGAAGTAGATCCAGGCCCGGGATGCGAAGCCATGCTTGCAGCTGTGGGAGCTATAGAAAGACCCAGGCAGGAGGCAGTTCTCAGGAGACACCCCTGCCCCGAGCCTGGGCCCCGGGTCTAGTTGATTCCTCATCTCTGCCCAGTGCCAGCCTCCCAAACAAGCCCACCAGGCCTGTCCACGGGCCTGAAGGGTGTGCCTGGGACCTCACCTGCGTTTCAGCTTCTTCTGGCAAAGGACGGTCTTCAGATACTCTTCAGAGTAGCTACTGTGCAGCCCCTGTAAGGACGTACAGAGGGACAAATGGATGGGACCTGTCTTGAGCCATGCCTGGGGCCCTAGTTCAGGGTATCATGGTAGGTGTGTCGTTCAAACCTCTTGGCTGTGGCAGAGCACAGAGGAGGGCCACCATGGGGCGAGGTATGCCCTCAAAGCTTCCTTCCCTCCTCCAAAAAAAGACTAATCCATCTCCTAGACCATGGGGCAGTGATGATTTAAATCCACATTTCTGTGATGCCAAAACTCAAGCTCTGACCCTGTGTGAGCCCGACAAGGCTTAGCATCCCCTCCCTTCCGCACAGGCCAGCATTCTCAAGACGGCCAGAAGCAACTGAATAGGACTGTGAATCGGGCTTTTGGAGAGCTAAACGGGGGGCCTGAGCCACCTCAGGCTTGGGACTTGGGAGCAGGGGTCAGAGGCAAATGGCATGACAGAGGCAGGACATACCTGGTAGATGGCCGTCCCTGTCAGGGTGACCGAAAGGACCAGCTTCAGGGGGAGTCGGAATCCTGTAGTCCCCAAAATAAGGGGCATGGTGAACCCCAGCACCAACCAGACCCAGGAGCCCCCGCTCACCCAAGGGACCTAGGAAAAGGGCCAGGGCTCACAGGACCCTCGACCACCAAGGCCAGCCAGGGGCTTCCCCTGGTCCCAAGCTGGGGTTGTTCCTCCTGATGAGAATGGTACTGTGGGCAGCAGCTGGCTTGCTATTGCAGCTGTTCTGTGCAAAAGAGAGGTGAGGTCACCTGTCACTCTGGACCTCGGCTCCCCACCCCATACCTCGCTGTGGAATGTAGATGGAGTGTCTGAAGTAGATCCAGGCCCGGGATGCGAAGCCATGCTTGCAGCTGTGGGAGCTATAGAAAGACCCAGGCAGGAGGCAGTTCTCAGGAGACACCCCTGCCCCGAGCCTGGGCCCCGGGTCTAGTTGATTCCTCATCTCTGCCCAGTGCCAGCCTCCCAAACAAGCCCACCAGGCCTGTCCACGGGCCTGAAGGGTGTGCCTGGGACCTCACCTGCGTTTCAGCTTCTTCTGGCAAAGGACGGTCTTCAGATACTCTTCAGAGTAGCTACTGTGCAGCCCCTGTAAGGACGTACAGAGGGACAAATGGATGGGACCTGTCTTGAGCCATGCCTGGGGCCCTAGTTCAGGGTATCATGGTAGGTGTGTCGTTCAAACCTCTTGGCTGTGGCAGAGCACAGAGGAGGGCCACCATGGGGCGTTGAGGTCCATGCCCCTCAAAGCTTCCTTCCCTCCTCCATAAATAAAAGACTAATCCATCTCCTAGCTAAGAACTCTCCAATCTGGGAAGTTCTTCCTAAGGTCTATCTCCAACCCTCTCCTGCTTCATTCAGCCACATCACATCATTGCTTTCCTCCTGGGCCTCTGACCTCTGCTGGCCAAGACAGGGGCAAAGGGGGCCTATGTCCCCTGCGTTTATCCCTGACCATTTCAGGTCAGTTACCCCAGCCTCTCCTATTCCAGGGAGGTCACAAGGGTGACCTGATTTGTCTAAGCCACATTCCAGGCCTTAAGCCTCCTGCCAAGTGGCAGAGGCCCACAGTAAGATGTGGTGAGCCCCTGGCCCCTGATCATTAGGAAAATACAGGCCAAGTCACCCGTTGTCATGGGAACCCTGGGATCCAGGGCAGGTGTGCGTCAGCTCAATGCTTGACTGTGTCCTTTGAGGCTTAACACTCTTTGACCAAGGGCCAAAGAGGATTGTATTTCTCCTAAGACTTCCCAAGAGGACAGGCATGCAGTAGATGGAGAGGCTGAGGAGATCCCCAAGAGAGGAGGGAAGGGCCTGGCCAAGGTAAAGACGGCCTGCCATACTGTGGTGTCCTGGGGAGCCATCTACCCCTCTGAGTGTCTGGAGGGCAGTAGTGACAGGTACTGAGAACCCTACCGCTACCCATGAGTGTGAAACGCAGAGTCAGGTGAGCCTGTGGGGACCCAGGGCCTCCTGGAGATGCCTGGTCCAGCTGCCTACTGGACCCAGTGCCAGCCTCCCAAACAAGCCCACCAGGCCTGTCCACGGGCCTGAAGGGTGTGCCTGGGACCTCACCTGCGTTTCAGCTTCTTCTGGCAAAGGACGGTCTTCAGATACTCTTCAGAGTAGCTACTGTGCAGCCCCTGTAAGGACGTACAGAGGGACAAATGGATGGGACCTGTCTTGAGCCATGCCTGGGGCCCTAGTTCAGGGTATCATGGTAGGTGTGTCGTTCAAACCTCTTGGCTGTGGCAGAGCACAGAGGAGGGCCACCATGGGGCGTTGAGGTCCATGCCCCTCAAAGCTTCCTTCCCTCCTCCATAAATAAAAGACTAATCCATCTCCTAGCTAAGAACTCTCCAATCTGGGAAGTTCTTCCTAAGGTCTATCTCCAACCCTCTCCTGCTTCATTCAGCCACATCACATCATTGCTTTCCTCCTGGGCCTCTGACCTCTGCTGGCCAAGACAGGGGCAAAAGGGAGCCTATGTCCCCTGAGTTTATCCCTGACCATTTCAGGTCAGTTACCCCAGCCTCTCCTATTCCAGGGAGGTCACAAGGGTGACCTGATTTGTCTAAGCCACATTCCAGGCCTTAAGCCTCCTGCCAAGTGGCAGAGGCCCACAGTAAGATGTGGTGAGCCCCTGGCCCCTGATCATTAGGAAAATACAGGCCAAGTCACCCGTTGTCATGGGAACCCTGGGATCCAGGGCAGGTGTGCGTCAGCTCAATGCTTGACTGTGTCCTTTGAGGCTTAACACTCTTTGACCAAGGGCCAAAGAGGATTGTATTTCTCCTAAGACTTCCCAAGAGGACAGGCATGCAGTAGATGGAGAGGCTGAGGAGATCCCCAAGAGAGGAGGGAAGGGCCTGGCCAAGGTAAAGACGGGCCTGCCATACTGTGGTGTCCTGGGGAGCCATCTACCCCCTCTGAGTGTCTGGAGGGCAGTAGTGACAGGTACTGAGAACCCTACCGCTACCCATGAGTGTGAAACGCAGAGTCAGGTGAGCCTGTGGGGGACCCAGGGCCTCCCTGGAGATGCTGAGCCCCTCTCTTGAGCTACAAGCCCATGGTCCAGCTGCCTACTGGACCCCTTGGCACCACACCCCCTCAGCTGCGTATTGTCCCCAGTGCATGCTCTCATTCAGGGCTCTGTAGGTTGCCGGCAATTGGCGCTCCCCCCCAACCTGCTGTCTGTCCTGGATACCACCCTTCAAGCCTTTCCTTTACCCTCCCCATCTGCAGAACAAGCAGCCTTTTGCCTCTCTGTGGGGCAGTTTCCTTCCACCCCCTCTCTCACCAGGAAGAGCTTGGCCCCGCCTGCACCCATGCTCCGGGGTTGCAATTCTCGCAGTGCACTTGTAAATAAACGTCTCCGCGTCTGTCACCCCCAGCACACTGGGAGCCCTGGAGGTCCAACACAGGTCACCCAGCTGAGTCCACGGCCCCAGCCCAGGGCCTGGCACAGGGTAGGTACTCAGAAGGTCTACCGAGTATAGAATTAAGATTGCCATATCTTGTAAGAATTCTCTTTTTGGGCCCTAATATACCAATCCACATATTCTACCTACCCACCTACCCAAAAGTTCAGAAATATTTGTTGAGTGTCATGTGCAAAGATTTGCCTGGGGCTACAAATCATGCGTGGATGAAGCAGATGCCACCCATCTCTGCAGCTCATGCTCTTTCCTGTGCCTGAAATTCCTGTTTTCTCTCTTTTACTCCAGATCCTCCCTGTCCCTCAGCCTCTGCTACGTCTACCTCGTTTAGGAAGCCCTCCCAACGTGACCTAGTTCTCCTCTTTAACAATATCCAACCTAGGGTTGATCCATACTGCAATTCTGCCCTGGATGCTTCCAGAATCATGTCAGCATCTGCAGAGTTCCTACAAGGCACAAGGCCCTGGCCTGTCTCATTTCTCCAGCTAGATTCTCCATGTTCCAGAAATAGAAATAAGTTCTCTGTCTCCTGGTGTGCTTCTTCTTTACATGCAGTAGATGGAGAGGCTGAGGAGATCCCCAAGAGAGGAGGGAAGGGCCTGGCCAAGGTAAAGACGGGCCTGCCATACTGTGGTGTCCTGGGGAGCCATCTACCCCCTCTGAGTGTCTGGAGGGCAGTAGTGACAGGTACTGAGAACCCTACCGCTACCCATGAGTGTGAAACGCAGAGTCAGGTGAGCCTGTGGGGGACCCAGGGCCTCCCTGGAGATGCTGAGCCCCTCTCTTGAGCTACAAGCCCATGGTCCAGCTGCCTACTGGACCCCTTGGCACCACACCCCCTCAGCTGCGTATTGTCCCCAGTGCATGCTCTCATTCAGGGCTCTGTAGGTTGCCGGCAATTGGCGCTCCCCCCCAACCTACTGTCTGTCCTGGATACCACCCTTCAAGCCTTTCCTTTACCCTCCCCATCTGCAGAACAAGCAGCCTTTTGCCTCTCTGTGGGGCAGTTTCCTTCCACCCCCTCTCTCACCAGGAAGAGCTTGGCCCCGCCTGCACCCATGCTCCGGGGTTGCAATTCTCGCAGTGCACTTGTAAATAAACGTCTCCGCGTCTGTCACCCCCAGCACACTGGGAGCCCTGGAGGTCCAACACAGGTCACCCAGCTGAGTCCACGGCCCCAGCCCAGGGCCTGGCACAGGGTAGGTACTCAGAAGGTCTACCGAGTATAGAATTAAGATTGCCATATCTTGTAAGAATTCTCTTTTGGCCATAATATACCAATCCACATATTCTACCTACCCACCTACCCAAAAGTTCAGAAATATTTGTTGAGTGTCATGTGCAAAGATTTGCCTGGGGCTACAAATCATGCGTGGATGAAGCAGATGCCACCCATCTCTGCAGCTCATGCTCTTTCCTGTGCCTGAAATTCCTGTTTTCTCTCTTTTACTCCAGATCCTCCCTGTCCCTCAGCCTCTGCTACGTCTACCTCGTTTAGGAAGCCCTCCCAACGTGACCTAGTTCTCCTCTTTAACAATATCCAACCTAGGGTTGATCCATACTGCAATTCTGCCCTGGATGCTTCCAGAATCATGTCAGCATCTGCAGAGTTCCTACAAGGCACAAGGCCCTGGCCTGTCTCATTTCTCCAGCTAGATTCTCCATGTTCCAGAAATAGAAATAAGTTCTCTGTCTCCTGGTGTGCTTCTTCTTTATTAAGTCCCCACTCTGCAAAAGCTTGGTGCCTCAAGCATCCTGGATGCCAGCTGAGAGCCTGGCCTGACCTTTGCCTGGGGACGGGAGGACCTACCAGTCCCTCAGTGACTCAGCAAACATTTTCTGAGCACCTGTTATGTTCTAGGCCCTACACCAAGCATGACTACATGTAGGAGGCCAAAAGACATGGGTTAGTCCAAGGTGCTTTGAGTACTGAGTATGAGCCCCCCCAGCCCTTCCCCTTTACCTTGGAGCCTGCCGCTGCCCCATGACTGAAGCTTCTCACCAGCTGCACTGGGTACCAAAGGCTCAGGAATCCGAGGCCCAGCAGGAGAGGCAGCGAGGCCAGCAGGGAGTAGTATTTGTAGATCTGGATGGACAGACAAACATTAAGACTCACCTACCTTCTGCCTCCTTCTCAGTCAAAGACTGAGATCCATTTCCCTTCACAGGTAGGCCCTGAGGGTGGTCCAGGGTGCATGGAAAGGCTTCTGGTTCTATTACTACCCACCCACCTGGGTCACGTGGTCTCAACTCTTTCTTCTCCTTTTCAGGCCCTACAGGAGCGCTTGCCCCTCCCCCAGACCCCTAGACCCCCAGAGCCCTGCAGGAGCCAAAGGGACGATGTTCTGTGAGTCCCTCCTACCCACCCCAGGGGGCTGCCATGGGCCCTGAAGTAGGGGCCACCCACCTTCTACATCCCTGTGCTCCTGGTATTTTCACACTGGCCTGTTTTTTTTTTCCCTACTACAGTCTGAAAACTGGGCATCTGTGAAGTACATGCCCTGCCTTCTGGCAGGTTGGGTCCCTCCTAGGACTGAACATGGGCTCATTAATTTGTAAATTCCATATGTTTTTATTGAGAACTTGGTATACACTAGGTTCTGGCTGGTGAGAAAGACCAACCAAGTTCCTGCTCTCCTGGAAACCACCTAATCTTCCACTCTACCCAGTGTGGTGAACTTCACTGATGGGGGAAACTGAGTCTCAGTAAGGCAATAGCACCTGATATCACCTGGAATCACTGTGTATATCTGTTTGACTGGGTGGCCCCTTCTGGCATGGCAGCTCTTGGGGTGCCGGGACTTTATCTGTCTTAGTCACAGCTCTGTTCAGGGCCTGGAAAGGTCCCTGCTACAGAGAACATGCTCAAATATGTTTGTGGAATGAACTAAGGGAGGAAGGGATGAAGTTGGGTCCAAACTTCGTAGGCTAACCCCCAACCCTTGGACTCTGGAGTGGGAGAGTTTCACACCCCAACCAGCCCCAGTGAACCAGGTTCTGAGGTGCTAGAATTCTTTTTTTAGCCTCAGAGACCACCCCTCAAGTCAGCGCTTGCATTCTGTAGCTCTCTTCACTCCCTTTCCAGCCTGGGAAGGGAAGTCTGATGGATCCATCCTGGGGGGATGTCAGGGCTCCTCCCTACCTCTGTGCCCCTCCCCTCCTTTTCCCCTCCCAGACTGGAAGCTCCTGAGGGCAGACCTGGCTGCCTCTCCCACAGAGGGGCCGAGCTTGGAAGGAGCATGTGGGTAAAGGCACGGAATCCCGTGCCCGGTGGAAGGCAGCCGGGAAGCGCGTAGAGAGAGGTGAAAGGAGGCGCGCTGGTTGACGTAGCTCCCCCAAGCCGCAGCGGCCCAGGCTGCCCTGCGTCAGTGGTTACCTTAGGTGACTCAGGACACTCTGCCCTCTGCCAGACCTGGACCCCCAGATGGGCCCAGGACAGCAGGCTGCCGAGCAGGTGGGCGGCTCTGTGTCTGACGGTGGCACAGGCAGCCAGGGGATAGTAGAGGGCAGGGTAATAGAGCAAAGCCAGGATCTTCCATGGCCCTGGAAGGAGAGACAGGCAGAGAGACACATGATGGAGGCACAGATACGGGGCCTGGGTCCCGCTCACCCCGGCTTCTCTCTGACTCCATCTTCCCAGCCCCTCGGCTGATTCAGTGGGCAAGAGTCCTGCATTCAAACCAGGCCTTGACTAATATCGGCTCCATGATCTTGGCCAAGTTACCTCTTGGAGTCTCAGCTTCCGCATCTGTAAAATGGAAATAATACAGCAACCTTAGCAAAAACCAAAGGAGAAGGTATATGTGTAGAGTGTTTAGCACTATGCCGAGTTAGTACTCAATAAATGCAGCTACTGTTTTATACTGTTCTCTTCTCTGACCCTCCACCTCTGCTGCCATAAAATGGAGCTAATACCTGCCCTTGTGGAGTCATTGTGAGGATCGGACCTAAGGAGCCCGGGTTGCAGGGCCATGGCTCCTCTGGATGAGAGCTGTCTTTTCTACCACCACCTCCTTGAACCCAGCTCAACTCGCCAGGACCCCTCCCTATTCCCCTCCCCACGCTCCTTCATGCTCACACGGGGACTACGCTGTCTGGGGGAACGCAGTCTGTGCCCCGTACTTCCTGGGGCTGGAGTCTGCACAGGAGCAGAGAGGGCAACATGGACCCAGGGACAGAGTGACAGGTTCCAGGCGCTGTGGGACAGCTGACGGTGGTGACAGGACAGCGTCCTCTGGGTGATGGCCCACAACTGGGGTGAGAAGCCCCCGTGCTCTGGGTTCCCACCCGCCCTCCGTTCCAGCCAGCCCGGGGCCTCCGCCACACTGGATACCTCGGCCGAGTGGTGAGGCGAGGGTCAGGAAAGGCAGTGGCTCCTCGGCAGGGAGCAGCAGACACAGGGAGCTGAAGAGGACCACGAAGACGGCAGCAGGCACGGTCCAGGGCCTGTCCCCAGCCAAGAAATCCACAGGACTGGTGCAGAGCCGGGGCAGAACAGGAGGGAGTCACTCAGGCCCTGCACGCCCATTACCACCCCGTGTTCCATAACCCAGGCAGGAGAAGTCCTTCCACGTTCCAGATGGGGAAACGAAGGCCCCTTCACGAATTCATTCTCCAAGGATCTGTGGAATACCTCCTACGGATCCAGACCCAGGCCCTGTGGCTGTGACTCAGGGCCCTCCCCCCACCAACACACAGACACAGAAGGAACAAGCCTGAGCACTGCTCCCCCGCCCACTCTGGAAGCTTCAGGAAACAGCCGCCTCCACACTGATCGGTCTGTCTGGGCTGGCAGACCTTCAGAGAGCTGGAGAGTCACAACATCCTTATGCAACGGCCGCCGCCCTGGCCTGGGAGTGGCCCCGGGGCAGAGGGCAGGCAGCGGGCACGGCTGTCCCAGGCGTCACCCCTCTGGGCTCAGGGCAAGCCTCTCAGACCCCTCTTCTGCGCTCCAGCTGGCCTCCATGCCCCAAGGGCTCCATCCTGCTTCATTCTCTCCCCAGGACATCCCCAGGCAGGGGAAGCTCTTTTCCTGGCCAGTCCATGCAGCAGAAACCCCAGGCTCATTCCCCACAAAACCAGCATGGCAGACAGACCCCACCTCGGAGTGCAAGGCTGCCTACACTGGGGCTCCACCTACCACCTTCCTCAGCTCTTTGGTCTCTCCCACACAAGCCTGCCCAGTCCCATCTCCTCAGGGGCATCCCTGTCCCAGGCTCTGGGCTTGCAGGGCTGAAGGAAGCAGGGGGAGAAATTTCAGCCAGAAGGACTAGAGGGCAGGCCCGTGTGAATCTGCATCAGGTCCAGGAAATACCGGGCACGCCTGACAGCGGGGGACCTGATGGTACAGACGCGTCCTCTGGGCGATGGCCCACAACTGGGGTGAGAAGCCCCCGTGCTCTGGGTTCCCACCCGCCCTCCGTTCCAGCCAGCCCGGGGCCTCCGCCACACTGGATACCTCGGCCGAGTGGTGAGGCGAGGGTCAGGAAAGGCAGTGGCTCCTCGGCAGGGAGCAGCAGACACAGGGAGCTGAAGAGGACCATGAAGACGGCAGCAGGCACGGTCCAGGGCCTGTCCCCAGCCAAGAAATCCACAGGACTGGTGCAGAGCCGGGGCAGAACAGGAGGGAGTCACTCAGGCCCTGCACGCCCATTACCACCCCGTGTTCCATAACCCAGGCAGGAGAAGTCCTTCCACGTTCCAGATGGGGAAACGAAGGCCCCTTCACGAATTCATTCTCCAAGGATCTGTGGAATACCTCCTACGGATCCAGACCCAGGCCCTGTGGCTGTGACTCAGGGCCCTCCCCCCACCAACACACAGACACAGAAGGAACAAGCCTGAGCACTGCTCCCCCGCCCACTCTGGAAGCTTCAGGAAACAGCCGCCTCCACACTGATCGGTCTGTCTGGGCTGGCAGACCTTCAGAGAGCTGGAGAGTCACAACATCCTTATGCAACGGCCGCCGCCCTGGCCTGGGAGTGGCCCCGGGGCAGAGGGCAGGCAGCGGGCACGGCTGTCCCAGGCGTCACCCCTCTGGGCTCAGGGCAAGCCTCTCAGACCCCGCTTCTGCGCTCCAGCTGGCCTCCATGCCCCAAGGGCTCCATCCTGCTTCATTCTCTCCCCAGGACATCCCCAGGCAGGGGAAGCTCTTTTCCTGGCCAGTCCATGCAGCAGAAACCCCAGGCTCATTCCCCACAAAACCAGCATGGCAGACAGACCCCACCTCGGAGTGCAAGGCTGCCTACACTGGGGCTCCACCTACCACCTTCCTCAGCTCTTTGGTCTCTCCCACACAAGCCTGCCCAGTCCCATCTCCTCAGGGGCATCCCTGTCCCAGGCTCTGGGCTTGCAGGGCTGAAGGAAGCAGGGGGAGAAATTTCAGCCAGAGGGACTAGAGGTCAGGCTCTTGTGAATCTGCATCAGGTCCAGGAAATACCCTCGGGGAAGAGGGTCAAGATGGTGCAGCGAGATCACGGCCTGTCTAGACCGTGGGTTGCCTGGGGGTGTGTCCAGGAGCCGGACCCTCGTGGACTCGGTCTCCCTGGGCTTTGGAACAGGAGTGGATACATCTGCACGAGTCCCTCCCCTTCTCTCTGGGGGTCCCAACCAAACCTGGAGATCTGAGTGGGGAGGGGGCGAGCCCCAGACTGAGAGTTTGGAATGTCGCTGAGACCCAAGCACCTATTGACTCCCTGCCCTCCAGAGTGGCCCTGTCAGTCAGGCACCCTGAGAGGGGGGCCCAGGCCAAGGCACCAACCTGGGCAGCCCGGGCCTGCCATGCCCGCAGCGGGGCCAGAGCTGGCGGCGCCGCACCAGCACAGCCAGCAGCAGCAGCACGAGGATCTGAAAAGAGAGCGCAGAGAGGGGTTGGGGTGCTCAGGCCTTCCCTGAGGGGCTGAGGCAGAGCCCTCAGCCCTGGGAGCCCGCTACGCCCATGCACACTCCGGCGGCATCTTGGGGACTGGCGAGGAGGGGACAGAAGTTTGAGAGGTGAGACTCGGTCTGCATCCTGGTTTAGGTCCCCTGCCCTAGGAGACTTCCCAGTACTCCCTCTTGTATTTGGGCTCCCAAAGCCTCCCTTCACCAGCCCAGCAAGGAACGCACCTCCCTGTTCAGGCAGTTGGCCAGTTTGGACTCACCGAAAGCACGGCCAGGCAGGCATGGTAGATGCCGGGCGGCACGCTGGGTTGGCAGGAGGGCACCAGCCTACAGAGCGAATGAAGGCTGGTCAGGCAGAGGTAAGGAAACCCTAGGTGTGAGGACAGATCTGGGGCTTCACCCACCACCTCCCTTAACCCTCTGATCTCTCATACGCAGTTCCACCTTCTAGGGCCCGTTCTGGGCCCCATGACCTTACAGTGTGGTAGTCCCTTGCCAAGTTCTAGGGTTACTGGGCTGAAGGAGACAGGGAGCCCTCAGGGGAAGACATGGGAGAAACAGATTGGGCCAACTCAGCCATTCTGTCCATCAAGGCCCGCTTCATGCCTCCCTCCTCCAGGAAGCTTACGGGACTGCTCCAGGCTTCAAAGATCTCAGAATTGCAGCTAAACCACCTGGGTCCAGCAATCAAACAATTAGTCCTCTGATTTGCTCCTCACTCACTTGTATCTGAGTTTGGTCTGTGCCTATGATACTGGAAATGATCTACCGTGGTCTTTCAGGACTTCTGTCTCTTCTTCACCTGTTTCACTTTTAGTAGGGGCCGAGTCCCGTGGCAGAGAAAGATAGCAAGTGAGAGCCCCGGACTCAGATGGGACCCGAACCTGGGAGAGCAGATAGGACGGGGCTCTTACAGGAGGAGTAGACTCGGAGTTGCCCAACCAGAGCCCAGGAACCCCGGAGGGAGGACGCCAGTGTGGACAGGGCCACCGAGTTTTGGCGGTCGAGACATTGGAGGAAGCCCTGCTGCGCTCCTGCCCCTGTGTGGACCAGAGGAATCCCAAGGGAGGCCCTGTGCTGGGTCAGCCTGGCCTCCCTGAACTTGGAAATCCGAGAGTGAGGAACAGGGAAGAACCCAGTCCCATGGCTTGAACAGATTAAGGCTTTTTTGTGCATTTTCTTGGCCAGGACAGAGCAGGCCTCCTCCCAAAGCAGAGCTATGCTCATGGCAGAGGAGGTATCAGTGGGAAGCAGGTTCCTGCTGTCTGTACTAGGTCTCACACTCCCCACTTGCGACTCTGGGGCATCTTAATCAAGTATGTGGAGTGAGACCTGGGTGAGGCACGGCCCCTGACCAGCCACAAGAGACCAGAGCCCCCACTCAAGGCCATCTCAGCCTGTATCTGGTCACTCGACCAAGTCCTACTCCATCCTGCCCTACCCCAACCCCAGCCAGCCAGGGCAGGGGCTCAGCAAATGGTCCCTGGCTCGCCTGACCGTTTCCTTCTCATCCTAGACGAAGAGGCACCCTCACCTCCACGGACCCCATCAAGGTGCCTTCCTGGAGAATCTCTGGCCTCTCCGGATCACCCAGGGGCCCCTTATCGACCCTTTATTTAGCTCGGTTTGACTGAGGCTCATGAACCCTCAAATGTTTGAGGTCTGAGCAACAGAAGTTTGGCTGAACGGAAGTTTGGCTGAAGGCTCGTGGACCCATGTTTTGTGCTGTGGGGCAGGCAGGATGGTACAGATACAAGGAACACCAGGAAAGGGACGGGGGAGCCTGACCCTCGAGGGGCACAAAGCAGATGCTACAGGATGAAGAAGAGGGAGATACATTTGGGGCAAGGTCTCAGAGGGTGATATTTGAGTTTGAAAAATGGTTAGCATCTCTTTAGGCGATTAAGGGGTGAGGGAGCTCCATGGAGAGATAAGAGCAGGAGAAAGTACTGGGTCAGGTGGCAGAGTGGGGCTGGGGTCACTTTTCAACTTGGTTGCAGCCCAGGGTGTGGGTGGAAAGCCAGTCAGAGCAGGCCTGGGAGGCACTGGGGATCCCCTGAGAGTGTTTGAGCAGGACAATGTTCGGGATTTTCTGTAGCTAGATTTGAATAACAAAAACAGCAGGGACTTCCTTGGTGGTTCGGTGGTTAAGTCCATCTCCCAATGCAGGGGACGCAAGTTTAATCCCTGGTCAGGGAACTAAGATCCCACGTGCTGCAGGTCGACTTAGCCGGCGCACAGCAACAACGGAGCCTGAGCGCTCTGGGACCCATGTGCAGCAATGAAGACCTGACGCAGCCAAATAAGTAAAATTAAAACACAACAGTAACTAGTACTTACTAAGCATTGAAGAAGTGCCAGGCACAGTTTGTCCCACATATTAACTCAGCTCTTATGTAAGAGGCAGATGCTGTTAGTAGACTCCTCACATAAACAAGGAGAGCAAGGCTCAGAGAGGCTAGTCGTCTTGCCCAAATCACACAGCTAGGAAAGCACCAGAGCCAGGATTTGAACAGAGGTAGTCTGAGTCCCACATCCGCAGGTAACCAGGATGTGAAAGGTAAGGAGTAGGAGGAAGAAGATATTAGGTTGAACCATATGAAACTGCCATTTCTTTGCATCAAAAACAGTTGAGGGCTTCCCTGGTGGTCCAGCGGGTAAGGACACCGCCTTGCAGTGCAAGGGGCGTCGGTTCGATCCCTGGCCTGGGAAGATCCCACGTGCCGCGGAGCGACTGGACCGATGTGTCCAATTACCAAGCCGGAGCTCTGGAGCACATGCGCCCAGAGCCGGCGCTCTGCGACGACAGAGGCCACAGCGATGGGAGGCCCACACGGGCCGAAGAACAAAGATGGATGAAAACAGACAAATGAAAGACCAATAGAAGTGGCCTGCCTGCTCCCCACCCTCCCCACCACCCCCATAAATAAAATAAATAAATCTTTAAAAAGAAAACAGTTGAGTATCAGCATTTTCAAATGGTTCAGCGTAAATAGTCCCAGAGGTATTTAGGAGGAAGGCTGTGCATGCCTAAATGTGGAGGAACAGAAGGAAGGGGTGTTTCTGGCATGGCTGTAGGCTTCTGGGCCTTATTCCAAGATGGAGAGTGGGGGACCCAGTCACAAGGAAGCTGAGGCCATCTTGGGCAGGGGTTTGGCACCAGGGAGAAATTTGGGGATCCTGAGAGTGTTTGAGCAGGAAAATTTCAACAGAAAAAAAGGGACTTCCTTGGTGGTTCGGTGGTTAAGTCCATCTCCCAATGCAGGGGACGCAAGTTTAATCCCTGGTCAGGGAACTAAGATCCCACGTGCTGCAGGTCGACTTAGCGGCGCACAGCAACAACGGAGCCTGAGCGCTCTGGGACCCATGTGCAGCAATGAAGACCTGACGCAGCCAAATAAGTAAAATTAAAACACAACAGTAACTAGTACTTACTAAGCATTGAAGAAGTGCCAGGCACAGTTTGTCCCACATATTAACTCAGCTCTTATGTAAGAGGCAGATGCTGTTAGTAGACTCCTCACATAAACAAGGAGAGCAAGGCTCAGAGAGGCTAGTCGTCTTGCCCAAATCACACAGCTAGGAAAGCACCAGAGCCAGGATTTGAACAGAGGTAGTCTGAGTCCCACATCCGCAGGTAACCAGGATGTGAAAGGTAAGGAGTAGGAGGAAGAAGATATTAGGTTGAACCATATGAAACTGCCATTTCTTTGCATCAAAAACAGTTGAGGGTTTCCCTGGTGGTCCAGCGGGTAAGGACACCGCCTTGCAGTGCAAGGGGCGTCGGTTCGATCCCTGGCCTGGGAAGATCCCACGTGCCGCGGAGCGACTGGACCGATGTGTCCAATTACCAAGCCGGAGCTCTGGAGCACATGCGCCCAGAGCCGGCGCTCTGCGACGACAGAGGCCACAGCGATGGGAGGCCCACACGGGCCGAAGAACAAAGATGGATGAAAACAGACAAATGAAAGACCAATAGAAGTGGCCTGCCTGCTCCCCACCCTCCCCACCACCCCCATAAATAAAATAAATAAATCTTTAAAAAGAAAACAGTTGAGTATCAGCATTTTCAAATGGTTCAGCGTAAATAGTCCCAGAGGTATTTAGGAGGAAGGCTGTGCATGCCTAAATGTGGAGGAACAGAAGGAAGGGGTGTTTCTGGCATGGCTGTAGGCTTCTGGGCCTTATTCCAAGATGGAGAGTGGGGGACCCAGTCACAAGGAAGCTGAGGCCATCTTGGGCAGTTCAGAGGTGGTGATGGGCACCAAGGGACAGAGGCCAGACTGCCTTGTGGTGAGGACAGTGGGACAAAGGAGAAGCCAGACAACCGTTTCTAGAAGCTAGGCTCTGAGCGAGAGGCTGCAAAAGGCACCATCCAGAGCGAAGAGCAGAGTGCAGCTCTTGGGGTGAGAGGGAGAGGCTGATTGTCTGGGGTGGGGGTCCGCGGGCCTGGGGTCCTGGGAGGCCTGGAGCCCTGCTGCCTGACCTCTCCCCCTCCCACAGCAGAGTGACCTGCGGATCACCCTGGCGTTGGCCTCACTTGGTGGGAGGGCAGGCCGTGGAGGAAGCCTCCCAATTCCGCCTTCCAGGCAGCCCTTTGAAGTGGTGGGGAGGTGACTGACATCCTGGACAGCTGCCACAGATGTATTTGTGTCCCCAGGCTCTGGCTGGGGAGCGCGGGATGAATGACACACGAGCACATGGCAAGTAGCGCCCAGCGCCTGGCCAGAGGAGCCTCTGCATGGAGGAAAGAGCCAGCCTGGCTTCTTCAGATCCATCTTGTGTCCAGAGAAGATCCCAGCCAGTGCATCCCATCTCCATCAGACTCACCCTCGCCACCCTTTCCAGCCAGGTCCTGGCACCAAGGGGACACTTGGGTAAGGTGGCCAGGAGGTTGATCCACCCCAGTGTTCCCTGTGCCCGCAACCCTAACTCCAGCCTGCTGGGGCAGAATAAGGCACAGGGGCGACCCCTGTCCAGGGCTCCTCCAAGCTCTGGGGCGCCACCTCGCCGGGTGCCTGACTCACACAGGAAGTGAGTCCACGTTTGCCTCCTTGGGATTCCCCTGGGCTCCAGGCTTCCCACTCCCACCTCCAGCAGGAAGCTTGACTTGGTTGGGCCAAGTAAATAGGTTCAAACAAAGCTCTTCGTTCTTACCTGGCTGGGAGAAGGGAGCCCCAGATGCTAGCTGTCACTCACAGCAGAGGCAGTGCTGCTCACCGCCCTGCCACGCATCCAACTTTATGCGAAGGCCGTATCTAAACACCAGAGCCGGGGCTTCCCTGGTGGTCCAGTGGGTAAGGACACCGCCTTGCAGTGCAAGGGGCGCCGGTTCAATCCCTGGCCTGGGAAGATCCCATGTGCCGCGGAACAGCTGGACGGATGTGTCCAGTTATTGAGCCAGAGCTCTGGAGTGCGTGTGCCCAGAGCCGGCGCTCTGCGATAACAGAGGCCACGGCGATGGGAGGCCCACACGGGCCAAAGAACAAAGATGGATGAAAACAGACAAATGAAAGACCAATAGAAGTGGCCTGCCTGCTCCCTTCCCGCCCCAATCCACTCTTACCAAAATAAATAAATAAATAAATCTAAACACCAGAGCCACAGAGCTGACTGCCGGCGCCTGGCCCCAGCCAATGCCTGGGCCCTGAGGTGGCAAAGGACACAGCTTCAGACTAGAGCCTTAGCTCAGGTCACAGTCTGTGTCCTCCTGGGGCTTCCAGGCCCCTCTCCATTCTGCATCTCCCAACTCACACACACACAGCAGGAACCTAGGGAAACCCTGGGCTTTCAAGATCAGCCAGGGAAGGGAGGAGGACCCACTTGTGCTGAGAGCAGGACTGCTTCCCAGGTGGTCAGAATCCCAAGCCCTCCAAACAACCCTCCTTCCCCCCGGCCCGGGCGGGGCCTCCCTCCCTGCCGAGGGACCCACGCCTGGCCAGGCCACAGCCCTGGCCCCGGGGGAGGCACCAGAGCCTTTTCCCTTCTCCTGTTCTGGTTGCTGATGGAGAACAGATGTGCACGCATCTGGCTCAGCCACCTCCTCCCACCCCACCTCACCTTTCCAGTCCCCTAAACCCTCAGACAGAGCAGGGAGGTGGGGGATGGGGCCAAGGCCAGGAACAACAGGGAGAGGACTGGGCTCAGGGGCCCACGCAGGCTGGGCGTCCTTGGCAGCATGGGGACACGGGGAGGCCAAGCTCCTCTGCCAGGGTGCCCAGACTAAACAAAGATAGAGGGATCCGGGCAGACGCAGCCGTGGGCTGAGTCCTTAGGCCACTCTGGGCTGGGCTGAGGCCGCCTCCCTTCCCTGGCCTGGCCTGAGCTCTCCTGCTGAAGAGAACAGGACCTCCTCATCCTCTCGGAGTCTTGGGCAATTCAGCCAAAGCCAACAGGGCCGCCTGTGTTTTCAGGCCATCCCTGGCCCGGGCCTGCGGGGAAACCCTGACGCTGGCTAACAGCTCACCCCAGAAGGGCATCTCAGAGACCTACCTTGAAGGCAGGCCTGGCTTCCCTCCACCACTAACTCCGTGCTCTCCATCTTGGCTACAGGCCAGAGTTACCCAGGGAGACACCCCAGCCTGGCTGGATCTGAGCTTGCAAGAGGGGCCCAGGAACTGGTTTGGGAAACACACACAGAGAGTTTCCTGGTGCCCAGTGGTCAGTACTCAGCGCTTTCACTGCCAGAGCCGGGTTCAATCCCTGGTCGCGGAACTCATATCCTCCAAGTCATAGCACTCCCACCGACCCCACACACACCAAGAAAAGAGAAAAAAACAAAAAACACACCACACAGGTGCTTTTCAGGTGCCTCATTTGGCCTGAATCCCCCACCTCAAGTATCTTAGCACCAGGGCAAGGGCTGTTCTCATACAACAGGGGTGCAGCAACCTTTCCTCAGGGTCTTCCTCACCGGCCCCCCATCAGTAACCTCTGTCACACTCCACGTGCTGGCCCACAGAGCCAGAGGTTCCAACTCACCCCTCCGGCGGGAGCTCCGGGCCCCCCTGGGGCTCGTCGATGTACCAGCTGTCATAAGAGTCCTCGGTGTCTGCGGCCCCGGAGGAGGTGTGGTTCCCTGCTGCCTGTGTGGACATCCTCCGGCCCTTCTCCTCTGACCCTCCAACAAGAGGGAGAAAGCCACTACAGATGTGAAAAGAGGCTTAGGGGGAAAGAAAAAAAAAGAAAGAAAACCCAAACAAAGAAACGTTTCTCTTTAATCCTGAAGGTTACTTTCTTGCTTTTAGCTCTCTGGGAAAAGCCCGCTGGGGCTTGAGGGCCTGGGCCACTGGCACAGGAGGAGGGTCAGGGCTTCTCTTGGCCCCTCCTGGCCCTTCCCGCCCTGTTTCACACGGTCCCGCAGAAGGCAGCTGTCCCCTGGGGAGGGTGTCCCCTCAGAGTCCTGTGGCTCTCGCTAGAGCACCTGTCTGCCTCTCTGTGCGACTGGCCACTGGTAGGCTTGGACTCACAGCACCATTCTCAAAGGAGTTTCTATCCAATCAAGCTGCCCACAGAGACCTTCCCCCTTCCTCCCCCTCCTCCAACCCACCCAGATGGACCCACAGACACACACTCTGTGGAGATGAAGGGGGGGGCAGCCAAGCCACGGGCCGCCTGGTTTCACACCCTGCCCGTGCTCTCCATCTTGGCTACAGGCCAGAGTTACCCAGGGAGACACCCCAGCCTGGCTGGATCTGAGCTTGCAAGAGGGGCCCAGGAACTGGTTTGGGAAACACACACAGAGAGTTTCCTGGTGCCCAGTGGTCAGTACTCAGCGCTTTCACTGCCAGAGCCGGGTTCAATCCCTGGTCGCGGAACTCATATCCTCCAAGTCATAGCACTCCCACCGACCCCACACACACCAAGAAAAGAGAAAAAAACAAAAAACACACCACACAGGTGCTTTTCAGGTGCCTCATTTGGCCTGAATCCCCCACCTCAAGTATCTTAGCACCAGGGCAAGGGCTGTTCTCATACAACAGGGGTGCAGCAACCTTTCCTCAGGGTCTTCCTCACCGGCCCCCCATCAGTAACCTCTGTCACACTCCACGTGCTGGCCCACAGAGCCAGAGGTTCCAACTCACCCCTCCGGCGGGAGCTCCGGGCCCCCCTGGGGCTCGTCGATGTACCAGCTGTCATAAGAGTCCTCGGTGTCTGCGGCCCCGGAGGAGGTGTGGTTCCCTGCTGCCTGTGTGGACATCCTCCGGCCCTTCTCCTCTGACCCTCCAACAAGAGGGAGAAAGCCACTACAGATGTGAAAAGAGGCTTAGGGGGAAAGAAAAAAAAAAGAAAGAAAACCCAAACAAAGAAACGTTTCTCTTTAATCCTGAAGGTTACTTTCTTGCTTTTAGCTCTCTGGGAAAAGCCCGCTGGGGCTTGAGGGCCTGGGCCACTGGCACAGGAGGAGGGTCAGGGCTTCTCTTGGCCCCTCCTGGCCCTTCCCGCCCTGTCTCACACGGTTCCGCAGAAGGCAGCTGTCCCCTGGGGAGGGTGTCCCCTCAGAGTCCTGTGGCTCTCGCTAGAGCACCTGTCTGCCTCTCTGTGCGACTGGCCACTGGTAGGCTTGGACTCACAGCACCATTCTCAAAGGAGTTTCTATCCAATCAAGCTGCCCACAGAGACCTTCCCCCTTCCTCCCCCTCCTCCAACCCACCCAGATGGACCCACAGACACACACTCAAGGAAGGACCGGGGAGGAGGAAGCTGTGGAGATGAAAGGGTGGGCGGGCAGCGGGCGGGCTCAGCACACTCGGCTGGACCCTCCCAGCTGGCTCCCGGCCCCTTCTGCGCTCAGGGGTCCAGCCCAATCCCCTCTCTTTGTTCAGGTTCCCTGGAGACCATCTCCCCATGTCAGCCTGCCCCTCGCTGGCCTCTTTGGGCCTCAGTGATGGGAACACACCGTGGTCCTCACAAGCCCCCCTCCCGGAGGTGGAGGCCCGACTCCTCTGTTGGCCTGGGAGGAGTATGGCCCGGAGAGCAGCACCTGACTGCACCCACGTACCTGCCTTCAGCGCCTGCCCCGGATCTCTCACACCTTTGCCCAGCACATCTACGGGGGCCCTACGTACAAGTCGGGCATTCCAGCAGCCCGGGAGCTGGGGCTGGGCCAGGGGCGGAGGCAGGGGAGGGAGCCGCTCGTTCCTTCTCCTGGAGGCACATGTGTCTCGCTAGTAAAACCTTTTTGTTTCTCCAGCTTGATTTCACAAGGAGATAACTCACCCCCACAAGGCGGAAATTAGTTCTTTAAACTCGAACCAGACCCACGGGTAGGCAAGAGACCTGGCTGCCTCCAGTTCCTCCCAGAGTGTGGGGTGCGGGTGAGGAAGGCAGGAGCTGGGGAGTTCCTCTCCCCTGCCTGAGCCCCAACCAGGGTTGAGGGTATGGTAAGATGAAGACAAGGCAGAGAGCAGCTCTCAGGACCCTACCCCTGGGTGGGAGTCGGACCCACTCCCTGAACGTTTGAGAGTTTGTGGGATACTGGAAGAGTGTCCCACAGGGTGCCTGGGCCATAGCCCGACCCAGCTAAGGCATTCATTCCCCAAGCTTTGGGAAAGGACATTTCTCTACTTTCTGTTCTAACATAAGTTCACTGAACACCTATTAAGTGCCAGTACTGGGTGGGCCTTGTGACAGGAGAGTCTATAGTTCAGGGAGACGCAGCTGAGTAGGTTAAAAAAAGCTCAAATCTGCGGGTTACACAGGGAAAGCAGCGTGGCCTGAGGTATGCCACAGGAAACTGAATTTGGTCTGAAGGATGGGGGCGGGGTGGAGGGAAGAGAGAGGAACAGCCTGAGTGATGCTCAGAAGCTCCCCTTCCTCCCCCTCCTTCCCAAGGGCCCCTCTTCCAGGAAGAGGGCTCCCGTCACCCCTCCTTTTCCCCCACAGGGACGTTAACATCTGCTGACTCAGACCTGAACCTGAACTTTGATGCAATACAAAAGCCCTCACTGCCCATCGGATTCCAGGCCTTCGGGGTGAATCCTGCCTCCCAGGCCCCGCTCTGATCTCCTGAGGACAGATCTGGGCCTCTGTTCCTCTGCCCTCTTCCCCTGGTGCACAGCACATGGCGCTGGGGACTAACTAAACTGGTCTTGGCAAAGGCACTCATTGCCTGTTCTGGGGATCACGACCCTTCTGTACGCCTGTCCCGTGCGGGCTGCGGTTTCTCAGGCAGGTTTCCAGAGTCCTCTGCTCCAGCAGCCGAGCCCCACCTTGCCTTCACAGAAGTCCTAGACCCGTAACTTAGAGAGCAGCTAGCTCTCTGATTTTAAGTCTCCCTCCTGATTCCTCCAACAGTTGGAGTCCAGTCTGTGCTGGGGAGCTCACTCCCTCTACCAGGTAGAGAAGTTCAGAGCTGGACAAATGCCTCTCAGAAACTGCTTCCTACCCTGCAGGGAGCCTAGTCTGCCTCCCTAGTCTGGTTCGTCCATTCCCTCTTTCAACAGCTTTGACTGCATGCCGATTATGTGCCAGGCAAGGTTCTACATCCTGAAAAGGGAGCAGCCAGCAAGACAAAGACAATCCTGAGCCCCAGGGAGCCTCATGTGTGGTAGAGGGGAGGAGGGAGACAAAGCACGTGTGGTGTGCTAAGAAGGAACATAAAGTGAGATAAGGGAGGAGAGACAGACACGTAGGAGTGGGTTATGTTAGGCAGGAAGCTGAGGACAGGCCCGGGTGAAAAGGTGATGTTTGAGGAGACACCTGAAGAAAGGGGCACCCAGCGTCTGGGGAAAGACACTCCCACTGCCAGTACTGGGTGGGCCTTGTGACAGGAGAGTCTATAGTTCAGGGAGACGCAGCTGAGTAGGTTAAAAAAAGCTCAAATCTGCGGGTTACACAGGGAAAGCAGCGTGGCCTGAGGTATGCCACAGGAAACTGAATTTGGTCTGAAGGATGGGGGCGGGGTGGAGGGAAGAGAGAGGAACAGCCTGAGCGATGCTCAGAAGCTCCCCTTCCTCCCCCTCCTTCCCAAGGGCCCCTCTTCCAGGAAGAGGGCTCCCGTCACCCCTCCTTTTCCCCCACAGGGACGTTAACATCTGCTGACTCAGACCTGAACCTGAACTTTGATGCAATACAAAAGCCCTCACTGCCCATCGGATTCCAGGCCTTCGGGGTGAATCCTGCCTCCCAGGCCCCGCTCTGATCTCCTGAGGACAGATCTGGGCCTCTGTTCCTCTGCCCTCTTCCCCTGGTGCACAGCACATGGCGCTGGGGACTAACTAAACTGGTCTTGGCAAAGGCACTCATTGCCTGTTCTGGGGATCACGACCCTTCTGTACGCCTGTCCCGTGCGGGCTGCGGTTTCTCAGGCAGGTTTCCAGAGTCCTCTGCTCCAGCAGCCGAGCCCCACCTTGCCTTCACAGAAGTCCTAGACCCGTAACTTAGAGAGCAGCTAGCTCTCTGATTTTAAGTCTCCCTCCTGATTCCTCCAACAGTTGGAGTCCAGTCTGTGCTGGGGAGCTCACTCCCTCTACCAGGTAGAGAAGTTCAGAGCTGGACAAATGCCTCTCAGAAACTGCTTCCTACCCTGCAGGGAGCCTAGTCTGCCTCCCTAGTCTGGTTCGTCCATTCCCTCTTTCAACAGCTTTGACTGCATGCCGATTATGTGCCAGGCAAGGTTCTACATCCTGAAAAGGGAGCAGCCAGCAAGACAAAGACAATCCTGAGCCCCAGGGAGCCTCATGTGTGGTAGAGGGGAGGAGGGAGACAAAGCACGTGTGGTGTGCTAAGAAGGAACATAAAGTGAGATAAGGGAGGAGAGACAGACACGTAGGAGTGGGTTATGTTAGGCAGGAAGCTGAGGACAGGCCCGGGTGAAAAGGTGATGTTTGAGGAGACACCTGAAGAAAGGGGCACCCAGCGTCTGGGGAAAGACACTCCCACTGCCAAGAGGGCCTCCAGCAGCCTCGGGGCTGCAGGCAGGATGGCAGGGAGGGGTCCAAACTACGTCCGAGCACAGACCTTTCCCCCTAGCAGCATCTTTCCCTGACCCAAACCCTGCACTGCCTCCAAACAGACAGTCAGTGGAGACCACGTCTCCTCCCAGGGCTAGCCCGGTGCCCATGCGGAGGTGCAGGGGCCACTTTCGGGAAGACCCTAAGCAGAGGTGAGGACCCGGTGAGCCTCGTATCTCTCCCCATGTCCAGGCACAGTGGACAGAGGCCAGTCTTCTGCCCAGGACCCCGAACCAGGTTGAAAATGGCAGGAAGCAGATCCAGAAGGAAAGAGCTGGGTTTCCATCAGCAGGGGGAGTGCACCGGTTGGGCAGGCCTACCTGGATTTGAGCCCTGGGATGGGCTGTGTGACCTTCGGTGGTTCCCTTGGCCTCTCTGAGTCTCGGCCCTGCCTCTCTCCCAGCGTGGGGTAGGTTATCCAGCCAGGAGATGCTTTGATTGTGGGCTCTCTCCCCCACCACCAAGGCCCCCACTCCCTGCCCTCAATGACTTCACGGTCCAGGAATGTGGAGCCAGCACACCAGGCACTGGTTGTAGTAAGAAGGTCAAAGCCACAGAGAGCGGCTGTGACTGCCCAGGCGTCCCCGTGGTCTTCCACCCACCCTCCTGGCCCCCCAGTGGAGTGACCTCCACTCCGGTCGGGTCAGGGAAGCAGGCTGGGTCGAAGATCCGGGGCTACTAGATGGCCACAGAGCTCAGGCTGGGAAGGGGATCCCGCTTCTTGAGCCCAAAGCACCTCTCCAGCTTGAAGCTAGGAGAGTTCACTTCCATGAAATGGTAGATTATTTCTGAGGTGCTGGGAAGGGTGCCACTCAGTCGGACAGCAAGCTGGCGAGGAAAGGTCTTGAGAAGAGAAAGATGACAATGACATACTCCTGAATTGCTCCAGAGGGCTGGCGGCAGAGGCCAGGGCAGGGCCTCTGCAGTCGGCTTTATAAGGAGACTCTATCCAGAAGAGTCAGAGGCTGGCACCTGCCGCCAGGAGAGGAGGGGCTGGCGAGTGGGGGTACTCGGAAGGCAGACAGTAAAGGCTCGGAGAAAGGAGAAGATGGGAGGGAGAATAGAGGTGGCTTGAGCAGTGCTGGAGGCTTCCTGGAGGAGGGGGCCTGAATTCAGGGTCAGCAACCGCAGCAAAGATGAGGTGTATCATACAAAAGCTGAGAAGGGGAATCTGAGAGGCAAGGAGAAAGCCGGTTGGGGGTCGGGGCAGCCCGGCACCCTCAGATAAGGCTAATGCCAACACCCAAGAGGCAGCCCAGGCCACCAGGGCTCCCAACTGAACACAGATCTGTGTGGGGGGGTCCCCTTGAGTGGGGGACACCAAAAGCTTTTGGACCTGAGCAGACAAAAGCCATTGGCCATCTGGGCCTGGCACTGAGCGGCCCGGCCCTGCCCCTCGGGCTGGAGTTGGCCCACGAAGGCCTCAGGACAGGGCTTCCTTCCTCCCCATGTTTTTGTTCAAGTTGATTAAATCTGAGGAATTTTTGCGTCCAGGAACAGAGGCCCACGTGTGTGCCTTCAGCAGCCCGTGGTTATCAAAATCCTCAAAGGGCAAAGTGCTAAGCTTAAAAGGAGCTGACAGCAGGCCGGAAGGCGTGAGGGAGAAACTCTGAAACATCCCGAAGGATGGGCTCCCAGGGTCCCCCAAGTACAACCATCTCCTCCAGAGGCCTCCCAACAATCTCAGCAATATCCCCGGAACTTTAGTAACACCCCAAGAGCCCCCAGAACCCAGCACCACCCCTCTTTGAACCCCCAGAACTCCCGTCACACACCAGACCATCTAAAACACCTCAGAACGTCAGCCACATTCAAAGGGCCCTTAAACTGGCAAACCAAGCACGGGAGGGGCAAGAGAGCCACACCCATGGTGGGCAGGTGCAGGAGGCCCAGAGACCCCTCACGGCTCATGCCCTCCCGTCCCAGCTTTTGGCTCCCTGAGTCCAATGGCACCCCCAAATTTCTATAGCACCCAAACCTCAGTAACACCCCAGAGCCTCACCAGTATCCCGGTCCCTAACAGCACAGCAGAGAATAGCCAAGGGGTGCTTCCGTCCAGGAGGAGGGGGACAGCCCCTGTCCCTGCCTGTGCACCCTCCCACCCCGGGAGCCCATGAATACTCAGTCAAGGCGGGTTCAGCCCCTCGAAGACCAGTGAGCTCTGGGGCGCATTCACACACACACATACTGAACTGCCCCGACACACAAGGTGCCTCACCCTGGCTCCAGAGCCACCCTGACCCCAGTCAGTGGTCAGAAGGCAGCACTGTCGGCGGTTCAGCTCACAATGGGAAAGTGTGGATGGCTCTCTTCTACCTCCCTTGCTGTGTGGGAGCATCAGTAGTGTTATCTGACATGTCCTTCTTGGAATTTTCCTGCCTCCTCACCAATAGCATCATCATAGCATGAGGGACGGAAGCCAGAATGCTCTGGTATGAGTATGGGCACTGGTGAGGAGAAGGAGGGTTGCTAGCCGTTTCAGGGAAGCAGTGTGTTTTCCCTTCTCAGAGTGTTACGCTAGAACTGGTACAGAGGAGGCAAGGAAGGAGACAGATTTCAGCTCGGGACAAAGGTAGGTTTCTTAATCTCAGAGTAGTGAGCCCCCCATCTGAGGAGGCAATCGAGAATAGTCTGGTAGGATCAAGATGCTACAGAGGGTTTCCTGCCTTCAGAGGAGGACTCATCAAAAGGCATGAGGATTCCCCCAGCTAGTAGAGGTCCGGGTTCTCCCTTCCTAGCATGCCCCCGCTAGGATGGTACCACCATGGTCTGCTCTTGAGACGTGGGCTTCATGCTGCTCTCCTTCTCACTGAGGACATTGATTGTTGGGCAGAACCCGCTTTCTCTGTCCTTGTTCCCTGCTGACCACGGGCCAGGGCTCTCCATCAATCTCTTGCCCACTAGCCACCTGTATTCTCAGTCACTTCAGTCTTATCCAACTCTTTGTGAGCCTTGGACTGTAGCCCGCCAGGTTCCTCTGTCCATGGGGATTCTCCAGACAAGAATGCTGGAGTGGGCTCCATTCCCTCCTCCAGGGGATCTTCCCGACCCAAGGCCTGAACTTGCGTCTCCCGTGCCTCCTGCGTGCAGGCAGATTCTTTACCCACTGAGCTACCTGGGAAGCCTGCACAGACCCTACACAGACACAGCTCTTCTGATGTCCCCTTGCCTTTCGCACCTTACACTAGTGCCCCAGGGTCTCCCAAGCACAGCCATTTCCAGGCCTCCAACCTCACCCCTCAGGATTGCTCAGCCCTACCATCCCTGCCTCCTTCCCACCTCCCTCCTTCCTTTGAGGTGCCCACCCTCCATGCCTTTCCTTGTTCCCCAACCTGTCCCAGTCCTACCTGGCCCGCAGGCTTGGCTCCAGCCCTACCACCACCGAGTGCTCTTGAGTTCTCCCTTCTGTATTTCTTCCCTCTCCTAGAGATCACCCTGGGAGTCCTGTGCCTGCAGGCAGACGGATGCTCCCCACCACCTGGGGCCTCCTCCTCTGGCTGGGATCCCAGAGGGATGGCTGGTTGTGGGGCCCGGACCGCACTGAAGCCAGATTCTGGTAGGATGCATAGGAATTGCTAGCCGTTTCAGGAAGCAGTGTGTTTTCCCTTCTCAGAGTGTTACGCTAGAACTGGTACAGAGGAGGCAAGGAAGGAGACAGATTTCAGCTCGGGACAAAGGTAGGTTTCTTAATCTCAGAGTAGTGAGCCCCCCATCTGAGGAGGCAATCGAGAATAGTCTGGTAGGATCAAGATGCTACAGAGGGTTTCCTGCCTTCAGAGGAGGACTCATCAAAAGGCATGAGGATTCCCCCAGCTAGTAGAGGTCCGGGTTCTCCCTTCCTAGCATGCCCCCGCTAGGATGGTACCACCATGGTCTGCTCTTGAGACGTGGGCTTCATGCTGCTCTCCTTCTCACTGAGGACATTGATTGTTGGGCAGAACCCGCTTTCTCTGTCCTTTTTCCCCTGCTGACCACGGGCCAGGGCTCTCCATCAATCTCTTGCCCACTAGCCACCTGTATTCTCAGTCACTTCAGTCTTATCCAACTCTTTGTGAGCCTTGGACTGTAGCCCGCCAGGTTCCTCTGTCCATGGGGATTCTCCAGACAAGAATGCTGGAGTGGGCTCCATTCCCTCCTCCAGGGGATCTTCCCGACCCAAGGCCTGAACTTGCGTCTCCCGTGCCTCCTGAGTGCAGGCAGATTCTTTACCCACTGAGCTACCTGGGAAGCCTGCACAGACCCTACACAGACACAGCTCTTCTGATGTCCCCTTGCCTTTCGCACCTTACACTAGTGCCCCAGGGTCCCCCAAGCACAGCCATTTCCAGGCCTCCAACCTCACCCCTCAGGATTGCTCAGCCCTACCATCCCTGCCTCCTTCCCACCTCCCTCCTTCCTTTGAGGTGCCCACCCTCCATGCCTTTCCTTGTTCCCCAACCTGTCCCAGTCCTACCTGGCCCGCAGGCTTGGCTCCAGCCCTACCACCACCGAGTGCTCTTGAGTTCTCCCTTCTGTATTTCTTCCTTCTCCCTAGAGATCACCCTGGGGAGTCCTGTGCCTGCAGGCAGACGGGATGCTCCCCACCACCTGGGGCCTCCTCCTCTGGCTGGGATCCCAGAGGGATGGCTGGTTGTGCGGGCTCAGCACTTGGCCCAGAGCAGAGTCCCTAGCACCTGCTTTGAAAGGTGTTTAATCTTCTCCTCCGGAAAGGCAGCTCCCTCCTTCCCACCAGTGCTGGGCCTGCCCCTCCTCCTGCCCACAGGCCTCCCGCCCCCAGGCCTCCCGCCCCCCAGGCCTCCTGCCTGTGATTCCAGGATCAGAGAAGCCCACCCCACCCCCATCTCTCTAGCTCAGACCTATGGCCCAGCTGGGGCCCCACACAACACACAGGGCGGCTTGTCTTTGGCGGAAGGCTCCAACTTTCAAACCATTTGCCCGAAACTTGATCTCCTTGGCCCCCAGTCACCTCAGTGGAGATGCCTGCATGGGGCTTTGATGGCTGTTTCCCCAGCTGTGGCCCTGGATGGGCTCAGGAACCCCCTTCCCACCTCCATTTGTCACCCATCCATCACTCCCAGGGGGCCGTTGCCTGATGAATTGCACCAAGTTGGAGGGGAACCACCAGCTAAGCTTTTAATAACCTGATTGGCATCCCGCTGCCGCCCAGCTGGACCTGACCATGGGAAGGGGGGCATTGCATTTGCATGGGGCCTTGGGGCTCAAATTTCAGGTGGAATCCATTCCAGGGGGAGAGCCAAAAAGGTCTCAAGGAGAGCTTCCTCCTCTCTGTTCTAGAAGAAGTCTCGTGTTCCGGAGCCTGCTATTCACCCCAAGCACACCCCCCAAGGCTGCAGGGACAGTCGCCCCATCCCTGTCCCTGAGCTGGGAAGGGAAAGTGACTGAACCAGATCACCACGCTCTCCCTGCCCCCCAGCTGGGATGCCCTGGAAGGGTGTAGACCAGATAGGGAAGAAAAACAGGGCTCAGAAGGTGCCGACACATGGAGCTATGGCAGTCAGAGAGCGAAGGGATAAAGGTGTAACCACAGTTCCCTAGAGAAGGATTCCAGGGCAGGAGTCTTCCTCCTCAAAGGGGAAAAGGGGTCCAGTCAGTGAAAGGGTAGGGCAACCCAGGCAACATTAGGATGTGAGATTGCTTCTGGTGATAGTAAAGACCTCAGACCAGGACGTCGCCGGTGGTCCAGCGGCTAAGAATCCACCTTCTGGGGAAGGGGATGCTTGGAGACTTTGGGAAATTCATGGACACATTGCTGTGTTTGAAATGGATAACCAACAAGAATCTATTGTATAGCACATGGGAAAAAAAAAATAAAGAATACGCCAATGCAGGGATCACGGGTTCAATCCCTGGCGCAGGAAGATGCCACATATCACAGAGCAACTGAGCCCATCACCACAACTACAGAAGCCCATGTGCCTAGAGCCCGTTCTCTGTGACAGAGAAACCACTGCAACAAAGCCTGAGCACTGCCGCTAGAGAGTAGCCCCCAGTCAGCGCTACTAGAGTAAGCCCACACACAGCAATAAGGAACCAGTGCAGCCAAATAAATAACTAATTTTTTCTTTAAAAAAAATATCCCAGAGCACAGTGATTCCCCGGATAGAGCCAGGGCTGTGCCTGCTCAGCGGGAGGGAGGGAGAGAGAGCCGGAGGGAGGGGGCGCAGTCCAAGCCAAGACTGAAGGGATCTCTGACCTGACTGCTATCTTCCCGTGGAGAAGCAGGGTTTTCACAGAAAGAGTTAAACCCCCAGCACTAGGAGAGAATTAAACTTGGGCCCATTTTTAGGAATCTATTGTCAAGGACCACTTAGATATATACACAGGGAAAATGCCCAGGACTTGTTAGTAATGTAAAAATTTGACAACAAGCCCAATATCCATCAGTAAACTTTGAGAAGCCTATACGGTAAGGAACTGTCCAGCTGTCACAAAGAATGCGGTATCTCCTTGTGGACCAACAAGGTAGAACCTCCAGGACAAACTGCCATGTCAGAACCAAGAGTGCAAGCTGCAGAACAATGCATACATATGTTCCTTTAAGCGAGGTATACGTGTGTGTGTGTGTGTGTGTGTGTAAATACATAAAGAAATGAATCTGGCAGATACACAGCAAACTGTTCACAGAGATCACACTCAGGAAAGGATGAGATTGGGGAAATGAAGGAAGATTTTCACTAGTAAAAACTATCCATTTATCTGTCTATCTTTAGTAAGCAAAGGAAAATATCCCAAGGCTGTGTTGAAGCTGCCGTGAGGAGCTATGGCACTGTCACTGAACTGGGTGAAGTAGATTCTGTCCCCAGCCTGGTACTGCCCATTTGACAGCCTGCCCTGAAGTTAGATGCAGCCCTGTGTTCTAAGTATTAGCTGATCAGATGGAGAAAGAAATGCTGAGCATAACTTCGAAAGAGGCGTTCTTATAAGCAGAGGTGTTTTCTTTAGCTCTTCTGGCTCAGACGGTAAAGAATCTGCCTGCAATGCAGGAGACCTGGGTTCAGTCCCTGGGTTGGGAAGATCCCCTGTAGAAGAGAATGGCGACCCACTCCAGTCTTCTTGCTGGAGAATTCCATGGACAGTGGAACCTGGAGGGCTCCATGGGGTTACAAAGAGTCAGACATGACTGAGTGACTTACACACACATACCCACCTTCCAACTGGCTGAAATGTGCTTGGGACGGCTGGCTCTCAAGGAGCCATCTCACACTATAAGGTAAAGATCATGAGTTAAGCAGGACAGAGCAATAAGTTCACTGCCAAAACAGCTGGAGTTAAGACTGGATCTTAGGGCTGGAGGAGATCTTGGAGACCCTTGTTCAAACCCACATTCAGGGGAACCTGAGGACCAGAGGGGGCACGGGGCAGTGACTGAGCTAGCACAAGTTTTGCCAGAGATCCCCCACCCCCACGCCATCCACACAGACACACAGAGTCCATGGTTCCTTCCCTAGAAACTTCCCTCCCCAGAGCTTTCATGCTGCTCCATTCTGTGACTCTGAGACACCCTCTGGGGCCCAGTCTTAGGGCTGAGTGAAGTCCCCAGAGTTGATTAAGTGACCGGCTTGGGACGTACCTCTCAGCTCTCTGATGAGAACATAGCAGAACCTCTGCCCACTGGCGGGTCTGTCTGTATGGTTTCTTTCTGTGTGCTTCTGTTCTTGTCCGTCCCTGTCCATTAGCACCTCTTTTTACCCCAGGTCTTGTCTCTTTCTAGCCTACCCCCTCTCTGTCCACCTCAGTCTGCCTGTCTATCTGCTCTCCTTCTGTCTCGGTTTATCTCTGTCTCTCTCCCGCCTTCCTGTCTTTCCCTTTCTGTTTCTCTCCTTCACTTGCATTGTTTCTCTTTCCATCTCCCCCTCTCTGAGACTGTGCAGCGTATCTCTCTCCTGAAGGTTTTAGACAGTACCCTTTCCGGGGTTGTCTTGTGTGGTGACTTGGGGCTGCCCCTTCTGGCTCCTGCCTCCTCTCTCCCTCCCTTGCCTGCTCTGTCTGCCTTTAGCCCCCAAGCGGGCTGGACACCCTCACAGGGGTGAGTCCTTGAAGCCAGTAGAGCCGCTAGGCAACTGGGCACGGAGAAAGGAAAGGTCGGGGCTGCGATGCTACCAGAGAGGCCAGCAGCCCCTCCCCCCTGCGACCCCAGGAATTTTATCCCTTCTGGGCCGAGGCTGGCTGAGGAGGCTGTTGGGGTGAGCCCAGGGCCAGTGGGTACGACTCTGGCTCAGGCTTGGCTGAAGGCCAGAGCCAGAGGGCTTCAGGGGTGACCTAAGGCTCTCACTCTGTTTATTTAACCTATATGCAGAGTACACGCGAAATGCCAGTCTGGATGAAGCACAAGCTGGAGTCAAGATTGCCGAGAGAAATGTCAATAATCTCAGGTATGCAGATGATGCTACCATTATGGGAGAAATCAAAGAGAAACTAAAGAGCCTCTTGATGAAGGTGAAAGAGGAGAGTAAAAAAGCTGGCCTAAAATTCAGTGTGCTAAACATGAAGATCATGGCGTTTGGTCTCATCACGTCATGGCAAATAGATGGGGGAAACAATGGACACAGTGACAGGTTTTATATTCTTGAACTCCAAAATCACTGTGGATGGTGACCTGCAGCCATGAAATTAAAAGGCACTTGCTCCTTGGAAGAAAGGCTATGTCAAACCTAGGCAGTGTATTCAAGAACAGAGACATCAGTTTGCTGACAAAATCTGCATAATCAAAGCTATAGTTTCCCCAATTGCCATGGAAGGACGAGAGAGTTGAACTATAAAGAACGCTAAGTGCTAAAGAATTGATGCCTCAGGACTGTGGTGTTGGAGAAGGCTCTTGAGAGTCCCTTGGACTGCAAGGAGATCAAGTTAATCAATCCTAAAGGAAATCAACATTGAATATTCATTGGAAGGACCCATGCTGAAGCTGAAGCTCCAATACTTTGGGAACCTGATGTGAAGAGACAGCTCACTGGAAAAAACCCTGATGCTGGGAAAAATAGAAAGCAGAAGGAGAAGGGGATGACAGAGGACAAGATGGTTAGATGGCATCACTGAGTCAACGGACATGAGCTTGAGCAAGCTCTGGGAGATAGTGACGGACAGTGTGCTGCAGTCCATGGGGTCGCAAAGAGTCAGATGCGAATGAGCGACTGGATTGAACTGAACTGAAGACTCTCCAGTGTTCCATGCTGGAGGCTGGAACAAAAGGCCAGCAGGTGGAGGGTATGCAAACTGATGGGGTCAGAGGCTTGGGGACTGGATCAGTTACCATTCAGAGAGGAGGGTTTCACGGTAGCCACACCCCAGTCCTAACCATCACAAGCAATGGAAGGAAAAAAACAGGCTTCTAATTTTGCCTTTATCACTTACTAGCTGAGTGACCACAAACAAGACCCTTTCTAGCCCTGGGCCTCAACAGGCTGCTGTGTTTCACTTTGCAGTTCCAAGTCTGTGGTTCTATCAATGATGCTACCATTATGGGAGAAATCAAAGAGAAACTAAAGAGCCTCTTGATGAAGGTGAAAGAGGAGAGTAAAAAAGCTGGCCTAAAATTCAGTGTGCTAAACATGAAGATCATGGCGTTTGGTCTCATCACGTCATGGCAAATAGATGGGGGAAACAATGGACACAGTGACAGGTTTTATATTCTTGAACTCCAAAATCACTGTGGATGGTGACCTGCAGCCATGAAATTAAAAGGCACTTGCTCCTTGGAAGAAAGGCTATGTCAAACCTAGGCAGTGTATTCAAGAACAGAGACATCAGTTTGCTGACAAAATCTGCATAATCAAAGCTATAGTTTCCCCAATTGCCATGGAAGGACGAGAGAGTTGAACTATAAAGAACGCTAAGTGCTAAAGAATTGATGCCTCAGGACTGTGGTGTTGGAGAAGGCTCTTGAGAGTCCCTTGGACTGCAAGGAGATCAAGTTAATCAATCCTAAAGGAAATCAACATTGAATATTCATTGGAAGGACCCATGCTGAAGCTGAAGCTCCAATACTTTGGGAACCTGATGTGAAGAGACAGCTCACTGGAAAAAACCCTGATGCTGGGAAAAATAGAAAGCAGAAGGAGAAGGGGATGACAGAGGACAAGATGGTTAGATGGCATCACTGAGTCAACGGACATGAGCTTGAGCAAGCTCTGGGAGATAGTGACGGACAGTGTGCTGCAGTCCATGGGGTCGCAAAGAGTCAGATGCGAATGAGCGACTGGATTGAACTGAACTGAAGACTCTCCAGTGTTCCATGCTGGAGGCTGGAACAAAAGGCCAGCAGGTGGAGGGTATGCAAACTGATGGGGTCAGAGGCTTGGGGACTGGATCAGTTACCATTCAGAGAGGAGGGTTTCACGGTAGCCACACCCCAGTCCTAACCATCACAAGCAATGGAAGGAAAAAAACAGGCTTCTAATTTTGCCTTTATCACTTACTAGCTGAGTGACCACAAACAAGACCCTTTCTAGCCCTGGGCCTCAACAGGCTGCTGTGTTTCACTTTGCAGTTCCAAGTCTGTGGTTCTATCACCCATGAACCTCTAGCCCTATAGGTTTGAAGGGAGTGGGGTGTGGGCCTCAGACAGTTTCGCTGTGGGCTTGGGGGGAGAGACTGACCGGAGGGTCACTGGGGGCTGAAATCCCAGTGTGAAGCAGTGATGGCCATGTGACCCCATTGGCCTGGGAGTCAGGAGGTCTGAGGTCCAGGTCTATCCCTTCACTCAACCACTTGATCGCTGTGTGCCTCTGTTTTCCCATCTGTAGAAGGGCTTAATAGTCTCAGTCCCCGGCCTTGGGAGAATCCAGTGAACTCCTGATCCCTGCCAGGACTAAGCTCAGAGTGGAGGTGAGGGGTGAGGGAGTCAGGGGTTGGAGGTGGGCCTTGGGAGGTGGGGGTCTGCAGGTCTATAGGAGCCATGTGGGCTGTCAGCGGGGGAGGCTGAAAGGAGCTATTGTGGGAAGCAGGAAGGGGGCTCTCTGAGGTAGGCCAATTACAGGCTCAGGCTCTTTCAGACAAAGCCAGCAGCCACTGAGTGGCCATTCTTCTAGAGAATAAAGAAGGCTTGAGGCCCCATTAAGGCTTTTCATGCTGGGACTGCGGAAGGCGGCCTGGAAGTCAGCAGCATGGCCTCCTCTCCGCACCCCATACCCTTCCCCTTCTCGGCTCCTTCTGAGGGAGTCAGGCCTCTTCCTGGAGTTTAAACCTTTTGACAAACCACAGGCAGTTGAACCAGGGAGGTGGTTGGGAGTGGAGAGAATACTAGGATGGGAGTTGGGATCTGGTCCTGCTCCATTATCCTGGGCTCAGTTCCTCTGTCTGTTAAATGGGGCTACTATCCAGTCCTGATCTGCTAAAATCCACTGAGGTGTCCAGACGTTCCTGGTGGAACGAAGGCCAGGCTCAGAGAAGCCTGAGTGTTAGGAACATGCTTCCTGCCCCGCCACTCACTGCGCCCTCCTGGAGCATGAGAGGAAAAACAGAGGAGGGTTTCACGGTAGCCACACCAGTCCTAACCATCACAAGCAATGGAAGGAAAAACAGGCTTCTAATTTTGCCTTTATCACTTACTAGCTGAGTGACCACAAACAAGACCCTTTCTAGCCCTGGGCCTCAACAGGCTGCTGTGTTTCACTTTGCAGTTCCAAGTCTGTGGTTCTATCACCCATGAACCTCTAGCCCTATAGGTTTGAAGGGAGTGGGGTGTGGGCCTCAGACAGTTTCGCTGTGGGCTTGGGGGGAGAGACTGACCGGAGGGTCACTGGGGGCTGAAATCCCAGTGTGAAGCAGTGATGGCCATGTGACCCCATTGGCCTGGGAGTCAGGAGGTCTGAGGTCCAGGTCTATCCCTTCACTCAACCACTTGATCGCTGTGTGCCTCTGTTTTCCCATCTGTAGAAGGGCTTAATAGTCTCAGTCCCCGGCCTTGGGAGAATCCAGTGAACTCCTGATCCCTGCCAGGACTAAGCTCAGAGTGGAGGTGAGGGGTGAGGGAGTCAGGGGTTGGAGGTGGGCCTTGGGAGGTGGGGGTCTGCAGGTCTATAGGAGCCATGTGGGCTGTCAGCGGGGGAGGCTGAAAGGAGCTATTGTGGGAAGCAGGAAGGGGGCTCTCTGAGGTAGGCCAATTACAGGCTCAGGCTCTTTCAGACAAAGCCAGCAGCCACTGAGTGGCCATTCTTCTAGAGAATAAAGAAGGCTTGAGGCCCCATTAAGGCTTTTCATGCTGGGACTGCGGAAGGCGGCCTGGAAGTCAGCAGCATGGCCTCCTCTCCGCACCCCATACCCTTCCCCTTCTCGGCTCCTTCTGAGGGAGTCAGGCCTCTTCCTGGAGTTTAAACCTTTTGACAAACCACAGGCAGTTGAACCAGGGAGGTGGTTGGGAGTGGAGAGAATACTAGGATGGGAGTTGGGATCTGGTCCTGCTCCATTATCCTGGGCTCAGTTCCTCTGTCTGTTAAATGGGGCTACTATCCAGTCCTGATCTGCTAAAATCCACTGAGGTGTCCAGACGTTCCTGGTGGAACGAAGGCCAGGCTCAGAGAAGCCTGAGTGTTAGGAACATGCTTCCTGCCCCGCCACTCACTGCGCTCCCTCCTGACACCAGCCCTCTGAGACGCCAGGGTGCGTCTCTCAGTCCAAATGTGGGTCAAAAGTCCAAAATGGTCTTCACTATCAAAGATGGCTTCCAGAGAAAATGGCCAAAAGAACGATTTCTTATTCTTTCATGCACAAGCTGGGTTGGGTTTGTCCATCAGTCCTTCCTCCCTCCTTTCGTCCTTTCCTCCCTCACTTTCTCCCTGCTTTTCTCCTTCTAATCCTTTTTTTCCTTCCAATCATCCTTCCTTTCTTTCTAGAAGGCTTTAATAGCCCCCCAGGGGCTTCCCCTGGTGGTCCAGTGGGTAAGGACACCGCCTTGCAGTGCAAGGGGCGCCGGTTCGATCCCTGGCCTGGGAAGATCCCACGTGCCGCGGAGCAGCTGGACTGATGTGTCCAATCACTGAGCCGGAGCTCTGGAGTGCATGCGCCCAGAGCTGGCTCTGCAACAACAGACGCCATCGCGATGGGAGGCCCACAGGAGCCAAAGAACAAAGACGGATGAAGATAGAGAAATGAAAGACCAATAGAAGTGGCCCACCTGCTCCCCTCCCTCCCCAACCCGACCCCCACCCAAAATAATAATAAAAAAAAGCCCCCCAGGTATCTACCCCTTGCCCAGCCCTGTCTTGGGCACACAAACATGATTTCTGAAAAACCTGAGCTTGGGCAAGTCGTCATCTGAGACAGGAGAGGAATATGCAGTGTGGCGATCAGGTGGAGTCAGCAACCTGATTCCAGAGGAGGAGGCTGTTAGCCAGAGCGGAGGGTGAGTACGGTGACATTGTTTCAGTCTGGGCAGTTTGAGCAGAAGACAACAGCACCAACAAAGACAGGGAGGAGAGACAAGGCAGGCCTGGCCTGGGGCAGGAGTAAGCCTTCCCTAGGACAGGAAGCTGAATGAAATCAGTCAGTCACCGAAGGACAAATGCCATGGGATCCCACTTTCCTGAGGTGCCGAGAGCAGTCTCATGCCTAGAGACAGAAAGTAGACTGGGACTTGAAAGAGGCTATGGGAGGCGAGATGGAAAGCTGTTGTGTCATCATGTAGTTTCAGTTTTGCAAGATGAAGAAAGCCCTGGCGTTTCGTTGCACAACAGTGCAAATACACTTAACACACTGAACTGGCCTACTTAAACATGGTCCAGATAGCCGGCTTTATCACGCGTGCGTGCGTGCTAAGTCGCTTCCATCGTGTCCAACTCTTTGCAACGCTATGGACTGTAACCCACCAGGCTTCTCTGTCCAAGGAATTCTCCAGGCAAAAGTACTGGAGTTGGTTGCCATTCCTTTCTCCAGGCCATCTTCCAAACCCAGGGATTGACCCTGGGGTCTCCCACATTGTAGTGGACTCTTGGTCGTCTGAGCCACCGGGGAAGCCCACCTTTACATGGGTTATCTCTTATTTTTTGACAATGATGCCTTCCAGTCAAGGTGACCTCAAATGAACTCTTTTGGATGAAATCTATGCTGTCCGTAAGTCTACGCTTTGGACTCAGAACTGTACTTCTAATGTTTTAAGGTATAGACGTGCCTACTAGTATGATTGAAATCTATGGAACAGTCCCAGGACACATTTAGTAGGGGAAAATGTAGACAGATTTAGAATCTCATGGTCATCCCTCAGCTCCGCTTCTTACTAGTCATGTTATGTGAGGTTCCCTCAGCCTTGGCGTCTTCACCTGTAAGTTGAGGATAATTATATCTGCCACACAGAGCCCTGTGGTGTGTCTGGTCCCCAGCGGATGCTGAATGAAGAGAATCACAAGTGTCAGCTGTGCCATCAATGAGAATGACGAGAACGACGATGGTGGCAGCCACAGAGGTGGCATCGGTGGTGCTGGCGGGGGTGGCTCTTACTGAGGAGTGGCCAGAGGCTCGTCTCTCCCACGGGGCCTCAGCAAGACCCAAGGTCAGGAAGGATGGGTTCCCCCTTGACAATTCTTTGGTCAAGAATTGAGCAAGCTCTGGGCTCTCTGTAAAGCGAAGCTGTGCCCTATACCCTGTGTTTTGATTCAAAAGATTGACAAACTGGTTCTAAAAACAGGTGCTAAGGGCATGTTCCCAGGGAGCAGACACTTCCCCAACTCAAGATGTCCAGGGGATGAATGGACATGTGGAGACAGGCTCTCCTGGAAATGGGAAGTCCTGATCACCCCATCTCCACGTGCTCCTCACCCAAGGACAAGTACCCCTTAGCCCTTGGCCCCGCTCGAACTTTTCCATAGAACTTATCATCATCAAGCAGACCTCACCGTTTACTTACTTTCTGTACTTAGTGTTTACTTCTATCTGACCCCACCTCCTTGCCCACTAGAGGACAAGCTGCAGGAGGGCAGGAGTTTTTGTTTGGTTCACTGCGATACTCTAGATGACAGCGCCTGGCACACCGGACACACTCCATCAATATTTGTTGAATGAATAAAAGCAAAACGGGAGAAATCCACTGTTGCTTTTGCTCCCTGGGACAGGCACAGCTTCTTAGCTTGTTACCTGGGTTCTCCGCAAACAGAGAAAGGTGGGCTGTGGCCCTGAGCGCCCAGCCTTAGGTTTCCAGACTGGAACCAGGCAGGGCCTACGGGTGGGAGGGGGCAACGCTCTACCCGGGGTTGGTCCCTGACATGGGCGTGGCCTTCAGGGGGCCTGAACCCTGCGTGCCTTCATCCCTGCTGAGTCAGACGCTGAAGGCGGAGGAAAAGACATTGGACTTGGAGTTCGAGGTCTTGAGTGTGGGCTTTAAGGAGGAGGGCAGATATGCTCTGCAGCTGTCTGCTGAGGCTCCCCTGCAGGCCGACCCTGGGGCTGGGGTGCAGCTGCAGGTGATGATCGGGACACCTCCCTGCCTGCTCTGCTCTCACTGATGTCAATGAGCAGAAAGACCCTGGCCAGAGCCTCACCCTCACCAGGAACAAGTTTGTCTTTACTTTGCCTAAAGGTAGGGTGTCAGGGTGGCGGCTGGGGAGAGATTGAGAGCCTGCACATCCTTCCCGGGCCCTGTTGGGACCTCCAGGGGGCCTCGAGGGAACCAGGTGGGGCAGGTGAAGAGCTCTAGACTGAACCCCAAACTCTGCAGGGAGGACTCGGGGCAAGGCTGATCCTCTGAGAGCTCCTGCCTCCTTCCTTGTGACGGGTATTCTAACGCTGGTCACACAGCGTTGGGTGAGGAGGACACGAAAGGACAGGTGAGAAATGGCTTTCCTGAATGCATAAGAGCTGAGCACACAGCAGGTTTGGGGCCAGTCCCGCTGGGCCGCATACTGTGTAGACACTGGATGGTGGGCATGTGGGGTAGACAGAGAGGTGGAGGCCTGGGCCCTTCCTTCTGGAAGACCCCAGCAATCAGGAAAAGAGGCAGAGCGTCCAAATAAAGAATCGTTAAGTGATCTGGAAAGAGGAGAAAACCCACGCTTAGCCTGTGAGGCCATCCAAAGAGGGTTCCTAGAGGAAGAGGCAGTGAGGGAATGGGGAAGCTAAGTATGAGGCCTTCATGGGGCCAGAGATCACCGTCAGGTTGAACTCCTTCCTCTGGGTGGCAGGGCCCAGGACCATCTCACAGGTTAGGAGTCTTCCACTCCCCACTGAGGGAGTGGAAAGGAGGAGAGGAAAATGAGGAAAGGAAAGAAGCCACAGGTGGGGCCTGACAAGGGATCCCTCTACAAGGAACTCTTAGCCAAGCCTGGCTTCAATTTGAAGGCCAACCAGCTTGGGTTTTCAGCGCCCCTGCCTGTCCTCCTCATTCCCTGCGGGACACCGAAAGACCCTCAAGTCCACCTCTGAGACCCCATTCCCTGCCTAGGGTTCTGCAAGAATGATGGAGAACACAATGCTCAGCTGTGCGTGGAGGCGCTCAGACTGGACGTGGCTTCTGGAAGGGTGGCCTGGCGCGTGGGTAAGACCATCTTTCCCATCTACCCGCCCGGACCAGCCCCGCACGAACCTCTCAGCGCGGGAGCACAAAGACCTGTGCCGCTACTGCGGCCACCTGCTCTGCTCTGAGCCGGCGCAGACCCCTCCGCCCGCCGCTGCGGGGGCCTGGCCTACAGGGCGGCCTTCCACGCGCTCCTGGCCCCTCCGCCTCCTGCCGCAAACTGCCCTCCTGGCGCCAGCCAGCCAAAACCGATGTCACCGTGCCCCGAGCCCCAGCTGCCCAGGCTGCAGGGAGGTGCTCCCTGGGTCCCTGTCAGGTCTAGCGTCACTGCTCCCCTGGGTCTGCAATAAGCCCTGGCTGCCCCTTCATTGAGCAGAACAGCGGAACTTCCCAAGGTTGCCTCATTCGGTTCTGAAGAACAAGCAGTCTGAGGGTGGAGCAGGGAACTCTAGTGTGAAGGGAAAGACAGAATGGAGCAAACAAATCAGATCAAGGACAGCCCTGCGTGGGGCTTCCCGTTGGTGTCCCCTGAGACCCTTCAGTCCTCAAACTCACCCTCGCACATTCTCACCAGGTTTCAAAGGAGACCTGGAGTGGCCAGGAGACAGAAGCCTCTCTGTTTCCCCCATTTCCACTTCAAGCCCAAAGAGGGTTCCTGGAGGAAGAGGCAGTGAGGGAATGGGGAAGCTAAGTATGAGGCCTTCATGGGGCCAGAGATCACCGTCAGGTTGAACTCCTTCCTCTGGGTGGCAGGGCCCAGGACCATCTCACAGGTTAGGAGTCTTCCACTCCCCACTGAGGGAGTGGAAAGGAGGAGAGGAAAATGAGGAAAGGAAAGAAGCCACAGGTGGGGCCTGACAAGGGATCCCTCTACAAGGAACTCTTAGCCAAGCCTGGCTTCAATTTGAAGGCCAACCAGCTTGGGTTTTCAGCGCCCCTGCCTGTCCTCCTCATTCCCTGCGGGACACCGAAAGACCCTCAAGTCCACCTCTGAGACCCCATTCCCTGCCTAGGGTTCTGCAAGAATGATGGAGAACACAATGCTCAGCTGTGCGTGGAGGCGCTCAGACTGGACGTGGCTTCTGGAAGGGTGGCCTGGCGCGTGGGTAAGACCATCTTTCCCATCTACCCGCGCCCGGACCAGCCCCGCACGAACCTCTCAGCGCGGGAGCACAAAGACCTGTGCCGCTACTGCGGCCACCTGCTCTGCTCTGAGCCGGCGCAGACCCCTCCGCCCGCCGCTGCGGGGGCCTGGCCTACAGGGCGGCCTTCCACGCGCTCCTGGCCCCTCCGCCTCCTGCCGCAAACTGCCCTCCTGGCGCCAGCCAGCCAAAACCGATGTCACCGTGCCCCGAGCCCCAGCTGCCCAGGCTGCAGGGAGGTGCTCCCTGGGTCCCTGTCAGGTCTAGCGTCACTGCTCCCCTGGGTCTGCAATAAGCCCTGGCTGCCCCTTCATTGAGCAGAACAGCGGAACTTCCCAAGGTTGCCTCATTCGGTTCTGAAGAACAAGCAGTCTGAGGGTGGAGCAGGGAACTCTAGTGTGAAGGGAAAGACAGAATGGAGCAAACAAATCAGATCAAGGACAGCCCTGCGTGGGGCTTCCCGTTGGTGTCCCCTGAGACCCTTCAGTCCTCAAACTCACCCTCGCACATTCTCACCAGGTTTCAAAGGAGACCTGGAGTGGCCAGGAGACAGAAGCCTCTCTGTTTCCCCCTTCCAGCCCATTCTGCTTCCACTACAGCCAGGAGGGGGACTCAGCCCTGAACCGGGACGCTGGCAGCCTCAAGCCCAGTTGGGAGGGTCTAGTTCTTGTCCAAGCTAAGGAGGGATCATTTCCCAGTGTGGGGGTGTTCTGCAACCAGGCAGTGTCTGGTAGGCCTCATGGCCAGTGTGGGTAGAAGCTAGTAGAGCAAGCAGCCCATTTCACAGGTGGAGAAACTGAGGATCATCCCTAAGGGTGCTTTCCTGGGAATCTTACAGTACAATAGTGCATGTGACCCAAAGCTAGGTCAAACCCTGGGCTCAAGGGGCCACCTGGCTTGAAAACAGTCTGACACAGTGTGCGTATCATATGGGCCCAGAAGTTATGCCTGGGAGGAGAGCTCTGGTGAGGGAGAGTGCAGGACTGAATTTGAAGCCTAGGAAAGTCTTTGCAGAAGAGATGTCATTAGAGGTGAATCATTCATTCATTCATTCATCCCTCATTTATCCATTCATTCATCCATCAAACATTGAAGTACTAATTCTCTCAGATCCCATGCTCGGTGGGTGAGATTTAGGAAGGGCAACTGTGGGCTTTGAGGAGCATATTCTAAGGAGGGACCAGAATAAGCTGGCTGAGAAGGAAAGGGTTTGGCTGGCAGTAGACTGAGCTGAAATTAAAACCAAAAAAATTTACAGTCAAAGGTTCCTCGTTCTCCTGCAGTGCCTCTGTGCCACAGTGCAATGGTCTGGGCTGAAGCAGAGCCCAGAGGGGCAGCTCAGTTGGGCTTGGAGAGGGCCGATGGGTGGGAGAAAGTGGAAGGAATCAGGAACAAGGACCAAAGAGCTAGATGGATGTTCAGTCCAGGTGGCAATGCTGAGCCACCAGAGGTCCTTGCGCAGAAGAAAGACTATCTGATCTGTGGCTCAGACAGAGGAATCTGGCAGAATGCACCAGGACCACCGGAAGGATGGACCAGGAAGCAGCTTCTCCTGTCCAGGTCTCAGTTTGTTACACGGACTACTTTGGCCTCTGTGTATTTATTCATTCATCAGTCAATCAGCAAATACTTTTGACTACCTACTGTATGCCCAGCTCTGAGCTGGATGCTGAGGATACAGTGTTGAGCTTGTAATACAGATGATACCTGGGCTCCTACATGTTCTAGAGTTTGTCATAGGACTAGATATGCAAGAAGCTCAGAGCTCAAGGAGAAGCAGTCCCCTGCTGTCTAAGTCCCTGAGTGCCCTGGCCACCTGATTCAAGGGACACATGGACAGCGTTTTTTGTTTTTTTTTCAGGCTGCTACGCTAAATGCCTCTGAGGGAGGGTGGGACTCCTGCAGGGAAGGGGGGCTGGGAGATGGCGGAGCCAGCCCAGGCAGCTCTAATTTCTGTTATTTAATGCCATCATCTCCCTGTCGTTCTCCCTCTTAAAGTGTCAGATGTCTGCTTCTACCAAGACAAGAAAATGGCTTTCAAGGGAGAGGAAAATCACTTTCCTCCGAGGGGAGGGGTCAGCCATCACAACCTTGACAACAGGCCCAGGAAGCCCAGGGTGGAATAGACTACAGAGAGGGGTCCTCCACAGAATAGAAGGGCTGTCTCAGCTCAGGCAAACTCACCCAGCAGTCCAGCCTGAGGATGGGAGGCTCATTTCTGGGGTCTTTGGAGACTCAGAGACACTGCTGGCAGGATGGAGCATGTGGGCAGTCAGGGACAGGTGGGCTGCAGGGTGTCCTCAGGGCCCGTGGGCAGCTCCCTGGGGAAGTAGGTATGGCCTAGAGTCACAGGGAAGGAAACCATCCTCTCTCTCCTCCTTGCAAATAAGAAACATGGAGCCCAGGAGGGAAGGACTTCACCCCAGCTCTCTTTGATTCTAGGATGAAGAAAGGGAGAAAGCAGTCTAGAGGGGGTGACATGGTGAGAAGAAAAAGCAGTAAGCAGCGGGAATGGAGAGAAGGGGGAAATGCATTCTTGAATGCAGTCCAGCTTCAGCAATATTCTGTTCAAGGCTGGGAATGCACTTCTAGGCTCCAGATCCCCGCCCCCCAGGAAGCCTTCCGTGCATTGATTTTGCCCTTCTCCTGTCCAGGTCTTTTGACGGACTACTTTGGCCTCTGTGTATTTATTCTTTCAGTCAATCAGCAAATACTTTTGACTACCTACTGTATGCCCAGCTCTGAGCTGAATGCTGAGGATACAGTGTTGAGCTTGTAATACAGATGATACCTGGGCTCCTACATGTTCTAGAGTTTGTCATAGGACTAGATATGCAAGAAGCTCAGAGCTCAAGGAGAAGCAGTCCCCTGCTGTCTAAGTCCCTGAGTGCCCTGGCCACCTGATTCAAGGGACACGTGGACAGCGTTTTTTGTTTTTTTTTCAGGCTGCTACGCTAAATGCCTCTGAGGGAGGGTGGGACTCCTGCAGGGAAGGGGGGCTGGGAGATGGCGGAGCCAGCCCAGGCAGCTCTAATTTCTGTTATTTAATGCCATCATCTCCCTGCCGTTCTCCCTCTTAAAGTGTCAGATGTCTGCTTCTACCAAGACAAGAAAATGGCTTTCAAGGGAGAGGAAAATCACTTTCCTCCGAGGGGAGGGGTCAGCCATCACAACCTTGACAACAGGCCCAGGAAGCCCAGGGTGGAATAGACTACAGAGAGGGGTCCTCCACAGAATAGAAGGGCTGTCTCAGCTCAGGCAAACTCACCCAGCAGTCCAGCCTGAGGATGGGAGGCTCATTTCTGGGGTCTTTGGAGACTCAGAGACACTGCTGGCAGGATGGAGCATGTGGGCAGTCAGGGACAGGTGGGCTGCAGGGTGTCCTCAGGGCCCGTGGGCAGCTCCCTGGGGAAGTAGGTATGGCCTAGAGTCACAGGGAAGGAAACCATCCTCTCTCTCCTCCTTGCAAATAAGAAACATGGAGCCCAGGAGGGAAGGACTTCACCCCAGCTCTCTTTGATTCTAGGATGAAGAAAGGGAGAAAGCAGTCTAGAGGGGGTGACATGGTGAGAAGAAAAAGCAGTAAGCAGCGGGAATGGAGAGAAGGGGGAAATGCATTCTTGAATGCAGTCCAGCTTCAGCAATATTCTGTTCAAGGCTGGGAATGCACTTCTAGGCTCCAGATGCTAATGGACAGACCCAAGGCCGCCTCCTCCAGGAAGCCTTCCGTGCATTGATTTTGTCCCTTCCAAACTAGCCCTGTCTGCATTGTAAGCTCTCAAATTTTTCTCGAGCTTGTGTATGAGAACGGATGATAGTCCTGGGTTGAGAGATGGGGTAAGGCTGGAGCAGGTGCCAGAGCGCAGGGGGATTAGGGGCAGCAGGCAGGGCTCAGTGAGAAGCTGCAGTGACTGACTTGGAGTTGCTTTGTTTCTCACCATGACCCACAGGTCACATCGCCATGTCAGTGCTAGTCACGGCTTTCCAGAATTCCTGGAGACTCTGCTGGGACAATCGTTTCCCCTAAAGGAACATCTTCCCCGTCAGTCCTCATGTTTCCTCCTCTGTGTGGGAAGCAGAGCTGGGGTGGGGAGAGTGGGACTTGGTGGCAGTGAGGGCTGATCCCCTCTGAGTACAGCATGCCAGACTCCAGGTGGAGATCATCCCCTCGGGGCCTGACCCACAAGGGAGGGGACGGGGCCACGCTGGCCGTGGCTGCAGAGGGAAGTTTACCATGCAAGGGAGGGAACCAGCTCCAGGTTTCCTGCCAGCTGCAAGGGGTGCTCCGGCTGCTTCCTTTCCAGGCAGAGCTCCGCCAGGCTCATCCTGTCCCTCGACGCTGCCTCCTTCACCTCTTGGCAGGTTTGAGACCACAAGGCTGCACCACCCCGGCACCCCCAAGGCCCTTTCTCCCCAGGGCAAGAGAGTACTGATTTGAGCAGAAGAAGAGTGGCCTGTGCAGAGCTGGGCAGAGTAGGTCCCCGAGGCTGAGGGAAGCAGCAAGGTGCAAAGCCAAATCTGGCTGCTTAGCCGTTGCGGGCGGGGGCTCCCGCTCAGCTCCTTTACGGGAATATGAGCCTCTTGGGGAATCCTGAGGTGGGGGAGCACCCCAGCTTTGGGCCGGGAGCCGCAGAGCCCTCGGGGGCTGCAGTCCCTCCTCCAACGCACGCACCTTACTCACCTCTCTGGAGATCCTGAAGGTGCACGGACAACCTCCTGCCAGCTGGGCAGAGCTATTTAAGAGGGAAACTGTGGCCTGGAAATTCCCAGTGATGAAATTTCTGGAAACATGCACTTGAAAATTCCTTGCTTGTGGTTCTGTGAGCCATGCTGGGGGGCTCCTGCACACTAGGCCCTGGCGCTTCCTCCCACGCAGGGGCGGGAAGGGGTGGGAGTGCGAGCGGGAGCGAGGTGGGCTCCCTCCTCTGGCAGTTACCTCTTGCAAACAATCGCAGTTTTGTTTTAAGAAACTGATTCTGTTCCTGAGGAGCATTTTAGACGATGCTTTCAAGGGTCTCTCTCTCTTTTTTTAAAAAATTCTTTCCATTTAAAACATTTTTTTTTTTTTTTTGCCCTGGAAAGGGAGAAAAAGAAAAAAGAAAGAAAAAGCTAATAAAGCAATCTCCAAATGCTGGCACCTGGCTGTAAGCCTGTGGATTCTGACTGTGACTTTGGCACCAACAGGCTGGGGGCCTTTCATTAAAAAGAAGTGGAGGGGAAAGAGCGCCCCGGCTTCCCTGCCACCAGCCATCCCTAAACTGGGCGTAGGTCTCCCTTTGTTTCCCCCTTCCTCCCCTCCCCCACCCCCTTTCGGATTTTCTCCAGCCTTGTTGGATCGAAGTTCCGGCTGGGTCTCCAGTCCCGCACCCGGCCAGCTCCAGGCGTCCTTCTGCCTTCGGGCCAGCGCACTCCGGGCCTCCACTCTTCGCCTTTCTGCTCTGCTTTTCAATTTATTTTGCCTTTTATTGCTCACTATTGCATACACTATTGCCCTGGAGACAGGAATGCTTCTAGAGGGGATTTCATTAACATTCCGGCCTGGTTCATCTGGGGCGGGGATGGGGAGCTGGCCTGGCTGGCAGCTGGGTGCCAGACCTCCAGGGTCAGCGTCCATTGCTTCCCGTATGCAGTCTCCTGGTGGAGGGGCAATGCCCGCAGACCATTTCACAAGTGGGGAAGCAGAGGCTTGGACTGCTACTAGCAAGGTAGGAAAAGTGAGAACAGGTTAAATCGGAACTGCCAGCCCCCTCCCGAGCTAGTCTTGCCTGCGTACTGGGGGCCCAGCGTGGCCCTCCCCTCTCCCTTCCTGTGCTCCTTCATGTCCGGAGGCTGTGAGCAGGTCTGCTCCTCCTTGCAAATAAGGCAGTTTTATGGGCTTTAGAAAAACACTCCAATTGTTCCCTCAATTACCCTGAGCGGATTGAATATATTAATCTCTCTCTTAACTGGAGTGAGAAACTCGGCTGCTGACCCTCCCCCAGCCACCAGCGTCCCTTCTCAGGCACGTGCGGGGAGTGACCCCCAGTCCCTGCTCCCCTGGCCTGGGCCCCTGAGCAGGTCAGCCTGGGTCCAGGCAGCCTACTTCAGTGCCTAACACACATGCTCATGCACACTCATACACACTCATATACACACATACGGCTGCTTTACATTTCTCTACCAATTCTTACTGATTTTCTCCTTTGCCGCTATTTGGAGGAGCCTTTTCCTTGTGTAAATGCAATCAAGGGGGTAAGGAGGGGCAGGAGGGGAATGCAGGCTCCCCCTTCTGCTCCTGTGACAACTGCCTCCAGCTTAAACACACTCTGCCCCAGGCAGCCGAGCTCCGTTAAAAGCTACCTGAGGTTTTGCTTTGTAGCTCGATTTTCTTTTATTTCTGGGGAACAAAGGCGCTGTCAAGGCGTTTGCAGAGAGTGCTGTCACCCACGCTAGGAGGGGTACAGACCCATCACCAGTCTCCCAGGTGGAAAGCCCAGGCTGGCAGAGGCGGCTGGCCAGGCCCGCCAGAGGGCAGGGGTGAGGATGTGGCCAGTCCTCCCTCAGGAAGAAAAAGGCCCTTGGCTATTTGTACCACCGTGACCCTGCCTGTTTATTGCTCACTATTGCATACACTATTGCCCTGGAGACAGGAATGCTTCTAGAGGGGATTTCATTAACATTCCGGCCTGGTTCATCTGGGGCGGGGATGGGGAGCTGGCCTGGCTGGCAGCTGGGTGCTAGACCTCCATGGACAGCTTCCATTGCTTCCCGTATGCAGTCCCCTGGTTGAGGGGCAATGCCCGCAGACCATTTCACAAGTGTGGGATCAGAGGCTTGGACTGCTACTAGCAAGGTAGGAAAAGTGAGAACAGGTTAAATCGGAACTGCCAGCCCCCTCCCGAGCTAGTCTTGCCTGCGTACTGGGGGCCCAGCGTGGCCCTCCCCTCTCCCTTCCTGTGCTCCTTCATGTCCGGAGGCTGTGAGCAGGTCTGCTCCTCCTTGCAAATAAGGCAGTTTTATGGGCTTTAGAAAAACACTCCAATTGTTCCCTCAATTACCCTGAGCGGATTGAATATATTAATCTCTCTCTTAACTGGAGTGAGAAACTCGGCTGCTGACCCTCCCCCAGCCACCAGCGTCCCTTCTCAGGCACGTGCGGGGAGTGACCCCCAGTCCCTGCTCCCCTGGCCTGGGCCCCTGAGCAGGTCAGCCTGGGTCCAGGCAGCCTACTTCAGTGCCTAACACACATGCTCATGCACACTCATACACACTCATATACACACATACGGCTGCTTTACATTTCTCTACCAATTCTTACTGATTTTCTCCTTTGCCGCTATTTGGAGGAGCCTTTTCCTTGTGTAAATGCAATCAAGGGGGTAAGGAGGGGCAGGAGGGGAATGCAGGCTCCCCCTTCTGCTCCTGTGACAACTGCCTCCAGCTTAAACACACTCTGCCCCAGGCAGCCGAGCTCCGTTAAAAGCTACCTGAGGTTTTGCTTTGTAGCTCGATTTTCTTTTATTTCTGGGGAACAAAGGCGCTGTCAAGGCGTTTGCAGAGAGTGCTGTCACCCACGCTAGGAGGGGTACAGACCCATCACCAGTCTCCCAGGTGGAAAGCCCAGGCTGGCAGGAGAGGCGGGGCTGGCCAGGCCCGCCCCAGGGAGGGCAGGGGTGAGGGATGTGGCCAGTCCTCCCTCAGGAAGAAAAAGGCCCTTGGCTATTTGTACCACCGTGACCCTGCCTGTTGCCTTCTGTCCCTTCATGCTCCTGGGTGGCACTGAAAGATGTTCTGCCCAGAGGGGTCTCTGAAGGGCCTCAAAAGTCCCTGGACATTGTGGATAAGACCTGAACGTGTGTTATCTGTTGGGGGTGGGGGTCCCATATTTAGGTCCTTGCCCAAGCCGGTCTCTTCACCCTCTGCCCGATTTCCAAGTCTGTGTATATGCCTTTGGGGTCAGTGCTCGGGGCTTAGAGGGATGGGGTACAGGAGAGGTTTGGGGTTCGGCCACCTTGCAGTGAGAGGCAGGTACAGTGGGGTCACGTGGGATCAGGGCTCTGATCAGTCTCTGGCATTTATAGTTAGTAGCTATGTGACCTTGTGCAGGTTGTATAACTTCCCTCAGCCTCCATTTTCACATCTGTAAAATGGGGTAGGGCCATTCATGTGCTCTCTATTGCTGGGGAAATGAAATGAGCTAGTGCACGGTTTAGCTCTGCCCTGCAGGTAGGATTTAATAAACACCATTTCAGTCATAAGTTGGGACATCTGTACTGCGCACAGCAGGTGGGTCTGAGACGGCCGCAGTTTCTGCGTCTAGGAAAGAGGGCAACTCCTTGCCCGGCAGGCCTCCCAAGGGAAGGCGCTGGGAGCTTGTGAACCCCACTGTTTTGGGGACCTGGGGACCAGGTTTCAGGGTGGAGAAGGCTGGATCAGCCTGGGTGCCAATCTGGGAAGGACTCCATTAACAGACTGCACGCCAGATGGCCCTGCTGCCCCTCCTCCATCGCTGCCTCCCCCACCCCAGCCAGGGCTGACTCACACCTCCTAGAGGCTCTGTGTGTGTTTGTGTGTGTGTGTGTGTGTGTGTGTGTGTGTGTGTGTGTGTGTGTGTGAATGTGTGATGTGTGGTGAAGGGGAGGTGGAGAGGAAAGGGGTACCCAGTTCTGATGTCCTCCCAGCCAGCCCAAGCCCAGCAGCTGATGGGCTCCGGGGACAGGAGGGAGGTGGGATGGACTGCCGTCACCTTCTCATCTCCAGAAATTACCTTCATGGGAAAAGAGGGAGCCAGGGCAGGAGAGCCCAGTTGTCATGACCTCTTAGGGTCGTCTCCTTCCTCACGCCCGCGGAAGGTGGCGGTTCCCCCAGCAGACACTGCAGGACAGTTACTCTCTCGGATGCGCAGACCCACAAGGACACACACGTGGGATATACACAGATCCACCACATCCTGGACAAGCAGAGACACGCCCCAACACACACGCATGTCACAGCGATAGACTCACACCAGCTCACCGATAGACGCACATGGGCACGCTCCTTTCCACACAAACACAGGCCCACACCTCCTGGGGGCCCTCCTGGGTGTATCTCTGTAGGAATCCTCCAAGTGCAGCCTCCACCAAACGAGAAAGAGGCTTTGGGGACATGACATGTGTGATGTATGAGTGAAATTAAAAACCCGTGTGAAACCAATCTTTAATAAGTAGTCTTTAATAAAACAGTGGGAGGGCGGCAGGGAAAGAAAACTGACTGCCTCGTTGGCCTGCCTGGCCCTGGTGAGGGCTTGGCCGATTCAGAGCTCTCTAGGGGGCTAGTGCACGGTTTAGCTCTGCCCTGCAGGTAGGATTTAATAAACACCATTTCAGTCATAAGTTGGGACATCTGTACTGCGCACAGCAGGTGGGTCTGAGACGGCCGCAGTTTCTGCGTCTAGGAAAGAGGGCAACTCCTTGCCCGGCAGGCCTCCCAAGGGAAGGCGCTGGGAGCTTGTGAACCCCACTGTTTTGGGGACCTGGGGACCAGGTTTCAGGGTGGAGAAGGCTGGATCAGCCTGGGTGCCAATCTGGGAAGGACTCCATTAACAGACTGCACGCCAGATGGCCCTGCTGCCCCTCCTCCATCGCTGCCTCCCCCACCCCAGCCAGGGCTGACTCACACCTCCTAGAGGCTCTGTGTGTGTTTGTGTGTGTGTGTGTGTGTGTGTGTGTGTGTGTGTGTGTGTGTGTGTGAATGTGTGATGTGTGTGGTGAAGGGGAGGTGGAGAGGAAAGGGGTACCCAGTTCTGATGTCCTCCCAGCCAGCCCAAGCCCAGCAGCTGATGGGCTCCGGGGACAGGAGGGAGGTGGGATGGACTGCCGTCACCTTCTCATCTCCAGAAATTACCTTCATGGGAAAAGAGGGAGCCAGGGCAGGAGAGCCCAGTTGTCATGACCTCTTAGGGTCGTCTCCCTTCCTCACACCCTCGGAAGGTGGAGGTTCCCCCAGCAGACACTGCAGGACAGTTACTCTCTCGGATGCGCAGACCCACAAGGACACACACGTGGGATATACACAGATCCACCACATCCTGGACAAGCAGAGACACGCCCCAACACACACGCATGTCACAGCGATAGACTCACACCAGCTCACCGATAGACGCACATGGGCACGCTCCTTTCCACACAAACACAGGCCCACACCTCCTGGGGGCCCTCCTGGGTGTATCTCTGTAGGAATCCTCCAAGTGCAGCCTCCACCAAACGAGAAAGAGGCTTTGGGGACATGACATGTGTGATGTATGAGTGAAATTAAAAACCCGTGTGAAACCAATCTTTAATAAGTAGTCTTTAATAAAACAGTGGGAGGGCGGCAGGGAAAGAAAACTGACTGCCTCGTTGGCCTGCCTGGCCCTGGTGAGGGCTTGGCCGATTCAGAGTCAGCCAAGACACCCCGCCTGGGTCTGGGCTGGTTCTGCCGAGTCCCTGGGCCCCGGAGCATTTCCAGCAGGATGGACAGAAGGTGAGTCAAAGACATCCTTTCTCCCCCTGGCTCTGAGAGCCTGCCCCGGGGTCCAGGGGTCTAACCTCCCTTAGCTCACAGTGATCCTCTCTCCATCCAGCTATCCATCCACCCACTCCCCCAGCAGCAAGCAAGGTAGCTGATCTCTCAGCCTTTCGGGAGCTGCCAGGCTTGGTGGGGAGAGGAAATAGGAGGAGTGAGAAGACTGACTTAACAAGCTCACTGTGAGGGCTGCTGGAGCTTGGGGAGAAAGGGGTGGGCTTGGGTTGGGTGGTCATCAAGGACTCAGTATGCTGTAGGAAAGCCAGTTCTGACTGGGAATCAAAAGACCCTGGCTTAGGATTCCATTTTGCGGTTGCTTAAGAGTTACAGTGTTTAGTCACTCAGTCGTGTCCAACTCTTTGAGACCCCATGAACTGCAGCACATCAGGTTTCCCTGTCCTTTACTATTTTCCTGAGTTTCTCAAACTCATGTCCATTGACTCAGTGATGCCATCCAACTGTCTCGTCCTCTGTCTCCCCCTTCTTCTTCTGCCCTCAATCTTTTCCAGCATCAGGGACTTTTCCAATGAGTCGCCTCTTCACATCAGGTGGCCAGAGGATTGGAGTTTCAGCTTCAGCATCATCAGTCTTTCCAATGAATATTCAGGGTTGATTTCCTTTAGGGTTGACGGGTTTGCTCTCCTTGCTGTCCAATGGACTCTAGAATTTTCTCCAGCAGCACAATTTGAAAGCATCAGTTCTACAATGCTCAGCCTTCTTTATGGTCCAACTGTCTCATCCGTACATGACTGCTGGAAAAATTATATCTGTAATAGCTGTATGACTTCAAGCAAATCACTTGCTTCCCTGGGGGCCTCAAGATCCTCATCTGTACAATGGGCAGAGCCGTGTCCACTGACAGGGAGGTTGTGAGGCTTAGGTGGGGAAGAGGGTGAGAAATTACCTGGTTCATTAAAGCCCACCTCACAAATGTCAGGGGGACATCTAATCCCTGCCTCAGAGAACGGGTGCGGTTCCAGTAGGGATTGAGGAGAACAATTTTCTAGAGGCGAAGACAGAGTAAACAAAGGTGTGGAGGCCAGAACATGGAGGCGTGCGAAAGAACAGCAAGCAGGGAGAAAGGATGGAGTGGAGCAAGATGCTTGTGGGATGGGGAGCTGCAGAGAATGCCGAGGAAAAGGAGATGCCAGCTCCAGAGCCCTGGGCCCTCTGCTATCACATTTGCTTGGAGCCAGGCAAAGATGAAGGCTGCAAAGCCCATTACAGTGTGGGTCTTGGGAGGTGGGCAATGTTCATTTTCTGGAGCAAGAATCTGAGCCCTTAGGAAGGAGACCACTTACCCAAGGCTTTCTGTTGATTCCATAGCAAAGTCAGGCTCGAATCCTGGTCTCCACCATGTATTTGGCTTTCTCTGATACAGTCATCAGCACAGAGGTGGGAAAGACTTGCCGTGTTCTTTCCCAGGGAGACTCATACTTCAGTGGGCTTTCTAGACAGCGTGACGGGATCATGGCTGAGCATTTAGAGGAAGAGATTTCTTCCCTGTGGCCTCATACCATACCGCACCCAGCCAAAACAGATTACTCAGTGTTACGCTGACCCTAACAGCAAGTGCTCATTGTACTGGGTGGTTTGGGAGCAGGACTGGGGAGGAGGTTGGGGCCGGCAATGACTCACAGTCCCCAGGCAGACTCCCTGGACTGCTGCAGTTGGCTAACGATACTTAGAAACAAGCGTTGTAGAAATAACCCCAGTGCAACATTAGCCCTTACTCACCCTATCTGAAGAGTAAGAGTGAGTTACAGCCAAGAAGATGTCATGGGTAAACACTGACTCTGGATTCTGGTAGGAATTCAGATCCCTGCTCTGTTTCGTAGTAAGTGTTCCTGATCAAGCCCCTTCACTTCTCTGAGCCTCTGTTTTCTCCTCTGTAATAGGGCGGGGGTATAAGGATGCCTACTTTGCAGTGTGATTGTGAAGATTAAATAATAGGTTAGACTGACTGCAGTCCAAGAGTCCTCCATGGAGGAGAGGGGATTCCAAATAGATCCCAGTTTCAATATAAATAAACCGGAAGGCACCCTTGGATGGATACAGCCACAGAGGCAGGAGGGGGCCACGTCTCAGCACCTCTGCTGTCCCTGTAGGGAGGTGCACCAGTTCTCATGCAAGAAGTATTTTTAAACCCTCCTTGTGTTCCAGGCCTGGCCTTTCAGAGCTCTCAGGGAAGTGGAGTCCCCCCCAGAGACCACTGTGGTCGTGGGCGTGGGAGGGGAAGCCACTGGGCACACCCTGAGTGTTAGGGTGAAGTGAATGGTCTCCTGTGGTCCCTGCACAGCCATCTTCCAGCTATGGGAAGCTGCTCCCCATCTTCATCTATAAAATGGGATCATGACAACAGTCCCCTGACAGACTTGTTGAACGGAATAGGTAATACATGTAATTGAGAGATGAAGTTTACCATAAATACACAACCATGTGTAACTGGATAGTGAGAGGCTGCTGTGTAACACAGGGCGCCCAGCTCCGGGCTCTGTGATGACCTAAAGGGGTGGGGTGGGAGGATCGGAGGTCCCAGAGGGAGGGAATGTATGTACACATATAGCCAATTCACGTCGTTGTACTAACACAACATCGTAAAGTAATAATACTCCAATTAAAGAAATTATACTCTGTGGACAGAGGAGCTTGGTGGGCTACAGTCCATGGGGTCGCAAGAGCTGGACACAACTTGGCAATTAAACCACCACGGACGAAGAAGAAACACACACTCAGAAAACTTAAGCTATGATGATTATACTGAGTGAAGCTTAGCAAGCTAAGATAAGCAAGGGTTGGAGGGTTACCTTCTAGGCAGAGGGAACAGCCTCGGCAAGGGCCAGGAGGCTTGAGAGGAAGTGGTTTCTTTGGGGACTCTTAAGTAGGTGAGGGGAGGTAGATGTGGGGGAGATGAGGGGCCCGCCCTTGGGGGCACACATACGAGGGAGGGAACGGAGTCTGCCCACCCCTCACCTCAGCAGCAAGCCTGCTCCTGTCACCATTAGAGGTGGTGGAGGCTGGGTGGAGCTGAGGCCCTTGGGTGGGGATGGGGAGTAGTATTATTTTAACCTTCTTCTTAAAGCATAATTGCTTTTTGTTGGTGGGTGTTCTGGGAGGTGCCGCCCCACAAGATTGCTTTCCAGGCTCCTCTCCTCCAGGAGACAGGCAGGGCTGGGCCAGCTCTGCACTGCATTAATACGCTGCAAATGCGATTTCATGGCCGCAAATGAGATTAGGGCCAGAGGCTCTGCTCTCTGGGAGAGACAGTGAGCAGGGGGTGTGGGTGAGGGGCCGGCGCTAAGCACAGAATGAAGTGAAGGGAATTAAGGGATCTCAGCAGATGAGGCCTGAATAAGCAGTTTCTTGTAACTGGAGCTCCTGGGACCTGCTGGCTCATTCCAGCTGCAGAGCAGGCCCTGAGGCCCTGTCCTGGGAGTCAGGTGCTCTGGACTGTCTCCCCTACCCTCAGTCTGCCCACCAGCATTTCCTTGAGGGATAAGTGCAGGTTCTGTAGTCAGATGGCCTAGGTCTAAGCTTGGCTCTTCAACACCTGGGACTGCCTCTGTTTTCTCATCTGTAAAAGGGAGCTACAGGTACAACTACCTCACATGCAGTTGTGAGCACTGTCAACATATAGGGCTTCCCTGGTGATTCACTGGTAAAGAATAAATCTGCCTGCAATACAGGAGATCCGGGTTCAATCCCTGGGTTGGGAAGATCCCCTGGAGAAGGGAATAGCTACCTACTCCAGTATTCTTGACTGGAAAATTCCATGGACAGAGGAGCCTGGTGAGGACAGTTCTTGGCGTCGCGAAGAGGTGAGCATGACTGAGTGACTAACACTAACTAACCAAAGCTGACATATATAAAGTGCACAGACTTGTGCCTGGCACATAACACGTGCTTGTGAATTGTTGACTCTTCTTATCCAAATATTCATGCTCCAGCAGGGGAAGAAGGACCTTGAGGGCTTGTTCTCTGGAAGAGACAGGGCTATTTGGGGAGCAGGCATCATTGTCCCAGGCTGAAGTAGGGGGCATCTGGGGGCCTGGCGGGTAGGAAGAAAGCCCCGGATGCCTTCTCTCACTCATTCCATGAGCCTCCATCTGACACCCATCCTGCACCAGGCAACAGCCTGGGCCTTGGGGACAGGGCATCACTAGGCACAGTATCTGCCCTCAGAGACAGAAACATCAATCGTTGGTCATGATCCAGGCCAGGGGGAGACCGGGGCTGTGGGTCTGATGCCCCTGGGTGGAGGTGGGGGTGAAGGGAGAAAGTTTCAGGGAAGATTTGCTGGAGGTTGTTGCATTTGTGTCTTAAAGAAACACCATGAGTTATTCAGGCTGGTAGAGGGAGGGCAGTCCAGCTAGAGCTTAGGTGAAAGGCAGACGGCTGGAGAGACAGGTGCCCATTCAGGCACTGCAGGCGAGTAGCGTGGTGGTGTGGGTGTGAGGCAGGCATCAGCTGCGATGAGGCTGGAGGGGCCTGGGCGAGCAGACCAGGAGACCCCTGAGAGAGTCAGCACCTCTCCTGAGAGCAATGGGGCCTCCTGAAGTGTTTATCGAAGCAGAGGAGGGACATGGTCAGATTTGTGGGATCAGAAGAGTTGGGATGGGGGAACTGGTTGAGTCTACGGCCGCTTCCCCTCACCTCTCTGCCCTGAGTGGACCCCTTCTTTACCTTGGCAGGGGCCCTCCTCCATCCCCTCCCAACAGAAAGGAATGGCAGGTTCCCTTTCCAGTTTACCCCTTCGTTCAGTCCTTTGATAACAGGTTATTGATTTTTCCAAAGAAAAATGCCCCAAAGCCACGTTGCATCTTTAGTAGAGTGATTCACGGTGTGACCATGGGACCTGGGCTGCCCCAGACGAATATCTTGATAAAATCATGAGGGGCCTGGTGAGGACAGTTCTCGGGGTCACGAAGAGGTGAGCATGACTGAGTGACTAACACTAACTAACCAAAGCTAACATATATAAAGTGCACAGACTTGTGCCTGGCACATAACACGTGCTTGTGAATTGTTGACTCTTCTTACCCAAATATTCATGCTCCAGCAGGGGAAGAAGGACCCTGAGGGCTTGTTCTCTGGAAGAGACAGGGCTATTTGGGGAGCAGGCATCACTGCCCCAGGCTGAAGTAGGGGGCATCTGGGGGCCTGGCGGGTAGGAAGAAAGCCCCGGATGCCTTCTCTCACTCATTCCATGAGCCTCCATCTGGCACCCATCCTGCACCAGGCAACAGCCTAGGCCTTGGGGACAGGGCATCACTAGGCACAGTATCTGCCCTCAGAGACAGAAACATCAATCGTTGGTCATGATCCAGGCCAGGGGGAGACCGGGGCTGTGGGTCTGATGCCCCTGGGTGGAGGTGGGGGTGAAGGGAGAAAGTTTCAGGGAAGATTTGCTGGAGGTTGTTGCATTTGTGTCTTAAAGAAACACCATGAGTTACTCAGGCTGGTAGAGGGAGGGCAGTCCAGCTAGAGCTTAGGTGAAAGGCAGATGGCTGGAGAGACAGGTGCCCATTCAGGCACTGCAGGCGAGTAGCGTGGTGGTGTGGGTGTGAGGCAGGCATCAGCTGCGATGAGGCTGGAGGGGCCTGGGCGAGCAGACCAGGAGACCCCTGAGAGAGTCAGCACCTCTCCTGAGAGCAATGGGGCCTCCTGAAGTGTTTATCGAAGCAGAGGAGGGACATGGTCAGATTTGTGGGATCAGAAGAGTTGGGATGGGGGAACTGGTTGAGTCTACGGCCGCTTCCCCTCACCTCTCTGCCCTGAGTGGACCCCTTCTTTACCTTGGCAGGGGCCCTCCTCCATCCCCTCCCAACAGAAAGGAATGGCAGGTTCCCTTTCCAGTTTACCCCTTCGTTCAGTCCTTTGATAACAGGTTATTGATTTTTCCAAAGAAAAATGCCCCAAAGCCACGTTGCATCTTTAGTAGAGTGATTCACGGTGTGACCATGGGACCTGGGCTGCCCCAGACGAGATCTCTGGTTACCAAACACTGACAGGACTCCCTCAATGCGGCGATCGATAAACGTGCCTGGTGAGCTCAGGGACGTGGAGTCGGTGTCAGCCAACAAGGCGAATGGCATACCCACAACAATCATTGTAAGTCTCCTGTTGCAAAGTTGGGACTGCAGGGCCTCCAGATTGGCACAGATTGACAGATGGGATTCTCCAGGCAAGAATACTGGAGTGGGTTGTCATTTCCTTCTCCAGGGGACCTTCCTGACCCAGGGATCGAACTCCGGTCTCCCGCATTGTCGGTAGATTCTTTACCATCTGAGTCACCAGGGAAGCCTGATACGGTGGTCAGATGCGCAAATGCTTGCCACGGGACCTGGAAGAGGCAGAATTAAAGCCTCACCTGGCAGATTCCAAGCCCACGGGTGGCAGGTTTTGCTGCCCAGTGTGGTGGTGTTAGACTAAGTTGGCCAGTCCTGAGAGATGGAATCGGGGTCCAGTGACAGAATTAGGACTGTCAAGTACCCCATGACAAAACCTGGAGGTACATGTATTATACCGAGCAGCCGCTGATGGAGCAGATCCAGGTCACTTCTACACAGTTGAGCACCAGAGGAAGGTCAGAAGGGGAGCCCCCCAGTGCTTCCAGAATTTTCCACTGAGACAGATGACAGGCTGCATTGAAAAGCCATAGCTGTAACGGGGAGCAAGTTTCTATCAGTGATCCCAGACATAGCCCTTGGGCACCGGGAACCCATCAAACAACCCTGCCACCTACTTGTCCTGAATAGAATGGCCTCCTCTGGCACCCCAGCGCTGGCTTCAGGGGCCTGGTCACCTTGCCCCGCTGAGCCTCCAGGATGCTCCACCTCTCTCTTCTTTGGTACTGTCACAGAGCCTCTCTCTGGCCCCATTTTAAAGGTCAGGTGCTTTCATCTTTGAACTTGACCTCTTTCTTTTTCTAATTTATCTTTTACTGAAGTATAATTGAATTACAATGTTGTGTTAATTACTGCTGTTAAGCAAAGAATCAGTTAATAACTGCAAAGCCACGTTGCATTTTAGTAGTACAGGTACCATGGGACCTGGGCTGCCCCAGACGAGATCTCTGGTTACCAAACACTGACAGGACTCCCTCAATGCGGCGATCGATAAACGTACCTGGTGAGCTCAGGGACGTGGAGTCGGTGTCAGCCAACAAGGCGAATGGCATACCCACAACAATCATTGTAAGTCTCCTGTTGCAAAGTTGGGACTGCAGGGCCTCCAGATTGGCACAGATTGACAGATGGGATTCTCCAGGCAAGAATACTGGAGTGGGTTGTCATTTCCTTCTCCAGGGGACCTTCCTGACCCAGGGATCGAACTCCGGTCTCCGGCATTGTCGGTAGACTCTTTACCATCTGAGTCACCAGGGAAGCCTGATACGGTGGTCAGATGCGCAAATGCTTGCCGCGGGACCTGGAGGAGGCAGGGTTAAAGCCTCACCTGGCAGATTCCAAGCCCACGGGTGGCAGGTTTTGCTGCCCAGTGTGGTGGTGTTAGACTAAGTTGGCCAGTCCTGAGAGATGGAATCGGGGTCCAGTGACAGAATTAGGACTGTCAAGTACCCCATGACAAAACCTGGAGGTACATGTATTATACCGAGCAGCCGCTGATGGAGCAGATCCAGGTCACTTCTACACAGTTGAGCACCAGAGGAAGGTCAGAAGGGGAGCCCCCCAGTGCTTCCAGAATTTTCCACTGAGACAGATGACAGGCTGCATTGAAAAGCCATAGCTGTAACGGGGAGCAAGTTTCTATCAGTGATCCCAGACATAGCCCTTGGGCACCGGGAACCCATCAAACAACCCTGCCACCTACTTGTCCTGAATAGAATGGCCTCCTCTGGCACCCCAGCGCTGGCTTCAGGGGCCTGGTCACCTTGCCCCGCTGAGCCTCCAGGATGCTCCACCTCTCTCTTCTTTGGTACTGTCACAGAGCCTCTCTCTGGCCCCATTTTAAAGGTCAGGTGCTTTCATCTTTGAACTTGACCTCTTTCTTTTTCTAATTTATCTTTTACTGAAGTATAATTGAATTACAATGTTGTGTTAATTACTGCTGTTAAGCAAAGTAAATCAGATATATATATATAACTCTTGTTCTTTTTCATGTTCTATTCTGTTATGGTTTATCACAAGATACTGAGTAGAGCTTACTATACTGTATTCTTGCCTGTGGAATCCAGAGGAGCCTGGTGGGCTACAGTCCCTGGGGTCACAAAAGAATCGGACATGACTTAGCAACTGAACAACAACCAGACAATCAGACCTTGTTGTTTATCCATTTTATAGATACCAGTTCATATCTGCAACCCAGCCTCCCAACCCAGCTGTTTCCCACCACTGCTTCCCACCACTGATTTGTTCTCTACGCCCCCGATTCTATTTCATAGACATTACAGGTTCATTTGTTGTATATTAGAGTCCACATGAAGTGCTACCACATGGAATTTGTCTTTCTCTTTATGATTTACTTAGTACAATCATTTCTAGTTGCATCCGTGTTGCTGCAAATGGCATCATTTCACTCTTTTTTATGGCTGAGTAATGTTCCATTGCATATATGTGCCACATCTTCATTATTCATTATCTTTCAATGGACATTTAGGATTTTTCCATGTGAACTCGACCTTCTTCATGTTGTCCTAGTCCTAGGAATGAGGGATGGAGTAAAGAAAAAAGCAGTGTGCTTTGGTGGTTGTGATCACAGGCTTTGGAGCCAGCCGATCGGCATTCAGGTCCCAATTCTGCTACTTTCAAGTTCAGACAAATCCCTCATTTCTCAGAACATCTGTTTCCTCTTCTTAAAGATGGAGTGACAGCAATAACTCTCGGGGGCTGTGAGTGTGGGGACAGAATGAGTCAGTGAGGTAAGTGCTGGGCACTGCACCTGGCACATAGTAAGAGCTCCCTCACTGGCAGCACAGTGTGAAGATGAGACCAGAGGGGGAAGGTTGTGATGATGGCAGCCATAACAGGGTGAGTGCTTGGGCCCATAAAGAGAGGCTCACCCAGCAGGTGCACCAGTCAGGGGCCTCGTGGGGAAAAGCAGAGTAGCATTCAAATTCAGTCATGTGAGGGCAATTTATCAGAGGGCCTATTTGCAAAGTTGAAAATGTTGCTTAGGAAAAAATAAGAGGGACAGTGTCATCCTTGGGTGGGGGGGGGGCTAGTAAGTGAGAGGACCCTTTACTGCTCCTTAGAACAGACAAGAGGGGGAATGATGACCTGGAGGGGTGGCTCTGAGGGTGCTGCCTGCCAGACAGGGTGGCCCTGGGGAGGGGACCGGCCAACCCAGAGAACTAGCCAGGAGGATCTTCCCAGCTCCTTGATGGCCCTCCCATACCCCTAGCCCAATCAGAACCCAGTGAAGTAGCCACGTAGATGGCCTCCCGGGCAGGGCAATGTAGAAAACGGGGAAAATGGAAGAGACCCAGCACGGTAGGTGTCAGGAGAGGGGACTGAGCCACATTCTCCAGCCACGCTCACCAGCTCTCCAGCTGGAACTCTCTCAGAGGAAGCAGGCGGCTGTCCTCGGGCTGCTTTTTTGGTGTGGGAGGGGCTGAGGGCAGGAATGGGGACAGGCTGGAGGGAACCCCAGAGAGAAGGGTTCCAGATGCCCTCAGCAGATCTCTGGCTGCAGTGACTTAAGCTCAAACGCTGCCCAGCACTTTAAGGGTGTGAACTAGCCCCCAGGGACCCCAGAGGGAGCTGTAATGGAAGCACAAGGCAGAGCCAGTCTCCCCTACTCACCCCTAAATCTCTCTAGAAACTTCCAGGTTAAGCCTCAGCTGCTGTGAAGTCAGAGCAGCGCCCAATGGTCCAGACCTAGCAGGCTATGGATTCACCACTGTAATCTGAGGAGGGGGCCTCCTGGAGCCTGCCAGTCTTCAGCCAACCAGTGAGCACCTGCTGTATGCGCCCTTGGGGCTGAGGAGAAGGGGAATTTGGAGTGTAGAGACCCTTTAAGGGACCTGCATTGGCTGACAATTGTCAGTAACTCAGGGAGGGGCGGGAGCTTGACCTCAGGTTTATTTCCTGTCAGGAGTGAACATAGCAGCACATTCACAGGCAGGTGTTAACCGTAAACAGAAGACTGTTCAGAGCAGGAGAGAAGGAGGGTCAGGAAGCCTTCCTGGATGACATGTCTTGAGTTGGACCCTGAGGATAAGTTGGATTTAGGTAGGAGGGGAGGAGAGATTTCTGACAAGGGGGCTGCCTGGAGAGCAGTGGCTGTGGGAATGGGCTTGGAAGCCGGGAACAGAGTAAGCCTGGGCAAGAGAGGAGGTGAGGACTGGACTATCTGGGGTCGGGGTGAAGGCTCAGGTGCAGACTGTGCCCTGCAAACATTTTCCACTTCTGGGGGAGAACCTGTTGTTTAGCAGGGAAAAAGGTGAACATTCTGGGAGCACGTAACACGATGAGCACTAAGGGCTTTACCTGCCTTGTCTCATTCAGTCCTCATAGCTGCCTGATTTCCCCCACTGTATAAAGAAGGGAACCAAAGCTCAGAGAGGGTTAGCATTTGAACCAATGTCACACAGCTATCAGCTGCTGTTTGCTATAAAACCACTAACTTTCCCACTCCATCCATCCCTTCCCTTTCCCAGAAGCCCTGTTCAGCTGCTCCAAAGAAATGGAGAGAAAGTGTTGGGGTGGGGGCAGGGAGTAGTTGTGGTGAAAGAATGGGGGAGATGGAGGGGTGGACTCCTCCTGCTGCCCAGCAAGCCCAGTGCAAGTCAGGGGGGAGGCAGGACCCTTCCTTCCCCAAGAGCCAGGCTCAGATCCCTGCAAAGCCCTGGAGGGCTCCCTGATGGCTGTGTTTAACCCCTGGCCCCAACGAATCAGGCTGCTCCTAGTGTTCTCTCCTGGGAGGAGGGGGTTACCTATTAGCTGTGAGATCAGTCATTACCTGCTTTCCCCTCACAGTGGAATCTCCCTGAGTCATCAAAGCTTGGGGCTGGTCCCCTGGGGCAGGGGAGCAAACGGCCTTCTGGGCATTTGGGAAGGAAGTCTTCTGGACACTGGGGAAGGGGGGCTGTTTCCCTTGGCTGGGGGAGGCAGAGTTCCCTTTACTGGGAAAGGGGAATGAGGCAAGTTGAACAGCTGGGGTCGGGGGAGGTGGAGTAGCTGGAGTAGGGGTGGTGGAGTTCATAGTGTTGTTAAGTAGGAAAGTCACATTCAGGCCCCAGGCTGGTGGCCATCTCACTGGTGAGGAGTGAGCAGTTGTGGGGGCAAGGTTAGTGAAACACAGCCATGCATGTCCCAGGGGATAAGTTGGATTTAGGTAGGAGGGGAGGAGAGATTTCTGACAAGGGGGCTGCCTGGAGAGCAGTGGCTGTGGGAATGGGCTTGGAAGCCGGGAACAGAGTAAGCCTGGGCAAGAGAGGAGGTGAGGACTGGACTATCTGGGGTCGGGGTGAAGGCTCAGGTGCAGACTGTGCCCTGCAAACATTTTCCACTTCTGGGGGAGAACCTGTTGTTTAGCAGGGAAAAAGGTGAACATTCTGGGAGCACGTAACACGATGAGCACTAAGGGCTTTACCTGCCTTGTCTCATTCAGTCCTCATAGCTGCCTGATTTCCCCCACTGTATAAAGAAGGGAACCAAAGCTCAGAGAGGGTTAGCATTTGAACCAATGTCACACAGCTATCAGCTGCTGTTTGCTATAAAACCACTAACTTTCCCACTCCATCCATCCCTTCCCTTTCCCAGAAGCCCTGTTCAGCTGCTCCAAAGAAATGGAGAGAAAGTGTTGGGGTGGGGGCAGGGAGTAGTTGTGGTGAAAGAATGGGGGAGATGGAGGGGTGGACTCCTCCTGCTGCCCAGCAAGCCCAGTGCAAGTCAGGGGGGAGGCAGGACCCTTCCTTCCCCAAGAGCCAGGCTCAGATCCCTGCAAAGCCCTGGAGGGCTCCCTGATGGCTGTGTTTAACCCCTGGCCCCAACGAATCAGGCTGCTCCTAGTGTTCTCTCCTGGGAGGAGGGGGTTACCTATTAGCTGTGAGATCAGTCATTACCTGCTTTCCCCTCACAGTGGAATCTCCCTGAGTCATCAAAGCTTGGGGCTGGTCCCCTGGGGCAGGGGAGCAAACGGCCTTCTGGGCATTTGGGAAGGAAGTCTTCTGGACACTGGGGAAGGGGGGCTGTTTCCCTTGGCTGGGGGAGGCAGAGTTCCCTTTACTGGGAAAGGGGAATGAGGCAAGTTGAACAGCTGGGGTCGGGGGAGGTGGAGTAGCTGGAGTAGGGGTGGTGGAGTTCATAGTGTTGTTAAGTAGGAAAGTCACATTCAGGCCCCAGGCTGGTGGCCATCTCACTGGTGAGGAGTGAGCAGTTGTGGGGGCAAGGTTAGTGAAACACAGCCATGCATGTCCCAGGGGCCCTTGGTCCAGGGAACTGGGCCTCCAGCGAGGGCGGTAGGAAGGCCCTCTTTCCGGTGTTGCTGACTGTGCAGGGCTCACTAGCGCGCTGGAGCCAGACCGCCTGGAACCAGCCCTCAATTGCATTATCTTCTTCCCAGGCAGGAAGGACACAGGCTGGAAGCTGCAGAGACAGAACGCTCATATGCTAGTAGGGCAGCCAGGTGAGAGCCCAGAGCCCAGGGGTCACCAGGAGGAGCGGCAGGGCAGGGCAGGGGCAACATCAGGGCAGACAAGGCAGTGAGGGTGCAGGACTTTAAGGCGGTACAGTGGCAGGAACACTCACATAGCCCGGAGAGCCACAGCCTTGCTTGCTCCCTAAAAGCCCTGCTGGCTTCTCCCAGCCCTGCTACAGGGCCTTGAACTGAGTCAGGAATGGCTGCTGGCATAGCGCTGGTCCCCTTCCCCCCACCACAACTTGCTGCCAAAGCTTTGGAACTGAGTAGAAGTGGGAGACACTCTACGGAGACTGGGGAACCATCCAGCGAGTCCTTCCCAATGCATACTAGATTGTGACAGTCAGCCCAGGTCTGGGAGGGGAGAAAACTGGGAGCGGAACTCATAACTTCCATCCCTAGTCATCTAGGTGACCTTGGCTGGTGACCTTTCAGTTCTGATCAAAAGTTAGTTCTCAGCTTTTCTGCTCTAAACCATGGGCACGCACATCCCTCCTTCATGGATCACAGTCTTATTGTGGTGAAGGGGCTTGCATAACTCAATGAGGCTATGAGCTATGCTGTGCAGGGCCACCCAAGATGGATGGATCATAGGGAAGAATTCTGATAAACGTGGTCCACTGGAGGAAGAAATGGCAGCCCACACCAGTATTCTTTTCAGGAGAACCCCATGAACAGTATGAAGAGGCAAAGAGATATGACACCAGGAGATGAGTCCCCCAAGTCGGAAGGTGTCCAGTATGCTACTGGGGAAGGACAGAGGGCAATTACTAACAGCTCCAGAAGTAAGGAATAGGCTGAGCCAAAGCAGAAGAGTGGTGAGGAGTGAGCAGTTGTGGGGGCAAGGTTAGTGAAACACAGCCATGCATGTCCCAGGGGCCCTTGGTCCAGGGAACTGGGCCTCCAGCGAGGGCGGTAGGAAGGCCCTCTTTCCGGTGTTGCTGACTGTGCAGGGCTCACTAGCGCGCTGGAGCCAGACCGCCTGGAACCAGCCCTCAATTGCATTATCTTCTTCCCAGGCAGGAAGGACACAGGCTGGAAGCTGCAGAGACAGAACGCTCATATGCTAGTAGGGCAGCCAGGTGAGAGCCCAGAGCCCAGGGGTCACCAGGAGGAGCGGCAGGGCAGGGCAGGGGCAACATCAGGGCAGACAAGGCAGTGAGGGTGCAGGACTTTAAGGCGGTACAGTGGCAGGAACACTCACATAGCCCGGAGAGCCACAGCCTTGCTTGCTCCCTAAAAGCCCTGCTGGCTTCTCCCAGCCCTGCTACAGGGCCTTGAACTGAGTCAGGAATGGCTGCTGGCATAGCGCTGGTCCCCTCCCCCCACCACAACTTGCTGCCAAAGCTTTGGAACTGAGTAGAAGTGGGAGACACTCTACGGAGACTGGGGAACCATCCAGCGAGTCCTTCCCAATGCATACTAGATTGTGACAGTCAGCCCAGGTCTGGGAGGGGAGAAAACTGGGAGCGGAACTCATAACTTCCATCCCTAGTCATCTAGGTGACCTTGGCTGGTGACCTTTCAGTTCTGATCAAAAGTTAGTTCTCAGCTTTTCTGCTCTAAACCATGGGCACGCACATCCCTCCTTCATGGATCACAGTCTTATTGTGGTGAAGGGGCTTGCATAACTCAATGAGGCTATGAGCTATGCTGTGCAGGGCCACCCAAGATGGATGGATCATAGGGAAGAATTCTGATAAACGTGGTCCACTGGAGGAAGAAATGGCAGCCCACACCAGTATTCTTTTCAGGAGAACCCCATGAACAGTATGAAGAGGCAAAGAGATATGACACCAGGAGATGAGTCCCCCAAGTCGGAAGGTGTCCAGTATGCTACTGGGGAAGGACAGAGGGCAATTACTAACAGCTCCAGAAGGAAGGAATAGGCTGAGCCAAAGCAGAAATGACGCTCAGTTGTGGATTGTCTAGTGGTGAAAGTAAAGTCCATGTCCAATATTGCATAGGAAACTGGAATGTTAGGTTCATGAAACAAGGTAAATTGGACATGGCCAAGCAGGAGATGGCAAGATTGAACACTGACATCTTAGAAATCAGTGAACTAAAATGACAGGAATGGGTGACTTTAATTCAGATGACCATTGTATCTACTACTGTGGGCAAGAATCCCTTAGAAGAAATGGAGTAGCCCTCACAGTCAACAAGAGTCCAAAATGCAGTACTTGGGTGAAACCTCAAAAATAACAGAAGGGCCTCGATTTGCTTCCAGAGCAAACCATTCAACATCAGAGTAATCTAAGTCTATGCCCCAACTGCTAACGCTGAAGAAGCTGAAGTTGACTAGTTATGTAGAATACCTACAAGAACTATGAAGGCCTTCTAGAACTAACAGCAAAAAAAGAAAAGATGTCCTTTTCATCATAGGGATTGGAATGCAAAAGGAGGAAGTTAAGCTAGACCCAGAATGACAGGCAAGGTTGGCCTTGGAGTACAAAATGATGCAGGGCAAAGGCTAACAGAGTTTTGTCACAAGAACACACAAGTCATAGCAAACACCCTTTTTCAACAGCACAAGAGACATATCTACATGTGGACATCACTGATGATCAATACCAAAATCAGATTGATTATATTCTCTGTAGCCAAAGGTGGAGAAACTCTATATGGTCAGCAAAAACAAGACCTGGAGCTGACTGTGGCTCAGATCATCAGCTCCTTGTTGCAAAATTCAGGCCCAAATTGAAGAAAGTAGGGAAAACCATTAAGTCATTCAGGTGTGATCTAAATCAAATCCCTTGTGATTATAAAATGCAGGTGATGAATTGATTCAAGGGATTAGATCTGGTAGACAGAGTGCCTGAAGAACTATGGATGGAAGGAGGTAACATTATACAGGAGGCAGTGACCAAAACTATCACAAAGAAAAAGACATACAAGAAGGCAAAGTGGTTGTCTAAGGAGGTTTTACAAATAGCTGAGAAAAGAAGAGACGCGGAAGGCAAGAGTAAAAGGGAAAGATACATCCAACTGAATACAAAGTTCTAGAGAACAACAAGGAGAGATTAGAAAGCTTTCTTCAATGAACAATGCAAAGAAATAGAGGAAAACGATAGAATGGGAAAGACTAAGGATCTTTTCAAGAAAACTGGAGCTACCAAGGCAACATTTCATGCAAAGATGAGCACAATAAAGGACAGAAATGGTAAGAAACCAATAGAAGCAGAAGATATTAAGAAGAGGTGGCAAGAATACACAGAAAAACTATACAAAAAAGGTCTTAAGGACCTGGATAACCATGGTGGTGTGGTCACTCACCTCAGCCAGACATCCTGGAGTGTCAAGTCAAGTGGGCCCTAGAAAGCATTACTATGAATAAAACTAGAGCTAGTGGAGGTAATGGAATTCCAGCTGAGCTATTTAGAATCCTAAAAGATGATACTGTTAAAGTGCTGCAGTCAATATATCAGCAAGGGCTTCCCTGGTGGTCCAGTGGGTAAGGACACCACCTTGCAGTGCAAGGGGCACCAGTTCCATCCCTGGTCTGGGAAGACCCCACATGCCACGGAGCAACTGAACCTATGTGTCCAATTACCAAGCTGGAGCTTTGGAGCGCACGTGCCCAGAGCCGGTGCTCTGCAGTGAGAGAGAGAGACCACTGCTATGGGAAGCCCACACAGGCCAAAAGAACAAAAATGGAAACGAAAGACCAATAGAAGTAGCCAAAACCAAAAACCCAAAAAACATCACCAATATATCAGCAAACTTGGAAAACTCAGAAGTGGTCACAGGACTGGAAAATGCCAGCTTTCATTCCAAACCCAAAGAAGGCCAATGCCAAAGAATGTTCAAACTACTGTACAATTGTGCTCATTTCACATGCTAACAAGATGATGCTCAGAATACTTTAAGCTTTGTAGGCAGAGGAACCAGAGATCAAATTGCCAACACTCATTGGATCATGGAGAAAGCAAGGGAGTGCCAGAAAAAAACCATCTACTTCTGCTTCATTGACTACTCTAAAGCCTTTGACTGTGTGGATACAAAGAAAAAGACATACAAGAAGGCAAAGTGGTTGTCTAAGGAGGTTTTACAAATAGCTGAGAAAAGAAGAGACGCGGAAGGCAAGAGTAAAAGGGAAAGATACATCCAACTGAATACAAAGTTCTAGAGAACAACAAGGAGAGATTAGAAAGCTTTCTTCAATGAACAATGCAAAGAAATAGAGGAAAACGATAGAATGGGAAAGACTAAGGATCTTTTCAAGAAAACTGGAGCTACCAAGGCAACATTTCATGCAAAGATGAGCACAATAAAGGACAGAAATGGTAAGAAACCAATAGAAGCAGAAGATATTAAGAAGAGGTGGCAAGAATACACAGAAAAACTATACAAAAAAGGTCTTAAGGACCTGGATAACCATGGTGGTGTGGTCACTCACCTCAGCCAGACATCCTGGAGTGTCAAGTCAAGTGGGCCCTAGAAAGCATTACTATGAATAAAACTAGAGCTAGTGGAGGTAATGGAATTCCAGCTGAGCTATTTAGAATCCTAAAAGATGATACTGTTAAAGTGCTGCAGTCAATATATCAGCAAGGGCTTCCCTGGTGGTCCAGTGGGTAAGGACACCACCTTGCAGTGCAAGGGGCACCAGTTCCATCCCTGGTCTGGGAAGACCCCACATGCCACGGAGCAACTGAACCTATGTGTCCAATTACCAAGCTGGAGCTTTGGAGCGCACGTGCCCAGAGCCGGTGCTCTGCAGTGAGAGAGAGAGACCACTGCTATGGGAAGCCCACACAGGCCAAAAGAACAAAAATGGAAACGAAAGACCAATAGAAGTAGCCAAAAACAAAAACCCAAAAAACTTTACCAATATATCAGCAAACTTGGAAAACTCAGAAGTGGTCACAGGACTGGAAAATGCCAGCTTTCATTCCAAACCCAAAGAAGGCCAATGCCAAAGAATGTTCAAACTACTGTACAATTGTGCTCATTTCACATGCTAACAAGATGATGCTCAGAATACTTTAAGCTTTGTAGGCAGAGGAACCAGAGATCAAATTGCCAACACTCATTGGATCATGGAGAAAGCAAGGGAGTGCCAGAAAAAAACCATCTACTTCTGCTTCATTGACTACTCTAAAGCCTTTGACTGTGTGGATCACAACAAACTGGGGAAAATTCTTGAAGAATTGGGAATACCAGACCACCTTACCTGTCTCCTGAGTCAATACCGGACATGGAATAATGGACTGGTTCAAAATTGGAAAAGGAGTATATACAAGGCTGTATATTGTCACTCTGCTTATTTAATCTCTATGCAGAGTACATCATGTGAACTACCAGGTTTAATGACTCACAGTCAGAATCAAGATTGCCTGGAGAAATACTAACCTCCTCAGATATGCAGATGATACTACTCTTAATGGCAGAAAGTGAAGAGGAACTAAAGAGCTTCTTGATGAGGGTGAAAGAGGATAGTGAAAAAACTGTCTTGAAACTCAACATGAAAAAAACTAAGATCAGGGCATTTGGTCCCGTCACTTCATAGCAAATAGAAGGAGGGAATGTGGAAGCAGGGACAGATTTTATCTTCTTGGGTTCCAATCACTGTAGATGGTGACTGCGGTCATGAAATTAAAAGATACTTGCTCCTTGGAAGGAAAGTTATGACAAACCTAGACAGAATATTAAAAAGCAGAGACATCACTTTTCTGACAAAGTTCTGTATAAGCATAGCTATGGTTTTTTGAGTTGTCATGTACAGATGTGAGAGCTGGGCCATAAGGAAGGCTGAGCACTGAAGAATTGATGCTTTCTAATTGTGGTGCTGGAGAAGACTCTTCAGAGTCCCTTGGTCTGCAAGGAGATCAAACCAGTCAATCCTAAAGGAAATCAACCCTGAATATTTATTGGAAGGACTATTGCTGAAGCTGAGGCTCCAATACTTTGGCCACCTGATGCAAAGAGCTGACTCATTGGAAAAGATCCCGATGCTGAGAAAGATTGAGGACGGGAGGAGAAGGGGATGAAAGGATGAGATGGTTAGATAGCATCACTGACTCAATAGACATGAATTTGAGCAAACACTGGGGGATAGTGGAGGACAGAGGAAACTGGTGTGCTGCAGTCTGAGGTTGCAAAGAGTCAGATACAACTTAGTAACTGAACAGCAACAACATCCTCCCTGCCTCCCTCTTTCTCTCTGGAGTAGGGACTGGGAGGGAGGTTAGGAGGCCCCCATGAAACAATAAGCTCCTGCCGCTTGCTGCCAAGGTGGGCCAGCTCTTGGCCCCCAAACCAAGGAAAATGGGAAGAACCTTCTATAGGGTGTCTAAAGCAGCTGGCAGAAGAATGAGGCAGGCCATAGGAGTCTTCCAGACATTGCTCAACTCCACCCAGTCCCCACATCTCACCTTTGCTAGCCCATGATTCCTGGTCATCCTTTGAGGCCAGTTCAGACCTTGCCTCCCCAGGGAGCAAACCCCACCCCAGGCCAGGGCCGGGCACTCCTCATTCTGCCATCTCATGGTGCAGAACCATGCCCAGCATGTGATAAGTGCTCAGTAAAAAGAGTTACTATTTTTGCAATACTTTCTTGTGGAGCTCAGGGTTGGGTTAGTCATCATCTTTTGTTCATACTCTAGAACCATTGTTGACCTGTACATGGCCTCCTTCAGTTATTTATTTTCAAGAATATAATGAACACCCATTAACTGGCCACCCAGTCTAAGAGACAAGGTTACAATAACACATCCACTTACTTCCCATTCTCTCCCCCACCCTCCAAGAGGAAACCATTCTCCTGAACTTTATGTTTATTATTATTAAACAAACAAAAGACCATAGGCATCCACAGAGGCAGGATGGCTGCAGATTCACTAACAGAAATAGCTGTTTTCCCAATTGAGTTGTGACTTCCTTGCCGGTAGTGGCGGGGTTTCCTCCTTTCCTGCAGAGGGGTCAGCGTGCGGCTGGGTACACAGGACCATTGGTGAATCTTGGTTGGTGGGCTGTTTGGGGTCCTAAGGGCAGGAAGGATGTGGACTGAATACCAGAGAGCAGCTCCAGGAATAGAGGGAAAGGTTTCTGACCCCCACCCTCTGCACCTGACAGGTGTCTGTGTGACTTCTGCTTGCCCTGTGATGTCACACAGTGTTGCCCAGGTGACCCAGCTGGGAGGATAAGCTCACTGCCTTTCCAGGTCTGGACAAAGAGAGGGTCACCCCTATCTTTACCTTCTGGGGTGCCAAGAACCAGTTGCCCAGCTGCTGACCCCTGCCCAGCTGGCCATGACCCAGAATCCCCACGGCACCTCCACTGGCAGAATGTCTCCCTGCTGAGAAAGCTCCAGACCCCTGCCCTTCCCCGCTTTCCAGGTCCCAGAGCCAGTGTTTGGCAGCCACCCAAGGCCACATTGACGCTTCATACTGTTCGCCACCCCCCAAAGACTCCAAGGCACCCAGGCCTGCTGTCTGGGCAGGACTGATCACCCAGCAATACAAGATACTGGCCCCAAGATTCTTTAACAAGGCCAAACACTCCTGCCCCCAAGAGGATGGTACGGAAAAAGAAAAAGGTGAGGCCTGGGGACATAGGACATGCACCTGCATGAACTCATTTCTCCTTCAAAATCCATTGTTTTGTTTGCTCCTGAATCAAAGCAGAAGATTCCTTTCTCTGGGCTTCAGTTTTCACATCTGTGAAATGGGGATAGAGGTGGGCCTGGTGGCTTTTCCAGGTGAGGCTCCCATACTCTTTGAACATGTGGAATTTGAAATGAGGCGTGCTTGTAGGTGTTCTCAGCTCAGTCTGGTGGTTTCTTCCCTGTGATCCTGAGAGAAACAGCTTGAAATGGGTATATCACACACACACACACACACCACCCCACCCCACCCCACCCCACCCCATAGTCTAGAAAGAAGTTTTTGCGTTCTTGTTGCTGTGGGTCACAGAGGCTCTCAGAGCCCACTGCGCTGCCTCATCATCATCCTCCAAGATCTTCCCAGAGATTCCCAGGTTGCTGCCCTGGCAGTGAGCATGTCCCATGGCTCCACCATGTTCCAGCCACAACCCAGCCCTCACCCTCGGCCACAGATGCCCCAATGCCTGCAGAGAAGGGATTTTTGTTTGTTTCAGTCATTGCTATATTTTTAGCACTCAGAACTGTGCCCTTCTCCAGGGGGTCTTCCCGAGCCAGGAATCGAACCAAGGTCTCCTGCATTGCAGGCGGATTCTTTACCAGCTAAGCTACAGGGAAAGCCCCCTGATACATAGTAGGTGCTTAATAAATAACTCTGACAGAGCAGCAGGACCCTTAATTACCTTGTGCTAACGGGCAAGCCCATGTCCTTCACCGGGTCACTTACCTAAGGCATACAGGCACTTGCTAACGTGGGAGTGAGTACCCTATTTGCAGTTAGATTCGTAGGTCAAATAAATGAGACGGCTAAAGGTACTGAGATCCCCAATTGTACTTCAGTACCCCCGACTTTGGTGCCTCTGGTTTCTGGTGTTAACCCGCAACTGGCTCCTCCTCTTGACTCCACCCTCCCTTCTTTAAGCCTTCTTTAATTCTTCAGAAACGTCACACAACTTGGGACCAGGCACCCAGCTGGCCTGACTTGGTGGCCCTGAACTGCCAGCAGGTTCCCGGAGCTCATTCCTATCTGCCCACTCAATTGGATCTGGGGATCCAGGGAGGGTCCATGGGAGCCTTGAAAAGGAAGCAGACTTGTTTTATTTGATTCATAGCTCTGGAAAACATTTTTGACAGCTGGTTAGGCGCCCCTATAAGAAGGTCCACAATGTGCATAATTACATGTTACATGCTAATATCATATTAGTATTTCTTAATCCTCCATTCATGTCTTTTCTGATATGGTAGTTCTTACAGGCTTCAGTGTTCTTTGTGTATAAGGGATATTAGCCTTTTATATATACTGCAAATATTTCCTCCAGTTTGTCTTTTTTTCAAATTGTGATGAATTTTGGACCATTTAGAAGTTGGTGTGGATTTTTTAATGCCATCAAACCTATCAATCCTTTTCTTTATGCTTTTTGACTTCTGTGTGTTTCTGAAAAGCCTCTCCTGCTCCAAACGCCACAATTCCTATTGTTAGTACTGTTTACTAATACTGGCTACTCAGGTTATCAGTCTGTGAGTGTCCACATGGTGGCCAAGAGAAAGCACGTTCCATCTAAAGAATAGTTGGTGAGAACAGAGTAGAGACAGCAGGAAGTGGAGGAGGAGAGATCCTGCTTCCATTTCCAGCTTTGCCTACGAGCTAAGCTGTGTGCCTTTGTTGAAAGGGCTTTTGTGTTCCTGAGTCTATTTTCTTACCTGTCTGGTCGCTCAGTTTTTAAAGAATCTGCTTGTATTGCAGGAGATCGCCTGCAATGCAGAAGGGGTGGTTTCAGTTCCTGAGTTGGGAAGATCCCCTGGAGAAGAACATGGCAACCTAGTCCAGTATTCTTGCCTAGAGAATCCATCGACAGAGCAACCTGGAGGGCTATAGTCCATAGAGAGGCAAAGAATCAGGCGTGAATTAGTGACTAAAGCATCAAAAGGCCCTCATCACGGCCATCATAACTCCCACACAAGTTTAGATGCTGAAATGATAAGGAACGTGAGGCAAAGAATCCAGTTTGTAACTCAAGCCTTCTTTAATTCTTCAGAAACGTCACACAACTTGGGACCAGGCACCCAGCTGGCCTGACTTGGTGGCCCTGAACTGCCAGCAGGTTCCCGGAGCTCATTCCTATCTGCCCACTCAATTGGATCTGGGGATCCAGGGAGGGTCCATGGGAGCCTTGAAAAGGAAGCAGACTTGTTTTATTTGATTCATAGCTCTGGAAAACATTTTTGACAGCTGGTTAGGCGCCCCTATAAGAAGGTCCACAATGTGCATAATTACATGTTACATGCTAATATCATATTAGTATTTCTTAATCCTCCATTCATGTCTTTTCTGATATGGTAGTTCTTACAGGCTTCAGTGTTCTTTGTGTATAAGGGATATTACCCTTTTTATATATACTGCAAATATTTCCTCCAGTTTGTCTTTTTTTCAAATTGTGATGAATTTTGGACCATTTAGAAGTTGGTGTGGATTTTTTAATGCCATCAAACCTATCAATCCTTTTCTTTATGCTTTTTGACTTCTGTGTGTTTCTGAAAAGCCTCTCCTGCTCCAAACGCCACAATTCCTATTGTTAGTACTGTTTACTAATACTGGCTACTCAGGTTATCAGTCTGTGAGTGTCCACATGGTGGCCAAGAGAAAGCACGTTCCATCTAAAGAATAGTTGGTGAGAACAGAGTAGAGACAGCAGGAAGTGGAGGAGGAGAGATCCTGCTTCCATTTCCAGCTTTGCCTACGAGCTAAGCTGTGTGCCTTTGTTGAAAGGGCTTTTGTGTTCCTGAGTCTATTTTCTTACCTGTCTGGTCGCTCAGTTTTTAAAGAATCTGCTTGTATTGCAGGAGATCGCCTGTAATGCAGAAGGGGTGGTTTCAGTTCCTGAGTTGGGAAGATCCCCTGGAGAAGAACATGGCAACCTAGTCCAGTATTCTTGCCTAGAGAATCCATCGACAGAGCAACCTGGAGGGCTATAGTCCATAGAGAGGCAAAGAATCAGGCGTGAATTAGTGACTAAAGCATCAAAAGGCCCTCATCACGGCCATCATAACTCCCACACAAGTTTAGATGCTGAAATGATAAGGAACGTGAGGGACCATTTTAACTCAAAGTCCTTGTGATACAGCTGGGGAATCACTGGTCCTTGCAGTGAATCAACCCAAATGACTTATCAGGGGCAGTCAGACCCCCTTCCTCCAAGCCCAGTGCCCTCTCCTCTGGCCTCCATCAGAGCCTCTCGGTGGCCTGACTTTCAGATCCAGGGATATTTTGGAGGCTAGAACTTGGTTTCTTGGCAGTCTATCACCTCCCAGATTGCTGGGCAGAGGAGTGGCCAGGGAAAGGTGACCTGTCTGCCTCCTTGCACCTCTCTTCCCACCAGAACCAACGGAAGCCCCTGCCCAGTAGACCATTAACTCCTTCACTGCTGGTGCAGTCTTCCTACCCCCTACCGTGTCCCCTCCCACCACCACACATAATTCCAAAATGCCCCGAGTGATAGGCAGTCACAGGTCCTTCATGACATCTGCTGGCTCATCCTGGTTTACTGAGGGCACGACAGGCTGTCTGGAGGGTGAGACACTGGAATTAGCAACTTCTGAGCCTGCTAGTGTGCTGGGGCCCAGTGCAGCAGCGGAGAGAGCTGGGCTTTGGCATCAGGTAGGTTTGGTTCTCATAACCCAGTGCTGCCAGCTGAGTGGCCTTGGGTGGTAGTAACCCAGCCAGATCTCTGCCTAGAGGTGCTGCCCACTGACCTCTGCACCCGGGCAGTGTTGGATGAGTTAACAGGGAGAAAGGGTGAGTACCGATCCAGCTCTGCCCCTGGCCTACAGGAAGTGTCTTCAGTTCAGTTCAGTTCAGTGACTCTGTTGTGTCTGGCCTCTTCACGACCCCATGGACTGCAGCACAGCAGGCTTTCCTGCCCTTCACCATCTCCCAGAGCTTCCTCAAATTCATGTCCATCGAGCTGGTGATGCCATCCAACCATCTTGTCCTCTGTCGTCCCCTTCTCTTCCTGCCTTCTATTTTCCCCAGCATCAGGGTGTCTTTAGGGAAAGTGAATTCCCTCCCTAGGGCTCAGCTCAGCCCCACAGTTCACTCCCCAACACGAACCTCAGCGTGTACCTGCTTTATTCCCTGACATAGGCTTCCGTGTAGGCTTGGGAAAGGTGGAAGGTGGGGAGGACATCAATCCTGATGCAGGCACGTATCTGAGAGAAGCCTGCAGACTCCCATCCGGACGTAGGCAGGAGAGAGGGGAGGGCAGACAGGTTGGCCCACTGAGCCCCCTCCAGGCCTCCTGCTTGGCCCCAGGCCTCCCTGGCCCTGGGCCCAGCCTGCCCAGCAGGCACATGCCTGCAGGCCTCACCAGGAGGCGCCAGCCCCGCAGCTGGCCATATGCCTGAAAGTGAAGCATGAGCAGTTCTTGTCAAATGCCCTGCAAGTTTAATTTCCCAGATGGCTGTCCAGAGGAGAGGCACAGAGGACAGAGAGGATGCAGAGGATGTAGAGAGGCACCACGCACGGCCTGTTCAGCAAAATACTCGGCTGGACTTGGGGCTGCCAGGGAGTCAGTGAGAGCCTTTGGGCAACTGCCATGCTGCCGGGCCTTCGCTTCTGGGGGCGCAGGAGCTCATGACAAGCATGAGGTGGGGCAGGGGCTAGCATCTTAGGCAGTTCCTGGGAACCTGGAGTAGGAGGGGCATTAGTCACCTCTCCTGACCTCACTGCAGGGACCTTAGGCTAAATTATTGGAAAGACTGAATTACCAACTGCATCAGACATCCCCACTGACCAGATGAGAAAATTAAGGTTCAGAGGGGTCGCCCAGAGAGTTGGGGACATAGCTGGGTGGAAACCTAGGCTTCTGTATTCTTAGGCGGCTAGTCTTGCTCCTGGAGTGTCATAACTGTTGGGGAGTGAGTGGGTTACGGGGCATGCAGTGAGGGTGAAAATTGACCTAGGAGGGTACAAGGGCAGGGGTGGCTCTTCAGCTGCTTCTCCTCCTTTCCTCCTCCACCTGGCAGGAGTTCCTTCTGAGTAGGACGTCCCTCTCCCTCCTCCTGCACTGGCCGGGCAGAGGAACAGGACAGGAGGGAGTAGCTCTGATGCCTCTGCAGATGGTGCCCGCTCCTGCTGGGCCCTGGGCTGGGGGAGGGGTCCTTAGAGAAAGGGAAGAAGTGGCTCTGTAGGGCTGGCCCTTCTGAAGCTGGGTGAGAGGTGATGCACTCACCTCCCAATTAGTCATCTTGTTAGGCAAAGGCCATAGCCGGTACCAGGAAGGCCTCCCTGATAAAGAGATGTGCAGGAAGTGAAGGAACAAGGCACAGAAATGGACTTTAGGAAAAAGTGTCTGGGTGAAAAAAATAAAAAGGACAGCCAGGGCAAAGCCTGGGAGGCAAGAGTTAGCTTGGTGGGCATGAGAAAGCACTAGAAGGCTAGCTTATCTTGAGTCAGTGGGCAAGGGGCTCAGGGATGAGCTGAGGTCAGTTTCCGGGAGCAGAATGTGCAGTTCTTGCAGCCCACCTTTAGGCCGTGTGTGAAATTAGGTGCTACTGCAGGAATTTGAACAGAGAAGTGATGTCTGGTTGAAATTTACAGAGGATCGCTCTGGCTGTTCTGTTAGATGGGGCAGGGCGGAGGGAGGGCCAGAAGGAACAAGAAAGTGATGAGGAGGCCAGTGCAGGAATCCCACGTCCTGGACCCAAGTGGAGATGGCCAGAAGGGATCCGAGTCTAGACGTGATCTCCTTCCCCTTTCCACTTCGCCTCCAGAGCTCAGGGTTCTCTTTCCACTTGTGAATCCATGGAGTGTTGAGCTGTCGAGCTGTTTTTGTGTCTGGCTGGGGCAACCAGTCTATGAGACCCCCATGTGTGGGCAGGTACTTCTCCTCCTTCCTGGTCCGCAGGGTTTTCTGGGTAGAAGATGAATGAGGCATCTGGGAAAGACATTCATTCAGCCTAGAAAGCACTAGACTTCGCTGATGGTCCAGCGGTTGAGACTCCTAATGTAGGAGGCACAGGTTCAATTTCTGGTCAGGAAAACTAGATCCTGCATGTCACAATTAAGACCTGGCACAACCAGATAACCAGATATGCACAGGGTGGACCTGGGGTGACAGATGGACTGGGGTGAGGTTACACGAGAGAGCAAAGAGGGCCAATTGCTAGAATCTCAAAAGTAGGCAGGATTTAGAAATTACAGACAAGGGTGCCAGTAAAAGCAAAGGCTTAGAGGTGGGACTGGACTTGAAAGGTAAACTGGCTTGTCTCATTCTACAGGAAGTAATGGATCAGGACTTGGGGAGGCAAGAGGGAGGTGGAGATACAGAGGGTGGGACAAGGTACAGAGAAAAACGGGGTTAACGTTCAGTGCTCCGTAGTTCCAGATTGGGTATGGCGATGACGAAGGGAAACAGCCACTGGGACTGGAGGCAGCAAAGGCAGGTGACCACAGCCACTCGGAAGAGGCCACTCAGCCCTGACTTTCTCCACAGGTCACTGAGGGCTCAGAAGACCCCACGGATACCCCCCAGAATGTAGACTCTGACATCAGCTACCTGGCTCCTCCCGATAAGGAGGTCATCACGGTCACTCTCCATGGGGCCACCAACCTTCCTGCCTGCAAGGATGGCTCTGTTCCGTGGCCCTATGTGGTAGTGTAAGTAGCTGGCCGAGAGCAGGGGCAGGGATGGTGTCCAGGAGGGAGCAGAAACCAGGGTGTGGATATTTGGCATATGAGCACCCAAAGGTTTGGGCTAGAACTGTGTTACCCAGAGGGGAAAGAAGGCCAAATGTGAATCACACAGGGGCTGTGGACTCTGCAGAGGTGAGGTCTTGCATCTTCCCCACCGCCTGGGAAGCTGCTCACCGGGGCTGGGGAAAAGGGAAGAGCCTCTCCTTGATCTGACAACCAGCTGACCAGGGTTTGGCCACAAATCGACCTCAGCAAGGCAGGGCCCCTGGATGCAGAGGACTGGACTCGACTCAGCGGGAGGTCAAACGAAGGAGAAAACCTAAGGCCTGCCTCTCCTGGCCTCTGAGTGCCTCGTCTCACTGTGCTCAGTCCTGGGGTAGGGGCCTCACGGCCATCCTCCTTCTTGGCCCCCACCACTTCTTTGCATATATGCATGCATGTTCAGTTGTGTCCAACTCTTTGCAACCCCAAGGGTTTTAGCCCACCAGGCTCCTCTGTCTATGGAATTTTCCCAGAAAGAATACTGGAATGGGCTGCCATTTCCTACTCTGGGGGATCTTCCTGACTCAGGGATCGAATCTGTGTCTCTTGCATCTCCTACACTGGCAGGTAGATTCTTTACCACTGGCTCGACCTCCTTCATTTCTATCACAGGTCTTTCCTAGCTCCTTCTGATCCTTTAATACATACACCCCTCCAAGCAGCTAGAATCAGGGAGCATGCATCTCAAAGCCTGGTATCCAAACGAAGGCCTGCCATGCTGGGTCCACTGCCTATTTCCTAGACCTCACTTCTGCTGGAAGGGCATCAAGGGGCGACAGTTTCCATCCAGTTAAACTTCTATATGGATGGGGGGGGGGGCGCATCTGCTCAGTCTTGATTATAAAGCATGTGCAGTAATCTCCGTCCATAAGCTTGCTATCCCTTAACCCCTCTAAAGGCCATGGAAGCCATTAGGCCTCCCCGCTGAGGTACCCAACCTTCTCTACCACTACCAGCAGTGTTCAGTGCCTGCTTTGCCCACCTTTCCTTTGGGGGAGTGCCTGAAACATATGCTGAAATCCACCTGCAGAGCCTGGTTTGTGTACCACTCTCTCTAGGCACCCACCCCAGTTGAGCTCTCCCTGTGCTGGGACATCCCACGGCAGTGGTAACGCTGGTCTGATATACTTTATATAAATCAAGTTATGTGCTGCTCCTCCGTCTCCCACACTGGGGTTTTCAAGGACAGAACCCTGTCTTCCTCTCCATTCCCTAACAATATACCCTGTACAGGCCTCACTTAGGGATCAAGGAATACTGAGGCAAACACCCTAGGTTACTATGACAACAACCCAGTCATTCGCACCCACACAGCGAGTGGAATAGACGAGGAGCTGGAGCCTAACAGGTGAAACACTTGCTTGTCTCAAAAGCCCCATTTCCACTGCCCAGCTCCTCGGTCCTCCCCTCCTCCTACTCCATTTCCATAGGGAGGAAGGACAGGTGGCTGAGAACAGGCTTGGCGGGGAGCTCCCTTCTCCCCTCCACTATTTCCATAAACCAATTATCGCCGATCATCTCGGGAGATTGAGGACCTGCCTATCACCAATCCAGCTTGGGCGGTGGGGCGGGGAGCTGGGCGGCCTGTGGCTCCTCGACCTAGCCTCCGAGCCTCGTGCCGACACCCGGTTGCCATGGGAACGCGCCGTGGGAGCCAAGCGGTGGAGCCGGGGTGAGGGGTGTGGAAGGGTTCGAGAGGGTAGGAGGGGAGCGCCTCACTGCACCCATTTCCCCCCTGAGGGGGCAGGGAGCAGATCGAATCTGCAGCCTGAGTTCCAGGGCTCCGGGGCTCTGGGGCTGGGGAGCTGCCACCAGGCACGGAGGTGCTAATGAGATGCAAATACAAACAGAAGGGAGGGCTTCTGAGAAAGAAGGCCCAGCTGTCAGAACCTGAAAGGGGCTTTCAGCAGGAGCCCGCAGCCCGAGGCAGGAACCCCAGAGGGAGGACTGAGACCTTCAGAAGCCCTAAACCCTGGAAAGAATATCATATCTGCCTTCACCCCTCCGTGCCTGATTCCAGACACACAGCAACAAATTATAAGCACCTCCACCAAAGTTTTCATTTTCCTCACAATGAGTATGTCAATGCTTAAAATAAAGATTCAATCATATTATATAATATATATTAACTATATATGTATATATAACTTTTGTTCTATATGTATCTATAATTGTTGCTTGTGTTTTGGTACCTCAGCTCAGTGTCCTGACTTAGTTTCCTACTTTCTGCCTTTCCATTGGTCTCACCTCAGATTAGGAATGTAGTCCTTGGGGTTCCTTCTCTGCCTAGTTCCCTCCTGCTCTTTGAGTGGTTGCATCCCCAGCAGGCAGGCCCATTTTGGGGGTGTGGAGAGAGCACCCCAAAGCCATCCACTCACTCAACCCATTAGTGAGGAGCAGAATAGAGTTCAGGTCTAAAGATTGGGCCTCCCTAATCTGGAGTGTAGCCACTTATCTCTGCCGCAAAGGCTCTAGCCTTGAGCCAGTCTAGTAATAGGTTATGTCTCCTAGTGGTGACTATGCGAGACCACTTGGCTCGTCTTGTGGTTAGTTTTGCCTCTTTCCATCTGAGCCATTGACTTGTTTCCAATCTGACCCGACTTCTCCACTGAAATATTGTTGTTCAGTCACCAGGTCATGTCTGACTCTTTGCATCCCCATGGACTGCAGCACCCAAGCTTCCCTGTCCCTCACCATCTTGCCCAAGTTCATGTCCATTGAATCAATGATGCCATCCGACCATAGCTTTCTCTAAAATCACTAGTAAACACCATGCCTAGCTCTTCATCCAGTAGGTCTCATCTTTTGTGATCTCTCAGTGACATTAGCCCCTCATGACCACGCATTCTGTTGGAAACCCTTCCTTGTCTTGGCTTCCAAGATGCCCTACTCTTACTCTCTTGGAAGTGTACCTCTTTAGTTCATCCACTTGGAATTAAGTATCAGCCTGTTCCAGGTTTCAACCCTACATCGCTCGCTTATTTCTCTATACTCTCTCTTCTTGTGAGCACCTCCCCGTCCTGGCATCAGTAATCCCATTCTTATGTCCCCATTCAATCCACTGCCAAGTCTTGTCAATTTCTCTTCAGTCTTAAATTTGGCCACTTCTCTCCACCAGCTCCACTCCTTCAGGTTACTACACTCTTCACCTGTTGGTATATCCAGTATTACTCTTCTTTAAACCTACTTCAAAGGTGGGTTTGCCATTTGGTATGGTACCATAGTACCAGTGGAACTCTCTGATGGCTTTGCATTGCTCCCAGGGTAAAGAGAATTCTAGGTCCAACATGGTTAGGTCTCTGTTGGCCCCTACAGCTCCCCAGAAGCATGACTCTTGCCCCCATCTTCTTCTCTCCACTGTAGCCATACCTGATGGACAAGCATCTCCCAGTTTCTCTGAGCAGACCCTCTTCTCTCTCACACCAGGCCTTTGTACTCTCCCTCCCCCAGAACATTCTCCACTCCTTCTTTGCATCTCAGCCCAGTCATCATCTCCTCGGGAAAGCCCTCCCAACCTCCCTGACCAGGCCAGATCCCCCCCGCCCCACCATTTCATGCCTCCGTGAGCCTGTGTACTTCTCTAGTGTTACCTCTGCTGCTTCTCGTGTTTTATGTGATTTGATGTGATTGCTGATTTATTCTTCATCGCTGCCTCTCCCCTTGTGCCCCACTAGTTCCGTGAGCAACCACCAGGTCTGTTCCCCTCATCTTACCCCTACTTTCAACATTATCTCTGGAACACAGGAAGCTCTCAATTAATAACTGTTAAATAAGTGTACAAACAGATGAATGGATGGATCTGTCTGTATTTCGATGGTGCTCTGTGACTTTGGGAAAGTTCCTTTACCTCTCAGAGCTGAATACCTCACCTGGGAACCTGCCCCAAAGGGCTGAAGAGATGGTAGAGCCAGACCACCGTCTGGGAGGTGCTGGAAGGTCTGAAGCATCACATAGGGATATCACCCTGTGTAGGGGTCACTGGTGAGTACCTTCTTTAGTTCACTCTCTTGAAGTGTACCTCTTTAGTTCATCCACTTGGAATTAAGTATCAGCCTGTTCCAGGTTTCAACCCTACATCGCTCGCTTATTTCTCTATACTCTCTTCTTGTGAGCACCTCCCCGTCCTGGCATCAGTAATCCCATTCTTATGTCCCCATTCAATCCACTGCCAAGTCTTGTCAATTTCTCTTCAGTCTTAAATTTGGCCACTTCTCTCCACCAGCTCCACTCCTTCAGGTTACTACACTCTTCACCTGTTGGTATATCCAGTATTACTCTTCTTTAAACCTACTTCAAAGGTGGGTTTGCCATTTGGTATGGTACCATAGTACCAGTGGAACTCTCTGATGGCTTTGCATTGCTCCCAGGGTAAAGAGAATTCTAGGTCCAACATGGTTAGGTCTCTGTTGGCCCCTACAGCTCCCCAGAAGCATGACTCTTGCCCCCATCTTCTCTCCACTGTAGCCATACCTGATGGACAAGCATCTCCCAATTTCTCTGAGCAGACCCTCTTCTCTCTCACACCAGGCCTTTGTACTCTCCCTCCCCCAGAACATTCTCCACTCCTTCTTTGCATCTCAGCCCAGTCATCATCTCCTCGGGAAAGCCCTCCCAACCTCCCTGACCAGGCCAGATCCCCCCCGCCCCACCATTTCATGCCTCCGTGAGCCTGTGTACTTCTCTAGTGTTACCTCTGCTGCTTCTCGTGTTTTATGTGATTTGATGTGATTGCTGATTTATTCTTCATCGCTGCCTCTCCCCTTGTGCCCCACTAGTTCCGTGAGCAACCACCAGGTCTGTTCCCCTCATCTTACCCCTACTTTCAACATTATCTCTGGAACACAGGAAGCTCTCAATTAATAACTGTTAAATAAGTGTACAAACAGATGAATGGATGGATCTGTCTGTATTTCGATGGTGCTCTGTGACTTTGGGAAAGTTCCTTTACCTCTCAGAGCTGAATACCTCACCTGGGAACCTGCCCCAAAGGGCTGAAGAGATGGTAGAGCCAGACCACCGTCTGGGAGGTGCTGGAAGGTCTGAAGCATCACATAGGGTGAGGGGATATCACCCTGTGTAGGGGTCACGTGGGGCACCTGAGACCTAGTAGAAGAAACCACAGAGCAGTGGAGAGTAGGCAAAATGGAATCAGGAAAACCCAGAGTCTAGCCCACAGCCTCAATTTCCTGTGTGACCTCAGGCTGGTCCCTGCCTCTCTCTGAGTCTTGGCCTTCCCACGGCTGGGCTATAAGGCTTGCTGTTCTGTTCTAGGCTTGCTAGGCTGGTTTGTTCTCTGGCCTGATAAACAGTCTTGGTTCCTTAGAGGTAACAAGAGCCCAAGTTATATGGCCCAACAGATTCCACACCCAGGTCTGCTGGGCCCGTAGCCAGGTCCAGGATCTCCCCAAGGCTTTTGGGTCTGAGTAGTGCCCAGCACCTGCCTCCCAGCATGGCACAGAGAGACCTGCCTGTCAGAGCACAGCAGGGACCAGGAACACAGTGGCCCTGACAGGTGGGGAGTATCCCAGCATGCAGAGCGTGGGGAAAGGACCAGCCAGGAGACGGCTTGTGGGGTTCTGACCCTTGGCCAAGGGCTGGATGGTTGCGCTGCCAGTTGGCTGCTTCTCTGACTGTCTTCTGCCCAGAGCTAATGAGCAAGGACAGAGCCAGTACTGGGAGGGGAGGGCTGCTGTTTCTGAGCACATGGGGCAGGCTTGGTCCAGGCCAGGCAAGAGGGACAGGGCACAGGTCAAGCCAGCTACTCATACTCCTCGGTTTTCTTAGATAAGCCCAAGAGCCCTGACCCTGGCCCCTGATTGAGTCTGACCCTGGTGACTAATTAAAGAAATTAAAAGTAGGGCGTTTTTGTCTATGTGATGCTAGTTATAAAGAACTCACCTATCAACACCGGAGACATAAGAGATGGGGGTTCAATCCCTGGGAAGATCCCCTGGAGGAAAAAATGGCAACCTACTCCAGTATTCTTGCCTGGAGAATCCCATGGATAGAAGAGCCTGGTGGGCTATAGTCCATGGGCTTGCAGAGAGTCAGACCCAACTGAAGCGACCTAGCACACACCTAGTAAGGAAGGAAGATTGAAGAAGGTTATATTTTTCAAGTGTATACCATATACCTGTCAAATGTGCCAGGAGTGTGTGTGTGTGTGTGTGTGGAGAGAGAGAGAGAGAGCAGAGACAGAGACAGAGAGATTTAATCACCACTTGGTCTTGTGAACCAGATAACATTGCCCTTAGATTACTAAGGCTCAGAGCATTTTTGTGACTTGCCCAAAGTCATGGAACTAGTGGATACCCAAGTCAGGATCCAGAATTCCAAAAATCCAAAACTTCTTTCCACTTCACTCTCTGCCTGATCTTCATGTAGATGTTGGAAGGGGAAGTCAGCATCAGGATCCCAGACTCACAGAGAAGATTCAGTGACCAGTCTAAAGATCCCTCCTGGGACTCGACTGCCCACATTTGCCCCTGTCTGTTGTGGGCCTTGACCAAGGGCCCCAGAGGGGCAAGAATTTGGGCAAAGTGGTTGGAGGCCCAGTATGACCCATACATAGGTCTGGGTTTTCCTGACAGGTGGGGAGTATCCCAGCATGCAGAGCGTGGGGAAAGGACCAGCCAGGAGACGGCTTGTGGGGTTCTGACCCTTGGCCAAGGGCTGGATGGTTGCGCTGCCAGTTGGCTGCTTCTCTGACTGTCTTCTGCCCAGAGCTAATGAGCAAGGACAGAGCCAGTACTGGGAGGGGAGGGCTGCTGTTTCTGAGCACATGGGGCAGGCTTGGTCCAGGCCAGGCAAGAGGGACAGGGCACAGGTCAAGCCAGCTACTCATACTCCTCGGTTTTCTTAGATAAGCCCAAGAGCCCTGACCCTGGCCCCTGATTGAGTCTGACCCTGGTGACTAATTAAAGAAATTAAAAGTAGGGCGTTTTTGTCTATGTGATGCTAGTTATAAAGAACTCACCTATCAACACCGGAGACATAAGAGATGGGGGTTCAATCCCTGGGAAGATCCCCTGGAGGAAAAAATGGCAACCTACTCCAGTATTCTTGCCTGGAGAATCCCATGGATAGAAGAGCCTGGTGGGCTATAGTCCATGGGCTTGCAGAGAGTCAGACCCAACTGAAGCGACCTAGCACACACCTAGTAAGGAAGGAAGATTGAAGAAGGTTATATTTTTCAAGTGTCTACCATATACCTGTCAAATGTGCCAGGAGTGTGTGTGTGTGTGTGTGTGTGTGAGAGAGAGAGAGAGACAGAGACAGAGACAGAGAGATTTAATCACCACTTGGTCTTGTGAACCAGATAACATTGCCCTTAGATTACTAAGGCTCAGAGCATTTTTGTGACTTGCCCAAAGTCATGGAACTAGTGGATACCCAAGTCAGGATCCAGAATTCCAAAAATCCAAAACTTCTTTCCACTTCACTCTCTGCCTGATCTTCATGTAGATGTTGGAAGGGGAAGTCAGCATCAGGATCCCAGACTCACAGAGAAGATTCAGTGACCAGTCTAAAGATCCCTCCTGGGACTCGACTGCCCACATTTGCCCCTGTCTGTTGTGGGCCTTGACCAAGGGCCCCAGAGGGGCAAGAATTTGGGCAAAGTGGTTGGAGGCCCAGTATGACCCATACATAGGTGACCTGGGAGCTTCTCTCAGCCACTAGAGGGTTGGTGTCAAAAAAAAATAATACTCATACAACGACAGAGAGCGTGAAGTAAAAAAGCAGCCTGCAATTGCTGGTGAGGTTCCACACTGAGCTCACTCAGAGCTTGGTTCTCCACACTCTCTGGTTCTCATCCAGCAGCCCAGGGAGGCAGGTCACATTAGCCTCATGTAATAGCCAAAGGAGGTCAAGACTCCGGGCAGTGAAGGGACTTGAGTAAGATCGCATGGCTGGCCAGGGAGCAGATGAAGAGCTCTGTCCCCATCTGGTCACCGGCCATTTGCTCCCGCAGAGGCCAAGCCTCCTTCCTTCCCGGCAAGATGCCTGTGAGAGAAAGCATGTTATGGCAGGGTGGCTCTGAGATCCTGGGTCCCGCCCTCTCTGCAGGGTCTCCTGCCTGTGGCATGGCCTGACCTACCTGCACCTGCCCCAAATGACGTCAGTTTCTTGAGGCTCAGAGCCTCAGAATTTTTGTTCTGTGTGAACGTCCCTGTGGCCCAGACCTATAAACACAGCTGACGCCAGTGCTTAAAAGGAGGTTGGCCAGAGACCCACAGTCAGACTGAAGCCACAGGGTTCTTTCCAGATGTTCCCCCTCACTGCTGCCAAGGGCCCCTGAGGTCTTCTCACGCCTGAAACATTTATTCAAACCTCCAAAGCCTGTGCTCTCCCCAAGTGGTGCTGGAATGTTGGATGAGCACCCAAAGGGACAGAGCTTACCGAGAGACACAAGTACTCATGTTAGGGGGAGATTTCAAGCGATGAGGCAGAATGGGGCGGGGGGGGCTTCCTGGGTCCTCATTGCAGTAGACACAGGCTGTCTGGTCTGCTTCTTTCTGAGCGTGGGCAAAGCTGTTGGCAGGGCTCTGCCTCCCTCCCAGGACACCATGAGCAGCCAGAAGGCCAGTGCTCCATCCAGATCTGGTCTGGCTTCACTCTTCCCTTCCCTGGCCCCACAGGCGCCAGGGTTATATGCCCCGTGCTCTAGCATCTATCAAACTGTGGTGGGAGGCCACTGGGCAGGGGCAAGAATTTGGGCAAAGTGGTTGGAGGCCCAGTATGACCCATACATAGGTGACCTGGGAGCTTCTCTCAGCCACTAGAGGGTTGGTGTCAAAAAAAATAATACTCATACAACGACAGAGAGCGTGAAGTAAAAAAGCAGCCTGCAATTGCTGGTGAGGTTCCACACTGAGCTCACTCAGAGCTTGGTTCTCCACACTCTCTGGTTCTCATCCAGCAGCCCAGGGAGGCAGGTCACATTAGCCTCATGTAATAGCCAAAGGAGGTCAAGACTCCGGGCAGTGAAGGGACTTGAGTAAGATCGCATGGCTGGCCAGGGAGCAGATGAAGAGCTCTGTCCCCATCTGGTCACCGGCCATTTGCTCCCGCAGAGGCCAAGCCTCCTTCCTTCCCGGCAAGATGCCTGTGAGAGAAAGCATGTTATGGCAGGGTGGCTCTGAGATCCTGGGTCCCGCCCTCTCTGCAGGGTCTCCTGCCTGTGGCATGGCCTGACCTACCTGCACCTGCCCCAAATGACGTCAGTTTCTTGAGGCTCAGAGCCTCAGAATTTTTGTTCTGTGTGAACGTCCCTGTGGCCCAGACCTATAAACACAGCTGACGCCAGTGCTTAAAAGGAGGTTGGCCAGAGACCCACAGTCAGACTGAAGCCACAGGGTTCTTTCCAGATGTTCCCCCTCACTGCTGCCAAGGGCCCCTGAGGTCTTCTCACGCCTGAAACATTTATTCAAACCTCCAAAGCCTGTGCTCTCCCCAAGTGGTGCTGGAATGTTGGATGAGCACCCAAAGGGACAGAGCTTACCGAGAGACACAAGTACTCATGTTAGGGGGAGATTTCAAGCGATGAGGCAGAATGGGGCGGGGGGGGCTTCCTGGGTCCTCATTGCAGTAGACACAGGCTGTCTGGTCTGCTTCTTTCTGAGCGTGGGCAAAGCTGTTGGCAGGGCTCTGCCTCCCTCCCAGGACACCATGAGCAGCCAGAAGGCCAGTGCTCCATCCAGATCTGGTCTGGCTTCACTCTTCCCTTCCCTGGCCCCACAGGCGCCAGGGTTATATGCCCCGTGCTCTAGCATCTATCAAACTGTGGTGGGAGGCCACTGGGCAGGGAGCCAGGACCCGGGTTCTAATCCAGCTCCTTCCGCTCTTGTGCTCTCCCAAATCTGTCCTCTTGCATCCCTGCATACACACTGAGATTCCACCAGAAGGTACAGCGCTTCAGATGTCACGGTCACAGTGTCTTCAAGGTCCACGCCAGTTAATAAATGTGGAAGGCAGCAGCCAGCCGAGGGCTGGCCTAGCGGCGCTGATGAGGATGGGCAGCCTTCGTCTCCACGTGCTTCTCCAAGGGTCTGTCGCCCCTCCCTTCATTCCACAAACACTTGCTGGGCTTCCCTGTGCCCAGAGTTGGGGCTGGGAACAGCTGCTGCACTGACAAGGCAAACCCCTGTCCTCCAGGAGTTCACAGTCTAGCAGGGGAGATGGAACAGTGTGTAATAGATACCCCTCATTTGTCCTTTGCCCACGATCTCCCAAGGCAGAAGGCAGCTGAGCAGGCTCAGGCCCCACCATGTGGGTACCAGGACCCCACAGGGAGGCTGCCTCTTGGGATGGCGGCAGGAGCAGACTCTGTGTCTCAAGTCATTTTTCTGAGGCTGGGAAGTTCACCTATAGGTCTGCCCACATTCTCTAAAACCGCATCTGTGGGAAAGAGGATACTCAGAAGAAGGACTGTTCAAAGCCACCCTCAAAAAGGATTCTGAGTCATGATGGCTCTCCCAGGGTTGTCTCCCCCAAGGAGACCTTGCCAAGGAGACTGTCATTCCATACTCTGGGGCACGGCATTGACTAACAGCTGGACCCTCTCTCCTCTGCCTAAGAAGATGGGTCCCTCACCAAGCTAGGCCACAGGATAGGCCACAGCTAGACATTCCAAAGGCTGGCAGATGGCACAGCCATGGGTCCTTCTTGGCCCTATACCATCTCCTGCCTCAACAGAGAAAAAAGGACTCTCTGGAAAACGAGAAAATCCTCCCCAGGAGAGGATGAAGGATGTGACCGTGCCCGACAGACTGGGGCTTGAGGCTGCCTTTGGACCAGTCCCAGAGCTCTGTGGGCTCTGGTTTTCCCCTGGGCCATATGGAAAGACTCTCCCTGCCTTGTTGCCTCCCTGAGCTGCCAGCGGGAGGGGTGCCTGTGGACCAGAAGGGGCTCCCCTGAGAATGGCAGGGCTATTTCAGATGAGGTGTGGGTGGGAATCAGCCTTCTTGTTTTACAGAAAGATTTTTCCCTTTGCCAGAGCGCTCCTCTCAGAGTTCCTCGGAATGTGTCACTTCTGATTTCCAGAGCAGTCCTGCAGGGGAGGAACCACGCCCATGTGGATGCAGAGATGGCTGGCCTCCCGTTTACACCCCCTTACCCTCGCAGTCGAGGCCCACCTGTAGTGATGTAGCACCATCAACAATTAGTGATGGTTCATTAGCATCCAATTAAGAAATGAAACCCAGGATAAGAGCCCATCACTTTGATGAGAATAACAGCCCTGCTCATGCCTTAAATGGCAAGCTTCCAGGAGCTCAGAACCCACAGGGACCAGATGCACTGGGGGCTGGGGGAGAGGCAAGCATGGAGTGGGGGGCGTCAGGGATGGGCTGTAGTCTGGTGACGTGGAGGGGCAAGAGAAGGGAGCTTCAGACCAGACACTCCCTGCCTCGGATCTCAGCTCCTCCTTCACAGAGCCTCTGGAAGCATCTTCTTGCCCAGCTTTCTTTTGGCCAAGACCAGAGGTGTGAGGACCAGGTCTTCTCCCTCCTGCCTTTCTGGCCTCAGAGGACACCACCTCTGGGTGTAGAGAGAAGAGGACTGGAAAGGGAATGAGGTCAGAGAGGATCACGAGCCTTGTTCTACTTTCTGACTACTCCCACTCATACTCCCAGCCCATCGACCTTAGATGGGCCAGCCAGCCCCTCCCCAGAGCTTCCCATGAGCTCATGACCCCTCCAAACCTCAGGCTCTATCCAATTGGGAAGGTTCTCCTTTCCATCTGTTCAAGCCCTGCTTCCTCCAAACATTCCTTCCCTGGTCCAGCCCAGGCAGCGTCAGAAACACAAGAAACCAGCCTCTGACCAGTCTATTCAGAGGACCATCTCCGCAGAGGCCAACTCTCCTATCCTGTCTCTTGAAAACGAGAAAATCCTCCCCAGGAGAGGATGAAGGATGTGACCGTGCCCGACAGACTGGGGCTTGAGGCTGCCTTTGACCAGTCCCAGAGCTCTGTGGGCTCTGGTTTTCCCTGGGCCATATGGAAAGACTCTCCTGCCTTGTTGCCTCCCTGAGCTGCCAGCGGAGGGGTGCCTGTGGACCAGAAGGGCCCCCTGAGAATGGCAGGGCTATTTCAGATGAGGTGTGGGTGGGAATCAGCCTTCTTGTTTTACAGAAAGATTTTTCCCTTTGCCAGAGCGCTCCTCTCAGAGTTCCTCGGAATGTGTCACTTCTGATTTCCAGAGCAGTCCTGCAGGGGAGGAACCACGCCCATGTGGATGCAGAGATGGCTGGCCTCCCGTTTACACCCCCTTACCCTCGCAGTCGAGGCCCACCTGTAGTGATGTAGCACCATCAACAATTAGTGATGGTTCATTAGCATCCAATTAAGAAATGAAACCCAGGATAAGAGCCCATCACTTTGCTGAGAATAACAGCCCTGCTCATGCCTTAAATGGCAAGCTTCCAGGAGCTCAGAACCCACAGGGACCAGATGCACTGGGGGCTGGGGGAGAGGCAAGCATGGAGTGGGGGGCGTCATGGATGGGCTGTAGTCTGGTGACGTGGGAGGGGCAAGAGAAGGGAGCTTCAGACCAGACACTCCCTGCCTCGGATCTCAGCTCCTCCTTCACAGAGCCTCTGGAAGCATCTTCTTGCCCAGCTTTCTTTTGGCCAAGACCAGAGGTGTGAGGACCAGGTCTTCTCCCTCCTGCCTTTCTGGCCTCAGAGGACACCACCTCTGGGTGTAGAGAGAAGAGGACTGGAAAGGGAATGAGGTCAGAGAGGATCACGAGCCTTGTTCTACTTTCTGACTACTCCCACTCATACTCCCAGCCCATCGACCTTAGATGGGCCAGCCAGCCCCTCCCCAGAGCTTCCCATGAGCTCATGACCCCTCCAAACCTCAGGCTCTATCCAATTGGGAAGGTTCTCCTTTCCATCTGTTCAAGCCCTGCTTCCTCCAAACATTCCTTCCCTGGTCCAGCCCAGGCAGCGTCAGAAACACAAGAAACCAGCCTCTGACCAGTCTATTCAGAGGACCATCTCCGCAGAGGCCAACTCTCCTATCCTGTCTCTATTGCTTAAGCCGGGGCCTCTGGGGTAGAAAGAGGTCATGGGGTTTGTCTGTGCCTTCCAGGGATGGGGATAGGCATGTGACCTGGGAGGCTGGCTGCCTCTAGGGCTTCTGGAGGACAGGGGGGGGCTGGCTTTCTTGGCTCAGAGGCCAGCGTGGAGGGTCCAGGTAGAAGAGAATTGTCTTGCCTTCTCAGGAGAGAATGAGGCTCAGTCATGGTGTGCCAGCTTGTGGCCTACAGAAATCTTAGTCTGAACCTGATTCCTCACCTCCCCCTAAGGTTCCCTGGGAGAGAGCAGCAGGTTCTGGACACCCATGGAGGATGGGTCAAAAGCTCACAAGACCTCTTGTCCTGCCACCCAGCCACCTGAAGGTTCTGTCCTCCATCATATCCTCCTCACTATCCAACCATCTCCCTTCCCAGGGCTTCTGGAATATCCCCCTGGTCTTTTGGGATTCGGAAGCCTGCCCAGCAGGACCCCAGCAGCCAGAACAGACCCAAAACTGGGGCGCTCCCCTTTCCCCTGATCTCCCAGGGGCTGCCCGAGGGTTGGCACTCAGGTCAAGTCGGGTGGCCTACATCCCTCCAAGCCTTGCCCAGCAGGAGGCCAGACCTTGGCAGTCATTCGCTTTAAGGAACGTGGAGGACCAAGAGGACAGCAGGGAAGGAGGTGGGCTGGGAGACCACGGAGGCAGCTTGAGGGCGGGCACGGAAGGATCAGGTACAGCGTGGCACACACACCTGGGGCCACCTGTGCCTGTGTGGGTGGTGTGCACACCCACACGCATGCCCATGTGCTCATAATGGGAGAAGGGAAACGGAGGAGTCCAGAGAGGCTCCCTGGACAGAGGGACCGTGGCACGCAGGTTCCCTCCTGAGGCGTGTGCCCTTGAGGGCCTTCAGAGGACGGTGGTTCCCTCCTGAGGCGTGTGCCCTTGAGGGCCTTCAGAGGACGGTGGAGGATCGGGAGGGCCTTGGGAGCCTGCCTCCCTCTCCTTCAACTCCCCGTGCATGCCCAGTGCGCACCTCCACTCACAGCGGCCCCTGGAACCAGACCACAAGCTCTCCTTAGTTCCGGCCTCAGGGGAGTAGGGCAGAGTCCCTCTCCCCTCCCACTCACAGCTGTGCTTGGGCAGGGCTGGATTCTGTCAGACAGACAGGCACCACCTCCAGCGCCCTGAGGGGTGGGCCGGATTGAGGCAGGTTTGCATTTCCTGCAGCTTGGGACCCAGGACCTCTGCACTGAGCCTCTAAACCCAACCCCCGCTCCATCCTGGATGGCTGCCCTGCTCCGCTGTCTGGATGAAGTCTGAGCCTGGGACAGCGGGCAGCAACCGGCAGCTCCCCAGGGGCCCCTGCTAGGGCCAGGCCAGGGCTTTAGGGACAGGGAGGGAGGGTCTCAGGCTTGCAGGTGGCTGTGTGGAGGCAGGTCCTGGAGAGGCCCCTGAGCACTGAGACAACACCTGAACTCCATCAGAGGCCTGGGGGATGCTGGAACTTAGCTTCTCTTGGGCCAGCTGGGGCCCCAGAATAGGAGCTGAGAGCTGGGAGTGAGCTGGTCCCTTTCCGCCGTTGTGTGAGGAGTCAGAGGCCCCTCTAGCTCTCGTTTCTAGAATAGCATCAAGGCCCGGGGGAGTCAGCTGTGCCGGGAAAAGCCATTACCCTGACAGCCTCCCTCCACCTGCTAAAAGCCTCCCTCCGTCCCCTGGGGCCTCACCCCTCCAGAGCTATTTCTTCTCTGCTCACCTAGCTCTGCCTGACCTCAGGGCCTGTTTTGAGGGAGATGCTTGCTTAACTCTTTCTATGCCTGAGTGGAGTCGCCCCAGCAGGCTCCCTTGGCCTTTTCCACTGTCCTTCCCTGAGTCTTTCCACCTGGAATTCCTTCTGCCCGATGGCCCAGAGCTTGAATTTGTGTAGAGACGGGAAGGGGACCAGGGGCTAAGGACCTCAGGAGGGTGGAAGACAGGCTGGCAAGTTGAAGTTAAGTGTTCAGCCTGCATAGTGTCATAGCTTTGCTGCCGCTTGAGTTCGTCTCTCACCCCTTGACTCTGTCCTCTCTTCACATAGGGGACCCCCGGGGGTGCAGTACCACGTGCCCTGCAGGAGCAGGCGTGCTGTTCGGGTGTGGCAGGTCTGACCTCCTCCTTACACGCGTTCCTCTAGTACTCGCTGCTGCGCTCTGCTCTCTGCCCTCCTTGGAGCCTGGTTCCGGTTCCTGGAGGAAGGGAGGCATAGGGAATAAACTGAACAGGCGGAGCGGGAGCTGGGGGAGGCGGCTGAGAGCTCTGAGGCCTCAGACCTTGGGGGTGATGTCAGAGGGAGGACCAGAGCAGTGCAGCCGGGAGAAGAGGTCCGGGTGACACCCCTCATTTAGCGGAGGTCACAGAGTTGGAAGAAAGGGACCCCGAGGAGCAGGAGCAGGCTGGGCTCTACCACTCCGCCAACGTCACTCCCTTCTTCTCTCCAGCCGGACAGCCTCCTGCACAGCTCCGGGCCCGAGGGGCCACGTGGCAGGCCTGGGAGGGGACGGCTGTGTCTGGGTGGGCACTGAGTCTGAGGGGCCTCAGGCTCTGGCTGTCTGGGCGCCCCTTCTCACCTCAGTGAGGGCGGGGATCCACGGCTTCTGTGTGCCAAGATTATACACTTTCTTCCCTGTCCTTCTAACCACTCTTGGAGGTGCTGCGCAGAGAAGAGGAAACAGGCTCAGAGAGGGGAGGTGACCCAGCCAGGAGAGGAGGTGGGCTCCAATTAGCTCTGCGTGGCTCCAGAGCCTGGGCTCTCTCCGTCCTGGGGTCACAGCAGCCAGGCACGTCAGGCTGCAGACCCGGAACTGGCAGTCCAGGTGGGGAGACGCTAGGCCAGAGCCAATCAAAGTAATTCTAATTACTATGACTGCCCTGATTATTATCACTCCCGTGGTATTCAGCAGTGTGTCAGGTACTTTACATGTATGAATTCATTTCACGCCACAACAGCTCTGCATCACCACCCCCACTTTACAGATGGAGGAAGTAGAGCCCTGCAGGGTGATGCACCTTGCCCAAAGTCACACGGCCACCTAAGGGCTAGCGCTGGGATTCGGACCCAAGCGGTCTGACTCCAGGGACCGTGTTGTCATCACCCCCACGCCGCGCCGTGCCGCCTGTCAGTTGAAGCGGAGAGGAGCCTGACCATGAAGCTTGGATACAGGGCACCCACAGGAATGGGTGTCCATGGGAGTAGAGCTGTCACCACAGGAAGGAAAGGTCCAGGCCACTGGTCACTCAAGTTCGAGAGGTTAGAGGGAGCAACGAGGGCCGGGGGGTCCCAGAGGGCTTCCCAGAAGAGAGAAGCAGGCTGGGCTGAAGGGGTCACGGGCTGGGGCTGCTGACGCCGGGGGCACCTTGGCTAGGGACTTCCGGGCTGATTTGCCTTCCCCGCACTCCCTGCAGGGCCCTCTGGGGACACGGGCCAAGGGCTGGTGAGGATGCCATCTCTCTTCCTTCCCACCCCGGGGCGCTGTGTGTGCTCGATGCCGCTGTCTCCCACATGCATGGGGCGGCTCCCCCTGCCGAGGCTCTCAGAGATGACGCCTCACCCCTGATTGCTGCAGCTAATGTAGCAGCACCGCTCACAGCCCTGATATAATAACCTCCTCGGCAGAAGCATTAACTCCCTCACTGAACTGTTTGATGGCTCAGGATCTCAGGGATGCATATCTCAGATACTGGTGGGGTGTTCTGGGATGCCGAAGGCCCACGCTTCCACCTCACCTGGGACAGCCTGACCTTGCAGGACCTTGCAGAGCTCCCAGGCCTGAAACCCCTCACCACGCCCTGCCCTCTCCGAGTGCCCAGCCCAGGGCCCTGCACACAGTGACTGCTGCAAAAGGTGGTGGCACATGTGTGCCCCACTGAAAAGATTCAGAGCCAGGGGGCCTGGGACGATGGAGGTTAGAGGAGAGATCAGCCAGGAGGGCGCTGCACAGCTGTCCGGCCCAAAGAAGCCCCTCCCACCAACCAGAACCTAGAGAAGAGGGTGAGGATGGAGCATCTATGCACTCAGGCGCCTGGTCCCCCTGGGCAGGCAGGACCGCCAAGGAGAGAGGCCTGCCGTCCCCTGGGCCTGGGATGACAAGGGTCTCTGCCTGGGAGGGACCGCTCTGTCCACCCTCTGGCCAGATTTATGGACAGTGAAGTCCAGGATAGGGGAGCGACAGGCTACGCCCCCTCCCTCTGACTCAGTCTGTCCCTCCTCTCTGCAGGAAAACCACATCTGAGGAAGCGAAGAACCAAAGTTCCAAGGCGGTCACATCTGTGCCCTCAGAGCCCACCAAATCCCCCATCTGGGGGGACACGGTCAAAGTGGAGATCCACGCGGAGGACGCAGGGCGGGAAGGTGAGGCGGGACAGGTGGGGCTGGCCAGCTCGGGGGCAGAGGGGGCGGAGGGGGCGTAGGGAGGCAGAACCAGGCTCCCTCTCCACGCAGCTGGAAGCCACCTGAACATCTCCTTGGGCTCAGTTAAAAGCCCTTTAGAGGAAAAAAAATCATCACGCTGTCATGCCTCATCTCCCCAGCCTGCTCGAAAAATGAGTTGTTCCACATAAATGAATTTTCCAGGCAATGAGAGCTTATCTTTTTTACGACCGTTGTTATTATTTTCATGGTTGTTATTACCGTCGTCTCCCATGGAAATGGTGCATTACAGCTTCCTGGCACGTCCCCGGCACTGCTCACTGGCTCACCCCTCCCAGCAGGAACAGTGCCGCTCCTGTGGCTGAGGCAAGCACACTGAGGTTGAGGGAGCTCAGGTCACAGACTCGAGCTCCAGTAATCGGTAAGTGGGGGACCTCGGCTCGGCACTGCCTGCTTTCAGTGTAGCCCTGGAGCTCCCCTGCTTCCTGGGATGGCTGTGTGTCCTGCCTCATCCTTCCTGGGCACTGCCCACTCTCAGTTGTGTGTCTGTGCTTCCGAGGTCAGGAGAGGCACTCATAGAAACTACGTTATAGTTCTCACTCCTTCGTCCTGGAAGCCTTTCTAATCCCTGTATTTCAGCACATTCTGACTTCGCAGACAATTAAAGGTACAGATGTACACACATATGGGCTTCCCAGGTGGCGTTAGTGGTAAAGAGACTGTCTGCCAATACAGACACATAAGAAATGTGGGCTCCATCCCTGGGTTTGGTTCCTGGGTCAGGAAAACTCACTGGAGGAGAGCATGGCCACCCACTCCAGGATTCTTGCCTGGAGAACCCCACGGACAGAGGAGCCTGGCAGGCTGCAGTCAGTGGGGTCTCAAAGAGTCGGACACAACTGAAGCAACGTAGCACACGTGCATGCATGTGCACCCATATTGTGTGCACACGTGTGTGCTCCGTACTGGGGGCCCATCTGGTTTCTGTTCTCAGGCGAGACCTCAGGCTGGGCCCGCAGGAGTACCGAGCGGCTGGCGCCGGCTGTGGGGCCGGCAGCAGGCACGGCCAGCGCAGACTCACAGGTGCCCGTCTCGTCTGGTCAGCCTCAGGCTCTCATCTTGCAGGTGACTCACCTCAGAGAACACGGCTTACTCCTTCTCTTGAAAGCCTTGCCAGGGACTTAGACAGCGCTCCTTGTCTGCTTCACAAAGAGCAGAAAGTCAGCGGCTAAAGACGGTGGAAAGGGAGTGAAGCTAGTTTTAGGTCAAGCCTGAGGATAGTCTTCTGCCCGTAAAGGGACAGATGGAGCTGCTGAGAAACTGTGGGAAAAGAGGAGACACTGACCCAAGGATCTCACGCCAAGCGCCTGTGTGTGCCTGTGTATGAACACCTACGTGCTGGCTCATGTGTGTGTGTGAACACTGTGTGGGTGTGGGTATGTGCTTGTGCCATAGGCATGCACGTCTGTGTGTCTTAGGCGTGCGTGTGCATCACACATCTAGTTGCTGCAGAGTGCTAGGTGTGCAGCTGGATTTATCTGAGAGCTGGCGCGTGACTGTTGGTACATCATCTGTGTCGTGTGTGTGCACACATCTGCGTGACTGACAGGAAGTCAGGGACTGGGATGAGTGGACCTGGCCTGTGATCCTGCCCTGGGCTCGACACATCGGAGCAGATGGCAGGTTAGTGGCCTAGGCACCAACTGTGTGGCAGAGAGGCAAGCAGGACTCCCCGCAGGAGGGACTGGAGGGTGGGGAGGCCTCGTGGACGGCGGGCGCATGGGCAGGAGCCTCTGCAGACGGAAGGAGCTGGATACTGTGGGAACCTGGTTGGAACCGGTTGCTGTGGTGATATTTGCGTGGGGCAGCCAAGAGGTGGGGAAGGGCGGGAGGTCGCTCAAGGATGTGTTAATGGCCACCCACTCCAGGAAGAACCCCACGGACAGAGGAGCCTGGCAGGCTGCAGTCAGTGGGGTCTCAAAGAGTCGGACACAACTGAAGCAACGTAGCACACGTGCATGCATGTGCACCCATATTGTGTGCACACGTGTGTGCTCCGTACTGGGGGCCCATCTGGTTTCTGTTCTCAGGCGAGACCTCAGGCTGGGCCCGCAGGAGTACCGAGCGGCTGGCGCCGGCTGTGGGGCCGGCAGCAGGCACGGCCAGCGCAGACTCACAGGTGCCCGCCCTCGTCTGGTCAGCCTCAGGCTCTCATCTTGCAGGTGACTCACCTCAGAGAACACGGCTTACTCCTTCTCTTGAAAGCCTTGCCAGGGACTTAGACAGCGCTCCTTGTCTGCTTCACAAAGAGCAGAAAGTCAGCGGCTAAAGACGGTGGAAAGGGAGTGAAGCTAGTTTTAGGTCAAGCCTGAGGATAGTCTTCTGCCCGTAAAGGGACAGATGGAGCTGCTGAGAAACTGTGGGAAAAGAGGAGACACTGACCCAAGGATCTCACGCCAAGCGCCTGTGTGTGCCTGTGTATGAACACCTACGTGCTGGCTCATGTGTGTGTGTGAACACTGTGTGGGTGTGGGTATGTGCTTGTGCCATAGGCATGCACGTCTGTGTGTCTTAGGCGTGCGTGTGCATCACACATCTAGTTGCTGCAGAGTGCTAGGTGTGCAGCTGGATTTATCTGAGAGCTGGCGCGTGACTGTTGGTACATCATCTGTGTCGTGTGTGTGCACACATCTGCGTGACTGACAGGAAGTCAGGGACTGGGATGAGTGGACCTGGCCTGTGATCCTGCCCTGGGCTCGACACATCGGAGCAGATGGCAGGTTAGTGGCCTAGGCACCAACTGTGTGGCAGAGAGGCAAGCAGGACTCCCCGCAGGAGGGACTGGAGGGTGGGGAGGCCTCGTGGACGGGCGGGGCGCATGGGCAGGAGCCTCTCTGCAGACGGAAGGAGCTGGATACTGTGGGAACCTGGTTGGAACCGGTTGCTGTGGTGATATCTGTGGTGGGGGTGGGGGCGATGGGGGCCAGGCCAAGAGGTGGGGGAAGGGCGGGAGGTCGCTCAAGGATGTGTTAATGAAAAGCAAAGGGGAGTCGCAGACCCCCTGTCAGGGCCAGAGCAGGCTGGCGGCAGAAATGGCTTATTGGCCACACAAAGGGAGCTGTGGGAGGCCAGAGGGGCACAATGCCCAGAGAAGAAGCTGATGAGGCGTGTTTGTAGCGAGGAGACAGGAACAGGGAGGATGCCTGTCCATTTCTCCCAATTACAGCTCATCTGCTGGCTGCCCATACAGAGCGTCAGAGATGGGGTGGAGGGGAAATGCAGGGCAGTCACCCCTTGATTGGCCTCAGTAAATTCTACCTGGGTTTGGGGACTCAGGGCCCACAGGCAGTGTCCATGAGGGGCTGCAGCCTCCACAGCTACCACTGTAACTTTGGCAGGGAGCACAGGAATCCCCCAGCTCAGGGTTTTCAGTCTTCTCTGGGCTGTATGGAGCACTGCAGATGGTTAATAAGCAGGAAAACGGTGACAGCCACAAGGAGCACTTACTTGCTTAGAATTTTCTAGGTTAAAAATCATATTCTCCCTCCCTAGAGCCACCACTAGGAAGGGGACAGAGTTTTTCTTCTTTAAAGTATTAAATTTTTGCAGAGCAGGAACATGAAGCTCAGACAGATGAAGTGACTGGCTACAGGTCGCAAAGCAAGTTGGCATACTGGTACTAGAAACCAGGTCTGCTGACTTTATTCTTTGCCTTACTCTACTTTTTCTTTTTTTTAAAATAAATCACTTGAACAGTGAACGTGTTAGCCGCTCAGCTGTGTCTGACTCTTTGTGACCCCATGAGTGTGCAGCTGGATTTATCTGAGAGCTGGCGCGTGACTGTGGTACATCATCTGTGTCGTGTGTGTGCACACATCTGCGTGACTGACAGGAAGTCAGGGACTGGGATGAGTGGACCTGGCCTGTGATCCTGCCCTGGGCTCGACACATCGGAGCAGATGGCAGGTTAGTGGCCTAGGCACCAACTGTGTGGCAGAGAGGCAAGCAGGACTCCCCGCAGGAGGGACTGGAGGGTGGGGAGGCCTCGTGGACGGGCGGGGCGCATGGGCAGGAGCCTCTCTGCAGACGGAAGGAGCTGGATACTGTGGGAACCTGGTTGGAACCGGTTGCTGTGGTGATATCTGCGGTGGGGGTGGGGGCGATGGGGGCCAGGCCAAGAGGTGGGGGAAGGGCGGGAGGTCGCTCAAGGATGTGTTAATGAAAAGCAAAGGGGAGTCGCAGACCCCGTGTCAGGGCCAGAGCAGGCTGGCGGCAGAAATGGCTTATTGGCCACACAAAGGGAGCTGTGGGAGGCCAGAGGGGCACAATGCCCAGAGAAGAAGCTGATGAGGCGTGTTTGTAGCGAGGAGACAGGAACAGGGAGGATGCCTGTCCATTTCTCCCAATTACAGCTCATCTGCTGGCTGCCCATACAGAGCGTCAGAGATGGGGTGGAGGGGAAATGCAGGGCAGTCACCCCTTGATTGGCCTCAGTAAATTCTACCTGGGTTTGGGGACTCAGGGCCCACAGGCAGTGTCCATGAGGGGCTGCAGCCTCCACAGCTACCACTGTAACTTTGGCAGGGAGCACAGGAATCCCCCAGCTCAGGGTTTTCAGTCTTCTCTGGGCTGTATGGAGCACTGCAGATGGTTAATAAGCAGGAAAACGGTGACAGCCACAAGGAGCACTTACTTGCTTAGAATTTTCTAGGTTAAAAATCATATTCTCCCTCCCTAGAGCCACCACTAGGAAGGGGACAGAGTTTTTCTTCTTTAAAGTATTAAATTTTTGCAGAGCAGGAACATGAAGCTCAGACAGATGAAGTGACTGGCTACAGGTCGCAAAGCAAGTTGGCATACTGGTACTAGAAACCAGGTCTGCTGACTTTATTCTTTGCCTTACTCTACTTTTTCTTTTTTTTAAAATAAATCACTTGAACAGTGAACGTGTTAGCCGCTCAGCTGTGTCTGACTCTTTGTGACCCCATGGTCAGTCGCCTGTCAGGCTCCTCTGTCCATGGAGTTCTTGAGGCAAGAATACTGGAGTGAGTAGCCATTGTTTTCTCCAGAGCATTTTCCCTACCCAGAGATTGAGCCTAGCTCTCCTGCATTGCAGGTATATTCTTTCCTGTCTGAGCCACCAAGGAAGTCCTATATTTCTATTTTATTGTATTATTACTTTTTGGCCACCCGTCATATGGGATCTTAGTTCTCCAACCAGAGTTGGAAACCTGCACCCTCTGCAGTGGAAGTGCTGAGTCCTCAACCACTGGACCACCAGGGAAATCCCTTATTCTGCTTTCTTTAAGGCTGTTGATGCCTATTTCCACCTCTTTCCTTTGAGCGTGAATCCCATATGGCTGGCTCTTGAGGGACTTTGGCAAGTGTCCTTCCCTTTGTAAGCATCCAGGATAGCTGTGGGAATGAGGAAGTAAGGAAGAGTAATCAGCAAACCTTTCAACTTCCTCCTCCACTCCCTCGTCCAAACACCCATTCAGCTCAAGGGAGCCAGTAACACTGAACTTGCTCCCAGGGAGCCGGCAGGGCCCGGCAGCTGTCCCTGGTGCTGAAACATCCTTGTCTCCAGAAGAGAGGCAGAGGGCAAAGGGCTATCCAAAAGCCTTCCTCAGGTGCATCCATCCACCCAGGTTCTCCCTTTCCTAGTCTTCTCTAGATCTTTCTTTGCTCCTCCTCCCGCTCCCATCCACCTCTTCCTTTCCTCCTTCTCCCTCACCTCTTCTTCTTCAAATCCCAGATTTCCAGAGTGGGAAGATGACTCCAGGGTCACTAAATCCAGCCTCTTGCCTCAGCCATTTACCAGCTGTGTGCGGCTGATCAAGATACACAACCTCTCTGAGCTCCAGTGTCCACATTTAAAAAATAGAAGTGGTGATTCCACCTTGAGGGTCCATGGTGGGAATTTGTGGGAGTGATGGCTCAGGAGTGCCCATCCCCACACCTGGCAATCAGTAGGTGCTCACTAAGTAGGACCACCATGATTATTTCTAGGTCAGTGGTGTTCTCCGCAGAGTTCAAAGTTGATGCACTGGATGGCAAAGCATAATCTCTTTGGGAGGAGTTTTCTACGTGGGGCATCATTCTTGGTGTTTATGGTCCCTGCAGGCTCCTGCAGGAAGGTATATGAGTCCTTGTTCTCAGAGCATTTTCCTACCCAGAGATTGAGCTAGCTCTCCTGCATTGCAGGTATATTCTTTCCTGTCTGAGCCACCAAGGAAGTCCTATATTTCTATTTTATTGTATTATTACTTTTTGGCCACCCGTCATATGGGATCTTAGTTCTCCAACCAGAGTTGGAAACCTGCACCCTCTGCAGTGGAAGTGCTGAGTCCTCAACCACTGGACCACCAGGGAAATCCCTTATTCTGCTTTCTTTAAGGCTGTTGATGCCTATTTCCACCTCTTTCCTTTGAGCGTGAATCCCATATGGCTGGCTCTTGAGGGACTTTGGCAAGTGTCCTTCCCTTTGTAAGCATCCAGGATAGCTGTGGGAATGAGGAAGTAAGGAAGAGTAATCAGCAAACCTTTCAACTTCCTCCTCCACTCCCTCGTCCAAACACCCATTCAGCTCAAGGGAGCCAGTAACACTGAACTTGCTCCCAGGGAGCCGGCAGGGCCCGGCAGCTGTCCCTGGTGCTGAAACATCCTTGTCTCCAGAAGAGAGGCAGAGGGCAAAGGGCTATCCAAAAGCCTTCCTCAGGTGCATCCATCCACCCAGGTTCTCCCTTTCCTAGTCTTCTCTAGATCTTTCTTTGCTCCTCCTCCCTCTCCCATCCACCTCTTCCTTTCCTCCTTCTCCCTCACCTCTTCTTCTTCAAATCCCAGATTTCCAGAGTGGGAAGATGACTCCAGGGTCACTAAATCCAGCCTCTTGCCTCAGCCATTTACCAGCTGTGTGCGGCTGATCAAGATACACAACCTCTCTGAGCTCCAGTGTCCACATTTAAAAAATAGAAGTGGTGATTCCACCTTGAGGGTCCATGGTGGGAATTTGTGGGAGTGATGGCTCAGGAGTGCCCATCCCCACACCTGGCAATCAGTAGGTGCTCACTAAGTAGGACCACCATGATTATTTCTAGGTCAGTGGTGTTCTCCGCAGAGTTCAAAGTTGATGCACTGGATGGCAAAGCATAATCTCTTTGGGAGGAGTTTTCTACGTGGGGCATCATTCTTGGTGTTTAGGCCAGGTTTCATTTACTTGGAATAGACTTTACTGATATCTGCACTGAAAGATTTCTTGAGCAGATTACTTTTCCTTACAGAACCTCAGTTTCCTTCCAAACAACATATGGGAGGTAAAGTCCTCCCCTTCCTTCCTGAGGAGCTAGTGGAAGTGTCTGTGACCACAGGAAGGAGTCTTCTTCCAGAGAAGGGGTACTATTCCTGCCCCTGTGTGTGTCCTGCGTCTGACCCTCTGTCTGTTGCTAAGGGGACTGGACTTAGCTTCTGTGTATGTTCATCTCTGGGCTGGGAATTTTTGGAACAGGAGAGAATTGCGTCTTTCAGTCCTAACAATACCTTGCATGGAACCTTGCTCTGGGCAGGGGCTCAAACGGTGACTGTGAAGTTGTGTGCACACATATGTATGCATGTTGATTCTTCAGTGTGGGCCCTTGCTCACGTCTCACTGTCTCACCTCACTGGAAGGGACAGTGGTCAGCTGATCCTTGCCATGACCCCGTGTTCACTTTTCTCTCTTTCCAGATGTGATCCTCAAGGTGGTGGACAATAAAAAGAAAGAGGAGCTTTTGTCCTTCCAAATCCCCATCAAGTACTTGCGTGTCTTCCACCCCTACCACTTTGAGCTGGTGAAAGTGAGTAAGAGCCCTGGGCACTGGGCACATGTGGGCCTGGGGCAAGTGGAGGGAGAGCAGGTGGGGACTACCTTGATGACCCCAGCTATGCCTTCAGGGCCACCCTGGTCACCCCACGTCTAACCAGAAGTGTGACAAACTTGGACCATGGGAGACTCGGGAATTATAGCTCCTGGCAGATAGACAGAGATGATTTCCATAAGAATTTGGAATTCTTGAAGTTCATCTCTATAAAACAGACCAATGAGCACAGAGCATTGACCACATTAAATGAACACACCAGTTAAAAATGTATTCTCACTCCATACATGTTGAAAGGTATCTAAAAAAGCAAAGAAATACAGTGTTTATGGAGCACCTGCTAAGTTCCAGGTTCTGGGCTAGACACTACACCCACCATCTCTAATCCGCCAAGTGACTCATATTTTGCATGCACAGTACTGCGACCCAGAGAGTAGAATCCTCTCATCTTGGGTTACAGAGCAAGGGAACAGCAGAGTCAAGGGTGGGCGTAAGTCTCACTGTCTCCCAAACTAGTTCATTCTGTGCTGTCTCCACAGGTTGTCAAGGTAGGAGGAAATTCAGGAGAGTTAGAGTGTGCAGGAGATAAAGTGTTCCCTGGAATGCACCCCTCTAATGGACAGCAGGGCATGAGCCTAGAAGGGGGAGCCTCAGGGCCCCTCAGTCCATGACTTAAACCTCCCAGCCCAGCCACTACCTTCCCTTTTCCTCTCCCCAGTGCTGACTGATAGAAAGAGAATTCATTCTTTCATTGTTCAAGTACTTTATTAGGCACCTACTATGTGTCAGGCACTAGCAAGATGGGCAGAAACACCGCTCCTCCTTCCCTCTCTCTGCGTACATCATAGACCCCCCTATGGTTATTTAAAGAACAATGTGAAGTTAGCCTGGGTTCCTAACCCAGGTCTGCCACTTACCTACTGTATACCCATAACCCTCCAAGTCTCTATTCCTCATCAGCAAAACTGAGATACAATCCCTCCTCCCTTGGCCATTTGGAGGGTCAAGTGCAATGAGGGGCATAAAGCATGCAGCCAGGGACCTGGAAAACAGTAGGTGTTCAGTTCAGTCCTTACCTTCCCTAAGCTCTAAGGAGAACCCTACACCCAGAGCCTCAGGATGGGGAAGCAAAGACCCAGAGAGATCAGTGATGCACCTGGGAGGTTCAGCAGTTGAGCCATAATTCTGGGAGCATCACCCAGACCTCCTGGCTCTCTGTCCACTTACAACCCAGACCTTGTTAGCACATCTTTACAAAGAGAGCTGGCAGCCAGTGGTCCTTGTGAGGGTGATGAAATATTCAAATAGAAAAAGGAAGATTTATTATATTGATCTCCTTGGAAGGGCTCTCAGGGACCATGAGCTTTAATTATCAGCTCGGAGCCCCAGTGGAGCAATGCCAAGTGATCATCTGCAGAGGATGGGATTTATGGCCAGGGTCTGGCCCTCATGCTTCTCCTGTGTGTCTTCTTCCCCCATCCTGTCCTCAGCCCACTGAGTCTGGGAAAGCCGATGAAGCCACTGCCAAGAGCCAGCTGTATGCGACGGTCATTCGGAAGGGCAGCTTTATCCCCCGCTACATCGGCCACAACCACACAGCTCTGGAGGTGCTGGACCAGGATCCTTAGAGGCGGTGTGGGGTGGGAAGGAGTCAAGCTTTGACAGGCCTCAGGCTCTGCCCTTGGCCACCTCTGGTTGCCTTGATGGTACGGGGCAGGGGCGCCTGGGGAAGAAATTGAGAAAGGAAAAAGCAACTGGGTCTTTCAAAAATAGACAAAAGAATTTTTACAGAACTTGCCCTGGGATGGCAAGGATGATGGGAATAAAGAGGATGATGGTGATACCTAATCTTTTCCAGCAAGGATGAAATGGGAGAGTTTATTAGGCACCTACTGCCTCTCCCCCTCCTTCCCTCTCTCTGCACATCATAGACCCCCTATGGTTATTTAAAGAACAATGTGAAGTTAGCCTGGGTTCCTAACCCAGGTCTGCCACTTACCTACTGTATACCCATAACCCTCCAAGTCTCTATTCCTCATCAGCAAAACTGAGATACAATCCCTCCTCCCTTGGCCATTTGGAGGGTCAAGTGCAATGAGGGGCATAAAGCATGCAGCCAGGGACCTGGAAAACAGTAGGTGTTCAGTTCAGTCCTTACCTTCCCTAAGCTCTAAGGAGAACCCTACACCCAGAGCCTCAGGATGGGGAAGCAAAGACCCAGAGAGATCAGTGATGCACCTGGGAGGTTCAGCAGTTGAGCCATAATTCTGGGAGCATCACCCAGACCTCCTGGCTCTCTGTCCACTTACAACCCAGACCTTGTTAGCACATCTTTACAAAGAGAGCTGGCAGCCAGTGGTCCTTGTGAGGGTGATGAAATATTCAAATAGAAAAAGGAAGATTTATTATATTGATCTCCTTGGAAGGGCTCTCAGGGACCATGAGCTTTAATTATCAGCTCGGAGCCCCAGTGGAGCAATGCCAAGTGATCATCTGCAGAGGATGGGATTTATGGCCAGGGTCTGGCCCTCATGCTTCTCCTGTGTGTCTTCTTCCCCCATCCTGTCCTCAGCCCACTGAGTCTGGGAAAGCCGATGAAGCCACTGCCAAGAGCCAGCTGTATGCGACGGTCATTCGGAAGGGCAGCTTTATCCCCCGCTACATCGGCCACAACCACACAGCTCTGGAGGTGCTGGACCAGGATCCTTAGAGGCGGTGTGGGGTGGGAAGGAGTCAAGCTTTGACAGGCCTCAGGCTCTGCCCTTGGCCACCTCTGGTTGCCTTGATGGTACGGGGCAGGGGCGCCTGGGGAAGAAATTGAGAAAGGAAAAAGCAACTGGGTCTTTCAAAAATAGACAAAAGAATTTTTACAGAACTTGCCCTGGGATGGCAAGGATGATGGGAATAAAGAGGATGATGGTGATACCTAATCTTTTCCAGCATTTTCCAGGCATGCAAACCTCCCTTAACCTTGCTCTGCCCCTCACACACCATGCAGGAGGTGCTGTAGGGGGGAAAGGAGACTCCTAAAGCTTATGTCTCCCTGACTCTCCTGGGGTGAGGCAGAGTGCCCCTACCTTAGCCCAGTCTCTGGTGTTCTATCTCTCTTTCTGTGCCTTCGGGAGTGGTGATCCCTGACCTAGGGCCTACATCCCCTAAAGGAAAATTTTAGAGGCCTCTCCACCCTTCCTTGAGTCTAGTTTCTAAAGAGGCCTGGCTCTTCTTTCAATTAGGTCTTCATTCACGTATTCATCCAACAACAGTTTTTGGAGGATCTTCCATTGACCAGGGCAGTTCCAGGCCCAGCTTGGCTCTAGCTTCCATACACTCTCCTCTTCCCACCCTTACCTTCTACCCCGAGGTCTTTCAGTGGCCCCAGAAAGTCTGGCAACGCTCCAGGAAGATGTGGTCCCAGGACCAAGCCCTTCTCTCTTTCCCTCAGCCTTCAAACAGCCCAGGATGACAGATTCAACTCCAGTCATGGCCTGAGTATGATCAGGGTGGGAGCCAGGTGGCCTAAAGCTCTGGGCTTCCCCTGACCCCACGGGGCTGAGCCGATCTACCCCATAGCACTGTGAGCCTGGCAGAGCAAGATGTGTTCTCTAGCCCCATTTCACAGCTGGGAACACTGAGACCAAGGGGAGTCTGGCATGGAAGTCCAGACCTACACCTCAGCTTCCCCACAGCCAAACCTGAATGCTAAGAGTATCAGACCTGCAAGCACCCTCCACTCCCATTTCCTCTCCTTCTTTGATCACGTCTTTCCTAAAGACAGCTAGCAGCCCCCTCCCCACCACACAAGAGTGACAACAGTCTGATCTTGCTGTCCTCAGGTCACATCCCGCAGTGGAGGGATTACACCTCTAATACCCAGGCTGAACCTTGACCTGCAGGGCGTCCCTTCTGTGCTTCTGCCCCACCCCCACCCCGGCCCTCTGACTTGTCCTATAGAGTCTGGACCCCTCTGCCCTCCAGCACCCTGCCCACCCCCCTGCCCCAGCTATATGTCCTCCCTGTCTGTTCCCCATGGCAGACCAGAGGGCACAGTGGAAGAAGCTGCTTCAGGCAGGCATGGGCAGGGATGAGCTGCCTCATTCACACCTGACCACTCAGCACGGAACAGGTGGATAGTACTAACCCCCCCTCACCCCCCGATATACACACGCCTCTGAGAGCCTCCCCTCGCAGCCCTTACACCTGTGAGGAATTGAGTCTAACAGGTTCCAGTGAAGTCCCCCAGGCCCGGACCCCACCTCCATCCAAAGTTTAACATGCCACCATCAGGGGTTCAGTCCTTTTATTTTGACGAAGGAATTCAGTCTCTGGAGCAGAGACAAGCGGGTGTGTTGGAGAGGTGAGACATGGGAGACGGGTAGGTGGGGCGGGCAGAGGGGCAGACAGGCCAACCCATGCAGGCCTCGGCTATCATGGTGAAAATTATGGAATCCTTTCTAAGGGCAGTGTGGTGGCACTGGGAGATAAGATGAATTCACTTTTAAGAAGGCAACTTTTCCTACCATGGATCAAATTGCTTCCCCTGGAGAAGGAAATGGCAACCCACTTTAGTGTTCTTAGGTGGGAAATCCCATGGACAGAGGAGCCTGGTGGGCTACAGTCCATAGGGTCGGAAAGAGTCAGATATTGAGTGACTGAACAACAGCAGCCAGATTGCCTTTTGGGGGGAAAAAAAAGGGTCGAAGGGTCATAAGGCAGAGCAAGATGTGTTCTCTAGCCCCATTTCACAGCTGGGAACACTGAGACCAAGGGGAGTCTGGCATGGAAGTCCAGACCTACACCTCAGCTTCCCCACAGCCAAACCTGAATGCTAAGAGTATCAGACCTGCAAGCACCCTCCACTCCCATTTCCTCTCCTTCTTTGATCACGTCTTTCCTAAAGACAGCTAGCAGCCCCCTCCCCACCACACAAGAGTGACAACAGTCTGATCTTGCTGTCCTCAGGTCACATCCCGCAGTGGAGGGATTACACCTCTAATACCCAGGCTGAACCTTGACCTGCAGGGCGTCCCTTCTGTGCTTCTGCCCCACCCCCACCCCGGCCCTCTGACTTGTCCTATAGAGTCTGGACCCCTCTGCCCTCCAGCACCCTGCCCACCCCCCTGCCCCAGCTATATGTCCTCCCTGTCTGTTCCCCATGGCAGACCAGAGGGCACAGTGGAAGAAGCTGCTTCAGGCAGGCATGGGCAGGGATGAGCTGCCTCATTCACACCTGACCACTCAGCACGGAACAGGTGGATAGTACTAACCCCCCCTCACCCCCCGATATACACACGCCTCTGAGAGCCTCCCCTCGCAGCCCTTACACCTGTGAGGAATTGAGTCTAACAGGTTCCAGTGAAGTCCCCCAGGCCCGGACCCCACCTCCATCCAAAGTTTAACATGCCACCATCAGGGGTTCAGTCCTTTTATTTTGACGAAGGAATTCAGTCTCTGGAGCAGAGACAAGCGGGGTGTGTTGGAGAGGTGAGACATGGGAGACGGGTAGGTGGGGCGGGCAGAGGGGCAGACAGGCCAACCCATGCAGGCCTCGGCTATCATGGTGAAAATTATGGAATCCTTTCTAAGGGCAGTGTGGTGGCACTGGGAGATAAGATGAATTCACTTTTAAGAAGGCAACTTTTCCTACCATGGATCAAATTGCTTCCCCTGGAGAAGGAAATGGCAACCCACTTTAGTGTTCTTAGGTGGGAAATCCCATGGACAGAGGAGCCTGGTGGGCTACAGTCCATAGGGTCGGAAAGAGTCAGATATTGAGTGACTGAACAACAGCAGCCAGATTGCCTGGGAAAGGGGATGGGTTGGGAGCAGGAGAAGCAGAGACCAAGGAGGGGTCAGAGGAGTAAAAGGAGTCATGGGGGTCACAGCTGGAGTGTGAGAGCCCCATTGGGGGACAGAGGTGAGGACTGGGACCCAGCTCAGGAGGCAGTGCAGGCAGAGACGTGGAATCAGTGTCCCCCGACTGCCCTCCCGTGTGTGGCCCAGGCCCGAAGGAGGCCTGGAACAGAGTGAGGCTGGAGCAGGGGCCGAGGTGTGATTCAGGGACGATCTCACTGTTGGGGAGAAGGATGGTGGGCTGGCCACATCCCTGAGAGGGCGCAAGGCCATGTGGGGCTCACCTGCCTCCTCTCTTCCCCAGGTCTTTGTCCGGGGGATCAACGAGCCCCTGGTCAACAACTCCGACCCCATGGTCATCATTGCCCGGGTAGTTCCCAACTACAAGGATTTCCAGTGAGTGGGGCCCAGGCGTGTGAGGGGAGGGAAGGAAGGGTGGGCAGTACTGGAGGGGAGAGGCTGGAAGCCTGCCCTCCCCACAAGGCCCTTAAACCCCCCCCCCAAGGGGCTGAGGGTCCAGGAAGCTGCCACCGCCTTGGAAAGGGGCAGCTCAGAGCCTTCGCTGAAGCGGGCTGCGGGGTGGAGGGTGCAGGAGTGGCGACATGTAGAGGAGAGGGTCCTCGGGCCCTTCACACCTGCCTCTTCATCTGATGCCACCACTCACAGGCCCCTCCCACTGTAGTGGAGGGCCAAGGGCCATCTGGTAGTTGTCCCCAAAGGAGGCAGCCTAAGGGTCCTCTCCATTTCATGACCTTTAGCCACCCCCTTCCTCATCCTCCTGGAGGTCTCCCTGGCCCCAACCCTGGCCCCTTCCCTCCTCCCCGGGCCTCTGTTTGGGCCTGGTGCATTCACGGCCCTCGGGAGGGGACTCAGGGACACCTCCGCGAATCCTCGGGAAGGGACCCTGGGAGCTGCAGCCCGTCTCCTGAGCAAGGCTCTCTCAAGGCTTGGGCCAACGACCTGAAGGACCAGGGTTCACCGCCTGTCGGGGAGTCCAGACCTGACGGACACGGGCTGCCTCACTCTTCCTCTCTCACATCCATCCAGCGCCCACGTGGGAGTCCTCGGGTGCCCGGCTGGGCACAGAGTCAGCCGTGCTGGACGCCCATGGATCTTCTGTGCTGACCGCTGTCCCTTTGCCTCCCCAGGATGAGTCAGGCAAACCAGGACCCGGCCTGCACGGGGCTTCCCATCACCCCACTCTCCTTCCCCAGCCCGCCTGTGATGAACTTTGACGTTCCTCGGGTCAGCCAGAATGGGTGCCCTCAGGTACGGCGCTTCCCCTCGTTCACCCGGCCTGACTCTGGCTCCTGCCTCTAGTAACTCACTCGTGTGCATTCGCTCACTCCCTCACGCAGCTGTTCACTTGACTATGAAGGGCCCACAGAACCCTGGCCTGTACCTGGGGCCTTGCCTGTCTGTGCTGTGGGGAAGCTGCCCTCGGGGAGCTCTTGGTTTGGTGAAAAGAGGAGCCACACATGTGAAGAGTTTAAATGCACAAGATAATGTAATAGTATCGCCAACTTAATGGACATGAGCTTGAGCAAGCTCCGGGAGATGGTGAGGGACAGGGAAGCCCGACGTGCTGCAGTCCACGGGGTCGCAAAGAGTCAGACACGACTGAGCCACTGAGCAACGTAATTGATGACAGACCGGGAAGGACCGTCAGAGCTATAAAAATCAGAGGAAAAAAAAATATCAGAGGAGAGGAAACAAGGACGATTCCACTTCTATACAGTACCTAGAATAGGCAAATTCATAGAGACAGATGGTGGAATGGTGGTTGTCAGGGACTGGGGGAAGAGAGAATGGGGAGTTATTATTATTAAATGGGCACAGAGTTTTCTGTTTTGAATAATGAGAACGTTCTGGAAATCAATGGTGCTGAGGGTTCCTCAACATTGTGAATGTATCTAGTGCTACTGAATTACACGTGTAAATGGTTAAAATGATAACGTTTATGCTATGCCTATTTTACCACAATAAAAAATTTTTTCATCAGAAGTAAGAGGGATGTGAAGCCTGGCCAGGTGTCCAAACATGGGACTTGTGCGTTTTCAGTAGAGCAGGCTTGGGGCAGAGCCACTGAGAACAAGAGCACACGTGTTGGGTGGGGAAGCACAAGGCACGGTACCCGTCCGGGCCGGAGAGGAGGGCAGCGGGAGGGCCGTGCAGACTGTGGCTGGCAACGTGGCCTTCCCAGAGTCTACACTTCAGAGGGACCTTGCCCCACACGGTAGTCCCAACACTCCTGGGGTCCTGAAGAAGCCAAGGAGTGCTTGGAAGTCCTTCCTGTTGTCCGCCAGCCAGTGGTCGTGTCTGGCATGGCGAATACAGAGTGAGGCACCCCTTCGGAGCCCCAGTCTCCATTTAAAGGCAAAGACATTTGAAGACGGCTTAGACATGAACAAGAGTGATGGTAGTAAGGAGGGGTGGGACAGAGGGGGACTCTGGGGACAGAGGCTTCAAACCCAAACCAATCCTCAGCCTGATTTCCCCCGAGTCATCTCACTCATGGCCCTGCATTTGCCCAGAAAATTATGAACCAATCAGCAGGTAATCCCGAGGGGCAGGAAGCGATGATTGCTTTAATGAGGGAGCCCTCCCACCCTGGGGCCTCTGGCTGCCTTTGCTGCCGAACTATTCTGGGTCGGGGAGGTGTCCCCAGGGCCTCTTGTTTGTGTGGGACTCAGGGCCAGAGGTCTATGGGTTTGTGGTGGACGGAAAGACGACTGCCACTGAGCAACGTAATTGATGACAGACCGGGAAGGACCGTCAGAGCTATAAAAATCAGAGGAAAAATATCAGAGGAGAGGAAACAAGGACGATTCCACTTCTATACAGTACCTAGAATAGGCAAATTCATAGAGACAGATGGTGGAATGGTGGTTGTCAGGGACTGGGGGAAGAGAGAATGGGGAGTTATTATTATTAAATGGGCACAGAGTTTTCTGTTTTGAATAATGAGAACGTTCTGGAAATCAATGGTGCTGAGGGTTCCTCAACATTGTGAATGTATCTAGTGCTACTGAATTACACGTGTAAATGGTTAAAATGATAACGTTTATGCTATGCCTATTTTACCACAATAAAAAATTTTTTCATCAGAAGTAAGAGGGATGTGAAGCCTGGCCAGGTGTCCAAACATGGGACTTGTGCGTTTTCAGTAGAGCAGGCTTGGGGCAGAGCCACTGAGAACAAGAGCACACGTGTTGGGTGGGGAAGCACAAGGCACGGTACCCGTCCGGGCCGGAGAGGAGGGCAGCGGGAGGGCCGTGCAGACTGTGGCTGGCAACGTGGCCTTCCCAGAGTCTACACTTCAGAGGGACCTTGCCCCACACGGTAGTCCCAACACTCCTGGGGTCCTGAAGAAGCCAAGGAGTGCTTGGAAGTCCTTCCTGTTGTCCGCCAGCCAGTGGTCGTGTCTGGCATGGCGAATACAGAGTGAGGCACCCCTTCGGAGCCCCAGTCTCCATTTAAAGGCAAAGACATTTGAAGACGGCTTAGACATGAACAAGAGTGATGGTAGTAAGGAGGGGTGGGACAGAGGGGGACTCTGGGGACAGAGGCTTCAAACCCAAACCAATCCTCAGCCTGATTTCCCCCGAGTCATCTCACTCATGGCCCTGCATTTGCCCAGAAAATTATGAACCAATCAGCAGGTAATCCCGAGGGGCAGGAAGCGATGATTGCTTTAATGAGGGAGCCCCCTCCCCACCCTGGGGGCCTCTGGCTGCCTTTGCTGCCGAACTATTCTGGGTCGGGGGAGGTGTCCCCAGGGCCTCTTGTTTGTGTGGGACTCAGGGCCAGAGGTCTAGTGATGGCAGGACACTTACTGACGGTCACCCAGCACTATGGCAGTTGGACCAGATTGAGAACTCACTGGCGGCTGGCACAGAGGTGCCCAGGTGCCAGCAATGAGAAGACAGGGGCGGGCTGCCATGGCATGGATGGGGAGATGAGGGGATGAGCGGAGCCCTCCCTGGAAGGGGCACCAACCACAGCTCACCCAGAGCCCTGCTCTGTCCCCGCTTGAAGCATCAGCCCCCTCACCTAGTTCAAGCGTGAGAGCTGGACTGGGTCATTTCAGGATCCGCTTCTCAGGCATCCTGGGGCGCTGCGATGTCCTGTTGGTCACCCACCATGCAGAGCACTGTAGGTGGAGATTCTAGGGTCCAGCAGACTTGGGTTTGACCCCTCTTCTGTGACTTACTGGCTGTGTGATCTTTGGCAAGCTTCTCTTTTTCTGAATTTATTTTTATCTATTTGACTACATCAAATCTTGGTTGTGGCACTTGGTTCTATCTTCAGGTGACAGCAGGCTTTTTTTTTAGTTGCAGCATGTGGGATTTAGTTCCCCAAGCAGAGATTAAACCCGGGACCCCTGCATTGGAAATGTGGAGTCTTAGCCATGGGACCACCAGGGAAGTCTCCTTTGCAAGCGTCTTGATTTCTCCTATTCCTAATTCCTGCCTTTTTAGGCTGCTAGGAGAATTTACTGGGTTAACCTATGCAAAATGTCCAAGCCCAGGGAGGAAGCACAATGGACTCGAACCCTTTCGGAGCTGCCCTTCCCCTGGCGCCGTGCTCTCTCTGAGGCCAGCCTCACCATTGCTCTTGTTACATTTGGCTACAAGCCTCCCTGGTGGCTCAGATGGTAAAGAGTCTGCCTGCAGTGCAGGAGACCTGGACTTGGCCCCTGGGTCGGGAAGATCCCTTGGAGAAGGAAATGGCAACCCACTCCGGTAGGCTTGCCTGGAGAATCTCATGGATGGAGGAGGCTTGGGTACAGTCTGTGGGGTCTGACACAACGCAGGTAATCCCGAGGGGCAGGAAGCGATGATTGCTTTAATGAGGGAGCCCCCTCCCCACCCTGGGGGCCTCTGGCTGCCTTTGCTGCCGAACTATTCTGGGTCGGGGGAGGTGTCCCCAGGGCCTCTTGTTTGTGTGGGACTCAGGGCCAGAGGTCTAGTGATGGCAGGACACTTACTGACGGTCACCCAGCACTATGGCAGTTGGACCAGATTGAGAACTCACTGGCGGCTGGCACAGAGGTGCCCAGGTGCCAGCAATGAGAAGACAGGGGCGGGCTGCCATGGCATGGATGGGGAGATGAGGGGATGAGCGGAGCCCTCCCTGGAAGGGGCACCAACCACAGCTCACCCAGAGCCCTGCTCTGTCCCCGCTTGAAGCATCAGCCCCCTCACCTAGTTCAAGCGTGAGAGCTGGACTGGGTCATTTCAGGATCCGCTTCTCAGGCATCCTGGGGCGCTGCGATGTCCTGTTGGTCACCCACCATGCAGAGCACTGTAGGTGGAGATTCTAGGGTCCAGCAGACTTGGGTTTGACCCCTCTTCTGTGACTTACTGGCTGTGTGATCTTTGGCAAGCTTCTCTTTTTCTGAATTTATTTTTATCTATTTGACTACATCAAATCTTGGTTGTGGCACTTGGTTCTATCTTCAGGTGACAGCAGGCTTTTTTTTTAGTTGCAGCATGTGGGATTTAGTTCCCCAAGCAGAGATTAAACCCGGGACCCCTGCATTGGAAATGTGGAGTCTTAGCCATGGGACCACCAGGGAAGTCTCCTTTGCAAGCGTCTTGATTTCTCCTATTCCTAATTCCTGCCTTTTTAGGCTGCTAGGAGAATTTACTGGGTTAACCTATGCAAAATGTCCAAGCCCAGGGAGGAAGCACAATGGACTCGAACCCTTTCGGAGCTGCCCTTCCCCTGGCGCCGTGCTCTCTCTGAGGCCAGCCTCACCATTGCTCTTGTTACATTTGGCTACAAGCCTCCCTGGTGGCTCAGATGGTAAAGAGTCTGCCTGCAGTGCAGGAGACCTGGACTTGGCCCCTGGGTCGGGAAGATCCCTTGGAGAAGGAAATGGCAACCCACTCCGGTATTCTTGCCTGGAAAATCTCATGGATGGAGGAGGCTTGCGGGGTACAGTCTGTGGGGTCGAAAAGAGTTGGACACAACTGAGTAACCAACACTGGAACCGGAACCTAAATCCCAGCTCCTATCAACTTAAGCTCTTGTGACACATTGGGAGGGGTCCCCATGAAGATGCTGCCAGAATTGGTTTACATGTGGACCCAGCAGCACCCTCAAGGACTCAGGATCTTTTCAACAGCCCTGGACAGCCATCTTCAGCTGGCTAACAGCTAGTGGGGACAGAATGTTCCTGGCACCCCATCCAGATATGATGAAGACCAGAGGAAGAGAGCCTCTCCTTTCCACAAGTGTTTTTGTTTTTTTTTTAAATTTATTGAAGTATAGTTGACTCACAATGTTGTGCCAATCTCTGCTAAACATCAAGAACTCACTTATACACACACACACACACATATATATATGTGTATATATATATACACACACTTTTCCACTATGGTTTATCACAGGATATTGAATATAAATCCCTGTGCTATACAGTAAGACCTTATTGTTTGTCCATCCTATATATAATACCTTACATCTTCTAATCCCACCCTGCCAGTTCTTCCCTTCTCCACCCACTCCCCCTTGGCAACCACAAGTCTGTTCTCTGTGTCTGTGGGTCTCTTATGGTTTTGCAGATGGGTTCATTTGTGTTATATTTTAGATTCCACGTATAAGTGACATCATATGGTATTTGTTTTCCTCTTACTTCACTTAGTATGATAATCTCTGGTTACATCCATGTTGCTGCAAATAGCATTATTTCATTTTTTATGGCTAAGTAGTATTCTGTTGTATATATGTACATCTTCTTAATCCATTCATCTGTCAACGGACATTAGTTTGCTTCCACCACTTGGCTCTTGTGAATAGTGCTGCTGTGAACATAGAGGTGCCTATATCTTTGGGAATTATAGTTTTTCCAGGTATTTAACCAGAAGTGAGATTGCTGGATCATAATGGCAACTTTTTTTTGGTTTTCTGAGGAACCTCCATACTGTGTTCCTTAGTGGTGGCAACCAACTTATATTCCCATCAATGGTTTTATGGAAACTACACCACAAGTGGTTTTCTGGAAACCTCCCCTCTGGCTGCCCTCTGGCACACTGCCCCCTGTCATCTTTTTGGCCAGAACTGGATCACATGCACTTCTCTCAGCCAATCACCAGGGAGGGGCGTGGCATATCACCCTGCCAGTATCAAGTGCAGACAATGGAGAGAAGGAGCACCCAGACCAAAACCAGTTCTTGGCTGAGGGGCCTGGGAGTGGGATGGCTGAGGGGTAGGCAGTCCTCAGTGACTGTTTTACCTGTCTCAGAGCCTAGTGATGACAGCAGAACCTGAACTCTGATGAGTTGACCTGGTGCCTGTGGACCTGTGGGACCCAACACAGGGTGGGACTTAGGAGTCACTCCTACCCTGCACCCTGTACCCTGGAGGCGGGAGCCCTTGCCCAGCAGGGGGCCTCTGTTGGCCTGGCCCCCACAGAGCTGATAGAGCTCCTGGCTGATGAAATACCAGCAGGAGAGTCAGTGCCCACCCTCATCTCCTCCTTGCTCAGCTCTCCCAGTCAGTCTTTACCCAAGCTCTCACGGGCCCTCTCCCTTCCACAGACCTTGCTGGCCTCTTCTCTTGGCTGGACCATTGCAGCAGCCTCCACTAGGACCCCGGCCTCAGGGACCCCTTGCTCAGGATTAGGTCTTTCCTCTGGACCCCTCGTCCCTCCTATAGACAGGACAAAGCCCTCACTCTCAGCCAGATACACGAGGTCTCTCCAGCCTCCTGGGTCTCTGTCCCAGTTCACTCAGGCATCCTCTAGCTCCACTGGGTGACTGGCTGTGCAAACCCATGCCCCTCTGTCACCTCCCAGTCTTTGCCTCTGCTCTGCTCTCAGCCTGGAATGGTCTTCTACCTTCTTACTTACTGCATGATCCCTAAGGTCCTCCCCAGGCTGGAAGCCATAGCTTTTCTCTCAGACATTCGACTTCCATGACCCACAAGTTGCTTAGGCCTCTACATGGATCGTGTGTGTGTGTGTGTGTGTGTGTGTATGTGTGTGTGTGTCCTATCCCCTTGGCAGGCACTGAGCTCCAGAGGGGAGCAGGGTCTGGCTCTAACTCTCCAGTAGGCCCTACTAAACCCCTGTATCCATGAGCATGGAAAAACCTCCAATCAGCATTTGCTGAGCTCAACTAAATTGAGCTTTCACCTTCAGAGTAAAACATCCACTGTCTCCTTCAGCCCTCACAACAGACTTTCAAAACATGCAGCCTAAGATGTTTTCTCGTTGGACAGTGAAACCAGGTCCCAGAAAGGGGAAAGGACTTGCTAGGGTCACACACAAGCCTGAGGCCCGGAGCCTAGGTGTCCTAGCCACTGAGCATTGGCTGCCCCTGCGGCTGCTCTTCCCAGGGTGGCCAGCTCTGCATCTGGGCAGAGCAGGCAGCAGTGGGTGTGGGTGTGGTGGGCCCTTTGGAAATGGGGGGAGGGACTATAGGCCCATGTAAGGAGGGTTCTGTCCCCAGGAAGGGCTGGTCTGCCTCCTTGGCTGGGGGTTAATGCTTTTGCTGAAGCTCACAGCTAAAGGTTAATCACATTCTTTATTCCACAGCCTGTCAGGGCCTTTCCCATTAGCATTGGTTAGGAATGGCTTCCCCACTCACGGCGTGGCCCTCCCCAGCACACCCTGGCAGCTTCACTGGGTCCCTGGCATCGGCCTCTGAAGGTGGTTTAACCTTGATTCTTAGCCCCACCCCATACATGCATGAGACAGGCTGGCCCTCCCTTTCCAGTTCTAGGTCTGAAAAGATCTTTCCTGGGGAACGTATCTGGGAAACCTTTCAGGGAAGAAGTTGTCCTTCCTGGCCAGGCAGACACTGTCTCTTGCTGTGTAGACTCCATTTAGACACATTAGTAGCCCCTAGAGAGGACAGCTGGCATCCTCTAGCTCCACTGGGTGACTGGCTGTGCAAACCCATGCCCCTCTGTCACCTCCCAGTCTTTGCCTCTGCTCTGCTCTCAGCCTGGAATGGTCTTCTACCTTCTTACTTACTGCATGATCCCTAAGGTCCTCCCCAGGCTGGAAGCCATAGCTTTTCTCTCAGACATTCGACTTCCATGACCCACAAGTTGCTTAGGCCTCTACATGGATCGTGTGTGTGTGTGTGTGTGTGTGTATGTGTGTGTGTGTCCTATCCCCTTGGCAGGCACTGAGCTCCAGAGGGGAGCAGGGTCTGGCTCTAACTCTCCAGTAGGCCCTACTAAACCCCTGTATCCATGAGCATGGAAAAACCTCCAATCAGCATTTGCTGAGCTCAACTAAATTGAGCTTTCACCTTCAGAGTAAAACATCCACTGTCTCCTTCAGCCCTCACAACAGACTTTCAAAACATGCAGCCTAAGATGTTTTCTCGTTGGACAGTGAAACCAGGTCCCAGAAAGGGGAAAGGACTTGCTAGGGTCACACACAAGCCTGAGGCCCGGAGCCTAGGTGTCCTAGCCACTGAGCATTGGCTGCCCCTGCGGCTGCTCTTCCCAGGGTGGCCAGCTCTGCATCTGGGCAGAGCAGGCAGCAGTGGGTGTGGGTGTGGTGGGCCCTTTGGAAATGGGGGGAGGGACTATAGGCCCATGTAAGGAGGGTTCTGTCCCCAGGAAGGGCTGGTCTGCCTCCTTGGCTGGGGGTTAATGCTTTTGCTGAAGCTCACAGCTAAAGGTTAATCACATTCTTTATTCCACAGCCTGTCAGGGCCTTTCCCATTAGCATTGGTTAGGAATGGCTTCCCCACTCACGGCGTGGCCCTCCCCAGCACACCCTGGCAGCTTCACTGGGTCCCTGGCATCGGCCTCTGAAGGTGGTTTAACCTTGATTCTTAGCCCCACCCCATACATGCATGAGACAGGCTGGCCCTCCCTTTCCAGTTCTAGGTCTGAAAAGATCTTTCCTGGGGAACGTATCTGGGAAACCTTTCAGGGAAGAAGTTGTCCTTCCTGGCCAGGCAGACACTGTCTCTTGCTGTGTAGACTCCATTTAGACACATTAGTAGCCCCTAGAGAGGACAGCTGGCATCCATTAAACACCCCTCTTCCTGGGTGGGAGCAAGCGATGGCGCAGAGGAGGTTGTCACAGGTCTTCCTTGAGTGCCCTGAGGTCTGGCAGATGGACCAGGCTGTGTGGATGCCCCTCGGGGATGCAGGAGAATGCTCGCTGTGGAGTGGGCATGGTTTGCGGACAAATCCTGAACGACCATTCCCAGGCACCACACAACCCAGAGCCACTTCTCCAACCTGACCAGGTGGCCAAATCACTGTCCCTGACCTGCCACTAGGGCCTGCCCTCGGGACGTCCTTCACCCCTGGACCCCTTGACTCCAGAGTGACTGCAGCTCATCTCCCAAAGGGCAGAGGCGGACACCGCTGAGGCTCAGGCTGGGCCTGGGAGGACGGGAGCAGACACATGAGCGTGACAGGCATCAGGGCCTGGCCACAGCGGGGGAAGCGGTCACAGATAGTTGGCAAGGCTGCATCAGTGACTCCTGGAGCCCGTGGTGCCTCTGTGCTGACCTTTTCGAGTGATGACTGATTCCTACAGGGAAGCCAGAGGTGGGAGCTGCTGCCCCTGTTGCTGAAAGCCCCTGACTGGGGGCAGAGGCAAGGCAGCCCCGCGGAGAGTCTGCGCCAATGACCCCCAGCCCCTCCCTGTGCTGGGACTCCACAGGGCTGCCTACAGGGTGCTACAGGCTGACGCTCTCCCCAGACGCATTACACACTCATCACCTTATGGCCTTTGCAGATGCTGGGCCTCCTCTCCTGGGCTCCGTCCTCATTCTAGATATCCACACATGCCAGGCTTGATGCCACCTCCACAGTTTTGCTCAGGCTGTTTCCCCACCCAGAATAACGTCCTCCCTCCCTCCAGCCTGCCAGACCTTCCCTCAGAGGCTTCCTCTAGTCCTGCTTCCTTCAAGATAGCTTTCCTTTTTTTTTTTTAGATCTTTAATTTTTTTTAACTTTTGGCCTCTTTTATTGGTCTTTGATTTATTTATTTGCATCCATCTTTACTCTTTGGCCTGAGTGGGCCTCCCATCACAGTGGTCCCTCTCCTCACAGAGCACCGGCTCTGGGTGCATGCACTCCAGAGTGTTGGCTCCTAATTGGACACACTGGTCCAGCCGCTCCGCAGCACGTGGGATCTTCCCGGGCCAGGGATCGAACCAGTGCCTCTTGCACTGCAAGGCGGACTCTTTTCCCACCAGGAAAGCCCCAAGATGCACCCGGGGGAGTGACTCAGAGAATCCCATGTCTGGGAGCTATAGTTAATGCTGTTTCGTTCTGTTGTTTAACTATTAGCCACCTGTGTGCCCCGGATGCTGGCTTAGTCCCCCAAACACCCTATTGAAGACCTGCTGTGGCTTCTGCAAGGGACTGGGCACCCATACAGTATAGAGAGGGACAAGGGCAGGGGCCACCTCTAATCTGGGGGCTGTAACACCACTAGCCATGGGTAGGAACACTGGTGCAACCGTTTAGGAAGAGTTTTCTGTGATGAATCAAGTGCCTTAAAATATGCATGTCCTTTAATTCAGCAGTTCTATTTCGGGTACTTGTTCTAAGGAAATAATTTAAGATACAAGAGCGATGTATCAAAGAACATCCCCTGCAGGGTTATTGGACACATGGGAAGGGATAAACCAGGACACTTGGACATGACAGAATGTCCAGCAGCTGCTAAGCTGGGTAGTGTTATTTAGGACTCTGGATATCCTTGGGTTTTAAATGTAAAAGGTAATATGTTAGGATGATAACTGCATACAAAATATTCATAGGAAAAAAAAACTATCAGTAGAAAGAGGGAATTCCCTGGCAGTCCAGTGGTTAGGACTGCAGGGGGCCTGAGTTTGATCCCTGGTTGGGGAATCAAAATCCTGCAAGACATACAGTACAGTCAAAAAAAAAGAGAAAAACCCCTAGAAAGAAACCTGCAGTATTATGAACAGTCGTCTTTAATGTAGGAATTCAGGGTTTTTTTTAAAAAAATCTTTTCTACTTTTCTATATTTTTCCAAAATTGTGTGTTGCTTTCATAAGTGAGACAGACATCCGTGACACACGTAGACAGGCACACAAGCAAATGTCTGAGTGCTCCCTGATTTGAGAGAAGTTGTGACCCCCACCACCTACTCCCCCTTTCTTCTTGCAGCTGTCCAAACCTGGGGGACCCCCGGAGCTGCCCGTGTGGAATCAGTCCTTTCTCTTCCAAGGCCGAGACGGAGCCACCAACTTCTCAGAGGACACGGCCCTGGTGCTGGAATACTATCCCTCGTCTTCAAGTGAGTGACCCCCACCGCCACGCCCGGGCAGCCGCACACGAGGACATGTGTGTGAAGGCATGTACAGACCACCCTGCCTCTGCCCCTCATGGGGATGGTTGAGGCCTCCTAGTAAACGCAGACTGGCTGGGGAGCACCCTGGGGGCTGGGCCAGGACACTCGGGCCCCATTCCCCACTGGATCCATGGGCTTTATTGCACCGACCCACCTTCATCAGTGAGGAGAACGGGGAGGAGCCCTTCAAGCCCACAGCCTTGCATGGGACAGGATTCAGAGACCTACTGATCCGCAGTCTTGGTTCCAGACCATCAGAGTGAAGTCCCCAAAAGGCAGAGCCCAGGGAGAGCTCTATGAATACCTAGAGACACGGACTATGCCTAGAGCTGGCCTGGAACTCAGGAAGCCCTGAAGAGCAGAGGAGGAGATTTGAACAGGGAAAGGTCAGAAGGCAGGAAACAGGTGGGTGATGAGGGATGGGGGATTTAGATGTCAGGTACCAAAGAAGGGGCCCTGATGGGGCTCAGACGCTCGGTTGCAGGGTTATTGGACACATGGGAAGGGATAAACCAGGACACTTGGACATGACAGAATGTCCAGCAGCTGCTAAGCTGGGTAGTGTTATTTAGGACTCTGGATATCCTTGGGTTTTAAATGTAAAAGGTAATATGTTAGGATGATAACTGCATACAAAATATTCATAGGAAAAAAAAACTATCAGTAGAAAGAGGGAATTCCCTGGCAGTCCAGTGGTTAGGACTGCAGGGGGCCTGAGTTTGATCCCTGGTTGGGGAATCAAAATCCTGCAAGACATACAGTACAGTCAAAAAAAAAGAGAAAAACCCCTAGAAAGAAACCTGCAGTATTATGAACAGTCGTCTTTAATGTAGGAATTCAGGGTTTTTTTTAAAAAAATCTTTTCTACTTTTCTATATTTTTCCAAAATTGTGTGTTGCTTTCATAAGTGAGACAGACATCCGTGACACACGTAGACAGGCACACAAGCAAATGTCTGAGTGCTCCCTGATTTGAGAGAAGTTGTGACCCCCACCACCTACTCCCCCTTTCTTCTTGCAGCTGTCCAAACCTGGGGGACCCCCGGAGCTGCCCGTGTGGAATCAGTCCTTTCTCTTCCAAGGCCGAGACGGAGCCACCAACTTCTCAGAGGACACGGCCCTGGTGCTGGAATACTATCCCTCGTCTTCAAGTGAGTGACCCCCACCGCCACGCCCGGGCAGCCGCACACGAGGACATGTGTGTGAAGGCATGTACAGACCACCCTGCCTCTGCCCCTCATGGGGATGGTTGAGGCCTCCTAGTAAACGCAGACTGGCTGGGGAGCACCCTGGGGGCTGGGCCAGGACACTCGGGCCCCATTCCCCACTGGATCCATGGGCTTTATTGCACCGACCCACCTTCATCAGTGAGGAGAACGGGGAGGAGCCCTTCAAGCCCACAGCCTTGCATGGGACAGGATTCAGAGACCTACTGATCCGCAGTCTTGGTTCCAGACCATCAGAGTGAAGTCCCCAAAAGGCAGAGCCCAGGGAGAGCTCTATGAATACCTAGAGACACGGACTATGCCTAGAGCTGGCCTGGAACTCAGGAAGCCCTGAAGAGCAGAGGAGGAGATTTGAACAGGGAAAGGTCAGAAGGCAGGAAACAGGTGGGTGATGAGGGATGGGGGATTTAGATGTCAGGTACCAAAGAAGGGGCCCTGATGGGGCTCAGACGCTCGGATCCAAGAAGCCTGGCCTAGGGGCTTTGGTGGGACCAAGCTGATCCTTCCCCCACAGTGAAAGGCAGTGAACCATGGACCCTTAACAAGCCCCTGGGCATCTCCGTGTTGCCGCTGAAGAGCTGTCTGTACCCCAAGATGCTGACAGGGAAAGGCCTGAATGGGCTGCGTGTGGAGAAGCTCCCCATCACTGTGAGTAGCCCCCACCCCGTCCCCTGGACAGAGTCCATGGCTGGTCCACCTGGCCCCACCCCTCCCCACCTGCTCCACCTTGCCTCACCAACAGAGGCCAATCTGACTTCTTCAGCAACTTCCAGCAGGTCCCCCCGCCCCCCCGTCAGGGAATCTGACCACAGTCAGGTGTGAGGAGTGTCTCCAACATCAAAACCCAGTCTTGCCCCAGCCTCAGAAATTGCTCCTGAGCAACTCGGGAGCAGTGAAGGGTACCCTGAGGGGTCCCAGCAAGAGTTCAGACTTTAACCAGTCAGACCTGAGCTCAAATCTTGCCTTGCCCCAGTCCTCACAGTGGAACCTGGGGCAAGTTACTTAGCCTCTCTGAACCTTAGAATACCCATCTCTGAAATGGAAACAACATGCTGGACAGGATTTCTCTGTATAACACGAGAGTCTGGAGACAGACGGTCTGGTTCTACTATTTACCAGCTTACATGACCATGGAAAGATTACTTGGTCTCAATGCCTTAGTTTCCCTGTCTATAAAATGGGTTCATAGTAATAGTACTTTTCTCATATGACTGCTATGAATTGTTTGAAGGAAATGCCTGTAAACCACTAAGCATAAATTCTCAGTAACAAAGTGTTATTATCATCATTGTCTATTTCTATGTCACTTTTTTCACTAGAAGACTCTGGCCAGGGGACTTCCCTTGTTAGTCCAGTGGTTAAGACTCCACACTTCCAATGCAAGGGGCTTGGGTTCAATCTCCGGTGATGGCATGAAGATCCCACTTGTGGCATGGCCAAAAAGTTAGAGCAAAAAGTAAAGAATCACAATTTGGCAACCAGAAGTGATTTTTAAAAGATTCTCTGGGGCTTCCCTGGTGGTCCAGTGGGTAAGGACACCGCCTTGCAGTGCAAGGGGCGCCGGTTCGATCCCTGGCCTGGGAAGATCCCACGTGCCCACATCCGATCCCACAGCCGATGCCCCATCGGCTGGACCGATGTGTCCAATTACCGAGCCAGAGCTCTGGAGCGCATGCGCTCAGAGCCGGTGCTCTACGACGAGAAAGGCCACCGCGATGGGAGGCCCACAGGAGCCAAAGAACAAAGATGAATGAAAATAGACAATAGAAAGACCAATAGAAGTGGCCCACCCGCTCCCCTCCCTCCCCCACCCCCAAAATAAATAAATGTTTTAAAAAAAAAGAAACTCTGGCCATGCTGGCATAGTAAACCCCAGCACACTGGAGCTTCTCCATTCTGTCAGGAGCCACGTCTGAAGGAACCAGTTAGGCCTCCTGTGACCTTGTGCTGAGGAGTGTGGAAGCCGTGAGGGGGAGCTGAAGCCGGCGACAAACTCCTGCCTCCTCTCCGCCCTCTGGGCACTGGGGAATCTGGGAGAGCGGGCAGAGCGGTGGCAGCAGCGGCCTGCCCCGGCAGCGCAGCCCACGGCTCGCTTTTACCTCCCCCAGGACACCACGCTGAAAACCACACATGGCGAGGCCCCCACGGTGGAGCTCTCCTTCCAGCTGCTTTCCTCCGAGGTGAGACCGTAGTCAGGGACAGCGCAGGGCCTGGCAGCCTGCACCAGTTTGTGTAGCCTCTCATTGCGTTGCAACCTCCTTCTCAATTGCTGACCTTGTTCAGGGGTTTTGGGAAGGAGGGGGACGCTGTTTATGTGGGTGATTTAAAGCTTCAAAAACACAGATTGGAAAGAGAGAGTTGAGAACAGAGGGACCCTCAGACCTGGGAGTCAACCTCTAGCTCAGCCCAAGGCAAGCCTGGCTCCCTGGGATCAAACTGCTGCAAGAGTGAATGAACTAGGATATCGCTGTCTAATTCCAGTCCAGTGGTTAAGACTCCACACTTCCAATGCAAGGGCTTGGGTTCAATCTCCGTGATGGCATGAAGATCCCACTTGTGGCATGGCCAAAAAGTTAGAGCAAAAAGTAAAGAATCACAATTTGGCAACCAGAAGTGATTTTTAAAAGATTCTCTGGGGCTTCCCTGGTGGTCCAGTGGGTAAGGACACCGCCTTGCAGTGCAAGGGGCGCCGGTTCGATCCCTGGCCTGGGAAGATCCCACGTGCCCACATCCGATCCCACAGCCGATGCCCCATCGGCTGGACCGATGTGTCCAATTACCGAGCCAGAGCTCTGGAGCGCATGCGCTCAGAGCCGGTGCTCTACGACGAGAAAGGCCACCGCGATGGGAGGCCCACAGGAGCCAAAGAACAAAGATGAATGAAAATAGACAATAGAAAGACCAATAGAAGTGGCCCACCCGCTCCCCTCCCTCCCCCCCACCCCCCCCCCAAAATAAATAAATGTTTTAAAAAAAAAGAAACTCTGGCCATGCTGGCATAGTAAACCCCAGCACACTGGAGCTTCTCCATTCTGTCAGGAGCCACGTCTGAAGGAACCAGTTAGGCCTCCTGTGACCTTGTGCTGAGGAGTGTGGAAGCCGTGAGGGGGAGCTGAAGCCGGCGACAAACTCCTGCCTCCTCTCCGCCCTCTGGGCACTGGGGAATCTGGGAGAGCGGGCAGAGCGGTGGCAGCAGCGGCCTGCCCCGGCAGCGCAGCCCACGGCTCGCTTTTACCTCCCCCAGGACACCACGCTGAAAACCACACATGGCGAGGCCCCCACGGTGGAGCTCTCCTTCCAGCTGCTTTCCTCCGAGGTGAGACCGTAGTCAGGGACAGCGCAGGGCCTGGCAGCCTGCACCAGTTTGTGTAGCCTCTCATTGCGTTGCAACCTCCTTCTCAATTGCTGACCTTGTTCAGGGGTTTTGGGAAGGAGGGGGACGCTGTTTATGTGGGTGATTTAAAGCTTCAAAAACACAGATTGGAAAGAGAGAGTTGAGAACAGAGGGACCCTCAGACCTGGGAGTCAACCTCTAGCTCAGCCCAAGGCAAGCCTGGCTCCCTGGGATCAAACTGCTGCAAGAGTGAATGAACTAGGATATCGCTGTCTAACAAACTACCGCAAACTCAGTGGCTTCAGGCAACACCCACTGAGCTCGCGTGTCTGTAGGCAGGCCGTCCAATACAGCAAGACTGAAGTCAGGATACTGGCCCGTTCTGTTCCTGTTCCTCTCTGGAGCTTCTGAGGAGAAGGGGGCTTCCAGGCTCACTGAGACTGTCATCTGAATCAGGTTCCCTGCAGCTGCAGGACTGAGGTCCCTGGGCCCTCACTCGCTGTCAGCGGGGGGCCTCTCTCAGCTCCCGAAGGCCGCCCATATTCTTTCTCACAACGCCTCCTCCATCTTTAAGCCAGCCGGCATGGCGGATCCCCCTCACACCGCAAAGCTTGCTGACTTTCTCTTCTGTCAGCAGCCAGAGAAAACGCTCTGCTTGTAGAGGGGCTGGTGTGATGAGATCAGGCTCCCCCTGCCGATGTCCCCATCCTAAGGTCAATGGTGCCATGTGACATAATCTTAGGCTCATCACATTCACAGGTTTCAGGGCTTAGGGTGTGGAATCTTGGAGGCTCATTTTTGGAATGCTGCCCATCGCAGCCAGGTTGGCCTGAGTAGAGAAACCCCAGGGGCTGAGCCCTGTCTGATGCTGGGTTCTAGCGCCGAGTCTACCTTGAACCTGTGTCACTTGGCTCCAGGGCACCTGACAGGCTGGAATGTTTTCACTTTTCCCTCTGAGGTGCTGAGAGGTGCAGGAAGTTGGGATGTGGACAGTTTAGGACTGTGAACCCCGGAAATGCTTGTAGGGAGCTGATGTCTGGATCAGCCCGTTTCTGCTGGCTTCCCAGGCCAGGAGAAAAAGCCATGTGGTCTGGGGTAACACTAGGCCCTGTGAGCTTACCTGTGAAGACCATAGGGATTTTTTGTGGGAGGGTCTGAGGGGGTATCTGGAAAGGTGCCAGGCCCAGCGTGTCTCCCTACAAGGCCTCTGGTGAGCGCTGGAAACCTGCCATGGCACTCTCCACTATGGAATGTTCTATACGACCCTCTCAAGATCCCTCTAGCTCTTGGTCACAGAGGTAGACCTGGCAAGGCAAGCACCTGGCTCTGGGATCAAACTGCTGCAAGAGTGAATGAACTAGGATATCGCTGTCTAAACTACCGCAAACTCAGTGGCTTCAGGCAACACCCACTGAGCTCGCGTGTCTGTAGGCAGGCCGTCCAATACAGCAAGACTGAAGTCAGGATACTGGCCCGTTCTGTTCCTGTTCCTCTCTGGAGCTTCTGAGGAGAAGGGGGCTTCCAGGCTCACTGAGACTGTCATCTGAATCAGGTTCCCTGCAGCTGCAGGACTGAGGTCCCTGGGCCCTCACTCGCTGTCAGCGGGGGGCCTCTCTCAGCTCCCGAAGGCCGCCCATATTCTTTCTCACAACGCCTCCTCCATCTTTAAGCCAGCCGGCATGGCGGATCCCCCTCACACCGCAAAGCTTGCTGACTTTCTCTTCTGTCAGCAGCCAGAGAAAACGCTCTGCTTGTAGAGGGGCTGGTGTGATGAGATCAGGCTCCCCCTGCCGATGTCCCCATCCTAAGGTCAATGGTGCCATGTGACATAATCTTAGGCTCATCACATTCACAGGTTTCAGGGCTTAGGGTGTGGAATCTTGGAGGCTCATTTTTGGAATGCTGCCCATCGCAGCCAGGTTGGCCTGAGTAGAGAAACCCCAGGGGCTGAGCCCTGTCTGATGCTGGGTTCTAGCGCCGAGTCTACCTTGAACCTGTGTCACTTGGCTCCAGGGCACCTGACAGGCTGGAATGTTTTCACTTTTCCCTCTGAGGTGCTGAGAGGTGCAGGAAGTTGGGATGTGGACAGTTTAGGACTGTGAACCCCGGAAATGCTTGTAGGGAGCTGATGTCTGGATCAGCCCGTTTCTGCTGGCTTCCCAGGCCAGGAGAAAAAGCCATGTGGTCTGGGGTAACACTAGGCCCTGTGAGCTTACCTGTGAAGACCATAGGGATTTTTTGTGGGAGGGTCTGAGGGGGTATCTGGAAAGGTGCCAGGCCCAGCGTGTCTCCCTACAAGGCCTCTGGTGAGCGCTGGAAACCTGCCATGGCACTCTCCACTATGGAATGTTCTATACGACCCTCTCAAGATCCCTCTAGCTCTTGGTCACAGAGGTTTGTTGGATAGCACCTGATGTCCACCTCCAACCATGGCCACCATCACCACCCAACCAGGGATAGGATGGAGAAGTTCCTGAGAGGGGAGGACACAGAAGCAACAAAAGACCCCAGGAAAGGCCAAGCAAGGTCCTTGGAGAAAAATGTCCCGGATGGGAGCTCAACCCTCCACAGCTCTTCTCGTGATCTGGAGTCAGTAGCCACTGCCAGCCCCTTCCTCATGTCCCCCTGCCTCCTACCCCTCCGCTAGGTCACCTGTGTCCTGAGGACCAAAAGGAGTGTCACGTGCCACTGGTCAGGGCACTGGGGAACCCAGGCAGGCAACAGGCAGGTGGGCAGGATGCTTCCACCATTGCCCAGGGGCTGGGCACAAAGGTCTCCATGATGAATTATTCACTGGAGCTGCGCTAAGTGCAGAATTAATCCCTTCTCTTCCAGCTGGCGGCCTCACTAAATTATCCCTCCAAGTCATGCGGGAAAATGCTGCCGAATTCATTTAGCTGCTGAGTGTTTTGATCTGGGCCTTGTGATTTTAGCTTCCCCTTCCCCCAGCCCCCCCCCCACCCCCAGGCGGGTTAAAAAAAAAAAAAAAACCTTTCAGTAATGGATTTCCAAGAAGAAAGGAAAAGAAAGGGGCTCGAGATTGGGTGTGGACCAGGAAAATAGTGCGGAAGGCAATTCAGATTCTGCAGCCAAGAATTCAAACACAGAGTTCTACACATACTCTCACACAATCGCCTCTGAAAACCCACACACAGTCACACGTGCAAAGACGCACACACGCAAACTTACACATCCCTCTGCCAGAGGGTACACATATAGTGCATACAGATACATGACCCCTGCCCCTCACAGGCACACTGACACACAGATGTTTTCACACCCGCGTTGGCGCACACAGAAGTGCAACCTTTTTGTGGTTAAACTCTCTTGGTGAAGCAATGTGAAAATTGGCCAATAACTGACTCACTTTGATTCTAGAATCTTGAAGTCCACTTTGGGCGCCTGCATATGAAGAGCTAGGATGGCCAGGATGTTGGTATAAGGTTCCTGCAGGCATGGTACCCAATCTTTCATTCTTTTACCCCCCTGTATTTGATGGGGACCAGAATTTCCACTGCCCTGGGGACTGCAATGAGGAGAGGGAGGAGCCGGCCGACGTGGCGCCCCTGCCTTGAATCCACCCTCCTCAGGCGTGGACGTGGCTCTCTGCTAGTGCCCGAGCCCTTTGGCCTCCCCCTCCCTAAGGGGTGGTGGGAGAGTGTTGAGGAAAAGGTCAGAGGGCTCAGCGGCTGCGCCTAAAGGATGCGTTCATGCTTCCCTTCCTCACCATCCTCTGCACTGTGACACCGCCCCTGTTTCCCATGCACCGGCCAGTCTGTGCTGAGCACCTGCTATGTACCACTGTCCTGGGTGTAGGGCTCTTACAATGAAAAGGATGAGAAAAGGCCCTGTCCTCACAAAGCTTGTAGTAGAGAGCAGGAAATGTGGACCAGACATGAACAAATCAATTCATGAACAAATCAATTCAGCTCATGGTATGAGGCCTGATGAAATCCAAAGGAGGTACACGAGCGGGAGTGTCTGGACAGGCTTTTGGATCTGATGGGCTGTCCGAGCTGGGTTACCAGCCACGCTGCTGGAACAAAGAAGACTGGACTCCTTCCGTTCTATTGTTCTACCTAAGGGGCTGCCCGCCAGTTCATGGTGGGAGGCACCCAGCCTTTATCTATGCATTCCATCCTCTTTCGTGAGAGCCTAAATGTCCTGCAGTTTGGGACACAGGCCATCCTGGTTAACTGACATTGTGAACACAGTTTCCTCAAACCCACTGCTTTCATGTCCTCCGTTCTCAGAGCTCCAGGAGCAAGAATAGTGTGGAATTGCGAGATAGGCAGAGACCACAGAGGTGTCTCTCAACAGCTCACCTGGACGGGAATCTCTGTCGTGCTGTCCACCACGGTCATCCCAGCGTCCCCGCCTGCTCTGCCATGTCCAGGAGCTCACTCTCCCCGGAAGCAGCCAGTCCGGTGGTTCCGTAGCTACAGTCGATAGAAATACTCTCTCCACATTGAGCCCACCTGCCTCCAGGGCCTCTCCCTCTGCCCCAAGCTCCTGACTCTGGCCTCTGGAGCTGCAGTGCAACACCAGCAAGCCTCCTTCCAAGACACCCAGCGCACTGGAGGGCAGACTATCCAACAAAGCCTGTGGTCACATCCGTGGCGAGAGGGAGCAGTTTCCTGGTTTGGGATATTGGACTTGAAGTGGATTCTGCTGGTGATGGGCGGGAGGGTGTTGACTTCTGATGAATTTTTATGGATTTTTGGAAGCCACGCGATAGCCCTGGGCTGGTCCTCAGAGAAGCCCCGACACAAGCTGGTCTCCACTTCCTCACCAACCCCAGCTACCCGGAAGGCCCAGTGTCTGGGGTAGCACGGCCATCTTCTCAGCCACTTCTGTCCTCCGGGAGCTCCAGTTCCACCCCCCAAGCCTTCAGCTCTGAACACACTCCTGTAAGGACAATGACAATCCAGAGAAGAATACCCTTTCCCCTCCTCCACCCTCGCAACATTCCTGCCTGTTTTCCCTGCCCTACTTCCTGCCCCTGACTCGCCTTCCCTGTCCTCCCATCCATATGACAGGAGACAGAGAAACCGGCCGGTCCTTCTCCAGTGCACAGGTCACCCCTTTGCCCCTCCTGCTCAGACTCTAGGTCCAATTCAGAGATCTTCCCATGTGACCAACGGCAGCTGGGGACAGACAGATGAGAGGGGAGAGCCTGTGCTTTCCCAGGGCCAGCCTGGGCCTTGGCTCACAGGTGCTCACCATCCGGGCAGGCCTCACCATCCCACCATAAGTCCCTGCCTGCTTTCCACAATCCTGGAACCCCGCCGAGCAGTGCTCCATGTCCCTACCACAGTCTCCTGGTTCTGATGCAGCCACCTGCCTCCTGCTCCCTCCTGCTCCTGGGAGATGACAGATGACACTCCCTCCCACCCACAAGGTTGGACAAACTCTACTTGCTCACTTCTCAGAACAGGGAGCTCATTATCTCTCAGAAAGCCCTCTCCAGCCTCGATATAGACCTCTTCCTCTGGTCTCTTTCCAGTTGCCTCTCCTAGTCCTGCCTTTTCTCTTCTGGAACTGGCTCCAGAGAAGTCAGCTCTCCTGCCCACCTGCCTCCAGGAGCTCCTGACTCTGGCCTCTGGAGCTGCAGTGCAACACCAGCAAGCCTCCTTCCAAGACACCCAGCGCACTGGAGGGCAGACTATCCAACAAAGCCTGTGGTCACATCCGTGGCGAGAGGGAGCAGTTTCCTGGTTTGGGATATTGGACTTGAAGTGGATTCTGCTGGTGATGGGCGGGAGGGTGTTGACTTCTGATGAATTTTTATGGATTTTGGAAGCCACGCGATAGCCCTGGGCTGGTCCTCAGAGAAGCCCCGACACAAGCTGGTCTCCACTTCCTCACCAACCCCAGCTACCCGGAAGGCCCAGTGTCTGGGGTAGCACGGCCATCTTCTCAGCCACTTCTGTCCTCCGGGAGCTCCAGTTCCACCCCCCAAGCCTTCAGCTCTGAACACACTCCTGTAAGGACAATGACAATCCAGAGAAGAATACCCTTTCCCCTCCTCCACCCTCGCAACATTCCTGCCTGTTTTCCCTGCCCTACTTCCTGCCCCTGACTCGCCTTCCCTGTCCTCCCATCCATATGACAGGAGACAGAGAAACCGGCCGGTCCTTCTCCAGTGCACAGGTCACCCCTTTGCCCCTCCTGCTCAGACTCTAGGTCCAATTCAGAGATCTTCCCATGTGACCAACGGCAGCTGGGGACAGACAGATGAGAGGGGAGAGCCTGTGCTTTCCCAGGGCCAGCCTGGGCCTTGGCTCACAGGTGCTCACCATCCGGGCAGGCCTCACCATCCCACCATAAGTCCCTGCCTGCTTTCCACAATCCTGGAACCCCGCCGAGCAGTGCTCCATGTCCCTACCACAGTCTCCTGGTTCTGATGCAGCCACCTGCCTCCTGCTCCCTCCTGCTCCTGGGAGATGACAGATGACACTCCCTCCCACCCACAAGGTTGGACAAACTCTACTTGCTCACTTCTCAGAACAGGGAGCTCATTATCTCTCAGAAAGCCCTCTCCAGCCTCGATATAGACCTCTTCCTCTGGTCTCTTTCCAGTTGCCTCTCCTAGTCCTGCCTTTTCTCTTCTGGAACTGGCTCCAGAGAAGTCAGCTCTCCTGCCCACACCAGCCCTGTTATTGTTGCTTGCAAACTTGGATTTTCTGCAGCCTGACCACTCTCCTTCCTCCAGCTGCTCTTTGTCACACCATCCCCCTGGTCTTCTTATCCTGCCAACACTCCTCTTAAAGTGTCCCCTGCAAACTGTGGCATTAGATCAGTATTGGTGGGTAGAGTAAGACTATCCCCCTTTCTTTGCAAACACATTCTCCCCTTTGGTGCAGCTGAAGTCTATCATTTGCTTTATTTTATTACCACCCAAGGCTGTTGGGGTCCATTTAGAGCCAGGGAGTCCAGTCCAGTACGTGAGCCGCTGTCAGGCAGCCCACATCTTCACCTAATCGAACTTAATTCGAACTTTCGCAGGGCTTCTCTTCCCTGTGATAGTCTGCCTTCTTTGTCTCAGTGTATTGTCAGGACTTGAGATCATGCTGGAGCGTGATTTCATCATGCATTGCACACTCAGCCCCGCCTCCACCCCCACCCCAAGCTCTGGGTCATCTCTAGATGTGGCTAGGGCCCTTTGCCACAACGTGCAGTAAAAATGATGCATCCTTCGATCTGGGTTAGGATTTTGAATCTTCCACTTGATCTTAGCCACATTGAGCTTGGTTTTTCTCACTTATAGACAGGGGCTGTGGTCCCTACCAGCCAGGAATGCAGCAAAAATTGAATGAGGGAGCGTGTGTGAGTGCCTGGCACAGGGTCTCACAGACACTCAGTAAAGGGGGTACTTATATGGTTCGCCCAATTTGCTGACAAACATGCTGAACTCATCAGAGATGAGGACAGAGCTCCCGGGGGAGGGGAACAACAGAGCCCGCTGATCCATCACTCAGCGCCCGCCCCTCATGACAGCTGCTCCACCAGATTCACATTTATCAGGACATCAGGAGGCCTTGTCAAGTGCTGAAGATAAACGTCAGCAGCACCACATTTGGTCTTACAGCAAGTTTTCAGGGAATGAAGAAATGGAAAAGAGACAAACAATCATCTCTCCAGAGGCCAGAGCCCTGGGCTGGGGAATGATGAGAAGATAGGGAAAATGAAGACCTCCTTCTTGGCCCATGAGGTCCCAGGCCAGGGAGAATAAGGCTGAATCCAGAGCCATCCCGCAGGCTCATACTAAATGCCTCAATGATCTCCCCATGCTGCCTTGAGTGTGAGCCTACGACTCCTAGCCCTAGATGGAATGGATTGAGTCAGGATACAGGGATGACTTAGGAACCGGACATTTGGGCCTTCCCCTGGCCCACTGTGCTCTCTGCATGAGCCCAATGCATAGCTGAGAGGTGGAAGAAGGGGAGGAGAGGATGTGAGACTGGATAGAAGCTTCCAGATTACACTTCTCAGAACTGCTTTTGGGTTTTTCCCCCATCTCTAAGCCAGCCTACCACACTGTCCAAACCATATGCACTCTGGGTCCAGCTGAGGTCATTCAGGCATGAATTCATCAACCATTTACTAGATCCCTAGCCTGCACCAAGCAGTAAAGCACTCCAAAAGGCCATCACTCTCCATCTTGCTAAGGGTTCTAGTTAAGGTTGATGCACTGAGCAGACAGAGATTGGGGGAGGAGTCATAGAGAAGTATGGTCTACACTCTACCTTGAAGAAAAGTGGTTTAGAAATGGGCAAGGCAAGAGTGCTTCTGGCAGGGAGACCCACAAGCACAAAGCCACAGACGCCTGACAGGATCTGGAGTGTATGGGACATGAGGAAGCTGCTGTGGGCAGCAAGACTGGAGTGTTTGATGAGGCCTAGATGGCGGAGCATCTGAATGCCAGAATATAGGGTTTAGATGTTGTCATAGAGTGGTAGGAGGCTGGGCTTCTCTTGTGGCTCAGATGGTAAAGAATCTGTGGCAAGGCAGGAGACCCAAGTTTGATCTCTGGGTCAGGAAGATCCCCTGGAAAAGGGAATGACAACCCACCCCAGGATTCTTGCCTGGAGAATTCCATGGACAGAGGAGCCTGACTGGCTACAATCCATGGATAGCAAGGAGTCAGACACGACTGAGCAACTATATACATGCATGGGCAGAATAAGAAGCTAAGGAAGATCTTTCACCACATTTGGTCTTACAGCAAGTTTTCAGGGAATGAAGAAATGGAAAAGAGACAAACAATCATCTCTCCAGAGGCCAGAGCCCTGGGCTGGGGAATGATGAGAAGATAGGGAAAATGAAGACCTCCTTCTTGGCCCATGAGGTCCCAGGCCAGGGAGAATAAGGCTGAATCCAGAGCCATCCCGCAGGCTCATACTAAATGCCTCAATGATCTCCCCATGCTGCCTTGAGTGTGAGCCTACGACTCCTAGCCCTAGATGGAATGGATTGAGTCAGGATACAGGGATGACTTAGGAACCGGACATTTGGGCCTTCCCCTGGCCCACTGTGCTCTCTGCATGAGCCCAATGCATAGCTGAGAGGTGGAAGAAGGGGAGGAGAGGATGTGAGACTGGATAGAAGCTTCCAGATTACACTTCTCAGAACTGCTTTTGGGTTTTTCCCCCATCTCTAAGCCAGCCTACCACACTGTCCAAACCATATGCACTCTGGGTCCAGCTGAGGTCATTCAGGCATGAATTCATCAACCATTTACTAGATCCCTAGCCTGCACCAAGCAGTAAAGCACTCCAAAAGGCCATCACTCTCCATCTTGCTAAGGGTTCTAGTTAAGGTTGATGCACTGAGCAGACAGAGATTGGGGGAGGAGTCATAGAGAAGTATGGTCTACACTCTACCTTGAAGAAAAGTGGTTTAGAAATGGGCAAGGCAAGAGTGCTTCTGGCAGGGAGACCCACAAGCACAAAGCCACAGACGCCTGACAGGATCTGGAGTGTATGGGACATGAGGAAGCTGCTGTGGGCAGCAAGACTGGAGTGTTTGATGAGGCCTAGATGGCGGAGCATCTGAATGCCAGAATATAGGGTTTAGATGTTGTCATAGAGTGGTAGGAGGCTGGGCTTCTCTTGTGGCTCAGATGGTAAAGAATCTGTGGCAAGGCAGGAGACCCAAGTTTGATCTCTGGGTCAGGAAGATCCCCTGGAAAAGGGAATGACAACCCACCCCAGGATTCTTGCCTGGAGAATTCCATGGACAGAGGAGCCTGACTGGCTACAATCCATGGATAGCAAGGAGTCAGACACGACTGAGCAACTATATACATGCATGGGCAGAATAAGAAGCTAAGGAAGATCTTTGAGCAGCAGTATGATGTGATCTGACCTATGCATTGGAAAGAGCTCTCTGGATATGAATAGAAGGAACCTAAGGGGAAAGATATATGCAGAAAGACAAGATTTCAGGCTAACAAGAGAGAGCCCACAGCTTATACATAGGCAGGGCTCTATTTAATACTAAAATCCCTGCCAGAACTTTAAAAAAATCTTTATCATTGGCTCCCCTCCTTTAACCCCACAAGTTGCTTTTAGATTAACCCTCTGACACCATTTTCTGGAGAATGAATCATGGCCCCAATGAGGATTAACACCTGGGCACTTCTTGGCTGGCAGACAGACTCAGAGCTTCAAACCTACTGCAACTGCCAGACCACATGGTTTGTCATACATGAGACTTGAGATATTCAGGGGAGGTGGCAAGCCCTCTTGGAGGGACCCGTTGTCTGGACCTCGCCTTCAGCAGAAGAGATAAGAACCTACAACTGCGGCCACAGGAAATGACAAAGCAGCAACTGATGGGGGATCCACGGCACAGGGCTCATTACAGAGCTTGCCAGCGGGTGAGGCACCCTTATCAGGGAGAAAATTGCATCAGGCCTCCTGAATTACTAGCGATTGGAAGCAGATTTCTTGGGACGCACTTTGTTAGATACCTAATGAGCGGGATACAGGCAGGCAGAGCCCAAAGCCAGCAGGGCGGGGGACAAATGTCTTTGTTAAACAGAATTTGTCAGTTTCTGCTTCAAGCTCCCTGGGGAGGGTTCAGGGCCAGCTAATTGAATTAAGAGCCTGTGCGCTCCAGCAAGAAGGCTCTGGGCGGGGGTGAGAGGCAGGCAGGGCGCAAGACAAGCACTTCAGCACCGAGGACAGCAGCTGCAACCCGGCTAGTCTGTAATTGCTAGAGCAGTCTGGAACTGTTGCATTTTGCATGATGAGGGATCTCGGGGATAGACTGAGCAGGAGATGTTAGGGGAGGAGGGGAAAACAGGTGATCCAAGAAGACTTGAACCCGTTATGCTATTGGCCTGGTCTGTCTCAACAGACCCTCCTCTGCAGGCAACAGTGAGGGCTGAGAAGGATGAAGAAGGGTCTCTTACCCACCCTGCCTCACGTGGTGTGGGGCGGCTACAGCCAGACAAGGAACAGCAGGCTGAGCACTGAGCCTGAGCCAGTGCACGGCTGTGCATCACTTTGAGCTTTCAACGTAAGTCTCCCAATTACAGCCCTAATGAAGCGGGGCGTGCTGTAGCCATGGAGCCCCAGAGAGAGGGGCCACTTGTCAGCCCTAAACTGCCTCCACAGGCAGGGCCAAGCTTACCAATAAAAAGGCAAATAAGTAGGCTTGTGGGGTGGACAGCAGCCTCCTCTCCTACATGGAGGAAAGGAGGAGAGAGCAAGGCGAGGCTGGACTTGAATCTGGAAGAACTGGTCCCCAGAGACCCGTGTTCTTTCCATCCCATCATAGCCCCATGCCTTGCTCATTCTCCACCCTGACTCACCACTACCTGCAGCCTGGCTCTTCCCTGTCGTCTCAGACAAACTCACTCCCACGAGGAGCAAGAAGAGGAGGGCACAACCCCCTCCCCCAAATATGGGCAGACTGAAACTGAGGAGTCCAAACAGGCAATATTGGCCCTAAAGAAAAGGAACTATTAGAGAGAATTTAGGCACTATGTGAGACACTGGGGTCCTCCCGGGGCCCCTTATGTTCACAGGAGTAGAACAACTGCCTCTGACCTTCCCTTTAGGGCCTGTATTGTGTGGAAGGGAAAAAGAGTTTTCTATAAAAGTCTCCCACCCGCCTTGCCCCAACCCCCAGGACAGGATGGATCCTGGCAAAGCTGATTGGGGCAGGGACTGGAAATCTGGGCAGGAGACCAGCAGAGGTGGGGGCTGGGAAGTACTGGCTTGAAGCAGCTGTGGAAACAGAGGCCAGGAAGAGCAGTCAGGGGTCCAGCGGGCATGTGATGGACAGAATAGACTGAAGTCTGTAAATACCCTGTCTTTCCTTCCTCTTCCTTGGAACAACCCCTGACCACCAGGGACTGATCGGGTGGTCTAGACAGATGGGTCTGTCTCATGTTTATTTTATCTTTGTGATGAAATTAACTGAAGTATTCAGAATAAATTTCGGAATCCATGTGAAAGTCGTACCTGGTGAGTGGCCAGCCCCGATCAGAGGCCCTGTACGTGTCAGCTCTGGATTTCTGAATTGACCCACCTGGTAGGAGGGCCACACTGGGTGGACGTCAGAGTGACAGACTTGGGGGGAAGGGACTCTCTCAGCCATGTGTCCCTGCTCTCAGAGCTGACGGGGGCACCTCTGGAGACCTCACCCTTGATTTCATTATTTCTACTTCCTCCCCTAACTGGATTAGATGGCAGTCTATGAAATCCAGGGCATCTAGATTGGCTTTCTGCCTGGAAATGAGGAGAAATGTCATTACTGGTCCTGAATCAGCATCTCACCCTAGCCCCAGGGGCCATTTGGTCAATGGAGAGTTGGTCTTTGCTCTGGCTAGCTATTCTTTCCTTCCCTCCTGCATCCATCCACCCGCCCACCCATCTATCCAATATGCGTTCTGTAGTTTTTCTGCGACAGCCAGTCTGGCGTTCAGCTGCTCTGAACAGGAGACAGATGTGGTTCTTTTTCTTATCTAAAACACACAGACGACCGGAAAACCCCAAACCATCTGACTCAGATGCTATTCAGTGGGCATGTTCAGTAGGGAGTCTCTGAATGAAAGTTAACTGAGAGGAGCTGGTGAGAGAGACAGCCAGGACTCATATCCAGGGACCAAACAGCCTCAGGGGGTTGGTTATGAAGGGCAGTCAGTGCCAAAGTCAGTCTTGGGGTCACCCAGAGCTTCACTCTTCCCATCTCAAAAGTCTTCAAATAGCAGGTTTCTCCTGGTACCCACTTGACCGTGGAGGGAGGGAAGATGAGGCCCAGACTGGAGAAGATATCTCTGTACTTGTATGAATGTCCCTTAATCTAGTGAGTTGAGCCTGAAAACGCTGTTCGTTAATAAAGTTCTGCACACCAAATATACTGTAATTTCTTTAAAAATTTTACTTATTCTTGTATTTATTTGATTGTATTGGGTCTTAGTTGCAGCCTGAGGGTTCTTTGTTGTGGCTCACAGGTTTCTCTCTAGTTGTGACTTGCATACTCCATAGCCTAGGGGTTCATAACTGCTGTGCTTGGGCTTAATTCTCCCTCTGTAAGTAGGATCTTAGTTCCCCAAGCAGGTATCAAACCCTCATCTCCTGTATTGGAAGGTGGTCCTTTACCATTGGGCCACCCAAGAAATGCTCACCAAATTTGTTTGAAGGTAATGGGCTTCCCTGGTGGCTCAGATGGGAAGGAGTCTGTCTGTAGTGCAGGAGACACAGGTTCTATCCCAGGATTGGGAAGATACCCTGGAGGAGGAAATGGCAACACACTCTAGTGTTCTTGCCTGGGAAATTCCATGGGCAGAGGAGCTTGGTGGGCTACAGCCCATGGGGTCACAGAGTCAGAACCGCTTGGTGATTGAGCATGCATGCACACAGAAGTAATAGGAAGGGTCCTGATCCATCTGGATGATGTGCGCATCTTCATATAGAGCACCCATGTCAAGAAAGAACCACCTGGGCTTCCCTGGTGGTCCAGTGGGTAAAGACACTGCCTTACAGTGCAAGGGGCACTGGTTTGATCCCTGGCCTGGGAAGATCCCATGTGCCGCAGAGTGGCTGGACTGATGTGTCCAATTACCCAGCAGGAGCTCTGGAGCGCATGCGCCCAGAGCCAATGCTCTGCGACAACAGAGGCCACTGTGATGGGAGGCCCACACGGCCCAAAGAACAAAGACGGATAAAAATAGATAGATGAAAGACCAATAGAAGTGGCCTGCCCGCCCCTCTCCCTCCCCACCCTACCCCACCCCAAAAAATAATTTTTTTTTAATTTAAAAAAATTTAAAAAAAGAAAGAACCACCTACCCTCATTCTCACTGTTCAGGGTCAGACATCTGGGCCACGTCAACGCAGAGCACATCTGTCCTGGTCGTCACTGTGCTCATTGTTCAATTCACTTCTAGCACAACTTTCTAGACAGTGGAATATTTTTCCACTCTGCGATCAAGAGAGGATTCCAACAGTTGAAGTAGGATATAAGCAGGTCACTTTTGAGGTCCCTACAAACCTGAGACTACAAGATTCTTTGAACAGTGGCCGTGTTTGGGAGTTAACATGGATTTCCAACAGAGCTTTCAAGTAACCTCTCCCCAAAGGAGCATAAGACATATCTCTAAGCCTGAACAACTTAAAAGTTTTTCCAGAAAAAACAAAAATGGCAAATAAGGTTGGCATTGGAGGAAAGTGTGCAAGCAGAAAAAGCTAGCTGCTAAGCTGGGAGAACCCAGAAAAATTTCAAGCAAATGAGGGTGGAGCCCATCGAGGTTATTGTTCAGTCACCTGGTGGCTCAGATGGGAAGGAGTCTGTCTGTAGTGCAGGAGACACAGGTTCTATCCCAGGATTGGGAAGATACCCTGGAGGAGGAAATGGCAACACACTCTAGTGTTCTTGCCTGGGAAATTCCATGGGCAGAGGAGCTTGGTGGGCTACAGCCCATGGGGTCACAGAGTCAGAACCGCTTGGTGATTGAGCATGCATGCACACAGAAGTAATAGGAAGGGTCCTGATCCATCTGGATGATGTGCGCATCTTCATATAGAGCACCCATGTCAAGAAAGAACCACCTGGGCTTCCCTGGTGGTCCAGTGGGTAAAGACACTGCCTTACAGTGCAAGGGGCACTGGTTTGATCCCTGGCCTGGGAAGATCCCATGTGCCGCAGAGTGGCTGGACTGATGTGTCCAATTACCCAGCAGGAGCTCTGGAGCGCATGCGCCCAGAGCCAATGCTCTGCGACAACAGAGGCCACTGTGATGGGAGGCCCACACGGCCCAAAGAACAAAGACGGATAAAAATAGATAGATGAAAGACCAATAGAAGTGGCCTGCCCGCCCCTCTCCCTCCCCCCCCCCCCCCACCCCCAAAAAAAAATTTTTTTTTAATTTAAAAAAATTTAAAAAAAGAAAGAACCACCTACCCTCATTCTCACTGTTCAGGGTCAGACATCTGGGCCACGTCAACGCAGAGCACATCTGTCCTGGTCGTCACTGTGCTCATTGTTCAATTCACTTCTAGCACAACTTTCTAGACAGTGGAATATTTTTCCACTCTGCGATCAAGAGAGGATTCCAACAGTTGAAGTAGGATATAAGCAGGTCACTTTTGAGGTCCCTACAAACCTGAGACTACAAGATTCTTTGAACAGTGGCCGTGTTTGGGAGTTAACATGGATTTCCAACAGAGCTTTCAAGTAACCTCTCCCCAAAGGGAGCATAAGACATATCTCTAAGCCTGAACAACTTAAAAGTTTTTCCAGAAAAAACAAAAATGGCAAATAAGGTTGGCATTGGAGGAAAGTGTGCAAGCAGAAAAAGCTAGCTGCTAAGCTGGGAGAACCCAGAAAAATTTCAAGCAAATGAGGGTGGAGCCCATCGAGGTTATTGTTCAGTCACTCAGTCATGTCCAGCTCTTTTCAACCATGTGAACTGCAGTCAAACTTTCCTGTCCTTCACTGTCTCCCTGAGTTTGCTCAAACTCATGTCCATTGAGTCAATGATGCCATCCAACCATCTCCTCCTCTGTCACCCCCCTTCTTTTCTTGGCCTCAATCTTTCCCAACACCAGGGTCTTTTCCAATGAGTTGTTTCTTTGCATCAGGTGGCCAAAGTATTGGAGCTTCAGTTTTAGCATCAGTCCTTTCAATGAATATCCAGGGTTGATATCCTTTAGGATTGACTGATTTGATCTCCTTGCAGTCCAAGGGACTCTCAAGGCTTCCTGGAGGAGCTGGTATCTGGGTGGGGTGAAATTCTAGATAAGCAGAGATGGGAGTGGTGGTCATGCCAAGGGAGGAAGAAGCAAATGAGATAAAAAGAACATGGATGGATAAGGAAGCCCATCAGAGTAGAAAGAGAAGGTGAGAGGATGAGGTGAGGTGACAAAGAGGAAAGAAAAGCAAGTCTACGCAGCAAAGGGGTCAAAGGAGCAGAGAGATTTTCACATCTGTTGTTACTGCACCAAGGGTGGTAGTCATAGATGGCATGGTTTATTCATTTCAACTAGTACTTCTTAGGGCTTCCCTGGTGGTCCTATGGTTAAGACTCTGGGCTCCCTATGAGGGGGATGGATTTAATCCCTGGTCAGGGAACTAGATCCCACCTACTGCAACTAAGGATCCCACATTCTGCAGCAAAGATTGAAGATTCCATGTGCCACAATTAAGACCCAGCACAGACAAATCAATGAACTAAATATTAAACAAAAAACCACAGATATTTCCTGAGCACCTACAATGAGGCAGACATGAGGAATAAATGGGCAGACACCAGGGATAAATGGAATCCCTGCTCACAGCTAACCGGCATTCTAGTGTGGGGTCTGGAGGAGGGAAGTGGACAGTCAACAAGTAAACATGTTTTTTGAAAATGAATTTTCTGGTAAATACAGTAAAATGGGATAAGGTGAATAGAGTGTATTGGAGGAAGGGTTACTTTAGGTGGGATGGATCTCTAGCTCAAAGGCAGGGCCTCTCCGAGAAGATTACATCTGGGCTTGCGACCTGAATGATGAGAAGCGGACAAACACGTAAAGACCCAAGAGGCTCTCCAGGTAGAGAGAACGGTTGATGCAAAGGCCCTGAGGCAGGAAAGAGCTTGACTTGTTGGAGGAAAGGCAAGGACAGTGTGGTTAGGGCACAGTCAGCAGAAGGCAGGTGGTGGGAGGTAGACAGGGGCCAGGCAAGAGGCCCCCTGAGCCATTAGAAGCAGGAGTGACTTGGGGGCTAGGGAAAGGCATGCTTATGGTAGAAAAGCCACAGATGCAATGTCTCTGCACCTTCTCTCCCCAGAGGCCGGAAAACTTCTTGACACCAAACAACAGCAAGGGTCTACCCGTTCTGGACCCCAAGATTTTAGATGAGAAGCTGGGTACCATTCGCGAGTCCTGGTCCAAGGCCACAGTGAGCTCCTCAGTTGGCTCCAACACATCCACTTCTCTGGAAACAGAGGAAGAGCCTCAGGTGCTCAGGACATCCCGAGAGACGGTGAGTGTCTCCCCCAACCCCAGGACTGGGAGGACCAGAGTGGGGATGGGGCCTGGAGAAGGGGTGGCCTTCCACCTGTAGGCTGTTCATTCCTCAGGTGGCAAGTGGACCGTCCCTTGAGGCACATTCTGTATATGAGTCACCCTAAACTGGTGGAAGGTGTAGATTCTTCATTTTACCTAGGCTGTTTACTTTTTGGATGGAACTCCCATAGGATTTCTTTGGTCCTATGGTTAAGACTCTGGGCCCTATGAGGGATGGATTTAATCCTAAACTGCCAACTGAACTGGATCCCACATTCTGCAGCAAAGATTGAAGATTCCATGTGCCACAATTAAGACCCAGCACAGACAAATCAATGAACTAAATATTAAACAAAAAACCACAGATATTTCCTGAGCACCTACAATGAGGCAGACATGAGGAATAAATGGGCAGACACCAGGGATAAATGGAATCCCTGCTCACAGCTAACCGGCATTCTAGTGTGGGGTCTGGAGGAGGGAAGTGGACAGTCAACAAGTAAACATGTTTTTTGAAAATGAATTTTCTGGTAAATACAGTAAAATGGGATAAGGTGAATAGAGTGTATTGGAGGAAGGGTTACTTTAGGTGGGATGGATCTCTAGCTCAAAGGCAGGGCCTCTCCGAGAAGATTACATCTGGGCTTGCGACCTGAATGATGAGAAGCGGACAAACACGTAAAGACCCAAGAGGCTCTCCAGGTAGAGAGAACGGTTGATGCAAAGGCCCTGAGGCAGGAAAGAGCTTGACTTGTTGGAGGAAAGGCAAGGACAGTGTGGTTAGGGCACAGTCAGCAGAAGGCAGGTGGTGGGAGGTAGACAGGGGCCAGGCAAGAGGCCCCCTGAGCCATTAGAAGCAGGAGTGACTTGGGGGCTAGGGAAAGGCATGCTTATGGTAGAAAAGCCACAGATGCAATGTCTCTGCACCTTCTCTCCCCAGAGGCCGGAAAACTTCTTGACACCAAACAACAGCAAGGGTCTACCCGTTCTGGACCCCAAGATTTTAGATGAGAAGCTGGGTACCATTCGCGAGTCCTGGTCCAAGGCCACAGTGAGCTCCTCAGTTGGCTCCAACACATCCACTTCTCTGGAAACAGAGGAAGAGCCTCAGGTGCTCAGGACATCCCGAGAGACGGTGAGTGTCTCCCCCAACCCCAGGACTGGGAGGACCAGAGTGGGGATGGGGCCTGGAGAAGGGGTGGCCTTCCACCTGTAGGCTGTTCATTCCTCAGGTGGCAAGTGGACCGTCCCTTGAGGCACATTCTGTATATGAGTCACCCTAAACTGGTGGAAGGTGTAGATTCTTCATTTTACCTAGGCTGTTTACTTTTTGGATGGAACTCCCATAGGATTTCTTTCCAAACAAACCCCTGCAACACTTGTAAGACCAGGTTCCTTCCTCTGATTCAAGTCACTATCAACTCAGAATAGCCTTGGGAGCTTGTCCTCTGGGCAATGAGAAGCCCCATTAGAGACGAGTTTTCACATTTGAAAGACAAAATCGGAGCTCAAAGCAAAGAAGACACTGTCTTGGGTCACAAAGTTTCTGCCCTTGATCCCAGGAGTTGGTCTGGCTTCCTGTTGCCAGTTGACCAGATGCTGGGAAACAGGTGGTACAGGAGGCTGAAATGGTGTCTTAGTTGATGAGGGTTCAGTGCTGAGTCCCAGCCCCTTGATGCAGCACGCTCCAGAAGGGTCACCAGAAAGACAGCACAGTCAAAGGCACCCCTTGAGTCCTGCCCCAACCACCACAGGTGAATTCATACATGGCTTCTTCCTTTCTTCTACAGCGGGTCCCATGGGGAACGCTGCTCCGGAAGATGCTGAGAAAAGGCCCAAGGCAAGGCCACCCAGCCCTAGGCCCTAGGGGAGCCCTGGGCCTCCTCCTCCTCCTCCCAGGACCTGCCCCTCTCCACCGACAGCCTCCGCATCTTTCCCTGGCACTTTTGCACCTTCTTGGAATATGTCCCATCGGACGAATAGGAAGGAAGCTGTCTGCTGGGGGTGCCAGGAGGCCCGCACGAGTAGCGCCCCTGCCCATGCCTAACAGGCCCTCCCTGGCAGGCCCACTACACCCACTTGTCTCACCCCTGCCCCTTGAGAAATCAACTCTCATGCATGATGCGCCAGCTCACCCATCAACAGGGTTGAAAATAAAGATTCAGGCCTGATTTTGGAGACTCTGGGTAGCATGAATAAACCAATGCCTGCTGCCCGCACAGCCTATCCTCATGACACTCCTCTTGTGCCTCTGAGCAGAGGATATGGAGGGGAGAAAGGTGGAGAGGAAGCAGCCAGCGAAGAAAGGAAAAGGGAAGGTGCCATCGAAGGGGAAAGGCAGACAGGAAGGAAGGAGAAAGACAAAGGTGTTCCCTCCCTGGCCACAATCCTGCAGTGAGCTCCAGGCACTCTCCTCCCCTCTCCCCTGCAGCTCTAGGGGTCTCCCCTGGGATGCTTAGCCAATCAGGCCTCCATCCTCACCCAGTGAGCCCCCACCTACAGCTGGATGCAGACCCCACACTATCCCAAGGAACAGAACAAACCTCTCATGTCAGCTACCGGGTGCTGGACCAGTGGGACCAAGGAGGTAGCCGTATTGCCCCCACTCCTGGTACCGTACAGGGCAGCCCTCTCTGGTTTGGTGTCTGGTGAACACTTTTGCTTGGTAGGGGATCTGTGGTCTGAGTCGAAGTCAGTGGTGCTGGATTATTTGAGAGAAATTAGATAGAGATGACTTAATATGGTCTATGTGTTTGAGGGAGGCATGCAGATTAACAGGCTTTCCAGGTGGCCCTAGTGGTAAAGAACCCACCTGCTAATGCAGGAGACATAAAGAACACAGATTTGATCCTTGGGTCAGGAAGATTCCCTGGAGGAGAGCATGGCAACCCACTCCTGTATTCTTGCCTTGGAAAATCCCATGGATAGAGGAGACTGGCGGGCTACAACCCATTGGGCTGCAAAGAGTCAGACATGAGTGAAGCAACTTAGCATGCACACACACATGCTAACATATTAATAGAAAGGGTTGGAATGAGCTGAGGTGAAATCTTCATTCTGCTTATAAAATGCAATGGTGATAATGGTGATGATGGAGGTAAGAAGTAGAAAAAAGCAGAGTTGAGAGGAAAGGGCCTTTGCATATAGGATGGATCCAATAGGTGGGCAATTTGAACATTATATATGTATCTATTTAATATCCTTTAATATTTAAAGGCTAATGACTTTGGGTAGTGGGCCAGGTTGGAGAATGAAATAGCAATCCACTCCAGTATTCTTGCCTGGAAATGTCCATGGATGGAGAAGCCTGGCAAGCTACAGTTCATAGGGCTGCAAATTTATATACATATGGGGCTTCCCGGGAGGCTCAGCAGTAAGGAATCTGCCTGCAATGCAGGAGACCCAGGTTTCATCCCTGGGTTGGGAAGATCCCCTGGAGGAGGGCATGGCAACCCACTCCAGTAGTCTTGCCTGGAGGATTCCATGGACAGAGGAGCCTGGCGGGCTGCAGTCCATTCGGTCACACAGAGTCGAACACGACTGAAGTGACTTAGTAGCAGCAACAGCGGGCCAGGGAGTCTTAAGCTTCTCTAAAGGATTCAGCCATGAAGAAGAGACCAGACTGCACCAGAAAAGTCAAAGTTAGCCACGAAGAGGAACTGTTTTTGAGCAAGGGGTTGAATAGATACTGTGAGTGACAGAGGGCAAGGAGAGAAATAAGTGGCCCAAGGGGATTAAGGCAGGATGTAGGGAGGCTGTGAGTATGAACCAGGGAGCTCAGGGCTGCCCTGGACCCTGTCAGAGATGCGGTGATTTTGGGTCTACACAGAGAACTAATTAAAGCATGCACTCTCTGGGTGTCACCCCATCACTCCTGTTGGTAGACTGGCCCCTCGACTCTCCCCCTTGCTGGGCACCTGGCAAGGTCTCAAGCCCTGACTGCTCTCCCTAGCTGGCTGTTGAGTTAGACAAACTTGGTCCCCGCCTTCCAGGCCTTGAACTAAATACAAACTGGCTTCCTCATCCTTGAGCTCCAGGGCCCAGGGCAGCCTGGTCCTGCACAGATGTAGGTAAATGCTTTGCGGACCATGTGAGAGAATTCCTAGTTGGACAGGGAACCAAAAAGAACCTTAGAGAGTACCCAGTGCAATCCCCTAATTTTGCAAAGGATGGCCTTGAGGAAGCCCAGGCATGGCATGACCCTTGCCTGAGACCTCCTGCCTCCAGTAATGATGGAGGTAAGAAGTAGAAAAAAGCAGAGTTGAGAGGAAAGGGCCTTTGCATATAGGATGGATCCAATAGGTGGGCAATTTGAACATTATATATGTATCTATTTAATATCCTTTAATATTTAAAGGCTAATGACTTTGGGTAGTGGGCCAGGTTGGAGAATGAAATAGCAATCCACTCCAGTATTCTTGCCTGGAAATGTCCATGGATGGAGAAGCCTGGCAAGCTACAGTTCATAGGGCTGCAAATTTATATACATATGGGGCTTCCCGGGAGGCTCAGTAGTAAGGAATCTGCCTGCAATGCAGGAGACCCAGGTTCCATCCCTGGGTTGGGAAGATCCCCCTGGACGAGGGCGTGGCAACCCACTCCAGTAGTCTTGCCTGGAGAATTCTATGGACACAGGAGCCTGACGGGGTGCAGTCCATTCGGTCACACAGAGTCGAACACGACTGAAGTGACTTAGTAGCAGCAACAGCGGGCCAGGGAGTCTTAAGCTTCTCTAAAGGATTCAGCCATGAAGAAGAGACCAGACTGCACCAGAAAAGTCAAAGTTAGCCACGAAGAGGAACTGTTTTTGAGCAAGGGGTTGAATAGATACTGTGAGTGACAGAGGGCAAGGAGAGAAATAAGTGGCCCAAGGGGATTAAGGCAGGATGTAGGGAGGCTGTGAGTATGAACCAGGGAGCTCAGGGCTGCCCTGGACCCTGTCAGAGATGCGGTGATTTTGGGTCTACACAGAGAACTAATTAAAGCATGCACTCTCTGGGTGTCACCCCATCACTCCTGTTGGTAGACTGGCCCCTCGACTCTCCCCCTTGCTGGGCACCTGGCAAGGTCTCAAGCCCTGACTGCTCTCCCTAGCTGGCTGTTGAGTTAGACAAACTTGGTCCCCGCCTTCCAGGCCTTGAACTAAATACAAACTGGCTTCCTCATCCTTGAGCTCCAGGGCCCAGGGCAGCCTGGTCCTGCACAGATGTAGGTAAATGCTTTGCGGACCATGTGAGAGAATTCCTAGTTGGACAGGGAACCAAAAAGAACCTTAGAGAGTACCCAGTGCAATCCCCTAATTTTGCAAAGGATGGCCTTGAGGAAGCCCAGGCATGGCATGACCCTTGCCTGAGACCTCCTGCCTCCAGTACCCCAGGCTGCCTTGCACACAGCCCAGAGAGCACCAGATGGCTGCAGAGGCCCAGATGCCCAGTGTTGGACCCTTTGGCTGACCTGGCAACACCAGATCCCTCAGCCATTCATCCAGTATTCAGGCCACAGGCCTGCCCTTCTCCCTTGCCCAAGCAGTGTGTCCCAGGCCCAGCTTCCAGCCTGTTCTCTCCTGACTTTTGGCTCCATTCCTTTCCCCCTCTACCCCAGCCTCAGTCCTTCAATGCATCATTCTTCCCTGTCTCTTATCAGCACAGATTTACCATGCTGATTATTCCCATTTATGCCTTGGCTAGGTCTCAGAGCCTCAGCCCCCAGCTCCAGTTCCTAGCCCCTGGCCAGAGCCCAGAAGGACCAGGGTAGGAGCCAGACAAACATTCCTGCAGCCAGTAGAGTCCAATAACAAGCACTAGAACGTGGGTGGGTAGCAACCATGCACAGCTCCGTGACAGGTAGCATGCAGCAATGGGTCACTGTTCCATAGCAACCAAACGAAATTACATAGCAATCGGTGAGCTCATGTGACCAAGAGACACAATGACAAGCTACGGGACACGGTCAGGGAGCCGTGGAGTTTCGTTGCATAGCAATAGACCCAAGTCATACAATGATATCACACGGCCCTGCATTATACGAAGGCACAGCCTATGGGACATAAGCAGCGAGCAAAGAACGCAGTGCGGGCACTGTTGACAGAGCCCCAGGACAGGGACGGGCACCTGACTGCACTAGAACACCTCTGGGTGGCAAGGGCACTGTCACAAGGTGTGTGAATCCTGGATGCGCGGTCAGGGAGTGGTCAGCAGCGGCAGAGCCCGGGTGCAGGGTAGCTACGGCCCCAGGATGTGGCCGTGAACAGTGCAGTGAGCGCACGGGTCACCGTGTCCCTCGACTCTCATCCACTGCATCCAGGCTGCGAGCCTCTCGGTATCACCTGATTCCAGGCATCATTAATCTGTGTCTGATCTTGTAGCACACTCCCCAGAGCCCAGAAACAATTCTGCTGCTGATTTCCTCCAGAGCCTAGTAGGAAATTGAACATTTTCTAGAGAAAGGATCACCTTGGGAACAGAGGAGGGAGTGGAGTAGACAGGGTCTGTGCCCCCTCTTTGGGGAAGATACCACAGATGTGCCCTGCTGCCCTGGGCCTGTTAGTCCCACCCTTCACTGGACGCTGTTACCCATAGTGTGCCCTTGAGTCGGCCTTCAATCTGGTCCCTTCCTTCATCCGAGACACTTGATGTTGACACAGGCCTTTCAAGTTCCATTCTGTCACAGTGGTGCAAAGCTCCAGCCCTGCAGGGACCCACCTGGGTCAGGGTCTTGTGGCATGACCTTGGGTCCAGTGTAAGTTCTGGGCAGAGCTAGAGAAAGCCTGAACCTCCCTTCTCAGCCAGCCAGGGAGTCTTTGGAAGAGGTGGGCTTTTGAGTGAAGGTGAAGAAGGAGCTGCAAAGAGGCATCCCAGGGGACTTCCCTGGTGGCTAAGACTCTGTGCTCCCAATGCAGGGGGCCTGGGTTCAATCCCTGATCAGAAAACAAGATCCCACATGCTGCAACTGCGAGTGCGCATGCCACAACTGAAAAAGATCCCACATGCTGCAACTAAGACCCAGCACAGCCTGATAAATAAATACATAAGTAAAAGCCATCCGAAACGCGGTTATTCTCCAAACTCTACACAGCTTGTAGACATTTTCCGCTCACCCCAAGCACCCTAAGTCCACCCCATGCTGTGCCAGCAATAGATGAGGGGCCCCGTGCAGCCCCAAGACAGGCCAGCTCCATTCACCGGGGCTTGTTAAAATCCTGCATTGCCCAGACCCCTGTTCCCCAGCAGCTCCATCAGAAGTTCCTCCAACCAGCCAGGAAAAAAAATCTCTCCCACCCCTAGATGCCCAGTCCTGTGCCCAGCTGTGCAGGCCTGGAAGGTCTGGGGAGGGAGTGGGAAGAGGCCCAGCCAACAGCTCTGGGAATTCCTAGCAGGGACGAATCACGGAGTAGATGCACAGTAGCCAGTAAATATTTGCCCTTTTCTCTCTTTCTCTTCCCACTGGCCCCTCTATTTCCTCCCTCCCTCCTTTCCTCCACTGCTCGGAGGAGATTTGTGGCAGACCAGAGGGCCCTCATACCAGCAGATGAATAATTGACAAGGGTTGTTTAAAGATTCAGTGGAGTTTTTCCAACCTCCCCATGCTGGAATAACTCATTTCTTTCATTCTCTGTTTGAAAGCCTCACTGCCTCCCTTCATCTCCCCCTCTTCCTGGTCCCTGCATGCCCGCCCTGCTCAGAGCATAACACTTTGGTTTGTCTTCCTCTCTGGAGTCTGCTGAACCCAGAATGATCCCTTGGTGTCCCCGTTTCTTTGTGTCCCCTTCGCCAGCTGTCCCCACTCCCATTTAACCTGGCAGGTTGACTTTAGCTCCTCTGGACACCATTTCCAAGACAAAGGGTCCCATTTCAAGGATGAGGAGAGGAAGGAAGGCCAGAGGAGTGAGGGTCCTTCCAGGTGACACAGGAGTGGAGGTGAGGCTTAGATGACCGGAGGGCAGGCCTTCCAGTCTGGGGACAGCTTGCTTCCCAGTCAGCCAGAGAGGGGCTGGCACTGCTGCGTCTGCCCAGGCTGACTTGGAGCCCTTTGCGTCCCCGGGCCTTGATTTTTCCATCTGCAGTTGAAGAGAACCACTTACCTGTCTTACCTGCCTCTCGGGGTCGGATGGAACTGGTAAGAGGCCTCAGAAGGGGCTGGCCGTGTAATAGAGACAACTGTGAGCCTGGACCTAACAGCCTGCCTGACGTGGCCCTATAGCACCCAACCATCCCTGGTTTCCCCAACCCAAGGGATCCCCACACATAGAACTTGCAGTGCTAAACCTGAGAGTCCCAGGCGAATCAGGATGGGGTCATGGCGTGGACGCTCCCTTGTCCCCGCCCTGCTCCTTTCAAGGTGGCACCCCCCAGCCCCTTCAGCCATGGTGCGCACACCTTCCCCAGCTCCACTGTCACTCAGCTTCACTCAGGACCCTGCCCTCTCCACGTTCTCACCTCCTCCTTGAAGTGACCTTGAGCACCCTTCTCGTCTCTGGGCCCCATTCCTTCTCTCAGCAGAGGAGGTGGGAGCAGATGTTCCCAAGCCCCCTGGGGCCCCTGGGCTGTGACTGGAGCCTCGGTGCTGCCCCCAGGCTCTGCTCCAGGAGGAGATTTGCAGACTGTGAGCTGAGAGGCTCAAGTCCAACCTCAGCTCCCAGGGCACCACCTGGTGGCAGGTGATGGGTCCTGAGCAGGAGGCAGCTGCCGGCAGTGGTACCCTAAGCATGGACGCTACACACATCAGTGGCAGCTGGTAGTAAGGACGTCAGCTCAGTGTGTTGGCAACTCCAGAAACCTGGAGTCGGCCCCCAGAAACCAGAGTGACGGCAAGCCCACCCTAGGCGGTAGATCACCTGAGTCTTCAGAGTCTGAGCCCCACCCAGATCTTTGGATCCCAAGATGCAAGAAAGACAGGTGGGGACAGAGACAAAGAAAGCACGAGGCCCCCACCCCATGACTTGGTCCCATTTCAAGGATGAGGAGAGGAAGGAAGGCCAGAGGAGTGAGGGTCCTTCCAGGTGACACAGGAGTGGAGGTGAGGCTTAGATGACCGGAGGGCAGGCCTTCCAGTCTGGGGACAGCTTGCTTCCCAGTCAGCCAGAGAGGGGCTGGCACTGCTGCGTCTGCCCAGGCTGACTTGGAGCCCTTTGCGTCCCCGGGCCTTGATTTTTCCATCTGCAGTTGAAGAGAACCACTTACCTGTCTTACCTGCCCCCGGGGTCGGATGGAACTGGTAAGAGGCCTCAGAAGGGGCTGGCCGTGTAATAGAGACAACTGTGAGCCTGGACCTAACAGCCTGCCTGACGTGGCCCTATAGCACCCAACCATCCCTGGTTTCCCCAACCCAAGGGATCCCCACACATAGAACTTGCAGTGCTAAACCTGAGAGTCCCAGGCGAATCAGGATGGGGTCATGGCGTGGACGCTCCCTTGTCCCCGCCCTGCTCCTTTCAAGGTGGCACCCCCCAGCCCCTTCAGCCATGGTGCGCACACCTTCCCCAGCTCCACTGTCACTCAGCTTCACTCAGGACCCTGCCCTCTCCACGTTCTCACCTCCTCCTTGAAGTGACCTTGAGCACCCTTCTCGTCTCTGGGCCCCATTCCTTCTCTCAGCAGAGGAGGTGGGAGCAGATGTTCCCAAGCCCCCTGGGGCCCCTGGGCTGTGACTGGAGCCTCGGTGCTGCCCCCAGGCTCTGCTCCAGGAGGAGATTTGCAGACTGTGAGCTGAGAGGCTCAAGTCCAACCTCAGCTCCCAGGGCACCACCTGGTGGCAGGTGATGGGTCCTGAGCAGGAGGCAGCTGCCGGCAGTGGTACCCTAAGCATGGACGCTACACACATCAGTGGCAGCTGGTAGTAAGGACGTCAGCTCAGTGTGTTGGCAACTCCAGAAACCTGGAGTCGGCCCCCAGAAACCAGAGTGACGGCAAGCCCACCCTAGGCGGTAGATCACCTGAGTCTTCAGAGTCTGAGCCCCACCCAGATCTTTGGATCCCAAGATGCAAGAAAGACAGGTGGGGACAGAGACAAAGAAAGCACAGCCCTCAGGTGCCCACCTCAACAGCCTCCGGCCAGCTGGCCCTGACTTGGTGGCCCTTACAGGCCACCAGTTGCATAAAAGAAACATCACCGTCACCACACCCCTTCTTCTGCAACGCCCCAGTCTCCGTGGTCCCGACTCCACTGCCCAGAGCTCGTGGTCCCATTGGCCCGGTCAGTCTTCTGCCCTGTCGCTCTGAAACCACTCCTGTTCTGTCTGCCTGGCTTAAGGCCCACTTAAAGACATGCGTGCATCGTGCACAGGCACCAGATCCATTCCTTCAGGAGCCCAGCTCCTGCAGGTAGGAGGTCTTCTCAGGACACCAGCCCACCTCAGGTCCTCCCTGCACTCCTGCAGCCCGAGGGGCAAGCCCTCGGCACTCGGGGGCGCTCTAAAAATAAATCTTGTGAGTCACAGCTCCCGGGCTTGGCTGAAAGCCGTCTCCAGCTCCACTCTTCTTCTCTGTCCTTCTCTTCCTCTTCCAGTTCATACAGACAGAGAAAGAAATGTGCTTACTTAGCATTTGAGAGAAATAAGAATCCCGTCCTATGCGCCTCTGTTATTTCTCTCTGCGGACCCCTTATTCCTCCTCCTCTCACTCAAGTAGCTCTAGCGGGTCTGAGCTTGCCTTCACCTCTGAAGAGCTGTGTGACCTTGGATAAATCACTCCACCTCTCTGGTCCTGTCTCCTTCTTGTTAAGTGACATCAGTACCCACCTCTACCCCGTCACACACACACACACACACACACACACAGATACATGACCTCTGGAGGCTGTAGGGAGGATTAACCAGAGAGTGGATGACAGTATAGTGCATTAGACGCTATAAAGAGCTGTCCAGTTTGCAAGAGACTTATCTAGTCATTGTGTGGGTGGGGTTTTTGGAGACAGAAGCAAAGGGGGGAAGCACACATCACCCAGGCCTCCTGCCCTGACCCCTTCTGCAGAAGAGCTGCTCCCAGACTCCTGGCCCACTTCTCCCCGCTTGCCCCCATCCTCAGCATCTCCCCGGTGGGCCATTCTCCTCCTTCATCCATCACCTGGGACTAAAGAGATTAATAAACGAGACTCATAACTCAGCTGCTGGGATGCTGCAGATATATACAGCCCTCAGGTGCCCACCTCAACAGCCTCCGGCCAGCTGGCCCTGACTTGGTGGCCCTTACAGGCCACCAGTTGCATAAAAGAAACATCACCGTCACCACACCCCTTCTTCTGCAACGCCCCAGTCTCCGTGGTCCCGACTCCACTGCCCAGAGCTCGTGGTCCCATTGGCCCGGTCAGTCTTCTGCCCTGTCGCTCTGAAACCACTCCTGTTCTGTCTGCCTGGCTTAAGGCCCACTTAAAGACATGCGTGCATCGTGCACAGGCACCAGATCCATTCCTTCAGGAGCCCAGCTCCTGCAGGTAGGAGGTCTTCTCAGGACACCAGCCCACCTCAGGTCCTCCCTGCACTCCTGCAGCCCGAGGGGCAAGCCCTCGGCACTCGGGGGCGCTCTAAAAATAAATCTTGTGAGTCACAGCTCCCGGGCTTGGCTGAAAGCCGTCTCCAGCTCCACTCTTCTTCTCTGTCCTTCTCTTCCTCTTCCAGTTCATACAGACAGAGAAAGAAATGTGCTTACTTAGCATTTGAGAGAAATAAGAATCCCGTCCTATGCGCCTCTGTTATTTCTCTCTGCGGACCCCTTATTCCTCCTCCTCTCACTCAAGTAGCTCTAGCGGGTCTGAGCTTGCCTTCACCTCTGAAGAGCTGTGTGACCTTGGATAAATCACTCCACCTCTCTGGTCCTGTCTCCTTCTTGTTAAGTGACATCAGTACCCACCTCTACCCCGTCACACACACACACACACACACACACACACAGATACATGACCTCTGGAGGCTGTAGGGAGGATTAACCAGAGAGTGGATGACAGTATAGTGCATTAGACGCTATAAAGAGCTGTCCAGTTTGCAAGAGACTTATCTAGTCATTGTGTGGGTGGGGTTTTTGGAGACAGAAGCAAAGGGGGGAAGCACACATCACCCAGGCCTCCCTGCTCTGACCCCTTCTGCAGAAGAGCTGCTCCCAGACTCCTGGCCCACTTCTCCCCGCTTGCCCCCATCCTCAGCATCTCCCCGGTGGGCCATTCTCCTCCTTCATCCATCACCTGGGACTAAAGAGATTAATAAACGAGACTCATAACTCAGCTGCTGGGATGCTGCAGATATATACAGCCCATTTCAATTTGCAGAGAGATTAAGTGTTTGTCGATTTATTGTCTGGATGTGTGCGTGTGGCTGAGCCGGGCCCCCCGCAGGCCAGCTCCACCTCCCCCGACTCCACATACTCTCTCACTTTGTGGGCTCACTCCCCCCATACCATCCCTCACCCTGCCAAGTCCATGGAGCTGCTGGGGAGCCCAGGGCTGACCGGCTAGGGAAAGCCACTGACGCTGAAGTGGGCTTGTTTTCTGACCAACTTGACCAGCAGAACAAATGACTTGGCCCCAGAAAATGTCCCCAGAGCCCATGGAACAGGGGGCCACACAGGACAGAGGGGGCTCTACCATCCCTAGGCGATTTCGAGGCCCCTTCTTGGGCCTCCTCCAGCCTTGTCTCTCCCCACAGAGCAAGCGGTCCACAGGACCAGGTAAATGCACTTTGGAAACAAAGCCCCACAGTCTAGGCCAGTCTTTGAGCATCCGAGACCCCAGAAGTCCCCGCCTGCATGGACCTGAGCCTGCTTCAGACGGCTGTGCTGGTCTCTTCTCAAAGTCCATCCTCCCAAGATCAAATACTTTCGGGGATGCACCCAGAGGCCCAGGGACTGGATGTCTAAGGGGGAGGGTGGGCATCTGCTGGGAGCCTCCGTTTATGCCCTCGTCCTGGGCCTCACCGAGGTCAGGGGCAGATATGGAGATTGGGAATCAACTTTCCATGGAGAAGGCTCTCCGTTTAACTGGGAAGGAGCCTGCAGAGGTCAAGGGAAGGGAGCCAGTCTGGGGAGGTGAGTGAGAAAGCAGTGCCTCGCCAAGGGAAGGGGAAAGAGTTTGAGCAGTGCTCAAGGAGCCAAAACAAGGGCATGTGAGCAGAGGGGACAAAAATGTCCAGCATTCCCCCTCCCCTTTGAGCCACTCTCCTTCCCTGTCGATTCTGCAGTCAGGCATGTGGAGTCACTTGTCCATTCATCCACTCGTTCATTTGTTCAACCAGGTTTTTGAGCATCTTCTATCGATTGACCCACCTACTCATCTGTGCCAAATTTCCCCCTCAGAAGCTTTCCATCCATCACCTGGGACTAAAGAGATTAATAAACGAGACTCATAACTCAGCTGCTGGGATGCTGCAGATATATACAGCCCATTTCAATTTGCAGAGAGATTAAGTGTTTGTCGATTTATTGTCTGGATGTGTGCGTGTGGCTGAGCCGGGCCCCCCGCAGGCCAGCTCCACCTCCCCCGACTCCACATACTCTCTCACTTTGTGGGCTCACTCCCCCCATACCATCCCTCACCCTGCCAAGTCCATGGAGCTGCTGGGGAGCCCAGGGCTGACCGGCTAGGGAAAGCCACTGACGCTGAAGTGGGCTTGTTTTCTGACCAACTTGACCAGCAGAACAAATGACTTGGCCCCAGAAAATGTCCCCAGAGCCCATGGAACAGGGGGCCACACAGGACAGAGGGGGCTCTACCATCCCTAGGCGATTTCGAGGCCCCTTCTTGGGCCTCCTCCAGCCTTGTCTCTCCCCACAGAGCAAGCGGTCCACAGGACCAGGTAAATGCACTTTGGAAACAAAGCCCCACAGTCTAGGCCAGTCTTTGAGCATCCGAGACCCCAGAAGTCCCCGCCTGCATGGACCTGAGCCTGCTTCAGACGGCTGTGCTGGTCTCTTCTCAAAGTCCATCCTCCCAAGATCAAATACTTTCGGGGATGCACCCAGAGGCCCAGGGACTGGATGTCTAAGGGGGAGGGTGGGCATCTGCTGGGAGCCTCCGTTTATGCCCTCGTCCTGGGCCTCACCGAGGTCAGGGGCAGATATGGAGATTGGGAATCAACTTTCCATGGAGAAGGCTCTCCGTTTAACTGGGAAGGAGCCTGCAGAGGTCAAGGGAAGGGAGCCAGTCTGGGGAGGTGAGTGAGAAAGCAGTGCCTCGCCAAGGGAAGGGGAAAGAGTTTGAGCAGTGCTCAAGGAGCCAAAACAAGGGCATGTGAGCAGAGGGGACAAAAATGTCCAGCATTCCCCCTCCCCTTTGAGCCACTCTCCTTCCCTGTCGATTCTGCAGTCAGGCATGTGGAGTCACTTGTCCATTCATCCACTCGTTCATTTGTTCAACCAGGTTTTTGAGCATCTCTATATGCCTAGCTCTGTTATCACCCCTGCAGACCCACCTACTCATCTGTGCAGCTATAACAGATTTGAGTCCTTTCTCCACCACTCAGAAGCTGTGTGATCTTGGATAAGTCACTCCACCTCTCTGGGTTTCCTCATTTGTTAAAAAGGACAGAATCCTCTCCCCTTTCCTGACTCCTGAGGCTTTCAAGAGGATGTATAAGAGAGTCGATGGCAGTGCACAGGAAACCATAAAGGGCTGTCTGCTTTTCAGGAAGCTTATTAACAGTCACTGCATCCATGGGGTCCTTGGAGATGGAAGGAGAAAAGGGGAGGTGCCACAACCCACCCAGACCCTCCCTTTAGATCCCCCTCCAGAAGCTTGTCCCCAGGCTACGTGGCAGTAGCATGAAGATAGCTCCCTACAAAGATCTCTGTCCTCAGGGAGCCCCAGTTCAACAGGAGACACATCAAAAATCAGTGAGGAGAGTGTGGCCAGGACTGGGGTGCAGGCTGCTCAGAGGATTGTGGGGACCCAGAGGAGAGTGCACCTAACCCTAGCCCCCACTGCCAGGCAGCGTCCGCAGACGGCACATTGCCAGGGGTTGTTAGTATGAAAACCGTGGTAGATCATTGATTTGCCAGTAGAAGAGAAATGTAGGTGGCTGAACTTGTTCCCACAGGAGCCGGCTGAGGAGTGGACATTACGTGTGTGTGTGTGTGTGTGTGTGTGTGTGTGTGTGTGTGAGTGCATATGCCCCCAGGTTGGACCCTGGCCTGGGATCTCTCCAAGAGGCACTGAGGAGCCTTTAGGCTAATCCCTTCCCTCTCTGGACCTCAAAGTCTCTGTCTATAAAGTGCACATTGGCCAAATCAGGGCATAGCCCCAAGCACCCAAATACTGGCTCAGAGGAGATGAGGATGCGGGGGGTCACCAGGGCAGCAGCCCCCCAGGAAGAGAGAAACATAACAGCTGGGAGAGCACTGGACAGGAAGGACCCCTGGAGACGTGGCTCCAGTCTCTGTTCTGCCACTGAGCGGAGGAGTCACGCTGGCCGCCCCCTCCCTCTCGCGGCCCCTGCCTCCCCCTCTGTGGGGCGCGGAGTCTGCTCTTCGTCACGTCCTCCTCCACCCCGGCCAACAAGGCAGGCGAAGCAGGACAGCCTCCCGGCTCCACTCCTTAGCGACACGGCTCTAGCTGCCCCGTATCACTGGCCATCTCAGTTCCTTGATTAAATGGTGGGTGGGTGGGGCAGGAGCGCAGCTCTCTCTGTAAATAAAGTCAAGATGAAGAGGCCATAAATTGCTAAGGGCTCCAATCATCAATGGCTCAGAGTGGGAGGGGACGACAGAACCTCAGGAGGCTGGGAGAGATTTGCTCAGCTGGGAGATGGTGCCCATCCCTTCCGCAAACTGCCAGCTTAGCCCTCCTTTTAATACTACTAATTCTACCCATCAGTCTTTATTGAGCCCTTTCTCTGTTCCCAGAACTTTGTCATAACCTTATTTCATCCTTGCACCAACCTCATGAAAGATGGATGATGAGCATCCCCATTTCCAACTGGAGCACCATACCTCCCCGAAGAAGGGGAGCTGCTCAGAGGATTGTGGGGACCCAGAGGAGAGTGCACCTAACCCTAGCCCCCACTGCCAGGCAGCGTCCGCAGACGGCACATTGCCAGGGGTTGTTAGTATGAAAACCGTGGTAGATCATTGATTTGCCAGTAGAAGAGAAATGTAGGTGGCTGAACTTGTTCCCACAGGAGCCGGCTGAGGAGTGGACATTACGTGTGTGTGTGTGTGTGTGTGTGTGTGTGTGTGTGTGAGTGCATATGCCCCCAGGTTGGACCCTGGCCTGGGATCTCTCCAAGAGGCACTGAGGAGCCTTTAGGCTAATCCCTTCCCTCTCTGGACCTCAAAGTCTCTGTCTATAAAGTGCACATTGGCCAAATCAGGGCATAGCCCCAAGCACCCAAATACTGGCTCAGAGGAGATGAGGATGCGGGGGGTCACCAGGGCAGCAGCCCCCCAGGAAGAGAGAAACATAACAGCTGGGAGAGCACTGGACAGGAAGGACCCCTGGAGACGTGGCTCCAGTCTCTGTTCTGCCACTGAGCGGAGGAGTCACGCTGGCCGCCCCCTCCCTCTCGCGGCCCCTGCCTCCCCCTCTGTGGGGCGCGGAGTCTGCTCTTCGTCACGTCCTCCTCCACCCCGGCCAACAAGGCAGGCGAAGCAGGACAGCCTCCCGGCTCCACTCCTTAGCGACACGGCTCTAGCTGCCCCGTATCACTGGCCATCTCAGTTCCTTGATTAAATGGTGGGTGGGTGGGGCAGGAGCGCAGCTCTCTCTGTAAATAAAGTCAAGATGAAGAGGCCATAAATTGCTAAGGGCTCCAATCATCAATGGCTCAGAGTGGGAGGGGACGACAGAACCTCAGGAGGCTGGGAGAGATTTGCTCAGCTGGGAGATGGTGCCCATCCCTTCCGCAAACTGCCAGCTTAGCCCTCCTTTTAATACTACTAATTCTACCCATCAGTCTTTATTGAGCCCTTTCTCTGTTCCCAGAACTTTGTCATAACCTTATTTCATCCTTGCACCAACCTCATGAAAGATGGATGATGAGCATCCCCATTTCCAACTGGAAAAAACAGCTGGTAGCTCAATACCCTCCCCGGGCCACAGGACGAGACTGGAGGAGAGCTTGCATTGGTCCAGCCCAGGTCTGGGGGCTCGGCCCAGGGCCTGTCCTGCAGCTGCCTTGGCCATGCTTTGTGGCTCAGAAGTCAAAGACCTGACTCATTGTCTTCCCTGCCTATCTGGGCAGCAGGGCTGCCTCCGTCACCCTGAAAAAGAGCTCTGTGGCTGCAGGTTCCCTCCCCAGGCCCACATCAAACCCTCGAGAATACAGGTCTACACAGCACATTACCTACACCCCAGATTATGAAAAGTTATAAATCAAACTGCACCCCACAAATTCTTATATAGTTTCTATTCTTCTATCGTGACATATATATAATACTTTATTTGTAACATATATGATAATTTATATTATGTAATATATAATACATTACACATATAAAATGCATAATATATATACTGTATATTAAGATACATGTCTTATATATGCATACCTTAGAAACAGCCTCAGAGGAGTCTCAGATTCCACATTGCACCCGGTGACCCAGGGAGAGCAGCTCCTAGCCCCCTGCCCCCAGTACCCCATATCCCACAGGAGATGTCCTCTTTCCTTTTCTTCCAACTCCGTTTCAGCCCCAAGCCCTAGTGACCCAATGACCATGGGAAACCTTTCGCCTGTGTAAGGGCGCCCCATCCATTTTAGGAGGACAGGCCCTGGAAGCAGGAGGGGATTCCGGGGTCCCCTGGACTGGGTTGTGGTCTAGCCTGGTACTCAGGCTCTGGATGGGCACAGCTCCTCAGCCCTGCCAGCTCTTCCCACCCCATGCCGAGGAAGTAGCCCTAGGAGGGCTGGTGGAGGACCCTATAAGACACAAGGGCCAGGGCAGCGCCCCTTTTTGTCCAGGGCTAAGGGCAGAGCAGTCTCCCTCCCCCACCTCAGTGACTCTATTAGGGGGGACTCCTGAGCTCAGATTAAATGCTTTCAGTACAATTCAATTTCCTCCCGACATGCACTAGAAAAGCCCAGTTCATGCATGTGCGCGCCCCCGCCCCCACACATATATACACGCACTACATTTGGTGTTAAATATCCAATCAGGTCCAAAGATAATAGAGAAGGGCCAGTTCACTCCCAGTTTAATCAGATAAAATGCCCATTCATCGCTCCTCCAGCGCCGACCCCCGCCTCAGCGCCGCCAGGATGGAGCAGACGGGGTGGGCGGGGCTTCAGGAGGAGGGCTGAGAGGCCAGGGGGAGCCGTGGGCGAGGAGAAGCAGGCTGAGTAGGTGGGCTGTGCCTTTAAATCTTCAAGGAGGGGGGACAGCGTTGCCCACAGGGGACTAATTATCCTTCAGCCTTTAGCCAGCTTTTACTCAAACAGACAAAAGGGGGCTCCGCAGCCCCCATGGCGCTAAGCTTCTTCGGCAGAATGTTTTTTTTTTTTACCCTCAGATATGCAAATACACCTTGATGTGGTGGACCCTGGGGATGGCCAGATAGCGGCTCAGGGATTTTGAAGGGCCATCAAGGGCACGGGCCTGGCGGCTGGAGCCCCTCAGAGCACGAGTGTGGGAGACCTGGCGGTATCTCATGGTCCCTCCTCTGTCTGGGCAGGGAGCCCACTCTGAGCCCTGCTCATCTCTGGGGGAGAGTCTTGTGGAGGCCAAGATGAAGGCCCCTCCCTCTCGCCTTCTCCTGCGAGAGGTAGGGGCTTCTGTGGAGGGCCAGAGGGGCGGGGCTCCCTCCGGAAGCCCGCTCAGGGTTCAGGAGCCGACTGTCCAGATGGAGCCCTCCTGCACACTTGACGCCCTTCGCCCGAGCACACGGCCCCCAGTTGTGCTGCCCTCCTCCCCCCGCCCCGTAACCCGCTCCACAGTTCCCTCACCTGCTGCATGAGCTCCTCAGCCTTATGACCTCTGTGACCTCTGAAGCCTGTGCCCCAACCCAGAATATTCTACAACCAACCCTACTCATACTTGCTCACGGCCCCAGGCCTTTGCTCTCACTGCCTTCTCTGACGGCACTCTGGGGGCCCTGGCACACAATATGTGCTCTGGAAATGGGTCCACAGGTGCATAAAATCCCCTTTCTTAAGTGGCCACGTGGCCTGGGGAGAAGACAGTCTGGATCAGACACAGGAATTTTGCTTACCACTTTGCACCCAGCACCTTTTGGAGCCTCAGTCTTTTCAGCTGTGAAATGGGAATAATGATAATGCTTACACCACAGGCTGGCTATATACCCCCTGTGGTGCCTGGAAAGGGTTCTGTGAGCTGTGGAGGGGCTCTGGTGCCTTAACATTCACAACTGGGAGTGAGGAAGACAGTAGGGGAGAGTTTGGGGTGTAGGAGGAGACCAAATTTTCTCTCTCTCAGCCCCTTCAAGACCTCGTATCAGACATCATCAGCCACTCCCTTGGGGATTCCATTCCTCCACTGGGTCTCTGCCAGACCTTCTCTACACAACCCAGACTTTCCCAAATGCTGTCCAGCGTGTGATCTTATTGCCATCTCTGCAGAAGGGGCTTGGGGCCTGACATTAAAAGTGGGAGGGAAGCTGGCCCTGAGGCGGGACTGGAGATGTGTTTGGAGCAGGTCTGACTAATCAGGGTCTGATCCTGGGCCTAAGCTGGCCAGGGGCGTGGGTGCCCTGAGAGACTGGTTAAGGAGGAAGCCCCAGCTCCACGAAGCCCACCCCCCATTGCTGCCTAAGTCTGTAAGGACCAGGGTCCAGCGGTATTCTCAGGATGGGGAGGGATGAGTCATGAGGACAAAGTGCCTAACAGAGGCTGGGTCACCAGCCAGGTGAGAAGGAGCTCTGAAGGGGTCAACTGCCTTGTGACTCAAGCCTCCGAAGGCGAGTGTAACACAGATGTCCAGAAGCACCGCCCAGGAGGCTGAAAGCAGAAACGCTCTGTGAAGCTAGAGGGTGAGCCTGGAGCCAAGCAAACACGATGTACAGTTTCTGGCACGTCAGGGCTGCAGGCAGGAGGGGAGAACCAGCTGGAAAGGGTCCAGCCACTAAGGCTGGGGGGCAAAGGACATAAAGGCCTTTTAAAAAAGAAACCCAATAAGGCCAGAGAGGCAGAAAAAAGGCTGGTGAGCTCCTAGGGGTGGGGACCTACACCTGCCCATCTCAAGTACCCTGGGGCATTGCCCAGGCATGCCAGCCTCCCCCAGAAGGCCCTGAGAGTCTGCCTCTTTGGCACGTCAGGCCTAGACATTTGGAACAGAGAACTTTGGCTTTCCAGAGGCCAAGGTGAACCCTGTGATAAAGAAAGAGAAGCCCCACCTCCAACTCCTCTGTCCCCCTAGTTCCTCCCTCAGTCATTGTCTCTCAGCTCTGGTTTTCTCAGCACCCTTGAATCACTCAAGAGCCCAGATGACCAGCCTGGGGCTCCTCCCCCCACACCAGAGATCTCGCAGGTAGCTCAGGGACCTCTCCCTACTGCAGCCTGCTCCAAGGAGTCTTTGCTCTTGGCCTAGGGAGGGGACACTGAATGAGAAGAGAGGCCACACACCTTCCCAGAAATGAAGAGATGTGGGACGCAAAAATTAGAGTCAAGAGTTCAGGCCTGGAGCACACTGATTGAAAGAAATGGTGCTCTTCTAATAATCTCAGTTCATGCAGCCAAAGATCAAGACGCTGGGTGGCGACAGACTCAGGCTCCTGTGGGGTGAATCAGGGGATAGCTCGAGGACATAGGGCTCTGCTCTGGTCAGATGCTCTCAGGAGGTGGGGATATTACATAGTGAGTGGAGATTTTAGTGATTTTATGCAGGGAAACAGCAAGGCTACAACCATTCTTGGCAAAGAAGCAGTAAGCACTCATATGCACCAGGGAAGGCTGGCTATATCGTTATCCTTGTGGTTTGGACAACGTTCACATTTCACCTGTGTTCACACTTGATTACGGAGTGTATTGCTGGTCAGAGAGTAGCCTTGTAGGGTGCTGTGAAATTATGTTCAACGAGAGAACACCAAGGTCCAGCTGTGTGTGCCAGGCCAGCTCCTGGTATGTGAGGGGTTGCTGCTTTCATTCTCGATGGCTTCAACCAGAGTCACCAAGAAGAAAGGGAAGGGCCTGTGTATACAGGCACCAGAGCCAGGCACTGGTTACACACACTGCCCACTTAGTCTTCACCCCACCCTGTCCCCATTGTACAGATGATGAAACTGAGGCTCAGAGAGGCCAAGTGCCTGGCAGAGCCAAGAGTAACTGGCAAAACCAGAACGTGAACCCCGAACTCCCTGGCACCAAGGTCTCTTCCATTCCCCCTGCCCTCGGCCTGGCGGCTGAACCTTTGCACACTCCTCGGGGCACAGGACCTAAAGTCGTATCCCCCTGGGCATCCCAACTGGGCATCTCTTGCTGCAGCAGCTCAGTCCGCAGTCACAGGCCAGCCTCAGTGCCAGCAGCCACTCCGGCTCAGCCTGGTCCCTTGTGCCTAGAGGTGTGAGGGGTAATGAGGCCCCGTAATTAAGGTTTCTGGAGACACGGCCAGGAGATTTATAGACAGGCTTTGTCAATAACTGCGCTCATGACTGCAGACCCAGCAAGACATCGATAAGTGCTCGTTACAGCCTCTCCCCTGTCCCCCACCACCCCTCCCGGGCCTGTCAGCCTGCCTGTTCTCAGCGCCTATGTACACAGGCTTCGCTCAATTAATTTGCACTTGTTGGCACCATCTGTTCTCTTCATGTGTCCTTATCGGGAGTGTGTGGGTCCTGCCTCCTCCTCTGATGGGCTCCAGAGCAGGCTCCCCGCTCTGACGGGGGCTCTGCGGGCTGGGGCACCATCCCCTCCCTCAGTCTAAGATCCTTGAGGGTGGGGCCAAGTCCTCTCCCTCCTTCTTCTCCCTCCCTACCTCTAGCTCCGCCCTCTAGCAGCCCTGCCTGACCCGAGGCCCTTGCAGACCTCCTCTGAGGCCTCCCCTGCCAGACAGGGCCTTGGTCCTCCCATCCCAATCAACCTGTCCCTCAGAAGGCTGGCTGCCCCTGGGGACTGAGAGGCACAGCCTGAGGTTTTCAGGCTCCCGCTCTAAGAAGAGGGACATCATGGAGCCACAGAGTGGGAGGGAGCAGAGAAGCCAGAGCCAAGTCTGCTTCCTGTGAGCAGCGGGGGTCAAGTGATACAGGGGGTAGACCTGTCCAGCCCCCGGGCCGAGGTGGGAATGGCCTGAGGGCTCAGGATGTCAGAGAGGTGGCCCACCCAGAGAAAGGGCAGTGTCCTGAGTCCGCTGGCCAGGAGGCCGACTCTCCATCCCCAGGTTCTCAGCCTAGAGGCCAAGTGCCTGGCAGAGCCAAGAGTAACTGGCAAAACCAGAACGTGAACCCCGAACTCCCTGGCACCAAGGTCTCTTCCATTCCCCCTGCCCTCGGCCTGGCGGCTGAACCTTTGCACACTCCTCGGGGCACAGGACCTAAAGTCGTATCCCCCTGGGCATCCCAACTGGGCATCTCTTGCTGCAGCAGCTCAGTCCGCAGTCACAGGCCAGCCTCAGTGCCAGCAGCCACTCCGGCTCAGCCTGGTCCCTTGTGCCTAGAGGTGTGAGGGGTAATGAGGCCCCGTAATTAAGGTTTCTGGAGACACGGCCAGGAGATTTATAGACAGGCTTTGTCAATAACTGCGCTCATGACTGCAGACCCAGCAAGACATCGATAAGTGCTCGTTACAGCCTCTCCCCTGTCCCCCACCACCCCTCCCGGGCCTGTCAGCCTGCCTGTTCTCAGCGCCTATGTACACAGGCTTCGCTCAATTAATTTGCACTTGTTGGCACCATCTGTTCTCTTCATGTGTCCTTATCGGGAGTGTGTGGGTCCTGCCTCCTCCTCTGATGGGCTCCAGAGCAGGCTCCCCGCTCTGACGGGGGCTCTGCGGGCTGGGGCACCATCCCCTCCCTCAGTCTAAGATCCTTGAGGGTGGGGCCAAGTCCTCTCCCTCCTTCTTCTCCCTCCCTACCTCTAGCTCCGCCCTCTAGCAGCCCTGCCTGACCCGAGGCCCTTGCAGACCTCCTCTGAGGCCTCCCCTGCCAGACAGGGCCTTGGTCCTCCCATCCCAATCAACCTGTCCCTCAGAAGGCTGGCTGCCCCTGGGGACTGAGAGGCACAGCCTGAGGTTTTCAGGCTCCCGCTCTAAGAAGAGGGACATCATGGAGCCACAGAGTGGGAGGGAGCAGAGAAGCCAGAGCCAAGTCTGCTTCCTGTGAGCAGCGGGGGTCAAGTGATACAGGGGGTAGACCTGTCCAGCCCCCGGGCCGAGGTGGGAATGGCCTGAGGGCTCAGGATGTCAGAGAGGTGGCCCACCCAGAGAAAGGGCAGTGTCCTGAGTCCGCTGGCCAGGAGGCCGACTCTCCATCCCCAGGTTCTCAGCAACCAACATCCCATTCTACCCGCTCAGGGCCAGTCTTTCCTCCAAAAGGTCTCCCTGATAGATTGTGTTTCCCAGGCCCCTGCAAAGATCCTGAAATGGCCTGAGTTTCACAGCCTTGATGAGCTAGGAATGTTGCGCTGGCTCTGCCCCTGAGGGGCTGTGGGAGGCAGAGCAACTTCTTGCCCACTCTGGGCTCTGGTGCCCTCTGCAGCTCGCTGGGCGTGGTTACAAGGCAGCCAGGTCTTGCCCTGAGAAAAGTGTGAAAGTGTTAGTTACCCAGTCGCTTCTGACTCTTTGTGACCCCATGGACCCTAGCCTACCAGGCTCCTTTCTCTGTCCATAGAATTCTCCAGGCAAGAGTCCTGTAGTGGACAGCCATTTCCTTATCCAGGAGATCTTCCTGACCCAGGGATTGAACTCAGGTCTCCTGCGTTACAGGCAGGCTCTTTACCATCTGAGCCACTGGGAAGCATCCGTAGGCCTTGGGAGGTTACAGTCAGGCTTGGGGCCAGCATCTGGCTCCAGCGCAGCCCACTTCTCTTGTCTAGGATAGGTTTAGGCCCTGGCCTGGCATTAAAGTCCCGTGACTAGGCCCTGCAGCCACGCCAGCCTCATCTTCACCCCTCCTCAGCACACATCCGGACTCTGCCCAGGCTGCTTCTTGCCTTCACTCTTTCGCTCCTGTGGCTCCCTCTGCAGGAATCCGCCCCTTCCTCACTCCATTATCATGTAATCCTGTTCACCCTTCAAAATTCGTTCCAGCTCTGGAATACCCTCTCTTACTCTTCTGCCTACATGCCCCCTGGGGTGAGGAAGGACTGGCTTACCCAGGGAGGGGCTCCCCCACTAATGTGCTGACCAACCTGTGTATCATATCCACTGTGCTTGCTGCCACGTCCACTACAGGCTGCCTAGGGACAGTACGAGCCCCAAGTCTTGGTCCATCTGTGTCCCTGGGCGCAGTACAGGTGCGGCCCAGTGGGGCTGCTGGGCAGTGTGTGTGGAACAGATAGACCCTAGAGTCCTTAGCCCAGGCTGGGGAAGAGCCGTACTCATCCTTCCCCACATTTGGGGGAGGGCTATGCTCCCCCGCTCCCTGGGCTGCCGATAGAACCCAGGAGATCTCACAGGGGTCTATGGATTCATTAGGGCCAAAGGCAGGGCACCACCAGGGAGGCACCCAAGAAGGGGGTCCACCAGCTCCCTGCCCACCTTCCCCAGCCTACCCCTGCCCTGGGCCCCACACAAGAGCTCCATGTAGATGTTGGTATTACACTCAGAGCAAGTCCTCTGCCACAGCTCCAAGCCTATTCTGCCTGGGCGCCTGAAGTGGGGATTTGCCCCGGTGGTGGAAGGGGATGGACGTGTGATTCAAGGCTTCCATGTGTGTGTTAAGCCCAGTGATGGCATTTCTGCCAGGAGAGGCTTTTAGAAATGGGGACCCACACTCCCTTGGCATATGCCAGGCCTCCAGGTACTGGTGTCTGAGGCTCCTACACAGCCCAAGTGCAGAGACAGAGAGCCTGGGGTGCCCACAAGCCCCCTTGCAAGCTAGAACAGAGGCCTGTAGTTTGTCAGGGACCAAAGAAATACAGCAGTATGCCAGCAGCAACGGGACAAAGCACTTCAGCCTGTCTCCTCCTCCCTTGCCTGTCGATGTGCTTTATTGAAGGGAGGGACAGGGTTCCAGAGGACAGCCTCAGAATGTAGGAGCCAGACTTGGAGCCTGTGGGGTGGGGGAAGTAGGGCAGGGAGGTATTCTAAGGCCTGCAGGCCCCGCTAGGAGTTACCCTGAGCTGGGAGCAGGGAGCTCCAGGTGCCTCAAGGGCAAGGTCCCAGCTCTGGTCTGGTCTGGAAGCGGGGGGCATGGGCCCGCCTCGGTGGACCCAAAGGCCCACTGAGGCCAGGAGCCAGCCCCAGAGCCTGGGCAGGGGGTTCGAGAACGGGCTCTGGAGAGCCCACTGGCACAACCGACCTCTCCTGCCACACGGCTCCGTCAGTACGAGCCCCAAGTCTTGGTCCATCTGTGTCCCTGGGCGCAGTACAGGTGCGGCCCAGTGGGGCTGCTGGGCAGTGTGTGTGGAACAGATAGACCCTAGAGTCCTTAGCCCAGGCTGGGGAAGAGCCGTACTCATCCTTCCCCACATTTGGGGGAGGGCTATGCTCCCCCGCTCCCTGGGCTGCCGATAGAACCCAGGAGATCTCACAGGGGTCTATGGATTCATTAGGGCCAAAGGCAGGGCACCACCAGGGAGGCACCCAAGAAGGGGGTCCACCAGCTCCCTGCCCACCTTCCCCAGCCTACCCCTGCCCTGGGCCCCACACAAGAGCTCCATGTAGATGTTGGTATTACACTCAGAGCAAGTCCTCTGCCACAGCTCCAAGCCTATTCTGCCTGGGCGCCTGAAGTGGGGATTTGCCCGGTGGGGGAAAGGGGGATGGACGTGTGATTCAAGGCTTCCATGTGTGTGTTAAGCCCAGTGATGGCATTTCTGCCAGGAGAGGCTTTTAGAAATGGGGACCCACACTCCCTTGGCATATGCCAGGCCTCCAGGTACTGGTGTCTGAGGCTCCTACACAGCCCAAGTGCAGAGACAGAGAGCCTGGGGTGCCCACAAGCCCCCTTGCAAGCTAGAACAGAGGCCTGTAGTTTGTCAGGGACCAAAGAAATACAGCAGTATGCCAGCAGCAACGGGACAAAGCACTTCAGCCTGTCTCCTCCTCCCTTGCCTGTCGATGTGCTTTATTGAAGGGAGGGACAGGGTTCCAGAGGACAGCCTCAGAATGTAGGAGCCAGACTTGGAGCCTGTGGGGTGGGGGAAGTAGGGCAGGGAGGTATTCTAAGGCCTGCAGGCCCCGCTAGGAGTTACCCTGAGCTGGGAGCAGGGAGCTCCAGGTGCCTCAAGGGCAAGGTCCCAGCTCTGGTCTGGTCTGGAAGCGGGGGGCATGGGCCCGCCTCGGTGGACCCAAAGGCCCACTGAGGACAGGAGCCAGCCCCAGAGTCTGGGCAGGTGGTTACGAGAACGGGCTCTGGAGAGCCCCCACTGGCACAAGTTCCCTGACCTCTCCCTGCCACACGGCTCCCGTCAGTAGAATGGGTGCAGGGGCAGTGGCCTCACGGGGTTCCTGGAGGCACGAGGAAGGATCTCTACAAAGTGTTTGGAACAGAGCCCGCTCAGGGTGAGCGCTTCCTGTCTGGTTCAAGCTCTAGTAACTCGGCTAAGGAAGCTGCCATCTCTTCGCACCAAGGAGAGCGGAAAGGCTTTTGTCTGGAGGGAGACTCTTTAAGAAGGGTTTGGCAAAGATAGGGGGAAGGCGCCTCCATCTTGCTTGTGAGGGAACTGCAGAGGTGCAGAGGAGACAATGGAGCCTCTGTTCTCCCCAGCTGGCGGAGCTGAGGCCCCCAGGAGTGCTCCTGGGCAGGGAGCTGGGCTTTGAGGTCTGAGGGGGCAGGGGCGGGACCACGCTGAACCTTGACCACGGAGCTGGGTGAATACCCCCCTACCCCAGCACCGTGAGGCTCCTCTGTTCCCCTTAAGCCCCTCCCCACCCCACTCTGTTGCTACCCTGGTATCCTGGACCCCACAGAAGAAGGACATCCCCCAACCCCATAGAGAACCCTAAAATTCACCCAGCAACTCTCTGCCCCACCTTGCCAGCTTTAGTGGGTACGAGGGCTCCTTAGCACCCATTTGATGGATGAAGTGCCTGAGACGAGGCAGGTTCCCCGGGCTTAAGGGGGCAGGCTCAAAACTTTGAGTCCAGCTTCTTCCCACCTCCCAGCATCCCACACTGAGTGGGTCAAGCGATGGACCCCCTGAGGGCTCCACTCATTGCCCACCCCCCACACCCCTCCACCCGCCAGAGCAGGGCTGGAAATCGCCATGTCTGGGGCCTGACTGAGCACGGCCATGCCTCCACGTGGTGCATTATTGATGGGACTTCTAATTGTGCGTTTCCCAAAGTCTACAGCCCTTTGATGAAAAATTCATGGCACGCCCGAGGATGGGAGCGGATTCAATCGATAGGCAGTGCAGTGGGTGTGGGGGCCCAGGGCCCCTCTCAGTGAGGGGACGGCTGAAGGCCGGGCTGGGAGGGGGCAGTAGTCTGGCTTTGCCTTTATCCCAGGCTTCTGCCCTGGGATCTTGGGACGGAGGCGGGTAGGAGCTGGGGGCCACAGCAGAAGGCAGCAGCCTGTTTCCCCTGTGGGGAGGCTGAGGGGCAGGATCAGGAAGGCCTAGGCCCACATCTGGGATGCCGTCTGAGCGGCTAGTGCCGCCCATAGAGGACAGTCATCTCCATCACAAGCCTCATTTCCTCAGAGGAGGGTGAGAGCCCCCAAGGGTCCCACAGAGGAGGGAATACCATCTCCAGAGCTGTTCATGTGCCCAGCGCTCTGCTTAGTGCTCTATCCCTCCAAACTGAGTACCTCCCCAGCAGCTCCGGGAGGTGGGTGCAGTCACGCTCATCCCACAGAGGAGGAAACTGAAGCCCAGAGAGGGATTGGAGTACAGCGCTGAGCACACACAAAGCCACTGCCTTTCCACGGCTCCCGGCCAGCTCAGGTATGAGCTGTATGGGGCTTATCCTGCTCCATGCTCCTGCGGTATCCCCCTATATCCCTTTGATAGAGAGGAAGAAACTCCATGAAGAAAAAGTGAACTCTCTAGGGTCTCCAAGTAAATTAAGTCAAAAATGAGGTTTGTCAAAGAGTAAGAGCCCTCCCCCCCACATCGACAGGGGCTCCCACCATGCAGAGCCCTAAGCTAGTACCCAGCAGCTGGCAATAGGGGTGCCTTAGGCTGGAGTGTTGGAGACAGGTCAAGTCTTGGACTCTCTTCTTATGCCACCATGGAAACCCCAAAGACTCCCAGCCTTCTTCCATCCACTCATTAAACAAGTGAACAAATATTTATGAAGGCCTGGCTTCGTGCAGGCATCTTGCTAGAGGCCAGTGGAGGGGTGGGGCTCTCAGAAAAGACTTTGGAGCCAAGCTTGCCTGGGATAGACAGACTGGACCCAGCTCAGTTGGGGCGAAGCCAGCCAGACAGCTCCATGCCCTAGGAGGGTGTCTCTGCAGCCCCAGCCCAAGAGCAGTGGTAGCAGATGACTTTGCCTTAGTGACCAAGGCCGTTTCTAGGTGGTGGGCTGCCTTGTTTGGGCCTGTTTTCCATTTGCTTCCCAGGGAGTTCCTTTTAAAGACATCCACCCATGTTGTCTCCACTGAAATAAGGGGAAAGGAATTTGTCCAGACTATCAGGACAGTGGAGATAGAAAGGCCCAGGGGCCATGCTTGGGGCCCTAGGCCTCTCTGAGCAGCTGCAGGAGGAAAGTGAGCCCAGTCTGGGCCACTTGGGAGGGACGGCTGAGGGTGCGAGGGCCAGAGAGAGGGGAGAAGAGGGACAGAAACAGAAGACTGCGAAGGTGGGGAAAGGGGAGCCATGGGCAGAGACAGTGGGGATGGAGGGCGGAGTTAAGGAGGTCTGAGGTCTACAGACGGGGTAGGAGGGGGAGGAGTGCTAAGACTAGGGTTGGGGAGACAGAAGGCCCAGCTCTTCAGGGTCCTGCCCACTTCTGGCCTGCTGGCCCCATAACCCTTCCAGGCCCTGCCATCTCCTTGCAGTTCCCTGGCCAAGGCATGAGTCTAGCCTGGTTCCAGTCACCCCACCCAGACGCCCTCTCCCTGGAACAAAGGGAAAGTGGCTCAGGGTTGGGCTCAGTCACCAGGCAGGCATTTGTTGTAGCAACAGTCCCTGGGGGCCATCCTGGAGACTAGAACTGCCAGCAGGAAAGATGGGGGAGCCAGAGTCTCCATCCACTCCAGCCCCCCAGGCTGCCCCAGGCCTCCTGGACAGCCGCTCTGTAAGTCTGCCCTCACACCACGGTTCTGGGAGGTTGGGTTGGCTCACTTAGCAGCCGGGCAAGCTGGGGTGTGTTGCTTGGCAACCACTAAAGGTGTTCCCTGAGCCAAGTAGAGGAGAACTAGAAGACCAGGCCTGCAGCCACTGGCCCCTCGATGCCCATGGTCACGGGAACCTCCTCTGGGGCTCCCAGGCTCAGCCCCGACTGCAGGAAGCCCACACCTGGGAACCCAGAAAGGGAAGAGAGAAGGACTTCTGGAAAAACTCCTCAGAGGAACCACTGTTTCCTGCTAATTTGGGCCCTGGTTCTGGTCTCTTGGAGGTCCAGTCCTGCACCCTAGAAAGCGGCTGGGCCTGGGCTAGCCTGGTGCAGTCAGGCCAGGAGGTCTTGTTGGTAAGGCAGAGCTCACAACGCCAGTGAAAGGCAGAGACCAGTCATGTCAAGGGAGTTCCTTTTAAAGACATCCACCCATGTTGTCTCCACTGAAATAAGGGGAAAGGAATTTGTCCAGACTATCAGGACAGTGGAGATAGAAAGGCCCAGGGGCCATGCTTGGGGCCCTAGGCCTCTCTGAGCAGCTGCAGGAGGAAAGTGAGCCCAGTCTGGGCCACTTGGGAGGGACGGCTGAGGGTGCGAGGGCCAGAGAGAGGGAGAAGAGGGACAGAAACAGAAGACTGCGAAGGTGGGGAAAGGGAGCCATGGGCAGAGACAGTGGGGATGGAGGGCGGAGTTAAGGAGGTCTGAGGTCTACAGACGGGGTAGGAGGGGGAGGAGTGCTAAGACTAGGGTTGGGGAGACAGAAGGCCCAGCTCTTCAGGGTCCTGCCCACTTCTGGCCTGCTGGCCCCATAACCCTTCCAGGCCCTGCCATCTCCTTGCAGTTCCCTGGCCAAGGCATGAGTCTAGCCTGGTTCCAGTCACCCCACCCAGACGCCCTCTCCCTGGAACAAAGGGAAAGTGGCTCAGGGTTGGGCTCAGTCACCAGGCAGGCATTTGTTGTAGCAACAGTCCCTGGGGGCCATCCTGGAGACTAGAACTGCCAGCAGGAAAGATGGGGGAGCCAGAGTCTCCATCCACTCCAGCCCCCCAGGCTGCCCCAGGCCTCCTGGACAGCCGCTCTGTAAGTCTGCCCTCACACCACGGTTCTGGGAGGTTGGGTTGGCTCACTTAGCAGCCGGGCAAGCTGGGGTGTGTTGCTTGGCAACCACTAAAGGTGTTCCCTGAGCCAAGTAGAGGAGAACTAGAAGACCAGGCCTGCAGCCACTGGCCCCTCGATGCCCATGGTCACGGGAACCTCCTCTGGGGCTCCCAGGCTCAGCCCCGACTGCAGGAAGCCCACACCTGGGAACCCAGAAAGGGAAGAGAGAAGGACTTCTGGAAAAACTCCTCAGAGGAACCACTGTTTCCTGCTAATTTGGGCCCTGGTTCTGGTCTCTTGGAGGTCCAGTCCTGCACCCTAGAAAGCGGCTGGGCCTGGGCTAGCCTGGTGCAGTCAGGCCAGGAGGTCTTGTTGGTAAGGCAGAGCTCACAACGGCCAGTGAGGGAGAAGAGTTAGGCAGATTGTTCACTCACTAAGTCATGTCAAACTCTTTGCGACTCCATGGACTGCAGCACCCCAGGCTCCTCTGTCTGCCACTATCTCCCAGAGTTTTCTCAGATTCATTCCCATGGAGTCAGTGGTGCCATCTAACCATCTGTCGTCCCCTTCTTTTGCCTTCAATCTTTACCAGCATTAGAGGCAGAGGGGTCATCCAAAAGGAAGAGAATCAGCCTTAGGCCGGGGGGCCTGCCTGGGTGAGGGACAGCTTTCTCCTTCAGACTCCAGGAGCCAAAGCATATGTTCTTTCTTTGTGGCAAGAACCCAGAGCATACCCAACAGGGAGCATATCCCCAGCCTGCAGATGAGGAGGCCTGGAGTAGGTCAGGGCCTTGCTTAAGGTCATAGAGCAGATTTGGGCACAGATTAGATTAAGAACCAAGATTCTGGACACCAGCCAGGACTCTCCTCACATTCCTGTCAGCACACTCAGGGGTAGTAAAGCTCTAACCAGGAAGGATGCTGGTAGAGAGTGAGCCCTGGGGAAGGGGTCCCTTACTGGAGGGTAAATGGAGCCTGCGAAGCCAGGACTGGGATCTGTCCCCTCACCAACCCTCTGAGTGGCTGAACCTCTTTGCCTGGGCTGAGATCAAAGGCCAACCACAAGCTTAGTCTAGGAGAGACAGGACTCGGATCCCAAACCCAAGGAGGCATGATGGGTGGCTGGGCTGAGAGGGTTCAGGGGCTCTTCCTGGAGAAAGAGGGTCCAGAGTAGAGCCTTGAAGGTCCACAGAGTTCTGGGAGGCCTGGGAAGGGAAATGGGAATGGGAAAGCCTCCTCCAGGAAGCCTCTCCCCCAGGCCAGCCCCACTGGCCCCTCCATTGTCCAGATTCTGCTCAATTAGCCAGCCTGGCTCCGGCAGGGTCTGGGGTCAGCAGCCAAGGCCTCGCCACCACCCCTCTGAGCTTCAGTGTGCTGAACACAAAAGCTTTCCAGGCACCCTCTCTGATGCAGCAGGAAGGGAAAGAAAGAACAGAAGAAAGGGAAATTTCACTCCTTTTGTTTCATTGCTGTAACCTTGGGCTGAACAAAGAGGCAACTGCCTCCCCCTCAGGGAACCTGTTTTAAACTGCAATTTGAACAGATTTGCTTGTGTTTGGGAGGCTCAGCTGACATCTGAGGTGTGGAGGTGTAGTGTGCAGGCACCAACCGGGAGGAAAAAGTGTACAACCTGGGATCCATGTGTTCTGTTTTATTTGGGGTCTTAAGACAATAGCCCAGGAAACAGCCTCTCTCAGAGCTCTGAGGAACCGCTCCAAAGAGGCGGTGGGGGAGGTCAGCAAGCAAGCGTGTGATTGTGGAGAAGGGGCCCACGCAGCCAAGCACACGTCTCGGTGGAAGGCTGCTCTTAGTTAAGAAAGGAGCTCAGCTAATGATTGTAGTGTTTTTCTAAGTACGGGAAGATGCAAGAATCTGGATTCATACAATTTTCTCCTGAAGATTCCTAACTTTCTGCAGGCTTATTCTGCCAGTGTCTGCACAGAGTATCTCATTCCTGATCCTTGCCCTAAATTCCTAGCAGGGTACACTCTAGGCAGAACCGAATGAGGGACATCCCTTGTTTCACAGTTCCCCAGTTGGGTCATATATTCGACCCAGGTTTGGGAGGCGTTTCATGACCAATGTTTTTCCATGGCAGTAGAAATGCTTGTTGCTAGGTCAGGCAGGGATTTCATTGATAGGTCATTCAGTGTGCTTATTACTGGACTAGGCCCTTTTCACAATAGCCAAATGTCTCTGGACAGGTCAACTGGTCTGTTATGGTCCAGGAGAAGATGGACTCTTGCTGTTTCTTCCCATATCTAGAATTACACTGTTGCAATCATTGATCTTATATAGAATTATATATCTGGTCAATCATTTCAAGTCGCCTAGTCTCATTCTTATCAGAGGTTCAGTGACACACTGAGTAATACAAGAAATAATAACCTTGTAAAATAGGCAGACTCCTTGGAAAAGACCCTGATGCTGGGAAAAATAGAAGACAGAAGGAGAAGGGGGCGACAGAGGACGAAATGGTTGGATGGCATCACTGGTTGGATGGAGTGAATGGACATGAGTCTAAGCAAGCTCTGGGAGATGGTGAAAGACAGAGAAGCCTGGAGCACTGCAGTCCAGGGGGTCACAAAGAGTTGGACATGACTGAGCAACAGAACTGACTGATTGAAAATAGGCAGAATATAACAATATAACTAATATCCTTTATAAGGTCCTAAGGAAGAATTTAAGCTAAGAACTTCCATCAGGTGCTGCCTAATGTATTCCTGATCAGTTTATCCGTTTAGTATCAATCGTTATCTTTAAAGGAAATTATATATTGGCCTTGTTCATAAGGCACTCAGTCCAATTTCCTAGTGTTGCTTGGCTGATTATCCTTGGTATGACTTAACTGTTTCTGATATAGGGGAGAGGGTTCCCTTCAGCTTGAGCCACAATAGCCTGATGTAAGTCATATAAATCCATCCTACAACTGAGGGAGGGTCCCTCCTAATAATCTGGACATTGTATTCTTGGACTGAAATTTGGGTCACTTCTCTGACTGAGCTTGAGTAAATTTAAGGAAAATTCATATTTATTGTCTTGCTTAGAGCCAATATGATTGGTCAAGTGGGTTCCATCTAGTAATATCAATAGTGACTGAAACAGAACTACAGCTTCTTTCTTCTAGAATAAATTTCCCAAGAGCCATCCAATTAAAGCCTCGGAGAGGAGAAATGCATCAAGAAGTACTGGTCATACCATGCTTGTTGCTAGGTCAGGCAGGGATTTCATTGATAGGTCATTCAGTGTGCTTATTACTGGACTAGGCCCTTTTCACAATAGCCAAATGTCTCTGGACAGGTCAACTGGTCTGTTATGGTCCAGGAGAAGATGGACTCTTGCTGTTTCTTCCCATATCTAGAATTACACTGTTGCAATCATTGATCTTATATAGAATTATATATCTGGTCAATCATTTCAAGTCGCCTAGTCTCATTCTTATCAGAGGTTCAGTGACACACTGAGTAATACAAGAAATAATAACCTTGTAAAATAGGCAGACTCCTTGGAAAAGACCCTGATGCTGGGAAAAATAGAAGACAGAAGGAGAAGGGGGCGACAGAGGACGAAATGGTTGGATGGCATCACTGGTTGGATGGAGTGAATGGACATGAGTCTAAGCAAGCTCTGGGAGATGGTGAAAGACAGAGAAGCCTGGAGCACTGCAGTCCAGGGGGTCACAAAGAGTTGGACATGACTGAGCAACAGAACTGACTGATTGAAAATAGGCAGAATATAACAATATAACTAATATCCTTTATAAGGTCCTAAGGAAGAATTTAAGCTAAGAACTTCCATCAGGTGCTGCCTAATGTATTCCTGATCAGTTTATCCGTTTAGTATCAATCGTTATCTTTAAAGGAAATTATATATTGGCCTTGTTCATAAGGCACTCAGTCCAATTTCCTAGTGTTGCTTGGCTGATTATCCTTGGTATGACTTAACTGTTTCTGATATAGGGGAGAGGGTTCCCTTCAGCTTGAGCCACAATAGCCTGATGTAAGTCATATAAATCCATCCTACAACTGAGGGAGGGTCCCTCCTAATAATCGGGACATTGTATTCTTGGACTGAAAGTTGGGTCACTTCTCTGACTGAGCTTGAGTAAATTTAAGGAAAATTCATATTTATTGTCTTGCTTAGAGCCAATATGATTGGTCAAGTGGGTTCCATCTAGTAATATCAATAGTGACTGAAACAGAACTACAGCTTCTTTCTTCTAGAATAAATTTCCCAAGAGCCATCCAATTAAAGCCTCGGAGAGGAGAAATCCATCAAGAAGTACTGGTCATAGATAACTAACCATAAACCCAACAACTGGATTAATTTCTAAGCTCTGCATAGGCTTGTGCTCGTGGTAGGAAAAAAAACCCATTTGATTCACATGCAAAAGTTCAAGAAAATGCTATAAATAATCACACGGGTCAGGTCCAGCATCTCTGCATCACTGTTTCCTTCTATCATCAGGCATTACCTCTGTCCTCTCCCTGAGACTGCTCCCTGGAACTGAGTTCTTGCTCAGGCTTCTGCTCTCAGGACCTACCAAAGCAACCAGTTTGTAAAAGCTGAATGTTTCCATTTTATTTTAAAGAAATATGGTTAGTTCCTCTTAATGCTATTGAATTAGCCAAGACTGACCTCTCAGACCTCCTGAGGGACCTGCAGGAGTCTGTCCATCAAATGACGGCAAATCTGGCAGCGTCCTTGGCCACCAGTCCTGGGGGAATCTTCCTGACCCTACTTCCTCGGCTCAGGATGGCAACCAGAGACTGCGAGGAGTGGAGGAAATCCTTCCATATGTCAGGGTCTTCCAGGCATTAAATGGAGACTGGAGAGGGGGTGGGGGGTCAGGAGTGGCTTCCTGACAGGAGATTCCAAAGACAGGGAGGAGCTCAGGAAGGCTGGCCCACGAGCTGAGTGGCCAGGTGACATAGTTGTGCTGGAATGGACCGCCCTGAAATGGACTTGGAAGTTTATTACACAGGCATGTGGAGCCATTGAAGGGTCCCGAGGCTGGGGCAAATGTTCCAGTTGTCTGTTGTTGCATAATAAGCCACCCCCAAACTGAAAGCAGTCATGTTTTCTTTGATTATTTTATCTCAGTTTTCAGGGTCAGGGAGCTAGGCCAAGACATAGCAGGGAGGTCCGGTGGCAATCCAGGATGTGTGGCTTCCCAGCCACGATGACTTGTAGGGACAAGGGGGCTGGGGTCAGGTGGACATCTTTCTCCCACCCACTTACTTTGGGGCTCCTCACAGTGTGGCCCTCCCAGGGTAGTGGACATTCTTCCCTGGGGGAACAGCAAGCCTTCCAGGAGGAAGGTTGGAAACTGGAAACATTCTGATGACCTGGCCTGAGCAGCCCCAGGACCTTGCAATGCGGTGTTCTGCACGGTCTCGGAGGTGCGTCCATCTATACAGGGAGGGAGATTAAACTCCGTAAGAGGAGTAGCACAGCGTTCGCAGCCCCCTTTCACTGACCGGAGAGGTAGGTTGTACACTGAAGTGGCACAAATCAAGACCAGTGGTAAGAAACGCAGAGAACTACGAGGCCTGCCTGCACAAGGCTCAGAGATCAGTCCAGTCGGTCAGGAGCCGTGGAAGGGGCTGCCCTGCCCTGGTGCCCGGCTGGGAAGAAGAAATCCCTGAGGGGAGGGTGGATACACTGCACTCTTAACTGGTTTCTGAGGACCAGAGTGGGTTCTGAGGGACTAGAAATGGGCCCTCCTTTCCTGTAGAGCGATCCAGGAACACCAAGGCCTGGCCAGACCAAGGTAGGGTGGCGGGGGGCGGAGGGGCAGGAATCTTTTTATCTGACTCAGAAAAGCAGCATCTAAGGACTCTGAAAACACCTAGCTTGAAGGGAATGTGCACACCCCTTCCCCCCACAGCAGACACATTTGCCTAGGAGAGAGCTCCAGTTCTTAGAAAAAGGAGGTCAAGGGCAGGGTGGCATCTCACTCACCCTTGGAGACCACAGCTCAGAAATTCTACCCTAGGCGTGGCTCCCTGGACCCCATAGCAGCCCCCCTCAGCGACGCCAGGAGAGCCCCGGGTGGAACTGCAGCCATGCGTCTGAATGGAGCAACCCTGAACACCTCACTTGGCTCCTCCCACTCAGGGCCGCAGCTTCCTCCTCAGAGAATTGGGTCTGAAAATGCTTCCCTTGCAGACTCAATGCTCAGGTTAGAGAAAACGTATTTAAAGGGTCTGGCCAGTGATAGACATTCAGCCAAGGAGAGCCGCTGTCCCTTACAGGGCTCAACCTGGGCTTAGTGTATCTTCCTGGGGGGATAGAAGACTTGTAAAGATTTAGGCTCTGGGGTGTGGGGGGAAGGTACACATTTTAAACTGTACCCAAGTTTCTTTCAACTGTTCCTTTGGCACGGTGGTCAGCCTCAGGTGTCTGCTGCAGTGCAGGTGTTACTTCGGTCAGGGCCACTTCAGTGTTTTGAGATGGCTCTTGTCCCAAGACCCTCCCTCGGCTCCTTACGCAACCCCATCATTTCCGTGGGACTGGCTCAGAACAGGCGTTCCAGTTGAGGCTCGGGATTTGCTGTGTGACCTCCGGCAAGCTACTGCGCCTCTTGGCCACCATGGGTGGTTCTCAGCAGAGTTCTGGGGCAGGAGGTGTGTGACGGCAGGCTGGACTCCCTGCAGGAGGGACATGTGTGCCTGGAGCTGGAGAGCAAGCCAGCACCCTTAGAATGCTCTCCAAGAGCTGCGGGGCCCACCCAGGCCAGCCTCGTTCCCACTGCAGGCTGAAGCCAGAGCATCTGCGGAAGGTGGGTGCCCTCTGCCGGCTGCAGAAGCGAACCACACTGCAGGTAGCTGAGGCCTGCCCCTCAGTGATCCTTGAGGCCTGGGGGCACAGGTGGTGAGTGGTTGCCCCTGGAAGGGCAAAGCTGGAAGGGTGCATGCCCAGCCCTGCAAACCCACCCCCTTCGCTGGGCTTTTCCACCCACCCATTGCACCCACTGTACCCCCCTGCAGAGCCCCGTCACTCACACCACCTTGGATCCAGACACCCCTGGATTCTTCCCTCCGCTTGGAGCAGGAAGCCCCTGCCAAGCCCCTCAGCCCCTCTGCTCCAGCTCATGCCCCCTGTCCACCTCTCCCTGCCTGTCTCCTCACTCTCCAGAAAACCCTCTCCACTCCCAGGTTCTCTTCAATCCTGTATCCTCAGCCACCTTCGTCTTTTCTCTGCCTGTCCTCCTCCTGCTGCTCAGCCTTCTGCTAGTATTCAGAACACTGGCTGAGGTCATCAGGGGCCACAGCCTTGGGGTCAGGACTAGAAGCTCCCTCTAGAGATGGGGAAGCTATTGAACCTGTCCTTTTCTCAAAACCCTTTTAGGGCTTCCGTGGTGGTCCAGTGGATGGAGAGTCCACCTTGCAGAGAAAGGGGCACCAGTTCGATCCCTGGTCTGGGAAAATCCCACATGCCGAGGAACGGCTGGGCCAGTGTGTCCAATTACGAGCTAGCGCTCTGGAGTGCATGCGCCCAGAGCCAGTGCTCTGTAATGGGAGAGGCCACTGCAATCGGAGGCCCACACAAGCCAAAAAGAATAAAAGATAAATGAAAAGTAGGCAATGACTTAGAGGCAAAAAGAAATTAAAAAAAAAACAATCTTTTAAATTGTGAAATACAATGCCTATGGATAAAATTGCACTGAACATAAAAAATAAAACACAACCAAATTATTTTAAAGCAAACATCCATGAAATCACCACCTAGGCCTAGAAATGGAACATCACCAGCACCCAAAGCTGCTGGTGCCGCTCCTCTCCTAGACGTGACCCCAGACCTGCTCATGTCTTTCTTTGCTTCTTTTTTTTTTTTTAATTTTATTTATTTGTTTATTTATTTTTGGCTATTCTGGGTTTTCACTGCTGCCACAGGCTCTTCTTTAGCTGCAGGGAGTAGGGGCTACTCTCTAGCTGAGGTGAGCAGGCTTCTTGTTGCAGTGACGTCTCTTGTTGTGGAACTCCGGGCTCTAGGGCACACGGGCTTCAGTAGTTGTGGCACATGGGCTCTGTAGTCGTGGCTCCAGGGCTCTAGAGCACAGGCTCAATGGTTGTGACTCACGGGCTTAGTTGCTCCGCAGCATGTGGGATCTTCCTGGATCTGGGATCAGACTTGCACACTGGCAGGTAAACTCTTTACCACTGAGCTACCAGGGAAGCCTGCTTCCTTGCTTTTTTAAAAAATTATATTTATTTATTTGACTGCACTGGGTCTTTGCTGCCACGCAAGATCTAGTTGTGGTATGTGGGATCTAGTTCTCTGATCAGGGATCAAACCTGGGCCCTCTGCATTGGGAACTGGGAGTCTTACCCACTGGACCACCAGGGAAGTCCAATTTGCTTTATTTCTTTATACTATCAACACCTCCATATGCCTTCCTAATCACTATGGCCTAATAGCTCTTGTTTTTAACTTTCTATAAAGGGCATAATGCCATGTGTGTTTTATTTTGTCTATGGTTCCTTTACTCAACTTTTATGTGTGAGATTCGTATATATGCTTACTAGGTGGTGTGGGGCCTCTTTTTCATTACTGTATAGTACTCTACCTCGTGGATTCCTTCTCCCCACCCCAACCTCCTCTCTTATCTTGTCTCACCAATTCCTTATACGTTTAAGAAGGTGATTTCTACTTTGTATCCAGTTTGTAGGTTATCTGCAGGGCAAGTTGGTTTATATTATTGCATGGGCAATTACCCAAAGCAGAAGGCCATCTCTCCTCCTTTCTGTCTCTGGCCTTGGCCAAGCTAGCCGGCTCCCACACCTTTTCCTCCCACCCCTCTGGCATTTTCCATGAACTTGAGGGCCTCTGTTCCACCACCACCTCTTGCCTTTGTTCTTGGGCCGCCCCTCCCCACCCTACACTTTCTCTGACTCTGCCTTCCAAGGCTTCCATCACACCCTGATGGGGGCTGTCCTCCCATCCCTCAGTCTCCAGCTGAGATTATTTTGAAGCTTACCAGCATCCACTGCCTGTAATCGTCTTCTCCTGGAGGCCACGCAGGTACCTCACACCCAGCCTGCCAGCTCCCCAAGCCACCTCCTCATCCTCTGCACTCTGCGCACGCACCTCTTCCATCCAAGATCGCAGATTCCGATACCGATGCCTCCGTGCTCTCCTCCCTCTCCAGCTCCTCCCTCCTCATCTCTGTGCCCACCGCCTCCACCTGGCACAGGTCCCAGCGTGTTCATCAGGTTCACTCTCTTAGCCTTCATTCTCCTGATTTGTCCTCCTTGCTCAACAGCCAGAAAGATTTTGTCACAGGCAGCCCCTGCCCGAGCTTTGGCCCCTCCGTGGCCTTCAGAATGGAGTCCAAGGCCCTGAGACTGGCCTCCCAGGCCGTCTTTGTCTGCCCAGACACCTCTCCAGCCACGTCCTGCCCTTCCTCCCTGCACCCTGCTCTCTCGCCTGCTTTGTTCCCCATCACACACTTTCTTACCTCCTTTGCCACAGCGTCTCCTCTGCCCAGGGGCCCCCCAGGTGGCTCAGTGGTAAAGAACCTGCCTGCCAATACAAGAGACACAAGAGACTCCAGTTAGATCCCTGGGTCAGGAAGATCCACTGGAGGAGGAAAGGCAACGCACTCCAGTATTCTTGCCTAGAGAATTCCATGGACAGAGGAGCCTGGCGGGCTACCGTCCATGGCGCTGCAAAGAGTCAGACACGACTGAGAGACTGAGCCTGCACACTTCTCAGCCAGGGGATCCCTCTCTCCACCCGCAGACAGCTCATTCCAAGAGTCAACTCAGGTGATCACTTCCTCCAGGAAGGCTTCCTGCCCGCCCCGCCCTCTTCCAGGCTAGGTTAAGAGTCTCTTCTGAGTTTCCTCTGTCACAGGCACTTCCTGCCACCGCTTCAGTGTGGAGGGGAGCCCACCACGGGTGGGGACAATCTAGGCTCCTCTGAGCTCTGAGGCTGCGGCATCGCTCATTTATGGCACTCAGCCAGCGTTGGTTGACTGGGCGTTTACTGAGCTGCTCCCAGTCAAGGCTTCATTACTAAGTTTCTGTGACCTTGGGCACACTGCGGCCTTCTAGCCTCGGTCTCCCCATCTGAACAGTGAAGGTATAAGGACCCCTTTGGTCAGCAGAACTGGTCATGACCACAGGGATATCTGGACATCCCCATGTGGACGAGGTGCCTCTGATCCCACCATAAGAAGCTTCTTTGTGGGGGAGAGGGGCAAGCATTCCTCTGCAGGTTTTTGTGAAAGATCACTGCCTCCCCGCCTCCTTAATGAAAGGTGAGGGAGGGCGAGGTGGGTGCTGGGCCTCAGCTTCTGTAGAATGGGAGCTGTCAGATAATCACACCTTCTGGACTTAGTGCGGGGCCGCCCGCAGAGGAGAAACGGTGGTGGGATTACCCGTGGCCAAGCCATGGGAAGATCGGAGAAGAGTGAGCCTGCTGTTCACCAGCCCAGCAGCTCAGCAAGCGGGAGACAACCAGACGCGACCGGGGTTCTGTGAAAGCAGTTCCGTTTTATTAGTGCAGACTCACAGCTTTTATAGGCAAGTGAAGGGGGTTTTGCACGGGACTTCCTATAGATTACACCAATCAAGCTAAAGGTCAAGCAATCATCCACAAGCACAAAAACCAGGGGAACCAATCAGAAATTTTGACAATCACTTAACAGTTTAGATCACGCCCTCGTCTCTTCCTGTAGGCGCCATCTTAGCTCCTAACTGAAACAATGTGCTTAAGCTTCCTTATGCTCGCAACGGTCCTCTTTCAATTCAGAGTCCCACAACTTAGGACTCAGGGGTATTGCACAGATACTTTTTGGGGGGAAGAAAAGTTCAAAAGTGGTGCCAAGATGGGAAGTAGAGGGAATTCCCTCGTGACCTAGTGGTTAGGACCCTGGGCTTTCACTGCTGTGGCTGGGGTCAATCCCTGGTCAGGGAACTGAGACTCCCCAGGCTGAGGTGTGGCCAAAATAAAAGCCGGGATGTAGCGTTCCAGGCACTCTGCATACCAGGCCCAGGCTGGCCCTCCTCATACCTCCTGACTCTACAGCCACCCCTTGAGATGGGACTATTTTCCCATTCCACAGATGAGAACACTGAGGCTCAGAACACAGTTACTTAGGTGTTCGTGCAGCAAAGGCCACCAGCACCCTGTAGCAGGGTAGTTGTTTGAACCCAGGGTCCCCTGAGAGCTAGAGTCGCAGGGGGTTGTCAGTGGGTGAGGGGGTGCAGTGGGCCCTCAGGGTCTGGCACGGGTGGAATCAGTGTTCCTAGAGGACATGCTAGTCGAGAGGCGAGATACGAGTGAGGCCGACAGCCTACCCACACCCCACGCCAGAGCCACCTGGGAGTCAGAGGAGGGTGAGAGGCAGGTGGAGGGGCGGCACCCCCACAGGAATCTGGATCACGGTGTCCTGCGTGTTCTCAAGGCTGCGCTGTGACGCAGAACATGGCCCTGAGCGGGGAACCCAGCCCGGTCTGTGGGGTGAGGTCAGGGCTGCTGTTAGAGGCATGGCTCAGCTGTGGGGGTGGGTGGAGCTGGGGAGGAAGGGCAGGCTCTCCGGGCTGCCGCCCCTCTGGGTCCCGTGGGACAGAGGGTGCCAGCCAGAGGAGAGACTGACCGGGGCACGAGCCGGGGCTGGGTCCCGGCTACCCTTGCTGGGGAGACTCCACTCTCTGAGAGGCGCCAGGCTGGGGGTGGTGGAAGGGCCTGTGGAAGGTCTGTAGGGCTAATCTCCGAGGGTGAAGCCCATGTGGCTGGTGCGAGAGTGCCCACTTCAGCAGGAGCCACGCTGCCCTCCTCCATGTCTTTTTTTTTCCCTGGCTCTAGGCCTCGTCTTTCTTTGTCTATGAAGGAGGAGGGGTGGTAAGAACGGTGGTAAGAACAGAGCTTTGCTCACATCCAGGACTGTTGAGTGAGAAAAAATAGGACTCTAGAAAGGGTGAGCTCTGAATGAGGAGAGGAGCTGATTAGACCCGTGGAGCCAAGGCCACACCCCCTTCCCCAGGACTCCCTGCATGCACGCGTGCATACATGCACACACACGCATACTCAGGAGCACACGCATGACCCGTCCTCAGGCAACTACAAATCACTGAGTGGACTGTAAACGATGAGGTGGTGGAACTGCTGGAGGGTTCTCTGCAGACATCACTGGTTTCGCCTGAGTGGGCTGTGCAGGGGAGATAAGAGTGTGCTGGCGGGGAAGGGCAGGGTCGATGGCCGTGAGGCAGTGGCTTTAAGAGGCCTTGAATGCCAAGCCTCGGATTTCACATCTGAGTTGATGCAGAGCTGGGAAGTAGCTGGTCCAAAGCCCAGGAGCTCATTTTGAATCATAACCGTGACAATCTCAGCCCTCCACCCATACTCATAGACGAACGTGCCCCAAGCCCAGCATCCAGCAGGGTCCTTCCCTGCCCGGGGCCTCTCTCCCTCCACTCTTATCTTGGGCAGGACCCACTGGAGGAGAAGCTCCTGAACCAGCAATGGGGTCAGGCCAGCAGTTTTCTCACTGTGCTAAGCAGGCATGGGTGGGATAGTGGGCTGAGGCTGCATGCCCACCTGTCGCAGCACAGGAAGACCTTGCCATGTCTCACTCTCTAAGGAACAGACTGGGGCTGCCCTTCTTCAGTCTCCATCCCAGCACAGCCTTGGCACTGGAGACAAAGGGGACCGTGGGACACCAGATGGACACTGGTGCCTGTGCTTACCACCTCCCCCATCAGGGCCTCTCCATTTCTGCAGACAGATTCAGCTCAGAGTCAAGGCAGGATCTCCTTCTTCTCTCTGGGTGAAGCCCAAACTTTCGTTTTAGCGGAGTCTGGGTTCAAAGGCTAGCTTCACATGTGGAGGTGATATGAGACCTGAATTAATCCGAGTCTCATAGGATGTTCTGAGGCATCCTGTAGGCCCTCAGCAAGGGTCAGTGTGTGGCCTGCTTGTTCTCAGAGGGCCCTGTTGGGAGGTAGAGCAGATCTGGCCATCTCTCCCAGACAGAACTGGATAAGGCCTGGCAGGGTGAAAAGGCCGTGATCAGGGCCCGGGATCAGAGGCTGCGGGCAGCATCCACAGTTTGGGACTGGGAAGGAGCACACTCTTGTTGAGAACCAGGAGGGTCCCCCAAAGGGTGAGTGTGGAGGCTTTCTGTACTTGTTGAATCAGGATTTCATTTCCTTTTTAACTCATTAAGTGTTTTTTAACTTTTTAATGTGAAGGACAGCACCCATTCAAACAAATGTACAAAACATAAATGTATTCACAGTGATGAATCATCACAAGGTGAACACACGCATAGCTCCCCCGGGGCCGACAGGTCCAGAAGAGCACCCCAGCACCCCAGAAGCTCCCTTTCGCCTGCTTCTCCTCCCCAAGGGGATCTACTGCCCTGATTTCTACCTCACTTAAGTTTGCTTGGTTTTAGAGAAAATCTATATGGTATCATAGAGTAGATACTTTGTGTCTGACTTCTTTTGCTCACAATTAGTTTGAGAGATTCCTCCATGTGGTTTCCTGTGACTATCATTCAGGACTAGCTTTACTATAAATCTTGACAGCTGATAGAGCAAGTCTTCCCAACTGTTCCTCTTCAAAAATATTTTGACTCTGATTGCTCTTTTTATTTCTCATAGAATCGGCTCATCTATTTCTGCATATATACAAAAGCTTTATGATCTTTTTTTTTTGGCCACTTCTATTGATCTTTCATTCACTTATCTTTTCTTGTCGTTCTTTGGCCTGTGTGGGCCTTGCCTTGCAGTGGCCTCTCTCGTCACAGAGCACCGGCTCTGGGCGCATGCGCTCCAGAGCTCCTGCTGGGTAATTGGACACATGGGTCCAGCCGCTCCGCGGCACGTGGGATCTTCCCAGGCCCAGAATCAAACTGGCGCCCCTTGCACTGCAAGGTGGTGGTGTCCTTACCTACTGGGCCACCAGGGAAACCCAAGCTTCATGATCTTAATTGCAAATGCACTGAATCTATAAATCCATTTAAGTAAGACCTGATTCTTTAATCATTGCATTTTTCAATCTGTGAACATGGTATAGCCCTCAGTGTATTTAGGTTTAAATTATTTTTAATTAGATAGATAAAATGGATAAACTCTTAGAAAATGCAAAAAAATCCACAAAGAGATGAAGCAAGTGTTCCTTTTCCTTCTCAAACTGAACAGTCACTTCTGTTGCTATGCATCTATATGCATGCACTCACACACACACACAAGTGCACACATGCATATACACGCATATACCACTTGTGAGTGGGATCATATTCATTTACTACTTTTTTTTTTTTTTTTTGCTTAACAATACAGTGTGGACATCTCTGCACCAGAACAATTGAATCTAGGTCATTCCTTGTAAGCACTGCCTATATCCAGAGACTGGGCATTTCCTAGAACACAATCACAAACTGCAGTGCGTGGGACATCCTTGATCTTATTTCTTGGATGAGTGTGTGTTTCTCTAAAAGATAACCTTAGAGCAAAGAAACCCACGTGAATCCTGCTGTGACTGTTCACAGCAGACATGAGAAGAGCCGAGCCTGAACTACGCTGGGGAGGGAAAGGAGAGATGAATTTCCTTTCCCGAAATATCATGTGCTTCTTCTTGATGGTCACCTGGACCTCCCAAACTCCTGTCCATCAAAGGGCTGCTATTCATTGAAGATGCAGAGCATAGCAGAGGAGGGAGAAGGGAACCCAGGCTGAGGGTAGCGAGGATGAAGAAGAAGGGATCTTACCTGTTGCGTAAAGCTGGTACTAGAACAGAGATGGGGTAGGATGGGACTTCCTGCCTCCAAGTCATGCCTGCCCCAGGCAGGGCCCTAAACCATACACACTGACTCTGAGCCTGCAGCAACTCCTTGCTTCTCCCATGAGAGGAATCTGAAGCTCGGAAAGATGAAGAGGCTTGTCCAAGCTCACTCAGTGAGTCAGTGGCCAAGCTGGGCTTCTCCCTGGGGCCCGACTACAAAGCCCTGTGGGTGTGCGGTCTCCGGACGGAGTGTCCTAGCTAATGTGGCTGTCTGAGGGCACCAGATGGGAAGATCTGGAGAAGCCAAGACCTAAAACTTGACTGGGACAGGTGCTGGGGACAGGCACTGGCACCATGTAGAGGCAGTCTAGCCAGAAGGCTAGACAGCAGCAGGTGACAAGTGGTGACTGACAAGCCCCTGCTGTCTGGAAGCCCCTCCCCAGGAAGCCGGCAGCACACCATGCAGCAGGTTGGAGGCAGTAACTGGTAGCCAGGCTGCATTCCCAGTCAGCATGGGGCCCAGGTGGGAGTTGGGGAGAGAGCTCTGTTTCCTGAAGACTTGGGAGCCCCTTCCCAGCTGGGCCTAGGAGCCCCCACACACACACTCCCTGCAAGGCTCCCACCGTCTCCAGCAGGCCACAGGCTGCCAGGGCTTAGCAATCTCCTGCTGGCCTCGCTTCCCTCCTCCCACTCTACCCCCAACCTAGCTCCTACCTCCTGCTCCTCCGCAGACCTTTCTGAGTTCATGCTTTGAGTCTGTCTTTTTTATTTTGTTATACTGTTTATATTTAAGAAACTACCTTTATAAAATGTTTTGTAAGTAACAGTAGGGAACTTCTGGTTGTAAAATAAATACGTATAAATATAGCCTAAGAATTCTCCTATGTACACGCAAGGGCAAGCATGAATTCTTTTTCCCAAGTTGAGATCATCATTCTTTTAGTAACCTGTTTTCATCACTTCTCAACATTTTATAAAGTTTCCCTGTATGGGGGCATAATGCCAGGATTGCACAGTGCTTAAGAGCATGGATTCAAGTGCAAGCAGGCCTGGATTTCAGACCCCGACCCTGTCACTCATTAGTTTTATGACTGAGCAGGCTACTCTCCGCTCTGGGCCTTGGCTTCGTGGTCAGTGAAATGAGGAAGATAAGAGTAGCTTCCCTCACAGGCTAAACGAAGGAGGCAGGCCTGACCTGGAACATAGCAAGTTCTCAATGAACACCAGATATTCAGATATTCATATTACTGTTACTCCTAACCTAATGACAGAGCCTGGCAGTCTGGCCCCACCTCACGTCCTGAGTCATGTAGCTGGATCCCAGTGCTGACCCTGAGTCCTTATCTGGGTCTCCCAGGCTTACCGTGTGTCCCTTCACGGAGTGTCCTAGCTAATGTGGCTGTCTGAGGGCACCAGATGGGAAGATCTGGAGAAGCCAAGACCTAAAACTTGACTGGGACAGGTGCTGGGGACAGGCACTGGCACCATGTAGAGGCAGTCTAGCCAGAAGGCTAGACAGCAGCAGGTGACAAGTGGTGACTGACAAGCCCCTGCTGTCTGGAAGCCCCTCCCCAGGAAGCCGGCAGCACACCATGCAGCAGGTTGGAGGCAGTAACTGGTAGCCAGGCTGCATTCCCAGTCAGCATGGGGCCCAGGTGGGAGTTGGGGAGAGAGCTCTGTTTCCTGAAGACTTGGGAGCCCCTTCCCAGCTGGGCCTAGGAGCCCCCACACACACACTCCCTGCAAGGCTCCCACCGTCTCCAGCAGGCCACAGGCTGCCAGGGCTTAGCAATCTCCTGCTGGCCTCGCTTCCCTCCTCCCACTCTACCCCCAACCTAGCTCCTACCTCCTGCTCCTCCGCAGACCTTTCTGAGTTCATGCTTTGAGTCTGTCTTTTTTATTTTGTTATACTGTTTATATTTAAGAAACTACCTTTATAAAATGTTTTGTAAGTAACAGTAGGGAACTTCTGGTTGTAAAATAAATACGTATAAATATAGCCTAAGAATTCTCCTATGTACACGCAAGGGCAAGCATGAATTCTTTTTCCCAAGTTGAGATCATCATTCTTTTTAGTAACCTGTTTTCATCACTTCTCAACATTTTATAAAGTTTCCCTGTATGGGGGCATAATGCCAGGATTGCACAGTGCTTAAGAGCATGGATTCAAGTGCAAGCAGGCCTGGATTTCAGACCCCGACCCTGTCACTCATTAGTTTTATGACTGAGCAGGCTACTCTCCGCTCTGGGCCTTGGCTTCGTGGTCAGTGAAATGAGGAAGATAAGAGTAGCTTCCCTCACAGGCTAAACGAAGGAGGCAGGCCTGACCTGGAACATAGCAAGTTCTCAATGAACACCAGATATTCAGATATTCATATTACTGTTACTCCTAACCTAATGACAGAGCCTGGCAGTCTGGCCCCACCTCACGTCCTGAGTCATGTAGCTGGATCCCAGTGCTGACCCTGAGTCCTTATCTGGGTCTCCCAGGCTTACCGTGTGTCCCTTCACGGCCCCTGGGCGAGTCGAGAGGCTGGTGTCCAGGGTCAGCTCCCAGGTGGTATTCAGTGAGATTTCAGAGAGAGTCTCCCCGGGGTTCTCAGTGACATGAGGAAAAAGAGAGATTAGAGAAGGAAGAAAGGAGAAGGGAAAGAGAAGAAATGACCCTGAGGTTGCCAGTCCCTGGAGAATTGGCCCGCAGCTTTTCACGACTCCATCACTCCTGGGCTTCCTCACCAGTGACTGAGGCCTGGATCCCCGTCATGGGCATCTCGGGATAAAGGGCCACCCCCAGAGCAGCACATCTGCACGGCCGCTCTCCTGTGACCAGGAAAGGTAAAGGCCCTGTCATGAAGTTTGCTAAGACATGAGGACACAGTTTGCGATCCTCTCTGTCTTTGGCCCCAGGAGTGACCCACTGACTCCCAAGTGTGAATGTCAGTGGTGGGTGGGGGCCACAGTGGGGCTGGGGCTTCAGCTCTGAGCTCCGGGGTCCACAGGAAATGAACAACTACCGGCGGGCCATGCAGAAGATGGCAGAGGACATCCTGTCTCTGCGGAAACAGACCAGTGTCCTGGAGGCAGAGAACCGCATGCTGAGGAGCCAGCTGGCCCAGGAGGAGGCAGAAGAGGACTCAGACAGCGCTGACAAGGCTCAGAACCTGGGTGAGAGCATGCAGGCCACCAAGGGAGCAGGGGGGCAGGGGCCTCTCCCAGGTGTGTGTGCTGCGGGGACACAGGCTAATTCACAGGAGCCTGGGTCCTCTCCCAGATGGGAAATTGAGACTGCAGTCCTGCCTCAAGCCCCAGGACTGAGAGACACCTGCCCCCATCCCAAGTATTGCGATTTGAATCGGGAGGTGCCCTCTCCCTGAGCCAGCTTTTCCACCAACACTAGCGTCCGTGAAGCAGAAACTGCTGCAGAGTGAGCTGGACATGAAGAAGCTGAGAGACAAGGTGCAGCATTTGCAGAATGAACTGATTCGAGTGAGCCAGGGCTCGGAGGGCAGGGGGCAAGGGGACTCGGGAGGGAGTGTCTGGGGGTAGAAGGGAGAGAGCCATAGGGAGCAGAGGCTAGGGCAGTGGAGGACTGAGCAGACGGGTTGGAGTGAGCCCTCAGCAGCCCAAGGGCACCCCTGTTCCCCTTCTTCTCCTCTCTCTCTCCCACCGTCAGAAGAATGATCGAGAAAAGGAGCTGCTCCTCCTGCACCAGGCCCAGCAGCCACAGGCGGCACTGCTGAAACGCTACAAGGACAAGGTGCAGAAGATGAAGGCGCTGGAGGAGACCGTGAGGCACCAGGAGAAGGCAGGTGCCGCAGGGCCAGGCTGCGCGGACCCTGCCATAGCGGGGAAGGTGTGGTGTCCCCCAGCCAGCCCAGCCTCTGTGCTCTGCCCTTCAGGTGATCGAGAAGATGGAGCAGGTGCTGGAGGACAAGCTGCGGGAGAGGAGCGAGCCCCCGCAGAACAAGCCGCAGGGAAAGCCCACTGTGGGTGGGTCCGCTCCCCCGCAGTTGTCCCGTCCCTGGAGGCCCCGCCTTCTTGGAGCCCCGTGGTTTCAAGATCACCTTCAAACTGCCAGAGGGTGCTAGTTCCCCATTCGTTCAGGCCCTGAGCACTTCCGGAGGTCCCCTAAGCTCCCTTCTGCTAGCAGGGGAGCCTCTCAGAACACATGAGAGGGAACACAGCATGTGAGCCACACTAGAAAGAGGCTCAGATCTTCCAGATGAGGCTCTGAGACCCGAGTGAGCAGAGATGGGCTACCCACAAAGGCGGCCTCATGTGGGCCGCAGTTCCAGCTTCTTAATTCCAAGAGCCTTCAAATTATTTGCTCATCTCCCTATATCTTCAAGAGTCTGCTTCCACAAAACAACAAAAAATATTCTGGATAAGTCCATGGTCTGTCTTCTCCACTGATGGTGACCAAAGCCATCTAGAGCTGCCCATTCATCAGAGGCAGCTCTGATGGGCAGAAGAGGGCCAGGTCACACTGTACCAGGTCAGCCCATGCAGAGGTGTTCCTTGCCACTGCACCAGAGACCCCCATGAGCCCGGCCCCGTGTCAGCCTTCACTGCAGGGGCTGTCGGTGGGGCATTTTGAAGGCCTTTCAGAATCAATGGAAGTTGGGCCCACCTTTCAGGAACCCTGAGGTTAGCGTGAGAGATGAGAAGGCAACCTCAGGAGGGAAAAACCAGGCTCGAGTGAGCAGGCAACGGGTTGGGGGGGGTGGAGCCCTCAGCAGCCCAAGGGCACCCCTGTTCCCCTTCTTCTCCTCTCTCTCCCACCGTCAGAAGAATGATCGAGAAAAGGAGCTGCTCCTCCTGCACCAGGCCCAGCAGCCACAGGCGGCACTGCTGAAACGCTACAAGGACAAGGTGCAGAAGATGAAGGCGCTGGAGGAGACCGTGAGGCACCAGGAGAAGGCAGGTGCCGCAGGGCCAGGCTGCGCGGACCCTGCCATAGCGGGGAAGGTGTGGTGTCCCCCAGCCAGCCCAGCCTCTGTGCTCTGCCCTTCAGGTGATCGAGAAGATGGAGCAGGTGCTGGAGGACAAGCTGCGGGAGAGGAGCGAGCCCCCGCAGAACAAGCCGCAGGGAAAGCCCACTGTGGGTGGGTCCGCTCCCCCGCAGTTGTCCCGTCCCTGGAGGCCCCGCCTTCTTGGAGCCCCGTGGTTTCAAGATCACCTTCAAACTGCCAGAGGGTGCTAGTTCCCCATTCGTTCAGGCCCTGAGCACTTCCGGAGGTCCCCTAAGCTCCCTTCTGCTAGCAGGGGAGCCTCTCAGAACACATGAGAGGGAACACAGCATGTGAGCCACACTAGAAAGAGGCTCAGATCTTCCAGATGAGGCTCTGAGACCCGAGTGAGCAGAGATGGGCTACCCACAAAGGCGGCCTCATGTGGGCCGCAGTTCCAGCTTCTTAATTCCAAGAGCCTTCAAATTATTTGCTCATCTCCCTATATCTTCAAGAGTCTGCTTCCACAAAACAACAAAAAATATTCTGGATAAGTCCATGGTCTGTCTTCTCCACTGATGGTGACCAAAGCCATCTAGAGCTGCCCATTCATCAGAGGCAGCTCTGATGGGCAGAAGAGGGCCAGGTCACACTGTACCAGGTCAGCCCATGCAGAGGTGTTCCTTGCCACTGCACCAGAGACCCCCATGAGCCCGGCCCCGTGTCAGCCTTCACTGCAGGGGCTGTCGGTGGGGGCATTTTTGAAGGCCTTTCAGAATCAATGGAAGTTGGGCCCACCTTTCAGGAACCCTGAGGTTAGCGTGAGAGATGAGAAGGCAACCTCAGGAGGGAAAAAACCAGGCTCTGGCCCAGGGAGCGATGATGCCAGGAGCAGAGACAGGAGGAAAGAGAGAGGAGGAGCTGAAACAGACCCAGGATAGAGGGTGGGGGAGTGAGCAGGGAGGTCACTGGGGTGAGATTCTTAAGAGCCTGGAACGATAGCCTCAGGAGGAGAGTGGCCCTGATATCACTGGTGGCAGGGAGCCATTGCAGGCTTGGGAGAGGAGGTGGGCAAAATGAAGGAAAACACTGAGGCAGATTAGACCCAGGACATGGAGTCAGGAAAGCCCATATCATGCACATCTCTGACCACATTCACAGCCTTCCCGCTGCCCTCAGTCTCTGGCCTTCCCCCGGGTCCTACCGGACAGAATTTGCCTGCTGACATCTACTCGATGCTGCTGACGGAAAACTCAAGACTGCGGGCAGAGCTGGACAAGAGCCGCCACCAGTCGGCCCCCATCATTCTGCAGCAGCAGGCCCTGCCGTAAGAGGTCCCAGCACACGCCTGGGCCTGGGCGGGCCTCATGAGGTCACCAGGGCCCAGAAACCACTCACCGCACAACCCAAGGTGAAGCCCAAGATCAGGAGCTAGGTTTCCCAGGGTCTCCAATGTGCTTGGAATCTTCTGAGAGGCTCCAGCTCCCGGCCTTAGCTCCTTTCTCCTGGGGAACACTCATGAGTCTGAAAGCTTCACCCTTGCTCTCGTCATCCGGGCAGCAAGCTGCCCAAGGGTGGAATAGACTCCAATCTAATTCCAAGAGCCTTCAAATTATTTGCTCATCTCCCTATATCTTCAAGAGTCTGCTTCCACAAAACAACAAAAAATATTCTGGATAAGTCCATGGTCTGTCTTCTCCACTGATGGTGACCAAAGCCATCTAGAGCTGCCCATTCATCAGAGGCAGCTCTGATGGGCAGAAGAGGGCCAGGTCACACTGTACCAGGTCAGCCCATGCAGAGGTGTTCCTTGCCACTGCACCAGAGACCCCCATGAGCCCGGCCCCGTGTCAGCCTTCACTGCAGGGGCTGTCGGTGGGGGCATTTTTGAAGGCCTTTCAGAATCAATGGAAGTTGGGCCCACCTTTCAGGAACCCTGAGGTTAGCGTGAGAGATGAGAAGGCAACCTCAGGAGGGAAAAAACCAGGCTCTGGCCCAGGGAGCGATGATGCCAGGAGCAGAGACAGGAGGAAAGAGAGAGGAGGAGCTGAAACAGACCCAGGATAGAGGGTGGGGGAGTGAGCAGGGAGGTCACTGGGGTGAGATTCTTAAGAGCCTGGAACGATAGCCTCAGGAGGAGAGTGGCCCTGATATCACTGGTGGCAGGGAGCCATTGCAGGCTTGGGAGAGGAGGTGGGCAAAATGAAGGAAAACACTGAGGCAGATTAGACCCAGGACATGGAGTCAGGAAAGCCCATATCATGCACATCTCTGACCACATTCACAGCCTTCCCGCTGCCCTCAGTCTCTGGCCTTCCCCCGGGTCCTACCGGACAGAATTTGCCTGCTGACATCTACTCGATGCTGCTGACGGAAAACTCAAGACTGCGGGCAGAGCTGGACAAGAGCCGCCACCAGTCGGCCCCCATCATTCTGCAGCAGCAGGCCCTGCCGGTAAGAGGTCCCAGCACACGCCTGGGCCTGGGCGGGCCTGCGCAGGTCACCAGGGGCCCAGAAACCACTCACCGCACAACCCAAGGTGAAGCCCAAGATCAGGAGCTAGGTTTCCCAGGGTCTCCAATGTGCTTGGAATCTTCTGGAGAGGCTCCAGCTCCCGGGCCTTAGCTCCTTTCTCCTGGGGAACACTCATGAGTCTGAAAGCTTCACCCTTGCTCTCGTCTAGTATCCTGGGAGAGCAAGCAAGCTGCCCCCTGACCCCATCTGCTGGCCGGAACTTGGGCTCCACACAGGCCTCCCAGCACTCCATTGTGGAGCATTTCCTGGGACTGGTACAGCCTTAGAGAGCCCTTTCCTCCATCCCAGGTGGACCCTAGGGAGTTGGGAATAAGAGGAGATCTGACAAAGAGGCTGCAAGAGACAGATGCCCCAGGCCACTCCAAGGGGACCCTGCCCGCATGGGTGCGTGTCCCTGGCCCCTCTCGCCTTCTTAGGCTGTTACAGGTGTCCCTGCTTTATGCAAACCCAGAGACAGAGCCTTACTACAAAAGCCAGGTGGGCTGGGCCCAGGAGAGTTTTTCTCTTCATCCCAGGACTCTCAGGAGGTGAGTTCTGTCACACTTGATGCATGGACACCCAGGTAAAGTGTGGAAGACCGGGAACCCTCGCTTTACAAACAGATCTTTCACCAAAAAGCCCCAGCTCAAGATTCCCTTCAGTGCACTAACCCAGGGCTCCCTAGTGTTAATACATGTTTTATAGATTTATTTATTTATTATGGCGGTGCTGGGCCTTCGTTGCTGCGTGTGAGCTTTCTCCAGCTGCGGTGAGCAGGAGCTACTCTTCGTTGCGGTGTGCAAGCTTCTCATGGCAGTGGTTTCTCTTGTTGCAGAGCACAGGCTCTAGGCATGTGAGCTCAGTCGTTGCAACTCCCAGGTTCTAAAGCACAGGCTCTATAGCTGTGGCACTCGGGCTTAGTTGCTTCCGCAGCATGTTCCCGGATCGAGGGTCAAAGCCACGTGCCTTGTCCTGGCAGGTGGATTCTTCACCACAGAGCCACCAGGAAGCCACCTCCTTGGTACATTTAAAATGCTTTAATTGATGTGGAGGAGAACAGCTGTGCAAAAGGCGTGTGCCAGGTGCGGACCTCTTGGTGACAGCTTTGGCCCCAAGTCTGAGGCTCTGCGCTGGGTGAGCTTGGAGCTTGGACCTGGCTGCTCTCTCCCGCGGTGTCACCTGGCCTCCTGAGCTCACGCCGCCAGAGCCCCTGATGGGGGCCACGTGTGAGTTTCTGTTTTACCCCCAGGATCTCCTCGCCAATAATTCAGACAAGTTTAACCTCCTGGCCAAGCTGGAACAAGCTCAGAGCCGTATCTTGTCCCTGGAAAGCCAGGTAGGTGAGAGGCAGGGGTCACACGGGCCAGGGAATCTCACCGCTCAGCCGGAGCCCCGCTCCGCCCCATGTTTCAGAGGGGCTGGGGCTCCGCGTGTGAGGAGGGTTGGGGTCTGTGTGTGATCAAGGTCCAGGCTCTGTGTTTGAAAAGGATCAGGGCTGGATGTGTGAGGAGGGTCAGGACTCTATTTTTGACCAAGATTGGGGCTTCCTATATTTGGAGCGTCAGGGTTCCCTATTTAACCATAGTTGGGCTCAGTGTGCATGTGTAGAGTTGAGGATCAGTCTGCAGCCAGGGTCAGGGTTCCATGATCAAACCAGGGTTTGAGTTTGGTGTTTGACTAAGGTCGGGGCTTCCTGTGTGGTCAGGATCAGGGCCCCATGTGCGTAAGGGGGTTGGGTCTCCGTGTGGGATCAGAGTGGGAATTCCCTCTGGGAAGAGGGTCTGGCTCCCAGGTCAGGGCTCCGTGTCAGAAAAGGGTCAAGGCTCTGTGTGTGATTAGAGTGCAGGCTCTGTGTGTGCCTAGGGTGGGTGACGGGTGGTTTTATCTTTAATATTTATTTATGTATTATTTGGCTACATCGGGTCTTAGCTGCAGCGCGAGGGCTCTTCGTGGCGTCCTGCGGGATCTGTCCTTGTGGTGCTCAGGCCCTGGCTGCGGAGAGTGCAGGCCTGGTAGTTGTGGCACACGAGCTGAGTTGCCCCAAGGCAAGTAGGATCTTAGCTCACCAAACAGGAAATGGACCCGCGTCCCCTGCTTTGCGAGACAGATTCTCAACTGCTGGACCTGTGTGACCAGGGTTGGGGCTCAGTGCATGAGGAGTTTTGGGGGTTCCGTTTGTGAGCAGGGTGGAGCTGGAGGTGTGAGGAGCTTCCAGAGTAAGGAGGGCTAGAGTGTGGTACCTGAGGATTGGTGGGGCTCCTTTTGACAGGGACTGGGTGCAGTAGGCTGGTGGAACTCAGAGCAGGTCCATCCGTCATCATCATACTGTCACTTGGTCCCTCTCCACCCACCCCTGTCACCCTGAGGTCTCATGGGAAGGTAGCAAGCCCACATGGCCCAGGGCTTTGCTTTTTCCCCAAAGAGCAGGCTCAGGTCGGCAGTCCTGGCTCTCAGGGTTGGGCCCGGCTGCCCAGTGGGGTCTGTGTCTCTGTCTGTAGTTAGAGGACTCAGCTCGGCGCTGGGCACGAGAGAAGCAGAACTTGGCCACACGGCTGCAGGAGCAAGAGTACGGCTTGCGGCACCCTTCCAACGTGATCGCCACAGACGTGCCTGTGAGTGATCCCTCTGGAGGGGCCCCTGGGGGTTCCAGTGACAGCTCCCGAGTCATGGACCTTGAGAAACACTGTCCAGGGGCTCCTTCTTCCTGGCAGAAGCTCTTGCCCTATGTCAATCCCCCACCAGTCTAGGGGAATAGAGAACCCTGCCAGGACACCCTCCCTTCCATGTGGCATGTGTAGAGTTGAGGATCAGTCTGCAGCCAGGGTCAGGGTTCCATGATCAAACCAGGGTTTGAGTTTGGTGTTTGACTAAGGTCGGGGCTTCCTGTGTGGTCAGGATCAGGGCCCCATGTGCGTAAGGGGGTTGGGTCTCCGTGTGGGATCAGAGTGGGAATTCCCTCTGGGAAGAGGGTCTGGCTCCCAGGTCAGGGCTCCGTGTCAGAAAAGGGTCAAGGCTCTGTGTGTGATTAGAGTGCAGGCTCTGTGTGTGCCTAGGGTGGGTGACGGGTGGTTTTATCTTTAATATTTATTTATGTATTATTTGGCTACATCGGGTCTTAGCTGCAGCGCGAGGGCTCTTCGTGGCGTCCTGCGGGATCTGTCCTTGTGGTGCTCAGGCCCTGGCTGCGGAGAGTGCAGGCCTGGTAGTTGTGGCACACGAGCTGAGTTGCCCCAAGGCAAGTAGGATCTTAGCTCACCAAACAGGAAATGGACCCGCGTCCCCTGCTTTGCGAGACAGATTCTCAACTGCTGGACCTGTGTGACCAGGGTTGGGGCTCAGTGCATGAGGAGTTTTGGGGGTTCCGTTTGTGAGCAGGGTGGAGCTGGAGGTGTGAGGAGCTTCCAGAGTAAGGAGGGCTAGAGTGTGGTACCTGAGGATTGGTGGGGCTCCTTTTGACAGGGACTGGGTGCAGTAGGCTGGTGGAACTCAGAGCAGGTCCATCCGTCATCATCATACTGTCACTTGGTCCCTCTCCACCCACCCCTGTCACCCTGAGGTCTCATGGGAAGGTAGCAAGCCCACATGGCCCAGGGCTTTGCTTTTTCCCCAAAGAGCAGGCTCAGGTCGGCAGTCCTGGCTCTCAGGGTTGGGCCCGGCTGCCCAGTGGGGTCTGTGTCTCTGTCTGTAGTTAGAGGACTCAGCTCGGCGCTGGGCACGAGAGAAGCAGAACTTGGCCACACGGCTGCAGGAGCAAGAGTACGGCTTGCGGCACCCTTCCAACGTGATCGCCACAGACGTGCCTGTGAGTGATCCCTCTGGAGGGGCCCCTGGGGGTTCCAGTGACAGCTCCCGAGTCATGGACCTTGAGAAAAACTGTCCAGGGGCTCCTTCTTCCTGGCAGAAGCTCTTGCCCTATGTCAATCCCCCACCAGTCTAGGGGGAATAGAGAACCCTGCCAGGACACCCCTCCCCTTCCGGTAGTGAGAAGTATCAAAAATGAGGTGGCTGTGGTTGACAGACTGTCCACAGGGCCTTTCTTGGGTGCCCTGGCCCTGGCTGCCCTTTAGGACTGGCTTTGCTCATGGGCAGTGGAGCCCCATTCCAGGGTGGCAGCATGACATTGCAGGGTTGTGCCTAAGATTCTCCCATGAACATGCCCTTCTCGGGCAGATGCAGGACTGCTGACCAGCCAGCGATGGGATCATGCTGCCAGAGAGAAACACTGCCCACTTCCTGAGAACAAATAGGCCCCCTGAGCTCAGCCCTGGGCCACCCAGCCCTGCAAAGCAAACTCCCTGATTGCTCCCACTCTTAAACTGTCAGGATTCTACTTCCCTGGCTCTGGACAGACCTGAAAACCATGGGGGGACTGGGGTCGAGGGGGAATATGGGACGGCCTTAGCAGACTCATCCACTGAGCCCTGGAGACCCTGGGGAGAAATTAGGTATGACCTGCTGTGGTTACATGGGTTTGGAAATCTTTGAGAACTTATGACCACTGGGTTATGGATTCTCTGAGAAATGACTTGCTGGACAAGATGCACTTCATTGGGTCACCCCGCTGGAGGCAGGGGTATACTCACTTCATCTTGCTCTGCCATGACAGAACCCCTCCAAGGACCAAAGGCGATCCTCCAAGCTGGACCCCTTGACGCCTAGCTCAGAAACTAAGCTCCGCAAGCTCTCAGAAGCCCAGCAGACTGACCCCTAGCAGACCTGAGTCCTGGAGCAGGCCTCCTTCTGTGTGCTGGAGTCTCAGACCTACCCCCTAAAATGACTTTATTAAATGTTCTAGGTGAGTGAGCGCTCACATATTCCCTGGAGCAGGGCAGCCTGGGGCCCTTAGCTGTAGCCCTATAGCCTCCTGCTTGTCCCTGGAGCTACCAGCTTTGGAGAGTTAAAGGCCGCTGCGGACCCAGGACAGGGGCGGTGCTGGGGAAGAAGTCTTTCAAAGCAGGAGCCAGGGAGGCAAACCCCATGCAGACCTCTAAAAAAACTGAGACCGGGCTTCCCTGGGGGTCCAGTGGGTAAGGACACCGCCTTGCAGTGCAAGAGGCGTCAGTTCAATCCCTGGCCTGGGAGGATCCCATGGGCCACAGAGTGGCTGGACCGATGTGTCCAACTACTGAGCCTGAGCTCTGGGGCGCATGTGCCCAGAACCGGTGCTCTGCAGTGACAGGGGCCACTGCGATGAGAGGCCCACACAGGGCCAAAAGAACAAAGATGGATGAAAACAGATAAATGAAAGACCAATAGAAGTGGTCCCCCCCCGCCCCCCAAAAAATAAGACCACCAGAGGTCAGCTGGTAAGAGAGGCTGGGATTTTCTACCTGCCCCTAAACACCTACCATATCTGAAATCCCTTCTTTCAAGTTTGGTTGATCTGTCTTTTGAGAAGGAAAGATTTGAAGCCTGCATGTGACAATCAGTTACATGTTAGTACAAAATACTCCATTCACCAGGGCTAGGCTGAGCTGGGGAATGTTGCATCTAAATGCATCCAAGGACAGAAAAGCAGATAGTACTGGAAGAAGGAGCCCTCTACTGAGAGTTAGGAGACCTGCTTCTAGCTACAAGCATGCTGTGTGACCTTGAGACTCAAGAAACCTCTCTGGGCTTCATTTGTACAAGCCATCTTCATTGGGTCACCGCTGGAGGCAGGGTATACTCACTTCATCTTGCTCTGCCATGACAGAACCCCTCCAAGGACCAAAGGCGATCCTCCAAGCTGGACCCCTTGACGCCTAGCTCAGAAACTAAGCTCCGCAAGCTCTCAGAAGCCCAGCAGACTGACCCCTAGCAGACCTGAGTCCTGGAGCAGGCCTCCTTCTGTGTGCTGGAGTCTCAGACCTACCCCCTAAAATGACTTTATTAAATGTTCTAGGTGAGTGAGCGCTCACATATTCCCTGGAGCAGGGCAGCCTGGGGCCCTTAGCTGTAGCCCTATAGCCTCCTGCTTGTCCCTGGAGCTACCAGCTTTGGAGAGTTAAAGGCCGCTGCGGACCCAGGACAGGGGCGGTGCTGGGGAAGAAGTCTTTCAAAGCAGGAGCCAGGGAGGCAAACCCCATGCAGACCTCTAAAAAAACTGAGACCGGGCTTCCCTGGGGGTCCAGTGGGTAAGGACACCGCCTTGCAGTGCAAGAGGCGTCAGTTCAATCCCTGGCCTGGGAGGATCCCATGGGCCACAGAGTGGCTGGACCGATGTGTCCAACTACTGAGCCTGAGCTCTGGGGCGCATGTGCCCAGAACCGGTGCTCTGCAGTGACAGGGGCCACTGCGATGAGAGGCCCACACAGGGCCAAAAGAACAAAGATGGATGAAAACAGATAAATGAAAGACCAATAGAAGTGGTCCCCCCCCGCCCCCCAAAAAATAAGACCACCAGAGGTCAGCTGGTAAGAGAGGCTGGGATTTTCTACCTGCCCCTAAACACCTACCATATCTGAAATCCCTTCTTTCAAGTTTGGTTGATCTGTCTTTTGAGAAGGGAAAGATTTGAAGCCTGCATGTGACAATCAGTTACATGTTAGTACAAAATACTCCATTCACCAGGGCTAGGCTGAGCTGGGGAATGTTGCATCTAAATGCATCCAAGGACAGAAAAGCAGATAGTACTGGAAGAAGGAGCCCTCTACTGAGAGTTAGGAGACCTGCTTCTAGCTACAAGCATGCTGTGTGACCTTGAGTGACTCAAGAAACCTCTCTGGGCTTCATTTGTCCCATTTATCCCCAAAGCGCTTAACATCTTTGACAGTAAGGCCCTCCAACTCTTAACATTTCCAAGCAAAGATGACTCAAGCCTGGAGAAAGGAAAGGAAACAGGAAGGAGAAAGACAATAAGGAAGAGGACTGATGAGGAAAAGCAGAAAGGTGCCAAGAGCTTTCTACAAATCCTGGAAGAAGAGGCCAAGTCATCTGGGCTGCTGTCCTGAGCAACTCTAGCTCCCCATGTCTGCCCGAAAGACTTAGACTTGGGTAGCCCAAGGGCCAGGGAGTATCAGGTACCTGGTCAAGTCAGGCGTTGTGGAACTCAGAGTGGAGTAAAGGGGTCGAAATTGGGGCCATTGTCAGGCAGTCCAAATAATGCACCAAAACCTCTGCCTCAGTCTCCCTGCCTAATGCCCAGAGCTTGGACCTGTGGGCACATCCCACAGGAGCAGGAAATTAAGGCCAGTGGAAGCCTAGAGAAGGGTGGTCGGGTGGGGTAGAGGAGGCATGCTGGCTCTCATCCCCAGTATCGGTCACCTCACAAGAGCCCCTCACCATAGCCTCTTCACCACATCCCCTGGACATGCCCGAGACTCTCGCTGGACCTTGGCAGGAAGTCCTCATGACTCCAGAGGAATTCCCACCCAAGACTCAGCCAACCAAAGCCCTGGACGAGCCTCACCCCTGTTAGGCGGGCCTGCCCTGGAAGCCAGGATTGGCCCACACCTCTCAGGCTTCCCTCAGAAGAACTCTGCCAAGTTCTTTGTCCCTTTGCCTGCTGCTCCGTGGCTCCTGGTGTGATGGTAATAGCCTTCCACCTGCTCTGCCTCACACGCAAGCCCGAGAACAGGGAGGTTGATCCTGTTGGCTCCTGAGCTGCTATAGGTGAGTGGGTCCCAGCAAAGAAACAGATTCAAGGGCAGTCATTGGGTTCTCCATTCATGCTCAGCTCTACCTGCTGACCTGGGTCAGGGAGCATCTTTGCAGGAGTGACGACTACCTTAGATGGTCAGATGGAAAATGCAAACATGTTTCAGAACTTGCCCGTTTATTGCCTTCATGGGGTGGGAAGAGGGGGAAGAGGTAGGGTGAGAGAGAGGTGCCTCAGCTGAGCTGAAGCAGCTGACCCCTGAGCACCAGTCTCATCTGGCCGGAGTTGAAGGACTGAGCACTGGAGGCGCAGACACTTCCATGGGACCCACCTCCTCGGGCCATCTTCCCGTACCCCGGTGAGCTGGGCAGATGGTTAGTCATGCCTGGGGTGGGTCCTGCTTGAAGGGCCGGAAGACAAGGAAGATAGGCTTGTCCGGCATGAGGATGAGGTTGAATATGGTGTCCACATCACCAAGATGCTGCACTTCAACCTTGAAGTTCTCCAGAATCTAAGAAAGAGGGGTGGTGGGCTTAGGCGAGAGACAGGGGATTGTGTCTCTATCACAGCTTCATCCACCTGGAACCTGTGCCTGTGGAGTGTGACTTGAGATGCTCCAAAGGGTCTACCACTACCTCCTGTTGAGCCCTGCGTGGAGCCTGTAAACATGACTACCCCTTGCTTCAGGCTTCCACTTGGATTTCTACAAAATCTTTCCCTCCCAACCCATATCCCGTCACCACTGAGAGGCAATAGAGCCAGGGAGCACCAGTGGGTGGTGAGTGGATTTACCTAAAAAGGAGACAAGAAAATTGAGGAGAGCGGAGAGCAAGTCACAGGAGACAGGTGTTCCCAGGTTAGACTCACGTGAATAAGGAAGAGGGTCATCTCCAGCTCAGCGATCCGCCGGCCCACACACTGCCGCACACCCCAACCAAAGCCCAAGTTCCGGAAATGGACGAGGTCCCTGTCTTTACTCAGCCACCTGGTCGGGTCAAACTTGTCCGGGTTGGAGAAGAAGGCAGGGTCTCGGCCCATGGCATAGAGGGCCACTTGCACCAATGTCTGAGGACGAGGCAAGCAGAGCTCTGAGTAGGCCTCCCCTTCTCACAGCCCGGAACATAACCAGCACAGGACCCCACTCATCTGTGATCTGGAATAAGGCCCCATCCCTCCCTGAGCCTCACCCATCCAACAGGCATGACTAAAGACACTAGGTTGGGGACAGCCCAAGGGACTGTCCTGCCCCTTTCCTCAGCCCCAGAGGGCCCTCAGAGACCCAGGCAGCCCATGGGACCTCCCTCCTGATGCAGGAGTCCAGCAGTACCCCAAACACTACCACCAACTGTGACCACAACCTCTGCCCTTCGTTCAAACTCAGACCACTGCTGCCAAGGGCCCTACCAGCCAATCCCAAGAAGGAAGGCAGGACTGAAGCCCTCTAGCCACTATCTTTTTTTTTCCCCATAAAATTTTGGCCTCTTTTATTGGTTTTTATCTATTTATTTTCATCCATCTTTACTCTTTTGGCCTGTGTGGGCCTCCTGTTGCAGTGGCCTCTCTCATCACAGAGCACCGGCTCTGGGCGCATGCACTCCAGAGCACTGGCTCCTAATTAGACACATGGGTCCAGCCATTTCACGGCACATGGGATCTTCCCGGGCCAGGGATCGAACTGGTGTCCCTTGTACTGCAAGGCGGACTCTTTACCCACTGGGCCACCAGGGAAGCCCCTAGCCTCTATTTTATACTATTGCAATCTGCTCCTGGCCTCCTCTGTCTGACAGAGCCTGCAGCCGCCCTGCGGCACCTACCTTGGCAGGAATCAGGTAATCTTGAAGAACCAAGTCATTTTCAGGGTATCTCTGCAGGGTCACAGAGATGGGGTGGAGTCTGCCAGTGAAAAGCATTCAGAAGCTTATGCCCTAAGGCCTGGACGAAGGCCCCACGCCGGGCATGGCATCCCAGCCCCAGCTGCCGCACCCTGGGGGGATCTCAAGGAAGAGGGTCATCTCCAGCTCAGCGATCCGCCGGCCCACACACTGCCGCACACCCCAACCAAAGCCCAAGTTCCGGAAATGGACGAGGTCCCTGTCTTTACTCAGCCACCTGGTCGGGTCAAACTTGTCCGGGTTGGAGAAGAAGGCAGGGTCTCGGCCCATGGCATAGAGGGCCACTTGCACCAATGTCTGAGGACGAGGCAAGCAGAGCTCTGAGTAGGCCTCCCCTTCTCACAGCCCGGAACATAACCAGCACAGGACCCCACTCATCTGTGATCTGGAATAAGGCCCCATCCCTCCCTGAGCCTCACCCATCCAACAGGCATGACTAAAGACACTAGGTTGGGGACAGCCCAAGGGACTGTCCTGCCCCTTTCCTCAGCCCCAGAGGGCCCTCAGAGACCCAGGCAGCCCATGGGACCTCCCTCCTGATGCAGGAGTCCAGCAGTACCCCAAACACTACCACCAACTGTGACCACAACCTCTGCCCTTCGTTCAAACTCAGACCACTGCTGCCAAGGGCCCTACCAGCCAATCCCAAGAAGGAAGGCAGGACTGAAGCCCTCTAGCCACTATCTTTTTTTTTCCCCATAAAATTTTGGCCTCTTTTATTGGTTTTTATCTATTTATTTTCATCCATCTTTACTCTTTTGGCCTGTGTGGGCCTCCTGTTGCAGTGGCCTCTCTCATCACAGAGCACCGGCTCTGGGCGCATGCACTCCAGAGCACTGGCTCCTAATTAGACACATGGGTCCAGCCATTTCACGGCACATGGGATCTTCCCGGGCCAGGGATCGAACTGGTGTCCCTTGTACTGCAAGGCGGACTCTTTACCCACTGGGCCACCAGGGAAGCCCCTAGCCTCTATTTTATACTATTGCAATCTGCTCCTGGCCTCCTCTGTCTGACAGAGCCTGCAGCCGCCCTGCGGCACCTACCTTGGCAGGAATCAGGTAATCTTGAAGAACCAAGTCATTTTCAGGGTATCTCTGCAGGGTCACAGAGATGGGGTGGAGTCTGCCAGTGAAAAGCATTCAGAAGCTTATGCCCTAAGGCCTGGACGAAGGCCCCACGCCGGGCATGGCATCCCAGCCCCAGCTGCCGCACCCTGGGGGGATCTCAAGGCAGGACCCTCCTCCCTATTCCCAGGCATCTTCTCCAGACTCTGCACTTCCTACTTCCAATCTCCTCCACCCTCCCGTTCTTGTAATCCTGAGCCTGGGCACCACTCCACCCCTGCCCAGGGGTTTGAGGGGGTGGGCACGGGGCAGGCACAGGGGAGGGTGGTCTTGCCTCAGTGTCTCCTTGATGCTAGCTTTGAGGAGTGGGACCATTTGCAGCATCTTGCTTATGTCTCCCTGGGCCTGGCGTCGAGCCTGCAGGACCTCCTCCCGCAGCATCTCCTGCACATTCAGGCTACGTGCCATCTCGTACAAGTGCCATTGCAATGTCATGGAGGTCTGACGGGGAGCATGGGGGGTGGGGTGCAGAAAACCAAGATGGCCAGTTACTCATGGGGAACATTCCGAGCCATGCTAGATGTTCATTGCCAAACACTTCCGCTCACCCTCATCCCAGTATCCAGAGACCACCATCCACAATAAGCAAAACACAATTCAGAAGACAAGTGCTACTGGTGGTCCAGTGACTAGGACTGCATTCTCCATACAAGGGGTCCAGGTTCGATCCCTATTCAGGGAACTAGATCCCACAGGCCCCAACAAAGACCCGGCTCAGCCAAATAAATAATTCTTACATATGACTAATCTGAGAACATACATATCTGTAAACAACAAAACTCTGTAAAAGTTAAATGTAAAATAAAAGTTAAAAAAAATGTATATATATATATATATATAGGCAAATGTCCAAGAAGCTTTTCTTGTGGTCTTCAGGCAGGAACTCTGGTCAGCTCTTATCCCTTCCCTCCCCATTCATGTCACAGAGCCCACCCAACCCCACCCCACCCCCGCCAGCAGAGGGTCCCCACCTAGCTAATGCCTTCTTCCAGAGGACTCCAGAGGCCTTAAGAGGCCAAATCCAACTTCTGTACTGGCTATACTCCTAAATGACTGTCATTTCTCTTGAATGACTGCTGAGTGACCAGCTCTCTCCCCCAAGGAGAACTTCCCTCTAAACTCAGCATCTGCCTGGAGCAACATAGCACAAAGTGAGGTTCAAGGATGCTGAAACTAGAACCAGTTGTCCATCACTATTGGAATCGGCATCTGGTCTATACTGAGATGAGCCAGCGCATCTCAGCATTAGCCCAAAGTCATGAGTGCTAACACTCACTGGAGGTGTGAGAGATGCCTATCCATCTCATGATTCAGATTCCCCACAGGTGGGACTTGAGACTGGAGTATGTCCTAGGGTGAGGACATGAGTTGCTGGCCTATTACCTTACCAAAGACCATGCTTTGGTCTAAGAGGTTTGAATCTGCTCCTCCTTCCTTCCAGCAGCAGCAAGTGTGAAAAAAATGCCATCCAGTCACTTCCAAGCTGGAAATCCTTGCCTGACTCCCTGGAGTCCCCAGATCGAGTTCAGAGACTCTGACCAGACCTATGGACCGCCTCCAGCCCACTGCCACCTCTCTCCAACATGCTCCAGCCACACTGAGCTACACATAGCTCCTGAAGTGCAGGAATCCTCCTCACGCTGTTCCCTTTTCCTACAAGTCCCTTCCCCAGCCTAGGAAGCAAGTGTGTCCTCCTTCCTCAAGGCTCAGATCAAATACATGTAATTGTCTCACTCCTTCCAAGGTCACGGGAGTCAACTAGCTGTGTGACAGAAACGAAGCTCCTTAACCTCTCTGAAAAAGTTGTGGATCAGTCTCAAGTCATGCTCAATGGATGACTAATTTGACCTTACTCTCCAGGAGATTAGCATCTAGGAAGTGGAGTCAGGAGATGGAGATAGACCTCTCATGGACAGGGGTTTCAGACAATGAGGCAGGCTGCTGGGAAGGGGCACAGGAAAAGACAAGATGTACGCCTGCAGCCGCCTCACTGTGTCCTCACCGTGTCCACGCCCCCTGCCAGCATCTCAGTAACATTGGCCTTGACATCTTCTAAGAGCAGCTTCTCACTCTGCAGGAGGCGGTAGAGGATGCCTGGGTAATTCTTAAACTCTGTTTTCCGTCTCAGGTCCTGGTAGAAGATCTTAGTGTATTTTTCAGCTGTGGGGCAGGAAGAAAGAAAACAGAGTGAGACCACGGATTTCCCTGGTGGTCCAGTGGTTAAGAATCCATGCTTCCACTACAGGGGGCATGGATTCAATCCCTGGCCAGGTAACTAGGATCCCACATGTCTCAAAAAGGTGAAAAACAAAAAACAACGACGACAAAAAACATAAACCCACTGGAGACTCTCTGCTGAGGAGAGAGAAGGAAGAGAGTTTCTGGTGGGAGGTGAGGTAAGGGCTTGGGGATTCTGGGGCCATGCACTTTCTAGGCTGCTGTTTTCTGAGCAGCTCGCTCTGTGAAGTTCTTCATATCTGGTCTTTTGAAAAATGTAAATTATTTGGGGTGTTATCATGCTCATTTTATAGATAAGGAGACAGAAGTTCATCTAAGATAAAGACTTGCCCAAGGTCACACGTGTGAAAAGAGCAGAGCCGGATAGGACCCCAGACCTGGTGTCATCACCCTATCTCCAACAGCCTCTTCACCCTTTACAAATCCCTCTCCAAAGTCCTACTCTGTCACCAAGCATAGCCCTGTCTGAAACGCTGGTCCCCAGCCCATGTTGGGAGTCCTGGGCTCCTTGGAAGAATATGATGGACCTCTTTAGTCCTCTCTCACCAGAAAAATCTAATTATCCCCAACGACCAGCTTTCAGCCTACCATATTCAGGGTCTTCCTGATGGCCATCCATGGGTTTTCTACATGGCAAGTCAGTGCTCATTGACATAACTTGGGATAAACCTCCTTCCTCAAGGCTCAGATCAAATACATGTAATTGTCTCACTCCTTCCAAGGTCACGGAGTCAACTAGCTGTGTGACAGAAACGAAGCTCCTTAACCTCTCTGAAAAGTTGTGGATCAGTCTCAAGTCATGCTCAATGGATGACTAATTTGACCTTACTCTCCAGGAGATTAGCATCTAGGAAGTGGAGTCAGGAGATGGAGATAGACCTCTCATGGACAGGGGTTTCAGACAATGAGGCAGGCTGCTGGGAAGGGGCACAGGAAAAGACAAGATGTACGCCTGCAGCCGCCTCACTGTGTCCTCACCGTGTCCACGCCCCCTGCCAGCATCTCAGTAACATTGGCCTTGACATCTTCTAAGAGCAGCTTCTCACTCTGCAGGAGGCGGTAGAGGATGCCTGGGTAATTCTTAAACTCTGTTTTCCGTCTCAGGTCCTGGTAGAAGATCTTAGTGTATTTTTCAGCTGTGGGGCAGGAAGAAAGAAAACAGAGTGAGACCACGGATTTCCCTGGTGGTCCAGTGGTTAAGAATCCATGCTTCCACTACAGGGGGCATGGATTCAATCCCTGGCCAGGTAACTAGGATCCCACATGTCTCAAAAAGGTGAAAAACAAAAAACAACGACGACAAAAAACATAAACCCACTGGAGACTCTCTGCTGAGGAGAGAGAAGGAAGAGAGTTTCTGGTGGGAGGTGAGGTAAGGGCTTGGGGATTCTGGGGCCATGCACTTTCTAGGCTGCTGTTTTCTGAGCAGCTCGCTCTGTGAAGTTCTTCATATCTGGTCTTTTGAAAAATGTAAATTATTTGGGGTGTTATCATGCTCATTTTATAGATAAGGAGACAGAAGTTCATCTAAGATAAAGACTTGCCCAAGGTCACACGTGTGAAAAGAGCAGAGCCGGGATAGGACCCCAGACCTGGTGTCATCACCCTATCTCCAACAGCCTCTTCACCCTTTACAAATCCCTCTCCAAAGTCCTACTCTGTCACCAAGCATAGCCCTGTCTGAAACGCTGGTCCCCAGCCCATGTTGGGAGTCCTGGGCTCCTTGGAAGAATATGATGGACCTCTTTAGTCCTCTCTCACCAGAAAAATCTAATTATCCCCAACGACCAGCTTTCAGCCTACCATATTCAGGGTCTTCCTGATGGCCATCCATGGGTTTTCTACATGGCAAGTCAGTGCTCATTGACATAACTTGGGATAAAGGGGCAGGTTGAGGTCTGAGGCTTCCAGCTGACTTTCTTTCTCCCTCTGTATCTTTCTTCCCACTCTCCCAACCCTCAATCCACCAGCCCATGCCTGGATTTCCCATTTCTTGAGGTAGACAGTGCTCTCCTGGTGCCCACATATGGCTTCCTGGGGTATAGCCCTCACCTTTATTAAAAATTATGTCCCAGGAGGCTACATGGTCCCTCCAAGTCTTGGTCCTGAACACACGGAACAGTTCTGGGGGGAGGTTGAGCAGGGGAACACTGGTGTGGAACATCTGGTAGACGGCATCAATGAACTTCTGGGCCTCAGGATCCACTACCTCCTCCAGCATCCCCAGGCGCTCCCCAAACATGACATTGATGATGGCTGAAAAGAAGGCAAAGTTGAGGAACCTCTTCCAAGCCAACCATCTGAGATTCTCAGCTCCCAGAAAAGCACCTCCCCACTCAACACACGGGAACCTGTGCACCCAGCCAAAACCTCCTTCAGCAAAGAAACTGAGGCCTGAGTTCCAAAGGGCTGAAATTGCAGGGCTAAGGAAAACTGCCCTCGTGGTGGCCAGTCAAGCCCTTCAGGGGGTCATGTGGCAGACCCAAAAAGGGATGCCTTGATATGGAAACAGAGCCTGCAGCACAGCTGAGAAAGGGCCTGAACTTGGAGGAAAATGCTCTGCCCCACTTCCTCCAGCACCGCCAGCAGCCTCTCGCTTTCCTCTTGGGGAGAGATTTTTCATCTATAATTGACCAAAGTGGCTAAATACTTCCTGGAACAGGTCAGATGGGTACCTGGAGGATATCAGTCTCTGGTAATTGGACATCCAGGGGCCACTCTGGCTGGACATAAGAAGTCACAACCAACCACAAGGGTTTCCTGCCTCCTGGGCCAGGAATCTCACGCCAGACTCCGGGGAACTCCAAATCTCCTGCAGTGAGCACACCACCCGCATCAAGCCCCAGGGCCTTTGCATGCTTCCGCCTACACTGTCCAACCTCCTTATTCCATCTGGGTAACTCATAACATCCTCCAATATCCTGTTCCCATTAACCACCCAACACTCCTCACCCCTCCAAGACCTCGAAGGGAAGGTCTCGTCCCAAGAGAGGGAAATATGAGGCATGAAAGGCCAAGCTAAGCCTTGGCTTTTGCAAGAAAGTGACCATAGAGACTTACATTTTTGAAATTCTTGCCCCCATAGCATGAATCAGATGAGAGCCTGCAGCTCTCCCTGGGTAGCTGATGATAGAGAATGTGTTTAGGGGCTCATCCCAGAAACCAATCCTGTGGGACGCCTCCCACCCCCAGGACTGTGGCCAGGTAGGTTCAAGCTCCTTACATTCAAAGGCAAAACGAAACAGGTCTTCCTTGAGGTCCCCTGCGAACTTTCCGGAGCCCTGCTGCTTGATGCGCTTGTGCAGGATGCTGACAAAGTCCTGAGACACCGGGTTCAGCAGGGGAATGAAGTTCTTTATGGCCTCTGGAGCCAGCACCTCTGTGTTCAGGACCACCCGGTCTTTCTTCCAGGCTCCTGACTTCCTGAGAAAACATGGGCCCTCGGGCCCTCATGGTCACAAACCCCAGGCCTGACAAACACAGAGGGGTCTGACTGGGTTCTCCCAGGAGGCTGAGCCAGCTCAGAGTCCAGCGCTCACCTCCACAGCCCTCCCCTCCTTCCAGCTTCTGCCTGGCCTGGATGGGCCTCAGGGAGGGAGCGGGGAGATACGTGAAAACAGGGTAAAAAGAGGCTAAAGCACAAACCTCCAACCCTGCTCCACTCCCTCTGCTATCGCTGCTTCTAGTAGGAAGGAAATCATATTCTTATAGCCTTTAAATAACTTTCAAACCCTCTAGTGCTTGGGCCTCTGTTACGGGCCTGCCCTGCCCACCACTTCCATGTTCTCCTGGTCAGTCTCACCTCCTACCATTCAAGGGTGCCTCAACATCACCTTTTCTGACCCCTGCTTGGACACAGTTGACCAGCTTCTGCACCCCAATATGTCCTATTACTCACATAGGTGGGAAGTCTGAGTTGCTCACTCTTATTCTCAATTTATAGCCCATTCTTGAAATAGATCCATGCAAAGTCCTCTTTGTCATCTGGGGACTTTGTTTGTTTGTTTGTTTATATATATATATATACTTTTGGGGGGCCTCTTTTATTGGTCCTTCATTTATTTATTTTCATCTGCCTTAATTCTTTGGCCTGTGTGGGCCTCCCATCATGTGGCCTCTCTTGTTGCAGAGCACTGCCTCTGGGCACATGCGCTCCAGAGCACTGGCTCCTAATTGGACACACTGGTCCAGCCATTCCGCGGCATATGGGATCTTCCCATGGCAGGAATTGAACCGGCACCCCTTGCACTACAGGGTGGACTCTTTACCCACTGGACCACCAGGGAAGCCCTGTTTGTTCATTTTTAATATGAATGTTATTATAAATTCACCACCCAGTATGAAAACTAGGAACTTGACAATAGCTTAGAAATACCCACCTGGTCCTCGCATGTTCTGCCTCCTTGCCTCCCAACCTGAATCCCCTGTCTGCTTTCATAAATAGTTTTATCTGATGGACATATATTTCTAAAATATGCTTTTTTAAAAGGCATGCTTTTTTTCAACTTCTTATAAAAGTTGTCATGGTTTGCTTGTTTCACCCGAGTTTGTATTTCTAAGTATCATCTGTGTTGTTATGAGTCACTGAGTCTGTTCTTGTTGCCTGAGGTATACCACTGTCAGTCTTTTCATGCTCTGGTTGGGCGTTTAGGTTCTGCTATTAGGAACAACTGCATTGCAAACATTCTAGTACCTATCCGCCTCTGGAGGTAGGGTTGGGATTTTTTTGTAGTGTATTCCAGAGAGCAGAATGGCCGCACTATAAGCATGTGTTTATAGTGGCTCCATCATAAACATTCAACGGCACAAAGTAATGTCCAACCATTTTCCAAAGTGGTAGCATCAATTTTCAGTCCCCCTTGCCAGCTATGAGCACTCTAATTGCTCCCTGTCCTCATCAACACTTACTATGGTCACATCTGAAATATTTAATGAGCAATTTGACGGAAGATGGTGTTGATTACATTTAAATGCACGGGTTTGTTCATGCTTCTCACTGCTTCTTGAGTCTATAAGGGCCTCCTAGTGGCCGGGTTCAGTCCTGCGTGTCACTCAGAGCCCAGCACCAGGACTGGCTCATAGTAGGTGCTCAGTAAAATGGGACTCACTGGATGAACCAATGAATGAGAACTTTTCAAGGTCTTTTAATTACTCAGTAAGATCTTCTGTCTGACCATGTCCCCAGAGGTTGGCAGGGCAGTTTTTTTTTTTTTGGCCTGTGTGGGCCTCCCATCGCGGTGGCCTCTCTTGTTGCAGAGCACTGGCTCTGGGCACATGTGCTCCAGAGCGCTGGCTTGTAACTGGACACACTGGTCCAGCCACTCTGGGGCATATGGGATCTTCCTGTGCCAGGGATCGAATCGGCACCCCCTGCACTACAGGGTGGACTCTTTACCCACTGGACCACCAGGGAAGCCCTGTTTGTTCATTTTTAATATGAATGTTATTATAAATTCACCACCCAGTATGAAAACTAGGAACTTGACAATAGCTTAGAAATACCCACCTGGTCCTCGCATGTTCTGCCTCCTTGCCTCCCAACCTGAATCCCCTGTCTGCTTTCATAAATAGTTTTATCTGATGGACATATATTTCTAAAATATGCTTTTTTAAAAGGCATGCTTTTTTTCAACTTCTTATAAAAGTTGTCATGGTTTGCTTGTTTCACCCGAGTTTGTATTTCTAAGTATCATCTGTGTTGTTATGAGTCACTGAGTCTGTTCTTGTTGCCTGAGGTATACCACTGTCAGTCTTTTCATGCTCTGGTTGGGCGTTTAGGTTCTGCTATTAGGAACAACTGCATTGCAAACATTCTAGTACCTATCCGCCTCTGGAGGTAGGGTTGGGATTTTTTTGTAGTGTATTCCAGAGAGCAGAATGGCCGCACTATAAGCATGTGTTTATAGTGGCTCCATCATAAACATTCAACGGCACAAAGTAATGTCCAACCATTTTCCAAAGTGGTAGCATCAATTTTCAGTCCCCCTTGCCAGCTATGAGCACTCTAATTGCTCCCTGTCCTCATCAACACTTACTATGGTCACATCTGAAATATTTAATGAGCAATTTGACGGAAGATGGTGTTGATTACATTTAAATGCACGGGTTTGTTCATGCTTCTCACTGCTTCTTGAGTCTATAAGGGCCTCCTAGTGGCCGGGTTCAGTCCTGCGTGTCACTCAGAGCCCAGCACCAGGACTGGCTCATAGTAGGTGCTCAGTAAAATGGGACTCACTGGATGAACCAATGAATGAGAACTTTTCAAGGTCTTTTAATTACTCAGTAAGATCTTCTGTCTGACCATGTCCCCAGAGGTTGGCAGGGCAGTTCACCCTCCCCGTCATGGGTTTGATGGAGGCAGGAAGATGGCAGGAATTTGTCTAGAGGTCCCAGGTATTACTAGATGGGGCAAGGTAAGCATGGCCTCAGCGTTTCTCACCCCCAGCGTCTGCTGTTGCCTCAGCGGCCTGTCATCTCCCTCTGACCCCTGAGAGAGGGCCCAGGACTCACTTGAACAGGACCCCAATGGGTTTCTGGTAATACTGGTGGTAGGCCATCCAGGGTGGGATGACATATCTTTCTGGGTTGGGTCCCTCGAACTTAAAGAGACGGGCCACATCTTCGGGGTCGATGATGTAAACCGACTCCAAATTGCCGAGCTTCTCCCTGGAGGGGCAGAGGAGGAGTGCTATGAGGTAAGGATCCGAGGAGAGTCACGCAGGCACTGGGCACTCAGGACACAGGGCTCGGCTCCTCTGTAACCACCTTGTGACTGACAGCACAGAGCAGACAAACCTGGGAGTGGATCCTGGTCCACAGTTTCCTCGCTGTCTGATCCTAAGTCACATCCTCTCTGAGTCTCAGTTTCTTCAGTAGAGATATAGTATCTGATAGGGTTGCTGAAGTATTAATTGATATGAAATCTGTGGGTGTGAACTCCTGTTGTATGTGTGTGTGCTCAGTCGTGTCTGACCCTGCGACCTCTTGGCCTGTAGCCCACCAGGCTCCTCTGTCCATGGGGTTCTCCAGGCAAGAATATGGGAGTGGGTGGCCATGTCCTTCTCCAATGGATCTCTCCAGGATGAACCTCATTGATTGGCATCAATTTTCAGTCCCCCTTGCCAGCTATGAGCACTCTAATTGCTCCCTGTCCTCATCAACACTTACTATGGTCACATCTGAAATATTTAATGAGCAATTTGACGGAAGATGGTGTTGATTACATTTAAATGCACGGGTTTGTTCATGCTTCTCACTGCTTCTTGAGTCTATAAGGGCCTCCTAGTGGCCGGGTTCAGTCCTGCGTGTCACTCAGAGCCCAGCACCAGGACTGGCTCATAGTAGGTGCTCAGTAAAATGGGACTCACTGGATGAACCAATGAATGAGAACTTTTCAAGGTCTTTTAATTACTCAGTAAGATCTTCTGTCTGACCATGTCCCCAGAGGTTGGCAGGGCAGTTCACCCTCCCCGTCATGGGTTTGATGGAGGCAGGAAGATGGCAGGAATTTGTCTAGAGGTCCCAGGTATTACTAGATGGGGCAAGGTAAGCATGGCCTCAGCGTTTCTCACCCCCAGCGTCTGCTGTTGCCTCAGCGGCCTGTCATCTCCCTCTGACCCCTGAGAGAGGGCCCAGGACTCACTTGAACAGGACCCCAATGGGTTTCTGGTAATACTGGTGGTAGGCCATCCAGGGTGGGATGACATATCTTTCTGGGTTGGGTCCCTCGAACTTAAAGAGACGGGCCACATCTTCGGGTCGATGATGTAAACCGACTCCAAATTGCCGAGCTTCTCCTGGAGGGGCAGAGGAGGAGTGCTATGAGGTAAGGATCCGAGGAGAGTCACGCAGGCACTGGGCACTCAGGACACAGGGCTCGGCTCCTCTGTAACCACCTTGTGACTGACAGCACAGAGCAGACAAACCTGGGAGTGGATCCTGGTCCACAGTTTCCTCGCTGTCTGATCCTAAGTCACATCCTCTCTGAGTCTCAGTTTCTTCAGTAGAGATATAGTATCTGATAGGGTTGCTGAAGTATTAATTGATATGAAATCTGTGGGTGTGAACTCCTGTTGTATGTGTGTGTGCTCAGTCGTGTCTGACCCTGCGACCTCTTGGCCTGTAGCCCACCAGGCTCCTCTGTCCATGGGGTTCTCCAGGCAAGAATATGGGAGTGGGTGGCCATGTCCTTCTCCAAGGGATCTTCCTGACCCAGGGATCGAACCCTCATCTCCTGCATCTCTGGCACTGGCAGGCAGATTCTTTACCACCACGCCGCCTGGGAAGCCCTTCTCTAAGCGACAGCTTCGTGCTCATCATGGCAGTGGCTCCTGCATGTCCCCAGGACCCAGCCCACCCCACCCGGGCCACCCACGGACCACCAGGTCCTCAGGCTCATTCTTGCTGTGTGTCCGCCTCTCAGCACCCTGCACCTCTCACCCACGCAGAGCTCAGGAACGTGGCACTTTCATGGCAGCTTGGAGTGGCCCTGTATTGGAGCGACTCCTCACAGTGCGCCAGCAGGTCACACTCCAGGCCAAGCAGTCCCTCCTAAGCTCTAGGATCGAAGTTCTGGGACTGGCCTCCCTCCCCCAGGAATCACATACCCAACAAAATGCTTCGTCACTATTAAAGTATAACTGAAGTAAAACATTGGGCCCCCAGTATAAATATACCTTAAAGCACTTTGCAAAGTATTAAAGTACAACCATTGTGAACATCCGAAAATTCTCTTTCTCACTTGCATCTGCCTTTTGCATAAGAAAGTTAATTCAAGATACACCTTAAAGGCAAAATATGAAAGTATGCCAGTATAAGCCAAAGTCTCGTTCTTTCTCTCTCTAAAACATGGAGAGGGAAGAAGGGAGAAGGGGGAGGGAAGGAGGGAGAAGGGAGTGGGAAGAGGGGAGAGCATGGCTTTAAGCACTGACCCAGAGCTCCCAGCCCTATCTCCCCCACGTCTCCTTGGGTGGCCATGACTTCCCAGAAAAGCCCCTCAATGTTTTTACAGCTGTGGCACATCCTCAAACCACTGGTTCCAGTAAAAAAAAAAAAAACTGCTAAGCCAAGTCCTTGAACTGCTATTGTTATGATCAATTCTACCTCTGGGAATCTAGCCCAAGGCAGCTATCTGACATCAGACAATGATGCCTGGTGGATGAGTATGTTCATAACAACAACAAAAAAAATGGATGAGGATGTCTAATAGTAAGAAAACAAACAAACAAAAACCTAGAGTGGACTAAGTATCTACTTCAAAGAGCTAGCTTAAAAAAATACGCGGAGTGGGTGGCCATGTCCTTCTCCAAGGGATCTTCCTGACCCAGGATCGAACCCTCATCTCCTGCATCTCTGGCACTGGCAGGCAGATTCTTTACCACCACGCCGCCTGGGAAGCCCTTCTCTAGCGACAGCTTGCTCATCATGGCAGTGGCTCCTGCATGTCCCCAGGACCCAGCCCACCCCACCCGGGCCACCCACGGACCACCAGGTCCTCAGGCTCATTCTTGCTGTGTGTCCGCCTCTCAGCACCCTGCACCTCTCACCCACGCAGAGCTCAGGAACGTGGCACTTTCATGGCAGCTTGGAGTGGCCCTGTATTGGAGCGACTCCTCACAGTGCGCCAGCAGGTCACACTCCAGGCCAAGCAGTCCCTCCTAAGCTCTAGGATCGAAGTTCTGGGACTGGCCTCCCTCCCCCAGGAATCACATACCCAACAAAATGCTTCGTCACTATTAAAGTATAACTGAAGTAAAACATTGGGCCCCCAGTATAAATATACCTTAAAGCACTTTGCAAAGTATTAAAGTACAACCATTGTGAACATCCGAAAATTCTCTTTCTCACTTGCATCTGCCTTTTGCATAAGAAAGTTAATTCAAGATACACCTTAAAGGCAAAATATGAAAGTATGCCAGTATAAGCCAAAGTCTCGTTCTTTCTCTCTCTAAAACATGGAGAGGGAAGAAGGGAGAAGGGGGAGGGAAGGAGGGAGAAGGGAGTGGGAAGAGGGGAGAGCATGGCTTTAAGCACTGACCCAGAGCTCCCAGCCCTATCTCCCCCACGTCTCCTTGGGTGGCCATGACTTCCCAGAAAAGCCCCTCAATGTTTTTACAGCTGTGGCACATCCTCAAACCACTGGTTCCAGTAAAAAAAAAAAAAACTGCTAAGCCAAGTCCTTGAACTGCTATTGTTATGATCAATTCTACCTCTGGGAATCTAGCCCAAGGCAGCTATCTGACATCAGACAATGATGCCTGGTGGATGAGTATGTTCATAACAACAACAAAAAAAATGGATGAGGATGTCTAATAGTAAGAAAACAAACAAACAAAAACCTAGAGTGGACTAAGTATCTACTTCAAAGAGCTAGCTTAAAAAAATACGCCTTAGGGCTTCCCTGGATCCCACTGCCGTGAAGCAGCTGGATGGGTGTGTCCAATTACAAGTCAGTGTTCTGGAGCACCTGCGCCCAGAGCCGGCATTCTGCAACGAGAGAGGTCACTGCAGCGGAAGGCCCACACAGGCAGAAGAATAAAGATGGATGAAAATTAATTAATTAATTAATTAATTAATTAATTAATTAATTAATTAAAAAGAGGCCAAAATTTAAAAAAATATATGCCTTATCCGTACTATGGGCTACTATCCTGCCTTTCAAAATTATATTACAGAGAGAAAAGAAGTCCTTGATACAGCGTTACAGGATCACACAAACTGTATAAATACGTTCACATTCTGAAGCGTACCTAAATATTAAAACTGAGATTGTATCTCATTTCAAATTTTCTAAGCTATTCAATAAAGAACAGGAATCACCTTGTATTAAGGAAAAATCCATAAAACTTGTAAATTCCTCACTTCCATTTGGAAGTTTGTTATTTCAAGGCTATAGTTAGAATACTGACACCCTGAACCGGATATCAGGGTGCCAGCCCTGGCTTTGTGCCATGATGAGCCTGTGACCTTGGCCAGACCCTTCTCTTCTCCGGGCCTCAGTTTTCCCGTCTGTGAACCAGGGATAATACCAACATTCAAGGACATGTTACAAGGCTCAGATGAAAGTGACTCCAAAAACAGATATGGACTTTATAAACTAGAGTTCCTACCAGGGGCTAGGAGTAGGAGGGGAGGTAGCAGGGGATAATATCCATGAAGTGAGGCTGGGAAGAGAGGCTTAGAAGAGAGAGAGACAGAGAAGAGAATCTCGGGAGCAAGTTTCTTCCAAGCCTGACATTCAGCCTGGGGTAGGAGGGGTTCCCTGTCTCCAATCAGCTGTAAAAAAACACTTAAGCCTTCCAAAGGGCAAATTCTCTGTCAGTCCAGGGGTTAGGGCTCAGCGCTCCCACTGCAGGGAACATAGGTTCTATCCCTGGGCAAGGAAGTAAGATTTCAAATGCCATGCAGTGCGCCCCCATCCCCAACACACACACACACACACAAATAAAGTAAAAGCAAAGCATTATCCTTGATGGTATCCCCTCCAAGCCCCTCAACCATCACCTTCGCCACCTCCCATCCCCCTCACCTATGCTCTCAGAAAGGACCCAAGTGTCTCTTGAAGCCAGCCCACCTTACAAACTGCTCAACCAGAACAGTGAGGCCCTCCCACCCAGGGAAGCCCCCAGACCTCACCCCCACCCCAGGGCAAGAAGGTGCTGTACACCGAGGCCAAAAGACCAACAGGCTTTCCTCCCGGCTGGACAGAGGGCCAACGCTTGGGGAAGAGGGACTCCAGCCAGGCCTAGGGACAAAATCAGCTGCTCAGAGTTGCACAGGCCAAGGGGCGAGGCCAGCACTCCAGCAGGACAGGGTCCTAGCTGAGTGACCAGGGCAAGAGGCCTAACCTCTCTGAACTTGGTTCTCCTCCGATAATGGGGATGACAGCTCCACCTTGCAAAGTGTCCTGCAGATAATGGAGGTACCGGGGCTTTTTCCCTCAGCCTCCCTAGCTCCCCAAAGTTTCAAAGGGTGGAAGCCCGGGGACTGTTGAGACCTCAGGGCTGGGAAGTGAACCCACTGTCTGGGAAGCTTTATCCCTACTCCTGCCACCCCCGGGCAGAAAGAAAGAAAGTCAGAGGTGAAGCAGAGCCTGGACTGGGAGGGCAGGCCATTCCGGGTGGGGGCACTGCAGACGGCCCTATCCCGGCAGCCCCCCTCCTCCGCCAGGCTTACCTGTAAATGGGGCCGTACTTCTGGAAGTTCTGAATGTGGCGAAAGTGGATTCTCTGTGACCCCTTCTCCCTCCAGAAATGATACAGGTTAAGCCAGCCATTGTCACCAAGAGACGGGATCTCATTATAGGGCCGAGGGGCCTTAGTGGAGATGCCAGCTCCCTCTCCAGTGCCCACCCTGCGGTGCCCCCAGCCCTCTGTCCACGTGCTCAGGAGGGGCAGGCAGCCTTTGACCAGGACTGAGCGGAGGGGAAGGCCCCTGGCCAGCATCCTGCCCACACAGCCGTGCTGTCCCTGCTCCGACTACTGCAGGCAACTCTGACCCTGGGGCCCTGGGACCCAGCTTATAACCAGCCGCTCAAGGCTAAGTGAGAAACCGACAGAACCTCCGCTCCCTCCTCCGCCGGCTGACTCCAGCCCACACAGCTCCTCCCAGACTAAGTACTGTGAGGAAAAGAATGTTGCCCATCTTGCCAGTTCTACAAAAATCAAGCCACTGCAGTCACCCACCACCCGAGAGGACCCCTGTGTGCACCCTGCGGGGATCGCAGGATGAAGAAACACAAAACATTTGCACTAAACCAGTCTCTAGATAAGATGCATATCTAAAGGAAAGACTCCATGACCCCAGATTCTTACATGCATGGCTTCCCAGATGTCTCCGTGGTAAAGCATCCACCTGCAACGGCATGGGTTTGATCTCTGGGTCAGGAAGATCCCCTGGAAGGGAGAATGGCAACCCACTCCAGTATTCTTGCCTAGAAAATCCCACGGGCAGAAGAGCCTGGTGAGCTACAGTCCTTGGGGTCCCAAAAGAGTCGGGCATGACTTAGTGATTCAACAGCCACCACATATAGAGAAAAACACTAAAAGCATTCACTTGAGATGTCTGTTGTTTGTGATTAGCAGTAATCTTTTTGTGTGACTACATATCTCCCCCTCAGATCACATAAATCCTAGCATTTTTGGAACAGATCCTTGGAGCTATAGGAGAGGCTGTCTTCTAAGCCAAAGTCCTGTAGGGTAGCAAAATTTGCCCACCCCAAAATGTCTCTTTGGAATGCAGATTATTTCAAAATGAAAACAATCAAGGTCCTAAAGACTTGGGGAAAAGTTGACCTTCCCTCAAACTGCCTGAAGAATTTAGATAGAGGGCCTGCTTCAGGAGTAACCAGGGATACCTGCAAAGGATATGGGCTTAGAGATCAGAGACCCCTCTGTCTCCCATTGTCTCTGCATGGCCCAACAAACATTTTTTACCAAGCATTTGCTGTTCCATCTCCATGCCCCTTCCAAGCCCTTGAACTCCTACCTCCAACATCTTCTCTTACATGAAAAACACAAGCCACTGGCCCCATACAGGTGACATACTTATGAAAAAAAAAATGATTTCAGTGAGCCAGCCGTGGGCTAAGTGAGAAACCGACAGAACCTCCGCTCCGACTACTGCAGGCAACTCTGACCCTGGGGCCCTGGGACCCAGCTTATAACCAGCCGCTCAAGGCTAAGTGAGCAACAGACAGAACCTCCGCTACCTCATCCGCCGGCTGACTCCAGCCCACACAGCTCCTCCCAGACTAAGTACTGTGAGGAAAAGAATGTTGCCCATCTTGCCAGTTCTACAAAAATCAAGCCACTGCAGTCACCCACCACCCGAGAGGACCCCTGTGTGCACCCTGCGGGGATCGCAGGATGAAGAAACACAAAACATTTGCACTAAACCAGTCTCTAGATAAGATGCATATCTAAAGGAAAGACTCCATGACCCCAGATTCTTACATGCATGGCTTCCCAGATGTCTCCGTGGTAAAGCATCCACCTGCAACGGCATGGGTTTGATCTCTGGGTCAGGAAGATCCCCTGGAAGGGAGAATGGCAACCCACTCCAGTATTCTTGCCTAGAAAATCCCACGGGCAGAAGAGCCTGGTGAGCTACAGTCCTTGGGGTCCCAAAAGAGTCGGGCATGACTTAGTGATTCAACAGCCACCACATATAGAGAAAACACTAACAGCATTCACTTGAGATGTCTGTTGTTTGTGATTAGCAGTAATCTTTTTGTGTGACTACATATCTCCCCCTCAGATCACATAAATCCTAGCATTTTTGGAACAGATCCTTGGAGCTATAGGAGAGGCTGTCTTCTAAGCCAAAGTCCTGTAGGGTAGCAAAATTTGCCCACCCCAAAATGTCTCTTTGGAATGCAGATTATTTCAAAATGAAAACAATCAAGGTCCTAAAGACTTGGGGAAAAGTTGACCTTCCCTCAAACTGCCTGAAGAATTTAGATAGAGGGCCTGCTTCAGGAGTAACCAGGGATACCTGCAAAGGATATGGGCTTAGAGATCAGAGACCCCTCTGTCTCCCATTGTCTCTGCATGGCCCAACAAACATTTTTTACCAAGCATTTGCTGTTCCATCTCCATGCCCCTTCCAAGCCCTTGAACTCCTACCTCCAACATCTTCTCTTACATGAAAAACACAAGCCACTGGCCCCATACAGGTGACATACTTATGAAAAAAAAAATGATTTCAGTGAGCCCAGACTCTTCACATCTTCTCCTATGTAGAAAAGTGCTAAACTCCTCAACTTAGGACACTTGGTTTCCTTTCATTAATCGCAACATTTTGGTGTTCAGACCACCTGCCCTTTGTTACACTTCTATATAACCCGGCTCCTCACCTCACCTCCTCCAAGAAGTTCTCTCAGCGTCCCTTGAGATGCTATCTCCAGGACATAAAGTCCTGAAAATTGCCACCAAATTAAACATATAACTCTCAGCTCTTCGGTTGTGACTCTTTTCAATCGACAGTCCTTAAGGTGTAAGTATCAACTATTTTGGAGAGTTAGTTTTTCTGGATTTCTCCTATGCATGCATGTTATTAAATTTTGTTTTATTTCCTTCTAATGAGACACCAGTCTCATGACAATTTCATTCTTACACCAGCCAGAGAAACCAAGAAGAGCAGAGGAAAATTTCTTCCTCCCCAACAGCTGGCTCCAAGGGTAGGATGCAGCTTTACGGCTGGATACTACTTACTCCAGAGTTACTACAGATAAGCGACCCTGGGATGAGGGAGGAAAGAGAGTGGGATATTTGGAGACAGGAACCTGGAAACATACATTGTAGTGTGCAAAATAGATAGCCAATGGGAATTTGCTGTATGACTCAGGTATCTCAAATCAGGGCTCTGTGACAACCTGGAGGGGCGGGATGGGGAGGGAGGTGGAAGGAAGGTTCAAGGGGGAGGAGACACAGGTAAACCTATGGCTGATTCATGTTGATGTTTGGCAGAAAACAAATCTCTGTAAAGCAGTTATCCTTCAATTAAAAAGAAATTAAAAATCAAAAAGAAGCCAATACAATACTGTAAAGCAATTATCCTTCAATTAAAAATAAATTTAAAAATTGGGCTCCCTTGATGGTCCAGTGGGTAAAGAGTCTGCCTTGCACTGCAAGGGGCGCCGGTTCGATCCCTGGCCCCGGAAGATCCCGCATGCCACCGAGCAGCTGGACCCGTGTGTCCAATTATGAGCCAGTGCTCTGGGGCACATGCACCCAGAGCCTGTGCTCTGCAACGAGAGAGGCCACTGCAATGGGAGACCCAAACAGGCCAAAAGAATAAAGATGGATGAAAATAAATAAATAAAAAATCAATAAAAGAGACCAAAATTTAAAAAAAAAATTAAATATGAGACCCTAGGATGACTGACAGAGGCCCTAGAAATGTAAGGATTCTAACTATGTCTGTCCCCAAATCTGTCTTCAGAATCTGTTGGAAACAATAGTAGTAAGTTTTTCTCTTTCCTAAAATAGATTATCTGGAGAAAACAGCTGTAGGGCTAGCTTCTTGGATTTGCTGACTCTTGGCTTGAAATTTGGCAGCGTGCTCTCAGTTTGTTGATTCTTTTCCTCCCTGAATTGGTCACTGTTTTTCCTTGTCTCTGTTTTTTGTGTCCTTTGTCATAAGGAGGAAAATCATTCATCTGATTAGGTTTTCCTTTCATCGTATGCTATGTCTTGAGAGCTTGGCTTATGAACCAGTGAGAATATTCTCTCTGGTGTCTGCCATCTGGAGGGTGCATTTTTTTGCTGTTGTTCAGTCTTTTTAAGTCATGTCCAACTCCTTGCTACCCTAGGGACGACAGCATGCCAGCTTCCCTGTCCCTCACTATCTCCCCGAGTTTACTCAGATTAATGCCCGTTGAGTCAGTGACACCATCCAACCATGTGATTCTCTGTCGCCCCCTTCTCCTCCTGTCCTCAATCTTTCCCAGCATCAAGGTCTTTCCCAATGAGTCATCTCTTGACATCAGATGGCCAAAGTTTGAAGCCTCAGCATCAGTAACAGTCCTTTCAATGAATATTCCCTTGTATATTCTCCTGTAGTTCAGCTGGTAAAGAATCTGCCTGTGATACAGGAGACCCCAGTTCAATTCCTGGGTCAGGATGTTCCCCTGGAGAGGAACAGGCTACCCACTCTAGTGTTCTTGTTTGGAGAATTCCATGGCTCCTCCATGGGTCTCAAAGAGCTGGACACGACTGAGCAATTTCACTTTTCCTTTAGGACTGACTGTTTGGGGTTTTTTATTTTTGTTTATTTATGGCTATTTTAGGTTTTCACTGCTTAAGGACTGACTGTTTGGGGCACATGCACCCAGAGCCTGTGCTCTGCAACGAGAGAGGCCACTGCAATGGGAGACCCAAACAGGCCAAAAGAATAAAGATGGATGAAAATAAATAAATAAAAAATCAATAAAAGAGACCAAAATTTAAAAAAAAAATTAAATATGAGACCCTAGGATGACTGACAGAGGCCCTAGAAATGTAAGGATTCTAACTATGTCTGTCCCCAAATCTGTCTTCAGAATCTGTTGGAAACAATAGTAGTAAGTTTTTCTCTTTCCTAAAATAGATTATCTGGAGAAAACAGCTGTAGGGCTAGCTTCTTGGATTTGCTGACTCTTGGCTTGAAATTTGGCAGCGTGCTCTCAGTTTGTTGATTCTTTTCCTCCCTGAATTGGTCACTGTTTTTCCTTGTCTCTGTTTTTTGTGTCCTTTGTCATAAGGAGGAAAATCATTCATCTGATTAGGTTTTCCTTTCATCGTATGCTATGTCTTGAGAGCTTGGCTTATGAACCAGTGAGAATATTCTCTCTGGTGTCTGCCATCTGGAGGGTGCATTTTTTTGCTGTTGTTCAGTCTTTTTAAGTCATGTCCAACTCCTTGCTACCCTAGGGACGACAGCATGCCAGCTTCCCTGTCCCTCACTATCTCCCCGAGTTTACTCAGATTAATGCCCGTTGAGTCAGTGACACCATCCAACCATGTGATTCTCTGTCGCCCCCTTCTCCTCCTGTCCTCAATCTTTCCCAGCATCAAGGTCTTTCCCAATGAGTCATCTCTTGACATCAGATGGCCAAAGTTTGAAGCCTCAGCATCAGTAACAGTCCTTTCAATGAATATTCCCTTGTATATTCTCCTGTAGTTCAGCTGGTAAAGAATCTGCCTGTGATACAGGAGACCCCAGTTCAATTCCTGGGTCAGGATGTTCCCCGGGAGAGGAACAGGCTACCCACTCTAGTGTTCTTGTTTGGAGAATTCCATGGCTCCTCCATGGGTCTCAAAGAGCTGGACACGACTGAGCAATTTCACTTTTCCTTTAGGACTGACTGTTTGGGGTTTTTTATTTTTGTTTATTTATGGCTATTTTAGGTTTTCACTGCTACTACAGGCTCTTCTCTAGTAGCAGAGAGTCGGGACTACTCTCTAGTTGAAGTGAACAGGTCCCTTGCTGTGGTGACTTCTCTTGTGGAACTCGGGCTCTAGGGCACAGAGGCTTCAACAGTTGAGGCCTATGGGCTCAATAGTTGTGGCTCTGAGGCTCTAGACCACAGGCTCAATAGTTGTGGCTCACAGGCTTAGTTGCTCCACAGCATGTGGGATCTTCTCAGATCAGGGATCAAACCTGTATCTCCTGCACTGTCAGGCGTACTCTTTAACCACTGAGTTACCAGTGAAGCCCCAGGACTGACGGGTTTGATCTCCTTGGAATCCAAGAGACTCTCAAAAGTCTTCTCTATCATCACAGTTCAAAACCATCAATCCTTCGGTACTTAGCCTTCTTTACAGTCCACAAAGTGCACCTACCAGTGTGCATTTGACAATCAGTTGAATACACTGGGATTCCCAGCAGTCTCTGTCCAGTTATGCCAGATCTCAAGGGAGTTTGTCATATAGGGTGCCAGTTCATATGGAGCCTTTGTCAGCTCAACCCCCATTGCTTTATTAGAGATACAACAAAGGTCTTTAATTTCTTCGACTATATGTAAAACCGAACTTTTTGGATCTTGCAAAGGCTGCATCCTTTACACTCTCCTGTGGGGATGCCTCTTGCATTTTATTGGTCTGAGTCAGTATTAAGATCCTACTTGCAGGGCTTCCCTGGTAGCTCAGTGGTAAAGAGTTCACCTGCCAGTGCAGGAGACATGAGTTCGATTCCTGATCCAGGAAGATCCCACATGCTGCAGAGCAACTAAGCCCATGAGCCTAACTACGAAGCCTGTGCCCTAGAGCCTCGGAGCTGCAACTGTTGAGCCCATGTGCAGCAACTACTGAAGCCCGTGTGCCCTAGAGCCCGAGTTCCACAAGACAAGTCACCACAACAAGAAGCCTGCTCATCTCAACTAGAGAGTAGCCTCCACTCTCTGCAACTAGAGAATAGCCTGTGGCAGCAGTGAAAACCCAGAAGAGCCAAAAATAAATAAATAAATAAACAAAATTTAAAAAAAAAATCCTACTTGTCAATGGCCAGATGATAGATCCTTTAAATTAGAAAAACTTCTGAAGTGCTCAAATATTTTACAGAGTTCCATTGTTTTATTGGTGCCTGTGAAAAAGAACAAATTAAGAGGGTGGATACAAAGAAATATAACAACTTACTTTAATAACTCCCTGATGAGAAAAAGAAAAAAAAACAGTTTGAGAAGGCTTAAGGAGTCAATTTCCCCTCATGAGGAACAAGGTGGAAATTTTAATGAGTTATTTAAAATCTAGGTAAATAATACAAATATAAAAAGTCACAGAATAAAGAGAAGTCGAAAAGGAAGAGTCAGTGGACCCTTCCAACAGAATGAAAATATATAGATGTTTATTAAGAAATGGGATAGATAAAACAGGCATTGATGGGATTAAAACAAAGGTTTATACAACATGACCTAGCGTAGGATGGGTCCAAGGGACCCCACTCTCCGTTGGCCTCTCCAAACATTAATGGGCCTCAAACAAGTCCACTCTCTTTACTTCCACTTTAGAAAGATTTAAAAACCGGAAGAAAAAAAAATACACTGAAAAACTTAACCATCAGTTACTTAGGGCAACATTTAGACCAGTTAATCAAGTTAAAGATTGACTAAAGGGCCTGGGTCCCTTGACTCCATCCCTCAGTTGAAGACCCAGATTTTTATACTGGAGTAGATAAATTTACCTGTGCTAATAGAGGCATGGCCACCATTCGGACCAGTGGGACAGAGCTCAAAATTAAGTGCTACACAGAACAGGGTACCTCTCAGAAATAGTAATCCCGAACTGCTGAAGAAAGAACTAGTCAATGCTATTGAAGAACATTTTTCCTACCCACAAAAGTATAATCTCCAGCCAAAAGGAGAGCAAACACACCACCCTCAGGCATAATTACATTTACCTCAATTAAGCTGAAACCTATTTCTTTTTTTTTTTTTTTAACTTCATGCCACGAGCTTTTTCTTAGTTATTTTTTATTTTCATCCATCTTTATTCTTTGGCATGTGTGGGCCTCCCACCGCAATGGCCTCTCTCGTTGCAGAGCACCAGCTCTGGGCGCATGCGCTCCAGAGCAATGGCTTGGAATTGGACACACTGGTCCAGCCGCTCCGTGGCATATGGGATGTTCCGGTGTCAGGGATCGAACCAGCAGCCCTTGCACTGCAAGGCGGACTCTTTACCCACTGGACCACCAGGGAAGCCCTGAACTTGATTTCTTATGCAATGTTTTTGAGGGCCACGCAATTTAAAGTATTGCTATAAGTACTTATATTTTTTATAATAGACCTACATTTCTCATGATTTTATGTTTGAATTTTAAGGGAAATAAAGAAAGATGGCCAATCTGGCAAGCCAAAATTCCTTTTAAGAGGCTAAGCCAGGACATCATCTGAATTTAAAAACAAAGATTTTAAAAATAAGAGACTCTGCAATGGGAGGCCCACACAGGCAGAAGAATTAAGATGGATGAAAAATAAAATAAATGTTTAAAAATCAATAAAAGAAGAGGCCAAAATTTTTAAAATAAATAACTAAATAAAAATAAGAGACTATGATTAAAGGTATAAGAATAAACAGAATTGAGATAAAAGTTTCTAAGGAAATTGGTATATCCAAACGGGCTCTTTATAAGATGGTTGCATCTCTTTTGCCCAATTTGGAAAGAGAAGCCTTTACAAGCCATGGGGTTACAAAGTGTTATACACGACTTAGCAACGAAACAACAAAAACAATTCTGGGGCTAGACATTGTATCTCTCTGAGGAATTCTTGCCTCACCTGCAACACAGGGCACAGAAATCCAGCCTTCAGACAAAGTTCATTAAACATGCTAAAGAAATTAGAAGGGGCACCTGAACCCAAACAGTGTGAAGTAAAAACTAAGGATTAGTGTCAGAGGGATAAAATAAGCAATAGTGGAAGCTTTGTGCCCCTAAGGTGAATTGGTCTTGGGTTGACTTATGCGCTTGGAAGAAGGGTCTTTGTTGAATGCCTTGTGCAGACTCTTGAAGACATGATACACTGAACGCTGAAGTTTTAGACCATAAAAATCTTTTGATTTCCTGTTTAGTTGAAAATCTCGCTGAAAGAAGCAAACTGAAGAAAATGTAGTTGGGCAAATCAATCTTTTGATATCATTTAGACAGCAGTCCGGTTCTTTGACAATTTGAAAGGAACTGTCTTTGTCTTGCAAAACTCTACAAAATCAATTAGCCTGAGACTGAACCTAGTTCACTTGATCAGGTAGAACTTGAAACCAAAGGAAAAAAAGAAGAAAAGGGGCCTTTTAAAAAATACAAATTGCTGGAAGTCTCCCTTACCTGAAAACAAGTTCACAGGACTTTCCCAGTGGCTCAGTGGTAAAGAATCCGCCTGCCAATTTAGGGTTCTATCCCTGGGCTGGGAACATCTCACTTGTAACAGAGCAACAGAAGTGACCTAGAGTCCCTCACAACAAGAGAAGCCACAGCAATAAGAAACCCTGGAACCGCAACTAGAGCGTAGCCCACAGGCAGCAACAAAGACCCAGCACAGCCAAAAGTAAATAAATAAAATTATTTTTAAAAACCAGCTCACATGCAGGAGTGCTGTGTGATGGCCTGGAGGGGTGGGAAGAGGGGGATATACATATGACTAATCTGGGATCATACATATCTGTAAACAACAAAACTCTGTAGAAGTAAAATAAAAATTAAATAAACAAATAAAAGAGGCATGATGCGGGGGGGTGGGGGGAACAGTTCACAGCTTACTTAAGGATTTATTAAGGACAAATACAAATCTTAAAAGTCTTTTCCACAAATAGTAAAAAGCCTAAGCAATCTGAGCAAATAAACTGTTACTTATAAACTAGTGAATTTCATACTTGTTCTGCCTGACCCATGACTAAATTTTTAAATGAAGGTTATGAGGTCCCTGGTTGTATCTGTCTGTAAATCTAAATGTGTGCCTTATAGATGTGGCATTTTTCTACCTCTGGATGTATTGCTAAAATTAATTTGTAAAAGAACTGTATTTAATGGGCACTTCTAAATCAAATATCTCTAAATCTCGATGTTGGAAGCTTTGTGCCCTAAGGTAATGGTCTTGGGTTGACTTATGCGCTTGGAAGAAGGGTCTTTGTTGAATGCCTTGTGCAGACTCTTGAAGACATGATACACTGAACGCTGAAGTTTTAGACCATAAAATCTTTTGATTTCCTGTTTAGTTGAAAATCTCGCTGAAAGAAGCAAACTGAAGAAAATGTAGTTGGGCAAATCAATCTTTTGATATCATTTAGACAGCAGTCCGGTTCTTTGACAATTTGAAAGGAACTGTCTTTGTCTTGCAAAACTCTACAAAATCAATTAGCCTGAGACTGAACCTAGTTCACTTGATCAGGTAGAACTTGAAACCAAAGGAAAAAAAGAAGAAAAGGGGCCTTTTAAAAAATACAAATTGCTGGAAGTCTCCCTTACCTGAAAACAAGTTCACAGGACTTTCCCAGTGGCTCAGTGGTAAAGAATCCCCCCCAATTTAGGGTTCTATCCCTGGGCTGGGAACATCTCACTTGTAACAGAGCAACAGAAGTGACCTAGAGTCCCTCACAACAAGAGAAGCCACAGCAATAAGAAACCCTGGAACCGCAACTAGAGCGTAGCCCACAGGCAGCAACAAAGACCCAGCACAGCCAAAAGTAAATAAATAAAATTATTTTTAAAAACCAGCTCACATGCAGGAGTGCTGTGTGATGGCCTGGAGGGGTGGGAAGAGGGGGATATACATATGACTAATCTGGGATCATACATATCTGTAAACAACAAAACTCTGTAGAAGTAAAATAAAAATTAAATAAACAAATAAAAGAGGCATGATGCGGGGGGGTGGGGGGAACAGTTCACAGCTTACTTAAGGATTTATTAAGGACAAATACAAATCTTAAAAGTCTTTTCCACAAATAGTAAAAAGCCTAAGCAATCTGAGCAAATAAACTGTTACTTATAAACTAGTGAATTTCATACTTGTTCTGCCTGACCCATGACTAAATTTTTAAATGAAGGTTATGAGGTCCCTGGTTGTATCTGTCTGTAAATCTAAATGTGTGCCTTATAGATGTGGCATTTTTCTACCTCTGGATGTATTGCTAAAATTAATTTGTAAAAGAACTGTATTTAATGGGCACTTCTAAATCAAATATCTCTAAATCTCAAAAGTATAACAGAAACTGACCCGAATGTTTTCAAGTTCACGTGTTCGAGGCATCTTGACTCCCAATCTTTAGTAAATAACAGCAAATTTTAAATGATTGTTTAATGATAATAAGCATGTCCTTACTCTTATCAGCATTAAATGTAACACTTTCATTGTACCTAGGTTTACCAAAAGTCAAATAAGTTTATGTTATTTCTGCTACAAAATCTATCAGCAAGAAAAATAACTTGGGATGATCGGTGATTTTAAAGAGACAAAAAAAGTGTTTCAGCAGAAACTGTACGACAACAATTATGGACATTAGGTTCCAGGTCTGTTTATCTCATTTGAGGTTTCTGTTTTTCCATCAGTAAGCCGAACTGGACCCTGAATTCTAATGATTTCCTCAACTATTTGACTACAGCTCTCCACACTCTTCCAGGTTTTCTCCTATTTTGGCTCAGAATCATTGAGAACTAAAACTGCCCTTAACTAAAGCTGGATGACTGGGCAGAAACTGCAGAGAAATAACCACAGCAGTGCAAGTTCAGACAGCTGTCATTTCAGTAGTTGTTTGGGCCGCTCAGAAAGCTTACCTAACGGCCTCATCAAAGACATTTCAAACTTCAAAAGGTGCTCTGACTCTGAATCTAGATATCTTTTCGATCGGTAGCTCTCAGGACTCAGACACCGGGCTTATATTATAATTTGCTCTAATCACTAACCTTTGTTTTCCCTTTGTCTCCGTAGAAATGTCTCTTATTACATACCTGATCGCTTGTACCTTATAGGCCTAACTTTGGGAATCCCCCTACATCGGCATATTCTAAAAAAATTTGATCAGACTGACCTGTTGTCAGGACTAAAAGACATGGAACAATCTATCCACTCAGCTTCTGGAATGTGACACTTCTTAAAAATTTCAAAGGCAGGACTGCAAGGAAGCAAAACAGGCCACTCTGAAATGTCTCTTTGGAATGCAGATTATTTCAAGATGAAAACAATCGAAAGATTCAGGTAGAAACTTTTTATTTTTTTCCCTGAAGAATTTAGATCTGTTTCAGGAATAGACTTATTACCAGAGACACCTACAAAGAATAAAAGCTAAGCGCCATGAGTTAGACATGATTGAGTGACTAAGCACGCACGCACGCAGTGGGGGAAATGATTAGAGATCAGAGACCACTCTGTATCCCATTGTCTCTGCATGGGCCCGCAAACATCTATTTACCAAGCATTTGCTTTTCTGTCTCCCTATCTCTTTGAAGGCTTAAATTCCTACCTCCAGCATTCTCTTTTGTCTTCAGTTGAAGATGGTGCCTATGGTGAAGGTTTCAGCCATTTTGGCTGGTTACTCAATTTTTCTGGATGTTTCCCATGTATTATTCATGTTACTAGACTTTGTTTTATTTTCTCCTGTTAATCTGTCTCATGTGCATTTCGTTCTTAGACCAGCCAGAAGAACTTAGGAGCACAGAGGAAAATTCCTTCCTCCCAACAGTCTTCAGTACATACTCAAATAAAACTGAAATTCAGCATGTTGTATCTCCAGTTTCTCCTATTTTGGCTCAGATCATGAGAACTAAAACTGCTTACCTAACGGGCAGAAACTGCAGAGAAATAACCACAGCAGTGCAAGTTCAGACAGCTGTCATTTCAGTAGTTGTTTGGGCCGCTCAGAAAGCTTACCTAACGGCCTCATCAAAGACATTTCAAACTTCAAAAGGTGCTCTGACTCTGAATCTAGATATCTTTTCGATCGGTAGCTCTCAGGACTCAGACACCGGGCTTATATTATAATTTGCTCTAATCACTAACCTTTGTTTTCCCTTTGTCTCCGTAGAAATGTCTCTTATTACATACCTGATCGCTTGTACCTTATAGGCCTAACTTTGGGAATCCCCCTACATCGGCATATTCTAAAAAAATTTGATCAGACTGACCTGTTGTCAGGACTAAAAGACATGGAACAATCTATCCACTCAGCTTCTGGAATGTGACACTTCTTAAAAATTTCAAAGGCAGGACTGCAAGGAAGCAAAACAGGCCACTCTGAAATGTCTCTTTGGAATGCAGATTATTTCAAGATGAAAACAATCGAAAGATTCAGGTAGAAACTTTTTATTTTTTTCCCTGAAGAATTTAGATCTGTTTCAGGAATAGACTTATTACCAGAGACACCTACAAAGAATAAAAGCTAAGCGCCATGAGTTAGACATGATTGAGTGACTAAGCACGCACGCACGCAGTGGGGGAAATGATTAGAGATCAGAGACCACTCTGTATCCCATTGTCTCTGCATGGGCCCGCAAACATCTATTTACCAAGCATTTGCTTTTCTGTCTCCCTATCTCTTTGAAGGCTTAAATTCCTACCTCCAGCATTCTCTTTTGTCTTCAGTTGAAGATGGTGCCTATGGTGAAGGTTTCAGCCATTTTGGCTGGTTACTCAATTTTTCTGGATGTTTCCCATGTATTATTCATGTTACTAGACTTTGTTTTATTTTCTCCTGTTAATCTGTCTCATGTGCATTTCGTTCTTAGACCAGCCAGAAGAACTTAGGAGCACAGAGGAAAATTCCTTCCTCCCAACAGTCTTCAGTACATCCTCAAATAAAACTGAAATTCACTGTTCTCATGTTGTATGTTTGTTTGTTTGTAGGTGGTAGTACAAAGACTTGGTCTGGAATTCTTGTAGTCAGAGAGACTCCCCAGAGCACAAGGAGACCCCCTATGTCTGTAACCTCAGTGCCAGCCCCAGTGGGTCCTTGAAATGATACCTAAATGATATAGATTTATGTCCGTCTTCTACTGGGGCCTCTTGCTAACCACCCCTGCTTGAAACTAAATCCCCCTGAAACTGAGTTCCCTTACGGAGTTTATGGTTAATCTTCTTTTAACATACTTGGCTGCATCAGATCTTAGTTGTGGCACAGGATCTCCATTGCAGCTCATGGGCTTGTTTCTAATTGTGTTGTGTGAACTTAGTTGCCCCATGGCATGTGGGATCTTAGTTCCTCCACCCGGGATCATACCTGAATCCCATGCATTGGAAGGTGGATTCTTAACCACTGGACCACCAGGGAAGCCCCTGGTGAATCTTTTTTTTTTTTTTTAATTTTTATTTAACTTCAGTATACATTTTGGGGGCGGGGGGGGCGAGTTGGGGAAGGAGGGGAGCGGGCAGGCCACTTCTATTCGTCTTTTGTTTATCCATTCTTCAACCATCTTTTTTGTTCTTTGGCCCCTATAGGACTCCCATCGCGGTGGCCTCTGTTGTCACAGAGCACCGGCTCTGGGTGCGTGTGCTCCAGAGCTCCGGCTCGGTAATTGGACACATCAGTCCAGCTGCTCCACGGCACGTGTGATCTTCCCAGGCTAGGGATCGAACCGGCGCCCCCTGCACTGCAAGGCGGTGTCCTTACCCACTGGACCACCAGGGAAGCCCCTGATTAATCTTTACACCTAAAAATTTATTCCCTTTCTTTAACCCCTCTGACTCAGTCCTGTGCAAACTGTGCTAACTGGTGTTAGATAACTAAAATTGCAGTTGTTGTCGATAACATCATCAATGTACTATCACTGCTGTTGTAGATACCATGACCAATGTACAAACTCAGATTGTTTCTCCGGGACAGGATGAGCTAACAGATCCCCAAGCCATAGAGAATTATAAACCAGAGGCATCTTGACTCCCAAAACTACAATTAAGAAATTCCGTAGAGTGTCGCAAGGCCGTGGCTACATTTCAACCTCTTTGCTCTTCCCCATTTAAAGAACCTCTAACTTGGACTTCCCTGGTGGTACAGCACATACGAATCTGCCTGCCATTGCAGGCAACACGGGCTTGATGCCTTGTCCAGGAAGATTCCACATGCCCAGGAGCAACTAAGCCCAAGCACCACAGCTATTGAGCCCATGTGCCTAGAGCCACAGCAAGAGAAACCACTGCAGTGAGAAGCCCATGCACCACAACTAGAGAAAGCTCACAAACAGCAACAAAGTCCCATTGCAAGTAAAATAAAATCAGTTACTGAAAAATCCTCTGACTCAAATACCAAGCAGGAGTGGCTCTGAGACTTGTCTCCCACTCCCTTGGCTTCACACCCTGCAATAAACTCTGTGTTTTGCTTCACCACAACCTGGTGTCAGCAGACTGGCTTTGCTGCAAGTCAGGCAAGCAAACCCAAAGCAACACTCACTGTTGCAGCCATCTCTGAAGCTCTGTACACAGCCTGGCGTTGGGGTTAACCACGAGGGGCCCAAGAGGAGGTTGGAGGCCCCTTGCAACTTTGGGCAACATATGTCTTAGTTACCACCTCATTATATCTACGCCTGTAATTATAAACTGGTTTTGTATAGTTCTATGATTTTTCAAGTTCTACTTCTGCTCACACACGCACACACACAAACCCTATACTTTCTGAAAACATTGTCAGGTATTGCTATTATTTGTAAAGATATTACTATCACTAAAAAATAAGCTGAATTACAGGAATACTTGCTCACTGTAGAACACGCAGGAAAAGGACAAACAAGAAAAATTAAAATCTCCTGAGTCTTTCACATGGAATGAGAGAAACCAGGCATGAAAGAGCACAACCATTGGATTCCATTTTGACAAAGTTCAAGAACTAGGGAAATGAATTTCTGGTGTTAGAAGTGGTTCTCTCGTGGGACAGTAACTAGGTGAAGGGATGGGAGAACTTCTTGGGGTCCTGGAAATGTTCTCTGTCTTAATCTATGTGTTTACATATGTGAAAATTCACCTGCAACATAAACATGCAACGGTTACATTTTATGGAATATACACGATTAAAATGTCAGGAAGAAAATGGACCTTTAGAAAGAGGCAACTGCCTCACTGAGTAGGAGTTAAATCCAAATCAGGTTTTAGAGCAGATCCTCAACCCTCAGGTAGAGTGGAAAGAAGGAATGCCTGACTGAGAGTGAGTGAACAGTTACTGGGGGCAGAGCCCTGAGGACCGGGGAGGGTACGGGAAGGCCTGGCCCTGAGAAGCTGTGCTCACCCCTCCCTCTGGCAGGAAGGCACAACAGGTCACCCAGCAAGGATGACAGCGTCACCACGCCTGAACATCTGTCCTACTGACCCAGAAAGCAGCCATCAGACTCACTGTGGATGGGGCCAATGAATCAAAAACTGCCTTTTATCATAAAGTGCTGGGTGATTTCCCTTGTGCCCCAATGATTAAGACTGTATTCCCAACTCTGTGGCCACAACCTGGTGTCAGCAGACTGGCTTTGCTGCAAGTCAGGCAAGCAAACCCAAAGCAACACTCACTGTTGCAGCCATCTCTGAAGCTCTGTACACAGCCTGGCGTTGGGGTTAACCACGAGGGGCCCAAGAGGAGGTTGGAGGCCCCTTGCAACTTTGGGCAACATATGTCTTAGTTACCACCTCATTATATCTACGCCTGTAATTATAAACTGGTTTTGTATAGTTCTATGATTTTTCAAGTTCTACTTCTGCTCACACACGCACACACACAAACCCTATACTTTCTGAAAACATTGTCAGGTATTGCTATTATTTGTAAAGATATTACTATCACTAAAAAATAAGCTGAATTACAGGAATACTTGCTCACTGTAGAACACGCAGGAAAAGGACAAACAAGAAAAATTAAAATCTCCTGAGTCTTTCACATGGAATGAGAGAAACCAGGCATGAAAGAGCACAACCATTGGATTCCATTTTGACAAAGTTCAAGAACTAGGGAAATGAATTTCTGGTGTTAGAAGTGGTTCTCTCGTGGGACAGTAACTAGGTGAAGGGATGGGAGAACTTCTTGGGGTCCTGGAAATGTTCTCTGTCTTAATCTATGTGTTTACATATGTGAAAATTCACCTGCAACATAAACATGCAACGGTTACATTTTATGGAATATACACGATTAAAATGTCAGGAAGAAAATGGACCTTTAGAAAGAGGCAACTGCCTCACTGAGTAGGAGTTAAATCCAAATCAGGTTTTAGAGCAGATCCTCAACCCTCAGGTAGAGTGGAAAGAAGGAATGCCTGACTGAGAGTGAGTGAACAGTTACTGGGGGCAGAGCCCTGAGGACCGGGGAGGGTACGGGAAGGCCTGGCCCTGAGAAGCTGTGCTCACCCCTCCCTCTGGCAGGAAGGCACAACAGGTCACCCAGCAAGGATGACAGCGTCACCACGCCTGAACATCTGTCCTACTGACCCAGAAAGCAGCCATCAGACTCACTGTGGATGGGGCCAATGAATCAAAAACTGCCTTTTATCATAAAGTGCTGGGTGATTTCCCTTGTGCCCCAATGATTAAGACTGTATTCCCAATGCAGGAGGCCCAGGAACTAGATCTGGTCAGGAAATTACATCCCATTTGCCGCAACTAAGAACTTGCATGCCGCAACTGAAGATCTTGCAGCAACTTAAAAAAAAAAAAAAGATCTCACATGCTGCAATGAAGATGGAAGATCCTGTTTACCACAACTAAGAGCCAGTGCTGTCAAAAAATAAAGTAAAATAAAATAATTGCTGGGCATCCAGGGCTGGGCTGCCCCATGGACAAAGGCCCACATGTTGTTTTCTTTTTAGAGATTCTCCATCTAACAAGTCCACACCCTCTCTGGAGGCAAAAACCAAAAGCTCACTTTCCCAGCATCCCTTGTACCTGGTAGTGGGCCAGTGACTTGGGCTCCACCAAACAACTGCCCCCCTTGTGAAAGGTTAGTTGAGAAGGTAGTGACCTGGAGAGGCTGTACCGTGTGGCAGATATCTGGCACCTTGGTTGGTGGCCACAAGGCAGCCCTGGCTTGTGATTCGGCTCATGTTCCTGACACCATAGCATCCAAGCCTGATTATCTACCCTCCTGGAATTTTGTGAATAGCACAGTAACCCTTGATAAGTTCCTACCCTGAGAAATATTAGCTGCAGTGAATTCTGTTCTTGACAACTAAGCACTTTTGATGAATCAATAGTAAACAACTAATTACATTGCTAAATGTCCATCACACTCCTACATGTCAAATGTCGTTTGCACCTCAATTAATAAAGCTAAGATGGATCATTGTATATCATCATACTTTTAATTTATGCCCTATAGATTTGTTATGGGGACATTCCGAGCACCAAAGAGAGAAAGTCTCACAACAAAGTGTTTTTGAGGGATTTCCCTGGTGGTCCAGTGGTTAAGACTCTGCACTTCCAATGCAGGAAACACAGGTTTGATCCCTGGTTGGGGAACTAACATCTCACATGTTGTGGGGCATGGCCAAAAAAAAAAAAAAAAAAAACAAGAAATGAAACGAAGTGGTGTTTGATGGAAACAGGGGGCCATACAGGGGGACTGCCACTGTAATACCTGTCATTCTATCAAGATAAACATAAACCATACATCGACTAGGAAAAAAACCGTTCAACGTGAGAGCTGTGAATTTCAGTTTTATTAGGGGACTTACTGAGGACTATAGCCCAGGACTCAGCCTCTCAGACAGCTCTGAAGAACTGCACCAAAGTGGTAAGGAGAGAGCTCAGTATATACATGATTTTAGAGAAGGGGTATCTGTAATCAAACACTCATTTTGGTAGAAGGTTACTGTTAGTCACAAGAAAGAGTAAGTATCTCAGTATATTTATTTTAGTTCTTTTGGAAGTATGCAAGATGCAAGCATCTGTGTTCAGATCATTTTCTCCCCAAAATATCTAACTTCTGAAGGCCTGCCCAGAGCACAGTGTCTCATTCTTGATCTTTGCCCAGAAATCCTTTCCGTGTGGACTGTAGGTAGAACGTAATGATGGGCACACAGCTTGATGTATTTCCTTTAGTCCTTGTTTCCTGGATCCCATCCTATTTTCAGAATCTTCCTTAGAAAGAATGCATGAAAGGTCAAATGTTGATTCTGCCCTCAACCTTGAATGAGAGTTTAGCTGGATGTGGAATTCCAGAACTGTTGTTGAGAAGGCCAAAGCCATTCTGATTCCTGAACCTTCACATTTGTCTTCTTTTTTCCTCCCCTCCAGTTGTTCATAGAAACTTCTCTTTATTTTGTTTGCTTCAAATTTCACAATGCATCTCGTCACATTAGTTCTTGGAATGGATCCTTGGTAAATCCTTTTAATATGAAAAGTCACAATCTCAAATTCCTGGACATTTTCTTGTATAATTCATTTCATAATTTCTCACTTTTATTTTCTCTTTTCTCTGTTTCTAGACTTCCTACTTTTTATATGTGAACCTCCTGGATTTTTTTCTTTTCTCTCCCATATTACATTTCTCTGTCTCTCCATTCTGTCTAATGAAAAGACTCTCTCCTTCAACTTCCAGCCTCATGGTGACTGCAGCCACAAAATTTTAAAAGATGCTTGCTCCTTGGCAGAAAAGCTATGTCAAACCTAGGCAACATATCAAAACGCAGAGACATCACTTTGCCAACAAAGGGTCATATAGTCAAAAAAGCTACGGTTCTTCCAGTAATCATGTACAAATCCAAGAGGTGGACCATAAAGAAGGCTAAGCATTGAAGAATTGACGCTTTTTAATTGTGGTACTGGAGAAGATTCTTGAGAGGCCCTTGGATTGCAAGGAGATCAAACCAGTCAATCCTAGAGGAAATCAGCCCTGAATATTCATTGGAAGGACTGATGCTAAAGTTGAAGTCCAACACTTTGGCCACCTGATATGAATAGCTGACTCATTGGAAAAGATCCTGATGGTGCGAAATATTGATGAGTGGGATCACTTAAAAAAAAATCTGTTCAGATCATTTTCTCCCCAAAATATCTAACTTCTGAAGGCCTGCCCAGAGCACAGTGTCTCATTCTTGATCTTTGCCCAGAAATCCTTTCCGTGTGGACTGTAGGTAGAACGTAATGATGGGCACACAGCTTGATGTATTTCCTTTAGTCCTTGTTTCCTGGATCCCATCCTATTTTCAGAATCTTCCTTAGAAAGAATGCATGAAAGGTCAAATGTTGATTCTGCCCTCAACCTTGAATGAGAGTTTAGCTGGATGTGGAATTCCAGAACTGTTGTTGAGAAGGCCAAAGCCATTCTGATTCCTGAACCTTCACATTTGTCTTCTTTTTTCCTCCCCTCCAGTTGTTCATAGAAACTTCTCTTTATTTTGTTTGCTTCAAATTTCACAATGCATCTCGTCACATTAGTTCTTGGAATGGATCCTTGGTAAATCCTTTTAATATGAAAAGTCACAATCTCAAATTCCTGGACATTTTCTTGTATAATTCATTTCATAATTTCTCACTTTTATTTTCTCTTTTCTCTGTTTCTAGACTTCCTACTTTTTATATGTGAACCTCCTGGATTTTTTTCTTTTCTCTCCCATATTACATTTCTCTGTCTCTCCATTCTGTCTAATGAAAAGACTCTCTCCTTCAACTTCCAGCCTCATGGTGACTGCAGCCACAAAATTTTAAAAGATGCTTGCTCCTTGGCAGAAAAGCTATGTCAAACCTAGGCAACATATCAAAACGCAGAGACATCACTTTGCCAACAAAGGGTCATATAGTCAAAAAAGCTACGGTTCTTCCAGTAATCATGTACAAATCCAAGAGGTGGACCATAAAGAAGGCTAAGCATTGAAGAATTGACGCTTTTTAATTGTGGTACTGGAGAAGATTCTTGAGAGGCCCTTGGATTGCAAGGAGATCAAACCAGTCAATCCTAGAGGAAATCAGCCCTGAATATTCATTGGAAGGACTGATGCTAAAGTTGAAGTCCAACACTTTGGCCACCTGATATGAATAGCTGACTCATTGGAAAAGATCCTGATGGTGGGAAAGATTGAAGGCAAGAGGAGAAGGGGGCAACAGAGGATGAAATAGTTGGATGGAATCACTTACTCAATGGACGTGAATTTGAGCAAACTCAGGGAGATAGATAGTGAAGGACAGCGAAGTCTGGCATATTGCAGTTGATGAGTTGGCAAAGAGTCAGGCATAACTCAGTGACTGAATAACAATCCGTTGCTGAGTTTCCTCAGGCCCTTTCCTGTATCTAACTGTGGACACCATATGGACATGACATCTTCTCATACCTCTGAAGGTATTAATCATAGGGTCATTCTGAAGTTTTTTTGTTTTCAATTTTTTTGTTGTTCTCTGTATTATCTCTGTTTCCTCTGAGTTTCTTTTTCTATTTGTTTTGGTCCTACTTTTCATGTTAGATGTTTCCTCAAAAGTCTACTGAATTTTGGCATTTCCCTAGGAGTCCTGTCTGGATTCCAAATTTAACAGTTAGGACCCAAAAGACTGGGGCTTCCCTGGTGACCTAGATGGTAAAGAATCTGCCGGGGCTTCCCCTGGTGGTCCGGTGGGTGGAGGCGCCGCCTTGCGGTGCGGGGGGCGCCGGTTCGAGCCCTGGCCTAGGGGGATCCCGCGTGCCGCAGAGCGGCTGGACTGATGTGTCCAGTTGCTGAGCCGGAGCTTTGGAGCGCATGTGCCTGGAGCCGGCGCTCTGCAGCGACGGACGCCGTCGCGATGGGGGGCCCACGGGAGCCAGGGAACAGGGACGGATGAACACACGGAAACAGGAGACCAGTGGAGGTGGCCCGCCTGCTCCCCTCCCTCCCCAACCCGACCCCTGCCCAAAATAAATAAATAAATAAATCTTAAAAAAAAAAAAATGAATCTGCCGGCAATACAGGAGACCTGGGTTCAGTCCTTGGGTGGGGAAGATCCCCTGGAACAGGAAATGGCAATCCACTCCAGTATTCTTGCCTGGAGAATTCCACGGACAGAGGAGCCTGGTGGGCTATATTCCATAGGGTCGCAAAGAGCTGGACACAGCTGAACAAGTGAGCACAAACACACACACACACACACACAGAGCCAAAAAGCTGACCAGTTTGGAACAGGTGACCAAGACTTATCCAACTGTGGTTTTGGGGCAAGATCCTGAGAGAGGACTCTGAGAGATCCCTGGTATCAGCAGCTATATGACCCTTCACTTAGGCTGATCATTTTCCCTAAGGAAGTATCTTTTCCATTTTCAGTACAAGGCCTCTCACTCACCTCACTGTGACTGGTACCCCCAGGTCCAGAGCCTTCTTGGTTTAACAGATCCAAGGAGTGAATCTCAATACATTGACTCAGAAACCCTCCAGGCATCCTGCACACACCTATGATGATCATGTTTATACAGTTTTCTGTGCTGCCACATCCTCGCCAACATCTTCATAAGCATTTCTCATTTATTATTAAATGCCCCTGAACTGTCTCTTGGAAAAGTTGCGTCACATTCAGTGAATGAGTTTATCTCTGCCTTATTCTTTTAAGCTGAAAACTCTGATTCAGAAATCAGCTTGTGTTTAGGTGGGGCAAGAGTTTTGCCAGTTCACATCTAACAGGTTGGGGGACCTGTGCTTTTATATATTCCCACACCTGCAGCATAAGACGTCTCTATTCCAGACACTGGCTTAGACTATGGGTCCAAGGGCCATGCAGGCCCTGACCCAGAGAGGGCACAGTTAGGGGAGGGGTGAGAAAGCCATGAGGCAGTAAATGCTAGAAGGGCTCTGGCCTCCAAAGAGAGGGAATGGTTTGAGCCGGCGCTCTGCAGCGACGGACGCCGTCGCGATGGGGGGCCCACGGGAGCCAGGGAACAGGGACGGATGAACACACGGAAACAGGAGACCAGTGGAGGTGGCCCGCCTGCTCCCCTCCCTCCCCAACCCGACCCCTGCCCAAAATAAATAAATAAATAAATCTTAAAAAAAAAAAAATGAATCTGCCGGCAATACAGGAGACCTGGGTTCAGTCCTTGGGTGGGGAAGATCCCCTGGAACAGGAAATGGCAATCCACTCCAGTATTCTTGCCTGGAGAATTCCACGGACAGAGGAGCCTGGTGGGCTATATTCCATAGGGTCGCAAAGAGCTGGACACAGCTGAACAAGTGAGCACAAACACACACACACACACACACAGAGCCAAAAAGCTGACCAGTTTGGAACAGGTGACCAAGACTTATCCAACTGTGGTTTTGGGGCAAGATCCTGAGAGAGGACTCTGAGAGATCCCTGGTATCAGCAGCTATATGACCCTTCACTTAGGCTGATCATTTTCCCTAAGGAAGTATCTTTTCCATTTTCAGTACAAGGCCTCTCACTCACCTCACTGTGACTGGTACCCCCAGGTCCAGAGCCTTCTTGGTTTAACAGATCCAAGGAGTGAATCTCAATACATTGACTCAGAAACCCTCCAGGCATCCTGCACACACCTATGATGATCATGTTTATACAGTTTTCTGTGCTGCCACATCCTCGCCAACATCTTCATAAGCATTTCTCATTTATTATTAAATGCCCCTGAACTGTCTCTTGGAAAAGTTGCGTCACATTCAGTGAATGAGTTTATCTCTGCCTTATTCTTTTAAGCTGAAAACTCTGATTCAGAAATCAGCTTGTGTTTAGGTGGGGCAAGAGTTTTGCCAGTTCACATCTAACAGGTTGGGGGACCTGTGCTTTTATATATTCCCACACCTGCAGCATAAGACGTCTCTATTCCAGACACTGGCTTAGACTATGGGTCCAAGGGCCATGCAGGCCCTGACCCAGAGAGGGCACAGTTAGGGGAGGGGTGAGAAAGCCATGAGGCAGGAAATGCTAGAAGGGCTCTGGCCTCCAAAGAGAGGGATGTAGCGGGGTTTGTGGGCTGGGGCTTTGTCGCCCCCAGGGGCTCTCAGATGAGAATCTGGTAAGAGGACAAAGGAGAAGCATGTAGAGAAGGCAGGAGAAAACCTGGAGAAAGTCAAGGGGACCAAGCTTCAATAGGAGAGTGGACAAAGTGGTCAAACCTCCCCAGGGGAGGGACTGTGGGTCTGGGTCTGTAAGTACTGGCATTTTTCCCCCTTGCTTTTAAAAAAACATTTACTTATTTTATTTTTGGCTGCACTGGGTCTTAGTTGCCACACACGGGCTATTCATTGCAGCACACGGGCTCCTCTCTAGTTGTGGTACATGAATTCTGGAGCATAGGCTTCGTAGTCACGGCTCCAGGGCTAAGGTGCCACTCAGCATGTGGGAATCTTAGTTCTTGGACTTGGGATCAAGCCCAGGTCCCCTGCACTGGAAGCAGATTCTTAGTGTGGGCGTTTTTCTTTTCTGCAAGTCTCTGTGCCAAGTGTGGCCTGACACCGACTGCACTTTCTTGCAGAGGGCCAGATCAGCGCAGGGTTTGCCTAAGTGAAGAAGAACCATCCACCATCTGCTGGTTTCATGGCAATTTCCTCCTCTCTGAGGCAACAGATGATCTGTTCCAGAGGAAAAATGAGAAGGGAATGGGAGAGGATGAAACAGGGAGGCGGAAGATCACAGCTTGGAACCAAGCTGACCAGGCTGGCTGTGGTTCTGCCTCTTACCAGCTGGTGACCCCAAGCACATATGCATCTTCAGTGAGAGTGAGTGTGCCCCTTGGTCAAATGAGTTCCCTGGCAGGGTCACTGGAAGTCAGAGAAGACGGTGCTCGGAACCCTCTGCAGAAGACTTGCACTCCAGAATCATGAGTGTGAATCTTCCCTTGGAGGATTGAGTTGATGGGTGGAAGGAACCTGGACAGGACCCGATGGGGTGGACAGGTCCAGTCAGGGTGGCTTTGGTTTTTCTTCGTTGGGGCAAAATAAGGGAAACCTATGGACTCCAGGTAGCGCTGGTGGTAAAGAACCCGCCTGGCAATGCAGGAGACATAGGTTCGATCCGAGGGTGGGGAAGATCCTCTGGAGGAGGCCATGGCAACCCACTCCAGTATTCTTGCCTGGAGGCCTGGTGGGCTACTGTCCATAGGTTCCCAAAGAGTCAGACATGACTGAAGTAACTTAGCACAGCACAAGGGAAACCTATGTAGACAGAGAGGAGCAGAAGGAAAAAGAGAGGCCAAGGGGAGGCCAGGGCCCAGAGTTCAGGTGCAGGGGGTTGAGGGAGTTGAGGCAAGACTAGTGGGAAAGGAAGGTGATAAGCTCCAGAGAATATTCTTTCTGAGTCATATCATGCCTAGCCGTGACAAGCAGGTGTCAGGGTGAGGGAGGAGGGAAAAAAATTTTGGGAAGGGAAATGACTCCCTGGGCGCCGGGCCCTCCCCTCCCCACACTGCACCCCTACCTGAGGGAAGGACTCTGCCTCCAATGAACAGTACAGAACCTCGCTCAGCTGCCTGACACTCACCCCACGGGCCACCCACGTCTCTGGCTCATCCTGACCTCCTGGGCCACAGCTCCAGAATTCTCCACGGCCCCCTCCAGCACACTCCTGACGGGGGCCAAGCAGACAGATCGAGTGGAAGTAGAGAGGTGTGCCCCCAGGCTGCCTGTCTCCCAAGCACCTGAATTCAGAAAGAAAAGGAACCTGGTTTTCCATTTTTGCACCTGGACAAGCCGTGTAAGTTTCCCTGTCTGTGTTTTGTTTCTGGTGGGGGCGTGGGGGGTGGGTACACACATAAGCTTTACTTATTTATTTACTTTTATGTTTGCATTACAGTGTTGGGTTAGTTTCTGGTGTATAAACCCTGGTCAAGCACATGCATCTTCAGGGGTACCCTGGAAAGGGGGTCACTGGAAGTCAGAGAAGACGGTGCTGGGAACCCTCTGCAGAAGACTTGCACTCCAGAATCATGAGTGTGAATCTTCCCTTGGAGGATTGAGTTGATGGGTGGAAGGAACCTGGACAGGACCCGATGGGGTGGACAGGTCCAGTCAGGGTGGCTTTGGTTTTTCTTCGTTGGGGCAAAATAAGGGAAACCTATGGACTCCAGGTAGCGCTGGTGGTAAAGAACCCGCCTGGCAATGCAGGAGACATAGGTTCGATCCGAGGGTGGGGAAGATCCTCTGGAGGAGGCCATGGCAACCCACTCCAGTATTCTTGCCTGGAGGCCTGGTGGGCTACTGTCCATAGGTTCCCAAAGAGTCAGACATGACTGAAGTAACTTAGCACAGCACAAGGGAAACCTATGTAGACAGAGAGGAGCAGAAGGAAAAAGAGAGGCCAAGGGGAGGCCAGGGCCCAGAGTTCAGGTGCAGGGGGTTGAGGGAGTTGAGGCAAGACTAGTGGGAAAGGAAGGTGATAAGCTCCAGAGAATATTCTTTCTGAGTCATATCATGCCTAGCCGTGACAAGCAGGTGTCAGGGTGAGGGAGGAGGGAAAAACAATTTTGGGAAGGGAAATGACTCCCTGGGCGCCGGGCCCTCCCCTCCCCACACTGCACCCCTACCTGAGGGAAGGACTCTGCCTCCAATGAACAGTACAGAACCTCGCTCAGCTGCCTGACACTCACCCCACGGGCCACCCACGTCTCTGGCTCATCCTGACCTCCTGGGCCACAGCTCCAGAATTCTCCACGGCCCCCTCCAGCACACTCCTGACGGGGGCCAAGCAGACAGATCGAGTGGAAGTAGAGAGGTGTGCCCCCAGGCTGCCTGTCTCCCAAGCACCTGAATTCAGAAAAGAAAAGGAACCTGGTTTTCCATTTTTGCACCTGGACAAGCCGTGTAAGTTTCCCTGTCTGTGTTTTGTTTCTGGTGGGGGCGTGGGGGGTGGGTACACACATAAGCTTTACTTATTTATTTACTTTTATTGGAATATAGTTGCATTACAGTGTTGGGTTAGTTTCTGGTGTATAAACCATCAGCCATACATATACATATACCCCCTTTTCCTTGGACTTTACTTCCTTTCCATTTAGGTCACCACAGAGCACTGAGGAGAGCTCCCTGTGGTGTCCAGTAGCTTCTCACTAGTTATCTGTTTTCTACGTGTGTGTGTGTGTGTGTGTGTGTGTGTGTGTGTGTGTGTGTGCGTCAGTCGCTCAGTCATGTCTGACTCTTTGCAACCCCATGGACTGTAGCTGGCTAGACTCCTCTGTCTGTAGAATTCTCTAGACAAGAATACTGGAGTGGGCTTCCCTGGTGGTCCAGTGGGTAAAGAGCTCACCTTGCAGTGCAAGGGTTGCCGGTTCGACCCCTGGCCTGGGAAGATCCCACATGCTGTGGAGAGGCTGAACTGGTATGTCCAATTACAAGCCAGCATTCTGGAACACATGTGCCCAGAGTTGGTGCTCTGCAACGAGAGAAAGGCCACTGTGATGGAAGGCCCACATGTGCCAAAGAATAAAAAATATGGATGAAAATATAAATAAAAGGCATGATGGAGGAAAAATTTTTTAAAAAAGAAGAGTTGAAAAAAAAAAAGAATACTGGAGTGAGTTGCCATTCCCTTCTCTAAGGGATCTTCTCAACCCAGGAATTGAACCCAGGTCTCCCACCTTACAGGTAGATTCTTTTTACCGTCTGAGCCACCAGGGAAGCCCCCTCTACATAGTCATGTACGTATGTCAATCCCAATCTCCTGTCTGTGCTGATCGAATATAATGAATGTTTGCTATGCACAGAGCATATTACATGCATTAATCCACTTAATCATCGCACCACCCTTATGAAGTAGGTTGTAATACTTTCCCTGTTTTACAGATGAGGAAACTAAGGCATAGACAGAATGGGTATTTGCCCAAAGACACTCCATTAACCAGAGGCAGAGTAGAGATTCAAGCTCAGGTTGTTCCTCTCCCAGGCCTGGGCTCTCAGCCCCTTCACCAGGCCGCTGAGCAGTGGGCCTGAGGACATTAAGGAGAGCACAATGTGACAAAACCCGGCAAACCATAGAGCAATGGCACAGCACCCTAACTGAGTTAGGCTGAGAGACCTAGAAAGACCTCTGGGAGTCATTTCTTTGGTCTTCTGTGGTACAGATGGGAAGACTGAGGTCCAGAGAGGGACAGAGACCTGGTCACTAGAGCAGGGCAGGAGCAGAAGTAGGCCTGAAGCTGGGCCTTGAGCCCCCTAAAGAGACCGAGGGGCCCAATAAAGAGTGGCCATTCTGGAGAGAGGCCATCTGCCTCTCCCCCGAGCCTGCCCTGTGAAGGCCAGCTGGGCACCCACTGCAGACTCCACAGAGTAGGTGCCTGGCTGATGATGGGGGGAAGGTCAGAGCAAGAGCAGGAGGTGATGAGAAGGTCTTTATTTCCCCAGGCTTTGGAAGAACTTGAACAAAGGAATTTCACCTTGAACTCCAATCCCTGGCATCCCTCCCCAGCTGGCCCTGATCTGGGGCTGTGATTTAGCATGGCTGACTCAGAAGGAGGCCCGGTTCCCTTGAGCTGAGGTCTGCGGTCAGGCCACTCTGGACTCACTCCAAAATCTTGGCAAATCAGGTCACCACTGAACCCAGGAGGTCCACTCTTGCCCACGCACTGGCTCTTGTTTGCCTTACTGATCTGCCTCCACAGCCCTCCCCACCACACCATCCCAGCCCCCTCCCACACATCCCGGCCCCGCACCCACCACTTCCCCCGACAACAAGGATCAATCACATAACATCCACAAAATTCACCTTGCCATGCAAAGATACCAGTTGGATTCCTGGTCCTGGGAGATCCCGCATGCAACTAAGCCCATGTGCCACAACCACTGAGTCCCTGCAACTACTGAAGCCCGTGTGGTAAAGCCCATGCTCCCCCCATAGAATCCACTGCCATGAAGTAGGTTGTAATACTTTCCCTGTTTTACAGATGAGGAAACTAAGGCATAGACAGAATGGGTATTTGCCCAAAGACACTCCATTAACCAGAGGCAGAGTAGAGATTCAAGCTCAGGTTGTTCCTCTCCCAGGCCTGGGCTCTCAGCCCTTCACCAGGCCGCTGAGCAGTGGGCCTGAGGACATTAAGGAGAGCACAATGTGACAAAACCCGGCAAACCATAGAGCAATGGCACAGCACCCTAACTGAGTTAGGCTGAGAGACCTAGAAAGACCTCTGGGAGTCATTTCTTTGGTCTTCTGTGGTACAGATGGGAAGACTGAGGTCCAGAGAGGGACAGAGACCTGGTCACTAGAGCAGGGCAGGAGCAGAAGTAGGCCTGAAGCTGGGCCTTGAGCCCCCTAAAGAGACCGAGGGGCCCAATAAAGAGTGGCCATTCTGGAGAGAGGCCATCTGCCTCTCCCCCGAGCCTGCCCTGTGAAGGCCAGCTGGGCACCCACTGCAGACTCCACAGAGTAGGTGCCTGGCTGATGATGGGGGGAAGGTCAGAGCAAGAGCAGGAGGTGATGAGAAGGTCTTTATTTCCCCAGGCTTTGGAAGAACTTGAACAAAGGAATTTCACCTTGAACTCCAATCCCTGGCATCCCTCCCCAGCTGGCCCTGATCTGGGGCTGTGATTTAGCATGGCTGACTCAGAAGGAGGCCCGGTTCCCTTGAGCTGAGGTCTGCGGTCAGGCCACTCTGGACTCACTCCAAAATCTTGGCAAATCAGGTCACCACTGAACCCAGGAGGTCCACTCTTGCCCACGCACTGGCTCTTGTTTGCCTTACTGATCTGCCTCCACAGCCCTCCCCACCACACCATCCCAGCCCCCTCCCACACATCCCGGCCCCGCACCCACCACTTCCCCCGACAACAAGGATCAATCACATAACATCCACAAAATTCACCTTGCCATGCAAAGATACCAGTTGGATTCCTGGTCCTGGGAGATCCCGCATGCAACTAAGCCCATGTGCCACAACCACTGAGTCCCTGCAACTACTGAAGCCCGTGTGGTAAAGCCCATGCTCCACAGCAAAAGAAACCACTGCGATGAGGAGTCCATCCACTGCCATGAAGAGTAGCGCCCGCTCACTGCAACCAGAGAAAGCCAGAGCACAACAACAAAGAGCCAGCGCAGCCATTTAAAAATAAAAATAAATACATACATCTTTTAAAAAAGCAAGCCAGTACGGCCCGCTTGATCAAAGTGTATCTGTCAGGAAGCGCACACACACCATGAGGTGCTCTTCACGACTATAATCTACACTATACCTTACGTTTTACATTGGAAAATATGATCCTTCTCCTTTATTTTCTCCCAGAATCTTGTCTGCTGGCAAATAAAGCATATATTTAAAGCACACGTAAAAGAGACTGAAAGAGTGGCGGTTGCTTCCAACTGCGAGGATGGTATCTAAAGGGAATGGAGTGTCTTCGGGGGGTAATGAACAGGAAGATGTTCTAAAATTGATGTATATAATGGTTGCACAGCTCTCTGAGCATATGAAAACCCGTTAAATTGTACACATTAAGTGAGTGACTTGTGTCGTATGGGAGCGACATCTCAACAAAGCTGTTACCACACTCACACACACACACACACACACACACACACACACACACACTCACACACACACACTCACATAAGCTGCTGTCCCCCTAACCCTTCTGCTGTGCTCATCAGTCCATAGATCACCCGGCATCGTGAAAGCTGTCCTTGCACGGCCATTTGACCTAGGATTCCAATAGTGTTGGACCACTTCCAACAAATTTGAAGCAACAGTGTTTTAGAAAAAAAAATTTTTTCGTTATATTTGTATGTATTCTACATTTATATTATATTTGTTAATTTTATATTTTCTCTTTGTACTTATCAAGAGTGGTGGTTGTTTTCCTAGGGCGGTGACCACTGTCCCATCCAGGCATGGCTTTCTGATAAAGAGAGTCTGGAGGGAGCCTGCTTTGCCTCACTGATGACCTCGAGCCCGGAATGACATCAGCCCGGGAAGGCCGAGTCTCACAGGCCGCACTGAGCGGGAGGAGCTTCCACAAAGAAAAGCAGTCAACTTGTTTTTTCTTCACAGACTCACAGCCAAGGTGAAATGCGTGTATTTCTGACTTAAAGTCAATCTCTTTAAGAGGCCCCACAGTCCAAAGGAGCCCTAACGTGCATGGCATGAAAGACCATGGTCCTCTTCTTGGCCGCACCCCAGCTCTAGTGAGGTCTCCAGCCCTGGCCCCTCAGGCCCTGTTCCTGGGGCACTGACCCCAGGAGTAGCCCAGGTCAGAGCCTATGAGCCTCATCCTACCCCACAGCTAGTCATTGGTTGAAGAATAGGCCTGTGATCATTCTGGGGCCAATAAGACGTGAGGAAGGATTTGTTGGCAGCTTCAGGCAGAGAGGCTTCTTCCCTTTTCTGAAAGAATTTCTAGAAGTATATCTTTCTCTTTGGACAAGGATCACTATGTATATCATTTAAACTTGGTGACTTCCAACTGCGAGGATGGTATCTAAAGGGAATGGAGTGTCTTCGGGGGGTAATGAACAGGAAGATGTTCTAAAATTGATGTATATAATGGTTGCACAGCTCTCTGAGCATATGAAAACCCGTTAAATTGTACACATTAAGTGAGTGACTTGTGTCGTATGGGAGCGACATCTCAACAAAGCTGTTACCACACTCACACACACACACACACACACACACACACACACACACTCACACACACACACTCACATAAGCTGCTGTCCCCCTAACCCTTCTGCTGTGCTCATCAGTCCATAGATCACCCGGCATCGTGAAAGCTGTCCTTGCACGGCCATTTGACCTAGGATTCCAATAGTGTTGGACCACTTCCAACAAATTTGAAGCAACAGTGTTTTAGAAAAAAAAATTTTTTCGTTATATTTGTATGTATTCTACATTTATATTATATTTGTTAATTTTATATTTTCTCTTTGTACTTATCAAGAGTGGTGGTTGTTTTCCTAGGGCGGTGACCACTGTCCCATCCAGGCATGGCTTTCTGATAAAGAGAGTCTGGAGGGAGCCTGCTTTGCCTCACTGATGACCTCGAGCCCGGAATGACATCAGCCCGGGAAGGCCGAGTCTCACAGGCCGCACTGAGCGGGAGGAGCTTCCACAAAGAAAAGCAGTCAACTTGTTTTTTCTTCACAGACTCACAGCCAAGGTGAAATGCGTGTATTTCTGACTTAAAGTCAATCTCTTTAAGAGGCCCCACAGTCCAAAGGAGCCCTAACGTGCATGGCATGAAAGACCATGGTCCTCTTCTTGGCCGCACCCCAGCTCTAGTGAGGTCTCCAGCCCTGGCCCCTCAGGCCCTGTTCCTGGGGCACTGACCCCAGGAGTAGCCCAGGTCAGAGCCTATGAGCCTCATCCTACCCCACAGCTAGTCATTGGTTGAAGAATAGGCCTGTGATCATTCTGGGGCCAATAAGACGTGAGGAAGGATTTGTTGGCAGCTTCAGGCAGAGAGGCTTCTTCCCTTTTCTGAAAGAATTTCTAGAAGTATATCTTTCTCTTTGGACAAGGATCACTATGTTAATTATCTATTCCTATGTAACAAATTACCCCCAAACTTGGTGACTTGAAATAAAGATATTTGTTACCTCACAGTTCCTGAGGGCCAGGAATCCAGGAGCAACTCTGCTGGCTGGCTTTAGCTCAGGGCTTCTCCTGAGGGCTGCAGTGCCCTGAGATTAGGCCAGAGATGAGAATCGGCCTTCAAAGCTCCCTGGATTAAACTGGCCCTTCCTCAAGACCTCTCAGTGGCTGTTGGGAGGGGCACTCAAGTTCTCCATGGCTGTTGGTCAGAGGTCTCAGTTTCTCGCCTCAGGGGCCTCTTCCAGGGTCACGTGAATGTCCTCACAACATGGCAGCTGGCTCTCCCCAGAGCAAGTGCTCTGAGTGACTGCGGCAGAAGGCTGCCTTCTCTCAGACCCTCACCTCTGAACTGACATGCTGTCACTTCTGGTTTTTTCTATTTGTTAGATGCAAGTTCCTAAATCTAATCCCATTCAAAGAGAAGGGAATTGGCTTTTCACCTTTTAAAGGCAGTATCAAGGAATTTGTAGACATGTTTCAGTCCTCACTCAGGAAGCCTGCAGCCCCTACAGTCTTGGACAGACATCATTGCAATTACAAAGGGGACCTAGTTTTTAGGAAGATGTAAAGAAATCAGGTCCTTAATGCCACTGTAGAAATGCTGGAGTAAACCGGCTCTAAACCAAGCCTACTTGGAGACTTTTCAGTTACGCAAGTGAGTGAATCTTCTTTAGAGTTTCAGCTAGCTTGGAACTAGCTAAAAACTAGTTCTGTGAAACCATAGTTTCTACTGCCTGGAATGAATGTCTCCCAATCCTGCCCATGAGGGCACAGAGTCCTAACTACTGGACCATCAGGTCCAGTATACCATCCCAACCCATGGTATAGGTCAAGGACAATTCGACCCAGTCCCTGGGGGGATCCGGGACATGGCCCACCCACTCCCTGGGCTGCCCTGCACACAGGGGCCAGTGAACTCTTTTCTAAGTAACCATCAGTCTAGGAGCATCCTCCATCTGATGAGGAGACTCGGTTTAAGAAGAAACTCCAGGTGAGTCACGCATCTGGCATCTTCTCATTTTGTTTCCCAAACAGAATGCTCCAATACTAGATTGTTAAAATCAAAACCAAACCCCGGGAGATCTTTTAGTTGAGTATCTGTAATGAGATCAGTTTTGTGTGCTCAGGCCCTGATGGGTCCTGGACCCTTTAAACTCCAGAAGGTCATTCTAGATGTGCCTCCCCTGTGCCTTCAATTTCCAACTCAGCTCAACACCTGCACGGAGTGGGAAAGCATAAACAATTTTAAGCACTGACAAGTAGGTGGTCGAGTTCCTATCTACTCCCAGCCAAATGTGGGACCCTTGGCAAACGCTCAGCTGTTTCATCTGTTCATGGAAAAATAAGCACCGACCTCAACAACTCTAGCAGGAAATAATAAAATCCTATATATATTACATATACATATATGGATATTGTATCATTTTTTCCCTCCCTTTCTGTTGCTGCCAGTGCTGAAACTGAAAGTGACAGAAAGTTAAGGTCCATCCTCACCAATTCCCTCACAATGGGTATGTGAATTTTCTGAGGGTACAGCTGGAAGCATGAGTAGGCAAGCTCAAACCCCTCTAGGGTCTCTCAGGAGGGCTGGCCAGGGCTTACAAAGCCCTTTCACTCTCCTCTCCCCTTGCCTCATGCATTCTGGAACTACTATTACCTGAGTGGCGATAGTACACATTTAGATCCATTTAAAATTTTGCCTGGGCTTCCCAGGTGGCTCTATGGTAAAGAATCAGCCAATGCAGGATACATGGGTTTGATCCCTGGGTCAGGAATATCCTCTGGAGCAGGAAATGGCAACCCAATCCAGTATTCTTGACTGGAAAATTCCATGGACAGAGAAGCCTGGTCAGCTACAGTCCATGGGGTCACAAAGAGTTGGACATGAGTGAATGACTGGGCATGCATGCGAAATACTGCCTGCGGTGGAGAAGGTGATTATATTGACCAGGGTCAGATTGGATGGATAAACAGAAAATCCAAACCACAGACTTACACAATATAGGAGTGAATTTTCTCTCACATAAACAGCAGTCCAGGGCTGGTTTTCAGTCCTGTGAAAAACCCACATGCCAGCACCTGCATGCCAGCACCTGCTTTTGCAGCCCCATGGCCATATCATGGTCCAGGATGCTGCCAGATCTCTAACCAGGCTTCTGGCCAGATAAGGAGGAAGAATGAATGAAGACAAAAGGAGCCCTTCCCTCCCTGCTGAACCAGCTCCATCCAAGCAGCCTTCCTGGAGGTCTCTCACGCAAGTCCAGTCACATCTCATTGGCCAGAACTTACCGCACCTAGATACAAGGAGGCTGGGAAATGTAATTTTTATCTTGGGGATGACACACCCAGCTAGCAGTCCTGGCAGCAGTAAATTAGGCCATGTCAGGGAATAATGGGAAGGAAGTCTGATTCTTTCAATCAAGAATAAAACTGAGAGTCTGACCCTGTCTGACATCTGGGTCTACTGCTTCATCACTGCAGACCTTGTGCCGGGGGCGGGAATGTGCCTGGAAACTCAGAAATCCCCTGCCTCTAGCACAATACTTGGCACAGAATAGGCGGCCAGTATTTGTATTTCTGAGGTAGACACTGTACGGTAACTCCCTGTCTCAAATAACCATCTCTTCCTGGGAAAGACCCCAAAAACACACCGATGGGTCCTGAGGAGCCCTTCCTTCTGGCCACAGAGGAGAGTTATACTTGAGCATCGACTCACCCAGACTGGGCCATTCATGGTCCCTTCCAGAACCTTCTGACGGCCATGTGAGGAAAGAGCAACAATTCTTCTCTTGTGGCCAACCCGTGAGGACTAAGGCCATGTTCTGTCCACCCAGAGGGAAGAAGTTAATGAAGAGAATGAAGCCAGATCCAGAGAAAGTCAGAGAAGAGCTCTGAGCACACAGGTCATGGCCAAGACCTTGTCTCTGTCCGCAGAGGCCGGGAGGCCCAGGTACACCTCTTTCCTCCAGGTAAACCCCCGTCCGCAACACCCAGCTCCAACTGGGCTTCTGTCACTTGCCATCAGTAACTCGGACTACCTTTCCATTTCTAGTAGGGAAGAGCTTCCGTGTTTATAACACATTTAATTATAGAATGGTATTTGTCAGAATTCTTTCAGTAACAAGTGGCAGGAATCTAGCTCAAATTGGTGAAAACAAAAATGAACACATAAATAAATAAAAACTCACTGACATAAATTTGAAAAGTCAGGGTAGAAGCGGCCGGTCCAGTGACGCTTCAGGGTTTACGTGCTCTCTCTGCATCTTTCTCGCTGCCTCTTGATTTTCCTTGTTTTCATGTCTATGCCCTCCTGCAGCACCCGCATACAGCAAGAAGAAGCTCCATATGCCACAGGCCCCAGCAGTCACCCTTCTAGAGAAAGAGGGACCCCCACCTCCGCCAACAATCACACATCTTACAGAAGAGGTCTGATTGGCCACACAGGCTCACATGCTCACCCCTTGGTCAATTATAATGGACAGGCTACTATCCTAAACCTGATGGGCAGGCATGTGCCACCCCCCGAGCCCTGTGGCCAGGAAACAGCAGCCTCTGTGGCTGATGCGGCCACAGGATGGAGAAAAGACAGTGACCAATGCAGAGAGCAACTAGGCAGACACAGTAATATTGTTTTGCACTGTGCTACAAAGCAACAGCTTTGGAGCCAGATGGATGTGGGTTTAAATCCTAGGTCAACCACGGAGTGAACATGTGGCTTGGACAACGTGCCTCAGCCTTAATTTTTTCATCTTTTAAAATGGGAATGATCAGGAGTTCCCTGGCCGTTCAGTATTTAGGACTCAGCACTTTCACTGCCATGGCCGGGTTTAATCCACAAACAGGGATCTAAGATCCCATTAGTCATGCAATGTGGCCAAAAAAGAGTACATAAAAATTTTAAGTTTCTTTTTTAAAATAAAAAAGGGGGATCATCATTCCTGCTCTTTGGGGCTGTTGCGAGGATTAAGTAAGATAATAAAGCACTTAGAACATCATGGTTTCTCAAGATAGCCCACCTAACTTCTTGGCATTTGACGGACTAGCCCTTACCTAACCCGTCCGCAACACCCAGCTCCAACTGGGCTTCTGTCACTTGCCATCAGTAACTCGGACTTTCCATTTCTAGTAGGGAAGAGCTTCCGTGTTTATAACACATTTAATTATAGAATGGTATTTGTCAGAATTCTTTCAGTAACAAGTGGCAGGAATCTAGCTCAAATTGGTGAAAACAAAAATGAACACATAAATAAATAAAACTCACTGACATAAATTTGAAAAGTCAGGGTAGAAGCGGCCGGTCCAGTGACGCTTCAGGGTTTACGTGCTCTCTCTGCATCTTTCTCGCTGCCTCTTGATTTTCCTTGTTTTCATGTCTATGCCCTCCTGCAGCACCCGCATACAGCAAGAAGAAGCTCCATATGCCACAGGCCCCAGCAGTCACCCTTCTAGAGAAAGAGGGACCCCCACCTCCGCCAACAATCACACATCTTACAGAAGAGGTCTGATTGGCCACACAGGCTCACATGCTCACCCCTTGGTCAATTATAATGGACAGGCTACTATCCTAAACCTGATGGGCAGGCATGTGCCACCCCCCGAGCCCTGTGGCCAGGAAACAGCAGCCTCTGTGGCTGATGCGGCCACAGGATGGAGAAAAGACAGTGACCAATGCAGAGAGCAACTAGGCAGACACAGTAATATTGTTTTGCACTGTGCTACAAAGCAACAGCTTTGGAGCCAGATGGATGTGGGTTTAAATCCTAGGTCAACCACGGAGTGAACATGTGGCTTGGACAACGTGCCTCAGCCTTAATTTTTTCATCTTTTAAAATGGGAATGATCAGGAGTTCCCTGGCCGTTCAGTATTTAGGACTCAGCACTTTCACTGCCATGGCCGGGTTTAATCCACAAACAGGGATCTAAGATCCCATTAGTCATGCAATGTGGCCAAAAAAGAGTACATAAAAATTTTAAGTTTCTTTTTTAAAATAAAAAAGGGGGATCATCATTCCTGCTCTTTGGGGCTGTTGCGAGGATTAAGTAAGATAATAAAGCACTTAGAACATCATGGTTTCTCAAGATAGCCCACCTAACTTCTTGGCATTTGACGGCACCCTACTACCTGCTGTGACTTAGCTTAGGGGGTGGACGTCATACATGATAATTCCATGTTCCTTGTCACATGCGCAGATGCAGGCTGTGTCAAATTGTCACTAAGTCAAACCGTACCCCATTATGACCTCATTCCCTCCTCGGAGGGAGTTTCTTTTATGTTCTAAGCCCACCCTGACTCTAATAGTTTAAACAGTCTGGAGTAGAGGGTGGGAAGGACCTAGAGAGGTCTGGAGAGAGATCAGCCCTGGAGGCCAGTCTTAAGGTTATGGCCTTTCTAATCTTAAGGGGCAGAAAGTGACTCAAACATTTTTTTCTTATTACTAAATTAGCCCTGAACTCCTTTTCCTCCCTCCCCTTTCCTTCCTTTCTTTTACCTTAGGAGGGGTCATCTGGCCTTCTGAAGGTCAGGAGACCTTCCCAGGAGGGAATGGCATCTGTCCTCCTGGCCCAGGCTGGCGATCAAGGTTGGTAAAGACTGGATTTTCATGCTCTGGAGGAAAGGGACCCTGCTTGGAGACTGCTTCTATGAATGGAACCTGGGCTCTCTCTTCTTGTTGGAGAGAGTGAAATGAAGGAAAATATGGGACAGTGTTGACAGAACTTTTGGGGTGAGAGCAAAACAGGATGGAGAAGAGGAGAAGAAAAGACCTGGAAGCCAGGGGCCCAGAGCCCTCAACAGAGGAAGGTTTCAAGTTTGGGGATCCCTGCAAAGGGCACCTCTGAGGGCTCGTTCAGTCCAGTGACACCCATCACAGCCCTCCGACGAGAATCTACTCCACAAGGGCTGAGCACCCAAAGGGACTTCCCTAGGGTGAGTGCAAGCCTGATTCCTACTCTTCCCTCTACCTTGTGGGCCCTCCCCGCACCCCTAAAACTCCTGTAAACCCCGAGGCGCCCCTGGGCCCCAACTCCAGAGGTAATGAGTAGCCCAGAGGACTCCCTGCCAGGTTCTCCATCGCCAGCCCTGTCCCCCTCCCTCCCCAGGCCTTCCTGGGCCCCACCCCAACTCCTGCAGCCGCACTGTTTCCTGCAGAGACAAAGCAGTTTTAGAACCTCTAGAAACCCAGGCATTTTTATTTTTGACAGCTTCACCCCACGTCAGCACAAACATATTAAAGTACTAAAAATCTTCTGTAACATTTTTGAAAGGATATTTATAATTTTGCTCTTGAAACCATTTGGCTAAGAATAACTGATTTAAATCACAACTGGAAAATTCTTGTAAAATGAGAAAAACCTAACCCACACATTCTTTCAAATGTAATGAAAGTTTTATGAATACTAAATTTAACAATTAATGAGGTTGATATAATGCTTCAGTTGGACACTTGATTAAGAATTTATTGATTTCAATTTTGCAGTGTTCTTATTTTAGAGCCAGTAATTTTTTTCCCCAGGTGTCAAATATTCAAATGGGGCCCCGGCAGAGGCACCAGGCTAGGCTCCTCTTGTGGGCAATAGATGAGTAACTTGGGCCAATACGTCCTCCCTGTTCTCCGCATGAAGCATACACCCTTTTATACACACACACATGCTAAGGACAAGCATGACCTTGACTAGACTGTGGGGTCAGATTCTAGCTCCTGAAGAAGAAGACAAGGCGACCCATTAAGAGCAGAGATGGAAGCAAGGCCATATCATGTCATGTCATACATCCCATTTAAAAGGGCTTCCTGGGGCTTCCCTGGTGGCCCACTGGGTAAAGAGTTCACCTTGCAGTGCAAGGGGCATCAGTTTGATCCCTGGCCTGGGAAGATCCCACGTGCCGGGGAGCAGCTGGACCAGTATGTCCAATTACGAACCAGAGCTCTGGAGCACATGCACCCAAAGCCAGTGCTCTGCAATGAGAGAGGCCACTGCAATGGGAGGCACACACAGGCCAAAGAATAAAGATGGATGAAAATAAATAAATTTTTAAAATAGGGCTTCCCTGGTAGTTCAGTGGTAAAGAGTTCACCTGCCAATGCAGGAGACATGGGTTTCATTTCTGATCCAGGAAGATCCCACATGCAGCGATGCAACTAAGCTCGTGAGCCACACCTGTTGAGTCTGTGCTCTAGAGCCTCGGAGCCACAACTATGGAGCCCATGTGCCCTAGAGCCCGAGTTCCACAACAAGAGAAGTCACCACAACAAGAAGCATGCTCACCTCCACTAGAGAGTAGCCCCCACTCTCTGCAACTAGAGAAGAGTGTACAGCAACAGTGAAAACCTAGAATAGCCAAAAATAAATAAATGAATAAATATATGGGGGAAAAGGGGGTGTCCTTACTGCAACCAGAGGCTGGAACTGCTAAGGGCACAGAGGGTGAGATGTGCCAGCCTTGGAAGTTTTCACAGGGCTTCCTCCCTCCTGAGGCGGGTGAGTTGAGGGGGCATCAGAAGGGAAGGAACCACTTGGCCTGGTTTTCACAGCCAGCCACAGACCTGCTGCCTAAACGTATTCCTGGACTATGGCCTCTGTGTGTCAGGAAGCTGAGAGATTTGTCAGGTGATTTGTTAGGACTAGTGGGCTGAGAGAGGTTTCTCCATGACAAAGGGGACATGCCCCACAAGGAGGACGTAGAAAGGCTGATAGACAGACAGACAGATGTGAAGTGGGGTAGATGCAGAAAGGAGAGGAAGGAGATGCTGGGGAGAGAAAATCATTGAGAAGGAGCTGGGATGAGGGTCAGGAGAAAGATGGGAAGGGAGGAGGTCTGTGTGCCAGCGCTCAGGGGAAAGACTGAAGGCAAAGGGAGAGGGGCAGCAGAGGATGAGACGGTTAGGTAGCATCACTGACTCAATGGCCATGGATTTGAGCAACTTGGGAGATACTGGGGGACAGAGGAGCCTGGCGTGCTACAGTCCATGAGGTTGCAAAGAGTTGGAGGCAGTTTAGCAATAGAACAATAAGATTCAGGGGAAGTAAGATCTCTCAGGACTGGGTGGGCCCTGGGACAGTAGCAGCAGCAGCAGAGTGTCAGGGACAACCCAGAGATGGAGGGGGGTGGTAGTCACGTGGCCAGGAATGACAGGGGTGCTAGTTTCTCTGAGAGCCCTTGTGTTAACAAAGCTTTCAGACGCAGAGGGGTCTGGAGGTGCATCTGGGCTTTTGTAAGAACCTCTCCCAGTACACCAGCCTCCCTTCGGAACAGTATGGAGGGGCTGGGCTGAGGCAGCCCTCAACCAGGTCTGCAGCAAGAGCCGAGGCAGAGAAATACCACTTTGTTCTCGCCGAATCTCTTCTGATGTACCCAGGTACCAGCATACTACGAGCCGCCTCCCCCATCCCAGAGCTCGAAAGTGCCTCTGAAGTTAAACATTGTGCCACTAGGTGGAGCCAAAGCCCACGGCAAAAGCGTGGGGCTCGGACGTTCAGCCGCCAGGGTTTAAGAGGACGGTGGGCTCGGTGGCAGAGGACAGGGGAAGTGAGGCTAAGCCTACAGCAGAGCCAGGAAGTAGACATGACCGCGGGCCGCAGCCTATCTGGCTAAGTCTGCTCTAGCAGTAAAGGCTATATGGCCCCAGAGAGGACACCAGCAGTCACAAACCCCCATTTACCAGATAAGCCTGAGGCCCATCAAAGGGACCCAGGATTCGGCTGAAGCTACAGCGCTCACCACAGCTCCTTCCCCTGCCCCGCTCCTGAAATCTGTGCCCTGCCAGTGGAGAGGACGCCCGTGAAGAAAGTGCCGCCTCCAGAAAGGGCAATCCCGGGAAGCGACCGCTTGGCCCCGGGGGCCTACGAAGGGCACAGGCACAAGGTTGAACCCTCCATCACCCTTGGGTGGGACGGGGTGGCGCAAGCGAAGGCCGATGCTTCTGCAAAAAAAGAAAAGAAAAAATCGCAGGTGATCCAGATGACATCAGAACAATCCGTACACCTAGGCTGCAGGTGGAGGCGGTGGGGCGGGGCTTCAGTCAAGAGGCTCTGCATTGGACGCGAGGGGTTGCTAGGGTTCTCGGATTGGTTGGGGGAGAGGGGGCGGGATCAAGGGCGTGGTTGAGATATGTAAAACCCGGAGAAAATACTTCGAAGAAAATACTTCGGGGAAAATGCATGGACCTCCGGTCTTCCACTGAGGCCAGGGCGGGGATTTACAGAGCTGATCCGCACCTGGGGTGAGCATTGACCATGCTGTCCCCAAGCACAGGTGTTCCGTGAAAGACCGGGCCTTGTCATTTCCAGAACTCGGGGACCTCAGGACTTTTGCCTGCCTTTCTCCTTGGTTTCACTGACCTCCCACCAGCCAAAACAGAAAAGTGTCCAGACCTTCTCCAACCCGCCCTCTACCCTTCACAGCAGCTATGCCCTCCCTTTACCTTCGTTTTCCCTTAAAAAAAAAAAGTTTCCCCAGTGTTCACGGATACATCGCACTTAACTTTGCACAGCCAGCACTCAGCCAGAACCCACTACCCTTCCGTGGTTGTCCTTTCACTTTTCACAGTGTCTGCAGAAGAGGAGAGGCAGGGGGGCAACATGGCCACCTGGTGGCTATGAGTGCATTACTCATTCCACACACATGTACTGAGCACCTACTATGTGCTAGAGCCTGGGGGTGGACACTAGGGATAGAGCTTTGAGCAAAATAGACCTGATCTCTGCTGGTACACAGTTTTCACATCAAACTGTTCGACAAGGAGAGAAAGAAGAGAGAGAGGAAGAAAGGGCGGAAGAGAGGGAATTAAAGGATGCTGACAGGTGATCCCCGCCACCAGGGCTGTAGATAGGCAACGTCTGCCTTAGCCGATGCAATAAGGAGGTTTGCAGAAATGTGTTGGAGTCAAAGCTTATCACACCTGTAAAAACAGAAAATGATCAGTTATCTCAACTATCAAGAAGATACACACTGCCCCATTGTTGTAGCAGGGTACCGTTTCAAGCAAACTAATATGCAAGTGTCAATCCACAGATGAGTTCTACTTGGGAGGAAGGGGAAGAAATCAGTTGTTTGACTCTATCCAAGAATCAATCAATCAAAGGCAGATCTCCTTTGAAATCTATGGAAGACCTTGTCTTTGTGAGCGCCGCAAGTTCAGAACAGGGCAGTCAGTGGCCACTAGAGGGCAGCAGAGAGATGGAGATGCTAGCGAGAACAGCCATGGGTTCCACCTGTCCCAGAGGGCATGAGGAGCCTAATAAAAGCACTATAGTAATAGTTTACATTCATTGAGTGCTTATTCTAGGCCAGGCACCCTTCTAGGTGCTTTATAAAAAAAAAAAAAAAACTACTACATTTGATCCTCCCACCAAGCCTATGAGACAGATACAATTGGGTTAACCCCATTCTACAGGTGAGGAAAGAGAGGTTGAGCAACTTGCCTGAGGCCACACAGCCAGTAAGGTGTAAATCCCAGATATAAACCCTGGAGTAGAGCTGTGGAGTCTGCATGCCTCACACTATGCAGTTCTTCCTGTGAAGAGGATGGAGAACGGAGAAGGCAGCTGAGGTCCTTACACACATAACCCCAGTGTGTTCTCCAAGGCCAGTTCCGGATGCAGGCATCAGACAAGATTTCTAGCTCATCAAGGACCTTGGGTCAAGTAAGGTCAGAAAATCTGAACTTCCCTTCACAGAGCCATCGGGAGGCAGCACCAACCTTCCTCACCACCTGCCTCTGGACCCAGACCTCTTTTACCACTGGTTGCCCACCTCCCTGGTGTACCCCCAACTGCTGTGGCCTCTTTGTCTCAGTTATGTGATATTGGCTTCGACACACCCTCCTGCTCACCCTCAGACAGCCCTGTCTGCCCCACCATCAGTGTGGCTCACTGCAGTCAGGAAGGGGCCCGCCGGTCAAGAGTGGTGATGTCTGCTGAGAGACTAGAATCCAATCAGAATCAAGAGCAGGTTGCTGGGGGTCCCGTCCAGGACCACCAGGAGAGGAGTTTCAGGCCAGAGCCCAATCCTTTCTTGGCTTTCTTCCCAATTTAACAACCTTTCATTGAGCCACTGCTGTGTGCTGTTACTATGTTGATTGCACAGGATACAAGGAGAACTTGCTGGGTGACCTTGAACAAGCTGTTTACCCAAAGGGTCCTCTGGCTTTATGTGTATGTGTGTCCAGGTACAATTTTCTAGGTCAGAATTTCTCAACCTTGGCATTATTAATGTTTGGCCTGGATCGTTCTTGCAAGGGTCTGGCCTGTGCCTAGTAGGATATTTAACAACATCTCTGGGGGCTCAGACAGTAAAGAATCTGCCTGCAATGTGGGAGACCTGGGCTTGATCCCTGGGTCAAGAAGATCCCCTGGAGAAAGGAATGGCTGCTTGCTCCAGCATTCTTCTCTGGCCAATCCCATGAACAGAGCTGCAGGAAGCCCCCGGGCTGGCTGCACTGCAAGTTCATGACTATCACCCTCTCGCTGTAGAATGGGGGGAGAGCTCAGCTGCCGTGGGTGTGGCCATGGGTAGACACGGCTTCGCTTCCCCCTCCTTCCTCATCCCTGACCTGGGATTCTCTAGGTTCTGCTCCCCAAAGAGAGGAGTGCCACTTTTTCAACAATGTTTATTTATCTCATTCTGGGCGGCACTGGGTCTGGGTTGCTTTTTCTCCAACTTTCTCTAGTTGTGACCAGCAGGGGCTTCTCTTGGTGCAGAGTACGGGCTCTGGGTGCACAGGCTGCTGTCGTGCTGGCACATGGGCTCAGTGGTTGAGGTTCACAGTTGAGGACTCCGTAGCAGTGGCGCACGGGTTTAGTCCCTCCACGGCCTGTGGGAGCTTCTCAGACTACAGATCAGACCCACGCCCCCTGCATCGGCAGGTGGAATCTTATCCTCTGCGCCACCAGGGAAATCCAGGAGTGTCACTTTTAAGAAAGAACCTGAAAGGACCAACTCTTACCCAAAGTTCTATGGGAGGGGCCCTTCAGCCACCCTCTCTGTAGCCAGCCCAGCCTTTCTACCCGCTGTGCAGGCTGGAAGGCAGGCAGGAAGGTGGCACGTGGCCATGGACCGATTGCGGGGAGGAAATAGCAGGACCTCCTCTGGGCCCAGTTCTCTGTGAGCCCTGCCAAGCCCGCCCACACCTGCCGACTCTCTGGGGCCTCGCAGCCCTGTCTTGGGAAATACGGCTCCCCTCTACCCCAGAGCCTCCAGAGGCAGGCCCCAGCCGTAGACCTTGCTTGTGCCTCCGTGAGAGCCCTGAGAGGAACGTGGGGCAGCAGCCAGCGTCAGCAATGGTGGCAGATGTTGGAAGCAGATAACCCTGCCTCCAGAGGCAAAGCCTGCATTCTTTCTCTCCTCTGGTTGGGCAGCCCTCCACTGAGCGCTACTGTGTACCAGGGCAAGAGGTCAGAGATGAATTCGGTGGTGAGCTGAAAAATGTTTAACAACCAGTTCTCTGGGATGTGGCGAAGGGCCCCCATGGGTGGCACTGACCCGTTCCTATGGTGTCAGCATTCCTGCCATGGCCAGGGTCAGCCCCCAGTGTGAAGGCGTTGAATGCTGGGTTGGTTCACGCCCCTGTACAGGGTGTCCTCACCGCCCTACGACCTTATGAGCACAGGAAACAGCCAAATAATCAGAAAAGGATGAGGGTTTATGTGTATTTCCCTTTTTAATGAAATTAATTGTAGGTTTATAAAATTCAGTTACTAACAGTGACTACATTTAACAAGCAGTTCACACAATTCCCCTTTTAGGCCACTTATGGTCTTGGACCGGCGGGTGCTTTCTCATTTGTGGACGCGGGGTGGAAACCCAGGCTGCTGTCGTGCTGGCACATGGGCTCAGTGGTTGAGGTTCACAGTTGAGGACTCCGTAGCAGTGGCGCACGGGTTTAGTCCCTCCACGGCCTGTGGGAGCTTCTCAGACTACAGATCAGACCCACGCCCCCTGCATCGGCAGGTGGAATCTTATCCTCTGCGCCACCAGGGAAATCCAGGAGTGTCACTTTTAAGAAAGAACCTGAAAGGACCAACTCTTACCCAAAGTTCTATGGGAGGGGCCCTTCAGCCACCCTCTCTGTAGCCAGCCCAGCCTTTCTACCCGCTGTGCAGGCTGGAAGGCAGGCAGGAAGGTGGCACGTGGCCATGGACCGATTGCGGGGAGGAAATAGCAGGACCTCCTCTGGGCCCAGTTCTCTGTGAGCCCTGCCAAGCCCGCCCACACCTGCCGACTCTCTGGGGCCTCGCAGCCCTGTCTTGGGAAATACGGCTCCCCTCTACCCCAGAGCCTCCAGAGGCAGGCCCCAGCCGTAGACCTTGCTTGTGCCTCCGTGAGAGCCCTGAGAGGAACGTGGGGCAGCAGCCAGCGTCAGCAATGGTGGCAGATGTTGGAAGCAGATAACCCTGCCTCCAGAGGCAAAGCCTGCATTCTTTCTCTCCTCTGGTTGGGCAGCCCTCCACTGAGCGCTACTGTGTACCAGGGCAAGAGGTCAGAGATGAATTCGGTGGTGAGCTGAAAAATGTTTAACAACCAGTTCTCTGGGATGTGGCGAAGGGCCCCCATGGGTGGCACTGACCCGTTCCTATGGTGTCAGCATTCCTGCCATGGCCAGGGTCAGCCCCCAGTGTGAAGGCGTTGAATGCTGGGTTGGTTCACGCCCCTGTACAGGGTGTCCTCACCGCCCTACGACCTTATGAGCACAGGAAACAGCCAAATAATCAGAAAAGGATGAGGGTTTATGTGTATTTCCCTTTTTAATGAAATTAATTGTAGGTTTATAAAATTCAGTTACTAACAGTGACTACATTTAACAAGCAGTTCACACAATTCCTGAAAATGTAACCACAGTTCTCAAAAACCAGTACGAGTAGCTCCAGTTCCTTACTGGGGATTGAGTGGGGCCCATGAGCTCAAGACCATAATCTCTATGGGAGATGGGTCCACGGGGTAGGATCATCGTTGGAGGACAAAGGGACATGCGGGGGCCATGGAGAACCTAAGGAGGCACTCACCCTGCCCAGAAGTTCAGGGAAGGCTTCCTGGAGGAGGTGCTGTCACACAGAGAACTGATGTAGCCCAGAGAGGAGGGAGGGGAGTGTGCCAGGCAAAAGGGAAGAGTGGGAACCACCAGGAGAGGAGAAAGCCCTTGGCGTGAACCAAAACCCCCGGTGAGAGGCTCAGTCAGGCCCAGGGAAGACCGAGTTCCAGTGCAGGCTCTGCGGTGGACACCTCTCTCCGTTTGGACAAGTCCCCTCCTACTCCAGCTTTCTCTCTTCTGTCAGACGGGGGCCTTAAACTGCGTGGTCTCCGGGCCTATCGGCTGTCTAGAGACCCTGGGGGTCTGAGGAGGGGCCTTGGGAGTGTCGTAAAATCATGGTGAGGGTCTGGCTCACAGCAGACCTTCCATAACCAAGTCTTCACCTCTCCTCCCCTCCCTCTTTCACCTGGTTCCCCCAGGTGATCCCCGAAACTCCTGGTTTGGCTGCAGAAAGTAACTATAATTACAGTCATTTATAGAGCAGTGTGCTTCTTCTTCTAATTACCAGGCAGTGCAATTTCAATTATCCATCTAAGGAAACATCTCGGGAGCCCCCTCCCCAGGGCCAGCCTGTCAGCTGCAGCCCTTGGGCTGACGGGAATGGATTGGGGTGCTGGCGGCTGCTTCTGGAACTCCACAGCAGGAAACCCTGGCTCAGAGACCTGCCCTGAGGTGGGCGTGGGGTGAAAGAAGACAGGGGAAGCACCCCAAGAATAGGGCTTGAGATCTGGGGAGGCCCAGGGGCCCATTGCACACAAGCCAGAGCTTGCAGGCAAGGCAGGGGTCTGTTTAAGCTGGAACAACCAGTGCCCTCACAACCAGCAGGCTCTCTGGCCTCATTAATTGTAGGTTTATAAAATTCAGTTACTAACAGTGACTACATTTAACAAGCAGTTCACACAATTCCTGAAAATGTAACCACAGTTCTCAAAAACCAGTACGAGTAGCTCCAGTTCCTTACTGGGGATTGAGTGGGGCCCATGAGCTCAAGACCATAATCTCTATGGGAGATGGGTCCACGGGGTAGGATCATCGTTGGAGGACAAAGGGACATGCGGGGGCCATGGAGAACCTAAGGAGGCACTCACCCTGCCCAGAAGTTCAGGGAAGGCTTCCTGGAGGAGGTGCTGTCACACAGAGAACTGATGTAGCCCAGAGAGGAGGGAGGGGAGTGTGCCAGGCAAAAGGGAAGAGTGGGAACCACCAGGAGAGGAGAAAGCCCTTGGCGTGAACCAAAACCCCCGGTGAGAGGCTCAGTCAGGCCCAGGGAAGACCGAGTTCCAGTGCAGGCTCTGCGGTGGACACCTCTCTCCGTTTGGACAAGTCCCCTCCTACTCCAGCTTTCTCTTCTGTCAGACGGGGGCCTTAAACTGCGTGGTCTCCGGGCCTATCGGCTGTCTAGAGACCCTGGGGGTCTGAGGAGGGGCCTTGGGAGTGTCGTAAAATCATGGTGAGGGTCTGGCTCACAGCAGACCTTCCATAACCAAGTCTTCACCTCTCCTCCCCTCCCTCTTTCACCTGGTTCCCCCAGGTGATCCCCGAAACTCCTGGTTTGGCTGCAGAAAGTAACTATAATTACAGTCATTTATAGAGCAGTGTGCTTCTTCTTCTAATTACCAGGCAGTGCAATTTCAATTATCCATCTAAGGAAACATCTCGGGAGCCCCCTCCCCAGGGCCAGCCTGTCAGCTGCAGCCCTTGGGCTGACGGGAATGGATTGGGGTGCTGGCGGCTGCTTCTGGAACTCCACAGCAGGAAACCCTGGCTCAGAGACCTGCCCTGAGGTGGGCGTGGGGTGAAAGAAGACAGGGGAAGCACCCCAAGAATAGGGCTTGAGATCTGGGGAGGCCCAGGGGCCCATTGCACACAAGCCAGAGCTTGCAGGCAAGGCAGGGGTCTGTTTAAGCTGGAACAACCAGTGCCCTCACAACCAGCAGGCTCTCTGGCCTCATCTCTGTCGTCACCCACCACAAGAATCCCCTCAGAAATAGCCCCCCATGCTATCGAGGGGCCACCCAGCCCTACCTCACACACTTCCTGTGACCGGGAGCTCAGAACCCCAAGAAGCCGGGGCTTTCTTCAGGGGCTCCATTGAGAAGAAGTCACTTCCTCAAATCAAGAGGAAAAATGCAGTCCCTGCCCACAAGCCCCATTTCCCACCCCCGCTGGGACTACTGTTCCCGCAGTCCTGGGGGCACTGACAGACCCTGCTGCCCACCAGGCTTCTCCTGGGCAGGTGCCTGGCCACCAGACCTTGTCTGATTCCTCACTGCCGCTCCCCACTCCCAGCCCCAGTTTCTGGGTGGACCCTGACTTGCGGCTCCTGGGCCTTCTCCCTGTACACAGGCTCCTAGGTGCCAACATCCAATCCCACAGCTCTGGGAAGACAACTCCCATGTGGCTCTGCGCCCAAACCCCAGACCTCTGCCCCTCCCCTAACCCATACCCGCACCACCCCCAACCAAGCCTGAACCCCAGATCCGTGCCCTTCCACAAACCCATACCCATACCACCCCAACTCGACCCTCTGCGAGCTCCCTCGCCTTGCCTCAGGCTCCAACACCGCCTTCTCCCAAGTGTATCCAAACCCACCTTTCTCTTCCCAAACCCCTGGCCCTGCCCCACTCAGACCTCCATCCCGTCACCTAGAACACTGCCAAACCCCTCGCTGGTTCCTCATCTGAGACCCCAGGGGCAGCAGAGCATGGAGAATGCCGACGGGCCAAACCCCTCCTCGGCTGGGGGATTTCCTTTCATCTGAGCCAGCCTGTCAGCTGCAGCCCTTGGGCTGACGGGAATGGATTGGGGTGCTGGCGGCTGCTTCTGGAACTCCACAGCAGGAAACCCTGGCTCAGAGACCTGCCCTGAGGTGGGCGTGGGGTGAAAGAAGACAGGGGAAGCACCCCAAGAATAGGGCTTGAGATCTGGGGAGGCCCAGGGGCCCATTGCACACAAGCCAGAGCTTGCAGGCAAGGCAGGGGTCTGTTTAAGCTGGAACAACCAGTGCCCTCACAACCAGCAGGCTCTCTGGCCTCATCTCTGTCGTCACCCACCACAAGAATCCCCTCAGAAATAGCCCCCCATGCTATCGAGGGGCCACCCAGCCCTACCTCACACACTTCCTGTGACCGGGAGCTCAGAACCCCAAGAAGCCGGGGCTTTCTTCAGGGGCTCCATTGAGAAGAAGTCACTTCCTCAAATCAAGAGGAAAAATGCAGTCCCTGCCCACAAGCCCCATTTCCCACCCCCGCTGGGACTACTGTTCCCGCAGTCCTGGGGGCACTGACAGACCCTGCTGCCCACCAGGCTTCTCCTGGGCAGGTGCCTGGCCACCAGACCTTGTCTGATTCCTCACTGCCGCTCCCCACTCCCAGCCCCAGTTTCTGGGTGGACCCTGACTTGCGGCTCCTGGGCCTTCTCCCTGTACACAGGCTCCTAGGTGCCAACATCCAATCCCACAGCTCTGGGAAGACAACTCCCATGTGGCTCTGCGCCCAAACCCCAGACCTCTGCCCCTCCCCTAACCCATACCCGCACCACCCCCAACCAAGCCTGAACCCCAGATCCGTGCCCTTCCACAAACCCATACCCATACCACCCCAACTCGACCCTCTGCGAGCTCCCTCGCCTTGCCTCAGGCTCCAACACCGCCTTCTCCCAAGTGTATCCAAACCCACCTTTCTCTTCCCAAACCCCTGGCCCTGCCCCACTCAGACCTCCATCCCGTCACCTAGAACACTGCCAAACCCCTCGCTGGTTCCTCATCTGAGACCCCAGGGGCAGCAGAGCATGGAGAATGCCGACGGGGCTCCAGGTGGATTCCATTCCCAGCTCCTCTGCTGCTAGCTGGACTCCCAGGCCTCGAGCAAGCCAAGTGACCTCTTTGCTGTTGTTGCTGATGTTGAGCCAAAGCCCCGGTCTGACTCTTCGCGACCCCATGGACTGTAGCCTGCCTGGCTCCCCTATCCATGGATTTCCCAGGCAAGAATACTGGAGTGGGCTGCCATTTCCTTTTCCAGGGGATCTTCCTGACCCAGGGATCAAACCCGTGTCTCTTGCCCTGGCAGCCGGATTCTTTACCCCTGAGTCACCAGGAAGACCGACATCTCTCCATCCTTTACGTAATATTAGTACCCACCTCCTAGGCTCACCTGTGAATAGCACGGTTCCCAAGGAATTCAGAGTGCTGGTAGGCGGTGGAGGAAGAGAAGAGGTGAGGCGGAAAGGGCACAGAGGCCTGGTGACTTTCTGTGCCCCACTAAAGCCTGTGAACTTGCTCCTGAGATGAGTGGGGAGGCCTCTGGATAAAGTCTCTGATCGGTTTGTTATCTTAGATGGTGCTGGGGGATGCCCTGCCTTCTCTCCTGCAGAAGCTGAGACCTGCCCTGCCCAGGGATGCAGAGGGTGACTGGCTCCAGCCCCCGCCAGCCCCCTGGACTTACTCTCGTACCGGTGAGTAGTGGGGTTCTGCCCAGCTCGGTCCTCCACTCTCATCAGGCCTCAGGCCTCTCTCACCTTGGGAGACAGGACAGGATGTCTCTGCGGGGGTCTGATCTGAATTCCAGCCTTTGGAGGGTGGGCTTGTGGCCAGGGAATGCCACTAGAGCTGGCCCGGCCCCGCGGGCTGGGGCGGGAGGAAGCCGACCTCTGACCAGGCACACCACCTACAGAGCTCTTTCGCAAACATCTTATTAGCTTGTTTAATCCTCATAACACCTCTGGGAGTTGGGTGTCATTATCCCATTTTACTGGGGGCAAACTGAATAATATTATGGTCCCATTACGTACCCATCAGGAGCATGCTCAGAACGCATGGTGCCCGGGCAAGAGCAGTGTGGACGTCAGCCGTGCCAACCAGGCCCAAGGCAGATCGAGGGCCAGGCATGGAGGGCCTGGGGTGGTGAGAGGGGCCGCGGAGAGTGGAGGGGAGGTGCCCATGTGCCCCCAGGGAGGGCTCCCAGAGCTGGGGCCTGCCAGGCACCAAGGAGAGAGGTGGAGAGGGGCCAGGAGAACAGGAATGGAGATGAGCGTTAGGCTGAGAAAGGACTCTAAGACTGAGGTCTGGGGGAAGCCTCCTGGAGTTTGCTGCTCCTTGTACAGATGGGGAAACTGAGGCCCAGGTAAGAACCCAGAAACTTGCCTTAGGCCACTCCGCCTGCTGGAGGCCAGTCTGGACCTGTCTCCTAAGCTGGGGCTCGACCTCCGCTCTCAGTCTTCTGAGCAGGCGGGGCCACTGGCCGGGCTGATGGTGGTCCCAGGGGGCCTGCAGCTTGGTCTTGGGAAGAAACGAGGATCAGCCTGCCCCTCTAGGGTCCCAGCAGCCCACTGGGCTCACTGCTTACTCACCAGCAGGGACCGGATGAAATTCCAGGCCCTCGAGCCTCTCTGGGTGGGGCCAGCAGGAGGGGTACTGCCCGGGAGTGAGAGCTCCGGCCCCCAGCCTTCTCCCCAGTGGTGCTCCCCAAGGTCCAAGAGCTGATGGCAGGAGGGGCAGGACAGAGGGTCTGTCTGGGGACAGGAAGAGCGCAGGGGGCTGACTGGGCAGACCCCTGGGCCCTGACCTCATGCCCATCCCCTCCTCTTTCAGCGTCATTTCCCCACCTGAGCACTGGAGAGAATAAACCCTTTCCTCTCTGATAGCTCACCCACTGAGAGAACATTCGGGAGAGGCCCCGGCGCCTTCCACCCTCTGCTCTCCAGAGGCAGCATCCTGGGCTGTAGCCCTCCGCAGGGTGGGCTTGCGCTGAGGCCAGACCTACGCAGGCACTCGCCAAGGTCTCCACACCGACTACCCCTGACGGATGCTGGGCCTCGTCCTTCTACCAGAATCCTCCCCTGGGGGCCAGGAGGGTGGCTGGACTGTGGGGAGAGAGGGGCTGCTGCCATTCCAGGCCTCCCATAGGAGAAGGGAGAGAATATTCCCAGGAAGCCAAGGGAGGGGCCTCAGGAGGACCATCCCGCCAAGTCCTAGAAAAGATCTCAGCATAGGGCAATGGCCTCCCGGGAGAGGGGTTCCATGTCACCCCCCAGCAGCCCCATGACCCTTCTCACTGGAGAGGTTTTCTATAACCAGTCTCCTGGAACCTGGTGGCCGCCAGAACCCCTGCTCTGACGGAAAGCTCACTACCTACTAAGAAAGCGGAAGTGTCAGTTGCTCATTCGTGTCCGGGTCTTTGTGACCCTACGGACTGTAACCCACCAGGCTCCTCTCTCCATGGACTTCTCCAGGCAAGAGCACTGGAGTGGGCAGCCATTCCTTTCTCCAGGGGATCTTCCCAATCCAGGGATCAAACCCAGGTCTCCTGCATTTCAGGTAGATTCTTTACGGTCTGAGTCACCAGGGAAGCCCATCAAGACCTCCCTTCAGGGACTTCCCTGGTGGTCCAGTGGCTAAGACTCTAGCTCCCAATGCAAGGGGCCTGGGTTCAATTCCTGGTCAGGGAACTAGATCCCACATGCTGCAACTAAGACCTAGTTTAGCCAAATAAATAAATGAAATAAATTATCAAAAAAATTTATTTATTAAAAAAAAAAAAAAAAAGACCTCCCTTCAAAGTCCCAGAGGTTCCTTTTCTAGGAGTGAAAGTTCCCTGGTGGGAGGTTCCCACTCACCCAAGTCTGGGCACCGTCTACGGGGAAACCCCTGGAAGGCCCAGTTGTCCCAGTCACCTTTGTTCTTACAAGCGGACTAGCTCCTCTGCCCAGAGAGCAGACAGGTGGGGCAGAGGGGCAGGAAGCCAGAGTGGGCACCCTGGGGACCAAGGGGCAAGGACAATCAGGATGGGGACCCAAAGGGGCAGATTCCTGGGCAGTCCTGGGCTGGCACTCCCTGGAGGGAGCAGTGACTCACAGGGCAGGACAGGGGGCATTTCCTCCCAGAGTCGAAACCAGACGGGGAAGCGCGGGAGGGCGAGACACTCATCCTGGAGGTAGGCTCTGTTCTGAAGGTGTGCTTCCAGGTCTGCTTTCTGGAGAAAGCAGAGTCACTCTCTGACCCCTCCCGCTGCCTCATGCTGACGGCTGAATCTGATCCAGGTCCTGATACAATGGTTTTTGCATTCTGAACCAAGTGCCTTCCTCACCCCCACCCCCTCCACCACCCCCAGCCTCTCTCCATCATCGTGGTTCAGCCTCCATCACCTTTGCCTGGACCTCGGATGAGAGTGTCCAATCAAGAGTCTCCGCCCCCTCAGGGACTTTCACCACACTCACGCTGTCAGTAAAGGCAGGCCTCCCAGGGCCCCCCGCTCCACTCTGGCCACCCTAGCTCTTCCTCGGTCCCATCTCATCTTCTGCTCACCAGTCTTGGCTCCTCTGTTCCCTCTGCCTGGAATTCCCCTCCCACCCCCTGCTTTGCCCAGTTATTACTAATTATGAATAATAACTGCTCTGCCCTGTTATTATGTTCAAATTTCCACCCGTGTCGCTTCCTCCGGGAAGACTTCCCTGACTCACCCATCCCCTAAGCAAGGAGAATTCTCCGTAACATGTGTGCCGGCACCATGCTTCCCTCTCTCCAGCCCTGGTCAGAGCCACACGCACTTTGTGAGGCTTCGTTGTTGGTTGGTGGTGAGTGCCTCCCTCTCCCACTAGACTGGAAGTGGGTCTAGGTTGGCCTCCGTCACCTCCCCAGCCTACAGCGCAGTGCCAGTGAATAGTGGGCACCCAGGAAACAGGCACTGAATGCATGGATTCCCAGCCACCAGGATATCCCATGGTCCATGTGCACCTCCTCCCTACCCCCAGCCCCACCCCTCAAGGCCCCAGGGCATCTCTCTCTGACCCTTCTCATCTGCAATCCCAGAGCCTTCTAATTTGGGCTCTGTGGTGGGGACTGGGCAGGCAGTCTGCCCCCAGGCCCCACGACTCAAGACTCCTATAAATTCCCCAACAGGACCAAGAACAGCTTCAGTAACACCAATTACCCTGATCTAGTCCCTCAGAGGGGCCCTCCTCCCTGAGTTTGCATCTGACTGCTGGTTCACCCTCAGAGTCCTTGGCCCTCAGGAACTGTCTAGCTTCCATCTAGAACCAGATACCCAGAGAGGGTCAGGGCCCAGCCCAAGGTCACACAGCAAGGCTGCCACAGAGTGGCACCAAGAATCCAGGCGCCAGCTCCAGCTTAGGGTTCTCCTGTGCTATAATAAACGTGGCTATTTTAGGAAGCTAATTAGCAAGTCAAATCGACTCCTGCTAATAATACTGCCACCTTTATGCTTTTCAGTCTCGGCATCACCTCATTTGCTCCTGAGACAGCCAGGTGGGTCAGATCTCGGCAAAATGAGCCTCAAGACTGCTCTCCGCCTCTTAATTAGTAAAGGCAGGCCTCCCAGGGCCCCCCGCTCCACTCTGGCCACCCTAGCTCTTCCTCGGTCCCATCTCATCTTCTGCTCACCAGTCTTGGCTCCTCTGTTCCCTCTGCCTGGAATTCCTCCCACCCCCTGCTTTGCCCAGTTATTACTAATTATGAATAATAACTGCTCTGCCCTGTTATTATGTTCAAATTTCCACCCGTGTCGCTTCCTCCGGGAAGACTTCCCTGACTCACCCATCCCCTAAGCAAGGAGAATTCTCCGTAACATGTGTGCCGGCACCATGCTTCCCTCTCTCCAGCCCTGGTCAGAGCCACACGCACTTTGTGAGGCTTCGTTGTTGGTTGGTGGTGAGTGCCTCCCTCTCCCACTAGACTGGAAGTGGGTCTAGGTTGGCCTCCGTCACCTCCCCAGCCTACAGCGCAGTGCCAGTGAATAGTGGGCACCCAGGAAACAGGCACTGAATGCATGGATTCCCAGCCACCAGGATATCCCATGGTCCATGTGCACCTCCTCCCTACCCCCAGCCCCACCCCTCAAGGCCCCAGGGCATCTCTCTCTGACCCTTCTCATCTGCAATCCCAGAGCCTTCTAATTTGGGCTCTGTGGTGGGGACTGGGCAGGCAGTCTGCCCCCAGGCCCCACGACTCAAGACTCCTATAAATTCCCCAACAGGACCAAGAACAGCTTCAGTAACACCAATTACCCTGATCTAGTCCCTCAGAGGGGCCCTCCTCCCTGAGTTTGCATCTGACTGCTGGTTCACCCTCAGAGTCCTTGGCCCTCAGGAACTGTCTAGCTTCCATCTAGAACCAGATACCCAGAGAGGGTCAGGGCCCAGCCCAAGGTCACACAGCAAGGCTGCCACAGAGTGGCACCAAGAATCCAGGGCGCCAGCTCCAGCTTAGGGTTCTCCCTGTGCTATAATAAACGTGGCTATTTTTAGGAAGCTAATTAGCAAGTCAAATACGACTCCTGCTAATAATACTGCCACCTTTATGCTTTTCAGTCTCGGCATCACCTCATTTGCTCCTGAGACAGCCAGGTGGGCAGTAACGCAGGAGATGATCTCATTAGAAAGGCATAAAGAGGAAGTGACTGGCCCTCCAGCCCTTCCCACAAGCCCAGCTGGGTGATGCACCCAGAAGGGGACAGTATTCTAGAATTTCCAGTCCCCTGCTCCTAGCAATCTCCCGGCTCTGTGTCAGCTGTAACCACGCCCCTCCCTTTTCACAGTCCTCAGGTGGGCTCAAGGCCTGGTGTCCACTGGTGTTCTTTCCCCTGCTCACCTCCAGCAGGTGTCAGGGGTGGTTCTAGGCAAGGGGGCGTGGGCAGTCTAGGTGTGCAGCCTGAGCTGCCCCTCAGCTTTGTGACTCCAGTTAGAGAGAAGGACAGATTTGCCCCCAGGGGGCTAGGGTCAGGTCCCAGCCCCACCTCCTGCCCACTCCCCCCTCTCCTGTAGAACCTCCTAGGGGCATCAGACAGGACCGGATGAACGCAAACATGAGGTCAGATCCTCGATTGCTTCCTGAGTCCTTCCCAGAGGACGGATGGGCTTCCCACCAGGATGCAGCTGGGTCGTTCTGTCTGGGATATGGGGGCGGGGGGCGCAGGGTGCGTCTGTCTCTCAGATGAGTAACTGAGGCATGGGCCAGTGCTGTCAGCATCCTGACCCGTCACCTCTTGTAAGACCCCAAGGGCTCAGTACATGCCAAGAAGGGTGGCGAGATGAGACCAAGGAGGTACAGGGGTACTAGTTCCCAGGAACTGGCCACGGGTCCTCCACCCACACTGGCAGCGGAACGCCGCGGTCAGGAGGGCTGCTCAGGAATGGAGCATGGTTCACCCTCAGAGTCCTTGGCCCTCAGGAACTGTCTAGCTTCCATCTAGAACCAGATACCCAGAGAGGGTCAGGGCCCAGCCCAAGGTCACACAGCAAGGCTGCCACAGAGTGGCACCAAGAATCCGGGGCGCCAGCTCCAGCTTAGGGTTCTCCTGTGCTATAATAAACGTGGCTCTTTTTAGGAAGCTAATTAGCAAGTCAAATACGACTCCTGCTAATAATACTGCCACCTTTATGCTTTTCAGTCTCGGCATCACCTCATTTGCTCCTGAGACAGCCAGGTGGGCAGTAACGCAGGAGATGATCTCATTAGAAAGGCATAAAGAGGAAGTGACTGGCCCTCCAGCCCTTCCCACAAGCCCAGCTGGGTGATGCACCCAGAAGGGGACAGTATTCTAGAATTTCCAGTCCCCTGCTCCTAGCAATCTCCCGGCTCTGTGTCAGCTGTAACCACGCCCCTCCCTTTTCACAGTCCTCAGGTGGGCTCAAGGCCTGGTGTCCACTGGTGTTCTTTCCCCTGCTCACCTCCAGCAGGTGTCAGGGGTGGTTCTAGGCAAGGGGGCGTGGGCAGTCTAGGTGTGCAGCCTGAGCTGCCCCTCAGCTTTGTGACTCCAGTTAGAGAGAAGGACAGATTTGCCCCCAGGGGGCTAGGGTCAGGTCCCGCAGCCCCACCTCCTGCCCACTCCCCCCTCTCCTGTAGAACCTCCTAGGGGCATCAGACAGGACCGGATGAACGCAAACATGAGGTCAGATCCTCGATTGCTTCCTGAGTCCTTCCCAGAGGACGGATGGGCTTCCCACCAGGATGCAGCTGGGTCGTTCTGTCTGGGATATGGGGGCGGGGGGCGCAGGGTGCGTCTGTCTCTCAGATGAGTAACTGAGGCATGGGCCAGTGCTGTCAGCATCCTGACCCCGTCACCTCTTGTAAGACCCCAAGGGCTCAGTACATGCCAAGAAGGGTGGCGAGATGAGACCAAGAAGGTACATGGGTACTAGTTCCCAGGAACTGGCCATGGGTCCTCCACCCACACTGGCAGCGGAACTCCGCGGTCAGGAGGGCTTCTCAGAAATGGAGCATGGTCAACCTTAAGGGCTACAGGGAAGGGGGTGGCTCTGAGCGGGGCACAGCAGGTGCTTAAAGGTGTGAAAAGAGGACGGGCTCAGTGGTTTTCCTCCCAGACTGCTGCCGCTGGCCTGTGTCCACTCGAGCCAGGAAGGCTACCTGCAGGGGGAGAATCCAGGGTCCCCCACATGTGGCAACTGAGCCCCTTCACTAACTGACAGATCAGGCAACAGGTCCCGGGGGGGACCTTTCCCCAGCCAGGAGGGGAGTCTCACCAGGAGGCAGACAGGGTCCCTCTTGTTGAGGAAGGAGATGCCTCCAGGGTGGCCAGGAATGAAAGGTGCATCTCCCTCTCTCTGCTCCTTGTGGGATGACGGGGCACCCCACGCTCAGTCCCAGACCCCATTCCTGCCGACAAGGAGCCCCACTCCCAGGGAGCTGTGCTGGCTGAGGGTAGCAGCTACTCCTGGCAGGGGAAAGCAGTGGTGCTGATGTAGCAAGAGAGAGGACATCGGGAAACAAAGCCGGGGGTGGAGGCTGCCTGGGCAGGAGTCGTTCCTAAGATGGCAGCTAGCACCATGAGCCACGGGGCTGAGAGAGGAGCCTCGAGACCACCTCCCCCTGAGTGTCCTGTCCAGAGTGTTCCTGATCACACAATTGGGAGCAGGCCCCTCCTGGCCACAGCTTAGGTTAGCCCTCCCAAAAAGCCCCCATCACTGCCCCACGCCAGGGCTCAGGTCTCGCCTCTCCCAATGAACCAGGTCTCCAAGCTGTCTCTCAACCCTGATGGCAGGGTGTGCCCACCATTCCTCTCAGGCAGGAGGGGAGCTTACAGCCAAGGGAGCCTAGAAGGGGATCCTGCTGAGCCCCAAAGCGGGTGACACCGATGGGGGAGGGTGGCAGCCTGGTGGCGGATGCTGTGCCCCCGTGAGGGAGGCACCCAGCAGCGGGACAGGCGGCAGGACAGGTGCAGGAGCCCTGAGGTTGGGCCTGTCACACGGCATCAGGGAAGGAGCTGCCAGGCCCGATGAAGGTTAGGAGCCTCAGGGAAGCCGTGGCTTTTCAGCTGAGTGAGCAAGAAACATTGGCTAAAGTAGAGTCGTGTCCCACTTTCCCGGCACGAGCTAGGGAGGGCTGCCCACTCCCTGCAGGGCCCAGCTCTGAGTCCACAGAACCCGAGTAGGCAGGAGAGGGTCAGAGTCCTGGAGAGGGGAGGGCCCACAGCAGCAAATCCTCTTTCCCCGTCGCATTCCTTCACCCCTGCAACAGGAAAATGGGGTGTGCTGGGTCGGAAGAGAGGAGCTGGTGCTGGACAGGAGCCCTGGGGGCTGGGGCGCAGGGAAGGGGCACCTCCCCACATCACCCCGCTCCACTGGGGCTCTGGGATGCCTCAAGTGTGGGGATGTAAGCAGGGTTGGGGCATTCTTCCCTGAGCCAGGTCCTGGGGTACCCCAGAGGTAGCATCAAACTTAAACTCAGGCAAGAAAGGCCCCTGACGGGGAGCCCACACTCTAGAAGAATGCACTCTGGCCTTACTCCCTAAGATGGGGGAAATGTCCATGAGCCAAGGGAGCTCAAAACTCTGAGGGTGGGGACTTGCCCCTTCTCCCAGTGCAGGGTCCCAGAGTTCCCTGCCCAACAGTCTACATGGACCTTTCCCCCAAGTGCAGCTGTTGCCAGGTGTGTGGATGGTCCATGGACCAACGGCCAGGGGAGGGGACCCAGGAGGCCCAGGTTGGGGCCGGGGTTGGGGCTGGGGATTGGCTCTCCCTGTGCGGCCATATTCCAGCACTGGACTCCAGCAGTCCAAGAATTCTAATTGCAACCTGGCCTTCCAGGTGATGATGGAGGTGTGTCTGTCGGTGTAGCAGACTGAAGGATATTCTGTTTAGCAGTCGGTCAGCTTGATTATGGGCTCCCTGCTGGCTCAGTGGTAAAGAATCTGGCTGCAATGCAGGAGACCAGGTTTGATCTCTGGGTCGGGAAGATGCCCTGGAGAAGGGAATGCCAACCCACTCCTGTATTCTTGCCTGAAGAGTCCCATGGCAGAAGAGCCTGGTGGATTGTGTCCACAGGGTTGCAGAGTGTCAGACACAAGTTAGCCACCGAACAATGAACAACGAAGCTTGATTATAACATAACTATCCAGACGTCTGTTCTGGATAGTACCAGGTAGTACCACTGGATAGTACCACCCTCCATCTGTACTTCCGGCCGGTATGTACGTATGTATGAGTGTCATGGATGTCAGGGGTGAGCCTGTCAGAGGCAGTCTAGGCAGGGGTTCCTCGTTCTCTCTCTGACGCTTGTGGTCTCCTTCCTAAGGGAAGCCCCAAAAGGGACATGAACTTTAAACCCCAGGGTGAACCCTCAGCTCCCGGGAGCAGGGCCAAGTCCTAAAGCTCCTGTCCCTATTTCCTGGCACCTAGCAGCTGGCAGCAGGGGTCGTCCCAGGAAGCCGGGGCCCTGTGGGAAAGGATGCAGGATTTTTTTCCTGAGCACCTCCTGTGAGCCAGGCTCTAGAACCATCTCCCCTAATCCTCGGTGACCTTCCGGGGACGGAGTTATTGTGAACAGGTTTTGCAGATGAGGAAACGAAGGTCAGAGTGCTCACAGGCCTGGCCCAAGGTCACGTGAGTGGCTTGAAGGCTCATCTCCATACTCAAGCAGGCAGAGAGAAGTGGAAGGGTGCACCAGGGTGCTTGAGGGGTGCTGAGGCCACACAGAGAGCAGGTTGCTGGGGAGCATACAACTGGGGAGCCTGGTCCAGCCTCCATGCATAGACACCAAGCTCTGGACACCACGGGTCCATACCGAGTCCCCAGTGGGCTATCCCGGACACTGAAGAGTGTCCATGAAGCGAGCTGTGTGCCAAGAACCCCCTCGGAGCCTTTCTCAGGCCCTGAGTGTCTTTCACCAGGGGTGGAGGAACTCTCTTGTGTCCATGAGAGCCATAGGAACCAAAGGCATCCAGGAAACCGCCGCCCCAGATAGGAAGGGAAGATTAAGAATGTACCCTGTTGCAAGCCTGTGGCCCGCCTCATGCAGATAACCCAGGACAGATAATCCCCTGGTCAAGCCTTTCCACATGGCGTCAGCGACCTCACCACAGACGGCCTGCATGAATGTGGCCTTGGCTGAGCCACGGTATCTCCCGCTCAGCTTCCCCATCTGCTGAGTGAGGAGGACGGCGTCTCGCTGCACCATCTTCATGAACCGTGTCTGGGTCTGGCACCTGCTTATACCACGTTGGGGAGAGAGAGAGAGAGTGTGTGTGCGTGTGTGTGCGTGTGTGTGTGTGTGTGTGCAGGGGGAGGGCTATTAATGTCAACAGGGTTCCTGTTCCCTGAAGTTAAAGGAGGTAGTTTCAATTTTCAGAAAAGAGGAAGCAGGTGGATTCCTAAGAAATCTCGGGTCAGTGGGGAAGTATCTGCCCCCAGGCCAATGTGTACCTCTGAAGATTCAGTAGGTACAGTCCAGGTGTGCCCAGAGAGGGAAGAGGTGACAAAGCAGTTCTTTCCCCGCCCCAGCCCTTGTCGGCCCAGCCCCGCCTGGGCCCTGAAGAGAGCTGTGAGCCCAAGGAAGCTCCCCCAGGCTGGGGACGCGAGGACCAGTGGGTGCTTCTGGTCAGGTCATGCATGGCAGAGACTCCTGGGCACCGGGGGCCTGCTGAGCAGGGTCCAGATGCTCCCGTGGTCGCCTGGCCTCTACAGTCAGACCTCAGCCTCTCTCCCCAGCAGTGCCTCTGGCTCTGCTTCCAGATGTCAAGGCCCTGCCGCCTCTGGCTCTTGGTTAAGGCTGCCCTCACCCATCCACTCCCCTTCCATCTCTGTCTGTAGGGTTGCCCCCACTGGAAGCCCTTCTGTTGGGGGAGCCCTCTGAGGTCAGGGCTCTAGGCGTGGAGTCAGGGCCAGGCTGGGAGCAGGTTTGGGAAATGTTTTCAGAAGGCACCCCTGCTGCCACCTGCTTTCACAGGGTTTCCTTTTGCTCTTCCCACAGTGGAAACAACTGTCACATTTTCTGTAAAAGATGTCAACCCTTCCCTATGGTCCTGCCTTTGTTCCTGGCTGGGCTCTGACTACGCTCCCCTCCCATAATGCCCTCAGGTCGAGTTCCTCTCCTCCCTCCTAAGGACTCAGGAACCAGAGCGAAGCAGGAGCGCCACCCCTCACTCCTGCCGGTGAGGCTCCAGGACCCTGTGGGCCTCCGCCTTGTCCTACCTGCATCCCAGCCTCTTCCCCGCCTTCTGCTGCTGCCTCTTGGCATCAGCCTACTGCTTGAGTCTTTCCCATCCTACCAGAACCCTCTCTCAACAGCCCTCCACCCCGACCTTGAGCCTCCACACACAGCTCTTGAAAGCAAGCCATCACTTAAACCTCTCAACCTGAGACCTGACTCCCGCTGGGCACTCCACCAAGGTCACTGGCAGCCTCTCCCTTGTTCTTCTGTGCCACACCTCTCCCGCTTCTCCCTCTGCCCCTCAGCATTGTTCCACGCATCTGACCACTCCTCTCTCTCTTGAAACATGGGCCCTCTTGACTCCTGAGACACACACCCAGACCTCCTCTCACCTCTGTGACCGCTGCTCCCACCGGCTCCTTCGTGGTTCTCCCCCGTCCTTCCAATGCCACTTGCAAATGAGTCCTCAGCCAGGGCTCTATCCTGGGCCTTTTCCTCTGTCTACGCTCCATGCCCACCCCAGGAAGACAGACCTCTACCACCCACAGCTTTCCTTCCTGCATCCTCAACAGACTGAGCCTCCAGCTTGGCTCGCCAGTGCACCTGGCCACAGGACCCTGCCTCCAAGATGCCCCTCAAGCGCTTACAGCTGGCCATCTTCCTCAGACTTTCCCTCGCCTCTCTCTCCATCGTGGTTAGCCCAGATGCTGAAACCAAGATGCACCTTTCACTTTCTCCTTCCAGATCTCCTCCTGTCTCAAGACATCAAATGTCATGCATGCTGCTGATATCCAAACACCCAGATGCGCACCCCCGCCATCCCTCGTGCGGATCGCTGCCGGGTTGCCCACTCTCCGCTCCACTGGAGTCTAACAAAGGTTTCACATGTTCCAGCTCCTGCTCCTCTGCCAGGATGCCCCGCCCCCACGCATCTGCAAGGCTCCCTCCCTCACCCTCTTTCTATCTTCATTCAAATGTCACCTTCTTCATAAGGCTCGCTCTGACCACTCCATTTGAGCCTTCAGAAGTCTCCTTGACCAGGACTGCCCATCACTCTTAGCTTTATTTAATTTTTTCTACAGTTCGGACAGACTATGTAATTAACATATCTATTGTGTGTATCATGTATTGTCTGTCTCCACCTAAAGCTAAAAGGAAAATGCCTTAAAAGCAGAGATTTTTATCTGTGTTGGTGACCGAGGCAAGTCCAGTTCCTAGAATAGTGCCTGGAACCCACAGGGCACTTGATGATGTTGCTAAGGTGAGCAAATGAATGAATGAATGAATGGACCTTGGGCTCCTCCCCCTCCGCAGTCGCCACACCCCCGCCCCACCAGATCCTGTTTCTGCCCTTGTAAAAACTTTCAAATCTGCACCTGAGTGTAGATTTGAAAGATCTACTCAAATCCTCAAAGCTACTGCTTTTCCCCCAGGCCCTCGCTGCCTCTTGTCTGAGTTACTGAAACAGCCTCCTGACTCTCCCTGCCCTCCAGTCGGCCCTCCCTTTCCAGTATACCTGCCCCAGGCCCTTATTCTGAGAGGCAGTAGAGCAGAGTGATTCAGGTGTGGAGTCAGGATCCAGACTGTCTGGGTTAATTCTCTGGCTCTGCTGTGTGACTTTGAGCTAGTCTCCTGACCCCTCTGAGTTCCATTCCCTCATTTGTAAAATAAGGATGATGATAGCACCTCCCTCATGGGGTCTGGAGTTGTTTAGCCGTTTCAGTGAGACAGTATATATCAAGTGCATTATCAGTGGAAGTTACTGCTTTGCAGTTGCTGGATCTTGTTACCAGAAAAGTCGATCAGCACCTGTTGAAAACTGTCCCTTGGCTCCTGGTAGTTTTCAGTTTCTTCTCTGAGCCCAGGGGCCTTCCCAAACTGGTCTCCATCTCACTTGACAGAAACTGACCCTTCATTCCAGGCACACTGAACTCCCCTCGTGAGCATAAGCACATCAGGCCCCTGGCCCGAGCATGAGCTCCTTCCTCTGCGCTTCAATGACTTGTAATTTGGTTTTTGACTTGACAAAAATCCCAGAGCTTTTTTGCACATTCATACACAGAAAGCATCCACATTCTTTCTTATATCTGCGTAGTATTCCGTCATGGGGACATACCCTCGTCTAAGCAAGTCTCACATTGATGGGAAGAGGGGGTGTTTCCAATCTTTGGCTGTCGCAGCAATACTGTTGTGACTGGCCTTGTGCACATGTCGTGTGTATACAGGTGTCTGTGTAGGACAAAGTCCCAGAGGTGGGATGGCTGGCTCCAAGGTAACTAGCCAGGTTACCTTTGTGTTAGTGCTGCTTCCTCCCTATCTCAGCACCTGGTGTTTGCGCCAGAGCCTGGATCTGGCGACTCCAAATTCACGCCCTCCCCTCTGCTGCAACCTGCCTGCCCTCAAAAGTAGGACCTGAGCTCATGAAGGGCCCAGAGGAGCCAGCGCCAGGCCATTCCACAGCTCAGGGGGCTCATGTGGGCAGGCAGCCTCCTCCTGGCCCTCACAGAGGCAGAACTGACTCAGCGGCCGTCTGCCATGCCAGCTTCGGGCAGAAGCCTTCCCTGCAGAGATGTGCAAGGGGTCCAGGAGGGTCCCAGCTCTCCACCCCGCTGCTGGCTTCAGGGAAGCCTCCAGCTGCTTGCCTGAGCCCTCGAGGCTTCTTCTGAGCTCTTCTGCTCACCCCCCGCCCTCCAGGGCTCTCCCATCCGCTCCACTCCCGGCAGTCATATGGAAACGCTTGCAGTTCCCCCAATAGGTCATTCTGCTCCCTACCCCTGACCACACAGTTTCCCTCTGCTCCTTCTTTTTCTAGCTGATTCCTACTTGTCCACAAAGGCAGAACTCAAGACCCACGTGGTCAGCCTAAGGTAGTACTTCATTGATTTTCTTTTTTATTCTTTCATTATTAATTATTTTTGGAGTATAGTTGCTTTACAGTCTTACCTTAGTTCCTACTTCACAGCAAGATGAATCAGCTATATACCTCGTTGGTTTTAAATGCCCCTAACCTGGTTCACTGCTGCCAGGGCTCTGGATCCCACTGCAGGGCTCACCCCCAGGGCACAAGGCCATCCTGCTGCCTGTCCTCACAGGGCCGCAGGCCTGGCTGCAGCAGCCCGGGGGGGCATGCTTGGGCAGCTAAGCTGGCCCAGGGGAGTTTCAGCCATGCCGAGTCCCTGGTGTGGCCAGAATCCCCGCCTCCCAGTGCCACAGCAGCAGGACAGCCCCAAGGAAAAGCCAGCCCCTCAGGGGCCCTTTGCTAAAGATCTGAAAATCGTCCCCGCAGCCCCACTGGAGCTCCGTGATGGGGAAGTGAGGCCTTGGCAGGGCAGGGTGGCAGGAGGCACTGCAGGGACAGCGTCGCCCGGACTTCCCCCACCACGCAAGTTTCTTGACAGCAGCCACTGGGACAGGCCCGGGGGCTGCCAGGGGACAAGACCAAAAGATAACGTCATCCTGAGTGAGCTGAGCCCCCCAAGAGCAGAAATGGGGTAGGGGGGAGGGGAATGAGAGGGCAGGTGGTCAGTTTGAGAGACACGTTCCTCCCATCCTTCGGAACTGGCAGGTCGAGGTGCATAAGGGAAAGTCACGGCAGGTCTGAGGTTCCTCTGCCAGTGCTCAAAGCCCCTAAAGGATGCACCCAGCCTTGGAGAGACCCCAGAGCGCCAAAGACATGAGCGCAGCCCCAGAGACCTCTCCCTCAGGGCCGTGGCGGTCGCTTGACCTTGACCAAGCCAAGGATGGGCCAAGGCCTCAAACAGGAACCATCATTGATAAGCCTGGGGCGTGGTCTCTGAGCTCAGGTCACCGCAGGGAGATGCAAAACGCTGTTCCAGGCTCAGGCAGGGCCTGGGGCTGCCAGCCCACTACCCAAGCACCCCAGTTGGGCTGCTCCCACCTGTCTGCACCCCCGTCAGCACCACCAGTGCCTTTCCAGGGCCCTGAGCATGCTGGAGGGGGAAGCAGGGCCTCTCCTGTTCTCTGGGAGGACGTGGACTGCTCCCCACCCTGCCCACACTTGCCTAGACACCTGGTATGGCCAGGGCCTCACCTTGGGGCCCGGTGAGTCACTGAGGATGGAGGAAGCGAGGGAGCGCATTTTGCCTTAACCCTGTGAAATACGAGCTCATTGATCAAATATTCCCAAGCCTTCTTTTGGGGACAGTCATTCAACCTTGGAGGCTCCACATGGAAAGAAGGAGAGCCCATCAACATTGCCACGTTGTCAGTCAGCCAGGCCATGCCCTAGCTCACCTCTACCCTCTGGGGATGGGCCCAGCCAGGCCTCCAGCCTCCTCCCTGGGATCGTGGGATCTGGTGGGGACAGGAAGGCAGGCGGATGGAGATGGCCCATGGAGAGTGTTGGGCCTGTCTCCTCCCCTCATCCCCAAAGAATAAGATGGGCTTGACTAAGAGTCACCCCAACATCTCCCAATCCACCCCGTCTCAGGGTCTCAGGGGGCAAGTGAAGCAGAAATGAAACTGAGGAGAGGAGAAACAGGTCAGAGCGGGCCCTGGGACTGCTACTGTTTACCTCTCACACAAATCCTATCAGAGTCACCTCCCCCTGGCCTGGGAAAATCTTCAAAGCTTGGCTTCCTGCTCCCTTGGCAGCCCTTCCAGGCTTCTGCCTACTCCCCTTCCCTCCTGCCAGCCTCATGCTAGCCTTGGCCCTAACCCCAGCAGAGCTAAGAGCCCCCAGGCTGGGGGTCTGGCAATCCGGGCTCTGGTCTCCCCTCTGCCACTGCCTTCTAGGGTGAACTTCAGGAAATCATTTCACCCCTGAGCCTCGGTTTCTTCATCTGGCTTAGGCTGCTGACATGAGGCTGCTGGAGATGAGGACTCAACACAGAGGGACAGGCTCTAGCGGGCGAAACTCAGGCAAGGAGGGGACTTCTCAGAGAAATAGCACCGAGGAACTTGGCACCTGACTGCCACGCCTCCCAGGGGCAGGAGTGCTGGGAAGGGGGCTAGGGCAGGGCCTGGGGACCACAGCATAAACGTCACCTGATCTGAAGCCTGCCCTGCATGTCCCTCGCAGGTCGGGCCCTCTGTTACTCCCCCTTCACTCACCACCAGCTGCCCCTGTTTTATGTTGGTGTCCCCTTGGCTCTGCCAGAGCAGCCGGAGGCCCCCTCCCCTCACCCCTTAGCCCAAGCACAGGCCTCGCACCAAGGAGGTGCTCAACGATGTATGTGCTGAAAGACTAAAGGCAAAGAAAATAACAAGTGCTGGTGAGGAGGTGGAGAAATTGGAACCACACGCTGCTGGTGGGAATGTAAAATGGTTTAACCTTTGTGGAAAACAGTTTGGCAGCTGCCCAGAAGTTAAGCATAGAATCACCATATGACTCCACAATTCCCCTCGCAGGTAGACAGATACCCAAAGAATGGAAAACATATGCTCATACAAAAACTTGCACATCAATGTTCATATAGCATTATTCATAATAGCCAAAAAGTGGAAACAACCCAAGTGTCCATGAACTAATGAAGGGATAAACAAAATATGGCACAGCCACCCCCATGGACTCGTATTCAGCAATAAAGAAATGTGAAGGAAAAAAAAAAAGAAAGAAATGTGAAGAACTGGTATATACTACAACATGGGAAAACGTTATGCTAAGGGAAAGAAAACCCACCACACAGCCCACACATATGGTTCCATTTTATGAAATGGGTCAATCCATAAAGTCAGAAAGGCCATTTGTGGGGGCAGGAGGAAGGGAGGGGAAGTGACTTGTCACAGGTATGGAATGTCTTTTGGGGTGACGACGTGTTTCATGATTAGACAATGGGAGTGATCACACAAGGATAGAAATACACCGAAAACCACCAGTGGTAAAGAACTCGCCTGCCAATGCAGGAAACTCGGCTTCCAATCCTGTTTTGGAAAGATCCCCTGGAGAAGGAAACAGCAACCCACTCCAATATTCTTACCTGGAGAATCCCATAAGACAGAGGAGACTGGTGGCCTGTGGTCCATGAGGTCACAAAGAGTTGGCCATGACTGAAGCAACTTAGCACGCCCTGAATTGTGTACTTCTAAAGGGTTATCGCAATAAATAAATAAAGGCAAACAACCTCCCTAGGGACAAGTTGAAAGGCCAGATCTGTCTGGTTGGCTGGTCTGCTCATCTATTTGCGTCTCTGAAAACACCGTCCACATCCACTCTTTGCCCTGGGGAAGGCCACACCTTCACACCTCACCCCAGCCCCTAGACTCAGCCTGCAAGGAGTAGGTGGGAAGCGGAGAGACCCCGGGGCCTTGTAGGAGGATGAAGCCCTCTCCTTGCTCCCAGCTTCAGGGCAGGTGCGCCCATGACAAGGGGATTAAGGGCCTGGCTGCGGTCTGAAATCTGGCACCGGTCCCGTCTCGTCCTTCAGTTTCCCATCAGGAGTCTGCCTCTCAGGGTAGGATAAAGTGCAGCAGAGCCGGGGACTGGGGCATCCTCCTGAAGGCCTCTCCTTTGGCTGGCACTCCAGCAGTGTGTGGACCAGCTGTCGGGAGGCCCTTCCTTTGGTCTGACTATGGTATCCGGCTTGGAGACACTAGTGGCCAGAGGTTTCCAGTGAGTCAGCCTGATTCAACCTTACCCCATGGAGGTCCTCGCGCTCAAATGCTCCCAGCACGGTGATGTAGCAGGATGTGGGCTCCCTCCAGCCCCCAAAGCAGCTATTCCCTGAAATGCTCCTGGTGGGAACCATCAAAAGGAGAAGGCCAATACCCTCCCTGCCCCGCTGTGGCAGCCTTCCAGCCAGAACAGGGGCTGGGCCCCCATGCCGCTTGCCTCTAGTCCCTCAGAGGTAGGGAGGCAGATGGCCCTCCCCTCACTGAGCCGTTTAGAATGAGCCATCTCGTCACCTTCCTCTGATGTCCAAGCATCAGGTCTGAGTGGACAGTGCAGGAGGAGCCCTGCTCCCTGGGGCTGGCCCAGGCCTGACCTCTTCATTTTCCAGAAAGACCCTCTACCTACCTATACTCTCACCTCTGCTATATATATATATATATATCCTGTGTTAACCACAAGCCCAGCAGAGGAGCTTGATAAATAACTACACAATGAATGAATGAGATCAGATAAAACAGCCTGAAATGCCAGTTATTTTAGGACAAGGATCAATTGCCTTTTTAATGTATTTATTTATTTTGCTATGAAGTTTGGGTAAACAGCTTACCCTCGCTGTGCTTGCGTTCCTTTGACTAACAAAATGGAGACAATGTGGCTTCCCTCTAGCTCAGTGGTAAAGAGTTCACCTGCCAGTGCTGGAGACACAGGTTTGATCCCTGATCCGGGGAGATCCCACGTGCTGCGGAGCAACTAAGCCTGTGTGCCGCAACCAGTGAAGCCCGTGTGCCCCAGAGCCCGAGTTCCACAACGAGAGAAGTCACCGCAACGAGAAGCCTGCTCACCTCCACTAGAGAGTAGCCCCCACTCCCTGCCACTAGAGAAGAGCCTGCAGCAGCAGTGAAAACCCAGAATGGCCAAAAATAAATAAACAAATAAGTACATTTTTTGAAAAAAAGAATTGAGACAATGACAGTACTTCACAGGGCTGGTGAGAAAATGAACTAAAATGATTCATAGAAAACTTCTAAAACAGACCCAGGCAAATGGCGCTCAGTCTCTATTGCCACTTTAGGTACTATTGCCGTTGCCCTTGGAAGACCGGCCAGGTGGGTGGCTAGCCAGTGCCTTTTTCTGGCAGAGAGTGGAGATCGGCGACACCTTTCAGGCAATCTCTGGGCTCCTGCTGGGTCCTGGAGGACCATTAGCTCCTGCCCCAGGGGTGACAGGTACCCCTCCCAGGTGTCCAGTCCTAGATCTCCTGCCCCGAACAAGCTCTCGGCATGCAGAGCCTAGACTCAGGTGCTCAGTAAGCGCGTGACTCTGCACAGACAGCCGGTCATGTACTAAGGAGGGTGGACAAATACAGCTCCAGGGACAGCCCTGAGCCTGGACGCCAGGTCAGGCCAGGCGCTGGGTGTCTCCCGGTGCTTCCTGCCTACACAATTCCCTCTCTTCACATGGGATCGCTTCAACCCCGGGAGACCAGGAAGTCTGGGTATTTCAGGAAAGCCGTGGCCCGCCCAGGAAACCCAAGTACCTTGCCTCATCTAGCCCATTGTCCTAAAATGGCAGAAACAGACACCCTCTGTCACCACGACCCTCACCCCCACCTCCGAAGGACATCCAACCCCAGGTCTCCATGGGCGGGAAACACATTCACTCAGCCTTCCTTCCTGCCGCCACCTCACCCCAGGTCCTGTGGTCCAGTTCTCCTCTGTTCCCAGGCCCCAGATGGGTCATAGAACATCTCAGCAGACCCACAGGGAAAGGCAACAAACGAGCCAGGCATCAATTCCAACCTCTGGGCCAGGCATCAACTCCACATGGCAACTTCTTGTTCCACCTCCTCTGCTCATCTCCTTGGAGCCCGCCCTCCCCACCTACAGGTCTTGTTGGCCCAGTGGTCCCCACTAAATTCCCCAGATATCACTGAGGGTCCCAGCCTAGGTCTTCAGGCTCCCAACTGTCAGTGCCAGGGAGGCAGGAACAGCTAAGAAATTAGATGTGGGTCTGCCCTGAGCCTGTCGTCACACAAAAAGAGAGCTTCACGACCCCCCACTCCCCCAGCTGAGTGTGCGGATAAGACTCCAAGGGGAGGGAGGGATGATTCATAGAAAACTTCTAAAACAGACCCAGGCAAATGGCGCTCAGCCACCCTTTAGGTACTATTGCCGTTGCCCTTGGAAGACCGGCCAGGTGGGTGGCTAGCCAGTGCCTTTTTCTGGCAGAGAGTGGAGATCGGCGACACCTTTCAGGCAATCTCTGGGCTCCTGCTGGGTCCTGGAGGACCATTAGCTCCTGCCCCAGGGGTGACAGGTACCCCTCCCAGGTGTCCAGTCCTAGATCTCCTCCCCCGAACAAGCTCTCGGCATGCAGAGCCTAGACTCAGGTGCTCAGTAAGCGCGTGACTCTGCACAGACAGCCGGTCATGTACTAAGGAGGGTGGACAAATACAGCTCCAGGGACAGCCCTGAGCCTGGACGCCAGGTCAGGCCAGGCGCTGGGTGTCTCCCGGTGCTTCCTGCCTACACAATTCCCTCTCTTCACATGGGATCGCTTCAACCCCGGGAGACCAGGAAGTCTGGGTATTTCAGGAAAGCCGTGGCCCGCCCAGGAAACCCAAGTACCTTGCCTCATCTAGCCCATTGTCCTAAAATGGCAGAAACAGACACCCTCTGTCACCACGACCCTCACCCCCACCTCCGAAGGACATCCAACCCCAGGTCTCCATGGGCGGGAAACACATTCACTCAGCCTTCCTTCCTGCCGCCACCTCACCCCAGGTCCTGTGGTCCAGTTCTCCTCTGTTCCCAGGCCCCAGATGGGTCATAGAACATCTCAGCAGACCCACAGGGAAAGGCAACAAACGAGCCAGGCATCAATTCCAACCTCTGGGCCAGGCATCAACTCCACATGGCAACTTCTTGTTCCACCTCCTCTGCTCATCTCCTTGGAGCCCGCCCTCCCCACCTACAGGTCTTGTTGGCCCAGTGGTCCCCACTAAATTCCCCAGATATCACTGAGGGTCCCAGCCTAGGTCTTCAGGCTCCCAACTGTCAGTGCCAGGGAGGCAGGAACAGCTAAGAAATTAGATGTGGGTCTGCCCTGAGCCTGTCGTCACACAAAAAGAGAGCTTCACGACCCCCCACTCCCCCAGCTGAGTGTGCGGATAAGACTCCAAGGGGGAGGGAGGGCTCTCTGGGTGGGTACACATGTGCACAGATGCACATGTCTGCGTGTGTACACGTAAGTAGGTAATGTATGTGTGCCACGTGCCTGTTATGTGTGTATATGGAAGGCACAGAGGTAGAGAAGCCCGCAGTTCCATCTTCCCTGGTGTGGTCTGCCAGGGCACCTGACTCTTCTCTCGTTACACAGGCTCTCTGCCTGCGTTTCTACCCATGACCTGGCGTGGGAGAGGAGATGTCTCAGGGAAGGTGAGTAAGCAGCAGGTGGAGTTCAGGAAAAGATGTATCAGGGCTAGGATGTCAGTAATCCCACACCTCCTCACTCACAGCGCCAGTCTGGGTCTTCCCCCAGGGCTGTGGTTTCCTCAAGTTGAGAAATGGGTCTGGGGTATCAAGGATGCTCTGCAGGTGGTTCCGGGTTTCTGAGGTGGTTGGGGGAGGGGAGCAGCTCTGACGTGCCCCAGAACCAGAAACAAAGGTCCTAAAGCAGTTTGATACTTTTCTGTGGCCTCTGTGCACATGGAGGGGGGCTCCCACATGCTGGGAGATGAGGGGAACCGTAGGGTGTGAGAAAACTTCAAACATCTTAAATGTCTTTCAACAACTTCACCTTGATCGAAAAACGTCTAGATCTCACCCACCTCTGCTTCCTTGGGGGAGGGTGCTGTGTAGGGGGAAACGAGGCAAGAATCCTGGGTTCTAGGCCAGGCTCTCATGGGCCAGGTAGCTCTGGCTTCCTCCTCCTGGCCTCACCAGCCCATCTCACTGCTGGGCAAAGGTTCTGCCCGCACTGACTGAATGCTACTGGGAGATGCCAGGCAAGAAGGGACTTGGGTAATAGGACTTCTGGCACCAGTCATGGAAAGATCTGCTCCATGATGACCCAGGCATTTCCCCCCAAATCGCTCCCCTAGCTCCCCCAGCTCCCCCAGAAACGGAAAGTCGGCTATGATAACCGCTGCCCCCACTTCCTGCAGCTGGGACCCTGCTCGGCTCGAGCGAGGAAACCGTCATGGGCCAGCAGCGTCACCTGCATGCTCACTCTTGCCGCCAGGAAGGCTCTCTCCGGAGTGGGGTCTCACAAACCCCATCCTCTACCCTCAGACCAGGATGTGCCCCCAACCTCAGAGCGAGGGGTAAGGTCCCAGTGGGGCATTAGGGTTCAGAGGCTCTGGTCCCAACTCTGCCAAATGCTCCGGATGGCCTTGAGCACCTCCTCCCTCTGGGCCTCAGTGAGGAGCCCACCTGCCCACCTGCAGCCCTGAGGAGCAGGCAGGAACCCCAGAAGCTCAGATCTGGAAGGGAACAGGGCTTCCCACAAGCCAGAGAGAGAGAAGGCCCATATAGGGGAGCAGGTACCCGGCACTGAACGCTTCTCCTGGTATGGACAGAATCATGATGGGCTGCCAGATCCACGAGAGGCAGCCCCCTCCCCGTGGGGCAGGACAGAGACACCGGAAGTACCCATGCCTGTGAGAGAGGGAGCCAGCAAACCTGCCCTACCGCCTTCCAGCCCCGCCGCTTCATCTCGTTCGTTCAACCAGCCCTTCCAAACAGCTCACCCCTTCCCATGTGCCATGTCTCTCATACCACTGGGTCTTACAGGTGCTGGTTCCACTGCCTGGAACACCCTCGCTACCCTGTGTCTGGTCAGCCTCTCCTCAAGAGCGGGAGAGTGAACAGAGCACAGAGCTGGGAGGTCCAGGGCTCCCGGGTCCCATCTGCTGGGAGGGCAGAGCAAGAGGCACACCCTCCTCAGGCCCACAGTGAGCATGCTGAGCTCAGGATCACCGGGACCCAGAATAGACCGAGGCCAAGGAGACAGGGGCTGGTGGTGAGGGCAGACCTTGCCTGCAGTCTGGAGTGCAGAGGAGCTGGCAGGCGCAGGGCCCAGCTTTGCTGTGGAGGAGGCTGGAACTGAAGACTATTTTTAGGTTGCAGTTTCACAGTCTTTGCTCAACGGAGGAGGACTAGAGTGGCCCCGGTTCCCCTTGGGGCTCAAGATCTCCAGAGCTTTCTCTTTTGTCCCTAGACACCAGAAGCGAGGGCCAGGAGGAAGTGGACAGGAAGCATGCCCAGTACCCCCATACATGCAAACACCCCTGAAGGATTTCCATATCATTTGCACATGGCTCTGTTTCCTCATCAGAAGGAACAGGAAGTTCCCTTTCAGAGGACCCTTGATGGAGCACTGTCTTCACCTGAGTCCACCTCTAGCTGCTTCTCCTGGAAAAGTCAGGAGAAAGTGACGAAGCTCTAAAGTTGGAAAGAACAGACAGGGGATTTTTAGCAGCGTAGCAAATATGTTCCATCTGATCTCTCAGTGGTGGCTCCCTGAAGAGCAATGTTGACAAGGATCCATTCATTCAATCTGCAGATAACCATTTGCATATCTACCGTGTGCCAGGCACTATTCTAGGTGATAGGGAGTTAGTGGTGAGCAAAAGCAACAGAATGCCCTCACAAAGCAGACGTGCTACAGCAGTGTGGCCCAACAGAAATGCATCCGAGTCACACGGATAATTTTAAATCTTCTAATAGCCGTATTACTAGGAGTTCAAAGGAACAGGGGAGATGAACTTTTACAATATATTTTATATAACCCAATATATCCAAAACATTTTCACTGCCACGTCTAATCAGCAGAATAATTTATTAATAAGATAAATTTCTTGTTGTGTTACATCTTCAAAATCCAGTATGTCTTTTATCCTTCCAGCACATTTCAATTCAGCTGAGTTACGTCTCAAGGGCTTAGGAGTCCTTGGAGAATGCAGTTCTTGAGAAAATCTGCTCATCAGAGCTGGGAGGTCCAGGGCCCCCGGGGTCCCATCTGCTGGGAGGGCAGAGCAAGAGGCACACCCTCCTCAGGCCCACAGTGAGCATGCTGAGCTCAGGATCACCGGGACCCAGAATAGACCGAGGCCAAGGAGACAGGGGCTGGTGGTGAGGGCAGACCTTGCCTGCAGTCTGGAGTGCAGAGGAGCTGGCAGGCGCAGGGCCCAGCTTTGCTGTGGAGGAGGCTGGAACTGAAGACTATTTTTAGGTTGCAGTTTCACAGTCTTTGCTCAACGGAGGAGGACTAGAGTGGCCCCGGTTCCCCTTGGGGCTCAAGATCTCCAGAGCTTTCTCTTTTGTCCCTAGACACCAGAAGCGAGGGCCAGGAGGAAGTGGACAGGAAGCATGCCCAGTCCCCCCATACATGCAAACACCCCTGAAGGATTTCCATATCATTTGCACATGGCTCTGTTTCCTCATCAGAAGGAACAGGAAGTTCCCTTTCAGAGGACCCTTGATGGAGCACTGTCTTCACCTGAGTCCACCTCTAGCTGCTTCTCCTGGAAAAGTCAGGAGAAAGTGACGAAGCTCTAAAGTTGGAAAGAACAGACAGGGGATTTTTAGCAGCGTAGCAAATATGTTCCATCTGATCTCTCAGTGGTGGCTCCCTGAAGAGCAATGTTGACAAGGATCCATTCATTCAATCTGCAGATAACCATTTGCATATCTACCGTGTGCCAGGCACTATTCTAGGTGATAGGGAGTTAGTGGTGAGCAAAAGCAACAGAATGCCCTCACAAAGCAGACGTGCTACAGCAGTGTGGCCCAACAGAAATGCATCCGAGTCACACGGATAATTTTAAATCTTCTAATAGCCGTATTACTAGGAGTTCAAAGGAACAGGGGAGATGAACTTTTACAATATATTTTATATAACCCAATATATCCAAAACATTTTCACTGCCACGTCTAATCAGCAGAATAATTTATTAATAAGATAAATTTCTTGTTGTGTTACATCTTCAAAATCCAGTATGTCTTTTATCCTTCCAGCACATTTCAATTCAGCTGAGTTACGTCTCAAGGGCTTAGGAGTCCTTGGAGAATGCAGTTCTTGAGAAAATCTGCTCATCTGAGCTCAAGAGAAAGGAATGCCATAATTGACGAGTGATGTCTGCCACGGACCTGGGAAGGACCCCTGAGATGGACAAAGTTGCCAGCCATGTGTTTGCCTTTGTGTTATAGGCCCAACCCCGAACATGTGTGTGTTCATCTCTACCTAGCTCTTTTGAGCCCATTGCTTTTGCCCAACCTGAGAAAATTGCCAATTTGACTTCTGGGACTTTAATCAGGTGTGAGTCCAGCAGGTCTGGCCTGGGAACCTTCCTACAAGAAGCCACCAGTACATCAACAAGAGTCTCCTGAGTGTGCTCTTGTGTTCTTTCCTCTTGTGTGGGTGGACTTGTGGCCACTGGTGACCCTGGGAATGTCGGTATTGTTTTGGTTTCTTTCCCCGGGACCTCTTCCTCCCAGAGTTATATAATATCAACACAAGAGTGTTTCCTGAGCCTGAGTGAGCCATTTCAGGCCCACTCCACCAGCCCACACCACAGACCTCCCGGCCAGACCCTAGCCGGGAAAGCCCATCCCAGACTCTCCACTTGTTCTTCCAGACAGTGAGAAACTCAAATTGGGCCACGGAGGCGGGTGGAAATGCCTGAGGCTTGGGGGACAGGAGAGGAGCCGGGGGCAGGAGAGGAGGCTTGGGGGGCAGCAGCGGTGAGCCTGGAATGAGGGAGACAGGGAGACGGTAGGCGAAAACTGGATCTCAGGGCCCCATCGTCTTATCATCATTACTATCCTCATCCACCCACCCCTGCTCCACATCCTTCAGTAACTCCCTCAGACCCACAGGATAAAGATCTAGGGCCTTGGCTCCAGGAAATGGCACTCAAGTGGTAATTTCATCTCACCTCCAGAACCTCTTCCCTCTTCATCTTCTTCATTCTTCCATCAGGAATAGATCACAGAAGATCTAGGTGCTCAAGCGGCAGCTGTGACTCAAACCAACAAGTATCTCTCTGCCTTCCTGAGCTCACATTACTGAAACTAAGCCCACAACACCCCAGGCCTTTGCGAATGCTCTTCCCTCTTCCATTCTTCAGTGGCCTACGCCGCACTTTTCCTGACATCTCCCCTCAAATGGGTTGGTTCCTCTCTCACCTCGAACCCTCCCAAGTGTGGTTACCTTCCAGTCCCACATCTGCCTCCCTTACCAGGCTGTGGGAGCTAGAGGGCAGGCCCTGTGCCTTCCCTCGCCAGGACCCAAGGCCTGATTCCAGGTGCCCTCCACCTCCCTCTAGCTTAGTACAAAGCAGCAGAGACATGGAGGTCAGGTAGGGTCTAGGACTCCTCTGAGGAATTCAATGTCATTTTGAAACCTCTGTCTATAGGGTAGAGTGAAAGTTGCTTAGTCGTGTCCGACTCTTTGTGACCCCTTAGACTGTGAATCACCAGGTTCCTCTTTCCGTGGGATTCTCCAGGCAAGAATACTGGAGTGGGTAGCTGTCCCCTTCTCCAGGGGATCTTTCCAACCCAGGGATCGAACCGGGGTCTCCCGCATTGCAGACAGATTCTTTACCAGTTGAGTTACTAGGGAAGTCCTGGGCCCATGCTACTCCTGGCTTTCCAGGGGAGCAAAAGCACAGATTGTTTCTAGCAGGGGAAGGTAGAGGACTGAGAGGGGCCGGGGATGGAGAAGGTCAAGGCGCTCAGGACTGTGAATGCGGAGCTGTCAAATGGCTTCAAGCAGCAAAGAGATGAGAAGCCTTCCCCAAGGGTGACGTAATCGCCGGACACTGATCACCTGTGGTAAAACCCTTACGGCCCTTAGAGTTAGGAAGCAAAGGGAGGCATAAAGGAGTCGTCCATCCCCCGCCGACTTCTCCAAGAGAGCGGAGCTTTGGTTTTTGACTTGCTCTCTCCTTTATGCCCCTTGGGCAGAATGCATAAGATTGACAGCAGGACAGGCCGGCTCCTGTCCCTGACCTGGCCCCCAAGAGGCTGGTACTGGTGCCCTGGTACTGTGTGGATCTCCAAGCTCCCAGGACCCAACTCTATGGTCCCCCCGCCCACTGCCCTCTGTGCGGCTGGGCCGTCAGGGAAAACAGGTTAGTAGCCTCGTGTCCCACTGGCCCCTCCCTACCAACTCATTTACATGGAATTTACATGGGCTCATTTCACGTCTGGATGCACATAGCTTCCCGCCCCCATGTCCTCTCCCAGGGCCTCCACAGGGACAAAGGAGTGTGTTCTGTCCCTCAGGTCCCCTGCTCTAGGCCCACCAGGGAAAGGCTCCCCAAAGGAAAGACGGCATTCAGAGAGAGGGCAGGGACCTCACTGGAGGTTGCCCTGCAATCCAGGCGGGGCCAGGGCTTCCGCACTACCCACCAAGCTCCTGAACACCTCCTAGCTCCTCTTCCCACCTCCCACCCCTGCTTTAGGGGGCCCCTTTCCACACATCCTTTGGGGTTTTACAATTCATTGGCTTTATCGTGGAGGGAACTCATGCTGCTAAGGTACAAATCTCACCCTAGCCCTGTCATTACCCTGGGGGTTGAAAAGCCAAGCTCCAGGACTACTGCCCAAAGTCCACCTAGCCTCTTTGCTCTCCCGCCGTCCCTTCCGCACACACACTGAGCCCTGCTCGCCAGCTGGCCCCACCGCTTCCCCTGCCCTGTTCAGACACTTCCATCACCACAGGTTTATCCTCCGGGTCTTATTTGATCAGCTTTATCTCCCAGAATAAAGGCAGGGAGGCTGGAGGCTTTTCCTATCATGGCCATGCGCAGGGAAGTGGTCAGGGGGTGGAGCCTCAGAAGGGGGAAAGACCCACTCTTGAAGTGAGGAGAGGTGAGATCCAGGAGTGTCTGGGCTCCAGGGTCCTTGTCTGGCAGGAGAGCTCTGGGTTTAGATTCCACTCCTGCCTCTCGCTAACAAGGAACCCCTCCAAGTGTCTCCTCGGCTCTCAGGAGAGGGTCAGTGAGCATAGGTGACGCTCAAAGGGGGAGGAGGTGTTGAGTTATGAACAGAAACCCTGCACCTTCACCCTTAACCAGAATGGTTTTGAAGGCAAGGAGAAGGCACAGGTAAATAAATAGCTGTTTATTAGTAATATGTTACATTATTAAAGTGCATTGAGAAGAGATGCAGGGGCTGTAGCCGGAAGGCCACCAGCCCCAGGCCCTGCCCCAGGCTGGCCAGACACAGCCAGAGAAGGGCCCAGCTCTCTGTTGAAATCCATGGACAGGGCTGTGGGCAGAGCCACCTGCCTGGAGAGCTTGGCCCAGACCGTCCCCACAGGAATTCACAGTTTAGCCTAAGTTATAACATGTCCTGAGCTGAAGGTGGGAGGCTAGGAGCATGGAAGCACAGCCCCTGGGGAAGGGGGCTGAGGGGCGGGGAGGGGGTCCCCCTGCCCTCCAACCCCCAATGCCAAGGGCAGAGTCCTAGAACCTCCCCCTGAGGACCTGGCTCCTCCTTGGAAATGAACACGGTGAACCTAGGGCTCAGTTTTCTCCTTCATTCTCCCCCGTCTCCCTCATCCCACCCCCTCCCACAACTACCCCAACCAGGCGTGGACAGCATCCCCTTCAGACGGGGCTCCCAGGGCAGAGCCAGCTCATGCTTCTCTCTTCAGACCATGCCCATCCCTGGACTCTCACCCCATTCCCAGGAGCCGCAGACTGAGACAGCGCCCCGTAGCCCACCCCTCCCCAGCCCCTCCCTCCCTCCCACCCAGCATGTAGTTTTGGTATTTCATACAGATGCAGTCAGAAGTAGCTATACATGAAATAAGCCTAACAAAAAAATAGAACTTTTTCCGTCCTTCCGTCCGGAAAGCAAACATCCTTCAATAAACATGCAAGGCAGCTGCCTAGAGAGGCCCAGGGCTGGTGAGGAGGCCACAGAGGGCATCCCTGGGCTTGCAGGAGCACGAGCCACCCCCAGCCATGCGCAGGGAAGTGGTCAGGGGGTGGAGCCTCAGAAGGGGGAAAGACCCACTCTTGAAGTGAGGAGAGGTGAGATCCAGGAGTGTCTGGGCTCCAGGGTCCTTGTCTGGCAGGAGAGCTCTGGGTTTAGATTCCACTCCTGCCTCTCGCTAACAAGGAACCCCTCCAAGTGTCTCCTCGGCTCTCAGGAGAGGGTCAGTGAGCATAGGTGACGCTCAAAGGGGGAGGAGGTGTTGAGTTATGAACAGAAACCCTGCACCTTCACCCTTAACCAGAATGGTTTTGAAGGCAAGGAGAAGGCACAGGTAAATAAATAGCTGTTTATTAGTAATATGTTACATTATTAAAGTGCATTGAGAAGAGATGCAGGGGCTGTAGCCGGAAGGCCACCAGCCCCAGGCCCTGCCCCAGGCTGGCCAGACACAGCCAGAGAAGGGCCCAGCTCTCTGTTGAAATCCATGGACAGGGCTGTGGGCAGAGCCACCTGCCTGGAGAGCTTGGCCCAGACCGTCCCCACAGGAATTCACAGTTTAGCCTAAGTTATAACATGTCCTGAGCTGAAGGTGGGAGGCTAGGAGCATGGAAGCACAGCCCCTGGGGAAGGGGGCTGAGGGGCGGGGAGGGGGTCCCCCTGCCCTCCAACCCCCAATGCCAAGGGCAGAGTCCTAGAACCTCCCCCTGAGGACCTGGCTCCTCCTTGGAAATGAACACGGTGAACCTAGGGCTCAGTTTTCTCCTTCATTCTCCCCCGTCTCCCTCATCCCACCCCCTCCCACAACTACCCCAACCAGGCGTGGACAGCATCCCCTTCAGACGGGGCTCCCAGGGCAGAGCCAGCTCATGCTTCTCTCTTCAGACCATGCCCATCCCTGGACTCTCACCCCATTCCCAGGAGCCGCAGACTGAGACAGCGCCCCGTAGCCCACCCCTCCCCAGCCCCTCCCTCCCCCTCCCACCCAGCATGTAGTTTTGGTATTTCATACAGATGCAGTCAGAAGTAGCTATACATGAAATAAGCCTAACAAAAAAATAGAACTTTTTCCGTCCTTCCGTCCGGAAAGCAAACATCCTTCAATAAACATGCAAGGCAGCTGCCTAGAGAGGCCCAGGGCTGGTGAGGAGGCCACAGAGGGCATCCCTGGGCTTGCAGGAGCACGAGCCACCCCCAGCCATGGCAGGAGGGAGGATGAGGGGGCGATTTGGGTATAGAGAGTCCAGAAGGACTCGGGCCTCAGCCCAAAGGTTCAGAGATGGGGTCTCTAATTCCCTTTATAAACCCCGATCTCTGACCCACAGGCTCTTAGGCCAAGAGCATCACTGTATTTCATCAGTTTCAGGAGGAGTTTTTGAAAAATAATCTCCAAAAGATAAAAGTCTTGGGTCATCAAGATCCCAGCTTCAGAGCTGGAGCCTGCGTTCTCCGGCTCGCACCACCCTCGCCCCATCGGGGCCCAGCAGCCGCCTGCGGCTGGCCGTCTGCAGGCCTGGCATCCCCTGTTGGGTTACACAGTTCCCCTGGAAGACGTGGGGGGCAAGGAGCTCCGGGCCCAGCCGGTCTGGGGTGTGAGACTGACTTGTCTGTTGCCTCTCAGGGCTGCAGAAGCCTGCAGCCTTTCCAGCCCCAAGAGGCTCTAATGGACCAGCTGGCCAAGAACGAGCGTGTGCAGGACACCCAGCCAGAGGGAGGTGGCCAGGGTGCCGGCGCGGCCCAGCAGCTGTGAGGTCATGGCGCCGTCCTCGCGCAGCAGCTCCCAGTGCTGAGCCTCACGGAGGTAGGAGCCCTCCTGGGCCTCGCAGTAGTAGTGGCCGTAATGGAGGTCAGTGAGGTTCTCGATGAACAGGATGCAATTGGGGCTCTGGTGGCCGGGCTCACAGCTCTGCTCCACACTGTTCTCATGGCGCCACGAGTAGGTGGCATGGCGGGACTCCATGGGGCAGCTCAGGTAGTAGCGGGAGTTCTGGGCCAGGGAAACCTTCTGCAGCGGGGCCTGTTCTGGGGAGCGATGGGGAGGTAGCCATGAGGAGGGGCTGAGGGCTCCCAGGCAGGCTGTGTCCTCCCACACTGATAGGCCTCCAAGGCCAAGGCCAATGAACACGGGGAAGCTAGCCCCCAGCTCCTCCTCACTCTCCCCGGCCTCCCTCACCTGATTCCCGGCACAACCACCCCCACACCAAGGGGGCTCTCTCCAAGGGACTGTCCTGCTCCCCCTGGAGCCCTCAGGACCAGACATGGCCTCCCTCAGACACAGTCAGGGCATGGATGCACCACCCTCATCGGATGGTGGCCTCTGAGCAGGGCCAGATAGGTACCTGGCTTCGGATTGGGGCACCCTCTGTGTGGCTCGTCTGGATTGATGGACTGCAGCACTGACCTGGAGCTGGAAGGAAGACAGAGACTAAGACCCAGGCCCGGTTCCTTCCCAGTCCTCACCCCCTACCCCGTATCCACAGCAGGGCCCATCAGTAAGAGGGTCTGGCTGGAAGGGACACCGCCCATCAACCACCCTGCTGTGTCCACTTCCTCCTAAGGACTAGGGGGCCCGGCCAACATACTCCTGGAAGCTGTAGATGGAGACACAGCGGTTCTGGTACCAGCCGCAGTAGGGGTCTCGGGCCATGAGGCAGCCATGGCAGCCCCCAGTGTAGACTTCACACAGGTCCAGGGGCACCTGGCTCACCTCCCACTGAGAGTTCACGTACAGTTTCCTCTGGAAGGACAAAAATGACTGGTCAAGTCAGGGCCCCCACCCCAAACTGAGTTCTAAGCCCTTGGGCTGAGGTCCAAAAGGCCTAGAGAGCTGAAAAGGACATGCAGATCCCTCACAGTGGAGCTCTGTCCTCAGCTGGCCATCATGGCAGCCCCACAGGACGGGGTGGGGAGGCTCACCCGGTCCACGTCCAGGGACAAGGCCTGGATAGCGGCTGCACGGCGGAAGGGTTGTATCTCCAAGATGTTGAAGACGAGGCTGGGTTCCGGCCCCTCTGGCTCCACCACCTTGTGGATGGTGCCCTTGTCTGTGGGTGAAGAGCAGAGGGTTAGCAAGCGGGCGTCCAACCACAGAGCCAAGCAGCCTCCCTCTGCGCTGAACTGACCAAGAAAGACACAGGTGGGCAGGGCTGGGAAGTCATGGCTCAGGTGAGGGTCAGAGGACAAGGGTGGGGTGGGGAGAGGTCAGCATGACTGGGAAGAGTCTTAAGGGCCCAAAGACATCACAGGAAGTTTCCAAGGCTGGGCCAGGGAGACCATCCCAGAAGGCCCTGGGCTCCCCAAGGCCGTAAGGGAGGCTGGGCATGAAGAGCAGAACCAGGAGTCCCACGTGCCCAAATACTGCCAAGTATTTGCCGTTACTGCCTTTAATCCTCTACTCCCCTGGGAGGCGGCTATCAACATCCCCACTTCAAAGACAAGGAAATGAGGCTCAGAAAGGCCAAGCGACACTTTCAAGGTCACGCAGCACTGACCTGGAGCTGGAAGGAAGACAGAGACTAAGACCCAGGCCCGGTTCCTTCCCAGTCCTCACCCCTACCCCGTATCCACAGCAGGGCCCATCAGTAAGAGGGTCTGGCTGGAAGGACACCGCCCATCAACCACCCTGCTGTGTCCACTTCCTCCTAAGGACTAGGGGGCCCGGCCAACATACTCCTGGAAGCTGTAGATGGAGACACAGCGGTTCTGGTACCAGCCGCAGTAGGGGTCTCGGGCCATGAGGCAGCCATGGCAGCCCCCAGTGTAGACTTCACACAGGTCCAGGGGCACCTGGCTCACCTCCCACTGAGAGTTCACGTACAGTTTCCTCTGGAAGGACAAAAATGACTGGTCAAGTCAGGGCCCCCACCCCAAACTGAGTTCTAAGCCCTTGGGCTGAGGTCCAAAAGGCCTAGAGAGCTGAAAAGGACATGCAGATCCCTCACAGTGGAGCTCTGTCCTCAGCTGGCCATCATGGCAGCCCCACAGGACGGGGTGGGGAGGCTCACCCGGTCCACGTCCAGGGACAAGGCCTGGATAGCGGCTGCACGGCGGAAGGGTTGTATCTCCAAGATGTTGAAGACGAGGCTGGGTTCCGGCCCCTCTGGCTCCACCACCTTGTGGATGGTGCCCTTGTCTGTGGGTGAAGAGCAGAGGGTTAGCAAGCGGGCGTCCAACCACAGAGCCAAGCAGCCTCCCTCTGCGCTGAACTGACCAAGAAAGACACAGGTGGGCAGGGCTGGGAAGTCATGGCTCAGGTGAGGGTCAGAGGACAAGGGTGGGGTGGGGAGAGGTCAGCATGACTGGGAAGAGTCTTAAGGGCCCAAAGACATCACAGGAAGTTTCCAAGGCTGGGCCAGGGAGACCATCCCAGAAGGCCCTGGGCTCCCCAAGGCCGTAAGGGAGGCTGGGCATGAAGAGCAGAACCAGGAGTCCCACGTGCCCAAATACTGCCAAGTATTTGCCGTTACTGCCTTTAATCCTCTACTCCCCTGGGAGGCGGCTATCAACATCCCCACTTCAAAGACAAGGAAATGAGGCTCAGAAAGGCCAAGCGACACTTTCAAGGTCACGCAGCAGTGACTGGAACCCAGAGCAAGCAGAACTCCACCCTTCAAACCCTTCTATTTCCTGGACTCTTTCGGATTTGTTTTCCTTAAAGTAACCTTTTTATTTTGGAATAATTTCAGATTTACTGAGAAGTCATAAACACAGTACCGAGAGTTCCCATATACCCTTCACCCAGTTTCTCTTACAGTTACCATCTTATATAACTGTGACATTTGTTACAGCTGAGCAGTTGACACTGGTGCATTATGATTAAGTTCTGATTAAGTCGACTAGACTTTACTAGGATTTCACGGGTTTTTCCACTAATGTCCTTTGTCTATTCCAGGATCCAATCCAGGACCGCATACTGCATTGTGGTCTTAGATGGTTCTAAAATCTTAGATCTGAAAAGGGTCTTTGGTTCCACATAGGGGATCCCAAGATCACACACGAGGCTGCCTGTCTCAGAGGCCAAAGCGACCTCCATTCACTCCTGTTGGGGGATAACGGGCATCCTGACCCCTGGGCCCTCCCAATCCTACCTTACCGGCTGCCCCAGTTTCTAGAATAGCCTACCTCCCTTTCCCTCCCTCCCAATTTCCCAGGGTATCACTTGCCCCAAAAAAAGCAGTCAGATGATCGGATGATTGCCTGCCGGGGACAGTTCCTCTATGTCTCTGTGATTCCCCTCCGCAGGCTCTGGGATGACGTCCCGGGCTCCCTTGGCCTCACAAGCTCCCAGCCCAGGCACTGCCTTCATACCCACACTGCCCTTCTCCTCCTCCACACAGCCAGGGGACAGCCTTCCATAGCTTCTCTCAGCTATGAGGGCCTCCTGTTGTCTGCAGAGGGCTCAGAAAGTCTTATTTCCTCTCCAGTCCCAATCCTGCCTGCTGCAGACTCCAAACATTATCTCTCTGATGACCCAAGGGGAGAAGGGAGACAAATGCCCTCATCACTCAAGTGCATCAGCTCCCAGGTCTGCAGAAGGGGAGCCCACAGCTCCTCAGGCCCAGCACAGCCATCTGTCCCGGCTCCTGCTCCCAGGCCTACATCATGTCACCCTGCTGGCACCTCCGTGCTCTGTTGTCCCGCTGGCTGGTCTCTACAGCTGGACCAACCGCTGCTGGAGCAAAGCAAGGACAGGGGTCAGTGGGTGGAGCCAGGGTGAATGAGGGAGTCAAGGGGTGGATCTCACAACGCAGAAACCAGCCCCATTAATGGGAAATCACTCTCCCCAAGACTCCCAGAAGCCGAAAAACCTATGAGGTCACTGTGACCCTGAGAAAACCCCTAGACAAAGCAATAGCAGGAAGTCACACGAGGCAGTGTGAACAAGTGAGGGGGTTACCTGAGGCCTGGACTATGTGACCCCAGAGGCGCTAGGCCCCTGAGAAGACACTGCTTTTCTGATGGCACCACCACCCAGTCCTAAGGAAGGCCTTCAGCACCTCCCCACCAACACTGATGTCCATGTCCACTCCCAAAGCGGTCTTTGCCTTCTGTCCAGGACCAGGAAGCTGCTAGCCAGTGCAGGCCTGTCTTCTTCACGGCCAGTGACTTTCCGGGATGCCAGTTCATCTTTCAGAACATTCCACTCTGCATCTGGGGCCAGCCCACCCCCGCTCCCAGAGAGGAGCCCCTCTAGGGAAGAGTGGGTGACGGTGCAGTCCTCCCCAAGACCCTGCCAAGGCGTCGCCATCTGGAAGTCCTTCCTCACATTTCACTAAACTCTTTGCATTCCACATCAAATGTTTCCTCTCACCTGTAACATCACAAAGACAGTGAGAGGGTCCAGTTCCCATACTCTGCCTGGCAGAGGCCCACAAATCAGGGGGCTGCCTGAGGCCTGGACTGTGTGACCCCTGGAACCAGGCCCTTCCTCCTGACGTTCCATGTCTCTTCCTACCATCCTCAGGAGTCAGACAGCTGGACCAAACTATACCCAGCTTTGCTCACACTCACCACATTTCTGCCTCTGAATCCTGGTACCTTCCAGCCTCTGATGCCTCCACGCCCCTCCACCCCACCTCCCCCGGTACCTTCCACAACAACACATATTAACTTCTGCCTCTAGCATGCCCCTAAAGACCCAACCGTGTTAAGCTCCTCAGGCCCAGCACAGCCATCTGTCCCGGCTCCTGCTCCCCGGCCTACATCATGTCACCCTGCTGGCACCTCCGTGCTCTGTTGTCCCGCTGGCTGGTCTCTACAGCTGGACCAACCGCTGCTGGAGCAAAGCAAGGACAGGGGTCAGTGGGTGGAGCCAGGGTGAATGAGGGAGTCAAGGGGTGGATCTCACAACGCAGAAACCAGCCCCATTAATGGGAAATCACTCTCCCCAAGACTCCCAGAAGCCGAAAAACCTATGAGGTCACTGTGACCCTGAGAAAACCCCTAGACAAAGCAATAGCAGGAAGTCACACGAGGCAGTGTGAACAAGTGAGGGGGTTACCTGAGGCCTGGACTATGTGACCCCAGAGGCGCTAGGCCCCTGAGAAGACACTGCTTTTCTGATGGCACCACCACCCAGTCCTAAGGAAGGCCTTCAGCACCTCCCCACCAACACTGATGTCCATGTCCACTCCCAAAGCGGTCTTTGCCTTCTGTCCAGGACCAGGAAGCTGCTAGCCAGTGCAGGCCTGTCTTCTTCACGGCCAGTGACTTTCCGGGATGCCAGTTCATCTTTCAGAACATTCCACTCTGCATCTGGGGCCAGCCCACCCCCGCTCCCAGAGAGGAGCCCCTCTAGGGAAGAGTGGGTGACGGTGCAGTCCTCCCCAAGACCCTGCCAAGGCGTCGCCATCTGGAAGTCCTTCCTCACATTTCACTAAACTCTTTGCATTCCACATCAAATGTTTCCTCTCACCTGTAACATCACAAAGACAGTGAGAGGGTCCAGTTCCCATACTCTGCCTGGCAGAGGCCCACAAATCAGGGGGCTGCCTGAGGCCTGGACTGTGTGACCCCTGGAACCAGGCCCTTCCTCCTGACGTTCCATGTCTCTTCCTACCATCCTCAGGAGTCAGACAGCTGGACCAAACTATACCCAGCTTTGCTCACACTCACCACATTTCTGCCTCTGAATCCTGGTACCTTCCAGCCTCTGATGCCCTCCACGTCCCCTCCACCCCACCTCCTCCAGGAAGCCCTCGCTGCCTGACTCTTCCACAACAACACATATTAACTTCTGCCAGCTCTTAGTCAGTCAGTTCTCCCTTCCAGGTATAAAGACCCAACCGTGTTAATGACATTATTCTTCATATTCATCTTTACAAAGCAGATCGGAGAGGGTGTCCCAGGTAGCCCCTCACCTGTGGTTAGGTAGAGCACATGGAAGGTCTCCCCATTGCCGGCCTGCATGCGGTGGACAACCACTTTCTGGTAGTGGTACTTCGAGTGGAATAGAGGCGCCTTCAGAGGCCCCGTGGGCTCCACCCTCTGCACCACCTCAGGGTGACTGTCAGCCACCTGGAAGGTCTCTGTGGGTATCGGCTGCCGGCCCGGGAGGCACTGGGCAAGGAGAACAGGTCCGGATCAGTGGGGTGGCTGGGAGATGGGCTCGGGTCCTGGGTCACGGCGGGTGCCCCTGCTCACCTTGCCAGGCCGTGGGTTGGGAAGGCTTGAGTGGTAGCCCTTGAGTGAGGAAGTGCGGAAGACCTGGTCAATGTCGCCAAGGGAGTACACGCAGACAGCCGAGTAGTTCCTGGGGGTACACAGAGACCACCTCGGTTGGAGGCCCAGGACTGCCCACCTCCACTTACTCAGGCCAGCCCCACACCAGACGGAATAGAATGACAGCCTTGCGAGCAGGCCCCCTGGCCTTGGAGCTCCACGAGGGCAGGGCCTCTGCTGGAGGTCAGGGCCAGGGCCAGGCGTTAGCAAATACCACTGAAAGAAGGAGGCAGGGGGGCCAAGAAGAGGGAAGAAGGAAGTTCCACCTAATTTCTTTCTTTTGCAATGTAAAACCACAACCTGTATTCTGTCACAGAATCGCCGAGTTCAGAGGTCAACCCCACAGCAGGAGGACTCTGGACACATGCATCCTTGGGATGCTGATGCCCACGGAGGCCAGACGCCCATCTTCCTCCTCTGTTGGGCATGGGAGGCCCAGGGGCAGGGTCCCGGCTTCCCTACCCTGCCCCCATCTCTCCCTTCCACCCACCACACCCGACACTTGTTTTCAATCAATGAGTGATTAAGAGGTTTAAGCCCTGCACCTCCCCCCCACCCCACCTCCTCCAGGAAGCCCTCGCTGCCTGACTCTTCCACAACAACACATATTAACTTCTGCCAGCTCTTAGTCAGTCAGTTCTCCCTTCCAGGTATAAAGACCCAACCGTGTTAATGACATTATTCTTCATATTCATCTTTACAAAGCAGATCGGAGAGGGTGTCCCAGGTAGCCCCTCACCTGTGGTTAGGTAGAGCACATGGAAGGTCTCCCATTGCCGGCCTGCATGCGGTGGACAACCACTTTCTGGTAGTGGTACTTCGAGTGGAATAGAGGCGCCTTCAGAGGCCCCGTGGGCTCCACCCTCTGCACCACCTCAGGGTGACTGTCAGCCACCTGGAAGGTCTCTGTGGGTATCGGCTGCCGGCCCGGGAGGCACTGGGCAAGGAGAACAGGTCCGGATCAGTGGGGTGGCTGGGAGATGGGCTCGGGTCCTGGGTCACGGCGGGTGCCCCTGCTCACCTTGCCAGGCCGTGGGTTGGGAAGGCTTGAGTGGTAGCCCTTGAGTGAGGAAGTGCGGAAGACCTGGTCAATGTCGCCAAGGGAGTACACGCAGACAGCCGAGTAGTTCCTGGGGGTACACAGAGACCACCTCGGTTGGAGGCCCAGGACTGCCCACCTCCACTTACTCAGGCCAGCCCCACACCAGACGGAATAGAATGACAGCCTTGCGAGCAGGCCCCCTGGCCTTGGAGCTCCACGAGGGCAGGGCCTCTGCTGGAGGTCAGGGCCAGGGCCAGGGCGTTAGCAAATACCACTGAAAGAAGGAGGCAGGGAGGCCAAGAAGAGGGAAGAAGGAAGTTCCACCTAATTTCTTTCTTTTGCAATGTAAAACCACAACCTGTATTCTGTCACAGAATCGCCGAGTTCAGAGGTCAACCCCACAGCAGGAGGACTCTGGACACATGCATCCTTGGGATGCTGATGCCCACGGAGGCCAGACGCCCATCTTCCTCCTCTGTTGGGCATGGGAGGCCCAGGGGCAGGGTCCCGGCTTCCCTACCCTGCCCCCATCTCTCCCTTCCACCCACCACACCCGACACTTGTTTTCAATCAATGAGAGTGATTAAGAGGTGTGAATTATCAGGTAGCAGGCAATGACTGAGCGGGTGTGATAGCACCTAGCACCCCGAGAGGCCTCGGCAACCTTTTCCCAGGGCCCAGAAGCCACTCCAAGTACACAGCTGGCGCACACACAGGCGCAGGTGCAGCCATGAGCATGCTCAGGGCATGTGCGCACACAGTCATCCGCAGAGACTCACAAACTCCAGCACACACGTTTCCTCGAGCATTGTGTGTCTGCACAAGCCAGGTCCAGCGGCAGCCTCGTCCCTCGAGCCTGGAGTCACATCAGCCATCCTCTCGGCAGGGCCCAAGCTCTCTGATCCCCACTAGGTGCTGAACTGATGCCAGCCCAGCCCCAGGATAATGGCCACTCACCAGGGATTGGAGAAAACGCCGTAGACTCTGGTGTCCCTCCACTGGCCGCTGGGGTCGGGAAGCAGGAAGACGTCCTGCAGCCGGTTGAAGTTCTTGTTGGTGGCAGCATCACTACACACCAGCATGGCTTTCAGGAAGGTGTTCCACTTGGAGACCGACAGTGAACTCTCGCCCCCCTGGTCCCCCTGGAAGGGAGGAGGGGAGGCCCTCAGGATGTGCCTGGGCTGCCCTGCTTCCAGGGCACCTGCCGCCAGGAAGGTCAGCTTCTGAGGAGGAAGGGGGGCCCTGCAAGGGGCCGGGAGCTGCCAGGGCATGAGGCTGGGGTGCCCACGATTCAGACCAGGCTCCAGGCAGCAGGCCTGGCTGACCTGGGGCACAGGGCCTACTGTGGGGAACTAGGGGGTACAAGTGCCAGGTCCCCACTGAGCACATCAGCTCAGACACGTCTGCCCATTTGTACACATTCACACTTACACACACGACACAGATGTGGACAACCCAGGTGGATGAGACACACACGTCAACGCACTCTTGTTCTCACGCTCATACACACTCTCCATGAGCACACGCCTGCGCACAACGCCACAGGTGCACGGACCCTCCTGTGCATACTCACACATAGGCACTCACACACTTACTCTCATTCAGGCACAGACACGCTCGCTTGCCTGCCCCGCCCTGGCTCACCCTGCACAGCTGGGCCACTCGGGACACGTTGAGAGGGGCCTCAGGATTCTTGTCAGGGTTGTCCTCTCGGAAGAAGTAGTAGATCTTGTCGTCATAGTCCTGGTCTTGGTGCACGATGGTGGCCTTGATGAACTGCGGGTCTGCCGGGACAGACAAGAACGAGTGTGAGGCTGGGGCCTCTCAGAGCAGCCTCACACACCCGGAGTCTGCACAAACCCACATCACATCACTCCTGGAATTAACTTCAAGACACCAGGTCCAACACACCCAAGGGGGCTGAGGCTCCACACCCCCATACCTCACCTGTTTTGCCCTCTTCTACAAAGATGTCATTGGCCCAGGAGCAATGACTTCATGCCTAGGGAGCGGGGGAAGGTCCCTGGGGGCCCCTATGTCACCTCTGCCTAATTAGCAGAGCCCTAATGAGGAGGGAATGGGCGTGGCCCACATGAGCTCAGCAGAGGGACACGCTGCGGCTCCAGGGGACGCTGCACTGGGCCTGGGGCTTCCTCTGATGTCCCCAGAGGGGGCAGGCCCATCCTGGCTTCCCCTCTTCCTCTCGGCTGTTCCCCTGCTCCCGGCCAAGCCAGCTTCCTCTGCTCTGTCTTCATAGGCCTGCACCAAGTTCCTACTTTCCTGGCCTGTGGCCCTCAGGGAGACTCCCCAGAAACTCAAGGACCCCATCTACCCTCCTGAGCATGCACGCGCCCTTGTCAGCCCAGCCCAGCCGAAGCCCGACTCACTCTGCATGACGGTGTCGCTGGTGTACAGCTCACTCTCACCCTTGATGCGGCGGAACCGGGGGATCTTCCCGTTGTATTCCTGCTTCCGGATGGTGGAGTACACCTCGTCCCCTGGGCGCAGGGGGCGGGGCATGGGTAAGGGCACGCGGCTCCTGGAACGTCCTCCGCAGGGCCCAGGCCATCAGGCCCAGGGAGGACCACCCTCCCCAGCCCCGCCCAGCAGCCCTCAGGGAGCCCGCCTGCTCCAGCTGCGGCCCTACCGTCAAACAGAACCAGGGAGTTCTCATCCGGGCTGAAGGGGGCATAGCCTTTCCTCTCACTAAGAAACTCCGCGGAGTTATTCACCTGGGGGAAACCAAGGGGGTCAGGCTGCCACATGGTCCCATGGTCACTGCCTCCCATGGGTGCCAGCTTCCCAGCAGGGGTCCCCATCCTCCCAGAACTCTGTGCAAGGTGAGATACAGTCTCAGAGCTCCGCCGTCTCCTCCCACCACAGCAGGGATGGGGCAGAAGCCCACGCAGGCAAGGGTGAGCCAACCAGGCACACAGGGTGGGGTCCCCTCACCAGGATCCAGCAGCTGGGGCGCCGGGCGTTGGTGCCACAGGCCAGCAGCCCCTCGTCCTGCTTCTCCAGGAGTGTGATGTAATTCTCACAGTCCTGCCAGGGAAGGTGGAAGGAGAGAGCCTGGTTGGCGGTAGCAGGAGCACTAGGCCCTCAGTCTTGGGGAAGAAGGCGTCAGAAGCCTGAGCCCAGGAGGCAGTCACTGACTCCTCCGAGGGTGTGGAGATGACGCCCATCCTCTCAGAAACAGAAGTGCCTCAGTAAAGGAGTGGCTCCCCCTCAGGCCACGAACTCTAGGGCAGGGCTCCTTCTCTCCTTCTGAACTGGTGCCCCCAAAACAGGGCCACACCGCCTTCCTCAGACTCTCAGGGACTTTCCAAAGGACCCAGCCTCCCCTCAGCCCTCCCTCTTCCCCACTAACCTGCTTGCCTCGGCAGGACCCCTTGGTGGAGCCAATGTTCACCTAGGGAAACGGGGGCGGGGGAGGCGGCATGAGCCCACCTGCCAGGGGCAAGATGTCCCCAGGCATCCTCAGGGGGGCTTGCTTGACAGATGAGCAACTAGGGCTCCAGAGGGGCCGTGATTGACCCGAGATCACACAAGCTGCTCGGCCTGACACTGCAGCCAAAGCTCAGAGCTCACAGGCCAGCCCAGAGATCTCAGAACAGCGTCACAGGGCCACGGGGCCACGGGGTTCCTGGCAGGCCTCTTTCAGCAGTGCTCCCCACCCAGCCAGACCTGTCAGCTCCATGCCTCTCTCCAAACCACCCCGACACCCATGCCAGTCAGGACCCCCAGGGAGCTTATCCCCAGACACCACGTATGGGATATAAGAAGAGCTCAACCAGTTTTGGAAGACATGCCAGCTCTTCTGGATTCTCTGAGCCCCTCACCAAGACCAGAGGGAAATACGATGGGGAAGGGACTTCTCTGGTGGTCCAGTGGTTAAGAATCCGCCTGCCATGCAAGGGACACATGTTCCATCTCTTTTTGTGCGGAGGGGCAAAATACAATTTCATTTAACAAATTGAATTTTCTCTGCCTGGGAAGATCCCACATGCCACAGAGCAACTAAGCCGGTGTGCCTGTGTGCCACGACTGAGTCCACACCCTAGTGCCTGTGCTCCCAAACGAGAGAAGCCACCACAGTGAGAAGCCCGTGCACTGCATCAAAAACCAGCCCCACTCGCTTCCCCTCGAGAAAGCCCGCATGCTGCAATGAAGGGCCAGCTTACTGAAAAAATCAATCAATCAATAAAAAGAAGATGGGGAACGGAGAAGAAAGAAGGGGACAGGAGAGGGGTCCAGGCTCACCGTGTGCACCGAGGCGTTCTTGCCCTTGGAGAAGTCGAAGACATAGACTTTGCCGCGTCCACCCACCCACACAGAGGAGCTGCCCGGCTCATGGAAAAGTACCGTGTGTGGCTCAGCCAACCCAAAGTCCACATGGTCCTGCCCTGCATGGCCTAAGGAAGAGACAAGTAGCAGAAAACGTTGAGGCTGGAAGATGTGGCCTGCACCCCTATGCACACCACATCTACCAAGCTACTCTGACTTGGATCCAGCTATGGAGGCAGCTGGACTCAGAGCTGTGAGCAGGAGAAGAGAGGAGCCCCCTGGAAGGGGCCGGCAACCAGCTGTCCTCACCCCAAAGCCATCGCCCTACCCTACAGCATGTGTGGCTGAAGAGTCAGAGCAGAATTTAGGAATCCCCGGGAACAACCAACCCCCCCAACACACACACACACACACACTCTCTCTCTCTCTCTCTCTCTCTCTCTGCTATTCCTAAGGGGCCGGGCTCGAGCAGGAGGGACCAGGGACCCCGTCTCTTCACTGAAGCTCTCTGCCACCTATAATAGAGCGAAGCAGCCACCTCCACCCCCTGCAGGTAGCAAGGCCTCCAAGAACCCCGTGTGCAGTTCAGGTTCCCAGGAATCAGTTTGCTCGGAACCCTATCCCCTCCTTCAGGAAGCCCTCTCGGACCGTTCCCAGCCCAAGCCATTCCCTGAGTGAGCAAGTCAGTATGGCTCAGACCCGGAAAGGAATCTTAATGTCCACTCTCCCATTCTATAGGTGGAAAAACAAAGGTCCAGAGAGGGGCAGCCCAAGCTCACATGGTTAGAAGCAGGTCAGGAACCAAAGCTTCTGCCCCTAAGCTGGACGCTGTGCCTGGCCTGGTTCCACGAAGATGCCAGCTCACTCCAGGGGGAAGATCAGCCCTCCCCCTTCCGAGCAACTTTGGAACGGGGGCCCTTCGCAGAGCACAGCCTGGGCCTTTAGGTAGCAGGACTGACCGGGACAGTTTTGCCCAAAAAAGAAACTGTCCGCAGCCACTGCCTCCGGGGAGATGTCTCATCTCCGGTGACATCGCTGAGGTTGTCCTGGCTGCAGGGCTAAATTACAGGCATGGGACAGCCTGTGGCTGCGCCCCTAGCAATCAGCCATGGCTAGCACCGTCCCACCTCTGACCAGCCCGGGTCCTCCGCCAGACCACTGTTTACTCAGCTGCAGCAAACTCAGGGAGAGCGAGCAGTCTCACCCAAGCAGGACATCCTCCGGCCCAGACAGAAAAGAGCTGCCCTGACCTTGAGTTTACCCTCATTGCCCCTGGGTGCCATCTGAGCCATTCCTCCTGAATCTGTATTCAGCAGGGAGAGAGCACTACCACGCTGCGACCCCCACCTTCACCTCCTTTTCTTAAGACACATCCCTGCGTGGCCAAGACACACCCGCCAGTGGACTGCGGCCCGGCTCACTGTAGAGAGGCAGAGAGTGAGGGCCTTCAGGGACACTCCCGTCCAAGGTCATGCTAAAAGGCAGGAGACACTGGCTCATCCAGACTGAGTGTTGGCTGATGGGAGATGCCAGAAGCCCGGGCCACAGAGAAGTGCTGAGCTCACTGCCCTCGGGCTCACCTGGCGAGGGCACGGGCAGGCCTGGCAGGTCTCGGGCTCCCAGGCTCCCCCTCCCCAGTGGCTGGGATAAAATTAGAGCATCAGAGTGCAGCACTCAGACGCAAGGTCTTCCTGACTCAGCACCCTTCCTCCATCTCCCCTTTCACCTGAAGCCTGAGCAGCCACCACCAGCCCACAGCCTAACCTGGAATCCAGACAGTCTGTAGCCCCAGCTTCTTACCCATTCCCCAAGACAGCCAGGCAGCCAGGAAAAGCTACATGTCTGTGTCTGAAGACCTGAGATCTGAAGCCCTCAGGAGGCCAAAGGGTCGAGGAGCCTCAAACTCAGGTCATGCTGCCCTCCTCCAAACAGTCACCTCAGCTCACATCAAGGCCATGAGCCCAGCCTCAGAGGAGAGGTGTGCACAGCCAATGCGCAGCTCTAGTCATGGAGAAAGGGGCACGGGAGGGGGCTCTGAGGGAGCCCTTCTCTAGGGTCACAGGGCCACCCGAGTGAGGAGGAGATGCAGCCGGCCCTGGGGGAGTCTAGTCCGATGGGAGCGGCCCGGCCTGACCCTGGAGAGCAAGGTCTGAGGGGAGGCCTGGGCTTAGCCTGGAATCCAGCTGGAGAGGTGGAACAGCCACACCAAAGCAGGGCTCCACGGTGCTCAAGCAAGAACGATACAGACCTCAGGGCTGCGGACAAAGTATTGCTGAGAATACAAAGAAAGGGTGAGGATTGTCTGCTGCTGCGTACACATGCGGGTGCCGCTGGGTCTAGCATGAAGGGGCAGTATGGAGGGGCTTCCGGGTTCCACGTTGGGGGCTGCGGGGTCAGAACAGGCCGGTACAGATCTGCAAGCCACCCCGTTCCCCTCAAGGCCTGGCTGTGGCTGCCAGGGTCAGCAGTGGGAGGGAGGCAGGGACTGCTCACCTCATTTTGCAGAAGAAGAAACAGGAGTCCAGGAGCATTGCCTCCCTTGACCCCGAGGCGCCTGCCCTTCCCGGCTCTGCGCCTGGTGATGTGTATGGGGGAGATGGCACCAGCTCGGCCCCAGGACGAGGCCTTGGCCCATTCTCTACCCCAGCTTCAGCCCGGCTCCCGCGCTGCCCGAGGCCCTCAAAGGGCCTGATTGTGCCGGGGAAGTGTCTGAGCGGCAGCAGCTCCATGAATACATGAAAGGAAGCTTTGTTCAGGTCACAGGAGCGGGGGCTGGGGGGCTCAGGGGCAGGAGGGCTGCCTGGAAGTGAAGGCAGCACCAAGCCTTCACAGCCAGGATCTGCGCCCCCTTGGCACCAAGAGGGGATGGGGTGGCATTCCAGGCTCCCGCCTAGCAGGGGTTGAGCAAGGCCGGGACTGCTCCTAAGGAGACTCGGCCAAAGGACCGTGTTGTGTCCCTAATGTGTCTCCTTGCTTCCTTAGGAATCCGAAAGGATGGGAAAGGCAGACCCATGCTAGATGGATCAGAAACAGGCAGGAAGAGACTCTAGGTCGTGGAAACAGCCTGAGCGATGCTGGGGAAGCTGACTGTGTGCTGGGTGTGGAGACCTGAAGAGAGAATGGGGAAAGCGGGCTGAAGCCCCTGATGCGATGGGGAGAGGGGGAGGTGGCGGACCAAGGCGACACCAACACGATGCCCTTCCGTCTCCAGAGCTGCCTTCTCCTTTCTATGAGCAGCACCAGGATCCAGACAACCCCCTCTCCTCCAGGATCCCCGCTGCAGGTCACCCTGCCTGACCAGCCCCCTCTGCTTCCGACCCTAGATGTCTAAAAGGAGCACCGTCTGGCACCGCGTCTCCCCCTCCCTCCCCGGCCTGACGCATTAGTGGCTGACTAAGTGGTAGCTAAAAGCTCCCAGAATAACCAGGGGTTCAGTCAGGGGAGGGGGCTAGGGACGCACGGGGTGGACATGGGCCCAGAGGCGAGCCAAACGCAAGCCCCCACCCCCACCCCAGTGTGATTCAGAGCCAATCTGACTCCTTCTGGACCAAGAAAGAGCACGCTCAGGCGACTGCGTGCACAGCTAGACTCCATGGCTGCTGAGTCCCCACCTTCCGCACAAGGCCCAGACTCAGCCAGGGGGCTCAGGAAGATGGCTGGGTGTGAGGGACAGTCCTCCTCCATCACAGGCTCCAGCCAAGCCATCCAGGGGCTCCGATCCCTGGGAGCCAATCTGACTTGACCCCTCTGGTGATTCCCACCCTCCCAGCACAATCTCAGCAACCGACTGGCTGGGACAACTGTGACCTTCTGTGGAGTGGCTTTTCCTGAAGGAGGGCTGCCTGGTGAAGTGTCATCCCCCTCATCCGCGCTGGGTGCTGGCATCATCTGGTCCCCACATCCTCACTGCTTGTGCAACAAGAAGGGTGGAGAGGCAGCTAGAATTGGGTGAGGGGCAGCGTCACTGTCTGTGAAGGGAGCCACAAGGGACAGGCCCACAGCCTGGTCTGGACAGGCACGGCCTTCTGAGCTGACCCACTGACCTGACAGGCCTTGAATGCTCACCTCAAGGAGCCCTGTGAGAGCAGGCATTGGGGCAGGCTCTGAGAATGGCAGGAATGCGGTGCCCAGCAGGGAGTGCCTGCAGCAGGCAGCCAGGGAGGCCTGGGCACAGGCAGGAGCCAGGCCACCCTCTGACAGGAGGCCCAACCCCAGCTGTCAGGAGCCTCCTCCCACAGCCCCCAGCCGGGCCCCACCCTGGGTCACCAGACCCAACTCACCCTCACCAGGGGAAGAGGGAAGGCCCAGGAATTAGCCTGCGGCCCCGCCACCCTGTGGTACCCCACAGGTCAAGGAGAAGGGAAGGGAACAGTGGCTGAGCTGAGGGGCCACAGAGGCCAGAGAGACTGTGCCCCTGGCCCAGGACACAGAACAAGGGAGACGGAGCAGAGCCAGGCAAGCAGCTCAGAGTATCTGGTGCCCATCACCCTGCTCCAGCCCAGGACCACAGCCCAGACCTAAGAGAGCCTCCTGATCTTCAAAAAGCCGTACGTCACCTTCTCTTGACTTCCCTGTGTCAACTCCTGCTCGCTCCTCTCCATTCCCTTGTGGCCGGGGCTCCATCATTGACCTGATAATTGGAGGGATCACCACCCATCCTCCTTCCAGGTAGGACTCTGACCTCCAGGGACCTTTAGCACTCAAAGCCTTAAACTCAAAGGAATGACTAACTGTGGAACTCTGCGTGTGTCAGATCAGTGGACGGAAGCCTGTCCACTGGAGGAGCGGGGCGCGGAGGGCAAAGGAACAAATGTTTCAAGGTTGTTGCCTCTCAGTGTTTGGCCAGGGAGGAGGGCCCAGGAAGCTGCTCCTTGGCTCCAGAAGCCCAGTTTTCGGGGCAGCACGAGCGCATGCTAAGGAAGGTTGTGGTTGCTATTGGGGTGCTGGGCAAGGCTCCAGACAGCCGCCTGACGGGCAGAGCCAGTATCCTGCAGCAGGTGGCGGCCCCTGAGGCAGTCCTCAGCCCTCGGGGGTGTGGGAGGTGTGCCTGTCTTCATCATCCATGGGAATGGTGAGCCGTGTGCTGGGCCAACTGGGAGCCTCTTTCTGCCCGCCAAGGTCAGCCGTGGGTGGGAAGGGAGTATCCTTCACGTGCATGCGGACGCAGCCCAGATTTTCAAAAGTTTTGTGCTCACCGTGGCAGCCAGGTCGGCTATGACTGCAACCAGGGACTGGGCCTTCCTGAATTTGACTTCCTCCTCTATGGATGGAGGGGTTGATCCTTTCTAAGGTCTAGGTTTTATGACCCATCAAGACTCTTGGAACAAAACAGTCCGGGTCGAGTTTGGGGGCATCTGGGGGAATAATAGGGCTGTGAGTACTGGATAAATCAGAGGTGGTTTGCTGGACGTGCAGGCAGAAATGAAACAACGTCCTCATCTGCCTCTACCGACTAGCTCACCAAATCCCTCAGCCACCCTGCAAAGAAGGCAGGACAGCATCTGCGTGCCCAGCTTACAGACAGGAAAACAAAGGGCTTTCCACGCCAGCAAGGGCTGTGTGCTCTCTGCACTGCGCCACTTTCTCCAAGGACCAGAAGGTTTGGCTGGTGGGGAGCCCAGCTGGGGCACAGGCTTGAGGGAGAGCAGCAGCACGGAGAGTAACTGAGTGTGCTGGAGCGGCTGAGCAGAGACAGATCTGGAGGCTCAGGGAAGGCTGGCCCAGCCAGAAAAGGGAGGAGACTCCAAGCCCAGGGAAGGCAAGAAGCCACGTTCTGTCTGGATTCTGCCCGGATTCCATCCATTCTTAAGCTTAGCAGGATCTGAAAGCTGCAGAGTGAGGCTGAAGTCAGTCTCCTTCAAAGGAGAGGACAGGCAGAGGGGCAGGGCCTGCCCTTGGGCCCAGAGCCAGGGTAGGGGTCAGGGAGACTCGGGTGCCTAGACCACCCCAAGTGGAAGAAGGCAGGCAGGACAGGAAGACTTCAGAAACAGAAGGTTCCTTGGCTCAGCCTTAGCCCGGGCCAGGGGAGAAGGTGAGAGGGGTCAGACGGCAAGGGCAGCCAGCCAGCACGGGCAGCTAGGGAGGGCTGGCAGGGGCTGGGCTGCCAGGGCCGCCCTTCATCAGCAATCAGAGATGCCAAAGGAGGAGGAGGATTCTGACAACATTGATACCCCCACCTAATGGTTCCACAGCATTGACCATGTGCCAGGCTGGGTGGGAAGGGAGTATCCTTCACGTGCATGCGGACGCAGCCCAGATTTTCAAAAGTTTTGTGCTCACCGTGGCAGCCAGGTCGGCTATGACTGCAACCAGGGACTGGGCCTTCCTGAATTTGACTTCCTCCTCTATGGATGGAGGGGTTGATCCTTTCTAAGGTCTAGGTTTTATGACCCATCAAGACTCTTGGAACAAAACAGTCCGGGTCGAGTTTGGGGGCATCGGGGGGAATAATAGGGCTGTGAGTACTGGATAAATCAGAGGTGGTTTGCTGGACGTGCAGGCAGAAATGAAACAACGTCCTCATCTGCCTCTACCGACTAGCTCACCAAATCCCTCAGCCACCCTGCAAAGAAGGCAGGACAGCATCTGCGTGCCCAGCTTACAGACAGGAAAACAAAGGGCTTTCCACGCCAGCAAGGGCTGTGTGCTCTCTGCACTGCGCCACTTTCTCCAAGGACCAGAAGGTTTGGCTGGTGGGGAGCCCAGCTGGGGCACAGGCTTGAGGGAGAGCAGCAGCACGGAGAGTAACTGAGTGTGCTGGAGCGGCTGAGCAGAGACAGATCTGGAGGCTCAGGGAAGGCTGGCCCAGCCAGAAAAGGGAGGAGACTCCAAGCCCAGGGAAGGCAAGAAGCCACGTTCTGTCTGGATTCTGCCCGGATTCCATCCATTCTTAAGCTTAGCAGGATCTGAAAGCTGCAGAGTGAGGCTGAAGTCAGTCTCCTTCAAAGGAGAGGACAGGCAGAGGGGCAGGGCCTGCCCTTGGGCCCAGAGCCAGGGTAGGGGTCAGGGAGACTCGGGTGCCTAGACCACCCCAAGTGGAAGAAGGCAGGCAGGACAGGAAGACTTCAGAAACAGAAGGTTCCTTGGCTCAGCCTTAGCCCGGGCCAGGGGAGAAGGTGAGAGGGGTCAGACGGCAAGGGCAGCCAGCCAGCACGGGCAGCTAGGGAGGGCTGGCAGGGGCTGGGCTGCCAGGGCCGCCCTTCATCAGCAATCAGAGATGCCAAAGGAGGAGGAGGATTCTGACAACATTGATACCCCCACCTAATGGTTCCACAGCATTGACCATGTGCCAGGCAGAACTCAAGTGTCAGATGTAGCAACTCATTCAACACCACCGAATGCTGTGAAGCCAGCTTCTCCCATTATGCCCATTCTACAGATGAGGGCAACCAGCCGCAGAGAGGCTGAGTAACTCCTCCAAGATCACTCAGCTGAGTGTGGTGTGGAGGCTGACCCTCAGGCCGACTGACTCTGAAATCTGCATTTCTAACACTGTGCTCCACAGATTAGCCCTTGGAAATGTCCAGGCCAGCCTCTCATACGAACGAAGAGACTGAGGCCCAGAGCGGGTGCAGCTGGTCAGAGGCCACTTGGCCAATGAATGCGTGACCCCTCTCCATGATGCCCTCAAGAGAATGTGTGTAAGTGGCGTGGGTGTGCAGGCCCAAGGGAGGCGGGGACTGGGGAGCCGGCGGGGTGTTCTGACCAGCGCACGGAATCCCATGGTCTCCGCCCAGAAGAGAAGTGCTGTGCAGTGAGGGGCAGGCTGCAGTGAAGGGAGGATGTGCTCAGAGACCCTTCTTCACTATCTGGCCAGCCAGGCTCCCAGCCAGCGTGTACTGGTCGAAAAAAGCAACCCTGCTTCTACCCCTGCCCCTTCACCGGCTCCTTAGTTCAAGCAGCCCAAGTGTCGGTCCGCAGCAACTCCTCTCTTGGCAGCCAAGGCCCATCCGTCTCTGGTCCTTCTCTGCCACGGCAGTGTCTCATTTCTGCCCTTAGCCTGTGCTCTCCCTTCCTGATGGCCTTTCCCTTCTCTCTGTTCACATGGTCTTCCCTGTGCTTGAAGACAGGCAGAGGGGCAGGGCCTGCCCTTGGGCCCAGAGCCAGGGTAGGGGTCAGGGAGACTCGGGTGCCTAGACCACCCCAAGTGGAAGAAGGCAGGCAGGACAGGAAGACTTCAGAAACAGAAGGTTCCTTGGCTCAGCCTTAGCCCGGGCCAGGGGAGAAGGTGAGAGGGGTCAGACGGCAAGGGCAGCCAGCCAGCACGGGCAGCTAGGGAGGGCTGGCAGGGGCTGGGCTGCCAGGGCCGCCCTTCATCAGCAATCAGAGATGCCAAAGGAGGAGGAGGATTCTGACAACATTGATACCCCCACCTAATGGTTCCACAGCATTGACCATGTGCCAGGCAGAACTCAAGTGTCAGATGTAGCAACTCATTCAACACCACCGAATGCTGTGAAGCCAGCTTCTCCCATTATGCCCATTCTACAGATGAGGGCAACCAGCCGCAGAGAGGCTGAGTAACTCCTCCAAGATCACTCAGCTGAGTGTGGTGTGGAGGCTGACCCTCAGGCCGACTGACTCTGAAATCTGCATTTCTAACACTGTGCTCCACAGATTAGCCCTTGGAAATGTCCAGGCCAGCCTCTCATACGAACGAAGAGACTGAGGCCCAGAGCGGGTGCAGCTGGTCAGAGGCCACTTGGCCAATGAATGCGTGACCCCTCTCCATGATGCCCTCAAGAGAATGTGTGTAAGTGGCGTGGGTGTGCAGGCCCAAGGGAGGCGGGGACTGGGGAGCCGGCGGGGTGTTCTGACCAGCGCACCGGAATCCCATGGTCTCCGCCCAGAAGAGAAGTGCTGTGCAGTGAGGGGCAGGCTGCAGTGAAGGGAGGATGTGCTCAGAGACCCTTCTTCACTATCTGGCCAGCCAGGCTCCCAGCCAGCGTGTACTGGTCGAAAAAAGCAACCCTGCTTCTACCCCTGCCCCTTCACCGGCTCCTTAGTTCAAGCAGCCCAAGTGCCTGTCCCCGCAGGGCCCAACTCCTCTGCGCGGCAGCCAAGGCCCATCCGTCTCTGGTCCTCTCTGCCACGGCAGTGTCTCATTTCTGCCCCTTAGCCTGTGCTCTCCCTTCCCCTGATGGCCTTTCCCTTCTCTCTGTTCACATGGTCTTCCCTGTGCTTGAAGACCTAGCCTCACTCCACCTGCCCCCACCAGGGCCCCCAGCCTCAGGAAGTATCCCAGATTGCTCCCAGGCCTCACCGCTCCGTCCTTCCCCTGACCTTGGGCTCTACACCATCTGGTATACCCCATCTTCTCTCGGATCACACTGTTTGGTGGAATTTCACCTGGACTGTGGCGTCCTAAAGGTGGAGCCGAGTCCTCCGACTCCATAGTCTCCGGGGCCAAGCCAAGGCCAGGACGGGCAAGTGGGGGCAGTTCAGAGCATAAGGAGGAGCAGGACTGGGGTAGGCCAAACCCTGAGGTCAGACTCAGAGACACCTCAGGACAGACTCCTGGTCACCAACAGGGTGCTGGCCTTGCCCCAGTAACCTTCCTCCCTCACTCGCTGGCCCAGAGCCCAGAAGACAAAGAACACAAACAGCCATCTATGGCACATTCAGCCCCACTCCACGTCCCTTCCCCTCTGTCTGGCCTGGCTCTTCCCCCTCCACCAGGAAGTCTTCCCTGGTTACACCACCCCACCCTGACCCTTCCTCATCTCACTTCCTGGTGCAGCCAGGGGCTCCTGTCCCTCCTCTCTCTAGTCACAGGCAGCAGAGCCATCTCTCCAGGCACCAGTATGCCCAGCCAATGGCAAACTCAGGGACTCTCCTCTGCCTTCCCCGGAGGAGGAGGAGCTAAACACAGATCTAGGCAGGGGGTGGGGACTGGCTACCCTCCTTCATGAGGGCAGCAGGGGTGCTGGCTCAGAGCTCCACCCCTGATGGGAAGAAGAGGGTGCAGGAGGCCCAGCAGCCGCAGCCTAATCCCAGGCTGCCGTGACGGTTAAACCCCGATTAGCCTACACCGTGACACAGATCAACCTGCCCCCGGGACCTGAGGCCCAGCTGCCCCAAGGAAAAGACCAGAAGAGTGTGTGGAGCTGGCCCAAGTCCAAGGTCCGAGAGGAGGCCCTGGCCGCCGCAGCTCCCAGGAGCAGGCAGTGCTGGGGCAGGGAAAGTCTGGGTTCCGCTGAACTGGAAACGGGCTTTGGGGAGCCATAAGCCTGGGGACAGAGCCTGAAGACAGACAGACAAGCGGAGGGAAGCCAAGAGCTGGGGACAGGGGCCGTCTAGGGAGGAAGACATCACCCTGATCCCAGCGCTGCCTGTCTCACTGGGTGACACTGGGCCAGTCCCTGGCACCTCTGGTCTCAGTTTCTCCATCTGTGGAATGTATAGTTGACGTTTGTTTTCTGACATCAGGCCGTGTGAATTACAGTCATCCAAGAAGTCTCCCTGGGGGAAGTGACAGGAGGAGGAGGGCAACCTGGGTGCCCAGGGACGGCCAGCAGAGCAACGAGCAGCAGGGCTAAAGCCTCGAGGCAGGAGGCACGGGGAGCGGGGAAAGGCCAGAGGAGAACTGTGGCCGGGCCAGGGTGAGTTGGAGGCTGACCGACCACGGGGACAAGGAAGGGACGGATCAAACAGTCCTTCACAGCCTGGGCTGGCTAGGAAAGAGTAAAGCCCATGTCCTCTGATGGGGACGCCAAGCAAGGGGCCGCAGTCCCTGTTCTAGGAGGACCTCCTTCCTCCCCGACTTGGGCAGAGAGGCCGCTTCCGGGCCAGCCAGGCCTCTCCAAAAAAGGAAACCAAGACAAGGGGAACCAGAGCTGTCAACCAGAGCAGAGGAAGCTTGGTCAGTGCCTTGTGACACAGCTACACGGCTCACTTGTGGAAGTGACCCACTTCCTTTTTGGTGCAGCCAGGGGCTCCTGTCCCTCCTCTCTCTAGTCACAGGCAGCAGAGCCATCTCTCCAGGCACCAGTATGCCCAGCCAATGGCAAACTCAGGGACTCTCCTCTGCCTTCCCCGGAGGAGGAGGAGCTAAACACAGATCTAGGCAGGGGGTGGGGACTGGCTACCCTCCTTCATGAGGGCAGCAGGGGTGCTGGCTCAGAGCTCCACCCCTGATGGGAAGAAGAGGGTGCAGGAGGCCCAGCAGCCGCAGCCTAATCCCAGGCTGCCGTGACGGTTAAACCCCGATTAGCCTACACCGTGACACAGATCAACCTGCCCCCGGGACCTGAGGCCCAGCTGCCCCAAGGAAAAGACCAGAAGAGTGTGTGGAGCTGGCCCAAGTCCAAGGTCCGAGAGGAGGCCCTGGCCGCCGCAGCTCCCAGGAGCAGGCAGTGCTGGGGCAGGGAAAGTCTGGGTTCCGCTGAACTGGAAACGGGCTTTGGGGAGCCATAAGCCTGGGGACAGAGCCTGAAGACAGACAGACAAGCGGAGGGAAGCCAAGAGCTGGGGACAGGGGCCGTCTAGGGAGGAAGACATCACCCTGATCCCAGCGCTGCCTGTCTCACTGGGTGACACTGGGCCAGTCCCTGGCACCTCTGGTCTCAGTTTCTCCATCTGTGGAATGTATAGTTGACGTTTGTTTTCTGACATCAGGCCGTGTGAATTACAGTCATCCAAGAAGTCTCCCTGGGGGAAGTGACAGGAGGAGGAGGGCAACCTGGGTGCCCAGGGACGGCCAGCAGAGCAACGAGCAGCAGGGCTAAAGCCTCGAGGCAGGAGGCACGGGGAGCGGGGAAAGGCCAGAGGAGAACTGTGGCCGGGCCAGGGTGAGTTGGAGGCTGACCGACCACGGGGACAAGGAAGGGACGGATCAAACAGTCCTTCACAGCCTGGGCTGGCTAGGAAAGAGTAAAGCCCATGTCCTCTGATGGGGACGCCAAGCAAGGGGCCGCAGTCCCTGTTCTAGGAGGACCTCCTTCCTCCCCGACTTGGGCAGAGAGGCCGCTTCCGGGCCAGCCAGGCCTCTCCAAAAAAGGAAACCAAGACAAGGGGAACCAGAGCTGTCAACCAGAGCAGAGGAAGCTTGGTCAGTGCCTTGTGACACAGCTACACGGCTCACTTGTGGAACCGGGGGTGGAAGATAGGACGTCACCTGGGGCCTGAAGCTATCAACGTGGGGAACACCCACTCCTTCCACTGCCCCCTGCAGGCCACTAGGCCCCACCCCCCAGCCTGAGCCTCAGCTTTCTATCTGCACATGAGGGGCCCTGGCCCGGCCATTCTCAAAGAAGGGTGTCCAGCTCCCCCTGTATCTCTCAAGTGCCCAGTCTGGGTAGTGATCACCCTGTGTGAGGAGGTGAAGGTTCCTGGAAGGGGAAGCCAGACAGAGGAAGGGCCTGGCTGATGCTGCGCAGGCTCCTCACCCCGTGGAGAGTCCCTGCTGAGGACTGGGCCTCCTCACCTGGAGAATGTCTGTGGTCAGGAGTCAGCAGGAAAACTCTGGGGTCCCTAGACACTGTCCCAGCTGCTCATCAGGGAACTACAACACTGGGAGGTCTTCCCTGCCTGCAACGGTCCTTCCTTCCTACTGCTGGGCTGGCTGTGGAAGACCAGGGGACCTAGCTCAAACATCCCCTCCTGCAAGAAACCCTCCGGGAGCCCCAGACCCAGGCTGACTCAATGTCTCCCCTAGGGGACCTCCACACAGATCCTTGCCTCTCCTGCATCTTAGTAGCAAGTTCTGGGGTCTGACATCCTGTCACACCAGGGTCCTCCCTCCTGTCTCCCTCTTCCCAAGCTGGCTCCTATTCCTGTTGCTATCGTGAGTGATCACTTCTTCCAGGAAGCCTTCTCTGATTGTGCAGAATCCATTAGGTACATCCTTGACGCCCACAGCTGTCTATTACAGACCCTGATAACATGGCATCGCCTCTGTACAGAAGAGCCTATGAACTCATCTAGTTTCTCATCCCTGGTCCCCTAAGCCCAGGACCAGCACAAGGTTGGCCTCAGCAAATGATAAATGCCAAAAATGCTGAATTATTATGCCCACCCCTGGAGTCACAAACCAAATGAGCCATTTCCTCCAGCTGATTATCAGACATCGACTTATGAAAGAAACAAAAAAGAACGAACAGAAAACTAAAGGAGTTCCCCTGACTTCCCAGGTTTCAGTTTCTCCTCACTGCTAGGGTTTGAACAGACCACCACAGCCTCCACCTGCCCCAGAGAGGCGAGGGATTCGTGTTCTGATAAGTATGAGCTCAGTTGCTTCAGTCACGTCTCTTTGTGACTCTGTGGACTGTTGCCCGCCAGGCTCTCTGTCCATGGGACTTCCCAGGCGAGACTACTGGAGTGGGGTGCCATGCCCTCCTCCAGGGGATCTTCCATGACCCAGGGACCGAATCTGCACCTCCGGCATTGCAGGTGGATTCTTTTATCCCTGAACCACCGGCTCCTTCCTGCATCAGCTTTGGGCTTCCCTGATGGCTCAGCAGTAAAGAACCTGCCTGCAATGCAGGAGATGCGGGTTCAATCCCCGGGTCATGGAAGATCCCCTCGAGGAGGGCCTGGCAACCACTCCAGTATTCCCGCCTGGGAAGTCTCATGGGCAGAGGAACCGGACGGGTTACGGCCTACGGGGTCGCACAAGAGTCAGAGACAACTTGGCGACTAAACAACTGCTTTGGAAATCTGAGGAAACTGAGGCTCAGAAAAAGCCAGCCACTTGCCCAAAGATGCACAGTAAATCAGCAGAACTGGGTCCAGAATCAGGCTTCCAACTTCCCATCTCCTTCTCCCACATCATGGTCATCTTGGGCCAGTGCCAGCATCTATCCCAACCCGGACTGCTCTTAGACTCTTCACTATTCAGGTAAAGAGGGGCCACCAACCTGGCAGGAAACTCCCGGTGAAATCACCAAGCATCTCTCCCAACTCTCCCAGCTTAGCAACTCCCACCCCCAACCCCCACAGCTGCCCTGTTCTGCAGGGGGAGTTCACCTTGAAGGTGATGAATAACACATCTGCATTCCCAAGGGGGCAAGGATTTCCACTGGAAATGGTGATGCTTGGGGAGCCCCAGCTGTGACCTCATCCCCGAGAGGACATGACAACAACCCCCTGCCCTGGGGAGCGGCCCCATAATGGCTCCCCCAGCAGCCACCAAGTCAACAATAACATCCTGTTGTTTAACTGGACAAGGGAGAGGGCAGAACCAGCTGGATAAGCTGGAGACTGGGCTCTGCTTCTCACTGCGGACAAGCTGGCTCACCTCTGCCCTTGGAGGTCAAGGTCTTCCTGGGCTTCTCTGTCTCCTTCAACCAGGGATGGAATGGGAGAGGGGTACAGAGCTGACACAAACGTGCCCACCTCCTGCCTCCCCCACAAACTTGACTCCCCTTCGGCCCCTGCTGCAGGGAGGTCAGGCCCACAAATCGCAGCCTTGACTGGCCCATGTGCAGTGCCAGCTCCAGGGGCACACCCTCAGAGCCCTGGCAAGCTCTGAGGGTCAGAGACAAGCCCAGAGCTCAAGGGCACCTGGCCAGTCAGTACTAGCACATCCCTCGCTGTCCAGAGCCGCTCTGGGCCAGGCCTTTTTCAGACTGGAGAGGTATCAACCTTCTAACAAGGGAGGTTTGGGCCCTCCCAGGACTTTCTTATCTAACGTTCTCCTAGGACGTAGGGGTGCAAGCGGTAGAAAATAAATGACAGAGAAGATCCCTCTAGATCCATTCAGTCCCCACACCTGTCCTGGTTTATAACTAAAACCCCAATTTAGGCCTCACGGAAAAGCAGCTCCCAAACTACTATAACCTGTGGCCTAGGCACCCCTGGAGGCCGCCATTCCCATCTCTTCAACCCACTGGTAGATGGGGACCTAGGCCTATGGCAAGGCCGGGAGGGTCCTCCTCTCCCCCTGCTCCGGGGTCTGCCCTGCCCAAGCCCATTTCTGCCGACTGCCATGTGTCACTCCACAGGAAAGAGGAGGCAGCTATCAGCTAGGCATACCATTACCAGCTGGTGGTCCCGGGGGACAGGTGGATGGCAGGCTCTGTCTGGCCACTGGGGTGCCTGGCATTGGTGAAGAAGACCACAGACTGCCCTTAGCCAAGAGAGGTGAGGGGCTGTCCAGTGCGGTCAATAGTGCATTACCCAGAAGAGGGCACGCGAGCGTGACTGCAACAGCAGACTAAGCGCAGGGAAGAGTGCACTTTTGGAAAGTGGGTAAGAGGACAGAAATCCGTTTTAAATAGCCTCAGGGTGGGAACTAAGTGCCCCAGACGGGGAAGCAGCATTAAGTGCTAAGGGGTGGGTGTGCATTAAGTCTGCCTGCGGAAGGGTATCTTGGGAAGACTGGGGGATGGGGACAAGCAGAGCCAAATGCGAGGGGTTTGGCACAGGGGGAGATTCCAGAACACTCAGAGGCAGCCATCGCTCCCTTCAGAACGCACAAATGCCACGCTGTCCAAGACAGCTAAGGGGACTCAGGCCAGGCAAGGACGCTGAGACGGGAAGAGGGAGCCCAGGCTGGAGCTGGTGCGGCTGAGGGGCGGGTCGACGTCCACCTTGAGGAGATGGCCGGGGGTCCAGATGCCCTGCTCCTCCTCCACCAGCAACACCTCCGTCTGGGTGGCAGAGCTAGCCCCCAGAGTACCCTCTTCACGGCCAAAAAACTGCCTTGATCTTTCTCCACTTCCTAACCCAGAACAAGGTCTGGGCCTGCGCCAGATCAGAGCCCCTTGCCTGCACGGTGAGCTCACACAATGCACAGTGACCTTGGGCAAGTCACATTCCCTCCACTGCAGCTGCAGTTCAGGCCACTTGCTATTGGAGTGGTTTCTCTCTCTCTCTCTCTGCTAAGAATACCTGCCCCAGATAATGCTCAAGCTCTGGCAATCCCTGCAAACCGCCTCAGGCATCAGAGAGAGCTCCTGGAGGGGCCAGACCTACCAGCCCCCCAGCACCCACTGCGGGTCCACCCACCACCACCACAGGGGAGAGAACCCAGTGGCCGAGGAGGGGGTGAAGAAACGTTTTTGTGCATTGCAGGGAGGGAGCTCAGCCCCTCGAGGCAGGAAACCCCCAAAACCACCCAGCTGGCTTTCCAACCCATCCCACAGTGGTCTAAACTGAGGCGCCCCTGGGGGAGACTCCAGTCCCCCAAGTTCACATAACCACGAGGGTCTAAAACCTGCACTCCCTTCTCAGGTCCTCTGCCTGGGGGTCCCAACGGCCGCGCCCCACCCAACGGGCACTGCCCCCACACTGGCGCCGATCCCTGTGACAACTGCCACGTGCGGACAAGGGGGGAGCGGCCGGTCCCGGCACTGCAGAGGCATCGCCCGGGTGCCTGAAGCCTCCGCACCACACCTCGTCTCGGCTCTCCACCGGGTGCCCACCCCTGTACCCGGCCTGCGCTCGGGGCCGGTGCGGGGGCGGGGGCAGGCAGCGGGGTCTTTGTTCCCGCAGCCCGAGCGCAGCGGCGGCGGCAAAGGGTCGCGCCCCTTGCCGACTCAGAGGCAGCCATCGCTCCCTTCAGAACGCACAAATGCCACGCTGTCCAAGACAGCTAAGGGGACTCAGGCCAGGCAAGGACGCTGAGACGGGAAGAGGGAGCCCAGGCTGGAGCTGGTGCGGCTGAGGGGCGGGTCGACGTCCACCTTGAGGAGATGGCCGGGGGTCCAGATGCCCTGCTCCTCCTCCACCAGCAACACCTCCGTCTGGGTGGCAGAGCTAGCCCCCAGAGTACCCTCTTCACGGCCAAAAAACTGCCTTGATCTTTCTCCACTTCCTAACCCAGAACAAGGTCTGGGCCTGCGCCAGATCAGAGCCCCTTGCCTGCACGGTGAGCTCACACAATGCACAGTGACCTTGGGCAAGTCACATTCCCTCCACTGCAGCTGCAGTTCAGGCCACTTGCTATTGGAGTGGTTTCTCTCTCTCTCTCTCTGCTAAGAATACCTGCCCCAGATAATGCTCAAGCTCTGGCAATCCCTGCAAACCGCCTCAGGCATCAGAGAGAGCTCCTGGAGGGGCCAGACCTACCAGCCCCCCAGCACCCACTGCGGGTCCACCCACCACCACCACAGGGGAGAGAACCCAGTGGCCGAGGAGGGGGTGAAGAAACGTTTTTGTGCATTGCAGGGGAGGGGAGCTCAGCCCCTCGAGGCAGGAAACCCCCAAAACCACCCAGCTGGCTTTCCAACCCATCCCACAGTGGTCTAAACTGAGGCGCCCCTGGGGGAGACTCCAGTCCCCCAAGTTCACATAACCACGAGGGTCTAAAACCTGCACTCCCTTCTCAGGTCCTCTGCCTGGGGGTCCCAACGGCCGCGCCCCACCCAACGGGCACTGCCCCCACACTGGCGCCGATCCCTGTGACAACTGCCACGTGCGGACAAGGGGGGAGCGGCCGGTCCCGGCACTGCAGAGGCATCGCCCGGGTGCCTGAAGCCTCCGCACCACACCTCGTCTCGGCTCTCCACCGGGTGCCCACCCCTGTACCCGGCCTGCGCTCGGGGCCGGTGCGGGGGCGGGGGCAGGCAGCGGGGTCTTTGTTCCCGCAGCCCGAGCGCAGCGGCGGCGGCAAAGGGTCCGCGCCCCCTTGCCGGCCCAGCTTGCTCCCCGCACGGAGGTGGAGCCCGCAGCTTTGGAAGACAGAGCAGGGTGGAGGTCCCGGCGGGAGAAAGGATCCCGCACAGAGGCCCCGGCGCTGGAGGACTGGGAGCGCCTTGGGCCGAGAGAGGGCCCTCTCCCTCCCCCTGCGCCCCGGTGCTGCGGCTCCCGGCTGCGGGCGGACTTGGAGCGACTTAGCCGGGCTCCAGCCCCCGCCGCTCGCTCGCCGCATCGTTACAGCCTGCTCTGGGGTGGCCCCGCACACATGCACACACTCACCCGGACCCACACGCTCCCGGCGGGGACAGCCCGGGACCCGCAGAGCCGCGCGCACGCACTCCCTCCAGTGCCGCACACTCCGCACCCGCCCCGCGCGGCGCTGGATCTCGCGCCCCGCCGTTCGCGCGGCGCCACCTACCTTTCCAGACAGCGGAGATGCGGGGTCCGCTCTTCGGGTGGCCTGGGGAGGCGGCGGCCGTCCAGAGCAGCTGCAGCAGCAACCGCAGCAGCAGCCGCAGCGGGAGCCCGGACCAAGCCAGCGGACTGGGAACACGGGCGCGCGGGGCGCCGAGGGCGGTGCATCTGGACGGAGGCGGTGTCATCCCGCGGCCCCGGAGCGACGGGCGGAGAGCAGCCGAGACTGAGCCAGCGCCCGACTGCAAGCAGAAGCCAATGCAAGGAGGCGGAGTCAAACGCCTGACCCCACCCCGCCCGCCCCTCCCCCGCATCGCGTCTCCTTGCTAGCCGAAGGGGGAAGCCAGTGACCGCTGCCAGGGAACGTCTGCCGTGTCTCTTCCTGGGCAACTCCACAAGGAGAACCCGGGTGGGCAGGGAGCAAGACAGACAGGTGGTCTTCTATGATGGGCCCCAGCTCCTGTCCCCACGCCAGGACTTAGAGTCATTCCCCCCACTCCATAAAGGGATTGGCCTAGAAGCCAGAGAGGACCTCTCCTGAGGGCACAGACAGCCTCGCCAATGACCAGCTGTTTGGACTCTGAAGGCTGTGGTTCTCCGAGGACTGACTGGACTCAGTGGACACAGCTCCTCTGAGCCTATAAGCAGGAGCAAGATGCTTTTCCCTAAGGAGGGAAGCAGGTTTGGGGCAGAGGGTCAATAATCTGCGCGGAGCCACTCTGAGCCCCATCCTGGCTCTGCTGTGAGAACACGAAATTTTCATCTTGGCCTGGCTCCCTCCACTCCCTTCTCCTCCCTTCCCCAGTCAGCAGCCTTCTGGGCTGCCTCCCCCCCAGCCAGCTGGTGTATGCTCAGAAAATCCAAACTCATTTCCATGTGAGTGGAGGGGAATATAATTAAGAAGGCCCCTTCCCCAAGTAGAAAGAGAGGGAGGCATCTTGCATGCCCAGGAACCATGGGTGGAGAAACAGAGTCAGACCAGCTTTAAGGGATCTCTGCCCACCAGAGGCACAGGGCTCAGCGGCCCTGCAGGCTACCTGACGACCCTGCGGTGACCCCCTGTAGGGTTCCACCAGGTCCCTCTGCAGTCATCTGAACCCCGCAGGTAGCTCTGCCACCAGCTCATTTTTTCAGAGCCACATGTCTGCCCTTTGTAACTGAGTTTCCTCTCCCTCAAGCCAGACAGGGCCCTAACCCTTCACCCCTGCTTTGGCCCAGGGTAACCAAGGATGGGAAATCCACTTACCCAGTGCTTACTGAACGTCTGTTCCCACGTGGACTGCACAGAGGGAGGATGGGTTGAGGAGGAAGTGGTGGAGGTGTAGCGTGGCCGCCTTACACACCTGGCTGGCCTTGATTCCCACGCTACAGACACCGCCAAAGGCAGAGTACAGGCTGCCCTGACCCCAGCCCCGCAGCCCCAGGAAAAGGTGATCACCAGGAAATTCTGCCTTACCATTCCATATTTTGTTTCCAGCTATCCCCCTTCTTCCCTAAGTGCCCCTAAGATACCCCAACAGGCCAAAAGATGAAATCAAGATGCCTTTGTAGTGCAGGACTAGGTCCCTAGCCCACTGGGTGGGGCCAACAGCTTCATCATGCCCAGAGGACACAGCCGCAATGAGATGGGGGCTGTGGACAGTTGAATAGCCCCCTCCAGTCCCATACCCAAGCCTGTGTCCCTGAAGCCAGCAGCATGTCCTGCCCCAGGCTGGCCTCCAAGACTGACACTCTGTATCCAACCCAGGGCCCCATCAACTGAGCTGCATGGCCCCCCAGGCTCTGCCCTCTCTGCACAGGTAAGCAAATTAAGAAATCGCCTGCCCTGTCTTTAAAAACTGAGAATTCAGAATTAATGATAACACTGCCCACGTGCACAGCAACTCACAACACACAGCCCACTTCCACCTACACTCTCTCTGCCAGTCCTACATTCTCCATGCTCTCCCTTAGCGAGGGAGAGAGCACAACTCTATATTAGAGAAGGAACCTGAGGCACAGGGAGGGAGACGGATCTGCCCTAACTCAGCTGATGGAGCCAAGTTGGGAACCTGGGTTTTCTGACCCCCGTAGCCACAGCTAATGCTGAGGTTACTATGTGCTGTGCACGTTTCATAGCTTCATTTTAATTCATTTCATCTTCGCAATCTGAAGAGGTAGGTGCTATTATTTGGCTCCTTTTGCAGACATGGAAACCAAAGTACAGAGAGAGGATGAGAGTTGCCTGAGGTCACACAGCTCATCAGAGAGGGGCTGGGGTGGCCGCCCAGGCAGTCTCTCTGGGAGTCACACAGCCGCCTTCTCTATCGCAGCACTCTTGGTGCAGTGCACCCTTCTGCTGCTGTCTCCTGTATGTGGCTGGATCTCAACAGTCCTCAGAAGGATCCAGACAGGGCAGGGCAAGAGGAGGGCAGGCCAGGGACTGGATTCAGCGTCCTAAGCAATAGGATCGCCAATGGAAACTGGGGCAGGTGCCAGGGAATTTTCCAGCGTGGAGTGGGGGTGAGGGAGGTAGTGCTGAAGACTGTCCCACCTCCTGTCCCAGAGGGGGCCTCTGGCTGGCTCCTCCATGCTCATCTCAGCACCTGCTTCACCACCAATGAATGCCCCAGGCCAGCCAATCTAGGGGCAAAGGGCCAGCACCAGATGGCAGCCTGCAACTGGTTGGCAAAAGGCAGCCAGGGGAGATGAGAACTGAACCCGTGAAAGTGACTGGGGGCAGTAACCCTAGAGCAGGAACATGCAGCTAGACTATAGGCATGAAGGGGGAAAGGTACCCAGAGTGGGGAGAGCTAAGGGCCAGGTTTGGCGTGGTAGCCCAGGGAAGTCAAATCAGAATGGTGTAGGTGACAGGAGCCTGCCGTGCTCAGTGAGGCCCAAGGCGGGCTTTTGGGCCTGGACCAGGGACAGGGGCACAGTCCCTACGCACAGCCAGCGATGGGAAACGGACCAGCAGGGGAAGCAACAGATGTGGATGCTGAGGTCTGAGGTGGGAGGCACTAACTCTCGCCAGTCCTACATTCTCCATGCTCTCCCTTAGCGAGGGAGAGAGCACAACTCTATATTAGAGAAGGAACCTGAGGCACAGGGAGGAGACGGATCTGCCCTAACTCAGCTGATGGAGCCAAGTTGGGAACCTGGGTTTTCTGACCCCCGTAGCCACAGCTAATGCTGAGGTTACTATGTGCTGTGCACGTTTCATAGCTTCATTTTAATTCATTTCATCTTCGCAATCTGAAGAGGTAGGTGCTATTATTTGGCTCCTTTTGCAGACATGGAAACCAAAGTACAGAGAGAGGATGAGAGTTGCCTGAGGTCACACAGCTCATCAGAGAGGGGCTGGGGTGGCCGCCCAGGCAGTCTCTCTGGGAGTCACACAGCCGCCTTCTCTATCGCAGCACTCTTGGTGCAGTGCACCCTTCTGCTGCTGTCTCCTGTATGTGGCTGGATCTCAACAGTCCTCAGAAGGATCCAGACAGGGCAGGGCAAGAGGAGGGCAGGCCAGGGACTGGATTCAGCGTCCTAAGCAATAGGATCGCCAATGGAAACTGGGGCAGGTGCCAGGGAATTTTCCAGCGTGGAGTGGGGGTGAGGGAGGTAGTGCTGAAGACTGTCCCACCTCCTGTCCCAGAGGGGGCCTCTGGCTGGCTCCTCCATGCTCATCTCAGCACCTGCTTCACCACCAATGAATGCCCCAGGCCAGCCAATCTAGGGGCAAAGGGCCAGCACCAGATGGCAGCCTGCAACTGGTTGGCAAAAGGCAGCCAGGGGAGATGAGAACTGAACCCGTGAAAGTGACTGGGGGCAGTAACCCTAGAGCAGGAACATGCAGCTAGACTATAGGCATGAAGGGGGAAAGGTACCCAGAGTGGGGAGAGCTAAGGGCCAGGTTTGGCGTGGTAGCCCAGGGAAGTCAAATCAGAATGGTGTAGGTGACAGGAGCCTGCCGTGCTCAGTGAGGCCCAAGGCGGGCTTTTGGGCCTGGACCAGGGACAGGGGCACAGTCCCTACGCACAGCCAGCGATGGGAAACGGACCAGCAGGGGAAGCAACAGATGTGGATGCTGAGGTCTGAGGTGGAGGCACAGAGGCATGCTCCTCCTACCTTCCCCCTCCCTCCAAGCCCTCCTTGGGGGAGTCAGGGGAGGGAGCTGGAAGAAATGATATGGGCACTTCTGTCTAGGAGAAAACTGCCTTGAAGAGGGCTTCCCTGTAGTGGCAACACCACACCCAAGAAAGTCCCTGGAGGAATTAGAGAAATGGACCCACATAGACCTGAGGTTCATAGCTCCAAAGTCTCAAGGGGCCCGGGAAGCCTCCCAAGCAAGCCCTTTTCGGGCCTTACTCAGAGCATTCCTAGCACTCCAAGATTTCTCTGACCCCTTCCCAGCCCTTCTTTGACACCTGGTCTTCAGAGCAGTGCTCCACCCCTAACAAGAGGCCTGTGGAAGGTATGAGGAGAGCAGGATAAGGAGCCCAAGCCCACAACAGCCCCTTCAGGAGGCTCAGAGCTTGGTGCCCACCCAGGACCTCCAGCTATTAATAACAGCAACTCTTCCCGATCCATCACCACCAGCACCCACGGCAGGGGCGGACAGACCAGAGCTATCTGTCTACAGGCCAGCTGCTCCTCAGCTGCAGCCCTGGGGTCATGGGAAGTACCCTTAGTGTGACAGGCAACTGGTTTTCAAGAGAAGTTAAAAATGAGTTTTTGTTGAAGCTCCCGGTTTTAAAATAATTCACAAGTAAGATATTTATAGTCGTGTAAGCCATGTCTGGGAATTCCAACTTACTGTGCGCTCATGGTGTATAAGCCCATGACTATATCACAGGGGTAGGCACGGTCTCAAGAGCCTTAGCCACCACAGGACTTGGCCCAATTCTTGAAAGCCCATGTCAGGGCTCAGGGCTGGACCAGGTGAGACAGAGGAAGCCCTTCTCAGTTCATGCAGACTCTGATAACACACCTTACCCTTCCCTCAGGGGTCTGCCCACCCCTACACCTCTGATAGGATATTCCCCACAAGTGCCTGCCCCTCCCCTCTTACCCAAGGCTGCCTCTTCCTCCTAGGCCAGCTCAGAGTCACCCTAAATGGAGAACTGCTCAGAACTGCCACCATCTTTCTTAGCCCTGAGGGTCAACCTTCCTAGCAACATTCCATTCTTGCCTGTCTGTTCTCTTTCTAGATGCATTTTTATTGGACTAGTCCTCCCTTAAACTGCTCAGATCAGAGTCTGGCCAGCCAAGCTGAGAGACAAAAAGTAAAAATCCACAGGGGGGCATTCAGTGATGAACAAAAGACGCGCAGAGAAGAGAGAGAACTTTTCTCCTTCTATCAGGACACTCATGCTAGGTTGCGTCTGACTCTTTGTGACCCCGTGTATTGTAGCCTGCTAGGCTTCTCTGTCCATGGGATTTCCCAGGCAAGAATACTGGAGTGGGTTGACATTTCCTTCTCCAGGGGATCTTCCCAACCCAGGGACTGAACCCACATCTCCTGCATTGCAGGCAGGTTCTTTACCACTGAGCCACCAGGAAAGTCCCATCAGGGCGCTCAGCTCATCCCAGAACATGATAGGAACCCCCCATGGCTTCCAGGAGCAGCCCAGCATTCCGAGCCCCAAAACTCTGCCCATATGGCATTGGGCTTGGGGTGAGAGTGCCACCTGGCGGCCATTTCAGTACAGAGTCTCAGCGGAGGCCAACTGTGTCAATAACACAGGGAACTCTTGAACAACAGGGGTTTGAACTGCGTGGGTCTATTTACACGTGTTTTGTCTTTGTTTTTAAGAAAATACTACAGTACTACACAGTCCCATCCCTGGTTTTAAAATAATTCACAAGTAAGATATTTATAGTCGTGTAAGCCATGTCTGGGAATTCCAACTTACTGTGCGCTCATGGTGTATAAGCCCATGACTATATCACAGGGTAGGCACGGTCTCAAGAGCCTTAGCCACCACAGGACTTGGCCCAATTCTTGAAAGCCCATGTCAGGGCTCAGGGCTGGACCAGGTGAGACAGAGGAAGCCCTTCTCAGTTCATGCAGACTCTGATAACACACCTTACCCTTCCCTCAGGGGTCTGCCCACCCCTACACCTCTGATAGGATATTCCCCACAAGTGCCTGCCCCTCCCCTCTTACCCAAGGCTGCCTCTTCCTCCTAGGCCAGCTCAGAGTCACCCTAAATGGAGAACTGCTCAGAACTGCCACCATCTTTCTTAGCCCTGAGGGTCAACCTTCCTAGCAACATTCCATTCTTGCCTGTCTGTTCTCTTTCTAGATGCATTTTTATTGGACTAGTCCTCCCTTAAACTGCTCAGATCAGAGTCTGGCCAGCCAAGCTGAGAGACAAAAAGTAAAAATCCACAGGGGGGCATTCAGTGATGAACAAAAGACGCGCAGAGAAGAGAGAGAACTTTTCTCCTTCTATCAGGACACTCATGCTAGGTTGCGTCTGACTCTTTGTGACCCCGTGTATTGTAGCCTGCTAGGCTTCTCTGTCCATGGGATTTCCCAGGCAAGAATACTGGAGTGGGTTGACATTTCCTTCTCCAGGGGATCTTCCCAACCCAGGGACTGAACCCACATCTCCTGCATTGCAGGCAGGTTCTTTACCACTGAGCCACCAGGAAAGTCCCATCAGGGCGCTCAGCTCATCCCAGAACATGATAGGAACCCCCCATGGCTTCCAGGAGCAGCCCAGCATTCCGAGCCCCAAAACTCTGCCCATATGGCATTGGGCTTGGGGTGAGAGTGCCACCTGGCGGCCATTTCAGTACAGAGTCTCAGCGGAGGCCAACTGTGTCAATAACACAGGGAACTCTTGAACAACAGGGGTTTGAACTGCGTGGGTCTATTTACACGTGTTTTGTCTTTGTTTTTAAGAAAATACTACAGTACTACACAGTCCCATCCCTGGTTGGCTAAATCCGCATATGCAGAACAACAGAGTCAGAGGGTAGACTGTAAGTTATGCGTGGATTTTCGACTGGGCGGGGGGGTGGGGTGGGCTCGGAGGGGTGTCAGCAACACTCACCCCATGGGTTCAAGGGTCAACCAAGCTTTCCTGGAGACAAACTCCTCCCTCCATTCCACCCTACTCCTTCTCCTACCCTCCCCCCAAATCCATCTCTGAGCTTCCATTCTCAGTGCCCAAGGCCTCAGGCAGAGCAGGATCTTGTGGGAGTCATGTGGAACCAATGGAAACTAACCAAGTCTCCTGACCAGATAGGGTTCGAGGCCAAAGATCAAGTCCCTACTTGGCCACTGACCTGAGTTCAGCAAGACCCTACCCCAGGCCAGGCCTCCATTTCTTTGTTTACAAGATGAGAAAGGGGGCTAAATCAGTACTTCTTCTGATCCATCTGCTAGATTAGTATCTATAGTAGACAAAGCTTTCTCTGTCTTCTGCATCTCTTGTCTGTCTGCTAAAATAAACATGCTTTTAAATATTTGGAGGATTAGGAGGCATCCTAAGACCCTCCCAGTTCTGATGTGATCCTTGGGCCTGCTAGGGCCCGCTGAGTGAGGAAAAGAAACACATGCAGACATGTGGTTTCCCATAGCTCACTTTCTCTCCTGGATACCATGATCCAAGAATCCCAACTCTTGGGGTCAGAAGTAATCCTCAGAAGTCATTCAATCCAACCTGGGAGCCCCTCCAACAGCCCTTTTGGAGGTCATGTAGCATCTGCTTACCTACCTCCAGTGACGAGGAACTTACCCCAAGGCGGCCTTGCCCATCTTGCCAGCTCTGACACAAAGCCTTCTTCCCCAGTAGAAGACGCCTACCCAGCAGTCCTAAATCCATCCTCAAGGCCACACAGACCACATCTAGTTGCTTTTCCTGGAATACACCCTCCAGGGATTTCATGGAGGTCATGTTCTTCTAAATCTTTTTTTCACTTTTTCAGGGTAAATAACTCCACTTCCAACTAGGTCTCTCGTGGGGCTTTGCTGATTTCTCTAATCCTGGTTGGTCCCTAGGACATCATCAGTCAGTCAATTAATAGACTTCTACTAAGACTGTCCTAGATGCTAGGCAGTTTGGTGTGGGACCATCTCCTTCCAAGATCCAGGTGTCAGATGAGAACACAGCACCCAGAAGAGAGGTGGAGTGAAGGGGCTGGATGGAGAGACTCCTCTGCTCCTATTACAGCCCCTCCAGAGGCACAGCCTCATTGGGCTGAGACCCCCAGGTTGTTAAATCCAGCTGATCTTAGTCTAGGGTGGTCCTTGGGCCAATTCCCATCCATCAGCAGTGGCTTTCTGAGAGACTGGTTAAAGATTGAGTCTGGATATGGGTCCAAGACGGGAGGAAAGGAGAGTCCATCAAATAGAAGAGCAAGTGGTTTTCTGGTTCCCACCACAGGACCTCAGAGGGTCCCTGTTTCCATCCCTCTTGTCACGATCCTGACTCCTTCCGTCATCTAGAACATTCACCAGTTCAGCTCTGAGTGCCATAGCATCTCTGGTGTGCATGTTGTCAATGTCCACTTACAAAAATTGAGGAAAACGGTCAAACAGGTTACCATAGCTCTGGGGATGCTAGCATTCTGCGCCTCCCAGCTGAGTGATCCTTGGGCCTGCTAGGGCCCGCTGAGTGAGGAAAAGAAACACATGCAGACATGTGGTTTCCCATAGCTCACTTTCTCTCCTGGATACCATGATCCAAGAATCCCAACTCTTGGGGTCAGAAGTAATCCTCAGAAGTCATTCAATCCAACCTGGGAGCCCCTCCAACAGCCCTTTTGGAGGTCATGTAGCATCTGCTTACCTACCTCCAGTGACGAGGAACTTACCCCAAGGCGGCCTTGCCCATCTTGCCAGCTCTGACACAAAGCCTTCTTCCCCAGTAGAAGACGCCTACCCAGCAGTCCTAAATCCATCCTCAAGGCCACACAGACCACATCTAGTTGCTTTTCCTGGAATACACCCTCCAGGGATTTCATGGAGGTCATGTTCTTCTAAATCTTTTTTTCACTTTTTCAGGGTAAATAACTCCACTTCCAACTAGGTCTCTCGTGGGGCTTTGCTGATTTCTCTAATCCTGGTTGGTCCCTAGGACATCATCAGTCAGTCAATTAATAGACTTCTACTAAGACTGTCCTAGATGCTAGGCAGTTTGGTGTGGGACCATCTCCTTCCAAGATCCAGGTGTCAGATGAGAACACAGCACCCAGAAGAGAGGTGGAGTGAAGGGGCTGGATGGAGAGACTCCTCTGCTCCTATTACAGCCCCTCCAGAGGCACAGCCTCATTGGGCTGAGACCCCCAGGTTGTTAAATCCAGCTGATCTTAGTCTAGGGTGGTCCTTGGGCCAATTCCCATCCATCAGCAGTGGCTTTCTGAGAGACTGGTTAAAGATTGAGTCTGGATATGGGTCCAAGACGGGAGGAAAGGAGAGTCCATCAAATAGAAGAGCAAGTGGTTTTCTGGTTCCCACCACAGGACCTCAGAGGGTCCCTGTTTCCATCCCTCTTGTCACGATCCTGACTCCTTCCGTCATCTAGAACATTCACCAGTTCAGCTCTGAGTGCCATAGCATCTCTGGTGTGCATGTTGTCAATGTCCACTTACAAAAATTGAGGGAAAACGGTCAAACAGGACATACTTGAGGCTCCAAGAGGTTAGGTTCTCTGTGGAAAAGAGACCTACAGTTCGGTCAGTCTTAGAAGCCTCATTTCCCTCCAGGATGCAAACTGCCACTTCTAGGAAGGATGAGTAGCGAGCAGACCGTTCAGGCCCTCTGAATGGCTTCCGGCACGAGGCCCCAGGTGGGGGCATTGATGGAATCACACTGACACGATCCCGTCCAAGTCCTAGAATGCCTAGTTTCCCGGCACAGTCACGTCCGGTTAACAGGAAGCACTCATCTGTAAATGGGGATATTAAGGTCTAATTTTCAGGGCTGTTGTGAGGATCAACGGAGATGGCATACGTGAGGGCCTAGCTCATTGACGGGCACAGACAGGCCACTGGATTAGTGAGCGCCGTGGCCCTGTACTGCTGTGAGCCACTTTTGCAAAGGGGAGTAGAGCAGTGCCTGGGTCTCTGCAAAAGGCATTTCAGGCACACAGGAGGCTGAATTCTGTCACCAGCAACCACAGAGTCTACAGGAGCCAAAACACGGCCGGCCCCAGGGAGCCAGGGGCACAGACAAGCAGATACAGCCCCAGAGGGGGGCCACAGGGGGTTTGGAGAAGCTGGGGGAAGACAGAGGGAAGCCTAAATACAGCCAGCCAACCCCGCCCGCATCCTCACCACACACTCGCTGCCAAAGGCTGCGGCAGAGGCCACGGAGGCCACCTCAGGGCAGGACTCGGCGCTTGGTCGGGGGCCCAGGCCATATGGGGCTGAGGCAAGGAGCAGAACCGGGGCCCATGTGCCCAGCAAGCTGTGCCAGCCCAGCCCATGCCAGCCCAGCCAAATCTGAGTTATATCAGGCAAAGGGATCTGTTCAGAAAACTCACCCATCTCTGCATATTTGCATATTCTATTTTGGGGTCGCTTCCTTTTTTTTTTCCCTTTGCTTCCTAGAAAAGTTCTTGTGATCAATTCCAGCTTCACCTCTGCTGAACTGCAAATGCTCACGTTCAATCCTGCCTCCCCTCAACTGCCCTCCCGCTGGCCAGGTACACCAGAGCCCTCTGCCCTCGGCGCCTCGGCGCCTCGGCTGCCCCCACCTAGTCAGGCCTCAAGCCTTGCCACTGGGCTGTGTGCCACCTCCCCGAGGTCACCGTGGCTCAAGCAGTCAAGTCCAAGGTCAGCCCCTGGGTCACCACACTTCTCGGTGGCACTTCATACCACCTGACCATGCCCCTTTTCTCCAGTTCTTTTTTTTTTTGCCTCTAAGTCATCTTTTTATTTTTCATCCATCTTTACTATTCTTTGGCATGTGTGGGCCTCCCATCGCAGTGGCCTTTCTCCTTGCAGAGCACCAACTCTGGGTGCATGTGCTCCAGAGCACTGGCTCATAACTGGACACTGTTCCAGCGCTCCGGCACATGGGATCTTCCCTGGCCAGGGATCCAACCAGTGTCTCTTGCACTGCAAAGCGGACTCTTTACCCACTGGACCACCAGGGAAGCCCCTGTCCGGTTCCTTTTACCCTGTCAGCTTGGATGGCTCCCCTTGCCTTCCCAGAAGAGCATGCTGGGTTCAAAGACAGAAGGATGAGTCACCAGCAACCACAGAGTCTACAGGAGCCAAAACACGGCCGGCCCCAGGGAGCCAGGGGCACAGACAAGCAGATACAGCCCCAGAGGGGGGCCACAGGGGGTTTGGAGAAGCTGGGGGAAGACAGAGGGAAGCCTAAATACAGCCAGCCAACCCCGCCCGCATCCTCACCACACACTCGCTGCCAAAGGCTGCGGCAGAGGCCACGGAGGCCACCTCAGGGCAGGACTGGGGCGCTTGGTCGGGGGCCCAGGCCATATGGGGCTGAGGCAAGGAGCAGAACCGGGGCCCATGTGCCCAGCAAGCTGTGCCAGCCCAGCCCATGCCAGCCCAGCCAAATCTGAGTTATATCAGGCAAAGGGATCTGTTCAGAAAACTCACCCATCTCTGCATATTTGCATATTCTATTTTGGGGTCGCTTCCTTTTTTTTTTCCCTTTGCTTCCTAGAAAAGTTCTTGTGATCAATTCCAGCTTCACCTCTGCTGAACTGCAAATGCTCACGTTCAATCCTGCCTCCCCTCAACTGCCCTCCCGCTGGCCAGGTACACCAGAGCCCTCTGCCCTCGGCGCCTCGGCGCCTCGGCTGCCCCCACCTAGTCAGGCCTCAAGCCTTGCCACTGGGCTGTGTGCCACCTCCCCGAGGTCACCGTGGCTCAAGCAGTCAAGTCCAAGGTCAGCCCCTGGGTCACCACACTTCTCGGTGGCACTTCATACCACCTGACCATGCCCCTTTTCTCCAGTTCTTTTTTTTTTTGCCTCTAAGTCATCTTTTTATTTTTCATCCATCTTTACTATTCTTTGGCATGTGTGGGCCTCCCATCGCAGTGGCCTTTCTCCTTGCAGAGCACCAACTCTGGGTGCATGTGCTCCAGAGCACTGGCTCATAACTGGACACTGTTCCAGCCGCTCCGCGGCACATGGGATCTTCCCGGGCCAGGGATCAAACTGGTGCCCCTTGCACTGCAAAGCGGACTCTTTACCCACTGGACCACCAGGGAAATCCCTGTCCGGTTCTTTTTACCCTGTCAGCTTGGATGGCTCCCGCCCTTGCCTTCCCAGAAGAGCACACCTCCGCTTTCCATGTCCCACATCCATAAGTCACTATTTCCTATAAAGTCGAATTCCTTAGTGGGTGTCCATTTTCCTCTGCTTTTCCTTGAAAAGCTCAATGCCCTCTTCTCTAGACACAGGACCATTCAATTGAAAACTTCCTGATCATCATCTATAGCCTAGAAACCTGCGGCTGTCTACACGACATCCCCCCCAGCTGTCCCATGGAACTTCCAGCTCAAGAAATGCCCAACTGCTCTTGTACGCCAACCCCAATGCCTCCTTCTTGCTGCACCACCCTCTACCCACTCACATCCTGCCTGCCCCCAGATCCAGTCTTTCACATCTCACATCCCTTTCCTCCTCCCAGCCCCTACTGCAGCATCTCCAGCCGAGGCCCCCACTGCATCCCATCTGGAGACAGCAAGCCTCCTGGCTGGTCCCACTCCCAGTCTCACTTCCCACAAATCCAGCCTCCACGCAGCTGTCAGATTATCTCACACGAGCCTGGTCCTCCACTGCCCTGCCTAGAGTCATCCACAGGGTGCTTTGTGCCTTCAGGAGGAGGCCTAAGCTCCTCAGCCCAATGAGCCCCACCTCCGCCACCTCCAACCCCGAAGCCACGGGCAGTAGTGGGATGGCTGCCAGCTTTGGAGTAAGCAGACCTGAGTGTCCAAGGCTGATCTGCCCACTGCACCACCATGAGACTGGGGATAGACAATCTCACTTCTCAGCCTTGGTGTCCCCATCTGATAAATGGAGTTCAGCATAATATACTCATCTTTGCCAAGATACACCATTGACATCCTCAAGTTTCTCCCGCCTCACCCACCCCTCTCCTCCCTGCCTACCACACTCCGCACCACACCCTGTCAGTTCTAAGTGAAGCACGTTTCCTCGCTGGTCTCCCCTGCCTAAGCCCGCCCCACACCCCATCTACCCACATGGCCAGCGGCCTTTCTAAAATGTAAACCTGACTCTCTCCCCTGATCCAAATTCTCCTGTGACTTCCCACTAGGGTAAGTTCTAAGTCTTTACATGGCCAGAAGTGCTCCAGCTTCTGCCTACCGTGAGGTCCACCCTCACACACAGGGCTCCAGGCGCCACGTCCTCTCGGCTTCCAGCACACTCTGCACGCACACCCGCTGGCCCAGCGCCTCCTCACCTGCTGCAGGCCTCACATGCCACACCACCTTCTCCAAGTAGTTGTCCCTCACACACTCCCACCCCAACCCAAGTGAGCTCCCCTTCCTATGAGCCCCAAGGCTCATATGTGGCCCTATGAGCCACAGGGCCAGCCTGGCCCATTCTCACCAGGCTTCAGGGTAGACATCTGTTTGTCTTACCAATGGCATGACTCTGAGACCAAATGAATGTTTGTTGAAAGGGTAAAGGGAACAAGGACAAGGAAGGAGTCCTTGGCCTATGGAAAGCCCCAGGCTCGGTGGGGGCACTTATCAGACCCAACAAATAGTATTTAAAACATGGCTACAGGAAACAAAGCCGACATGCCAAGACCCTGGAGGAAAGGGCTGACAAAGAAGGGAAAGGGAAATCATGGGGACAGTTCAATTCTGGGAAGCAGTATAACTGGTATTTAGAAGTCAGTCTCAGGGACAGGGCAAGGCTACCCAAGCGTTCCGCAGCATAATGGGCTGGGGGAGTAAAGGAGGCCCAGCACGGTCCCTGAGGGCTGGGTGCAAGTTGTTGTGGGATGGAAACCAGCTCAAGGCTGGCTGTATCCTGGGCATGGGAAGGGCTGTGTCAGCCCCATTTGACCAGACAGGCCCATGAGGATGAAACTGGCCTTCCATCGCAAATAAGCCATAGACATCAGATTCAAAGATAAGAGTCTCCTGCTCTTTGCTCCTGACCACAAAGAGGCAGCGGGGTTCCAGGCCAACCAGTGAGGCATGAGAGGCCTGGCACCAAGAAGCCTGGTGATTTCTACGTCTTTTCAGCCAATGCAAACACTTCTGCATGTGAACTCTTCGATGGAGGGAATTGTGGAAACTTCACATTTTCCAGAAAGAACAATGCTCAGGCCACATCTGGCATAGTGGGGTCCCCCAAGAACCTCTCTGTAAGAGTATAACGGACACTGGAGACCATCCAGAGAGAGGAACGGGATGTGTGAGGGATCAAAACTGAGGACAGGTCAAAGGGCAAGTGAATTCTTTGCGTGCGCTCAGTCTGACTTTGCGACCCGATCGGCTGTTAGCTCACCAGGCTCTGTCCGTGGAATTCTCCAGGCAAGAATACTAGAGTATATAGTTATTTCCTCCTCCAGGGGATCTTCCCGACCCAGGAATCAAAGCTGCATCTCCTGCATTGGCAGGTGGATTCCTTATCACTAGCACCCCTGGGAAGCCCCGCTCTCCTGAACTGAGGCCCAGGTCACAGAGCAGAGGGAGCAGGCTCGGCCTGTGCGGTCCTTCGAGACAGAAAGAGGGTGACGGGATCAGTGCTCTGAGTAACCAAGGACAGAGCAGGCCATCCTCATCAGGGGTAAACCTTTTGTCCCAGGAGCTGACACGCCGATGAATGAGCGTGAGTGTGGAGACTGTGGGTGAAACCTCTGCCAAAGGCGAATGGAAGACCTCTGAGCAACCTCCTAGCGAAACACCAGCTGAAGGGAAGGATTTTCCCCTCACAGAGTATTCAACGCACACAAAACCCACGCGCTCCACTCGGGCATGTCTGCGACGCACCAGGGAAGGCTGTGCCAAGGGGAACGAGAGCTTGGGCAGATGGAGCAGCAGCTTGGGGGTTGGTGCCCTCTCTGCAACATGAAAGCTGGGCCCTGCTCGTATTGGTATTGTTGTTTAGTATTGTTAAACTGCTCTTGTACTTACGCCTTCAGGACAGAGAAGAGGGGCCTGCCTCCTGGCTCGGCTCTGAGGCCTAGATCCTGGCATCATTACAGAACCGGCATCAGAGTGTCTGGTGAGACCAGGTTAGGGGAGGGACAGGGAGTTTTTTGAAAGCCTTTAGGAGAGGGAGCACTGGGGAGCGTCAATTTTCACCTGGCCACTCCTCAGGCTGGTCATCTCAGAAGCAGTCTCCAGGCTCCAGTCCAGGCCTCCAGTCTCCAGCCGTGACACAGCAGCCACCCTGGAGACTGGGTGGTGGTCCTTGGGCACATCTGGAGGGGGCCACGCCCAGAGCACCAAATGACCTGGAGGCTCTCACTGGAAACTTCAGCCAAAATAACCAATGTGGGTGTCACACAGTGTCTCAGGACATGGATCTCAACTTCTCGGCCCAGAAGCAGGGGCCAGCTGATGCTGCAGCACCAGAACCCACAGTAGCATGCTTGCCCACCTGCCTCCACCTGCTCAGATCAGCCAGAAAGGCCACACACTGGACAAAGCAGAGGGTTAGCCATCAGGTGTATTGGGAGGAGCGATCTCCTGCATTGGCAGGTGGATTCCTTATCACTAGCACCCCTGGGAAGCCCCGCTCTCCTGAACTGAGGCCCAGGTCACAGAGCAGAGGGAGCAGGCTCGGCCTGTGCGGTCCTTCGAGACAGAAAGAGGGTGACGGGATCAGTGCTCTGAGTAACCAAGGACAGAGCAGGCCATCCTCATCAGGGGTAAACCTTTTGTCCCAGGAGCTGACACGCCGATGAATGAGCGTGAGTGTGGAGACTGTGGGTGAAACCTCTGCCAAAGGCGAATGGAAGACCTCTGAGCAACCTCCTAGCGAAACACCAGCTGAAGGGAAGGATTTTCCCCTCACAGAGTATTCAACGCACACAAAACCCACGCGCTCCACTCGGGCATGTCTGCGACGCACCAGGGAAGGCTGTGCCAAGGGGAACGAGAGCTTGGGCAGATGGAGCAGCAGCTTGGGGGTTGGTGCCCTCTCTGCAACATGAAAGCTGGGCCCTGCTCGTATTGGTATTGTTGTTTAGTATTGTTAAACTGCTCTTGTACTTACGCCTTCAGGACAGAGAAGAGGGGCCTGCCTCCTGGCTCGGCTCTGAGGCCTAGATCCTGGCATCATTACAGAACCGGCATCAGAGTGTCTGGTGAGACCAGGTTAGGGGAGGGACAGGGAGTTTTTTGAAAGCCTTTAGGAGAGGGAGCACTGGGGAGCGTCAATTTTCACCTGGCCACTCCTCAGGCTGGTCATCTCAGAAGCAGTCTCCAGGCTCCAGTCCAGGCCTCCAGTCTCCAGCCGTGACACAGCAGCCACCCTGGAGACTGGGTGGTGGTCCTTGGGCACATCTGGAGGGGGCCACGCCCAGAGCACCAAATGACCTGGAGGCTCTCACTGGAAACTTCAGCCAAAATAACCAATGTGGGTGTCACACAGTGTCTCAGGACATGGATCTCAACTTCTCGGCCCAGAAGCAGGGGCCAGCTGATGCTGCAGCACCAGAACCCACAGTAGCATGCTTGCCCACCTGCCTCCACCTGCTCAGATCAGCCAGAAAGGCCACACACTGGACAAAGCAGAGGGTTAGCCATCAGGTGTATTGGGGAGAGGAGAGATGGGGCACCTTCAAGAGTGCTTCCCACAGGCAGCTGCCTTCCTTGGTAGTTTACTGTGGGTTCAGGAGGAGCAGGGGGTTCATGGGGCTCCTCCGGCAAAGATGAGCTCCAGGGCCGCTTGGATGTCCCCTCCGGTGGCTTGCAGGGCCCGCAGGCTTAGCTCATCATCCTGGATGCCCATGTCCCGCAGCTGCTGCAGCTGGGGCTGCCACTGGCTCTGTGGAAAGACAGGACAGGCAGGAACTGTTAGTTAAGGATCCGGCGGAGACCTGTTTACCTCTAACAGAGGGAACTGGGTTCCTCCGGTCAAGCTGCTGATGTGAGGTTCCAAGCAACACAGCGCTTCAAGGAGTTTGATGAAGAAGTCCGAGGATTTAGGCAACAAATAAAAAGTATTTCCAATAAAAAGGGGGAAATGTAACATAAGGATCAAAAGAAAAACCATAAAGTACTCAACATCTAAATTTCAAAAAGAGTACTGCCTTTCTCCTGCAATGTATATACACATGTACACAAACACACACAAACCTTTAATTTTGTCTTTTAGTATGATACACAGTGAAAAGTCTCACTCTCATCTACTCCCTCCCCACCCCTGACAACCTTATATTTTCTTTGAGGAAATTTCAGTATATATGCCTATACTAAGCCTTTTCTTACACCTCTCTTTTTTTTTCTAACATATTACTGTAACCTAGAGAGCCCTCTATGTCAACACATGAAGAACTTTTTACTAACTGTGTAACAGTCCAACTTGTGGATGTCCTGAAATGCACGGCCACAGGGCAGTTTCCACCTCTGCCATCACAGACAACCTGGCAGTGACTGATTGTGTACAAATGTCATTCTCTGCATGCACACGCATCTCCGGAATAAATTCCGAGAAATGGGACTGCAAGGAATTACACAGCTTTAAGGGCCATCTGTACTTCCTTTTTCATGAACAGTCTGTTCATATCCTTTGCCCATTTTTCTACAGAGGTGTTGGTCTCAAATCACTAGTACTTCAATTCAGGAAGGTTTTACCCTTTGTCTGATCTGCGTTACAGACTTCTTTCCCAATTAATAGCTTTCCAACTTGGTTTGGTTTTTTGGATGTTGGTTTGGTTTGATTTACTATGCAGAAATTTTCACATTTATGAATGCAAAATATGATACTCTTTATACAATGGCTCCTTGATTCTGACTTTCAGCTATGAAAGGCTGTCTGTACGCTATGGGTTTAAAGAAATTTAGTATTTTCAAAGCTTCATCAATATCTCTGTCTGTCTCCCTGTCTCAAGAAGGAGGAAGTACCCACCTAAGGGAAAAGGATGTGTTTGCACTGTGGGAAGGAGAAGGCAGTGGGCATGAAATGCAAATTCAGAGAAGCAGGTAGGCAAGGGTGAGGATGTGAAGGGCTTTTAAAAAACCACAGAAACCAACTCAAATTCATTTTACAGGCCAGGTGGAGACATGAGAGCTTCTGAGCCGGAGGGCAGAGCAAACAGCCATCAGGCTGTGGACGATGAAGGAACGGAAAAGGTCAGTTGACTACAATCCTGCTCCCACTCCCTTCATGGTCCACCAGGGCCACATGGAGCAGTGAAAACCACATGGCCAGTCCCTGTCCCTATCGTTTAATGGCTTTATGAGAGTGGACAAGTTCCAGAAATGGCGTTCATGCCCCAGGCTTAAGAACAAAGAAAAGAGAGGGAAACGAACGGCTTGTGCACAGAGGCATGCAGCACAATGTGAACGCTTGGGTCATGCACTTAGCTGCTAGCTAAGCTTCCACGTTCCGTAAGGCAGGGAGAGGTGTCACCCGTGCTTACTAAGCCTTTTCTTACACCTTTTTAAAAGAAGAGCCCTCTATGTCAACACATGAAGAACTTTTACTAACTGTGTAACAGTCCAACTTGTGGATGTCCTGAAATGCACGGCCACAGGGCAGTTTCCACCTCTGCCATCACAGACAACCTGGCAGTGACTGATTGTGTACAAATGTCATTCTCTGCATGCACACGCATCTCCGAATAAATTCCGAGAAATGGGACTGCAAGGAATTACACAGCTTTAAGGGCCATCTGTACTTCCTTTTTCATGAACAGTCTGTTCATATCCTTTGCCCATTTTTCTACAGAGGTGTTGGTCTCAAATCACTAGTACTTCAATTCAGGAAGGTTTTACCCTTTGTCTGATCTGCGTTACAGACTTCTTTCCCAATTAATAGCTTTCCAACTTGGTTTGGTTTTTTGGATGTTGGTTTGGTTTGATTTACTATGCAGAAATTTTCACATTTATGAATGCAAAATATGATACTCTTTATACAATGGCTCCTTGATTCTGACTTTCAGCTATGAAAGGCTGTCTGTACGCTATGGGTTTAAAGAAATTTAGTATTTTCAAAGCTTCATCAATATCTCTGTCTGTCTCCCTGTCTCAAGAAGGAGGAAGTACCCACCTAAGGGAAAAGGATGTGTTTGCACTGTGGGAAGGAGAAGGCAGTGGGCATGAAATGCAAATTCAGAGAAGCAGGTAGGCAAGGGTGAGGATGTGAAGGGCTTTTAAAAAACCACAGAAACCAACTCAAATTCATTTTACAGGCCAGGTGGAGACATGAGAGCTTCTGAGCCGGAGGGCAGAGCAAACAGCCATCAGGCTGTGGACGATGAAGGAACGGAAAAGGTCAGTTGACTACAATCCTGCTCCCACTCCCTTCATGGTCCACCAGGGCCACATGGAGCAGTGAAAACCACATGGCCAGTCCCTGTCCCTATCGTTTAATGGCTTTATGAGAGTGGACAAGTTCCAGAAATGGCGTTCATGCCCCAGGCTTAAGAACAAAGAAAAGAGAGGGAAACGAACGGCTTGTGCACAGAGGCATGCAGCACAATGTGAACGCCTTGGGTCATGCACTTAGCTGCTAGCTAAGCTTCCACGTTCCGTAAGGCAGGGGAGAGGGTGTCACTCCGTGCTTAAAATGTTCCACCGCTCCCCAGCAACCACAGGACAAGCCTAATCTTATGCAGGCACTCAAGGCCCTCACACTCAGGCACCTGCTCTCCTTTACTCTGGCTCCATCTCAGGATCTTCCATCGTGGACACGGCCTTCTGGCCTTGCCGGTGTGACGTGTATCTGTCACGTGGACCTCACACCTGCTCAAACAGGTGGCTGCCGCTGCCTGGACACCACTTCCCCTTAACCAAACATTCCCTTCACCCTCTTCTCACCCAACTAACCTCTAATTGGCTCTTTAACAGTCAGTACAAATCACTTCCTCAGAAAAGTTTTGCCTGACTTATGTCTTCACCTAAAGCCTGGGCCGGCTTCTCGCTCTGTTACTCTCTCAGTTCAGCAGCTGCCTGGCACCACTCCATGGTAGGGCTGAGGACTGGCTCCTCCCTCCCCCAAGAGCTGGACCAGGCCTGGCAGATCCATGCTCAAGGCTCAGTCAACGCTCACAGGATGGATGAGTGACTCCTCCACTGAAAATGCCACACGGGCCCAAGTCAGACAGTCAGTGGAGCTAGGCGCGGGCACTGGGAGCAGGACTGGAAGCCGCAGGGACCACCGCCCTTACTGGGAGCACCCGCCCTGTCACACCGCCACACCCCAGCTGTTCCTCCAGCGAAGCAGCCCAAGTGCGAAGGGCCTCCAGACAGCAGAGCAAAGCTCCGCCAAAGTACCTAGGAGGCCGTGGGAACGTCAGGAGAGGAGGACTGACCTGAAGGCTGGGCTGCCCGGAGGCCTGCAGGGCATGCTGGAGGGCTTGGCTGAAGAGGTCGTTGGTGATGGGCGTCCCTGACTGGACGCCGGAGGACAGTGGGAGGTCCCTGAGGAGTGGCCCTAGAGACAGACCAAGGTCAGTGCCGCCTCAGCGCCGTCCCGTCTCCAGCACACAGCCGCTGCTGCCCCCGGCCCCGGCCTCCGGGCCCAGGGCCCAGGTTCCTAAGAGCTCTCTGGCAGGGTTGCAGCACAATGTGAACGCTTGGGTCATGCACTTAGCTGCTAGCTAAGCTTCCACGTTCCGTAAGGCAGGGGAGAGGGTGTCACTCCGTGCTTAAAATGTTCCACCGCTCCCCAGCAACCACAGGACAAGCCTAATCTTATGCAGGCACTCAAGGCCCTCACACTCAGGCACCTGCTCTCCTTTACTCTGGCTCCATCTCAGGATCTTCCATCGTGGACACGGCCTTCTGGCCTTGCCGGTGTGACGTGTATCTGTCACGTGGACCTCACACCTGCTCAAACAGGTGGCTGCCGCTGCCTGGACACCACTTCCCCTTAACCAAACATTCCCTTCACCCTCTTCTCACCCAACTAACCTCTAATTGGCTCTTTAACAGTCAGTACAAATCACTTCCTCAGAAAAGTTTTGCCTGACTTATGTCTTCACCTAAAGCCTGGGCCGGCTTCTCGCTCTGTTACTCTCTCAGTTCAGCAGCTGCCTGGCACCACTCCATGGTAGGGCTGAGGACTGGCTCCTCCCTCCCCCAAGAGCTGGACCAGGCCTGGCAGATCCATGCTCAAGGCTCAGTCAACGCTCACAGGATGGATGAGTGACTCCTCCACTGAAAATGCCACACGGGCCCAAGTCAGACAGTCAGTGGAGCTAGGCCGTGGGCACTGGGAGCAGGACTGGAAGCCGCAGGGACCACCGCCCTTACTGGGAGCACCCGCCCTGTCACACCGCCACACCCCAGCTGTTCCTCCAGCGAAGCAGCCCAAGTGCGAAGGGCCTCCAGACAGCAGAGCAAAGCTCCGCGTCCAAAGTACCTAGGAGGCCGTGGGAACGTCAGGAGAGGGAGGACTGACCTGAAGGCTGGGCTGCCCGGAGGCCTGCAGGGCATGCTGGAGGGCTTGGCTGAAGAGGTCGTTGGTGATGGGCGTCCCTGACTGGACGCCGGAGGACAGTGGGGAGGTCCCTGAGGAGTGGCCCTAGAGACAGACCAAGGTCAGTGCCGCTCTCAGCGCCGTCCCCGTCTCCAGCACACAGCCGCTGCTGCCGCACCACCCCGAGGGCCCACCACGGCCTCCCCGGCGGGGCCCGCACCAGGTAGCCTCACAGAGGTTCCTAAGAGCTCTCTCGGTGGGCAGGAAACGTTCTGTTCTCTTTTGCTCCCGGGAGATGGAATGGGGCCCCCGACCGAGCCCAGGACCCACACTGGCAGAGACGGCCGTGCCAGCTGCAGTGACCGTCACCAGGCACGCCTAAGTCTGTGATGTGTGTTTGGCCACTTTCAGGAATAAGTAAGGGCATACTACGTGACAGGAGGTTCTTCCACACTCCTGGGAAGAGTGCGTCGGGTCTGTGATGAGCCCCAGGCTCCTCAGCCCTCAAGGCAGGTGGGGGGCGGTCACTTGAGCTGCAGTGCAAAACCCACTGGGGCTCCAGGCAGAGTTCAGCTCAAAGCACATCGAGCACCAGGGTCAGCAAAGGTATGTGCACTCGACCACGGGGACCTTCCCCCTGGGGGCCCGGCCTTGCCCTTCCCGCCCTCTCTTCATACCTGGGTGCCAGGAGTCGGCGTGTGAGAGCTGCTCTCCGGAGTGCTGGCCAGGGCCAGGGCGGTGGCCAGCTCGCTCTGGGTGATGGGCCGAGGCCCGGCGGCTCCGCTGTACCCCAGGGAAGCCGGGCGGGAGCTGGATGCGCTGCTCGAGGGCGTGGACCTGGCGCTCTGCACAGGGGAGGCACCCAGGATCAGGACAGCAGCCCTGTGCTGTGCCCAGATGAACTCCACCCCCACTCCGGGAACAGTTCTCGGGGAGACTCCCAGGCTGCCAGGTTCACAGGCAAGAGTGTGAACAGCTGGGCCACCACAGGGCCTCTGACCGCCCCTTGCTGACGGTGCCAGGGCCCAGGGAGGGGGCATCCCAGCACCACCTCCCCCCGACGGCAGGCAGCCAGGCCACTCACCGGGTGAAAGTCCTCCTCCTCATCAGAGAGCCCTTCAAACAGGAAGCCACCTAGGGGAGACAGAACAGATTTTAGGAGGAGGAACAGGAAGGTACAGGCGCAGCTCCAGAATCACAGCTCTAGTTCCTCTCCAAAGGCATGTTCTCATCTCTCCCCTGGAAAATTACAGGACAGATGCACTCCCTGACTCAAACCCAGAGTTCCCAAGGAACAGCCTCTGCCAGCACGGTACATAGCTGCCGGGTAAAGCAAACCCCTGGGCCACTGCCCACTCCCGAGGGGCCCGCAGCCCACTGTTCCGGGGCTCACCTGGCATGTCCCGGTAGGAATTGGATGCTACGCCCCGGGAAGAGGAGTCAGCCCCCGGCAGTGAGGTGCTGCCTGCTACTGAATGCAGAACCAGGACAATCGCATTGACGAGGGCTGGGTGAGCAGGCACCAACCTGAGACAGAGCAGGGAGAAACCCAAGGGTGACTAAGAAGGAAAGAGTACCCTTGGCCATGGCAGGAATTCTGGGCGCCCCTCACAACAATCAAGCCACCCCTGCTGTCCTTAAACTTCCCAGTCTTCAGCACCTCCCTCCAGGTGGTTTGTCTTCCTGCTGTTCTGCCCCCAGCATCAGCAGGCCTTCTGCTCCAGGGTGCCCTGCGGACGCGTCACTCTGCTCTCCGGCGCGCATGACAAACGCAGCCCCCGAGGCTCAAGGGTCAGACTCTCATCTTGACTCCACCACTCTCTCACTGGGCAATTTTTGACATGTTCCTTCCCTTCGCAGGGTTTGGCTATTTTCTTCACTTGTAAATAAGGGGATATAACCTCTATTGTCCCTTTCAGCTCTAAAATTTGGACATATGCACCTGTTTCTTTCCCAACTTAAAATCCTTCACAGGCTCCCTAACATCTACTGAATGAGATCTGAACAGAGCCTGGCCTGCAAAGCCACCTCCCTCAGAACCCTGCTTCACCCCCACCTCTGCCTGCCCCTGTCCTTGGCTCCGTCCCTCCCCCAGTAACCCTGGCTCCTCCTCACCTCCTGAAACACTTAGAAGACAGATCTGGGGGATGGGCTACAAGAGCAGAATCCAGGACTGCAATTAGGCTTCTGGCCTGACCGTGAGGAGAGAAAAAAGTCCCCTTAGTAAGACAGGTATACTTACGTATCAAGCATACTGGGATCAGCAAAGACAGAGAAGAGGTCCTTGTCCTGGAGAACACCTGAAGGAGAACAGGTTCACCTCAGAGACAGGAAATCTAGCCAGGTCCGAGGGGGAGGCCTCAGAGCAATTGGCTTAACAGAGACACTCACGGGAAGTGGGGGAAACAACGTGCCAGCAGCACAACCCGCATGGTCTCCAGCTTGCTCCCTATGTGTTCCCTGCACGCAGGCTGCATACCGTGTATAGCCCGCTGGCCTGTTTTCCCCTCACCTCTGGGTTCTCTCCTCGTCCATCAAGGTGTGTAGTCTTCCCTGACTGCTGTGGTTTGGGCTAACGGCGGCCCTCCCGTGGCTTCCTCACAGTCTCATGTGTCATGCTATCTAGGCCACGATTTCTCTGTGGGACTGAAGATCTCGCAGGGCTGGGCATATGGACCAGTGATTCTTCACAAGGTCATCCCAGGTTTTCAAGGTAATTCCTCTGCCTGACTTCTTCTCCAACAGCTCCTATTTCCTTAAGTTCTGCCCTGCACTTACCAAGAGCAATGGGGTCACTGCTGAGGCCTGGAGTGGCCACAATGATCTGATCCAGAGACTCCTTATCTAGCCTAAAGACCATGGGTAGGGTTTTCTTCAACCCCCTCTCGCCATCTTGACTCCACCACTCTCTCACGGGCAATTTTTGACATGTTCCTTCCCTTCGCAGGGTTTGGCTATTTTCTTCACTTGTAAATAAGGGGATATAACCTCTATTGTCCCTTTCAGCTCTAAAATTTGGACATATGCACCTGTTTCTTTCCCAACTTAAAATCCTTCACAGGCTCCCTAACATCTACTGAATGAGATCTGAACAGAGCCTGGCCTGCAAAGCCACCTCCCTCAGAACCCTGCTTCACCCCCACCTCTGCCTGCCCCTGTCCTTGGCTCCGTCCCTCCCCCAGTAACCCTGGCTCCTCCTCACCTCCTGAAACACTTAGAAGACAGATCTGGGGGATGGGCTACAAGAGCAGAATCCAGGACTGCAATTAGGCTTCTGGCCTGACCGTGAGGAGAGAAAAAAGTCCCCTTAGTAAGACAGGTATACTTACGTATCAAGCATACTGGGATCAGCAAAGACAGAGAAGAGGTCCTTGTCCTGGAGAACACCTGAAGGAGAACAGGTTCACCTCAGAGACAGGAAATCTAGCCAGGTCCGAGGGGGAGGCCTCAGAGCAATTGGCTTAACAGAGACACTCACGGGAAGTGGGGGAAACAACGTGCCAGCAGCACAACCCGCATGGTCTCCAGCTTGCTCCCTATGTGTTCCCTGCACGCAGGCTGCATACCGTGTATAGCCCGCTGGCCTGTTTTCCCCTCACCTCTGGGTTCTCTCCTCGTCCATCAAGGTGTGTAGTCTTCCCTGACTGCTGTGGTTTGGGCTAACGGCGGCCCTCCCGTGGCTTCCTCACAGTCTCATGTGTCATGCTATCTAGGCCACGATTTCTCTGTGGGACTGAAGATCTCGCAGGGCTGGGCATATGGACCAGTGATTCTTCACAAGGTCATCCCAGGTTTTTCAAGGTAATTCCCTCTGCCTGACTTCTTCTCCAACAGCTCCTATTTCCTTAAGTTCTGCCCTGCACTTACCAAGAGCAATGGGGTCACTGCTGAGGCCTGGAGTGGCCACAATGATCTGATCCAGAGACTCCTTATTACTGAGCATCTTAAAGACCTGCGGGAGAAATGTGGAGGGCTGAGCACTCCGAGTAGCTTCATGCACTCAGAAATGCCCACGGTCAGCTGAAGTACTTCCTCCAAGTGCTGACACGTACACACCACAATGGAGTGACAGCCCCAGGGAAGAGAGGAACCACTTTTTGTCTGAGATCAAGGTTTACTGGAGGGGAAACAAATAACATAAAAGCAAGATCACAATAAACCTTCAATCTGTGGTCCTTTCCCCCATTTATAGTTCTATGGCTTTCAAAATAAAAGCTCTCATTATAAGCCCATAACAAAGGTTTCTCTAGATCCTAGAAGTCCTTTTCAATCTCCATACCACCATCATTTCACATTTATAACATTTATATACATTGGGAAGTTTGCAGCCGTATTAATATTGCTTATCAACTCTCCTATGGAAAGTCATCAGTGCACTTTCCCAGTGAGGAAATCCTGGGTAAGGAGCAGTACACAGGCAGTTCAGCCAAAAGCAAAGAATGAGGCCCAGCAGAAACTGCATATGGACCCTTGGACTGCTGTTGTTTAATCGCTCAGTCATGTCTGACTCTTTGTAACCCCATAGACTGCAGCAAGCCATGCTCCTCCGTCCATGGAATTCTCCAGGCAAGAATACTGGAGTGGGTTGCCATACCCTTCTCCAGGGAAGCAAATTCACTCCATGAAACCAATGTCAGGAGAGGCTGTATCATTATCATTAAAGAGAATCAACAATGTCCAGCTGAGAGGCTCTTCGGGGGAAGACAGGGCTTTACATGGGCCCACAGGCATGGCGAAACCTCCCCAAGGAACTCTGGGGCGCCACAGCCACCAGCCTCCGGCTCCCTCTCGGCACCCCTCTCACGTAACCCTCTCCAGCAGGCCTGGCCAGGGTCTCACGGGGGGCGCAGCACGTGCTTACCGCCTCCCTGTAGGAGGAGCTGCTGTGCAGAGCAGTGTGCAGCACGCGGAACTCCCTCAGGGCAGCCACTTTGTCCACCGGCTCTGGGAACGAGACACTCAGTTACCCGACAGCCCGGGCCGCTCCCCTGCCGCCAACGCAGAGCACCACCTCCACAAGTGTCCACGTGCAGGGTCTCTTCCCTCCTCACCCCACTAAGAACTTGGCACCCGATGAGAAAAAGCTACGCCACAGACGTGAAAGTCGTACTCTTCTAAGTCATTTCGGCAGATCAACAATTTCAAGTTCCAGCAGAGGCGAATCTTACCATATGAAAAAGACTGTGCTGATCAGTATACCACTGCAGGAATTCTAGGCGTTCACACTGAGAAGGAGGGTATAATGAACTCAGTAGACTTTTGTGCAGTGATTTAAAATAAGTGCTGCAAGCCATCTGAACAATATGGAGCCATGTTGACACAATATGTTAAGAGAAAGAAATAGAACATAAAGTTGTATGGTGTTCCCTAGTAAAACTTTGTGAGATGTCAGTGTGCATGTGGGCCACGGCTAGATGGGAACAAGCCAGGATGACAGGATTGAGGGGAACAGTTTTCCTTCTGGATATTTTCTTTAGGCCTCTGTAATATTATTCTGATTAAAAAATATATATACAAGAAGGACCAAGAAAATACTGTACTTGTAGGATGCTCAACAAACTTTCATCACATGTCCAGAAATGAGCATGTCACTAAGACTCAAAAGCTCATTTTTGGTCTTTGGACACTCTGACTCATACACAAGGGAGAGTCTCACAGTTGTCTTAGTTTTTACCTGGCCACTCTACTATTTAGGATATCGGCCCATTTCATAGGTAAAGAAATTGGGTAAAAGAACAGGGAGGAGGCAGGAAGTCCACCCTGGGTCACACTTCTAAAAGTGTGGAGACCCTCGCCCAGGAAGGCTACAGACTGTGCTCGGCCCAACACCAGAGGCACCATTCCCAAGGCAAGGAGAACGGCACCCTTGGGGTTCCATGTGGCAACCACACCCTTACCTACAGGTCGAATCATGAAAAATATTCACATGAAGGAACTATATCACCTAGGTTATTCATTCTGTAAACCTGGGCTAAGCACTGACTCCCCACTTTTGGAGTAAGTCGTGTCCTGTGCCAGGCACAGGAGGGCAAAAGGTAAGAGTCCCTGCCATCAAGGAAACTCTTGAAGACATGAGACTGAATCAAACACACCTGCACACAACAATTACAAAACACCAGGCTGAGGACTTCAACAACAGAGACACGGACCACAGCGAGGGCATCAGGCACATGGAGGCAGACCACACGGCCCCGAGGAAGGACCACACGGAGCTGCCTCCCAGGAGGGAATGCTTGAGAGGGGTATTTAGGCTAAAGAAGACGTTGACGGTGGGGGAGAAGGTCTCCAGGCCTGAGAAAGAGTGCAAAGGCATGGGAGGAGATACACGTGAGGTGCTGTGAAGGAACCCTAGGTGGTTTCTGTGCCGGAGCCCAGGGTACACACCCTTGCTCAAACAGCAGGCCTAAATGAGATCTAAAGGGATTTGTAACCCTCTGCAGAGAACCACCAAAAGGATCCAGGTGGGAAGGCAGAAACTGACACTTTCTCCTCCTACAGGATCTAATCTGGTGGGAGACAAAAGAAATGTGCTTCCTTTTGGGAAGAATGCTGAAAGATAAAATATCTGAAATGCCATCACAAGAATTTCTTTTCAAATCTAAAAGTTCATTTTCACCTTCCAATAAAAAGTCCGTTTGTTTCAAAAATAAATCTCCAGGAGGAAGTGGGGGATAAAAACGACTTGAAAACTTAAGGCATAATCAGCTAAGAGTTGTGGTTGTCTATCGTCTATGAGCTCATCTCACCCTTGGAAGTGGGAGACAGCCAGCTCAGTGGAAAGAACACTCCTGAGCCAGCAAAACCTGGATTCACATCCCAGCTCCTGCCTTCATTTTTCTAAGCACATGACCTTGAATAAATACCGTTCTAGCTCTTTTTCTTCATGTATAAAATGCTAGTGCTGCCACCCATCCTGTTGAGCCACTTGATTAAATGAGATATCAAAGAGAAACAAGCTGGCTGGAAGAAGCAACAAATGCTCCTTTCCTTCTGTCAATCCCCTCCAGCCAAAGACCAGAGGGGCACACCTGCAGTTGTGCAAGGTGTGTTTACTGCTCTTAGAGAGAGAATGCTCACCACCAGAACCCTGGAGCACCTCGGCGAGAGGATGCCAGAAGGGACAGAGAGGACTTGGGCTTTGATTAGGGGACTCGGCAGAGGAAGTTTAAGGAAGCAGGGTTTTCTTGTGGATTGGAGGCTCTCAGGAAGTGGGGGTGATTTTACAATCAGGTATCTTAATAATTCTTATCTAGAAAGAAGAAAAAGGAGAGCCAGGCCAAAGCTGAAATTGGCAAAGAAGCAGGAGTCACTCCTAACAGTCAGGATAGAAGGATATTTGGTCTTTTTTGTGGTTGGTCAAGGTGCAGGTTTTTGCCTCTGTTCAGAAATGAGAAGAAACTTGTTTTCGTCTGGATCCATTATGGCCTCAGAGTGAGTGGCCTTGTAAATGCTGATGACCTGGGAAACTGTTCACAATTCAAGGCCTAGGGGAAGTCCAGGCCAGCCCCTGGTTCCACTGCCCTTCTCTTTCTCACTTCCTATTGGGATACAAAACATCTTTTTGTCCTTTATGTTTAGAATTGAAAAGAGGGAAAATTTCAAGCTGATGACCAGACACAGCAATTGTGAACATTATTAAAATATGTCAAACTGCCCATTTTTAACAAAGTTAACCTCTTACACAGTTTTGCTTTATCCTTAGGGAGGCTTTTAAAACACAAATGCAAAATTTAAATTATGAATTCCAAGCATCACCTTTTATCAATAAGTCAGAAAGGCATTAGAGGCTTTGTATGTTTTCTCCAGGACCTACTTTTTATTTAAGTCATCATTTATTTTTCATTCATATTTTATTCTTTGGCATGTGTGCACCTCCCATTGCAGTGGCCTCTCTCATTGCAGTGTACCAGCTCCTGCCTTCATTTTTCTAAGCACATGACCTTGAATAAATACCGTTCTAGCTCTTTTTCTTCATGTATAAAATGCTAGTGCTGCCACCCATCCTGTTGAGCCACTTGATTAAATGAGATATCAAAGAGAAACAAGCTGGCTGGAAGAAGCAACAAATGCTCCTTTCCTTCTGTCAATCCCCTCCAGCCAAAGACCAGAGGGGCACACCTGCAGTTGTGCAAGGTGTGTTTACTGCTCTTAGAGAGAGAATGCTCACCACCAGAACCCTGGAGCACCTCGGCGAGAGGATGCCAGAAGGGACAGAGAGGACTTGGGCTTTGATTAGGGGACTCGGCAGAGGAAGTTTAAGGAAGCAGGGTTTTCTTGTGGATTGGAGGCTCTCAGGAAGTGGGGGTGATTTTACAATCAGGTATCTTAATAATTCTTATCTAGAAAGAAGAAAAAGGAGAGCCAGGCCAAAGCTGAAATTGGCAAAGAAGCAGGAGTCACTCCTAACAGTCAGGATAGAAGGATATTTGGTCTTTTTTGTGGTTGGTCAAGGTGCAGGTTTTTGCCTCTGTTCAGAAATGAGAAGAAACTTGTTTTCGTCTGGATCCATTATGGCCTCAGAGTGAGTGGCCTTGTAAATGCTGATGACCTGGGAAACTGTTCACAATTCAAGGCCTAGGGGAAGTCCAGGCCAGCCCCTGGTTCCACTGCCCTTCTCTTTCTCACTTCCTATTGGGATACAAAACATCTTTTTGTCCTTTATGTTTAGAATTGAAAAGAGGGAAAATTTCAAGCTGATGACCAGACACAGCAATTGTGAACATTATTAAAATATGTCAAACTGCCCATTTTTAACAAAGTTAACCTCTTACACAGTTTTGCTTTATCCTTAGGGAGGCTTTTAAAACACAAATGCAAAATTTAAATTATGAATTCCAAGCATCACCTTTTATCAATAAGTCAGAAAGGCATTAGAGGCTTTGTATGTTTTCTCCAGGACCTACTTTTTATTTAAGTCATCATTTATTTTTCATTCATATTTTATTCTTTGGCATGTGTGCACCTCCCATTGCAGTGGCCTCTCTCATTGCAGAGTACCAGCTCTGGGCGCATGTGCTCCAGAGTGTTGGCTTGTAACTGGACACAGTAGCCCAGCCGCTCTGCGACTTGTGGGATCCTCCCACTCCAGGGATTGAACCGACGCCCCTTGCACTGCAAGGCTGACTCTTTACCCACTGGACCACCAGGGAAGCCCCAGGAGCTACTTTTATACTATTCAAATATTCTCAAGCTCCAGGAAAATAAACTAGCAGGAGTGAGGTGACTGAACAAATCACCTGCCTGCAGCGGCTGGTGGGAAGATTTGCTAACCTGAAAACACTCCCCAGCACTTAAGATGAGGGCAAGGAGTTTTCAGCTTCTTTCTAATGGGAACAACTAAAACATACAAAGTTCACTGAGAAATATACTGCTGCCCTAAAGGAATTTAAATAGATACAGAGTCCCTACCCTATTAAAGCAATGGATAATGAACTTAAAAGTGCCTTCTGTTAGTGGCGCTGGCAGCATGAAGATCAACACTGCACTGTTTATCAATGTGTTCTAATCCAATCAATAATAAAGATATCCTCTATTATCTCAGTAAATTCCCCCTTTGTTCCACTCAGGCTCTTGCCAAGGACACACAGACCCTCCCTCCCTCGGTGATATCTCAGAAGCTCTACTTAAGAGCCAACCCTCTCTCACCTGGTTTCTGATCAGGCTCAGGCCAGGACTTGCGCAGAACATGGACTGTGGATCCTGGCTGAATGCCATAGAAGTCCAGAGTCTGATCATCTTTTAGCTCCCACGTATAGAATTGAAAAGAGGGAAAATTTCAAGCTGATGACCAGACACAGCAATTGTGAACATTATTAAAATATGTCAAACTGCCCATTTTTAACAAAGTTAACCTCTTACACAGTTTTGCTTTATCCTTAGGGAGGCTTTTAAAACACAAATGCAAAATTTAAATTATGAATTCCAAGCATCACCTTTTATCAATAAGTCAGAAAGGCATTAGAGGCTTTGTATGTTTTCTCCAGGACCTACTTTTTATTTAAGTCATCATTTATTTTTCATTCATATTTTATTCTTTGGCATGTGTGCACCTCCCATTGCAGTGGCCTCTCTCATTGCAGAGTACCAGCTCTGGGCGCATGTGCTCCAGAGTGTTGGCTTGTAACTGGACACAGTAGCCCAGCCGCTCTGCGACTTGTGGGATCCTCCCACTCCAGGGATTGAACCGACGCCCCTTGCACTGCAAGGCTGACTCTTTACCCACTGGACCACCAGGGAAGCCCCAGGAGCTACTTTTATACTATTCAAATATTCTCAAGCTCCAGGAAAATAAACTAGCAGGAGTGAGGTGACTGAACAAATCACCTGCCTGCAGCGGCTGGTGGGAAGATTTGCTAACCTGAAAACACTCCCCAGCACTTAAGATGAGGGCAAGGAGTTTTCAGCTTCTTTCTAATGGGAACAACTAAAACATACAAAGTTCACTGAGAAATATACTGCTGCCCTAAAGGAATTTAAATAGATACAGAGTCCCTACCCTATTAAAGCAATGGATAATGAACTTAAAAGTGCCTTCTGTTAGTGGCGCTGGCAGCATGAAGATCAACACTGCACTGTTTATCAATGTGTTCTAATCCAATCAATAATAAAGATATCCTCTATTATCTCAGTAAATTCCCCCTTTGTTCCACTCAGGCTCTTGCCAAGGACACACAGACCCTCCCTCCCTCGGTGATATCTCAGAAGCTCTACTTAAGAGCCAACCCTCTCTCACCTGGTTTCTGATCAGGCTCAGGCCAGGACTTGCGCAGAACATGGACTGTGGATCCTGGCTGAATGCCATAGAAGTCCAGAGTCTGATCATCTTTTAGCTTCCGGCCACAGTATATCAGATCTGAGAGAAAAAGAAAAAAAGACTATTCATTTATATTTTGCTCCTCATAACAGTTTAAATGACTTTTGTCCACCTTATCTAACTGGATGGATAGCTACAGAATGACATATACTTTAAAAAGTACTCTTACTTAATAAACACATTTTGCCAACCTGGATGGGAGGGGCGTTGGGGGGAAAATGGATACATGTGTATGTGTGGCTGAGTCCCTTCCCTGTTCGCCTGACACTACCACAACATTGTTAACCAACTCTACTCCAATACAAAATTAAAAGTTTAAAGTTTAAAAAGAAACAAATAAATATATTTTAATAACAACTGTTAACAAGCCAAACTGATAAATATAGAATCTACATTCTGGAAAACCCTAGAACTGAATTAATATCATGGAAACTGCTACATTTAAATGAAAGGGAAAATAAAGCGATAAAAAAAAATGAACCCCATGTTTTTATGACTGAAAACACACTTTTTGCCAGCTTATAACATTTTGTCAGTTTATATGTCATTGCATTAATAATATACGGCTTCCAAGGTAGCACTAATGGTAAAGCACCTACCTGCCAGTACAGGAGATGTAAAAGATATGAGTTCAGTCCCTGGATTGGGACGATCCCTTGGAGGAGGTGGGGTGGAGAATCCCATGGACAGAGGAGCCTGGTAAGCTACAGTTCATGGGGTTGCAAAGAGTTGGACACAACTGAAGAGACTGAGCATGCGCAACTGAAAACACACTTTTTGCCACCTTATACCATTTTGCTAGTTTATATGCCACTGCATTAATAACATAATTATATTTACTTTCACTGATGGGGCCCAGGGTTCAATTCCTGGTCAGGAACTAAGATCCTGCAAGCCACACAGCACAGTCAAAAATGAAAAAAGAAAAAGAAATTATATTTAAATGTCTTCTTCTTCCACCTAGAATGGCCTTGTCATCTATTTTCACTGTCTTCCCTCTGACCAACCAACCAACCAAAACTCCTAACCATCGCTTAAGACCTACCTCGAATGCCATATACTGAGGGGCTTTTCCTGGCCAGTACATCCTTCCTACCCATTCTTTCAAAGAATGTCATAGTCAAGGAAAATTGTGATGAAGTAGCTCAGCATAATGTACAAATAAAATGGCAACCAACAGTTTTATTATATGATTTGTTTCTATTCACCCAACAACAATTGCTTCCCTGCAGCGTTAACATTTGCTGGTCTAGTCCCTAAGTTGTGTCCGACTCTTCTGCGATTCTAAGGACTGTAGCTGGCCATATTCCTCTGTCCACGGCATTTCCCAAGCAAAAATACTAAAGTGGGTTACCATTTCCTTCTCCAGGGGATCTTCCTGACCCAGAGATCTTCCTGACCCTCTCCTATATTGGCAGGTAGATTCTTTATCACTGAACCACTAGGAAAGTCCAGTGTTAACATTATGAGACAACAAATTCCAAACTCTTAATTTACCCTTGTAATTCCAGAATTACTCTCCCCCAAAAGAGATGAGAGCAGCAGCCCATCTCCAGTCCAGAGACTCACCAATCAGCTCAGGGTCTGGAACAGACTCCTGGAGTTTGCCAGCAATAAGCTGCTTCAGAAATGAAATACTATATCCCCCCAGGGAGTATTCTCCGAGTTCTGTCTCTGGCAGCCGAAGAATAGATTTGGGGGCAAGTGGCTGGTCTGCCAGCTTCACCGCCAGGTGCCAATCTGAGAGAGACATCCTCTCTCTTTCGCGCTCTCTCTTTCTCCCTGTAAAGGAACAAAGCCTTAGTGGTTAAAGGGCAGACCACCGCCCGAAGCCACCCCCCCATCCCCCGACCACCACCGAAGGCCTGAATGAGACAGAATCCTCTGTGTCTGTTGGAAAAGCTCAGGATACAGCATCAAGAAGCCCAAACTAGAATCTGTGGTCCTCTCTTCATTCGTTCTTGATAGCAAGAAACTTCAGTTCTCTAAGCCTCAGTTTCTTTGGCTTTAAAGTGGACATAAAAATGCCATCCAATCTAATAAGAATGTTGTGAGGTTCAAATGAGATCATCCAACCCTCTCCCTTATGTACACACCATGTTTCTTCAACTTTTGCTTTAACCACAACAGCAGCTTTCCCACAAACGCCCTGCCTCCTGCTTCTCCCTAATAAATATTCATACTGTCACTCAACTCGTCAATTTAAAACATGGATCGGATCAAGACACTCCTCTGTTTAGAATCCAAACCACCTCTATGAATAAATCTAAACCCCACAGCCTGGCTTTCAAGCACATTCACATCTGTTTTCTCTGCCAGCCTTCCCCGCCAAAAGCTCTGGGCTGTCTCACCCTTCCCAACACTTAAGTCCACCTCCACTAAGCCTGGATTCGTAACAAAGCTCTCCCCTTCTTTGATCATCTGCTAATTCTGCATATAACCTCTCCTCCCTCTTCCATCTGTAAGCAAACTCCTATCAATGGTAATTCATACACAACCTTCTCTGTCCCTTCTGTAGTCACATTCCCTCATAGCAAAGGGTTACAAACAAAGTGGCTTCTTTGGAAGAGGAAAGAAAAGGCTTTGAGGCTGCGCAGCAGATCCTAAGGCGCACCTCCACCACCCCACCCCACCTTCAAAAAAACCCCCTTCCATTTCCAGGTTTATGACAGGGAAGGAAATGGGTCTTTTAATTAAAATAGCATATCTCATTTAATCCTCACAACTGTACTGAAATAGGTATTACCATCTACAAATTAATGACCAAGGAAGCGAGATTCAGGTGAAGTCAGCGGCCCAAGGTCACTGAGAGTTAATACTGGGTCAGGGATACTATCTCTGGGGTGACGACCCCACCACTCCCACAGAACCAGCCAACTAATCACCACACGCCGAGCCCGCGCGGCCCCGGGGCCCAGCGCCCTCACCCGTCCCGCGGAAGGAACCCGGCCGCAGGGGCGCCGGTGTAAACACTCACTCGGGTCCTCTCGCCGGAAACCGGAGGCTGCGCGCTGCATTCTGGGAGTTGCAGTTCCTGGGGGCAGCTCCCCCGCCCCTTTATAAATAGCCGGCCTGCAAGGGGCGCTAGTTGCAAAGCTTCCGGTTCCGGGGAGGGTGTAGTTTTTGTGAGGTTTGAAATTTTGGACATAAAATGCCATCTATGATGGTTCAAATGAGATCATCAAACCCCAAACACCATGTTTCTTCAACTTTTGCTTTAACCACAACAGCAGCTTTCCCACAAACGCCCTGCCTCCTGCTTCTCCCTAATAAATATTCATACTGTCACTCAACTCGTCAATTTAAAACATGGATCGGATCAAGACACTCCTCTGTTTAGAATCCAAACCACCTCTATGAATAAATCTAAACCCCACAGCCTGGCTTTCAAGCACATTCACATCTGTTTTCTCTGCCAGCCTTCCCCGCCAAAAGCTCTGGGCTGTCTCACCCTTCCCAACACTTAAGTCCACCTCCACTAAGCCTGGATTCGTAACAAAGCTCTCCCCTTCTTTGATCATCTGCTAATTCTGCATATAACCTCTCCTCCCTCTTCCATCTGTAAGCAAACTCCTATCAATGGTAATTCATACACAACCTTCTCTGTCCCTTCTGTAGTCACATTCCCTCATAGCAAAGGGTTACAAACAAAGTGGCTTCTTTGGAAGAGGAAAGAAAAGGCTTTGAGGCTGCGCAGCAGATCCTAAGGCGCACCTCCACCACCCCACCCCACCTTCAAAAAAACCCCCTTCCATTTCCAGGTTTATGACAGGGAAGGAAATGGGTCTTTTAATTAAAATAGCATATCTCATTTAATCCTCACAACTGTACTGAAATAGGTATTACCATCTACAAATTAATGACCAAGGAAGCGAGATTCAGGTGAAGTCAGCGGCCCAAGGTCACTGAGAGTTAATACTGGGTCAGGGATACTATCTCTGGGGTGACGACCCCACCACTCCCACAGAACCAGCCAACTAATCACCACACGCCGAGCCCGCGCGGCCCCGGGGCCCAGCGCCCTCACCCGTCCCGCGGAAGGAACCCGGCCGCAGGGGCGCCGGTGTAAACACTCACTCGGGTCCTCTCGCCGGAAACCGGAGGCTGCGCGCTGCATTCTGGGAGTTGCAGTTCCTGGGGGCAGCTCCCCCGCCCCTTTATAAATAGCCGGCCTGCAAGGGGCGCTAGTTGCAAAGCTTCCGGTTCCGGGGAGGGTGTAGTTTTTGTGAGGTTTGAAATTTTGGGCGTGAGGCTGTCTTCGTCCTTTCGCCCGAGAGCGTTCTATATCAGTGTTCCAGGGCGCAGGTCACGGGAGCGAGGCCTGGTGTAAGGTTTACCGCCCCGCGAGTCGCGCTGTCTTAGGACGCACGCAGAGTCCGTCGGTTACGCCAGGTCCTTACGGCGCGGACGCCCGCTTCCAGGTTCTCGGCCCCGGGTCCCCTCCCATTCGTCCCTTCGCTTCCGGAGGACCCTTTCTGGAGCGGCCTCTTCAGACACGCCCCAGCCTTGCACCCCTCACCAGAAAGAGGCCTGGGCTTTGATGAAGTCAGCCTCTTGTGCTGCTCGCCTATGGCTTTTCATACGTGCCTTTGAAGGCATCCTAGGAACCCAACGACGACCTTCTCTAAAGTTGGTACATCGAGAGAAGTTACCAAGCAGAGTTCCTGGTATACCGCGATGTGAAATACTGGGGTTTGTGTAAGTCATTCACAGAGTCAGTGCGGGGAGGGGATCTCACTGAACTCTCAGAGAAACAGCATACAGTCGTCCCTGGTATCCGCGAAGGATTGCTTCCGGGACCCTCCATAGGTGTCAAAATACGCGGATACTTCAATCCCGTGTATACACGGTACCCTACAGTCGACCCTCAGTACCCTCTTGTTAATACTTATGGCTGATTCACAATGTTTTAGGGCAGAAACCAATACAATACCATAAAGCAGTTATCCAGCATTTAAAAAAGATAAAGGCATAGCTGTGGTCACAAAACAAGTGAGAAATCCTCAAATGCAGAAATGAAGCGGTAACTGGAAAAAGGCAGTGAGCTTTGGAAGATGAGCACCTTTCCAGAGAGATTAGTAGTTCTGGAAGCCTACTTGGAGATTTTGACACCAAAACATTGAGCCCCTGAGCCATTGAAACTGATGGCTTCCCAGGTGGCACAGTGGTAAAGAATCTGCCTGCCAATGTTGGAGACACGGGAATGATTTCTGGGTTGGGAAAAACCCTTGGAGGAGGAAATGGCAGCCCACTCCAGTGTTCTTGCCTGGAGAATTCCATGGGCAGAGGGGGCTGGCAGGCTACAGTTCATGGGGTTGCAAAGAGTCTGACACAACTGAGCATGCACGCACCACTACATAAAGTTGAAAACTTTAGAAGAGTTGCATCAAAGGGCAGAATACAAATTTTAAAAAGTCAAACCCATGCGTCAGCACTAGGAGAAAGAAAAATTCTCTCTTTGGCTCCAAAGGCAGAGCAGTGAAAAGGGAGATGATATATGAAAGAATAGTCTGACATGAGAACTTCCTTTTATTTTAAAGTAAATTTCAAGTTTACATTAAAGTTGCAAATATAACACAAAATCATTTCCTCTAACCACCCAAAGCCCCAAATTGTGAACATTTTAATAACATTCGCCTTATCATTCTTTACTTTTATTCTCACACCCCCACCCCCAAGCCATTTGAAACCAAGTTGTAGATGTGATGCCCCACTACTCTCTCTTGCAGATGGTGACTGAAGCCATGAAATTAGAAGACACTTGCTCCTTGGAAGGAAAGCTATGACAAACCTAGATACCATATTAAAAAGCAGAGACATCTCTTTGCTGATGAAGGTCTGTATAGTCAAAGCTATGGTTTTTCCAGTAGTCACATGGAAAAATGTATGTATGGATGTGAGAGTTGGACCATAAAGAAGGCTGAATACCAAAGAATTGATGCTTTCAAATTGTGGGGTTGGAGAAGACTCCTGGGGGTCCCATGGACTGCAAGGAGATCAAACTAAGCAATCCTAAACAGAATCAATCCTGAATATTCATTGGAAGGACTGTTGCTGAAGCTGAGCCTCCAGTACTTTGGCCAGCTGATACAAAGAGCTGACTCACTGGAAAACACCCTGATGCTGGGAGAGATTGAAAGCCAAAGGAGAATGGAGCGGCAGAGGATGAGATGGTTAGATAGCATCACTGATTCAATGGATATGAATTTGAGCAAGCACCAGGAGGTAGCAGAGGACAGAGAAGCCTGGCACACCGTAGTCCATGGGTCTCAAAGAGTCAGACACAAATTAGCAACTGAACAACAACAACAGTAGTTTATTATATATGTTCTAATACCAATACTTTGAATTCCAGTTCAACACTGCATGTTCTTTTCTAGTCTTCCCCTCTATATAATTTTACCTTCTCCAAAGTGGCTCCCATTTTCTATAATATATTATATACATATGCTTATATTAAAATCTATGGTACTGAGGCAGGAAGTAGATGGACCTCCCCCTCTTGCCCTCCCCCACCTTCCCCAGCCAATGCCCTCCAGAGTAAAGCCATTGGAGATTCATTCCCCATGGACTGAAAGTCTAAGATGAGAATAGCAAGACAACTAAGGGAGGAGGCTTGGCACTGCTCAGACCACATGTTTCTTGTTCCCAAAGTCAGGACACCTCCCTGATCACACATGCACAGAAACACTCCTTGGAGTGTTGTCAAGAGATGCTCTACCCAGAACCCTTTGCAGTAGAATCCATTTTGGCTAAAAGATGCATGCGCACACATGGGAAGATCCTGAGACGCTCCAGCAATGGACTGTGAACCAGGTAAATCAACATGATTGGCCAAAGGAAACCTGGAAGAAATGCCCCATCAAAGCAATTCAAACTGCCACACAGGCACAACTCAGCCTCTCTCTCTGTCTTTCTGAATTTGCCGGTGTGTCTACTCACACATACTGTACTCTTTTTTTTCTCCTCCTAATGAATACTTTGTTTCATTACTTTTCCCTCTTGGTGGAAATTATTTTCTGCAAAGCCAAAAGGCCAAGGCCCTTGTCACTGACCACTTGTCCAGTAGTTAGAATTTGATGCTCTGACTGCTGCATCGTGGCCTCAGTCTCCAGCTGGGAACCCAAGCCCCACTTTGAGCCATTGCAGGCAAATGCCACCCAAGACCAGCGCCATCATCACAATGGAGCCTCTTCAGCTTATGGCTAAGTCATTTTAACATTTAACATAAAAGGTTCTGATCAATGCCGTACTACCTGGCATGACAAGTCAAGGCTCCTCTTTACATTTCCTGCCCCAAACACAACAATGAGCCTTTTCTTCAGAAAGCTCAGATGGTTTTTCGTGGTAAATTGAGTTTCAAAACCACAGCCTGGGCACTAGGGATGCTAATTTCTACTGAATTGGTCGTTATTTCTAAGCCGCTTCAGTGGAGACAGCTAGATCTATGTCTAGACCTCTATTTCTATCTAGAGCTATACTTACAAAGATAGAAATAGAGATAATTTATACTGCTACTTCAAATTCAAGACTACAGGGGTTTATATAACCTTTTGTATATTACATGTTTCTTTCCCTTTCTACACTGAGAACCCTAGTTCTGAAGAACATAAGGGATATTCCATAATTACTCATTTACTTTATCCCACATTGCATGCACAACAGTCTCTAGCATAAGAATATGAATGCTACAATCACTGATATAATTCCTGGGAAAAAGTTTCCATTTATATTTGTATATATGCAATTATATTGCATTATATTTGCATATATACACTTTCGTTCTGTTCCCTCTGCTGCCCTCTGCATGGTGAAGTATGCTCCCCTCCCACCCATGGCTGATCTTGGTGGGCAGGAAGAGGCTCCCCGTTGGCCCAGCACATGGCTCACCATTCCCATGGATGATAAAGACAGGCACACCTCCCACACCCCTGAGGGCTGAGGACTGCCTCAGGGGCCGCCACCTGCCGCTGGACACTGGCTCTGCCCGTCAGGCGGCTGTCTGGAGCCTTACCCTTGGAGTGTTGCCAGAACCCAGGTAGCAACCACAGCCCTTCCTTAGCATGGGCTCATGCTGCCCCGAAAACTGGGCTTCTGGAGCCAAGGAGCAACTTCCTGGGCTGTCCTCCCTGGCCAAACACTGAGAGGCAACGACCATGAAGCATTTGTTCCTTTGCCCCCTTGCCCCCTTCCTTCAGTGGACAGGCTTCCGTCCACTAATCTGACACACGCAGAGTTCCAGTTAGTCATTCCTTTGAGTTTAAGGCTTTGAGTGCTAAAGGTCCCTGAAGATCAGAGTCCTACCTGGAAGGAGGATGGGTGGTGATCCCTCCAATTATCAGGTCAATGATGGAGCCCCGGCCACAAGGGAATGGAGAGGAGCGAGCAGGAGTTGACACAGGGAAGTCGAGAGAAGGTGACGTACGGCTTTTTGAAGATCAGGAGGCTCTCTTAGGTCCGGGCTGTGGTCCTGGGCTGGAGCAGGGTGATGGGCACCAGATACTCTGAGCTGCTTGCCTGGCTCTGCTCCGTCTCCCTTGTTCTGTGTCCTGGGCCAGGGGCACAGTCTCTCTGGCCTCTGTGGCCCCTCAGCTCAGCCACTGTTCCCTTCCCTTCTCCTTGACCTGTGGGGTACCACAGGGTGGCGGGGCCGCAGGCTAATTCCTGGGCCTTCCCTCTTCCCCTGGTGAGGGTGAGTTGGGTCTGGTGACCCAGGGTGGGGCCCGGCTGGGGGCTGTGGGAGGAGGCTCCTGACAGCTGGGGTTGGGCCTCCTGTCAGAGGGTGGCCTGGCTCCTGCCTGTGCCCAGGCCTCCCTGGCTGCCTGCTGCAGGCACTCCCTGCTGGGCACCGCATTCCTGCCATTCTCAGAGCCTGCCCCAATGCCTGCTCTCACAGGGCTCCTTGAGGTGAGCATTCAAGGCCTGTCAGGTCAGTGGGTCAGCTCAGAAGGCCGTGCCTGTCCAGACCAGGCTGTGGGCCTGTCCCTTGTGGCTCCCTTCACAGACAGTGACGCTGCCCCTCACCCAATTCTAGCTGCCTCTCCACCCTTCTTGTTTCACAAGCAGTGAGGATGTGAGGATGGCATGGACCAGATGGTGCCAGCACCCAGCATTCACCAGGCAGCCCTGCTTCAGGAAAAGCCATTCCACAGAAGGCCACGCTTGTCCCAGCCAGTCAGTTGCTGGAATTGTGCTGGGAGGGTGGGAATCACCAGAGGGGTCAAGTCAGATTGGCTCCCAGGGGTCAGAGCCCCCTGGACAGCCAGCTGGGACCTGTGACAGAGGAGGACTGTGCCTCACACCCAGCCATCTTTTATTTTTTTGCCTAGTTACTTGATTTGTCTATTTTTGGTTTTTTTCATCAATAATTTACCACACCATGTCTTGGTGTTGCTTGTTTTAGAATAACAGTCTCAAGCATGTGGTATACTCCTTTTTTTTTAATATATTTATTTATTTATTTTTGGCTGCATTGGGTCTTCATGGCTGCACACAAGCTTTCTCTAGTTGCATCAAGCAGAGCCTACTCTTCAGCTGTGGTACTCAGGCTTCTCAGGGTGGTGGCTTATCCTGTTGCAGAGCATAGGCTGCAGGGCACGTGGGCATCAGTAGTTGTGCCATACAGACCTGGTTGCCCTATGGCATGTGGAATATTCCTGGACCAGGGATCAAACCCATGTCTAACCATTGGGTAACCAGGGAAGTCCATGTGGTATGCTCTTTTAATTTGTGGTTACATATGCATATAAAACAACCAGCAAAAATAAGTAAGGAAATAGAGGCTTTAAACAGCACAATAAACCAACGAGATCTAACAGACATGTATAGAACACTCCACCCAACAACAACAGCATACATATTTTTCTCAAGTGCACATGGAATATTTTCTGAGATAGACTGTACAAATTACGTCCAGGAGATTTTTTTTTTTTAAACCTTTATTTTGCTTTTAACTTTAACAGAGTTTTGTTGTTTACAGATATGTATGTTCCCAGATTAGTCATATGTATATCCCCCTCTTCCCACCCCTTCCAACCATCACACAGCACCCCTGAAGGATCCCCTTTTCTCACAGAGCAATGGCTAGAGCGATTTTCTTCACTTATGACAGTACAGGCATTCATACTACTTCCTTAACGCCTCCCACCTTCTGTTCCTTCCCCACAATGTCCATATGTTCACTGTCCATGTCTGTCTTTCCATCACTTCACTAAGTGTGCCATCATCACCATCCTACTAGATTCCATATATATGTGTTAATATACTGTATTTGTCCTTCTCTTTCTGACTGACTTCACTTTTTATGATACGTTCTAGATCCAGGCACCTCATTAGGGCTCATTCTTCTGCATTTCTCTTTACAGCTGTGTAGTATTCCATTGTATATATGTACCAGAGCTTTTGGACTCATTCGTTCGTCGATGGACATCCAGGTTGCTTCCATGTTCCAACTGTTGTATAGAGAGCTGCAATGAACATTGGGGTACAGGTGCTTCTTTCAGATTTGATTTCATCAGGGTATAAGCCTAAGAGTGAGATTGCTGGGTCGTATGGTGCTTCTATTTTTAGTTTTTTAAGAAATATCCAGATTGTCTTCCATAGAGGCTGTATCAATTTACACTCCCACCAGCAATGCAGGAGTGTTCCCTTTTCTCCACAGCCTCTCCAGCATTTATTGTCTGTTGATTTGTGGATGACGGCCATTCTGACGGGTGTGAAGTGATATCTCATTGTAGTTTTGATTTGCATTTCTCTAATTATTAGTGAAGCTGAGCATCGTTTCATGTGTTTTTGGGCCATCTGTATGTCATCGTTGGAGAGGTCCTTTTCCCATTTTTTGATTGGGTTGTTCGTTTTTCCAGTGCTGAGTTGTCTGAGTTGCTTGTAGATTTTGGAGATGAATTCTTTGTCTGTTGTTTCATTTGCTATGATTTTCTCCCACTCTGTGGGCTGTCCATTTTTGATGTTCTGTTGCAGTTTGTTCTGATAGATTGTACAAATTACGTCCAGGAGATTTTTTTTTTTTAAACCTTTATTTTGCTTTTAACTTTAACAGAGTTTTGTTGTTTACAGATATGTATGTTCCCAGATTAGTCATATGTATATCCCCCTCTTCCCACCCCTTCCAACCATCACACAGCACCCCTGAAGGATCCCCTTTTCTCACAGAGCAATGGCTAGAGCGATTTTCTTCACTTATGACAGTACAGGCATTCATACTACTTCCTTAACGCCTCCCACCTTCTGTTCCTTCCCCACAATGTCCATATGTTCACTGTCCATGTCTGTCTTTCCATCACTTCACTAAGTGTGCCATCATCACCATCCTACTAGATTCCATATATATGTGTTAATATACTGTATTTGTCCTTCTCTTTCTGACTGACTTCACTTTTTATGATACGTTCTAGATCCAGGCACCTCATTAGGGCTCATTCTTCTGCATTTCTCTTTACAGCTGTGTAGTATTCCATTGTATATATGTACCAGAGCTTTTGGACTCATTCGTTCGTCGATGGACATCCAGGTTGCTTCCATGTTCCAACTGTTGTATAGAGAGCTGCAATGAACATTGGGGTACAGGTGCTTCTTTCAGATTTGATTTCATCAGGGTATAAGCCTAAGAGTGAGATTGCTGGGTCGTATGGTGCTTCTATTTTTAGTTTTTTAAGAAATATCCAGATTGTCTTCCATAGAGGCTGTATCAATTTACACTCCCACCAGCAATGCAGGAGTGTTCCCTTTTCTCCACAGCCTCTCCAGCATTTATTGTCTGTTGATTTGTGGATGACGGCCATTCTGACGGGTGTGAAGTGATATCTCATTGTAGTTTTGATTTGCATTTCTCTAATTATTAGTGAAGCTGAGCATCGTTTCATGTGTTTTTGGGCCATCTGTATGTCATCGTTGGAGAGGTCCTTTTCCCATTTTTTGATTGGGTTGTTCGTTTTTCCAGTGCTGAGTTGTCTGAGTTGCTTGTAGATTTTGGAGATGAATTCTTTGTCTGTTGTTTCATTTGCTATGATTTTCTCCCACTCTGTGGGCTGTCTGTTCAGCTTTTTTGTAATTTCTTTAGCTGTACAAAAGCTTTTAAGTTTCATTAGGTCCCACATGTTCATTTGTCTTTTGAGTTCCGCTATTCTAGTAGGTGGGTCAGAGAAGATCTTGCTTTCATTTATGTCCTTGAGGGTTTCGCCTATATTCTCCTCTAAGAGTTTGATGATTTCTGGCCTTACATTTAAGTCTTTAATCCATTTTGAGTTGATCTTTGTGCATGGTGTCAGGGTATATTCCAACTTCATTTTTTTGCATGTAGCTGTCCAATTTTCCCAGCACCATTTGTTGAAGAGGCTGTCTTTGTCCCATTTTATAGTTTCGCCTCCATTGTCAAAAATAAGGTACCCATAGGTGCGTGGGTTTTTCTCAGTCTAGGAGATTTTAAGAGGTAAATATCATACAAAGTATCTTCTCTGACCACAATAAGATAGAATCAGAAATCAATGACGTAAAGAAAATGGAAAGTACAGGGAATAACACATTTTTAAATGAATCAAGAAATTGCAAAGGAAATTAGAAAATACTTCGAGATGATTGAAAATGAAAGCAACACACCAAAATTTCTGGGACCCACTGAAAGCAGTGCTGGTGGGAATTTATAAATGCTTACATTAAAAAACAAAAACAGGGGCTTCCCTGGTGGTCCAGTGGGTAAGGACACTGTTTTGCAGTACAAGGGCGCTGGTTTGATCCCTGGCCTGGGAAGATGCCACGTACTGCAGAGTGGCTGGACCAATGTGTCCAACTACCGAGCCGGAACCCAGGAGCGACAGAGGCCACTACGATGGGAGACCCACACGGGCTAAAGAACAAAGATGGATGAAAATATATAAATGAAAGACCAATAGAAGTGCCCCCCACCCCCCCCCCCAAAAAAAAAACAAAAACAAGGCTTCCCTGGTGGTCCAGTGGGTAAAGAGTCCACCTTAACGTGCAGGGGGCACCAGTTTGATCCTGGTCCTGGAGGGTCCCATGTGCTGAGAAGTGGCTGGGCCGGTGTGTCCAATTGCGAGCCAGTGCTCTGAAGCTCACGCGACCAGAGCCGGTGCTCTGTGAGGGAGAGGCCACTGCAATAGAAGGCCCACACAGGCCAAAGAATAAAGATGGGTGAAAAATAAATGATGACTTAGAGGCAAAAAAAAAAAAAAAAGTTTTTTGTAAAAAAAAAACCAAGGACATACAGATGGCCAGCAAGCATGCAAAAAGATGCTCAACATCACTAATCAGGGAAACGCAAATAAAAATTATAATGAGATATTACCTTGTGCCTGTCAGGATGGCTATTATCAAAAAAGACAACAATTCTCAATGAGGATGAAGAGAAAGGGAATTCGTGCACTGGTGGGAATGTAAATTCATGCAGCCGCTATGGAAAACAGTATGGAGATTCCTGCAAAAAATGAAAAATAGAACTACCAAATAAGCCAGCAATTCCATTCCTGTGTATTTATCTGAAGAAAAGAAAAACTCTGATTAGAAAAGATATATGCACTTATATGTTCACCAAAGCATTATTTACAATGATTAAGATATAAGCACAAGATAAATTCCCATCAACAGATGAGTGGATAGAGAAGATGTGTTTGGTACACTCACACACAGACACATACACAACACACACACAGATGGAATTCTTACTTGGCCATAAGAGAAGAATGAAATCTTGCCACTGGTGATAACGTGCAATAGCATAATAAGTGCAATAAGTCAGAGAAAGACAATTCTGTATGATTTCTCTTATATGTGGAATCTAAACAACAAATCAGATACAGCTAGAACAAAAACAAAACAGACCCAGAGAATAAACAGGTGGTTGCCACAGGGGAGGGAGGGAGGAGGAGAAAAGAAATAGATGAGGGAGATTAAGATACACACCTCCAGTTGCAAAATAACTAAGTCTTGAGCATGAAGTATGCACTGTGGGGAATATGGTCAAGAACTATATATCTTCATACAGTGATGTATTGTAACTAGACTATTGTGATGAACATTTTGAGATGTGTAGAAATATTAAATCACTGTGTTGTGTAACATGAGCTAACATAGTGTTGTTGATTGATTTTACTTCAAAACCAAACAAGTTCATAGATAAACAAATCATACTTGTGATTACCAGAAGTGAGGGTGGGAGGGAGAGAGGGAATCAGATAAAGGGAATCAAAAGGTACAAAAATCCAGTGATAGTATAAATATGTGATGCGATGTACAGCATGATAAGTATGATTAACACTGCAGTGTGTTATGTACGAAAGTTGTTAAGAGTAAATCTGCTGTCTTGTAAATCTGCAATTATATCTCAATAGAACTGGAAAAAAAACAACAAACAAAGGTCTCAAATCTACAACCTACTTCACAACTTAAGAAACTAAAACAAGAAGAAAAAAACTAAACCCAAAGTTAGTAGAAGGAAGGAAATGATAAACATTAGAGCAGAGATAAGTGAAATAGAGAAGAAGAAAACAATAGAGAAAATCGATGAAACAAGAAATTGGCTCTTTGAGAAGATCAACAAAACTGAGAAACCTTTAGGTAAGAAGAAAAGAGAGAAGACTCAAATAGTGAAATCAGAAATGAAAGTGGGAACATTGCTACTGATTCTACAGAAATGAAAAAGGTTATATGAGAGTGCTATGACAGTTATATGCTAGCAAACTGGATCAGCTACATGAGATGCACAAACTGCTAAAAACACAAAACCTACGAAGACTAAACCATGAACAGAGTATCTGAATAGACCTAGAACTACTAGGGAGATTGAATCAGTAATCAGAAATCTACTAGCAAATGACAACTAGAGAAGCTTTTGAAAAAACAGCTTGCCAGGAGAAAAAAAGAGAGAGAGAGAATGAAAATAAAACAACTACCAAAAAACAAAAGTCCTGGCTTTGATGGCTTCACTGGTGAATTCTACCAAACATTTAAATAAGTAATAGTAATTCTTCTCAGACTTTTCCAAAAACCTAAAGAAGAGGGAATTCTTCTTTGTAAAATGTAGCTCATTTCACAAAGATATTACATATCTATGTCATCTTTTATGACATAAAAGCCAGACAAAGATACTACAAGAAAACTACAGACCAATATCCCTTATAAACACTGATGCAAAAATCACAAAATACTAGCAAACACAATTCAGTAGCCTATTAAAAAGATTATACACCGTGACCAAGTGAGATTTATTCCTAGATTTCAAAGATGATTCAACACACAAAAACAGATCAATGTAATATACCATATCAACAAAATGAAGGAGAAAAACATGACCTGCATATCTCAGTCTAGAAAAAAACATTCACAAAATTTGACACTCTTTCAAGATAAAAACATTCAGCAAAAAGCAATAAAAGGAGGGCTTCCCTGGTAGCTCAGTGGTGAAGAGTTCACCTGCCAATGCAGGAGACCCGAGTTTAATCCCTGATCCAGAAAGATCCCACATGCTGCGGAGCAACTAAGCCCGTGAGTCACAACTATTGAGCCTGTGCTCTAGAGCCTCGGAGCTGTAACTATTGAGCTTGTGTGCCACAACTACTGAAGCCCGTGTGCCCCAGAGCCCGAGGTCCACAATAAGAGAAGTCACTGCAACAGGAAGCCTGCTCACCTCAGCTAGAGAGTAGCCCCAGTTCCCTGCAACTAGAGAAGAGCCTGCAGCAGCAGTGAAAACCCAGAATAGCCAAAAATAAATAAATGAATAAAAAAAAAATTTTTTAAGCAATAAAAGGAAATTACCTCAATGTAATAAGAATCTTCTTAATTATATCAGATCCCATTCACATAGAAATGAGTTTAAATTCTCAGCAAAGACCATTTGAAGAGGAGGGTGTTAGCCAGGGATGGAAGAACCAGCCCAAGATGAAAATTCCTAGCATTCTCCCAGCAAAGCAATGGTGGGGCTTGGAGTGCTCCCTACAAGTACTTGACCCTCTGCCTACCCTCGCTCTCCCCATCACTTCACTCTGAGGGGAGAACATCTTTCTCCTGCTTATTAGGCTCACAGGGAACCATGTTCACTCAGGCCAGCCCATCTCTGAGAAACATAGCTATCAGATTCAAGACTTAGCTGGCCATTAGTGAGGTGGTCTGCCTAAATTAGATTGTGTCCTTGGAAAGATCGCCCCCAATTTCTATATAGATCACTTCATGGAGTGGGGGGAATGGGCCTGAGGCCTAGAGCGGTGAAGGTACCTGAGGCCATTGAAGAGGACCATAGTTCTGTCTTGTCCCCACCAAACTGGGCTTTCCTATGGAATTCCAGGTAGCGGGTGGCAAGTCTCCCCTGCCAGCCAGCACCTCTCACTCTCATAGGCTGGAGAAAAGTCAGGAAGCATGGGAGGAACGGGGTGGGACCAGGCATATGACTCCACCTCCTCGTGCTGGGGTATGCGTGTGGTCTGATGCAGGCTCAGTATGTCTGCGGGCCCACAGTCAGCCCTGGCCAAGCATGGCAGGACCTCCGCTCAGATGCCCATCACGAAGCCCTGCTCGCCGGCATCCTGACATGCTCTACTGCTGCTCTGGACAGCCAGCACCTTGAAACGCCTCACGAGGAGCAGATGTCACAGCTCTACTGTCTGGAACTGTAGGGAGCAGAGCGCAGGTGGCGAGGAGCATGATAGGATGCTGCTTGGGCAGAAACGAGTGTGTCATCGCAAGAAGTGCGTGCACATGGCTCTGAGGGTCCCTGGCTGTCCCTACAGGGAGCGTGCAGGTTCGGTGGTGAGTGTGTGCACTGCCACGTCAGAAAAAGCTGTAAACTCCAAGCTGTAGCCACAGCACGCGGGAGGGGAAGGTAACCCTTCTTGCCGGGGCGTGGCCTCCAGCTCCTACCAGGTGAGCCCTGGGGCAGTGGGACGCAGGCCCCTCGGGAGTGGGCAGTGGCCCAGGGATTTGTTTTACCCGGCAGCTATGTACCGTGCTGGCAGAGGCTGTTCCTTGGGAACTCTGGGTTTGAGTCAGGGAGTGCATCTGTCCTGTAATTTTCCAGGGGAGAGATGAGAACATGCCTTTGGAGAGGAACTAGAGCTGTGATTCTGGAGCTGCGCCTGTACCTTCCTGTTCCTCCTCCTAAAATCTGTTCTGCCTCCCCTAGGTGACTTCCTGTTTGAAGGGCTCTCTGATGAGGAGGAGGACTTTCACCCGGTGAGTGGCCTGGCTGCCTGCCGTCGGGGGGAGGTGGTGCTGGGATGCCCCCTCCCTGGGCCCTGGCACCGCCAGCAAGGGGCGGTCAGATGCCCTGTTGTGGCCCAGCTGTTCACACTCTTGCCTGTGAACCTGGCAGCCTGGGAGTCTCCCCGAGAACTGTTCCCAGAGTGGGGGTGGAGTTCATCTGGGCACAGCACAGGGCTGCTGTCCTGATCCTGGGTGCCTCCCCTGTGCAGAGCGCCAGGTCCACGCCCTCGAGCAGCGCATCCAGCTCCCGCCCGGCTTCCCTGGGGTACAGCGGAGCCGCCGGGCCTCGGCCCATCACCCAGAGCGAGCTGGCCACCGCCCTGGCCCTGGCCAGCACTCCGGAGAGCAGCTCTCACACGCCGACTCCTGGCACCCAGGTATGAAGAGAGGGCGGGAAGGGCAAGGCCGGGCCCCCAGGGGGAAGGTCCCCGTGGTCGAGTGCACATACCTTTGCTGACCCTGGTGCTCGATGTGCTTTGAGCTGAACTCTGCCTGGAGCCCCAGTGGGTTTCGCACTGCAGCTCAAGTGACCGCCCCCCACCTGCCTTGAGGGCTGAGGAGCCTGGGGCTCATCACAGACCCGACGCACTCTTCCCAGGAGTGTGGAAGAACCTCCTGTCACGTAGTGTGCCCTTACTTATTCCTGAAAGTGGCCAAACACACATCACAGACTTAGGCGTGCCTGGTGACGGTCACTGCAGCTGGCACGGCCGTCTCTGCCAGTGTGGGTCCTGGGCTCGGTCGGGGGCCCCATTCCATCTCCCGGGAGCAAAAGAGAACAGAACGTTTCCTGCCCACCGAGAGAGCTCTTAGGAACCTCTGTGAGGCTACCTGGTGCGGGCCCCGCCGGGGAGGCCGTGGTGGGCCCTCGGGGTGGTGCGGCAGCAGCGGCTGTGTGAACTCTGGGTTTGAGTCAGGGAGTGCATCTGTCCTGTAATTTTCCAGGGGAGAGATGAGAACATGCCTTTGGAGAGGAACTAGAGCTGTGATTCTGGAGCTGCGCCTGTACCTTCCTGTTCCTCCTCCTAAAATCTGTTCTGCCTCCCCTAGGTGACTTCCTGTTTGAAGGGCTCTCTGATGAGGAGGAGGACTTTCACCCGGTGAGTGGCCTGGCTGCCTGCCGTCGGGGGGAGGTGGTGCTGGGATGCCCCCTCCCTGGGCCCTGGCACCGTCAGCAAGGGGCGGTCAGAGGCCCTGTGGTGGCCCAGCTGTTCACACTCTTGCCTGTGAACCTGGCAGCCTGGGAGTCTCCCCGAGAACTGTTCCCGGAGTGGGGGTGGAGTTCATCTGGGCACAGCACAGGGCTGCTGTCCTGATCCTGGGTGCCTCCCCTGTGCAGAGCGCCAGGTCCACGCCCTCGAGCAGCGCATCCAGCTCCCGCCCGGCTTCCCTGGGGTACAGCGGAGCCGCCGGGCCTCGGCCCATCACCCAGAGCGAGCTGGCCACCGCCCTGGCCCTGGCCAGCACTCCGGAGAGCAGCTCTCACACGCCGACTCCTGGCACCCAGGTATGAAGAGAGGGCGGGAAGGGCAAGGCCGGGCCCCCAGGGGGAAGGTCCCCGTGGTCGAGTGCACATACCTTTGCTGACCCTGGTGCTCGATGTGCTTTGAGCTGAACTCTGCCTGGAGCCCCAGTGGGTTTTGCACTGCAGCTCAAGTGACCGCCCCCCACCTGCCTTGAGGGCTGAGGAGCCTGGGGCTCATCACAGACCCGACGCACTCTTCCCAGGAGTGTGGAAGAACCTCCTGTCACGTAGTATGCCCTTACTTATTCCTGAAAGTGGCCAAACACACATCACAGACTTAGGCGTGCCTGGTGACGGTCACTGCAGCTGGCACGGCCGTCTCTGCCAGTGTGGGTCCTGGGCTCGGTCGGGGGCCCCATTCCATCTCCCGGGAGCAAAAGAGAACAGAACGTTTCCTGCCCACCGAGAGAGCTCTTAGGAACCTCTGTGAGGCTACCTGGTGCGGGCCCCGCCGGGGAGGCCGTGGTGGGCCCTCGGGGTGGTGCGGCAGCAGCGGCTGTGTGCTGGAGACGGGGACGGCGCTGAGAGCGGCACTGACCTTGGTCTGTCTCTAGGGCCACTCCTCAGGGACCTCCCCACTGTCCTCCGGCGTCCAGTCAGGGACGCCCATCACCAACGACCTCTTCAGCCAAGCCCTCCAGCATGCCCTGCAGGCCTCCGGGCAGCCCAGCCTTCAGGTCAGTCCTCCCTCTCCTGACGTTCCCACGGCCTCCTAGGTACTTTGGACGCGGAGCTTTGCTCTGCTGTCTGGAGGCCCTTCGCACTTGGGCTGCTTCGCTGGAGGAACAGCTGGGGTGTGGCGGTGTGACAGGGCGGGTGCTCCCAGTAAGGGCGGTGGTCCCTGCGGCTTCCAGTCCTGCTCCCAGTGTCCGCGGCCTGGCTCCACTGACTGTCTGACTTGGGCCCGTGTGGCATTTTCAGTGGAGGAGTCACTCATCTGAGAAATGGAATATTTCCTGCCATATCAGTAAACAAGAATGTCACAATCATCAGGGACCATAGCCCTCCAATAATGTAAGCTCCTGAGCCCTAAGGGCCCTCAGGAAGGAGAAGAATACCCCAGATCTGGCAGCCACTCCCTACAGTCATCCCCTAGGGAGCTCAGAATGTGGAAAACACAAGATACTACCCAGGAGAGCTGAGACACAGGTGACAGGCAAGATTTCAATGGGCCTGGACTCCTGCATCTTCCCATACATAGAAAAGCTCTAAATCCCTTAACTTTTTGGATCAATCCTTTTTTTTTTTCCTTATCTGAGGAGCCTGGGGCTCATCACAGACCCGACGCACTCTTCCCAGGAGTGTGGAAGAACCTCCTGTCACGTAGTGTGCCCTTACTTATTCCTGAAAGTGGCCAAACACACATCACAGACTTAGGCGTGCCTGGTGACGGTCACTGCAGCTGGCACGGCCGTCTCTGCCAGTGTGGGTCCTGGGCTCGGTCGGGGGCCCCATTCCATCTCCCGGGAGCAAAAGAGAACAGAACGTTTCCTGCCCACCGAGAGAGCTCTTAGGAACCTCTGTGAGGCTACCTGGTGCGGGCCCCGCCGGGGAGGCCGTGGTGGGCCCTCGGGGTGGTGCGGCAGCAGCGGCTGTGTGCTGGAGACGGGGACGGCGCTGAGAGCGGCACTGACCTTGGTCTGTCTCTAGGGCCACTCCTCAGGGACCTCCCCACTGTCCTCCGGCGTCCAGTCAGGGACGCCCATCACCAACGACCTCTTCAGCCAAGCCCTCCAGCATGCCCTGCAGGCCTCCGGGCAGCCCAGCCTTCAGGTCAGTCCTCCCTCTCCTGACGTTCCCACGGCCTCCTAGGTACTTTGGACGCGGAGCTTTGCTCTGCTGTCTGGAGGCCCTTCGCACTTGGGCTGCTTCGCTGGAGGAACAGCTGGGGTGTGGCGGTGTGACAGGGCGGGTGCTCCCAGTAAGGGCGGTGGTCCCTGCGGCTTCCAGTCCTGCTCCCAGTGTCCGCGGCCTGGCTCCACTGACTGTCTGACTTGGGCCCGTGTGGCATTTTCAGTGGAGGAGTCACTCATCTGAGAAATGGAATATTTCCTGCCATATCAGTAAACAAGAATGTCACAATCATCAGGGACCATAGCCCTCCAATAATGTAAGCTCCTGAGCCCTAAGGGCCCTCAGGAAGGAGAAGAATACCCGAGATCTGGCAGCCACTCCCTACAGTCATCCCCTAGGGAGCTCAGAATGTGGAAAACACAAGATACTACCCAGGAGAGCTGAGACACAGGTGACAGGCAAGATTTCAATGGGCCTGGACTCCTGCATCTTCCCATACATAGAAAAGCTCTAAATCCCTTAACTTGGGTTATCTGGGTTTTTTTTAACTAACAATAATCCTTTTTTTTTTTTTTTACCACTTCTATTGGTCTTTCATTTATTTATTTTCATCCACCTTTGTTCTTTGGCCTTTGTGGGCCTCCCATCACAGTGGCCCCTCTCGCTGCAGAGCACTGGCTCTGGGCGCATGCGCTCCAGAGCTCCAGCTCAGTAGTTGGACCCATCGGTCCAGCCGCTCTGCGGCACATGGGATCTTTCCAGCCCAGGGATCCAACCAGCGCCCCTTGCACTGCAAAGTGGTATCCTTACCCACTGGACCACCAGGGAAGCCCTAACAATTCTCTTTTAAGGTTCAGACTACCTGCCCTTTGTTGCTAAATTTCTATATAACCTGGCCCATCCCCTAGCCTCCTCAGAGTTCTCTCAGGGTCACCTGAGATGCTGTCTCCCAGACATCAAGTCCCTAAAACTTCCACCAAACAAACGTAACTCTCAACTCTTAGGCTGTGAATATGTATTTTTTAAAGTTAACCCATCCCTTCTTTGAGCCTTGACTGAGTCTTGAGTAGCTCCTGGGGTAGAGGCCAGCCAGTCCCCGTCCCTGCTACGGAGGGACGCCAGGCGGTCACTGGACGGAGGGACCACCAGGGTGAGGAGCCGGCCCAAGCTTAGGTGAGGCCTCCGTCAGGCAAAACTTTTCTAAGGAAGAGGTGTTGGACTAAGTGTCGAAGAATTAATTAGAGGCTCGCCAGGCAGAGAAGAAGGTGTTTGGCTGAGAAGGTGCGCCATCTAGGCAGAAGCCGCCCACCTTAGAAATGGCCTCTGTCTGTCCACCAGGGCCCTTCCACCCACAAGAGTGAATATTTCCTGCCATATCAGTAAACAAGAATGTCACATACAGGGACCATAGCCCTCCAATAATGTAAGCTCCTGAGCCCTAAGGGCCCTCAGGAAGGAGAAGAATACCGAGATCTGGCAGCCACTCTACAGTCATCCCCTAGGGAGCTCAGAATGTGGAAAACACAAGATACTACCCAGGAGAGCTGAGACACAGGTGACAGGCAAGATTTCAATGGGCCTGGACTCCTGCATCTTCCCCTACATAGCAAAGCTCTAAATCCCTTAACTTGGGCTATCTGGGTTTTTAACTAACAATAACCCTTTTTTTTTTTTTTACCACTTCTATTGGTCTTTCATTTATTTATTTTCATCCACCTTTGTTCTTTGGCCTTTGTGGGCCTCCCATCACAGTGGCCCCTCTCGCTGCAGAGCACTGGCTCTGGGCGCATGCGCTCCAGAGCTCCAGCTCAGTAGTTGGACCCATCGGTCCAGCCGCTCTGCGGCACATGGGATCTTTCCAGCCCAGGGATCCAACCAGCGCCCCTTGCACTGCAAAGTGGTATCCTTACCCACTGGACCACCAGGGAAGCCCTAACAATTCTCTTTTAAGGTTCAGACTACCTGCCCTTTGTTGCTAAATTTCTATATAACCTGGCCCATCCCCTAGCCTCCTCAGAGTTCTCTCAGGGTCACCTGAGATGCTGTCTCCCAGACATCAAGTCCCTAAAACTTCCACCAAACAAACGTAACTCTCAACTCTTAGGCTGTGAATATGTATTTTTTAAAGTTAACCCATCCCTTCTTTGAGCCTTGACTGAGTCTTGAGTAGCTCCTGGGGTAGAGGCCAGCCAGTCCCCGTCCCTGCTACGGAGGGACGCCAGGCGGTCACTGGACGGAGGGACCACCAGGGTGAGGAGCCGGCCCAAGCTTAGGTGAGGCCTCCGTCAGGCAAAACTTTTCTAAGGAAGAGGTGTTGGACTAAGTGTCGAAGAATTAATTAGAGGCTCGCCAGGCAGAGAAGAAGGTGTTTGGCTGAGAAGGTGCGCCATCTAGGCAGAAGCCGCCCACCTTAGAAATGGCCTCTGTCTGTCCACCAGGGCCCTTCCACCCACAAGACCAGTTTCAAAATCATGGTGCCTGTCACACTCTGGATATCATTCCTGGGGTTAGTAATGAGGCTTCTTTAGTGTCTCACTCTATTCCTAAATTCTCAGTCAGTTTTATCACCTTCAGAAAAGTAATTCTTATTTTCTTATCAGAAATTCCTATTTTTATTATCATTATCAGAATCCCTATTTTTAAAAGTGACTTCTGGTTAATTATGCCATGAGTTTTAGCTATCCGTCACCTGGTATGCTTCGGTCAGTGATGTATATTTGGCCACTTTCAGGAATAAATAAGGATACATTATGTCCTAATGTGACTATGATTTTATCTCACTTTCAAATTGAGTGAAGAGACACTTCCCACTCCAGAATTTCACACTCAGGTGGAATTGGCTTTGCACATTATTTCACAATAGCCAAAAGGCAGAAGCAACCCATGTGTCCATCAACAGATGAATGGATCAACAATATATGGTATATATATACAGTGGAATACCATTGAGTCTTAAAAAGGAAGGATATTGTGACACACGCTACAGCATGGATGAACCTTGAGGACATTATGTAAGTGAAATAAGCCAGTCAAAGGACTGCATGAAGCTCTTTATACAATAGCCAAAACATGGAAGCAACCTAGATGTCCATCGACGAATGAATGGATACAGAAGCTCTGGTCCATATATACAATGGAATACTACTCAGCTGTTAAAAGAAATGCAGAAGACTCAGTCCTAATGAAGTGGCTGGCTCTAGAACCTATCATAAAAAGTGAAGTAAGTCAAAAAGAGGAAGACAAATACAGTATACTAACACACATATATGGAATCTAGTAGGACAGTCTTCATAACACACGCAGGGAACTCATGAAAAAAAAGACAGAGCATAGACATAGGGACATCGTGGCGAATAAATAGGGAGGGGGAAGCATGGAGGAAGTAACAAGGAAACCTATAGTGTTATGTGTGGAAAAGATAGCTAGTGTCACAGTGCTAAGGGAATAGGAGTGCTTACAATGGCTTGGGGCAAAGGTCTGGAGGGGTGGGATGGGGGGATCTGGGCGGGTGGGGACCATGGATATGCATATGACTGATCTGGGAACATACATGTCTGTGAACAACAAAACTCTGTAAAACCTTTAAAATAAAGAATAAAAAAATAATAATAAAAAAAAAAAAGGACTGCATGAGTCCACATGTATGGGGCAGCTAGCATAGTCCAGTTCATAGGGACAGTAAAGTGATGGTTGCCAGAGGCTGGGGAGCAGGGAGAACGGGGAACCTGTTGTTTAGTAGGTAGAGAATTTCAGTTTGGGAAGACTAAAGAAAGTTCTAGATGGTGGTGGTGGTTGCAGCATAGTGTGAGTGTACTTAAAGCCACAGAACTGTACACTTAAATGGTTAAGATGCTAGATTTCATGTTATGCAGAATTTGCTAACATTTATAAAACTGCATAGAAGTCACCCCACCACCACTGGAAAAAAGGGAACCCATCAGAATGTGAATGATTCATCCATCTCTATGCTGGAACTCCTCCAATCCTTTTCTTGTCAGGAGCCTATTCTAGGAACAGAGTTTATGAGTTCACTAAAACGGTTGTAAAATGTGAAAATATGTCTTGCTACTAGGCGGGTCTCATTCTTCTCCTAGAGCCTGAAATAAAAATGGACAAAGAGGAAATTACTACCCTTATGGAGCACTTATTTCCACAAACACTTGCCAGGAACTGTGAAAGATGTGAAAATGAAGCATATACAGAAGCTCTGGTCCATATATACAATGGAATACTACTCAGCTGTTAAAAGAAATGCAGAAGACTCAGTCCTAATGAAGTGGCTGGCTCTAGAACCTATCATAAAAAGTGAAGTAAGTCAAAAAGAGGAAGACAAATACAGTATACTAACACACATATATGGAATCTAGTAGGACAGTCTTCATAACACACGCAGGGAACTCATGAAAAAAAAGACAGAGCATAGACATAGGGACATCGTGGCGAATAAATAGGGAGGGGGAAGCATGGAGGAAGTAACAAGGAAACCTATAGTGTTATGTGTGGAAAAGATAGCTAGTGTCACAGTGCTAAGGGAATAGGAGTGCTTACAATGGCTTGGGGCAAAGGTCTGGAGGGGTGGGATGGGGGGATCTGGGCGGGTGGGGACCATGGATATGCATATGACTGATCTGGGAACATACATGTCTGTGAACAACAAAACTCTGTAAAACCTTTAAAATAAAGAATAAAAAAATAATAATAAAAAAAAAAAAGGACTGCATGAGTCCACATGTATGGGGCAGCTAGCATAGTCCAGTTCATAGGGACAGTAAAGTGATGGTTGCCAGAGGCTGGGGAGCAGGGAGAACGGGGAACCTGTTGTTTAGTAGGTAGAGAATTTCAGTTTGGGAAGACTAAAGAAAGTTCTAGATGGTGGTGGTGGTTGCAGCATAGTGTGAGTGTACTTAAAGCCACAGAACTGTACACTTAAATGGTTAAGATGCTAGATTTCATGTTATGCAGAATTTGCTAACATTTATAAAACTGCATAGAAGTCACCCCACCACCACTGGAAAAAAGGGAACCCATCAGAATGTGAATGATTCATCCATCTCTATGCTGGAACTCCTCCAATCCTTTTCTTGTCAGGAGCCTATTCTAGGAACAGAGTTTATGAGTTCACTAAAACGGTTGTAAAATGTGAAAATATGTCTTGCTACTAGGCGGGTCTCATTCTTCTCCTAGAGCCTGAAATAAAAATGGACAAAGAGGAAATTACTACCCTTATGACGGAGCACTTATTTCACAAACATTCAAGCGCTTATTTTATGCAAAGCACTATGCCAGGAACTGTGAAAGATGTGAAAATGAAGCATATAGAGAAGGGCACAGTCTGGAAGGGGAACTGTCCAGGAATAAATTTTTCCGTGAATAATTTTAATATCTGATAAATTATAAAATATGCCCTCTTCTACGCCCTTAAAGGATCCAATATTCTCTCAATTATTGTATGTGTTTCACCATATCATCATTAACTTCTTTTTTCTTTCTCCCACTGATGGGTAGACTGTGTTGCTGGCCTAATTCATCATCCTCCCTCGATCCAGGCCCTCTACGACTTTGCACTGCCTGTCCACCTTGAGTACACTGACTTACCTGCCCCTTAATTCTAGCTTCCACCGTGTGATTTGCCAATGGAATGTTCACTGTGAAAGTCACTCAGTCATGGCCAACTCTTTGTGACCCCATGGAGAGTAGCCTGCCAGGCTCCTCTGTCCCTGGAATTCTCCAGCAAGAATACTGGAGTGGGTAGCCGTTCCCTTCTCCAGGGGCTCTTCCCAAACCAGGAATCAAACTTGGGTCTCCTGCATTGCAGGTGGATTCTTTACCTGCTGAGCTACCAGGGAGGCCTAATGGAATGTTAGGAGATATGATGAAAGCAGAGGTTTGAAGTGCACTTGGACACTGGGAGCTGCCCTTTTGCCCCACAGCCATTCCCAGGAGAACAGGCCTGGACTAGACTGCTCAAGGCCACATAGCCGAGCTGAGTCTCCTAAACTGCCCTAACAGAGCCCAGCCTAGGTCAGCTGTCTATCAGCAACCTACAGATATGTCACTGAGCCAAGCCAAGAAAAGTGTACAAAGTATCATTATATAACCTGATGATATTTTTAAAGAGTGTACGCATCTGCATAATCACTAACCAAAGCGAAAATGAGACTGTTAGCAGCACTTAGAAGCAGCTCAAAAACCCTTCTCAGTCTTCACCCACCTCCTCCTCCAAAGCCAACATCACCTTCCCATCTCCAAAGGCCAAAAAAATCAAAAATTTTTATAGGAGCCTATTCTAGGAACAGAGTTTATGAGTTCACTAAAACGGTTGTAAAATGTGAAAATATGTCTTGCTACTAGGCGGGTCTCATTCTTCTCCTAGAGCCTGAAATAAAAATGGACAAAGAGGAAATTACTACCCTTATGACGGAGCACTTATTTCACAAACATTCAAGCGCTTATTTTATGCAAAGCACTATGCCAGGAACTGTGAAAGATGTGAAAATGAAGCATATAGAGAAGGGCACAGTCTGGAAGGGGAACTGTCCAGGAATAAATTTTTCCGTGAATAATTTTAATATCTGATAAATTATAAAATATGCCCTCTTCTACGCCCTTAAAGGATCCAATATTCTCTCAATTATTGTATGTGTTTCACCATATCATCATTAACTTCTTTTTTCTTTCTCCCACTGATGGGTAGACTGTGTTGCTGGCCTAATTCATCATCCTCCCTCGATCCAGGCCCTCTACGACTTTGCACTGCCTGTCCACCTTGAGTACACTGACTTACCTGCCCCTTAATTCTAGCTTCCACCGTGTGATTTGCCAATGGAATGTTCACTGTGAAAGTCACTCAGTCATGGCCAACTCTTTGTGACCCCATGGAGAGTAGCCTGCCAGGCTCCTCTGTCCCTGGAATTCTCCAGCAAGAATACTGGAGTGGGTAGCCGTTCCCTTCTCCAGGGGCTCTTCCCAAACCAGGAATCAAACTTGGGTCTCCTGCATTGCAGGTGGATTCTTTACCTGCTGAGCTACCAGGGAGGCCTAATGGAATGTTAGGAGATATGATGAAAGCAGAGGTTTGAAGTGCACTTGGACACTGGGAGCTGCCCTTTTGCCCCACAGCCATTCCCAGGAGAACAGGCCTGGACTAGACTGCTCAAGGCCACATAGCCGAGCTGAGTCTCCTAAACTGCCCTAACAGAGCCCAGCCTAGGTCAGCTGTCTATCAGCAACCTACAGATATGTCACTGAGCCAAGCCAAGAAAAGTGTACAAAGTATCATTATATAACCTGATGATATTTTTAAAGAGTGTACGCATCTGCATAATCACTAACCAAAGCGAAAATGAGACTGTTAGCAGCACTTAGAAGCAGCTCAAAAACCCTTCTCAGTCTTCACCCACCTCCTCCTCCAAAGCCAACATCACCTTCCTATCTAACCATCAAGTAGCTTTTCCTGCTCTTGATCTTTTTCTAAACAGAATCATACCACATACAGTCTTTTGTGTCTGGCTTCTTTCATTTATGATTGTATTAACGAGAATCTTCGGGTTGTTGTGAATAGCAACAAGAGTTCCTTGATGTTCAGTACTTTATAGTATGACATGGTGAGAAATGCAGTATTTCCTGCCATATCAATAAACGAGGATGTTACAGTCATCAGGGACTGCAGCCTTCCAACCGAAGGCAGTAAGCCCTGAGGGAACTCAGGAAGGAGCCTACCTGCCACAGGGCAGTCACCAGACTGTAGCCACTCCCTACAGTAAGCCCTGAGGAAAGAAGCTCGGGCTGTGAAAACAGGATACTGATTCCAGATAGCTGAGGTGCATACAAAAAGGATGATTTCTGTGAGCCCAGACTCGCATCTTCGTGTGTGTGTGTGTGTGTGTGTGTGTTCAGTTGCTCAGTTGTGTCAGACTCTTTGCAACCCTCTGAACTACAGCCCACCAGGCTTCTCTGTTCATAGACTTTTCCAGGCAAGAATACCAGAGTGGGTTGCCATTTCCTACTCCAGGGGATCTTCCCAACCCAGGAATCAAACCCTCTCCCCCCTCACTGCAGGCAGATTCTTTACCACTGAGCCATCAGGGAAGCCCCCAAAACACTGAATTCCTTAACCTGGGTTATCTGGTTTTCTTTAATTAGCAATAATCTTTTGATGTTCAGACTACCTGTCCTTTGTTGCAAAACGTCTGTGTGACCTGGCTCCTCCCCCTGCCTCCTCAGAGCAGTTCTCTNAGGGTTACCTGAGACGCTATCTTCCAGGTCTAAAGACCCTACAGATAAATGGTGCCAAACTGCCCTAACAGAGCCCAGCCTAGGTCAGCTGTCTATCAGCAACCTACAGATATGTCACTGAGCCAAGCCAAGAAAAGTGTACAAAGTATCATTATATAACCTGATGATATTTTTAAAGAGTGTACGCATCTGCATAATCACTAACCAAAGCGAAAATGAGACTGTTAGCAGCACTTAGAAGCAGCTCAAAAACCCTTCTCAGTCTTCACCCACCTCCTCCTCCAAAGCCAACATCACCTTCCTATCTAACCATCAAGTAGCTTTTCCTGCTCTTGATCTTTTTCTAAACAGAATCATACCACATACAGTCTTTTGTGTCTGGCTTCTTTCATTTATGATTGTATTAACGAGAATCTTTCGGGTTGTTGTGAATAGCAACAAGAGTTCCTTGATGTTCAGTACTTTATAGTATGACATGGTGAGAAATGCAGTATTTCCTGCCATATCAATAAACGAGGATGTTACAGTCATCAGGGACTGCAGCCTTCCAACCGAAGGCAGTAAGCCCTGAGGGAACTCAGGAAGGAGCCTACCTGCCACAGGGCAGTCACCAGACTGTAGCCACTCCCTACAGTAAGCCCTGAGGAAAGAAGCTCGGGCTGTGAAAACAGGATACTGATTCCAGATAGCTGAGGTGCATACAAAAAGGATGATTTCTGTGAGCCCAGACTCGCATCTTCGTGTGTGTGTGTGTGTGTGTGTGTGTGTTCAGTTGCTCAGTTGTGTCAGACTCTTTGCAACCCTCTGAACTACAGCCCACCAGGCTTCTCTGTTCATAGACTTTTCCAGGCAAGAATACCAGAGTGGGTTGCCATTTCCTACTCCAGGGGATCTTCCCAACCCAGGAATCAAACCCTCTCCCCCCTCACTGCAGGCAGATTCTTTACCACTGAGCCATCAGGGAAGCCCCCAAAACACTGAATTCCTTAACCTGGGTTATCTGGTTTTCTTTAATTAGCAATAATCTTTTGATGTTCAGACTACCTGTCCTTTGTTGCAAAACGTCTGTGTGACCTGGCTCCTCCCCCTGCCTCCTCAGAGCAGTTCTCTCAGGGTTACCTGAGACGCTATCTTCCAGGTCTAAAGTCCTAAAAATTCCCACTGAATAAAACATAACTCTCAACTTTTGGGTTGTGCATTTTTTTTTTAAGTCAACAGTGGTTTGGCTGTAACACATGTATGTATAAATTCTACTGTTAGAGTTGTCAGCAACCCCATGAACTGTCCCTGCCAGGATCCTCTGTCCACAAAATTCTCCAGGCAAGAATACTGGAGTAAGTTGCCATGCCCTTCTCCAAGGGGTCTTCTTGACCCAGAGATTGAACCCAGATCTCCCGGATTGCAGGCAGATTCTTTACTGTCTGAGCCACCAAGGAAGCATATCTGAAGTTGTTGCTGTTTCTCCTGGCAATCTTGACTCCAGCTGATGATTCATCCAGCCCAGCATTTCACACGATGTGCTCTGTAAAGAAGTTAAATAACCAAGGTGTCGATATACAGCCTTGACGTACTCTTCTCCCAGTTTTGAACCAGTCCATTTTCCCATGTTCAGTTTTAACTGTTGCTTCATGTCCCACATACAGGTTTCTCAGGGAGCAGGTAAGGTAATCTGGTATTCTCAGCTCTTTAAGAATTTACCACAATTTGTTGTTGTTACGTCGATGGGGGCCCATGGGGCCTAGATGGGGGCCCATGGGGCCTAGCCGTTCCAGGAGGCAGTGGTCTCAAAAGATTTCCCGCTGACTCATCACTGGCGCCAGCTGCATCTGGAATTTTCCCGCCCAGACTGAGTACAGCTCAAACAAAGAAAATGCCTCTACGTTTTTTTTACCCTGAGCAGATAAAAGCCTCTTGCCCCGCCTCTGGGCTCGACTTCACAGGCCCCTATCACGGACCTGTGAACCTCGCCCCGGAGCAGGATCCCAATAAAACTTAACTTTTTGCTTATAATTTGGCCATCCACACAGTCAAAGGTTTCAGCATAGTCAATGAAGTAGAAGTAGGTGTTTTTCTGGAATTCTCTTGCTTGCTCTGTGAGCCAATGAATGTTGGCAATTTGATCTCTGGTTCCTCTACCTTTTCTAAATCCAGCTTGTACATCTGGAAGTTCTCAATTGATGAACTACTGAAGTCTATCTTAAAGGATTTCCTGGAAGCACCATGGACAGAGGAGCCTAGTGGACTACAGTCCGTGGGGTCACAAAGAGTCAGACATGACTGAACAACTCAACAACAATTGAGTGCAGCATTTTAACAGCATCGTCTTTTAGGATTTTAAATAACTCAGCTCGAATTTCATTACCTCCACTAGATTTGTTTGTAATAATACTTCCTAAGGCCCACCTTTGCCCCAAACCTCCATCATTCGCCGATGCTCACGGGAGATTTTATGCCAGCGCCCAGCCCATTCTTCCAAAAACGAAATGGTGCTCCTTGTTTACCCAGAGATTGAACCCAGATCTCCCGGATTGCAGGCAGATTCTTTACTGTCTGAGCCACCAAGGAAGCATATCTGAAGTTGTTGCTGTTTCTCCTGGCAATCTTGACTCCAGCTGATGATTCATCCAGCCCAGCATTTCACACGATGTGCTCTGTAAAGAAGTTAAATAACCAAGGTGTCGATATACAGCCTTGACGTACTCTTCTCCCAGTTTTGAACCAGTCCATTTTCCCATGTTCAGTTTTAACTGTTGCTTCATGTCCCACATACAGGTTTCTCAGGGAGCAGGTAAGGTAATCTGGTATTCTCAGCTCTTTAAGAATTTACCACAATTTGTTGTTGTTACGTCGATGGGGGCCCATGGGGCCTAGATGGGGGCCCATGGGGCCTAGCCGTTCCAGGAGGCAGTGGTCTCAAAAGATTTCCCGCTGACTCATCACTGGCGCCAGCTGCATCTGGAATTTTCCCGCCCAGACTGAGTACAGCTCAAACAAAGAAAATGCCTCTACGTTTTTTTTACCCTGAGCAGATAAAAGCCTCTTGCCCCGCCTCTGGGCTCGACTTCACAGGCCCCTATCACGGACCTGTGAACCTCGCCCCGGAGCAGGATCCCAATAAAACTTAACTTTTTGCTTATAATTTGGCCATCCACACAGTCAAAGGTTTCAGCATAGTCAATGAAGTAGAAGTAGGTGTTTTTCTGGAATTCTCTTGCTTGCTCTGTGAGCCAATGAATGTTGGCAATTTGATCTCTGGTTCCTCTACCTTTTCTAAATCCAGCTTGTACATCTGGAAGTTCTCAATTGATGAACTACTGAAGTCTATCTTAAAGGATTTCCTGGAAGCACCATGGACAGAGGAGCCTAGTGGACTACAGTCCGTGGGGTCACAAAGAGTCAGACATGACTGAACAACTCAACAACAATTGAGTGCAGCACTTTAACAGCATCGTCTTTTAGGATTTTAAATCAATCAGATGGAATTCCATCACTTCCACTAGTTTTGTTTGTGGTAATGCTTCCTAAGGCCCACCTGACCTCACATTCCCAGCAGAAATGTATTGAGTCAAACTTTCCCCACATCCTTGCTAACACTGGGTATGGTTGAGGTCTTTTTAGTTCTAGTCATTCTGATGGCTATGTAGTAATATCTCATTTTGATCTTAATTTACACATTCTTTATGATTTATGAGCAGAAGTATATTTTCATTTGAATATCCTCTTGTTCCTATTAAGGTTCAAATTTGTACTTCATAGACTTTTCTGTAGAATGAAAGGGTAGCTACACAGGTTATGGGGCCTCAGAGAAAAAGATTCTAAAGATGAAAAAGAACTTTGCATCTGCTCCAAGCCAGCCTCATCAGTGTCAGGGTTGATACAGTGGGATTCTATCATAAGACACTTAGCTCTAGAAAACCTCAGGTCAGTACTCAGGAAGCAGACCATGTGTTGGACACATGACAATGTGGGGATCTTCAAGGAAAATCCATTGGCTAGTTGCTGGTAGACTCACAACGAGCTGTCCAGTATCCTGGAAACACCAGGACTTCAGGGTCTGGTTCTCAGCCATACAGGCTCAGAAAAGAGCTTTTACTGACAGTGAGACAGAAATCAGTGAAAAAATCAGAATGCTGATGTATTAATTCACACCTTGAACCAGAATTTCCAAGCATTCCAGTATCAGATTAAGACTTGCACTCCCTGTAAGAAAACAATTTGGGAAGTCAGATAATCAAAAGGCTGCATGTTGAGCTAGAACCAGAGCACCAGAATAGGAGGGGGCCAAGAATAGCAGCAGTGTACTTCCTAGACCCTCATAGTAAAAATGCATGTGCCGCTGGAACTGGACAGGATATGACCTTAGACTAGACCTCCCTCTCCCCAGCCAATACTCAGGTGAGCACTGACCATGTGCCTTTAGAGACTCTCCTTTTTTTGTCAATGTTTTCAGTGCTAATTCCTTCTGATTGAATTCTTCTTCTTTAGATATCCGAGGACATTTGTTGGTTGCTTTCACATCCTTCATTTACCCAGCTCCTTCCCCAGAGGTTCCTGGCTCCTTTCCAACAGACCATACTTTCCCAGGGTGCAGCATTTTAACAGCATCGTCTTTTAGGATTTTAAATCAATCAGATGGAATTCCATCACTTCCACTAGTTTTGTTTGTGGTAATGCTTCCTAAGGCCCACCTGACCTCACATTCCCAGCAGAAATGTATTGAGTCAAACTTTCCCCACATCCTTGCTAACACTGGGTATGGTTGAGGTCTTTTTAGTTCTAGTCATTCTGATGGCTATGTAGTAATATCTCATTTTGATCTTAATTTACACATTCTTTATGATTTATGAGCAGAAGTATATTTTCATTTGAATATCCTCTTGTTCCTATTAAGGTTCAAATTTGTACTTCATAGACTTTTCTGTAGAATGAAAGGGTAGCTACACAGGTTATGGGGCCTCAGAGAAAAGATTCTAAAGATGAAAAAGAACTTTGCATCTGCTCCAAGCCAGCCTCATCAGTGTCAGGGTTGATACAGTGGGATTCTATCATAAGACACTTAGCTCTAGAAAACCTCAGGTCAGTACTCAGGAAGCAGACCATGTGTTGGACACATGACAATGTGGGGATCTTCAAGGAAAATCCATTGGCTAGTTGCTGGTAGACTCACAACGAGCTGTCCAGTATCCTGGAAACACCAGGACTTCAGGGTCTGGTTCTCAGCCATACAGGCTCAGAAAAGAGCTTTTACTGACAGTGAGACAGAAATCAGTGAAAAAATCAGAATGCTGATGTATTAATTCACACCTTGAACCAGAATTTCCAAGCATTCCAGTATCAGATTAAGACTTGCACTCCCTGTAAGAAAACAATTTGGGAAGTCAGATAATCAAAAGGCTGCATGTTGAGCTAGAACCAGAGCACCAGAATAGGAGGGGGCCAAGAATAGCAGCAGTGTACTTCCTAGACCCTCATAGTAAAAATGCATGTGCCGCTGGAACTGGACAGGATATGACCTTAGACTAGACCTCCCTCTCCCCAGCCAATACTCAGGTGAGCACTGACCATGTGCCTTTAGAGACTCTCCTTTTTTTGTCAATGTTTTCAGTGCTAATTCCCTTCTGATTGAATTCTTCTTCTTTAGATATCCCGAGGACATTTGTTGGTTGCTTTCACATCCTTCATTTACCCAGCTCCTTCCCCAGAGGTTCCTGGCTCCTTTCCAACAGACCATACTTTCCAGGGGCTTCATGGGATGATTCCATCCTAGATCTAGGTTTGAAGCTCCCAACCTGGGCCAAACCATCTGAGCCCAGAGATGAGGTGAGCATTTCAACTGCAGATGCTTGGAACCTGATACTCTGTATTTCCCATTGGGAGTGAATGAAAAAGCTTGTAGCCTTGGGAGCCATTTCCCTTGATCAAAGGGAGAGTCAGCTTCAGGTTATTCTGACATGGAGGAAGTCAGGGTAGGAAACTGAAGAGAAACTGGATTCCTAGTGATTTATTAAGCCATTGGATCAAAGCAAGCACCACCTCTGGACTTTTCAGTTACTTGAGCCAAGATATTCCTTTTTCTGTGTTAAACAGTCCACATTGGTCTGGCAGACCTAATTACTATCCAGTATCTAGTCTCTTCTTCTTTACTTACAGAACCCTCTTTTCATTCATATTTTATAATATTTCTCTCCCCTCCTCCCCTGGAGCTAAGGATGGCTGTGGCCAGAAGATACCACTCAAAGTCCTTGCTTTGGTTAGTCCTACTAACCAAGCCTGTTGTGTTAGGGAAAATAGCTGGAAATGATTCAGACAGAATGTTGGCACGTGCTAGTGACTTCTTTCCGTTTTCAGTGAAGTCCTGAGGAAGATCAGTGAGCTAAAGTTATTCAGGCTGAAGAAAAAAAAGAAGTACCACTTCACTAAGGAGGCTCTCTGCCTACAGCCTGCCATCTCCTTTGAGTGAACATCCCATAATTTGGAGATTTGCAGGGCTGAAAACAATCATTGCTTCTGTTCTCCAAATAGGAGGGGAAAATGACTTCTGTGTCCTGGGCCTTTCCTAAGCAGATGTCAAAGCTAATTCCCTTCTGATTGAAATTCTGGAACTGGACAGGATATGACCTTAGACTAGACCTCCCTCTCCCCAGCCAATACTCAGGTGAGCACTGACCATGTGCCTTTAGAGACTCTCCTTTTTTTGTCAATGTTTTCAGTGCTAATTCCCTTCTGATTGAATTCTTCTTCTTTAGATATCCCGAGGACATTTGTTGGTTGCTTTCACATCCTTCATTTACCCAGCTCCTTCCCCAGAGGTTCCTGGCTCCTTTCCAACAGACCATACTTTCCAGGGGCTTCATGGGATGATTCCATCCTAGATCTAGGTTTGAAGCTCCCAACCTGGGCCAAACCATCTGAGCCCAGAGATGAGGTGAGCATTTCAACTGCAGATGCTTGGAACCTGATACTCTGTATTTCCCATTGGGAGTGAATGAAAAAGCTTGTAGCCTTGGGAGCCATTTCCCTTGATCAAAGGGAGAGTCAGCTTCAGGTTATTCTGACATGGAGGAAGTCAGGGTAGGAAACTGAAGAGAAACTGGATTCCTAGTGATTTATTAAGCCATTGGATCAAAGCAAGCACCACCTCTGGACTTTTCAGTTACTTGAGCCAAGATATTCCTTTTTCTGTGTTAAACAGTCCACATTGGTCTGGCAGACCTAATTACTATCCAGTATCTAGTCTCTTCTTCTTTACTTACAGAACCCTCTTTTCATTCATATTTTATAATATTTCTCTCCCCTCCTCCCCTGGAGCTAAGGATGGCTGTGGCCAGAAGATACCACTCAAAGTCCTTGCTTTGGTTAGTCCTACTAACCAAGCCTGTTGTGTTAGGGAAAATAGCTGGAAATGATTCAGACAGAATGTTGGCACGTGCTAGTGACTTCTTTCCGTTTTCAGTGAAGTCCTGAGGAAGATCAGTGAGCTAAAGTTATTCAGGCTGAAGAAAAAAAAGAAGTACCACTTCACTAAGGGAGGCTCTCTGCCTACAGCCTGCCATCTCCTTTGAGTGAACATCCCATAATTTGGAGATTTGCAGGGCTGAAAACAATCATTGCTTCTGTTCTCCAAATAGGAGTGGTGGCCACCAAGCAATAGAACTTAGAGGATGAGACTGGTGTCCTGGGCCTTTCCTAAGAACCTTCTGTTAAGGACCACCCCTGCCCAGAAGATCGGGATTAATGTATGTACACTACTATGTGTAAAATAGACAGCTATTGAGAACCTACTGTATCACACAGGGAGCTGTACTCAATTCTCTGTGGTGACCTAAACGGGACGGAAATCCACAAAATCCATAAAAGAGTGGATATGTGTATATGTATAACTGACTCACTTTACTGTACAGCAGAAACTAACAATATTACAAAGCAACTATATTCCAATACAAATTTTAAAACCCTAAATGCCTATCGACAGAGGAATGGATAAAGATGTGGTACATATATACAGTAGAGTATTAGCCATAACAAAGAACTAAATAGTGCCATTCGCAGAGATGGGATAGACCTAGTGACTGTCATACATAGTGAAATAAGTCAGAAAGAGAAAAACAAATGTCATATAATATCATTTATATGTGAAATCTAGCAAAATAGTACAGTGAACTTAGTTGCATATCAAAAACAAAGACACAGGGCTTCCCCTGGTGGTCCATTGGATAAGGACACCGCCTTGCAGGGCAAGGGGTGCCGGTTCAATCCCTGGCCTGGGCAGATCCCACGTGCCGCGGAGCGGCTGGACTGATGTGTCCAATTACCGAGCCAGAGATCTGGAGCGCATGCGCCCAGAGCCAGCGCTCTGTGACAACAGAGACCACTGCGACGGGAGGCCCACAGGAGCCAAAGAACAAAGATGGATGAAAATGTACAAATGAAAGATCAATAGACGTGGCCTGCCTCCCCCCTCCCTCCCCAACCCACCGCCCACCAAAATAAATAAATAAATAAATAAATCTTTTTTAGAAAAAAAAGAAGAGGCAAATAGACTGGAAGCCTACAACATTTTTGAGGAAATCATATCACCAAAAATGAAAATTTAAGGACCTGACCAGCAAAACCTTATCATTTTTCAACCCCCAACTCCTGAACACACAACAGAAGGGACATCCACCCCAAAGTTCATTTTAAACATGGTTAAAAAGGGTAATGCACAAGACATCATTGCAAAAGAAGATGGAGCGACTTCCCAATGCAGGGGGTCCGGGTTCAGTACCTGGTCAGGGAACTAGGTTCCACATATCGCAACTAAGAGTTTGTATGCTGCAACTAAGGGTCCCATGTGCCGTAGCCAAGATCAACGCTCTCAGGTCCTGCCACCAAGACTGCAGCCAAATAACTTTTTTTTTTAATAAGATGTTTATTTGCAGGGGGTGGAGCTTCCCTGGTGGCTCAGTGGTAAAGAATCTACCTGCCAATACAGGAGATATAGGCTCAATCCCTGGTCCAGGAAGACCCCACATGCCGCAGAGCAACTAAGCCTGTGCACTACAACTACTGAAGCCCGTGTACCCTAGAGTTCATGCTCCGCAACAAGAAAAGCCACTGCAATGAAAAGCCCGAACACTATAGAGTAGCCCAGCTTGCTGCAACTGAGTGCAGCAGTGAAGACCCAGCCCCATCAAAAATAAATGAATCTTAAAAAAAAAAAAAAAGATACTTATTTTTTTTAAAAAAAGATGGAACTTGAATCATGAAGCATGATCGAAAAAGTTCTTCCCGGAGAGTAGGTTGTCTGAGTAAGGAAATTACTATCCAACAAGGAGCCTTGGCTGCTCCTGTCTAGCAGAATCTGGTATTTACCATAGATCTAATATTCTCAGTAGCTCTGATATGTTTCCCATTCTTCTCTTTCCCATGTGGGAATTGTTTTGGCCTTCTCCACTATTATATATGGGACATATTGGGGGAAGATAACTGGGATTTTAGTTCATAGGTTACTGAACTTGGTATGAGGACTCACACCAGGGCTAAGTAGAAGAAATTGCCATTTGGCTAGAGATTCTGACATTTCAGATGGGTGCAGTGTCCGAATGAGACTTTGGAACTGTCCTCATTAGGGAGGGAGCATGTTCTATATATGGGAGGATGGATAGCCAAAAGGGTGGGCTTGGGACAATCAGTACTTTCTTTCTACCCAATATGCATTCTCCATGTCTTTACCATCAGAATCCTGAATTTGTTTAGGAAAGCGATATGCCCGGCTGCGTTGGTGGTACAGTGGTTAGCATAGCTGCCTTCCAAGCAGTTGACCCGTGTTCGATTGCTGGCCAACACAAAGCCTTTGGGGCTTCCAAGATGGTGTTAGTAGTAAAAGAACCCACCTGCCAGTGCAGAAGACATAAGCAATGTGGGTTCGATCCCTGGGTGGGGAAGATCTCCTGGAGAATGGCATGGCAATCTACTCCAACATTCTTGCCTAGAGAATCCCATGGACAGAGGAACCTGGCCGGCTACAGTCCCTAGGGTCTGAAAGAATCGGACACAACTGAAGCAACTCAGCATGCACATGACAGCTAAAAATGACAGCAAACATTTCTGGCCATTGAAGCATAAGCACACTCTGCCAAAGATATCTGGAAAAGCTTTGCTTTCTTGTTATAAGTATCACTATTCTCTCTTTATCTGTTCTCCTTTTATTACCTGGAACCAGATGGAAACTTGAATCTTCAAGAAATAATGAAACACGATTTTGCTTCATGGTCCAAGTTCCATCTTTTTAAAAAGGATAGGCATTTATTTTAAAAATATTTATGTATTTGGCTGCAATGGGTCTTAGTGGCAGGACCTGAGATCTTTGATCTTGGCTACGGCACATGGGAATCTTAGTTGTAGCGTACAAACTCTTAGTTGAAATATGTGGTAGTTAATTCCCTGACCAGGGATTGAGCCTGATCAGAAGTGGTAAATATGTGAATAAACTTCAAAGACTACTTTTCTGTCTTGATTTCTTTAAATTGCATGTGGTTATTTAAAAAATAATACGGGAGTTTCATTTTTCTTGGCTGTGGAACTTCTTAAGTAGCTTTGAAGGTTTGATGGATTCTCTCACGAATTCTTCTGGGCCCTGTGAATTCTTGAGGAGTAATTATTTGTTTAAATTTTTAAAGTTTATCAGGTCCATTTGTGGTAAATAGTCCTTCCCTAGGAAGTTGGCTATTTAATCTACATTTTCAAATGTGTTCTGAACTCATGGAAAGTAGTCTCTTAAAATTTTTAGATATTTAAACCTCTGTCACATGGGGAAGACTTAATTCTCAGAGATCATGTTACGGGACTCTTCCCCTGAGTTGATTCTTGGCTTTTTTCCTAGCATGGTCTCTACACATCAGTCTTCTCTTCCATCCCAAGTGAAGAAATCAAAGAAACCAAAACTGACTCCTGCCTCCAGACCAGATGAAACATCTCCTCTGAACTTGCCAAAGGAAGAAAAAGAACATCAAGAAGTAATTTAACATATTGATGAAGCACAAAATGAAATAGACAGACTTAATGAACAAGCTAGTGAGGTGATTTTGAAACTAGAATAGAAAGCCAATCATTTTTTTCAGAAGAGGTTGGAGTTGATCGCCCAAATCCCAAATTTGGGAGTAACAGCATTTGTTAAACATCCACAAGTGCCTGCCCTGCTTGGGAAGGAAGATGAACAGGCACTGCATTGTTTGACAGGAGTTGAAGTGACAGAATTTGAAGCTATTAAATCAGATTTCAGAATAAATTTGTATCTGGATGAAAGCATTTTGAAAATAAAATTGTCTCCAAAAATTTTTACCTAAATGAGAATGATGATCTATCTCCAAAGTCCACTGAAATCAAATGGAAATCCAGGAAGGATCTGATGAAACGATCAAGTCAAACACAGAATTAAGCTAGCAGGAAAAGACAGCATGAGAAACCAGAGAGCTTCTTCACCTGGCTCCTTGATCCTTCCGAAGCAGGTGCTGATGAGCTAGGAGAGGTCATCAAAGGTGGTATTTGACCAAGTCCATTATAGTGCTACTTGCTTCCGGATATGGACGATGAGGAAGGGGAAGGAGAAGAAGACGATGATGATGAAGAGGAAGAAGGATTGGAAGATGTTGATGAAGGAGATGAGACTGAAGGTGAAGAAGATGATAATGAGGGGGAGGAGGAAGAGCAGTGGAGATGACTAACGGAACACTGATGGATTCCAACCTTACTTTTTAAATTTTCTCCAGGTCCTGGGAGCAAGTTGCAGTCTTTTCTTCTTCTCTTGTGCTCAGTCACCTTGTTTTTGAGGTCTCTTTTCTTCTTTATGCCATGATTCATTACTTACGTGAGGGGAGTGTCTTCAGCAGATTCAGTGGGAAAAGAAGCTCTACCCCTCTCTATTCCAAATTCATTTGATCCCTCCTGTCTCAACAAAAACTTTATGGAATCAACACCACCATGCTCTGTGGGAAAAAAGAAAACCTTCTGCTTCCTTAGCTCTGCTAGGCCCCTGCGTGGTAGTGCATAGAATTCTATAGCCTTTTCCTGTTTTCCCTGTATGTTGGGCTCAGAGATTACACTGTGTCTCCATGTGAGTATGGACGGTTACTGTATCTGTATCTGCTACTTTCTCTTGTTCAAAAAAGAAAAAAAAAAAAAAAAAAACTAAATAAATGGGTTTGTAGAAATTCAGCCAAGGGTGAGTTTAAGATGTTTGGGTGAGTTAAGTGGGCATTTTGACAACATGGCTTCTCCTTTGGCAAGTTTAATGGTGATGTTTAACGGATGTCCTTGCAATTTAAGATGACATTTTTAAAATAAAATTCTCTCCTAATGATGACATAAGTCCTGCCACTCAATGGGAGAATCAGCAGGACAGATAGGATCTTATGTGCAATTGACATTCTCTATTGTATTTTTGTTCCCATTTATTTAAAAATTTTTCTTTTTGTTTCACTGGAAAGGAAAGATGCTGCTTAGTTTTAAATGTTAAATGTGTACAAGTTTCTTTGTTAGAATAAAACTGTGTCTTAAAAAGATTTTTAATACTTCTTCTGTTTCAATGGTTATTTCCTCCTTGTCATTTCTTATCTTGCATATTTATGCCTTTCCTCCTGCTTAGATTAGCTAGTAGTTTGACACACTGACGTTTCCCCCCCTGAGAACCAGCATTTGAATTTATTTATTCCTTTTAGTTCCTTTCTTCTGTTTTCTAACTCACTGATTTCAATTTCTGCTTATATCTTTAATAGTTCCTTCATTCTGCTATATTTTGATTTACTCTGCTTTTTTTTTTAGGTTTTAAATTGAAGTTTAAGTTTACTTAGATATCTAGCATAATACATCCTCTCCTAACAACTACTTTTGCAGTACCTTGTAGATTCAGATAAGCTGTGTTTCCATTACTGCTATTTCAAAAAATTCTGCAATTTAGGGTTGTATAATCTCATTAACCCAAAAGTTCCTTGATACAGTTTTAAACATTTACTAGGTGAAAGATTCTTTTTGTGATTAACACACTTCTATTGCAGTGTGATTGGGGAAGGCTGTTTATACCATTGGTCTTTTTTAAATTACTGAGATTTTCTTTTGCAACCTAATAAATCATCAGTTTTCATGTTTCGATCACCCAGTCTCCGGTGCTCTCACCCTCCAGGTTTCAGACCTGGCCTCAATGTCCCCCATAACAACAGGATCCTCTGCTCCTGGGGTAATACTGGCTGGTGTTGGGGTACTTGGCTTCCTCTAGGACCAGGCTGCATGCTTCTCTTCCACACCATACCGCCCCCTTCCCCTCAGTACAGACGAGAGCTCTGGAGCGGGCCGCGCTGGTTTCAGATCCGTATCGCTCCATTTACATGTAAATTGAAGTTGGAGCTGCTCTCCCTCTCCTCGGCTGCTGTAGGTGAGGGCTCGGTCGCTGTAATTTGCTTTCATTGTTGATCCATGTAGGTTTTAGAGGATTGTAAAGGGATTTGGGCATCTGCCATTATTCTACAGGAATCAGGAAGCTCTGTGATTTCTTCTTATCATATCTCTGCCATGTTTCCTTCGTCCCTTCCTTCCACTGGCTTAAATTTTCTCTTTTGCCCTTCCCTTCTCATCAACATTGAAGTCAGAGTTCTATTTCTGTTCTTTTAAAAGTAGCCCTGGAAAAGGTAGCATGCACGTTTAGTTTAACAAACTCTGAAATTAATCAATATCGCTACCTTCCTTCCAAACAATATAAGGCTGCAACTGCCATCAGTCATCGTCCTCTCATGTTCTTATTCATTCACCAAAGAATTCTGAGTTCCTACCATGCACCGGAATGATACAGTAATGAACAATAGGTATGTGTGTGTCAGGCTAGGGGGCTGGAGGTCCTTGTTCTAATGGATTTACGTTTTACCAGGGGAGACAAATAAACTTCCTAGGTGGCGCTGTTGTTCAGTTGCTAAGTCCTGTCTAACTCTGCAACCCCATGGACTGCAGCATGCCAGGCTTCCTTGTCATTCACCATCTCCCAGAGTTTGCCCAAACTCAAGTCCATTGAGCTTGTGCCAACCATCTCATCCTCTGCCCCCACCTTATCTTCCTGCCCTCAGTCTTTCCCAGTATCAGGGTCTTTTCCAATGAGTTGGCTTTTTGCATTAGGTGGCCAAAATGGTAAAGAATCCACCTGCCAATGCAGGAGATACCAGAGACATGGATTCAGTCCTTGAGTTGGGAAGATTCCCTGGAGTAGGAAATGGCACCCCACTCCAGCATTCTTGCTTGGAGAATTCCATAGCACAGGAGCCTGCTGGGCACAGTCCATGTGGCCAAAAAGAGTCAGACACGACTGAGCAGCTGAACATAGGGAAGACAAGCATTAAATTTAAAATATAGTATGTAATACAGTGAAATGTACTACAAAGCAAAAAAAAAAAAAAAAGGCAAGATAGGGGAATATGAAGCCTCCCCTGACTGTGTGTGTGTATGTGTGTGTCATGCAGCTATCTTGGAGAAAGAACATTCTAGGCAAAGTGAATAGCAAGTACAAAAGCCCTAAAGACTTCTTGCCATGTCAAGGAACAGCAAGAAGGCATGTGAGGCTCCAGTGAAATGAAAGAGGGGACGAGTGGCAGGATTTGAAGGTCACATACAGAGCTAATAAGGAACCAAAGTAGAACCTTACAAGTAGTGCAACGTGGTCTCCAGTCCATATTAAGGATTTGGGCTTGTATTTTGAGATGGGCACCCATCATAGGGTGCAGAACAGAGGAGTGACATGGTCTGCCATATGCTGTACCAGGATAACTCTGGTTTCTAGTAGTCATGTACGGATGTGAGAGTTGGACCATAAAGAAGGCTGAGCACCAAAGAATTGATGCTTTCAAACTATGGTGCTGGAAATGACTCTTGAGTGTCCCTTGGAGTGCAAGGAGAACAAACCAGTCAATCCTAAAGGAAATCAACCCTGAATATTCATTGGAAGGACTGATGCTGAAGCTGAGGTTCCAATACTTTGGCCACCTGATGCAAAGAGCCGACTCATTGGAGAACACCCTGAGGAAGATTGAGGGCTGGAGAAGGGGGTAAAATTTTGAGGATGAGATGGTTGGATGACATCATCAACTCAATGAACATGAGTGTTAGCAAACTCTGAGAGACAGTGAAAGACAGGGAACCTTGGCATGGACATGACTGAGTGGCTGAACAGTGAACAACAATTGAGAACAGACTGCTGAAGGCAAGCCAGTTAGGAGGCTACTGCACTAATTACATGAGAGAGAGCATTGGCTGGTCCAGAAGAGGCTGAGGGCGGTGGTAAGAAGTGGTCGAATTCTGAGTGTGTTTTGGAAGTTGAGCTGATAGAATTTGATCTCTGACCAGTGAGGTGTGAGGAAAAGCAAGAGAACAAGGATGACACCCAAAATACTGGCCTGAGCAACTGGAAGAATAGAGTTGCCATTAGGCACCTATTGACAAGAATTTACTCCCATGGCCAAGTTCTTGGAACAACCCCAATGCCCCTTGCCCTGGCATCATCCTTGCCCTTTGAGTGTGGACATGAGCTTACTCCTGTGATTATTTCACACACCAGAAGGAAGGCTGCCAGGAGCACCTAACCTATTAATAACCACAAACCCTTTAAAGGCACAGGTTTTTCCACCTGGTGAGTGGAAGGAAGAATCAGGGGTACCCAAAGCATGAGGAATTGGGGTCACGTGAGGAGTTAAGGCAGACCGTGTGAACAGAGGACAGCTCGTAGTGCCCAACCAGCCAGGAAACAGGACCTCGGAGCCACAGCCACAAGGAACTGGATTCTGCCTACAAAAGAAGTGGGCTCTTCCCAAGAGCCTCAAGGCAAGAGCCCAGCCCACTGAGACCTTGATTTCCACCTTGTGAGGCCCTGAGCAGGAAACCAAGTCAAGCTCAGACTTCTGACCTACAGAGTGATGAGATAATAAATGGGTGTTCTTTTACACTCCTGTCTGTGGAAGCTTGTTGTACTACAGTAGAAAACAAATACACATACACATTTTAAGGAGGCTGGGAAATGGTGTCTCTGGTTGGACATTCATGACTGTTTAATTGGGACGGGGGTGAAGGAAAGTGTCTAGAATGAAGGAAAGAGAAGATGAGTGGTAAGAGAAGGATTAAATGTCTTTCCACACTCTGAAAGCCTGCACTGTCCATGGACACTGGCCATATGTGGGTTCTGAGCACTTGGTATGTGGCTGGTCTAAATTGAGATGTACTGTAAGTGTAAAATGCCCACTAAATTCTGAAGACCTTATATGAAAAAAATGACATGTAAAATATCTCATTACTTATACTTTACAATGGTTACATTTTGAAATGATAATACTTTTGATACCTTGGATTAAGTCACATGCATTATTAAACTTAATTTTAAATTGTTCCATTTTACTTTTAAAAATTTGTAAAATTTAGCTATGGATATGGTTCCCAATATAGTTTTATTGGATGGCACTGCTGTAAACTCTTTAGTATGTCTGAAGTTTTCATTATGCACGCATGAATTAAATTTTTTTTAATGTTATTTCGTTTTCTTTTCCACATTATAGGTTTAAGGAGGTAGTGTTCCCAGAAGAAATATTGGCAAAGAAAGGAGTTCTTTTCACAGTCAGTAAACCTGTTTTCCCAGGTACCTTAAGAAACTAATTGATGCATGTTCATGTATAGACGTGCTTAAAATATGTAAGAGTGGAGGGTCTTAGATGACACCATCGTGAAGGTGAAGTGGTGCTTATAGTACCGTGACTCATACTTTGAGGCTGGGAAGACCACAGTCTCGAATAAAATAAGAAGAAAGGGGCAACCGTTAGGTAGGCAGATGCCACAACCTTTCGTTTGGGGAGGGTCAAGAAAGGACCGGTTGTCACAGCTCAGTCTCACCAGGACACGTATGCAGCGCCCTCTGGTGGATCATGGCGGCACTTGAGTCAGTGGATTGGAATCCCCTACTTTTTACCATCTCTGCCACTCTGGTCCAAGCCATCCGCATCTCAAGTGAGAACTACCCTAAGAAATTCCTTACTCGATCTCCCTCCTTCCCCTCGTGTCCACCAGCAGGACTTTTCTACATCCCCTTAAGATCATGTTACTCCTTTGCTCAATACCCAAGGAATCAGTTTTCACTTATAGTTAAAACCAAACTCTTCACTACCCCCCCAACACTCCTGCTCTTTAGTGCAATTGAGCTACACTGAGCTTCTTGCTCTTCCTCTGACCATTTAACACACCAAGCATGCTCCTGCCCTCACTTCTGCTATCTCCTCTACCTGGAATGCGTGAATCACTCCTCACAGCAATGCTCAAATGTCACCACATCACCTTTCCACCCTTAACAGAAAACAGCCCTCCTCCCAGAAACCTCTCAACTGGATTCTTTTTTTTTTTTTTTTTTGCAATAGTATTTAACACCATCGGACATATTACCTATTTCTTGTTATGTATTAATATTTATTACCTGTCTTTCCCTACTATTAATAGAAGGTAAACTTTAAAAAGGCAAAAACCTTGTCTGTTTGTTCACGATTGTATTTCCAGCATCTAGAACAATGCTTAGCCTGTAGTAGGTGGTCAACAAAAATATTTGTTGGGTAAATAAATGAGACAAGATCTGAACAATGAAAAGCCACTGAGGCCAGGTGCAGTGGTGCACACCTGTAGTCCTAGCTATTCGGGAGGCTGAGGCTGGAGGATCGCTTGAGTCCAGGAGTTCTGGGCTGCAGTGCGCTATGCTGATTGGATGTCCACACTAAGTTCAGCATCAGTACAGTGACCTTGCGGGAGTGGGACACAATGGCGTTCAACTAGTAGGGGTCTTAGATGCCACGTGAACTTATAGTACCGTGACTCATACTTTGAGGCTGGAAGACCACAGTCTCGAATAAAATAAGAAGAAAGGGCAACCGTTAGGTAGGCAGATGCCACAACCTTTCGTTTGGGAGGGTCAAGAAAGGACCGGTTGTCACAGCTCAGTCTCACCAGGACACGTATGCAGCGCCCTCTGGTGGATCATGGCGGCACTTGAGTCAGTGGATTGGAACCCCCTACTTTTACCATCTCTGCCACTCTGGTCCAAGCCATCCGCATCTCAAGTGAGAACTACCCTAAGAAATTCCTTACTCGATCTCCCTCCTTCCCCTCGTGTCCACCAGCAGGACTTTTCTACATCCCCTTAAGATCATGTTACTCCTTTGCTCAATACCCAAGGAATCAGTTTTCACTTATAGTTAAAACCAAACTCTTCACTACCCCCCCAACACTCCTGCTCTTTAGTGCAATTGAGCTACACTGAGCTTCTTGCTCTTCCTCTGACCATTTAACACACCAAGCATGCTCCTGCCCTCACTTCTGCTATCTCCTCTACCTGGAATGCGTGAATCACTCCTCACAGCAATGCTCAAATGTCACCACATCACCTTTCCACCCTTAACAGAAAACAGCCCTCCTCCCAGAAACCTCTCAACTGGATTCTTTTTTTTTTTTTGCAATAGTATTTAACACCATCGGACATATTACCTATTTCTTGTTATGTATTAATATTTATTACCTGTCTTTCCCTACTATTAATAGAAGGTAAACTTTAAAAAGGCAAAAACCTTGTCTGTTTGTTCACGATTGTATTTCCAGCATCTAGAACAATGCTTAGCCTGTAGTAGGTGGTCAACAAAAATATTTGTTGGGTAAATAAATGAGACAAGATCTGAACAATGAAAAGCCACTGAGGCCAGGTGCAGTGGTGCACACCTGTAGTCCTAGCTATTCGGGAGGCTGAGGCTGGAGGATCGCTTGAGTCCAGGAGTTCTGGGCTGCAGTGCGCTATGCTGATTGGATGTCCACACTAAGTTCAGCATCAGTACAGTGACCTTGCGGGAGTGGGGGACCAGGTTGCCTAAGGAAGGGTCAGGTCAGAAACGGAGCCAGTCAAAACTCCGGTGCTGATCAGTAGTGGGATGGTGCCTGTGAAGAGCCGCTGCACTCCAGCCTGGGCAACGTATCGAAACCCTGTGCCTTAAAAAAGAAAAGGGAGAGAGAGAGGGAAAAAAAAAAGACATTGAGTGCCTTCATTGTTTCACTCTGGTGTATGCCACACGAAGGTCAACTATAAATGCCTACTATCATCCCCACATATTTGTTTTATAACTGGATTAAATTATTGTAAAATTCATTTGGAAAGAATAAGGTACCTGTGACTAGCCTTTAAATGTAGGAAGAAGTACATTAAAGGAGCACTTGGCTTACCAGATCTCAGAGGATGCTATAAAGTAACCATGATAAAATCTATATAATACCGGCATAGACCTAGACACATCAAACCAGTGTAACCAACTGGAAAATCCAGGAATAGATATCTGATGATAACAGTATAACATATGAAAGATGAATTTTTAATTCGGGGACAAAAGGATGATTGTATACAAAACCATACTGATATTATTTTCAGCAAAAAATACTAGAGCCCCATGTGACACTGCTCACAAAAGTAAGCACCAAGTGGAATGTCAGAGCCCAAGCAGAATGAGGTGGACAGTCCGTGGCAGGGAGAGGAACATCCATGGTGGTCAAGGGGAGTCCAAACACAAACACATTCAGTGCCCGCCTGTGACCCTCCAGCTCTCTGTTTCTGTGCGGCCGCAGCTGAGGAGGCCAGGCCTTTAGGCAGGGGAGCCACAGGAGGAAGCAGCCTGGATCCCTGAGTCAGCGCGTGGCCAGCAGCTGGCCTGAGAGAGTTGCCTGTCTTTCAATGCATATGTGTGTGTGTGCACCAGAAATGTAAGCCTTTTCTGTGGTAAGCAACTCAGATTTCAAGTTTAATATGTTGCTACCACGTAATTTAGTCTATCCCAGTAAAATTATTCTGGAAAAATAATTATTCTTAGTATTTTGTTGTTGTTACATCACCAAGTCGTGCCCCATTCTTTGTGACCCCAGCATGCTAGGCTTCCCTAGGGTTATATTATTATAAAAATAATCAATTTTATTATTAAAAACATGCAAATATGCACAATTCTATTGGATGTAAATAGGTACCTTATGAAACATTCTGTCTCTTTTCTTAACGTCTTTGAGATTTCTTTTCTACAGCAGAATTTTTAGCTCATCTTTCTTAAGAGTTGGAAAGCGCTCTATTGTAGGGATGTACTTTAGGGTATATTTAGAAGGTAAAGTCTTAAATAGATACTACATATATACAGTTTAAAAGTAAAGCAATTCAAAAGAGTACGTGTGAAGAATTCTCCTTCCCACGGCTTCCCTGTGCCAATAAATTTCCCTCAAAGGTTACCAATATTTTCTGTTCCATGTACATACTTCCAGAGATATGTATAGATTCAAGTGTTTAAATGAACCTTACTTAGTCTCAGACTTGACTGAGATCCCAAAACAATAAGGTCATATTCAAAGTTAGATGCAAATTCACCAACACAGAATCTCTAGAGGGAGAATGTAGAAAAACCAGTTTTTTGCTCTTAGTTCTCCACCACCTCCAGTTTACAAAAGGTATTAGAGAGCTTGAAAAAATGAGATTCAAGGAGTTTAGAGAGAGCTATTCTATTTTGTACTGGGTCATTGCCAGCATCCCCGACCTTGTCCCGCGGTGTGTGTCCCTGCTGTAAGGAGTTTTGCTGGGATCGTGCCATCGTATGTGTGTTCCTTCTGATCTGAAAGACACAGTGACTCACATCTCAGTTATATCTGGGACACATAAAAAGTGAAGGACTGACTTAGGCATGCTGTGGGGTAGAGATGAGGCTATGGTTTGAGATATGACAGATTTTCCAACAGTGGGTCAAATGACCATGTTTTCTCTAGTCCAAATGTGCTATGTACAAGCAAGAGTTCTGGAGAAGTATTGTCTTGGATCTTGTTCAAGAAAGCTGTCTTAAGAAGTGAGCGGATGTCCGTTGAAGGAAGGTGGAGGCGTATCACCAGATGCCCAGTCTCAAGAAAGAATTATAACCCACCAATCACAAAGGCAACGTACTTGTCTATGTACAAGCAAGCGCAGAGAGGGGGCCTCCATGCTGAGTCAGTGGCTAAGACTCCGTGCTCCCAATGCCCAGGTTTGATCCCTGGTCAGGGAACTAGATCCCACACGCTGCAACTAAAGAACCTGCACATAACTAAGATCTGGAGCAACTAAATAAATATTAAAAAAAAAAAAAAAAAGCGCAGCTGTGCGATCCTCAAAGATGGCATGTTGGAGCTTTAAAGAACTCAGAAATACAGCCTGCAAAAAGTAAATGAATAAAGAGTAAACCTTAAACATCCATGAACCCTAGAGAATACAGATGTCACTCATAACAGTACTACTCAAGTACAAACATTACTGTCTCCCTGTGACTTCCTCCATATGTTCCCACCTTAAAAGACTTCACAGCTGTATAAGTTGTTCACTGAAAAGAGTACCTGGCTGTGGGTGACCATGGGGGCCGACATGCAGCTTGCTTTCACTCTCCAAACCATATGTCCTGACATGGGCAGTGCCTACTTGGAGGAAGGGTTGACTTTTTCTACTTCAAACAGACATGAAGTTCTCTCTTCATGAGATTGCATTCACCCAGAAGGGGGACCTTTTTCTAATCTATACAGACACACCATCTTCCAAGCTTCGTAGGATGAGACACCTAGCTTGGAAGGATGAAACAGCAACAAGGTGAGGAAAGTGGAAGCACTGATCAAGAAGGAATGGAACTGACCACATGCTCCTTTTCCACAGGAGAGACCCACCTCCTAGAGGCCAGTGCTGAGGGGGAGGAAGAAGTCTCAATTTTAAATCAATTTTATTTTACTATTTTTAAAATTTTGGTCTCTTTTATTGGTTTTTTTATTTCTTTATTTTCATCCATCTTTATTCTTTGACCTGAGTGGGCCTCCCACCGCATGGGCCTCTCTTGTTGCAGAGCACTGGTTCTGGGTGCATGTGCTCCAGAGCGCTGGCTCGTAGTTGGACACACCAGTCCAGCCTCTATGAGGCATGTGGGATCTTCCCAGGCCAGAGATTGAACCGGTGGCCCTGGCACTGCAAGGCGGACTCTTTACCCACGGGACTACCAGGGAAGCCCTAAATCAATTTTAGAGTGATGACTGTTAGAGGGAGCTGGGCATTTCTGTCACTAAACTGATGTTGGGGAGATTAGCATTTCAGGAGGACCTTTAATACCTAAGAGTAATTAGAAAAGTTGATAGACATGACTAAGGTAAAAGGGGCAAGGGAAAACCAGCCATAGGGAATACACTAAAAGGCTGGTGGAAGACAAAAATTAAGATGTTTTCTACAAGAACCTACTGTATAGCACACAGAACTTTACTCAATGTTATGTGGTAGCTTGGATGCGAGGGGAGTTTGGGGGAGAATGCGTACATGTATATGTATAGCCTTTCACTGTTCACCTGAAGCTATCATAACATTGTTAATCAACTATACCCCAATAGAAAATAAAAAGTTTGTTTTTTTTTTTTAAGATGTTTTCTAGGGATTTCCTGATGGTCCAGTAAGTAAAGAGTCTGCCTTGCAGTGCAAGGGGGTGCCGGTTTGATCCCTAGCCCGGGAAGATCTCATGTGCCTCATAGAGGCTGGACCGGTGTGTCCAATTAGGAGCCAGTGCTCTGGAGCGCATGCGCCTAGAGCCAGTGCTCAGCAATGAGAGAGGCCACTGAGGTGAGAGGCCCACTCAGGCCAAAGAATAAAGATGGATGAAAATAAATAAATAAACAATAAAAGAGGCCAAAATTAAAAACAAAAAAAACTTTTTTAAAAAAGAGATGTTTTCTGATTTATACCCTGTAGTAGAGACCTCTGGCTCCCTACTAGCACATATTCTGTCCTTTGCAATTTGATACAATGTCTAGACTAAATTTTCTCCAATGGGATGTTAGATGGTTTAGGGGTATTCACATAAGTGGGTCTTAGGAAGCATGACTATGAACAAAGCTAGTGGAGGGAATGGAATTCCAGCTGAGCTATTTCTAATTCTAAAATATGATGCGCACTTAATATGCCAGCAAATCTGGAAAACTCAGCCGTGGCCACAGGACTGGAAAAGGTCAGTTTTTATTTGAATTCCAAAGCAGGACAATGCCAAAGAATGTTCACAATATTGTACAATTGCACAATTGCACTCATTCCACGTACTGCCAAGGTTATACTTAAAACCTTTCAAGCTAGGCTTTAGCAGTATGTGAACTGAAAAATTCCAGATGTATAAGCTGAAATTAGAAAAGACAGAGGAACCAGAGATCAAATTACCAACATTCACTGGATCATAGAGAAAGCAAGGGAAATTCAAGGAAAAGAAATCTACGTCTGCTTCATTGTGTACGCTAAAGCCTTTGGCTGTGTGGGTCACCACAAACTATGGAAAGTTCTTAAAGAGATGAGAATACCATACCACCTTACCTGTCTCCTGAGAAACAAGTATGCAGGACAAGAAGCAACAGTTAGAAGCGAACATGGAACAATTGGGAAAGGAGTAGGTCAAGGCTGTATATTGTCACCCTATTATTTAACTTCTATGCAGAGTACACCATGTGAAATGCTGGGCTGGATGAATCACAAACTGGAATCAAGACTACCAGGAGAAATATCAACAACCTCAGATATGCAGATGATACCACTCTAATGGCAGGAAGTGAAGAGGAACTAGAGAGCCTCTTGATGAGGATGTAAGAGGAGAGTGAAAAAGCTCGCCTAAAACTCAACATTCAAAGCACTAAGATCATGGCATCTGGTCCCATCATTTCATGGAAAAGAGAAGGGGTAAAAGTGGAAGCAGTGACAGATTTTGTTTTCTTGGGTTCCAAAATCACCGCAGACAGTGACTGCAGCCAAGAAATTTGAAGACACTTGCTCCTTGAGAGGATTGGCAAACCTAGACAGTGTATTGAAAAGCAGAGGCATCAGTAGTAGAGACCTCTGGCTCCCTACTAGCACATATTCTGTCCTTTGCAATTTGATACAATGTCTAGACTAAATTTTCTCCAATGGGATGTTAGATGGTTTAGGGGTATTCACATAAGTGGGTCTTAGGAAGCATGACTATGAACAAAGCTAGTGGAGGGAATGGAATTCCAGCTGAGCTATTTCTAATTCTAAAATATGATGCGCACTTAATATGCCAGCAAATCTGGAAAACTCAGCCGTGGCCACAGGACTGGAAAAGGTCAGTTTTTATTTGAATTCCAAAGCAGGACAATGCCAAAGAATGTTCACAATATTGTACAATTGCACAATTGCACTCATTCCACGTACTGCCAAGGTTATACTTAAAACCTTTCAAGCTAGGCTTTAGCAGTATGTGAACTGAAAAATTCCAGATGTATAAGCTGAAATTAGAAAAGACAGAGGAACCAGAGATCAAATTACCAACATTCACTGGATCATAGAGAAAGCAAGGGAAATTCAAGGAAAAGAAATCTACGTCTGCTTCATTGTGTACGCTAAAGCCTTTGGCTGTGTGGGTCACCACAAACTATGGAAAGTTCTTAAAGAGATGAGAATACCATACCACCTTACCTGTCTCCTGAGAAACAAGTATGCAGGACAAGAAGCAACAGTTAGAAGCGAACATGGAACAATTGGGAAAGGAGTAGGTCAAGGCTGTATATTGTCACCCTATTATTTAACTTCTATGCAGAGTACACCATGTGAAATGCTGGGCTGGATGAATCACAAACTGGAATCAAGACTACCAGGAGAAATATCAACAACCTCAGATATGCAGATGATACCACTCTAATGGCAGGAAGTGAAGAGGAACTAGAGAGCCTCTTGATGAGGATGTAAGAGGAGAGTGAAAAAGCTCGCCTAAAACTCAACATTCAAAGCACTAAGATCATGGCATCTGGTCCCATCATTTCATGGAAAAGAGAAGGGGTAAAAGTGGAAGCAGTGACAGATTTTGTTTTCTTGGGTTCCAAAATCACCGCAGACAGTGACTGCAGCCAAGAAATTTGAAGACACTTGCTCCTTGAGAGGAGCTCTATGGCAAACCTAGACAGTGTATTGAAAAGCAGAGGCATCACTTTGCTGGCAAAGGTCTGTCTAGTCAAAGCTACGGTTTTTCCAGTAGTCATTTACAGATGCCAGATTTGGACCATAAAGCAGGCTGAGCACTGAAGAATTGATGCTTTCAAACTGTGGTGCTGGAGAAAGTTCTTGAGAGTCCTTTGGACTGCAAGAAGATCAAAGCAGTCAATCCTAAAGGAAACTAACTCTGAATATTCATTGGAAGGATTGATGCTAAAGCTGACTTTCCTGTACTTAGGCCACCTGGTATGAATAGCTGACTCACTGGAAAATATCCTGATGCTGGGAAAGGTTGAGAGCAAAAGGAGGAGTAGGCAGCAGAGGATAAGATGGTCAGATAGCATCACTGAACCAATGGACATGAATCTGAGCAAACTCCAGGGGATGGTGAAGGACGGGGGAGCCTGGTGTACTGCTGTCCATGAAGTCACAGAGTCACATAAGGCTTAGCTACTGAATAACAACAACAGTAAGTGAGGTGTCACTTCCAGGGCTGGCCTAGTAAATACTTTCCCCCAAACCCACACACAGGGAAACTCTTTCCTCTTCTGCCAGCTTGATGGAGGTGGAAACATGGGCACAAGAGATGACAGATGGGAATCTGGGTCCATGAATGACAAGGAGAATAAAAACTGCCCCACAAAGCTGAACACCTGTCCAAGACTCCTAGCTGAGCAGGAAATAAACTTCTATTTCGTTAAGTCACTGTGGGTTAGATTTGCTTCTAGGGAATCTGCTATTTAGTCAGTAAGTCGTGTCCAACTCTTTGTGACCATATAAACTGTAGCCCTTCAGGCTCCTCTGTCTATGGGATCTTCCAGGCAAGAATTCTGGAGTGGGTTGTCATTTCCACTCCATTGAAGGAATCACAGTTCTTTAAATCTAGAAAGAAAAAAAAACACAAATAGAAATTATTTCTTGCCAGGCAAGGGAGAACTGCAAGGAGACAGGTGATGTTTGTGAACAAAGTAAAAGACAGGGTTTATATAGAGTTTGGGAGAAATGTGGGGTTTAGATTAAGAATAAATGATAGGCAACGACTGGCTCAAAAGGAAGTGGGGTTAGTCATTGGTTGAGTGGATTTCAAGGTCTGACACGGCTATTGTAATATGGCTTGGTGTCTGTGGGTGATTCAGTGATAATGATAAGTCTTATCTTTCCCCGTTTAAATACCTGAGGGCATGAGTAAGTTTCTTCAGGCAAGAGTGTATTTTTTTTTCTTTCTTTTAAAAAATTCCATTGGAATTTTTGTGTTTCTCTGTCTGAGTTAGTTTTCCCTTCCAGGTGAGATGGTGGTTGTGGTGATCATCAGGCTTTCATTTTGTTTCTGACTCTGTCACCTGTTAACACCATCTGATGAGGCAGTCACTACATAGTAGAGTTTAATTCCAGTACCAGCTAGAAAACATATGACTGCAAGATGAGTAAGTATACAGCTAGGAAGATAAAGAGGGACCAGAAAGTTCATCAAAGTCATGATCCAGATTTTCATTGGAGTATAGTTGACTTACAATGTTGTGTCAGTTTCAGGTGTGCAATAGTGAATCAGTTATACATATACATATATCCACTCTTTTTAAGATTCTTTTCCTGTGTCGGCCTTCCAGAGCCTTGTTCCCTGTGCGCTACTGTAGCCCCTTAACAGCTATCTATTTTATACATAGTAGTGTGTATATGCCAATCCCAATCTCCCAGTTTATCCCTCCTCCCACCCTTACCCCCGGGTAACCATAAGCGTGTTTTTGACATTTATCACTCTATTTCTGTTTTGTAGATAAGCTCATTGCATCTTTTTTTTTTTTTTAAGATTCCATATGTAAGTGATACCAACATTTTTGTGTTTCTCTGTCTGAGTTACTTTATTCAGTATGACTATTTTAAGGCCCACCCACATTGCTAAAGGTGGCAAGACTTTGTTCTTTTTTATGGCTGAGTCATATTCCATTGTATATATATGTACCACATATTCCTTATCCATTCCTCTGTTGATGAGCATCTAGGTTGTGTCCATGTCCTGGCAAATTAGAAATTATTTCTTGCCAGGCAAGGGAGAACTGCAAGGAGACAGGTGATGTTTGTGAACAAAGTAAAAGACAGGGTTTATATAGAGTTTGGGAGAAATGTGGGGTTTAGATTAAGAATAAATGATAGGCAACGACTGGCTCAAAAGGAAGTGGGGTTAGTCATTGGTTGAGTGGATTTCAAGGTCTGACACGGCTATTGTAATATGGCTTGGTGTCTGTGGGTGATTCAGTGATAATGATAAGTCTTATCTTTCCCCGTTTAAATACCTGAGGGCATGAGTAAGTTTCTTCAGGCAAGAGTGTATTTTTTTTTCTTTCTTTTAAAAAAAATTCCATTGGAATTTTTGTGTTTCTCTGTCTGAGTTAGTTTTCCCTTCCAGGTGAGATGGTGGTTGTGGTGATCATCAGGCTTTCATTTTGTTTCTGACTCTGTCACCTGTTAACACCATCTGATGAGGCAGTCACTACATAGTAGAGTTTAATTCCAGTACCAGCTAGAAAACATATGACTGCAAGATGAGTAAGTATACAGCTAGGAAGATAAAGAGGGACCAGAAAGTTCATCAAAGTCATGATCCAGATTTTCATTGGAGTATAGTTGACTTACAATGTTGTGTCAGTTTCAGGTGTGCAATAGTGAATCAGTTATACATATACATATATCCACTCTTTTTAAGATTCTTTTCCTGTGTCGGCCTTCCAGAGCCTTGTTCCCTGTGCGCTACTGTAGCCCCTTAACAGCTATCTATTTTATACATAGTAGTGTGTATATGCCAATCCCAATCTCCCAGTTTATCCCTCCTCCCACCCTTACCCCCGGGTAACCATAAGCGTGTTTTTGACATTTATCACTCTATTTCTGTTTTGTAGATAAGCTCATTGCATCTTTTTTTTTTTTTTAAGATTCCATATGTAAGTGATACCAACATTTTTGTGTTTCTCTGTCTGAGTTACTTTATTCAGTATGACTATTTTAAGGCCCACCCACATTGCTAAAGGTGGCAAGACTTTGTTCTTTTTTATGGCTGAGTCATATTCCATTGTATATATATGTACCACATATTCCTTATCCATTCCTCTGTTGATGAGCATCTAGGTTGTGTCCATGTCCTGGCTATTGTAAATAGCTGCAATGAACATTGGGGTGCATGTTATCTTTTTGAATTATAGTTTTCTTCATGTATGTGCCCAGGAGTAGGATGGCTGGATCATATGATAGCTCTGTTCTTAGTTTTTAAAGGAACCTTCATACTGCTCTCCATAGTGGCTGTACCAATTTAGATTTCCACCAAGTGTAGAAGGGTTTCCTATTCTCTGCACCCTCTCCAGAACTTATTGTTTGTAGATTGTTTGACAATGGCCATTCTGATCATGGGAGGTGATTCCTTATTGTAGTTTTGATTTGCATTTCTCTAATAATTAGTGGTGTTGATCATCCTTTCTTGTGCTTTTTAGCCATCTGTGTATCTTCTTTGGAGAAATGCCTATTTAGATCTTCCACTCATTTTTTGACTGGGTTGTTTGGGTCTTTTGATATTGAACTGCATGAACTGTTTGTGTATTTCGCAACCTTGTTGGTCGCTTCATATGCAAATATTTTCTCCCATTGTGAGGGTTGTCTTTTTTTGTTGTTTTGCTATGCAATAGTTTCCATTTGTTTGATCATTTTCACCTGTGACCCCATTTATTTATTTATTTTTGTTTTTATTTTCATTACCCCAGAAGGTGGGTTGAAAAAGATCTTGCCGCGATTTATGTCAATGAGGGTTCTGCCTGTTTTCCTTTAAGAGTTTTATAGTTTCTGGCCTTACATTTAGGTCTTTAACCCATTTTGAGTTTATTTCTGTGCATGATGTCAGTGAGTGTTCTAGTTTCATTCGTTTGCATGCCGCTGTCCAGTTTTCCCAACACTGCTTATTAAAGAGACTCTTTTCTCCATTGTACATTCTTACCTCCTTTGTAATAGGTTAGGGGGCCAGAGGTACGTGGGCTTATCTCTGGACTTTCTGTCTTGTTCCGTTGATCTATATTTCTGTTTTTGTGCCTGTCCCATACTGGTTTTGTACTATAAAGAGTGGAATTTTCCATTTTCATCTCCCTTTTGGTAGAGAGATTTGTAGTATAAAGAGTGGAGTTTTATTGTAGCTTTGTAGGTATAAAGAGTGGAATTTTCCTTTCTTGTCTCCTTTTTGGTCCTCACTGACAGATCATGGAAGAAGTACTAAATATTGTCTAGAACAAGAATGGGCAATTTTTTAAAAATGATAATGAATGAACTTATCTACAAAGCAGAAAGAGACTCACATACATGGCAAACAAAAGTATAGTTACCAAAGGGGAAAGGGTAGGCGGAGGAATAAATTAGGAGGTTGTGATTAACAGATATACACTACTATATGTGAATAGATAACTGGAACCTCTCTGATGGTCCAGTGATTAACAATTCACCTGCCAATGCAGGGGACATGGTTCAATCCCTGGTCTGGGAAGATCCCATGTGCCTCAGACCAACTAAGCCTGTGAGCCACAATCATTGAGCCTATGAACCGCAACTAGCAAAGCCTGTGTGCCTAAGAGCCTGTGCTCTACCATAAGAGAAGCCACCACGATGAGAAGCCCACACACTGCAACTAGAGAGTAGCCTTTTCTCACCACAACTAGAGAAAACCCATGCCCAGCAACAAGGACCCAACACAACTAAAAATAAATAAATCAAAATTTTTGAAAATTAGATAACCAACAAGGACCTACTGTATAGCACAGGAAACTATACTGAATATTTTGTAATAACCTATAAGAGAAAAGAATCTAAAAAAGAAAAAAACATATATAATATAGATGAATTGTTGTGTTGTATATCTGAAACTAACCCAACATTTTCCTTTTAAGAGTTTTATAGTTTCTGGCCTTACATTTAGGTCTTTAACCCATTTTGAGTTTATTTCTGTGCATGATGTCAGTGAGTGTTCTAGTTTCATTCGTTTGCATGCCGCTGTCCAGTTTTCCCAACACTGCTTATTAAAGAGACTCTTTTCTCCATTGTACATTCTTACCTCCTTTGTAATAGGTTAGGGGGCCAGAGGTACGTGGGCTTATCTCTGGACTTTCTGTCTTGTTCCGTTGATCTATATTTCTGTTTTTGTGCCTGTCCCATACTGGTTTTGTACTATAAAGAGTGGAATTTTCCATTTTCATCTCCCTTTTGGTAGAGAGATTTGTAGTATAAAGAGTGGAGTTTTATTGTAGCTTTGTAGGTATAAAGAGTGGAATTTTCCTTTCTTGTCTCCTTTTTGGTCCTCACTGACAGATCATGGAAGAAGTACTAAATATTGTCTAGAACAAGAATGGGCAATTTTTTAAAAATGATAATGAATGAACTTATCTACAAAGCAGAAAGAGACTCACATACATGGCAAACAAAAGTATAGTTACCAAAGGGGAAAGGGTAGGCGGAGGAATAAATTAGGAGGTTGTGATTAACAGATATACACTACTATATGTGAATAGATAACTGGAACCTCTCTGATGGTCCAGTGATTAACAATTCACCTGCCAATGCAGGGGACATGGTTCAATCCCTGGTCTGGGAAGATCCCATGTGCCTCAGACCAACTAAGCCTGTGAGCCACAATCATTGAGCCTATGAACCGCAACTAGCAAAGCCTGTGTGCCTAAGAGCCTGTGCTCTACCATAAGAGAAGCCACCACGATGAGAAGCCCACACACTGCAACTAGAGAGTAGCCTTTTCTCACCACAACTAGAGAAAACCCATGCCCAGCAACAAGGACCCAACACAACTAAAAATAAATAAATCAAAATTTTTGAAAATTAGATAACCAACAAGGACCTACTGTATAGCACAGGAAACTATACTGAATATTTTGTAATAACCTATAAGAGAAAAGAATCTAAAAAAGAAAAAAACATATATAATATAGATGAATTGTTGTGTTGTATATCTGAAACTAACCCAACATTTTGTATCAATTATACTTCAATTTTTAAAAAGATACTAAAAAAAGAATGCTAAGAAATATGTACACAGATGGGACAAGACATATCTTATTAAAAATTAGGAAAGAAAGAATGGGCAATTTTTCCTTTCCTGCAAAGGGCCAGAAGGTAAATATTGTAGACTTTGTGAGCCAAATTGTCTCTGTGGCAGGTGCTCAGATAGAAATCGCATCATCAATAATATGTAAACAAGTAAGGGTGGCTGTGTTCCAATAAAACTTTATTTAAAGAAATAGGCAGTTAGCCAGGTTTGAGCCACAGGCCGTAATCTGTGGACCCCTAGTCTAGGATTCTAGATCTAATCTACCTGGCTTGGCTAGGGCTATAGTTTTCCCTTCCAGGTGAGATGGTGGTTGTGGTGATCATCAGGCTTTCATTTTGTTTCTGACTCTGTCACCTGTTAACACCATCTGATGAGGCAGTCACTACATAGTAGAGTTTAATTCCAGTACCAGCTAGAAAACATATGACTGCAAGATGAGTAAGTATACAGCTAGGAAGATAAAGAGGGACCAGAAAGTTCATCAAAGTCATGATCCAGATTTTCAGAGATGAAACCCTCAGGATAGATTGTCTTCTTGACCTAAGTTATGGAAATGGGAGTATTGACCAGGTTGTTACTTTTGTAAATTTTTTTGAAATTTTTCTTACTTTTTCGATAATGTTGAAAACCTGTCTGAGAGATCTTTGGGAATATAAACTGCTTAGAAGCAAACAGATCCAAAGTTTCTGGGGAAACTATATTGCCCCAAACCCTTACAAGCCTGACCTGAATAGATAAAACCATCAAACAGCATTGAATCTCCAACCCTGCTCCATCAGGAGGCAGGTGGTAAAGTTCAGGGAAGGCGTGCTCCCAAGTCACCTGTAGCCAGGGGAAAACGGGACTGATAACCAGGGTACAATAAGAACAGTGCAGAGAAAATTGCTCCTCAAGAGTGAAGTTGGATCTAATATGAGAACATCCTTCTTTTCCAGGATAGACTGTCTTTTTTTATAGACGCTCTTTTTGTTTTAACTGATGTATAACTGACCAACAATATTTTGTTCTTAATAGTTCCAGGCGCACAACATGGTGATTTGATATTTCTATATGTTCTGAGATGATCACCACATCTAGTTACCATCTGTCACCCTACAAAGATATTACATAATTACTGACTGTAATCCCTATGTGGTTCATTTTATCCCTGTGGCTCATTTATTTTGTCGGTGAATGTTTGCACCTCTTAATCCCCCCACCCATTTCATTTATCCACCTTCCCCGCAACTCTCCAGCTACCACCTGTTTGCTCTCTGCATCTGTGAGTCTGTTTTCACTTTGTCATTTGTTCATTTGTTAAGGTTTTTAGGTTCCACATATGAGTGAGATCATACAGTATTTGCCTTTCTCTGACTTATTTCACGGTGCTGTATCCTCTAAGTCCATTCTTGTTACTACAAATGGCAAGATTTCATTCTTTTAAGACTAATATTACATTGTGTGTGTCAGGGTGTATATATGTGTTATATATATGTATGTTTTACATGTATATATCATCTATCAATGGATACTTAGGTTGCTTTCATAAATTGACTATTGCAAATAAGGCTGCATAAATGTAGAAATGCATATATCCTTTTAAAAATTTAAAGTAACACTTTTAAATTAATTAATTCATTCATTTTTGGCCATTTTATTGGTCAGGATAGATTGTCTTCTTGACCTAAGTTATGGAAATATATAATTTTTTGTAAATTTTTGAAATTTTTCTTACTTTTTCGATAATGTTGAAAACCTGTCTGAGAGATCTTTGGGAATATAAACTGCTTAGAAGCAAACAGATCCAAAGTTTCTGGGGAAACTATATTGCCCCAAACCCTTACAAGCCTGACCTGAATAGATAAAACCATCAAACAGCATTGAATCTCCAACCCTGCTCCATCAGGAGGCAGGTGGTAAAGTTCAGGGAAGGCGTGCTCCCAAGTCACCTGTAGCCAGGGGAAAACGGGACTGATAACCAGGGTACAATAAGAACAGTGCAGAGAAAATTGCTCCTCAAGAGTGAAGTTGGATCTAATATGAGAACATCCTTCTTTTCCAGGATAGACTGTCTTTTTTTATAGACGCTCTTTTTGTTTTAACTGATGTATAACTGACCAACAATATTTTGTTCTTAATAGTTCCAGGCGCACAACATGGTGATTTGATATTTCTATATGTTCTGAGATGATCACCACATCTAGTTACCATCTGTCACCCTACAAAGATATTACATAATTACTGACTGTAATCCCTATGTGGTTCATTTTATCCCTGTGGCTCATTTATTTTGTCGGTGAATGTTTGCACCTCTTAATCCCCCCACCCATTTCATTTATCCACCTTCCCCGCAACTCTCCAGCTACCACCTGTTTGCTCTCTGCATCTGTGAGTCTGTTTTCACTTTGTCATTTGTTCATTTGTTAAGGTTTTTAGGTTCCACATATGAGTGAGATCATACAGTATTTGCCTTTCTCTGACTTATTTCACGGTGCTGTATCCTCTAAGTCCATTCTTGTTACTACAAATGGCAAGATTTCATTCTTTTAAGACTAATATTACATTGTGTGTGTCAGGGTGTATATATGTGTTATATATATGTATGTTTTACATGTATATATCATCTATCAATGGATACTTAGGTTGCTTTCATAAATTGACTATTGCAAATAAGGCTGCATAAATGTAGAAATGCATATATCCTTTTTAAAAAATTTAAAGTAACACTTTTTAAATTAATTAATTCATTCATTTTTTTGGCCATTTCTATTGGTCTTTCATTTATCTCTTTTCATCCATCTTTGTTCTTTGGCCCGTGTGGGCCTCCCATCGCAGTGGCCTCTCACTCTCTGCAGAGCACCGGCTCTGGGCGCATGCGCTCCAGAGCTCTGGCTCGGTAGTTGGACACATCCGTCAAGCCACTCCATGGCACGTGGGATCTTCCCAGGCCAGGGATCCAACCGGTACCCCTTGCACTGCAAGGCGGTGTCCTTACCCACTGGACCACCAGGAAGCCCCCAGTCTTCCAGTTTTTTTAAAAAAATTATTTATTTATTCATTTATTTATTTCTGGCTGAGCTGGGTCTTCATTGCTGCACCTCGGTTTCTCTAGTTTCGGCAAGCAGGGGCTACTCGCTAGTTGCAGTGCACAGGTTGTGCCAGCTTCTGTCGTTGCAGTGCACAGGCTCTAGAGTGCAGACTTCAGCAGCTGCAGCACATGGGCGGAGTAGTTGTGGCTCCCGAATTCTAGAGCTTGGGCTCAGTAGTTGTGGCACAGGGGCTTAGTTGCTCCACAGCATATGTGATCTTCCTGGACTAGGGACTGAACTTGTGTCCCCTGAGCTGGCAGGCGAATTCTTAACCCGTGGATCACCAGGGAAGCCCTAGTCTTCCAGTTTCTTTAATGTACATACACACATGTTGGGGGGGGGCATGCGTGCATACTTGTATATACACACATCTTTCGAAAATTCTAAAAAAATGGACTCATAGCGTATATATTGTTTTATAAAAAGTTTAACTTAAAATGTATCCTGCATAGACTTTCAGCAGGTAAGTAGCACTTCATATGGGTCCTTACAGACCCAGTTTGCTTCTTCCCCAATGTCATCTGTTACTACAAATGGCAAGATTTCATTCTTTTAAGACTAATATTACATTGTGTGTGTCAGGGTGTATATATGTGTTATATATATGTATGTTTTACATGTATATATCATCTATCAATGGATACTTAGGTTGCTTTCATAAATTGACTATTGCAAATAAGGCTGCATAAATGTAGAAATGCATATATCCTTTTTAAAAAATTTAAAGTAACACTTTTTAAATTAATTAATTCATTCATTTTTTTGGCCATTTCTATTGGTCTTTCATTTATCTCTTTTCATCCATCTTTGTTCTTTGGCCCGTGTGGGCCTCCCATCGCAGTGGCCTCTCACTCTCTGCAGAGCACCGGCTCTGGGCGCATGCGCTCCAGAGCTCTGGCTCGGTAGTTGGACACATCCGTCAAGCCACTCCATGGCACGTGGGATCTTCCCAGGCCAGGGATCCAACCGGTACCCCTTGCACTGCAAGGCGGTGTCCTTACCCACTGGACCACCAGGGAAGCCCCCAGTCTTCCAGTTTTTTTAAAAAAATTATTTATTTATTCATTTATTTATTTCTGGCTGAGCTGGGTCTTCATTGCTGCACCTCGGTTTCTCTAGTTTCGGCAAGCAGGGGCTACTCGCTAGTTGCAGTGCACAGGTTGTGCCAGCTTCTGTCGTTGCAGTGCACAGGCTCTAGAGTGCAGACTTCAGCAGCTGCAGCACATGGGCGGAGTAGTTGTGGCTCCCGAATTCTAGAGCTTGGGCTCAGTAGTTGTGGCACAGGGGCTTAGTTGCTCCACAGCATATGTGATCTTCCTGGACTAGGGACTGAACTTGTGTCCCCTGAGCTGGCAGGCGAATTCTTAACCCGTGGATCACCAGGGAAGCCCTAGTCTTCCAGTTTCTTTAATGTACATACACACATGTTGGGGGGGGGCATGCGTGCATACTTGTATATACACACATCTTTCGAAAATTCTAAAAAAATGGACTCATAGCGTATATATTGTTTTATAAAAAGTTTAACTTAAAATGTATCCTGCATAGACTTTCAGCAGGTAAGTAGCACTTCATATGCAAGGCTCCTTACAGACCCAGTTTGCTTCTTCCCCAATGTCTTCTCTTGGAGTTGTACCTGATTTTATCAGCAGTTTTCACTTGAATCCATTGGGAAATGGGACAATGCTGCTTTTGTTCCTTGGCCAGGAAGCACTTGATCCTTAAAGTCTTGTGAGAAGACACGGCAAGCAGCAAATTCCTGTAATTTCTACTCTTAAATGATGTGGGAAGCGGTATCGTTGATTCCACCACCTCAGGCTTTTGAACAGAAGAATAAATTACAAACAGAAAACACTCAACCAAATGATGTGAAAAATGCGCCTGCTGCCACCTGTGGAAAGGGGCGGCTGGTACTTCTCTTGAGCCATGTCTCTGGCCAGGAGGTGGTCAGGGTCCCTTGAGGGATGGGCCGGGAGTTTCTGATTGCACTGCCCAGTCTCCTGGAATGGGAGGTCGCTGGGGAGCATCCCCTCCAGAGAGAAGTGAGTCCCTGGCAGTGTGGTCCCAGACCTTATCGTTTTGAATTAATGTTTTAGCTTTCTTCAGAAAAATATCCAGAAGTGGAATTGCTAGATCATAGGATAGGCCTATTTTTAGTTTTTTGAGGAGCCTCCATATTGTTTTCCACAGTGGTTGCACCAATTTACATTCTCACCAGCAGTGCACAAGGGCTCCCTTTTTTCCACATCCTTGTTAACATTTGTTACTTGTCTTTTTTGTTGTTGTTTTTGTTTGTTTGTTTGTTTTTGGCTATTCTGGGTTTTCACTGCTGCTGCAGGCTCTTCTCTAGTTGTAGGGAGTGGGGGCTACTCTCTAGTTGAGGTAAGCAGACTTCCTGTTGCAGTGACTTCTCTTTCTGTGGAACTTGGGCTCTAGGGCACTGGTTGCAGCACATGGACTCAATAGTTGCGACTCCAAGGCTCTAGAGCACAGGCTCAATAGTTGTAGCTCACAGGCTTAGTTGCTTCACAACATGTGGGATCTTCCTTCTTCAGGGATCAAACCTGTGTCTTCTGCATTCTCGGGCTAACTCTTCATCACTGAGCTACAAGGGAAGCCCTGTTACTTGTCTTTTTGATAACACTTATTCGGAGTGGTATGAGCTAATACTTCATTGTGGTTTGCTTTTTTTTTTTTAACTTTTAAACTCATTGTGGTTTTGATTTTCATTTCCCTGATGATTAGCAATGTTGAACATCTTTTCATGTATCTTTGGCCATTTGTATGTCTCTTTTAGAAAAATCTGTATTCAGGTCCTCTGCCCAAGAGTACCTTCATAATGTGTATCTGTCAGAATTCCACGATTACTGTGGACATGACCGCTTTGTGTTTCCCATTCTCCCTTTTCCAAATAGGGATTTTTATGGCAGGTTTTCTGTCTTATCATTGGATATTGGGTGGAGTAGTAATGAAATATTGATAGCAACAAGTTGACTTTTAGCTCATAGGTTGCTAGACCATGAAGAAATTCATCCAGGCTGATTAGAAAAGACTGCAATCAAGATCTTGATATGGAAAAAAAAAAAAGACCTTGATGTGAAATTCAAAAATTGGATGAGATGGTTTGTCTTCTCCCTTGGGGCAAGGGTAAATATATTTGGTGACCAGAGACACTGACTGTGATAGAGACCTTGTCTGTCTACCAAACGCTGTTAATCTCTGGAACTACTAGTTTCCTATATCCCCATTCAATTTGAGTATGGCCATATGACAACATTGTCTCCAGCGTAATGTGAGTGGAAGCAATGCGTACCACTTTCTGACCTAGGGGATGGTAGACCACAAGATAAACAGAGCCAAGGTCCGTGAATGACAGTAATGTAGGAGAGCTTCCTCTCTGACCTAAATATCTGTCCAGCACTATTAGGTAAGCAAGAAATAAATTTATTTTGCTGAGTTGTGTTTTGGATCTATTTGTTGCAGTAGTTTAGCCTGCATTAACTGATACACACCCCATGAGTCATGCTGGTTCAACATAATGATTATACATGTACATCCTGTTTAAACATAATTATTAATGGTAACACACTAAACAGCCTTTAATGAGCCTTGCTTTTTTCATTTAATGTCTTGGAAAGTGATCTTCATTAGTACATTAAAAACTTCATTTTTATCTTCTTTCTTTTTTGCTTTTTGATAGCTTAAGTACCACATTAGTTACCCAGTTCTCTACTGATGAACAGTTAGGCTGTTTCTAATCTTTTGCTAGTGTCCTATGTTGCAGTTCTTTCAGCTTGTACTCTTCAAAAGTAAGGCACAGGTCAGCTTCAGGTCCACCAGTATCTGGCTCTTTACTCTGTGAATTAAGACTTTACTTAGCTTCATTTAGTCAAACTATAAAGCTAATATTTGACTGTATTGATGCACTGTGGCCTACTGTTATAAACCTCAAATGGTTACAAATTCAAACATTTACATTGATGGGAGGATTATAGCCTGGAGTTTAGCAGCATGAATTATAGTCAGATTCTGAGTTCAAATCTCAACTCTGCTTCATGTAACGTGTAATTTAATCTTCGGCAAGTTGCTTAACGCCTGTAAGTATTAGCTTTCTCAACAGTAAAATGAAGATTGGGACTTCCCAGGGTGGCTTTGAGGTAAAGAATCCACCTGCCAATACAGAAGCCGCAGGAGCCGCAGGTTCAATCCCTGGATCAGGAAGATCCTCTGAAGAAGAAAATGGCAGCCCCATTACAGCATTCTTGCCTGGAAAATCCCGCAGACAGAGGAGCCTGGCAGGCTACAGTCTAAGGGTCTCAAAAAGTTGAGTGTGATAGAGCGAATGGGCACAAAATAGGGGTCATTGTGAAGGTTAAGTAAGTGAAGTACTTAGCGTATCATAACTATCAGTTAATAATCGATGTAGAATTTTCCTTAATATACAATTTTGTCTAATTACCAAAGAAAATAAAAATCAAACCTGAGTCTAACATTTAGGATATGTATCGTAACTATCTTTATTGTTATGATGGGAAATGATTTTCTAAAAAATTAAATCATTTTTTCTTTTCCAAGATGATTTTATTATACATCCTTTTCTGTATCTTTCTAGTTTCTCTCTAAATTTTACCACCGACAACTTCCTATGTCAGTAGAAATCTACTGACTTCATTCTTTTTAAAGACTATAATTTGTGGGGAGGTGTAATGATTTAGCTTTTAAGGAGAGAATCCTCAAATCTTGTAGCGCTTCATTTGAATTTTGTGTCTAACTATTAGGGTTAGATTCTATTGGGTTCTAGTGAATCCTACATTGCAGGTTCAGGAAACTTAGTCATTGTAGATGTCAAAATTAATGTTAAAGCAAACACCACAGAGGATTCATTGAGCTGGGGGGTGAGAGCGTCAGAGTTGTAGAAAATGTACACAAATGTACATGCCATTCTCCTAGCACTTGAATTCCAGAAGTGAAACTGGAGGGTTCAGCTGTCCATATTAGGAAATGACCGGCTGCTTGATGACCACAGTGTGAAGCTCAGTATTTGCTCTACTTTTTGTGGGGGTGGGGGGAGCCTGAAAGGGAATTGATCAGGAGGACACTACTAGTAAATCAGTTAGCTTTACTACTGCTCTTTCTTTTTCTCTAACATAATCTTAGCACAGTTATAAGCATTACATAATCAACCTTTCACTTTAATTGGAAACACTGGAAACCAAGCTCAGTTTTTCAAGACAAAGTTTCTGAAAGATTCCCAAATAGGGTTCTTTCTTATTCCCTGAAATTGCATCAGAATTAAGAACCTGTGTTAAGATTGGCTTGAATCCATCAACACCTTCAACATGTGCCCTTGCTTTAACATAGCAGATGAGAGCTTGGAGAACAGACCACCTTTTCAACTTCTCTGACACTGAATACATTTCACTTTAATAAAACATCAAGAACTCCTATTAGACTAAACTATCTTAATCTTATCCAAGAATAAGACCAATGTCAGTGTCTCAGGGGCTCACTGCAGGACTGAATTCTGGGCTAAAATATCAGCATGAAGTGTGTATCCAGGTCAGTGGATAATGGGGTCAAAGTGGTATTCCTATACCGGGTGGAAACATCAGATAAGCATCAGCCATTGGATAACTTACGAAGAGATATTACCAGGGGAGAAGTATAAATGAAGGGGGACAGAATAAGGAAGTCACTAATTTCTAAAGGCCTCCCAACCTTAAAGATGGGAACAGCCAGGCTAGAGCCCCTTTTCTCCTCAGAATGTGAATCTCAGTATTCTAGTTCTAGTTTCCTGTTAAAACCCCCACTAACCCCAGTACTGCCACATACAAATGACAGGAACAATTTCAGGACAGGGAGAGGTCCAAGAACCAGTCCTGTCTGCACAAGGCTGGCAGCTGTGGGGGTAGTTTTCCTTTCCCCCAGAATTATCTGTTTCTACTGGCAACAGGGCCTGGCAGCCTTCCACACCCAGATTTTAGCAACCCTTGGTTTCCTTCGCTCAGATTTGGGATTAACTAGCATTAAGGTTGCAACAGGAACAAAGTTGTGCTGTGTGGGAGCAGTAAAGACAGGGTGACCCAGCGCCTAAACTTCACGAAAGCTCCCTACCCTATATGTGGGACACTTCTTTCCCACTGAAGTTTCCCCAGTATACTTTGCATCTTCTGAGCTCATGTTTCCAAAATCCTTGCCTGGTCTCTTCCATAACATCTCTATGCTTGTCTCAAAAAGAAGAAAAAAAAATTTTTTGACACAGAAAAGGCAAGAGTCCTGGCCGACTTTGACAATAGAAAATGTATATTATTATTCAGGAGAAATCAACATTCAGTGTTGGTGCTTGGGAATAAAGGTTTTGTTTTTTTGTTTGTTTGTTTTTGTTTTTCTTTGCATAAAAGTTTTTGATAGGGCTTCCCTGGTGGTCCAGTGGTTAAGGACACGGCCTTGCAGTGCAAGGGGCGCCGGTTCGATCCCTGGCCTGGGAAGATCCCACGTGCCGCGGAGCGGCTGGACTGATGTGTCCAACTACTGAGCCGGAGCTCTGGTGCACATGCGCCCAGAGCCGGTGCTCTGTGACGAGAGAGGCCACTGCAATGGGAGGCCCACACAGGCCAAAGAACAAAGATGGATGAAAAGAGATAAATGAAAGACCAATAGAAGTGGCAAAAAAAGTTAAAAAAAAAAGTTTTTGATGACTTAAATCCCCTGGGCATATTTACAGGAACTGGTTGGCTCCTGTGTTCTTCCCGCTGACCAACCTCACTGACTTCTGCTCGGGCACCTCTCCTCTTAGACTTTTCAGCACTCGACAGGGTCTGGTTTCTAATAGCTCTGTTGGATGGGGAGCCAACTAGGAACTTAAATCCCTAGTTTTCTAAACTGGTTCTAGTTTCCTGTTAAAACCCCCACTAACCCCAGTACTGCCACATACAAATGACAGGAACAATTTCAGGACAGGGAGAGGTCCAAGAACCAGTCCTGTCTGCACAAGGCTGGCAGCTGTGGGGGTAGTTTTCCTTTCCCCCAGAATTATCTGTTTCTACTGGCAACAGGGCCTGGCAGCCTTCCACACCCAGATTTTAGCAACCCTTGGTTTCCTTCGCTCAGATTTGGGATTAACTAGCATTAAGGTTGCAACAGGAACAAAGTTGTGCTGTGTGGGAGCAGTAAAGACAGGGTGACCCAGCGCCTAAACTTCACGAAAGCTCCCTACCCTATATGTGGGACACTTCTTTCCCACTGAAGTTTCCCCAGTATACTTTGCATCTTCTGAGCTCATGTTTCCAAAATCCTTGCCTGGTCTCTTCCATAACATCTCTATGCTTGTCTCAAAAAGAAGAAAAAAATTTTTTGACACAGAAAAGGCAAGAGTCCTGGCCGACTTTGACAATAGAAAATGTATATTATTATTCAGGAGAAATCAACATTCAGTGTTGGTGCTTGGGAATAAAGGTTTTGTTTTTTTGTTTGTTTGTTTTTGTTTTTCTTTGCATAAAAGTTTTTGATAGGGCTTCCCTGGTGGTCCAGTGGTTAAGGACACGGCCTTGCAGTGCAAGGGGCGCCGGTTCGATCCCTGGCCTGGGAAGATCCCACGTGCCGCGGAGCGGCTGGACTGATGTGTCCAACTACTGAGCCGGAGCTCTGGTGCACATGCGCCCAGAGCCGGTGCTCTGTGACGAGAGAGGCCACTGCAATGGGAGGCCCACACAGGCCAAAGAACAAAGATGGATGAAAAGAGATAAATGAAAGACCAATTGAAGTGGCCGAAAAAAAAAAAAAGTTAAAAAAAAAAGTTTTTGATGACTTAAATCCCCTGGGCATATTTACAGGAACTGGTTGGCTCCTGTGTTCTTCCCGCTGACCAACCTCACTGACTTCTGCTCGGGCACCCTCTCCTCTTAGACTTTTCAGCACTCGACAGGGTCTGGTTTCTAATAGCTCTGTTGGATGGGGAGCCAAGTGGCTCCCAAAGAGCCCTGCCAGAGACACAGACCTGAGACCAGAAATCTTGTTCTAGGCAGACGACTTGAACTGCCTCCTATTCCCTTTTGTTCTGGACTACTGAGTATTGAAGCCACCATGGAAATCTGGGTGGAACTTTGCAAAGATAGTTTTCAATTATTTATCAAGAAGAGTGAAATGCTTCAGTGTTTTAAAAGATGAACCACTTGCCCTATGGGTCTGATCTCTTCCAGGCCAGGGAAAGAACAATATAGTCTCGTTCCTCAGAATGCTGGGAAATTCCAGAGTCAAAGGACTGGCAAGGGCCTTTGTGGTGAGGGCAGGTTGAAAGGGAATCTGCTTCCTGCAGGGGAAAGCTAGCTGCCTGCCCCCAGCAGGCCTCATTATTTCAGGCCTGAATAACTAGATGCTGGCAGCTCCCCAGAGTTGACTGGCTTGTGGAGGCTGACAAACATAACTCAAGACATTCGACACCAAATACTATCTGATTTAAAAGGCGGAAAACAGAAACTTCCCTAGTGATCCAATAGTTAACAGCTCCATATTTCCACTGCAGGGGCATGGGTTCAATTCCTGGCCAGGGAACTAAGATCCCACAGACTGTGAGGCCAAAAACTAAATTAAAAATTTTTTTAAATAAATAAAAGATGAACAACAATAACAAAAATAGAGTTTTGTGAAAGAAAAGGACCCAGGAGTCAGCCTGATGGGCATATGTGCCTATGTAGGAAAACACATCAGAAGCCAAATCGGCTGCAGATATTCCTGGTATATCCACCACCACAACAGCAAGATCCCCTGAGGAGTGTATGAACAGGATACACCTCCCTACAAGCCTGTCACAATCTTTCTTTACACACAGACACGTGTGCTAATATAGACTCCTGAGGCTATACCTTCATCTCAGAACAAAAAGTGCCTGGGCTTCCCTAGTAGCTCAGATAGGAAACAGTCTGCCTACAATTCAGGAGACCTGGGTTTGATTCCTGGGTCTGGAAGATCCCCTGGAGAAGGAAATGGCAACCCACCCCAGTATTCTTACCTGAAGAACTCCATGGACAGAAGAGCCTGGCAGGCTGCAGTCCATGGGCTGCAAAAAGTTGGAGAAAAGCCTTTGTCACCTGTTACATTTTAATTTTCTATTACAGTAAAAGGACAGTCCCCTCCTGCCTGACCTGAAAAACCTCCTGTGGGGCCAATGCAAGTCAAAAATGTAATCACTGTTGGGCTTCCCTGGTGGTCCAGTGGGTAAGGACACCGCCTTGCAGTGCAAGGCGCGCCAGTTCGATCCCTGGCCTGGGAAGATCCCACGTGCCGCGGAGCGGCTGGACCGATGTGTCTGATTACCAAGCCGGAGCTCTGGAGCGCATGTGCCCAGAGCCGGTGCTCTGCGACAATAGAGGCCACCGTGATGGGAGGCCCACACGGACCAAAGAACAAAGATGGATGAGAACAGATAAATGAAAGACCAATAGAAGTGGCCCGCCCGCCCCCCTCCCTCCTCACCCCCCTCAAAAAAAAAAAGAAAAAAAAATGTAATCACTGTTAATTTCAAGGAGAAAAGGTTTTTTATGTTCCTGATTCCCCACACTGACACCTATTCAATGTGAAAACACCAAATTTCTATAAGGTGGACACAATTACATCAATAATTCATATTGGTTATCATAAACACACAAAAGCATTTTCCCTTCATTCATTGTGACTAATTACATGATTATTCTATAATACAGCCATTTACCATATTTCTTAGCTTGTTTCTTAGCTTTTATGCCCTGTACTACTTAAGACTAACTCTATAACAAAACACATACAAATGACACCTGATATTTATACAATTGAACCTGTACTTTTCAAAAGAGTAATAAAATCAATGAAAACCATGCAAATGATATCACCTCTACTGAACAGCTGAAATAAGAGACATGATGTAAGACTATATCCCAGATGAATTTAAGCAAAACTATAAGAATGTGACAGGAGAACTTTAGGTAACATAGGTCAGCATGTGAAGATGATATACAGAGACTTCCTTCTTCAGTTCTAACAATTACACCAACCAAATCCAGCTGGACAGATGCAAAGAAATGCCCTGGGTTTCCATTATATCTTACTAAAAAACAAACCACTCCAAAACTTACTGGTTTAACTTTAAAACAATGAACCTAGTTTTTCACTGGTCTGTGGTTTTGTCGATGGACTTCTTCTGGTCTGGGCCAGCATAGCTGGACCTAGGTGGTCTACAGTGGCCTGGTTCACACTTCTGATGGTTGGCAGGCTAGTTTGTCTAAGGGGCCACGCTCACATGTCCCACTGTTGCTTAGATGTCTGTTGGGGGAACGACCACATGTCTTTCATCATTTGTCAGGTTAGCTAGGAGTTCTTCACAAGGTGGTGAAAAGAGTTCTCCGCAGCAAGAGAGAGCAAATTATAATTGTAAACACCTTTTAAGACTTTGACTGACTTCCCTGGTGGTCCAGTGGTTAAGAATCCGCCTGCTGATGCAGGGGACACTGGTTCAGTCTCTGGTTCAGGAGGATCTCATATGCCACAAAGCAATTAAGCTCACTCACCACAACTACTGAGTCCATGCTCTAGAGCCTGTGCTCCAAAACAAGAGGAGCAACCGCAATGAGTAGCCCACACACCGCTACGAAGAGTAGCCCCACTTGCTGTAACTAGAGAAAGCCTGGGCACAGCCAGGAAGACTCAGTGCAACCAAAAATAAATAGCATTAAAATAATTTTTTTAAAGATTTCTAGTATCAGATTTACTAATATCCCATAGAACAAAGCAAGTCAAATGACCAAGCTGAGATTCAGAAAATGGAGGAACAGACTCCACCTCTCGATGGGGGGAGCTGAAAAATACTATGGCTGTTCTGTTCAATCTACCACACCTTGGAAGCCAAAGGTAAGAGATTAAATGATATTCCTTGTAACCAGAATGGGTGAATATCTCAGGGTTTAAACACATAACTATGAAACGGGAAGTGGGGGCGGTGTGTGTATGTGTGTTTTGTTTCAATTACTACTGAGTTTATCTAGTAAGGCTGCCCTTCTTGGGTCCTCTACTCACTTGAGGCAAAGAGTTAAAACCAAAAAGAAGGCAAAGACTGGGGTTCTGCAGGCCACATGAAAGAATTTAAGTCTGGATCCCAAGAGTAATGGGAAGCCATAGAGCATTTTAAAGAGAGAGAGATAAGATCACTCGGGCTGCAATGAGGAGAGTAATTCTAGAAACTTTGCCAGGAAGGGGAATCTTGAGATAAGGCTTTAGTCACAGAATATAGGCTCAAGGGAAAGGTTTTCTTTGTTTTTGTTTTTGTTTTTTTCAAAGCAAAAGATGGTTGAAACTAGAGCTTGTTTGAATGCTGATGGAAGAATCCAATATTGCAAGAGGTTAAAGGGAGAACCCTGAGAATTAGGAAGGGAAACTTGAGCATGCATGGCAAGTTTGGTTTAAAAAACTAACATATAATATAGGGCTCCCCAGGTGGCGCAGTGGTAAAGAATCCGCCTGCCAGTGTAGGAGACACAGGGGACCCAGGTTCAATCCCTGGGTGGGAAGATCTCCTCAAGCAAGAAATGGCGACCTACTCCAGTAGGAAATGGCAACCCACTTCAGTATTCCTACCTGGAAAATTCCATGGACTGAGGAGTCTGGCAGGCAGGGGTTGCAGAGTTGGGCATGACTGAGTATGTACAGAATGCATATTTTGAGCACAGTAAAAAATAAAATAATGCAGGGGATATACATATGACTAATCTGGGATCATACATATCTGTAAACAATAAAACTCTGTAAAAGTTAAAAGTAAAATAAAAGTTAAAAAAAAAAACTCTGTAAAAGTAAAAAGTAAAATAAAAATTAAAAAATATAAAATAAAATAATAATTATCATACAGTAAAATTGAATTTTTGTTATATAGTTCTATGGATTTTAACACATGTATACAGTCATGTAACTATCACCAAGATCAAAATACAGAAGAGTTCCATCATCCCCAAATCCTTCTTTTTGCTATCCCTTTAGAGTCACTCGCTCATCCCTAAATCCAGGCACCACTGACTTATTCTCCATATAGTTTTAATATTTTCAAGATTAAAACTTGAAACTAGCTTCTTTCATGGAGACTAGCTTCTTTCAATCAGCATAAAGATGTTATTGTTATAACACCAACTCGCTGGGTATATCAATCTTTCATTTAGTTTTTTAAAAATACTTCATTCCTCTTTATCGCTGAGTAACATTGCATTGGCATCAGCTTGGGATAGAATTTCTTAGGCAGTAATGATATTACTATTCTGTCAGTTACTTGGGGCAAAAACCTTGCCATTATCCTTGACTCTCTTCTCTGACCTATACATAATCCGTTAGTAAGTCCTGTGGCTTTACTTTCAAAATGCGCCTGAAATCTGACCAGTTCTTACAACCTTCCCTGCTGCCACCACCAGCTTCTGCAGAACTAGCGTGTCCACTCTTCTCTATCCTCATTGTCTATTCTCCACACAGCAGCTAGAATGAAGCTTTTAGAGGCTTAAATTGATCAAACAATTCTTCAGTGGTTTCAGTGGTCACAATACAAAGTTATCACCATGGCCTAAAAAGTCTCTAAAAAGTCTACCTCTCTGATCTCCCCCCACATAATTGGGCCCTGGCTACCTCTCTGATCTCATCTCCTACCATTCTCCCCACACTCACTCTGTATCAGCTAGAGTGGTCTTCTTCGTATTTCTCTAACATGTCAAGCATGTTCCTGCCTCAGAGCATTTGAATTTGCTTCTCATCTGTCTGGAACTTGCTTCTCCTAGATATCCACATGGCTCAGCCCCATCAAATCAACTCCAGTGTCCCTTATCAATGAGTCTTTCTCTAACATCTAAAATAGTAGCTACCTGAGACCACTGTCTAACCCTTACCATGTTTTGTTCTTCTTAGAATATATACATACATATATATAATATATATATATGTATGTTTTTCCATCTCCCCAAACTAGAAGGGTCCTTGAAAATTTTTGTTAATTGTCCAACAACCACCTAGATGATGCCTCACCTGGCATGTAGTTGTTCATGAATTTTTTTTTTTAAAGATTTATTTATTTATTTATTTTGGTGGGGGCAGGTGGGGAGGGAGGGGAGCAGGCGGGCCATTTCTATTGGTCTTTCATTTTTATTTATTTTTCATCCATTTTTGTTCTTCGGCCCGTGTGGGCCTCCCATCGCGGTGGCCTCTGTTGTCGCAGAGCACCGACTCCAGGCGCATGCGCTCTAGAGCTCCGACTCGGTAATTGGACACATCAATCCAGCCGCTCCGCGGCACGTGGGATCTTCCCAGGCCAGGGATCGAACTGGCGCCCCTTGCACTGCAAGACGGTGTCCTTACCCACTGGACCACCAGGGAAGTCCCATGAATATTTTTGACTGAGTAACTTATTTGGAGGAAAGGACAGGATGGGAACACATGCAGATTTCCAGATTTTACAGCACTTTACATTTTTGGTTACTTAAATGGTAAGATAATTGGGGAAGAGGTACAGGAAGCATAGGATTAGAGATTTGCAGATAGTAGAAAGCAAGTTAACTAGAAAAATATCCAGGTTTCTTGGTGAGTGAAAAGGGCGGGCAGGGCAGTCGCTGCTGCTGAGGCCGAAAGTGGGGCCATGAATAAGCTGTGGCAGGTCCTGAGCAGCCAGGACGATGAGCAGCAGGGCCTGACCTCCCGGGACTGGGATGCCTCATCCCTTAGCTTCATCACCAGGCTGAAGTGGTTTGCCATACGCTTCATAAGTAGCATCATCTTCTCTTTCCTTGGGACTGGATTTCTGTGACTCCCTGGAGGTGTAACACTTTTTGCAGTGTTTTATACCTTTGGAAATATTGCCACCTTAGCCAGTTTAATGGGACCTATGAAGCAACTGATGAAAATATTTGAAACAAAGAGATTGCTTGCAATGATTATTATGCTTTTCTGTTTCATTCTCACCCTGTGCACTGCTCTTTGGCAGCATAAGAAGGGGCTGGACGTCTTATCCTGCCTATTGCAGTTCCTGTCAATGACCTGGTATAGTCTGTCTTACATCCCATATGCAAGAGATGCAGTAATGAAGTGCTGTTCTCTCTTGAGTTGAAAAGTCTTTGAGGGCTTCCCTGGTGGTCTAGTGGGTAAAGACACTGCCTTGCAGTGCAAGGGGTGCCGGTTCGATCCCTGGCCTGGGAAGATCCCATGTGCCGCGGAGCAGCTGGACCGATGTGTCCAATTACCGAGCCAGAGCTCTGGAGTGCATGTGCCCGGAGTCGGTGCTCTGTGACAACAGAGGCCACTGCGATGGGAGGCCCACACGGGCCAAAGAACAAAGATGGATGAAAATAGATAAATGAAAGACCAATAGAAGTGGCCCACCTGCCCCCCTCCCTCCCCAACCCGCCCTCCCAAAAAATAAAAAATAAAATAAAATAAAATAAACACAACTACAAAAAAAAAAGAAAGAAAAGTCTTCGAAAAGAAGGATATGCCTTGAAAAGATCATTTGAAAGTGGGTGTTCTGCTTTTGGTGAAGTGTACTTTTCCTGAGACAATTAATCACTGCACAACAACTGCACTGACCACTTAAGACCACTGTGTATACTGATAAAAACTATATGCTGGTTAGACTGTTGAATGCTTGTGACAGTTAAAAAAATAAGGAAAGAAAGTAAAGAAAATATGATGAAATTTCCAGACACTGTTAAAAGCCCATTTATTATAATGGTTGAATGATACTCAAGGAGGCCGAAAGTGGGGCCATGAATAAGCTGTGGCAGGTCCTGAGCAGCCAGGACGATGAGCAGCAGGGCCTGACCTCCCGGGACTGGGATGCCTCATCCCTTAGCTTCATCACCAGGCTGAAGTGGTTTGCCATACGCTTCATAAGTAGCATCATCTTCTCTTTCCTTGGGACTGGATTTCTGTGACTCCCTGGAGGTGTAACACTTTTTGCAGTGTTTTATACCTTTGGAAATATTGCCACCTTAGCCAGTTTAATGGGACCTATGAAGCAACTGATGAAAATATTTGAAACAAAGAGATTGCTTGCAATGATTATTATGCTTTTCTGTTTCATTCTCACCCTGTGCACTGCTCTTTGGCAGCATAAGAAGGGGCTGGACGTCTTATCCTGCCTATTGCAGTTCCTGTCAATGACCTGGTATAGTCTGTCTTACATCCCATATGCAAGAGATGCAGTAATGAAGTGCTGTTCTCTCTTGAGTTGAAAAGTCTTTGAGGGCTTCCCTGGTGGTCTAGTGGGTAAAGACACTGCCTTGCAGTGCAAGGGGTGCCGGTTCGATCCCTGGCCTGGGAAGATCCCATGTGCCGCGGAGCAGCTGGACCGATGTGTCCAATTACCGAGCCAGAGCTCTGGAGTGCATGTGCCCGGAGTCGGTGCTCTGTGACAACAGAGGCCACTGCGATGGGAGGCCCACACGGGCCAAAGAACAAAGATGGATGAAAATAGATAAATGAAAGACCAATAGAAGTGGCCCACCTGCCCCCCTCCCTCCCCAACCCGCCCTCCCAAAAAATAAAAAATAAAATAAAATAAAATAAACACAACTACAAAAAAAAAAGAAAGAAAAGTCTTCGAAAAGAAGGATATGCCTTGAAAAGATCATTTGAAAGTGGGTGTTCTGCTTTTGGTGAAGTGTACTTTTCCTGAGACAATTAATCACTGCACAACAACTGCACTGACCACTTAAGACCACTGTGTATACTGATAAAAACTATATGCTGGTTAGACTGTTGAATGCTTGTGACAGTTAAAAAAAAAATAAGGGAAAGAAAGTAAAAGAAAAATATGATGAAATTTCCAGACACTGTTAAAAGCCCATTTATTATAATGGTTGAAATTACTATATTTAATGATACCAATCTGTTCAGCAGGACAATTTACTATGACAAGGTACAGGCATGGAGAAGCATGTGAATCCATCAGCGGTGGAGGAAGAACTTAGTTGAGGAAAAAAGAAGTGATCGGGCAGGCTTAAGAAGAGTAAGTAAGGGGCTGGGGCTTCCCTGGTGGCAATGGTTAAGAACCTGCCTTCCAATATGAGGGACGCAGGTTCGATCCCTGGTCAGGGAACTAAGATCCCACATGGCGCAACTAAGACCCAACACAGCCAAATAAATAAATAAATAATACTTTCTTTTAATATATATATTTTAAAAAGAGTAAGTAAGAGGGGGGCTGTAATGTGATATCATTGAATCTAGGATCAATAAGGAGGGAACTGAAGAGTGAGAATTAAGTAGAAGCGTTCAACAGATTAGAGGTTCTGATAAAGAGAAAAAGACAATTATGGTGAAGTTCTTGAGCAGGCTGTGCTGAAACTATCAGGCCGTGGTGGCTGGTCAGAGGGATGCTTGAATTAGTGATTCACAGCACGACAGAGCTTCCGGTGACAAGGTCCTGGCCTTTTGACTGGGATTGGGAGGCTGAGGTAAGAGATGAGACCTACATGTTAAATGACTTGTCCACAGTGATTTTGAGTTTATCAAGATATAAGATGGTTAGAGAAGAGAAAGTAGAAAAAAAGAGGAGACGGATGTACATATCAGCAGTTCATCTCTGAGAGAAAGTTAAATGGGTGGCAAAGCCTTACGAGTAAACGGCAGAGAAGCAAGGGTTTTTACAAGAGGTGATAGTATCTGGCACATTGCACCCACCTTGGGAACCTGGGAAGTGAGAATACTAACCCATGTGAGGGAGTTCCAGGGGATGCTGAATTCGCGGAGGACACTGAAAAGCTAATCTAGAAGTGGGAATCTCAGAGGAAGATGTGTTTGAATGCAGGAGGCTGGGGAAGGGACCGCAGCAGCAGAAAACCCTGGCACTCCTTGGCCTTTACTTATTTTCTCCGAACCTACAGCTCGTCCGCGCTACGCTAACCTTCACAGCTAGAAAACTCACAGGAGATAGTGCAAGCCGACCGGCTCTTTTCAACTCCCCGCGGAAGTGCACACACCGGAACGCCTCCGTGTTTGCGCTTTCCCATTGGCGGAAGCCTCTGCCAGCTTCAAGTAATTTCCGCCCACGACTCAGTTGGTGGGTAGCCTTCCCTAGAAGTCACTTCCGCCAGGCCCCGCCCCGCGGTCCCTTTTTTGGACACTTCCGGTATCAGGCCCCGCCCATCCCTTGTGGCCCCGCCCCCGGCCCGGGTTGCCGGCCTTGCGGCGCCGCTTCCGGTGCGGGCCCCGCCCCGGCTGTGGCCCCCGGCTGCCGACAACTCCGAAACGCAGCTGCAGCGCCGGGGACTGAGTGGCCGCCTCCTCCACCGCTGGCGGACCCGGAGCGCCCCGTACAGGTAAGCCGCGCGGGGTCCAGGTCCCTCAGACTCGGCAGGAGCAGAGGCTGCGGCAGGTGGAGAGGATGGAGCCGTAGAAGGCAAGGCAGGTGTGTAGCGGGAGACGTGAAGCCGCGGGCCAGCGGAGCACGGGGGCCGCGGAGGAAAAGTGAGAGCGCTGGGAGGAGCCCAGAAGCGCCGTCTCCCATTAGGATGATTTGAGATAAAGGGATGGGAAGAGTGAGGGACCCCCTGAGAACTGAAAGGGCAAGGATAGGTGGGGTTGAGGACGATGTAAGAAGAGCCAGCGGATTGGCTGGGGTGGGGGTGGGGGGCTTGCTAGAGGTAAAAGTGATAGAGTTGGGTTGCGGAGATGTAAAGAATGGCGGGGGGATGGACGTATGGGGCTTAAACGGGGCTGGAGCCAGAGAGATCTGGCTGCGAAGGTAGAAGGAATGGTGGGCGAGGCCGGCTTCAAAGCTGCAAGGAGTCCGTTGCGCCGGTCTTGGAGGTCCGGGAACTTTAGGGGAAAAGAAGGGGCGGGCCGTGTGAAGGGATGGAGAGTTTTAGATTTTGAGACCTCTAAGTTTTCTAAAAGTAGGCAGGTGATATTGTTGTTTGGATCAGCTAGTTTCTTGGGGTCATCAGGATCTTCCCCTCTGGGCTCTCTGGTGTGTATCGAGTTGTGACTGAGTCACCCTGGCACTCCTTGGCCTTTACTTATTTTCTCCGAACCTACAGCTCGTCCGCGCTACGCTAACCTTCACAGCTAGAAAACTCACAGGAGATAGTGCAAGCCGACCGGCTCTTTTCAACTCCCCGCGGAAGTGCACACACCGGAACGCCTCCGTGTTTGCGCTTTCCCATTGGCGGAAGCCTCTGCCAGCTTCAAGTAATTTCCGCCCACGACTCAGTTGGTGGGTAGCCTTCCCTAGAAGTCACTTCCGCCAGGCCCCGCCCCGCGGTCCCTTTTTTGGACACTTCCGGTATCAGGCCCCGCCCATCCCTTGTGGCCCCGCCCCCGGCCCGGGTTGCCGGCCTTGCGGCGCCGCTTCCGGTGCGGGCCCGCCCGGCTGTGGCCCCCGGCTGCCGACAACTCCGAAACGCAGCTGCAGCGCCGGGGACTGAGTGGCCGCCTCCTCCACCGCTGGCGGACCCGGAGCGCCCCGTACAGGTAAGCCGCGCGGGGTCCAGGTCCCTCAGACTCGGCAGGAGCAGAGGCTGCGGCAGGTGGAGAGGATGGAGCCGTAGAAGGCAAGGCAGGTGTGTAGCGGGAGACGTGAAGCCGCGGGCCAGCGGAGCACGGGGGCCGCGGAGGAAAAGTGAGAGCGCTGGGAGGAGCCCAGAAGCGCCGTCTCCCATTAGGATGATTTGAGATAAAGGGATGGGAAGAGTGAGGGACCCCCTGAGAACTGAAAGGGCAAGGATAGGTGGGGTTGAGGACGATGTAAGAAGAGCCAGCGGATTGGCTGGGGTGGGGGTGGGGGGCTTGCTAGAGGTAAAAGTGATAGAGTTGGGTTGCGGAGATGTAAAGAATGGCGGGGGGATGGACGTATGGGGCTTAAACGGGGCTGGAGCCAGAGAGATCTGGCTGCGAAGGTAGAAGGAATGGTGGGCGAGGCCGGCTTCAAAGCTGCAAGGAGTCCGTTGCGCCGGTCTTGGAGGTCCGGGAACTTTAGGGGAAAAGAAGGGGCGGGCCGTGTGAAGGGATGGAGTGGTTTAGATTTTTGAGACCTCTAAGTTTTCTAAAAGTAGGCAGGTGATATTGTTGTTTGGATCAGCTAGTTTCTTGGGGTCATCAGGATCTTCCCCGACTCTGGGCTCTCTGGGGGAGAGTGTGTGTATCGAGTTGTAGAACTGAGTCATCTCAGTCTTACTAAAGAGGCTGTGAGACACCTCCCCCTCTGCTGGGGACAGCATAGAGAAGATGGTGCCACAAGATGAGAGGCAGTTGTTGGATGACTGGCAGGACTTGTTTGAAACATTATCGCACTTGTGATTGACTGATGTTATAATGCTATAAGGAGAATGAAAATGGCCACCGAATTCTTTGCTTTGCCTTATTCTTTTGTTTACTTTTCTTTGATGTAAATTGTTTTTATTTTAAATGAGCACTTTGGGCAGCTGGATTTAATGTGGGTGTAAATCTTTTCGTGCTTTGTTACGCTATAAAAAGGGCTAGAGTAGAATGAAAGAATGGCTGCAGGCATAACTCACACTTTCTAAAGTGCGAAGAGAGGAAGTCAAGGCGCAGTAAGGGGCAAATTGGAATTGGAATTTGTCACAGAATGCAAAAGACAAAAGAAGGGCTTCGAAGATTAAACAGGGAAATGAGAATGTAAAAATTTCTTTTTTCCCTTGCTTTTAAAGTTGGACCTTTTCAGTCTGTTAAATAAAAAAAAAATACCATAAATCCAAGCCGTTGTTACTGCTAGGGGTGTGATTACTTCCCCATGAATTTTTGAAGGTGCTAAGACATTTAGGTTTCTTTTCTTTTTTTTATTCTTAATCGTTCTACCCGATCCTAAAACAGTGGCACAATGCCTGTATCAAGTCCCAACCTGTGCGCTGCAGCTTCTTTCGTGTGATGACAGTGTTGTACGCCATGTTGCGTGTCCGGTTCACCAAAAACTTGCCCATGCATAGTAATCCATTCAGTTGTGGAGACTTGCTGAGGAAACATAATTCAAGTGAGGTTTGCTGGGGGCGGGGGGGCCTGGAAAGAAGGAAGGGAAGAGGGGGAGAGGGTGTGAAAGGGGTGTGTGTTTGGAGACTGATTGGTAAGAATGCTGATAAACCTGCCCCCAGAACACTTTTGGCCTAAAAGCCTTTTCTTTTTGGATTCATCATAGAATGTCATCGAAGTGAATCAGAAAGAAAGGGGACCTGAAGGGATTTACTAGGCTGTTTATAAAAAAAGAAGTTTTGACTTGTGTAGGCAATATTGATACCTGTTTCTAATTAATTAACTTAAAAATCTCCAGAGGAATTCCCCCCTGCCCCACCCCCTACCCCCCACATTTGTTTTTGAGTTGACGGTTGCAATTCGAAACTCTTGCCTCCTTTCGTGTTTCTTTCTCTCAGGTTGTTGAAACTGGATTCTTTTTAAGGCTATAGTGTCCAGTTAGCATTGGCTCAGCCTACTCAAAAAGCACGCTGGCAAATTTGTTCTGGGAAATTTAAAACCCATGAGCAGTTTGCTAGGTTCTGCTTTTCTATGAGAAAAATCTTTCTGTCTGCCCGATAGCTCTGTGTCTTGTTCTGATGGTAATGTCTTTCTCTGATGGGCCTGGGAGCATAAGCACTATTCTCTTTCTTGTAGGCAGACCCCTCTTTCCCTTTTTTATCGTGGTTTTCCTACTCACAACCTCTGTACAGTACAAACCCAGTTGCTTTTTCAGTAATAAACAGATCCATGTTTGATAAATGCTGAGGAAGAGAGATCAGAACACAGATGTGTGCAGACTCATTTACTTCGCCTTAAACCCACCGGTCGTCCAGCCCTGCTGAGATTCATCCCACATTTCTCCTCTTAAATCCTGTTCCTCTTCACACTTTTTGTTACCTACTTACCAATCCCCACCACCACCTGGCCCCGAAGTCCCATCAGTCATTCATCTTAAAACTCAGGTTTATGGGCATGTGGTTAGTGTTCAGAACTCAGGCCCTTTACTGGAACAAAGAAAACCTTTTTATACCTGTTTTACATCATTTTTTTTTGTTCTCCCTTTTCTTCTCCTTTGTGGTTTCTGTTCATCACATAAAGGCTCAGACCCAGTGTGCCTGCCGGGCTGTGGCCAGGTTCAGAGCCATGCCAGTTTGTGGGCGCAGCTTGAGGCAGTGATGGACCCACTGCAGAAACAGCCGCCGCCGCCGCCGCCGCCACCGCCGCCACCGCCGCCACACCTGGCTCCTTTGCAGATGGATGCCAGAGAGAAGCAGGGACCTCAGATGAGAGAAGCCCCGTTCCTGTATGCCCAGAAGCTGGTCCCACAGCAGACTCACCTTTCTGCCACACCTGGGAGGCCTTCTGGCAGCCCTGCCCTGGGTTCCTTAGCCAGAGTTCCACCGGCCACTGCGGTGGCCCGAGTTTTTGAACGGAGCAAGGTGAACTCAGAGCCTGAGGAAGAGGAAGGAGGTTTGGAAGAGGAGGATGGGGATGACGAAGTCCCAGAGGTGGCTGAGAAAGAGACCCAGGCTGCTTCAAGATATTTCCACGCACAAAGGTGGCATGAACGACTTTTTAAAATGCTTTCTGTCTAAAAGCACGCTGGCAAATTTGTTCTGGGAAATTTAAAACCCATGAGCAGTTTGCTAGGTTCTGCTTTTCTATGAGAAAAATCTTTCTGTCTGCCCGATAGCTCTGTGTCTTGTTCTGATGGTAATGTCTTTCTCTGATGGGCCTGGGAGCATAAGCACTATTCTCTTTCTTGTAGGCAGACCCCTCTTTCCCTTTTTTATCGTGGTTTTCCTACTCACAACCTCTGTACAGTACAAACCCAGTTGCTTTTTCAGTAATAAACAGATCCATGTTTGATAAATGCTGAGGAAGAGAGATCAGAACACAGATGTGTGCAGACTCATTTACTTCGCCTTAAACCCACCGGTCGTCCAGCCCTGCTGAGATTCATCCCACATTTCTCCTCTTAAATCCTGTTCCTCTTCACACTTTTTGTTACCTACTTACCAATCCCCACCACCACCTGGCCCCGAAGTCCCATCAGTCATTCATCTTAAAACTCAGGTTTATGGGCATGTGGTTAGTGTTCAGAACTCAGGCCCTTTACTGGAACAAAGAAAACCTTTTTATACCTGTTTTACATCATTTTTTTTTTTTCTCCCTTTTCTTCTCCTTTGTGGTTTCTGTTCATCACATAAAGGCTCAGACCCAGTGTGCCTGCCGGGCTGTGGCCAGGTTCAGAGCCATGCCAGTTTGTGGGCGCAGCTTGAGGCAGTGATGGACCCACTGCAGAAACAGCCGCCGCCGCCGCCGCCGCCACCGCCGCCACCGCCGCCACACCTGGCTCCTTTGCAGATGGATGCCAGAGAGAAGCAGGGACCTCAGATGAGAGAAGCCCCGTTCCTGTATGCCCAGAAGCTGGTCCCACAGCAGACTCACCTTTCTGCCACACCTGGGAGGCCTTCTGGCAGCCCTGCCCTGGGTTCCTTAGCCAGAGTTCCACCGGCCACTGCGGTGGCCCGAGTTTTTGAACGGAGCAAGGTGAACTCAGAGCCTGAGGAAGAGGAAGGAGGTTTGGAAGAGGAGGATGGGGATGACGAAGTCCCAGAGGTGGCTGAGAAAGAGACCCAGGCTGCTTCAAGATATTTCCACGCACAAAAGGTGGCTCGCCAAGACCCCAGAGCCACACCCTTATCTGGTCTGCTTCCAGCACCTGGCCTCCCTCCCCATGGACAGCAAGTCAAAGAAGACCATACCAAAGATGCTTCTAAGACCTCCGCTTCAGTCTCCACGGCAGGGCAGCCAGGCTGGAATCCAGAGGAGCAGCTCAAGCAGGTCAGTCTTTCTGGTGTGGGGGGCTTTTTGTTCTCCCTGAAGGCTAGCCAAGGAGGGGTACTGGACTGCCAGGGTCTGTGCCAGTCTGTGCCTTTGCAGCCTGTTTCAGTGGCCACCAACCTAGACAGGAATAAACTGAGTTTTCTCCTCATAGTTGTTTTCTTGACCAGAGCAGTGAAATGTGTTAAGTTACTCCTAACATAGATCGTTTCAAATTTGATGTGAAAGATTGTCAGTACAGCTTTTTTCTGTTTTTTTCTTTTGGTTAAGGAAGAATGAGGTTGCAACAGTGTTATAAGGGGTATATCTAGAAATGAGATGTGTGACTCCAATTTCAGTGTTTCGGGTAGTAGTATGATAAGAGTCTTGCCTAAGATAGTGTCTTAGCTCCAGGCTAACCCAGGGTCATGCTTTTTAAGGACTGTTTTGTTGTTTTGCTGCTAAACAGAGCTGATGAGAAGCTGTTGCATGGTGTATATTTTCCAGCTAAGAGCCTTGTAGATATGATTTCATCTCACCCTTATTGCACCTCCTTTGTAGCAGGGAAAAGTAGACTTCACAATTTCCTTTTCGTTCATTTATTTTGCTGTGCTGCTCGGCTTGCAGGACCTTAGTTCCCCAGCCGGGATTGAACCTGGGCAAGACACTGAAAGCAGCCGCGATCTAACCACTGAGCCACCAGGGAATCCCTCAGAATTCCCTTTTCCAGCCAAGGCATGCTTCAGTGATTCCCACACATGGCAGAGCTTTAGAGTCATCTATGGAATTAAAAAAAATGCAGACTCCAGAATCCTAATAAATTAACTCAGGGGTGGAGCCTGAGGGGTCTGTGCTTTCCTTGCCTTCTAATTCTTCTTGTCTTTCTGATTTGCCATTCTTGCTCCGTTTCTTCACCCAGAGAATGGGAGTGATCAATTCTTGCAGGCCAGGTGACTTGTTGGTGCTTAGGCAGGGAACTCATAATAAGACTAGGAATATTTGAGTACTCCCTATAAGCATGTATACTTCTTTTATTTGCCCCCAGATATTTACTGATTTATTTATCTGGCTGTGCCTGGTCTTAGCTACAGTATGTGGGATCTTCCATCTTTGTTGCAGCACGGGGGATCTTTAGTTGCTGTGTGCGAACTCTGATTTGCAATATATGGGATCTAGTTCCCTGACCAGGGATGGCACCCGGGCCCTCTGCATTAGGAATAAGGAGTCTTAGCCACTGGACTTCCAGGGAAGTGTCGAGCATGTATACTGCATGTGGTTCAATGGTGCTGTTTAGAAATGAGTTGTAAAGAGCTATGGATTTAGGCAGAGCAACCAAGAAATGAGACTCGATGTTCAAATTTGATGTGAAAGATTGTCAGTACAGCTTTTTTCTGTTTTTTTCTTTTGGTTAAGGAAGAATGAGGTTGCAACAGTGTTATAAGGGGTATATCTAGAAATGAGATGTGTGACTCCAATTTCAGTGTTTCGGGTAGTAGTATGATAAGAGTCTTGCCTAAGATAGTGTCTTAGCTCCAGGCTAACCCAGGGTCATGCTTTTTAAGGACTGTTTTGTTGTTTTGCTGCTAAACAGAGCTGATGAGAAGCTGTTGCATGGTGTATATTTTCCAGCTAAGAGCCTTGTAGATATGATTTCATCTCACCCTTATTGCACCTCCTTTGTAGCAGGGAAAAGTAGACTTCACAATTTCCTTTTCGTTCATTTATTTTGCTGTGCTGCTCGGCTTGCAGGACCTTAGTTCCCCAGCCGGGATTGAACCTGGGCAAGACACTGAAAGCACCGCGTTCTAACCACTGAGCCACCAGGGAATCCCTCAGAATTCCCTTTTCCAGCCAAGGCATGCTTCAGTGATTCCCACACATGGCAGAGCTTTAGAGTCATCTATGGAATTAAAAAAAATGCAGACTCCAGAATCCTAATAAATTAACTCAGGGGTGGAGCCTGAGGGGTCTGTGCTTTCCTTGCCTTCTAATTCTTCTTGTCTTTCTGATTTGCCATTCTTGCTCCGTTTCTTCACCCAGAGAATGGGAGTGATCAATTCTTGCAGGCCAGGTGACTTGTTGGTGCTTAGGCAGGGAACTCATAATAAGACTAGGAATATTTGAGTACTCCCTATAAGCATGTATACTTCTTTTATTTGCCCCCAGATATTTACTGATTTATTTATCTGGCTGTGCCTGGTCTTAGCTACAGTATGTGGGATCTTCCATCTTTGTTGCAGCACGGGGGATCTTTAGTTGCTGTGTGCGAACTCTGATTTGCAATATATGGGATCTAGTTCCCTGACCAGGGATGGCACCCGGGCCCTCTGCATTAGGAATAAGGAGTCTTAGCCACTGGACTTCCAGGGAAGTGTCGAGCATGTATACTGCATGTGGTTCAATGGTGCTGTTTAGAAATGAGTTGTAAAGAGCTATGGATTTAGGCAGAGCAACCAAGAAGTCATTTGAGGAAGGTTCTTTGTAGGCTGGAAAATCAGCGTCTTTGTATCAAGGAGCCCTACCTATGCAGTTGACCCGAGCTTTGCAGTGGCAGTGTTTACAGTAGATTCCAGACCCAGCAAAGTGGGATTCAAATTCCGTCTCTTCCATCTGTTACCCTGTGATCTTTCGGTAGAGTTCTTAATTCCTTTGAGCCCTCTGTGAAATAAAAATACCAAAGCACACCTCCGAGGAGGTTGTGAGGATTAACAGAACCAGCTCGTGGAGGTAGTCAGCCCCAGGTGCTCTTTCAGTGAACAGTGCCCAGCCCCACAGACATGCTCGGAAGCAGGGAAGACACTGAGATGCGCAGAGAGGTTTCCCCTCCTATCACCAGGGAGGTGGTAGCAGAGCCGGGACTAGGATCAGAGAGCCCCAGCTTCCCCGACAGCAGCAGCCTGGCCGGGAGCCCAGACCCGCCTCCCCCTCCCGGCTGATTGCTTTGGTTTAGCAAAACATCTGTGACTTGCCGGCAGCCCCCCGAACTGCTGTGTGGTTGGCAGAGTTCCACACCGGCCGCTGAGTCAGCTCCTAGCGGGATCCCGCCCTGACAGCACTGGGAAAGTTCAGGCCTGAGGCGGCTGGACTGCCCCTGCCTTGGCAGCTGGCCAGCCTTCGCGTGCGTGCGGTCGTTCCTAGAAAGTGCAGCCTCGTGCGAGGAACAAGTGGAGCTCCGGAGCCTGTCTGTCTTCAGGAAGTGCAGCAGGTGTTGAGGTCAAGCCATTAGAGCTTTGAAAAAAGGCACTCTGCAAAAGTGACATGTGCGTGCACACACATGTGAGCCATGGCCGGCGCCCAGCACTGGTTCTAGAGAGCATCAGCCCCATGGCTACACAGCTGAGCGCTAAGGAGGCTGGCTGTTGGCTTCTGAAACCCTTTGGGCTCATTTTTAGTTTCTAAGGCATACTCACTAATTATAGACTGGCAGCGCACTTGCCAAAATGTTTTTAAGTGCCACTATAGCTGAGGCCTAAAAAAAATAATATCCTTAGGGAGAGCCTGTAAAACTGTTGCAAACTATGAGATTAGCTTTTTGTTGTTGTTGTTATTATTATTATTATTACTGTCTGAAGTATTGCTTCTTATGCTTTAACTTCTAGAAAGCAGAAAAAGCTCTTACTAATGTGTGAAAATGTCTGTTTCGTTCCTCTATACAAGCTTCTTGGATCAGACCTGTGCTCCAGGGGCTAAGGCCTGCTTCTTCCTTGAACAACTCCCCGGCTAGGTTTAGTAGAGGCAGTATGGGAACTTCAAGGGGAATTAAGTCTTTGGTTGCAACAGTTTTGCTCTGTCCTGAGTCAACAGCTCAACAGCCCAATCTGAGCTCTGCCGAGGGTATTTTAAAACCAGGTTTTGTTTCAGGTATTCATACACCAACATAAAGTTGATTTTTGTCTACAGCATAGCTAACATAGCTTGGTAAATCAACAGGAACACTCAAAAGTATTTTAAAAGACTTGGGGGTGCTGTGGAAGGCCACAGCAGGCATCTGCCAACTGCAAAGCAAAATTTGAAAAGTGAAGAGCTCCATAGATTCATCTTTTGTTTCTGAAATCACTTTTCTTTTTTTGTGTGTGTGTGTTTAAATTTTTTTTCACAATCATAGGTTTTTTTTATTTTGCTTTTTTGATTTTACAGAGTTTTGCTGTTTACAGATATGTATAATTCCAAATTAGTCATATGTATATCCCATTCCCCCCCATCCCACCCCTCCAGGCCGCCGCAGAGCCCCATGCCGCCGCATAGCCCCATCGCGATCCCTTAGTCCCACAGTGCATTGACGATAGTTCTCCCTTTTAGTGCAGCCTCGTGCGAGGAACAAGTGGAGCTCCGGAGCCTGTCTGTCTTCAGGAAGTGCAGCAGGTGTTGAGGTCAAGCCATTAGAGCTTTGAAAAAAGGCACTCTGCAAAAGTGACATGTGCGTGCACACACATGTGAGCCATGGCCGGCGCCCAGCACTGGTTCTAGAGAGCATCAGCCCCATGGCTACACAGCTGAGCGCTAAGGAGGCTGGCTGTTGGCTTCTGAAACCCTTTGGGCTCATTTTTAGTTTCTAAGGCATACTCACTAATTATAGACTGGCAGCGCACTTGCCAAAATGTTTTTAAGTGCCACTATAGCTGAGGCCTAAAAAAAATAATATCCTTAGGGAGAGCCTGTAAAAACTGTTGCAAACTATGAGATTAGCTTTTTGTTGTTGTTGTTATTATTATTATTATTACTGTCTGAAGTATTGCTTCTTATGCTTTAACTTCTAGAAAGCAGAAAAAGCTCTTACTAATGTGTGAAAATGTCTGTTTCGTTCCTCTATACAAGCTTCTTGGATCAGACCTGTGCTCCAGGGGCTAAGGCCTGCTTCTTCCTTGAACAACTCCCCGGCTAGGTTTAGTAGAGGCAGTATGGGAACTTCAAGGGGAATTAAGTCTTTGGTTGCAACAGTTTTGCTCTGTCCTGAGTCAACAGCTCAACAGCCCAATCTGAGCTCTGCCGAGGGTATTTTAAAACCAGGTTTTGTTTCAGGTATTCATACACCAACATAAAGTTGATTTTTGTCTACAGCATAGCTAACATAGCTTGGTAAATCAACAGGAACACTCAAAAGTATTTTAAAAGACTTGGGGGTGCTGTGGAAGGCCACAGCAGGCATCTGCCAACTGCAAAGCAAAATTTGAAAAGTGAAGAGCTCCATAGATTCATCTTTTGTTTCTGAAATCACTTTTCTTTTTTTGTGTGTGTGTGTTTAAATTTTTTTTCACAATCATAGGTTTTTTTTATTTTGCTTTTTTGATTTTACAGAGTTTTGCTGTTTACAGATATGTATAATTCCAAATTAGTCATATGTATATCCCATTCCCCCCCATCCCACCCCTCCAGGCCGCCGCAGAGCCCCCATGCCGCCGCATAGCCCCCATGCGCGATCCCTTAGTCCCACAGTGCATTGACGATAGTTCTCCCTTTTACATAAGATAGTGTAGGGTTCCGTGTTGCTCTTTCCATCTCTCTCACCCACTCTTCCCTGTCCCCAGTGTCCATAACTCTGTTCTCTGTGAGTTTTTCCTTCGATGCTCTGTGTGTGTATTTATCAGTACAAATTTACTAGATTCCATATATATGTGTTAGTATACTGTATTTGTCCTTCTCTTTTTGACTTACTTCACTTTGTAGAATAGGTTCTAGATTCATCCATCTCACTTCAAGGACTGAATCTTCTGCATTCTTTTTGCAGCTGGGAAGTGTTCCATTGTATATATTTACCAGAGCTTCTTTATTTTTCTTTAAACAATACATTTTATTTTATTTTTTTTTACTTTTATTTTACTTTTAACTTTTATAGAGTTTTGTTGTTTACAGATATGTATGTTCCCAGATTAGTCATATGTATATCCCCCCCTTCCCACCCCTCCCGACCATCACACAGCACCCCTGAAGGATCCCCTTTTCTCACAGAGCAATGACTATAGCTATTTTCTTCACTTATGATAGTACAGGCCTTCATGCTACTTCCTTTATGCCTCCCACCCACTGTTCATTCCCCACAATGTCCATATGTTCACTGTCCATGTCTGTCTTTCCTTCGTTTCACTGTGTGTGCCGTTATCCCCATCCTACTAGATTCCATATATGTGTGTTAATATACTGTATTTGTCCTTCTCTTTCTGACTGACTTCACTTTTTATGATACGTTCTAGATCCAGGCACCTCATTAGGGCTCATTCTTCTGCATTTCTCTTTACAGCTGTGTAGTATTCCATTGTATATATGTACCAGAGCTTTTGGATTCATTCGTTCGTCGATGGACATCCAGGTTGCTTCCATGTTCCAACTGTTGTATAGAGAGCTGCAATGAACATTGGGGTACAGGTGCTTCTTTCAGATTTGATTTCATTGGGGTATAAGCCTAAGAGTGGGATTGCTGGGTTGTATGATGCTTCTGTTTTTAGTTTTTTAAGAAATCTCCATACTGTCTTCCATAGAGGCTGTATCAATTTACGCTCCCACCAGCAATGCAGGAGTGTCCCCTTTTCTCTGCACCCTCTCCAGCATTTATTGTCTGTTGATTTGTGGATGATGGCCATTCTGACGGGTGTGAGGTGATATCTCATTGTAGTTTTGATTTGCATTTCTCTAATTATAAGTGAAATTGAGCATCATTTCATGTGCTTTGGGGCCATCTGTATGTCGTCGTTGGAGAGATTTCTGTTTAGGTCCTTTTCCCATTTTTTGATTGGGTTGTTCATTCTTCTGGTGCTGAGTTGTCTGAGTTGCTTGTAGATTTTGGAGATGAATTCTTTGTCTGTTGTTTCATTTGCTATGATTTTCTCCCATTCTGTGGGCTGTCTACTTAGCTTTTTTGTGATTTCTTTTGCTGTACAAAAGCTTTTAAGTTTCATTAGGTCCCGCATGTTAATTTTTGCTTTTGGTTCCCCTATTCTAGTAGGTGGGTCGTGGAAGACCTTGCTTTGATTTATGTCCTTGAGGGTTTTGCCTATATTCTCCTCTAAGAGTTTGATGATTTCTGGTCTTACATTTAGGTCTTTAATCCATTTTGAGTTGATCCTTGTGTATGGTGTCAGGGAATGTTCCAACTTCATTTTTTTGCATGTAGCTGTCCAATTTTCCCAGCACCATTTGTTGAAGAGACTGTCTTTGTCCCATTTTATATGTTCGCCCCCTTTGTCAAAAATAAGGTACCCATAGGTGCGTGGGTTTATCTCTGGGTTCTCTATCTTGTTCCATTGGTCGATATTTCTGTTTCTGTGCCAGTACCATACTGTCTTGATGACTGCTGCTTTGTAGTCATCTGATCTCCAGTCCATTCATATATGTGTGTTAATATACTGTATTTGTCCTTCTCTTTCTGACTGACTTCACTTTTTATGATACGTTCTAGATCCAGGCACCTCATTAGGGCTCATTCTTCTGCATTTCTCTTTACAGCTGTGTAGTATTCCATTGTATATATGTACCAGAGCTTTTGGATTCATTCGTTCGTCGATGGACATCCAGGTTGCTTCCATGTTCCAACTGTTGTATAGAGAGCTGCAATGAACATTGGGGTACAGGTGCTTCTTTCAGATTTGATTTCATTGGGGTATAAGCCTAAGAGTGGGATTGCTGGGTTGTATGATGCTTCTGTTTTTAGTTTTTTAAGAAATCTCCATACTGTCTTCCATAGAGGCTGTATCAATTTACGCTCCCACCAGCAATGCAGGAGTGTCCCCTTTTCTCTGCACCCTCTCCAGCATTTATTGTCTGTTGATTTGTGGATGATGGCCATTCTGACGGGTGTGAGGTGATATCTCATTGTAGTTTTGATTTGCATTTCTCTAATTATAAGTGAAATTGAGCATCATTTCATGTGCTTTGGGGCCATCTGTATGTCGTCGTTGGAGAGATTTCTGTTTAGGTCCTTTTCCCATTTTTTGATTGGGTTGTTCATTCTTCTGGTGCTGAGTTGTCTGAGTTGCTTGTAGATTTTGGAGATGAATTCTTTGTCTGTTGTTTCATTTGCTATGATTTTCTCCCATTCTGTGGGCTGTCTACTTAGCTTTTTTGTGATTTCTTTTGCTGTACAAAAGCTTTTAAGTTTCATTAGGTCCCGCATGTTAATTTTTGCTTTTGGTTCCCCTATTCTAGTAGGTGGGTCGTGGAAGACCTTGCTTTGATTTATGTCCTTGAGGGTTTTGCCTATATTCTCCTCTAAGAGTTTGATGATTTCTGGTCTTACATTTAGGTCTTTAATCCATTTTGAGTTGATCCTTGTGTATGGTGTCAGGGAATGTTCCAACTTCATTTTTTTGCATGTAGCTGTCCAATTTTCCCAGCACCATTTGTTGAAGAGACTGTCTTTGTCCCATTTTATATGTTCGCCCCCTTTGTCAAAAATAAGGTACCCATAGGTGCGTGGGTTTATCTCTGGGTTCTCTATCTTGTTCCATTGGTCGATATTTCTGTTTCTGTGCCAGTACCATACTGTCTTGATGACTGCTGCTTTGTAGTAGAGTCTGAAGTTGGGGAGGCTGATCCCTCCAGCTCCATTCTTCTTCCTCAGGATCGCTTTGGCTATTCGAGGTCTTTTGTGTTTCCATATGAACTGTGTTATTCTTTAGTCTAGTTCTGTGAAGAATGTCATTGGTAGTTTGATAGGGATTGCAATTACCAGAGTTCTTTATCCATTCATTCATCAATGGACATCTAGGTTGCTTCCATGATCTAGCTATAGTGTAGAGAGCTGCAATGAACATTGAGGTACAGGTGTCTCTTTCAATTTTGATTTCATCAGGGTATAAGCCTAATAGTGGGATTGCTGGGTCATATGGTGCTTCTGTTCTTAGCTTTTTGAGAAATCTCCGCACTGTCTTCCATAGTGGTTGTATCAATTTACATTCCCCTATACAATGCTGGAGTGTTCCCTTTTCTCTGCACCCTCTCCAGCATTTATTATCTGTAGATTTTTTGATGATGACCATTCTGACTGGTGTGAGGTGATACCTCATTGTAGTTTTGATTTGTGTTTCTCTAATAGTAAGTGACATTGAGCATCTTTTTCTGAGTTTTTTGGTCATCTGTGTGTCTTCCTTGGATAGATGTCTCTTTAGGTCTTTTTTCCATTTTTTGATTCGGTTATTTGTTTTTTCAGTATTGAGTTGTCTGAGCTGCTCATATATTTTGGAGATTAGTTCTTTGCCAGTTGTTTCATTTACTATTATTTTCTCCCATTCTTTGGGTTATCTGTTCACCTTGTTTGTAGTTTCTTTTGCCATGCAGAAGCTTTTAAATTTCATTAGGTCCCATACATTTATTTTGTTTTTATTTCCATTATTCTAGAGGGTGGGTCATAGAAGATCTTGCTTGATCTTGTTTGATTTCTGTCACTGAAAGAAAGATTCTCCTCCAAGAGTTTTACAGTTTCTGTTCTTACATTTAGATCTTTAATCCATTTTGAGTTTATCTTTGTGTATGGTGTCAGGGTATGTTCCAACTTCATTCTACTGGATGTAGCTGTCCAGTTTTCCCAGCACTATTTGTTGAAGAGGCTTTATCTCATTTTATATTTTTGCCTCCTTTGTCAAAAATAAGGTACTCATATGTGTGTGGGTTTATCTCTGGGTTCTCTGTCTTGTTCCATTGATCTATATTTCTGTTTTTGTGCCTGTACCATACTGTCTTGATGACTGTTGCTTTGTAGTATTGAAATCACTTTACTTACAATATGTAAAGCCAAAAGTATTTCATGTTTTCTCCTTGAAGAAATTCTTAGAAAATGGTTCGTTTTCAAGGCCTGGAGTGTAGAGAGAGCAATGGGAAGATGGATAATGCCACTGAGCCAAGCTTCTCAAACCCATCAGATTTCAATGGGCAGAGTAAACAATAGTGTAAAACAGGAAGACAAGGAGCTGAGTGTGCCTTCTCTCAAGGGAGAACAGCAACAGAACCCTGTCAACATACAACCAACCAGGAGTGTTGCTGACCCAATGTAGGTGGTCCTTCTCTGTCCTTCTGGAAAGAGAGCAGTTCAGGCAATACAGCCGTTGTCTGTCTTGAGCCCATTAGTAGAGCCAAATTTTCCAAAAGGGTATAGACTCCTTTCTGTGGAATAGGAAGGTGAAGATGGCTTGATGGACATATGGGAACCAGAGAGTGTGTCTGATTCTCTACTTTGGCAGTCTCTTGATTACTGAGTGTGGGAAGGAAGATTGCCTGACTGCTTGGTCTCCAGAATCCATTACCAAGAGTTCCTCTGAGTAATGAGGTGTGTGCTTTGGGCTTGGCCTACTTTTCTGGGTACATACTGCTTGTCTTTGAAAACACTCTTTGGGTGAACATTGTTCTATTGAGTTGTCTGACCCATATATTTTGGAGATTAGTTCTTTGCCAGTTGTTTCATTTACTATTATTTTCTCCCATTCTTTGGGTTATCTGTTCACCTTGTTTGTAGTTTCTTTTGCCATGCAGAAGCTTTTAAATTTCATTAGGTCCCATACATTTATTTTGTTTTTATTTCCATTATTCTAGAGGGTGGGTCATAGAAGATCTTGCTTGATCTTGTTTGATTTCTGTCACTGAAAGAAAGATTCTCCTCCAAGAGTTTTACAGTTTCTGTTCTTACATTTAGATCTTTAATCCATTTTGAGTTTATCTTTGTGTATGGTGTCAGGGTATGTTCCAACTTCATTCTACTGGATGTAGCTGTCCAGTTTTCCCAGCACTATTTGTTGAAGAGGCTTTATCTCATTTTATATTTTTGCCTCCTTTGTCAAAAATAAGGTACTCATATGTGTGTGGGTTTATCTCTGGGTTCTCTGTCTTGTTCCATTGATCTATATTTCTGTTTTTGTGCCTGTACCATACTGTCTTGATGACTGTTGCTTTGTAGTATTGAAATCACTTTACTTACAATATGTAAAGCCAAAAGTATTTCATGTTTTCTCCTTGAAGAAATTCTTAGAAAATGGTTCGTTTTCAAGGCCTGGAGTGTAGAGGGGCAATGGGAAGATGGATAATGCCACTGAGCCAAGCTTCTCAAACCCATCAGATTTCAATGGGCAGAGTAAACAATAGTGTAAAACAGGAAGACAAGGAGCTGAGTGTGCCTTCTCTCAAGGGAGAACAGCAACAGAACCCTGTCAACATACAACCAACCAGGAGTGTTGCTGACCCAATGTAGGTGGTCCTTCTCTGTCCTTCTGGAAAGAGAGCAGTTCAGGCAATACAGCCGTTGTCTGTCTTGAGCCCATTAGTAGAGCCAAATTTTCCAAAAGGGTATAGACTCCTTTCTGTGGAATAGGAAGGTGAAGATGGCTTGATGGACATATGGGAACCAGAGAGTGTGTCTGATTCTCTACTTTGGCAGTCTCTTGATTACTGAGTGTGGGAAGGAAGATTGCCTGACTGCTTGGTCTCCAGAATCCATTACCAAGAGTTCCTCTGAGTAATGAGGTGTGTGCTTTTGGGCTTGGCCTACTTTTCTGGGTACATACTGCTTGTCTTTGAAAACACTCGATGCTTTTAGTAAAGGTTGTGCAAATCATTACCTGAAAATAAATAAGATTGTTAACTTTTGCCACTTTCTTTGTAGGTCTACTTTGCATACCCTTAGTATCTGTATTCATGGTGGGATTCATTTATTTATTTATTTATTTATTTATTTATTTAAATATGTAGAAAAGATATTTTATTATTAAAAACTACAAATTTTTTTTTTAATTTTTAAGTCTTTATTTTAAAGATTTTACAGAGTTTTGTTGTTCACCGACATGTATGTTCCCAGATCATTCATATGCATATCCCTGGTCCCCCCACCCCCATTTCCCCACCTCCCACCCCTGCGGACCATCGCCCCAAGTCATTGTAGGCACTCCTATTCCCTTAGCACAATGACAACAGCTATCTTTTCCACACATGCAAGTATAGGTTGCCATGTTACTTCCTCTATGCCTCCCTCTCACTGTTTGGTGGGATCCATTTAGATGAGTGTTTCTCAACTGGAGGTGATCTCTCCACTCCCTCCTGCCTCCCAAGGGATGTTTGGCCATGTTGGGAGATGTGCTGCTGGCATAGAGGGTGTAGTGACCAGGGATACTGCTAAGCATCCTACAATGCACAGGACAGTCCCCCACAGCAAAGAATTATCTGACCCCCGATGTCAGTAGTGCCAGGGTTGAGACACCCTGCTCTAAGTTGTGTAATTAGAAAGAGAACCTATGCTGTCTTTCATCAATGCCCACAGGACCACCTACTGTCCATCAAGGGAGAACAGCAACAGAACCCTGTCAACATACAACCAACCAGGAGTGTTGCTGACCCAATGTAGGTGGTCCTTCTCTGTCCTTCTGGAAAGAGAGCAGTTCAGGCAATACAGCCGTTGTCTGTCTTGAGCCCATTAGTAGAGCCAAATTTTCCAAAAGGGTATAGACTCCTTTCTGTGGAATAGGAAGGTGAAGATGGCTTGATGGACATATGGGAACCAGAGAGTGTGTCTGATTCTCTACTTTGGCAGTCTCTTGATTACTGAGTGTGGGAAGGAAGATTGCCTGACTGCTTGGTCTCCAGAATCCATTACCAAGAGTTCCTCTGAGTAATGAGGTGTGTGCTTTTGGGCTTGGCCTACTTTTCTGGGTACATACTGCTTGTCTTTGAAAACACTCGATGCTTTTAGTAAAGGTTGTGCAAATCATTACCTGAAAATAAATAAGATTGTTAACTTTTGCCACTTTCTTTGTAGGTCTACTTTGCATACCCTTAGTATCTGTATTCATGGTGGGATTCATTTATTTATTTATTTATTTATTTATTTATTTAAATATGTAGAAAAGATATTTTATTATTAAAAACTACAAATTTTTTTTTTAATTTTTAAGTCTTTATTTTAAAGATTTTACAGAGTTTTGTTGTTCACCGACATGTATGTTCCCAGATCAGTCATATGCATATCCCTGGTCCCCCACTCCCAGTTCCCCACATCCGACCCCTCGGACCATCGCCCCAAGTCATTGTAGGCACTCCTATTCCCTTAGCACAATGACAACAGCTATCTTTTCCACACATGCAAGTATAGGTTGCCATGTTACTTCCTCTATGCCTCCCTCTCACTGTTTGGTGGGATCCATTTAGATGAGTGTTTCTCAACTGGAGGTGATCTCTCCACTCCCTCCTGCCTCCCAAGGGATGTTTGGCCATGTTGGGAGATGTGCTGCTGGCATAGAGGGTGTAGTGACCAGGGATACTGCTAAGCATCCTACAATGCACAGGACAGTCCCCCACAGCAAAGAATTATCTGACCCCCGATGTCAGTAGTGCCAGGGTTGAGACACCCTGCTCTAAGTTGTGTAATTAGAAAGAGAACCTATGCTGTCTTTCATCAGACACTGCCCTCGACTCTTCCCTTATGTTTTGGTCATGGTAACTAAAGTATTTGGCAACCTTGAATTTTTTTCACTTCTGTTTTCAATATCTGTGTTGAGTTTGTGTCTTTTCCCATCATCATCTGGGTGAACAGACTGTCCGTTACTTGGGAAAGGATTCGGACCTAGAACTTTGTGCTCTCTTACTTGGCTCCACCTGTGTCTCTTCCAGCCCAGTGTTCCACGAAGATGTCAGTGGTGATTTATGAGAGAACTTGGTTGCCCTTTTAGACAGTAACCCCAAAAGGTCAAGGCAAGCTTGTTATGTAATAAGAACTGTGATTATTAAATCAGCATTGGTTTTAGAGCCAAAAGATGTGGATTTAGATCCTGTCTCCACCACTTACTTGCTATAGCACTTGGCACAGATGTCCTCCCCGACCGTTCTGAACCCATGCATCCGTCTCCCCCAGAAGACGATAGTCGTCTCTTGCCATCCTCAGGGAGCGATTTTACAGATATTACAAAGGTGGAAGAAGAGAATATGAGTGTGAGGGAGCTTTGTAAAATGTATACATGTATACCATGATGCAAAGACTAGGTTGAATTGTCATTGCCACCTAAATCCTTTTAGAAGCTACAGTTTTCCAGTGTTTACTACGTTCGTAGGGTAAGATGTTACATAAATCTTAGTGCTGTAAAATAGCTCCTTTTCAAGATTTCTAGAACTGTGACGAAAGTGTAGTGTTCTGAGATTCTTTGAAGCATTTCTGGATTATGTGAGCTAAAGCCATTGCACTTTTGTTTTTTGGGGTTTTTAAATTTTTTTTTTTGGTGGGGGAGGGGCGGGGTGGGGAGGGAGGGGGCGGGTGGGCCACTTCTATTGGTCTTTCATTTATCCATTTTCATCCATCTTTGTTCTTTGGCTCCTGTGGGCCTCCCATCGCGGTGGCCTCTGTTGCTGCAGAGCACCAGCTCTGGGCGCATGCACCCCAGAGCTCCAGCTCGGTAATCGGACACATCAGTCCAGCCACTCCGCGGCACGTGGGATCTTCCCAGGCCAGGGATCGAAATGGCGCCCCTTGCACTGCAAGGCGGTGTCCTTACCCACTGGACCACCAGGGAAGCCCGCCATTGCACTTTTGAAGCTGTTTCTCCCCATATTAAAACAGGGATATTTCTTTTTTAGGTAAAAGGAAGCTTTATGCTGAATTCTTGTAAATGCATGATTAGAGACTTAGCTTAGGTCTTCACCTCTCCTAGCAAAGACTCCTTCCTTCACATGTGTCCCAGATCCCATCCCTTCCTAACTTTATGGACTTGTTCCATCATGGTATATGTTGTGCAAAGATCATTCACACTCTTATCCTCTTCTTCCACCTTTGTGAAAGTGAGCCTGACTCTCCTTCAGTCATTAAATCTGCCTGATTCATTTGCTGCCAGGGAATGAGAAGGCATTTTTAATTTTTTATTTATTTATTTTTTTGGCTACATGGCATGTCTTGTAGCATCTTAGTTCCCTGATGAGGGAATCACACGTGGGACCCAGCGGTGAAAGCACAGACTCTTAAGCACTGGGCTGCCAGGGAATTCAGAGAACTTAACTTTTTAAAACCTTTCCCTTGACTGCATATCTCCTTCCAGCACATTCTGTAGTCCGAACCACCCCCCCCTCCACTTCTCACACTGAAGCTTCTCAGAGAAATCTTTGCACTTCTTACCTCATTTGTCACCTTCTACTCACTCCTCAACACACTTCAGCCTGAACTGTGTCTCTTCTGTATATATCCCGGAAGTTCCTCTTGGTAAGGCCTCCCAAGGATCACCATGTTGCTAAGCCCCGCCTCCCCTCACCTCCTGTGATTTGTCTGCAGTATTCAATAGAATTCAGTAGATTCCTCTCCTTGAAAGATTTCCTCTTTTTCTTTCTGTAGCTCCATCCATTGGGTTATTTTTTGTGATCTCTTTCTCTTCTGTCTAATCTCTAAGAGAGTTTTAAACCCTCTTCTCCATATGCTTCTCCTGGGCAATTCCTTTCACTTTCATGGCATTAAATACTATCCACCAGCCATTGATTCCAGTGGATATTGTTTGAGCCCATGTTTCCATTCTGAGTTCAGTGGATATATTGCCAACTGCCTCACGCTGTTACATTAGAGGTTTTACTGGCACCTCAAGTTTAATACGTATAACTCTTAATTTCCAACCTACTCCCCTACGGTTATTTCCCCTTTATTTTCTCCGCACTTGGTCATTCTTATCAGAAACCTTGGCCCTATCCTTGTGTACTTTCTACTCTCTCACTCCATCACTCTGTCCCGTCCATCCCCAAGTCTTGTCAGTTCTCCCATCTGAATGTCTGTGATTCTGCCGCTTCTGGCCTCCACCATCCCTGGCTACATTCCAGCTGCTGGCCTACTGCTGTAGCTATCAGCAAGTTTCTGTGTGTTTCCTCCCCCATTCTAATTCTGTACACAGCAGCTAGGGTGATCTTCTAAAAACCAATTCAGATTATGCACTCCTTTAACGCCCTCCAGGTTGTCAACAGTTGTTCTAATTGTAAAGCCAGAATCTGCGTCTTCCAGTCCTGCCTGCGTCTCCAGTCTTACTGTGGCCAGTATCCCGAGCTGTCCCTGTACTCCGGCCACCCTGGCCTGCGCCTGCAGGTTCTTCTGCCTGCGGGACTCCTTGGGGCTAGCTCTCACCCAGCCTTCTGTGTTCACCTTAAACAGGCACTGTCTTCACCTTTAGCGTAGGTTGTGTTACAGGCATACCTTGGAGATACAGCAGGTATGGCTGTGGATATCACAGTACAAGAAGGTCACATGACTCTTTCGGTTTCCCGGTGCATATAAAAATTGTGTTTGCATTATACCGTAGTCTAAGTGTGTGGTATTATGTCTAGAAAAACTGTGTGTATATACCCTAATTTAAAAATGCTTTATTGATTAAAGAAAGAAAGTCTGCAGTATTCAATAGAATTCAGTAGATTCCTCTCCTTGAAAGATTTCCTCTTTTTCTTTCTGTAGCTCCATCCATTGGGTTATTTTTTGTGATCTCTTTCTCTTCTGTCTAATCTCTAAGAGAGTTTTAAACCCTCTTCTCCATATGCTTCTCCTGGGCAATTCCTTTCACTTTCATGGCATTAAATACTATCCACCAGCCATTGATTCCAGTGGATATTGTTTGAGCCCATGTTTCCATTCTGAGTTCAGTGGATATATTGCCAACTGCCTCACGCTGTTACATTAGAGGTTTTACTGGCACCTCAAGTTTAATACGTATAACTCTTAATTTCCAACCTACTCCCCTACGGTTATTTCCCCTTTATTTTCTCCGCACTTGGTCATTCTTATCAGAAACCTTGGCCCTATCCTTGTGTACTTTCTACTCTCTCACTCCATCACTCTGTCCCGTCCATCCCCAAGTCTTGTCAGTTCTCCCATCTGAATGTCTGTGATTCTGCCGCTTCTGGCCTCCACCATCCCTGGCTACATTCCAGCTGCTGGCCTACTGCTGTAGCTATCAGCAAGTTTCTGTGTGTTTCCTCCCCCATTCTAATTCTGTACACAGCAGCTAGGGTGATCTTCTAAAAACCAATTCAGATTATGCACTCCTTTAACGCCCTCCAGGTTGTCAACAGTTGTTCTAATTGTAAAGCCAGAATCTGCGTCTTCCAGTCCTGCCTGCGTCTCCAGTCTTACTGTGGCCAGTATCCCGAGCTGTCCCTGTACTCCGGCCACCCTGGCCTGCGCCTGCAGGTTCTTCTGCCTGCGGGACTCCTTGGGGCTAGCTCTCACCCAGCCTTCTGTGTTCACCTTAAACAGGCACTGTCTTCACCTTTAGCGTAGGTTGTGTTACAGGCATACCTTGGAGATACAGCAGGTATGGCTGTGGATATCACAGTACAAGAAGGTCACATGACTCTTTCGGTTTCCCGGTGCATATAAAAATTGTGTTTGCATTATACCGTAGTCTAAGTGTGTGGTATTATGTCTAGAAAAACTGTGTGTATATACCCTAATTTAAAAATGCTTTATTGATTAAAGAAAGAAATTAACTCTTATCTGAGCCTTCAGCAAATTGTTACCCTTTTGCAGTAGTGACATCAAAGATCACTGATCACTGGTCACCATAACAAATATAACAGTGATGAAAAAGTTTGAGAATTACCAAAATGGGACACAAAAAACATGAAGTGAGCAAAAGCTGTTGGAAAAATGGCACCAATAAATGTGCTTAGCACAGGGTCATCACAGACTTTCAATTTGTTAAAAAAAGAAAAGAAAAAAAATGGACTGTCTGTGAAGCCCAGTAAAACAGAGCACAATAAAATGAGATGTACCTGTATATGCTGTCACCAAACATTTTGCTTTTAAATGCGTGTGGTGTGTTTGTTTGTTATCTGATTCCTATACTAGATGGTAAACTCTGAGAGGACCGGGCGTGTTTTGCTTATCTGCTTCGTCCTAGCACCAGCAGAATAATAACAGATAATTGGTGTTGCATAAATATTTGTTTCTTCTACTTTCTTTTAAATTGCTGTTTTATTTTTGTGTGTGAATAGCACCATTTCATTTCTTCAAAAAAAAAACTCTTTCTTTAAGAGCAGTTTTAGGCTCCCAGCAAACTGAGCAGAAAGTAGTGATTTCCCATGTACTCCCTGCCCCATATATGCACCTCCTCCTTGCGGTCACAGTCTGCAGGAGGCTGCGTTAACTATAAGTCAGTGATTTTCCCTTAGCCTCGGTTGCCTGTGTGTCCCCAGTCCTGCCTCGTCTCCAGTCTTACTGTGGCCAGTATCCCGAGCTGTCCCTGTACTCCGGCCACCCTGGCCTGCGCCTGCAGGTTCTTCTGCCTGCGGGACTCCTTGGGGCTAGCTCTCACCCAGCCTTCTGTGTTCACCTTAAACAGGCACTGTCTTCACCTTTAGCGTAGGTTGTGTTACAGGCATACCTTGGAGATACAGCAGGTATGGCTGTGGATATCACAGTACAAGAAGGTCACATGACTCTTTCGGTTTCCCGGTGCATATAAAAATTGTGTTTGCATTATACCGTAGTCTAAGTGTGTGGTATTATGTCTAGAAAAACTGTGTGTATATACCCTAATTTAAAAATGCTTTATTGATTAAAGAAAGAAATTAACTCTTATCTGAGCCTTCAGCAAATTGTTACCCTTTTGCAGTAGTGACATCAAAGATCACTGATCACTGGTCACCATAACAAATATAACAGTGATGAAAAAGTTTGAGAATTACCAAAATGGGACACAAAAAACATGAAGTGAGCAAAAGCTGTTGGAAAAATGGCACCAATAAATGTGCTTAGCACAGGGTCATCACAGACTTTCAATTTGTTAAAAAAAGAAAAGAAAAAAAATGGACTGTCTGTGAAGCCCAGTAAAACAGAGCACAATAAAATGAGATGTACCTGTATATGCTGTCACCAAACATTTTGCTTTTAAATGCGTGTGGTGTGTTTGTTTGTTATCTGATTCCTATACTAGATGGTAAACTCTGAGAGGACCGGGCGTGTTTTGCTTATCTGCTTCGTCCTAGCACCAGCAGAATAATAACAGATAATTGGTGTTGCATAAATATTTGTTTCTTCTACTTTCTTTTAAATTGCTGTTTTATTTTTGTGTGTGAATAGCACCATTTCATTTCTTCAAAAAAAAAACTCTTTCTTTAAGAGCAGTTTTAGGCTCCCAGCAAACTGAGCAGAAAGTAGTGATTTCCCATGTACTCCCTGCCCCATATATGCACCTCCTCCTTGCGGTCACAGTCTGCACGGGAGGGCTGCGTTAGCTATAGCTGCTTCTTGGTTCTTCCTTTTCCATCTTTTGTTCATTTGATTGAATTTTCTTTAGTCAATCTTTTTCTTTTACTGGCTTAGAAATTATGCTTTTTTTTTTTTTTTAACCTCACTGTTATTTCTTACATGGTATTCTTTCTCTTTGGGTTTTTTGTTTTGTTTTGTTTTTTAATTTTTTTAATTTTTATTTTACTTTTTACTTTTACAGAGTTTTGTTGTTCACAGACATGCATGATCCCAGATTAGTCATATGTATATCCCCCCATCCCACCCCTCTCTTTGGGTTTTTATGTAGCTCTATATGCAGTAAAGTCAGTCTTGTCCAGTGGTTGAGTCATGTCTGTTTTTGTGGCCCCATGGACTGCAGCACACCAGGCTTCCCTGTCCCTCACCATCTCCTGGAGCTTGCTCAGACTCATGTCCATTGAGTTGGTGATCAATAGACAACCAAATTGCCGTCTTTCATCCCCTTCTTCTGCCTTCAGTCATTCTCAGCTTGGTATGTCTGAAAAAAATGTTTTAAACATATATCTGTCTTTATCGTGACTTTATCCTTCTACCATTGTTCATAGCTTTAGATTCTAGGTGGGCCTTTATTTGCCTTAACACTTTGAGGATATGATCCCATTTATCTCCTCATAACTGTTTCTGCTATTGAGAAGTCCGTTTAATTGTCACCTTTGTGAATCTTTTGCAGCTTTAAAATTTTTTCTGACTCTACTCTTTTGCTAGTGTTGCTACTCTTGTACTAGTGTTCTGGGTTTGAATTTATTTTTATTTACCCAACTCAGGCCTTGATCTGCTCCTTCAACCTGTTTTTTTTTTTTTTTTAATTTTATTTATTTATCTTTTGGGGGGTGGGGTGAGGAGGGAGGGGGATGGGCGGGCCACTTCTATTGGTCTTTCATTTCTCTATTTTCATCCGTCTTTGTTCTTTGGCTCCTGTGGGCCTCCCATCGTGGTGGCGTCTGTTGTCGCAGAGCACCGGCTCTGGGCGCACGCGCGCCAGAGCTCCGGCTCAGTAATTGGACACATCGGTCCAGCCGCTCCGCAGCACGTGGGATCCTCCCAGGCCAGGGATCGAACCGGCGCCCCTTGCACTGCAAGGCGGTGTCCTTACCCACTGGACCACCAGGGGAAGCCCCTGGTTTGTTAACCCCAGACCTTGCCTGTTATTTTTCCTTGACCACTAGTCTATTTTTCTCATAGAAGTATATGACCCTTCTCATTTAGCCTTTTTTTGATAACTTTATCTTTTTATGTATTTCTCCTGCATTCTGGAATATTTACACATTCTATTTTCCAGTGTCTGATTCTCTCTTCAGCTCTGTCTTTACTCCTTAACCAAAAAAATGGTTATCTTAATATCGTGTTTTAATTTTTATTCTTTTATTGGTTTAAAAAAACTGCCTCTTCTTACCATACGGTTTCTGTTTCTTCCTTTAGCTCTTTGAATTTCTTTAACTTTAAAAGTAACTTTATATTATGAACTTGTTAAAACGTTTTACTCTGGGAATTTCTTACATACAAAAGAAGAGAGTGATAATAAACCTCCTGTGTCCTCTGCCCAGCTTTCAGTGGTTACCAGCGTTCTGCCATTATTTAGGCATGCTTATTCTAAAGATCCTTAGATTATTATTATCTCTAATTTTTGGAGCGCAAGTTCTCCTTATGTCACATTACTCTCCGCTCTGACGGTATATTTCCTCTTGCAGTGGTTTTTGTTTTTCAACATAAGCCTATTTTGAGTTGGGATTAGTTTCCATGGGAATCCCATGTGTTTTGGATTATGGAAGCATTCCGAAGAGGGCCCTACAAATTTAGCAGGTTGCCATTGATTTGAGGTGTGTGAATTTGAAGTCTACATCTGTGCCTGGTGAGAGTCTGAGTTTCCATTTTCTTATGAGCCTTCTTTTTCCATGAGGCCCCTAGCAGATGGCTTGGTTCCTCGCTTCTCCAGGTTGGTGGGCAGTGTTTTAGACCCTAGTTCCTGGTAGGGGGTGGGGTGAGAGGGTTGAGGGAGTGGAAGCGTAGCTCTTCCTGACCTCTGGCTTTATGCATTTATCTCAGCTCTGGTTCCTGGTATGCAGGGGGCCTGTAGCCCGGACTCTTCTCCCTTAGGGATGATTAAATCCCCAGTCCTCAGTCCTCTGCTTTTAAGAACTATATCCAGGTCCCTTCTTCCTTGAGCCCTTCAGCTTCAGCGCCTGCTCACTGCTCTCTGATTCCTTCTTTTTTGTTTCTGGCGCAGTGGACTCTGCTTTTCTTCTTGGTTTCAGGCTTAGCATTTTATCTAACATTGGAGACAAGGAGGTGGTGGAATTGCTCTACAGCAGACTATCGTCACTCGTGATTTCATTTTCTACTTTGGTTTTTTGTTTTTGCTTTTTAATAGCTTGAACTTTTCTTCTTCTGTGCTTTATATTTGCCTTATTTCAGTGAGTTGTTTGAGGTCGGCCCTGATATCATCCCCTTTACGTGTTTGTTTTATTTTACATGTGAGGAAAGAAGAGTGAAGTGGGCTGCTTGTGGTCTCAGAGTTGGAAAGCTGGACTCTGAACACGGGTGGTCTGACTTCTGCCTCCATGCCTCTTCTCTTTTTGTTCCAGAGAGCAGGGCAAAGATAACCTTTTCTCAAGTCGTTTCATTATGTAAAAGTACCTTTATTTTTCATGATTTTCCAGTAATTCAGACTCAGTAATTTTTCAGTAATTCAGACTAATTTATATATAATATAAATATTTGTAAAGAAGGGACCTCCGTGGTGGTCCAATGGCTGAGAGTCCATGCTCTCAGTGCAGAGGGTCCTTGTTTGATTCCTGGTTGGGGAACTGGATCCCATATGCCACAACTAAGACCAGGCACAGCCAAATAAATAAATATTTTTTAAATGTGTAAAGAAGAAAATATAATCAACCATAATTATATAACTTAGGAATAAATGTAAACATGTTCTTGAATTTCTTTGTGTGTGTGTTTTTAATGCCTATTATAGGCTTTTTTAAAATTTATTTTATTCTTGTGTTCAACATTTGTTACCTAACAGCCCATGATCAGTTTTTATAATTAAAATTTAAAATGTTACCTTAAAATAGTTTTATTTTTATAAAACATATTATGGAAGTTATATTGACTCAAATAATTTTTAAAACAGAAATGTATGACATATAAGTGAGCTTGACGTTCCACAGGTCATTGTTTGGTCTATACCTTTTCAGATCGTTTTCTCTTTACAAATGCATTTACTTATTTTTAACAGAAATAGGAGTTTTACAGTTTACTTTTTTACTCAGTATTATGACTGTCCTTTCATGCATGTTTATAGAGATCTGTTGTTAATGTTTTCATAATCACTCTGCTTTTCTTCTTGGTTTCAGGCTTAGCATTTTATCTAACATTGGAGACAAGGAGGTGGTGGAATTGCTCTACAGCAGACTATCGTCACTCGTGATTTCATTTTCTACTTTGGTTTTTTGTTTTTGCTTTTTAATAGCTTGAACTTTTCTTCTTCTGTGCTTTATATTTGCCTTATTTCAGTGAGTTGTTTGAGGTCGGCCCTGATATCATCCCCTTTACGTGTTTGTTTTATTTTACATGTGAGGAAAGAAGAGTGAAGTGGGCTGCTTGTGGTCTCAGAGTTGGAAAGCTGGACTCTGAACACGGGTGGTCTGACTTCTGCCTCCATGCCTCTTCTCTTTTTGTTCCAGAGAGCAGGGCAAAGATAACCTTTTCTCAAGTCGTTTCATTATGTAAAAGTACCTTTATTTTTCATGATTTTCCAGTAATTCAGACTCAGTAATTTTTCAGTAATTCAGACTAATTTATATATAATATAAATATTTGTAAAGAAGGGACCTCCGTGGTGGTCCAATGGCTGAGAGTCCATGCTCTCAGTGCAGAGGGTCCTTGTTTGATTCCTGGTTGGGGAACTGGATCCCATATGCCACAACTAAGACCAGGCACAGACAAATAAATTAATATTTTTTAAATGTGTAAAGAAGAAAATATAATCAACCATAATTATATAACTTAGGAATAAATGTAAACATGTTCTTGAATTTCTTTGTGTGTGTGTTTTTAATGCCTATTATAGGCTTTTTTAAAATTTATTTTATTCTTGTGTTCAACATTTGTTACCTAACAGCCCATGATCAGTTTTTATAATTAAAATTTAAAATGTTACCTTAAAATAGTTTTATTTTTATAAAACATATTATGGAAGTTATATTGACTCAAATAATTTTTAAAACAGAAATGTATGACATATAAGTGAGCTTGACGTTCCACAGGTCATTGTTTGGTCTATACCTTTTCAGATCGTTTTCTCTTTACAAATGCATTTACTTATTTTTAACAGAAATAGGAGTTTTACAGTTTACTTTTTTACTCAGTATTATGACTGTCCTTTCATGCATGTTTATAGAGATCTGTTGTTAATGTTTTCATAATCATGTCTCAAAATTATGTAAGTAATGTGAATAGATGCTCACAAAAATTAAAACAAGAAGATACAATAAAAATGCAGAGTAAAAATTTATAGTTTTAAAAAATATTATAGTGCCCTGTTGCCTTCCTGGCTCTCTCCTATCCCATCCTCCCGTCCCAAAGGAAGCCACAGTTAGGAATTAATCAGCTTCTATGACTGTTTCTGTGTATTTACCTCTTTAGCATGTAGTCACAGATTGTGTGAGAGTATGTGCGTTTAGTCTAAATTGAGACTGTCTTTGTAGATGCTGTTTGACCCTTTGCCCTTCTGTGTGTGTTTCTATAGTCGGATAGACTGTTCTAGAATTTTTAGAATTTCCTATATCAGAGAGTATATATATTTGATTATCTTTTCATATGTTTATTCGCCTTTTGTGTTTATTCTGTGACTTACCCTGCTTGTAGCCATTGCTCTTTTTCTAACTGTGGAAAAACACAAGATTTACCCTTTAAGTATATAGTTCATATTATTAACTATAAGTTTATTGTTATACAGCAGATATTTAGAACTTTTCCATTTTGCATGACAAACTTATACCCATTAAATAGCAACTTCCCATTTCTTAACCCCTTACCTCTGCCCTCAGCCCCTGGTAACCACCATTCTACTTTTTTTTCTTTCTCTTTTAAAAATGTATTTATTTTATTTATTTGACTGTGCCAGGTCTTAGTTGCAGCATGAGCGATCTTAGTTGCGGCCTGTGGAGTCTTCATTTGTGGCCTCTTCATTTTTCTTTCTCTTTTAAAAATGTATTTATTTTATTTATTTGACTGTGCCAGGTCTTAGTTGCAGCATGAGCGATCTTAGTTGCGCCCTGTGGAGTCTTCATTTGTGAACTCTTAGTGGTGGTATCTAGTTCCCTGACCAGGTATCCGATCTGTGCCCCCTGCTTTGGGAGTGTGGAATCTTAGCCACTAGACAACCAGGGAAGTCCCCACCATTCTGCTTTCTTCTTCATCGTGTTTATTTTAGCTGCTTCATACAAATGGAATCATACAGTATTTGTTCTTCGGTGAGTGGCTTATTATTTACATTTTTATTGAAATGATTTTTTGCACATAGTGTAAAATAAGGATCCATTTTTTTGCATGTTGACATCCAGTTTTCCCAACATGATTTGTTGAAGAGACTGTCCTTTCTCTATAGTGTGTTCCTGGCATCCTGTCAAAAAATCACTTGATGTGGGTGTATTTCTGGGCTCTGTATTCTGTTCTATTGATCTATATACCTGTCTTTATGCTAGTCCCATCCTGTTTTGATTACTGTAGCTTTGTAGTATGTTTTGAAATCAGGAAGTCTGAGGCCCCAGTTTGGTTCATCTTTCTCAAGATTATTTTATTTATTTGTTTGTTTTATTTTATTCTTATTTTGGGGGGGGAGAGGTGGGGAGGGAGGGGGCAGGCGGGCCACTTCTATTAGGCTTTCATTTATCTATTTACATCCATCTCTGTTCTTTGGCTCAGGATTATTTTAGCTATTGGGATCCTTAGTGGTTCTGTAGGAATTTTAGAATTGTGTTTTCTTTTGCTATTAATATATGCTCTTGGAATTTTGATCGAGATTGCATTAAATCTGTAGATCACTTTTGGGTAGTATGGACATTCTACAATATTAAATTCTTCCAGTTCATGAACACAGGATGTATTTCCATTTATCTATGACTCCTTTGTTTCCTTTCAGTAATGTTTTATAGTTTTCAGTGCACAAATCTTTTATCTTCTTGTAATTTTTATTCCTAGGTATTTTGTTCTTTGATCTATTGTAAATGAGAGTGCTTTTCTTAATTTCCTTCTCAGATTGTTGTTAATATACAGAAATAAAACTGATTTTCATATGTTGACTCTGAATCCTATAAGTTCCTGGAATTCCTTTATCAGGTCTAACAGTTTACAAGTGTGTTGTTTGTGTGAAATCTTTAGAGCTTTCTGTTGGTTCATATAAGTGCATGTCATCTGCCAACAGAGTTAATTTTATTTTTGCCTTTACAGTTTAGATGCCCTTTTACTTCTTTTTCTTGCCTAATTGCTCTAGTTAGGCCTGGCTTCTAATACTGTGTTGACCAGAAGTGTTAAGAGTAGGCATCCTTGCCTTGTTCCTGATCATTGAGTATGATGCTAGAGACTTTCATATATGACCTTTAAAATGTTGAGGCCCACTATTCTTTTATAGTTTGTTGAGTATTTTTATCATGGAAGGGTGTTAAATTTTGTCAAAACCTTTTTCTGCATTTCTTGAGATAATTATGTGATTTTTATCCTTTGTTCAGTTAATAATGGTTTAGTACAATGACTGATTTTTGTATGTTGAATCATCCTTGCATTCTGGTGTATGATCTTTTTAATGTGTGCTTTCAAATGTGGTTTGCTCGTAGTTTATTAAGAAGCTTACCTCTGTATTCATTGCGTAGTTTTCTTGTTGTGGCTTTTTCTGACTTTGGTATCAGGATAGTGCTGGCATCATAAAATGCGTTTAGAAGTATTCCCACCTCTTTAGTGTTTGGGAAGGATTGATGTTTTAATTCTTTAAATGTTTGGTAGAATTTACTTGTGAAACTGTCTCTTCCAGGGCTTTTCTTTGATTACTGATTCAGTCTCCTTACTAATTATAGGTGTCTTTTGATTTTCTATTTCTTCATGATTCAGTTTTAGTAGGCTATAAAGTTCTGGGGCTGTATCCATTTCTTCTAGATTATCCAGTTTGGTTGCATATAATCATTCATAGCAATCTGTAGATCACTTTTGGGTAGTATGGACATTCTACAATATTAAATTCTTCCAGTTCATGAACACAGGATGTATTTCCATTTATCTATGACTCCTTTGTTTCCTTTCAGTAATGTTTTATAGTTTTCAGTGCACAAATCTTTTATCTTCTTGTAATTTTTATTCCTAGGTATTTTGTTCTTTGATCTATTGTAAATGAGAGTGCTTTTCTTAATTTCCTTCTCAGATTGTTGTTAATATACAGAAATAAAACTGATTTTCATATGTTGACTCTGAATCCTATAAGTTCCTGGAATTCCTTTATCAGGTCTAACAGTTTACAAGTGTGTTGTTTGTGTGAAATCTTTAGAGCTTTCTGTTGGTTCATATAAGTGCATGTCATCTGCCAACAGAGTTAATTTTATTTTTGCCTTTACAGTTTAGATGCCCTTTTACTTTTTTTTCTTGCCTAATTGCTCTAGTTAGGCCTGGCTTCTAATACTGTGTTGACCAGAAGTGTTAAGAGTAGGCATCCTTGCCTTGTTCCTGATCATTGAGTATGATGCTAGAGACTTTCATATATGACCTTTAAAATGTTGAGGCCCACTATTCTTTTATAGTTTGTTGAGTATTTTTATCATGGAAGGGTGTTAAATTTTGTCAAAACCTTTTTCTGCATTTCTTGAGATAATTATGTGATTTTTATCCTTTGTTCAGTTAATAATGGTTTAGTACAATGACTGATTTTGTATGTTGAATCATCCTTGCATTCTGGTGTATGATCTTTTTAATGTGTGCTTTCAAATGTGGTTTGCTCGTAGTTTATTAAGAAGCTTACCTCTGTATTCATTGCGTAGTTTTCTTGTTGTGGCTTTTTCTGACTTTGGTATCAGGATAGTGCTGGCATCATAAAATGCGTTTAGAAGTATTCCCACCTCTTTAGTGTTTGGGAAGGATTGATGTTTTAATTCTTTAAATGTTTGGTAGAATTTACTTGTGAAACTGTCTCTTCCAGGGCTTTTCTTTGATTACTGATTCAGTCTCCTTACTAATTATAGGTGTCTTTTGATTTTCTATTTCTTCATGATTCAGTTTTAGTAGGCTATAAAGTTCTGGGGCTGTATCCATTTCTTCTAGATTATCCAGTTTGGTTGCATATAATCATTCATAGCAGTCTCTTGTAATCCTTTTTATTTCTCTGGCATTGTTTTAGTGTTTCCTCTTTCGTTTCTGAATTTAAGTCTTCTCATTTTTTCTTACTTTAGCTAAAGGTTTGTCAATTTTCTTGATCTTTAAAAAAACTCAACTCTTAGTTTCATTGATGTTTTTCTGTTCTCTGTTTTGTTTATTTCTATGCTAATCTTTATTATTTCCTTCCTTCTGCTAACTTTGGGCTTAGTTTGTTCTTCTTTTTCTGGTTCCTTGAAGTATAGTTAGGTTGTTTATTTGACATCTTTCTTACATTTTAATGTAGATGTTTGTTAGAACTATAAACTTCCCTCCTAGTACCACTTTTGCTGCATTCCATGAGTTTTGGTATGTTGTGTTTATGTTGCCTTTACCCGATTTTCTGTTCTGTTATCTTTCCTTAGTGATCTGTAGTAGCTGTTTGCATAGATCCTTGTCTTTGTGTTTCAAGTGTCTTTCACAGTTGTTAGCCTTTTAAGCTTAATTATAGTTTTTGCATCAGGTAGTTTAAATTTTTCATATTGCTAAATGTAATTGACTTTTCTCTTTTTGATTTCTGTTCTACTTAAAAAGTCCATCCAGTCTCTAAGATTATAATATCATATATATTGTTATTTTATGGTTGTGTTTTTGTATGTAGATCTTAACTCCATCTAGAATTAAAGGGAAGGATGTGAAATAGGGATCAGTCTCTTAAAAAACTGTGTCAGCTGACTGCACCACATTCTGTCACATGGAGAGCAGCTTCTCATGCTGTCTGTTCCCCACTGCCACACTTTTAGGCTGGTGTAGTTTTTTGCTATTATAAATAAAATCATACTGTGTTTCTCGTTGCTTTTTTCAGGTAGATTGAGATGCGATCGGGTGCGTTCAGGGTGGTATGGCCGTAGACTCGGGTGGATTCATAGACCAGAACCACAAGATCAGGAGGAGACTGTGAAAGTAAGGTGGTTACAAGCAGGAACTTGAAGGTGCACTGCCTGCGTTTGATTCTCCTCTCCACACTCTTTGGTTCTCTCTGTAGCCTTCTTCACGTCACTTCCTGTGTCTTCTTGTGCCTCGTTTTTCTCATTTGAAAAATGAGGGTAGTAATAGTACCCACCTCAGAGCTTTGTGCTGAGTTTTAAATGTTTAATGTACATAAAACACTGCAATAGGGCCTGGCATGTAGTAAATACTCAGTATTAGTTGTTGCTGCTGCTGTGGTTTTTATTGCTATGTACATTTTAAGGCAAGTGATTTTCAGAAAAGAAATACTTAATATTTCCTTATGGGAATGTAGGAGATACCATTGCCCCAATCCTTAAAATGAATATTAACTTTCTTTTTCTTTCTTTATTGGGGTATGTTTGTTTTACAATGTTGCATTAGCTTCAGCTGTACAGCACAGTTATTGTTTGTTAGAACTATAAACTTCCCTCTAGTACCACTTTTGCTGCATTCCATGAGTTTTGGTATGTTGTGTTTATGTTGCCTTTACCCGATTTTCTGTTCTGTTATCTTTCCTTAGTGATCTGTAGTAGCTGTTTGCATAGATCCTTGTCTTTGTGTTTCAAGTGTCTTTCACAGTTGTTAGCCTTTTAAGCTTAATTATAGTTTTTGCATCAGGTAGTTTAAATTTTTCATATTGCTAAATGTAATTGACTTTTCTCTTTTTGATTTCTGTTCTACTTAAAAAGTCCATCCAGTCTCTAAGATTATAATATCATATATATTGTTATTTTATGGTTGTGTTTTTGTATGTAGATCTTAACTCCATCTAGAATTAAAGGGAAGGATGTGAAATAGGGATCAGTCTCTTAAAAAACTGTGTCAGCTGACTGCACCACATTCTGTCACATGGAGAGCAGCTTCTCATGCTGTCTGTTCCCCACTGCCACACTTTTAGGCTGGTGTAGTTTTTTGCTATTATAAATAAAATCATACTGTTTTTCCCGTTGCTTTTTCAGGTAGATTGAGATGCGATCGGGTGCGTTCAGGGTGGTATGGCCGTAGACTCGGGTGGATTCATAGACCAGAACCACAAGATCAGGAGGAGACTGTGAAAGTAAGGTGGTTACAAGCAGGAACTTGAAGGTGCACTGCCTGCGTTTGATTCTCCTGCTCCACACTCTTTGGTTCTCTCTGTAGCCTTCTTCACGTCACTTCCTGTGTCTTCTTGTGCCTCGTTTTTCTCATTTGAAAAATGAGGGTAGTAATAGTACCCACCTCAGAGCTTTGTGCTGAGTTTTAAATGTTTAATGTACATAAAACACTGCAATAGGGCCTGGCATGTAGTAAATACTCAGTATTAGTTGTTGCTGCTGCTGTGGTTTTTATTGCTATGTACATTTTAAGGCAAGTGATTTTCAGAAAAGAAATACTTAATATTTCCTTATGGGAATGTAGGAGATACCATTGCCCCAATCCTTAAAATGAATATTAACTTTCTTTTTCTTTCTTTATTGGGGTATGTTTGTTTTACAATGTTGCATTAGCTTCAGCTGTACAGCACAGTTATTGTTATATGTTTTTACAGCGTTTTCTTGTTTTCGGGTATATACAATCCCCAGTCATAGGTATATCCATGACTCCTCTCCCCTGGGCCCTCCCTCCCTTTTCCCCCTTCTCACCCTGCCAGGTTGATGCTTAGTCTCCACATAGGTTCCTTAGTCTTACAGCTTAATCACAGTGGTAATCTCTATTACATGTTAGTGTAGGTTTCCTTGTTGCTGTTTCCATACCTCTCGTCCAATCTTCCCTCCCCCTAATGACCATAGGTCCATTTTCTGTTTCTCCCTTGCCATTCTGCGTGTGCATTTATCTGTACCATCTTACTAGATTCCATATATATGCATTAGTATACTGTATTTGTCCTTTTCTTTTTGATTTACTTCACTTTGTGTAATAGGTTCTAGATTCATCCACCTCATTAGGGCTGATTCTTCTGCATTTCTTTTTATGGCTGAGAAGTATTCCATTGTATATACATACCATAGTTTCTTTATCCATTCAGAATATTAACATTTTTAAGGCTTTTCTAATTGAATGTATGAACAAGCTTCTTTTTTTGCTGGGCTGAGATAGAGGGGTAGAATTTCTTCTGTAATCTTCTTGAACTTTAAAATAGAACTCTTTTCTTTAGGCAGTGGCTTATATTGCCTTCTAGTTCCCTTTTATGGAGTTGTGTTTTAAAACTTGAAGTTCACCTGCTTTTCAGTATGTGATTTTACCCCTCCTCCCCTAAATTCATCACAGCCCACAGCAGTTCTCCAAGGTTCATTCCTGTGGCTTCTTCTTCAGGTACTGCCTTTCATTCAAGCCCCTTCTATCTGCCAGGCCTTGTGCCAGGTGCACAGGCCCTGCAGAGGAGTGGGTTACTGCTCCTGTATGAGAGGGACTCAGGCTGGGAGAGGCAGCGGGCAGCGCAGGAGCGGCTGGCATCGGAGCTGGACTGTGTATACCAGAGGGCCATCCCCAGGGTGACGCGGGTGGTGGTGTGTAGGGCTGGGAGAAGCCCTAGGAGAAGCGCTCAAAGAGTGTAAATGGGGTTGATTTTTTAAACACAAAGTGCAACTGTGTTCTTCCTGAGGAGACCTGCTCTGTGGAATCCCAAACTTGAAAAGTTTTTTGCTTTATAAAACAATACATCATAGCTTTTTTTTTTTTTTAAGATTTATTTATTTATTTTTTTGGTGGGGTGGGGAGGGAGGGGGTGGGCGGGCCACTTCTATTGGTCTTTCATTTGTCCGTTTTCATCTGTCTTTGTTTTTTGGCCCGTGTGGGCCCCCCATCGCGGTGGACTCTGTTGTCACAGAGCACCGGCTCTGGGCGCATGCGCTCCAGAGCTCCGGCTCGGTAATTGGACACATCGGTCCAGCCGCTCCGCGGCACGTGGGATCTTCCCAGGCCAGGGATTGAACCGGCGCCCCTTGCACTGCAAGGTGGTGTTCTTACCCACTGGATCACCAGGGAAGCCCAGCATTTTTTTTTTATGTGTTTTTCCTATACATTTAAAATACATAGTTTGAAGAAAAAAGTTGTTGTTGTTGTTGTTAATTTTTTAATGTATTTATTTGGCTGCACTGGGTCTTAGTTATGGTATGTGGGATCTACTTCCCTGACCAGGGATCAAACCCAGGTCCCCAGCATTGGGAGCACAGAGTTTTAGCCACTGCACCACCAGGGAAATCCAAGAAAAAAGTTTTACGTAACTTTACTGAAGCATTGACTTCAGGCAGGTTTCTTGACCTCTTCGCGTCTCAAAGACCAAATGAGGTGTTGTCCCTCTTGGCTCTCCAGCTCTGGCTTCCTGAGGTCTGCCCTCTGAAGGGATGTCAGCAACCATTGTGGACTCCACGTAGCTCACCGAATGAATGAGCAGTGCTGTCGACTCAGATACTCCAGAGAAAAGGAGCCGGAACTTTCTTTCCTCTGTGGCACTCAGACTTCCACGTGGCTGAGGTGCATCACCAGCAGTGCACTTGAGGTCTTCCTCCTCCATTCATAGGAACACCCTATTTGGGCCGTCCTCTTGATTATCGCAGAGTGTCTGTGTGCCTAGAGGGAGAGGCAGGACCGCCAGCCTCTCTCCCCTCCCCACTCGTCCCCTTTCTGCTGCTCAAATCAGAAAAGAGCCCCTTGGCTCTTTTTCCAAGCCACCGAGTTTGAATGGACCTTTGTTGCTAGTAAGAAGTGGGGAAGCACTTTGTGGTTCCTTAAGTTACCTGACAGCGGAAGGTGTGCATCTGATAATTATAACTCTAGTGCTTCCAAGGCCTGAGTGATTGAGCTAAGAGCAGTAATCCTGATCTTATCAGGAGGAAAGTTTTGTAGTCCAACACTGTTGCTTCTAACAGTATCTGTTTTACTTCCTGGGGCTCCCCTTTCCTTTCAGGATTCTCTAATAATCCTGCCCATTACCCCCTTGTGCATCTCATTGCCTTCTGGGATCAGTTAAAACTGGTGGGAGGGCAGAGATGTTTTTTTATTCCTCCTGAGATCTGGGAATTGGGTTTTTAACATTACAACATCATCCACTCCTCCAGTGGTAGGGTAGTCACAAGTGTGGTGTTACAGGTAATACCTACAGAGAGACATATGGCCAAAGAAAAGGTAGTTTGTGTGTGGCTTATTTTTAAAAGTAACCATACTAACAACAGCAGTATTCAGCCCCAATACTTTTTTTTTCTTCCTTTTTTTTTTTTTGGCCACTTCTATTGGTCTTTCATTCGTTTATTCTCATCCATCTTTGTTCTTCGGCCTTTGTGGGCCTCCCCCATTGCAGTGGCCTCTCTTGTTGCAGAGCACCAGCTCTGGGCGCATGTGCTCCAGAGCGTTGGCTCGTACTTGGACACACTGGTCCAGCCTCTCCATGGCACGTGGGATCTTCCCCGGCCAGGGATCAAACCAGCGCTTGCACTGCAAGGCAGACTCTTTACCAACTGGACCACCAGGGAAGCCCAGCCCCAATGCTTTTGTTACACTTTGTATTTCAAAGTTACTAACTGATATCCTTGAGCTTGGGAATCAGCCCTTTGAAGTCTGTTGATTCAGCTAATTTCTTTGAGGTTCAAGACCCAGGAATTTGTCCAGATCTGAACCTTGGGTGGGATTCAGAATCGATTAGAGAGTAGACAGAAAGGAAACGCATTACCGTTCTGTTGCCTTCGGAGTGTAAAGTCGCAGTGCGCGTGGTGGTGATCTAAGGATAGGACAGCTTCCTGGAGGTTTCAAAATATGGGGAACTCAAGTGAAGAGGTAGTAGCCACCGAGTTTGAATGGACCTTTGTTGCTAGTAAGAAGTGGGGAAGCACTTTGTGGTTCCTTAAGTTACCTGACAGCGGAAGGTGTGCATCTGATAATTATAACTCTAGTGCTTCCAAGGCCTGAGTGATTGAGCTAAGAGCAGTAATCCTGATCTTATCAGGAGGAAAGTTTTGTAGTCCAACACTGTTGCTTCTAACAGTATCTGTTTTACTTCCTGGGGCTCCCCTTTCCTTTCAGGATTCTCTAATAATCCTGCCCATTACCCCCTTGTGCATCTCATTGCCTTCTGGGATCAGTTAAAACTGGTGGGAGGGCAGAGATGTTTTTTTATTCCTCCTGAGATCGGGGAAATTTGGGGTTTTTTAACATTACAACATCATCCACTCCTCCAGTGGTAGGGTAGTCACAAGTGTGGTGTTACAGGTAATACCTACAGAGAGACATATGGCCAAAGAAAAGGTAGTTTGTGTGTGGCTTATTTTTAAAAGTAACCATACTAACAACAGCAGTATTCAGCCCCAATACTTTTTTTTTCTTCCTTTTTTTTTTTTTGGCCACTTCTATTGGTCTTTCATTCGTTTATTCTCATCCATCTTTGTTCTTCGGCCTTTGTGGGCCTCCCCCATTGCAGTGGCCTCTCTTGTTGCAGAGCACCAGCTCTGGGCGCATGTGCTCCAGAGCGTTGGCTCGTACTTGGACACACTGGTCCAGCCTCTCCATGGCACGTGGGATCTTCCCCGGCCAGGGATCAAACCAGCGCTTGCACTGCAAGGCAGACTCTTTACCAACTGGACCACCAGGGAAGCCCAGCCCCAATGCTTTTGTTACACTTTGTATTTCAAAGTTACTAACTGATATCCTTGAGCTTGGGAATCAGCCCTTTGAAGTCTGTTGATTCAGCTAATTTCTTTGAGGTTCAAGACCCAGGAATTTGTCCAGATCTGAACCTTGGGTGGGATTCAGAATCGATTAGAGAGTAGACAGAAAGGAAACGCATTACCGTTCTGTTGCCTTCGGAGTGTAAAGTCGCAGTGCGCGTGGTGGTGATCTAAGGATAGGACAGCTTCCTGGAGGTTTCAAAATATGGGGAACTCAAGTGAAGAGGTAGTAGCTTATCTTTTGCACTTTAAACCTGAAGGAAAGGGTTAACTCTTGCCTTAGGGAAGAGTGAGGAATGGGAACTGAAATTGCTTTGGACATCTGAGCTGTGCTTTAATAAGATATTCCAGGTGGTCAAGGAGTAATCCTAAAATAGCCTAGATACTTAATTGCTTTTAAAGTCGGGCGCTTCTGTCTCTAGGGAGGTACAGCTCTAAGGAATGCAGTGCTGGCTCCTAAAATCTTAGAGGCGTGGTCTGGTTGGTGTTTTTTTTTCTTTTCCCAAATCGCAGTGAAAAAGCCCAAGGTACCTTTCTTGGGTCAGGAGACACTTGTTAAACGTCTCTTCTCACTGAAAGTTTGGCAGTAAGCCCTTGGCCCCTGCTGCTGCCAGCTGCCCTAGCCTGGCTTCTTCCAGGGCTGTGGGATTGTTCTTGTCACCCCGACACACCCCCAGAGACAGCGGTCTATTTTCATTAGTGCTCAAAGGCATCCTGCTCGGTCCCCTGCCCAGCATCTCTCCGTTTTCTCTGGAACTTAGTTTTTCTCACGTTAAGCTTCAGATTCATCCTTCTCGTTCTATCTTGCCCTCAGCCCAGATCCAGTGGAGTCTCTGACACGGCCGCAGTCATTTCTTCCTGGTTCTACTGCCCTCCCCACCCCCAGCCCAGACTCAGGGTGGCTGCTGCAGAGCTGGCCAGCCCCAGCACTGGCTTTCCCTCTCAAATCCTCAGTACTGTTTGCAGAAATAATACACTGACATTGTGAATCATTACTGAGAAGCATTAAAAATACATTTTATTAAATGAGTCACATTGCTCTCTTGAAAGACTAAATATTGTGATTGAGTCAGTTCACCAAATTATTCTGTAATTTCGGTGCAATCTGAATTTGTTGCAGGGCGTCAGAAGTAATGGGTCCTGACAAATGATTCAGTTGTTAATCTTGAAAAAATAAAACAGTTTTTAAATTGTTTCTCTCTCCATTAGACCATATCCTCCAAGAAGTCAGAGGTTCTCAGCTATCTGTTCTCTCACCCTTAGAACCTTTCACAGCATCTTGTCTGAGCTGACGATCAAATGTTTGTATGTGAATGAATATAATGAAAAAGTGGAAAATGCCCAGTGATTCCCATCTAATCAGGTGCTTACAAACATTTGTATGTGTATATTATGTAATTTCCAACAAAAGTGGGTCATTAAAATCATCTTAAACACTGATTTGATCATTTATTTTTCTGTTCAGAAAACATCCACAGCCTCCCCCCTCTTTGTAGTTCGGAGCTTAAATTTCCTCCAGGTATTCAAGGCATTTCACAGCCTCTTTCCACCTTGACTATTCAGACTTGCATCCTCCCTGCCAAAACATGCCTTGTTTATCCGCACTCCATGCTCACTGAAACTGTAAATCTCTCAGCCCATTCTTCCAGGCCAGCTTCAAATCTTTTTCCACCTTTCTTGGGTCAGGAGACACTTGTTAAACGTCTCTTCTCACTGAAAGTTTGGCAGTAAGCCCTTGGCCCCTGCTGCTGCCAGCTGCCCTAGCCTGGCTTCTTCCAGGGCTGTGGGATTGTTCTTGTCACCCCGACACACCCCCAGAGACAGCGGTCTATTTTCATTAGTGCTCAAAGGCATCCTGCTCGGTCCCCTGCCCAGCATCTCTCCGTTTTCTCTGGAACTTAGTTTTTCTCACGTTAAGCTTCAGATTCATCCTTCTCGTTCTATCTTGCCCTCAGCCCAGATCCAGTGGAGTCTCTGACACGGCCGCAGTCATTTCTTCCTGGTTCTACTGCCCTCCCCACCCCCAGCCCAGACTCAGGGTGGCTGCTGCAGAGCTGGCCAGCCCCAGCACTGGCTTTCCCTCTCAAATCCTCAGTACTGTTTGCAGAAATAATACACTGACATTGTGAATCATTACTGAGAAGCATTAAAAATACATTTTATTAAATGAGTCACATTGCTCTCTTGAAAGACTAAATATTGTGATTGAGTCAGTTCACCAAATTATTCTGTAATTTCGGTGCAATCTGAATTTGTTGCAGGGCGTCAGAAGTAATGGGTCCTGACAAATGATTCAGTTGTTAATCTTGAAAAAATAAAACAGTTTTTAAATTGTTTCTCTCTCCATTAGACCATATCCTCCAAGAAGTCAGAGGTTCTCAGCTATCTGTTCTCTCACCCTTAGAACCTTTCACAGCATCTTGTCTGAGCTGACGATCAAATGTTTGTATGTGAATGAATATAATGAAAAAGTGGAAAATGCCCAGTGATTCCCATCTAATCAGGTGCTTACAAACATTTGTATGTGTATATTATGTAATTTCCAACAAAAGTGGGTCATTAAAATCATCTTAAACACTGATTTGATCATTTATTTTTCTGTTCAGAAAACATCCACAGCCTCCCCCCTCTTTGTAGTTCGGAGCTTAAATTTCCTCCAGGTATTCAAGGCATTTCACAGCCTCTTTCCACCTTGACTATTCAGACTTGCATCCTCCCTGCCAAAACATGCCTTGTTTATCCGCACTCCATGCTCACTGAAACTGTAAATCTCTCAGCCCATTCTTCCAGGCCAGCTTCATCTCCCCTCAGAGCCGCCTCTTTTCTTCCACCTTCTGGGCACTTTGTGTTTTGGTACTTTGACTTGCTCTGTCTGTTAAATGCTGTGTGTATTCAGCCTGTTTTTCCAGCTCTGTGATAAAACTCCTAGGGGTGGGAACCATTTTGTGGGGGTGTAGGTAGTTCTCAGCCGCCTGGACAACTCTCACTAGGGTGGGTTCTCGGGAAAGCAGAGTTGAATGAATTTGTCATTGACTCTTTGCTTCTCTCATCCAGCTCTGTCTCACATTGGATTCCACACCATGACATCCCAGACAGTCATCTGGGGACAGGAAGCAGCCCACCTCCAGAGAAGGCCCGCTCCATTACTAGGCAGTTCTGATTGTTAGAAAAGTCTGTCTTCTAATCAGCCTGAAATCTTCTCCCTGTTAGCTTCTGCTTGTTGACTCTAGTTCTGCCCTCTAGGGCTTTAGAGGAAAACAAAGGAAAAGGAAAAAAAGACAGCTGGGCTTCCTCTTCCATAAGGCGGCCTTTTAGATTTTCAGGGATAGTGAACACATTTCCCCTTCCAGGGTTGAGGTGTTGAAGAGGCACTATTTCAGTTTTGAGTAGCAGTCAGATTAGACTTTGGTTATTTTTTCAAGGCCTTTTATGTGCACATCGGCAGTGCTAGATACCATGTTCTTTTAGTCCCCTCAGAGGCTTCACCGGCTTGTCTCTCTCCCTCTTCCTCTGCTGAGAGGAAGGTGGGGCTCCTCTTAGCCAGCATGTTCTCTTTTGGAGGTAGTGGTGAGAAGTGAGTAATTCTTATCCCAGCGTCCGCAGTATCCCAAGGGAAGTCTCGTTGGCACGTGCTGTGTGAGGGCTGGTTTTCTGTTTGGCTGTACCTGCCAATGAGAAGCCAATGATGAAGCCAGTGAGAAGAATCTAGGAGTAAAAGAATCCCCTCTTGATAGAGCCACCCACGGGCAAGATTTGGCCTTTGTAGGCATTTGACACACAGAGGACATTCTTCTTCTTTTCCTCCCTCTCTCCCTCCTTCATGTTCCATCGGGAACACTTTTGACTGTTCTTTGTACCCACGGGGCAGTGTGGTGTAACAGAGCCAGGCAAACCTGGGTCTTAATGCTGACGCTGCCACTTAGAAGCTCTGAGACCGCAGGCAAGGTAACTAACTTGCTCTTTGAGCCATTGTTTTGCCATCTTCAAATAAGCCCCGCTCCATTGTAGAATTAAGGGAGAAAACGCTTGGCAAGCTCCGGGTCCAGTCCTGGTTACACAGAAGGTGCACGAACACGAGCCTCCTGCTCCGCTTTCTTCGTTCGCTAGCTTTCTTTCACTACCAATTTTGAGAGATTTACAGGCAAAACACTCTGCGGCCTCCCTAAGGGAAATGAGCCGAAAGTGGGTATTGTAGGCAAAGTTAGCCTTAGGTGGGTATTTGGGAACAAACTGTCAGTTTCCTGTGAGCTCCTGGTGAGATCAAAGCTGGTAAAGCAAGCCCTCTAGTAGGGGAGGCTGAGAAGGTCATAAATGGTTCAGAAAGGCCACTCTGGCTACTGTTGCTCCCGCACATTTCTGGGCTGCTGAGTCCTGCTGCCTGCTGACCACAGGGAACAAAGCCTCTTCCTCAGCTACCAGACTGCATGTGGCAACCCTTCTTGAGGACCCCTCTTGATCTCTAAACTATTGGGCTGTCTCTTAGGAGGGGGTATTTCCCCCCCAATCGCTTCTAGTGGCGTTCCTCCACCACTAGTCTCTGGCAGCCACATTCTCCATTCAAGCAGTTTAGTCGTTTCTGAGCTGAAAACTTTCCAGCAGCCATACCCACACCCCATTGATAGGCTAAAGCCGGCACATAAACTTGAAGTGCACATGTGAGCTGTGTTTTGCAGCAGTTGAACAGAGTTAAGAACCAAGAAAATAACTTCTGAAGCCTCCCAATGAAAGAAGGAGGGCAGGACGAGAGTCGTGGGGTTGGAGGTTCCATAGGGGAGCCCCTCCCCATCTCTTAGCAGATGTGTCAGGGCTTCTTATTGTTGGCGACTGGGGACACCCTGACAGGATGCTTACAACCCGGGACAGGCAGGGACACAATAACCAGAATACGAGGTGACACCGCCCAGAGGAGAAAGGCGCTGGGCAGAGTGTTCACAGAGAAAACAGCCAGCCGGGGAAAGACAGGCAGTGTTGAGGAATTACTCTCACCTCAGCCAGAAAATCCTGTGAATCAGGGTGGAAGTTTAACCGCCTCAAGACAGCAATGCAGAGAAAATGGACGGTGCCGGTCAGCCCCAGCCGAATGTTTTCAATTATATAATGGTCCCCTTTTGCCTTGGACGAAAGAAGACACCTCCAATCCAAGGCAGCTCTTTTCCCTGTGTTTTCTTTAAACAGTCATGGACATTCCTATCTGTGGAATGGGTCAGACAGTGGGATTGCTCATAAGAATGAAGTGTCCTGTTCTGACAAGTCTCCCTGTCCTCTGTGGCCATCAGCCTAGTGCACTTCGGGCTCACGTCACAACTCAAAGCAGATAGATGTTGGATCTGAGCGGTTCTTAGTGGGCCGTGGCCAGTGCGCAGTCTGAGTGTCCCACTGCTCGGCCTCTTCTGTCACGTAAGCAGAGCTGATGAAAGACATCGAGTCAGGAGGATCCCCACCCTGCAAGGCCTCCTCTGTTGGGAGCCTGGAGCCGAGCCCTCACACTCAGGTGTTTATTTTCACACGTAGTCACAGTAGTCACACCAAGGGGGCACTGGCACTGCCTGCTTGTTTTCACACTCCCTTCCTGCTGCGGCAGCGGAAAGCCCTGTCTGAGATTCTAGGCTGTGGATTCCTTCCTCCCCACCCAGCTGAGTGTTAAATAGTTTCTGAGTGAGCATTCAGAGTGCCTCTAGGTTACTGTGATTAGAAAAAAAAAAAAAAAAAAACCCAAACCAGTGTTTCCATCTCTCTTGGTGACTGATAGAGAAAGAATCCTCCTGTGAACAGAATCGGCTTCAGATCTCTAGCTAGAGTGCTGGGAATTGAGCTGCCCTGGTAAACAGCTGACATAACAGAAGCGGCAATGATCCCCCATTAAATGTCTTTCAGCTGATAGGGGCTCCCGGGATAATTGACTTTCCAGCAGGAATTACTGGCTCAAACGAAATCACTGGGCATTAGGGCAACCTACTGCAGCCTTTGAAAGGGGACTGTAACTCTGTCTGGTTTTGCTGACCTGACAGGCATAATTCATCTTGATTATTCATTGTGCTGGTTGCCACCAGATGACACCAGATTTCTGTTGACTGTAATTACAGCATAGGGGTGGGCTTGAGCTTTTTCTTTCTTTTTTTTTTTTTTTTTTAAAAAAGTGTTCCGCTTGGTTGTTGGCCTCCCTGAGCTGAAGGTGCTGTAGGGAGGTTTCTGCAGCCTCTGCCTGGGGAGATGATGTGCACACAGTCAGCTGGCATTTCCTGAGCACTTCCTTACACACGTCCTTCGGCAGATAAGCAGGGAAACAACTTGATGCAGCCTGTTTCATGTCAGCGACAGGGTGTCACTTCTTGGTTATACTTATCTCGTGTGTGGTAAGTTGCTGCTCCCCCAGAGTGGGTCTAGCAGCTCAGCCCACTCCCCAGCCGCTTACACACCGCAGCAGCTGGGTGGCACACGTATGCGCATATGGGAGCCCCTGGTCCTGGGGAGAGATGAGAGAGTGACGGTCTCAGCATGTCCTGTGCCAGGGCCCCTGATAGGTGGCACATCCCACCCTGCACGTAAGGCCTCCCCCCCGGGTTGGGAGCCTGGAGCCGAGCCCTCACACTCAGGTGTTTATTTTCACACGTAGTCACAGTAGTCACACCAAGGGGGCACTGGCACTGCCTGCTTGTTTTCACACTCCCTTCCTGCTGCGGCAGCGGAAAGCCCTGTCTGAGATTCTAGGCTGTGGATTCCTTCCTCCCCACCCAGCTGAGTGTTAAATAGTTTCTGAGTGAGCATTCAGAGTGCCTCTAGGTTACTGTGATTAGCAAAAAAAAAAAAAAAAAACCCAAACCAGTGTTTCCATCTCTCTTGGTGACTGATAGAGAAAGAATCCTCCTGTGAACAGAATCGGCTTCAGATCTCTAGCTAGAGTGCTGGGAATTGAGCTGCCCTGGTAAACAGCTGACATAACAGAAGCGGCAATGATCCCCCATTAAATGTCTTTCAGCTGATAGGGGCTCCCGGGATAATTGACTTTCCAGCAGGAATTACTGGCTCAAACGAAATCACTGGGCATTAGGGCAACCTACTGCAGCCTTTGAAAGGGGACTGTAACTCTGTCTGGTTTTGCTGACCTGACAGGCATAATTCATCTTGATTATTCATTGTGCTGGTTGCCACCAGATGACACCAGATTTCTGTTGACTGTAATTACAGCATAGGGGTGGGCTTGAGCTTTTTCTTTCTTTTTTTTTTTTTTTTTTAAACAAGTGTTCCGCTTGGTTGTTGGCCTCCCTGAGCTGAAGGTGCTGTAGGGAGGTTTCTGCAGCCTCTGCCTGGGGAGATGATGTGCACACAGTCAGCTGGCATTTCCTGAGCACTTCCTTACACACGTCCTTCGGCAGATAAGCAGGGAAACAACTTGATGCAGCCTGTTTCATGTCAGCGACAGGGTGTCACTTCTTGGTTATACTTATCTCGTGTGTGGTAAGTTGCTGCTCCCCCAGAGTGGGTCTAGCAGCTCAGCCCACTCCCCAGCCGCTTACACACCGCAGCAGCTGGGTGGCACACGTATGCGCTTGTGCATATGGGAGCCCCTGGTCCTGGGGGAGAGATGAGAGAGTGACGGTCTCAGCATGTCCTGTGCCATCCCTGGGTCCTTCAGGGACGGGTAGGATAAGGTGGACAGCAGCATCAGCTCTGACATTTCATCCTCCCCACTAGCAGAGGGCCATTTGGACTCCCTTGTATGGTATATGTGTCTGTATATTTTTCTGAAGAGGTGCTTAATTGGCTCAAATAACCAGTTAATGCCTTTTAACAATGGTTATAGCTGATCAGATACTCACTGGAGCCTTATAATTGTCAAGCAGTGTGCTATGTTCTAGAGGTACCAAGATGCGTAAGACTCTTTGCTCTCAAGGAGCTTACAATACGTGGGGATGACAGATAATTCCAAAATAATATGCCAGATTCTAAGCTCAAGATGTACAGAGTGTGCTTCCAAAGAGAACTTGTGCATCTGGGTGTGAAGGGAAGGCTCCGCACAGAAGGTGATGCCTGACATGAGAAGTTACCCAGCTGAGTACAAATGGAAAGCAGATTGTAAGAACAGAAACAAAAGCATATTAGCCATTTCCTCCTGTTCAGCTGAATGGCGTTGGTTTGACCTAATCAATTAAATCAGGATTAGATCTTCATGACTTCTCTAATGAAAATGAACTTTCATTAGAACAGAGTCTCTTACTTGAGAATAATCTTGGGCCCCAGGGGCCCTCATATCACTAGTCAGTTCTCATCACTAGAGGCTTGGCTGAGAGAGCACAAGATCTTTGAGATCTTTCTCTTGCTCCCTTTGACCCTTTATCTTCCACTTAAATATTGTATGTGAGGCCTGGCTAGGTATCTTCACAACGTCTATTAAAAATCTGTATACACAGTCAGCTGGCATTTCCTGAGCACTTCCTTACACGTCCTTCGGCAGATAAGCAGGAAACAACTTGATGCAGCCTGTTTCATGTCAGCGACAGGGTGTCACTTCTTGGTTATACTTATCTCGTGTGTGGTAAGTTGCTGCTCCCCCAGAGTGGGTCTAGCAGCTCAGCCCACTCCCCAGCCGCTTACACACCGCAGCAGCTGGGTGGCACACGTATGCGCTTGTGCATATGGGAGCCCCTGGTCCTGGGGGAGAGATGAGAGAGTGACGGTCTCAGCATGTCCTGTGCCATCCCTGGGTCCTTCAGGGACGGGTAGGATAAGGTGGACAGCAGCATCAGCTCTGACATTTCATCCTCCCCACTAGCAGAGGGCCATTTGGACTCCCTTGTATGGTATATGTGTCTGTATATTTTTCTGAAGAGGTGCTTAATTGGCTCAAATAACCAGTTAATGCCTTTTAACAATGGTTATAGCTGATCAGATACTCACTGGAGCCTTATAATTGTCAAGCAGTGTGCTATGTTCTAGAGGTACCAAGATGCGTAAGACTCTTTGCTCTCAAGGAGCTTACAATACGTGGGGATGACAGATAATTCCAAAATAATATGCCAGATTCTAAGCTCAAGATGTACAGAGTGTGCTTCCAAAGAGAACTTGTGCATCTGGGTGTGAAGGGAAGGCTCCGCACAGAAGGTGATGCCTGACATGAGAAGTTACCCAGCTGAGTACAAATGGAAAGCAGATTGTAAGAACAGAAACAAAAGCATATTAGCCATTTCCTCCTGTTCAGCTGAATGGCGTTGGTTTGACCTAATCAATTAAATCAGGATTAGATCTTCATGACTTCTCTAATGAAAATGAACTTTCATTAGAACAGAGTCTCTTACTTGAGAATAATCTTGGGCCCCAGGGGCCCTCATATCACTAGTCAGTTCTCATCACTAGAGGCTTGGCTGAGAGAGCACAAGATCTTTGAGATCTTTCTCTTGCTCCCTTTGACCCTTTATCTTCCACTTAAATATTGTATGTGAGGCCTGGCTAGGTATCTTCACAACGTACCGTGTAATTTACAAACACACCATAAAACATACAAACGTATGCCACACAGAACCTTCAGAAAAGTGGTACACCTAAGAGTGATGGCTTCCAGAAGGTCAGCCAGGGATGAGCAGCTTCTCAAAACTCAACCTTTGTGTGCCCTCTTCCAGGGTGATCAGGTATAAGTAACACCCACTCCCCTCCAACAGATGGAGACGGTTCTTCCGCCTGACTCCCTCTGGTTTTGGAACTGTAATTGAAAGCACAGAAACAAGAGGTCTCACGCGAGCAGTCGGGGTCTCATGTGAGCCAGAGGAGCACAGTTGCTCAGGGTCCTCCTCTGCATCCTAAATGGCTGCCTTGCCCGCTCACTCTCTGCCTATCCCCTTCTGAACTCTTGCTTTGTTCTCCTTTAGAATGGTGGTTTGGCCTGGAGTGACGATGCAGATGGAGGCCGGGGAAGAGAGATCTCGCGTGATTTTGCCAAGGTCTGTAATGTTTCCTTTGTGATGACACATGCGGCTGTTCTGCAGTGGGTTGTTGTATCTGATCCCCAAGGAATAAGGGTAGAAGTGGCCTGTGAGTCACGTTTGTAATCATTCAGATAGCTGTGTGTCGCTGTTGTAAGACTTTCTGCATAGGACGGAATTTTTCATTGTGGTGTTTTGTTTTTCTTTTCTTTGGGGATTCGGGGTTGCAGCTGTATGAACTGGACAGTGACCCGGAGAGGAAAGAGTTCCTGGATGACCTCTTCGTCTTTATGCAGAAGAGGGGTGAGTGCACACTCTACTCATCATTTCAATTGAGCTAATTAGCAAAAATTAGCCATTTCCTCCTGTTCAGCTGAATGGCGTTGGTTTGACCTAATCAATTAAATCAGGATTAGATCTTCATGACTTCTCTAATGAAAATGAACTTTCATTAGAACAGAGTCTCTTACTTGAGAATAATCTTGGGCCCCAGGGGCCCTCATATCACTAGTCAGTTCTCATCACTAGAGGCTTGGCTGAGAGAGCACAAGATCTTTGAGATCTTTCTCTTGCTCCCTTTGACCCTTTATCTTCCACTTAAATATTGTATGTGAGGCCTGGCTAGGTATCTTCACAACGTACCGTGTAATTTACAAACACACCATAAAACATACAAACGTATGCCACACAGAACCTTCAGAAAAGTGGTACACCTAAGAGTGATGGCTTCCAGAAGGTCAGCCAGGGATGAGCAGCTTCTCAAAACTCAACCTTTGTGTGCCCTCTTCCAGGGTGATCAGGTATAAGTAACACCCACTCCCCTCCAACAGATGGAGACGGTTCTTCCGCCTGACTCCCTCTGGTTTTGGAACTGTAATTGAAAGCACAGAAACAAGAGGTCTCACGCGAGCAGTCGGGGTCTCATGTGAGCCAGAGGAGCACAGTTGCTCAGGGTCCTCCTCTGCATCCTAAATGGCTGCCTTGCCCGCTCACTCTCTGCCTATCCCCTTCTGAACTCTTGCTTTGTTCTCCTTTAGAATGGTGGTTTGGCCTGGAGTGACGATGCAGATGGAGGCCGGGGAAGAGAGATCTCGCGTGATTTTGCCAAGGTCTGTAATGTTTCCTTTGTGATGACACATGCGGCTGTTCTGCAGTGGGTTGTTGTATCTGATCCCCAAGGAATAAGGGTAGAAGTGGCCTGTGAGTCACGTTTGTAATCATTCAGATAGCTGTGTGTCGCTGTTGTAAGACTTTCTGCATAGGACGGAATTTTTCATTGTGGTGTTTTTGTTTTTTTCTTTTCTTTGGGGGATTCGGGGTTGCAGCTGTATGAACTGGACAGTGACCCGGAGAGGAAAGAGTTCCTGGATGACCTCTTCGTCTTTATGCAGAAGAGGGGTGAGTGCACACTCTACTCATCATTTCAATTCACTGACGTTTATCGAGTGCCTACTGTGTGCAGGTCACTGCCAACCATCCTCCCCGGGGAGTGCCAGCATCTTAGCCCAGGAGGACAAGAGCCATTTATTGCCAGTTGGTCCCGTACTTAGCTGAATAATTGACAGCCAGGTTGAAGAGAGGGAAAGGGCCTGGGTGGAAAATGAATAGAGTGATCATCCAAATTCGGTCCTGCTTTATTTTTGTCACTGTTCTTTTGATTGGTCCCTGGGATCATTTCTACTTCAAATACTCTTTTCTTAGCCTTAAAATCCTGAAAATCACTTAAACTCATATGTAGCTTAAAAGAGACCTAGGCCAGTGAAAGAATGGATGCCCTTCAGGATGTGAATCCATTGGCTGTTTGAGTTTTGCATCAAACAGCCATTTTGCATCAAACAGCCAATGGCTGTTTGATGGGCTGGCTTGATTGGGGTGTTCCTGCAGTTTAAGTGTAGGGCACCTGGACATCTGCTTTACAGTGACCTTCCCACTTCTTGTCCTTCTCATTCTCCTGCACCCACCCACGCCTGGCCATCTCCACTTGGGACCATGGCATGCCTCAATCTTGAGCCCAGTGACTCAACTTCCTGGCTTTGTATTGTCACAGCAATGGGTTCACCAGCTGGCAGCCCTCAGGAAGCATGGTCTGAACCCCAGCCCCTCTAGGAGATGGTCCCCTGAAACCTGTGTAGCTCCATCTTCTTCACCCTCAGGACAAAGCCCTAGGGGCAGTGTGCTCCTGCCACCGTGTTCCTTGGGATGCTGACTGATCATGTAGCCTTGGTTTCTGTCTGATCACATATCCCTTCGTGTCTGCGTCAGCTCCTTTATCGAGAACTGGGAATGAAAGCCTCCTCTTTATCCTCTGCTGAGCTATAATGACAGCCCCCAGCAACTAAATACTGAGACCTCTCCTTCCCTCCACCAGCCTCATCCCTGTCTCTCCTCTTCCTTCACCTTCCAAAGCCTCATTGGCTTCTTAGTAGCAAGCCTATTACTGCCGGTTTGCTTACAGAGAAAATCGAAAGTTTTGAGTCTCAGTTTCCCCCCATCTCCAAGCCTATCAAAGCAGTCTAAGCAGCTCTAATTAGTTTACCCCTCCAACTGTTATCTGGAGCTGCGTGTGTCAGTAAAAAACAAGAATATAATCCCGAAAGATAATGTGACTGGCAGCAATGAAACTCCCCAGTTGCCCTGAGAGGGAGAAATCCACTTAATACCTTGGTCTCCCCTTCCAATTACCTTTTAATTATTTACAAGCTCCGCCAGCCCAGCTGGTGCGAACCCGGGAGCTGATGGCGTCTCGGAGGGGCTGCTAGAGCAATATAGATTTTAATCAGCAGCGTGGCTCTGCTGCTTTAGATTCCACTTTATTGTTTTTCTCCCTTCCCAGAAGGATTTTTAAAGGAAAATGGAAGTTATATCAACCTGGCCAAGAGGGAAGATCACTAATTGTTTGTTTACTACTCCCTATCCCCACTAGACGAGGATCTCCTTGAGGACAGCCACTTTGTCGTTTCTCCACGTCCCCAGTGCCAGGGCCAGACCTGGTGGTGGGTGGGGGGAGCCCTGCTCAGAACACACTGGCTGCAGGAACAGCCCTGTTGGTTTTCTTAACTCAGCTGCCCCAGTGGTGGTGGTCGGGGAAACTTGCCCCAGTCGGCGGGCAGCCTGTGCTGGGAGGTCAGCAGCGCAGAGCCGAGTCTGCTGAGTGTCCTGCTGTTGCATGGCGCTGGGGCTGCCCGACTGCCGTCTAGTCTATTCCAGAGTGAACCCAAAGCAGGAGTGAGTGACTCTCTTTGATCGTGTCTCTCTCTGATTATTCAGGCCCCGAGTGAACCTTTTTTCTGTCTTCAGCACTTAGGTTCGGTATTTCACTGTTTGCAGGCAGGAGCTGCAGAAGAGAAACAGTCCAATCAGTCTTGTTACTTGTAAATTACTCTAGTGTAAGGCTCCTCAGCCTCAGCATATTGACTTTGGGGACTGGATAGACCTTTGTTGGGGGGAGGGGTGCACCCCCAGTCTTGATAACCAAAAATGTCTGCAGACATTATAAATGTCCTCTGGGGACAAAATTGTCCCCCTGTTGAGAACCACTGCCATAGAAGGGTAGGAAAGAAGCTGAAAATCAAATATTTCCCCTGCAGAAAACCTCTTCAGGGACATCATCTTAGCTCCACTCAGCAATACCTGTGGGTGGCATGGCCTGTGTCACACAACAAAGCTCCCCGCCTGTAGCTGGGCACCAAATGAGTAGGTGCGGGGCCCCATCCGAGACTGGAGCCTAGGGACCTGAGAGTTGCTGTAGCTCCAGTGTAGGGAGAAGGGAGGCAGAAACACAGTAGCCTGGATGATGTACGTGATCCAGGCACAGCTGGCAGAACCCTCATCTGGCTTAAGTGAATTAGCTGGCACCAAATTGTGAAGAGCTGTATCTGGCCAAGAAGTTAGCACTCTGATTGATGAGATACCCAAGTTATTGATGGGAACACACGTGGAGTGTCACCAGAGCCATGCTTTCAGGAAGCTTGCTGTGGCAAGCAGTGTGTAGTTAGGCTGCAGAGGGAAGACGGAGGCAGGGGACTGTGGTGGTTGTTCCCATTAGAATGACAGTGATCTCCTCCCTGAAAAACTCATGTCCGATGGCCTGAATTAGAATGAGCAATTCAAGGAGACTGGGAGCAGTTTGCGCTTCTAACCACGTGAAGCTTTTTGTCTGTACTCTTTGTAGAATGGTGAGACCAAGGGCCCCGTAAGTAAGTGACTGACTTTTCACTCCCGGTTTGGAGTCTGGGGCACTCAGGAGCCCACTCGTGTTAGCTGTCTGGGTGCGAGGGCAAGCCTCATAGACCCTGGCAGTAGGTCCGCACCTCATCTTCCAGAGCTAACATGAAGGTTAGGCAGCAGATTTCAGAGGAGCCACTGAAAGCAGCCTGAGTCTGAAAGGCCCAGTGATGCCCACCTGTGCCCTGAGTGGGCTGGGTAACTTTGACACAGAAGCTACACCACATAGGAAGTGGGCCATGCCCCAAGGGAGGCGGCATCCAGCCCGGCGGCCCCTGAATGACTGCAGCTGCAGGTGATAAAACGGCTGTGCAGTGGGAGGGGCCCCGGCCATAACTGCTGCTTTGTACTGGGTCTCTCTGGCTTGTTAACATGTGTGGGTGAATTGACCGCAGCAGATGGGCCTTTCAGCTTGCAGCACCTTGGTTTCTAGGCCAAACTGGGTGACTTGCACCCTCAGCATCCCCCACCACCAGCAGAACAACCTGCCCCACCCAAAAGGCGCTTGAGAAGAGGCCGAGGCAGTGCCCAGTCCGGCACCCTATGCCCTGCCCGCCTCGGGCCAGCTGCCGCAGCCCGTGGGGAGGCATTGCGGGCTGAGGAGGCTGAAGCCAGGGCTAGCATCGCATCCTTCTCCGCCATCCTGAGCAAATCCTTCCTCTTCCGGGAGCCACAGTTTCCTTATCTCTAAAATGAGAAGGTTTCCGTTTGAGTCAGTCTGGAAGTTTCTTGCATTTATTGTATTCTGTGTTATGTGTCCGTGATTGTGTCTGCTGAACGGTGAGCAAACAATGAGCCACCCTCAGACCAAAATAGAAGAGAAGCCCCTTGAGCAGTTTTCTGTTAAAATAGTTCTGTGGAAACTAAACTAGGGAACCCCCAAACCGTATGCTTCCCGTCTTTCCTTGCCAAATCATGTGTTTCTTCTTTTGCTGACTGAGGCCAGACTGAACTAAACAACTTTCTTTTGATTGCGCTTTCCCCACAGATGTTTCTGTAGAAAGATGGGGTAGGGATAGATTTGAGAGCCCCGATGCCCTCTTTCCTCACCTTTTTGGTCTGTGTACTGCAGGCATATGCATACAAGTTTGTCAGGAAAACTCTTTGTCAAAAAAAAAAAAAATGCCAACATTTGTAGATAAAATACTTCAGCTAATTTAACTTAACTATGGGTGACTTCTGAGGTGTTATTCCCTGGTAGATTTTCCAGGAGGTACAGGGGTGGGGTGAGGCAGGTGCTAATTTGGAAGTCTCATAAGCAAAAGCTTATAACAGTTCTATTCTTTCTTCATCACTGAGGAAGAAGAGCTTGTTCTCTTGTTCCCCAGGCAGTGGAACAAGTATGATTTCATCACATAGGAGGAAGATGATTTTGCTGTTAATTTTATTATTGTTGCCCCACGTACTTTACAGAACCCTTTCAACACATTATCTGATCTGCTGTTCCCCACTGCTGCTCCAGCTCTGTGGGGGAGAAAGAGCAGAGGTTATCACGGAGCCATGAAGAATCAGCCCCCAGGTTAAATGACTCACCTGAGGCCACAGAGCCCATTTAGCACATGGCTTCCTACCCCGCAGGCCAGGGCTTTCTCTCGCGCCTACACTGCCCTTGAGAAACTTGGCCCCTAGCACCAGCAGCTCTGTCACTTTCCACTGGGGCAGTGGACAAGCCTCAGCTCTCCTTCAGCCTTCTAAGCCCCACAGGGAGTGTGGGCCATCTCCGCAGGTCAGTGCCCGGTAAGGTCGGACAGGATCTAGTGGATAAACAAGTTTTCACATAAGAAGAGTGTTCCTCTTGGGGTGAGGCAGCCTGTCTCTCAAGGCAGGACAGATGTGACAGTTCACAGTGGCACCGAGGCTGCCCTGTGTTGAGGCAGGCTGGGGTGGGGTGCGGGGTGCGGAAGACTGAAACCCCGACAGCAGCATCCTGCACACCCGGGCACCCACAAGCAAGGATCTGCCCTCCAGCCCCGTCCCACCTCTGAACACCAGACAAAGGACCTGCTTGGTCCTGTGGAAGACGAGTTTTGTCAAGACTTCACCGAAGAGCTGCCCTCCCTCCCCCACCAGTTCTGTTCAAGGCTACAGAGTGACCTTGGTTTTCCCAAATGGATTGCTGGATCTGTTTTTGATGTATATATACAAAGAATTTACTGTGGGAAAAGGGCTGGGTCTGCCTCGAAGTACCATTTGAGTGTTTTTCCTTCTGTTGTGTGCTTATCTATCCATCTCAGGCAAGGAAATGTTCGTGACATATATTGCTTTGCCTTTTGGTGGAGGGAGTTTATCGTATATTCTTTGTACCTTGCAGTAAATGGTCTGTGGAATGGACACTCTTCCTGAGAGACTAAAATAGGTTTGTCTTTGTCAGATAAGTAGGCTTTGGGGCTTCATTTTCTAACTTTATCTTCAAATGAAAGTCCAAAATACAAATCTTTGTCTCAGGATGAATCCTTTGTTTTAGGCCAGATCCTTTTCTCTCTGCAGGGGATCCAACCGCTGTTCTAGTACTAGGGTTCCTCCCAACACCACACATTTTATTATTTTTATTTTATTTTTGGCTGTGCTGTGTCTTTGTTGCTGCATGTTGTAGCAAGTGGGGACTACTCTAATTGCGGTGCACAGGTTTCTCATTACAGTGGGAAGCTCCTCTTGTTGGGGAGCATAGGCTTTAGGGCCTACAGGCTTCAGTAGTTGAGGCTCTCAGGTTATAGAGCACTATCTTCAGTATCTGCCTCAAGGCATGTGGAATCTTCCCAAACCAGAGGTTGAACCTGTGTCCCTGCGTTGCAAGGTGGATTCTTAACCACTGGACTACCAGGGAAGCCCCATTTCCCCACTTGTAAATACCTTATTACTCCCTGGTTATCTGTGATAATGGGAAGTGATCCTGGTTTTTGAAAGGCACAATTACTTTGAATAGCTTCCTTTTGTTTTTAAATTAAGCTTCTTCCCCTTCAAAATCGTTTATTGGTACTTCTAGCACTTGGTAAAATTGGGTTGGTAGTTTAGTCTCCTTTATTCCAATATGAGCCCGTCCAAAGGTTGTTGTAGGGAAAGCTTGAAGCGAGAGTTTGACCCACTTACCCTGTGGGAACATCTACTAGGTCTTGGGAGGCTAGAGGCATGGATTGGCTGTGGAAACAGCCAGCCTGCACTGCTCAGGCAGAGTGCTCTTGAGCTGCTGTGCCTCTCCCCAGTCAGCCCTCCACATCCTCTCCTGGACACTCAGACCAGTCTGTTGATCAGCAGAGGTCAAGCAGAGAAGACCCGATGGTCCACCTCCTTCGGACTTCTCAGTCTTCTGTGAACATACTTGTTATGGAAGGAAACAGCACAGCCTTAGCCCTAGCTTTATTACCTGCCATAGCAGAGTACAGCATCGCGTGTGCAATTGATCTGAGCTAGAGTATCAAGAAGGGCAATGGGTTCAAAGTCAGCCTCTCAGGTTGTGGTGCTCCAGAACTCCATGCATTGCTGGTAGGAAAATAAATGGGCATAACCATTGGAAGTCTGTTTGGTGGTATTTACTAAAGTTAAATGCATGCCAACCCTATTACCCAGCGATTTCGTCTCTAGGTGTAATCCCCAATAGAAATGAGCACTCTTGTTCACTAAAAGACACATGTGAGAGTATTCATAGCAACACCATTCATTATAGCCAAAAACAGGGAAGAACTTAAATGTCCATCAGTAGTAGAATGGATGGCTAAATGGTGGCATAGTCCTGTGGTGGAGTACCCCACAGCGGTAACAGTGAATTCTTGCTCTACACAACTGGATAGCTCTCACAGGCCTCATGTGTAACAGAAGAAGCCAGACCCTATAGGCTGAATTCTTGCGTTTCTGTCAAGTTCAAGTAAATCACCTAGACTGATACATGTCAGCATAATGGTGACCTCCTAGAAAGGGTGGATTGAGGGTTGAAAGTCCCTTGGACAGCAAAGAGATCAAACCAGTCAGTCCTAAAGGCAATCAACCCTGACTGTTCATTGGAAGGACTGGTGTTGAAGCTGAAGCTCCAATATTTTGCCCACCTGATACTATGAGCCAGCTTGTTGGAAAAGACCCTGATGCTGGGAAAAATAGAAGGCAGAAGGAGAAGGGGACGACAGAGGATGAGATAGTTGGATGGCATCATCGGCTCAATGGACATGAGTTTGAGCAAGCTCTGGGAAATGATGAAGATCAGGAAGCCTGGTGTGCTGTAGTCCATGGGGTTGTAAGAGTAGAAACTGGATTGTGAAACAGCCAGCCCTGCTCAGGCAGAGTGCTCTTGAGCTGCTGTGCCTCTCCCCAGTCAGCCCTCCACATCCTCTCCTGGACACTCAGACCAGTCTGTTGATCAGCAGAGGTCAAGCAGAGAAGACCCGATGGTCCACCTCCTTCGGACTTCTCAGTCTTCTGTGAACATACTTGTTATGGAAGGAAACAGCACAGCCTTAGCCCTAGCTTTATTACCTGCCATAGCAGAGTACAGCATCGCGTGTGCAATTGATCTGAGCTAGAGTATCAAGAAGGGCAATGGGTTCAAAGTCAGCCTCTCAGGTTGTGGTGCTCCAGAACTCCATGCATTGCTGGTAGGAAAATAAATGGGCATAACCATTGGAAGTCTGTTTGGTGGTATTTACTAAAGTTAAATGCATGCCAACCCTATTACCCAGCGATTTCGTCTCTAGGTGTAATCCCCAATAGAAATGAGCACTCTTGTTCACTAAAAGACACATGTGAGAGTATTCATAGCAACACCATTCATTATAGCCAAAAACAGGGAAGAACTTAAATGTCCATCAGTAGTAGAATGGATGGCTAAATGGTGGCATAGTCCTGTGGTGGAGTACCCCACAGCGGTAACAGTGAATTCTTGCTCTACACAACTGGATAGCTCTCACAGGCCTCATGTGTAACAGAAGAAGCCAGACCCTATAGGCTGAATTCTTGCGTTTCTGTCAAGTTCAAGTAAATCACCTAGACTGATACATGTCAGCATAATGGTGACCTCCTAGAAAGGGTGGATTGAGGGTTGAAAGTCCCTTGGACAGCAAAGAGATCAAACCAGTCAGTCCTAAAGGCAATCAACCCTGACTGTTCATTGGAAGGACTGGTGTTGAAGCTGAAGCTCCAATATTTTGCCCACCTGATACTATGAGCCAGCTTGTTGGAAAAGACCCTGATGCTGGGAAAAATAGAAGGCAGAAGGAGAAGGGGACGACAGAGGATGAGATAGTTGGATGGCATCATCGGCTCAATGGACATGAGTTTGAGCAAGCTCTGGGAAATGATGAAGATCAGGGAAGCCTGGTGTGCTGTAGTCCATGGGGTTGTGAAGAGTTAGACACAACTGAGCGATTGAACTGAAGGGATGGATATTGATTGGAAAGGGTAATGGAAGAGTTTTCTGGTGCTGGAAATATTCTGTATATTGCGGAGAGCAGTGGGTACTGGAGTGCCCACAGCAGTAAAGATCCAGTGGGGCGTGTGCTTATGATGAGGCCCTGTGTCAGTTAGACTTCCTCAGTGGGAAGTCGTGGTAGAGGGCTGAAGGGCACATGTCGGCCCAGTCCAGTGTTCGGATATCTGCGCATCCTTGCCTCCACCCTGCCTTGTGGCGCCGTCAGCTCTGCATTGCATGGCACACCACCAGCCCCTGCTGCCATTTCCCCATGCGAGGTATTTTCTCCATGAGCAAGTCATGGGGGAAAAAACCACCAGTCATTCCTCTGCTTGTTCCTGGGGAACAGCACTAGAGCCAGGCAGAAATTAATACACAGAGGAGTAAGCAGGAGGCTCACCTGCCTGTCTGCCTCTGCACATTCCCAGCTTAACAGGGGACTTGACTCTTCCAGGCTTGCTGGTGGGCTGCCCAGCTCTCTTGACAGGCTGTGGAAATGATTAATGATCTTGTTTCAAAGTCAGGAAAAGCAACAGAGGGTCCTGGGCAGGGCCACGCCCTGGGTCCTGGTCTCTCAGCCCTGGCCAGTAGGCAGGAAGGCAGCCGTGCTCTGTCTGGAGTCCCTAGGCCCGATTCCTTCTGGTCACAGGGATGTGCCTATCACCTAGACTGATACATGTCAGCATAATGGTGACCTCCTAGAAAGGGTGGATTGAGGGTTGAAAGTCCCTTGGACAGCAAAGAGATCAAACCAGTCAGTCCTAAAGGCAATCAACCCTGACTGTTCATTGGAAGGACTGGTGTTGAAGCTGAAGCTCCAATATTTTGCCCACCTGATACTATGAGCCAGCTTGTTGGAAAAGACCCTGATGCTGGGAAAAATAGAAGGCAGAAGGAGAAGGGGACGACAGAGGATGAGATAGTTGGATGGCATCATCGGCTCAATGGACATGAGTTTGAGCAAGCTCTGGGAAATGATGAAGATCAGGAAGCCTGGTGTGCTGTAGTCCATGGGGTTGTGAAGAGTTAGACACAACTGAGCGATTGAACTGAAGGGATGGATATTGATTGGAAAGGGTAATGGAAGAGTTTTCTGGTGCTGGAAATATTCTGTATATTGCGGAGAGCAGTGGGTACTGGAGTGCCCACAGCAGTAAAGATCCAGTGGGGCGTGTGCTTATGATGAGGCCCTGTGTCAGTTAGACTTCCTCAGTGGGAAGTCGTGGTAGAGGGCTGAAGGGCACATGTCGGCCCAGTCCAGTGTTCGGATATCTGCGCATCCTTGCCTCCACCCTGCCTTGTGGCGCCGTCAGCTCTGCATTGCATGGCACACCACCAGCCCCTGCTGCCATTTCCCCATGCGAGGTATTTTCTCCATGAGCAAGTCATGGGGGAAAAAACCACCAGTCATTCCTCTGCTTGTTCCTGGGGAACAGCACTAGAGCCAGGCAGAAATTAATACACAGAGGAGTAAGCAGGAGGCTCACCTGCCTGTCTGCCTCTGCACATTCCCAGCTTAACAGGGGACTTGACTCTTCCAGGCTTGCTGGTGGGCTGCCCAGCTCTCTTGACAGGCTGTGGAAATGATTAATGAATGATCTTGTTTCAAAGTCAGGAAAAGCAACAGAGGGTCCTGGGCAGGGCCACGCCCTGGGTCCTGGTCTCTCAGCCCTGGCCAGTAGGCAGGAAGGCAGCCGTGCTCTGTCTGGAGTCCCTAGGCCCGATTCCTTCTGGTCACAGGGATGTGCCTATTCTCTGTGGTGGGCAGGAAGCGGCCCTCCCACCGGCATTCCCGCCAGGTCCCATCCTTGTCTCTAGTGCTCAAGGCGGCCATCTCCCCACTCTGCTCTGTCTCCACAGTCTTGGTACCAGGGAGGAGAGCCAAGGGCCTGGAGCAGCTTTTGTTTGGCTCCATCTGAACTGAAAGCTCCGATCGCAGCTCTGGCTGCCAGTGCCAGTGCCCAGCAGCATTCCCACCTCCAAGAGTTAAAGCCCCTGGAGCCCCCATAGCTTCCCTGGGTCCGAGCCTCATAAAAGCCTTTTCCGCATCTCCCTCGGGCTGCCTCAGGCTCCCTGGCCGAAATCTGATAAGGGGCCTCTTTGTTGGAACTGTCAGTCTCTTTTATTGAGGAGGGAACTGGAGACCAGCGGCATTTCTTGGGGTACAGATAAGGCCCTGGATTGCTGTCAGAGGGAGCGTGATTAATTACCCTCAATCCTAGCTCCTGCTTTGATAGCAGTGACTGACAGCCCACAGGTTTCCTCCTCAGGTGCTCCCGCCCCTCTGGGAGGCGTGCCAGGGGCGGAGATTCGGCCTCCTGCAGGGCCAGCACTGGTGACCCCACAGAGAGCTCTAGCAGTGGCTGCTGGCCTCCTTCCTGGCTCTCTGCAGGTTGCCTTTGCATTTATTGTGGACTGACGCCTGCTGTCTCTCAAGTGAGGAGCCTCTTTAGAGTAAGACATCATCCAGTCCAGGGAGCGGGCCAGAACCACAAGGCTGTGGAAAGAACCACTGCTTGTGGACTTGAACTTCGAGTTTTATTCATAGACTCAGAGAACTCTAGAGCTGGAAGTCATCACGTCCAAATTCCCTGCTTCAGACTTAGGCCTGGATATATCGATCCCCCATCCCCACTCAGCGAACAGGCCTTCTTGCCGTCTCTTGGTAGTGCGATGATGGAGGTGGCTCCCAGGCCCACAGCACAGAGCAGACAACAGCACCAGACTAGCCTGAGGATCCTGCTTCCCTCAGGTGGTCGACTCGAAGCCAGGGCAGGTTCTGTGTTCAGACTGGCTGTATAAAGGGGAAAGCCATGGTGTCATCTAGAGCTGGCTCACAGAATAGCGTCAGCTTTGTGTCCAGCGGGACTGAGGGGCCTGCCTGTGCTAGGAGCTACTTTTAGGGGTTTTGTGGAGGGCCAATCCTGAGGAAAATGCCTCTTCCTTTTCCAGCTGGTCGCTGGAACTGGCGTGCCTGACCAGGCAGGAGGGGCCCCACTGAGAGACCTGCCCCCGCGTGCCCAGAGCGGGGCTGGGTGGTAGAGCAGCCCTGGCCCATGGGTGCTCTCCGGCAGTGCTGGGGAGAGGTCACTTTGGGACCTTTGCTCCTTCCTCGTCTTCTCAGGTCCTGTATCTGCCTGTTCCCCTTGCCCTTGGGCAGTCCCCAGCCTCATGCAGTCACTCACTCTGTGATTATAAAGAAGTGGATTTTTCATGAAATTTCTACACCTGTGACATTGTTGTCTTTGAAAGAAGTCATCTCAAGTGACTAGACATTTAGTCCAGGGGTTGTTCTGAGGGAATCTGTGATTCCTCTCTGGGGAGTTGCCTTCTGAGGCAGTTGGAGCCTCACAGGGAAATCTGCTGTGCTCTACAGCCCCCCTTCTCTTCACACAGCATTGGTGGGAACAGCCTGCGCACAGTGTCCTCTTTTCCTGGCTTACTTCTGTGAATGACCACTTCAAAAAGTAAAATACATCCTTACATTTGAAGATTTACCACCCTTGGAGAAAATCAGATGAAAATGGTATACACTCTGAAAGCTTGTCACCAGTGGGGTTCCAAAACCATGTGGTAGCTGGCTCTCCAGGGTGAAGGCCAGCACCCCCTTAGCTGGGGAGGCCCGACTCGGCGGTCACTGCCGCAGCCATACCTGTACCGTGTAGGTCTCCAGCCTGGCCACCTTCCTCTCTCTGACGCTTGTCTCCCCTTTCCCTTGGGCCATGCTGAGTGACGTCATGGTTTCTTTACCTTCTCAAAATCCCCAGCTCTCCCTCCACATCTCTGTGGCCAGTCCTCTTATCATAGGGCTTAGACGCACATGGCTGAACCACTTGCGTCCTCACTTCCCCAGTTTAATAAAGGTCATGACACTAATGACCCTGCCAGGACCCGAGAGGAGAGGGCGACTTCTGTCCAGGGCTCTCAGCATTAGACACTTAAAGCTAGTGACCAGTGCTGGCAGGCACACCACCAGGAGGGAAATGCATTTAATATTCCCCACTGGGTTAGTACAGAGCTAGTTGCTTTGACTCTGAGAAGGTTTGTTTTATCTGTGTGGTAGCTTATTAAACATTGTAATATTCAAGACACGATGAGACCTGCCCTCCAGAGCGGGGCTGGGTGGTAGAGCAGCCCTGGCCCATGGGTGCTCTCCGGCAGTGCTGGGGAGAGGTCACTTTGGGACCTTTGCTCCTTCCTCGTCTTCTCAGGTCCTGTATCTGCCTGTTCCCCTTGCCCTTGGGCAGTCCCCAGCCTCATGCAGTCACTCACTCTGTGATTATAAAGAAGTGGATTTTTCATGAAATTTCTACACCTGTGACATTGTTGTCTTTGAAAGAAGTCATCTCAAGTGACTAGACATTTAGTCCAGGGGTTGTTCTGAGGGAATCTGTGATTCCTCTCTGGGGAGTTGCCTTCTGAGGCAGTTGGAGCCTCACAGGGAAATCTGCTGTGCTCTACAGCCCCCCTTCTCTTCACACAGCATTGGTGGGAACAGCCTGCGCACAGTGTCCTCTTTTCCTGGCTTACTTCTGTGAATGACCACTTCAAAAAGTAAAATACATCCTTACATTTGAAGATTTACCACCCTTGGAGAAAATCAGATGAAAATGGTATACACTCTGAAAGCTTGTCACCAGTGGGGTTCCAAAACCATGTGGTAGCTGGCTCTCCAGGGTGAAGGCCAGCACCCCCTTAGCTGGGGAGGCCCGACTCGGCGGTCACTGCCGCAGCCATACCTGTACCGTGTAGGTCTCCAGCCTGGCCACCTTCCTCTCTCTGACGCTTGTCTCCCCTTTCCCTTGGGCCATGCTGAGTGACGTCATGGTTTCTTTACCTTCTCAAAATCCCCAGCTCTCCCTCCACATCTCTGTGGCCAGTCCTCTTATCATAGGGCTTAGACGCACATGGCTGAACCACTTGCGTCCTCACTTCCCCAGTTTAATAAAGGTCATGACACTAATGACCCTGCCAGGACCCGAGAGGAGAGGGCGACTTCTGTCCAGGGCTCTCAGCATTAGACACTTAAAGCTAGTGACCAGTGCTGGCAGGCACACCACCAGGAGGGAAATGCATTTAATATTCCCCACTGGGTTAGTACAGAGCTAGTTGCTTTGACTCTGAGAAGGTTTGTTTTATCTGTGTGGTAGCTTATTAAACATTGTAATATTCAAGACACGATGAAGGAAAAAACAGTCTCAGCTTCCACAGAGCTTATAGTCCTCCAGGGATACCAGACAAACATAAGTCAAATGCGTGTAATTATTTGCTGAACTCATAGTGGTTATAATAGAAATTCAGAGAGGAAAGAAATGTATGCGAGCTGAGGTAGTTAGAAAATTCTTCCTGGAGGGAATGAACATTGAAGGCCCATATAAGGAGGATTTGAGCACAGACAGGTCCTTTTAGGCTTGATGAGGAAGGACAGTAAAAACCAGAAAGTAGAGGAGAAAAGAGCTGGGTTGTGGGGGTAAGTGTGAGAAGACCCAGCTGACTGAGTCAGTGATTGGATAATCTGCTAAGGAGCGGCAGGGATCCCGGGTCGTGTAACTGAGCATGTGAAGTTGGCCAGGTCGGCAGTAACAGTCATCGTGGGTTTTTAAACGAGAAAGTGAGTAATGGGGTGAACGTGGTGTTTTCATCAGATGGTCTGACAGTAGCATGCAGTTTCAGTGTGGAGACTCAAGGCTGCTGGAACATCTGACGGGGAGCCGGGTGGTGGCTGCAGAGAGGGAGAGAGCCTTGAGCAGTGCCTCAGAGGAGGCATCGGTGAGCCTCCCGACAAGCCGGAGGTGGGGGAGAGAGGAGGAGCGGTGCTGTCCCTGAGGCCCATGGCCGCGACCTCAAAGAGCGATGGTGTGGCTGGAAGAAGAGGCAGTGATGGGAAAGGGGAGCCTGCCGAGAGAATGAAGGGAAGCTGAGTGTGAACCTCTGACCTGGAAGTGAACAGGTCACGTGTGTAAAGATATTCTGGAAGCTTCTGGAATTGAGAGCTTCAGGGCCCTATGGGAGGGAACCTTGGAAGTGGTCCTCCCGGACACTCCTGGCAACTGAGGCCAGGAGGGTGACCTTAGCCCCGTCCTGCCAGGAGACCCGCTCTGTTGTGTGAGCTCTTGTGCTATGACAAGCTCTGCTGTCCAGAACAGCACAGGGAAGAGTTAACCAGCTTGCAAGCATTGTGTCTTAGGAGCATGCCGGCACTCCTCTGATGATTGACCAATGCATCTTTGAATTTAACTCTATGGCCCCTTTCTCCCTGACCCTCCAAAGACCAGCCAGTCGGGACAGAGGCCTTCAAGACCCCTAGCTCCCTCCTGCTCCCTCAGGAGCCCACCACAGCAGCACCATGTGTTTGCACTCACGCCACTTTTTCCTCATGAATGTGGAAGAATTCACCCCACTCTGGCTTGAGTTACCCTATAAAAGAGTGAGGGCAGTGTGCTCGGACTGAGGAGAAAATGCCATTCCCTGAAGGGAAAGAAGCAGGAGGAGCTGAGACAAACAGCGCTTCTCTAATCCAGCTGGCTTGCCGTCCATCAGGCAGGCGGTGAGACCGCAGCAGGCCGGTGCGGGGGAGCAGCCGGTGTACTGTAAAAGGACTTGCCATCAAAAGGCAACAAGTCTCATACCCTGCCCCGGATGGTGACCCTTCCCGCTGGAATTCTCCCCTCTGACCTCCAGATCATTAATCCCAAGGCTGCCAAATGACAGTCATCCATCACGCCTCCTGACGAGCATCCCGGCTGCCCAAGAAGGGACCCCGGCCTCGCCCTCCCTGCCGTCCCCTGGTGCTCGTTAGTGGGCCTTCCTGCTCGGGGCCAGGTTTCCTAATCAAGTCCCTGGCTCCTCTCACTTCCCTTTGGGGCCAGTGGGCGGAAGCGGCTCTGACCCTCCCTTTTTCAGAGGCCAGGCAGGGGGCGGAGTGATTAGTGGGGAGAGAACTGTTGAGTGGCTTTTCACCCCCCTGGAGACCTGTGTGCCCTGCAGCTCCTTTGACGTGGTGGGAATTTCTCCACCTTGCAGCAGGAGAGGAGATGAGGAGAAAACAGGTAGGCGACAAATAAAAGCACGGTTAGAAACGGCACCAAGAACTGCAAAAGAGAAGCCTAGGGAGCTGTCCATGTGGACAGGGGGAAGGCCCTTGGCTGTGTTGGGGGTCAAGAGCGAGTTCCCTGAGGAGAAGCTGAATGGCTTCTGAAGGCTACGGAGGACTGAGGAGGACTGAGTTGCCAAATCGTTAGGAAGCATACTGCTAGCAAAAAAAAAAAAAAAACAACTTTGAAGTCGTCTACTCTGGCCCGCTTATTCACAGTGGGGCGCAGACCCAGAGAGGCCATGTGTTTTACCCAAGGTCACACAGCCTGTGAGTTGGACCTGTCTTTCTATTCTTCCCAGGAGAACTCACAGCCAGTCTGACAGCCCCTAGATTTTTGAACATATTTTCAACTCAGCAGAAGGTGGACATCCACAGGTGTCTTTTTTCTCTGCCTGATAGCAACACAGCCCTCTGTTTCCCTTTTTGCACAATCACAGGGACCCCCATCAACCGAATCCCCATCATGGCCAAGCAGATCCTGGACCTGTACCTGCTGTATAAGTTGGTGACGGAGAAGGGGGGCCTGGTGGAGATCATCAACAAGAAGATCTGGAGGGAGATCACCAAAGGCCTGAACCTGCCCACATCCATCACCAGCGCTGCCTTCACCCTGAGGACCCAGTGAGTGGCCCGTACCCTGAGGCTGGCGAAGGGGAATGAACCTTGAGGCAAGGAAGGAAGGAAGGAAGGAAATTCCACTGTGTAGGGAGTGAGACCCGCAGAATGCCTGAAAGAGCCAGGAGCTTTCTGAGATGAGTCCCTCCCTAACCTAAGTAAACCTGGGAGTGCCTTTTCTCAAGCATCTCCCGCGGGCTGCTGCTTCCCGGTTCCATTCTGTTTCATTTCATTCATTCCATTTCACCAGCAACCCTGTCAAGTGGGTTGTGTCCCTGTGTTCCGGAGAACAAGAACTGAGCCTCAGAGAGAACTGTTGAGTGGCTTTTCACCCCCCTGGAGACCTGTGTGCCCTGCAGCTCCTTTGACGTGGTGGGAATTTCTCCACCTTGCAGCAGGAGAGGAGATGAGGAGAAAACAGGTAGGCGACAAATAAAAGCACGGTTAGAAACGGCACCAAGAACTGCAAAAGAGAAGCCTAGGGAGCTGTCCATGTGGACAGGGGGAAGGCCCTTGGCTGTGTTGGGGGTCAAGAGCGAGTTCCCTGAGGAGAAGCTGAATGGCTTCTGAAGGCTACGGAGGACTGAGGAGGACTGAGTTGCCAAATCGTTAGGAAGCATACTGCTAGCAAAAAAAAAAAAAAAACAACTTTGAAGTCGTCTACTCTGGCCCGCTTATTCACAGTGGGGCGCAGACCCAGAGAGGCCATGTGTTTTACCCAAGGTCACACAGCCTGTGAGTTGGACCTGTCTTTCTATTCTTCCCAGGGAGAACTCACAGCCAGTCTGACAGCCCCTAGATTTTTGAACATATTTTCAACTCAGCAGAAGGTGGACATCCACAGGTGTCTTTTTTCTCTGCCTGATAGCAACACAGCCCTCTGTTTCCCTTTTTGCACAATCACAGGGACCCCCATCAACCGAATCCCCATCATGGCCAAGCAGATCCTGGACCTGTACCTGCTGTATAAGTTGGTGACGGAGAAGGGGGGCCTGGTGGAGATCATCAACAAGAAGATCTGGAGGGAGATCACCAAAGGCCTGAACCTGCCCACATCCATCACCAGCGCTGCCTTCACCCTGAGGACCCAGTGAGTGGCCCGTACCCTGAGGCTGGCGAAGGGGAATGAACCTTGAGGCAAGGAAGGAAGGAAGGAAGGAAATTCCACTGTGTAGGGAGTGAGACCCGCAGAATGCCTGAAAGAGCCAGGAGCTTTCTGAGATGAGTCCCTCCCTAACCTAAGTAAACCTGGGAGTGCCTTTTCTCAAGCATCTCCCGCGGGCTGCTGCTTCCCGGTTCCATTCTGTTTCATTTCATTCATTCCATTTCACCAGCAACCCTGTCAAGTGGGTTTTGTCCCTGTTTTCCAGAGAACAAGAACTGAGCCTCAGAGGTTAGATCGTTTGGTCAGGGACACATCCGCTAGTAAGTGTTCAGGCTGAGATTCACACCAAGGCGTCTGTCTCTGAAATCCATGCTCTTTCCAGGACACTGTCGCCCACCCTAAGCCTGGCCCTTCCCACCTGAATTCAGCTTGCCCAGCAACAGAGGACCCAGAGGGCAGAGAGGCTGGCCCCACTGGGATCGGTGACCTGTTTTTGTATATGTTCGAGTTAATTACTCGGCGACAAAGGCAGTGAGAACAGGGGGAGCGTTGGAGAATGGGAGTCAGAGGGGAATCTGTTCTTTGGGAACTCTGGGTATTGCTCTGTCAAGAATGCGGAAGGATCATCTGTGTGGGCTTTGGGTGGCATGTTAAGGCCTTGCTGAAAAGTAGAAGGGTTTCATCCAATGAAACTGTTTCGGCAGAAATTGGGATCAGAGCGACCGCCAGCAGAGCCGTCCTTCTCCCCCAGTTCTTAGGTAGAGAATGACTCCTGGCACACGGAGAGGGACGGCACTTCCAGGTCCACACACGACAGGAGGAGCTGCTCCTGTTTTAACAGCTGGCTCAGAACCATTAGGAGATCAGGGAGCCAGAAAGACATTGCAAAACATGGCATTTCTCCTTTCTCCCGGGGCACTGGAAAGGCGCCACACACATATGAAACATTCGCCAAGAGAGCCATTTCCCTCATGAGCCATGACTCGTTTCAGCCACGTTTAGAACTGGGTAGCAGTTAGGGGCCGGGGCTGGGGCGTCCAGCTATCCCCCCGCCAAGTGCACCAGCTGTGCTCCTTTGTCCTGGAGGCCAGAGCCGGCCCCAAGAGGCTGCTTGCAGAGGGCCAGCCTGGGCAGTCCTGACACTGCATTTTGGGTAACTCTTGCCTCCTCCTTTCCTTCCTCATTGCCTTCCCTGCAGGTATATGAAGTATCTGTATGCCTACGAGTGCGAGAAGAAAGCCTTGAGCTCCCCGGCTGAGCTGCAGGCAGCCATTGACGGCAACCGGAGGGAGGGCCGGCGGCCCAGCTACAGCTCCTCCCTCTTCGGCTACTCACCCTCCGCTGCCTCTGCCGCCGCCGGGGCCTCTGCCCTCCTCTCCCCACCCAAGATCCGCTTCCCCATCCTCGGCCTGGGCTCCGGCAGTGCCACCAGCGCCAGCGGCCCTCGGATGTCCCCAGCTGCCACTCTCAGGAAAGGTGTGCAGGGCCCTGGAAGGAGGAAGCAGGGGAGGAAGGGCACCAAGCTCCCTGCGTCCAGACACAGGTGAGAGGGTGGGTTATGGGTCAGGTCCAGCTCTGGTGCCTTTGTCAGGTGATGGAGTCCCAGTGACAGCCATGCCCGTGCCAAATCGCCTGGCTGTGCCCGTGACCTTGGCCGGCCAGCAGGCCGGTACCCGGACGGCCACTCTGGAGCAGCTGCGGGAGCGGCTGGAGTCGGGGGAGCCCCCGGAGAAGAAGGCGTCCAGACTGTCGGAGGAGGAGCAGCGCCTGGTACAGCAGGCCTTCCAGCGCAGCTTCTTCAGCATGGCGCGGCAGCTGCCCATGAAGATCAGGATCAACGGCAGGGGTGAGCCCGGCCCTCACGCCAGGTCCCACCTCCACTCAGGGCCCTGTGTCCCGGGGACTGGGCTGGAGCCCCTCCAGGGTCTGCCCCCAGCTCTCTCCCAGGGTCCCCAGAAGGATCTAGAGGCCAGGGAGCCACCTGGGGTGTCAGTGGCCACAGAGACCCAAGCTGAGGTCATTTTTCAAGGCACCTGCAATTCCTCAGGCGTACCCTGTTCTCTAGAAAAAAGGAAAAGCAGCTGTTTAGGGAGAGGAGCCGGAGACCTTCAGGGCCAGCTGCAGGGTCTTCCCTGTCCCATCCTGCCTTTTGATCTGTCTCAATTAAAGGGCTTGCCCTTCACCCAAGTGCCTCACTGTCTGAGAGAAGGACTGCGCTTCCATTCCCCAGGCTCAGCGAGGGGCCAGAGCTGCCTCAGGCCAGGCTGCCAGTGACTCTTGGGAGAGAGGGGAGGAGGAAATACAAGTTTGGCAGCATAATTGGCATCTTTCTCTTCCCTTCCACATTTTTCAGATGCCCCACCTTTTCATCTCTCCAACCACATGCCCTGCATCCCTCGTTCCTCTCTGTCGCCTTCCCCCCTCACACATTTCAGAACAAACATGAGCAGGCTTGTGTAGGGGGAATCAGGTGTGAAGGGAGCTGTGTATTCCCCGACAGCCCCTTGCTGTCCCACTTGCCCTGGCAAGGAGCGCCAGGAAACCGGGGGTGACAGCCCCGACTGCAGGGCTCTGCCCTGTTCCCGCTCAGGGCAGCTGCTGCTGGTTGTGCACAAGCCAGAGGCCAACAGATGAGACAGCTCATCTGAAAGAATTCTTGGCTCTTGACATCATGCACAGACAGAGCCTCAGTGAGCCGGGCAGAGGCCTCGTGTGCCAGCACCTGCAACCTGCCACATACCGCAGATGGCTCAGACTGGGGTGGGGTGCCGGGGCTGGTCTCAGTGCTCTCCAAGCCCGCCCACCCCCACCCCGCCCCGCCTGGGGATAGTGGGTGCTCAGGGTTTGCTGAATCGCATTAAAAGCAGCTGTGCAGGGGCTTCCCTGGTGGTCCAGTGGGTAAAGAGTCCACTGCCGGTTTGATCCCTGGCCTGGGAAGATCCCACGTGCCACGGAGGGGCTGAACCAGTGTGTCCAATTATGAACCAGCGCGCTGGAGTGCACGCACCCAGAGCTGGTGTTCTGCAACGACACAGGCCATTGCGATGGGAGGCCCACACAAGAAAAGAATAAAGACAGAGGAAAATTAATGAGAGAGAAACCACTAAAAGAGGCCAAAATTAGAAAAAGAAAAGCAGCTGTGCATACTGTGAGCTGAAGTTACCTCCTTGTCAACGTGAACACCGTCTCTGAGAGCAGAGAGAGCTGGGGAGGTAAAGTGAGTCAGTGGAGAACGCAAGCAGTAGGGTCTTGACCAGCCTGGTCTCCTGCCAGACCTTACACTTGGGAGCAGGCTGCACAGGTGCTTTCTAACTTGGGGAGGCCTCAGCCTGCTGCGACCCAGCAGGAGGGTGCTGCGCCTCGGGTGGGATGACAGAAATGCCAGAGGGCTTGACTGCGCCTGCTGTCTCCCTTGTCCCAGCAGAGGACAGAGCAGAGGCCTCGGCCGCAGCACTGAACCTGACCACGAGCAGCATTGGAAGCATCAACATGTCTGTGGACATCGACGGCACCACCTACGCAGGTGAGGCCCTCGGCGCCCTGAGCGAGGTGCAGGGCCAGCCAGTCCCCGTGCGGCTCCCTCGTCACCCCTGTCTGAACGCCTCCCCGGGGGCTTCCTCTCATGTTGTCTCAAGGTTCCAGAGGTCCAGTGGGTCTGGACGAGGAGGGCAGAGGATTGCCAACAGGATGACAGGTTCCTTTCCACCTGGGATGGAGTCATACAGACCCCCGTCTAACCCTTTTTCGGCCAGTGGTTGGCTCATTAATTGAAAAAGTCAATGAATGTAAAAAAATCATAATTAGCTCCATCCATGCCTTTAACCTTGTATGGTAAATTAAATCGCAGCTTCCCAGGCAGCGCAAGTGGTGGTGCCTGCCCATGCAGGAGAGATCAGGGACACTCGCCTGATCCCTGGGTTGGGAAGCTCCCCTGGCAGAGGGCATGGTAGATCAGTGTCCACCATTAGAATCTTCCAAAGCACAGGTCTCCTTCCTTTGACCAGTTCACCTCTTCTCTTCCTAAACATGGTGTGGGAATACTTTCCTTAGAGCCTTTGAGATAGTTCAGTGAAGTGACTGTCACCAGCCTAGAAGCACCTGCAGGTAGGGCAGTGCTGGCACCTCACCCAGAGTTAGGTGGCGGTAATACAGTGGAATGAACCCTGTACCACCCAAGCCTGCTCTCCCCACCTGCTCACATTTCCTTCTCCCCGCCCCCGCTCACTCAGGTGTGCTGTTTGCCCAGAAACCCGTGGTCCACCTCCTCGCGGGATCCGCCCCACAGAGCATCGGCAGCAGCTCCAGCAGCAGCAGCAGTTCCCACTGCTCTCCGAGTCCTACCTCATCCCGGGGCACCCCCAGTGCGGAGCCCTCCACCAGCTGGTCCCTCTGAGGGGCAGGACCCAGCTCCCCACGCCCCACTCTCCCTTCGAGAGTAGAGGAAGTTGATGCACAGAATTTACCTCATCTCACGGAGCCCATGTCAAACACCGTTTGGCCAGATGTTGAGAGTTTGGACATGTCTGTCTGTCCAGGCTCCATCAGGTCCTGCTGTACTCTAGAGGCAGGGAGAGGCTGGAGGGGCCTGACAGGGCAGCGCTGTCCAATCAGGGATTGTCCTGGAGAACTGGGCGGGGTCTGTGGGCATCCAGCTTCCTCCAGGTCTCCCCGGCCCCTCCCATCCCGGGCACAGTGTATCGACAATCTGTAAGCTGACACAAGGCTGGAGGCCCTCCACACCCCTTCCCCTTTAATTTATTTCTCTTCCCCTCCTGCCATGACCCCAGGGTCACTGGCCTCTTCCCCTGCTCAGTCCCCCATCTTTAACTCCCATGTGGGGCTGTTAGGAGCCAAGAGCATACCTTTGTGGCCCTTCTCTGCTCAGCATGGGATGGGGTCTTCCCAGCCTATCTTGCCTACCGTGTTTGGTTCCTGGGGTGTGGGTCCCTCAAATTCACGTCTTGAAGCAGTCCTCAGGGCCCCATATCCGCTGTTAATGGTTTTGAGCAAGGGTTGGTGAGGGCAGTCCTCAGGACCCAGGGCCCGCTGGGCATCTGCCGAGGGAGAGGCAGAGCCTTATGAGCAGCCCAGGCAGGCCCTGGCACCCATTCCACTGGCCCTTTTCTGACCGGCCCGGAACTCGCCCCTGTTGACCAGCTCTCCCAGGAAACAGCCCGCTTGTCCCTCAGGCCCCTCTTCTTGGGAGCCATCTTAGCCCTGACATCCCCAAGCCTGCCAGTGTCAGGTTCATTGAAATACCTCAGATTTGTAATTGTTGATGTTTGATTCTTCAGGACTTATTTGCATCTCTGAAATCTTTTTTATATGTGTTTGCTGACTTTTGTGTTTTTTACTTTAAAATTTTTATTGTTGTTAATTGTAGCACCAAAGAAATGAAAGCAGATCTCCCCCAAAGCCGAGCAAATGGTTTGGTACCCCAGCCCCTCCAGCCCTTCCCCAAGACTCCAGTGAGGAGGGGGAGGTGGCGGGAGAGATGACTCAGGGATCACAGTGGTGGGAGGAGGGGAGTGGAGGAGCCCCTCATGCAGGTTGGGTCCTCAAACCACACTGGTTCTCAAGGTGGCCCTGGACCCATTTCCCACCAGAGCGGGGAAGTCCTCAGCAGGGGGAGGGCAGGGCGTCTCCCCTTCCCTCAGCGTTCCCACTTGGGGGCGGGCTGTGGAGGCCATGGGCCCTGCAGAGGCCCGGCTGCCCCAGAGGGTGAGGAGCTGCGGAGGAGCTCTGTCTCCCCAGGATCCTGGGGTGGAGCGGGCTGCTCCTGTGTCATAAAGCGAGGGGGAGCTCCCGTCCCCCAGGCTCTATCACAATGTAAGCTGGGGAGGCCCTCACACCCCTTCCCTTTAATTTATTTCTCTTCCCCTCCTGCCATGACCCCAGGGTCACTGGCCTCTTCCCCTGCTCAGTCCCCCATCTTTAACTCCCATGTGGGGCTGTTAGGAGCCAAGAGCATACCTTTGTGGCCCTTCTCTGCTCAGCATGGGATGGGGTCTTCCCAGCCTATCTTGCCTACCGTGTTTGGTTCCTGGGGTGTGGGTCCCTCAAATTCACGTCTTGAAGCAGTCCTCAGGGCCCCATATCCGCTGTTAATGGTTTTGAGCAAGGGTTGGTGAGGGCAGTCCTCAGGACCCAGGGCCCGCTGGGCATCTGCCGAGGGAGAGGCAGAGCCTTATGAGCAGCCCAGGCAGGCCCTGGCACCCATTCCACTGGCCCTTTTCTGACCGGCCCGGAACTCGCCCCTGTTGACCAGCTCTCCCAGGAAACAGCCCGCTTGTCCCTCAGGCCCCTCTTCTTGGGAGCCATCTTAGCCCTGACATCCCCAAGCCTGCCAGTGTCAGGTTCATTGAAATACCTCAGATTTGTAATTGTTGATGTTTGATTCTTCAGGACTTATTTGCATCTCTGAAATCTTTTTTATATGTGTTTGCTGACTTTTGTGTTTTTTACTTTAAAATTTTTATTGTTGTTAATTGTAGCACCAAAGAAATGAAAGCAGATCTCCCCCAAAGCCGAGCAAATGGTTTGGTACCCCAGCCCCTCCAGCCCTTCCCCAAGACTCCAGTGAGGAGGGGGAGGTGGCGGGAGAGATGACTCAGGGATCACAGTGGTGGGAGGAGGGGAGTGGAGGAGCCCCTCATGCAGGTTGGGTCCTCAAACCACACTGGTTCTCAAGGTGGCCCTGGACCCATTTCCCACCAGAGCGGGGAAGTCCTCAGCAGGGGGAGGGCAGGGCGTCTCCCCTTCCCTCAGCGTTCCCACTTGGGGGCGGGCTGTGGAGGCCATGGGCCCTGCAGAGGCCCGGCTGCCCCAGAGGGTGAGGAGCTGCGGAGGGAGCTCTGTCTCCCCCGGGATCCTGGGGTGGAGCGGGCTGCTCCTGTGTCATAAAGCAGAGGCGGCTCGCCGGCACCGCTCACCTCTCAGTCGAGTACACCCTGCAGAGTTCACACAGCTCGGCCCGCTGTGACATGCTGGGAGGCCGCAGCTCAGTCCGTCTAGGAAAGGAAAGGGAAATCATGCACTTGAGCACAAGACACATACCTCAGCCCAGTGCGCTGCGGCGTCGCTGACTGCACCTCCTCTCCCTCCCCTACCCCCCACCCCCACTGTCTCACACTCACAGAGCCGTGTCCGCTGGGGGCTGACCCTCTCCTGGCTTCACAGGCCAGCCCGGGGCTGAGCAGAGAGGGGCGTCTGGGGTCTGTGTCGGGAGGAGCCTGGTTGGCTGGCACTGCGCCCACTTGAAGGCATCACAGACATTTGGCCAGTGTGTCTTTCTCAGGGCTTTGCTCACCAAGGATGGACCCTTCCCACCCGGAGTTGGAGCCTCTCTGTTTCCCCAGACAGCTTGCCCAGCCTCACCCTCTCGGCAAGCCCTTGCTGCCCTGATGGGCAACGGCTGGGTCTCAGCCTGTAAGCCCGAGGGTAGGAGTGCTAGCCTGTGCCCCTAGAATGGGGGCCTGGGCCAAGAAGAGCTCTCCGGATGGTGCAGCCCTGAGGTCCCATGGCAGCCCTTGAGCAGGGCTGCTCTGTCCTCTTCCCCTCCCCACCTTGTGTTTAACCAGGAAAAAGTGTGATAGCACATGGGTAGCCTAGGCCATGGGTAAATACCTCAGAAGTCCTCCTGCAGCAAGTGTCTGTATATGTTGTGGCTATTTCCTATCTTATGTGTTCTTGAATGTTTATATTTCAATAAACCTCTACCTCTTCACACAAGCAGGACTCGTGGGCACTTTGGCTCATTCATTTTACAGTCACAGGAAAGAGGCGAGGGCCTTCAGGATACAAGAGGCTAAGTGAGCGACTCCTCTCATGCCTTGATTTTTCCTGAACTTCCTCTTCACTGCTCGCCCATTGTTTCCCCAATGCGCTCGCTCTCAGCCTGTCTTCTGGATTAGCTGGACACCCGTGATGCTGCATGACCACCAGCACTGACTCCCCTGGGGTCATGTCAGGGTCCCGGCTGGCAAAGGGCCTGCTGAGTAGGTACAGCTCCAGACCAAAACCAAGTCTTCAGGATACCTCATGACAGACCCGTGGGCAGGTACGCACTGGAGCAGCTCCCAGGGAGCCCTGGAAGGCCCCCCAGAGGCAGACATTTTCTGCTGGAAGAATGGAGCTGCCAGCTGAAGATGTGAGGAGGAACAAAGGAACTGATAGATGTGGCGTCAAAGGACCTGGCAGTGGGGACCTGGGGGCAGGGTTGGGTGGGAAAACAGTGCCGCCGGGGCTCCATCCTGGCCTGACAGGTTTTGAGGAGGACATAGGCTTAGAAAGACCTCTAGAAGGGTGGCCTGGCACTGGGAGACATGGAGACATTCTAGGCATGACACCCTGGGCCTCTGCCCCGGAGCCTTAGGCCTAGACCCAGACTGCCCGGCCTTTTCCTCCACCACAGGGCACAGCCTGGTCCTGGCACAACTCCAAGAAACGGGCAGAGAGCACCAGGTAGGTCTGTGAGTGTCCTCCATCCACAACACACCCCACGCCTGCCTGCAGCTCTGAGGCACGGGGGTTTCTCTGCCTTAATGAAGTGCTAGAAAGCGAGGGTGACGCTAGAACGGCCTTGAACCTCTCACTGATTTTTAAAAAATCTTTTGAAAGAAATAATCAACCCTGTAGCACTGCACTTGCTAACCCAGAGTTGAGGTCACACGTCACAACTTCGTGTGACACACGATGGGGCTGCCATGGAGGTTCAGTGGGCCTGGTATAGGAGACCACAAGATGAGAAGAAGCCCAGTCCAGAGACATTTGAACAGAAACAGCATGGACTGAGTATGAGGAAATGCAAAGAAAGAAGTGGCAGCTGAGTAAGGCTTCCTGTTACAGAATCTGGGAAGAACAAGGCCCTGAGCCTGCAATTCCACCCGATTCTACCAGAAAAAAATATACAGGAGAATATCTAAGACCTTGAGAAGAATTCTTCAAACTAGACCCTCCAAAAAATGTTTATCAAAAGATACAGTAAAAAGACAAACTGGGAGAAGAAACTTGCAAAACAACTAACGAAGGAGTAGTGGTCAACTTTTTTTTTTTTTTTAATGTCTGTTAAGACAAAAGCAAAAAGAAGGATTGAGGAGAGAGGGCAAAGTCAGAAATACTCTGCAGAAGGGGAAATAAAAAGGCTGGACATCGGGCTTCCCTGGTGGTCCAGTGGGTAGGGACACTGCCTTGCAGTGCAAGGGGTGCCGATTCAGTCCCTGGCCTGGGAAGATCCCACGGGCCGTGGAGCAGCTGAACCAATGTGTCCAGCTAACCAGCCGGAGCTCAGGAGTGCATGTGCCCAGAGCCAGTGCCCTGGGACAAGAGAGGCCACTGCGGCGGAAGGGCCACACAGGCCAAAGAACAAAGATGGATGAAAATGAGTAGATGAAGGACCAATAGAAGTGGCCAAAAAAAAAAAAGGCTGGACATCATTAGTAATCAAGGAGATGCACAGAAAGCCATGGGGCACCATCAGATTGGCACGAGCTGTGGTCTTAAAATACCAGGCCTTGGACGTCCTGGTGGCCCAGTGGTCCAATTCAGGGGATATTTGATCCCTGGTCTGGGAAGATGACACACGCTGAGCGTAAATCGGACCCTTGCACCATAGCTATGGAGCCATTCTAGAGCCTGAGCACTGCAACAAGAAAAGTCACCGCAAGAGTAGCCCCAACTCGCTGCAACTAGAGAAAGCCCACTGGCAGATGTGAAGACCAAGAGCAGCCAAAACAAAATAATCAGGCCAAGATGGGAAGCTATGGGAGCCCTCAAGTTGCGAGGGGAGCGGGGTGGGGCGGGTTGTAAATTCCCCTGACTCTGGAAAGCACTTGGCTTTTGCTACTAAAGTGGAACCTGCACATACCCTGGGGGCCCAGCAACTCTCCTCCCAGGTTTGTGCCCCAGAGGAACTCTGCACGTGTGCACGTGGGCCCCAGAACACAATAATATAGAGGCTGTGAAAGCCCCAATTATTGAACGTTCCTGTATGCCAGGTGTACTTTTAAGTTCTTTGCTCTTCTACACATTTATGAGATGGGAGACACGGAGAAGCTGAGTAACTAGCAGGAGGTCCCAGAGCAGCGCGAAGAGCAGTCTGGCTACGGAGCCCAGCCGGAGTCTATGCCCTAATCACTCTGCACTCATGTAACGCCGCATCCACAGACCTGGTTACAGATGGAGAAACTGAGACGTTCATATGTGCACGAGGTCACATATCGTGAACCGCAGGAGAAACTGAGAAGTGCAAATGTGCACGAGGTCACATGGAGTGAACCGCAAGGCTGAGAACAGACTCTTAACGCTGTTGTCTGGTCTCTCCCGTCTGTGCTTCTTTTCAGTTAAGGCAGCGGTGACGAGAGGAAAGCAGAGATGGGAGTGGACCTGATTATCATCCATCTCGGCTCTGGCTCCATTGTCCCCACGCCGTGCACAGTGGAGGCACCTCAGGGACTGGAGCATCCAGTTGTCCCGGCCGCAGCCTTCGCCACCTGATTGGCCAGGGCTGGGCATGTGCCTTCCGCGCAGCCGAGGGGGCGGGGCCACTGAGAAGGTCGCGCGGCGCGTGGAGGGAAGGCTTCAGCTGCAGACGGCGTCTCCGTCCGCGTCTTTGTGAAATGGAGTGCAAGTTACTTCCCGGAAAGAAGGGGAAATTGGTGACTTGGGGCTTCGGGAAGAGAAGGTTTGTAACCACCACCAGAAGGAAGGGGAGAAGGAACCGACCAGACCAGCAGGACTGGGAAGAGTGGGGCCACCCCACTGCGCTTGGAGACGGTGAGTACAAACGCCTGTAGCAGCTGGGACTAAGGGACCCGCGAGAAAGCCAAGGATGGTGGGGTGGTCTGTGCCAAGGGAACAGGCTGGAGCTGAGTCTGAAATAAGCCGGTGGACGGCAATGCTCGGCCTCCAGGAAAGACCTTTGGGACAGGGGGCAGCTGTCTAGTTTGGAGGTATTGAGGATGATTTCGCTGGGAAGGGATCCAAACAGGTCCACGTGAGCAGGAAGGATGGGTATTTCTTCTCCTACTCCAGAATGGATGGAGGAGCCTACAGTCAGTGGGATCTGGGGCTAGCCTCAGGAAGGATCTGGAACTTAGAAACACTGTCCATGGAAAGTATTCCTGTCCTCTTGAAGACCAGCTCAGCCTGCTGCAGACCAAGAGGAGATGACCATCCCAAAGGTCAAGTGTGCCTCTTCTACATGCATGAGACCCCCTGGACTGAATCAAACTCTCCATTCTCATTTCACTGGGAATTGTCGACTCCATTTGCTCTTACTGAAATCCAGCTTTTTCCACAGAGAAAAACAGGGTACCCAGCCTTAAGTGTCCAGTCTTCAGCCTTGAATAGATGTCCCAAGTCCAGTGACCCTAGGACAAAGACCATTGGTTCAACTGGCTTCAGTACCCAGTGCTGGATCTCTCGGCGGGGGACTCGGCAGCCCCCACAGGGACCTGTGTATGCAGAGAACTTCATGCAGAGGATGATGCTGAGGAAACAATCCCAAAGGTGTTCCCTCCCGTCACGCTGCCAGAGTCTCCCTCGGCAGGAGTCCTCGCCCCTGCTGTCAGTCCAGACCCTCTGTGCCAGGACTGCCCAGCTCCCTGGGGTGGAGCCAAGGGCTGACCTCAGTCATATGCTGCAGAGCAGGGCTGGGAACCTGTTCCTGGTGGCTCTGCACCTCAGTCTCTGCACCACTTTTCTTCCCCCAACCTGGACACTGCTCCCGGCTGCCAGCTTTTCTTAGATGCTCCTCTCCCCTGTGGTTCCAGCGTTAAGGCTGAGATATGGGAGCAGATGAGGCAAAGGCTGCCCCCAGAGAGGGCACAGAGGTAGGGCAGGTAACAGGTATGGGGTAGCCCCAGCTCTGTCCAAGGAAGGGCAGGCAACTGAGGAATACAGGGGAACCAACCAAGGCCCAGCCTGGAAGGACCCTTCAGGCCTCTGTTTCTCCCTCCAGCTTGCAGATGGGGAGACAGAGAGAAACTGAGTCTGGATCCCACAGAGACGTCCCTCTGGAGAATCTCCAAATGAGGCACCTGTCCTTCCAGCACTGGAGCCCTCAAGGAAGGGCAGGCTGAGGAAGGATGGGTATTTCTTCTCCTACTCCAGAATGGATGGAGGAGCCTACAGTCAGTGGGATCTGGGGCTAGCCTCAGGAAGGATCTGGAACTTAGAAACACTGTCCATGGAAAGTATTCCTGTCCTCTTGAAGACCAGCTCAGCCTGCTGCAGACCAAGAGGAGATGACCATCCCAAAGGTCAAGTGTGCCTCTTCTACATGCATGAGACCCCCTGGACTGAATCAAACTCTCCATTCTCATTTCACTGGGAATTGTCGACTCCATTTGCTCTTACTGAAATCCAGCTTTTTCCACAGAGAAAAACAGGGTACCCAGCCTTAAGTGTCCAGTCTTCAGCCTTGAATAGATGTCCCAAGTCCAGTGACCCTAGGACAAAGACCATTGGTTCAACTGGCTTCAGTACCCAGTGCTGGATCTCTCGGCGGGGACTCGGCAGCCCCCACAGGGACCTGTGTATGCAGAGAACTTCATGCAGAGGATGATGCTGAGGAAACAATCCCAAAGGTGTTCCCTCCCGTCACGCTGCCAGAGTCTCCCTCGGCAGGAGTCCTCGCCCCTGCTGTCAGTCCAGACCCTCTGTGCCAGGACTGCCCAGCTCCCTGGGGTGGAGCCAAGGGCTGACCTCAGTCATATGCTGCAGAGCAGGGCTGGGAACCTGTTCCTGGTGGCTCTGCACCTCAGTCTCTGCACCACTTTTCTTCCCCCAACCTGGACACTGCTCCCGGCTGCCAGCTTTTCTTAGATGCTCCTCTCCCCTGTGGTTCCAGCGTTAAGGCTGAGATATGGGAGCAGATGAGGCAAAGGCTGCCCCCAGAGAGGGCACAGAGGTAGGGCAGGTAACAGGTATGGGGTAGCCCCAGCTCTGTCCAAGGAAGGGCAGGCAACTGAGGAATACAGGGGAACCAACCAAGGCCCAGCCTGGAAGGACCCTTCAGGCCTCTGTTTCTCCCTCCAGCTTGCAGATGGGGAGACAGAGAGAGAAACTGAGTCTGGGTCCCACAGAGACGTCCCTCTGGAGAATCTCCAAATGAGGCACCTGTCCTTCCAGCACTGGAGCCCTCGAGGCTCGGAGCTGCACCAGCTTCTGTTTCCTGAGGACGAAGTTCCTAGCCTGAGGGTCCACTGACAGATCTGGCCCCCTCTGCTCAGGATCCCCAGAGAGCAACTGAGACAAAGGACAGGAGCCCCCACCCCATCTAGCTCCTCCATGCAGGGTCATAAGGATGAGGCCCTTGATCAGAATGAAACAGGATCCAGATGGTGGTCCAGGGCTAAGACTGGGTATCTACCGTTTTGCACCACCACCCCCTACAAAGATACATTTGCATTCTAACTCCCAGTGCCCCAGAATGGAATGTTAGTTGGAGACAGGATCTGTACGGAGGTAAATTTAAAATGAGCTCCTTTGAGTGGGCCCTGATTCAGTGTAACTCGTGTCTTTATGAATAGGGAAAATCTGAAAACATAAGCACAGAGTGAGTGCCTTGTGCACCGGAAGGCAGAGGCTGGGGAGATTTAGCTGTGAGCTAAAGGCTATCAGAGACTGTCCGCGTCGGCTGGGGGAAGAGGTGGGAACAGAGGCTTCCTCACAGCCTCAGAAGGAACCTGCCCTCCCAACATCTCGATCAAGAACTCCAGCCTCCACCGCTGAGACAGTAAGTTTCTGTTGGCTAAGCCCCACCTTGTACTGGGTTATGGCAGCACTAGCAGACTAACACAGAGGATGCATGAGATCAAAGCCCCAGGGTGGCTCTCTGTCCCCAAAGAGACTCTGATTCAGAAGGGGGACTCTTGCCTCAAAGCAGCCAGGTCCACAGCAACCTGAAGTGTATAACAGTAGCAGCTGACATTTCAGCACTGTGTCCCATATGTCCAGCACAGCCCTGAACCTTCTACAGGCTTGTCCAGTTTAATCCTCACAGCCCGCTGCTGAGGGACAAAAGTTACTGTTCTTGGTTTTTACAGATGAAGCCCAGAGAAATGGAGTAATTTGCCCAAGGGCACACAGCTAGTATAATATGGGAAGTGAACGTGTTAGTCGCTCAGTCATGTCTGACTCTTTGCGACCCCATGGACTGTAGCCACCAGGCTCCTCTGTCCATGGGATTCCCCAGGCAAGAATCCTTGAGTGGGCAGCCATTTCCTTCTCCGGAGGATCTTCCCGACCCAGAGATCGAACCCAAGTCTCCTGCTTGCAGGCAGATTCTTCACCATCTGAGCCCCCAGGGCCAGTGATCAGGTTCCGTAGCCCAGTCTTTTTTTTTTTTTTTCCTACTCAGGCTTCTCTTGTTGAGGTGCACAGGTTTAGTTGCCCTGCAGCGTGTGGAATTGTAGTTTCCTGACCAAGGATCGAACCTGTGTCCCTTGTATTAGAAGGTGGCTTCTTAACTGCTCCACAAAGATACATTTGCATTCTAACTCCCAGTGCCCCAGAATGGAATGTTAGTTGGAGACAGGATCTGTACGGAGGTAAATTTAAAATGAGCTCCTTTGAGTGGGCCCTGATTCAGTGTAACTCGTGTCTTTATGAATAGGGAAAATCTGAAAACATAAGCACAGAGTGAGTGCCTTGTGCACCGGAAGGCAGAGGCTGGGGAGATTTAGCTGTGAGCTAAAGGCTATCAGAGACTGTCCGCGTCGGCTGGGGGAAGAGGTGGGAACAGAGGCTTCCTCACAGCCTCAGAAGGAACCTGCCCTCCCAACATCTCGATCAAGAACTCCAGCCTCCACCGCTGAGACAGTAAGTTTCTGTTGGCTAAGCCCCACCTTGTACTGGGTTATGGCAGCACTAGCAGACTAACACAGAGGATGCATGAGATCAAAGCCCCAGGGTGGCTCTCTGTCCCCAAAGAGACTCTGATTCAGAAGGGGGACTCTTGCCTCAAAGCAGCCAGGTCCACAGCAACCTGAAGTGTATAACAGTAGCAGCTGACATTTCAGCACTGTGTCCCATATGTCCAGCACAGCCCTGAACCTTCTACAGGCTTGTCCAGTTTAATCCTCACAGCCCGCTGCTGAGGGACAAAAGTTACTGTTCTTGGTTTTTACAGATGAAGCCCAGAGAAATGGAGTAATTTGCCCAAGGGCACACAGCTAGTATAATATGGGAAGTGAACGTGTTAGTCGCTCAGTCATGTCTGACTCTTTGCGACCCCATGGACTGTAGCCACCAGGCTCCTCTGTCCATGGGATTCCCCAGGCAAGAATCCTTGAGTGGGCAGCCATTTCCTTCTCCGGAGGATCTTCCCGACCCAGAGATCGAACCCAAGTCTCCTGCTTGCAGGCAGATTCTTCACCATCTGAGCCCCCAGGGCCAGTGATCAGGTTCCGTAGCCCAGTCTTTTTTTTTTTTTTTCCTACTCAGGCTTCTCTTGTTGAGGTGCACAGGTTTAGTTGCCCTGCAGCGTGTGGAATTGTAGTTTCCTGACCAAGGATCGAACCTGTGTCCCTTGTATTAGAAGGTGGCTTCTTAACTGCTGGACCACCAGGGAAGTCCCCTGGAGCCCACAGTCATAACCCCTAGCTTGAGGACAGTGAAGCCCACAGAGTCCTGGGACAGAAGAAGAAAACAGATTGAGAGGAAGAGGGTGGGAGGAGCCTGAGGCGGGGATGGGACTAGAGGCGGAGAGTTCTAGAGGCTCTGTGCCCCTCGCACCTGCTGGAGCCGGATGTTGACGCAGCATCAGACCGTATCCAGCTGCTGGCCCCTTGCCCTGCTGTTTGGCCCATCGGCCGCTCCACACAGAACCCCTGCTCATGAGGCAGGACCAACTTCTAGCTCATCCCTTCTGCACAAGCACAGGGCCTGGGGCACCCATTTGCTCACAGGTGAGTCCTGGGAGGGGCTCCCAGGAGAGAGGGAGATGTCACAGGACATGGGGTACGGGGTTGGGAGACCCTAGAGCCGGGGCCCAGTCTGTGCTGGTTATGGGCCATCTGCATGGGGTTCACCTAGGGCTCCCCCAGGGCTGCCTCCTTCCTTCCCAGAGCCTGAATCTGCCCAGAGGGCCCAGCCCTTGGTCACTGTGTGCCCTGCCTTCTGTTGGAGATGGGCCACTGCACACCACACAAAGAGGAGAGCCCCTCCGGGCCCCGAGGAGACAATCTCCGACTCTCAAGAGCCTGGGCTGAGAAACAGACCAAAGCCGAGACCTTTTTCTGTACAGACATGCCGTGGCAGGACTGTCAGGGCAAGTGTGCCTCCTTGAGGAACCAACAGCGCTCCTGGAGCCCAGATCTGGGTCCCAGTTTGAGATCCGCTGATTTAGACCAACTCCACCTGCTCTGAGGCCTGAGGCCGGCTCCTCACTGCGGCTGAGACCCCCTGGCCGTCTGCTTCAGCCACAGCGGCTCCCGTCGGGGTCCTGCTGCACAGCGTGCCTCCCATCCGGGTCGTCACACCTCCCCCATCCCCTAGGCGTCTGGACCTGCTGCTCTGTGTCTCCATGTGGGCACCTCTGGGTGCATGTGCGTGTGTCTCTGGCTGAGTGTCTGGTGTGTCTTGGGGTGTGCATGTCTCCAGCTGTTGGTCTGCCTGTGCACACGCGCATTCGGCCAGGAGACTTAAAGAGAGGATGCTGGCCAGTTCCTGGAGGCTCCTGCCGGCTCCTCCAGGAGGAACTGGAGCTGAAGGCAGTGGACAAGGCCTGGGACCCCCAAGCCATCCTTACTCTGGCCCTGTTCCACCCTTCAGAGCAGACTCTCACCTCACGTCTCATTTGCATCAGGGGCTATTCACTGTCCCCCACCCCCCACGTCTCTCCTCTCTGGGCCTTTCCACAAACTCTTCCCCCTTATTGAAATACCCTTTTTCAAAAAAAGATTTCTGGCCATGCCTCATGTCATGTGGACTCTTAGTTCCCTGACCAGGGATTGAATCCACACCCCCACATTGGAAACACAGAGTCTTAACCTCTGGATGACCCTTGGAAGTTCTGAAATGGCCCTTTTTCCTTTAGTTCCTTGAGGACGCCTAGTCATCCCTCAGTGAGGATTTCGAAAGCCAGAAGGCCCCTTCTGGGGAGGACTTTGCCCTGCCCACGGCTCTCAGAGTGCTTCTCCCCTCATGGGGGCACGTTTAATTGGCCCTGTCTGTCTGACGTGTTCCCGCTTCCACAGCGGAAGCCTTGTGGGGCAGGGAGTGGTCTGCTCCAACTTCGGTTCTCCTGTGTACAGAAGACGGCAGGTGTGCAGTGGGTGGATGGCACGCACGCTGCATGGAAGAGCAGAGAATGACGGCACACAAGCAGGATGAGCAAGAGACAGAGGGAAAGAGGTGGAGGACAGAGCCAGGGGCATCCTGAGAAGGCGGAAGAGGGCCATTGGCATACAGGGGGAAGACAGGGCAGTGGGGAAGAGAATGGGAGGGAGGGGAAAGGGTGGACAGATTGCACCCACCCGGGGAGGCCAGGACTCTGAAGCCTCGGCAGTTCTTCCTCTTTAAATTTCAGGGCAACAACTGCCTGGGGCCAGCGCACCCTCCAGCCCTCAGCCACCTTCGCTGAAGCCTGGGATGCAATTCATCCTCCTCAGCTCTTTCCTGAGGGGGCACTGGTACCTCCTGGGCCTTGTATGCTAGTAGGCATGGGGTGGTCTGCGCACCACATGGACCTCAGGTCACCTGTTCAGTTCAGTTCAATCTCTCAGTTGTGTCCAACTCTTCACAACCCTGTGGACGGCAGCACCCCAGGCTTCCCTGTCCTTCACCAGCTCCCGGGACTTGCTCAAACTCATGTCCATTGACTCAGTGATGCCTTCCAACCATCTCATCCTCTGTCGTCCCCTTCTCCTTTTGTCTTCTATTTTCCCCAATATCAGGCCCTTTTCCAATGAGACATCTCTTCGCATCAGGTGGCCAAAGTACTGGAGCCTCAGCTTCAGCATCAGTCCTTTCAATGAATACTCAGGGTTAATTTCCCTTAGGAGTGACTGTTTCCACTCAGTTTCAATGGTTCCTCCCCAAATTGCATAGATGTCCTCACTGGGCTTCCCTGGTGGCTCAGATGGTACAGAGTCTGCCTGCGATGCGAGAGACCTGGGTTCGATCCCTGGGTTGGGAATATCCCTTGGAGAAGGGAATGGAAACCCACTCCAGTATTTTTGTCTGGAGAATTCCATGGACAGAGGAGCCTGGCAGGCTACAGTCCATGGGGCTGCAAAGAGTCGGACACGACTGAGCAACTTTCACTTCACTTCTTCCTCGCTGTGTCCAGATGGCAGGGATGGGGAGCGGGACGGAGACAGCTCTGTCACGGCTCCCTGCACACGCACGGCCCTCTGTCCTGAGCATTTCCACTCCCAAGCATCCTGACTCAAGCTCAGCAGCTAAGGTTATCTCACCTTCCTCCAGCCTGGTCCTGGGCCAGCAGGAGGGGCTCAGCCGTGTACAGACACGTTTCCCATGGGCTCCTGTAATTGAGCCAGAATGTGACAGCCGTGAGTGTTGCCGCTGGGGAAGGGAGTCTGGCTTTGGTACGTAATTTAGGTTTGGGACTCTGGGCTCCTCTCCTTTATCCGCTGTGACAGAGGCTGGCCCACCTCCTGCCCACAAGCCATCTCACCAGCGTGAGAACAGGAACCCCTACCCCAGCCCAGCTTGGACACTGAGGGGTGGGCCTGAGCAGCCCCTCACCGGGCCTTCTGGTCCAGGGCTGCTCTCTGCTGCTAGCAGAACTGACTTCTCCCCAAGCATCCGGACACGCTCTGCCTCCAAGGCCGCGTGCAGTAAGTATTCCAATGCTGTCTTTTCTCCTTGCAGCTGCTGAAGCTGCTCCAAGCAGACCCCTCACTGCTGGGGGCCCTGGCCCAGCTCCTCTGAGGGTCTCTTGTTCATCTGTGTAGACCCCTGCTCCACCCAGAGTCATGACTCAGCCTCAGGGCCGGGGAGGGGCTCCGCTGGCTGGGATCTGTCTGCTCAGGCTAGCCCTTGGGCCTTTAACCCTGCAGCTCCCTCCTGAGTTCCTGACCTCCACATCCCCTGAGACTCAGTCCTTTCAGGAGCCCTCCTCTGACCACCCCAGCTCACAGAGGCTTCTCAGAACTCCAGGCTCCAGCTCTGGACCAAATGATCTAAGGCTGGACAGTTCCTGGCCGCCCACCAGCAGAGGGTGCTGTTTCCATGGCCCCACCATGTGAGCCGTGCTCACCGGAATTGAACTGAACGGAGGCCCTGCTCCAAGCTGTCCCTCGTGCTCGTTCTCTTTTCCATGATATTCCTAAGGGCCCTTTAACCTCAGAATGCGCCAACGAAAAGGCCCAGGCTCCCCTGATTCTCTGCCCCCTGGCACAGGTGGACACAACCCAGCTCACTTTGTACCCTGGATTCCTTGTTGGACTGACAAGTTTCCCGTCGTGACCCACCCGGAGGAGCAGCAGCAGCAGCTTCTGCAGGTAGGTTGTATCTGAGCCTGTGCAGGTGCCTCAGCTGACCCCATTGAGACTCCATCGGGGCTCTGAAAGTGCCTGGGCTCTGATGCCACCCCACCTCTGTTCCTAGCCTGGCACCAACAGGTACACTCAGACTAGGGGGCTCCTCCCAGTCTTTAGACCACACTGTTAGGACACTGAACAAGTTCTTTTCTGCCCTCTGGGACTGTTTTCCCATCTGAGCCAGGAGATGAGTCTGCTGACAGGATCTTTCCAAAAGTCAGGGAGATGGGTGACCCCCTTAGGCTGAACTGCATCCCCTTCCCCAGCTACTGCTTTAAGAATGAAGATGCAGGAATGAAATGTAGGGAGGGCTGAAGGTGTGGGAGGGTCAGTGTTCAGGACCATGCCCTGCTCCCACCTGGAGGAGGGCTCTGGTCATTCCTGCCTCAGAGCCTCCCAAAGTGGGCTCAGTGCCCAGGGACCATTGGCTCATCTGGGCCAGACAGGGCTGGGCCTTTTCCACTTCTGTCTGCAGTAGCAGGATGCTAGGCACAGAACGGACTGTCTGCCCGACCTCTGCCATTCCGCCCCTTTCTCTTCCGGCACCATCGGTTGTCTTCTCTGTCCTGATCTGGCCTCCTCCACTCCTTTTGTCCCTGGGATTCCTATGGCTGGTGCATCTCCTGGTCCAGGCAGGCCACAGAGCTTTCCACCTCCTGGGTGGGGTCGGGAGGAGGGAAAGCGCACCAGCCCCTGGAGAGGTGGGCCCAGCCTCACCGCGCACATCCCCCACCCAGGCAGGGCAGCGCCTGCAGTCCCTGATAAGGTAGGCGGACTCCTGGAGGCCCCGCCCACTCCCCCACTGCACTAGGCCTAGCTGGGAGCCCAGTGCGGACCTGCGCCCCGAGACTCTGAGGAGCTGCCCAGCTGTTGGCACTCTGGCTCCAGATGTGAACCCCTCCCCCTCCAGGTGGACCTTCTCCCCCCAGCTCCTCATGGTTCTGAGTGCCAGCAAGAGTGTAGGGGATGCTGCTGTGGGGTGCTGGAGAGTTGGCGGGCCTGGCGGCAGGGCCCCCAAGGCCCCCCCTGGCCTGGTAGGAGTGTCAGCTATGGGTCGATCCCCTCAGGTCACGAAAGGCTTGGGTCTCTAGGCCACCATAGGATGGCACTGTCCACACCATCACCTGAGATGGGGATGCTGGATACCTGGGTTTGCATAACCCTGTCTCCCTCCCTGGGGATGGAAACTTGGACTCAGCAGGGCCCAGAACTGCTGGCTCTGAAGCAGAAAGTGAAGCTCTGGTCCTGTCCCCCTGGTCTTCTTTGCTTGTTCACAGCCCCAAGGATGACTTCTGAGCAAACCAACTCCCCTTACTAGACTGAAAACTCCAGAATGTTCAGGGCTGATGCCCACGTCCGATGTCACGTTCTCGGGAAGAAGTCTTGTCAGGGTCTAAGGAATCCACAGGAGACAGAGGGAAACTCAGTCCCCAACAGGCCTACCATGTTGAAGGTGTCATCTGTGAATGGCACCCTGGAGGTGTGCGAGGCATTGCCTGGTGTGGCTGGGAGCAGTAACCTCTGCCCATGCCCTCCCAAAGGGAGTAAGAGGGAGGGAGGGGGCTGTTTTTAGCTCAGTGGACAGACCTTCCTCAGTCACCCCCAGACAGAGCCTCCAGTGCCGCCCGTGGCAGCCAGCCAGCTCGGCCCGCTGCCACCTGCTCTCTGCCAGCCACGCCCACAGGTCCTTCTCTGCCGCCAGTCTTGCTCAGGGGCCCTGTCTGACCTTCCAGGAGCAGCAAGCCTTCGGCAGGGGCTCAAGACTGCCATGCACATCTCCCCAGCCTCACCTGCATCCTTCAGTGGGGCTCCGTGGCCAGGGGCGATGGGAGTGCTGGGGACAGCAGGCAGGGCCAGACCTGAGTCCACGGGCTTCTGCCTCTGGGGGTCCTGACAGCAAGACAGAGGGAGACTCTGGAACTGGGCCACACCTCTGAGGCCCCTCCTCAGATGTGGAAACTGAGGCCCTGGGGCTGAGCGGGCAGCTAAACCCTTCAATCCCAGCCTTTCTCCCAGTACTCCCTGGTGATCCAGATTTCAAATAAACACCAGCCTCAACCTCACTAAACAATTCTCAGTTCCAACAGATTCCATGATCGGTGGGTGCTGACTATGGCCTGGTTGATGCTGAACAACCATGGGTCCGTTCCATCCTCCCAGGTTTGGGGTTGGGGGACCAAAGCGCCACATTTGGAATTCAGTTGCCCCGGGTCACACAGCTAGTCAGTCCACCACAAACTGGGCCCATACCCCCACTCCCCACCCCGACTGCTCTCCTTTCCAGTGTGGGAGTGTGGAAGTGGCAGAGGGCAAGGACGCCTTGCCTCTTACCTCTCCCCTCACTCCAGGCTCAGGTCACCATAGGTCCCTCCTGAGCTGGCCCCACCATTTCACCATCACACAAAGCATCTCCAAAATGGACCCTGAGGACCAGCCCCTGCATGGCACGTCCTGGCATGGCACCCACAGGTCCACGCTTGGCTGAGTGTTCTGTCTTTCCCACTTCGAAGCAGGGGCTCTCTATGGGCAGCCCCCGGCCCTTATTGAGACCTTTAGCTTGCCTGGCTTGGTTGGGGGGAGGGTATGAGGGTCCATCACCATGAGGAGTCACACAAGCCAGGCTGTTGAGCCTATGGAGCCAGCGCAGAGGGGAGCACAGCACCCAGGGCTGCCGGAGCAAGAGAAAGCAGCGCGGCCCTCCCTGGGGGCTCCCAGGATGGCTTTCCCAAGGTGACCCTTGGGCTAAGGCCTGAAGGTGAATTAATGGTCCTGGAAAAGGGCAGAGGTGGATGTGACCGACAGAAGTGAGCAAGGGGGGCTTCCCCGGTGGCCCAGTGGCTGGGACTCTGAGCTCCCGGGGCAGGGGGCCTGGGTTCGATCCCTGGTCAGGGAACTGGATCCCACATGCTGCAACTAAGACTCAGCACAGCCAAATAAATAAATATACTTTTTTTAAAAAGTTTTTTTCAAAAAAGAAGTGAGCAAGGGCAGCAGGACCAGGAGGCGTCAGAAAAGCTGGGGTCTAGGGGGAGAGGTGAGCTGAGCCAAGAGCCCAGGGGGGGCAAAAGGGAGATGAAGGGGCCAGAGCTGTGGTGGGGCTCAGGAGGCTGGTGGCAGGGCACGGGGCAGAGGGATCTCCTTGGTGCGCCACAGAGAAGACTTGATGGGTACGGGGGTTGAGGCCTCGAGAAAGAGCTTGGATCTGAGGGCCGGAGGGTGTGGAGCAAGGCTTCTCTGAAGGTGGCCTGGGCCCTGAGCTGCTCAGCCATCCAGCGCTTGAGGACAAGGGGTTTAGGGAGGGGTGAACTAGGGGTAGGGGGAGTTACCCACACTTTACTTTTTCCAAGTGCCTGATGCTCTGTTTCTCTTTCTTCTAGGTATGAGTTCTTTTAGGAGCAAAGAGACGAAAAAAATAAGGCTCAATGGCAACCCACTCCAGTGTTCTTGTCTGCAAAATTCCACGGACAGAGGAGCCTGGAGGATGAGGTCACAAAAGAGTCAGAAATGATTTAGTGACTAAACAGCTTTCATAACCTCTTTGTGAATGGCTGTCTTTGTGCCATTAAATGTCCATCTACCATATTTAAGACTCTAATAAAGAGTATTTACCCCCTCCTCCCCCAAAAGAATAAAGCTCTAAGGTAGGATTTCAGGCAGGACTGATGCTGGACTTAAGATTTTAGAGAGGGAGCTAGGAGATGGCCCCTATTCTACTTTAAAAAAAATTTTTTTTTAAATTTATGTTATCTGGCAGCCTAGATGGGAGGGAAGTTTGGGGAAGAATGTGTGCTCAGTTGTGTCTGACTCTCTGAGACCCCATGGACTATAGCCCGCCAGGCTCCTCTGTCCATGGGCTTCCCCAGGCAAGAATACTGGAGTGGGTTGCCATTTCCTGTTCTAGCGGATCTTCCCCACCCAGGGATCGAAGCCATGTCTCCTGAGTCTCCTGCATTGCCAAGCAGATTCTTTACCACTGGGCAACCTGGGAAGCCCTCCTTTAAGTTACTCGCTTTCAGTAACGCTATCAGAAAAGCTGCATTCCATTTGGCTGGCAGAGAATGGATACATGTACACGTATGTCTGAATCCTCTGTTCACCTGAAACTACCGTATTATTAGTTGGCTATACCCTAATACAAAATGAAAAGCTAAAAAAAAAAAATTACAGCATCAACCCCAGGGGGAAAAAAAGTATCATCAGAAATTGAAAAGAGACAATTTATTTACTATTTTTTAATTTTATGGTTGCCCTGGGTCTTCGTGGCTGCATGCAGGCTTTCTCTAGTTGTGGCAAGTGGGGGCTGCTCTTCCTTTGGGTGCATGGTCTTCTCATTGGTTGCTTTCTCTTGTTGCAGAGCACAGGCTTTAAGCACACAGGCTCAGTAGTTGCAGTGCTTGGTTCCTAGAGCTTGGGGCTCAGCAGCTAGCTCCTAGGCATGTGGACTCTTCCTTTGCTAGGGATGGAACCCATGTCCCCCTACGTTGACAGGCAGATTCTTATCCACTGTGCCACCAGGGAAGTCCCGTATTCTACTTTTGAAAAGAAAAGCTCTGATTCTTTCCTGGGAGGCAGGGACCCCTGGGTTCTTGATGGCGGGATGGCTAGTCAAAGAGGGCCCGACTTACCCCGTCAGAGACTGGGGCCAAGGGCAGGGCTAAGGACAGAAACCTCTTGAGCTCCTCCACCCTCAGCTGCCAAGTCGATCCCGTCTTCCAGGAGCCATAAGAACTGCGGGCGACACAAAGCCGTTCCAGCACGAGGCGGGCAACTCTGATGCCTCATCCTCCCACCTCGACTGAGTGGATGAAACCCTTAAATTAACCCCCGCTGGTGTGGAAGCAGGCCATAGGCCAAGCTTTGAGGCCCAAGGCAAGAATGGCAACTCAGACTCCTGAAGCAAGAGCCTAAAGTTCCAGGATCTAGGGGCGCGTGCTGCTAGGCTCTCGATCACCAACTGCACGCTAGAAGCAGCTCCTGAATACTGAGGAGTTGGGTGCACTTGATTGGAGGCGAACCAAGGGCCGGTTGTGAGGCTTCAGTAGTGTAGTAATCATCCCGTTTTCGCTTAGCTTCGGCTGTTTACTTCCAGTAAGAATGGTGGACTAAGCACCCGCTCAAGCCACGCCGTCAGACCCCAGTTTAAAGAGCCAGAGGTTAGATACCTGCATAACTCCCGAGGGGGTTGCTAGGTTCCTACAGAGCGTGAGGGCGAGGAGGCCACGCCTCGCGCCAGGGGCGTGCCCAGCCCTCATTGGGGCGGGGCCTGGGAGAGGGCCGGCAGGCCGCTGGCTTCCGTGGCGTGGAAGGGGCGGGGTCTGGAGGCATGCCGTGTCCCTGGCGTGGCGCGGGCACAATTAGAAGCCGCTTCGCTAAGCGACGCCAGCGACCGCCCGGGGGCGCGGAGTGCACGCTCACAAACCCCAAAGACCCAACCTCGGTTTTCTCATCTGGAAAACAGGGCCTTGTTAACAGGCCGTGACCTCGCGCGGGACTGGAGGTGGGCGGGGCTTCGGTGAGCCCTGCTCCCCGCCGCGGTAGAGAGGTCCCTTAGCGACCCCGGGCGGCATAGCAGCCGAGGCCAGACCCCGTCCCTTCAGAGGCCCCGCCTACATGACTCTCCAGTATCTGCTCCAACTGCTGTGCACCTACACTAGAACCTGGGCGTGCCACTACGGCTTAAAAAAAAAAAAAAAAGCACAAAGAATAAGTTCTTATTTGCTTCGTCCACAAAGCTGGTAGTTGGGACTCGTCTTCTCGAGTCTCCGTGATCTGTAGCGCCCTCCTGAGCCTCGGAGCCAGGCGTGTGCGCAAACCCCGCCTGGTTTTTATTGAGGCCACAGCGAAACAATACCCTCTTCCCGGCGTGGAGACGGGCAAGGGCTGGCTTGCAGCCCCACCTTTTGGCTCCCAGCGCCATCCGCCGCGGACCCGGCCTCCGTCGCGTCTTTAGGGCCTACGTGCAACGCGACACGGTGGGGGGCGGGCCGCGGCCAAAGACTGCCCCCTCGACCCTCCCAGCACCAGGTTCTGCCGCTGCTACACCGACCCGGGCTGAGAAGGCAGGTCCTCCAGAGCCTTCGAGTCGGGGGTCAGAGCGGCCAGGTGACGGAGCCAGGTCTAGCCCGGACGGGCGACGGCTGCGTCACGCGAGGGGCGGGGCTGTCACGGGCGGAGGCCGGAGTCGGAAGCGGAAGAGGCGCTCGGAGCGGGGAGTGGGGCCTAGCTGCAGCCTGAGCCTGGGAGACGGTGAGTGTGGGGCGCGGGCCCGAGACGGGAGCAGTGGCGGGCGGTAAGTTGGCGGGGCGAGCGCGCTGGATGTGGGTCCCGGAGTTCTTGGTTCGGTCTCGGGCTACTCCCTTTCGTTTTCTTCTCGGCCCACCTCGGGCCGCGGCCCCGACCTCTCACTCCTGACCCGCCGCTTCTCCCCGAGAGGGTGATCACCACCGACCCCGACCTCTCGCTCCCGCGTCTGGGAGTCTGGCTTTAAGAGGGCTCTGAGGCCCCTACAGGGGTCCAGATCTGGCCCTGCAGTCTGCCCGCAGAGCGGGGTCGGGATCCTACCTGGGCTACCCTGAGGGGCTTTCAGACCCCTTCCTTCCCCTCCTGTCTCGAGGCTTGGTTCGCAGACTCTTTTTCCCAGAGCTGCTTGGGGTTTGATTTCGCCCAACCTTCTTCCTCCCACCCCCACCCCCCACCTGCCCACCCCGGGGCTCCCCTCGCCTCCATTGGCGGCGGTTTCGGGGGACGGGGCACTGAGATCTCTAGGACCCCAGCGTCAGGAAGGGACGCGAGCGAGGGCCGCAGGCCCCCCGCGTGTTTTGTTCTGGTGATGGATCCGCTCCAGCCTGGAGGAGGGGCCAACCCACCGTGACAGCACAGATGCCGGGTCTGCCCTCGGTGCGGGAGTCTCTCTGCTTTAGTTCCGGGTGCGGGTGTCCTGGTGTGGAGCTGGGGTGGCAATCGCCTGGACCCGGCCTCCGTCGCGTCTTTAGGGCCTACGTGCAACGCGACACGGTGGGGGGCGGGCCGCGGCCAAAGACTGCCCCCTCGACCCTCCCAGCACCAGGTTCTGCCGCTGCTACACCGACCCGGGCTGAGAAGGCAGGTCCTCCAGAGCCTTCGAGTCGGGGGTCAGAGCGGCCAGGTGACGGAGCCAGGTCTAGCCCGGACGGGCGACGGCTGCGTCACGCGAGGGGCGGGGCTGTCACGGGCGGAGGCCGGAGTCGGAAGCGGAAGAGGCGCTCGGAGCGGGGAGTGGGGCCTAGCTGCAGCCTGAGCCTGGGAGACGGTGAGTGTGGGGCGCGGGCCCGAGACGGGAGCAGTGGCGGGCGGTAAGTTGGCGGGGCGAGCGCGCTGGATGTGGGTCCCGGAGTTCTTGGTTCGGTCTCGGGCTACTCCCTTTCGTTTTCTTCTCGGCCCACCTCGGGCCGGGGCCCCGACCTCTCACTCCTGACCCGCCGCTTCTCCCCGAGAGGGTGATCACCACCGACCCCGACCTCTCGCTCCCGCGTCTGGGAGTCTGGCTTTAAGAGGGCTCTGAGGCCCCTACAGGGGTCCAGATCTGGCCCTGCAGTCTGCCCGCAGAGCGGGGTCGGGATCCTACCTGGGCTACCCTGAGGGGCTTTCAGACCCCTTCCTTCCCCTCCTGTCTCGAGGCTTGGTTCGCAGACTCTTTTTCCCAGAGCTGCTTGGGGTTTGATTTCGCCCAACCTTCTTCCTCCCACCCCCACCCCCCACCTGCCCACCCCGGGGCTCCCCTCGCCTCCATTGGCGGCGGTTTCGGGGGACGGGGCACTGAGATCTCTAGGACCCCAGCGTCAGGAAGGGACGCGAGCGAGGGCCGCAGGCCCCCCGCGTGTTTTGTTCTGGTGATGGATCCGCTCCAGCCTGGAGGAGGGGCCAACCCACCGTGACAGCACAGATGCCGGGTCTGCCCTCGGTGCGGGAGTCTCTCTGCTTTAGTTCCGGGTGCGGGTGTCCTGGTGTGGAGCTGGGGTGGCAATCGCCTGAACCAGGGCTCCGTCTAGGCGGAGTTGGCAGCCTTCCAGCTTCCCTCCTCCATGCCCTTGAAAAGGAGGAGCGTTTCACCCGGTGGTGGCGGCTTGCAAGGTGGCAGGTTTGAGGTTGCAGTGGCGGGGCAGCGTCAGCCAAAAATAACCGTGGGGCATTGGGGTGGCTGGGATCCGGGAGGGCAGCCACTGACCTGGCTGGCTGCTCTTCTTGTCAACCCACTTCTCTGGCCAGGAGCAGCGAAGGAGAAGATGAGTAGGCCTGTGCTTAGAGAAGAGCTGGCATTCTCCGCCTGGTTTCTTGCACGTTACCTTTTTTTTCTTCATTGTGCAGAGTGGAGCCTTCCAGAGCGTAATTGTGGCCCTTAGCTTCTTTTAACAACCTGTTTGCAGAGGTTTTAGAACCAGAGATAATTGATGAGAAATGGGCCCTGGAGCCCTCTCTGGGAATAATGAGCATCTGGTATTTCCAACGTTTCACCTGCCTAGAATGTGTTAAAGGAGGCTGTATTCTCTATGATTGCCTTGAGTGTGGTGCTTTATTTAGCTCTCATACTTGTCTTCTCCTTTGCCAAGTTGGGAGGGCGGATCGCTCCACTTTCCAGGTGTGTTCATCAAGGCTCAGAGTGACTTGTATAAGGTTAGGAGGCCATTAAGTGGCAGCGCTGGGATTTTGTTCAGGGTTTTCTACCCAGAGTTCTTTCCCTTCTGGTTCCTTGGAAGGGAGTTTGAAATTGTCCTTAGGTGCTGCTAGTGGTGAAGAACCAAGAGATGCAGGTTCCATCCCTGAGTCGGGAAGACCCCCTGGAGAAGGGCATGGCAACCCACCCCAGTATTCCTGCAAGGAGAATCCTACAGATAGAGGAGACTGGCGGGCTGCAGTCCATAGGGTTACAAACAATTGGACACTGAAGCAACTTAGCATGCACGCACGCACACACACAGTGCTCTTAAAGCTTTTAACACAGACCCAGAGGTGTTACCTGGACCTTTTTAATGTTGTTAATGAAAAGCAGCCTTCAGTACCTCTTGTGGTGCTGTGCTAGGCATTTGACCTGAAGGCATGTTACTTAAAGTAGTAGCATAATTTAATCCTCACAAGACCATGGAAGAGATTATTTTCCCCTGTTGCAAGAGGAAGCTGAAGGTTGGAGTTGTTTAATAACTGGCCTAAAGGCCCACTCTGAAAGTGGCCGTGCCAGGATTCAAATTGACTTCTCTGTGACTCCAAAGCTCTGCTCCTTCCACGAACATGACCACGTCTATAAGTAAGAATCTTGTGGGTCCCAGGAGGGAATCTTTGACCTACTGTGGACTAGACCATGTCTTCTGGGTCTGGTGCTCCACCCCGTGAGGATGGGCAGGGCCTTTGTCCTGGAGGAACACTGGAGCATCTTCTGTGTCACTTAGTGAGACACTGCCTTCACGTCTTTGCTCGGGCACCTGTCCCAGCCATAATTGCAGGAAAATAGTGAAATGTTAGCTGATCACCTGGGGTGTGGGTGGACAGGGAGCTGATCTCACAAAGCCTTTTTGGCTCATGGCTGACCAACTTGGCAATTTCCTGTGGCGGACAGAAATTCCCACTGAGCCAGGAGTAGTGAGGTGTATTCTCTATGATTGCCTTGAGTGTGGTGCTTTATTTAGCTCTCATACTTGTCTTCTCCTTTGCCAAGTTGGGAGGGCGGATCGCTCCACTTTCCAGGTGTGTTCATCAAGGCTCAGAGTGACTTGTATAAGGTTAGGAGGCCATTAAGTGGCAGCGCTGGGATTTTGTTCAGGGTTTTCTACCCAGAGTTCTTTCCCTTCTGGTTCCTTGGAAGGGAGTTTGAAATTGTCCTTAGGTGCTGCTAGTGGTGAAGAACCAAGAGATGCAGGTTCCATCCCTGAGTCGGGAAGACCCCCTGGAGAAGGGCATGGCAACCCACCCCAGTATTCCTGCAAGGAGAATCCTACAGATAGAGGAGACTGGCGGGCTGCAGTCCATAGGGTTACAAACAATTGGACACTGAAGCAACTTAGCATGCACGCACGCACACACACAGTGCTCTTAAAGCTTTTAACACAGACCCAGAGGTGTTACCTGGACCTTTTTAATGTTGTTAATGAAAAGCAGCCTTCAGTACCTCTTGTGGTGCTGTGCTAGGCATTTGACCTGAAGGCATGTTACTTAAAGTAGTAGCATAATTTAATCCTCACAAGACCATGGAAGAGATTATTTTCCCCTGTTGCAAGAGGAAGCTGAAGGTTGGAGTTGTTTAATAACTGGCCTAAAGGCCCACTCTGAAAGTGGCCGTGCCAGGATTCAAATTGACTTCTCTGTGACTCCAAAGCTCTGCTCCTTCCACGAACATGACCACGTCTATAAGTAAGAATCTTGTGGGTCCCAGGAGGGAATCTTTGACCTACTGTGGACTAGACCATGTCTTCTGGGTCTGGTGCTCCACCCCGTGAGGATGGGCAGGGCCTTTGTCCTGGAGGAACACTGGAGCATCTTCTGTGTCACTTAGTGAGACACTGCCTTCACGTCTTTGCTCGGGCACCTGTCCCAGCCATAATTGCAGGAAAATAGTGAAATGTTAGCTGATCACCTGGGGTGTGGGTGGACAGGGAGCTGATCTTACAAAGCCTTTTTTGGCTCATGGCTGACCAACTTGGCAATTTCCTGTGGCGGACAGAAATTCCCACTGAGCCAGGAGTAGTGAGGTGGGGCCCTTTTGTCCTGCCTGCCCCCCTGCCCCCCAGCACAGAACCTGCCAGCCAGCCAGCCTTCTGACTTCCTGAGATGGGCAAAGAGGAGGTGCTGCAGCAAGGGATCTGGAAGAAGGGATGGGATGGTACTGTTGGAAGGGAGGCACTGGCACCAGTGGCAGGTGGTCTGAGGGTGCTAAATAGGCCTCAGGCAGGTAACTTTGTTGCTCTGAAGACCTTGGCATCTTTACTGATGTGCGACTGAACGCCAGGTCTGCTTGACCAGACCCCCAGGTGGGCTCAGGAATATTTGTGGGCCCCTCTTCGTCCAAGGGCTGACCTTGTTTCTGCCTGCGGCTCCTCACACTGATCTGTGGTCCCTGTTCCCTTGAGTGGGGTACAGTTCACGGCCTTAGCCGGGCAACTTGGCTTCTCAAACTCAAGGGCTTTCACCTCTTGCTCCTACATGTTGGCTTCCTGCCAGCAGCCTTTTTACTCTGACCTCTGGCTCAGCAGAATAGGCGCTTCATCGGACCCTAAGGACAGGTAGAAGGGAACTGAGTACAGGAGGCTCCCTTGCTTCTCGGCCTCGGTCTCCTATGGTGGTGCCCACCAGCCCTCCCTGCATCCTGCCTCAGCCCCGACCTGGCTCACCTGGTTCCCTGAGTGCCCGGCCGCCAGGCTGACGACGCTGCGCTGGGAGGCAGCTGTTTGTTTGTTCACTGGGGCCCGGTTGCCTGCCCCCAGAGCTGACACGTCTATAAGTAAGAATCTTGTGGGTCCCAGGAGGGAATCTTTGACCTACTGTGGACTAGACCATGTCTTCTGGGTCTGGTGCTCCACCCCGTGAGGATGGGCAGGGCCTTTGTCCTGGAGGAACACTGGAGCATCTTCTGTGTCACTTAGTGAGACACTGCCTTCACGTCTTTGCTCGGGCACCTGTCCCAGCCATAATTGCAGGAAAATAGTGAAATGTTAGCTGATCACCTGGGGTGTGGGTGGACAGGGAGCTGATCTTACAAAGCCTTTTTTGGCTCATGGCTGACCAACTTGGCAATTTCCTGTGGCGGACAGAAATTCCCACTGAGCCAGGAGTAGTGAGGTGGGGCCCTTTTGTCCTGCCTGCCCCCCTGCCCCCCAGCACAGAACCTGCCAGCCAGCCAGCCTTCTGACTTCCTGAGATGGGCAAAGAGGAGGTGCTGCAGCAAGGGATCTGGAAGAAGGGATGGGATGGTACTGTTGGAAGGGAGGCACTGGCACCAGTGGCAGGTGGTCTGAGGGTGCTAAATAGGCCTCAGGCAGGTAACTTTGTTGCTCTGAAGACCTTGGCATCTTTACTGATGTGCGACTGAACGCCAGGTCTGCTTGACCAGACCCCCAGGTGGGCTCAGGAATATTTGTGGGCCCCTCTTCGTCCAAGGGCTGACCTTGTTTCTGCCTGCGGCTCCTCACACTGATCTGTGGTCCCTGTTCCCTTGAGTGGGGTACAGTTCACGGCCTTAGCCGGGCAACTTGGCTTCTCAAACTCAAGGGCTTTCACCTCTTGCTCCTACATGTTGGCTTCCTGCCAGCAGCCTTTTGACTCTGACCTCTGGCTCAGCAGAATAGGCGCTTCATCGGACCCTAAGGACAGGTAGAAGGGAACTGAGTACAGGAGGCTCCCTTGCTTCTCGGCCTCGGTCTCCTATGGTGGTGCCCACCAGCCCCTCCCTGCATCCTGCCTCAGCCCCCGACCTGGCTCACCTGGTTCCCTGAGTGCCCGGGCCGCCAGGCTGACGACGCTGCGCTGGGGAGGCAGCTGTTTGTTTGTTCACTGGCAGAGAACGCGCCTACCCATTGTCTTCTGTTTGACCAGTGTGACCTCAGAGTTCTTGATCACTTCATAAACCCCTTGGAGGGGCCACCCCCAAACAGAACAATGGGTCCCTTCTTCAGGAGCGCCTAGGCGACCCAGTGGCTGCCTGTGTATTGAGCAGGGCTTTCAATTTCTTGTGGCCTAGATGCATCACTGTAAACGATACCGCTCCCCTGAGCCAGACCCATACCTGAGCTACCGATGGAAGAGGAGGAGGTCTTATAGCCGCGAGCACGAGGGGAGACTGCGATACCCATCTCGAAGGGAGCCTCCGCCCCGGAGATCTCGGTCCAGAAGGTGAGAGGGGACTAGGTCCAAAGAAAGGGAGACAGTCTGGAGGCTTGTGGCCCCTGAGGCCTCTGCCCGCTGCACCTGGACCACTGGCCCGTCCTCTCCGGCTCCTCCCCTGCTCTCACCTGCACTCCTTGGCCTCCGCTCACCACCGTGCTTCCCACCCCTTCTTTCTCTGTCCTGAAGTCTTCATCTCCTGACACATTCCCCTGTTTTGTAGGCCAGCGTCCCCCCTGCTAACCTCTGAGCCTTGCTCAGTGTGGGTTAGGAACATAACCTCAGCCCTTTCCAGAGGTAGATCCCTGGTTTTAGCTAGCGCAGACCAAAATTACCGTCTCAACAGGCCACAGAGAGCTCTGGCTGGGGAGCCCGCGGAGGCCCTCCCAGCACGCCCCCCTTCCCTGTGCTCTGCCTCCTGCAGCACCGGAAGGATGCTGTCAGGAGCCCCCGTTCTGGAGGTTGGGACCTCCTGTCGTCTGGCTGCCTCTGCTCTAACGGGCTGCCCTTGTGAGCCCTCTGCAGGGACTCCACCACAGGAGCCTGCTTGGGGAAGGAGGGTCTGACCAGTGTCTCTTGGCAGCCACGACCGCTTGCCCTACCAGAGGAGATACCGGGAGCACCGTGACAGCGACGCCTACCGGTGTGAAGAGCGGAGCCCGTCCTTCGGAGAGGACTACTATGGATCTTCACGGTGCCATCATCGCCGGCGGTCACGGGAGAGGGAGCCGTACCGGACCCGCAAGCACGCCCACCACTGCCACAAACGCCGCACCAGGTCTTGTAGCAGCGCCTCCTCGGTGAGTGGTAGCCAGAGTGTGCTGGCTGGGGCCCGAGGGCCTCCTCTCTTTCTCCCTTCTCTCAGGCTGGCTGGTCTGGGTGAGTACTGCCAGCCCCGCGCACGTGCATTTGGTGTGCGTGCATGTGTATGTGTGTGTGTGTTGTCTGGTCAGAGGCAGGGCTGAGCAGCGGTCCAGCTCCTCTGTCTTCCGGCCCACAGGCAGTGGCAGCTTAGGGACCCTGGTTCCGGCGCTGTCTGGCCCCCAGCCTCCCTGTCTCTACACTGCTCCAGGCACGGGCCACGTGTGCAGGTGGCCAGGGACACTTCTTTAGAATCCTTCATAGGGATGCTGGTGCGTGGTCTGGAGCTCTACGGCTTGGTCCTTCCCACCCAGAGACTGCCCCCCTCACACACAGCTGAGAGCTCTGACTGGGGTGCACTGTGTCCGCCTCTGCAGTCTCCTCTCCACACCCCTCACCCACGGCCTGGAGGCTGGAGTGCCCGTGGTGGGGGTCCATTCATCAATTAGATTGGACTGGAACTTCCCTCTGACCTCCAGGCACTCCCTCTTCAGCCTGGCCTCTTCATGTGAGGGGCAGTCAAGGCAAGGGGGCTGGCTGCCTGTGTGGTGGAGCATGTGAAGAAACGGCAAGAGGGCCCGCAGCTCCAGGCCTTGTCCAGTTGCAGGCCCCATGCCCAGAGCAGGGCCTGAAAGCATTCTTACTGTAGGATGCGCACAGATCTCTGCTGAGACCAGGAACCCACACTGCGCTCAGACCTCTGGGAAGGCAGGCCAGTTGTGTATCTCAGAAGGCATATGCTGTCTTGTCTTCTCTTTCCCAACCCTCTTCCCTCCCTCCCTGGCTTCCGGCCGTGAGGCCCCTGAGGAGGAGGAGTGCGGCAGTGGAGGGGGCCAAGCGTCTTTGCCGGGCTTTCCTGTGACTTCTTGGAGTGGCTGTGGGTTGAGGGTTGACCAGCATCCGGCATGGTCTGGTGCCTTCTCTGCACACTGCCACAGGTCTGTGGCTCTGCTTCTCTTTTTTGGTGCCCTTTGTGGTCATGAGGCTCCAGTTGGGCCTGGCCTGTGAGTCGCCTAGGTGCCAAGGCCAGGGCAGGAGCTGGCTTGGGGCCTGTGTGGGCCGTCGCTGTGGTAGGCCTTGGAGAGTCGACCGGCCCAGAGGATCCAGTGCTCCTTTCCTGCTCGAGGCTGGCGGTGCAGGGCTGCTCGTGGAAGGCCGGTTCTGCTGGTGATGCTGAGTCTGGCCACAGATGCTGTCTAGGGGCAGGTGGCAGCGGTCGGGCATGTGCAGGATCACGTGGGCAAAAAGGCTGGGCATTCTGCAGCTGAGCCAGAGTGGCCGCTGACCACTCTGGATGATCCGACCCAGGCTTGGCCAGCCATCTTCTTGCACCGTTCTCACTGCGTCTTCACCCTGGCCGAAGCCATCACGGGAGGTCCGGGAGGGGGAGACTCACTGGAGGAGGGAGTCAGGCCTGTGACTCTCCACACGGCCCAGCACCTCAGCAGCAGAGGCTGGTGGTCTTTCTGAGCATTTGCGGCGCCCTTCTCTTAGATAATGTCCGAGTTTTCTTTACATACCTGTAGCTGTTTTTACTTTTCTGTTTTTGAAGTCAGTTTGTGTCTTGACGTGTCCCTTGCAATATCCCTATCGTTATATATGCTGTGTGCCTTATGAAATGCTGGGATCTGGAAAATCCAATCAACCAACCCACCGGCTCCTCACCGTCTCCACCTCTGCCTTTGACTGACACCTCAATCTGTCAATCGGAACCGCCTACCATGCGATTGGTCGGATGGCGTTTCGGGGGGCGGTGCATGCAGAGAAGCCAACAGAGCAGTAAGCGCAGCAGCCGGAGTGTGGAAGATGACAAGGAGGGCCACCTGGTGTGCCGGATCGGCGATTGGCTCCAAGAGCGATGTACAGCCACCTTTCGTAAAACTTTACCTCTCTACTTTCTACCCCCATTGTTAGACGAGACCTCTCCTGCCCGAGGGGCCAATAGTGCGCGTGGTGCCTTAGAGGGGCCACCAGTAATTGCCTGAATGACACAGACGCTAGCAACTTCTGTTTTTAAGAGAGTAGCAGTGAGAGAGAAACCTTTTTTGTTTTTGAGAATTTGAATGCCGTGAACTTGCAGGAGCTGCCGACCCTCCGTCTTCCTGGTTCTCATGCCCTGTTTCTTTTCTCTCCTAGATGAGATTGTGGGGAACCTGGGTGAAGGCACCTTTGGCAAGGTGGTGGAGTGCTTGGACCATGCCAGGTGAGCCGTCTTCCTGGGAAGAGCTGGCTCGAGGTTCCTGAAGATGGTGACAGAGGTTAATCTTGTTCTTTTTGAAGGGTAGCACCAATGCAGCTCTCAGCATGGTGGGGTTTTGCTGATCCCTAAAATAGGGAGAAATTCCTGAGATTCCATAGGCATGTGGCATCTCTGCCTAAGAACTCTGGTCAGTGAGCAGTGCTGCCTCAGTTTCCCCACTTCCTCAAGGCCCCAGTGGTGGAGATCAGAATAAGGCAGGGCCTTGGTCTCTGTGATCTGGGTCTGCTTCCTGGGGCGGATGTGCGAGCCATATCATCTTAGATGGGACTCTCCACACGGCCCAGCACCTCAGCAGCAGAGGCTGGTGGTCTTTCTGAGCATTTGCGCGCCTTCTCTTAGATAATGTCCGAGTTTTCTTTACATACCTGTAGCTGTTTTACTTTTCTGTTTTTGAAGTCAGTTTGTGTCTTGACGTGTCCCTTGCAATATCCCTATCGTTATATATGCTGTGTGCCTTATGAAATGCTGGGATCTGGAAAATCCAATCAACCAACCCACCGGCTCCTCACCGTCTCCACCTCTGCCTTTGACTGACACCTCAATCTGTCAATCGGAACCGCCTACCATGCGATTGGTCGGATGGCGTTTCGGGGGGCGGTGCATGCAGAGAAGCCAACAGAGCAGTAAGCGCAGCAGCCGGAGTGTGGAAGATGACAAGGAGGGCCACCTGGTGTGCCGGATCGGCGATTGGCTCCAAGAGCGATGTACAGCCACCTTTCGTAAAACTTTACCTCTCTACTTTCTACCCCCATTGTTAGACGAGACCTCTCCTGCCCGAGGGGCCAATAGTGCGCGTGGTGCCTTAGAGGGGCCACCAGTAATTGCCTGAATGACACAGACGCTAGCAACTTCTGTTTTTAAGAGAGTAGCAGTGAGAGAGAAACCTTTTTTGTTTTTGAGAATTTGAATGCCGTGAACTTGCAGGAGCTGCCGACCCTCCGTCTTCCTGGTTCTCATGCCCTGTTTCTTTTCTCTCCTAGATGAGATTGTGGGGAACCTGGGTGAAGGCACCTTTGGCAAGGTGGTGGAGTGCTTGGACCATGCCAGGTGAGCCGTCTTCCTGGGAAGAGCTGGCTCGAGGTTCCTGAAGATGGTGACAGAGGTTAATCTTGTTCTTTTTGAAGGGTAGCACCAATGCAGCTCTCAGCATGGTGGGGTTTTGCTGATCCCCTAAAATAGGGAGAAATTCCTGAGATTCCATAGGCATGTGGCATCTCTGCCTAAGAACTCTGGTCAGTGAGCAGTGCTGCCTCAGTTTCCCCACTTCCTCAAGGCCCCAGTGGTGGAGATCAGAATAGGGCAGGGCCTTGGTCTCTGTGATCTGGGTCTGCTTCCTGTAAATCTCTTTTAAGGTCTGAGCCTGGCAAAGGTTGAGCGTACTGCTGAGCCCACTTCAAGCACAGGCCCCTGCCCTCTGGAGGTCTGCCTTGTCGAGAGGAGCAAGACTCTGGGGTCTCTTACCAAGCGGGCTGCTGCCTTCTAAAGCATGGCTGCGGGTTGGGCCCCTTTAGAGTGTGCTCAGGTGGAACAGAGGTGTGCCTGTGTGTGTTGGGATGCTGCTGGGGTACAGTGCTCCCTTCTAGGCTGAACAGCGAAAAATGTTTTTGTCCCTTTGCCATTCCTCGAGACCAGAACCTTTGCCTCCTCTCCCTTAGGCTGGGAGGATGCCACCTGGGAGCTTACTGCCTTCCATCTTTAATGGCCTCTCTTGGTGCTTTGGCCAGAAAGTGCTTGTGTCCTTGCTGTCTCATTTGAGCCATGTGCCGCCGGGATGTGACTCTTGCACGATTTTAGAGATGAAGAAACATGCTCGGGTCTGCCTGTATCCTCCAGCTCTTGAACAGAGGAGCCAGACACAGCTGTACTCGGTGCTCCCACGTTGAGGGGGGTGCTTGGAAAGGAGTTAGACCCAGCAGTCCGATCAGCCATGTGGCCCCAATTTAACGTAGTGATTATTACCAAGGAAGCCTCCCTGGGTGCCCAGTTCCCATTTAAACATTCCTCAGACCACATGTAACCCAAGGGGTTGGGACCACTGGGCACTGGGACATGCAGACTACGCGGGCCAGAGAGAAGGTGGCAGATCTGAGAGCTGTGCCACTTGGGAGCACTCTGGGCTGCATCACTCTGAGGAGCCAGATGGAAAGCGAGTCTTTGAAGATACTAAAGCGCAGGCCCAGAGCTCAGGGGACCTTTAGGGAGGCCAGAGGGAGTGGGCCAGTTGGCTTGTGAGAAGGTAGAGTTCGGTGCCGCAGAAGGTAGGGCCACACACCATGGCAAGAAGGTGTGGAAACGAGCTCCCTGTCTCAAGGAAGCGCCTTGAAGGACCCTGGTCTAGGAAGCTGGAGTGGGTGGCTTCTCCCAGATCAGAACTCTGGTCAGGGCCCTCATTCTTCCTCAAGGCCCCAGTGGTGGAGATCAGAATAGGGCAGGGCCTTGGTCTCTGTGATCTGGGTCTGCTTCCTGTAAATCTCTTTTAAGGTCTGAGCCTGGCAAAGGTTGAGCGTACTGCTGAGCCCACTTCAAGCACAGGCCCCTGCCCTCTGGAGGTCTGCCTTGTCGAGAGGAGCAAGACTCTGGGGTCTCTTACCAAGCGGGCTGCTGCCTTCTAAAGCATGGCTGCGGGTTGGGCCCCTTTAGAGTGTGCTCAGGTGGAACAGAGGTGTGCCTGTGTGTGTTGGGATGCTGCTGGGGTACAGTGCTCCCTTCTAGGCTGAACAGCGAAAAATGTTTTTGTCCCTTTGCCATTCCTCGAGACCAGAACCTTTGCCTCCTCTCCCTTAGGCTGGGAGGATGCCACCTGGGAGCTTACTGCCTTCCATCTTTAATGGCCTCTCTTGGTGCTTTGGCCAGAAAGTGCTTGTGTCCTTGCTGTCTCATTTGAGCCATGTGCCGCCGGGATGTGACTCTTGCACGATTTTAGAGATGAAGAAACATGCTCGGGTCTGCCTGTATCCTCCAGCTCTTGAACAGAGGAGCCAGACACAGCTGTACTCGGTGCTCCCACGTTGAGGGGGGTGCTTGGAAAGGAGTTAGACCCAGCAGTCCGATCAGCCATGTGGCCCCAATTTAACGTAGTGATTATTACCAAGGAAGCCTCCCTGGGTGCCCAGTTCCCATTTAAACATTCCTCAGACCACATGTAACCCAAGGGGTTGGGACCACTGGGCACTGGGACATGCAGACTACGCGGACCAGAGAGAAGGTGGCAGATCTGAGAGCTGTGCCACTTGGGAGCACTCTGGGCTGCATCACTCTGAGGAGCCAGATGGAAAGCGAGTCTTTGAAGATACTAAAGCGCAGGCCCAGAGCTCAGGGGACCTTTAGGGAGGCCAGAGGGAGTGGGCCAGTTGGCTTGTGAGAAGGTAGAGTTCGGTTCCGCAGAAGGTAGGGCCACACACCCTGGCAAGAAGGTGTGGAAACAACGAGCTCCCTGTCTCAAGGAAGCGCTCTTGAAGGACCCTGGTCTAGGAAGCTGGAGTGGGTGGCTTCTCCCAGGCCCTTTCCTACCCTCAAAATCTGGGGAAGTGGGAATAGGGAGAGAAATACAGGGTATTCTAGAAGATGCCTCTGTCCTGGGCCCTTGGAACCTTTCTCGCACCAAGGCCAACTTCCCAGAGGCCTCAAGCTATATCCTTGTGGGCCAATTTATCACTCTCTAGTTTTCCATTGGGCATCTGAACTCTGGTTCTCCCTGACAGTGATGGGCCTGGCGGCCTTTCCTCCCCGGGTATCCTCTGCTGAGAGCCTGCAAGTACCTTACAGGGATGGTGCTGGAGTTAAGGGTGGGAGGTGTGGAGCAGAAATTACTAAAGTCCTCAGTGGACACTGAGCAAGGGTTCCTGGCCCTTGGGGGTCTCTTGACAAATGCCATGGCTGATAATTCAGGCAGGTGGGGCTGTGGGAGTGGATGCGCTGGAGGAATTGGCCCTGGGGTTCCCCTTGAGGGGTGGAGCCTCTGCTGGACCTTATCCTCTTGGCAGGCCTTCACTGCCTCTTGGAACCCTAAAAGGAACAGTTATCTAGCCTAGGGGATGTGCTCGGGAAGGTCAGGAGGTGCTGCAGAGGGTTCTCAGTGGGCTGGCCTGGCGAGGGTCAGGACTGACTGGCCTACAGGTCAGCTTACTGAGTGAGCTCTAGTTCTGGCGCTGTTATGCCCAATTCCCCCCAGGAGTTGGCAATGACTGAGGTCAGAAAAACCTAAGACTGCCCTGGTTGTCAAGAGCAACTTGGTGTTGGGTGGGTAGAGGTCTGGAATTGTGTGGGGTAGGCTGGGCCTCAAGAATCTCCGGTCTTCAGGGTAGGCCCTGTTCCTGGAGTCCTAAGTAGCGTTTGCCAGGAGTTGCTGGGTTGGGGTGGAGGGTGGGGGAAGGGCTGCACAGCTTCTCATGAGAACTCTTGCTTCCTTCCCCGGTCCAGAGGGAAGTCTCAGGTTGCCCTGAAGATCATCCGCAACGTGGGCAAATACCGGGAGGCCGCCCGGCTAGAAATCAATGTTCTTAAGAAAATCAAGGAGAAGGACAAGGAGAACAAGTTGTGAGTGTCAGCGGGGAATGAGAGGGAGGCTACCAGGGGAAAGCGTCAGACCACCCCCAGCCACCTGGACCCACTGGGGCTAAGCAGTGTGCCCTTTCTCCTGGTTGGCACCATTCCTTCTCCCGACAGCCAGAGCCAGGGCAGTTTAGCAAGTGAGTCTTGCTGTAAGGAACGTCTGGATTTCAGTCCAGACTCTATTGCAACTGGTTCTGTGTTCTGAGGCAGTGTGTTCTCACTCTGCACTTGTGAATTAGGGGGCTTCACTGGGCAGTAGTGGGCATTGGACAAGATGTAAACCACAAGCTGTTTGGGACTCTCATGCAGTCAGACACTCAGAGAAGGGCCGCCTTTGGCTCACAGACTCTGAGCATTTCCCTCCTCCTCGCTGTGCTGAGCCCTGTGGACTCCCAGGAAGCAGAGCGCACTTGTTCTGGGGAGAGTCCTCGTGTGACTGCACCTTTCTCTGAGAGCAGGGACTGTGCCCCTAGTTCTCTTTCTCTGTATCTGCATCCTGTGTGTGACCCAGTGGCCTGGGAGGGAGTGGGGACGGCTTCACCTGAGGGAGGGGTGGGCAGCTAGCCCCGCAGCACAGACCTTGAGCCCCATCCGTCCTTCTCCAGCCTGTGCGTCTTGATGTCTGACTGGTTCAACTTCCACGGTCACATGTGCATCGCCTTTGAGCTCCTGGGCAAGAACACCTTTGAGTTCCTAAAGGAGAATAACTTCCAGCCTTACCCTCTGCCACATGTCCGGCACATGGCCTACCAGCTCTGCCACGCCCTTAGATGTAAGTTCCCACCCTGCAGTGGAGCAGGGGCAGCCGCCTGTCTGAGCAGAGGCACCTGGTGGCCCTGCCCTCCCATCCCACGCTCCAGCACATTGCTACCTATTCTGCTGGGCCTGAGACACTAGGGCCACTTTGGCTGAAAGGTCTTCAGGTAGCAGCCTGTGAGGATGGAGAGGCTGCAGTCCCCTCCAGGGGCCTTCTGAGCTGGCCTCTGACCCCAAGCACTCAGGAACAGAAAAAGGGAAGAGCTGCTCTAGAATTAGCCCCATACTACTCCGTTCCTACCTTCCTGCAGAGGATGAAGAGGTCAAAGACTGACCCGGCACATCCCACCCCCAGGTCCTGTCAACACAGACACTGTGCCTCACCATCGTTTCCCATCTGTCTGCCAGCCTTAAGAGCATGTCTGGTGGTACCTGTGCTTTAGCACTGCAGGACTTGCAGTGGTTGAAAACGGGTTGGAGAGGAGGTGGCTAGACTTAGAGCTAGCCTGCAGGGTCTGCATAGATGACGGGACTGGGGAGAGCGTTCCAAGCCAGGTGAACCACGCAGAGCCAGCCCAGAGCCTGGGACGTGCTGCAACCCACCGTGGTGAAGAGAGGGCCAACGTCAGGAGAGAGGGGCTACGTTGTTATGAACATCTTGAATGCCAGATGGGGAAAATGACGCATGGCAGGGTTCAACCATTGGTGGGACAGGGGCTGGAGGAAAAAGGCAGACTTCTCCCGTGCTCAGGGCTGGGGAGGAGGGGAAGAGGCAGGACTGGCTTCTTCACTGTGCTTCACAGGGTACCCTGTGCTTGGTTTAATACTCTCCTATTAGCACCTTGATATTCTTAATAACTTTTGAATTAAGAAGACTTGCATTTTCATTTTGTGCTGGGCCTTGCAAATTATATAGTTTGTGTTGGGAAATAACCACCCCAAGACTGATGCTTCAGCTCTGGTGAGACACAGAGAGGCAGAAGGAGGTTTTCTAAATGGAAAATGACCTCCCTTGCCCTCTCAAGAATCTGAGCCTTTCGTTTCATTCATAAGCACAGAGGACCCTGGAGAGGGAAGCCAGTGCTGAGGCAATTTGGTTTGCGCCTTTGGCCCGCTGCTGAGGTTAGGGCCTGAGGGCTGCGGCAGGCCAGCTCTGGAGGGAGCTAGCCTAGCGCTGGCAGGTTGGCCAGAGAGGAAGCCCAGGTTTTCAGTGTCTTCTTCCCTCCTCTCCTGCTTCCCCAGTTCTACATGAGAACCAACTGACCCACACAGACTTGAAGCCAGAGAACATCCTGTTTGTGAATTCTGAGTTTGAAACCCTCTACAATGAGCACAAGGTATTGGTGGGGGAAAGATGAAGGTCCTGTTCCAGGGGTGAGTTACCCACCAGGACAGACTCCTGACCCGGCTCACCCTCCTTGCCCTCAGAGCTGTGAGGAGAAGTCAGTGAAGAACACCAGCATCCGAGTGGCTGACTTCGGCAGTGCTACCTTTGACCATGAGCATCACACGACCATCGTGGCCACCCGTCACTATCGGCCACCTGAGGTGATCCTGGGTGAGTGACTGCAGCTCACAACACATTAAAGTGGGCAGTTGTTGGAACAGAGGGAGTGAGGTGCCTATCCGCATCTGGGGCTACTGTCCTCAGTCTCTGGCTATTGACTTGACCTTATCAGGAAGGGGACTTCTACTGGGTGTGGGGCAGGAATCATGCCAGACAGCGTGGTAGCTGCCCTGTGACCTCCAGGCCAGGAGCACAGAGCCAAGTCTCATAGCCTACCCTGTCTTGACTTTCAGAGCTGGGCTGGGCACAGCCCTGTGACGTCTGGAGCATTGGCTGCATTCTCTTTGAGTACTATCGGGGCTTTACCCTCTTCCAGGTAAGGCCTCGCCCTCATTACCCCACTGCCCCCAGCAGCGAGTCTGGTAGGCTGCAGAGGCCTAGCGTGGGGGCATTTGGGCAGCTAGCCCTGTGACGTCTGGATAACCACCTTTTAAACTTGCAATTTTGAAAAAACCCCTGATGCTTCAGCTCTGGTGAGACACAGAGAGGCAGAAGGAGGTTTTCTAAATGGAAAATGACCTCCCTTGCCCTCTCAAGAATCTGAGCCTTTCGTTTCATTCATAAGCACAGAGGACCCTGGAGAGGGAAGCCAGTGCTGAGGCAATTTGGTTTGCGCCTTTGGCCCGCTGCTGAGGTTAGGGCCTGAGGGCTGCGGCAGGCCAGCTCTGGAGGGAGCTAGCCTAGCGCTGGCAGGTTGGCCAGAGAGGAAGCCCAGGTTTTCAGTGTCTTTTTCCCCTCCTCTCCTGCTTCCCCAGTTCTACATGAGAACCAACTGACCCACACAGACTTGAAGCCAGAGAACATCCTGTTTGTGAATTCTGAGTTTGAAACCCTCTACAATGAGCACAAGGTATTGGTGGGGGAAAGATGAAGGTCCTGTTCCAGGGGTGAGTTACCCACCAGGACAGACTCCTGACCCGGCTCACCCTCCTTGCCCTCAGAGCTGTGAGGAGAAGTCAGTGAAGAACACCAGCATCCGAGTGGCTGACTTCGGCAGTGCTACCTTTGACCATGAGCATCACACGACCATCGTGGCCACCCGTCACTATCGGCCACCTGAGGTGATCCTGGGTGAGTGACTGCAGCTCACAACACATTAAAGTGGGCAGTTGTTGGAACAGAGGGAGTGAGGTGCCTATCCGCATCTGGGGCTACTGTCCTCAGTCTCTGGCTATTGACTTGACCTTATCAGGAAGGGGACTTCTACTGGGTGTGGGGCAGGAATCATGCCAGACAGCGTGGTAGCTGCCCTGTGACCTCCAGGCCAGGAGCACAGAGCCAAGTCTCATAGCCTACCCTGTCTTGACTTTCAGAGCTGGGCTGGGCACAGCCCTGTGACGTCTGGAGCATTGGCTGCATTCTCTTTGAGTACTATCGGGGCTTTACCCTCTTCCAGGTAAGGCCTCGCCCTCATTACCCCACTGCCCCCAGCAGCGAGTCTGGTAGGCTGCAGAGGCCTAGCGTGGGAGGGACCACTGCCCACTCATCAGCATGTTGTGAGATGGACTCCTGAGCGGTGTAGGTGCTCAGGAAGGAGGAGGTCAGTCAGGGGAGCTGGAACACTCAGGGACTCTTGCAGTCAGTCATCAGGGATGGAGGACTGGGGTGGGAGAACATCCAGGCTAGGGGCACAGAGATGGGCCAGGGCAGGGCACCTGGGGAGAGTGAAGAAAGATGTGTGTAGTCGGGCAGTACACTTGAAGGGTCAAGGCGGCTTCATCCCTGGCCCCAGGCTGCCCCAGGTCAGAAAGGCTGGGACTGCCATTCCAGCGGTGGATCTGCATCTCTTGGGGTAGGGAGAGAATTTGCCCATCTTTCTTGCCCCTTATTCTCCGAGGGACCCTGAGGGGGCAGAGGCCGTCACTGATGCCCGCTTGCTCTGTCCCTCACTTTCCACAGACGCATGAGAACCGAGAGCATTTGGTGATGATGGAGAAGATCCTAGGGCCCATCCCATCACATATGATCCACCGTACGAGGTAAGGAACCCTGGCTGCTCCCTCAGGGCTGTCCCGTCTCAGAGTGACCCGGCAAAGCTGTTGCTCAGACCTTCCTGTCCTTTGTCTTCAGGAAGCAGAAATATTTCTACAAAGGGGGCCTGGTTTGGGATGAGAACAGCTCTGACGGCCGGTATGTGAAGGAGAACTGCAAACCTCTGAAGGTCAGTTTCCGACTTCCTCCAGCTCAACTCATGCCAAGGGGACCCCAGGCACTGGGCAAACACACAGCGCTGGTAAAGGTGGCCTCCTCGTTCCGGCTTTGTGGGAGGCTGTGCCAAAGGCTACACTGTGTTGGCATTGAGGTGTCTTGCAAACTGCCCCAGAGGGGCCCTTAGCTCCACCCCTTCCCCACCGGGTGGTAATAGTGGGGGGCACCAGAAGAGCCAGATGTCAGAGGCCCTGCTACTTCCCTGCTCCCTCTTCTCACTAGGCAGGACCAAGGGGAGGGTGGGGGAAGACCCTGACATGGCCAGGAAGCCTCTGTCAACTACCTCTGGTTCTTGGAGAAGTGAATTTCACAGGGGTGCTGTCTAGCCACCTGTCAGAACTTTGAGGACAGGAGGCGTCAAGCCGGCAAGACAGCCAGTAGCCTGAGAAGTTTAGAGCAAACATCATTGCAGGCACGAAAAGAGCTGTTCCTTGCCCAGGAGGGCGGCAGCAGCAGTCCTCCAGGAAGGCATCGTTGCCTCCTCTGCCGTGCAGCAAGGCTTCCCAGAGGGAAGGGGCCCTGCCGGGCTTCCCACAACCCCACCATCACACTGAGGCACTTTGTGTCCCTGAGCAGAGTTATATGCTCCAAGACACTGTGGAGCACGTGCAGCTGTTTGACCTGATGAGGAAGATGCTAGAATTTGACCCTGCCCAGCGCATCACACTGGCGGAGGCCCTGCTGCACCCCTTCTTTGCTGGTCTGACCCCTGAGGAGCGGTCCTTCCACACCAACCGCAACCCAAGCAGATGACAGGCGTGCAGCTACTGCAGCAGAGATGGAGAGTGGGACTGGGCTGCCCGGCCCCTTTCCTCCCACCTCTACCACAGGCCCCAGGGCCAGAGCCCCAGCGAACAGTGCAATGTGAAGGAAGGCGGGAGCCTGCAAGGGAGGAGACCTGATGCCCAGCTGCCAGAAAGCACAGATTTGACCCAAGCTATTTATATGTTGTAAAATTATAATAAAGTGTTTCTTACTGTTTGTAACCCCTGGTACCAGTGTGTCCGTCTCCAGGCTGCTTGCCGTCTCCCTTCCATACCTTATAAATAAAGTCTTTCTTAGCAGTTCAGCTTGTGGAAAGCTAAGTGTGAACTGGGCCAGGCATGGAAGGGCTAGCCAGAAGCTCAGGTGTTCCTCCAGGCCCAGACCAGTGAGGTCTGCTCAACAGTCCAGAAAGGCACCTTTGGACCCTGTCCTATGCCCACTTCCCTGCTGTGCCCTTTTACCTCTCAGCCCCAAATAAGAATGGCCAATTGGGTTTACCTCTCCTTCCAGCCCTGTCTCTGGCTGGGATTCAGGCTGTGTGTGCCCTGCACCTGGCTTGCTAAGGCTGACAAGTGTGAAGATCAAGGCAGGCTCCTAGGGCTGGGGATGCAGTACCTCACTGCAGCCCACACAGCCATGTACCACAACGCACAGGACTCCTGTCATTCAGCTTTATTTTAGTGCTGGTTTTTGGTTCCCCAAGAGCTGCATGAATGGGTCTTGGCCACCTGACTGGGGCCCCGTGGGGACTGGGCACTGTGGGCAGGATGCCTCTGAAAAGAGCTGAGGATGGAGGAATCATGCTTTTCTTTACCACCACTGGGGAAGGCCCAGGCTGAGGGCAGGAAGAGGCTCCAGTGCCTCCTGGGAGAGAACAGGAGGCATGGGCCCAGCTCCCAGGCTCCCTCAACACAAGGCTATCACCACCGGTCACTGTGACTTACTGGGGCCAGCTCCCGAGCAGAGTTATATGCTCCAAGCTGGAGCACGTGCAGCTGGCGGAGGCCCTGCTGCACCCCTTCTTTGCTGGTCTGACCCCTGAGGAGCGGTCCTTCCACACCAACCGCAACCCAAGCAGATGACAGGCGTGCAGCTACTGCAGCAGAGATGGAGAGTGGGACTGGGCTGCCCGGCCCCTTTCCTCCCACCTCTACCACAGGCCCCAGGGCCAGAGCCCCAGCGAACAGTGCAATGTGAAGGAAGGCGGGAGCCTGCAAGGGAGGAGACCTGATGCCCAGCTGCCAGAAAGCACAGATTTGACCCAAGCTATTTATATGTTGTAAAATTATAATAAAGTGTTTCTTACTGTTTGTAACCCCTGGTACCAGTGTGTCCGTCTCCAGGCTGCTTGCCGTCTCCCTTCCATACCTTATAAATAAAGTCTTTCTTAGCAGTTCAGCTTGTGGAAAGCTAAGTGTGAACTGGGCCAGGCATGGAAGGGCTAGCCAGAAGCTCAGGTGTTCCTCCAGGCCCAGACCAGTGAGGTCTGCTCAACAGTCCAGAAAGGCACCTTTGGACCCTGTCCTATGCCCACTTCCCTGCTGTGCCCTTTTACCTCTCAGCCCCAAATAAGAATGGCCAATTGGGTTTACCTCTCCTTCCAGCCCTGTCTCTGGCTGGGATTCAGGCTGTGTGTGCCCTGCACCTGGCTTGCTAAGGCTGACAAGTGTGAAGATCAAGGCAGGCTCCTAGGGCTGGGGATGCAGTACCTCACTGCAGCCCACACAGCCATGTACCACAACGCACAGGACTCCTGTCATTCAGCTTTATTTTAGTGCTGGTTTTTGGTTCCCCAAGAGCTGCATGAATGGGTCTTGGCCACCTGACTGGGGCCCCGTGGGGACTGGGCACTGTGGGCAGGATGCCTCTGAAAAGAGCTGAGGATGGAGGAATCATGCTTTTCTTTACCACCACTGGGGAAGGCCCAGGCTGAGGGCAGGAAGAGGCTCCAGTGCCTCCTGGGGAGAGAACAGGGAGAGGCATGGGCCCAGCTCCCAGGCTCCCTCAACACAAGGCTATCACCACCGGTCACTGTGACTTACTGGAGCAGAGTCTTCCAGGCCAGGGTTCTAGTTCGTTCTTCAATGTACCCAATTAGGAAACCGTGCCCCATTAACAGGCAGCCAGAACCTGTGTAATGTAATGGCTGCTCACTAAAATGCCTGTAATCCAGCACTGCTCCTCAGACTGTGGCCCTGCCTCTAGAGACAGGGCCTTGCTTGGGAGCTTCTTGGCCCTGAGAGTGAGCAAAGGCTCAGGAAGGCTACGCGACACAGGATTCACAGTCACTGGCCACCTTCCACCACTGGAGACGGTTTAACATCTGAGGGAGGCTGGGAGGAAAGCAGGGACCAGCCCTCTCTGCCCTCCCTAATCTGCCCCTGGCTATGCTCCTATATAAGGAAAGTGATAAATAGCCTGAAACCCAGGGGACCAGGGCCTACCCTGTGTCCATGATTCTGGCAAGCCCTTCTGCTCACTCCCTTAACCACATCAGGTGGGCACAGGCAATAAGGAGCCTGAAGCCCTGATAAAAAGCTTTAAAGCACAAGCTTTCTGCTAGGACCCCTTGTGGGAACTTCAGGGCACGGCTCCTGTCCTGCCAGGCTTCAGGGCCTGTGACCATCCGGGGCCTCAGTGACTTAGGATCTGGGCTGCAGTGTGTTCCTAAGGCTGAGCCCCACCAGCTAGCTTGTCCAGAATTAGCTTCATTTTGGCATCTTTGAGACAGGGTACTGGCCTCGAGCCTACTCATCTAGAGAGGACAATCATAAAAGGCTCAGGGCCTGTACACTTGTAAAGGTTGAGAGGGGAGCCCACATGGGAGGGAAAATGCCCTGCTCTGCGATCACAGCTGCAAGGAACCATTTCGGGAGAAGGGTAGAAAGGACAGAAGAGAGTAGGGGGTATGTGTGCACACAAGGAGGTAGGGGGAATGGTGACTTAAGGACAGAAGCACCAGGGAGCCTCTCTTGGCTCAGCACCAGGCTCCCCCAGGGGCCTCCCCAATACTGAACATTAAAGCTGCACCCTGAGGGGCCTGACCCCAGACTAAGCAAAGAGTCCCCAGCTAGAGAGTATGGGGTTGGGGGGCACTGCTGGCAAGATGGGCACTGTGGTTCTACAACAACAAAAGCTTAAACTACCTGTGCTGAAGATAACAGAAAAACAGTTAAAAAAAAAAAAAAATTCCAGTATAGTAACGCCATTTAGATGCTGCCGCCCCCACCTCCCTTCCCTGCCTCTCAAAGAGTGATGGAGTGGAAAGGAAGAAGGACCACTGGAAAAAAACCCCAGCATAAAACTTGGATCAGCTCAAAAAAAGGGTCAAAGCCCCCAGATCAACCTGCGGTGGGGCTCGCGGAAGGCCTCAAAGCCCTCACTTTGAATGGAGATCGCAAGTCTTCCCTCTAATGGACAACTGCAGCAAGCCAGTTCTACATGATCAGAGGAAGGGCTGCCTGGCTGGCGGAAGCAGGGGGGACAAAGCCGCAAGCTCTGGACCAGAGCAAGCACAGGCCCCTCAACAGGACTGTGAGGTGCTGGCCCAGGCCTGGTGGCTGTAAACCCGACACACAGTCTGTGAGCTGCCGATATCTGTAAACAAAGCCCGACCTGACCACACAGGCGGCCGAGCATAGAGATGCCTGGAGCCACGGTGCACTTAGCCTGCCACTCGTCCACGCACCCACTGGGAAAGCCTTTCTTGGCTTAGGGCACGTGACAGGTCAGTTTTAAATATGATCTGTTCTCTCAAAGAAACAATCTGAAAAGAGAAAAGATTTAACAACAAGGTCCATGAAGCGTCACATCCTTAAGGCGTTCGTTGTCCATTCGGTGTCAGGAGCAGCGAGGGACTGCAGGGTGCAGCCTGCCCAGAGCCCTTCTAGGCAGAGTGCAGTGGGATGACAAACTTGCAGCCAAAGGGCGAGTGATAGTTGATGCCCACCTCCTGGAATACCTGCTGGGAATGCCAATGTCGCACAAATAGACACGGCCTGCGTGCTCCCCCAGAGGCAGAGGCAGGCCCAGAGCCAGTGACCACTTGGCATCGATGC